>CM028135.1:723362500-725862500 GCA_016271365.2 Neoceratodus forsteri | reverse complement strand
CCTCTATTTTGCCACACAGAAAAATGTGGCCTCTTTATCACAGAGTTCTTAATCCTTGTAGGTGGCACTGTAGTCATATGCACGCCATTATTTGCCATGGTGTAACATTTTGAACTCCAGTTCCTTGTATATGACTTCTCAATGACCTTAACATGGGAAATTCTGATTTTGCAAAAAATATTTTAGATAGTGTGTGTGTGCATGCCGGGGTGTTCAGGTTTGGACACAGATGCGAATACAAACTGTGCCTGCATATGCATCTGATCACTTGCATCAAGGCAGCCCTGCTGCTTTTCCTAATTGTTGTCTATTTATGACCAAAAGACACAATTTACATCACAAAACAGATGCAGTTGTGGGTTGCATCCAGTCTGGGTGCAAATGTGTCTGTTTTTGGACATGAACTTTGAATGCTGTTAAGCCCTCTAATAGATTGTCTAACAGTTTTGGGCACATTTCTGCTTTGAAAATAGGAGTAGATGCATCTTGTGCAGATCTATTTGAAAATTCTGCTCTATATGTTTCAAGATTTTCAACAGCATTTATATGCTGCGATTTGGTCAAAGAATTCATAATATGTCTTCTATTATGTTTTTAGCAGTCTCAAAAAACTAATCTAGCAGTTCTATGAATGAAATATGGTTGCTAAGAAGGAATGTTGTAGACTGACAGTAATAGTGAAGATTTGTACAGCGGTATCATGGCAACCAACACTCTGTAGCTGTTGTGACATCTAGCATAGCAGTGTGGTTAGATTAAAGATTCATTTTACCATCTAAAAATATGTAACAACACTCACCTCATAAATGAATGATTATACTGCATGACAGTTTTGCTTTGTAGTGATGAAGATGTATTCTTCACAGACTCACTCATGCATTTATTTTTGTTTTACAAGATTTCTGGTTGCCAAAATTAAAAAAAAAAAAAAAAGGAAAAGAAGGACCCATTCTTAAAGTGCACACTTTTTAGAAAGTATTGAACTATGGTTGTTGTATTAACTAGAGACAATTGGAAAGTATTAGTCCTTTCCACAAAAATCCTTTTACTCAGTTTCCTCTTGAATCTTGGTCAATGAACATAAATGGTTAAAGACAAAAACAGACTGTGAGTCCATAAATCTGCCCTTATGTTCCTATGATGTAATACTCTGCCCTTTCAGAGCACTGCCAAACCCATGACTCCTTTTTTATTCCAGCTTACCACCTTGAAAATGTCCTGGTAGGTTGATGGTTTTAACTCTTCACCGCCTGTTTCATAATGAAATACTTTCAAACATGTTTTTTGAATTTCCGATTTTCCAGTTTAAGATGGGGCACACTGATGTATGCACTGCTCCTTAACATAAATAACTCTTTGGGGTTCACCCTACTGGATTCCTGCATGTATTTGTATGATCTTTTTTGAGGATGTCTCCCCTCCTAGAGTTGCACCATTGGAACTGTAAGTCATTGGAGTCAATAAGACTGAATCTTTTGTTTAGCTGGGACCACCAACACTGAGGTACATTCTTGCAGCCAATATAATGTGAGCAGCCCATCCCTCCCCAGTCTTTATTTCTACCACCTTTTACTTCGTGCCTACATCACTGATATTTTTCTTCTTTTACTTGATGATTTTTTTCCAGTTATGAAACACTTTCTTTCATGACGGCAGTCAGTATTGCCATTGATTTTATGTATGTGCCTCAGTGCTGCTTACTGCTTTTTTCCGCAGCAGTTTTTTATGATAAACCATGAGATCATAGGCCCTATTATGTTTAAGGCTCATCTGCTGACCTTTGTTTCAGCTGCTCCCTCTTTGGTCTCTTTCTTTGGGAGTTGTGCTGCTGCCCCTTGGTTGTGCCTTTCTTCTCTGGCACTGTTGGCTTCCAGCTTACTGTTATCTAAATAAAAAAAAATGGTGCAGTTCTTCCACTAGGACCCAAACATACATCATTATGTTCCTCCAGTGCTTCATGTCTGGCCATACCCTGAACCAGTGTTGCAGCTCAGACCATTTGTGCATCTGTAACACTAAGTTCAACAACTTGCTCTGGGCTAGGGTCTGTATGCTGGTCCATAACTCTCTGGTTGTTGTTATTGTCCAGTTCTGCCTCATCTGTTTTTCTCTGTTTTACTCCAGGCACTGTTTCCTTCTTTGTCATTGGCATTCTATTTGTGAGATTCAGCCACACTGATGTTCATGATGATGCCATGGTCAGTTGCTGGCTTTGTGATCAGGTCCTGATGTTGGCCTGTGGCTCCTTGTTTGTTGGTCATCACATGGCCCTGCCTCATTAATAGACTTGCTGAAGTCTTTGGCTCTGTTCCCTGTTTTACTCTAGGGATTGTTGCCTTCTTTGCCATCCCCATTCTAATCATTGGCTCCGTCTACTCTTCCTGTCATTATGACAACACAGTCACTTGCTGGCTTTGTGCATGTGTCCTTATACTGTCTTGTAACTCTCTGTTTGCTGGTCTTGATCTGGCTCTGTTTTCTGATTTGCTCAGCAGCCTGTTGCCTTATTTGCCATTGCCATGCTTGTCATCAGCTCCTGCCATTCTGTCCTTTTGACACCACAGTCAGTTGCTGGGTTGCTCTCAGGTCGTCATGTTGGCATGTAGATCTCTATTTAGTGGTTTTTGCCTTGTTTATCTTTCCTGCTGCTGTTGTGGATATTGTTTTCTGTTTTACTCCAGAGGCTGTTGACATCCATGCCATTGATGTACTCACTGTTGATCCCATCTAAATTGCTGCAATCATCTCATCAGCATTTTTGTTTGTTATGGGCTCTGACATGAGCCCTTATTCCATATGACAGCTATTTAATCACATATCATCCACTGGTGTTGACTTTACACCTGCACTATTTCTTGGTGCTTAATATTGCTTGCCTTTCTCTTTTTATCGAGGTGCTCTGGGGTTCTTAGGTGGCATTCTGCTTTGGACAGCCTTGTAATGACTGTCTGATGACCTGGCCAACATTTGGTTAAACATTCCAACATGCAATGATTTCTGGCCCATTCTTTGGGAAGTTCTCAGTCCTACTGCCATTCTTGCCATCATCAGTCTTACTTTCAGTGCCACCCCCAACATCCTGCTGTTGCCAGTGTATGTTGTGACATCTTGAACCTTTGGCCCCTTTCTAATTGTCAGCAACTCATTCAGGTGACCTGCTGTTACATTCAAGACAGTCACTAGTTCCTGTTTGGGTACTATTGCAAGCCCATTGCCCACTAATGGCCTTTTAGTCAACTTTAACTTTGTCAGTGGTGTATTCCTCATCAGCATGGTGATGCTGTTGCCATCCCTATAGTGTTCCAAAATTGTAGTTTTTGACTCTTTTCTGCACAGATTCAGAGACTCCAGTCTTGCTTGCTGTACTATACGTTCATTGTTAACTTGATCCCCATCTGTGATGTCATGGCTGTCTGTTTTTTTTTTTTTTTTTGCCTTTCTTCACATTTTGACATATGATCTTGTTCCTCCCTTTTCCAGATATTGCATATGGGATGTGGCACCTGCTCTTTTCAATGTGGTAGGCTCGATCTTATAGATTGACTCTCGTATTACTCATGGTTCTTGCTCATGTCCCACTGTTGTTTTTTCTTAGGGGGGGTGAGGCTGCAGTGCTTACTATATCCTGCTCTCTTCCTGTGGTTACCTCCACAGGGAGTGTTTGCTACTTGGGCAACATGGCACATCTTAATTCTTGCCAGCAGTTCCAGGCCTGTCAGAATCATATTGTCCTGATTCTTGCACACCCATCCTTCCTAGAACTGGCTCAGTGACTTTTGAATAAAAACAAGGAAACAAGGCATACACTGGCATACACTGGCTAGCATGGTTAATTGCAAATAAAATGTGCACCAAGCAACGAGTTGCAAAGCAAAGAAATATACATCATTTATTAAACCAGAATTGTGATACAATGACAAAGAAAGAAAGCTGAGATACCCCAGTGCTTTGATACACCTGGTGATCTTCATTCGTGGATGGGGTTCACTAACATAGCTATTCAATTTATACACATTTTCTTAAAGCAATAGGTACACAAATAAAATAATGACAAATAGTTGCCCATGTTGCAAGAACAACTCCAAACTGATGGAGAATGTCAAGGTGAAACCCCAATTATTATCTCAAGTGTTATCAATATTCAAAAAGTGACTAGGTAGGAATATGCAGTATACAACACATGTAAAAAATACATGTGACAAAGTGCAAATAATTGAATGAACAAAAAAAATCTACTACGAGAAGCTTACAGTTACTCATAGTATGAATAGTTGATTGATTGACTGATTGATGGACTGATTTAAACATATTTGACCAGGTAAACAAGCAGAGCCCACAAGACTTGTTTCTAGTTGCAACCTGGGAGATGGGGAGGGGGTTGGAAATTAGCAGGCACAGGTAACTAGCTACAAAAAGATATAGTAAAACATTCTTCCACAGGTGTTCTGATAAACTGCAGCAGTAAGTAACAAAAGAATACAACATAAATACATACAAGGTGCAATCTTTAGGTGGATGTAATTGAAGCTCACAAAACAGACTCACAGTATCTATGGATCATGTAACAAACATATCATACAACAGGCAGTGTGCTAAGTAGGCTTGTGTTGCAGGGGGGATAGTTTGTGGCTTATCATATCCTTGGTGAAGTATCAGACCTGTGGCTATTGCACCCAGAAGACGTGTGACTGGAGCAGTTGGGACATGCAGTCAGGGAGGCATGATGAGCCTTTATTTGTTGCTTATATGACATAAAGGAATTGGCAGTGGTGATTCTGGCAGGCAATCTATTCCAAATAGATGGAAATCTGTAGGTGATTGAGGTTTGTTATAAATTGTTTCTGCATCTATGGATCTGGAAATGTTGACTGCCCTAAGACCTGAGGGAGTAAGTGTGATTTGAGGCTGGTGTAAAAAAGATTCATGAAGTATCGAGGGAATTTACTTGACCAGTAACTTTCCCCCACTTTCACAGTATGCAGAAAGTGCATTTTTGGTGGAGGTAGCCATCTGAGTTAATTGTACATTATACAGTGGGGGGTTCTTTGGGAACAAGTCAATGCAAATCTGCATAGTGCATTGAACAATTTTGTCAGTTTGGTCAGGGTGGAATAGTTGGCTCCTGCATAGACCATGTCCCCATAGTACAACAGGGGGAAGATAGAGTACGTCAGTGTATATAAATGACTATACCCAAATAATAACTGCTTGTTACAAAAAATAGAAGAACAACTAACATTATCAGTGGAATATTAATTGAACTATTTGATGAGCAACTAACTGAAATTATTTTAATTGTGTGCCTATCACTTTAAGAAGATGTGTTTAAAGTGAATAGCTGAATTGGTGAAGCCTGCCCCCTGACAAAGATCCCTGAGCTGATTAAAGCACCGGGGAATCTCAGTTGTCTCTCTCTCTCTGTGTCTGTCTTGTTGTCTTTGTAGTACCATTCCTGTTAAATAAACAGCTTCAATTTTGGAAGCTGTTCTGGCTGCTCTAGAAACATGTATAGCATTCTCAAGTTTTGTGCACTGTATCCTGTGTGGAGGTCTCTGTTGCGTTGCGGCTATAGGGTGCCTGTCCTTTTTGCCTCTGCTACCATAGGCTTAAGTATGGATGTTTTTTTCCTGACCTATATTACAGTCATTTAAGGTTGCAGGGACAGTTTCTGCCTTTTTATGTTTTGCTTGCCTGATGACCTTTTCATACCTTTCCATACCTGTTGCTTTTCACACAACCTTTTGTTTTCTGTGGTTTTGATGCTGACAAATTCTATCTATGCCACAGCTTTTTGCCACATTAGATGTAAGTTGCTCCCTCTCTGTGGTTTCCAGGATCTGCTTGCACATGTTCCTGTTTACTGTACCTGGTTTTCTTGCTATGGTTATGTTTTCAGAGTTAACTTACCATTTTTGGTCTCATATTATTATGTCTTATGTTAGATTTCTCATGGGAAGTAGGTAGCCTATGCAGTCCATGCCCACCCTTTTTACAAGATACTGCTCTATAGGACATATTTGGTTTTATGCACCAAATGTGCATAGTCTCTTAGTCTTCCAGTTTCTTCGGCAGGTCATTACATCAGTTTGGCCTGGGCGGTTGTAATTTGGGTATTACTGGGTCATCTGCAGCTACAGTGGCAGTTATCTAAAAGTTGACTACCTTGAGGAAATGCTGAGGTACGCTGAGGCACTCATGTTACAATTTGCATTGGCTGTAATGTTATTTCTGGTCCAGCATACCCCAGCATTACCTCAGTACTAAGCAATGTTTGTTTGACTACCACTGTATGTAGACTCTGGGCTGTCCCAGTCTTCTTGGGCTTTGAGAGTGGCTGTTGTGTCCCACCTGGTTTTGTGTGGTCACTTCTTCTCCCACTGACATGGGCAGTTGCCTGGGCACCCTGGTCCAGAAGGGTATTTAACATTCTTCCACTTCTACTGGCTCTGCTACTTATGTTTCCTTTGGGTTGCGGCTGCTTCTAATTTGTGCTTCCTCCCTTCTCTGAAATTCCTACAGTATAGACCTGGCATCTTTTGCTGATCTCTTCAGCAGTTTACCAAGTTGAACTTTCTGGTTTCATGTGCACATATTGTCTCTCTCACTTGTGCCTGTGAATTATACTCGTGTTTATACTTTTGCACTTTTCATAGACTACAATTTTAGGCATTCTACTTCAGGAAGTAGGCTATAGCATGTTAACGTTGAGGACATTCAACTATAAAAATAGGAAGTTCAGAAATACAATTTTTATCCTTTCCTTTTCATCCCTTATATTCTGTTATTAAATCACTGTTTCATAGAATATACATGCCCTGTTCTGCTGTAAATACAGATTGAATCCTGCTTGCTTACGTAAGTGGCTTCCAGACTCTAATTTAGCTTTTAGCAATGGTTCCCAGAGTGCTTGAACCAGCAACATTGCTCATACACCCAGCATCTAGGGAAGGATTACTGGATAATACTGCCCAGTTTTCAGCTGTTGTCATAGGCAGTGCAAAATGAGTGCTGCTACCTAGTAATGACATACGCAAAATGTGTCACACGTGTCAGGGGAAATGGTTCACATACAACACAGGTGCTATCAGCAACTAACTCAGATATTTGTAGGGTTTGTGCATGCTGTCATTCTGGCATTCAGCCATCATCTGGTTACAGCAGGGGTTTGCACCATGTCTATACAGTGAAGCCCACTTAAGTGCATACTGGATAACTGCACATCCACTGAAATTCACACTTTATCAGCTTCCATTTTTCTACTATACTTTCTTGTTTATAAGTGCACATTGTTTAAGTGTACATCCAACTTAGGAGCACAGTCAAAACTGCCAGAAGATTACCAACTCCTGCTTAAGTGTACATTCATGTGGTGGAATAAGGTGTTGTTTGGCTTGCTTCTCACACCCTGATACTTAGCTTTTCTCTTTGTACCAATGAATTCTGCACTGGGGATGTTTTTACCTCAGTGGCATATCAGAGTTAGACAGGCAGCTAGCAGAGCACTTCCAATGAACAACTGTAGGGATCCTGCAAGAGTTGATAAAGGCAGCAGGGAACAGGGAAGGTGAAGCTGGGTCAGTTGCTGTAATGTACATCTCTGAATAAGTCCTGGCACTTGATAGGGCCTTTACTATGATGGACAACATGGTAAGTGTGTCATAACTGACCTGCTGTGATCTGTGACTTGGGGTAATGCATTGTCTGCTTAAGTGAACAGCCCACTTAAATGCACAAAAACTTTGTTTCCCAAGGGTGTGCATTTATCAGGACTCCACTGTAGTATAATTATTTGCAAAAAACTTTGTTAATGTACCAGTTAGGGTTCAGATTAAAATGACAAAAGTAAGAAAATGTGGTGTTAGGGTTTCCAACCCAGCACACACACCCTTCAAGAAGCAAAAAGAAAATGCATTATGATTTCACCTCTCCTGAGTCTTCGCTAATCAGGCCTGGGGTGTTCCTTGGGGTTGGCAACTTAAACACTTACCCCATTCCATCAGTAAAGATGCTGAGATGTGGAGATTATATGAGAATGGGGTGAGTGTTAGGGTTTACAACCCCAAGGAACACTCCAGGCCTGATTTGCTAAGATTCAGGGAAGGTGAAACCATAATGTTTTTTCCTTTTGCTGCCTGTAGGGTGGAGGTAGGGTGTTTTGGGTTTGAAACTCTAACACCACATTTCCCTACTTTTGTCACTTTACTCCAAACCCTATCTGGTGCAATAATTTTTTTTTTTGCAAAGAATTTCCTTACTTTTTGAGTTAGTTTAATTGTATACATTTTTATGTTTTTTTTTTTTTTTTTGCATGGCTCCTAAATGGAGGGAGTTCTTTTTTTCATATGAATTGATTTTTTTTCTTATGAACAAGGCAATCTCACAAAAAAGGATCCCTTCAAATGAAAAAAGAATCTGAAAAAAAAATCCAAATTCTGTTTTCATATGATGGCATCCTTTTTCATATGAACGAAAACATCTCATGTAAAGGATTCCTTCAAATAAAAAAAAGAAACTGAAAAAACTGGGTCAAAAATTATTTTTTTGTATGAAGGGATACTTTTTCATGAAGTTTTTTTCATTCATACAAAAAAAGAATTGGACTTAGGTTTTTTTTCAGATTTTCTTTTTCATATGAATGGATCTTTTTTCATGAGGTTGTTTCATTCATACAAGGAAGGATGCCTTCATTTGAAAAAAGAATTAAAAAAAAATCTAAGTCCAAATTAATTTTTTGTATAAAAGGATCCTTTTTTGCATGGGCCAATTCATTTTTCAAACGGTCACATACAAAAAATAATTGGGTCTTGTAAAAAGATTTAAACATGTATAAAAACACATTCCTAAATCAGTTTTCCAAAAAGTAACTGTAAAATCCACCTAGCAGGGTCCTGATTAACAAGATATGTGTGTTAATGTCTCTGCAGGATGTCATTTTTATGGGTTTTCAAAAAATGTTTTTTGAAACAAAAAATGGAAACAAGATGGCAGCCAAAGAAAAAAATATTTTTTCCACCAAAAAAGGATTACTCAATACAAAAAAGGATATTTTTATTCATATGGAGCAAATTCTTTTTTCATTCCAATCAGCTATGCAAAAGACCGTATTGAGCATGCTCAGAAGTGAATTTTCAAATTCTTATAATTTTGAAATGGATTAATATTTTTTAACCAAACTGGTGAAAGGCACTATTGTGGGATAAGCCCTTTGTACTCTGACATTTTCATAGCAAACTTCAGAACTGTCTGGGCACTAGGCAATGACAAAAAAGAAAATAGCACAACCCCCTGTTTTTTTAACTTTTTTCACTATCCAGATCTCAGAATCTGCACATCTGGCTGGAAAGAAACATGGCAAGTCAAGAGACCTTGCCCCTGAGGCCAAGCATGCAAATGTTTGTGCAAATTTCATCAATTGAATAAATGTGAAGCTATTAAAGTTCAAAGTTTGGGGTTTAACATAGAAACCCATGCCCAACCCTAAACTATAGTGGTACTATGGCTATGATGCCTTTGTCACTTCCCTCCTTGACTACTGCAATGCCATCTACCAAGGGCTTCCTGGTGTTGATATCCACTGCTAGCAGTTAGTGCAGAACACGGTATCCAGGTTATTGACTGGCACATCTAAAGCCATTCATATTATGCCTGTGCTGTGTGAGCTGCACTGGCTGCCTATTCAGTGGTGGATCACCTTTAAGGTTGGTCTTCTGACCTTTAAAGCCCTACACAAACTGGGACACAGCTACCTGAAAGATCTCTTGACTCTCTAGCACCCCGTACACCCCCTCCGATCCGCTAACGAGGGATTGCTAGAGATTCCAAAGGTGCGTTTGAAGACATCTGGTGCTTGTGCTTTTTCTTTTTCAACCTCTACTCAATGAAATTCTCTACCTTGTTGGTTAAGAGAATGCCTGACCATAGAAAGGTTTAAGTTAGATTTTAAAACACTTTTATTTCAATTGGCTTTTCCTGCTGTCCTTAATTGAATTATATATTTGTAATTTTATTATTATATATGATCTGTTTTATCTGTAAAGTGCCTTGATTTTTTGAAAGGCACTATATAAATAAAGTTTTACTTTACTTTACTTTCTTTACAGTAATACAATGTGGTTCCTACAGAGCTGGGCAAATGATCACCCAGCCCAGAGGTGTTCCCTCTCCCTTTCCCACCCATGTCATATGAGTCCTGATTGTCTAGTTGTTCATCATCCTCCATTGCCCTGTTATAGGCCTCGCTAGTGGTCCATTTGAACCCCCGGCCTCTCTTCCTGATGTCTTTTGCACTACTGATACAGTTTTTCCCCATGACTATGGCAAGCATCTGCCTTTTCCTGATGGTACAGTGGTCCCACTCAGATACTTTTGTGTGCCTTCATGTTTGTGCCTGGTTGCTGTGCTTTGTCCAGCTGCTGTCTTCTGGTGTTTGCACATAGTAACCTGATTGAGGCAACTGTGCAGGTGAATCCAAGGCAAGCAATGCTTTTGAACATGAACCTGCAGGCCACTTGTATGGCAGCTAATGCCCCCTTCTCCAGTAGCCAAAAATGACCATTGCAAGCACTCAAAAAAAGTGTTGTTGGCAAACTGCTGAGCAGACAATTCAGGCTTCCCATTTTTCACTGAAAATGGAGCCATGCTGGATGTTTGTGTGCACATCATTGACTCAAAATGAGCAAATAACAAGTGTAGAATGCTCATTAATTGTTTGAATTGTAAGCACTAAGTTCATTGCTCCTAAATCTTGTTACACTTTGTGACCATTAAACAGCAGCTAGGCCTCCTAAAGAACACTGAAAACCAAAATGTTTTGACTCAGTTCTGCTGATAACATAAGCTGCATTGCTTTTTCTCAGCATGATTTATTACTGAAGGTATATGCAAGAGAACCAGATCTTTAATCATTGATAGTTTATCAGATCCTAGTACTTTCTCCCAACTAATGGCATTATGCTCTGATAGTGCCATAATGATTATTCCTTTGATAAAAAATTGTCAGTCAGCAACAGAGGATTATGTTTCTGTTTCTATCTAACATGTGCATATTTAGAAAACTATGATGAGCTGTATATACCTGTCTGCGATCCAACTAGCCTAGGGGGTGTATACGACAATGTTATAAGTTATATTATGACCAATCCAGTCCTTGAGTTATGCTCCACTCCTATGTATGATGACCTGTATATATGTGTCAGTTGAACTAGCTAGTCTAGAGTGCATAATCTGAAATGTGCTTACTACTGTATGTTTCCCCTAGCGTCAAATGATGTATTTCCCACATGTTTGTTTACTATGACAAAAAACTGTACTCTCTTTGCCATGCCTCCTTGACTGTTGTTCCTCATGTTGTATTCTCCCGGGTCGTTCCTGAAAATAGGCATAATACTTGTCTAGTGTACTTACCCAGTAAACAAAAGCTAAATAAATAAATAAATAAAAATGATATTGAGTGGGGAATAGCTGATGATGGCAAATGAACTCTAAACAATAAAGATCCTGTGTTTGAGCAAATGTTTTCATTACAAAATAAGGAGTAGGAGAAATCTATAGAGATATGTGACCAATAAGTGGAATTGTTTCTACATATTATGTTTTCTAAAGTTTCCCAAGTGGCATCAACAAATTGTTTAAATAACTTAATTAAAAACCCTAGAGTTTAATCTTAAAGGAATACCTTTTCAAGGCTATTTGCATTCTGATTTTGTTAAAACTTTTTTCTGTAGTTAAATGTTGATTGACAGTGGGTGTCTCATTTCTTTGGAAACAGTTAGTTTTGAGATGGTAGAGGTGCTGGTGGGAGAGGAGAGTTCGAGGAAATATGCTAGACATATAAAAATGTTTGGTTTCTATTAATGACACTTATTGAAGGAATATACAGACTTTGACCCTACTGGTAGCCTCAGCCTCTGGATTCAGACACTGAATTGCAACTCACGGGCTCTTCCCGCACTACTCTTATTTAAAAAATTTCTTTAAAACAAATTGTGGTCAAAGATTTGCTATACTCTACATCAGCTCAATGTCTTTGGTTGCCATAACAACATGGGTCTTTCTTCTATAAGATGGTGCAGTTTATATTACTTCTCTTTTCCTATTGAGTTCGCCACTTGCTTCCAGGGGTCATGTAATGTATTATAAATAATGAACTGTTATGCTTCTATAAAGAAGCTTTATATACACTGCATAGTGAGTGAGAAAAAGATTTTCACAAAAACTAAATTCACTTGTGCATATTCCCACAACAAATCTTACATTATATAGTGCACATGTTGAGTTGACAAAGTTACTGCACCAAAATTAAATTGTCAGACTTATGATATACATTAAACACCTGATAAGAAGCTTACTAAACAATTGCAGTGAATCTCACATCAATGTTTTAGAAACTTGGATGTTGCAGTATACAACTAACTCATAAACATCATCTCACATTAAGATCACTTTTTGATTAGAATAGTCACAAGTATATTCTTGCCCTCACATACCTATCACTCTCCCTCTTGAGCCGTCCAACCTTTTTATCACAGTTTCTCCTGCTCACTGCCTGCCTGTGACTCCCTAAATCTGAGCTAACTGTAATTCTGGCCATCAGGGTGCTCTCTGTCCAGTGTGGTGCATAATTTATGCACTATAGCATGCACTGTTCAGTGTATCTATTTCTGAATCCATGAACTTTTCATGTTATTCAGTGTAAGACTCCATACTGCTGTCTATTCCTGTGGGACATCTCACTTACTCTGATCAGCTGGCCTGCCTATATATTTTGTATTTTTGCACTTCTGAGGTTTGTAATGTGTTTATGTCTGTACTCCCATTCCACCCCGTTCCCCCAACCCCACTGAGTATCACCTGGAAACAAGCCTTGGCTCAGTGTGCCTTTCCACTTTTTCCAGTTATCAAATTTTAAATGAATCAATCAGTCAATCCATACATACATACATGCAGTACCTACATACATACTGCAAGCTTTATTGTTTGGGTCGGTGTAGCTTAGTTTTGAATGCATCTACCTCTGGGAGAGAAGGTTGTCGGTTTTAGTCCCACATTGAAACATAGACTCATATCCCAAAATACTGGCACTCCAGTGCAATACTAGGGAAATGCTATACTGTTTTGTCCAGCTCCTTCATGTGAGATATTAAACCAAGTATCCTCTGCCCTGTCTCTTATACTATTCTGGTGTGTGTGAAGGTGGAAGTCCAAGAATTAATGGCATTTTTTCAAGATTTGGAGACTTTTATTGCAAGATAAACTCAACAACCATACAAAAAAAAAATTACAGACCATTAAAAATACATGGCATATAGTACCACAAATATACACCATGCCAAATTCAGACTACAGCAAGCACATGCATTTATCTGAAATAAAGAGATTATGTCAGTGGCTGGGTCTACATTCTCTTTTCCATAAAACTGGTTCAAGCAGTTGTTTTTGTCTGTGTATTGATGCAGATATGTGGAAGAGTCGTCACTATACATTTACAGTAATTCCACTACGAGTTTCGCTTTTTGCTTGTAATGTGTTTTGTGTACCTTGTGTATGAAAAACACTTAATAAATGTAAATTTGTTACTATACATGATGTGGCTAGCATACCTGAAAGTGGCACATTGTGCATTCCTGGCTTGTGGAGCTCTGCACTGTGATGCTGCTCAGTGTGCTTTGCACATTGGTAGCATTCATAAACCTCAGACAGCCACTTGCATGTACTGTATGTATGTGGATCACCACAAAGCAGTGGGAAAACCAGGAGCCAATGACATATTAAGCAGCAAGTTTCCAACTGGCAGGCTGGTCCAGCTGCTGATTAAATCCTAGGTCAACAGAAGCAGTAAATAATGAGGTGTTGATGGCTGAGGCCATATTTGCTGCAGTCCATAAAAAGGAACATAAACCTTACTTTTACATTTTTAATTCCTGTAATTGCAAATTCAGCCATGTTTAAAAGTCTGCTTAATATCCCCAGTGTGCTGTTTTACCAGTTTATTTTGAAAAAGTGCTATTTTTTCTCCTGCAAAGTCCCTTGTTCATGCTGTCTTTCCCCACCCTGTAAGCATTTTTTTTAATTATTTAATAATTTCAGAAACTAGTGACTTCCTTTTAACAGAAAGCCTGCATGTATATCTTTACTCTATGTCTCTTCTTCAGCTGACATCAGTGGGTTCCAGGACTGTTAATTAATTACAAAATAAATATTACGAAGGAAAATTTCAGCATTAACAATGAACCCTAAATAAGGAAAATCATGAGGCTATTTTAAAATAGATACACAAAATAATACACTGTGGGGCATTAAAAAGACTTTACACATTCCAAATGTACTAATTGTATGATACAAAGTAAAAAAAAATAATTTTCCTTTTGAAGAGCACTTTCACTACAATTTTACAAATAGCCCCCAAAAAATGCCAAAGAAGCCTTACCTGCCTCTACGAATGTTGCTCCACAAGTTGTTGTTTTTTGTGTGTGTGTGGCTGTAATGAGGGATGGAAGGAATGTTATTTTAGCTCGGTGGAGCAAAGAGCCTGATTCCTTCTGTCTTCCAAATTAGAAGCACACCCCTGAGCTCTCACATTTTTTAATTATATGTTATTAATTGTTTCAGTTTATTACATAAAACATTACTTTTACACTCTACAGCTATAACTGTACCAACTATTGCTACACATATTTAACAACATAACAGACTGATGCAACTACACATCCAATTACACAAAGACATTATAAATAATAAAAACCAAATGTAATAACCACAGCTATTACATTTTCCCCCTCCCCCTAACTTAACATAACAAAAAATAACATTTCTCCAAAAATTCATTATAGAATACCACCAATTTTAGCTAATGGAAGTAGATATACTAATACTATGGAGAGCATGGGGCATGCTCCATAAACTACTATATGGGTCAATTTTCAAGTACAGGTTTTACAATTTTTGAGTGCCAATTTCAACAAATCAAGGCCACTGTTCAGCTAACAAGGACCTTGTTATTTGATTAGTGGCCTCGAGTTGTTAAAATTGGCACTCTAAGATAGTAAAACATGTACTTAAAAACTGACCCCTGTAATAGTCTATGGAGCATGCCCCCACATTCTCCATAGTATTACATCACAAAATGTAGGAGCACGGGGCATGCCTCCAATTCAGAAATTGGAAGAGATTGGGCTCTAAGCCCACAGAGTCAAAATATGATCACTTCCCTCCCTTGTTGCAACCATAACAATTAAAAATGTATACAGCAATTAACTTTGGGACAGGCAAGGCTCCTGTATAGTGTTTACATGAAGAATCATAAAAGGTGCTATTTAAAGAAATTATATTTTACTTAAACTATTTCAATGGATTACTTGGCACAATGCCTTCCAATTTTTCATTGCATGGATCTGGGCAGTTTATAGCCTGGATTTTTCAGATGGAGGCATTTCTAGTCCTATAATGTGCTATGCCTTGGATGGGGCAAAAAAAAACATATGTCATGGTTTACCTGATATAAGATCTGCACCCCACTCTCCAGGCACCAACAACCACAAATATATTGCTTAATGAACACTAAGGAGTGCAGAAGCCCCCCCCCACACACACACACCTCCAGCACACCTCTGAGCCCTGACACAGCTACCCACAAAGCTTTACAGAAAAGTCAATATTGGTTAGGCTTTTCACAAGTAGGGTAGTACTGAATGCAGTGGGAGACTTACTGAACCCCCCCAAGTAAGAGGAAAATTGTATGAGGGAGTCAATTCTCCATGTCTATTTAGAACAACAACTTGGTAGATAAAGCCCTAAGTGGATAGAATGATTCAAATTTATGTCAGTGTCCTCTGTATGGTGAATGTTTGATGTGGGATCAAACTGCAACAGTCTTTATGCCAATGCAGCATGAGGACATCTGTCCCCAGACTAAGACTGATCTTTGGTAGATCTGTCTAATGTCTCTCTAGAAACTGGAGTGGTAGCTTCCTGTACTGGAGAACAGCACATATAGTGCTATTACCCAAGAGTGGGCTGAGGGATGACCGTGGTAATTATCAGCTGGTAATTCTGACCTTGATAGAGGGGAAGCTCATGGAAATAAATCTGAAGGAAAGACTGATATGTTCCTGGATGGAAATGAACTCCATGATGACAGAAAGTATTGGTTTAGGTGATGGTAGTCTTGCCAGACCATTGTAATTTATTTATTTGATTTGGTAAAAAAAAAGTGGACAAAGGACAAGAAGTCGGTGTACAGTATCTAGATTTCAGCAAGGCCTTTGATTCTATCCCTCATAGGAGAGTGATTAATAAGCCAGAGGAATAGAGGTTAGGGGAACATTGGATAGGTGGGCGAAACACTGGCTAGAAAATAGAAACCAGAAGGTAATGGTCAGGGGGCAATTCTCAGATCCTAGACCAGTCATTAGCAGGGTACCACAGGGCTCGCTATTCAGACCAGTGTTATTCAACATCTTCATCAGCAGCATTGCAGATATAGTAAAATTCAAAATATGCCTCTTTGTAGATGTCACAAAGCTCTGTGGGGGAGTGGACACAGAAGAAGGGAGACAGGACATTACTGAGGACCTGGTCAAACTAGAGAGATGGTTAGGTATTTTGCAGCTGGAATTCAATGCCAAGAAGTATAAGATAATGGACTTTGGGCAAAGAAACCAGATACCACATATTTACTGGGAAGTGTGCATGTCACCAAGTTAGTGAATGAGAAAGACTTGGATATAATCATTCCAAGTGACCTGAGGCACTCAGCACACTGTAAGAGATTGAGAACAGTGACCAAAGCAAACTGGATGCTGAGATGTGTAGCCACGAGTATAACCAGTAGGAAGGTGGGGGTCATCCTACAACTGCACAGGTCATTGGTTAGGCTTTATCTTGAGTATAGTATGCAGTATTGGAACTCTTACCTAAAGAAATACATTGGCTTACTGGAGGCAGTACTGTGAAGAGTGACTAAGATGATCCAGGGAATGACAGGAAGGCCTTACAAGCAGAGACTCATGAGATCTCAGCATGTACTCCCTGGAGGATAGAAAGGAGAGGAATAACTTAATCAAAACCATAGAGTACCTTATGGGTTTCAACAAAGTGGGTCTCTTCAACCTTAGTGGTAACAGGACCACAGATGGGCACAACCTCAAACTAGTGGGAGGATGCTTCAAAAGGGAAATGAAGAGACACTTTTCACCAAGAGTGCGGTAGCAAAGTGGAATGAGTTGCCATGGAAGTTGTCTCCCTGAAGACTGTAAACAGCTGCAAAAGGCAAGGCTGGGGAAGGGGGATATTGAAGGGGAGGAAAAATTGAATAGTGGGGAAGGGGGTGCATCCCTCTGAAGATACTGGGGGGGGCTGCAAATTTGCGCAGACTATATAGACCGTAAGGACTTTTTCTGCTGGTTATTTTTGATTGTTAGCATATTCAAAACATATAAATGTATTAAAAATATTTTTCTTGCCTTGCTACAAATGGGACAGAGATTCTCTGGGTGAATATCTACCTGATTAAATTATCACTCCCCCCCAGGCTCACACACATACACACACATAGACACACACGTTTGTTTGCATCATGACCTTAAACAAGTTCTCCAAATACTTTTGAAGACTCAGTTGTCTTACCTACTGTAATAATGCTAATGGTTAGTGAGGAGAGAAGTTCTTTGAGCTTGCTCTAGCTGGTTATAAGGATACACAAACATTGTAGTTAGTATCTCCATGCTGCTGTAGACTATTGCAGAATAATGTAGGCATTGTCATCAGTCATTTCTTTGCAGGTCTGGGTATTACTTGAGGAAATATGCACTTGCAAAAGTCTCAATTCAAGCAATATTTATTTTCCCTTTTTTCTTGCTACATCCCATGGTTATGCCCACATGGGTATTTTCCAGGGGTGGGGTATGGGGTTGGTGTTTCAGGGTACATTCACAACAGCTGTGTACAGGCATTCTGAACTTTTTTTAAAGCTGTTCAGTGGACTTAACGCCTTTCAGTATTTTGCTGCCAGACAACCACAACACTGTGTTAGTGGTTGCTATGCACTGATTCACTGAGAATGTGTGTGGTAACAACACTTAATGATTCATGAAGATAACATCTTATTGGGACCGGCTGGTCAGTGCAGTATTTACAAGTCAGCATGGGCAGTGTGGATTTAGTAGCTGAGAGGCCAGCTAGCGGTGGGAGTTGGTGGTGGCATCACTGTGCTACACTGCATTGTGGTGTGGCCTTCGTATTGGCACTAAAGGTCACGATGCCAGGTGGTTGTGAGGACGTGGTAGATGTAAAGCTTGTATTGAAGCACGGTTCACACTGGGAGATGAGACTGCAGGACAAGAGACAGTTCAGTCACTTGGTGCATCTGTGATGCAGAAGAAAGGACTTATGGGAAGACTAGTACAGTAGTACAAACATATACAATGTGCAATAGGGTCAATCTGAAAATCTGCTAGAAGAAATACCTCTTTATTTTGCTTGCAAAAGTCAGTTAAGCTGGCAAGCTGCACTACAGCTGTGATTAAGTAATAGAGGTGTCCTACCAGAACTGTTAATAGAGCACACCCTTTACTGCAATGTTATTTGTACTTACAATGATGAATTTATAATGCAGAAATCTTCTCATGCCTCTAGAAATTTAATTAGGCTAGAATTTGGAGTAGATTGGGTAGGTGATCAAGGGCATGTTTGGTAGTAGTAGTATCCAAGAAGAGAAAGTCATGTGGCATGTGTGTGTGTGTGTGTGTGTGTGTGTGTGTGTGTGTGTGTGTGTGTAAGGGAAATGTATGATAGGAGTGTGCAACTGATTGGATTATGTTTTTTTAATGAATACACCTCCCTACTTTCCTCCATTCTTCACTCTCTGAGCCCCCAGTCAAGCCCATTAACTTTACATCCAATGCCCCTGATTAGATTGGAGGACCAGCAGGACAAGGTATACATAAACTAGGAGGTTTGTTGCATACTAAACTCTGTGCGCATGAAGAAGAAGGCAGTAAGGTACTATAGGTGATTGGCAGGTAGTCAGAGAGATGCAATATGGGAGTGGGACTTCTGTGAGTGCCCAATTGTAAAGGATGCTCATATACACTACCCCAGTTGCCCACAAGGTATGAAGTTAATTATTTCTCTGGTGTCCTGTGAGTACCTCCACCCCTCCAATTGTTTGCCTGCCTGGTATGATATTAAGTTTCTGTGCAAATGATAAGTGCTTCTAAATATAAATGGAAAAACTAGACTTACTTATGTTGTTGACATTTTTAATTAAAAGCCAATATCAAATTGTAAAAAGAACCACCTGTTCTCGAACAGCCAACACTTATCTACACTATTGTGGGACATACAACAGAATGCCACCTTGGACCTAAAAGGGACATACAGAGAAATGCCTCCATAGGGATAACAGGCATTTACAGAAAAATGCCTCCCTCAGGTGTGTGCAGGGACTGACAAAGAAATACCTTCATACTGCATGTAGGGAAATACAGAGAAATTCCTCCTTAGGACTTATACAGCCTCTTGTCTTGAGTTGCATGCCCTGGCCGTGCACCATTTGAGGTGGGAGACATTTCTGTGGAAATGAAAAGTGGCTATAAATATGGATGGGAAATACCAGATGAAAGCTACAAGTTGAGCAGGTAATAAACTGTCTACCAAAATGAACTACCAACAATGGATCTGATTTATTTACCCAGACAAGGATCTAATTGTCAAATATCTGTTAATTTTTCCAGAATAAAACCTGCCAGTGTCATTTCTATATGAAATTTGTTTGAAAGCTAAAAGGGGCACTGATACATAGTGAGCCTTGTTTGGTTCACCTTTATGTTAGTACACATTTACATAAAGTGGTATACTTATTTCATCCCTGTTTATGAAGTGGGAAAGAGGGGTAGACTCAGGGTTTCTTATGACATTGTTTTATAATGTTGCTGTGTATGTTGCTGTGGAAAGTATTGCAGCATGATGGTGCAATCTTAAAAGACACCATTACAAGGTGCATTAAGGTTGGGAAGATTAAGTTTTTAATGAATATTTAGATTGTATTATGAAGTTACCATTTAAAATATTCAGATATTTTTTAACAATCCTAGTGACCAGCTCTTACTTAATGTTATTTAATCACCTGGTAAAGGTGATTAGATGACCCCCTTTATAGTACTCCACAGTCTATTCCAGTAGGGATATCCTTCGTCCATCCTGTAGGATGATGCACTATCTAATGACATTTGGACTGGCCAAAGGCCAGCCCCTTTGTCCATCCCATAAAACTCCAGTATGACCCTTCCCTAGCAGAAATGAAACACATGAAAAGCAGAAAGCAGGACACAAGCAACCAGAACAACACGCTGTATTGCATGCCTATGCCTGTTGGAGTCATGTGTGATAATAAAGATTACCTCATTCAATATGAACGGGCATGCATCCGCATTTATTTATCCATATACCCTTAACAGAAAAGCCACACATATGAGAAGCATACTACTATCAAACAAATCAACAGATACCACCCTGCCGTACAACATGCTGCCCTGTACGTGACCCCATCTACATTGGGAAGGCCTGCAGAGTACTATAAAGGAGGATTATCTAATCACCTTTACAAGGTGAGTAAATACCATTACATATCCTCCCTTTATAGTACTCTGCAGTCCATGTGAGTGGTATATTTGTAGCAGTTCTTGGGCTATCCTGAGTTTGGTTGGGAAAAAATGCAGACACTGACCTAGGGTGGATTCCCTGCAGCCTAAAGGATTGCTCTGCCAAAAGCATCTGTGGCAGCTGACACTACATCCAGATGATAATGTCTAGAAAATGAATGCAGTGTAGACAAGAGTCCACAGAACAAAATATTCTGTGAGGAAATCTGACCCCTTTCAGCCCAAGAGGTGGCAACTGCCCAATGGAATAAGCCCTGTTTCCCAGGGGTGGGTTGAAACCCATCACCCCAAATAGGCTTTGGTAATTTTTGAGCACAGTTGACATGAAATAATGTCCTTAAATGCAGTGTGGCCCAATCTCTTGCCTGCTGTAAGGGTAAACAACCTCTTTGACTTGTGGCTAGCCTCTGTACCAAGAGATAAAGGAGGAGCTGATGCCCCATATCCAATGGGTGATGAATGCCAGTAGACGAACTCTGGTTAGCAGGGAAAGTGGGTAAATCAATGTCATTCTCAAGATGGAACTGAGTCACCACCTTGGGAATAAAAGAGGGGATGGGGTGCAAAGTGACCCTGTTACTATACAATACTATGAAAGGCCCCTTGCAAGACTAGGCTTGTAGTTCCTAATTTGCTTGGCCAAACAAATGGTCACTAGGAATGCTGTTTTAAGCATAACCCAATATAGGGATTCCTGCTGGAAAGGTGGTTTTTGATTGGCATCCAGAACCAGGTGAAGTTGCCATGTGGCACAAGTCACATAATGCATGGAACAGCAAGCTGGACGACTTTCAAGAGTCTAACAAATTGGAGTGGGCATCAATCTGACCTATCACTGAGAAGGGGTCCCTAATGACCAATATAGCAGAAGTGTGTACACTGAGGGAGGCAGAACTTAAACCCTTATCCTTCCCATCATTTAGGAAGCCCAATATGGGTAGAAGTCTCACAACAGATGGTGAAGTCCCTTTCTTTATACAACACTTCTTAAAAATCAACCATTGTCTTTGATACATGCTGTCTGTGGCCTACCTTCTTGAATGTAACAAGTGCTCCACCACACTTGAACAGTAACCAAGGGCTAGAAATATGTCCTTTTCAGTAGCCAAGCCATCAAGTTGCAGGTCAGTGAATTGTGATGAAATATCAGCCCCTGGCTCAGAAGATCCTGTCGAGATGGAAGATGAAGGGGAGTGTCTATTGACACTGCTTGTATGAAAGATTACCAAGCTCTCCTTGGCCAGTTTGGGGCTACGAGTACCACAGTTGCTCTCACATACTGAATCTTGTGCAGTACTTTGGGATCATGGGAGCGGGGGGGGGATGTATGCTGCTTATTCATGCTAGATGCCATGAGATCCATATGTAAAGGTCCGTACCTAAAACTGATTAGCTGAAACACTGTGTGATGAAGCATCAATTCTGCCTGACTGAGTGTTTCCCTGCTGAGTCATTCAGCTTGTATGCTTTCTCTCCAAGTCTGGAAATAGGACAATAGGAATTGCCAGTTCTGTTCTGCACACCTGAGCACTCTCTTGGGCTTTTGAATCACTGTGCAGCTTTGGGTACCCTCTCCTCCCTCATTTGTTGAGTTTGGTGATCATCACTTGATTGTCCTTTCTGATATGGACAGAGTGAGTGTAGAGGGATATAGCAAAGAACTATAGGGCTGGGTACACTGTTCAAACCTAAAGCACATTGACTGGCAGTTTGGTCTCAGCAGGTGACCAAATGCCATGAGCCCCATGCCAATGGCATATTGCCTGCCATTCCTGGAGACTGGTGCCTGTGGCCACAGTCTTAGAAAATTGACCAGTACCTCTCTGTAAGTTCTGCTAGTTTGACCACCATGCCAAGCCTGAGGTTATCTGAGCTGGCAGATTCATCTTGCAGCAGATGTTCTGGGACTACTCGTCCCAGGCTTACAAGACATATCTCTGGCTCAGTCTCATGTGAAGCCTGGCCCATGGGACAGTGTTGATTATGGAACCATGAGGCCCATTAGTTTTAGATAGTCCCAGATCTGTCTGTATAGTTGCTGTAAAATGTCTGACACATGATGGATGATATTGGAATATTTCTCCTGCGATGGGTCTGCTATGCTGAGGGCTGGTGAGCAGTGGGATTTTAAAGCATTTTGAGAATCCAGACCAACATCTCTGTAACCAGAAAATAGTAGAATCACAATTTCCCAACACCTGAAATAGTCAGCTTGAGTAATTTTTCTTACATTTGTATTGTTTTTCCCAGATTCAGAGTTTGAACAAACATGGGTCTTGGCTGTGGCTCCCTCTTTGGTTGCTTGGTCTGCCGCACAGTCAAACATCTCTTCCTCCATGGCTCCTGTGCTCTGCTTCTCCTTTATCAATTAATATATGGTATACATGTCAATTCTGTGTGAATTCTGCTGATCACTTCCAAAGCTGTGTAAGCTGAAGCCCTGGAGCATGGACTTAATGAACCCAAGGGTGAGCTCACACAGACTGTATACCTCCCAGGATCAAACAAAAACAGACTTGAACATGCACACATTGCAAGCCTTTCTCTTTCTGCCATTACAAAAACCAACCAAACATAATTTAAACAGCCCTCTCAAGAGTATTCAGATGTGGACCCCATTTTGAAATGAAGATAACAAAATAATAGAACTATAGCAAGAGAAGTGGGGCACAATATAAAAGTCAAAGCTGAAATACACAGCCAAAAACTACAACTAGGCCAAGGGAAATATTACAGACTATATAGTTCAAGGCTGAAATGCAAACAAGTTCCAGCAGACTTCCAGCAGATGAAAGAACAGATCCAGAAACAGATGGTTTGATATCTTTTATTGGACCGACATAAAAGTTACAAAAGAAAAGTGCTTAAGCTTTCGGACCAACCAAGACCTTCCTTGGAAGCTTATGACAGTTGACAACTCCGAGGAAGGACTTGGTTGATCTGAAATCTTAGTCACTGTTTTCTTTTGTAACATCTATGTTGGTCCAATAAAATGTATCAAACCATCTGTTTCTGGATTGGTTCTTACAAGGACCAATACAGCAACTAACTTGGCAGATGAAGGGAACCTTATAATTAAAAAATGCATCCAAAATCAAAACTTTTACAAATAAAAACACATCTTTTGTTCAATATATTCTAAGAAAAAAAATCATTTTATAAGCTCAGTATGATACTTCAGGTTGTGCACTGTGCTGTGCTACCTGCATGTACAGGGGCTAAAGGCACTCAGTATGCAGCCTCATGCATCACTATGCTGCTAGGCATGTGGTTATCTCTGCACAATGCACACCCTGTCATGTCTTATTGCTTATGTAGACTATGTAGAAGGGCTTTGTGACCGGTCTTCCATGGATGACCCATCACTGTACCCCTCTATGCCTCCCTCTACTGGCTCACCCTTGAAGGCATGTTCCAACTTAAGAATGCTCTCTTTCCTACACAATGTTCACTGAAACCTACTGCTGATCAGCGTTAACTCCCTTTCCCTCTTATCAGTTCCCAAGCACAGTACAAGAGGGGACACCTGTTATATCTTTGACACCCCTTTATACCACACCAAGCATGCGCAGAACTTCATCACATACAAGGACCCTAAGTTTTACAATAAACTGCCCCCTGAACTTCAGGCCTGTTAGTTCAATTGACTCATTCACCTTCTCCCTCAAGGACCACCTCCTCCAATCCACCAGCTGTGTCTGCCCTGGTAGGTAACCCCCATGAATGTCCAACAACCCTTGAGTTACCTTAGAGTTTATACTGTATATATCTGTATGTTGGCTCTATTCTTGTGTGCTCTGTATTTTTTTTCTAATCTAGATGATCCTGCCATATACTCTGTTTCTATTGTAAATACCATAAAATATTGTTTTTACCTTTTTTCTCTGTATCATCAAATTTCTGTACCACTGGGCATTTGTGAAAATGGGCATTTTGCTCAGATACTTTCCAGTATAAAAATAAAATTGAATAGAATTGATTAGATATGGGTGAAGTCAAGAAACTTTGCTGTACTACGCACATAGTTTCTCAACTTCATGTGGCATGAAAAATTCCTTAATGTAGTTCTTCATCTGCCGAACTGCCAACCATACCAGGCAATAACTATGCATAGTGACAATTTGCCACCAAAAATGTCAGTGAAGTCCCATTATATGCAGTTTTGGCAGGTGATGTAGCACTTCTCCAGCAAAACTACAGTACCCCAGAGGGTAATGGGTTATAATTCCCTGCCAGTAATCTGAGTTGGGGGATGGGCTCAGTGTGCCATCTGGATGAGACAAGGCTGAGGGATGGCACTGTAATGTAACACCCATCCAGCCATGGAAGGATAGGTGCAGGCTTGTCCACATGGGCCCAAGAACTATATAGTGAAGACAACTCATCTCTTGGCATAGGGCCTTGCAGCTCTGCACATGAGGGGGGTGGCAGAGGGCCCTATGCATTGCCTCAGAAATGGATTCTTTGCCCTGTGGCTGTATCTGCAGCCACATAGAAGCAGGCCACCAGACAGCTCCATGAATTATTGACATCTGTTGCTGCACACAGGGCTTCAGTTAACTCCATGTTGGGAGTATTTCAACTTCTAAAAATAAGGCAAAACTTTCAAAATAAAGGGGTAGGAAGTCATTGACTTCCAAATGTAAAAAACAAAATGGATGACTTCCAAAACTGAATGCACAGAAGCCAAGAAATGATGGATTTTTCCAAAAGAAATTGTATTTTACCACTAATGTTTATATTAACATCCATAAGTTAATCCTTCCAAGAATACTGGCTTCCAAATTGTGGGATCTGGGATGTATTTTAACTTCAAAAAAATTGGAATTACTTCCAGATTTTCAATCATGGAAGTATCAGACTTCCACTAAAAATAAATTAACTGAACTGACCCTGCACTTCTATAGGCGGATGGAGTCTTCCCTTGGCACAGGGACCAGAGGTCCCTTCATGTCAGTATCTGTCGATATCTGTCTAAGCATGTCCTGAAGAGACCTGCGTGAAAAACGATATGATTCCACTATCTCAAAAAGAAAACAAATTCTATGCAACACACTGTGCAACACACTATGCAACAACAGACTTGCCTGCTACTGTTTGAGGCTGAGAAACTTGCTATACTGCAGAGAACAAACTAGAACGCATTTAGGAACTGGGAACCTGGTAAGATATAATATTGTTGGGGACTTGTTAGGAAGGTAAGCTACACGTTCTACAGAAAGTTTCATTTTTTTTTCTTATTGGCATATTGCTATACTGCAGAGAACAAACTAGAACACATTGAGGAACTGGGAACCTGGTAAGATATAATATTGTTGGGGACTTGTTAGGAAGGAAAGCTACGCGTTCTACAGAAAGTTTCATTTTTTTCTTATTGGCATTAAGAAGAGAATTGCAGGATTCCATTAAAGTGAAGTAATTTTATAGCCAGAGGGGGTGAATTACAGCTGAAGTTGCTTGATTTCTGTGCTTGAGACCTAGGATTTGGAAGGACATTTGTGCAACATTTTAGAAGTGCCCTGCTGGCTGAGGAGTGAGTTTTTATCCCTGGTTTCAGAGAAGGGTTTGTGTATTAGAATCAGACATAGCAAAGTGTGTACATTGAAAGGCTTGCTTACATCACAGGTGTCACTAGTCAATCAATTGATTCTGGGTAGGGCTTTTATCACTGAGCTGTCTTAGGCAAACTACACAGTGAGAAGTCAGTCAGAAAAGACTTGCCTGCTTCTGTTTGAGGCTGAGAAACTTGCTATAGTGCAGAGAACAAACTAGAACGCATTGAGGAACTGGGAACCTGGTAAGACATAATATTGTTGGGGACTTGTTAGGAAGGTAAGCTACGTTTTCTACAGAAAGTTTCATTTTTTCTTATTGGCATTAAGAAGAGAATTGCAGGATTCCATTAAAGTGTAGTAATTTTATAACCAGATGGGGTGAATTACAACTGAAGTTGCTTGATTCCTGTGCTTGAGACCTAGGATTTGAGAGATATTTGTACAACATTTTAGAAGTGTCCTGCTGGCTGAGGAGTGAGTTCATTTTTATCCCTGGACTCAGTAGAGTGGTTTGTGTAAGAGCAGTGGTCTAGTAAATTGTGGTGTTGGTTGAATTACTATAAAGGGCAGTACTCACCAGGGTGGTGGAGCAGTGATGTATTTGATTGTTTCTAACAGTCACCAGTGGTTGTGGCCTACCCACCCACCCTTCCCCTCACCCTGCCTACCCCAGGCATGGCATTTCCTTTATAGCCAAGGTTCTGACATCACTTCCTCAACAGATCTTGGGGCTGAACTGTCATATTCTTAATAACCCAGCACAGTGCATAAAGGGTAAATACACACACAAAAAAAGAGATATTTTATATATTACTCATTGTATATTATAAGGGAGATGGACATGTGGAAGTGATGCCATGCACTGGCTCTGTGGCAGCAGTTTTCCAGGAGACATTCTGGAACCTGCGTTGCTGCCCTATTTCCAGGCAACTGTCAGCTCTGAGGGAGGAGGCTGCCCACCTCCAGGCTGAACTGACAAGGACTAAGGAGGCCTCCCCCACCCAAAGAGCACCAGTTCCACAACCACTGCCTCAGAGGTTGCCAAGTTTGAAGAGAAGTTGGACCACAGTGGGTTCTGGGATGGTGAGGATGGTGGAACAGAGGTGTAGCCCACTAGCTGTACCGCTACACAAATCATATGTCAGTCTGGCAAATCAAGGTTCCTCTATGATGACACCCTCATTGGAGACCAAGAAGTATGCTGAGGACATCCACAAGGGAGACCCACAAAAGGGTGGCAAGTGACACCACAGGGAAAGGAAACAGCTTCTGATAGGGGACTAAATTGTTAGGGGTGTAGACCTGGAGAAGGGAGAGCAGAGGGAAGTAAGGTGACTGCCTGGTGCCATGGCTTGGAGGGACAGGAAGCAAATCCACAGGATTGCAGAAGCAGCATCACAGGAGAGGGAACTAGATATCATTGTCCACCTTGAGACAAAGACCTAGCTAGGAATGAGATCAGTGCAGTTCAGGATGAATTTGTGGAGTTGGGGAGGGGCATTAGACAGGTAGCAAGCATGGTAACCTTCTCAGAGGTGCTGCCAGTCTATGGCAGGGGTGAGGCTATGATACTGCACACCATGCAGTTTAATGAATGGTTGCAAAACTGGTGCAGAGCACAGGGCTTTGGCTTCATTGGGGACTGTGGGTCCACCTGGAGAGATGAAGGTCTATACTGGCATGATGGTCTTCATCTGTCCAGGAAGGGAAATAAGCTCCTAAGTGACAGGTTTAAATGTTTCCTTGGCAAGCTATTAAACTAGCCAAGGAGGCAGGTGCTGATAGGAAGCAGGAAAGTTCAAGCCTCCCCCACAAAACATGGCAGGTAGTAGGGTAAACACTGAGGTATAGAGCTTGACAGAAGGCAGGACTGGGGTAAATGGAAAAATAGACAAGGGCAATAAGAACAGGGATGGGGTAAAAAAGGAGAAAACCAACAGTAAATGGAGGTCAATGAGTACCAGTGCCCATAGTCTGGGAAATAAGCTTCCTGAGCTAGTAGCCCTGATGGAAGAGGAACACTTGGATATTGTGGCAGTCACAGAAACATGGTACATGGAGAACCATGACTGGGATGTCAACATACCAGGGTACACAATCTACAGAAGGGACAGAGTGGTAAAAGAGGAGGTGGAGTAGCTCTCGACATAAGGGAAGGGATCAAAGCTACAGAACTAAAAAGTAAAGGGGGAGGACAAGAAGCACTCTGGGTCACCTTGGAGACAGGGAATGGCATCATAATCTGCACAGGGGTTGTATACAGACCCCCATCTCAAGGGGAGGAAATGGACAAGAAAATGATACAGGACATTCTCAAAATGGCTGAAAAAGGGGAGATACTGTTGATGGGGGACCTGAATATGCCAGATGTTAACTGGATGACATGGACTGCAGCCACATCCAAGAGCAGGGTCATTCTCAATGCCCTACAGGGGGCATGCCTTAGACAACTAGTGGTGGAACCCACTTGAGAGGGAGCAATTTTAGACCTGGTACTCTCAAATGGAGAGAGGATCACAAATTTAGAAGTCAGTAGACATCTGGGAACAAGCGACCACTGCACAGTGTGCTTCACAATAAATACAACCATGGATACAAGCCATAGAAAGACAAGGATACTGGACTTTAGAAGGGCTGACTTTGGCATAATGGGTGAATATCTGAGGAATGCACTAGCAAATGACCAGAAAGGAGGGGTGGAAGAACAATGGAGAAAAATCAAAACTGCCATCATGGAGGCAACAAGCCTTTGTGTGAAACAAATAAAGAAAACAAAGTGGAATAAAAAAACACTATGGTTCTCAAAAGAGGTGTCAGGGAAGGTTAAGGAGAAAAAGGCTACATTCAAAAAGTATAAGGAATCACAGAAGGAGCATGACAGGGAACTGTATCAATTAAAGCAGAAAGAAATGGGGAAGGCAGTCAGAAAAGTGAAGGCCCAAACCAAGGAAAAGACAGCTAACTCAGTTAAGAAGGGGGATAAAACCTTTTATAGGTACATTAGGAAGCATAGAAAGGTTAAGGGAGGGATAGTGAAGATTAATAAAGGGAGGGGAGTTTGGCAGAGGGAGACAGTGAAAAGGCAGAGATACTAAATGAATACTTTTGCTCAGTATTAACAAAAGAAGAATATGAGGAGTTACCTAAACCAAGCAATAGAAGCACTCTGGGTAGTGGGGTTGACACCAGTCCATTTACAGAAGAAAGAGTCCTGAAAGAACTCCTAAAACTCAAGGTGGACAAAGCAATGGGGCCTGATGGGATTCACCCTAGAATCCTAAAAGAACTAAGGGAGAACCTAGTGACACCACTGACCACACTTTTTAACAAATCATGGGAGGATGGGGTGGTACCTGATGACTGGAAGAGGGCAGATGTGATTCCCCTTCACAAAAGTGGGAGCAAGGCAGAAGCAGGAAACTACAGACCTGTTAGTTTTACCTCAGTGGTGGGGAAAATGATGGAATCACTTCTGAAAGAAAGATTTGTTGAGTACCTAGAGGCCAGCAGGGCACAGGACTTATAGCAGCATGGATTCACAGCAGGAAGGTCATGTCAGATGAATCTAATTGATTTCTTTGACTGGGTGACCAAAGTAATAGACCAGAGAGGGGCTGTGGATATGGCCTACCTAGACCTTAGCAAGGCATTTGACACAGTTCCATACAACAGATTAATAATCAAGTTAGTCAGCCTGGGAGTGGGTCCCAGGGTGGTAGCCTGGGTAGCAAACTGGCTGCACAACAGGACACAGAAGGTAATAGTGAATGGAACACATTCTGAAGAAAGGAGGGTTACTAGTGGAGTACCTCAGGGCTCAGTACTGGGTCCAGTCCTCTTTAATGTCTTTATAGGTGACATTGCAGAGGGTCTGGAAGGAAAGGTAAGCCTCTTTCCAGATGGCACAAAGATCTGTAACAGAGCTTGATGCACAAGTAGGGGTAGAAAGGATGAGAAGGGACTTGGCAAGGTTGGAGGAATGGTTAGACATATGGCAACTTAGATTCAATGCAAAGAAGTGCAAAGTAATGCACCTGGGAAATAAAAATCCAGGAGAAGAGTACACAATTTACACATTACATGTTACACATTACATGTTAGCAGCATTTAGAGCACTTTAATTCTGCCTGCTTCTAACCTGCTGAAGTGATCCTGCTACTGTGACTGAAAAGGCAACAAGTGTGAGAGACTATTGCTTTTTTTCTGGGGTACAGCTGGTTTCTTGAACTGCAGTGCATGTAGGTGGGCTTGGGGAGTGTCCTGTGAGGTCACTCAGGGAGGAGGGACTTAAGCCCTTGAAAAAGCCACACTGCTCGCAAGCGACGTTACCAGCATTTCCAGCACTTTAATTTTGCCTACTTCTAACCTGCTGAAGTGATCCTGCTACTGTGACTGAAAAGGCAACAAGTGTGAGAGACTATTGCTTTTTTCTGGGGTACAGCTTGTTTCTTGAACTGCAGTGCACATAGGTGGGCTTGGGGATTGTCCTGTGAGGTCACTCAGGGAGGAGAGACTTAAGCCCCTGAAAAAGACGCGCTGCTCGTAAGCTGAGCTTAAGCACAGCATTGTGAGTGGTGAGCGCCACTCGGGGTAAGAAAATTTTAAACTTAAATTGAATTCAAATAGTTGTACTATGAGATTGTATATGTATTTGTTCGTGGGTGGTTGGATATTGTGGGGAGTATGTGTGGTTGATCTTAAAGGGCAAAAAAAGGATTGCAATAATGTTAGTGAGGGTCTGGGTTTTGTTACTTTGGGGGTGGGTTTTTACCCTGAAGTAAATAATCTTTATGCAAGGAGGAATCATTTTGCTAATGAAAAACGTAGGTATATAAAATAAGCAGGTGTAATACAGTTTAAGAACAGAATAAATAGTATAGGTGTTGAGAGTTTGCTTTGCATACTTCTATTGATGCAAAGTGGAGATATAGAGGCTAATCCAGGTCCAAAGAAGGGAGGCATTATTACTTTTTATCATGAGAATGTAAGAAGTGTTGTATATAAAATGGATGATTTTTAGAGCTTGGGTATCAGATAAAGAATATGATGTAATTGCTATATCAGAAACATGGCTACATTTGGGTATTGGGAATGATGGAATTAATTTAAAGGGGTATAGAGTGAAAAGAACAGATAGGAAAATGAGGGGTGGAGGGGTAATGTTATACTTGAAAGATAATCTTGGTCCTTATAAGGTGTTAGTATCAGAGTGTCATGAAGGAATAGACTGTTTAGTAATTAATTTGTTTAAATTAAACTGACTGTGGAGTGTTTTATGCTCCCCAAAACAAAATTTAAACATTTTGATTCACTTACAGACTTTCTTTTGGTCAAAGTAAAGGATAAAAGGATAGTTTTTACTGATGACTTTAATGCTGATTGGAAATAGGCTAGAGGTATTAGGTTAAAAAAGAGTTTTGAATGTTTGGGGTTAAAACAATTAATTGATAAGCCAACAAGAACCACACATTTGAATAATCATGGAACTATTTTAGATTTTATATTTGTTTCCCAGGAATTGGATATAGAGTCTTGGGATGTTTTGCTTATAAATCTTGGGGATCATAATCCCACTACATGTAAAATAATGAATCAGGTTTTGCCAGTTCCAAAAGAGAATATAAAATGAGAAAGGGACTACAAAAGATTTAATGAGATTTAATTTAAAGATTCACTTAGGGGCTTTAATTGGAATAGATTATATTTGATTCCTGATATTAATTTAGCCATACAGGAATTTAGTGAATCCTTATTGACAGTGATAAATAAACATGCTCCAATGGTACAGAAAAGGAGGAAAAATAAAGAAGATCCATGGATTTCAGATAAAATAAAAAAGGAATTAATGGTAAGAAATAGAATATGGCAGAAAGCTTGGAAAACTAAGAAGTTAGATGATTGGGAAAGTTTTAAAAGCTGGAGAAATAAATGTAAAAGGAATATTAGGATGGTGAAGAGTAAATATTATTTGAATAGATTTGAGAAAGTAAATGATTCAAAAATGTTTTGGAAATTTGTTTCTGATTTAAAATATAGTAATAAAAGCAATAAGGTAGAAAGTATATTACATGAAGGAAGTATGATCGAAGATCAAGCCAATATTGCTACTATATTAAACCATTACTTTCTCAAATTACCTGACCTGACATTTTGCCACCGAAAGAACAAACTGCTGATATATCTGTAATAGAATTAATTGCTGAACAAAAACAGAGGTATGGGATACAGTGTTGATAAGTTTAACTTTAGACCCTTAAGTATAGCTGAAATAAGAAAACAACTACAAAATTTAAATGTAAGTAAGGCAGGTGGTTTAGATGGAATTGAAGCTAGATTTTTGAGGATTGGTGTGGATATCTTGGCACCAATAGTAACATATCTTTTGAATTGGAGTTTAACAAGTTCAGTAGTCCCTGATATGTGGAAAGTGGGAAAGGTAATTCCAGTTTTTAAGGGTGTGGATAGTAATGTGCCATCTAATTATAGACCAATTACGATTCTGCCAATATTATCTAAAATATTGGAACGTAGTGTTCATTTACAACTTAGTCACTACATGGAAATGAATGAAATATTATCAGATAAACAACATGGGTTTAGAGTAGGGAGGTCCACGGGCACCGCCCTACTGGATTTCCAAAATCTGGTGGTAACATCACTTGATGATGGAAAGGCTACTGGGGCGGTGTTCGTGGACCTCAGCAAAGCATTTGATTTGGTACAGCATTGAAAATTGTTAGAAAGACTTTGGTTAGTAGGGTTAGAGGAAGGACCATTAACATGGATAGCATCATATTTAGCAAATCGTAGACAGTGTGTCATCAATGGTGACCTTGTGTCGAGCCTTGGGGAAATAAATTGTGGTGTTCCCCAGGGATCGATACTAGGCCCATTGTTGTTTAATGTCTATGTAAATGAGTTGGTGCAAACAATAAAATATGGGGAGGTAAAATTATATGCGGATGATACAGTTCTGTTGGTTTCTGCAGATAATATGAGAGATGTTGAATTACAGCTGCAGAGAGATTTAATCTCATTGGAAAATTGGATGGATAACTCTGGCTTCTAATTAATGCAAAGAAAACCCAGTGTATGATGTTTAGTTGGGGGTAAGTTGAAAAACAATCACAGTTAAATATTCATTTGATAAATGGCGCCTAGTTGAGGAAGTTAAAGGTTACAGGTATCTGGTATGTACATTGATTCTGGTATGACATTTGAAAGTCATGTTGATATGCAGATAAAAAAGTTAATCAAAGATTGGGTGCTTTAGAAGATTAACAAATGTATTGCCTAAATTAGCTAGAGAAAACTTGTTAAGCAAATGCTAATTCCAGTACTTGATTATGGGGTGTCAATATATATGAATGCTTCACAGAGAGTGTTAAAAAAAGTTAATCAAACAGTTTATAGATTAGGCAAATTTATTATTAAGGGAGAATATAAAATGCATCATTGTAAGTTATATGAAAGATTAAACTGGTTGCATCCTGAGGCACAGAGAAAGTATACCTGGTTAATTAATTGTCATAGGTTAATATATGCCAAAAGTAATCATCCATTAGTCAAGTATATTAAGTTGCAGACCCTGGATAGTTATAGTCTATGTACAAGAAATTTAGATAATAGGGTTCCATTACTTAAATATTGTAGTAATATAGGGGAAATGAAATTACAGAATAGACTTGCTTCATCATGGAATAAATTGCTTAAGTATTTGCAGAATATAGTTTGCCTTGTTAGTTTTAAAAGTAAACTATTTGAATATTTGCAGAGTGAATGTGAGTGTGTATGTTATGGATAATGTTATTTATGTTGTTATTGTGAGTTTTGTATTTTGTGTATTTGATGTTATTTATGTATTATTTACACAGGACTTGATTGTAAACAGTGTTTTAAACAAACAAACAAACAATAGCAGGGGAGGTACTAACAACAACAATAATGGAAAGGGACCTGAGGTTAGTCATATCAGATGACCTAAAGGTGGGTAAGCAATGTGAGAAGTGACTAAGGGAAGCTGGGGGATACTGGGATGCATAGGGAGGGGCATCACAAGTAGAAAAAGGGAAGTGGTTATCCCTTTGAACAGAGAGCTAGTGAGACCCCATCTGGAGTACTGCATGCAGTTTTGGAGACCTCATCTATGCAAGGACATAGACAGGATGGAAGCAGTCCAGAGAAGGGCAACTAAAATGGCGTAGGGTCTGCATCAGAAACCATATGAAGAGAGACTGAGAGAGCTTAATATTTATATCCTTGATGAAAGGAGGGACGGAGGGGGCATGATAGAAATATGTAAGTACCTCAAGGGAATCAACCAAGTCCAGGAGGGTAGCATCTTTTACAAAAAAAGATGTGTAAGAACAAGTGGGCACAATTTAAAGATAGAGGGAGGATGGCTCAGGGGTAATGTGAGGAAATTTTTTTTCACGGAGAGAGTGGTGGACACATGGAATCACCTTCCTGGAGAGGTTATGGGGTCTAAAACAGTGGGGGAATTTAAACATGCATGGGACAGACATAAGGCAATTATAGTGGGGGGTTGCAGGAAGTAGGTTTTTGGTTAACTAGAATCTACAGCTTATCCAATAGGTAGGGAAATGGGCAGACTGGGTGAACCAAGTGGTCTTTATCTGCCATCAAAGTCTATGTTCCTATGTTTCTATATGTTAATACACTATCTAGGGTTTAATGTAATGCAAAAAAGTAGAGAAATGTGACATTAGGGATTCCAACCCTAACTCTCCACCCCCTTCCACGTCACAAAAGAAAAAACTATTAGGGTTTTGGGTCTCCGGAATCACAGTTGTTTTACTAAGATATATATATATATATATATATATATATATATATATATATATATATATATCTATATATATTCGGCACAAAAACTGTTTTAATGTACCATTTAGAGTTCAACTCAACATCAAAACAGAAGGGGATTATGGCATTAGGGTGTCAATAATTGCCATTTCTCAATGCACTATTATCATTTTTGTGTCATTTCTCAGCATTGCATTAGCCATAGTAGTCATGATTACATGCAACTATAAAAGAAAAAAACCTTTTGAACATTTGCATGAAATTTGGATCCCAATGTAGTAATGTTAACAGTTGCTATTTGTAAACACTCTATTATCACTTTCTGTGATTTGTTACTATTGACAATTATTATATGATCATAATTACATATAAATTGTGTGCCCAAATAACATTTTTGGGAGATTTGCACACAATTACCACTGCTTGAAAGCACTGTAATAGTTGTTACAATTGTCTTGTGTGCATTGTTAAGATGTACAATGCACAAAAACTGAAACAGAGTAGTTCAGACACCCTAAACATTTAACTGAGACAACAGTTACAACTATAACAGTAGTCTTTGCAGCATTATTAATATATTAGTGATGTAACTCAATAAATAATATACTAATTTGTTTAAAAAGCAGATAAGCATGCCATTTTGCAGGGTATCCGCATTTGACACACTTCACAGAATAACAGTGTTACATGCAAACTGAAGAAGCATCCACTTGGTTGGAAATGCTACCTTGCTCTACAGTATGTTAAACTGATGTGTTTGATTATCTCAATTTGGCATGACAGGGGCATTGCTTATGATGGGCTAACAGGCATTCACAGCTGGTGTAACCACAAAATAAAGTTTCATACTTCAACCCTAAAGAGAACCCATTTCATAATCTCAATAAGGCACTATGGGGGTGCATTATGGTGGGCTAATGGCCCTTCTTGACTGGTAGATGCAGTTGGCTTCTACATGTGTTTCAATACACCTGATATGGGCCTTTTTCTCACCATAGTGCACCTCCTGTCATGCCTTATTGCTTAATTACTGCTCAAGTGATAATATTGATTACATGCCTAATGGCTCTCTCTGTTAAAAAGTTGGTCCTGCGCCATTGGCTTGACTCAGTGACATATATGACATGGCTTCATGAACGTTTTGACAATCTATGGCTTGAATGGCTAATAGCAAATGTTCATAACCATCTTCCATGGTTTGATAAAACCTGGGGCAAGTTGCTCACCCTCTACTCCTTGCAACATAGCTCAGGCTCCTCTATGTGATTCCTTGCTTCCAGTTTATTCGCAGGTCTCGGGGATCCTTTTAGTTTTTTGTGTTTCACCAGTTGTCGGCACTGGGTTTAGGCCCTGTTCTACTGCTTGGAAGGGGATGGACGGTTGGGGAGGGTGAGGAGTGGTTTTCGGGGGGATAGGGGAGAAGTTTAGCATATGTTGTTTGCTTATTTTTTTTTGTTTGTTAGTGGTATGTTGTATTTGTTTTTAAAACTCAATAAAACTTACTTAATTTCCAAAAAAATATTAATTAACTGCAAGGTATTTGTGAGCTGTAAAAAATGATTTCCGATCAAATGACAATATTTAATAACCAAAATGTATTTGTTCAATGTGAAGTCATATTACCACTCCAGTAGTAATATTTACTGTCTGCAATGTATTTTCAAGAAGTAAAGTTATATTACCACTCAGACAATAATATTTACTGACTATATTGTGTTTGTGACATTTGAAGTGATATTACTAATCGAACAGCAATGTTTACTGGCTGCAAAGCATTTGCAAGCTGTAAATACCAATTAGCACTTGCGTAGTAATATTAATTGGCCACAAGATATTTGCATGATGTAAAGTGACATTACAGCTGGAACAGTAATATTTACTGACCACAAGGTATTTGCGAACTGTAAAGTGGTATTGCTACTTGGGCAGTAATATTTACAGGCTGCAAGGTATTTGTGAGCTGTAAACACCTACTACAGATCAAACAGTAATATTTACTAGCTGAAGGGTATTTTTGAACTGCAAGCACCTATTACAGATCAAAAAGTGATATCTACTGACTGCCAGGTAGAGATGCAGCGAATTTGAATCTCGCCTGCGAAGTGAATGTGAAGTGGACACTTTGTGTTTTCACTCTGCTTCGCGGAGTGGCCAGCATGAAATGCCTACTTCATCTTGTTATTATTACTTCGTGTTGTCATTTCTCCTTAAGGTGAAGAAAGGCGGAGTGACAACAATATTGGCAGCCCCCACACACACAGTCACTAGAATTAATGTGCATCCCAAAAATGCTACTGTTGTCTTGTCTCCAGAAAATTCCCCAGTGCTGATGAAGTGAAATAAGAGAGTAACAAGAAAAGCAAAGTCTCTCAGAATTAATGGCACACTCAGTCATCTGGGCAGTTGTCAGACAAAGCCACCAGAATTAATGTTCATCCCCAAAATGCTACGGTCTTGTGTCCAGAAAATTCCCCACTGCTGACGAAGTGAAATGAGAGTGTAACAAGACATGCAAAGTCTCCCATCTTAGAGATGCAGCGAATTAAAATTCCACCGGTGAAGTGCCCGTGAAGTGGACTCTTTGTGTTGTCACTCCGCTACGCAGAGTGGCCAGCATGAAATGCCCACTTCATCTTTTATTGTGATTGTGACTTCTCATTGTCATTCTGCCTTAATCTGAAGTAAGGAGGAGTGACAACAAAATTGGCAGCCCCTGGGCCCCTACACATCACACGGCTTACAGTACTGTAACTCACATGCTGTACAGGAACATGAATGCCTACGGCTGTAGTTCCCCCATGACAATGACCTGTATCACAAAACTCCCCAATTTGAAAACTCATATCAATGAATACAGTGGTGAAGTCTGGAGAGATACCACAAACAGGCTTACATGATGTAAGTAACTAGTAAAAAAAATTATTTTGTGATTCATGATGTGATTGGGAATCGTGACTGCATTCATGACCATGAAATATGAATTTATTTTTCTCAGACTTGGAGGTGCCGAGCATATTGGGAAAGCGAATGCCTACGGCTGCACTTCCCTGATGACCTGGCTGTTCACAAAACTCACCGGCTTGAAAATTCATATCAATGGATGCAGTGGTGAAGCCTGGAAAGATACTACAAAACATTAATTTTGTGATTTGTAACATGATCGTGAATTGTGTGCACCACATCAGTATTCTGAAGGGAATCCAAAGAAACAACTGTGACTTAAGTAATAGATGGAGACTGAGCCCTAAAGAGATGCAAATGCACATACAGATTAAGATTGTACTGCGCACTAAAAAGATGCAGACACAAAGGCACAACAACAACATCTAACCAGTGCTCACCGTCAGAAATCCATATTTTGAAAAGAATACCTTTTGCCATGGGGGGGGGGGGTAGTGCATGGCAGTAACAGTCCACTACTACCAGTAAAGATAACACAAGTAGTACAAAATATTCATGCAGGTGCAGTGGATAGCAGGTTCACACTGCTGCAATTACTCTGTGGCACAATAAATGGTATCTGATTTAATGGCACACATGGATCGCGCACACACACACACACACACACTACAAGAATTGAGCAGCAAATTGAAAACCTTTAGTAATACAACCAAATGTTTTAAACAAACTGAAATTATACACTGCTGCACCACAACAATCAGCAAAAAATGCCAAGAATTACTAAAAATATTACTGTGTGTACATTAACACAGTTATACAAGAAAAATATAACCAAAACAGAAAGACTGCCTTTTTTCCCAGTTAATCTACCTACACCACAGATACGCCCCTCCCCCAAAGCACACTTCACAGTACACAGACTGACTGTTCTAAATTAACATCAAAATTCCAAACACAAACAATAAACACTCGATGATGTGAGCACAGGAGGGTTTCTTACAATTGATGTACTAAATTCTGAGCAAAACAAATGGCTTAAAAAGGCTTTTTTAACAGTTTTTAGAGGATTTGAATGGCAGAGCTCTGAGAGGAAACTGTCTCCATCTTCCACTACACACACTACACAGAACTGAGGCTGTGTAGAATAGTCTAGAGCCCATGTGACCTGCAATCCCATGAAGCACTGCAAATTCACTTTGCAAATCAATAACAAGGCGAAGTGATGTGAAATACATTGATTTCAGTGTTACTTCACCTTAAAATTGGTGGAGAAGTGGTTTGGGAAAGGCGGAGTAATGCAAAGTCATTGTTTTCAATGGACTTCACGTTCCCCATTTTAACGCAAAGTACTCCACATCACGTTGTGGAGCACTCAGCGGATTCCGCTTTATACCGTATATCACTTTGCGGAGTGAATTTAGCCCACTTTGCCCACCACTACTGCCAGGTATTTGCAAGATATAAAGTGACATTATTGTCAAATGGCAATATTTACTGACTGCAAGGTATTAGTGACATGTAAAGTAATATTACCACTTGAGTGGTAATATTCAGACCACAAGGTACTTGCAAGGTGTAAACACCTATAACAGATTGAACAGTAATATTTACTGGCCGTAAGGTGTTTGTGGGATGTAAAGTGACATTGCTACTCAAACAGTAATATTTAGCAGCTGCAAGATATTTTTGAGATGTAATGTGATAATATCACTTGAGCAATAATATTTACTGGCCACAATGTATTTGTGAGCTGTAAAAACTGATAACTCCTTGAGTGATAATATTTAGTGGGCACACGGTGTTTGCAAGCTGTAAACACCAGTTACCATTCAAGTGGTAATATTAACTGATCAGAAGGTATTTGTGAGATGTAAAGTGACATTACAACTCAAATGGTAATATTTACTGACCACAAGGTATTTGTGACATGTGAAGTGATATTACTGCTAGAGGCAATATCTACTGGCTCCAAGTTATTAGGGAGTTGTAAACACCAATTACCACCTGAACGATAATATCTACTAACCACAAGGTATTTGCAAGACATAAAGTGATATTATCACTCAAGCATAATATTTACTGGCTGCAAAGTATTTCCAAGCTGTGAAAACCGATTACCACTCAAGTAATAATATTTACTAGTTGCAAATTGTTTTGTGTGCTATAAACACTGATTACAGCTTGAGTGGCAATATTTTCTTATTGCAAAGTATTTGCAAGATGTAATGTCATATTACAACTCGAGTGGTAATATTTACTGGCCAAAAGATATTTGTGAGATGTAAAGTGATATGACCACTCAAGCAGTAGCATTTACTAACCTTAAATTATTTGTGAGCTGTAAATACTGATTACCACTCGAGCGACAATATTTTTTCAAACAGTTTTTTCTTTTATATTTGCATATAATCATGATTGCATGCTAATGTCAATGCTGAGAAATGACAGAAACATTATAATAGTGCATTGAGAAATGTCAGTTATTGATATAAGTGCACTGGGATAAAAATGTCATACAAATGGCATTTTTTTTCAAAGCCCGTTTGATTCTGCAGCCTAATGTATATGTGTATGTGTTGTGTTGAGGTATGCATATGCATCCATGGCTACAGAAAATTTGGAGCATGATGATGGATAACTCTTGTGACATCTAGAAAGAGTTGTATGTTGCTTGTCTTACCTGTTGATGGCTTGGTGTCATTTGCACATTTCACTACATAGTTCTTTATCAGCTTGTTCGTGTCAGCTACAAATAGTGAAAATATATATATACTTTGGAAAAAAAAATCTTAATGCACCAGTTAGGGTTCAGCTTAATGCCACGAAAGAAGTGTGTTGTCTTGTCCCCTTTGGCTGCTTTTGAGAGGAGTGGGGAGTTGGGAGAATGAAGGAATACGGAGTTAGAGTTGGAAACCCTAACACCACATTTCCCTTCTTTTGTGGCATTAAGCTGAACTCTAACTGGTGCATTAAGATGCTTTTTTTTTCCAAAGTATATATATCTTTTCACTATTTGTAGCTGACATGAACAACCTGATAAAAAACTATGTAGTGAAATGTGCAGATGACACCAAGTTGGGGGCAGCAATAAGAACAAAGGAACAAATAGATGGGCTTGTGAACGATCTACAGACAATGGAGTTGTGAGTACATACGAATGGAATGACTTTCAACACAGAAAAGTGTGTAGTCATGGATATAGGAGCTAAGAACATAAACAGTGAACACAATTAAATGGCACTATATTGAGAAGGGAGGAGAGTGAAAGAGGTCTGGGCATATTAATAAATAATACCCTTAACTTTAGCTGCCACTGTAACAAAGTCATAAAAACAGCTAATAAAATTATGGCCTGCGTTAGTAGGGCTTTTGTAATTAGGAACAGAAGCTGTGTACTATCCTTGTGTACAACTTACATTAGGCCACACCTCAATTACTGCACACCATTATGGAACCCACACCTAAGGAGGTATATAGCAAACTTGGAAAGGATACAACATAGTGCATGCAAGATGATTTTGAGGCTCAAACACAAACCATATAAGACTAGGTTGTATGATTTAGAGCTGTATGCCTTAGAGATGAGATGATTAAGACGGAATATGTGCAAGATGTTGGAAATTATGGCGGACAAAAAATTACTGAATAGCTTGAATTTGGAATTCAATGTAAGGGATATCAGCTTAAGAAGCTGCAACCCCCAGATCAAAATGACACTTTCCAATAAAATCACATGGAGGAGATTTTTAACACAAATGGCAGTAATGATGTGGAACTGTGTGTCAAGGTAAGTGGTGTCTGTAGACTCCCTTGATGTGTTCAAAAATAGACTAGAGTCTATGTAAAGATCAAACAAAGTGGCCCTACTAAGAAAGGAGACACACTGCATGGGCTATAGCCTTCTTCTGTCTCACTGCCAAGTATATAACCAAGTTTATAGATTCATAGGTAGATATATATCTATCTATCTCTGCTTACTATTACCTGTCTGAACTCTGACATTTCGGAGGTGGGAGGAGGGGGCAGGAGGAGATGATGGAGGCATATACTGTAGGAAGAAATTGAGAGGGTTATTTAAGACTGAGAGGAGCAGAGCAGTGTGGAAGCATGAGATGCTGAGAAAGTTGTGCATTACATGCTTGAAGGCCTGTGTTGTGGGGAATTCCATGAAGCTTGATTAGTCCATTAATTTCTATTATTCCTCTTCCTGTAATGTTGTATACTTTTGCATAATTAGGGATGTTTGTAATATGCCTTACAATATGACTTACAATTTGCTAGCCAATTCAGGTTTTTGGCTCCAACAGGAATAGCCTGTAGCTTCTCTTGTAGTCATGCATACTCTTTTCTGCATATACTAAAAATAAATGCTTCTGTACGTTCAGAATTTTTTTACACCAGTGATAGGATTTTGGGTTGGTTTTGTGGACAGTCACTCCAAACTGTTGTAGTTCTGGCAGGGGCTTGTGTGTTCATTTTATTGTTTTTATTAACATTAGTTTGGTTCCTAACTGCTGACTGCACCTCAACAGAATATCAAACTGGAAAGAAAAAGCATATTACCTTGGTAGTCCAGTGGTACCTACCCCCTGCCCTGATTATGACAGTGAAGTAACATGACCCTAGCAGTCTTGTGGTACCACCTCCACACAGATCCCCTTTGTGAAATAGAAGTATTTTGGTAGTGTACTGGCACACGACTCTCACCTTAATCCCAATTGCAAAACAATGTCCATCCCTCCATGATCTACCCACTCAGTATCTACTACCCTTCAGCCCTTTCTGACTCCCAACTCACCCACAAAAGTCTGTGGATGCAATAGACAGAGTAGTACATAACAACTGGCAGAGACCCTCCTCTCACCATGTCATCTCGTCTTCATCTGAATGACTGGAACTGAGCACCACAGATTGAAAAAATGCGGTATACATGTCTGTTCTCTATCATTCAGATGGGGCCAGCCAAGTTGTTTAGGGGAGTTTCTGTGCCAGTTGGTATAGTATGCTGTGCCTGCCATGCCCATAGGCTTTTTATGGTGAATTGGGCACTGGACACTGTAGTGGGTGCTGAGCAGGTGGACAGAAATGGGATAATGTTTTACATTGTGAATCAAGGTAGGAGGGGGTACTACTGAACTACCAGGGACATTTAATTTCAGAACAGGGATCAGGGTGGAGGGTAGTACCACTGGACTACAAGGGTCATTTCTTTTAACAGTGCGCAATGGGAAGGAGTAGTGTATCACTGGACTACTAGAATAATTTCTCTTGAAAATGTGGATGACGGCAGGTGTTTGGCACCACTGAACTACCAGAGTAATTTATCTACTTAGTGAAGATCAGGATGGTGGAGTACAACTAGACTACCAGGGTGATTTCAGTTTCACAGTGGGTATCTTGGCAAGCTGGGGGGTATCAATAGACTGCCAGGGATTTATACTTTACTGTACAACAATTGTGTGAGGGTAGGGGTAATGACAAGTCTTGCAATATGCATGTCTACATATATATCCATGGAAGCATTGCAGAGAACATTTAATTGCCAGCTAATGGAATGCAAATAACCCCCTAATGGTGTTCAAATTATTCATTAGAACCTAACATGCCACTTGTTGTCAATAGCATGCAGGTCTTTGGATATGACACCCAGGAGCAGAGGTCCTAACTCGTTTGGTACACACTGTCCCGATTTCCTCCTGGTTGTCTGTTGCCTGCAGGAAGTGTTGATCCTTTCCATGGTGCTACCACAGCCCAATATTCATTCAGGCAGAATGCACCAGACAGGGCACATTTCCTGTATGAATAAGTCTCCATAATGGCCATGTGCTATTTTACGTGTGGCACTATATTTTGCGCAGCACAAACAGCTGTGTCTGAATATTAGAGCCTCAATCTCTTGGGTGTGTTTATTGTGAGGACTGGGTGTTCAGATAATGTGATTAGAAAGTTAAATTGTAAGAGTTTTTTTTTAAAACAAAGGATAACATACCTAACAAAAATGGCTAAAATATTGGCTCAAATTGTGTCCCAGGCACTAAGGTGAAAGATGAACATCATCTAGCTATTCAGGTGTCAGTTATCTAACTGCTTTTTTTCTGTTTACTCCAAAACAAACATATTTCCCATTGGAATCCAGTTTGAGTTGGACAAATAAGAAATACTTATTAAAAAGCAAATCGGGCTCTGGAGATGTCTCTTGCTAATTAAGAGCACCTCACTGTAACTTATACTGTAAGTGCTCCAGAACCAGCTTCCCTTCATGGTTCTCAAACCCTAAGTAGTCATGCTGAAACACTATTGATAAGCCAAGAGACATTTTATGAACTCTATTTACTTATGTATACTATATAACAAGGCAGATAGATTTTAATCATACAAAACACATCTCTTCCTTTAGGGTCTTTCAGTACCTTTGGTACTTTGATGTTAATTTTGTTGAGCTTGATATTGCCATTTGTTTGAGTGAGTCATCTATTCATCAGTTATGAAATCTGCATAGCTGCATGCTCAGTAGATTGTAATACAGTTGTAACCTTTTCCTATGCAATTGCATAGCAGTAGCTGTTTGCACAGCATGGCACCAGCACGCATGCCCAACGCACGCAAAGAAGTCCCAGACAAGAGAGTCTTCATATCTCGCTCAGCTGTTTATCATACTGCTCACACTCTATTGCATCATATATCCTGCTGCTACTATAACATTCTGGGGGTGAGGTTTTACCAACTATACAATGTGCAGTAGTAATAGCAGTGATCAGGCCTTACATTTTTGGAGGTGGATATTGGGTAACTGGCAGACAAGGGAGTCACCACAGCAGGTGGAGACAATGATATAGGTGTTATTGTAAGTGTCTTGGAGTCATCACTGACAGTGGCAACATGAAGAAAGCCCTTCAGAAGCTGAAGCCACCACTGCATACTGAAAACTCAATAAAGCTCCTACGTTGCTAAGCACAGTCACTGCAGCTGTAATATACGTATTTGTATGGCTATGTATGTATGTGAGTTTTTCTGTGAGTGATTGTATTTATTGATGTACTGTCATTCAAACATCTGCACCACACATTATCACTGGTACTTTGATTTATTGCCCCCCCACACACTTTTTTATCTTTTCTTCCACCTGTCCCCAACCTGATGATAAGGGTGCCACAGAGATTGGTTTAGGACTGTTCTTCTTTAACATATTTATATGTGACATACGGGAAGGAGTCCAGTGTAAAATATGGCTCCTTGCAGATGATAACATGATCTGTTAGAAAGATTGTCAAGAGGAGGGGGTAGGGGCCATAGAGAATGACCTAGAATGACTTGAGACTAACTTGAGGGTGCAGCACCTAACATGTTACATGGAAAAGCGGAACATAATGTATGCCGGGCAAAGAAACCAAGAAAAGAATACAGGATCAATGAGGAGGGGGCTACTGGTGAGCATAGCAGAGGAAAGGGATCTGAGCGTAATCGACAACTTGAAGTTATTGGCACAGTGTAATAGTGCAGAGGGTAGCAGCAAATTAGTTGCGTCAGGTGGGGTATTGCTGATGGAAAAATGGAGGCAATACTGCTCCTATACGGATTCCTGATTTGACTTTACCTAGAGTACTATGTACAGTTGTGGAGTACACAATTGAATAATAAGAGATAGGCTAAAGGCAGGGCAGTGAAGGTCTACCAAAATGATAAAGGGGCAACAAGGCAGGTCTTATGGTGAGGGCTAAGGGGATCTTAATATGCACGTGCTGAAGAACAGGAGGAAGAGGGGCGACATGACTGAGTTGTTCAGTTACCTCCAAGAGATAAACATGGTGGACAGCAGTGAGCTGTTCATACTGAGTGGAAATGTAAGCAGTATGGAAACTCCATGAAACTGGTGGGGGCGGGGCAGTGAAAAAAGGATGGCAGGAAGTACTTTCTATGGGAAGAGTGGAGACAGACTGGAATAAACTTCTGGAAGAGGTCCTCTACACTGAGACAGTAGGGGGTTCAAAAGGGGATGGGACAGTCGCATGGAAGAAGTATTTATGTGGCACAAGGGAGGGAGTGAGAGATGGAAAGAAATGAGGTCTAACAAGGGCACAGTCTCATAACAAGGCAGTCTTCAGTAGACTAGATTTGCTGACAGGCCATTATCTGCTGATATTCTCTACTTCCATGTTTTTATCATTGGGATCACTACAACTATATCCTCTTCTGTCAAGAGGAAAAGAGAGAGGCTACCTTAACAGCTAATGCTAATACCTCTTCAGGGACAACTGACAGGGGATGTATGAATGCTGGGTGACCTGTGCCTTCCCTCCCAGGAGAGATACACATCATTGCTGTGTTGCAACCAGCCCCAAGTCAGTCCCAGTGCAGAACTGCAGGGTTGGCATGCTAACTGTGGTGTCCCAGATGACAACACAGCATGGGTACCTTGGGTAGTGAGGACATGTAGTGGTCCAATAAATTTTTACATGTTTGTGTAGCATACATGTTATTCTCAGCTTATGAAGTTTGTGTGTGTGTATATGTGTGTGTGTGTGTTTTGGAAGGAGGTATGACCACTGTTCTTAAATTACTGTATTACTGTGTTACTATGTTACATGCTGCCACTGCAGTACTGAGAAAGCCAATGTTCACTTTTAATATTTGTCAAGCATTCTGGGAATTATTATTATGACTAATATTACTACAGTACTACAACTACTGATACTGTGTATTATAAAAATAAACACAAATATTATGAATATGTGGACTACAAGAGAGCATAAGTCTGCAACCATACCATCTTGGAGGCTACATCTATAAAATCTCATAAGCTAAGTAGGATCAGTCCTGGTCAGTAGTCAGTTGGGAATCATTCCCTGAATATCAGGTGCTGCACTGCAGGAAGTGGTGCTGGTACCTCTGCAGGGGGCATTCTCTCTTTGGATATAAACATACAGTACCAATGCTCAGCATAGTGTTTTGGGGATGACATTAAATATCAAAAGAGAAGTCCTCGAAAAAGGGAAATTTCCACAGTTTCCAGGCCAAATTTCCACCATTCACCTATCCAACAACATTTTTAAGCTATATCAAAGCCAGTTTGCATCTGCCTTAAACAAGGCTAGAAGCAAGCAATATGCCCTAGCCCTCCCTTATCAGTCAACTAAATGAAATTAATAATTTGTGCAATTAGAAACGTTCTGAGCAACAGAACCATGATAAAGTCCTTATATTTTTCTGATGCACATTCAAGATTACCTTTGTTTACCAACATGTGATAATATTTGAATAGGCAATTTATATTGTATTGTGTGGTGTTGTATTATATTGTACTGTAAAGTACTTGCAGGGAGACTTCTGCTACAGTAACTGTGGAGTGTTCTCACAGGTGTGTATAACAAGGCCAGTACTGCAGAATGATCATAGTGACCATTTTGCACCACACTGACTATAGCTTTGAATAGAGTCTCAGATTTCCAAATGCTCTCCATCGAAGAAAAAACACTATGATCTGAAGTAAATGTTTGCTTTAGACTCACTAATACACTTTCAGCTTGATCTTGAATATGTGTACAGTATATATAGATGATCTCTGTAAGTAGATAATTGTTTTCTTTCATACCCTGGATATCTGCCCAGCATATGTCCTAGTGATCCTGTAGCCAACTGTTCTACCCTAATCAGCAATGCACTGATGGGAAGGAACACTCCTATCTTTGGCAGGTCTCTATAGTGTACATGCCAATCACACCTTGGTCACTGGGACAAGGTATGACAGCTATTACATGTGTACAGTATGTACAGACAGACCAGGTTTGGTTTGTATGTAGATCAGAACCCATTTCTAGTAAGCACATTTTAATCTTTTACTGCAAGAACCATTTCTGACTGTCTAAAATAATTCCAATAAATTATCTCCGTATCCACTGAAAAGGCTTACTACAATTCAAGGTGGAATCAATAGTCTTACTATTTTAAAGGAAGCAGAGCAGCTGATCAGGATTATACAGTATCTAGGTATTGACCTGAAAAAACAACATATAACAATCTCTAAATTCTGACCTTTATGTTAAAACAAAATCGGTGCTTGAAATCTCAACCACATCTGGCAGCTTCCCTCTGAGAGACAGGAAATGGAAGGACAGCCATTGTGTGTGGCATTTGCACTGTTGCCTGCCAACAATCTTCTGAGTCTATGCTTACACAACAATGACGTTGTTGCAGCTTACAGTGATCATCATTCCCTGTTGTAATAAGTGGATGTTACTGTCCACTGGTGAAGGTGAAGTATCTTAGGAAAAGCAATGTAAATCTCAAAGGTAATGATGGTATGTGAGTGGCTTTTCTGTGGAGCTCTAGATGTATCACTATAAACAACAAGAAACAGTTTTAGTCCTACATTGTGATTGCTCTCAAAAAGATTACAATATTCTGAAAAACTGTGTTTCCTTGTGACATGATGTGCACATTTTATTTCAGTATATTACTCTTGCCTGTACATCCTTGTTTGCATAGAGTATGTACAAGCAGAAGAAAAGGCAGCTGCTTTATCAGCTTAGGCACCACTGTATGGCTTGATATCTGTTCTGCACATTTGTTATGGAGAGAAGGAGATGCAAATTGCCAAATTATTTCCTCTGAAGATTGAGGCATTTTGACCAGTAAAATATCTGCTGGCAAAAAGGCTTTCTTAAAGCATGGTAAACTCTAGTCAGGATTCTCTTGCTGACCATCATATTATTCTGGTGTAGGATTTTAGATATTTTGATTAAACAAAAAAGTTCAGTTTTATTTTCAGAGCTGATGAGTTTAATGGGATTAATTAACTAAAATAGAAATATTTTTATTTTCTTCAGGGATATCTCAGTCATCAGGTCACACCTATGGAATTTAGCCATCAGGTGCTAGGATCACATGGAAGCTTTTCTGCAGCAGTTTGGTAGAGGCCACTCACTCTAACGCCAGACTCTGATGTCGCAGCCCTATATAATCATGGGTGTCCTGCTCCCTCCTCAGTTTTTTCCTGCTGTCGATTATTGGTGCATGGACTCTGCAGGAGCTTTGTCGCTCAGTCGACCACCAAAATTCTACTTACCTTTTCTTTTGTTACAACCTTTGAATCACTTTATTTTAAAGTGATTCCTTTTGTTTTTGTATGTCGAGAACTACGCCTTTGTTGTCTCTTTTCAATCACTGCAAAAAGAAGATTCTTCAACCAATGACCATGAACTTTGTCTATGCTGTCTCAGGCCTGGTCATGACGTTCTTGCCTGCAAGCTTTGCCTGAACTTCAATCTCACTACCTGGCAATGACACACGAAAGCCCTGCAGAAGTTCTTCATTCAATAACAGGCAGAGAGCAGGGGCCTTCTGGGGCTCCCCCTCCCAGTCACCAGTGCCTTCTTAGGGTTGTCAGGCCAACAAGGCTTGGGACAAGTCCTCAGGGAAACATTCTCATCAGGATAAGGACTGGCCTAAGGACCATTCTCCCCAAATATGATCCTGGTTCCAGTTCTATTCTTCTTTGTCATCTCCTGGGGTCACACTGTCAAATGCTTTGGCTTTGATGCCTCTCACCATGCAGGCCATTGTTCTTGTCAGAGCCCACATGGAAGAAAGTTCCCCCAGCATTCTTAGGGATGTGGAGGGGCTGTCAGTCTCTGGGTCATTGGTTCCAGCCCTGCTGTCAAGACCTCTTGGACCATGAAGTCTGCAGGTGCTGGGCCCTACCACCTCTACTATGGCTAGTGGAGGTTCATCGGAGTTTGGCTCTTCATCCTCTCTGTTGATACCTCTGTCAACAGTGCTTCCTTACCCTGCTGTTGACCTTAATGCAGTTCCTTCTTCTATACACTCAGCTCTTATACAACAGTTTGTTCCACAGCCTGGACCTTTGTTGCTCTTGCCTCAGGTGCTGCTTTGGTGTTGATGCCAGTTTGACCTATCCACCCTGTGCCCTCTAGTGAGTTGTCAGTACTCCAGTCATCAGTCTCTGCTGCAGAACAGGCTGATGTAGAGGAGAAATATCACCCTGATCCCATCCTCCCTGATGACGAGGATGAAGAGGAAGATGTTGAGGTTGACTCCTCTGACAGGTCTACTGTCTCCACCAGGAGTGAGGACTCAGTCAAACACACCCCAAGGCCCCCCCTCCAGAAGAACCACTCCTTCTTTAATATTAAGAAACTGCTGTGCTCCACTATGGGGTTCCAGATTGAGGAAGAGGGCATCACAGGGAGGAACTTGGTGGATTTCTTGGAGATGACAGAGTCTTCATCCAAAGTTATTCCTCCCCTGCTTCTAGAACTGCATGATGCTGCCAGTGCTGCTTGGCATAGACCTAATCTGGTACTTGTCATGCCCAGAAAGCCTATTAAGCTTTACCAGGCCCCCCTTGGGGTTGCCTTTCTATGCAGCCCAGCGAGAAACTGACTCAGTGGTAATCAAGGCAGCTCATGACAGGTGTAGGGCATACAAGGACCTTAGCCTCCCCTGACTCAGAATCTAGGAGGATTGACAATTGGAGCAAGAATATTTTTGCCTCAGTCACTTTAGACATTAGAATCACCAACTACTGGGCTCATATGATTAAGCACCAGAATACCATCTGGAAGAAGGGCATGGCTGCTGCTCAGGCCCTTCCTGAGGGTTTCCAGAGACTAGAGCTTCTCAAAATTCTCCAGACCTTGGAAGATGTTCCTAAGATTCTCCTCAAAGCCTTCTATGGTACAGCTGATATTACAGCCAGTGCAGTTGCCACTGGCATTTGCCTTAGAAGACACTCCTAGCTTAAAGTCTTTGGCTTTGCTGCCAATGTCCAGCAAAAGGTGTTGAATGCCCCTTTTGTGGGACACAAACATTTTGGTTCTGATGTGCAGGATATAATTAATGACTTGCAGGCCACTGATAGGGCTACTAGGTCTGTCCACTCCCTTTATCATACCCAACCCAGGAGCAGACCAAGGCCCTCCTTTAGTAAGGTCTCTCACAAGTCTGGCTCCAGAATCAAGCCCCAGTGCAAACGTTGGGTCAGCTCAACCTTCCTGCCCCCTCCTCCACCTCTGGTCTCTCTACTAAGCACTTCAGGGGAGGAGGAGCCACCTCGGCCGCTGGTTCTGCCTCAGCCTGACTCCTTGCCAGACCCCCCCTTCTCTTGTTCCAAGCCAGGCGGTGGTGGTTGGAGGTGAGTTTTTCTTTCATCTGTCCCAATGGAGAACCATTACTATAGATGCTTGGATCCTGTGGATAGTCAAACAGGGCCATGCTCTATAACTTCTAGAACAGCCTCCAGATGTTTCCCTGGTTCCCACCTCTTATACCCTGGACCACACAGCGCTAATCCAGAGGAGGTGTTCACCTTCCTGTGCAAAAGAGCTATAGCGCCAGTGCCCAGGCAGCAAAGGAACAAAGGGTTCTACTCCCAGTTCTTCCCTCTTCCCCAAAAAAATGGGAACTTGAAGCCCATTTTAGACCTCAAGGAGCTGAATCTTTCCATCCAATAAAGTTCTGGATGGTAATTCTACATGGCCTTCTTCCTCTGCTCAAGCTGGGTGACTGGCTGTGCTCCCTCAACATGCAGGATGCCTATCTGCATATCATGGTTTGCACCCTTCCCCCACAGGCAGTATATATTGTTCCTTTTACGGGGGAGATTACTAGTTCATGGTATTGCCCTTTCACTTATTTTCTGCACTATGGGTATTTACCAAGTGCTTAGCAGCTGTAGCAGCAGCTTACAACTAGAAGGCTTTTATATGTTCTCATATTTGGAAGACTGGTTACTGAAAGCCCAGTCCAGGAAACTACTGTTGTTGACTCTAGAACACACCCTGCAGTTTTTCCAGTCCTTCAGCTTTACTGTCAGTTTGCCCAAGTCTGTGCTGACCCTGTCCCAGTGGTTGCAGTACATAGGGGTGGTTCTGGATTCTACTCAGGGTGAGGCCTTCCTACCAAAAGACATGGCGGACTACCTCATAACTCACACCCAGGTGGTGGCTTAGTGCTGGTATATCCCAGCCACAGAGTTCTTGAGGGAGCTAAGCTTAATATCTGTGGCCATCGTGACAGTCACTTTGGCTAGGCTGCACATGAGGATCTTATAGTGAATCCTCAGGGTCCAGTGGGATCACCATTCAAACAATCGGAATCAACTGGACCTTGTCCCCTTCCCAGTACGCAAGATTCTTCAGTGGTGGATGGACTCAGACAATCTCTTTATCCACACTAATCACCAAATTCTCAATATGGATGCTTTGGGTCTTGGTTGGGAAGCACACCTAGGCCCTTATTAGAGCAAGGGGGTCTTGTTCCAGTGGGAGACCCACCTCCACATAAATATTATTTAAAAAAGGGCAGTCCTATATGCCTTACAAGCCTTCCAGAACCATGTCTCTCCAGGCCTACTTTTGGTGCAGTTGGACAACCTCAATATGGTCTATCACATAAACAAGCAAAGGGGGACCCATTCCTACCCCTATGCCAGGAGGCAATGAGGGTCTGGTACTTGGCTCTATATAGTGATCTAGAATTGTCAGCCATCCATGTGCCAGCTGCCCAAAATGCCTTGGCAGGCAGCCTCATCCAGTCACAGTCCAAAATGCATGGGTGGGAACTGCTGACCTTGGTTATAGAAGACCTATTCAACAGGTGGGGTCTTCCAGAGTTGGACTTCTCTGCATCCCCACTCAATGCAAAACTGCCACATTTCTGCTTGCTTGATCCAGGGTCTGGAGTTTTCTGGTTAGACTCATTGTCCTTGTCTTGGAATGTAAGATTTATTTATGCCTTCTCACCTTTTCCTCTGATTCAGAGAGTTATCATTAAGCTACAGATGGAGGATGCCACCCTAATTTTGCTAGCTCCATTCTGGTCTCATCAGATGTGGTTTCCATTACTGCAACAATTGGCTATGGAACCTCCAGTTCTGCTGTCCCATTGAAGGGATTTGTTGACACACAGGCTCAGGGAACTGTGGTCCATCCAGACCTCAAGTCCCTTCAACTGCATGGATGGCTCCTGCGGACAAAGCCATTGCTAGGTTTAGGGTGTTTCAGAAGGTGGCTGATGTCCTGGTGGCTGCCAGGAAACCTTCTACCATGGCCACTTAGTCTGCGAAGTGGAAGCACTTTGCTATCTGGTCCACTTCCCATCACCTGGACCCTTTGACTTATCCAGTGAGCCAGATTCTGGAGTATCTTTTGACCTTGTCTGATGCAGGTCTCCAGTACTCCTCTATTAAGGTGCACCTGTCAGCTACATCAGCCTTTCATGTGCCCATTGATGGCCGTACTGGGGCTCAGTTGGATGTGGCCCTTGCTTTTCTCAGAGGCATTCTTTACTTGAAGCCTATCCTTAATCTGATTCTGGCTTGGGACCTGAATTTCATTCTAGAGAAGCTGTCCCTGCCTCCTTTTGAGCCAGCCATGTCTTGCAAGCTATGCTTTTTGTTGTGGAAAGCATTATTTTTAGTTGCTGTTACTTCTGCTTGAAGAATTTCAGAATTACGGGCTCTCATGTGTCAGCAGCTTTATTTGATTTTCCACAAAGACAGGATCTCTTTACACACTAATCCTAAGTTTCTTCCTTAGGTAGTGTCTGAGTTTACTTAAACTAGCCTATCCACCTGCCTGTTTATTTTCCGGAGCATGCCAATCCAGGGGGAGCATTGTACCATACTTTGGATGGGCATAGCATTCTCAGGTACTATACCCACCATACTAAGGACTGCAGAAAGTATCTCAGTTATTTGTTTCTTTCACCCCTGGCAAAGAGAGTGCTCCAGTATCAAAACAATGCTTATCAAAATGGTTGGCCAGTTCCATTACTTTTTGTTGTACTGTAGGAAGTACAGTAAGGACCTTACTGGTGTGGTTTATGGCCATTCTACCAGAGGTATGGCCACTTCTCCTGCCTGTTTCAGGAACATGTCAGCTGTGGAAACTTGTTCTACTGCCACTTGGAGTACTGTCTACACATTCACCAAGCACTACAGTCCGGACATTGACTCCAGAAGAAGGGCAGGCTTTGGCCTAGCTGTGTTTTAGGGCCTTTTTTGTTAGGCCTCTGGCCTCCTGCCACCCAGACTGTCTTCTGCTTAGCACTGCTTGAGACTCATTCCATAGATGTGACCTAATGACATAGATATCCGTTAAGAAGATAAAATGGTTATGTAAGAACCTACAGTAACAGCAGATCTTCGAGGGAATCTCTGTCATCAGGTTGTGCCATCCCTTCCTCTATCCCCCTTTTCTCTTTCTCTTTCTCTCTCTACAACTCAGCTGTCCTGTTGCTCCAGCTTTTTTTTTTGCTAGCTGGGCAGCTTCTCTCTCTCCTCAGTGTGGTAGAGCCAAGTAACCCCCCCATCTGTGAGAGGCATTGTTTAGAGAGACGCTGCTTTATTTTTGTACATCTTCATATCTGTCTGTTTTAGCTCCTTAAAAGTCTGTTACAACCGCACTTCTGTCCCTTTTCCTCTGTCCTATTCTATCCTTTAGGCTGGTCAGCTAGTCCTTTTATTTCTCTTTTGATCCCTTCAGCTGTCTTTCTCACATTGTCTGCCTGCCATAGGGATGGACCCTGCCTGATAAGTTTACCCTGTTACAAAAGGTTTGCCAATCATTCTGTAATGGCATTAACTATGATGTACTATGTGCTGCATCCTTAAAATAAAGTAGTAATTGATGTGGATTAGCAGCCCGAAGCTGTGAGGAGACTATACGCTGCAGGACTGCTACTTTAATATTGCAGCCCTGCATACAGTGTTATGCTGTGAGAACGTCCCTTGCTAATTTTAGGTAAGCAGTTTAGCATTCAGTACAGTGATGGGGTATGAAATATATTAAGGCCCTTGTAGGCACGTTATGTCAGGTGAAGGATATGCTGTTAAAGCGTGCATATGCCAATAGTAGCCCAGATTTGGCATATTGCCATTAGCTCTACATTTTAAGGAACAGGTGACATGGAGCTCTGTTACAGAAGTGTTGAAACTGTTGGTAACGTCCCCGCTTAATGTTTGCCCACAGTATTGCAAGAAATAGAAATAGGAAATGAAGAATAAAACAAAGCTGCCTTGAGAAGTGAGTGATACCACAGAGCTGTTCTTATTAATGTTTTTCTCACTCCCCGCTTCTCCTGTATTAAAAGATGTTACCTGTGGTCTGAAGAAAAGACTGTTGTAGAAAACATATGCTTTGCAGCCTGTCAGTCTAGAGAGGGAGTGCATGGGAGTGAATCAGGAGCGCTGACCGTTCTGCTTTGCAGCACTCCTCCAGCTTGAAATGCCACTGTTTTTTGTCTTTTTCCCTTTCGTGCTTAAATGAAAGCAATATTAATTTTCTCTCTGAAACACAATGCTTAAAATGTTTGGCCGCTGTTTTCTTGTTACCTTACATACAATGTTGTGTGCCGACCTTGCATGCAGGGTAAAACAAGGCCAGCATATTCTTTTCTTGCACATTTACACGTTGAGCCTGTGTTATTAAAACCTTTTATTTTAGCATCTCAGTATAACATTCCTGTAACTGCAGCAGTATTTTGTCATAGGTTGTAATACGGTAAACCTTGTATAAATACTCAATTCATATTCCAAACTTACCTTAGCAACCAAGCAGGTCTCTCTCCTTAAGAGCCAGCACCCAAAATGGTTGCTGTACTTATACTAAACTTTCTGTCAATCATAGCTGAATGGGCAGAGCTTCCAGACCCATTATGAGGGAAATATATGTATGTAAGTTGCTAAGCTTTAATTCTTATCAAATCTAGTATGTATTTGAAGTTATTTGCATCCTGTTTAATGTTAATGTATTTTTGGTAATGTTTAAGCATAGAAAAAGTCTATGTATTAGTCTAGGAGGCAGAGCTTCAAATCATGTGACCATTTGATGTATAAAGACTTGGAGATTGATACAGAAGTCAGTTCAGTTCAGCCTGAGTACAGGCTGAAGACTCAGAGGGTGGGACTGATGCTGTACAGTCCTAGCTGTGTACTGTTGTTTTCTTCATTCATTTTGATTTTCTGCAATTTATTAATTTTTTTTTTTTTTTTCAATAAATACACACTATTGTGTATTGGTACCCTTCTTTGTGGTCAAGTATCTCTTACTCCCACACACCTTTACCACACTCAGTTCCCTGGTGGGACTCATGTCTCCAATGGCCTCTGGCTGCAGAAAGAACTGAGGAGGGAGCGGGGTTGCCCAAACTTATATTGAGCTGTGACATCAGAGCCTGACATCAGCATGGGATGCCACTACTAGACTGCTGCAGAAAAGCTGCCTTGTGAACCTAGCACCTGATGGCTAAGATCCATAGGTGTGACCTGATAACAGAGATTACCTTGACGATCCACTGGTAAGCTCTTATATAACTGTTCTTTCTATTTACTCTCTGGCTGATCTATCCAAGCTCTTCTAGTTAGGAATTATTCTTCCCTACCACATTAGTGGTAAATTAGTAGTTGTTATTTATTTGCATTTTGTCTGTTTATGTGCTGTTAGGGGTGGATTATACTCTGCTGGGAACTGATCTGAAAGTAACATACTCATTTTGCTTAAAAACTCATGGCCTCAAACAGTGAAAGGTTGGATTATTTGCCACAGACTGTATTGAACACTTTGAAATGAATATGACTTAAAAAAAAATTCCCAACTATATTCCTGAGGTAACAGCTGATGAACATGTGTACTACAACAACATGCAGATGCATCTTTTCATTTTTCATGACAGTTATCTGATAATGTTCAATATGATCAATAAAACTGCCCATCTCATCACCTCTGTCCAGCATATTTTTATCAAGGATATGACTAGTAGGGCTTAGTCCAGTGTTCAGTGGCATTCTTCATATCACCCTAAGTTTTACATACAGAACCCAATAGCACAAATTTCCATAATTATAAATCTTAGCACAAAACATGCTTCCCATGTCTATATAGGATAGAAAGTACTTCAGCTAAAACACCCACAATAATGTGTCAACTTACTTTAATTTAAATTCATTTAGTGAGGTGATGATATTGGGGCCCTATGCATGATGCCAATGCACCATGTAAACCTGGGCGTGATGGCATCAATAAGCCAGAATTCCACAGAGCGGGGTCCTGCAAACCCCATGCAGCTTTCACAAATGGGGCGCAAGACAGGTACACAGCTGTTCCCCCAGCTGTGTGGACTGCAATGCACCAGGAGCATTCCAGGGGAGTGCCAGCACTATGTGGTATGCAAAAAACTCTGTAGTGCTGGATGCAGGGGTGCAGAGGTGGGCACAGGTTATGGAAGCTGGGACCCTGCCATAACCTACTGCACACCCCCATGGACATCAGCCACTGGAAGTGATGGGACAGGGAGGTGACCCCCAGTGCTGCCCCAGCCCACAAGGCAGACAGGGCAGCTGGGCTGGTAAGCACCATGGCACTGGCAACATGTATGGGAACCAGAGGTTTCTGTGCCACCAGGATGGGGGTTATGCCAGCTGCATTGCCAGATAGGGCTGCACTGTGTTTGGGGGTGGGGATCTGTCTCCTAGGCTGGATGGGCTCCTAGGTATGGTCATGTAGGTCTGCGCACCCACACGGGGTATGCATGACCTGGACTCATGCCAACAGGTGCAAGGAATCCACTCCTGGTTCCACAACTCTTCCCACGGGTACCCTGCAGAGTCCTGTGCACCGGGGGGGAGGAGCCACGGACAGGTGGGAGCCAGTTGTTAATACCAGCTTGTGTGCACCTGTCCACGGGTGTGCCACTCCACTGCTGGGGTACATGACTTTTCCGTGCACTACCGCCCCAATCATGCATAGTGCCCATTGTTTCTGAAGGTAATTTTTCTCAGTTTCTTGCCATGTTGAATTTTATGGATATTTGTCCAAATCTAGTTTTTTTAACAGGACCAGACAAACCTCTACACTGTGCATTTCTAAATACAGATTGTTAGATGGGACTGTAAAACTTTCTTTAAAATGTTGGCGTGCTTATAACTTTACAAGTTTTTAAATCATGATTAACCACAATATTTTATGCCACTTTTAATGGATACCATATCAGTTCCTCGTGTGTTTCACAGTGGTGCACGTTGTAATGATACTGAAGAAAAAACATGCAAGATTAATATAAACCCAATGAAGTTTAGGCATTACTATTTTACCAGAATATCTGTTGACAATGAAGCCACATTCCAATAATGGAAGTACTAATAAATTGACTATCTTAATGTCTCTTACGGACAAACAGTTTGGTTGTCTTTTTAATGCACTAAGTTGCATATTCACTTCTTCACATAAATTTGAACGATGAGAATTATTCAAATATTCTGAATCAGTTATGCCACTCAAATATTTGTATTCATAGACTGAATCAGTTTTGGTGTCCCAGTAACATAACAATTTTCAATGAATTCTGCTGCAATTGCTGAGATCAGGAGTGGTGGTGCTAGAAGATCATTGCCTGTTGTGTCTTGTTTGTCATTAAGTATACACAGAGACTCTGTAAACCATTTATGTGTCATTAAAAATCCTCCTGTAACTTAACTTCAGTGTTTTGTTTTGAGCTTTATTTTATTTTATTTGTGTTGTGTTGTTTTGTTTTGAGTGTGCCAGGGTAAGTCAACTGTAAAGAAATCAGGAATTCAAGAAAGAGTTGGGAAGACAAATGGGGTTTGGAAAGAACATTAGGGAAAGGGGATGCGGGGGGGAAGGAGGAACGATTGGCTGCTAGAACTGTCTCATCCAACCATAGGTAGGGCTTTGCAGACTGAATGTGCTATACGATCATTTCACTGCCATCAACTGCTCTGTTTCTATGTCTTATGTTTGTATGAGTTCACATTTGTCAACAATTGTTTCATCAGCATACAGTCTAATAGGTGTTTGAGTCACCTTTTGGGAGATATCATTTAATGAAAATTAAAGATAAACTGTTCTTAAGACTAAAACTTCAGGAACACCGTTATATACTTATTGAAGTTCAAACAGTTGACTTGCCACCAGGACTCTTTGAAATTATCTAGTTTAAAGTGTCCTGTGAATCAGTTATACCTCTTGATCTGATTTACATGTTGAAGTTGTCCACTAAACTGAATGTTTTTTGATATGTCCATAAACACCACTTTCATTTGCATCCTCTTTTCCAATGTCTATGCTGCCATGTTTGTAAAACCATGGGATGACTAACTGTTGCTATCCTGGCCCCTCAAATCTCTGTGTAATCATAGGCAGCTGGAAAAATTAGCAGATGTCAAAATCAGCAGAGGAGAAGCACTGTTTATGAGGTCAGGCAAATCTGCCCCCAGGCCATGATGGGTCAGGCCTTTGCAACCCATTCATACCCTCATGGTATCATTTGAGAGTCTTGGAATCTGAGATTGGGTAATTGTTGTTGTTATGGCCTCTCAAAGCTGCAGGCAGTTGTCAGCAATTGTCAAAATAGTAGCAGTTACTGTTAGTCAGAGTGTGGCTCAGCCATCAAGGACTGAAAGCCATGCCTCCAGCAAGTAATACAGTCATGCTCTGGCAACCCCTTCACCCAATGCCTGACATCTGCTGAAGGTTTTTGGCCTATAGGTAGGGGCTAACTGTTGTTATCTCAGCCTTACAATGTTGTAGGCAGTCATAGGCAGTTAGCAAAACCAGGACCCCTGACTGTCAGCTAAGGAGCAGCTCCTCTTATTAGGGCTGATAGCCCTGCTCCAGAAATTATGCAATTTTGTCCTCATACCACCCTCACACATTGCCTAATGTATTTTTAAAGTTTTAGACCCAGAGGGTGCTAGTTGCTGTCATCTCATCTCATCTCATCTATCCTGCAGGAAGTCATAGGAAGGTGGAAAAAGCAGCAGCTGTCAGCAAAGGTGTGACTTCTCTTATGAGGACTGATTGTTCTGACCCCAGCAAGCAATGTGGTCAGGTCCTGACTGCCCCTTCACGTTACCTTGTCTCTGTTGAATGTTTGGTCATAAGGAGCTAATTCATGATATCTTGCCCCCACCCCCCAGCCATAGGCTATCACAGGCAGTTAGCAAAAACAGCTGCAGTCACTGTTGGCTGAAGAGTGGCTCCACTTATGAAAGGTTGAAAACATTGTCCTAAGAAATGATGTGGTCGGGCCTTTGAAACCCCTATTGATGTTGAATGATGTCAGTTGATAGTTTTGGACTCTGCAAGACTATTGATTATTTCAGCCCATCAAAGGCGTGGGCAGTCATAGATAGTTGGCAAAAGCAGCACCATTATAAATGCTTTATTTAAAGGCAGAAGTTCACAACATGACAGTAAATTGCTCACTGCTGATCACCCCCCCAATCTAGTAGTATCACTTATTGATGGTCTTACTTTCATATTTTTCCATCATCTTTCTTTCTAAGTATAACATTCCTTTCCAATCTATGTCATGAGTATTTGATACATTTTGTACACATTTCTTGAATACTGTTCTAATATTATATTATTCCCACCAATTTATTTTTAAGTTACTAAATGTTTTGCTTAGTACCTGGTTGATATACAAACCATTTTTGTTTAACAAATCTTTCCAAGTATTTATTTATTTATTTAAACTTTTCACCAGGAAAGGCATTCTAAGCAGATGCAACCACTTGTTGTAGGAATAGTGTTGTTGTGTATGGGCTATCATACACTATCCTATGTATTCAGCACAATGGTGCAAGCTCAGTTAATCATTTTAAGACCTGGCCAGTACAGCACCCTCAACTGGTATATCCAGTATGCTTTTGTCCTGTCCAGGTTTTTCTTTATGTAACCTCCCTCTGGTCTCCCACCAACTCATTCAATACCTATGAATACTAAGCAAAGTTCCACACCTCCCTTATTTTTTCTACATAACTAGTGAAAGCGTAATTATTGTTTTTCTGAATGACCCTCTTCTGTTTTCCTATTCTCTACATAATTCTTATTTTCATGCATCCTACATAAAATGCCCCACATGTGCATAATTCCAGATAAATTACATTGGTTGGATCACAATTGATTAATTATTTCATTGGCTGTCTACTATCATCTTACGGATTCAGGAAAGATTTTGTGTTTTGTGCCACATTGCAAAATTTGCAGTTCCATCATTTTTTATATTTGGGGTGGTGGAGGAGGCAACCATATTTATTTTTTCTCAGTGGGCAATACACTGTGTATTATGGTATCCCTGTGATGTTTTGCCTGCAGTATGCCATCTTAGGTAACACCTCTGTACACTCTCTGAGATTAGGTTCTTTCCTAAGTATTCCCCCAATTTCAGTATATAATGTTCCCTAACACATTTGCATTAATAGAGAAGGTAGAGTACTGAGAAAGTTAAATTTGTTTTCATAGTCCCTGTCATTCTCATCGGGTTTAGGAGGGATTTCCTGTGCAAGCTGTCTACTTCTAATCTAGACTTTCTAATGACTGCTTCCCCATACCCCTTCTCCAGTAACTGATTTCCCAGCTTACTGGCCTGTCATGTAATTTACTAATTTGCTGTGATTCCTTTTGATTCTTAAAACTCTGCCTTTCAACATGTTGATTCCAGTGTGGAGTGGTATTACACTCAGTGAGCTTGTGGTAGAGTAGTATTGACACCCCCTTCCCTTATTGGTTTTAAGATCAAGAAAAATGATTTCTTCAGTGTTCCAAGTAACCAAAACTTTTTTTTTAAGTTTGTCACTGTATTGGTTCTTGTAAATAAGAAGCACAAAATAGGTGATTTAATACCTTTTATTGGACCAACAAAGTTTTACAGAAGTTTTTTTTTTTCTGTAAAACTTTGTTGGTATAATAAAAGATATTAAATCACCTATTTTATGAAAACATTTTTAAAAATGTCTGCTGTGCCTCCAGACATCCATGGTGGCCAGTGGCAAGCTCTCCTCATCTGGTAACTCCCAACTCCCTAGCCAAGTACCAGTTTGAGGACGATGGCTGACATATACCCTTCACTCAGCTTCATGGCCAGCTACTATATAATACATGAAAGTACTGTATTGTTATTAAAGGCAAGTATAGCAATGCATTACTTGCATGACTTCTATTTTAAATCTTTTGTCTAGACATCCCACAAGTACTCTATTGCTATACTCCCTTATATAGTGATACAGGGTTTCCGTGAGGCAGATGGTGGCTATCCATAGAGGTGAGTATGGGATACATTCTAGTTGCTATCACTGGTACCAGGACCATGCTGCAAGGTTAGGGTGTATTGTGGGGGTTCATGGGGGAGACGTGCTCTGGAGCAGAGGGCACTGCCCCTTCTGCAGGACCATAGCAGAGCTCTGTGCTCAGCTGGTAGCATCCAGGATATAGATTACCCGATTGCACATTCAGCTTAGCAGGAGGTTACCCCCCTCACTCTCACTCCCACAGAGACCCACTGGTCCAGGAGGGTGGAGCATGATGGGGTGCAAGAGGGGGAGAAGGGGCAGACTTAAAGAGGTTGTCCAGAAAGTTATATCCAGACAGTGAATCACTTTGCACCCCTGGAGGAGGCACAGGCTCCTTACTCTGCAAGGGGGGACTCCAAGTCAGCCTTGGATGATGGACAGGACAGCACATTGGTACCTAGGGATGGTAGACATGTAAAGAAGGTCATCGTGATCACGGACTCAAAGTTAGAGGGACAGAAAGAGTGCTGGGGAGAGCAGATGGAAGAGGGTTGTCTAACACCTGCCTGGAGCATTAGCCAACTGGGACATAGATAGAATAGGGAGGATGGTGGAGAGGGATGGGGAGCTGGAGTGTGCTGGTGCACCTTGGTACCAATTATCTGGTCAACCAGTTGGTGGAGACAGTGAAGCAGGGCTTCTGTAGACTGGGGCACATGTTGTTGTCACACTCTGCTTCCCTGCCTTCTCTAAAGTCCTTCCTGTGTCATACCAGGCAGGAAGGCAGGGAAGGATTATGGGTAATGAGATAGTGGAAGTTATTAGCTGGCTCAAGGGCTGACATTAGGACATAGGGTACCACTTTGTAGAAGACTAGGGGAATTGTGGGACAGATGACTCTTCAGTGGTAATGTGCTTCACCTGATGAGAGAGGGGGCCAGCACACTGAGGCAGATGTTTGATGTCTATATTAGTCATTTAACTGACTGCAAGGGAGCCAGGTCTAGAAGATCCTCCAAACAGAGTGAGCAGAAGGGGACCCAAGATAGTACCCACAAACACCCAGGTGATGGTAGCAGAATACAGGGTACAGGGAATGCTGTAGGGAATACAGGACTAAGGGGAATAACAACTGTGAAAGAAAAACTACAGGCAAAGGCACTAAGGGAGGTGGGAGAAAGCATAGAAGACAGATGGACAGTAACATAGAGAAGGAGTCAAGTGGAAGGGGTTCTGCATTAACACCAGGAGCACTGGAAACAAACTTATTGAGCTCCAGGAAATGACATCAAACACTGAGGAAGACCTTGATGCCATCACAGAAACATGGGCCACAGAAAATAACTACTGGAGATGGCAGTCAATGGATATAGATTATTCAGGAGGGATCGAAGGACAGTTGGGGGGGAGTCACACATTATGTCATAGAGGGCATTGGAATGAGTGAAGATTAGCTCATTAGAGGTAATGACTGGGAAATTGAGTCTATATGAATGCAAGTCATAGTGGCCTCAGGCAGGAAAATAAGCTTAAGGGTAGAGTATATGCCCCTGGGTCAAAGGGAGGAAAGGGACAGAGAACGTAGGGAGAAACTTAACTCATTGTCTCCTAGCAGACACCTGTAGTCATCAGTAAAATACACTGGTGTGTCCTGAGGATGTCTGCAGAAGTGGACTACTGACTCCCAGTGTGCCCTTGCAATGTCTGGAGAAGTCACTTATATATTTTAATATACAGTATAACAGAATATAATATATATTTGACTGCATAGCACTGTTGGAAAGGTAATTTTATGCTGAACAACTTTGTCACTGATATTTTGTGCATATCATGTATACTTTAGGAGTTATTGGAATTTGTTTATGGTATGGTATGTATGGCTTATGTTGCCTGTTTTAGTGAAAAAAATATTTTTTTTGCTGTTTCAACCAGCTTAAAAAAAAATTACATATTATTATTTGCATACCACCATTGGGAAGGTAATTTTGTGCTGAACAACTTTGCCACTGATATTTTGTGTATATCATGTATACTTTAGGAGTTATTCACATTTGTTTATGGTATGGTGTGTATGGCTAACATGTTTTCCATCAAGATTCACCTAAGCAGCTTGAATAAAATTCACTTTTTTGGCACTTCAGCAGGTATGAAATAAAAACCGTATTGATTACAACTGGTTGCATAGCACCATTGGAAAGGCATTTTTGTGCTCATCAACATTCATGCTGATACTCTGTGTGTATCATGTATACTTTTGGGCCAAAGAAAATAACCCAATGGCTCAATGAAATCCCAGTGCACATTCTAAACTCCCAATGCATCTCGCAATTCAAAAATGGCCTAAGGCAACACCTTCTTACTAGGACAGTTTGTGACTGCCACTAGGACTCTAACACCCATAATGCCCACTCACCCACACTCTCCTTCCCCTTCCTTTTACACCCACTCTTCCCTATTGCCCTATCCCTCTGTCTTCCTCTCCCCCCGTGCCTTTTCTCCCACTGGATCAACCTTAAAACCAGCATACTACCACTACCTCCCAACCTCCTAGACAAAGCCACTTCTTCTGGCTGCCCACTCCTCCCTGTCTCCTCCCCTCACCTTGACTCCTCCTTGACTCTCACACTAGGTGTCACACCTGTTTATCTCCTCTGCTACATATAAACACTGTCCTTTACCCTAGTTGAATGCTCTTGACACTGTACTATCACCATTGGTACTATGAATGACATTGTATCCTTACTGTATACTAGCTACCTACTATTCGAGTATTGTATGTAAACTGTTTGTTATTGCTGTCATTGTCACTGTTTGACGTGGAACCTTTGTAAAAGAGCTCTGAGCTCAAAGGTATGATCCGAATCCCTAAATAAATAAAAAAATAAATAAACTTTTGGAGTTATACACATTTGTTTATGATATGGTGTGTATGGTTGAGATTCATCCCTCAAATCTCACCAAAGCACCTTGACTAAAATGGGGAAAAATTATATTTTATAGTAAAAATATATCTTTTTTTAACAAACATAATATTACAACACCATCTAATGTCTGTATGCTTAATTTGGTGTTGATATTTTACATATTTTCCAACAAAAATGGCTTATGTTGCCCTTTTTTAGTGAAAAAAAATATTTAGTTTTCTCTTTCGACCAGCATATAAAAAAACAAAATTACTTATTACATGCATGCCAGCATTGGAAAGGCAATTTTGTGCTGAATAACTCTGCCACTCATACTTTGTGTCTAGCATGTACAGTTATTGAGCTATTAGAATTTGTTTGCGACATGCTGACTATGGCTTGATTTTGATTAGAAAGGCCCAGGATTCAGTGATAAAAGTATACAGGAGATTCAGGAGGCAAGTGGTGTAACCTTAGAGTAAGCCTGTGGAGGCAATGAGTTAAAAAAGGATTATCAAAAGGGGAGATCGTAGTGGTGGGGGACCTAAATTTGCCAGAGATCGATTGGGAGGTCCCGGTGGCCAAGAGCACCAGGAGTAAGTCACTGCCTGATACCTTTCAGGACTGTCTGCTGGTACAACTAGTTAAGGAATCCACTAAGCAGTCCACAGTCTTTATTGTGGTGCTGAATGACAAAGATTTAGTGGGTGATATGAGAGTGGGGGAACCACTTGGGAATAGCGATGACAACTCTGTGTGGTTTGAACTGGCTCTCAGGGCTGATAAGCCACATTTGAGAACTGAAGTTCTTGACTTTAGAAGGTCAGACATTGATAAGAAGAGGGAACTGGTCAGGGAGAAATTATTAAGGGTGAAGGGCATAAACAGGGTGGAGGAAGAATGGAAGGCAATAAAGGCAGCTATCCTTGAATCATCGAAGACATGCCTAAAATCAGTGACAAAGAAAAACAGGTCAAAGTGATCACAATGGTACTCATCTAGAGTCAGGGATGTGATCAGGGTCAAAAATAAGCCCTTTTATAAATATAAGGAAAAGCAAGGAGAGGCAGAATGGGAAGAATACCTTCAGAATACCAGGGAAGCAAAGAGGACTGACAGTGAGGTGAAAGCAGGCACAGAGCTGCAAATCACGGAGGGGGTGAAGAATGGAAAAAAAACTGTTTTTAGATATATTGGAGAAAAATGTAAAAAGGGTGATTGTACAGCTAGTGGTGGGATAGGGTGATTGAACAGGATGGAAAAAGTCTGCTGTTATGAATGACTACTTTTGCTCAGTCTTCTCTAAGGAGGAAGGTGGGCCCCTGCCTCAGAGCGACATCATAGTGCCCACATAGGCAATCCCAGAAATGAGTCAGCCATTGTTTACTAGTTAAAGAGTCCTGAAAGGGCTGGCAGCCTCAGGATAGATAAGGCCCAGAGTCAAGATGGGCTGCACCCAAGGATACTGAGGGAATTAGCAGTGGAACTGGCTGAACCATTGACTGACCTGTTCAACAGCTCACTCAGGACTGGGGAAGTTCCAGGGGATTGGAAGTTAGCAGATGCTGTGCCACTACATAAGGAGAGGGGAATAGGGAGCAAACAGGAAATTATAGGCCTGTTACCCTGACCTCTACCATGGGGAAGCTGATGGAGTCTCTGATTAAAGAGAACCTTGTAGATTACCTGGAGAGCAAAAGACTCCAGGACAACAAGCAACATGGTTTTGTTGCAGGAAGGTCTTGTCAGACCAACCTGATAGTTTTCTTTGACTGGGTCACAAAGGAGATAGACAAAGGCTATGTGGTCGACTTGATGTACTTTGACTTCTGTAAGACCTTTGATGTGGTACTGCACAAGAGATTGCTTATTAAAATGGAAGACCTGGGTGCAGCTAAAACTCAAGTGAGCTGGGTCGGTAACTGGCTAGCAGGAAGGCAACAGAGGGTGGTAGTCAATGGTGTTAATTCAGAAGAGGGGGAGATAACTAGCAGTGTTCCACAGGGATCTATCTTGGGTCCTGTCCTCTTCAATGTGTTCATTAGAGACATTGCAGAAGGAATCCAAGGCAAACTGTGTCTCTTCAAGGATGACACACAACTATGTGGGATAGTGGGTAGTGACGAAGGAATAAAGAATATGCAAAAGGACCTGCAAAAGATGCAGGGGTTGTAAAAGTTCTGCCGGTTAAAATTCAAGGCCAAAAGAACCCTGTGATTGAGTACTGGATAGTAGAGGAGAGACTTAGCACTACAGATGAGAAACAGAATCTGGGAGTTACCATCAGCAACTCCCTTAAACAAATAAGTCAGTGCAGCAAGGCCAACAGGATGTTGGAATGTATCCGAAGGGAGATTGATAGTAGGAGAAGAAAAGTAATACTACTCCTCAATAGATCCCTGGTGAGGCCTCTCCTGGAGTACTGTTCCCAGTTCTGGAGTCCTTACTTCAGAAAAGACAAGGATGGGTTAGAGACAATGCAATGCAGAGTGACTAAAATGATTCAGAGACAGCTGGGTAAATCCTTTGAGGAGAGCCTCAGAGCACTGAATTTTTACTCATTGGAAACCAAAAGGGAGATAGGAGATAGACTGTATTTGAGACCTTAAAATTCCTCAAAGAAATTAATAAAGTGAACTGTGGGAATTATTTAGCCTGAATACCAACACATGGTCATGGGGTCATGAGTGGTAAAGTACTTCTTTATGGAAAGGATGATGGAAACTTGGAACATTCTGCCAGCAGAGTTGGTGGGAGTGAACACAGTAAGGGAGTTCAAACAGGCCTGCAATAGAATGAAGGGACGAGTGGTTACCTGGGCCAACAACACTAGGGACAAAAATAGGGAATGGACCGAGAGCATTGGTAACCTTGGAGAACATTAGGTTCCAAGGAAGATTCCAGGAAGTCAGATAACTTGAGCAGACTGGATGGACCATTGGTCTTTTTTTGCCATGATTGTCTATGTTTCTATGTTTCGATGTTACTTTCACAAGGATATGGGATGGAGGGGGTATCACTGAAGCCAGGAAATGCTATATATACACCATACATCTATTAGGACTGGACAGTGAGGAGGATACCACTAGAGTCAAAGGTATGCTGTATATTTACAGTACATCTACCAGCATTGGGGAGGTGTTATTATTAGACACCAGGAAATGATGTTCTATAGATTGGCATCAGCAGCAGCTGTGACACAGGAAGTGAGCAGTATGGTGTACTCAGTGGAGGTAATGAGAATTCAGGTTCTAATAATGAGATGACACGTAGCTCCAAGAGCCTTGCCGTTTCAGGCATTTGCATATTTATTTTGAATATTGCAGGTTACTGCTTATGTGCTATGGTGGCTTTGTTATGCTAATTGCCTTCTGTGAGGAAGTTAGTGCACCACAACACTGACTCTATTTTGCAGTCAGGAACAGTTTTGGGTGGGGCTGTAGTGTGCGTGGGCAGGATATTATATTGAAAACCTCTTTATTCAGGGTAGCATCTTTCCACATATTTTCCTATACACTTTTGTTTGTGCCTCACCCACATTAGCATAACTACATAGCCTTTGCAAGTCAATTAGTGCCAGTTTAAAATATGGTGCATGTGCTGCTTTTTGAAATGACATTATGTAATACTGGGGTACAGTATAACAAGACAGACTTGATAGACGTTTAATCTTTTACTGCCCTATACAATTTCAATATCTCTATATCTGCAGTACTTTACATATAATGAAAACCATTACATGAGCATCATCTTTAGAATACAATATGATTATTTATATATTGCATTATTAAAATAAATGCAGTTCAGAACTAAAGCCAGAACATTCAGGTTCCAGATGCAAATGTTCTGAACTACAAACTGAGTTCAGGCTGTTTAATCTCTAGGTAGCATTTCACTTCACTCAGAATTCATAAAATACATTACATACCCTACATTATCTGTTATGACTCTATATACTGCATATTTGGCTTGCAGTTTTGGACATTGCTTGAAAAATGTGTTTCAGTAACATACAGTTTGAATATCAATTTGTCCTGCTGTATATTACACGTACGACATGAACAGAGTATATATAAAGCTCAGTAATCCCCCATAGTGCTGCAAATTGTGACACAGCTTCCTTAGAAGTTTTTTGAATTGAGCACCTAATAAACTCCACAGGGACTTATCTCCTATAGAACTCAATAAACGAGTGCCTTGGTGATCCAATTACAAGTATATTAAAACTCAGGACAGTGCAGTTTTTTCTTTATCTCTTCTACTGAATGGGCTCCTTCATTCTTTTTGTTTTATACATTTTATGTCTTTTTGACACTTTAATAACCTCCTGCTACACAATATTGCCAGTTCAGGGAATATCATTCTCCTTTAAGGGTTAGAAGCCCTCTACTTGGTAGCGTCAAGGTCAGTTTGTGGCTCTGTAAATTATAACCGACATCAGGAGATTTGTAGGTGGTGGTGGTGGCTGATGTGTGGGGGGGGGGACTCCTTAAGACTTCAATGCTATTTTAAATGCCATGATTTGCTTTTGATTCTACCTTTGTACAAATGATCATTGAAAATAGGTTGCAAATCACTCTGAAAAAAATACTTCTCTTGTTCATTCCTGCCTATTCATTTGTTTTTTTTGTTTATTTTTTCTTGTAACTATACCAGTCAGTAACCTACTCTATATACTGCTAGCACATGCAGTGAATTTTCATTGATTTGTTTGAAGGTAGGCATATTTAATACTGCAAATGTTATCAGAAGTAAAGCTAAAGGCAGATAAATGGGTAAGAAGACCTACAGGTATTGCATACATACCCATTACAGGGCCATAGTCCTTTGCCATCAGTAAACAAATTAGCAACACGATTTCTCTTGTGTGACATGGTTAGATACTGATTGACAATTCCTCTATTTTGTTGAGCTGGTTTCAAGACATTTAGTATGTCATGTTATGTCATGTCAAGTCATGCCATGCCCTGTTATGTCATGCCACATGGGCTTCCTACTGAATTTATGTATACTTGTCCAGCAGTTTGTGAGTCCTTGATTACCGAGATGGATGCAGTTCTAGGAACATGGACTTACAGGAAGACACATTTTAATTGGAAGGCAATATGGTCTAGTAGTTGGAACACTGAACAGAGAAAGCGGATACTGAGGGTTTGAATCTCAGCACAACCACTGGTGCAAAATGACTGCGACCAAGGCATTTGATTTTGCAGTACTTCATCTCTGTGAGCTTTAAAAATGGACTGAACTCTAGGTAATCAGAACACTAAACTGTGAAAAAGGATACTGTAGGTTTGAATCCTGTCACAACCATAGGTGCACAGTGACTGTGGCCGAGGCATTTGAAATCCCAGTTCTTCAGCTCTCTGAGCTATGAAAATGGACAGAACAAAGACCCCCCCCAATATGAGATGTTTCATCTACTTTTCATTATGCTTCATAAGAAAATATCCCCAGCATTTCAAATATTGTAAAAATATACATTAAAAATAAATAAAAAATTATGTCACAGTTAGCGTGGTATGTACAGTAGCATCTGGGTAAATAGCATCATAGAAACATGGAATGTATCTACAGAAAAGGACCAGTAGGCCCATCTAGTCTGCCCTATTTTCCCTGTCTTTTACTATACCTGGACCCTATTTGGTCACAGGTTTCCCTCCCTCTTCCCTTACATCTCCTTATTATACCCATGTGACTACCCCACACAAGTTTGAAGCTCCCCACTGCCTTTGTCCCAACCACCTCTTCTGTAAGACTGTTCCAGACATCCACCACCCTTACTATGAAGATGTATTTCCTCATGTTTCTTAAACTCCTCCCCACTCCAAGCTTCATAGCATATCCTCATGTTCTGGTGCTCCTCCTTCTATTAAAGAGACTCCCTTCCTGCAAGGTCTTTTGTTAATATTTTCTTGTGCAACCCTCTCACCATTTTTTAAGCCCTCCTTTGGAATGCTTCTACCCTTTCAATGTCCATGCAGAGGTGCAGCCTGCAGAACTGTACACAGTACTTCAGGTGGGGTCTCACAAGTGAGCAATACAAAGGCAATACTACCTCCCTCCCTTCCTTTGCTACAAATCTACCACTGTATGCACCTCAGCATCTGGCTCACTTTGTCTACTGCCAGTTGCCTTGTCTCACTGTTCTACCACCTTGAGATCATCAGATATGGTCACCCTGAGGTCCCTTTCTTGCTTGTTAACTGTAAGTACCCCCCCATCACATACACAGCCCCTGGGTTCCCCACACTAGGTGCATGGCTTTGCACCTTTTGGCCCTGAAACCCATCTGCCACCACCTGGACCACTCCTAAAGTTTCTCCAGATCCCTCTCCACCCCTTCTTGGCTGTCCACCATTATTGTAGATTTTTTGTGTCATTCACAAAGGGATACACCTTCCCCTCCATTTCCTCAGAGATGTCACTTATGAAGACACTAAAAATAACAAGACCCAGCAGCGGTCCCTGTGGCACTCCATTTGTCAATCTCCTGTTCCAAAAGGTGACACTTGTTTAACGCCACTCTCTGTCTACTTGTCAGACCTTGGGGTAATCATATCTGATGATCTCAAGTTGGGAGGGCAGTGCAACAAGGCAGTTGGCAAGGCTAGTGGGATGCTGGGTTGCATAGGGAGGGGACTTTCTAACATGAGATGGGAGCTAGTGTTGCCACTGCATTGCTCACTACTGGGACCCCACCTAGAGTACTGTGTACAGTTCTGGGGGCCACACCTCTGCTAGGACTTTGATAGGGTCAAAGCAATCCAGTGAGGGCTACCAAAATGGTACAGGGGTTATATGAGAAACCATATAATGAGAGGCTGCAGGAACTCAACATATACTCCCAGAAGAACAGGATACCAAGAAGGGGCATAATTGAGACTTATATGTATCTCATGGAGGTGATCAAGGTGCTGGGGGGATTCTCTTTCAGAGAAGGAGGAACACCAGAACATGGGGGGATGCAATGAAGTTTGGAGACAGTTTGAGATGGATGTCAGGAAATAGCCCATCACAGAAAGGTTTGTGGATGCCTGGAACAGTCTTCCAGAGGAGCTGGTGGGGATGAAGAACAGTGTGGGGTTTCAAGCATGCAGGAGACAGGCACATGAGCATAATAAGTAAAAGAAAGGGAGGAAGGAGAGACAGCTGAAACCAAATAGTGAGTAGAAATAGGCACGGAAAGAAGGCAAAGTAGATTGGCCTACTAGTCATACTGCCATTAAATTATATGTCTCTATGTTTCTAACAAAAAATGGATGTTAGTGAAATCAATCTGGAGCTAAGCAACTAGGCCAGGGGCAGGAGAGCCAGAAGAATAAAGCACAGTACCACCTGCATACATGTAAATGGCTGAGGAGATCACAAACTTAGGAGAGGATTAAAAAAATGGAGAACAGGACAAGACTACAGATGGAATCTAGGGGAACACCTGAGAGACTGGAAGAGAGCGAAGAGTATATCACCTATTTGAACAGCTTGGGACCTTGCCTTTAGATAGGAGTAGAACCAATCTACTGACTGGTCAGAGACTCCAGCTCTTTTCAGCTTGTTCAGAAAAAAGGTATATGCAACAGTGACAAAATCCTTGGTAGGGTGAACAATGATTGCAGAGGTTTGCAGGCCCAGAAACATCTCAATCTAAATGATGTCAGTGAACTGGAGAAGCAAAGTGCAGGTAGAGTTGAACTTCTTGAAGCCAGACTGGAAAGGGTTAAAGAATGAGAAATAGACAAGAAGGAGGACGGTTGGTAGAGAACAAGGTGCTCTGTGGGAATAGCAGCTGTAGGGTTAAGACAGACAGGGCAAACATTCCCTGGAGAGGAGGGGTTACCCCCTTTGGGATGGGGGATGACAATTGTACAATTCCATACCTCAAGCACAGCACCAGGGAGAAAATGAGGTTGAGAATGGAAGTGATAAAAGTAGCAAGAACGAGAGCAGACAAATGGAAGAGTTTGGGGTCAAGGCCATCAGAAATAAGTCATTTGTGAGGGTTAAGGTCTAGGAGACCCTTTAAGGAGGCAGACGACAGCATGAATAAAAAAGGAAGAAGAAGGAGGAATTAGTAGGATCAAGGGAAGAGGAGGAGAAGTAAAGAAGGGAATGCACACAGGAGGTGAAGAAAGTGCTGACAAGGCAACAACTTCAGCAGGAACAGATATAGATGTGTTATCAAGTTTGAGGACACGGGTACAAGGTTGAGCAATAAGGAAGCATTGGAAGTGGCTGACTTACCAAAACTCAAAGAGGTGAATCAGACTGTTCAGGAGCGAGGTAGCAAATAATTTAAATTTTGTAAGCCTGGTAGCTTTGTTGCAGGAACAGTGGAGAGTTAAATATTTAACACGGTCACTAGGGGAACTGGAGGCTCCTTGTGTTTGCTAGGCTAGTTCCCATGCCCTGTGACAGGCAAGTAACTTAGCTGTGATCCAAGGAATGTAAGAGCTCCTAACATTAATTCTCTTAATGTGTGCATAGGAAGTGACTTATAGGCGACAATTTGTATAACTTGAGAATGGACTTTGGGTTGATAAATTTTACATACACAGTAAACCATATAGAGTAGGAGGCAGGAACCCAGTAAAGAAGAGAGTGATTAAAATATTTGAGGTTCAGCTGAGTGAGTTCAGAGATAGGTTGGGTAAGCTGCAAATATTTAAAATGTTGGGAAAGCTTTTTATAAGATGCAGAGAGCCAATTAAAGTTAAAGTCAACCAGCACAAGTTTCTGGCTTGAGGTGGCCACTGAGAAGACTTAGGAGAGGAGATTAATAATGGTGTTAGGATTAGAGCCAGGGCAACAGCAGACCCCAGAAATGAAAATGAACATTGAGGGGGGATGATGAGTTTTAGAAAGCACATCTCATGAGGGGAAGGGATGGCTGCACATAGCACTGGCTCATACTGAAGGTGAGAGAAGATGCAACTCCCCCACCCATCTTGCCACAGCCATGATTTTGCCTGGCAATTGAGTAGCAAGGGAGGGCTGCAGAAGCACCATTAATTTTGCAGATGAGACAAGATTCAGAGTTGACCAGGACATCTGGTTGGAGATATAACATCAGAAGATGTAACTGGCCCAACTTGTAGAGAAGGATGTTGATTTTTAAGTGAGCCATACTCAGTCCTTTGGGGAGCAGAGTGGATGTAAGGGGGTAGAGCCAGGATTTAAGTCAATGTCTCCTGGCACATGAATGAACAAAAACACAACAAACCTAAGGAGCTAATGAGCTGCTTGGTGGGGGGGGGGGGTGGATGAAGGAGAGTGAGAAGGAGGATAGGGTGGGAGAAGAGACCAGAGTTCATCAAGAGGAAACAATGGAAATTGAAGGAAGCTACAGCCATGACACCAGGTGGAAATGGACAGAGGGTGAAGGAAGGGGAGATAAGAATAGAGTAGGGGATAGAGATAGAGGCAAGGTATAGGGCAGGGGCAGACAGGGAACAGTAGTTGGGGAAGACTGGAGAGGGAAACACGAAGGGGAAGGAGTGATAAAGAAAGGAGAAGTATACAAGGATCAGAGGGAAAGTATGACAAAAGGCAGAGGAGGAAGTAAACATCAGTACACACAGTAACTTAGCAAGATGGGAAATGAGCAAGGCAAATCACAGAAGTGGACTTAAATGGGTTACTAAAAGGAGGGCTGACATAGAATACCTGTAGAACAATGTAGAAATCAGGGCACAATGCACAGCACTGAATAAGATGTCCAAGGTCTTCCCAAGCAAGTTACTTCCAGACTTAAGATGTGGGATGAATTAAATTGGTATCTTGCAAGTCAAATATACAAGGGATTGTAGGGAAGAAATACGTGTCTTACAAGGCAACTATAAAGGGATAGAGACAATAATTAAATCAACCAGGTACTCTACAAATCATTAGTGGTGAGCAAAGTGGCTGAAATTCGCTCCGTGGAGTGATATGTGGAGTAACGATGAATCCGTGAAGTACTTCACAAAGCGAAGTGGAGTACTTCGCATTATAATGGAGAACGTGAAGTCCATTGAAACCTATGACTTTTGCATTATTCTGCCTTCCCGAAACCACTTCTCCACCAATTTTAAGGCAAAGTACATTAAAATCAATGTACTTCGCATCACTTCGCCTTGTTATTGAGTTCCAAGGTGAATTTGCAGTGCTTCATGGGATTGTAGGTCAGATGGGCTCTAGATTGTTCTGATCAGCCTCAGTTCTGTGTAGTGTGTGTGTAGTGGAAGATGAAAACAGTTTACTCTCAGAGTTATGCGATTCAAATCCTCTGAAAGCTGTTAAAAAAGCATTTTTGAGCCATTTTTTTTGTATTTGCTCAAAATTTTGTGCATCAGTTGTAGAAAACCCTCCTGTGCTCATATCATCAAGTGTTTATTGTTTGTGTGTGGATTTTGAATGTTAATTTAGAACAGTCAGCCTGTGTACTGTGGTTGTGAAGTGTGCTTTGGGGGAGGGCCATATCTGTAGTGTAGGTAGATTAACTGGGAGAAAAAGGCAGTCTTTCTGTTTTGATTATATTTTTCTTGTATGACTGTTAATGTACACTCAGTAATATTTTCAGTAATTCTTGACTTTTTTGCTGATTGTAGTGGTGCAGCAGTGTATAATTTCAGTTTGTTTAAAACATTTGGTTATATTGCTAACAGTTTTCAATTTGCTACGCATTACTTGCAGTGTGTGTGCGATGCGTACCATTAAATCAGACAACTTTCATTGTGCCAGAGTAATTGATGCAGTGTGAACCTGCTATCCACCGCACCTGCATGCATTTTTTATACTGCTTTGTGGTATCTTTACTGGTAGTGGACTGTTACTGCCTGCACTAACCCCCACTCGACGGCAAAGGTGTTCTTTTCCATATTTGATTTGTGACTTGTGAGCACTGGTTGGGTGTTGTTGTGCCTTTGCTTCTGACTCTGCATCTCTTGAGTGCGCAGTGCAATCTTAATCTGTCTGCACATTTCCAGTACACCATTAATTCTGGGAGAACCATTAATTCTGGGAGACTTTGCATTTGTTGTTATGCTCTCATTTCACTTCGTCAGCACTGGGGAATTTTCTGGACACAAGACAGTAGCGTTTTGGGTATGCACCTTAATTCTGGAGTCTGTGTGTGATGTCACTATGTCCACTGCGTGCATAACTGAGAGTCTCATTAATTCTGGGAGACTTTGTATTTCTTGTTGTGCTCTCATTTCACTACATCAGCACTGGGGAGTTTTCTGGACACAAGACAGTAGCATTTTGGGTATGCACATTCATTCTGGTGATTGTGTGTGTGGGGGTGGCACTGGGGGACTGCCAGTATTGTTGCCACTCTGCCTTACTTTGTGTTAAGGTGGAATGACAATGCAAAGTAATAATTACATGGTGAAGTGAGCCTTTCCTATTGGCCACTCCGTATGGCAGAGTGACAACGTGAAGTGGCCACTTCATGTTTACTTCATCAGCAGAATTTAATTTAGCTGCATCTCTACAAATCATACATAAAGAGACACAAGATAGAAACATAAAAACATAAAATATAATGGCAGATAAGGACCAACTGGTCCACCTAGTCTTCTCATTTCCTTACTTGGGTTTGACAGTCCCTACTCTTATCTAGACTGCCATTCCCCCGATCTGCTAAGATGAGATGAGATGATGATGAGAATTTATTTAAATAGGTATCCTACAAGACAACTATAGAGGGACACGTGGTGTGAATCTTACAAAAGAACAGGTTCACAATCTGACTGGGTTAGTTATAGACAGCTGAAGAACAAATGGCAGGCCACTCTTACAGTGGCAAAAATAACTTCCTCAAGTAATAACAGATTAATAGATATACAGATCCAAGGCTTTTTTTTTGGAAAACCACCACATTTTGTGAATGCCAGAAAATTACATCAGCAGCATTACCTCAAATGGCAGTACTGTTTTAAACCCCTTAACCATGACAACCTATTAATTCAAGTATTCCTTGAAATGAACTATGGAAAAAAGGCCTCTTCTACTAAAAAAAAAACATAACAAATGGGAGTGCTCGAAATATACGTCGGTGCTCACTGCAAAACTAAATTTAAGCAGACACATGTAGGAAGAGCACAGATGCATAAATACCAAAAATGGAGTGGGCACACACAGATAAATTCAAAGCACAGAGCCCGCGGCTACAGGATCCCCAGCACTTTGGGTCTAACTCCTGACCTTTCCTCAGGGGGTGTGGCCGGTGTGCTATCTATGCTGCCTTTTAGCTCACCACATTTAAAGAAACAGTGCAATAATATACAATTTAATCTCAAATCTCAGTGCTAATCATATAAAGGTTGTGTTTTAAAAACAGCAATCATGCACACATCAGTGCAGGTACAACTTACTTACAGGCAAGCAGTTTCATGTATTAAATATACAGAACAACAGATTTCTGAGAAAAATATAAAAACTATACAAATAAATATACAACATCAAACTCCCTATGCTAAACTTCCTTCTCAAGGGATAGTTAAAAGGGGATAATTATGACTACATTAGGGAGGAAGCTGGAAGTACCGGGGGGATAGGATTATAAAAAGAAGCACAACTACAATTACGGCATATTATTTTATCATTGTAAAGAGGCAATAATACTTAAAGCCACACTGTAATATCCAAACAGTCATTTAAGCCAGTCAGATGTAAAGTTTTCATAGTATATATCCATTTTTGCTCACATTGTGCCAACTTGTTAAGCCTATTTCCTCCTCTAACATTATTTTTAATATGATCTACCCTCATAAATTTGAAACACTGTAAACTTTTTTGATGTAATAACTCAAAATGTACTCCAATAGAAGTATTAGGATCATCTTTTAGAATTGTGCACACTTGTTCCTGCATCCACTCCCTTAATGTCCTCTTTGTTCTGCCCACATAAATACATGGGCATGTAGGCCCAGATATTCAAAAGGGTTGCGCCATGCACAATAGGGTTGCACCTGCGCAAGTCCGAACTTGAGCCATTCTGTGATATTCAGCAGGAGGCAGTTGCGCCACTGAAAACATGCTGAGCAACAGCGCAATGCAAATGAATGCATGCTGAACTGGAGGGGGAGGAACCATGCATAAACTGCACAGCCCAATATTCAGCCGGGCTGTGCAGGTGCAGGCGCAACCCCCAACCTATGCCTGCACAACTTTGAGCCAAAAAAAAAGGATCAAGTCGAGGGCCACCAACAGGTGAGCTGCCACATTGCAGGGCACAACACAGCAGCTGCCACCTGTTGCTGGCCTTCAACCCACTCCCTGTGCCCCCCCCTGCAGCCCGATCGCAGGCAAGAGTGTAAGAAATCCCCCCACCCCCCCACTGGTCCGATCGCGGGCAGCAGAGTGTTTCCCCCCCTAACATATCCCTGATGGTCCAGTGGACCGCTAAGCCCGATCGCAGGCTGCGAGTATAATAACCCCCCCCCACACCTATCCCTGGTGGTCCAGTGGAAGCCCGATAATGGGCTGCAGAAGTATAATACAAACCACCCTGACACCTGTCCCTGGTGGTCCAGTGGACCGATAAGCCCAATCGCAGGCTGCAGAGTTGTAAAATAACTCCCCCCGAACTTATCCCTGGTGGTCCACTGGACCAATAAGCTCGATCGTGGGTTGCATAAGGTGGCGAACCCCGCCCACAAGACCATATCCTGTTGATCTGAGTGTCCCCCACCCAATCCACCCATGAAGCCCACCACCGCTCCCCGCAGCTGGTGGGCGGCAGCATCACCGCCTGCGCCCCTCCGCCCACCGACTGACTGCCCGGTAGGACTGCATGCCCATTGGTGCGAACAAGAGCCAATGGGCGTGCAGCCATACCCGATACAAGGCAGTCCAGATTTATCGATTAGGGCATCTTTATAGTATGTGTTTTTGCTAAGTGATGGCCTGGTACAGTTGTTCCTCCCTATGTTTGTAGTTAAGGATACCAGACTGCTTGCCAGTGGCCCTCGCTATATGCCAAAGTTGGTCTCTGTTTTTTCATTAGCTCAAGATTAACAGGGCTCATCCAGGGGTTAAAGTAGTCTTTGATCTTCCTTGTTTTTATTGGAGCATGGGTTTCTCAGATTGTATTGAAGAGGAGGATGAAATGGTTGAGCACATCATCATCATCAGAAGCCTCAAAAACTGAGAACCAATCAGCATTGAGGAGATCCATTTTGAAGTGGTCAGCGTGACAAGGATTGAGAACCCTGCTGGTGACTGTTCTAGGAGGTGGTTTGGAGAAATTATTAGCCCAACTGAACATGACAGGGGAGTGGTCACTGATGTTGTCCTGGAGGACAGAAGCATTAGAGGTATGCTGAGGTCAGTTGGTGAGCACCCAGTCCATCAAAATACTAGTACACGTCCTGTAGTTAGTCCTAGTGGGAGTTTCAATGAGCTGGGTAAAGTGGATAGCCTGAACTGCATCCTTAAACTGGTTAGCTTAAGGGGCAATCCAATTAATATTGAAATCACCTAAGAGTATAACCTCATGGCTTAGGCTTCCAAGACAGTCCATGACAGCATGGAGACCTTGGGCCGAGTTCTTTGGGGGATGTAGACAGACAGAATTGTGACAGTTTTGTTGTGGGCCCCAAGAAGAACCTTAATGGCAAGGTCCTGGGTGAACGACCCTAGGCTGGGTAAATTGAGGACTATGTCCTGAAGGGTGTCCTTAATGTAGATTGCACAGCCACCACCTCTTTTAGAGTTATGATCTTGCCTAAAGATCGAATAGCCTGGTAGACTGATGGCTTCATCAGGGATCTTGGGAGTAAGCCATGGCTCTACCACAGACAGTACATCTGGATTATGTAGGGCTACCCAGTCTTGAAGGTTGTCAAACTTTGTTGTCTGGCTGTGGATGTTTAGTGACGCAAAGGTTAAGGTGCCTGGTTTCGGTGCACTCAACCCCTGAAATAGAGGAGGGCCGGGATTAGGGTGGATGTTGCCTGACAGCAGTAGTAACAGGAGTACCAGTCTGACCAGGTAACTTTTAAAGTGTTTAAGGCTAGCTTTGTGCTGTCTTTGTGGATTCATTTGAGCTGCATGTTTATCAAAAAGAACAGACAGTTTAGGCAGGACTGTGGAAGGAGGAAGCCCTGGCCAAGCCGGATGCATTTTGGGCCAGGGTAGGCCAGGGTGGGTTGTTAGGCATGCAGTTGGCACATGGGCCACAGCTATACATGGATGTTGTAGTGCTGTAGATGTTGCCATAGGGGTGCTCCATGGTAAGAGCATCAGCTGGTTTAGGGTCATTCAGTGGCTGCAAACAGAGAGTGGGCAGGAGTATAAGAATTAGCAATAGTCTGGTTGCCATGTCCAAGATTGGAAAAGGGTGGTGGCACAGCAAGAAGGGTCTTGGGAGGGGGAGGAAAGTAAAAGAAATTAAGATGTGATGGAGCTAGGGGGGTGTCCTGGCCTTATAGGCAGATGTGTACCCTTACAGTTTGGTGGTGACCTAAAAAGGAAGATGTCTTTAAGGGGAGGATAGGACAAGTATTAGGCCTAATAGCTGTACTCTGTATCTTTAAGTGGAGTTGCAATGTTAGTGAGAAAGAATGGAGAAGATTGCATAGGGGTGGTGCCAAGGGGAGAGGGAGAGTATTTAACAAAGGCTGGAGGTGAGGGAGGATGGGTGGGGGCGCAAAAATTCAAGCAAGGAGGAGACAGAAGGAGAGAAGGGGAGAAGGTGAAGAAGAAATTAGATTATTTACAGGGCAAAGCTTACAACTATGACCCAAATGAAATCTAGTCTAAACAGAAAAAACTATCACTTTAAAGTTAGTTTCTACTCCAGGGTAGGCTAGCACTGTACCTCAAACCCAAATGAAATCTAGCCTAAGCAGAAAAAACTGTATCACTTTAAAGTTAGTTTCTGCTCCAGGGTACATTAGCACTGGACCTTAAAACAAAGAGAGCTGTAATACTTTTAAATCTACAAACCTGCAGCCTAAAAGAACTTGCACTTCAAACTACCATTGCAGTGCAAAATTGCTATAAACACGCTTAGGTTCATGTTTAGATTAGGATTCACAGGACAATTTAGAGAGGCTTAACCAGTACCACAACCAGTATGTAACATTAGCTTAATGTCGAAAAGGAGACGGAGTAGCAAATAAATTAAAGAACTGCAGCAGCCTGTCAGCAGGCAGAGACGATGGTTCTGGCCAGTCAAGTTTCAGCAGCGTACCTTCAGTCTGGTGATTGGAGGACAGTACAGTGAGGAAGGCAGCCAGCGGACAGAAGAGGCCAGCCCAGCTGCTTGCAGCAGCAGAGGCACCCATGTCAAGGGTGAAGCTAAAATGCCAAACTACTGTATGTATCGGGCTCAAAAAGAAACCCACACTGGATCCAGATAGTGCTGTGACAAGCAGGTACTACTCAGACAACAATTGTGTCTTTGATCTATGACCAGAGTGCTTTACCTTGTTCTTAGGCTTTATCAGGTGGGAAATAACTTCTTAATATTTCATTAATATTATCCAGATGTACTCCATGTGTTTCCTAATTTGGTACAGCTAATTTGTAATAATTACTAACTGTTCTGTAATCACTGGATTTGCTGCATATTAATTACATAAGTGTTCTATTATGTGCTTACTTAAGTAGGTTGTGTAATACTCATGTAACCAGGGTGTTGGTGTGGGGTGCCTTCATTTTGTAACCCACTACCTGGCTAGCCTGGGTTTGGGGAGAAAACATTCGCTCGGCATCAGGGCCAGGTTTGCACCTCTGGTCAGGGGCACCCAAGTGAGTCTGGATACAGGAAGCAATAACTGAAAATGTCCCAACCAGGAGTGGGATTCTAAAGTGTGGCTTTTATTCACTTCAACACAAGAATACAAAGCAAGATGGACCCCCACGGGACTATACTCCAGGATATGCTGATCTAAAGAGGTCAGAACACATCTTCATCATCACAACAACCCTCAGATTCTGAACACATCTGGGCTTACATGCCTGAACTAGTACTCTCACTCTTGGACTCCCTGGCATGGCATCTCGGCCAGCACTAGTACATTTTTCCATATGTCATGGATTTTTGGTGGTGACTCCCTCAACCACCCTCGAGCACTTTCTGACTCTAAAGGGAAAATCTCATCCTTAATCCCTCGTCTGGGTACTTTCTGCAGGCACTGGCCAAGTGCCTGGGAGAAAGCTATAGGTGCCCAAAGTGAATCCGTAGAGATAAACCTGGTTACTCCAGATGGAGGGTCTCCCACCTCTTGTTCCCAAATCCGTACCTGGCCATTCATTTGGAATCAACACCTTTCTATGAACTCTCTGGTTGTAGATGCTATCTCGAAATGTATATCACATTTAACATCCCACTCTCCATGTAGCTGGTGTCCTGACTTGCAACATACTGTAAGTGGCTATATCCATCGCAGTAGACCCCCACTGGTTAGATGCATTTCGAGCCATACACATATCTCAAAAGTACTGTACTTGGCTAATCCTTTTCTGACCTCACAGTAGGCAGATACTTTTACACAACTGTCTTGGTGAAAACATGGGCTCTATGTCAGAGCAGACTCACCATGGTTCGCAGGTGCCCCAGGGCTTCTCTCAGAGGAAACACAAAATTCTCTGGTAACTCAGAACAAACTTATTGTCAGGCAGCTTTTCCCATTCCCAGCAGGGTTAGGGGATTGCCCCTGAAATACTGGTGTCTCCCCCCCATCCCTCCAGGAATGGGGCACTGGAACAACTCGGGGAGTTGTCTCTACCACTGCTACTGTTATCTTCAGTGTTCTTCTCAAGGGTGAGAACACACTACCCTGTTTCTGAAGTAGCTCTATGACAGAGCTAGGCTCTAAGGGGCTGCCAACTGCAGCACACCTCCTGCTTCCACTGCTGACTGCCCAAGACTTCTACGAACTAACTTTGAAATCCCCAACATTCTAATCTAACTTCCGGCTGCAGCATCCCACTGTGGGTTATGCTGCTGTGAGAATTCTATAGTGATGTCATACCTCCAGTTCAGCTGAGACTGAGGACAGAGTGAGACAGTATGAAACCCATTTAACTGGTGTCTCACATGCTGCCTTTCAGTGCCTGCCACTAGATCTAAATGGGATTCTAGTAACCCCTGGTAACAAGGGGGTTACACTCATAGGGTTTGTTTTTTACTAGGTTCAGTGTCCAGATCACATTTCTTACCATAGCTTATATTTTTCATATTTCAAGTTATAAGATTCACTCAGAGACTGGTTAGGATCTGATAACCTTCTAATAGTCCACCCATCTTCCAGTGAAACCAGATCATCTGCATCTTTTGCTTTATTATTGAAACTTAAGTCTTGTGATTGCCTGTCACAGTTTTGTAAGGAACAGGCGTATTTATTTTATCAGGTAACTATGTCATTTCCCATCATCTGCTGGAGTGCATGAAAGAAGATTAGGGACACTGTCTACCAGTTTTTAAAGTGGAGGTCCAAGGAGGGCAGCTTAAGGAAGATATCAATTAGAACTTTTCCTATATGAACACTAAATAAAACCAAAATCTTTTGAGAATGTTTGAACAAGTCAGACTTCATCTGTGCAATTCCATTGCTACACATAGGGCTCAATTTTCAAAGAGCCCTTAGAGTGACACAATTTGCATCACTCTAGGGCTGGGGCAGACTCTGTGTGCATCAGGGATGCCACACCCAATTTTATAAAAGGGGGGACCCTGCAACAAAAACCCAGGAGTCGCTGCAGCTGCGTACTAGCACCAAACATATTGCACACCTGCGGGAATTGCCACAGGGATCCACCCCTCCACCACACTTGGCACAGCACTAGAGGGGCTGGGATTATTGGGGGACTGAATTAGCTAGACAGGAGGGGGCTGGGGCAGAAGGGGCATGGGAGATTGCATTGGGGGGTCAGTGACACAACTGGGCATCAGAGGAAATGCTTTTGTACCAGGTGGGGTGCATTTGTTTTTTGAGTTATTTGTTAAGGTATAGCAATGAGTAATAGTGTCATACAAAGAACTGTAACACTGCATTATGCACAAAATATAATCTGATCAAGTCCAACACAGCCAAGGAGGGGCAAGTGATATGTCCCAATAAAAACTGCATCATATTTACATGTAACTCAGCAAACCTTAAAACTGTTATGATATACAGAATGGAATAATCATCAAATATATACCTATACTTGGGTTGCTGTTTGCGTATCCTCAGAGCCAATGGGATGGGACTTCCAAGGAAAGGGGGGGACTAGGGACAGAAAGTGACATGGCACCAAGTGAACTCCTGGTGCCATGTCAATTTATGTCCCTGGAACCCACCTCCCCTTGACAAAACAATTATATTTTGATTATAATGCAGTGTTACAGTACTTTATAGGACTCTATTATGCATTGCTAGACAATAATGAATAATGAAAAAATACAAATGCATCCTGCTGGGTGCAAAAGCACTCTCTCCCATGCCCAGCTGTCTCCCTAACCTCCATGCCACCTCACATGCCTTTTCTGCTGCTAGCAGCTCTGTGTCAGGCACCATCCACCTTTACCACAATGTGTGGTACTGGGGCAAGTTCCTCAGACCACCTTCTGGCTGGTCTAAGTGGATCCCCTTTCTGCATCCATGATAGAGCTTGCAAAATCACAAAAAGAGGGATGTTGTACCTCACTATAACACAAGCCCCCTTGCAACCTGTTGCACCTTTCTTAACGAATCAAGGCTCCCCTTTCGGATGCAGACTGTGTTCAAAAATTGGGATTGCTGCATCATTTGAAGCAAGGTGCCACTTGCCTCATTTATGTTTGACACAGGCATCTTGTGTCATTTCCCGGGCTTTGAAAATTTAACCCATAGAGTCAATTTTGAAGAACAATTTTGGAGACTCTTCAAGGGAGTATCCAAATGGAGCCATTTTCCTCATCAAAGCCTCTTGATCTAACTTACTGTCCAGAGCCTCATTGTTTAGGCAAAATGCTTCAGAATGCTATTCAGATTTGTCTCAATTAAATCTATATTAGAGTGACTGGAGGATTAACTGCTCTCAGAGTACAGTTTCTAATGGGAGTGTTTCTGTTACCCTGCAACTCATCCATATCTAGAGGCTATGTTCTATCTTTGCTTGATCTGAAGTTGGATTTTTAGCTACAAAATATGATACAGTATATGCGATGTAATTGTTTGTTGCTTTGGATCTAATGATAACACCTTCCAAATAAGACTTTTATTTTTTGTCAACAGATGTTTTTTGCCTCTCCATCCCTTCCTGTGGATTTAATTTAGCACATCTGGACTGCACCATCCTTTCCCCATTACACACAACATTTATACCAGTATACAAAGGAATAATGTTTTAAAACACAGTTAGTAATAACAAATATAATTTAACAATAGAAAGTGGTGTTACAGGATGTTATCTGAATAGTTTCAGCCTAGATGGTTTATAATGATGTCAACGTCCAATCCAAAATTTATCGTTGCTGATGAATTCCTCAGAATGATCATTTATTTAAATATTGAAATTTTAAATATTAAATCTTGTTTAGATTGTTGGGCTTTGTTAGTGGCTCCTTGCTTGATCACCTCTGTTTTTCAGTGGTTGAGCCAAATTCATCATGGTTAAAAATAAAAAAAAAATAAATAAGTGACACAGAAAAAAGTCTTCCCATCAGTTGAGATGAAGACAAATTAGTAGCTGAATATGTTATATTATTGTATATAATTATATCTGAAAGGTAAACAAGAAAAGAACATTTACAATAAATAGTAAAAAGACTAACATTAAAGAAGAGAAAAAAAAATGGATGCTATATATGTACATGTTCCACTAACACTGAATACTTACAAAGATATGTGGGCAGTTTAAAATGGCATACTGCATATGTTGTTGATAAATCCTTCTAGATGCAACTGCCTGTATATCAGCTGGATGATGTCTTCCAGGTTGTCTCAGGACTGCATCCTACTTATGGTACATTGGCTCCAGGGCCAACCCAGCTTCTTTTAGGATGCTGCTGGGGTCCAGGACCCAAATTTTATCGAACTTCTGGGGTATTCCCTTAGAGAGGGGTGTGTTCTCTCTGCTCTGAATAGGACAGTGGTGAAGCCTCTTCTCAGAAAACCATCATTGGATCCCGATGATATCTCAAATTACAGGCCTGTTTCAAACCTTCTCTTTTGGGGAAGTTAGTCAAGAAGGTAATAGTAGTTCACCTTGAGCAACTTCTGAATAAATATGACACCTCTGAGTCTTTCTATTCTAGTTTCTGGCCTTGACAAAGTACTGCTCTGGTCAAGGTGTACCATTATCTCCTCCTGGTGAAGGATAGCCAGCATCATTCCATACCTTTCTTGCTTGCCCTTTCCTTGACATGTGATGCAGTGGACTATGGGGTGCTGTTGGCTTGAGTAAGGCACTATGAAGGACTCTTGGGAATGATGTTACAGTGGTTTGAGTCCTACCTGTCCAGCAGGGAGCAGCAGGTGGTACTGGGCTCCTTCTTGTCCAACCGTGCTGCACTCTGCCATGGTGTGCCTCATTGATCAATCTTGGCCCTCATGTTGTTTGTCTTGTACATGCTGCCACTAGGAAGATCATTAGACACTATGGCTTAGGAGTACAAAAACAGTGTACTTTTATCTACAGTATGCTGAACTACTGTATAATTCTTTTCTCTTTTCTAACCTTGCAAAAGCTGATTTATCTTTATAATGTATGGTAGCACATTGTTATAGGTGGAAATCTAGCTTTTTATAACAATGTTTTACCATTGATGTGACGTCACGATGTTGTTAACCCATCTATGTACATCACATCGATGGGTTAACAACCGGGAACAGTCTGAGCATATGCGCAACTGGATCAGACGGCCTTGAAATGGCTATGGCGGCGAGGTCAGAGCAGCGGTGACATAAAAAAAACTGCAGTAAGGAACTGCCTTCATTTGTTTTTTTTTGCAAATAACTGTACTTTATTGTATTAACAATAGATCATACATAATATCCCCGTCCCCTGCACCTTTTACATTAGTTACACTAAGTAGGTTAAGCAGACAAAATGAGCAGGGGAAAAAAAAATAATTAAGAAAGGAAGAAAAGAAAAAGAAACCACCCACTCCACCCCCAAAATCCCTCCCCCAGGTCTGGCAGTAGCTCTACTTAAGGACATAATGAGAGAAACTCAAAATGCCCTAAGAGTTACTATATCTATATATAAAAATAATAAAAAAACACACCCTTAGTATCACATCCTACTAGCTTCACTCTGCATACAAGACTAAGGAGAATGACAAATTACAGAGAACAGGTACAAGGAAATAAAGGCATATGATAAAGGAAGGAGAGGAAGTAGAAAAGAGTGATGGAGAGAAAAAAAAAAGGATGTAATGGGGAAGGATACCCAAACTCATTAGCCATTACAATTATACCCTTAGGCCCAATTAGCTAAGAGTTGAAATACATACTATAGGAATATAGGGCCCTATTGGGTGTTAATTGCAGTAATTGGCATGCTGGTCTTCAGCCGTTGGTATAAATTACCCCAACATTTGTCAAATTTTTCCTTGAATTAAAAAAGGCCACCATTCTCTCTGCATTTAGAGCTTCTAAAGGTGTCCACCATTCCTTACAAGAGGTATTCCCTCTCTACGCCAATAACGGAGAAGCAGCAACTTAGCCACTAATGTGATTAGTGCTAATTGGCCTTTATGAACTACAGATGGGATGTGGGAGAAATTGCCTAGGATACAAATCTCGAGGTTAAAACATTGCACTACTTCGCAAAGAGGGGCCATCCATAAACGGATTGATTCCCAAAATTTAATTACCTTAGGGCACTCCCAGAGTTTATGCAGGGTGGTAGCCCAGGGGTTGCCACAGTCTTGACATTTAGGAGATCTTTGCTTGTATATACATGAAAGTTTAGCTGGGGAAAGATATAAATTGTGCAGAATATTGAATTGTAAACCCTGTAGCCTATCCTGTTTAACATAATTGTATAAGTCCTTCCAGACCTTTCCCCAAATTGATTCTGGCCAATTCAGGGACAGATTCGTTTCCCAATAGTGGGGAACCGGAGAGGCCTTAGTATCCCTTAATACAAGGATGAACTTGTAGATTTTAGATATTGCTCTTCTGGATAATGTCAGCTTTGAAATTTCCTTTAACAGGATGCTTGCTTTCTCATGCCCCTGACCATTCTTTAAAAAAGCACGAATACAGTTTCGTATTTGATATAAACGGAACTTGTCCTTAGGATCTATTCTCAGCTTATCCACCAGTTCTGACAACGGTTTAAAGTAGCCTCCGGAGACAAAATCCAAATTCTAAGTTTCTGGCTGGGGTTACCCACACTGCATCTTAACGGTTGGTTACCAATCAGTATGTTCGGTTATTGACCAGAGGCTGCATCAAGTCTTTCCTAAAGGGGTATCTAATTGCAAATACAATTGGTGGAGGGCTTTAATGCTCCAGCCAAGTGGGTGGCTTTAAGTTTGAGGCGTATTTTGGACCAAGAGGAAAAGTAAGGATTCTAGATCTAGGTTAACGCTCTGCGCCACTAGCCAATCGATAGTGTCATTTGCTACAGGTGTCTGGGCTCCTAATACCCATTGAGCTGGCCTTACCACGTGGCTTGCCAGATAGTAAATATAAAAATCTGGTAGCTGTAGGCCACCTTCTTCCTTACGTCGGGTAAGTTTACCATAAGCTCTACGGGGTGGGTTGCCATTCCAGATAAAATCAGCGCAGTACCTGTGGCAAAGATTAAAGAAAGATTTTGGAAGATATATATTAAGGTTAAAGAGGAAGTAGGAAAATTTCGGCATGACCATCATTTTTATCGTATTGACCCTCCCCCAAAAGGATAAGGGAAGTTTGGACCATCTTCCAAGATCTTCCCTAATCAATTTAATTAGAGGTTTAAGGTTCAAGTCATATAACTCTGTTAAGTCCTTAAAGATTTTGATACCCAAATATGGAAGATATTCCGTCTGCCAACTCAAACCTAAGGAAAGACACCAAGTTCGTTGTAGGAGGGGGGAAAGCGGGTAAACTAAAGTCTTGCTTTTGTTTAACTTGTATCCAGAAAATTCACTAAAATGTGAAATAATAGACAACAGCTGTGGGAGTGAGGATTGACTATGCCATGTATGGATTAATAAATCATCTGCGAAAGCAGAGACCTTAAATTCCGCATCTCCAATGCGCACTCCATGGACGCCAGTATCTGACTTGATAGCTCTGATGAGTGGCTCCAGGTACAAATTGAATAAATATGGTGACAGGGGACACCCTTGCCGGGTTCCCCTCTCTAGTCGGAAGGGAAGTGAGATCAGGTTATTACAGGAAATTCTCGCAGAGGGGCATGTATACAAGACCCGAATGTAACCCAGAAAAGTATCTGGGATACCAAATTTAGAGAGCACCTCAAACATAAAATCCCACTCCACCCTATCGAATGCCTTCTCGGCGTCTAGTGCGACCAGAGAGGCTTCTTTGTCTGGGCTCGCAGACTCTTGTATTAAATAAAACAATTTTCTAAAGTGGTCCGCTGAGGAGTGCCCCGCCACAAAGCCAGCCTGTTCAGGGCTTAATAGCTCTGTCCAAGCTGTCTTTAGCCTATTGGCTAAAATCTTGGCAAATATCTTTATATCAATATTTAATAAGGATATAGGCCTATAGTTTGTCACCATATCTGGGGTTTGTCTGGTTTTGGTAGGAGAATTATCCTAGCCCCAAAAGGAGTGGTCCTTGATCCCTCCTTACACCAAAAGTAAACAGTTGGTGCAATAAAGGGACCAGGGTCTCTTTAAAGGTTTTATAGAACAAGGCAGAAAACCCATCCGGCCTGGTGCCTTGTCAAGTTTCAAGGCATCAATAGATTGTGAAACTTCTTCTAGCTTGAGGAGCTTCAGAGAATGACAAAAGTCTTGGGAAAGCTTGGGGAAGGAGATGCGGCAAGGAAATCTTTCATTCTGGAGGCGTTCCTGGCTGCAACGGCTCGCTTGAATATAGGCTCTTATAAAATTAACGAAAATATTTAAAATATCTTTGGGGTCAGAAGTCATCTCACCAGTCTGAGGTGGTTTATCGTAGCAACCCATCTTCTGCTGCTCATTGTTTTAGCTGCCAAGCTAACATCTTCCCTGCTTTACTACCTTGCCCAATGTAAGACGCCTTCAAACTATAGGCTGATCTCTCTACTTTCTCTTTCATGGTCGCTTCGTACCACGTGCGCAGAGAAGCAAGTTCCTGCTCCTGGGAAGTAGTTCTAGATTTTTCACCTATGATGTCCAAGGCTCTGATTTTGTCAAGACAATCCATTGCTGAGTGAGCAATGCTTTTCTTACGAATTGTTGCTAATCTAATAAACTCGCCCCTCCAGGTGGCCTTCAATGCCGCCCACACCATATCCACTGCTTGCAATGATCTCCAGTTCTCGTTAATAGAATGAGACATATAGGAAGTGAATCGCTCTAATAAAGAAGAGTCTTTTATCAAGTGGTTGTTTAAAGACCATGAATATGATCTGGGTAATGGAGAGGGTGTTCGGCACTGGAGGCCAACGGCTGAGTGGTCAGAAATGACACGACCTGAAATAGTAACCTCATAGATCAGGGTAAGAATCTGGTAGCTTACTAGAAAGTAGTCTATTGAGAATAGCTCTTATGGACCGGAGAGTAAAGGTATACTCTCTAGTCTTAGGATAAGTTACCGCCATGGATCAGACAACCCTATTGATGACATGAATTGAACAGTGCTCTCTGGGCGAAGATGGTGGAGAGCCTTTAGACCATGAAGCGGTCCAAATAGTTTGATTGGACCAAGTTCCAGTCTCCACCAAAATTATCGGTTTGTCAGCTAAGGAAGCAATGAGAACTGCCAGCTGGGTAAAAGGTAGCGATTCCTGATTAGGACCATAAATTGAACCTAGCACTAAGCTTGCCCTGCCAATTTACCCACTACAATGACATGCCTGCCTTCTGGGTCAGCAATTACCTCTGATGAAACAAAAGGAACATTGTTAGCCACTAAAATGGCAACACCTCTTTTGCTCATGGAAAGCCCCACCCCAAAAACTTGGCCCACCTATCTTTCCTAAGAAAAGGAAGCTGATCAGGGTCATATCGTTTCTTGTAAAATACTATTGCGGCTTAAACCGTGCCAGATGATTGAGGATAATATACTTTTCTTGTTATCCTTCCCTTTTATATTCCAAAAATTATGTTTAAGTCAAAAACATATAATGAGTAGTTAAAGCATTTTCTGATTGGTTGAGCTGCCAGACCCCCCAGTAACACCAGCTTAACAAGAAATAAAAAAAGGAAAACCTCCTGTTACCCAACTCACCCCTATCCCAATCTTCGAAACTAACCTACCCCCCTGCCCCAAGCCGCCTCCAAATTGTTGGACAGTGGCACACTCCGAAAGTGGGGCCTCTCGCTCTCAGAAATGGAAAAAAGGAAAAAAGGACAATTTACCTCTCGTCTTGAGGTCTAACATTAATATAGGAACCTTGAAAAATAAAAGGGGGGTGTTACATACCCTAAATAAATTATCCACCTTAAACCACTTTATAAAGTTACCAGGTGGATATTGGTAAGAAAAAACTAAGATTAAGGCAATAACCATATCATTTTAAAGACAACATACCGAGCTAGTCATACTCATGCTAAAATGTATTAGCCAGTTTAAACTTCTAGGGCATCGCCCAACGTTATACATATGAACTTCATATTTAACAACCCCATACTTATTAATTATAAATTCAGCAAGTATGGCTTAGCCCTCTAGTCCTGTTATTAGCCACAAAACTATGGCAAGTAATAATAGGGAAGGGCCCAGTCTGATTCTAGGGGGAAAAGGAGGGATTGGATAGATCCCAATCTGCTAGTGGTCTGGCCATCATATAACTTTAAGGGCTTTGTACTGCCTGGGTATGATTACAAGCGCTACTGTACAAAAAAGTGGCCTAGTCCCAAGCAGAATAGTCACCTCCATATACAAAGCTGTGCTAAGCAACCTTCCCCAAAACCTGAACCAAAGCAGGACTGAAGTCCTCAACTAGACATAGTAAGTTGTACTATGCAGAGATAATTTAAACTTATTAATTTTAACATTCCTTCTATTAGGTACAAAAAAAAAACAAGGGAATATATATAAAGAAAGGGGAAGGGAAGGGAAGAAAAACAAAGAAAAAGGGGAGGGAAAGAAAGGAAGGAAAGGAAGGGACTGGGGGAGGAGAGGAAGGAGGAGGACTAAGGAGGAGGGAAAGAGGGGAAGGAGAGGGAAAATGGCGGAGGGGAAGGGGTGAAGGAGAGGAAATGAATAAGGGGGGGATAAGGAATATAAAGTCCATTAATTATTTAATGTCCATCCTTATGTTCGTGAAGAAAGCCATGTTATGTGATAGCAATTCAGTCCAGCCAATAAATATATATGCTGAAAATTAAGACATAACAATGCACTTCAGGTCTTATGAAAAAGGTCCAGAAAAATTTCTTTTAATGCCTTCAGAGCTTCGTCTGGAGCCTCAAACAGCTTCTTCCCATCCTTGAGCAACTTCCAGCTTGGCAGGGTACAATATGCGGTGTTTTATTCCTGCGGCCCAAAGCTGGAGGTAATGGGACGAAACTAGCCTTGCCATCCTGTTCTTTAATGTTAGGTCAGGCACTATTCGGAGTTTTTGCCCTCCCAAAGGATCATGAAAGTTTCCTCTCTCTTTCAATATATGCTCTCTGTCAAGATAATTCAGGAGTTTAAAATTATAGGCCTCGGAGGATCTGCAGGAATAGGTTTAGCTCTTAAGGCCCTATGCCCCCTTTCTATAATATATTCCGGGCCATTAGGAGATGGACCTATTATTTTCTTCAAAAACATTTGCAAAAAGGCGATTGTGTTAGGGCTTTCCTCCCCTTCTGGCAGCCCCAACAAAAGAAGATTATTTCTGCGGTTCCTACCTTCAAGGTCTTCGATGCGATCTTCCAGCTTAGCTACAGATCTCCTGAGTTTGACCATGGCTGGGCCTTGTTTTTCAGTATTTCGTTCTAAGGATGAAATGCGGGCTTCTGCATCCATGACTCGACGAGCCAACTGGGTTAGTGCAGGCTTAAATTCAGAAGGCGTCTTCTATAAGTTTAAAGGGCATCCTTGATGGTTAAGCTCCCGTATATGCGTGGCGGTGCCAGGTCCTCGGAGGTCCGTCGAGGAAGTGCTGCGTCTAGGTCTCTTCGCTTCTAATTCTGTTTTTGGTTCCTCCATTAGGTCAGAGACCGGGATCCCTTCTCCGATCGTTTCTGCAATTATTAACACTACGGTACATGCAAGCGATAGCTCTAAAAAAAGACGAGAAGTTAATTATTTTCTCCGAGCAGTGAGAGCGAGCCCCTTAGACCTGCTACTCCTTCAGGCGCATCACGTGGTCTCCGAACTGCCTTCATTTGTAAAAAAATATAAATAGTACCATACACTATAAAATATAATGTATGGTACATCAATGGTTAACCGTTTTTTCAACCCATCTCGAGGTTGCCATTGTGATGTAAACCTCTTGCGCTTCGCTCTCGAGGTTTGCCTGGTTGCCCTGGCAAACTGTCAATGGTTACCATCGATGACCATACAGTACATTATCCTCTATGTTAAATACCACTTTCCATAGGTTTTGTAGATTTGCGTTAAAATTACTCTTCCAAACACATCACTGTATTTTATATGATCAATCAGGTTGGCTACCACCCAGATTTAATAGTTTATACAATTTCAATTGTGTGACTGATAATGTATTACAGCAGAATGTTGATTTGCCTCTTTTCAAATTGTTTGAAATCAAAAAGGAAGAAAGGTTACTAAGATACAATTGCACCAATAAATTTGTAATTCCCAGTACTATTAACAGCATGGGTGAATGTGCATTTATGGTTTGTGCAGCAAATAATTGGAATAGCTTACCTGGGTCACTACAGGGTGGTCTTGGCATGAAACTTTTAAATTGCAACTAAAGAAATCTTTTTGTAGTGAATTGCAATACAAAGGTTTTTTTTATAAATGTTGGATGTGTGTGAAAAAGTTTGTATTCTTTTGTATTACTTATTGTAACATCTTGGCTATTGTAACACAGCCCTGGTTAATGCATGAAAAAGGGCCTTGGCTCATTGTATTTACCTGGTTAACAAAAGTTAAATAAATAAATAAATACATTTTCATTGCTATGCTAATGGTAACCATCTGTATGTGTCTTGTGCATCTGATGAGGGTGTTGCATTCTTCAGGCTGAGTGAGTGCCTTGGGGAAGTTCAAGACTGGATGGCTGCCAGCTGGCATAGATTTAATCAGCTGAAGATGGGGGTGTAGCTGGTGTAACCAGGTTGGTATGGTTCAGCAATGATGAGTGGTGATGCTGCACTTTCATCCTTAGATGGTGTCATGCTTAGAGCTGTGGATAGATTGAGGAATCTGGGGGTCATTGTAGAATTCAAGCTGACCCTAGAATTCAGGTGTCTGCTGTTGTCTGCTGTGACTTTTTTCATCTACAGAACATCTCCCAGACTAAGACCTTCCTTAAACTTGTTTACACTGGTGCATTCCCTTGTTTCATCTACACAGGATTACTGCAACACTTTGCACCTAGGTTTATCCACAAGGTTTGTACACCACTTGCAGCTTGTCCACAAGGCAGCAGCCCAGCCAGTTCCTTGAATCCTTCAGTTTAAGCATATTATGCCAATTATCTGTGCTTTGCATTGGTTGCCTGTGTGGCAGTGCATCAATTTCCAGGTATGATTGTTAATTTACAAGGCACTTTGTGGTCTGGGTCCAGGGTACCTGAAAGACCTCCTGATTCCAAACTCTCCTGGCCATGCACTGAGGTCAGCAGAGGTGAATCTCCTCCATAATTAAATTTTATGTAACACAATTAATTTAGGCACAATGACTCATGGCAAAAGAGGAAACAATTTATATTTTGACCAAACATTACAAAGAAAACCAGAGACCTAGACACTATGACCAAAACTGTTACTAACTTTACAAAATACCCATATTTTACTTTTTTTAAACAAACACACACACTCAGCAGCTCCATCAGAATAACCTGCATCCAAACCATGCTGCAAGTAACATGTGCCACGAAGAGGGAAGCTGTGAATAATCATTGCCCCAGGATTGCATTCCAGTGACTCTTAAGAACATGAATGGCATCTTTTATAGCACTCTGCTATCACTAAAGTTCACATGTATATGAAGAACCAGTCACTACTTGCAAGGTTCACTACTCTTCACTACCTTTTATGGAAGACATCAGAAAGCTAAGTAAGCACTCTAAAAGCCTCATTATCAGAAAGGTAATAAAAGAAAATTGTACCTACAGGTTAATCAAGCTAGTTGCAAGGAAGAATCACAATAGTTTGAGAGTGTGATCAGTGAAAGCCACCAATATAATCAGTTTAGAAGCAGCTTAATATCAGAAAAAAATATCTAAAATTAATATAGTTTGTATAAAATGTAATAAATATGGGATTTGAAGTTTCATTTTTTTATTTTAAACATTTTGGGGTCTAATATATGACCTGGCAATAATTATATACCATTTAAAATCTTGTTCATTGTATTTAATTGGGGAATCAATATAGGTTAGTAGATAAGAACACTGAGCTGCAAACCTGGAGAACTGGGTTTGAACCCCACAGCAGGTACTTACATACTGTGTGACAATGAGCTAGTCACATAACTTCCCTGTGCTCCTAGGATGCACCTTGAAAGAAGCGTCAGCTAAGTACTGTATGTCTTTCCTAGCCCTCAAAAATGTAAAATAAAATAAACAATTATAAATATAAGTGTTCCTTGTCTATTTAAACTCACCTACGGCAGATGAAGTATATTATCATCCCATTATTAACTAGAAGTCCATTTCTTCTCTTTGCATTAGTACAAAATCCCAGGTCCTACAAGACTGTTGTTAGGACTGTCAGACCTTGTATTTCCACTTTTCCAACTCTTCACTCTCTTTGACTCACATTTTAGGGGAAAAAAGTAAATCAAAAGGAAAGAGAAAAGAACTAGCGCAAATGAACTCATCCAATGGCATACCAGTTCTAAATTCTCATCAACCTATAAGATTTTCATTGACCATGGCGTGATCCATGCATCCTTGCTTCCTCACAGCTCAGCTCCCAGACAGCAACTTGCAGTAAATTTAGAACCCCTCCTATTCACAGAATAGCATGCTCATTCAAAAAAGAGAAGTGAACATAAATCATCATGGTCATTGTCAGCCATAGTACAAGTGATGCCACAGTTACCACCAACACCAGCCATGCTTCATCTGGCTGCTGAAGAAGATTGTACAAACATGGTTTGTATGGCTTACAGTTTATTTATTTATGCATTTACTTATTCATTTATTTATTTATTTATTGAAATGCTTCACCAGGAAGGGCACACTGAACACCAAACTGAAAATTGAAAACTGTGTGAGTTTGCAAACTGTGTGAGAGGCCTTTCGGCACCATGCATTTCTGCTTAAAGTTAAACCAGCACAATATTCTGAGGTGATTTGCATATGCAGCCCATGATGCTTTGCATTATGAGGGCATGTGTGATTTTGTATTTCTTGGAAACTAGGCTTCCTGGCCAATGCCCTTTGGGGTAACCATTGCCTTATTGCTTGCACACTGAGGTTCTTTGTCTTTGAACTTGTTTTTTGTTTTAATTGCGTTCACCACAACATAATCCAGACAGACCATCTTAGGTTAGCTGGTTCATTCCACTGGGGTGTCAAACAGACGAGGCACGCCAATGAGTCCTTGTGAGATGAAACACATGTCTATGTCTTCTGTTGGCACCCTTTGTAAACTATGAAAGAAGTCTTTCAGCACCATGCATTTCTGCTTAAAGTTGGACCAGCATAATATTCTGTGGTGATTTGCATGTGCAGCCCATGATGCTTTGGGATATGAGGGCATGTGTGATTTTGTATTTCATTGAAACTTGGCTTCCTGGCCAATGCCCTTTGGAGTAAACATTGCCTTAGTGCTTGCACACTGAGGTTCTTTGTCTTTGAACTTGTTTTTTTGTTTTAATTGGCTTCACCACAACATAACCCAGACAGACCATCTTAGGGTAGCTGGTTCATTCCACTGGGGTGTCAAACAGACGAGGCACGCCAATGAGTCCTTGTGAGATGAAACACATGTCTATGTCTTCTGTTGGCACCCTTTGTAAACTATGAAAGAAGTCTTTCAGCACCATGCATTTCTGCTTAAAGTTGGACCAGCATAATATTCTGTGGTGATTTGCATGTGCAGCCCATGATGCTTTGGGATATGAGGGCATGTGTGATTTTGTATTTCATTGAAACTTGGCTTCCTGGCCAATGCCCTTTGGAGTAAACATTGCCTTAGTGCTTGCACACTGAGGTTCTTTGTCTTTGAACTTGTTTTTTTGTTTTAATTGGCTTCACCACAACATAACCCAGACAGACCATCTTAGGGTAGCTGGTTAATTCTACTGAGGTGTCAAACAGATGAGGCACACTGATGAGTCCTGGTAGGATGAAACGTGTCTCTGTGTCTTCTGTTGTCACCGTTTGCAAACTGTATTTATTTATTTATTAGCTTTTGGTAACCGGGTAAGTACATTAGGCAAAGAATCCTGCCTATTTTCAAGCATGACCCGGGAGAGTACAAGACAATGAACAACAAATTACAGTGAATCATCAAGACATGATAACAATAGAGATAAAACAGGATCGATTGCAGGCAGTCACATCACATTTTCAGGTACAATCCGGTGGAGTACAAGACAAAGGTGCAACAGATTAGTGATGCATCATGACGTAATGACATTAAAGTAAAACAATGGATAGCAGGCAGGATATACCTAGTATACATAGAGGTAGGACAACAATTTAGTACTCCAGCATATCAAAATCAAATTTTTAATGTTGCCGCAACTAGAAGGGGGTCCGGGCAGCAGGCCAGTGGTCCCCGGCTGTATTATGAGCATCGGCAGTGACTAAGATTGGTTAGGTAAGAGAACAACGAGTTTTTGAAAACCCAGTGGGAAGGGGCAGTTTTGACCTGAAGGGGGAGAGAGTTCCAGAACTGCGGAGCGAAGTACGAGAAGGCCTGTTCGCCCATTTTTGTGGCACAAGGTCTGCATGAGAGCAGGGGTGAGGTGGAGGATCTGAGTGAGCGAATTTGGGATACGGGGGTCAGCAGGAGATCCAGGGAGTTGGGTCTAGGGGGTCTAGTTAGGGAGTCAATAAAGCAACCCAGAGAGAAAGCCCGGAGCTCCTTGGGTGACAGCCAGTTTAACCCAGAGTAAAGGTGGCAGTGATGAGTGAGGCGTGGGTTGGGTAAGGAAAATCTGGATATATTATTATAAGAAGTGTCCCATCTGCTGAGCATGCTGGAGTTAGCAGAGTAAAGTGGGGGAAGACCATATTGGAGCTGCGGGAGAAGCACTCCCCTTGCCACTGATATTCTAGCAGAAGGGGTGAGGGAGTGTCTTACCCGATATGCCCCACCAATTTTCGTATTAACAGCACCACAGACAGTGTTGATATGTGTATCAAAGTCAAGGGAGGGATCAAATGTGACCCCGAGGTATTTGAAGGAGGATGTGTTGGTGACCTCAGAGCCATCCTGGCACAGTACCAGGAGCTTTGGGGCCATAGGGGAAAGTTTTTTTGTAGAGCCGAACAGCATGGCTCATGTTTTGTCCAGGTTCAGATGTTGGTGGTTTTTCAGAAGCCATTGCTGAAGGATCTGAAAGTCGTTTGAGAGGGAGAGATTGATGTTTGCGATCGAGTTGGAGCCCGAGTAGAGAACCAGGTCATCAGTATACATGAGGATGCAGCTTTGACAGGAGGAGTAGGGAATGTCATTCAGGTAAAGGGAGAAGAGTAGAGGACCAAGAATGGATCCCTGAGGGACGCCACGGGTAATCAGTCTGGGGGAGGATATTGCCTTGTGAAAGGCTACGGCCTGGGAGCGACTGTTGAGGTAGCTATGGAACCAAGAAAGGGTGGGGTCAGAGGCACCAGTAGCATGAAGCTTAGACAGCAAGAGTTGGTGATGAACCATGTCAAAAGCTTTGGACAGGTCGATGAAGACGGCGCCGGTGAGTAGACCGTTATCCATATTGCTTTTTATATCACTGGTCAGTTGGGTTAGAGCCATGGTAGTGCTGTGTCCAGGCCTAAATCCATGCTGGCAGTGGGTAAGGAGATTGAACTTGCCAAGGTGGTCTGAGAGTTGACGGTGAACAAGTTTCTCAAGAAGCTTACCAACAGTGGGCAGGAGAGAGATGGGACGGTAGTTGGACATTTGTTTGATATCACCCTTCTTATGAATAGGGATGGTTCTGGACATTTTCCAGGCCAATGGGACAGAGGAGGTCCCGATGGATAGATTGAAAAGTCTGGTGACTGGCTTGGCAAGCCAAGGAGCAAACTGCTTAAGAATGCCTGGATGGATGCCATCAGGGCCTGGGCTCCCACGTGCTGGTATGGAATTAAGAAGTTTACGTACTTCACTGTACGTGGTTGGAGAGAGCACAAAGAAGAGATGAGAAGGGGATGAGGTTGAGGGGGTGGGCATGTTACCTCGGGTCTCGTAAGAGTCGTCAGCCGGAAGTGAGGATAAGAAGGAATTGAAAGCATTGGCAATAGTAAGCGGGTTATTACAGTGAGTGCCCTGTATATTCATGTCAGTAGGGGTCTGAGGCTTGTTATTGCCAAGAATTTCCTTGATTTGTGCCCAGTACATTTTAGGGTTGTCACCCGAGGACTTTAGTAGGTTCCTGAAGTAGGTGCTTTTTGCCAGGCGAATGTGTTTTTTGCAGTTGTTCCGGGAAGCCCTGTAGGCTTCAAAGTCAGACTGATGACAAAAGCCCTTCCAAGCAGCCCAAAGGTTTGTCCCTATGTTTCAGCATTTGAAGAAGGGGGCGTGTGAGCCACTTGGTCACCTTCCCTGCCACCCTGCGAGTAGAGGTGGGGATGTGAAGGTTTTGCAGAGAGAGAAGGACGAAGTTGAAGTAGTCTGCAGCCAGGTTTACGTCATCAGTTACATATATAGGAGACCAGTCAACAAAGCCTAGATCTGTAGTGAAAGCATCAACCCTGAGGTGGGATACGTCGGGGAAGGAAATGACTTTAGAGGGAAACGTTGTGGTGGAGGTGTCCCATATACAGTAGATTGGATAGTGATCACTTATGGTGTCTGGGAGAACACCTGCGAGATTCCTTTCGGCACCATGCACTTCTGCTTAAAGTTGAACCAACATAATATTCTGTGGTGACTTCCATATACAGCCCATGATGCTTTGCCTTATGAGGACATGTGTGAATTTTTATTTCTTTGAAACTTGGCTTCCTGGCCAATGCCCTTGGGAGTAACCATTGTCTTAGTGCTTGCGCACTGAGGTTCTTTGTCACTGAACAACACGTTGCTCATCTCATGGTGCATCCTAAGAAAGAGGGGAGAGGGAGGCATACATCCATACATGCAGTAACAATTTTTTTTTTTAGAATGCCAATTCATTGTATCAAAGTTAGGAATACAGAAGTAATATACAGAATATACCTAATAAGTACAAATACAAACAAAAAACAGCATTCATGCAGAGACTATTGTGGGAGAGAGCAGGGCTAAGTGCTAAAGTACACATAGAGTCCAGGGAGCATAACAGATAATCTGACAGCTTGGTTAGGTGGCAGAAGGAGGGGTTGAGGGAAGGGAAGGAGAATGCATAAAGTTCTGAGAGAGTGAACCAAGGGGACTGAGGTACAAGGAATTGGATGAGGAATTTGATAAAGGTGATAAAGTTGAGAAGTTACATAAGGGGGAGCATCAGGATTAAACACAGGTACAGTTTACTGGGAAGAGGTTGTGCAGAGCAGATGAGATAGAGTAAGGAGAGGAAGAGGGCTAAATTTGATGAGATAGGGCATTCCATAATTTAGGGAAATGAGGGAAGGCTGTATGCCCAATCACAGTTGATCAGTGGGAGACTACCAGTAGACGAGAGTCAAAAGAATGAAGAGAGTTGGCTGGGGAGGGAGGGAAGGATGGTGTAGGAGGAGGAAATATGGGGGGGAGTGTGCCGAGCCAAAATTTGGACACAGATATGGTGTAGGGAAGGTGGCATCAGCCTTCTAGTGAGGGAAATGCCAGTTAGTGGTAAAGATCACAGTGATGGGTGGAAGGAGAAGAGTCCAGAGCAAAATGAGAGAAGGAGTTAAAGAGGGTGTCCAATCTGGATAGGGAAGACTTGTGAGCAGCACTGTAGACTACATCACAGTAGTTGAAGATAGGTAGTAGCATGTTCTGGACAAGTTCACTTTGGGCCTGTAGTGGGAGGAAGCAAATGTTCCTGTATAATGCACCTAGGATGGCGTCCACATGCCTGGAGAAACTGAGGTGTTGGTCAAGCCACACCCCGAGGTACCTCAAAGATGAAGTGTCCACAAGGACTGTCCCATCAAGGGTATGGAAAGAAGGGAGGAAGGGGAATGTAGCAAGTTTCTGCCTAGTGCCAAAGGTCATTGAGACTGTCTTCTTGGTGTTGAGGAGAGTTGATGGGAGCTAAACCAGTGCTGAACTTTATTGAAGTCCTGCTGGAGTCAGGTAGCCAAATCATCAGGGGACTGGCTAGAGGTGAAGATGACAGTGTCATCAGCATATATATGGATGGAGATGAGAGAACAGGCTGATGAAAGGTCATTTAATAATAAGGAGAATAAGATAAGACCCAGAACAGAACCCTGAGGGACACTAGTATTGTTAGGGAGAGAAGAGATATAGTGTCTGCTATTCTGTCAGACTGGGTCCTGCCTACCAGGTAGGCTCTGAACCAGTTTGTGGCAGAGGTGCATAAGCTAGCCGCAGAAAGGGCGTTCAACAGGAGGGTGTGGGAGATGGTGTCGAAGGCCTTACCAAGGTCAACAAAAATAACAGACATACTTTGGCCACTGTCTTTCTCAGAGAGTATACAATCCATTAGCCTAATCAGAGAGGTGGTGGTGGAGTGGTTCTTCCAGAAGCCATATTGGAATTGCATGAAGAAGTTAGAGTCAGACAGGTAGGAAGAGAGTTGAGAAAGAACCAGGTGTTCTTGCAGCTTAGCCAGGGTGGGTAGGAGAGAAATGGGATGGTAGTTTGCAGGGGCAGAGGACATGCCACCCTTTGGCAGTGGGAGTACAATGGCATGCTTCCAACCAGTGGGGATGGTGGTCATTGAAAAGGAAAGGTTGAATAAGTCAGAAAGTGGAGCAGAGATGGCTGGAGCAGAAAGATAAAGCAGCTTAGGGTCTAAGCTATATAGTAAGCTGCCCTTGGAGAGATTGAGAGCGTACAAAGCAGCCATGGTATCTGAGGATGCAATTTTAGTGAAATAGAAGGCATTAGACAGGGGAGTGATCTAGGAGGGGTGGGGAATACAGCATGCAGGGGAGATGGTAGAGAAGCTAGAAGGATAGAGGCAGATGAGGTGAAAAAAGAATTAAACCTGGAAGCAACACTAAACTGATCAGAAAAAAGAGTGTTGTTTATTATAAGGAGTGGGGTAGGTGGCGTAGATGGGTGGAGGAGAGAGAGTGAATGACCTTCCAGAATTTAGAGGGGTTATTTATGTTAGTCCAGAAGGTGGCACAGTCACCATGGGAAGGGTCATAGTAAGGGTTGCTGTTTATACACTGAAATCTTTGGGGGTCTGTTTGGGAGAGCTGAAGCCCAAGGTTCAAAGTAGGGGAATAGCTCCTCCTTCATTTCAGGTAAAAGCCACCCACTTGCAGCAGCTCTCTCTTGGTGTGTTGTGAAAAACCTTTATTTTGTTGCACTCTGTGCATCCTGAGTGGCTCATGTGGCTGAGTCTACTTGGGATTCTTCTGCTTCCTCTGCTGTTTCATCTCTCTCTCTCTCTGCCTCTCCAGTGCTCCACTTTGTCTTTGCCTTTCCCTCACACTGCTGTTTTGCTTCTCTTGCCTCCATTCTTCCCTCTGTCTCCTCTCCCACTGTATCCCCATCATAGAATCATAGAAATATGAGAGTAAGAAAGGACCCTAACGACCGATCAAGTCTACCCCCTTCCCCCAACTAATCTCCTTTTCCATGGGCCCTCCCCTTCCCCCACTTACCAGCCCCATGTGCTTGTCCCATGTTCTCTTGAATCACTCCGCTGATTCAGCCCCCACCATCTCCTCTGGCAGTTTGTTCCAGGCCTCCACCACCCTCTCTGTGAAAAATTGCCCCCTCATATTACCTCTATATCTTCCTTCCTCCATTCTTGGACTATGCCCTCTAGTTTTAGCCCCTCCTTCCTTTTAAATAAGCTCCCCTTCTTCACCTTATTGATCCCCTCTGCATACTTAAATGTTTTAATCATGTTCCCCCTCTCACTTCTAGTTGCCAATGTTTACAGATCCTATTCTCCACACCTCAGCTCATATTGCTTCCCCTGTATGCCCTGCACCATCTTTCTTGTCCTTCTTTGAACCCTCTCCATCCCATCTATGTCCTTGCATATGTGCAGTCTCCAGAACTGGAACCATACTCCCGGTGCTACGTCACCATGGCGCTTTGTAAAGAGGCATCTGTACCTCCCTTCTTCTGCTAATAATGCCCCTCCCAAACCATGCCAGCATTACATTTGCCTTTCCGACCGCTTTTGCTGCATTGGCTGCCTGCCTTAAGGTTACTTGATATTATAATCCCCACATGCCTCTCCTGCTCTGTTTCTTTGATGCCCCAAGTGTATCTCAGCACACTTTTTGGCATTGAATTTCAGTTGCCAAGTTTCTGACCACCCCTCCAGAATCTTCAGGTCCTGCCTCATGGCCTGCAGCCGCCCTGGGTTGTCCACCCTATTGCAGATTTTCATATAATCTGTAAATAGACACACCCTTCCCTCTAGCCCATCCACTAATTCTTTCTCCCATGTCTTGCATTGTTTTGTTTTTGAAATTTCTGTGGTTTAATAATTCAATAATAAAAAGCAAAATCTTTAATTGTTTTTACTTCATTTTTCCCAATTTTTTATCAAATGTATCTTTGTCATTCTTATTATTGTGACAACATTTTCTAAAGTGTGACTAGATTGAAATATATGTTAAATCATTTTTGAATTTTGTGATTTGTGATTGAGTCTTTATATTTACTATACATAATGAATTTTCCATTCTCAATAAAGTGACTCCATTGATTCTTATTTTCATTTTGTAATATATGACCTATTTTAACTAGGTTATGTTCAGAATGTATTGTAAGTATAATACAGGTGAATGTAACCATGGTAAAACTGAGAATCTAAATTTTCTTGCAATTAATAACGGTGTTAGCATAAGATAAATCTAATCAGAATCTTTAAGATTTTATAATTGTAGAGAAACAATACATCTTGGACTCTAAAACATGGAATTGTCCTTTTAATTATCTCCTGCATAATTATCACATCCTTCTGTTATCAAAAAGACCAACCCAATAATAACGAGAAAACTTGTGCAGATAGATAACTATAGGGGTATGGACATCCAAAGCCTCCCTCCTTAATAGGCAATATTAGCATTAACCATGTGAGTCTGAGTTTCCCCACACCATAAAAACTTTGAAAAACTTTCTGATATCTTCAAACCATTTTATGCTAGGCTTCCCTATTACTGATTGGAAAACAAAAATTACATAATGAAGCACCATCATTTTGATGGTCTGTATTCTGCCACATAGTGATAACGATAACTTATTCCAAATCCGTAATTTTCCTATGATTTTCTCTCTTGTCTTCTGGTAGTTAATCTTCACTGTACTGTCAATGCTGTTTGATAGAATTGCTCCAAGATAACTTGGATAATCATGTTCCCCCTCTCACTTCTAGTCTCCAATGTTTACAGATCCTATTCTCTACACCTCAGCTCATATTGCTTCCCCTGTATGCCCTGCACCATCTTTCTTGCCCTTCTTTGAACCCTCTCCATCCCATCTATGTCCTTGCATATGTGCAGTCTCCAGAACTGGAACCCATACTCCCGGTGCTATGCCACCATGGCTTTGTAAAGAGGCATCTGTACCCCCCTACTTCTGCTAATAATGCCCCTCCCAAACCATGCCAGCATTACATTTGCCTTTCTGACCGCTTTTGCTGCATTGGCTGCCTGCCTTAAGGTTATTTGATATTATAATCCCCCCACATGCCTCTCCTGCTCTGTTTCTTTGATGCCCCAAGTGTATCTCAGCACACTTTTTGGCATTGAATTTCAGTTGCCAAGTTTCTGACCACCCCTCCAGAATCTTCAGGTCCTGCCTCATGGCCTGTAGCCGCCCTGGGTTGTCCGCCCTATTGCAGATTTTCATATAATCTGTAAATAGACACACCCTTCCCTCTAGCCCATCCACTAATTCTTTCTCCCATGTCTTGCATTGTTTTGTTTTTTGAAATTTCTGTGGTTTAATAATTCAATAATAAAAAAGCAAAAATCTTTAATTGTTTTTACTTCATTTTTCCCAATTTTTTTATCAAATGTATCTTTGTCACTCTTATTATTGTGACAACATTTTCTAAAGTGTGACTAGATTGAAATATATGTTAAATCATTTTTTGAATTTTGTGATTTGTGATTGAGTCTTTATATTTACTATACATAATGAATTTTCCATTCTCAATAAAGTGACTCCATTGATTCTTATTTTCATTTTGTAATATATGACCTATTTTAACTAGGTTATGTTCAGAATGTATTGTAAGTATAATACAGGGTGAATTTAACCATGGCAAAAACTGAGAATCTAAATTTTTCTTGCAATTAATAACGGTGTTAGCATAAGATAAATCTAATCAGAATCTTTAAGATTTTATAATTGTAGAGAAACAATACATCTTGGACTCTAAAACATGGAATTGTCCTTTTAATTATCTCCTGCATAATTATCACATCCTTCTGTTATCAAAAAGACCAACCCAATAATAACAAGAAAACTTGTGCAGATAGATAACTATAGGGGTATGGACATCCAAAGCCTCCCTCCTTAATAGGCAATATTAGCATTAACCATGTGATTCTGAGTTTCCCCACACCATAAAAACTTTGAAAAAACGTTTCTGATATCTTCAAACCATTTTATGCTAGGCTTCCCTATTACTGATTGGAAAAAAAAATTACATAATGAAGCACCATCATTTTGATGGTCTGTATTCTGCCACATAGTGATAACGATAACTTATTCCAAATCCATAATTTTCCTATGATTTTCTCTCTTGTCTTCTGGTAGTTAATCTTCACTGTACTGTCAATGCTGTTTGATAGAATTGCTCCAAGATAACTTGGATAATCATGTTCCCCCTCTCACTTCTAGTCTCCAATGTTTACAGATCCTATTCTCTACACCTCAGCTCATATTGCGTCCCCTGTATGCCCTGCACCATCTTTCTTGCCCTTCTTTGAACCCTCTCCATCCCATCTATGTCCTTGCATATGTGCAGTCTCCAGAACTGGAACCCATACTCCCGGTGCTACGTCACCATGGCCTTGTAAAGAGGCATCTGTACCTCCCTCCTTCTGCTAATAATGCCCCTCTCAAACCATGTCAGCATTACATTTGCCTTTCTGACCGCTTTTGCTGCATTGGCTGCCTGCCTTAAGGTTACTTGATATTATAATCCCACATGCCTCTCCTGCTCTGTTTCTTTGATGCCCCAAGTGTATCTCAGCACACTTTTTGGCATTGAATTTCAGTTGCCAAGTTTCTGACCACCCCTCCAGAATCTTCAGGTCCTGCCTCATGGCCTGTAGCCGCCCTGGGTTGTCCACCCTATTGCAGATTTTCATATAATCTGTAAATAGACACACCCTTCCCTCTAGCCCATCCACTAATTCTTTCTCCCTTGTCTTGCATTGTTTTGTTTTTTAAAATTTCTGTGGTTTAATAATTCAATAATAAAAAAGCAAAAATCTTTAATTGTTTTTACTTCATTTTTCCCAATTTTTTTATCAAATGTATCTTTGTCATTCTTATTATTGTGACAACATTTTCTAAAGTGTGAATAGATTGAAATATATGTTAAATCATTTTTTGAATTTTGTGATTTGTGATTGAGTCTTTATATTTACTATACATAATGAATTTTCCATTCTCAATAAAGTGACTCCATTGATTCTTATTTTCATTTTGTAATATATGACCTATTTTAACTAGGTTATGTTCAGAATGTATTGTAAGTATAATACAGGGTGAATGTAACCATGGTAAAAACTGAGAATCTAAATTTTTCTTGCAATTAATAACAGTGTTAGCATAAGATAAATCTAATCAGAATCTTTAAGATTTTATAATTGTAGAGAAACAATACATCTTGGACTCTAAAACATGGAATTGTCCTTTTAATTATCTCCTGCATAATTATCACATCCTTCTGTTATCAAAAAGACCAACCCAATAATAACGAGAAAACTTGTGCAGATAGATAACTATAGGGGTATGGACATCCAAAGCCTCCCTCCTTAATAAGCAATATAGCATTAACCATGTGGTCTGAGTTCCCCACCATAAAACTTTGAAAAAACTTTTCTGATATCTTCAAACCATTTTATGCTAGGCTTCCCTATTACTGATTGGAAAACAAAAATTACATAATGAAGCACCATCATTTTGATGGTCTGTATTCTGCCACATAGTGATAATGATAACTTATTCCAAATCCGTAATTTTCCTATGATTTTCTCTCTTGTCTTCTGGTAGTTAATCTTCACTGTATTGTCAATGCTGTTTGATAGAATTACTCCAAGATAACTCATTTACTCTACTTTATTAAAATTTTGCAAAAGAAAATAATCCTGTTCCTATTTTCCTTTAGATAGTGATAGAATCATAGATTTTTTTTGATTTAGCTGGTAGCCAGCAAAGGACGAAAATGATTCAGTGATTCTCAACAAGGCTGCTATTGAATTTTTTAGATCTGGGAAAATTATTAATATGTCATCTGCATAAACACTAAATTTATGCTCCACCTTATTTATAACTCCCAGTATTTCTTGAGATTGTCTAATACTGTTCAAAAGTAGTTCAAGACAAAGTATAACAATTAGAGTGGAAAAGGGACAACCCTGCCTCATTCCCACCTCCATATAAATTGCTGGATTTAATGATTTGCAATAAACTTTGTGGGATATTTCATTTTTTCAATATATAGAAAATCTAAGATCTGTTTACTAGATCAAAAGCCTTTGAGGTGTCTAATGCTAATGCATAATATGGTTTATTTAATTATTGGATGTATTCGATACATAATTGCACTTTTTTAATAGCTGCAGATGCTGTTCTACCCGAGATGGTAACATGTCAAAAGGGCGACTGAATAATAGTGACCCATCAAAAGGGTGATGGAACAATGGCACCAACACATTTGGTCAACCTGGGTTTGTCCCCATCCCTGAGTTGTGTCCCCCCAGAGTAGGAATCTATAGTAAGGTTGGTGTGAGGGGCAAAACCCTCTATAGGGGGAGGTGTGGGGGTAAATCACTCCACATGAAAACACTATCTTAAAAGTTGTCTCCCTTGGGGTTCAGCACCCTTCTGACTGGTCGCCATTATTCATTCACTCCTATGACATGGAACCCCCTAGGACAAGGCCTTCTAGGTGTTGATGGATGTGGAGGGTGATCATCTCCAATAACCTAGTAGCCACAATGTTTGCAATGATTTCATAGTCACTATTCAAGGGAACTATTGGTGTATAGCTACTTGCTAGGTCTTTTGGTTTTCACTCTTTATGAATCAATACTATTTTTGCTCAAAGCATTCAGGAAGGGATTTCCCCTTCCAACTCCAACCAGTCCTGAATCATCCCCAACAACCATGGAGCTAACAAGTCAGATTTTTTTTTTATAGAATTCATTAGTGAATCCATCTGATCCTGGAGATGTGTTGTTTGGGAGATTCATGATTGCCTGTATAGCTTCTTATAATCTGAATTGTTTAGTTGGCATATCAAAACGTTTAATTTCACTATTTTGCATACATGTATCCATTACATCTATGACTTTTATAGGATTAATTTTATATGTATTAATATAATAAACCAACATCATACCAGCTATATCTACCCATTCAATTTTGATTTGAGTATGTGCATTTTTTAAACCAGTGATTTTTTTTTAGAGCAAATGAGCTATTATGTTCCCCAATTTATCCCCATGCAGGTACTTAGCATTCTTGACTTTCTGAATATTTCTTTCATTTTCTTATTAAGTAATGCTTGGCATTTTAGTCTACATTCCTGCCATTCATTAAAATATTTCTGGTAATCACATAATATTAATCTTTCTAATTCTTTAAGACTACTTTGTATTCTTTGCTCTTCTTTTTTCCTATTATTATTTAGAATTGCTTGAAATGATATACAGATTCCTCGTAAAACCACCTTCATAACCTCCCATAGTTGAGAAATTGATTTGGATTCTTTTAAGTTTTCTGACCAGAACTCTTCAATAGTCAATGACATTTACCTGATAAAGTCCTTATTGTTTAGGAGTTCATTATTAAACATCCAAGTATTCACTTTTGGCAGTTCTTCTGTTAATTTAATAGTTAATTTATCCAAAGCATGATCTAAAAAAAGAATTGAGTCAATGATAGAGAAAAATGCCAAAGATACTAAGGAGTTTGATTGAAAGATCTAGTTCAGTCTAGAAAAGTTTTGATTTTTTTTTTTTATCATGTAATGTAAAGTCTTTTGTATTTAGGTTCTTTAATTTCCAGAGGTCTGTGAAGTCATTTTCATCTAAGAGGGATTTTAATAGATCTGATATGTTTTTATTAGTACTAGTTATATTCTTACTTTTGTCCAAATATGGATCACTCAGTGCATTGAAGTCTTCCATTAATATTAGATTTTGTGGTTGAATTTAAATAAAGGCTTGAGTAATTTTTGCCAAGAAAGAAGGGTAGTCCTGAAAAGGCCAGTATATAGACTCAATAGTTACAGTAATGTTAAAAATGATACCCTAACCAGTAATAATCTTCCTTCATTATCAATCCATTTATCTAGTAATTGAAATTTTAACCATTTTCTAAACAAAATAACCACCCCACATGATTTTTTACTACCAGGAGATGAGAAAACATGTGAAATCCAATTTATATTTAATTTTTAATTTCCGATTCATTTAGATGAGTTCCTTGCATTGCAATAATATCTAATTTTTGTTTGTTGATATATTTGAGAATACGTGAACATTTTGTTGGGGAATTTAACCCACTGACTTTCCAGGTGGTAAAGGTGAGAGAGTAACATTTTGCCATTTTCATAGTTCTTGCTATAAATTTTCAATAGACTTAGAACCTTATGGTACAAATGAATCTCCTGCATACAGTATATAATGAAAATTAGAAATAATTAGATAACTAGAGGGGTAGACCTCATCTTTACCTTCCACTCAAACAAACTGAAACCTGTACTAGACCATGGGGTATACCCCCAAAGAATTTCTTCCTGATGACATCCCCATTCACCCCTTCATTATTTGTTACATCAAGATTTTCTGATGCTTGACTTGGAAAATTCCTTGTAATAAGAATCCAACACCATATGTAATATTTTCCATACAGTGTCTAAGTGGCCTGAATAAACAGGCATACACCCCCCCATGATCCAAGTGGATTACCTACAGTACCCATTATTCAGTGAAGATCACCCCCTTTCCTTATTGTAACCAGAGACCACAAAAAGAAAAATACAGGAAGTGGAGCTCGAGAGATGGGGAAGGGATTCGAGGAGGAAAAAAAAAGAGAAAACAGCAATGATCATCAGCATTATATAACATCTGAAAATAGTATCTTTTAAAAGGTAACTATTTATTCTCCCCATCATCCCCCTGAACCTCCCATCCCCCTTAATAACAAACTATCAAAACCTTTAGAGTCATAGCAATGTCAAATTTCTAGAGTCTTGGTTTAACCAGAAAACACATTAGGCAGCTTAATTTTCAATGTTTTCAATGCTTCCTCAGATGAGTCGAAGATCAGGCTAATTCCTTCAATGGTAACTTTTAATCTTGCTGGTGGAAGAATTGAGACTCTGATGTTGTTTTCCACAGTTTTTTCCTCATAGAAATAAAGCTTTTCCTTAAGAGCACTGCCTCTGGGAAAAATCATGATAAATAGATATTGTGGCTCAATGTATAGAAACATGCTTTTTTTATGCACAACTGACATTAGTAACTCTTTTTTATCAGCTCTAAAGAACCTTGCAATTATAGACCTGGGAGGGCCCAGGCCCAAATTTGCTCTGCAGCCTCTATGAATATGATCCACCTCAAAATTGATTTTAGATGGTTCTGTTTCCAAAAAAGCAACAGCAACTTGATTCAGGGTCTCACTTAACGTTTTCTGAGTTGCCAAACTTTCAGGGACTCCAATTAGTCTAATGTTTTCCCTCCTGGCCTTAGTTTTGAAATCAGTCAATTTATTTTTAAATCAGTTTGATCTGCTTGCAGTGTGGACACTTGAGATTTTAGAAGAGTAATGCAGTCTTCCAAATCCAAAATGTGCTGTAGAGCTTGCATTAAGTTAACCTTTGAATAATTATTTTCATTCAGAAGTTGCTGTGTAACTAACTGAAGTGGTCAATTTTTTGTTCTCTCCCTGCCATCTTTTTAAACTGCCCATCTATATTATCCAATTTTTCCAAAAACTGTTTTGCCCAGTCAAGTATTGTCGAGACTGAGTCCCCAAGTTTTGTTATGGATTTTTTAATTCCTGTAGAGTCAGATGAATCTTCTGTCTGATCCTTTTGTGAAAAACTTTTTTTAATGAACCATGTCCTAACTGTCATTTTTCTGTTCAGGTAACAGGCTTATATCTCCATTAAACTGAGTTTGGTTATTAGTTAAAAAGCAAGGAGCAACAGTACCTGTACCTGGTACTACAGTCACAGATGTGATTAATTTCTTGGCATGAGGGTATGTTTCAGTGTCCTGCGATATCCTGGTAGTTTGTGCAGCTTGCACAGGTAATTTTGGTGTCCCCCTCTATCCCCTCATTTTCTTCTCCTTCTGAAATTCCCACCTTTTTATTCAAGACAGCATTTTGTGCTTTCTGAGCTTTCTTTTCCACCAGCAAGGACTGTTGTGGTTTGAATATAAACATCATAGCAGTCAGGATAGAATGATGCTCAGAGTCTGAGTTTATGGGGCTGTTCATAGAGACCAGTGCCACTTTAGAGAAGGAGTGTTCAGCAGGGTTGATTTTACTTTTATCCACTTTCATGTGGGTTTACATGTTCAGTTGTATTACTGATTTTGTAAAAGTTTTTTTGGGGCCGTTGAATGACCCAAGTTCTGAAGTTTTTTTTGGTATCATCTGCAAGCCGAATTGCCATAAGCTTTTTGCAAGTTTCCTTTTGGCATTGAGGACTTCAGATGTGACTGGTAGACCCATTTCCAACTCCATCTTTCTAGCAGCATAAATAACTCAGCAAGTTTTTAATCAGGGCCTGCTCACAGCAGCATTACTAAGGCATGGAAGTGGGAAAGATGCTGAGCAATGCCCTGCAGTGAACTCTGGTCGCCATCATGTACTGCAACTCCACTTTCACCTTCAAAGTCAGTGAAGGTTTTTGTATTTATAATGTTCATTGCTTTCTCCTTTAAAATGCGTTAGCTTTTTTCATTGGCTTTTAGGTAGTTCGTTGCTATACATCAACTAGAAAACTGAATGTCATTCTCCTTTACAGAATACCACTAGTGTCTTCTGAAGAAGAGTCCAAAATTGCATCAAGTGCTGTCTGGCATGTCATGGAATGTTATGGTATGTCATGGAGCATAGAATCATAATTAATAAAGTTTGGGAAAAACCACAAGTCAGTCATGTCATTCAAGCTTCCTCTCTTTAGAAGCAGGGATGAATAAATTTATTGTGCCAACATGTTTTCATTTAAATTGCTTTCTACTTCATCTACTACCCAGTGTATTCAGTGATTCCCTTGGCAAATGGACTTTTGCCCTGGTTTACCTTGCAGCCCAGTTCTGACTTCCCGTTACTGTCTCCACTTGTAGACTGTTCCATAGGTTTGTATTTTTCTGGGAGACAAAGTGGCTTCTTAAGTTACCCCTGCACTTACAACCTATGAGCTTCAGGACAATGTCCATTTATCCTGCTGGAAGATACCACATAAAAAATATCCAACTATTCAATCTTGTTACTACCTTTGAGTATAAGGAACAATAAGATCATGCCCCATCTCAACCATGAAACACACACTAAGGGCATCCAGCATCTACTGCTAGCTATTTCCCCATATCCCTAATCATTTATGTTACCCTGCATTGACCATTCATGGCTTCCTCAGTAACTGTTTTTGTACTGAGGATCCTAGAACTGCTTCCAGTACTCTTGATTGGGTCTGCTCAGGGCCTTGTAAAGTGGCAGGGGGTCAATGTACTTTTCATGCTCTGCTGGTTACCACTCATTTGATGCACCCCAACATTCTGTCTGCCATCTTGACTCTGGATAGGTAGTGTTTTTCATGCTTCAACCTCCTGTCATTTATGACTCTAGGTCCTTCTTCTCATCCAGTGCAGCAAGGGGAGCCCCAGACAAATGTCTTCCTCCAAAGGTAGAGCACTATGCATTATTCAGAATTGAATTTGAAACTCCAGGAGTCTGACTAATAACCAAGTTTGCTCACATCCACCTTGCATACTGTCTTTAACATGTAAAAAAATAAATTTTACTAATACTTACTGCTAATGCTATCACTGAACTGAAGCTGACTGTGTGAGAGCACAGATTCTAGTCATTGATAAAAATGTTAAACAACAGTGGCCACACAACCGATGCCTGAATGCCTTGCTATGAGATACCCACTCCTACATTGTTTCCAAGCAATAGTTTGTGGACCATGGTACCTGATGTATTTGTAAGATTGACAAAAATGGCATAGGCAATTAGGCCCTGATGCATCAACTTTAGGACAGAATCAGAAAGTTGCAGAAGGGATGAGTTAGTGGAGTGCAAATTTGGAAAGCTAGTCAGGAAAGGGAAGAGAAAGGAAAATGATTCAAAAAATAAGTTATTTTGTAACAACTCTGTTGGTCCAATAAAAAGTATCAAATTACCTGTTTGTGTGGATCAAAAAATATGGAAAGGTGTGAGAGAACATTTATTTTCTTGCACTTGGGAAAGCACAGGGGAAAGCGAATAGGGAACAAAGGTCCTTGTGGAGGAGATATTTTCCTCTTTGTGGAAGGAGAGAATGTTAAAATGCCTTCATCACCTGGAAACACTGCTAAGACAAAAGATGGGGTTGAGAAGGAATGAGATAGGGATATCAATGGCAGAAAACAAGAGGCACAAAAGAGTAGAGTCATGTTTATTAGGGCTGTTGCCATTGATGGGGTTGAATGAGAGTAGCATAGTTAGGGTAGCAGCACAGGAGAGTAGAGCAGAGGAGATATGGGAAACATAAAAAAGCAACAGGGAGAGAAAGTAGGATAAGGGAGAAAGGGAAGGGGGAAGAGAGAGGTTAGCAAGGAAGGTGAAGGAGAGGGAGGGGAAAGGGATTCAAGGGTATAAAGGGAGTTGTAGTGGGAGATGAATGAAAACACTTGTGGTAAAGTGATCATTAAGAGCGGAGCAATCTCAACAATGTCAGTAATTAGAGATCTCACATGTTTAAGGATTCGGGTGGTGAAGATTGATAGATCATAAATAGAGTTCATTGACATCCTGAATTTAGCCTGGAACTTAAGGTTATTCTTAAGGTTTGCAAAAAAGGTAACTGGATGATGTTTTATGGATGCATATATCACTGGTGCTGGTGTTATGCAGTTGTTTGTACTTCAGTCATTTCTTCTAGTTAGTACCAGGTCTTGTAAGTAACTAAATAGGTCTGCAGAGATCTAAGCAAGTTGATGGCCTATTTTATATATCCCCCAAAGGACACATGCTTCTGTCAGACAGACATGACTTGGAATGAAAAAAATAGACACTCTCAACTTTGACTGGATATAAAAAATGGATTAATTAGTTTAAGGGGCAGAGATCACAACATCTGAAGCCTGGTTAATGAACCTTACTGATTGCATGTGTGGCAGATATTTTAGACACAAACAGTACAGTACATCATCCAGTGGTTACTATGCATGCTGAAAAGAGTGGCAACATCTAAAATTTGATTGGGGTAGGTAAAGAGAGTTCAATCAATGAGGGAGTAGTTGGAGGAGTTGGGTTTAAAATGGGCAGGCTTACAATGAGCCGTGTGAAAATGATTGATTGCATTTGTATAATAGTGGTTTAATAGAAGGTGAAAACCATTTAGTGTTATGATCCTCAAGTACTTAGAGCTCACCAGAAGAGGAGAAGTTTGCGAGGGATGATTGGAGATCTAGAAGGGAATTTGGTTTTGTACAGTACCGTGGTGATGGTAGATGCCATCAATAACTGTTGTGATGGAGGACAGGAAAGATAACTCCATCATGTGGAGTTTGAGTGCAAAAGGAATAGATGCCAAAGTAAGATGGCACTGTTGAGACTGAGACTGGCATACATGACCATGCCACCTACTTACTATGATTCTGTCTCTGGATTGTGTAAACAATAATGGAAACATCCACATCTCAGATCCTGAGCATGAGTCATGTTTTAGAGATGGCAAGGATATTAAAAAGGTACTGAAGGGTCCACAATGCATTGATCCAATTATGTACTAAGTTTTGAGAATTAATGCGGATAACACAAAGACACCTACATGGGGGGGGAGGAATAAGGTAAGGTTAAAATCTCTCCCTAGTCTGAGCAGAAGGGTGATAATGAGTCTGAGAGCATGGGACATTTTCAAGTGGGGGAAACGGTGTCAGTGTCAGTGGCTCAGTAGGTAGCAAACTTGTCTCTGAGGCCGGGAGATCAGAGAGCTGTGGGTTCAGTTCCCACATCTGGCACTTGGATTAATATCCCAGTACTGAGACTGTAGTGCAGCATGAGAGGGGTGCTGCACTTCTGAGGTGCCATCTTTCAGATGAGACATTAAACCGAGGTCCCATTTGCCTGGATTGATGGTAGTTCAAGTGGATGTTAAAGATCCCATGGCACTTATCGAAAAGAGTAGGGGAATTTTTATTTCAAAATACATAACATCAGATTCAAAACAAAAGGAAAACATATGAAATACAGAAGGAAATCAAATACAAAATCTGTAGATTCACATAAGAAAAAGATACAAACAAAAGCAAAGAATCACTACAACAAAAAAACATGTTGCCAAAAAGACTGAAATTTCCCTCTGTCAAATATTCTGGACTCCTTCATTTTAAGTTGTTTCAAAGCTTCTGTAATTTCTTTAATCAAAACTACATTAGGAGTATTCACATGTTGTAAATAGAATTGACAACGTGCCTTCCAAAGATAATATTTAATATATGCAAAAAGAACATTTAATGTGCTAGGATGATACCTAGAATAAATACCAGAATAATCCCCCAGTATCAAACATTCATATTGAATAGGCTGTAAGGGAGAAAAATGCCAACTAAAGGCCAAATCAAGCCAAAACTGTTTAATATAAGGACACAGAATAAAAAAGTGTTCCTGTGATTCTTCCATGCCGATACAGGAAAATCTCAAGCATAACCTGTCAGTCACGGGTTTATGCTTCCAATTACATTTAACCCCCAATTTCCCATGGCAGCACTGCCACTGAACATCCCAAATATAATCAGGGATCCTACCAACTTTAAGAATGTTCGAAGCAAACTGAAGTTTAGTAGGGAGGCATTGTGAAAAATCAGCCCACACAGCATGATATCTGTCCATCACAAGACCATAAATAAATTTTCTCTGCATGGAAGTAATCTCAACCTTACTAAGGTTCCACCTTTTCACTCTCTTTAATATAGGAAGAGCAAAAACAGGAACCCATAAAGACTCATTAAACCGTGAAAAAATTATCTCCCATTTTTGAAAAAAAATTTGAAACAAACACAAGGTCCACTCTGCCCACTGTGTAGGAAGTCCCACTGTCCTATAAAAGGAAGAAAAAATACAAAAGGATTGAAAAAACACCACAGGATTTAACATACCCAATCCTCCCAGTGAAATCTGAAGATAAGTAAAATCCCATTTTACTGGGTTCAACCTACTGCCCCATATCATCTGGAAAAAACAGCTAAACAGCCTAGTCTCGAGGTCAGTAGGCAAAGGAAAAATGTGAGCAGTATATAAAAAAACCGGGATGAGAAATTGTTTAATAATACAAACCCGTTTCTTCTTCCCATCCCCCAGGACTTCCAGTGTGAAACCTTTGCCTCACCAACTTGCAGCCTATCTTCCCAATTCACCTGTGCCATATCCTGTTCTCCAAACTTAAGACCAAGAATCTTAATAAATTGTGGAGAGACCTGAACAGTATTTACTAAGCGTACTGGGTCCCCATCCCCAAGCTGCAGGCCTTGCTTTTTTGGTGATTAAAACCTGCCCCAGTAAACCCCGAAAAAGAATTCAATACCCTTAAGGCATACACTCCAGCCTGAACAGAAGCAATCAACAGACAAATATCATCCTCATATGCCATCATTTTTTGAGGAAAAACCTCAGGACTGGGGGATAAACCCACAATCAAAGGATCATTCAGGATAACTCTAAAAATAGGGTCCAAACAAAATGTATATAGAAGGGGACTAAGGGGACAACCCTGACTGACCCCCCCTCTTTCTAGAAACTGGAGACCCCAACAGACCACCCACCATAGGAATGGCAACCACCTTCTGATATAAAATGCGAGTCCACATAATCATAGATGAATGAATACCATAGATCTGTAAAACTTTAAATAAAAAGGAATGAGACACATTATCAAATGCTTTCTTCTGGTCCAAAGTGATCAGAAACCCCCACAAGTTCCTCTGCCTCCCGAAATCACAAACATTCCTCAATAATTGGAGTTTCTGTTGAATATTCCTTCCAGGAATGGAACATGTTTGAACAGGGTGAATCAACACAGATGCAGCCTTCTGCAACCTATGGCACAGAATCTGTGAAAAGATTTTATGATCAGAGTTCAAAAGGCTAATCGGCCTCCAGTTCCCCAAATCTAGTCTATAACTATTTTTATAAATATAAACCACCATAGCTGAGGAAAAACAATGTGGAACCTCCACAGCCGTCAAAAATTCATTAACTACTTCCACTAAAAGTGGAGCCACTAATTCCTTAAAGGTTTTAAAGAACTCATTTGTCAGTCCATCTTCTCCTGGGGACACACCTGAGTGTAACTGAGAAATAACCTCCGATACCTCAGACAAAGTAACTGGACCAGCAATATCAGCCACAATTTCAGGGGATAATATAGGCAAGGAGCAATTTATCAATGAATCCCAAGCCACATGAGGGACAAACTCCTGTCCCAGGGAATTCTGAATATATTCCGCCATAACATCCAGCATCTCAGCATGTGACGTATGCAATTGGCCAGAGCTATCATAAAGACCAGTCATGTTTTTATTTGCCAATTTTGTTTTACATGCCTCAAATGGATCAGTAAAAGGAGATTTAGTAGTACCAGATTTAAAAGTAGCATATACAAAAGCAGCATGCTGATAGTGATAATCCTTCATTTTCTGCTTAACAATATCCAGCTGTGCTTTTATCCTACAATCTGCTATAGTATGGAGGGATATGAGGTGACAAAATTGGTCTCTTAAAACTAGATACCCCAAATAGTCCTTATTTCCTTTAGCTTTCCCAAAATCAAGAAACACATTTTTAACAACCATTTTTGTATCCCGCCACCAAGAGTACCAGGAGTCATAAAGGACAGCCACAGAACCACTAAATTCAAACAACAGTTCTACTTTGGTTTTAACCACAGGATCATCTAATACAACAGAATTCAACTTCCAGCGCCTAGGCATCCCCGGAAAAGCGGGAGGTACATGTGAGAATTGAATATCACACTGTAAAATACAATGATCAGAAAATTCACAAAACTTTAAACCAAAACCATGACCCTTTAACTTACTAGAAGTAAAGATATAATCAATACGGGTACTATATGCACTACGCCGATATGTAAAATCCCCATCCTTATGCAAAGCCCTATAGGCTTCAACCAAATCTGCAGTACAAATAATATTATGTGATGCATGGGAATCACAATATACCTTTTGCTGTACACTATCCCGTATTTTCATATTTAAGAGACAGTTCATGTCACCACCCCAAAATAACATTCTAGAAGAAAATAAAAAAGGTTTAATAAGGGTAAACAATTCTATTCTAGCCTTCTTGCTTTGAGGAGCATAGGTGTTAATTATAAGTATAGAGAAACCCTCATGCACACAATCTAGCAGTAAAGCTCTTCCTGGCAGAATGTCTACCACCTTCTGAACCCGAATGTGGGGAGATTTAAAAAGAATCCCAAGCCCATCTGCTACATCTTCCCCAAAGGACCAAAAAGAAGGCCCCCAAGGCCAGTGTTTTTTAACTTGGGCAATGTCCTGTAAGGAAGTAAATCTAGTTTCCTAAATAAGTAAAGCATCAAATGGGCAGTGTCAAAAAAACTCCAATAAAGCCATTTGCTTTCGAAGAGACTTAATGCTACATACATTAAGGGAAACCAGACAAAAAGAAGCCATGTATGAGTTTATAAGAAAAAAGTAACAAAAAAAAATTATTCAAACCTCCTCCATATCTTTTTTCCTCTTCCTCCCTACTTTTTTCTTAGAAGGTGGAACACTACAAGGAGTATCCTTGTCACATTCCATTTCTGAAACCATACCAGATAAGGAGGAGACATCCGACTCAAAACCCCCTTCTTGATCCTGAAGCACCTTAAAGGGATTTTGTGTGAGAATAGGGCCAACTAAAACCTTGGGTTTCAAGGAGGAACTAGTCACCCTTTTTTGAGGAAGAAAATCAGCTTCCACCTGGGGGGGGCATCTGTCCCACATCACCCTCTGAAACAATAACTTAAATAGTGGGAGTATGAGAAACAGGGGAAACAGGGGAGGCAGTAGAAGCAGCAGGGCCAGCTGAAGAAGCAGCTGCCTGAGTAGGACCCAGAGAGGAGGACCCAGAGGCCTCATCTGGGACATCAGGTCCAGGTTCTGGTCTGGCAGGCCTGTATCTCTTTTGGGCCTCGGAGACCAAATTCTCCTGGTTAAGGCCCCCAGTTCGATTCTGGCCTGCCCAAGGACACTGATGATAAGCATGGCCAAGCTCATTACAAAGATTACATTTAAACACATTTCTGCAAACAGAGCTGGGATGATCATATTCTCCACATAAAGCACAAATGACCCTGTCGCAAGTGCTACTAAGATGTCTGGGACTACCACATTTGTAGCAAGCTTTCAGTTGCCCTGGGTAAAAAAACACCCCTCTATCCTTCCCCCCAAAAAAACTATTGGGAATATGCTGCACATCATTTCCATTTAAATGCAATTTGACTTTAAACCTCTAACTACCATTCCAAATACCTTCACTATCAATGATAGCTTCAGGAGGCCCCATAACCTGACATTTCTGTTCCATTAAGTAATAACTATCACCAACATTCACCCCCTCATTTCGAAACATTACAACCACTGATTTATACAGAGGTTTAGTAAGGGGGATGGCCCAAAAAGGAGACCATAAGGGCAATGTTTTATTCAATTCATATTTTTTCCAAAAAGAATCGAGCCCTGCAAAGGTCCTAAAACTTATATCAAAGGTGTCTTCCCCCCGATATTAATGAGAGCAAAAATATCAGCAGCTTGAAATCCCATAGAATTTTTTATCAGATATTTAGCCACATAAAGCCTGTCAGGGTGCTCCGGTAGACCCACTCTTTACCGAAGACGTACAGCATTACGCCGAGGGGCTTGCTCAACTTTGTTATTTTTAAAAAAATCTGAATATCTGGGTCCAGTTCTATTGCTCTCTCGACGTGGGGAAGGGGTGGGCTAGGAGAATGATCCCGGTGCTCAGTACAGCCAGATTGATCTGATACAGTAAGAGGGATATGCACCATAGAAAGTTCAGCCACCGAATCTCCTATCCCATCGATAGATGAAAGTACAGGCTTCTCCCTTCCCCCTTTCCAAGCTGCACAGTACCTTGAACAGGAGTACTCCCTGATGAAAATGACTCCCAAGCTGAATCAGGCACCCAGGCCCCATGTGGGGTTTGAATCCAGCCCGCTTTTCTCAAAGACTCGTCCTTTGACCACTCGTCGAAACCAGGCACCGCAGCCAGCTCTGCTATGGAGAAAGACTTCTGCATTCTCTCCGACATCGTCATCGATTCCGTCACTGGCAGCTGAACTCCCGAAACACTCTTGACAGCAGATGTCAAGACAGGCTCCACGGGAAGAGGCAGGGACTGCACCGCTATCTCTCCACTTGTAACAGAAGGCACAGCCATAGTATGCACAGCCATATTGGTCGGTACAGTATGGAGAGAGGAAACACTCGGACCAGCTGGTTCCCGACAAGGTAAGCCCTCCATAGCTATCGGTACATGCACAACCTCTGTCTGCCTTATAGCAGACTTCTCCTCTGGGACATAACACCAAAGCTTCCTCAGCATACTGAACAGCATCCCTTGGCAAAGAAGCAGCTGAGGCCAGGGATAAAACCTCAGACCGCACCAGACGTCCATCCTCCTCACCCTCCATCCTGCAACTGACCACCACTCTGCAACAGAGCAGCAGTCCCCCTGCAGGCAGAGTAGGGGAATTTCCCCTGTGTCCTGGCAAATTTTCCCTCATTCACTAAAAATACCACCAACAACTTAATCTGGTTCAGGGTAAGTTGGCATTCATCTGTATCCCCCCTCCCCCCAGGTCATGCCTGAAAATAGGCAGGATTTGTCTAGTTCACTTACCCAGTCAACAAACACTAAATAAAATAAAATAAATAAATAAAGGGAAAGGTGTGAGACTGATGGAAAGCCTGAGATAGAACTCCAGAGAGATTCAAGCTAGTAGAAAAGAATACAGAGAGAACTGGTTACTTGGCTATAATGAAAAAGTTAAAGATAATGCAAAGGCAGAAAAAATACAAAACTTAATTTGAAATTTGTTTACAAAGTATGTTATTAAATGTTTTCCATGTGACATCAGGGACTCAACGTTGTACCAATGTACTTTAAATAGTGTTACATTAAGGGTTTTAGCCTTCATCTCAAAACAGTGGGAGGTGAATAACATTGTGGGCTATGGAAACAGTGCTGCTTGTTACAAATATCTGAATCCCATACACATTTCAAGTATTGCTTCATACAGATATATGTTTTCATTATGAGTTCCATTACTAATATCTGTTCTTCTCAGTATAGCTAGAATTCCCCAGACTACTGCCCCAAATCAGCCGCTGGTGTAGCCTACTTGTTAAAGTACAGGACTGTGAACTGGAAGATTTGGAACTGAATTCCTATTCCCTAGACCCCAGAGTCAGTGAAAAAACAATTATGGCTGACTTACCTCACATTATGAATGACTTTTTCAGGTAGTTTGACATTTCTGACTTCAACTAACTGAAGAAAATCCAATCAATTTTTTCAACTTTCACCATTGTTGAATTTTAGAATGTAGTAGTTTGTCATACTTTTTTAACTTGGTTATCTTTTTTATTAAAACTTTGACTATAAAAGTTAATAAAATGTGTGGAAATTCCCCCCCTTGAAATCGATGGGGCACACGCACACACAGCCTTCACCTTCTGACATCACAAAATGGGTCTGCATGTGGCTACGTGGGGGCGTGTTGGTGGGTTAAGATCAGGAAGCAGATCCGTTTTTAGCATTTGAGATTTAGCAGCATTATAACTTCATAAATGGGCAGAAGCAAAAGGAATTATTTGTGCCTCTCAACTCTAGCGTCTGTGAGATATTGCATATGTTGTAGGGAGCAGTAACTAGTCAGCAGCAGCTAAGAAGCTGGCTGCTCTTTAAAAGGCAAATACAAAGTGCAGTGAAACAAATCTACACACAGTAGAGACCCACTAAAGTACAATAACCAGTCAAAACAACAACAAAATATACTGAGTCCTTGAAAGTAACAAGTTGAAGCAGGCCAGTAAAACAGTATACGGTATAGAAAAATAAGCAGCAGTAATACTAGATATTTAGAAAAAGAACTGTGAGTCTAAAATACAGTATAGGTAGGGCCTCTTAAACACCCCATAGAAGCTAGAAGGTACCCTTTTGCAAACAGAGCTAACCGTCAATATATGTTAGTTTACTAGTAGTCGTAGAATCTCCAAGACTAAAAACAGTTTAAGTGAGTACCCCTAGAAATACCTCCTGTATGGTATACCAGTACTGAGATGTATCTATAGTTTAAATATAAAGCTAAAACAAACTTATGCATATTTAAAAAACATTTTCTAACAGTTTCTGAACTTGTTTTGGCTTTCAGCATGTAGACTAATGTGTTTTTTAAAGTTTTATTCATCTTGCCATGAGGACTTTAATATTTAGTCTATCTGATTCCTACAGTGGCAAACAACAAACATTTTGTCCATCGGACCGAACTGACCATGCTTCAGGCCCTGGCCTCCTATGGGTTTGGGATCTCACCAACTGACCACCTGCGCCTGACCTGCTCCACGACCACGTGGGGAATTTGACTTACTCACAATGCCACCACAGCCAAAGAGAGAGCCCAGCTGGGCCACCAGCAGTAGATCAATGATAGTCAATCACCTTGGCTTTTCAAGTTTGCCCCCCCCCGGGTCTCACAGCCCCCAAGCCCTCAACCAGCCAGACAAGCCAGCCCAGCACACAGCAGACACACACACAGACAGACTGACTAGTCTGTGAGAGATGATCCTCCTCCTTCCTACTACTCACTGCCCAGCCCTGGTGGGCCTTACATACACATCCCATACAGTACCTTGCTCAGTGTAGTAGCTTGTTGCCAGTTCAGTCAGGTGTTGGATGATGATTCGGTCAGCAGCGTCTGGTGGATCCATGGCTCAGGCTGCCACTATTGCTCTACTCGGTGGTGGTGCAGGTAAGTTTTTGGAGCTGTGTGCTCCCCCCTCCCAACCCACACAGTCGATCCCAACCTAGACCTACGTCCCCACTCAGATACTCCGCGCAGTGGAATTAGTGCACCTACCACTCCTCTTCCTTTCAGACTCTGAATACCTGACCGAGACTGAGTGAGAGTCACCCAATGATGTCACAGGCTGATCCCGACCACCACCAGACCACTGACTGGCTGCCTTCACAGGATTGCTGCATGGCTTTACAGAAGGTCTGACTGGGTCCTGCACAGCCACATACTAGTCTCTCTCTCTCTCGGCACCAGATACATCAGGACAGTGGACACAGTTAACTTATTGTTAAATTAAAGGCCAAACCACCAAATTCTATCCCTGCAGAAAAACACTGCTCACTCTGTTGCCCACACACCAACACAGATGCCTCCTCTCCTGACAGTTTCCTCACCGATCTAGGTACACTCTCCCCACCACCTCGTGCAGCCAGTCACAGACATTCTTAAGCTCCTGGCTCCTCCTTCTATCTCACCTAATTGGTGGATGCTTCATGTCCAGGAGCCTGAGGTGTATTTTATTGGTTTTAAGGCTCAGTGCAGGTGACTCAGGACCATTAGATATTCATAGCCCCCCGGCCCACCTCCCCCCCCAAGAATGAAAAAAAGAGAAAACGTACTGCAGTGCACCACAAAAATAAACCTGGATTGGTCACAGAATCATCAACTACAGTGGATTTCAACTCCATTATTTTATGACTGCAATCCAATGCAATTGCAACTGATTGCAACTGCATTGAATTGTAACTGACTAGTTCAACTGCCTACTACTGCTTTGGGACTACTGTTCCCCTTACATTAGTAAGCATATTAACATGTTTCTGTACCCCAAAATGTCATCACAATGGGGATTAATAACAGTATGGAGTTTGAATATGAAAGCTGCACTGAAGGGAATTATGTGCAGGAAAGAATTTCACTTGAAGTGAAATATTCTCAATTCATCAACCCAAGACTGGTATTGGTAGTAAACAACTACAGAAAAGCAAAATGTAATTGCCAATGTTAAATACAGGGCTCAATTGGTGAAAGTTGGCCCTCAATTGTTCTTATGTCCAAATGCTGTTGTGCAAGTACAACAAATTGTGCCTTGCTTAAAATGGCCAATTGTATTGTTCTTTGGTAACTGAATTTTTTAAAAGACTAAGAATAACTGTTATTAACTATTTCTTGCACAAATGAAGAAGAAAACTGGATGTTGGCTTTGCATTACCATAAGAGAAAGTCTTGACAGATTGTCAAATGTTGTTTCATCCAACATTATTTCTATATTCATGTAAAGATATCACAGCTTTATATGAAAGTGTGATATCTTTACAGGAACACAGAAATATATCACACATTTACAAAATGACCATTTAAACATAGAAACATAGAAACATAGACTTTGACGGCAGATAAGGACCGCTAGGCCCATCTAGTCTGCCCATTTCCCTACCTACAGGATAGGCCGCAGATTCTAGTTAACCAACAGCCTATTTCTTCCTACCCCCCACAAGAATTGCCTTATGTCTGTCCCATGCATTCTTGAATTCTCCCACAGTTTTAGACCCCACAACCTCCTCAGGAAGGCTGTTCCATGCATCCACTACCCTCTCTGTGAAATAATACTTCCTCACATTGCCCCTGAACCACCCTCCTTCTATCTTTAAATTGTGTCCCCTTGTTCTTGCAAGTCTCTTTTTCTGAAAGATGCTACCCTCTTGGACTTTGTTGATTCCACTGAGGTACTAAAAAGTTTCTATCATGTCCCCCTCCTTCCTTCTTCAAGGGTATACATATTAATCCTTAGTCTCTCCTCATATGGCTTCTCTTGCAGACCCTGCACCATTTGGTTGCCCTCCTCTGGACTACCTCTATCCTGTCTATGTCCTTGCGGAGATGGGGGTCTCCAGAACTGGACACAGTACTCCAGATGGGTCTCACCAACTGTCTGTACAGAGGATAACAACTTCCTGTTTTCTGCTGCTGATGTCTCTCCCTATACATCCCAGTATACCCCAGCCCTCCCTACTGCCTTCTCACATTGTTTGCTAACCTTAAGGTCATCTGATATGATTACCCCCAGGTCCCTTTCCTTTTTTGTTGTTGTTACTACCTCCCCACCCATTGTGTATTCTTCCCCTGGGTTCTTGTTTCCCAGGTGCATTATTTTGCACTTCTTTGCATTGAATCCTAGCTGCCATACTTCTGACCATTCCTCCAACCTTACCAAGTCCCTTTTCATCCTTTCCACGCCTCCTTGTGTATCAACCCTGTTGCAGATCTTTGTGTCATCTGCAAAAAGGCATACTTTTCCTTCCAGTCCCTCTGCAATGTCACTGATGAAGACATTAAAAATGACTGGACCCAATACTGAACCCTGCGGTACCCCACTAGTAACCCCTCTTTCTTCAGAGTGGACTCCATTTACAATTACCTTCTGTGTCCTGTTGTGCAGCCAATGTTTTACCCAGGCTACCACCCTGGGACCCTCCCAGGCTGGTTAATTTGACTATTAATCTTTGTGTGGGACTGTGTCAAATGTCTTGCTAAAAGTCTAGGTAGGCCATGTCCACAGCCCCTCCCTGGTCTACTACTTTGGTCACCCAGTCAAAGAAATCTATTAGATTCGTTTGACATGACCTTCCCGCTGTGAACCCATGCTGCCTTGGGTCCTGTGCTCCACTGACCTCTAGGTACTCAACTATTCTTTCCTTCAGAAGTGACTCCATCACTTTTCCTACCACAGAGGTCAGACTGACAGGTCTGTAGTTTCCTACCTCTGTCTTGGTCCCACTTTTGTGAAGGGAATCACATCTCTTCCTCCAGTCTTGGGTACCACACCATCCTCCAATGATTTATTAAAAGAGTAGCCAGTAGTTTCACTAGTTCCTCCCTTAATTCTTTTAGAATTCTGGGTGAATTCCATCAGGACCCATTGCTTTGTCCACCTTCAGTTTTAGGAGTTCTTGCAGAACCCTTTCTTCTGTGAAAGGACTGGGATTGACCCCCTATCAAGAGTGCTTCTGTTAATTGGATTAGGCACTTCCCCTCCTCTTTGTGAATACTGAGCAGAAATATTCATTCAGTATCCCTGCTTTTCACTGTCCCCTCTGCCCACCCACCGTTCATTCTATTCAGCCTCACTATCCTCCCTTTGTCTTTCTCACGTCGCTGATGTACCTATAAAAGGTTTATCCCTTCTTAACTGAGTTGGCTATCTTTTCCTCAGTTTGGGCCTTTGCTATTCTGACTTCCCTCCCTGCTTCCTTCTGTCTTAACTGGTACAGCTCTCTGTCCTGCTCCTTCTGTGTTTCCTTATACTTCCGGAATGCTATCTTTTTCTTCCTGACTTTCACAGCCACATCTTTTGAGAACCATAGTGGCTTTTTCTTTCATTTTGATTTGTTTATTTGCTTCACGCAAAGGCTTGTTGCCTCTGTGATGGCAGTTTTGATGATTCCCCATTGTTGCTCCACACCTCCTTCTAGCCTGTTTGCTAGTGCTTTTCTGAGGCACTCTCCCATCTTGCCAAAGTCAGCCCTCCTAAAGTCCAATACCCTCACTTCTGTATGGCTTGACTCTGTAGCTGAGTTTAACGTGAACCACACTGTTTGATGGTCACTTGGCCAATTTACTATTTTACATATACCATATTTGTATGATTGAACATTTTTCTAACTTAGCTGATTTTGTACAGTTTAAATATTTTTACATCAGATAATAATGAATGAATGGAAAAGCTTAATTAATTCAGGATGACACAATTAGGACAAGCCTATTTACAATGTTATCCTGCATACATTATTAGTTGCACCTAATATACTCAAATAGATTTTTAAAAGTCCTCTGGATATGCGTGAGGACTTGTGTCATGATTTTAGCAAAATTCCACTATTTGAATTAACAAGTTAAACCACGTAAACTGTTCTCTAACGTCTTGTGACAAGTGCAACAAGTGCTACAAGATGCACTCAGGAAATGAAGCATGCATCAAAATAATGATGCATGCACCATTTTTTATCATAACACAAGTAAACTAAAATGGGCAACTAAAACGGTGTAGGGTCTGCACCGAAGCCATATGAAGAGAGACTAAAGGAACTTAATATGGACCCTCAAGTAAAGGGGGGAGCATGGTAGAAACTTTTAAGTACCTCAAGGAATCAACAAAGTCCAAGAGAGTAGCATTTTTCAGAAAAAGAGATGTGCAAGAACAAGGGGCAGAATGTAAAGATAGAAGGGGGACAGCTCGGGGGCAACATGAGGAAGAATTGTTTTCACACAGAGGGTGGTGGATGCATGGAACAACCTTCCAGAGGAGTTTGTGGGGTCAAACACAGTGATGTAATCCAAGAGTGCATGGGACAGACATAAAGCAATTCTGTTGGTGGGGTAAGAGGAAGTAGGCTGTTGCTTAACTAGGATTTGCAGCTTATCCATTAGGTAGGGAAATGTGCAGACTGGTTGGCCAAGTGGTCCTTATCTTCCATCAAAGTCTATGTTTCTATGTAAACTGCAGCAAATGAGCCAAGGTTTGAAAATAGCATGTCAGCATTTGGTATTTTTATTCTGATGGGGTCTCCCAGTTTAGGGCAAAACAACCTGCACATGGAAAAAAAGAGCACAGGAAAAAGGGCAACCATCAGAGGAGCAGCATGGAATTGTGTCATCACACAAAGAGATCACATACCGCAGTTTGCAATCAGACCTCCCCCATTGCAGGAAGCACCCCCTACATCCACCCTTAAATATATATAAAAACACCTACCCATTGCACGTTGTGGAGAAGAACAGAAACATAGTTACAGCTCCATCCATATGATGCTCACAGTAGCAGACACTCACAAATCCCTGGCATCCACATTACACATGTCCTCATCACAACGCCCACATTACAGACCTATATTATCAGTGCACTATTGACGGTATACTATTCTGATGGGGGTGCAACCTAAACTAAAGAATTGTGCCTGTGTCAAGACTTTTGAAAATCCAGCCCAATATATCTAAAAGATACAGAATAACAATAACAAAAGAATAAATCAAAGCAAATTGTATATTTTGATCTCACATACTATATGCCACTGAAAGATATAGTCAGAATTCAGTTAAAACCTTCATAACAATCTTAATCAATAACGAAGACTTGTTTACTAAGTAATGTTTTAAGCTGTCAGGATTTGTAACAGTAAATGCATAATATATAACCATATATTGAACACAGAAGGAGCTATAATTGTGCCAGAGGAGCAGGGGCAGGGACAGGGGCATGAGCGGTTGCTGGTCACATCAGCAGCAAGGAAGGAGCACCAGGGGCCGCATTGGCGGCAAGGACTATCACACCGGGGGCCGCATCAGCGGCAGGAGGAGCCAGAGCTGCATTGGCAGTGGGAGAGGACCAAGGAGTTCCCAGCGGCTGCAGTGGGCGGTGGGCTAGGACTCGAGAGAGCAGCACTGCTGAGAGCCTGGAGGACATTGGGTCAATAGGAGGCCAGGGCACCAATTTCAAACTTGTTCTGGGCTATCAAGGGTAGGCCCAGCCACACTCAGGGACCTGAACACAAAAGGACCAGTATTTGTTTTCCACCTTCTCACCCCAGCCCCGACTGCTATTAAATAGCTAGAGGGGATGGAGTCAGGAGATTGGAGTGGCCTGATCTGGCAGTGGATCATTTTGGAGGTTCAATGAGAGAAATCTACTATGAGGGAGATGGGACCACATGTTGCTAGAGCTGGCATCTTTGGGAGGGTGGGGGGTGCATAGGGTGTGGGGAGGCCATGATACTTGACTGGGCTTGGAAGTTTGGTGGTTGCCCAGTGTGCTACCAGTTGGCACAGCTCAGGAAGGAAATTGAGGGGATAACAAGGTAGCTAAAGGATCTGGGAGGGTATGGAGGGGGGTGGAGGGCAAGGGCTCACCCACGGGGCTGCATCAAATACTATAGACAAGTGCATAGGGAGAAGAGCTCAGGGTAGTACCTGGGGGACACATGGGGACCCAGACAGAGGGTTCTGAGCGGAGGGCACTCCCAAATTAGCAGGCAGGCATCTGGGGCTGGAAGGACGGAAACAGGGTGGAGGTGGGTGGGTCAGAGGGCATGGAGTTGGTCATCAGGCTCAGCAACCATTTTAACCCTCTATGCCTACTAGGGTAGGAGGGGAGCACTGGGTGGATGATGCAGCTATGACGGGGGTGTTTAGGGAGGGGAAGAGGGGGACAACAGGGGAGCCTGAAAATCATGAAAAATAAGGGGGATCAAGGAGTGGAGAAAATGGGTGGGGTGGATCAGAGTGGGTGGAAGAAGAGGGGTAGGGGGAAAAGGCAAGAAGAAGGACCAAGCATACAAGGGAGGATGCAGTAAATGGGGCAAGGGGTTGGGTCGGGGGAATGACAGGCAAGGAGGTGTTAACGCAGATGGGACAGAAGGAGGATGAGCCAAGCTAGGCTAACAGATGGGGTAGAAGGAACAGTCATGAACAGGAACAGAGGGGTAGCAATGCAAAAAGACACTCGGGGGCAAGGATTGGAGGAGGGGGGGCACAGTCAATAGGGAAAGAGCAGCATATGACACCCAGATAATGGAAGGAAAGAGGAGCCGGCTGTGGGAAGGGGCCAGCAGAAAGGTTGAGGAATGGCATGGAAGGAGGGGAAACCTGGGAGTTGAGAATGGAAGCAAGGGGGTGGTTAGAGTGTTACTGTTGGGGGATTCTATGATCAGGGGTATCAAATGGAACAGGGAGAGTGAAGACTGCCCCGTTAAAACCAACTGCTTCCCCAGTCTGATGGTGCACAAGGCTAAGCATGAAGTATAGTCACTGGCAAGGGAATGTGGGGGTTCCCCAGACATGCTGGTTCACTTGGGTATGAATAACATAGAGGGAAATAGTGAGCTAGAGATATAGGCATGGTTTTGGGAGCTAGCCAGGATTTGTCATTCCATAGGATGCTTGATTTCTTTCTCAGAAATCCTGCCAGTGCCTAGGGCTAGTGGGGAGAACAAGCAGAAAATTAAAGTGGTTAATCAGTGGCTCAGGGAGTGGTGTGAGGCCAGGGGGTATGGGGTTTTATTTATTTACTGATTCGGAAAAGACCTTTGAGTGCAAGCTCTTTTACAAAGGTTCCATGTCATAGATTGCAAAACAAAGTACAATAGGTGAAAGCATAGGTACATTACAATGAATGATACAGCTTGGATTCAGAACTTACAGAATAACACCAAAACATAGGCATTGGTTAAATAACAAGAACACTTTATGGGGGGGGGATAAGCAACCACAAAGTGCCTTATCAGTAGTTCAGAGAGACGGGGATAGTTGGCAGCGGGGTGAAGAAAAGAGGTACGAGAGAGAAGTATGTACAGCGGTGGAGGTGAAAGGTGGAGAAAGAAGGGTGATAAGGTATAGGGAGAAATGGTGGGGTGAGGGGTGGCTGAGTGAGAAGACATGCTGGAGTAAATGGTGGGGTGTGAGGGGCACGGTCAGTCAGCCTGCATGAGTAGTGACTGTTAGGGAAATTCACTGGACTGTGAGTTGGGGAAGGGGGAGGGGCTGGAGGGGGATGGGGGGGTAACCTGGGAGGATAAAGGGCTGTATGCTAGGGATAGGCTCCATCTTAATTTGGAAGGAGGAAATCCATAAGCTGAAAATAGAGGGGTTCATCAGTTAAAGGTGGGGTTTAAACTTATGAAGTGGGGAGGGCTGGGAGAAGGGGCTGTTGTGAGGGGTCTGATAAAAGAAGGACTCATTCTCCACCCCCCTAGGAAGCTGGAGGAATACTGGAAAAGACCAACAGGTAAGGTGCAAGGGGGGGGGGAAGACTGCAGTCACGTGGGAATATGAGGGGGGCTGGGAGGGTAGGAAAGGAATGGAGGGTGGTCCTGCTAAATGCCAGGAGCTTAGAAAATAAGATGCTTAAGCTGCAGACAGTGCTAGCTGAGGGGGCATTAGATGTGGCAGCTGTCACTGAAACTTGAGCCACCCCAGGGCATGACTGGGACTTGAACCTGGAGGGCTACACTGTGTTCAGGATGGACAGGGAGGAGGGAAGGGGGGGTAGCACTGATAGTCAGTAATGGCATTGATATAGGAGGGGTGGAGGAGGCAGAGGGGACCGTGGAGGATATTTGGATCACCCTGAAAATGAAGGGGGCTAAGACAGTAAAAATAGGAGTGCTGTACAGACCCCCTGTGCTGGCGGAGTAATTGGAAGAGAGACTAGTGGCAATTCTTATGAGACACTGTAAACTGTGCTAGCTAAGTGCGGTGGTGTTGGGTGATCTAAACATGCCAGCAATGGACTGGGGGACTACGACGTCCTCGGTGGCCATGGAGTAGAGGTAGCTGGATGTCTTCCAGGATGCATTCCTAAACTAGCAGGTGGATGAGCCGACTAGGGAGGACCTGATACCGAATGTAGACCTGGTGGATAGTGACCAGATATGGGGCCTGGAAGTGAGAGACCCATTGGCAGGTCATGATCATGACATGGTCTCGTTCTACCTGGACCTAGGGGGGAGGAAGGATGCACAATGAAGGTGGTAATTGACTTCAGGGGGGCGAACTTCAAGAGGATGGAGATGATCCTCAAGGAACATTTAGATGGGATAAGGCCAGACATTGATGCCTACAGTCGGTGGGAAATCATTAAAGGGGGGGTTAAGGAGGCTACTAAGACCTGTGCAAGACTGAGGCACAAATGCGGTAAGGACTGAAAAGCATGTTGGTGGACCCAGGAGGTTCAGGAGGTGGTGAGGGAAAAGAAGGCTGCCTATAGGAGCTTCAAATGCTCAAGGAGTGAAAGGGATCGAGGGGAGTATGAGCGGACTGCAAGAAGGGTCACTAGGTTGGTGAGGTTGGCTAAGGTAAGGAAGGAGCAGAACCTGGCCAAGGGAATCGGGGGGGGGTACAAGGGGTTCTTTAGATATATTGGGGAAAAAAGGAGGGTCAAGGGGCAGATTAGCAGGATTAGAACAGGGAAGGGATGGGCACAAGATTTGGGGGAGCAGGCTGAGGTACTAAATGAGAACTTTGCCTCAGTCTTTATGAGGGAGAACAGTGGGGCTGCATCATGCATGGGAGGAGACTGTATAACTGAGGATGGGGAGGGATCATTACTGATCCAGAGCCCAGGTGGGCCAGGGGGGTGAAATCACAGACAGGAGAGGGGAAGGTAGAGCAGGGGGACAAGGGTGAGAATGTGGAGGTGGAAATCCCAGTAAAGAGAATGAGGGTAGCCCTCAGGTCACTTAGGATGGAGAAAGCACCGGAGTGGGATGAATTACATCCCAGGGTTCTGACGGAGCTGGTGGATGTCCTGGCGGAACCCCTGGCAGAGCTTTTCAACATCTCTCTGATGACTGGGTGGTTCCCCCAGGATTAGAGGATGGCACATTTTGTGCCTATCCACAAGAAAGGATCAAGGGAGGAGGCGGGAAACTACAGGCCCATCAGCCTGACATCGGTGGTGGGCAAGGTGATGGAGGGTATTATCAAGGAAAGTCTGTGGGGGTACTGGAAAAGTTGGGGTACCTGAACGATAGACAACATGGCTTTTTCCCAGGGAAACTGTGTCAGACAAACATTGTGGAGTTCTACAATTGGATGACAAGTGCCCTGGACCAAGGCAAGCAAGTGGACGTCCTCTTTTTTGACTTCAGCAAGGCTTTTGACTCAGTTCCTTATGGGGGTCTGCTGGATAAGCTAGGAGAAATGAAGGTGGGGAAACAGATGATCAGATGGATAGGAAATTGGCTCTCGGAGCATACCCAGAGAGTAGTGGTTGGGGGGTTAGTCTCATCTCCAAGGAGGGTCATTAGTGTAGTTCCTCAGGGATTGGTCCTAGGGTTCCTTCTGTTCAACGCCTATGTCTCAGAGATAAGGGAGGGTATCAGGAGTGAAATGAGTCTCTCTGTGGATGACTCGAAGCTGGGAGAAGTAGTGGATGGGGAGGAGGGGAGGGTGGCCCTGCAGGGGGGCCTAGATGCTCTGGAGAGGTGGTCAAGGAAGTGAGGGATAAGGTTCAATGCAAGGAATATACTGGGTCCTGCACCTGGGCACCAGAAACCCTGGCCAGGCATATACTCGGGGGGGGGGGTGCTACAAGTCTCGATGGCTGAGAGGGACCTGAGGGTGGTGGTGGATGTCAAGATGAACAACTCTGAGACTTGTAGGATGGCAGCGGCCAAAGTCAACAGGATGCTGGGATGCATCACTAGGGGGATTATCTCCAGAAGGAGGGAACTGATACTCCCTCTGTATATTTGCTTAGTTAGGCCACACCTTGAGCACTGTGTGCAGTTTTGGAGGTCACACTTAAAAAGGGACATTGCACTCCTGAAAAGGGTCCAGAGAAGGGCAACAAAATGATCTGGACCTTGGGTGAAAGGATCTATAGGTAGAGGTTCAAGGAACTCAATATGTACACATTGGAGGAGAGAAGGGACGGGGGGGGACATGATAGAGGTCTTAAAGTACATTAAGGTGATATATAGTTGAGGCTCAGTCAGGGGTCTCCAAAAGAAGTAGGGGGCAACTAGAGGGCACTGGTGGAAGCTGGGAGGGACTTAGGGGGGAAAGGAGGAGGTACTACTTCACTGAGAAGGTGGTGGGACCATGGAATGTGCTTCCCAGAGGACTAGTGGAGATGGATACTATGGAGGGGTTCAAGAGGGTTTGGGACAGGTGTAGGGGAAGGGTTGTGCTGGCAAAGCCCAATACAAGGGGAATATCCTGGGCTGGAAATGAAGAATCCCAAGGGGATGGGGGGGGCAGCAAGGTCAGCTCCAAGGTTGGGGGCTGACCAAACAAGCAGACACAAAAGACCGTTAGTATGCTAGTATATTTCCATAAAATATATGAGAATAGTCATCTGCAATGATGCCAACAGGAGGCAAAAAGCACATTTACACAATGTATCATAGACTGAAGGAGAAGAGAAAACATTTAAACAAATGTTTCCAAACCCATCTTACCCTTTGTGCTGAACAGCAAGTATTCACTGAAACTATCTATAATATAGACACATACTGATTAAGGTATAGCATCACCAAGACAAAGATTGATAGGGGCATGTTTCATTGGGGGATTATAAATTAAACGGTAATTATAATACCTAATAATCATATTATACACTATTATATAACTATCAAATGAATAGGGCTAATTCAGAAACCTATTTGGTTGAGAGGTAGTTTCAGTTGTGCTATTCCCTGCCAAAAGGCTTATCCAATTGTTAGGAATCTTTAATCCCTCAGTCTTACAAGGCCTCGATAATCAATTCTCCCACTCCCCCCATCAAGTATACAACAACACTGTCATATTTTCCAGTCCTTCGTAAAGCAATCCAGCTATGTTATCACCTGCCCTCATTGGGATTACCAGAAAATCTCTCTGGAACTGCTTTTGATAAGGAAGTACGTAACAAACTGTCCAAAGGGGTCACCTAAACTGACTGCACAAGATGCATTCACAAGATGCCATTAAAGATATCACTTAAAATACACCAGTAGACTTTTTAAAGAAAATAGTACCTCACAGTGCTGGCCTAATGACAGCTCAAACCACTGGATAGGGCAAATGATAACACTCCCCACTAACTCTCAAAGTGCAACTGGAGTCTAGTGTTAGCACTGCCATGCTGAGGCATTATCTCTCACACACATGCACATGCACACAAAACCATTTACATCTAGTGTTAGCACCAGCAACTGACCACACTAGAGTTGAATACACATAACTATTTTGCATAAAAGTAAACCTACATACTAAGGGCCTGATCCTCATAGATCTCAGGAGGCCTTGCACACCTACAGAGTGGGGTATATCATGGATCTGGTGGTGTGCTGATGTCTAGCTCCACTCATGTGGAGACCTTCATGCATCCATAGTCCTGGATGAGCACCACTTCCACACCTGATCCCATGCCTCTGGCACATCTATGCATGTGACTGGATCCAGGACTGGCAGGGGAGTATGCTAGTGTCTTATTCACAAATGGGTCTCAGCAGTGTTGAGGGCTGACAAGAGGGATGCAGGTTGCATAGTCTGGTTGTCTGCCATAGTGTTTATGTGCCCCCTTTGTCTAGTGTGCCATTTACATGACAGCACTGGGGCATATCAGTTTCTCCTCAACATAACCCCAGACCTCCAGTAGTTATGGAGGGCTGCAAGATATTCAGGCTAAATTCGGGCTTGTGACATCTTGAATAGTGTCCTGTAAGGGAATACAGCAGTCATCCCACAAACCGCTGCTCCATGTGTAGTGGGGGATCCGATGAAAGGCTGACATGAGCATCTGATTGGATGTTTAAGTTCTAGGACAGCTCTGCCCCCTGGATCTCCCCAATCCAAAGCTCCACACCAATGGAGAGTGGGGGTGGGTAGAAGTGCAGACAGGCACTGGAGTGTAGGTCCTTGCAGCTGGAATATGCACACAGTGTGGATATCAATGGCTACTTTGTGGTTTGAGCCCCAAACTACTAACTGTAATAAAAAAAAATATATAATTTCTCAATATCCCACAAAGTATCAAGCAGGTTAGTTTTATGATAACAGTAAGACAGTCTGGGATGTGTATTTATGTATTACAGCACTTCTAATGTTGCTGATGACACTTGGTTTGCCTTGTTCTTCAAAGTACACCACTAGCATGCCATTATCTTGTCTCATTGTTTGCTGAGAAAACAACAGTAAAATTAAGCATAAAAAATGTGCTGTAACTAATGAGTAAGGGTTAGATTTTTAACTGTGTATTGTGGACTTGTGTCATGATTGTGCAGCATCACTGATGCTTGCGCAAATATGCTAATCCACCTACAAGGTGGTCTAACTAATTGAGTTACTCTGCTGCGACTTGTGGCATCATGGGAACTATATAATAATGCATGTATCACTATTTTGCCATACAGTATTGGCAACTGCCATAAATGTGTCAAAACATACAAGAATAACAACCAAACCTTTTGGCAGATTGACCCTGATACAGGCAAACACCAAAATCCAGACATACATTGTAACATGTGCTCTGAAAAATCCAGTTCTGGATCAGTTACCTTCTTTCTCTCGCTCTCTTGCTCTCTTCCTGTTTTTTTTTTCTCCTGTAGCCTTCTGCTTCCATCTTTGTACTTATTATTATGGCAAACAAATGACTCATAGTATACCCAGTAAGCATGCAGTCCATGACGAGAGTAGCCTAAAATGAAACAGATGCAAATGAGTAAGGTCTGCTATTTAAATGATAAATTATCTGTGATATATGACTATTTAACATTAAGTCGAAGTTCAACAGAAGGGAACACACTAACAGTAGGCATTACTGGATTTCAAAGCATAAATTGCTGTGGGTACTGTTTACATTTTAAGTCTTAGAGAACATCTGGAACTCAGTTGTTCAAGATTTTCTTTTAGATGGGATACAGCCACAGTGCAAGATGTATATGGGTGAATCCATTAAGATGAAGGGTACAATCATACAAGGCTCTGTACAACAATTTATTTTCTAATCTCCTCTTCATTGTTGTCAAAGAAATTTAAAGATGACTGTGTGGTAGAGATTATCAACAAATGATTGGACTGAACTGCAAAAGATACCAACAAGGTGGCTATGCATTAAATCCAAGTCTGCAGTCTGCCCTTGAAAGTTATGCCTTCATTTTCAGTGAGGACATAGGTGAAATACAAAAAAACATAGCCTCAGCTGGTTGTTCGCCCCAGTGCTTGCCCCCTGATTTTATCAACCAGGATTTGTGAGGCAGATTTTCCATTCTGCCACAAAGTATCCAAATTTGAATAAGTGCTGTCTTCTACTCCATTAAAGATGTAGCCCATATCAGACTCTGGATGGATTTGGGAAATCTGCCAGATTTCATTGCAGTTTTCATTCTTTACAACTGCTTGCAGGACAGTATTTATGTAAGTGAACATCTTTACCTGATGCTTTTTTATAATTTAATTAGAACATTTTAAACAAGGAAAAATTTACTTAACTGAAAGCACCATATTTACAACCATGGCCTGGGGAAAGGAAAATGGAAGCACGACATACTATGTATTGACATACCTCAAAGCAAGGTATAGGTGATGTAGCTACAAATAGGAAAGTGCTACTTCTGTAGCACAAAGTCACCATTTCAACACTGCTGGAAAATATGTAAGTGCTTGAAGTTACAGCATGTACTTTTGTTGTTTTGGAGGACTTGCAGTACAAATATCCTGTGGAAAATATATTATAATGAGCATAGAAGGCAGCAGACATTTGAGAAAGAACATTTACTAGAGTTTAAATACTTTGTGCCACTGAAACAAATTGTTCCAGTAAACTATTCATGTCAGTGAGCACCCATCCTTTTAAAACTGAAGGATGATGGTTTAGTTTGAATATGTAGTGACTTTAGCTTCATAACTGATTTCTCTCATGGATACGGCTTCTTTCTAGTCTTGACCAATATGCTCTTGTTGCAAAAGATCAAGATGGGATGCATCGCTAGGGGGATCACCTCCAGAAGGAGGGAAGTGATACTCCCTCTGTATAACTGCTTGGTGAGGCCGCACCTTGAGTACTGCGTGCAGTTTTGGAGGCCACACTTAAAGCGGGACATTAACCTCCTGGAGAGGGTCCAGAGGAGGGCAACCAAAATGATTTGGGGCTTGGAGGACAGGACCTATGAGGAGAGGCTCGAAGAGCTAAATATGTACATTGGAAGAGAAGAAGGGACCTTGAGGGACGTGATAGAGGTCTTTAGGTACATGAAGAGGGTAAATAGGGAGAAACAGTCGGGGTGCTTGAAGGAAGGAGGAAGGGGCCACTAGAGGCATGGCTGGAAGCTGGAGGGAAGATTCAGGGGAGAAAGGAGGGTGCTACTTCACTGAGAGGGTGGTGGAGCCATGGAATGCACTGCCTAGGGGGCTGGTGGAGGCAGAGACAGTGGAGGGTTCAAGAGGGGTGGGACAGGTACAGGGGAAGGGTTCTGGAAGCAAAATCCAATGCAGCAAGAATATCTGGAACTGGGAAGGGAGAAGCCAGAGAAGGCGAGGGGGACAGCAAGGTCAGCACCGAGGTTGGGGACTGACCAAATGAGCAGACACGAAAGACCGTTAGGCCTATTCTGCTGGCATTTTAGTATGTATGTTAGTATGTAAGATATGTATACTGAAATTAATCAAAAAACATGATTTCTTTACATTGTTTTGGATATAATTGGTGATGGCAGCATTGGGAGAGTACTTGGAGTAATTAAGTTCTGGAACAGGCAGCGGAATTGGCTGATCCATTGGTAGGTCTATCCAATAGCTCTCTAATGACAGGATGGTTCTGAAGGTTTAAAGTGCAACAAATGTAGGTCCACTCCATAAAAGGGAATGAAAAGGAACAAGCAGGGAACTATAGACCTGTCAGTCTTACCTCTATTGCAGGAAGTCTGATAGTGTCACTCAGTGGTCAAAGAGGATCTTGTAGACTACTTGTCGAGCAGTGGTCTCCAGGACAGTAAGCAGCATGGATTTGTGGCAGGGAAGTCTTGCCAGAGTAATCTGGTAATTTTCTTTGACTAGGTATTGAAGGAACTAGATTATGGCCACACTGTATATTTGCTCTACTTTGACTTCCACAACACTTTCAACTCAGTACCCCACAGACACTTGCTGAAGAAGATGGAGTAGCAGGATGTGGCTAAAGTCCTAGTAAACTGGATAAGTAACTGGCTAAAGGGGAGGCAGCAGAGAACAGTGATCAATGGGATAAATCAGAAAAGAGCTAGGTCACGGGGGGGGGGGTCCATAGAGATCTGTCCTGGGTCCGGTTCTCTTCAACATGTTTATCAGTGACATTGGTGAGGGATTCCAGGGCAGGATGTGACTATTCGCAGATGACACTAAGCTCTTTAAATGGGTGGATAGTGACAAGTCAATAAAGGAAATGCCAAGAGACATGCAAAAGCTAGAGGGGGTGGTCAAGGGTTTGGCAGTTGTAATTTAAAATCAAAAAGTGCTAAGTGATGCACCTTGAGAACAAGAACACCAGGACAGAGTACTGGATAGGAGGGGTAATAGTACCACGGTGAAGGAACCAGACCTTGGAGTTATCATCAGCAACTCTCTGACACAACTGAGACAGTGCAACAAGGCTTATATCAAGGCAAATACGATGCCTAGATGTATCAGGTGGGGTACTGATAAAGGAAAAAGGGAGGTAACACTTCCTCTGTATAGATCCTTGGTGAGGCCACTGGAGTATTGGATCCAGTTCTGGGGTCCTCATCTCAGAAAGGATAGGGATAGGCTCAAGACAGTGCAACGCAGGGTAACAATACTGATTCAGGGCCAGTAGGGCATGCCCTATGAGGAGCACCTCAAGGCACTGAATGTGTACTAGCTGAGGACTAGAAGAGGAAGTCGAGATATGATGAAGACTAGGGATGGGCAAACTGACTCTGCTGCCATTCTGAACCCCCACCCCATCCACCAGCCCGGGTCAACTCAGCTCTGACCAGGAAAATCAAGCCTTCCATGGCTTGATCCAAATTGTCAAGTTAGACCGGTTCAAAAGTGCAGTCTGGTCCAGAATAACACTCTCACCACCAGTACTGCATGGAAAAGGCAGGGCAGGGTGCAGAAAGATGCAAAAAGGAAAAAAAGCATTTATTTTTTCCCACTGATCTTTGCCAAAGACTCCCGAGTTCCTGGACTATCACATGACTGACAGAAGAAAACACACATGATCCTGGGGCACTGAAGGGAGCCAACAAATGAGGTATCTGTTCTGTAATTGTCACATGTTCTAGCCAATCCTGTATGTCAGCCACCACAGGACATCCCTAGGAAACCGAGTAACGAGCACCTTTCTGACTTTGCATTCAACGGAGACAGTCATGTGTAGAGATGGGTGAAGTGGCCAAAATCTGCTCCATGGAGTGATTCATGGAGTAACACGAAATCTGTGAAGTGCTCCGCAATGTGAAATGGAGTACTTTGCATCATAATGGGGAACCCGAAGGCCACTGAAACCAATGACTTTGTGTTATTCCGCCTTCCCCAAACCACTTCTCCACCAATTTTAAGGTGAAGTACATTGAACTCAACGTACTTCGCATCACTTCGCCTTGTTATTGAGCTCCAAGGTGAATTTGCCGTGCTTCATGGGATTGCAGGTCACATGGGCTCTAGATTGTTCTGCACAGCCTCAGTTCTGTGTAGTGTGTGTGAAGTGGAAGATGGAGACAGTTTCCTCTCAGAGCTCTGCCATTCAAATCCTCTCAAAGCTGTTAAAAAAGCCTTTTTGAGCCATTTTGTTTTCTCAGAATTTAGTACATCGATTGTAGGAATCCCTCCTGTGCTCATATCAACAAGTGTTTATTGTTTGTGTATGGATTTTGAATGTTAATTTAGAACAGTCAGTCTATCTACTGTGATGTGTGCTTTGGGGGATGTATTTGTTGTGTAGGTGGATTAACTGGGAGAAAAAAGCAGTCTTTCTGTTTTGGTTATATTTTTTTTGTATAACTGTATTAATGGTAAACTTTCCTCCCTTTCACTTTGCCTTTTTTTACATGTTTGCTGCCCCTTCCCCCCTTGCTGTGTGTCACTCCTTTCCTTTGTCTTCTGTGTAACCTTATCTCTACTCCTGCTGCCCTCCCCATCTCCCACTCACCTCCTTTTTTATTTCTCTCCACAGCCCTAAAATGCAGGAGCTCTTTGCCCACAGAGCTGCTGTGTACCCCCCCCCACCCAGATATCCACCAGGTACAGGAATGGACGGTTGAGCCCTCATTTTGAAATTGGTACCTTTTCTGCTTGCGCTTTGTTCCAAAACTTCTGCTGCTGCAGGCTACATATTTTGACTACATAATATGTCCTTGGCTAAACTAGTCTGTAGCTGCTCAACGCGCTGTCTGAGACTGCCTAATTTTAAACTCACTCTCACTCATGGAGTGCTGCATTTAATGCAAAGCAGACACGCTTAGTCTCTGAGCTAATTTTAAAGACCCTACCTGAACAGCGCTCGGTGCTCTGGTGGCTGCCTTGCTCTGACTGTGCAGTGACACGGTTATCTCGTTGGCTCTCTGGACTTCCCTGCAGCCACTCTGTGGCTGCTCCCCACTACCACCCCTATCCTTAGCCGGTATTAGCTATATAGTGGCAGGCTCAGGCTAGACCATGCTCAGGAGAATTTTAACTATCTCCTCACTTTCTCACTAGGAGGGTGTCTGAATATTTCTGTCTTGGATCCCTTCTTCTCCTCTAGCAACTACCTCAGCTAAACCTGAATAGCTTGTTTTCTGCTCAGTCCTCCAACCATATCTAATATTGCTGTTCTTAGCCTAGTCTACCCTTCTACTTACAAATGGCTACCTCATCAAATAACTACATGTCTAGAAAGCCATGTGTACTCTTTATGCCTCTTTCTCTCCTTATTACCCTCATCTGTTTCCTTCTACTGTTCTGCCCACCTTCCATGTAGTTTCACAACACCTCTGCAGAGTACTCGGGCCTCTCCAACAAGCTTACTCTATTGCACATGACCATAGTCAACTCACCACTTTTAGCCAACTATAAGTTCATCTACTGCCTAGCTCTTATCCTGCAAAAATCTCCACTCCACCATATCTCCCTGTCTACCCCTTTCATCCACTGCAAATTGTGGTACCTGCTACTCCTAGCCTTAATGTTAGCTAGGGACATTGAACTAAACCCAGGACCCATAAGTAGCTTACCTCACTGTAACTCAACCTGGAGGGACACCAAGGGCATCCACATATTTCACCTGAATATAAGGAGCCTTCCACGAAATCTCACCGAACTTGAGGTGTGGGTTGTTCAATATAACCCTGATATCCTTTGCCTATCTGAAACATGGCTAAAACCCTCCAACCCTGATCACCTCTGCTCTATATGGAATTGCAACCTAATTAGGTAAGACCAGCCTTCATCAAAGCATGGAGGTGGTGCAGCTATTTTCTACAAAGCTCATCTGCTACTGTCTTATAATATCTTACCCACCCTCTTGCATTGTGAAGCAATTCATGCAACCTTGCAACTTGGCTCTAAGAAACTACACATTGTTTGCACCTACAACCCACCTGGTGGTGGTGTCACTGGCCTCAGGGAACTCCTCTCCCAAGTGAATAACACCATTGGCCAGAACGAAGTCCTCATACTGGGGGACTTTAACCTAAACTGGATCAGCAGATCTAACCAGTCCTCTCACACAGTGGTACGAGGCCACAACCTCCACCAGCTAGTTATTGACCCAACTATGATCTTGCCTCCACCCCGGTCCAGCACACTAATTGACTGGGCCCTTACAAACCACATGGAAATTATAGTCAGTGCAGGTACTCTTGCTGATACAATAAGTGATCTCTTACCAATCTACTGTATCTGGCGCTCCACTAGTAGAACATCACCTCCTACAAAACTTTTCACCTTCCGTAACCTGGCTAACTTTAACCTTACTCAGTTCATGCATGATCTCTCCATGACTCGTCACCCATCTACACCTCTACCAATGCCCAAGCAGCCCTTGACCTCATCCTGGCCAGGTTTGGTCCTCTCCAAGACACCCATGCTCCCAGTGTCACACACCACATTTGTGGAACCCAAACAAGATGGTTAACTAAAGACCTTCTCACCCAAATAAGAGCAAGGGACAAATCATGGAAGCATTTCAAAGCCTCAGGGCATCAGTCTGACTATGATGGCTACAGACAATTGAGAAATACATGCAAAAGAAACATTTGACTCGCGAAAAGCTCTTTCTGCAAAGACTTACTAACAAAAGTTGCTGGTGACTCCAAGAAATTCTGGTCAACCATAAAAACCCTCCTTGGAGCTAGTCATACAGCCACTGCTAGTGATATGTTGCTAAATGGCATAAACAGCAATAACCCTGTCACCATTGCAAACTCCTTCAATCACCATTTCACTGACCTCTCTACCTACCTGAGCTCTTTCCCATCAGTACACATAGACACATTGTCCACCCCGGGGATACCGAACCTCTGCTCACATATCATCCATTTACATTTCAGACCACCACAAAAGCTGAAGTTCTAAAGCTGCTGCTCCACATCCCTGACAGTACCAACTTGGGATCCAATGGTTTGGAGCCTAGGTTCCTGAAAGCTACTGCACCTCTCATAGCCTCCCCCCCAACAAAACTTTTCAGCCTATCACTATGCCATGGCACAGTTCCTAATATTTGGAAAATAGCTAAAATTACTCCCATTCCTAAAAAAGGCGATCCTAAAGAAATCAATAATTCTCGTCCCATAGCTATCCTCTCTGTGCTTAGCAAAATCTTGGAAAAATTAGTGGCAACTCAGTCCATAGATTATCTTCAGAAGCACAATCTTCTCTCTTGCTCCCAGCATGGTTTCCCCAGAGGTCACAGCAGTTTCCACCACAATCGTAAAAATCACAAATGACATCTATGCTTCTATGGATTCTGGCCTTCTCACGGGCATGATTTTCATCAATTTAACTAAGGCATTTGATCTGGTTAATCATCCCCTTCTCCTTGCAAAACTACATTCCCTAGGCTTCTCTTCCAATGTAGTGGCCTGGTTTAATAGCTATCTGTCTGATAGGAAACAGACTGTAGTCTTCAATTCAGCCATATCTGACCTCTTGCCTATACATGTTGGCATTCCACAGGGCTCCATACTTGGCCCCTTGCTTTTATCAATCTTCATAAATGACCTCCCACTGCTCGCACTAACCTGCTCATCTCTACTCCTCATGGATGACCTTGTCATCTACCACAGTGCAAGAAATATCTCGGATATAAAACACTGTCTTGCTTTGGATTTCTTAAGTATTCAGTCCTGGCTAACAGAGAGCAACCTCTTTCTCAGTATAAGCAAGTCACAGTCCATGCTCTTTGGCTCACCTGCCAAACTTATAGCAAACAAAAGCTCCCTTAAATTATCATGTGCGGATGGTTCCCCACTAGTTAGCACTAGCTCCTTTAAATATCTTGGCATTCTTCTTGATGAATCTCTAGACTTTGATCTGCACATCACCACCACTTGTAAATCCATCAGTGCCAAGATAGGAGGTGCCTACCATAATCGCTATGCCCTCACCCCATTGGCAAGACTAGCTGTGGCACAAGGCTTTCTTCTCCCTGCCCTGGCCTATGGCTCAGGCACCTACCTCACTGCCACAAAGGCCTCCCTCCACAAATGGGACACTACCTATAATTCAATCTGCTGTTATGCCTCTGCATCTCCATGATACAGGCACCATTGCCAGCTCTATGCTGACCTAAATTGACCCAGCCCTACTGCCCATCAGCTTCAGTCTTATGGCTCTCTAATTGATGGTATTGCTAGATCAGGCCTCTCCCAATCTCTCACCTCTCTGTTTCACTCACAACCCCTCTCTTATAGGCTTATATCTACTGACCAAGCCCCTCTCCATATCCCCAGATGCAAAACCAATATGGGTATACGCGCTTTCTCACACATGGCTCCAAAGTACTGGAACTCTGTTCCTCAAACTATTCGTCAAGCTCCTACCCATGCTAGTTTCAAGAAACTACACCATGATCATCTGCAGGCTACTAGTCCCTGTACTTGCTTTCATCCTTCATAGACTATCCTCCTCCTCCTCCTACCCTCTGCGACCCGAGGCAACAAATTCCCTGACACCTCTCTCCGCCTCTTTCATAACTATTCTAATCCCACAATCATCCCATACACTCTTCTTCTGTTTCCCACCACTCTCCCTTCCCTTTCCTCCCAGCTTCTACACTCCCTAAACCTAATGGTCACATAATGACACTTATTGCATACTGCACATGTTTAGAATATTAGTTTTCTCGCATATGCTTTTGCATTTCTTGCTTTCTTTTGATAGTCAAAACTGTACTTACTGTATCATGCTGAAAATGTTTCCAAATTTGTATCTGACTGTATGTGGTCCTCGTCCTTACTATGTTACATTATCTCATGTGCTGCGTCACATGTATACTTATGTATGTCCTCTTGTATCCTCCTGGGTCGTGCCTGAAAATAGGCATTTCCTGTGCCTAGTGCACCCACCTGGTTACCAAAAGCAAATAAATAAATAAATAAATGTATACACAGTAATATTTTCAGTAATTCTTGACTTTTTTTTGCTGATTGTAATGGTGCAGCAGTGTATAATTTCAGTTTGTTTAAAACATTTGGTTATATTACTAAATGTTTTCAATTTGTTATGCAATACTTGTAGTGTGTGTGTGAGTGTGTGTGCGACGTGTACCATTAAATCAGACAACTTTTAATGTGCCAGAGTAATTGCAGCAGCAGTGTGAACTTGCTATCCACCATACCTGCATGAATTTTTTATACTGCTTTGTGGTATCTTTACTGGTAGTGGACTGTTACTGCCGTGCACTACCCCCCAACCGGCAAAAGATATTCTTTTCCAGATTTGGATTTGTGACTTGTGAGCACTAGTTAGGTGTTGTTTCACCTTTGCATCTGACTCTGTATCCCTTGACTGCGCAGCACAATCTAAATATGTCTGTGTACTTGCAGGACACCATTAATTCTGGGAGGCTTTGCATTTTTTGTTACCCTCTCATTTCACTTCGTCAGCACTGGGGAATTTTCTGGACACAAAACTGTAGCATTTTGGGGATGCACATTATTCTGGTGACTGTGTGTGGCCACTGCTTGCAAGACAGAGTGCACCATTAATTCTGGGAGACTTTGCATTTTTTGTTACCCTCTCATTTCACTTTGCCAGCACTGGGGAATTTTCTGAACACAAGACAGTAGCATTTTGGGGATGCACATTAATTCTTGTGACTGTGTGTGGCCACTGCTCACATGACAGAGTGTACCATTAATTCTGGGAGACTTTGCATTCCTTATTATGCTTTCATTTAATGTCATCAGCACTGGGGAATTTTCTGGACATAAGACAGTAGCATTTTGGGTATGCACATTAATTCTGGTGTCTGTGTGTGATGTGACCACATCCACTGTGCACATGACTGAGTGTACCATTAATTTTTGGAGACTTTGTATTTCTTGTTGTGCTCTTATTTCACTTCGTCAGCACTGGGGAGTTTTCTGAACACAAGACAGTAGCATTTTGTTGATGCACATTAATTCTGGTGACTGTGTGTGTGAGGGCACAGGGGGCTGCCAATATTGTTGCCACTCTGCCTTACTTCGTATTAAGGTGGAATGACAATGCAAAGTAATAATTACAAGGCAAAGTCAGCCTTTCCTATTGGCCACTCCATGTAGTGAAGTGACAACACAAAGTGGCCAGTTCATGTTCACTTCACCAGTGGAATTTAATTTCACTGCATCTCTAGTTGTGTGTGTATGTGTGTGTGTGTGTGTGTGTGTGTGTGTGTGTGTGTGTGTGTATGTAGAGATTTCCAAAAAAAAAAATGGTGAAAATAATTTTGTTAAACAGGAGAGAGAGAGAGAGAGAGAGAGAGAGAGAGAGAGAGAGAGAGAGAGATAGAGAAGAGACTAAAAGACCAACAAATTCTGTTGCAGACAGCAAACAACAGAGTGCTGCAGACTTTGCAGCAGACTGCAGAGTACTGTTATTAAAAAGATTTGTTTTTCATTAGAAAGAGATTTGAGAGAACAATGTATTCTACAGTGGAGTGCAGAGTAGACAGCAGCAGAGTGCACTGCAGATATTGCAGACTCCTAAGTCTACAGTAAAAAATGAAAAAACCTAAACACCCATTTTTGTTAGTCAGAGAAAAACAGACAGGAGAGAGAGAGAGAGAGAGAGAGAGAGAGAGAGAGAGAGACCAATGAATTCAACAGCAGACACGAGCACAGTGCAGAAAATAAAAAAAAAACTATATTAAGGGGAGCAGAGTCAGACAAGACAGGAGGACTCTGTATGAGGGTCATAGTGCCTCAGTAATTTTGAGGGGTGCTTACAGTGCTTAACCGATTTTGAAGGGGGTGTCACCTACTTCTCATACTCTGTGTTGCCCATCTCTGTGCTTGAACTATTATTAGGCCATAGTGACAAACAGTACAGATTTGAAGTGGGGTGGTCATGTTTTTGGCTTTGTGTTGCTCATCTCTGTGCCCAAACTACTTCTAGGTCATTTTTTTATTTATTTACTGAAGAATTTCTCCAGGAAAACACACTGAACAACAAGTTGCTCATCTCCCAGTTGTCCTGGGGGAGAGGGCAGTGGATTACAACAATCAATCATAACATATGATAAGGGCACGATACAAAAAATTACATACAATAAGAAATTATACAATGTGCAAAATTTAGAATTTAGGATAAGTGCTTATGTGGTTGAATTAATAAAGTATACGGTAGTAAGTGCTTACAATAATTTATTTACAGTGTTATGATTAGGGTGTAGAAGGGAATATAGTAGGAGTCCTGCAGCCTTGGGGGGCACAAATTATAAGTAACAGTTTGGCAGGGTGAAAAGAGGTGCCAGGGTGAAAAGGTAAGCTTATTAAAGGGAGGCTAGAATAGATTAAAGTGGCAAGTTTCTTAGTAATGAATAATGCATGTATTTACTGTAGTTAACTGATGGGGGAATAGGAGAAGGGTTTGACAAGGGAGCCAGTGAATTCAGAGAGATGGAATTCTACAGGGATTGAGATATATATGTAGGGGTACTAGGGGAAAGGTTAGAGTAATGAGCATAGAGTTATGAGGTCAGGCACTGTAATATAGACTCTGTGTTGCCCATCTCTGTGCCTGAACTACTACCAGGTCATATGCATTGTTTTATGAGCTGGAGTGAAAATAAACAATTTATTTTCACTCCAGCTCCCTTACCAGTGAAAATAAAGTAATTTCTTTACACCCATTTGGTATTATTTTTATATGTCTGGCAGTTTAGTCTGGAGGTTAGAGTAATGAGCTGTGAATGAGTTTGATATGTCTAGCAGAACTGGGTTTAATCTTACAACCTCCACTTGCATACTGTTTGACTCTAAGCAAGTCACTTAACCTCACCAGTGCTCCCACATTGCCCTTGTAATGGCAGCTCTGGCAAGTGGTCCAGAAACCAAAGAATAAAATATATAAATATCTATGTATAATATATATATATATATATATATATATATATATATATATATATATATATATATATAAAGGGCTGCATCCCAATAGTTAGGGTTCAATGGCCACTTCTATGTTAAACTCAAAATATTACACTTTAATAACTTTTAAACCGTTAAATTGATTTGTATGATGTTTCGCTTGCACCATCAGGGACCAAAGATTTATTGATTAGCCAAGTTTTGTTCCAGTCAGATGTGTGGGTGCTGAGACACATAGTGTGAAAATATTTGAAAATTACTTTTTGTTTGTCATTTCTTTGTCATGCTGCAGTGCAAAACTGGTTTGGAATTTTGGTTGGAAATTTTTAGAGTAGAAAGGTCTTGGATCAAAGAGGTGCCTGAACATTTGGTGAAGAAAATATTAATCCATTCCAAAGTTTATAAATCTTAAAGTTTACCATTGTTTCCTATGGGAATTTCACTCTGCAGTTAGATATCCCGATTGATGAAAAAGAAGCAGTAGTAAAAATGTTTTTTTATACAGGATTCAGAAGAGCAGCTTCAGTACAGCATCGGGACTACAAGAATACTTTGTCCCAAATGGGTAATCCCTTTTTACAAATGTGTCATCTTGTGTTGCAAATGGTGAATCTTTTCCATGCTGCCACCATCTTGTTTTCTCTTAGCGAGGAAAACAAAAGTGAAGAACTGAAGAAGAGGATCTTTTTCTGAAGTAACCAGCACATGTGTTCTGCTAATCTGGACCCACTGTATCAGATTCTGCTGTTAGCTTTTTTTGTAAATTACCTGGAAATGTGTTTTTCTGATATGCTGTAATCCTTTTTTGCAAATTGCGAAAAAAGAAACATGAAACAAGGATTTGTCTTTTTTCATAAATTGCGGAAAGGTAAATGCTAAAAAGGATCCTGCTTTGCAATTTCTGACAATGAACACATGACAGGATTCAAAATGTTTGAAGAACAGATTTTCAAGTTATTTTTCTAAAGAGTAACTGCAGAATCATGTGGAATGGCTCCTGATTATCAGAACGCATGTGTTGCTTTAAAGTTACTATATAATTTTCTGTTAATATTCAAATTCAGATCTCCCTGGTGTCCAGTGGCACCACTGACCATCCAGTCATTGGCCCCATTGTTTCTCTGGTGTCTAGTGGCAACCCTTACCCTCTGATCACTGTTGCTGTACTTTCCCTGGTGTCTAGTGACAACTCCCACCCTTAGATCACCATTCCCATTGTTTCCATGGTGTCTAGTGGCTCACCTCCCCCTCTGATCCTCATCCCTGTTGTTTCCCTCATGTGCAGTGGTACCCCACCACCCTCTGATCACCATCCACCTCATTGTCTTTATTCCTGGTGTCTAGTGGCACTCCCCATGCTTTAATCACCATCCCTATTGTTTCTCTTCATGTTCCCTGGTGTCTAGTGGCACACCACCACCTGCCTACCACTTCCCATACATTAGTGTTTACATCCCCAAGGCATACCTCCCATGCCTGTTGCTGCCTGCTGGGTAAGAGTGGGATTTTAGGGTTGGAAACCCTAACAACTCATTTCCCTACTTTTGTTGCTGGAACCCTAACTAGTGCATTACCAAAGTTTTTTTTTTTTGCACACATATTATACAAATTACAGTCTAAAATTAACCTTGCATACCAGTGCATCATTTTTCATTATAGAGTCCATAAAGAAAAGTTCAATGTGCTTCACAACTTGATACAATGTATGCTTGTGTGCCTTAGATACATTGTGTCTGTTCAGCTCTCCATTCATGGGATATACCACCCTACAGGGATACGATGGTGAGGAACCTTAGAGGAGCGTTCCACCCCTATAGGTGCCTCAGGAATGATTCCCTTGGCTAAAGGTATCTTAGGAAGAAGCCCACAGAAAAGATAAACGTGCCACTGGAGGAGAAGGGGAGAATGGTGGGGCAACAAAGAAAAAAATCCTGGAACAGTCCAGGAAGAGTGGCCTTTTAAGGCCTGATAGGGCAGTGACATTGCTGCTCCACCCATTGAACCACAGACATAACCTTGCCATTCAATATGCTTACACAACTTGATGTGATGTATGTTTGTATGACTTGGATATGTTGTGGCTGTTCGCCTCTCTATCCATAGGATATACCACCCTACAGGATTATGATGATGTGGAACCCTAGAGGAGGGTTCCATGCCTGTAAGTGCAATGGGAGTGATTCTCTTGCCTAAAGGTAGCTTAGGAAGATGCCCAAAAAGAATACCCAAAAGGGTGTTGAGCTTCAAAGAGGTGAGAAATCAGAATATATCGAGACCGGAAAGTAAGGTGAGAGACATAGAAGGGAAGGACAGGAGAAGAATGATATATGGTGAGGACAATGAATGAAAGGAAATCTGACAAGATGCAGAAGGGTGTACTTCCTAAGGTGAGAGGGAACAGCCAGGGCCATCAACCGACTTCATCTAACAGCAGAACCTAACTACGGAACCTATGAAAAGCACCAACCCTGTCTAAGATTATGACCATTGGCATGGAATAGAGGAAAACCCCCTTTGAGGAGGAAACCTCTGGGAATCCAAGAACTAGATCACCTTCCCTCCAAGCTGAAGAACGTTTTGGTTAGTGATGGCTCAGCTACTACAATTAGAGTTGAGATTGAGGGATGAGGAAAGTATTGCAATTTAGAGGAAGCTCTAGCTCTGATCTTCTGAAGGGATAGCTGTTGAGGGTTGCAAGCGATGTCTCTGCAACTAACCCCCAAAAGCAAGAATGGATGTATGATGATGGACAGGAGCCTAGAAGGCCTGAACAGTTAAGGATAGGAATGAAATGGATGATGTATGATTATGAAATGAGGCCTCAGAGGCCAGTACAGTTAAGGGCAAAGGAGGAGAGAGAAAAGACAGCCAAGGCATTCAGCTGGCCTACACGAGCCTATGAAATAGACCAGATGAACCAGAGGTGGTCAGATGGAGAATGGTGTAGAGGGTGCCTCAGAACCCACTCAGGCAGTCAAAGAGGCCCTGATGATGACAGCCCCATCCCCTCACAGCCTGAATTCATACATTCTACATCCAGATGTGTTGCTGAAATGAGGGACAACTGAAGGTCCACCTGAAGTGAAGACATTCTCACTATGGGCCAGGGAGAAGGACCCCATTCTAAGCTTTTCATGCTCTAGATATGGACTTTGCGGGATGTATGATGATAGAAAGAAGCCTTGAAGGCTGGAACGGTTAAGGTGAAATATGAAATGGACGATGCACGATGATGGAGAGAAGCCTTGAAGGCCTGAATGGTTTAAGTTGAGGAATGACATGGATGAGGTATGATTATGGAATGAGGCCTAGAAGGCCGGTATGGTTAAGGTGAAATATGAAATGGACAATATACGATGATGGAGAGAAGGGTATGGTGAAAGCAGGATAGGGGAAAAATCCCAAAAGAAAGCACTGGATGAGGAAAGAGAAGAGGCGACGGTCAAGGGAGCAGGCTGAGAGACCATGGAGTGAAATGGGCATAGAAAGGAATGCAGTAAAAGTAGATAAGGAGATACCGAATGAACAAATACATCCTATACCTAGTGGTCCCAGGTAGGACCAGCAAGAATGGTTGACAGGATGGAGATGGACAGCCAATAGGGCAGGAACCCCAAAAGAAATGGAGAGCCAAAAGCAAACACAGGAAGGGATGACAGGGAGAAAGCAGCTCAAAATACCCATGGGACAACAAAATGGAACACCAATGTCGAATCTGGGGCAGAATGTAGACATTGTCACATAACAAGTAGAGGAGCAACTGGAGGGCAAGCAGGTTGCCAGGTAAACTGAGCCCCAAGAAGGGGGAATAGGCTAGACTGAAGATAAGAGTCCAGCTGAGGCATCATGAAGGCATAACCAGAGGTTGCAGTTGAGATCCCCATGAAGTCATAGCAACCCCCAGGACACCCACTGCAACCCCAAAAATAAAGGGGTCCTAACAGGTTCCAAAAAACAGGAAGTGGATGGAGGATAGTTGGAACACCTATAAGTTTGCTGAACTGGGCAAATGCAATCCCTGAGTCTGTGAAAGGATGCCAGGGCAAACGGTGAAGCCCCGACCCAACCCATGAGTGATGGCTGAGGAAACGCAGTGCGCTATGAGGGTATAGAGACCCTGAAGGTGATGCTAGGAAAGGCAGCCTTGAGATGAGCAAGGAAACCCCACAAAAAAACAGAACCTGAAGCACCGGTGGGTTGAAGGCGGGGATGAGCGGGCAAATGGAAGGCCTGCTTGCGGTATCGACACCAGGAGCAACAGCAGGGAAAATGTTAGCATCGGAGAAAGAAGCTGGCACTGAGAAGTCGAGCAAAAGGAAGGGAAGCCATTCGGGCAGGTGACAGCAGCAGCAGAGTGCTGAGAACTGCGGCATTGGGAGACCAGTGGACAGAGGGAATAAGTGCTCCAACAGGTAGCAGGACAGGACAAAATAATCAGAGGAAGGCCTCAGCATTATGGCAGCAGGGAAAGCAGGGGCAGGAGGCAGCACACTTGGAGCGCCAGGTAAGCCAGCAGAACAGGAAAGGGAAATCAAAAACAGCAAAGGGAAAGGCAGTAGAGTGAGCGGGTTAGGTGAGCAGAGTCAGTGGCAGATCGGAGAGGGAAGTAGGCAGCAAGGGGCAAGGTAAGAATGAGGACTGAAAGAAGGGAAAAATCATGCAGACAGGGTGGGAAGCACAGGAACAGCAGTGCAAATGAATGAGGGATGAAGCAAGTTGGCAGCTGGAGGTAATCGCAGAAACAGGGATCTGAGGCAGAAAGGGAGGGAGGAAGAGTGACGCCTCCAGCTGCAACGAAGAAATGTATACCCTTGATGAAATGAGGGATGGGGGGACACGATAGAAACTTTTAAGTACCTCAAGGGAATCAGCAAAGTCCAGGAGGGTAGCATCTTTCAGAAAAAGAGATGTGTAAGAACAAGGGGCACAATTTAAAGATGGGAGGGACGGCTCGGATAATGTGAGGAAATTTTTTTTTATGGAGAGAGTGGTGGACGCATGGAACCGCCTTCCTGGAGAGGTTGTGGGGTCTAAAACAGTGGGGGAATTCAAATATGCATGGGACAAACATAAGGCAATTATAGTGGGGTGTTGCAGGAAGTAGGCTGTTGGTTAACTAAAATCAGCAGCTTATCCAATAGGTAGGGAAATGGGCAGACTGGGTGGGCCAAGTGGTCCTTATCTGCCGTCAAAGTCTATGTTTCTATGTTTCTATGTAATCCTGGAACAGTCCAGGAGGAGTGGCCTTTTAAGGCCTGATGGGAGAGTGACATTGTTGCTCTCCCCATTGAACTACAGGCATAGCCTTCCCATAAAATAAAACTCAAATGTTTTTGATAGCATAACAAAGTACAAATTATCCCAGTTGGCTGACTGCTGAATTCACAGAATTTGAACACTTGTTTTCTCAGTTGTGTTCCAGTGTTTAAATAAGCCATTTTGTCAGTGTCTTTCTGTAGCAGTTTTAGTGATTTTCAGTGTTATTGAATCTTCTGTCTGACACCATTTATTTTTGGGTGCAACCCTGTACACTGAATCTTCTGTTTCACATCACGAATCACGCCACTTATTGTTTGGGTGCAACCATGTTTATTTACTGAATCTTCTTTTTTACATCTGTGTTCAAGTAAGACATTTTCTCAGTGTATTTCTGTAGCAGTTGTAGAATTGGACTGCCTTCTTTTGTGCACAACATCTCTCACATATGTAAAATGTTGAGTTCTGTCTTGTAACATATTGTTTCAGTTGCTGCATTGGCAAGATTTTTTGTTTCTGGAGGTCAGCCAAGATACCATATGATTTTACAAAGTGACTAGAAAAGTGTCACAGATTTTTAATTGCAGCTCCCACTAGTGTTTCTATTCTGTTGTCACTGGACAGGAAAACTTGAGCTAACGCATTTAATGAGTGTACAAACTAAGCATGGAATGTGAGTAAAACCACCATGTGAAATTACAAATCCAGTATTGAGTCCCAGGATCTCTAACAATTCAGAAATTTTGTCACACAACTCTTCTAAATATTGTTGGTGATGTGATGCTTACCAAACATACTAACACAAAGAGCTGCCATTATTTGTCTTCTTTCCTCTACACTGCTGCTTGTGGTAGGATTTGAAGAAGATTGTGACACCCAATGTGCTGTGATGTAAATATGATCAGTTATTTGAGAACTCATTCACGTTTGTGGTCTGGTGCATAGCACCACATTCACTCTCTTTAAGAGACAGTTTTACTTTACTTTGCACACATTTGTAGCCATGCATTTTCTGAACAGCGAATGGAGATGTGTGAAAAAACAATTTCCTCAAGCTGAATTTAGGCAAAAGTCTGACTTTTGCTTCTGTAACAGTTCAGAAATCCATTTCCAAACTTTTGCTGCAATTCCACCTACTGCCCCCCTCCGCTTCGCCGGTCACCTATCATTGTCCAATTGCCCAATAAATCCCTGGTGGCTAGCGGTCCCTGCTCCCACCTGATCCCCTGCCCACCCGATGTGTATTCTGGGACTTATTCCTGACTAAGAGGGGTGACATTAGGGGGTGGATGTCTTTGTATTTTGTGTAATTGAAATGTTTGGGGACCATGCTGTCACAGTGGGTACAGCCACCATTTTTAACAGCCACACTGCCTACATAGACTCCCCCCTCCCATAGAAATGTTGATAAGTACTAGCTATTAGTAATGAAATCAGGTAGGATTACTGGTTTATAATTAATAAGTTTACAAGAGCTGAGCAAGAGTTATACATCTATATTGGTTTTGAGGGGGAGCTTACCAAAAAGGTCTTTATTAATCCTAATTGGTCTCCCTTATATAGATAAAAGGTTTAAATAGCAATCCAATGAGATTGTGGTAATTATAAATGTATGTTCTACCTAAGCTAACACCTAAAGTCATTGAGGAGGTTGGCAATCTTTTAGTAACAATATTAGGGGTTTATAAGCTTCGGAATACCCCCATATTCCTACTGTAAAAGAATACAGGGAGACCAAATATGTTTTATCAACAATTTCTGTGGAGATTATGCGAGTATGTTCAAAATCTATATGATTCATTACTGCCTTGTATGAGTGTTTGACTTATCACCAGTGTATTGTCAGAAATCAATAAACATATATTTAAAAAAAAACAAAAAAAAATACCCCTGGTGGCTAGAGGTCCCTACCCCTAGCCAATCACCTGCTCATATCCAATACATAGAAACATAGAAACATAGAATTTGACGGCAGATAAGGACCGCTTGGCCCACCCAGTCTGCCCATTTCCCTACCTACTGGATAAGCTGCAGATCCTAGTTAACCAGCAGCCTACTTCTTCCTACCCCCATCCCCCAGAACTGCCTTATGACTATCCCATGCATGCTTGAATTCCACCACTGATTTGACTCCACAACCTCCTTCGGAAGGCCGCTCCATGCATCCACAACCTCTCTGTAAAAATACTTCCTTAAATTACCTCCCGAGTCCCCTCTATTTTCAAATTGTGCCCTTGTTCTTGCACACCTTTTTTGAAAGATGCTACCCTCTTGGACTTTGTTGATTCCCTGAGGTACTTGAGACGTTTCTATCATGTCCCCCTCTCCCTTCTTTCCTCGAGGCTATACATATTAAGCTCCTTAAGTCTCTCTTCATATGTCTTCGGTGCAGACCCTGCACCGTTTTAGTTGCCCTCCTCTGGACAGCTTCCATCCTGTCTATGTCTTTACTGAGTTGGGTCTCCAGAACTGCACACAATACTCCAGATGGGGTCTCACCAGCTGTCTGTACAGAGGATAATAACTTCCTGTTTTCTACTGGTGATGCCTCTCCTATGCATCCCAGTATCCCCACCCTCCTTGCTGCCCTCTCACTTGCTTGCCCGTCTTTAGGTCATCTGATATGACTACCCCCAGGTCCCTTCCATTTTTGTTGTTGTTAGTATCTCACCCCCATTGTGTACTCTTCCCCTGGGTTTTTGTTTCCCAGGTGCATTACCTTGCACTTCTTAGCACTGAATCTAAGCTGCCATACATTTGACCATTCCTCTAACCTTGCCAAGTCCTTTCTCATCCTTTCCACCCCACCCTGTGCATCAACTCTGTTGCAGATCTTAGTGTCATCTGCAAAGAGACATACTTTTCCTTCCAGTCCTTCTGCAATGTCGCTTATAAAGACATTGAAGAGGACCGGTCCTAATACTGAACCCTGCGGTACCCCACTAGTAACTCTCCTTTCTTCTGAGTGGACTCCATTTACTATTACTCTCTGTGTCCTATTCTCCAGCCAATTCTTTACCCAGGCTGTCATCTTGGGACCCACTCCCAGGCTGGCTAACTTGTATATTAATCTTTTGTGTGGGACTGTGTCAAATGCCTTGCTAAAGTCTAGGTAGGCCATGTCTACAGCCCCTCCCTGATCTACTACTTTGGTCACCCAGTCAAAGAAATCTATCAGATTTGTCTGGCATGACCTTCCCGCTGTGAATCCATGCTGCCTAGGGTCCTGTGCCCCTCTGGCCTCTAGATACTCGACAATTCTTTCCTTTAGAAGTGATTCCATCATTTTCCCTATCACTGAGGTTAAACTAACAGGTCTATAGTTTCCTGCTTCTGCCTTGCTCCCACTTTTGTGAAGGGGAATCACATCTGCCCTCCTCCAGTCCTCGGTACCACCCCATCCTCCCATGATTTGTTAAAAGGGTAGTCAGTGGTGTCACTAGTTCTACCCTTAGTTCTTTTAAATTCTGGGATGAATCCCATCAGGCCCCATTGCTTTGTCCACCTTCAGTTTAAGAGTTCTTTCAGAACCCTTTGTTCTGTAAATGGGCGGTATCAACTTCCGTATCAGAGTGTTACTACTGTTTGTTTTTATGTACCTCCCCTCTTCCTTTGTAAATACTGAGCAAAAATATTTGTTTAGTATCTCTGCCTTTTCACAGTCTCCCTCTGCCCACCCTCCCTCCCCTTTATTAAGCCTCACTATCCCTCCCTTGGTCTTCCTTCGCTCCCTGATGTACCTATAAAAGGTTTTATCCCCCTTCTTAACTGAGTTGGCTATCTTTTCCTCGGTTTGGGCCTTTGCTGTTTTGACTGCCTTCCCAGCCTCCTTTTGCTTTAACTGATACAGTTCTCTGTCCTGCTCCTTCTGCGATTCCTTGTACATCCTGAATGCTTTCTTTTTCTCTTGAACCTTCACTGCCACTTCCTTTGAGAACCATAGTGGTTTCTTACATCGTCTTGTTTTGTTTTGACTTGCTTCAACAAAGGCTCGTTACCTCTGTGATGGCAGTTTTATTATTCCCATTGTTCTTCCACCCTCCTTCCTGCCCATTTGCTAGTGCGTTCCTTAGGCACTCACCCATTTGGCAAAGTCAGCCCTCCTAAAGTCCAGTACTTTTGTCTTTGTGTGGCTTGACTCTATTGCTGTGTTGTTGTGAACCATACTGTTCGTGGTCGCTAGTTCCCAGATGGCTACCCACTTCTACATCTGTAATCCTCACCATCTCCATTTGAGAGAATCAAGTCTATATGCTCCCTCTCGAGTGGGCTCCAGTACTAGTTGTCTAAGGCATGCCCCCTGTGGGCATCTAGAATAACTGCACTCTTGAAGTGGCAGCTGCAACTGCACTCCAGTTAACATCTGGCATATTCAGATCACCCATCAGCAATATCTCCCTTTTCTGCCATTCTAAGTATACTTTCTATCATTTCCCTGTCCATTTCCTCCCCTGAAGAGTGTCTGTATACAACCTCACTGCGTATTGTGGTGCCATTGCCTGTCTCCAAATTTACCCACAGTGCTCTTCTCCTCCCTGTGTACCTTTTTGTTCTGTTGCTTTTATTCCTTCCCTTATGTAAAGAACTACTCCTCCTCCTCTTTTACCCTCCTGTCCCTCCTGTACACAGTGTATCCTGGTATGTTTATGTCCCAGTCATGGTTTTGTGTGTACCATGTTTCTGTGACTGCCACGATATCCAGATGTTCTTCCTCCATCAAGGCCACTAATTCAGGAAGCTTGTTACCCAGACTACGGGCATTAGTACTCATTGCTCTCCATTTTTGATGGCTTTACCTTCCAGTGCAGCATCCCCACTGACCGTTCTACCTCTGTCTTTTTCTCATTTAGTACCCTGTTTTGTAGGGAGGCTGGGATTTTCCTGCTGCTTGTCAGTGCCTCCCCTTTGACTAGTTTAAAAGCATGCAATGAAGCATTTAAACCGATTGCTCAAAAGACTTGTTCCCTTCCTGGACAGATGCAGACCATCCTGCCAGTATAGGCTGGTGTCCTCCAGGTGGAACCCCAGTCCAATGAAGCCAAACCCTGTGCTCACACCATTTTTCAACCATTCATTAAACTGCATGGTGCCAATTACCCTCGCCTCCCCATGCTTTTGACAGGCAGCACCTCTGAGAAGAAACTGTGTGTGCTACTCGTCTTAGGTCCCTCCCCAACTCTGCAATGTCCTCCTGCACTGCTCTAATCTCATGATGAGCCAAGTCATTTGTCCCTAGGTGGACAATTACGTCCAGCTCGAATCCCTTGCAGCTGTTCTCGTGATCCTGAGGATGCGCTTCCTGTCCTCAAGCCATGGCACCAGGCAGGCACCTTACTTCATTTTCTCATCTCCCCCAGTTCTATCCCTAATAATTGGAGTCCCCACCAGGAGCTGCTTCCTTTCTCTTTGGTGTCCTCTGCCTCCTTTCTGTGGGCCTCCCTTGTGACAGTTATCATCAGTCTTCTCTGCGGGTACACCAATAGGGGAGCTATGCTCCCCCAGAATGGTGTATGGATTGTGGAGTGGAACAATTGACTGGGTGTGCCTCTGTTCCACCCTCCTCACCCTCCCTGAGCCCACTGTGGTCCAACTGCTGTGCTTTCTTCGCAACCTCTGAGGTAGTGGTGGTGGCGCTAGTGCTCCCTGGATGGGGGAGGTTCCCTTTCTACTGTCCAGTGTGGCCTGGGGGAAGGTTTCCTTACTACTGTCCAGTGTGGCCTGAAGACGGGCAACTTCCTCCCTCAGGGCAGATAGTTGTCTGCAAATAGGGCAGCATCTCAGTAATACTAGTAGTCAAAGTTTATGTAAACCCCCCATCTCTATCTTCCCTGAATCCCTGGTGGTCTAGTGCACCCACCTCCCTCCCTATCCCTGATCCCCCAGTATGAAGTTTTAAAAAAAATGTTTTAACTTATTTCCTGGTGGTCTAGTGGCCTCCTGCCTCCCTACCCCTGCACATAGTGTCCCACTCCACTACCCCTCATACTGAAATGGATCAGGCTACTGGCACAGCCTTCAACTCTCCTCCATGGCTGGCAGCCCACTAAGATGTCAAAGAATGACTGTGTGCCACAAGTATGTGCTCATTCATTGACATCTCAATGAGCTGCCAGCAAGGAGGAAGATTGTGTTGGTGGCCTGCTCCATTTCATGATGGGGGAGTGGGATGGGATACTACCTGCCAGGTTGTGGGGGGCGGGGGCCATTAGACCACCAGAGAATAAGTTACAAAATATATACTGGGGATGGGGGAAAGGGGATTCACTTGACCACTAGGGATTCAGGAAAAATACTTTTTTCCTATAAGGGGATAGGGATAGGGATAGGGATGGGGTTGCATATACTCTGACTACTAGTATTGGACACTGAGTGGATAATCAGGTGGAAGGAGGGACTGCTAGCCACCGTTTTTTTTTTTTTTAATACACAAACATTGGGTGGGCAGGTGATCAGGTGGGGAGGGTTGGCTAGCCATTGGGGGGGGGTATAACACATTGGGCAAGGTGAACCAGTGTGAGATTTCACCCCAGACAATTGGAAATGTTCTGCTCTGCCACAGGCAGAAGCTCAGAAACTTCCACAAAAGTTGCCAAATTTCACAAAAGTTCCACTAAGATGGAAATGGCAACTTCTGCACATCTCTGACAGTGACAATTGCAAAATATTTGCATCTTAGTATGTTGTGAGTTATGTGGAGCAAAATATTTTAAAAGTGCTCTAAAAACTTCATTCTCCAGAACAGAAAATGGTTACGGGTCCTTGGCAATAAATTCAGCTATTAACTGATTAATTTTTAGTGTTACTTGATGTGATGTTCTGTAGGCATAAATTCATTTATTAACTGTTTCGTTTTTAATGTTACTTGAAGTGATCTACTGTAGGCAGTTTTTGCACAAGTATAGCAGTAATGGTCTATTGTTTAGTTCATGTGGGATAGATGGGCAAAGATGATGGAATTGCAATGGCAAAGCTGTAGCTTGTCCAAATATTTTTGCCAGAGAAGTCAAACATGTTTTTTTTTTTTTCTGCACTGTCTCTTGGTCTCTTCGCCATCACTATTGTATTTAGGATTATTTTTATCACAGATACTGATGATCTTATTCTTGTACATTTACAACATCTTCATCAGAGGCACTGCTTTCTGGTGAAGGATGCATGAGTGGCATATCAGGGAGAGCCACTTCTAGTGGTACTAGACAGAGCTTTTTCCTTAATCATTGACTTTCTAGATCTAACTGTTTTAGCTACCTGTTTTTGTGTTTTATCGGATTTTTCTTGTAATGATGACAGTGCTGTATTACATTGATCAAGGGATTCACCAACATTCTTTTTGATTTGTGGTTGTGTTGCTTCATTTTTATCAATTGAATCTCTGTAGCAGGGAATTTCCCTTTTTTTCTGAAACATAGAAACATAGAATTTGATGGCAGATAAGGACCGCTTGGCCCACCCAGTCTGCCCATTTCCCTAGCTAATGGATAAGCTGCAGATCCTAGTTAACCAGCAGCCTACTTCTTCCTACCCTCACCCCCTAGAATTGCCTTATGACTGTCCCATGCGTGCTTGAATTCCACCACTGTTTTTGACTCCACAACCTCCTCCAGAAGGCAGTTCCATACATCCACAACCCTCTCTGTGAAAAAAATACTTCCTTAAATTACCTCTGAGCCGCCCCCCTCTATCTTCAAATCGTGCCCCCTTGTTCTTGCACACCTATTTTTTTGAAAGATGCTCCTCTCTTGGACTTTGTTGATTCCCTTGAGGTACTTGAAAGTTTCTATCATGTCCCCCCTCTCCCTCCTTTCCTCGAGGCTATACATATTAAGCTCCTTAAGTCTCTCTTCATATGTCTTCTGGTGCAGACCCTGCACCATTTTAGTTGCCCTCCTCTGGACAGCTTCCATCCTGTCTATGTCTTTGCGGAGATTGGGTCTCAAAAACTGCACGCAGTACTCCACATGGGGTCTCACCAGCTGCCTGTACAGAGGGATAATAACTTCCTGTTTTCTACTTGTGATGCCTCTCCCTATGCATCCCAGTATCCCCCCAGCCCTTTTCATAAAACGTTTTTATTGTTGTTTACCAATTTTAGCCATACTGCTGGTGTTGGCCACATATTCCATAACAGATTCTGATTCTGAATCCATTTTTTGGTGTCCAACTTAATTATTTAATTAGTAGTATTAGTTCTGACACAGAGATAGACAGCAGAGAGTCAGGGACATGACACACCCTCTCAAAATACGTGAGGCACTATGGCGTAGTAATAGAGTAGTCACAGGGATGGGCAACACACAGTTCAAGATGTGATACGCTCCTTCAAAATGTACTATGGTAGTATGACCTAGAAGTAATTCAGTCAGAGAGATGGGCAATACAGGGTCTGAGAAGTGGGTGACACACACACCCTTCTTCAAAATCTTTGTGGCACTCTGGCTGACACACAGGATTGGCAAAAACAACAGTCAATCAGACAAAAAAGACCCTAACTGGTGGTCCCCTGTCAGTGCCCCAGTATCACAACTGCTGCCTTTCATACAGTTGGTTGGTCATAAGGGTCCAGGGAGTATTCCTTAAGAAACTGGAAAAAAGGTTTTTTGGGTACCCTGCTCTGACTGCCTTGCTCAGTGACTAACTACTGAAGTACTAGTGACTGTTACATATTTATTTTTTATTGCTGTTGGCTGTTTGTTGATGAAATGACATGAACATACAGACAGATTTTTTTTAAAAGGTTACATTTTTTTTTTTAACACAGGGATCTAAAATAATAACACTGATGCATTTCTCATACTCAAATAGACTAAACTATGTCTACAGTTCATCAGAGTATATCAAATTAAAACCTTTTGAAAAAAATCAGTCGGAATCAGAACCTGGTCACAGCTGACCCACCTATCCCTAATAAATTACAAGGAATTAACAGGGTGAACTGCAGGGAACTATTTAACTTGAATACCAGCTCACAGTCATGTGGTCATGTGTGGAAGCTAACAGGAGGTTGGTTCAGGAGGGTCATGAGGAAATATTACTTTACAGAAAGGATGGTGAAGCTATGGAACTGGCTGCCAGCTGAGGTCGTGGTGTAAAAAACATTGGTAGTTTTAATCATGGCTATGATAGAATGAAGAGTATAGTGGTTGCTCAGGACATCAACATCGGGAGGAAATAGAGGGGGAGAGGGCTTGGACCTTGGAGGAACAGCAGGCCCCAGAACTAAATAGGAAACTTGGGCAGACAGGATGGACCTTTGGTCTTTCTGCCATCATTGTCTATGTTCCTCTGTTTTGAGGTGAAACTACAAATGTGACTCAGTTCTAGAAGCAAAATGGGGAAGGATTGCCCATGTGTAAAATGTACCATAATAAAGGCATAACATCAACTAAATAAAGTGTAATATTGCAACATACTGTATAATGAGGAAATGTCTCCAGACCATTATCAAGTATGCTCAATCGTACATTAAGGGTAGTGGGTTCCCCAAATGATTTTATTTCCATTTCCAACAGTGATAATTGGAAATGTGGGCATGTGTAAAGTCTGTATAATACTCCCTGGGCAGGATATTCAGAAATGCACCAAAGACGTGCTCAACCCCTGCGCAGTGCAAGTTAACTGTGCAATGGTTCAGTTACTACTATATTCAATGGTTGTGCACTGCAACATGCGCCAGTGCAACATGGCTGAATATCGCAGCCACTGAGCCATGGCGCAGTGATGGAGCAACCGGAAATGCACCATAGTGTACCCAGGGATGTGCAAGAGGCAGAAGAAGATGTGCCAAGGTACAGCAGGAACAGACACAAGCACAGGAGGGTGCCAGTGAAGGGGGAAGGGGGTGACAGTGTGGGAAGGTGGGGGCACCAATCCAGGAATACTGGCGGGGACACACAGCCAGCACACAAGTGACCACTGCACATGGAGTGCAGGCATGCAGCCGGCCCACCCCCTGGTGGAGAACGCAGGGCACAGGTGGCACTGACGTCCAGGGGCAATCATCCTAGTCCACCACCCATCGGATGGCATGTGGGTGCCTGGACAACAGAAAACCACACCCTGACACACGGCACCCACCATGCACACACCACACAGCCCAAACAGCAAGCCCATGGCCACTCCAAAGCACAGCCACTGACCGAGGGGCCTGCCACCACTGTGCACACCCACCCAATGACATAGGTGCACCACACAGCCACCCAACACACCACTGCAGCATGGACCAACTCGCCAGCTGCAAAGCAGACACGAACAAAGAAGGGTAAACAAGTAACAAATGTAATTGAACATGAGAAAAACAGCTGTACAAACACTCATAAACAAAGGGGAGAGTAGGTGTAGAAGGGAAGGGGTCAGGGGACAGGGCCTGTACAGGTGGCTGGGGAAGGTGTGGGAAGGGAGGACAGAGGTGGTGAGGGGGCTGGGGAACATCATGGCCAGCCATATCCTGCCGGTGCCTGCCACCACCCCCTGCGCCTGTCCCATAGCAGGATCTGCCATGTCTGGTCTGCAATCTCCATCATGTGCAAAGTAATAAGTATGATCTGCTGCAGCAGACGGCAGTACAAAGGGAGTCAGGAACTCCTCTGGACACCTATGGCAGAGGAAGGGACAGGTGAGCAGTGCATGCCCATAACACCCTAGCCCCACCCTGTGCATAGCGGACAATGGGAACACATGCCCCTGGGATGGCACCTTGGCCACCCACAGTGGGTGGGCCTACACCTGCTGCCAACCCAGCAAGCCACATCAGTGCACAGCACTGGAAACCACTGCCCAAGGGCTACCTGACAGCACAGCGGCAGGCAGGTGGCATGGTGCTGCAGTGGAACTGCAGCGGCACTAGTGTTAGCCTGAGGCACACCCAGCCCACCAACAGCTGCCACACATGTGCAATGGCCACCCTGCAGCACCACACACACTGCACCATGTGCCGAACACAGCTGCCATGGCACAAGGCACAGGAGACCAAGGCCGTACCCCCCACCCCCGCCACCCACCCTTAACAACAATGTGGGAATGCACATTGCCTACTTGCCTGCTGTGGCACTGAGCATGCTGGTCCCGGAACTGCACTCCTGCCCTATCATCTACCAGTAGCCGATGTGTCTACAGGGCCTGCTGTGGCCTGCCAGGTGCCCCTGCCACCCTAGCTTTCCACTGGTTTTCAGATCCTAGGACAGGAACACAGACAGGCACACATCAGAACACAACCACAGCATGAGCCCACTGCCCCCACTCCCCCAAGCACAGAGTACACCCCAGCCAGGCAAGGCCACAGGGCAGTGGTGCAGAGCATCCAGTGACTGGCAATGGCAAGCCACAGGGCACACAATGACAGGTCCCCCTCCAGCATGGCATGCAGCCCAGACAGCTCCATTGAACAGTGGTCATTCAAAGACACAGTCAGATCACACTTACCTGGCCATGGCACAGCCCCCCCAGATGCATGCCTGCAGCACCCTCAGCATCCCCAGGTCCCTCCTGACCAGGTCCTCATACCAGTGGCAGCACTGCTTCCTGGTGTGCTGCACACCAGTGGCCTGGACTAGCCCATCAGCAATGTCCTGCCACACCTCCGTCCTGGGTCTTTGTAGAGGCTGCTCGCCAAACAGGTTGGCAGCATGGGGCTCCACCTTGGCCACCAGGTTAACCAGCTCAACCTGGCTCCAGTTACATGACTGAGGTACTGTGTGATGTGGCATGGTGTCACAGCAAAGATGCAGGACAAAATGGCATTCAGTAGCTCACATGCACAACATGCTCGAGATGTCTGCCTCGCATGGAGATGCGCTGCTTGCAGCAATTGCGCATCTCCCGAAATGCATGGCATAGTTGTGGCCACACTGACATGTGGGGCAGGGGTCACAGGAGGGCATAGGGCAGGGCAGGGGTCAACATGTGAAATGTGCATGTGAGCATTATTGGGCCCATGACGCATGTTGTGCAATAGGGCCATGAAGGCACCATGCCCCATAAGGCCCAATAGTGCCAGGTGCCATTGTCCCAATAGCACCCCAGCACCATAAGCGTCCATAGTAGGGTTGTGTTATAGTGCACCTAGTGCATGCTGTGCAATAGGCAGTAGCATATGCCATGGTGCATGTGCGTTGGCAAGGGCGCACTGCACATTTCACAGCATTGCGCAATGACTTGTGCTGGAGCAAGTCCATTGTGTAATGCACCAGAGCGTGATATTCAGCTGTCATATGCAGATTAGCTCATCAGCCTATCCGTGGTGCAATGTGGACATTTGCATGTCATTACAGTTGCGCATCAGTCCATTTGCATGCGATGCTCTATAAAGGTGCCTCACAACAGCACAGGCCTTGGACCGATATTGCAACCATCAGAGGTAAGATGTGCCTGCCAAGGAAATGATCACCACAGTGTTCTGGATGGTTTGATTGGGCCGCTGCAGCCACTAACCACATGTCCATGTCCACAGGTAGCATCATGTCCAAGCATGAGGAGGGTGAGGAGCGTGGGACTGCCCGGAAGTGCAGGCACAACTTTAAGAGAGCAGAGGCAGATGCCCTGTCCGAGGCATACCTTGACAGGGAGCCTTTGCTGAGTGGTGCCACTGGCACACCACAGGCCAAGGACGTGGCCTGGGAGGAGGTAATGGAGGCCCTGAACATGCAGGGCAGGCACCAGTGGTCTGCACAGGAGTGCATAAAAAGGTGAGCACCGACAAGTGTCGGATCAAGGAAAAGGTGATGGCCATATGGGCTGCCAGGTCAGCCACAGGTAGGGGCCAGGCCACCCTGACACAGTTCTTGGCACAGGAGGAACTGGTGGCAGCCACCATGTGGAAGAGTACAGTTGAGGGTGTGCTGGACGGTGGCTTCCAGACTGGATGGAGCCCATCACTGCATGGTAGGTATGACAGGTGGGTAGGTGGGGGGGCAGGGGCCTGTTGAGCAAGCAGCTCTAATGCATCTGTGTTCCCTTACAGCACTGGCTCACCTTCATGTGGTGGCAGGCGTGCCTGGGGCTATTTTGGTAGCCAACCCAGCCCCAGAGGAGCAGCCATCCACCTCCACGGGCATCTGGGGGCCTGATAGGCTGCAGCATGCCATTGCTGTCCAGCCAGATGTCCTGGGCATGGTGGCAGATGAGGCCCTGGCTGTGCTCCAGTGAGACACCAGCCATGGTGTGCTCTGTGAAGAGACACAGATTGGGGTGGGGTCCAACACTGATGATGATATGACCATAGTCCTGGATGGCAGGGGTCATGTTGGGGAGGAGACACCTATACCAACCACCAGCACTGGCAGTGCGGCCGGTGGACTGTTGGTGGTGGAACAGCTGCCTGCCACTGCCCCGGTACTGCTGTGTGCACAGGCATAGTGGCACAGGGTGGCAGTGCACCCTCATAGGCGCTGACCAGTGCACAGGGGCTGGAGAGGTGGCAGCAGTGGATGGCTGGAGATGTTGGGAGACCAAGCACTGCATCCGCCACTGGAGAGCCTGTCATTGCCCTACCCCATGGGGACCTCACTGTGCAGCACCCAACTGAGCGGGGGGCCATGTAGCATGGTTATACGATACCTATGGGTCAGCTCCATGCCCATGCACCCCTGGGCTGTTAACTCTTGGCTAAGTACACCCAACTGCTGCTGGCCTCCATGGAGCAACAGATGCTGCTCATGACTGGGGTGCAGGCAATCTGTGCAGAGGTGTGTCAGGCAGCCGAACAGCATAAGAGGGGCACTGCACAGGTCCTGGAGGCCATTCAACACCTGCAGGAGGACACAACTGCAACCTTGGACCGCATTGCCAATGTTATCTTAGTCAGCCTTGCCCCACTGGCTGCCACAGGGTGTGGTTGACCACCACACACACCGCAGAGTGCAATGTCCACCCCAAGGCCCTGGCGTTGGGTGACCGCAAATGTGTCAATGCCGGGCTCCACCGTGGGCATCCGAGGTACACCTGGTGTGGGCCTGTTTGGGAGCCTGCAGGCCCCTGTGAGGACCCTGTCATGGTACCGCAGTCCCACCCCTGGGGGGCAGTCACAGACCCCCCCGTGGCCATTATGCAGACTGAGTCTGCTGGGCAGCTGTGTGTCTGTGTGGCAGACCTGATGTGCCTGCCACCCAGTCTGCTGTCTGCAGCACTGCCCTGTGTGCACATGGGCGTTGTGTGTGTGTGTGCATGGCAAGGTCATGGCAGTCATCTATTGCACCACATGCAGGCGTGTACGTGATGATGCCTTCACAAGATTGGTTGCACATGTGCACTGGTGCCCTGCATCTGATCCACGCCATGTGCTAGTGCCTGGTCACATGCCTGTGGGTGTCACTGTGTAGGAGTGTGGGTGTGTGTGTGTGATGCTGTGCAGTGCTGTGTGGTGTGGCGTGTGGCTGTGTGGCACTGCCCCACCTCTGCCCCATGCCTGTGTATGTATGCCCATGGCCATGACCACTCATGGCTGTGTGCCTTGCCACTGTGTTGGTTCTGTGCGTAGGTGTTTGTCCACCTACCTGTGTGCACAGTAGTGCTCCTGTGCTGTTGTGTCCCGATGGTGGCATGACAGTCACATGAGGCGGGATCCCTCCACCCGGGGGGGATGCCCACAACCCCCCAGCCCATCGCCCTCATCATCCCCACTGCTGTTCCCCTTATCAGCCTCGACAGCTATCCCGCAGTCAAAGGCTATGTTGTGCAGCATGCAGCAGGCCAAGAATATGCCACAGGCCTTCAAGGGTCTGTACTGTAGGGCACCACCGGACCTGTCCAGGCAATGGAACCATGCACAGCATCCTGAACACACACTCAATGATGTTCCACGTGCAGGCATGTGCCTTTACTGCTCTTCCACTGGGGATGATGGGTGCTAGTAGGGGGTGAGCAGCCAGGGCCTGAGTGGGTAGCCACTGTCACCTGTGTGGGGGGGGAGAGAGAGAGAGAGAGAGAGAGAGAGAGAGATGGTTAGCCTCGTGACCCCTGTCACTGTGCCTCATGCTCTTCCCGGGCACACACAGCGGTCCCCCTGCCCTGGCTGCCTCCCTTCCATGCCCTGCTGTACCCAGCTGCCTGTGGTCTTGCCATACTCACCCACTAGGTGACCTGTGGGGATGTCCCCACTCTCAAACCTGTGGCACAGTGATGAGCTGTGCCAGATGAAGGAGTCATGTGCTCCCCCAAGGTGTGTGGCACAGACATTGGTTATGCAACCCCTGGCATCACACACCACCTGGCAGTTGATGCTGGGTTAGCCCTTTCTGTTGATGTAGGCTACCCTCTCCACACCAGGTGGCATGCGGATGCCCACATAGGTGCAGTCGCTGGCCCCTAGCATGCCAGGCATACATGCTACCCTGTGGAACTCCTGCATGGTTGCTATACGCTCCGCCTGTGTGCTGGGGAAGTGGATGTTTTCTGCAGCATGTGACAGCAGGGCATTGAGAAATTGTGTGAGGAGCCATGACATGGCCGACTGGGTTATGCCTGTGGTGTCCCCTGTTCGTCTCTGGAAGGTGCCCTTGGTGAGCAGGCACATGACAGCTGTTACCGTTGTCTCCAATGTCAGGGCATGGCACCGTCTGGTGGGTGCCTGCATTGCCTCACTGCACAGCTCACATAGCTGACTCAGAATGGCCCAGTTCAGGTGATACTGACCCACGATCTCTATGTCAGCGTGGCGCTCAAAGCTGAGGTGGGGCCAGTACCGCCTGTTCTGGGAGTTCCACAGACGGGCCCTTCCACGGCCATGTTACTCTGCCTCCTGCCTACTCACACCTCTCAATATGGCCTCCATCTGGAATGCCGCACTGGCCATAGCCCTTGTTGTTCTGTCACCCCCTGGTCATCCAGTTCCACTGACCCCCCAGGCTCTATGGGGCAGAGCCTGTCTCTCAGCATGGCCCTATCCTGCGTACCCTGCCCCAGCTGGGTTTTGCCTGCAGGCTCTGTCACCCACCATTGTGGGTGCCTGTGTTGCTCCCCTTGGGCCTGGTGGCTCTGTTTGGCACCCACTCTCTCTACCTCCCTCAGTGGGCCTCCCTGTGTGTCACACTCCCTCTCACACACTCTCTCTCTCGCTCTCTCATACACTCTCTCTCTTTCTCTTTCTCTTTCTCTTTCACTTCCTGTCTCCCTCTTCCTCTCTCAGATGGCCTGTCTGTCTCCCACTGTCCTGCTCCCCTCTGATGCAAGTGCTCTCCTCCGACTTGCTCCCTGTTTTTATAGGCTCAAATCTGCTTCACACAACTGAGAGTTGCTCCTTGCTTGTGCCATTGGTTGGCGGTTGAATATCGCTCTGTGCCACATATTCATGGGTCCACCCCCTTCCCTTGCACATGCATACATTTCTATTGCTCATTGGAGCACTGCTACTTGCGCTGTGCAGTTAGTCCCACTGAATATTGCTCTATGGTGCATTTCTGCAGTTGCGCTTGCGCAACCCTCTTGCGCCATGCACAACTGCTATGAATATCCAGGCCCCTGTGTAGTAATGTGTGTGTTCTGAAATATCTCTGTTCTTTACCTACATAAGGTACCTTGTTAATGCTTCCTTTTCTCTACCCAATATTACATTAGAAAATGGCACCAGAAAATAAACGAATCTCATTGGTGAAAGCGTGGCAGTAGAGATTCATTTATTTTCCAATACAGCCCGCATGAAAATGAGAGCCTATTCAGGGTGCCCCATAACCAAAACAATCAGTGTGCACCTCGAATGTTAATGAAATGCGGCCACCATCTTGCCCTGCTCAGCAAAGCATAACAGTATTCAGCGCTCAGGCAGTTGTCTCTCACGGCAAAAATAACAAGACTGCACAGTCCAAATAAATAAGTGTAACAACATACAAAGCACATACACACTTTCCGGTCAACAAAGCAACCGCTGTATTACATCTCCCTGCAAGCAGCTTGTCAGCCTCAAACTAAGCATGAGAGCACTGGTATTTCTTACATCTTCCTACCACAGATGGAAACTCATATGCGGCATGGAAGAAGTAGAAAATACTGGTGATCTCTGGAACGAGTTGACAGCACGTGTGCTCCCCCCCCCCTCGTTGCTCTTAGCTTCCTTCAAGATGTACTGAAAGAAGTGAAAAAAATGCCTACTTCTCACAAACATAACATTCACCTGACATTTTATCTGATGGGAAAGTCGCAGCTCCTGGTCCCTCAAAAGCCGCCTGAAGTAGTAAGCATTTCAAGCTGGTAACGCGACTCCATGTCCCCTGAGTGGAAGTTAAGAAAGTCTGTCACCGTCTTTCCTCACATTCTCTGTACAAAAGTTACTCGGGCTGTCCATTTTTCTCATTGCCACTAAAATAAAATAGCTCACTCGACCTTCCTCAACTGCACCTCCCGACTCTCTATGCCACTCCTCAGTATACAGTACTGCCTGCCCGCTATGACTGCCCCCACTGCCAATTCCCGCTGCCAATTCCCAATACTTTCACTTTTGTTTACTCTAGAGTAGCCCCTCTCATTGCCAGATGACGAAATTGAGTACAAAATCAATTACAAGAGACAGCAAACTTTTTTTTTTTTACAAGTACAGAGGCTCCAACAGGACAAAAGTCCTAAGGTAAAAAAATAAAGCATACAAGTGCAGGCGGAGGAACTATTTTATGCTATTCTATACTTCTTAAACTATTTTATAGTATTTTATTTCATTTTAAAATGCATACAATACAGTGACCCATTTTCTAAGTGCAATAAAACCCCTCCAGGGTAGGCAGTATTGGGAAATACCAGACCTTCCAGGGGCTATAAGGCCCTCCGCCTGCGGCGTCGGGCCTCATTATGCCCCTGGGTGGTCCAGTATTTCCCAATACCGCCCACCCTGTCAGATATTATTGCTTATGTAATATGTTCATTACTTATGAGTTCCAGAATCCAGTGCCATGAGTAGAACAAAACTCTGCATGGAAAGATTCCCTCTAAGTTCCAAACTCAGCTGATGTCACTAGGTTCTGGAACTGATAAATAATTACAAAAATAATAATATTGGGTAGGAAAAAACAGCATTAACAAAAGCCCATAAATTAGGACAGAATAAGAAAATTAAAAACAAAACACACAAAACAATATTCTGGGGGTATTAAACACACTTCACAGATATCCAAATTTCTAATTATATATAACAAAAGTAGCAAATATGATTATCTTCCCTTAATCAGCCACCATTGCTTAAGCAATAATGACTCAGAAATGGTCATTTCCTCGAGATTAAGGATCAGATGAGGCAATGGGTAGCACGAAGCAGAGCTGAGAAAAACATCCCACCAGCTAGTCGTTAATCCTAGGAATTGACCAGCTTCGAGGTTGTTGTTCTGTTTATATGTCGTATTGCAATAACAACCTTGCATTTTTTTTGTTTTCATTTTTTGCTCCCTACACACCAGGAGTGAGGACTCAGCCCTGAATCTTCCACCCTCCAACTCACCCACCGCTAACTTACCCCAAGATCCTCTACACCTTGACCCACTTAGTGGGGTTGGTAAGGGAGCTTCCCCCCTTCTTGGAGCACAATCTAAATCCAGAGAGACAGTAGTGGTGAACCAGCAGGACTTGGGTGAAGCTTCATGAAGCCCCCAGCTGCTGTTTTCCATTTTTCTTAATCCCCTCTCTCCCGACACATGACCGCATGCATCTGGGGGTATGCACTTGCCAATATTGCCGTCTGCTTGTCCTCTGAGCCTGCACAACCTCCCAGCCCCCAGCAGAGGGCAGTCAACAGGTGGTATGATGATTCCTCCCTCCCCGAGAAAAGAGAGAAGTCCTCCAGATGCTCAATCCTCTGTCACACCCTTGCCATCCCCCAACGGTCTTGGCTCATTCCCAAACCCGTGTCTCTGGAATGGCATGTGTGCCGTCCAGTACCTCAACCTTCAGAGCCAGTGGGCCAGCCTACTACCTTGCTTTTCAATTGTTTTACTTTACTTACAGTTGTTATTGCTGTTGTTTTAAGTTGTGTGTAGGAAACAGAGTGGAGCAAGGACACCTCACATGGCATACATTGCTAGCATGTGATGTGGATTGGCAGCTGGGTTGGTCATTTTTAAAAGATTAATCACTGATCCACTAGACAATCAAGAACCTTGCTAAGCCAATGAATACTTAAGTAGACTTGGATGGCATACAGCCACAATACAAGATGTATGGGGGTGAATCCATTCAGCTGATAGGTCCAATCATGGTAAGCTCACCTTTTTTAAAGCATGTTTTCAAGACAAGCGGCTAAAGTTTTAAAATATTTCCTTGTGTAACTTTTTTGTTTGATTCTGCACAATGTATAACAATTTTTTTCTGATAGGAAATTTCCTGCCAAAACATTATTATGACAACATAGGAGTTTGCAATATCTTTAAATTCAGGTGTAGATTCTTGGTAGTTGAGTGGGGGCTTTGAATTAAGCCAAAATATGATTTTACAGTTACAAAACTAACTAAAATTGCTCCATAGACTTCTAAGAATCACATAGGCATGCCACCGGTCAGACATTATTACATGTCTGAGCGTTGGGGCAGGCCCAACACATGAGAAAGTGGAAGGGATCAGCTAGCCACCTCCTTTGTGAAACATTTTGAATGCTTCCCTTGCAAACTACAGCACATAGAAAATTATGAAAATATCTTTAATTGACTCCTGCACTTGTAAAGAAGCTTGAAAAAGTGAAAATTGGGAGTCAAGTAATCTGATGCTTCATTTAAGCTCTTAGATAGCTGGCATAAGACAGTCATCTTCTACTACGGGGAGGGGGGCATAATGGCCAAGGCCCTACCAGTTTTATAAGTGGTCAATCAGTTTTTGCAATCATGATAATTAATTACTAGGGAAGAATTTACCCCTTACATCTCCGGCCCTAGCACTTTTTAGACCGTTCTAGCACGAATGGCTTAAAGGGACATTCACTACATCATAATCTTCTAAATGGTACTTGCCACCAATGTGTACAACAAGAACACCCACTGAGTTTACGAACAGATCAGTAAAGAAGGAACAATAACAAAGCTGGAATCAGTATTTCAAAAATAAACTTCAACAAGAAAATCACTTAATGGTTCAGCACAGTTTTCCTTTAAATTATCTACTCAGTCTTCACTGTCCTGTTAAGCAAGAAACTGGAGGCTACCCCCTAACCCAGGTGGATTGCTGTATTATTTGCTGCTACCTTGGTACTAAGCTTTCCATACTGTATGTGGCAAGACTGTAAGAAAAATACATGTTAATTCTGCTTGTGATGTTTCTAATTATAGTGTGTGCATCTCTTACCTCTTAAACTATCTTATAGTACAGAAACAAAACTTGCAGCATGCAAACTGATACAATCAGAACAAAACTATATCCAAAAAGTCATTGTACTTAATAATGGTGAGGTATGTTTACCCAGAATTCAGAGTGGTGACAGATGTGTTCTGATCATAGAGCTGTTAATTTAGTAGATTAGAATCAGAGTGTTTACCTTTGAGAAAAGATAGCAGATAGTCCACTAAGAATTCAAGATGTCAAAACACCTGAATTAAATAATTATCTGGGTATCCAAATGACATAGACATGATTTAATGACCCCGACAGAGTCAATAATGCATAAAATAATAGTCAAAATTAATGTCTTGAAACATTATCACAGCAGCTGAATGAGCAGGAAACTATCAGCCAAGATGGCTGTCTGGAACTAGAGTTAAAATAGACACCTCAGTGTGTACTGTACATGGGTCTTTGAGACAAAGCTACAAATTCCTGCATTGACTGCACCTTTGAAGAGGGCACTAATTGCATCTGATTAGCAGTATGAACTTCAGTTTTGTACCACAGGAAAAAAAAGAAAATGCCAATGCTCATTTATGCTTGACTCTAACCTAGTCCTTCTAAAGAATAGAAATGTTTGGCTTTCCCCATCTGATTTACAACAGTAAACTACAATTTAGTTCAGAATGCTTCAAAGCCTTTCTGAGAAGTATTATATTAAATCTGATCTCTGTTTCACCCCATCATCACTCATCAAATGAGAAACAGTAGCTGATTAATGTTATCAAACTTTTATGATGGCAGTTTCTAAGTGGAGATGAGGCAGACTGGAAATTAAAAGTGATGAACCTTATGACGTTACATCATAAGAAAGACCCTTATGCTATAAACTGCTATTTCCAATCTGTTATGCTTCAAAAGGCAATGTTTATTCAAACTAATACTACTGTACATTTAAAAAGTTAACAGACATGGCCATTAATCAAATTACATGTGCCAAATGATTCCCAGAATAGGAAAGGTGAACTAAATGTCATGATTATGCTGGTATAAAAACTGCTTTGAAATGTATAGAAATACTAAAACTGCCAAAACCTTAATCCATTTAGACTGAACCTTGCTAATTTTCTGCATTTTAAATCACTAAATCAATACATTACCAGTTCACTTCTGTTTCCATGACAATTGCTTCATTTCTATTACTTTGAGCCACTAATAGTAGCATAGATGGTTGGTGCTATCATGTATTCTCCTGTTACTGTTACTGTGTTTTTTTTGTTTTTTTTTTATTTTTTATTAAATTTTTATCTTAGGTGTACAAAACATTATCATCAGATGCAAAACATTTGAAATCCAGTTCAGAAAACGGTTAAAAGTTTCTACAATTACAAATTTACACATTTCCGAACATTCATATACAACATAGGCCAACGACTAATGATTTTCCATAAATACTGTTGGTAGACTCATAATAGTCCTTCCTCATAAGTTACATCTGCCATTACTTCAAAAACAAAATGTCATATAACATTACAACATTCTGTTCCCAGATTGCTTGGAATAAACTATGCCTTCCTAAAGAACATGGAGGGTTAGCTTTATATGGAATCATTATATAGCATATTTTGCAAAATTAGTTATAAAATGGTCATTTTCACACCCAGATAATATTCAGTTAATAAATTTAATAATTAATCAGACAAATGAATTCAAATCTTATTTAAAATATTTGCTATTCTCGACTAAGCAAAATAAGTCAGCATCAAGTAATATAACAAAGAATATCTCTCGTATCTTTTGATATTTCTTAGAGAAAGCAAAAAGGACCCAACATGGTTCTCCTATGGCAGCCATGTGGGACAACTCCAACTATAAATTAAATGGGAGAAACAAAAAAGTAAAACTTGGGCATTACAAGGAATTCAAAAATGGAAAGATTTAATAAATAAAAAAGGCTTATTGAATTGGGAAGAATTCCAATTAAAATATGGTATAAACAATTCACACAGACTTCAATTCTTTCAGTTGCAGTTTTTACAAAAAAAGATTCTTGCAGGTGGGAAAGAGCCTCTAATAACGAAAAAAAAAATAGAATCAGAATTACAAGATATTTTAGAGAACAAAATCAAAATAAGGAAACTATTCTTACAGATAATTTCATTATTAAGCATGCCAGTAACAAAAACATATGAAAAGATTAGCAGAAAATGGCAAACAAATCAAGAAAAAAACCTACACTGAGTTTCAATGGACCAAAGTCTGTAATTCTATTCGAGAATACAAGTTATCCAGAGAAAAATCTATCCAATTTAAGATATTCAGTAGAGCGTACTATACGCCCAACAGGTTACGCAAACTTAACCCACCAATTACTTCAAAATGCTGGCATTGTGACAGTATGAAGGCCGATATGATACATGCTTTTTGAAACTGTAAATTATCTGTACAGTGGTGGTCCCAGTCTTTGAAATTTTAAACCAAATAGGTTATTGTCCACCTAATTTGCAGGATCCTAAATTTACTATTCTAGAAATGTATAAGTATTCTTTGAATTCCAAACATATAATTAAAAAAGCAAAGAATATGTCAGTCAAAAGGCTGACACTTAAATAATGGAAAGAGCCTTCCACTCCCTCCCGCTAGAAATTCACTCTGCACATTCCTACCACTTACTTTCACTCCCCCTCCATATGCTGTAACTGCACCTAATACCCTTCTCTCTCTGAAGAAGTTTCCATTGCCTCCCGCACCCTCTAACCCCCTCACCATCCACCCCCATGCCTACCGTCTCCTTAGTAAATATAGAGTGGGACAATCAAGATGGTTGATGTCTTGGAAGAAATGGACTTTTAGGACCAATAGGCAGCACTGGGATTGTTTTCCATGGAAAAGAGATGACTTGAGAAAGACATGATAACAGTATTCAAGTATCTAATAGGGATGACATCATTTGAATAGATCTGCAGATGTGCAAGTCACAAAAAGATGAAAGGACAGGGGAGCCCTGAATGTCAACAAAGGGAGGAAGATCTTCTGGAACTGAATTTTCTGCAAAACATCACCACAAGGTATTTGCATTTTCAGTTTAAAATCAAATTTTTGGAAGCTATCCCAAGCAAAACAGAAATGAAGCAACTAGGTCTGACAAACTCCAGTGACTCTGGGTCCTGCCCGAATCCACATTTTCATCTGGCTTGCTCCTAAGGGATCTATTTGTGAGCTTTTAAACAACCTATTTAAATAACAAAGGAAGCACAAGGACAAAATGATTTCACATCCTGCACTTGTACTTAAGTAGGTGTGCCCCAGGCTATCAATGTAATGGGGCTGGGGAGTGCATGCCTGCAAGGTCTTGCATAGCCAAAGCCTCTTATCAATCCCTGCCTAGCTGTGACCCTGGGTGACCACTGTCATGAGTTGAACCAATGTTCTACCAACAGTCACACCATGTCCAACAGCTGTCTGTGGGTTGCCCTCGTAACTTTTCTTGTCCTACTTTGCCTTGACAGAATTACACTGTTCTTATGGAATGAGGATGGTGCAAATAAATCTAGGACCGAGCACTATGATTTTACTTTCTCCAACCTTATTGTTTATAATTCAAGGATACTACAAACTAATCTTCTTCTCTACCAAAAGGGCTGTCCCTACCATTCTCTCTATATGCTCAGGAAACTATGGAACAAGTCTGCATTATCCCATCCTTTTCTAAATGTGGAGCCTGTGGTTCCTTGTCATCATTGCCATTCTACTATCTGGGGATATAGAGACAAATCCTGGGTCACTAGATGCTTACTTCTCAGCAGATGACATACATAGTATGTCCAAACATGGGCTGTTAATTGCACACTTGAATATAAGAAGATTGATGTGTCACTTCATGGAACTGGAGTCATGGGTCAAACTGTACAATCCTGATATCTTCTGTCTCACTGAGACCTAGCTAAAACCATCAGTTACTGACTCCCTCTGCTCCCTGCAAAATTACTCTATTATTCGAAGGGATAGGAAATTGAACAAACGTGGTGGTGGAGTTGCTCTGTACTACAAAAATAATCTGACTGTCTCTCTTCTCGCTATCCCAGATGCTCAATCGGTATGTGAATACTTGCATGCTACCCTTGCATTGGGAGCCAAGAAATTGCATGTTATTTGTTCACATATCCCCCCAGTGGAAGGGATTGCGGGTCTAGAGTACCTGTTGGAAAATATCTCTCAGAATTTTAATCATAATGAGGTTGTCATCTTAGGGGACATAAACTTAAGCTGGCATGGAGCAGCTCTCAGTTCTCTTCAATCTTTGATTCATAGCTACAACCTGCATCAGATAGTAACAGTGCCGACTAGAAGTCTGTCTTCATCACCACTAGGCACGCTATTGGATTGGGTGCTGGTAAACCGGATCGAACATATCTCAGCCACTGGTACTCTTGCTGATGCCTTAACTGACCACTCTCCTACTTTCTGCATCCTGTCCTTGGGGGCACCTCCATCTCCTCCACTACGCCTCATCAGTCTCACAAACTTTGCTCACCTAGACCAAGAGGTGTTTCTGTGTGACGTCTCCAGAATTGATTGGTTGGAGATCTATCTGTCACACTGTTCTCAGGATGCTCTTAACCTCTTCATCACTAAATTCCTTATGGTTCAATGTAAACATGCCCCAAAGATCACCCGGAGAGTGAGGGGGAAACAAACAAGATGGCTAAACAAAGGCTTGCTCAAAAGTTTGCACCTTAGAGATAAACTCTGGAAGCACTACAAAACATCAGGCCAGCAAACAGATTTCAACACTTACCATATGCTATGGAATTCATGTAAAAGACAAGTCAGAGCTGCTAAGAGCAAGTACTGTAAAGACCTACTGATTAACTCGGCCAATGATCCCAGAAAATTCTGGTCACACATAAAATCCTTCCTAGGATCCTCACAGTCAACTACCCCTGGTGATATGCTGATAAATGATGTGCATTGCAATGACTCACAAACCATAGCTAATTCTTTCAACCTGCATTTCTCTGATCTCTCCCAGTATACCTCTTCCTTCAGTCCCACTGCACTGTCCTCCAACTCCTCATCAGGAACCTGTCTGGATAAGCTGGAAGTGTTGTCCCCTGTGCCTCCTTATACTCCTCCATTCTATTTTAAGGCTCTGTCTAGAAAAGAAGTCCAGAAGCTCCTGAGGTCCATCTCTGATCATACCAGCTCTGGCTCAGACTCCCTGGAACCCCGCCTCTTGAAACTTGCAGCTCCCCTTATTGCATTACCATGGCCAAAATGTATACATTAGCACTTTCAGGTGGAATGGTCCCTGACCTCTGGAAAGCTGCTCGGATTACATCTGTACTTAAAAAAGGGGATCCTAAGGTTGTCATGAACTACAGACCATTTGCCATACTCTCGGTACTGAGCAAAATCCTGGAGAAAATTGTTGCAACTCAGACAACTGACTATCTACTTAAGCACAGTCTGCTCACAAATACCCAACATGACTTCAGGAAAGAACATAGCACAATGACTGCACTCCTTAAATTCACCACAGACACTCTTTCAAAAATGGATACTGGCAATCTGACTGGGGCTGTCTTTATTGACCTCACAAAGGCTTTTGACCTTGTTAATCACACTTTGCTTCTCTCCTCGCTTCAACATCTGCATTTCTCCTCCTCTGTTGCTGACTGGTATGAAAGCTACCTGACAAATAGAACTCAAGTGGTGAAATTTAATTCCTATCGAACAGTACCACCATTAACATTGGTGTACCTTAGGGATCCATCCTAGGGCCACTCCTATTCTCTCTTTATATAAATAACATTGGAGCTGCTCTAAAATCCTGCTCTGCTATTCTTTATGCTGATGATCTTGTCATCTATACAAGTTCTACTAATATAGACACTATCAATACCACCCTTTCCTCTGACTTTAACAATATTCAAAACTGGCTCTATGACCACAAACTGGCTGTCAACACTAGTAAAACTAAAGCCATGCTGCTTGGATCGGCCCCAAAGCTCCGGACTTGCACAACAGCACTGAAGGTGCAGGACTTAGAAGGTCAATTACTGGAATGTGTGACCTCTTTCAAGTACCTGGGCATCCTGCTAGATCAATCTCTTGATCTTAATCTTCATGTACAGTTTATTTACAGATCTGTCAACTCCAAACTGGATGTTGCATATAAGACTAGTTATATGCTCATGCCATTGGCTAAAATGGCCGTTGCGAGGGGTATTCTGCTCCCCACCCTAACCTATGGGGCTCCCTTATTTGGGGCTGCTCATAAAACTGACCTACTCGGATGGGATATTATGTATAACAACATATGTCGCTATGCTTCTTCTGCTCCTCGGCTTAAACACCACTGTCAACTTTATAATGATCTTGGTTGGCTCTCTCCATTAGCTAGTAGGAAATACTACCTTGGCTCTCCTATTGATTCGATAATTCGAAATCAAACCCCTAGGTGTCTTGCAGCTATGCTTGTTCCTGAGGACACACTCCATGGTCTACGATCAGCTGATAAATCCTTTCTGAATTTGCCAAGGTGCTGCACTAGGAAAGGAACTGTTGCTTTTGAGCATGCGGCTCCACAGCTGTGGAATTCCCTTCCCCTCGACATTACACTTTCTAGCTCCCACACATGCTTTAAGAGAAAATTTCGCTCAAATCTGTTGATTGCTGATACCTTTTCCTGCTTTCACCCTACCTAATGACTGATGTCTCTTGCCATACAATAGTATTTTGTCACCTCTATATAACCCTCTTACTGCCTCAGCCTGTCCCTGCTCCCTTTCCCTGCCCATATACAATTTTGCACTGCAGGCATCTCCCTTACACTTACATATACTCATATAATCTAATTTCATGGCTTGCTTCCCTTTTCTCTCACTTACCGACCTTTTCCTTAATGAAACCCCCTGCTCTCAATGGTTATTTCTTCCTGTTTTATTACCTGTTTTTGTGTACCATGTTCTGTTTATATGATATGTCACCTGATAATTTATTGTCCAAGGCCCTCTCTATTCATTGCGTAGGTAGGCACCTATGAACTTATGATTGGTCTACTATGTATGTCTCTGATATATTGCATCCACTTTAACTCATTGTATGTAAAGCGCTTTACTTTGTATGTTCCGATATATTGTATCCTCTTTAACTCATTGTATGTAAAGCACTTACAAATTGTTATCCTGTTAAGTTTCCGCATGTCTGTACTGTCCCAGGTCATGCCTGAAAATAGTCATTTTATGGCTAGTGCACTTACCCAGTTAACAAAAGCTAAATAAAATTTAAGGGAAATATGAGTATGAACTACTATACATGTCAAGTGGAAAGATCTTGAAACTCACTGCCAGAGCATGTGTTATTAGTTGATTCTGTAATGCTCTTCATGCTAAAACTAGAGCTATTCTTTGAAGAAAATAGGATAACATGGTACTTTAACTGAGCTTAGTGTGAGGGAGGAACTCAGTGGTTCATTGCCCCTTCCCCCAAAAATATCAATGTATTTTTAGAGCTTGAAAAAATACAGTAAATCTAAACTTTAAAGTTATATTATCAGTTTATTAGACAATCCACAGACTGGAATCCCTCTACCTATTAAAAATGTTGATCCCATTGGTCCTCAGCAGACCACATACTTTTTTGTTATTGATTTAGCCTGAATATACTGTAGGCTATAGTTTGTCAAGCTTTCACAGCAACAGTCTTGAAACTCTGGAACACTGTGGCCGAGACTATTCATTCAGTCCCCATCTAGACATAAAGTTCACTTAAATCCTGCTTATTAGAGATATGGTAAGTCATGACTTGGCAATTGTATATTTACAAGTTAATCATAGTTGTGTTTATGAATTGAGTTGTCTGCATTGTGAAATGCCTTAGTAACTGTGTCAGAAGAGTAATTATAAAGGGAACTCAGTCTGTTTATGTCTTCATCATGGTATATTAAAATTAAGTAGATGGTGGTCAAAGTTGATAGCTAACTGTTTAGTAGTACTGTGAACTGAACTGATTGCAATTTAGAAACACACCCTTTATTAGATTCACTTTGATTTACTTAAGTGTCTAATAGCATATATAGGTGCACCATTAACCCTAAAGTTCTGAAAAAAACATGGTATATGTTAATGTATGGCTAGTGCCTTTAAGCCTAAAGACATATGGCCCTGTGTTTGAGGTAGGTGTCTTTAGTCTGAGGATGTATTTTTTTATTCTTGAAGCACAGCACCCTCACCTAATGGGATCCTTCTAACAACAAAGTGCCACAGTATTTCCCACCAGAGGAAAAAAAAAAAACAATAATGCCACTGACCCCCACCCTGGGCAGATAAACAGTTACAGTATGCAATAACCCTGATACAATTTACACTGTAGCACAATAATGCATTTTGACATAGATAATGCAAAAAAAAAAGGATGACATTTAATGGTGGGGGGGGGGGCACAGATCTGAAGGGAAAACTGAGCAGGGCAGCCAGCCAAATAACATTTAAGCAAACTCAGATTTGCATCTACCCAGATCCAAGCACAGTCCCTTGAACACTGGCCCAAACAACTGTCCTTCTGATGCACCAGATACAGCAATGTCCATTCTGAGAGATCCCACAGCCTTTGTGTGGACACTAAGAAAATAAAGGTTGTAGGCCTGGTGACTCAGAGTGGGCATTACCAATGGAGATATTTACTGGGGTATACAGCTACCAAATAGAAGCCACAACGGAATCAACTAATAATTCAGTCTCATAAATAACAGAAGTATCCTGCCTCTGGGCATTTCTATGATCACACAGGTCATGCTCAAACTAAGTTCCTAACTGTCTACAATAGTTTCAGAGCCAGGTCCTGGCCTTTCCTCTCAACCCTTTTGATGCAGCTGAGAAGCAATCACTGTGGGTTGTCTTCCTCATGGATTCAGCTTGGTTAAATTTGCGGGGGATCCAGTATGCATCTCGTGGGAAGGGTGCAGGCCATGCTGATATTTCACCTAATCATCCTCTGTCCTCTTCCACCCTAGGAGGGGAATCCTCTTTAATTACCATAAGGCAGGCAGTCTTTGAGGGCCATGGTGTCTCTGCTCTCTGTAGTAACAAATCCTTGCAGCAGGGTATGAGAAACGTTACTGGTTTCTCTCATAGAATCAGAGCTTTTTGAGAGACAACCATTACTCTTAAAGCCGAAGTCAAGGGCAGACACTTCAGTTATTTGGCTTATAAACAGACAGAAACTGATGGCTTAGGCCACCAATGATGCTGAGTTAAAGACATCCCATCTTCACTTTCTACCCATTAGGCTTTTTGAAAATGGTGCTGGATGCTACAGTCACCACAGCCTCCAGGCTGCAGTGTGTATTGGCTGAAACAGCCACATGTGGGAAAAGAATGCACCTATGGGTACATTTTTTAAACACTTTTCCTATTGTAATCCAGAGCCTTCTGTCCCTCAGTATTAAGAGCACTTGTCTGACATTGGCTGACTCTCATGTGAACCAAGGCAGCTTCCTGTTTGCCTGTCATTCCTTGGCTCTGTCTGGTGCCCCCTGACCCTACTGCAGTTCTCTGCGAGACTGGGGTCATCAAGATTGTACTGCCCAAGCCTTGGACTTATTAATGTATTTTAAACAGTTCTTCAGTTTAACTTGTGACCATTTTCATGGTACCCCTAAGTAACCGCAACATTTGTGGCAGTGTCCTTGTTGCCCCTACCCCTTTCCTGTCATAGGGGTGGATAAGGCACTTGAGGTATGATCATGAGTGCTGTACTCCCAGTGAATATCTGTGCATAATTCATTTCTCCAACATCTGGCAAAGGAGCCATGCTATTCAAATCAAATTAGTCTCACAATGCAGGCAGAAGATCCGTCATCTGTTCCCCATAGGCATTTTATGGGTGGCCACACATTTTCTGAACTCTTCTGGTGCAGAAGACAATATACTGGCTCCTGGGACAGAAGAAAATATACTGAGTTGAATTTTTCAACTGTGGCACAGGGTTTGCATCCAGCCCTGAGTCATGGCACTTAGGTTTTTGTAGTGTGCCATACCCGTCACTGCAACTCTGCCCGATTTTACAATCCTGGGCGCAGTTGCAACAAATTCCATGGATTACAGCAGCTTATGCCAAATATCTGGTGCAAACTCTATAACAAGGGTCCCAGGATTGCTACAAATTGAACCACAGAAAGTTAGTCTAACTTGCAGCAATTGTCACATGGGGTGGAAAATCCCATCAGATGGTCTCAAGCCCCATGTGCCATATCATTGGTGCACCAGGGCTTACGAAGATCTAATACTTTTGAAAATCATGCCCACTGACTTCTGAGGTAGTGGTGTGTAAATCACAGCAGGTGGAATTCCACAGAATGACCAGTTAAATTCAGAAGGGAATTCTGCTGATGGGACGGTAATGCCATGCTAATTCTGCTGGCAAAATTCTTCCCTTCACACAGCAATATCCTGAGGCCATCTACTGATCACATCGTACTGTCTCGGGGGGTGAGCACGTCTCTTTGCTGGCTTCAAGTAACCACAATTGCTGCTGTGTAGAAGGATCAGTTCAGGCTCATGAACTGTGATCATGGTACAATAAGCCCCATTCTTGGGAGGAGGCTACATCAGCAGTAGATGAGTGTGATGTGACTCAGTGCTGTAGTATATGTAAGCAATAACACACAATGGGGTGTAGTTTATTCTGGATTACTGCACACCTAGGGGTGACATGAGGCACAAAGCAACAGACTGAGTGCTTTGCTTCACTAAGAAGTGTTTATCTGGACTAAACCATATCCCTGGAGTGTGCTATTGCACTTATAAAATGGGTATATGTTGCAAAAATTTAAATAGTTTAAAAAATGTTAAAATATTTGTTTAAAATTTTAAAAAATGCTTTTGTTTTCTGAAATAGTCCCTCCGCAGTGTTATGTGACAAGGGTGACTGCAGGATGGGGACCTGCGGAAGGCCACAAAACCACCAGGGAGACTGAAAAACAGTATGTTGTTTAATGCGGGGGGCTTTGCCCCATGCACTCCCCTCATGGGGGTTCCCCCCCCAACACCTCCCTTACTTAGGATTCCTACTCCAGGGAGGATGCAACTCAGGGAAAGAGGGGAAATCCCTGGTAGCTCAGATTGTTGGTGCCGTTGTGCAGTCGCCCTTATGACCAGTCGCCCACATATAGTCACCCACATCACAGGCTACCTACCTCCACTGGACAGTTGCCACTAAGGGAGCTGCATGTGCTTTACATATTGGTTTACTGTTTATTGTCATTCATTTTAGTAGTCAGATTCTCCTTTTCTTTTTTGTCAAGAAGTACTTTTTAACTGTTTTTCAATATTGTATGCTCATTGCTGAACTATGATCCAGACCAACATACAGAAGAAGCAGCATTTTGAAGCTCTATGAGCGGTGGCCAAGTCCAAAGCTTTCTGACAGTCTTGCCCAGCAGTGCAGTACCATCTGTAGTGGCATATTTTACAAACGTGTTTGTGGTCTGAGTTAGTGGGTGGGTAGCAATTAGTGGCTAGATAGTAAGAGTGAGCATGCTGTTCTTTGGGTCAGAAAGGATACAAAGACAGCATGAAGGGTAGGTTTTGTGAGCACTGTCAGGGAGACTGTATTTATTAGAAATGATCTTAAACAAACAGACCACACTGAAATAAAAGCTGGTAGAACTAAATCCATGATGCAGTACTTTATTGGGATCTGTAACAAAAAAAACATAGCACCAGTTTGAGCATGTTTTTGACTGTTGATTGCAAATAGCTCCGCTGCATTGGGACCCCCCCCCTTTCCCTGTTTGTAAGAAATTATCCTTTTTTTAAAAAAAAAAAGGTAAATCTGAAGCAAATAATGATTGTTTAATGGATACAGCAGCCAACCAATAGGCAAATAAAATGGTGCCACACATTTTTCAAAACTCAATTGTTCCAACAATATCGGACTACACAAAGAACACAGGTACTGCGGCTTTGTTAATTAGTGCTTCATTGCAAATAAAACACACAGGTAGAATCATGTCTAAGCCAATCAGGATTCAGGACTGACCCTACCCATTTTACAAAGTTCTTTGGTTGCTTCACAAAAGTGTCAGAACCAATCAGGAAGCATGCACAAGTATTTGTGACACTGTAGTCTTGTATGAGAGGCAAGGAGATGTGTTCATCTGCAGCTTCATTAGCACTAGTAGACTGAGAGAGTTGTGGATTTTAAAAATATTAATCCGATGCCTGTACTAGAGTCTTGTTGAGTGTTTGGCTTACACTGCAGTCATGCAATGAATCAAATTTCTATATATTAAGAACTTTTCTGTCTCTATTGTTTATCCACTTTCTGTGCCTGTGTAATAGCAAGACAGCAGACTAAGGGGGATTTGTAACATCTGTTGCTCAGTTGGACACTGGCACATGCAGGTAGCTTGACAGAGAAAGTTCCTCTTCTGTTACAGTACACTGTATGTTGTACTGTATGTTGTTTTTTCCATGTCCTTTTTCTGAAAATAGTGTAGACATGTAATCTTAATTAAAAGGAAATTAGATGTTTATCTATAACTGATAATCAAAGGTATATCTCAGCCTGTTCACCAGTTTAGAGTGCACTGATTTATAAGGCCTATGACCTGGGCTCTTGGTGCTACGATTGATGTCATCCCCCTGTCTCCCTATTCTTTGCATTAAGACCAACATATGGCCTGTGCTATGTGCATTTAATATGGTCCCACACTGATGTCCATTAAAGGTCCAGATGACACCAATACACTAGCCCAGTCCTCATGTTCATTCATATTACATATCTACAGGCATAGGACCAACCTAACTCCTGCTGCCTTGGGCCTTGATGTGCAAAGCTCAGTTCTCTCCATCATTGATTATGGCCTCATCATTTTTGGCACGGCCACCTCTACAGCCCTCAGACGTATCTCCACCTCACTCAACAATGCATGTCGTCTACTCACTGGGTCCCACCGTACAACCCGCACCTGTGACCTCTACACACAATCTGGGTGGCTGCAACTCTCTAATCACATAAAATATCAAACATGCACCATGGCTAAGAAAATCACTATGGGCCTAGCACTCCCTGTATTTCTATCTCTCCTCAGCCCTAGTAGTAACCACTGTCACACAAGACGCTCAGAATCTCATCGTCTGATTGTCCCACTTTGCAGAACCTCCATGGGCCAGCGCTCATTTGCCTATCAGGCTCCTTGTTGGTGGAATAGCCTTAACAATGAAATCTCCTCTGCTTCCACACTTGGTCAATTCAAAACAGGGCTCCATCTCCACCTCTCTGCCTCCAGCACCTGCGAGTGTTATACCTAGCTGGACTCCTCTCGGCTCAGTCCAGCATCCCTAGCCACTCCCCTTCCTCTTCCCTTCTACCACGCCTCCTCCCGCACCTATGTTCTACTTGACAACTGCCTCTGGCAGGCTATACTTTTATTTTAATGTAACTGTATGTTGACTCTGTTTTAACCTGCTCTAAACCTGCACTTGCCTTACTTGCATATTTGCATATTGCTTTTTGCTCCACTGTGTACCACTGTACTGTCCTGTCCTTGACATGGGACCTTTGTAAAAGAGCCATGGCTCAAAGGTTTTTGTAATCCTAGAATTAAATAAATAAAATAAATAAATAATAAATAAATAAATAAATAAATATTTCCTGGTGTCCAGCTGATACTCCCTACTTCTCTCCCTAGCCTCATCACATCTAGTATATGTGTTGCCCTTTCACTGCCTGAGCAACCATTCTGTCTCAGTGGGCTGCATCACTGTCTGGGACTTCGTTTGGTAATTCTTCATAGCCATAGGCTACAGTGCCATGCGATGGGGTGCCATGGAGCCACTATGTACGGCACTGTGCCTCCTTGTATACCACACCCTCCTTACTGGGCACCTCTTGCATCTACATGGAAAAAGAGATATACAATTTGTCAGCAAAGGACTGCTTGGCCCACTCAGTGGGCACAGGTTGTCCCTGCCTAGTCTGTCTCGCCAGATCCTAACTGGACTCTGGTGACCATCCCTCCTCCCTGCCTATCTGCTAATATTCTACTATGTCCATCTCACACATGCTTGAAGTCCTTTACTGTTTTTGCCTCCACCACTTCCACTGTGGGCATCGACCACTCATTCAGTGAAGTAGTACCTACTCACATCCTTCTTAAACTTCCCCCCTCAAGCTTCATCACATGCCCTCTGGTCCTGGTGCTCTTTCTCATTCAAAAGAGACCCCCCCGCACCCTGTTTACCCCCATGAGGTACTTGTAGGTCTCTATCATGTCCCTCCTAACTCTCCTATCCTCCAGGGCGTGCTTGTTGAGATCCCTAAATCTTCCACATAGGGCTTTTGGTGCAACCCCTGCACCATTTTATTTACCCTCCTCTGGACTGTTTCAACTCTGTCTATGTCCTTTCTGAGATGTGACCTCCAGAACTGGACACAATACTCTAGGTAGCATCTCACCAGTGAGAAACACCTCCTCCTTCCTCCTACTGGAAATACATCTCCTAATGAATCCCTGCATTGCTCTGGCCTTACCCACTGCTTTGTCACACTGCCCTGCCATTTTGAGGTCATCAGATAGAATAATCCCAAGTCCCTATCCTGCTTTGTTACTGACAGTAACCCCCCTCCCCATCCTATACTCATTTCCTTTGTTCTTATGCCGTAGGTGCATGATTCTGCACTTTTTGGCATTGAACCCCAATGGTCATGTTCTTGACCACTCCTCAAGTTTCAAAACATCCAAATACTTTCCACCCCTTCCTGATGTCCACCCTTTCTTTTGTCATTCCTCCCCTGGTTGGTCAGCCTTCCTAGGAGAGCCCCAGCCCTAACACCCCAATGTCTGCTGGGTCTTACCTGCCTCAATCTTCTCCCAGTGTTCGCCCCACTAGCAGAGTCATTGGGTTCCCCCAAGCCCCACCACAGAATGAAGCTCCTTGAAGCGCCATGCCCAGCTGGTCAGGTGTGAGGCATGAGGGTGTTGCTCGTCATCCTGCCACAGGTGTTTTCTTCTTATTTTCACCCTACAGAAGTGATGTGCAATGATGTCATGGTGCATGCCATGTGCTCCTGCATTACGTGCACCGACACCTGCCATGTACCCTGATCATCTTGCCACTAAGCTGCATTCCCCCAGCTTCTGACAGGGGCAAGGTGAGCTATGGGCTCTTTGCACACTCCTCTTGGAGGAGGAGGAGAGCAGTGAGGAGAGCAGTCCTGCAGATGCTCAATCCTCCTTCACTCAGCCAACCTTCCAACAGCCAGGATACAGTCCTGAACCTGGGCTGTCGAAGTTGCAAGCAGTAGTGCTACCATTACGCTGGCGGGCTGGCCCCTGATTCCACCTTATTACAAATTTTGGTATCATTAGTAAAAAGGCATACTTTTCTTTCCACTTCAGCTGCAATGTCACTTATGAAGGCATTGAAGAGGACCAGTCACAGTACTGAGCCCTGTGGTACCCCATTGGTCACTCTTATTTTATTTACTATTTATTTGAAAATGTGTAATCAGGATAGACACACTGACCTAAGGCTCATTTCTAGGTGTGAGTGGGGGAAAGGAATATGGAATGCAAATACCTAACACTTACACAGTACATAGTACACAGTACATAGTTGTAGTGTAAATACATAGCGCTGACAATGCTCACAGCTACAGTAAAGTGCAAGTCAAGTCAAATTTTATTTCTTTAGCACCCAATCCCAGAAGATCTGGGTGCTTTGCACAGAGATGGCAAACAATCAATACAAGAAATAGATTTTAAATTGGGGTTAGTAAATTTTAAAAACATACAATAAATAAGAACCATAACTAATATTTAAAAACTACTTCGGCTTTAATTTAAAAATTTAGTGCACATTGAATGCCTGATTAAAAAGATATGCCTTAAGGCTTCACTTAAAAGCTTCCATGGTAGGGGCCTCTCTTCAAGATCATGGCAGTGAATTCCACAAAGATGGTCCAGCCACTGCAATGGCACAATCCCCAGAAGTTTCTAATCATGCCCTAGAGACCACAAGGAGGCCCTCCATGGTGGAAAAGCACATCAGGTGGACAGGTGTCAGGAGATCAGATAGATAGCCTTGATCTGAGCCGTATAGAGTCTTATAGGTGAGCAAGCCCACCTGAAAGGCAATCCTCCTCCTGACCAGCAGCCAGTGCAGTTCATGCATGGAACTCAGAAGGCCCATCAACAACCTGACTGCAGCATTCTACACCAGCTTCAGCCAGTGGAGGTTGCCTCCTCTGACCCCAAAGTACAGAGCATTACAGTAATCGAGCCTTGCTGTAATAAAAGCATACAACAGTCAAGGCAGTTCATCCAGCGGGATTATGGGTTTAATCTGGGTGACATTCCTTAAGTGGTATGAACCACTCTGGATGACAGTAGACACCTGAGCTTCAAGCGTAATGCTGTCATCAAGGATGATGCCCAGATTTTGCATTTTATTGATCACCATGAGCACGTTGGACCCCAGGAACAACTCTGTTCCTACATTGGTGGTGACCACATCCTGCCGATGACCTGGCTTTATCACCAGTACCTCCATCTTATCTGGTTTAAGCCTCAGCCAGTTAGAGGACATCCAGTCCTGAATCTCAGATAGGCAGTTATTTAGCATGTCCACAGCGTCTGATGATCCGGGGACAAAGGACATATACAATTGGGTATCATCTGCATAGCAGTGAAAACCCAGACTGTAACACCTAATGAAGTCACCCAGGGGCAGCATGCAAACCACAAACAACAAGGGTGACAAGATCGAAGCTTGAGGCACTACACAGGTCTTGGGCTTCAAACTGGAGGAGAAATTCTCCAGCACAACCCGTTGCTTCCTGCCTGTCAAAAAGGACTCAAACCAGATGATGATTTTGCCAGTGAGTCCATAGAGCTCTCTCAGGTGCTCAAGTAGCACCACATGGTCTATGGTGTCAAATGCTGAAGAGAGATCCAGAAGAAAGAAAATTGACCATTCCCCTCTATCTCTAGCCCTGGGGAGATCATTTTGCACTCCAACCATTGCTGTTTCCATGCTATGCTTTCTCCTAATTTCAGACTGGAGTGGCATGTAGATTTCAAAGAACATCAGGTGACCCTTGAGCTGCAAAGCAACCACTTACTCCATTACCTTCCCCAAGAATGGAAGATTGGAGACAGGTCAGTAATTCACTAAGATGTCAGAGTCGAGTGTTGGTCTAATCAGTATGGGCATCACCAATGCCTCCTTCAAGGCATCATGGAAAAGTCCCTCTGAGAAGGAAGACCAGACAATGTTAGTGAACACTGGACCAATGGACTCAACATATCCTACTAGGAGATGCGTTGGCCCCAGGTTCAGTTAACAAAAGGTGAGTTGCAGCTTCAAAATTAGCTCAATGACCTCAGCCACCTCCACTGGCTGAAACTCATCCCAGACAGTCGTAGTGCTTCTGTCACTACCAGGCTCTATACTGCAGGCCAGATCATGCTCCACTGGGGATATCCCAGTTCTAATGGAGGACAAACTGTCAGCAATGAACTGAGCAAATTCTTCACACTATGTAATTGAAAACACTCTTTTTGGCTGCAGACAGGCTGGATGAACTAGCCTATCTACAGTCAGAAAGAGTAGAACTGGTCTCTTTCTTGCTGCAGCAATCTCCCTAGACAGGAACTCTGCCTTCTTATGGTTGATTGCCCTTTGATATTCACTGTAGTGAATTCTCAAACCCCATTTGTCATCCAAAGCTCTGATCCTACTCCTGTAACACTCCAACTTCTGAACCATGGTCTTCATCTCCTTGAGAGCCCTATCAAACCACGGGGATCTCAAGCTAGAAGACCTGGGTCATGTACAGATCAGTGCAATGGTGTTGAGCACCTTGGTGATGGCATTATTATAAGCTGCCACTGCCTCATCCAACCCCATTTCACATGCAACACACTACATGATTTAAAACAGGAGTAAGTGAAATAAGAGCAAGCAGCAAAATCAGGCATGTCAGCCATGCCTACATCAGGGTAGGAGGCAAATGTACTGAGAGTAGTTAAGTAGGGGACAACAGGAGCAGATTGAGGGTAGGAATTTCAACTGATACCTAAGGGAAGCAGGGGAGGTAGTGAAGTGGAGGAACGGTAGCAGTAGGTTTCATAGTGAAGGGAGACATTAGGAAAAGGTTGATTGCCCCACAGAGGAGCAGGGATGAGGAATGGCTAAAGTGTGAGGTTTCCTAGAGTGGAGGGAGCAGGAGGTGCAGGTGATGGAGGAGAGGTGTGAGGAGAGGTAACAGGGAAGGGACCCAAACCAGCATTTGGATTTGTATGAGGAACAGTGGTTCTGAAAAAGTGAGGTTAAAGGAAGAATGGATAGGGAGGAGTAGAGTGAGTAGTGGTGGCTGTGAGAGGGGAAGTTGTTAGTAAAATGGCAGAATGAGTTGCAGATGGTGTCCAGTCTGGTCAGGGAGGTGTAGGGAGTGATGCCATACACCACCGCCACAAAGTCAAAGACCAGGAGCACCATTCGGTGACAAGCTCATGGCCTACTGTGGAGACAGATAGTCTTTATTGAGGTAGAAGATACCAAGCTTAGGCTGGAGCTTAGCATGTATGGTTATGGTATCAGTGTGGGCAAGAAGTCAACTGTGCTGTCTAGCCAGATACCAAGGTACTAATTTTATAAAGATTTTTATCATCCTGAGCTAACTGGGGGGCTGTTCAGCCCTGTCCACGGGTGTCTTCAGTTGTCTGGTTGACTCTATCCTTCTAGGGGTTACATCCCCCCATGGATAATACCTCCATGGAGGGCCAGGGAAGAGAGGGCTGTCCTTCCCCCCTGAAGACTCTCATTCAGATGTCCCCCTATCAGAGTTGCAGAGCAGGCTATGGCACGTTGGGCAGTGCTTCGTGTAGCTCAGTACCATTCCATTTTCCTCCATGGTTTTCTTTCACAAAAGCTATGGAAAACATGTAGAACACATGTGCATGGAGACACACATGTGCTCTGGAACTGCCAGCCCCTTCCACCCACCTGAATTTTTTCAGTCACATAAGCATCAACACCACCACTAGGCTTCAACCTGCTGGCAGCCAAGAATTGGGATGGCTCACCACCCCCAGTCTGGTAGGGAAGAGCTGCCAGATGCCTGCTCAATCATCTTCCATCCCTACCCCCATCTAAACCTGGAAAACTAGGCTTGTTCCCAAATTTTGGGTCATCAGCACAGAGAGAGTACAGATGCTACCAGCATCTTAGCCCTCTGCATCACTCATCTGGCATACACATCAAAGTATTTGACTGATGTTGCCAAAGGTCATGGTCACAGTTTTGTTTGTGTTGACCTTGAGTTGGTTAGATTGGAACCAGTGCAAGATGTCGTGGAAGTCTTGCTGGAGCAGACCTTCCATGGCTTTAGTGGAGGCTCTGGAGGTGTAAATGACTGTGTCATTTATATGCATGTGGATATGCAAATTGGCACACACCAAGAGAGGTTGTTAGATGAAAATCAGGATGGGCTCCAGGATGGAGCCCTCCATGACCCCAGTCTGAATGGGAAGTGGAGGAAATAGGGTCTACCTATCTGTACTGATCACAGACAGCCCAAGAGGTTAGAACAGACTCAGTCTACAGCAACAGTTGAGAGGCCAGCAGAACTCAGCTTATCTAAGAGGGAGTGGGTGGGATACAATGTCAAGGACCTTGGCCAGATCAAAGAAAATGATAGCTATGATGTGCCCCTAATCCATCCCTGAGAAAATAGAATCAGTTCCACACAGAAGGGAGGAGTCTGTGGACTGATGCTTCAGGAAAGTCAGACTGGAAAAGGCAAAGAAAATCGGTGGAGGATAGAAAATTAAAGGGTCAAGTGGAGACAACCTTCTCTGGCAGGTTATCAAAGGAAGGGAAGAAGGAAATTGGCCATAAGTTAACCAGGGAGAAAGGGGCCCCCCCTTGTGTGGAGTGGAAGAACTTTGGACAACTTCCAGGATTGAGGGACAGTACTTAGGGGAGAAGGAGAGGTTGAGTAGCTGTGTCATAGGATGTGCTATGGATGGTTCAAAGACATGGAATAGTTTAGGATCCAGTCCATCAATGCTGGAATTGCACATGTTGTAGGAGTAAAGCACAGTAAGGGGTTTCCTCTGTAGTTGCAGAGAGAACAAGCATTTGTCAATGCCAAATGTTGTCTTGCTGGCATTGGCAATGGTAGTGCAGGAGTTAAAGAGATGCATAATAGGAATGGCAGTGAAGTATGGAACTGACGCCAAACCCACCCCACCCTGTAGAGACTGACAGGAATTGAGGTGTGCCTTTGGGTTGGCGGCCATAACGCTTATGCCATTTCACCTCACCCTACCCTGCAGACTCCAACAAGTGTTGCATTGTGCCTTTGCATCATCGGGAGTTTACGTTCACCCCATTCCATAAGGAAATACATTGAGATGGGTGCAGTATAGGAGAATGGGATGAACTTTGGGGCCAAAGAGTCCAAGGTACACCTTGATGCCTGTCACTGGCTGCAGGGTGGGGGTGGGGGTGGAATGGTATGAGCATCACAGCTGACAATCCAAAGTCACACCCTGATGGCTGTCTGTCTCTACAGGGTGGGATAGTATGGTTATACCAAATTTTCAGCATAGGCATTTTGGGACCTCTGCTCATGAACAGTGGCACTGTGATTTTGCTAATCTGTCCCGCATATTGATTTCCCACAGTGACCACACCATTTTACGCCAGAAGTGCGAAAACACATGTTGGGCAGGATGTGAAAAATGACAGTTGTATTGTTCGTAAAGAGGTGTGAAGAAATGGCAATGTTGAAAATCTGGAGTGAAAATATTAACAGTTTTCGAAAAGTGGATGGAAACAGAACATTGCACACTTGTAACACAGTTATTTTGTGGAATTGTTTCACCAAATTTTCAACATAGGCATTTAGGGACCTCCACTCATGAACAGTGTCACTGTAATTTTCTTAATCTGTCCCAAACATTGATTTCCCTCAGTGATTGTGCCATATAAAAACTACAAACAGGTATCTGCCTCTATCTCCAAAATCAAGCAAAAGGGCAGAGGACACTGCAGAGGAGGACATTGCAGTACAGGAGCTAGCACAACAAAACTCACACAAAACAGGGACCAAAAAAAAGCAACACAAAAACACTTCTCATCATAGAAGACTCCATGATTTGGGGAGTTAATACCTACCTCCAACCGGGGGTAATGGTCAGATGTCTTCCAGGTACATCAGCGTGGAGAGACACTGACTGCATTGCTAAAATTGTGCAGGAAGCAGGAGAAAACATTGATGTGCATTTGATGTGCTGATACACTTAGGGACTAATGATCTCTCCAGCCGGTCAGTTGTGGAGACCAAGGAACACCTGACCAGGCTGGGAGACAAACTGTCATCCATTTCATCAGGCATCTCCTTCTCTGACATCCTGCTGGTCTGAGAGAGGGGGACAGACAGACAGAAGGTCAGAGCAGGGGAGATAGGGGCACTAAACATGTTGCTCAAGGGCTGGTGCCAGGAAAAAGGACACACATTTGTATTTAACTGGCAACAGTTTTGGAAGCAAAAGTTATTTAAATTTGATGGACTGCATCTGACTAAGGAGGGAGTCAGTGCATTGGGGAAGAAGTTCGATGTCTTTGCAGAATATTTAAACTTGCAAATGGGGAGAGCGGTGCAGCACCTGATACATCGAACTGGAAGAACACCCTTCCCCCCTCAGCTAGTGATCAAACAGTAGTTCAGCATATTTGTAATTCATTTGCTTCACCAGGTAAGGAAAAAGGTCTGGCTCCCCATACGACGCGCAAGGGGAAATGCCGGACCTCGACCAACAACTATGGCACTAAAATCTGACCAGTGGAAAATCATGTACACAAATGCCCACAGTCTGGGAAACAAGATCCCAGACCTGCAGGCAACAATGACAGAGGTGAAACTGGACATTGTATCCATTAGCAAGACATGGTTCACCAGTAACCACACTTGGGAGACTTCAGTGCCTGGCTATGTATTGTTCAGAAGAGACCAAGGTGCAAGGGGGGTAGTAGAACTTTATGACAATGAAAATATCAAAGCTACAGAAATTTAGAATACACATAAGGAGCCATAAGAAATGTGGGTTACCCTGGAAACTGGAAATGGGACATCCATACAAACTGGGGTTGTCTATGGGCCTCCACACCAGGGAGAGGACATAGACACATTACTGTTTGAAGATATACAAAACATAACAGCTAAAGGGGAGGTTGTGATAATGGGACACTTCCACATGCCAGGTACAGATTGGTCAATACCAGCAGGAACATCCACCAGAACTACACACATAGTGGATTCCCTGCTGGGGAAGGGCCTCAAACAACTGGTACAACAACCAACAAGAGACAGGGCTATTCTAGATCTAGTAATGACTAATGGGGAAATGATCACAGAACTCCAGGTAGAATGTCACCTTGGGAGCCAGTGACCATCACATGGTATGGTTCAATTTGGCCACTAGAACAACATCATCCCATTCCAATGCAAAAATCTGGGACTTCAGGGGAGCTGACTTTGATAAGATGGCTAACAGTAGTTAAGCTAGCCCAGGTAAGAAGAAATACAGGTGAGGGGGTACAGACAAAGTGGGCAAGCATTAAGGATGCAATACTTGAAGAACATCCCATTGTGTTAGGGAGAAAAGCAAGCACAAAAGAAGGAGGAAATGACTTTGGTTCTCAAAAACAGTAGCAGAAAAGGTCATAGCCAAAAGACTGGCCTTCAGGAAATATAAGGGAACGCAGCTGGACAAAGATAGGGAGGCATACAAAACTTCCCTAAGGGAAGCAGGGAAGGCAGTAAGACAGGCAAAGGCCCAGACTGAGGAAACACTAACAGGAACAGTAAAAGAAGGGGACAAGACTTTCTATAGATACATTTGAAGAAGAAAGTCCAGAGGAGGTATTGCTACGCTCAAAGGGGTTAAGGGGGAGTGTGTGGAGGAGGAAGAAGGAAAAGCATCTATCCTAAATAGATACTTCTGCTCAGTATTTACTGAGGAGAAGGTACGGCAGGGCCCACAGCGCAGCACCATGGACACAGGGGGGAGGGAGGTGTGCACAAGTCCCTTCACAAAAGAAAGTGTCCTTGCTAAGCTCAGGGTGGACAAGGTAATGGGACCGGATGGCATATATCCCAGGATACTAAAGGAGCTAATAGTGGAACTGGCAGAGCCATTATCAGAACTGTTTAGTGAGTCTCTGAGCACAGGTGAGGTTTCAGAAGACTGGAGAAGGGTTCATGTGATCCCACTCCACAAGAGTGGTAGCAGAGAGGAGGCAGGGAACTACAGACCAGTCAGTCTTACCTCAGTAGTGGGCAAGATTATGGGAGGCACTCCTTAAGGAAAGAATAGTGCAACACCTGGAATCCATAGGAGCACAGGATCCAAGACAGCATGGGTTTACAACAGGAAGGTCCTGTCAAACTAATCTCATAGATTTCTAATAGAAGCTTGATTAATAAGATGAGTAGGCTTGGGGTGGGTCAGAAGGTGGTCAACTAGGCAGCAAACTGGTAGGTGGGCAGAAAACACAGAGTGGTGGTAAATGGTATACAGTCAGAAAAGATACAAGTCACAAGTGGGGTACCTCAGGGATCAGTCCTGGGGCCAGTCCTCTTTCAATATCTTCATCAGTGATACTGCAGATGGACTGGAGGGTAAGGTTTGTCTGTTTGCAGATGACACCAAGATCTGCAACACAGTAGATGATCCAGATGGGGTGGGCAGAGTGAAAAGAGATCTGGATAAATTGGCAAAATGGTCAGAAGAGTAGCAACTGGGGTTTAACACAAAGAAGTGCAAGATCATGCACATGGAGAAGAGAAATCCTGAAGCCACTTATAGGTTGAGAAAGGAGTTGCTGGCAATCACAAGGGAAGAAAGAGACTTGGGCATCATGATCATCACAGATGACCTTAAATCATCCAAGCAGACCACTAAAGCAGTAGATAAGGCTAGGGGGATGTTGGGGTGTATTAATAGGGGTATCACAAGTCATAAGAGGGAGGTAATAATCCCTCTTTACAAGACACTGGTTAGGCCATATCTGGAGTATTGCGTGCAGTACTGGAGGCTGCACCTTCACAAGGACATTAACAAAATGGAGGTAGTCCAGAAAAGGGCAACCAAAATGATGCAGGGACTGCATCAGAAAACTTATGAAGACAGATGAACAGAGCTCAATATGTGTACCCTAGACCAAAGGAGGGAGAGAGGTGATATGATTGAAACATTCAAACACCTTAAGGGCATTAACAAGGTGAAAGAGTCTAATGTGTTTCAATATTAGAAAAATAGCAAGACAAGAGGACACAGCATGAGATTAGAGGGAGTCCGATTAAGGGGTATTGTGAGGAAGTTCTTTTTCACAGAAAGGGTGTTGGATACATGGAATGGCCTACTTCAGGAAGTGGTAGATATGAATACAGTGCAGGGATTCAAACAGGCATGGGATAGGCATAAGGGAGCAATACATATGGGTATGAATATATAGGCCATTGACAAAGTAAATGCCAATGGCACATTCATAAGGTAGAAAAAAATGGGCAGACTGGATGGGCCTTGCAGTCCTTATCTGCCTTCAGCTTCTATGTTTCTATGTTCTATTGTGTGCCAGATGTGCAAAAACACATTTTGGGCAGGATGTGAAAAATAACTGCTGTACTGTTCATAAGGAGGACTGAAAAACTGGCAATGTTGAAAATCTGGAGTGAAAATATTAAAAATTCCTGAACTTATGAATGTGCATAGAAACTGTGCAATGCACTCTCATAACACAGTCAATTTTTGGAATTTTTTCACCAAATTTGTAACATAGGCTTTTAGGCAGCCCACCTAATGAACAGTGACACTGTTGTTTCATCAATCGGTCCTGAAATGTGATGCTGTGCACTGACTGCAAAATCAACTTTTGGGACTGAAAAACAACATGACAGTGACTGAGTTCATGAGGTGGGGTTCCAAGAACTCCATTTTGAAACTTTGGAGCCAAAAGTTGCAAAAATGGCCAAGATATCCACCTAAGTTGAACATCCCCCCATTGGTGCCATTATACAGCTTACCATGATTTTCTTCAGTTCGAGGTTGGCTTTGAAGAGTGCAGATAAGTTCCCGCTCCACTGAAGATCATCACACCGGGCTCCAGAGATGAGTATGGGGTGATGGGGGTGCGGGGAGGTGGGATGCATAGAGGGTGGTTGCGGGTTGGGGAAGGGGAGGCCGTCGTGGCCACGAGGGACCCTTTTCTGTTTTATAGGGTGAAAAAAAATGAACGTAGAGGGAAGGTTCTTTTCTTTCAGAGTGTGACAAGGATATTTTGGCACACTGTGGTGGGCTCCCACAGTGCCACCTGTGTTTATTGGGGACAGGGGACTGAAGCCGATGGGGTTTGTGCCCCCATCAGCAAAGAAAGTGTATCTGTGTTTGGGGGGGGCATAATGCCAAGTAGGATTAGGCACCCTCGGCAGTCAAAACAAGGGGGAACATTATGCCGATGGGGATTGGGCTCCCCCATTGGCAAACAAACTGAGGAAGGGGCATGCCGATAGGGGGATTGGGCACCCTTGATGTCAGCTTTCATGAGACTGTGAAAGGTGGACAGTGGCAGCTGCCACTATGTTTATTGAAATGTTTTATCAGGCAAGGTACACCCTGCAATGACTGGGTGCTCCCTCATTGCAGTGTTGAACTTCTTTCAAGTTTATGGCATGCTTCTGAACTCTTGTCATAGACAGTGTGCACATTCATTGGTGCCATAGAGACCAGCCCATAAAAGCAGTGGTGCCATTGGCCACAACATGGCTGCACCTCCACAACCTGCTACTCCAGCAAGGTATCACAAAATGTTGCTTGCACTGCTCACGCAAGACAACATAGAAAGGAAATCAGTGGTAGGCTAAGAAGAGGGAATGAGAGGAGGAGTGGATAAGGCTGGAGGGTGAGTGAAAGATTTAGTACAATGGTGAAGAACTCATTGAAATTAGCATCAACAGAGGAGGGGTCTGACAGAGGTGAACTATTTACTGGAAGGGCTGGAGGAACGGCCTGGGTGGGAGGGTTGAAAAGGGAGTGAATTACCTCAGAACTTTGTGGGGGCATTAAGGCTGTTCTGAAGTTTGGCCTTGAAATACAGTGGAGCCCTCTTAAGTGCATACCCTTGGGATAAAAGTTTTTTGTGCACTTAAGCGGGCTGTGCATTTAACCAGACTATCACTTCCAGACACATTTCACTATTTCTGTAATATGCTTTATTAAATATCAGGCTCTCAAGTTAAATTGATATTACTGCACAGTGCTACAGCACAGTACTACTTAAAAAAATCAGTAATCTTTTGTTTTGTATGTTTCAGTCTGTGATTCCAAATTAAACAGAAGGCTAAAGTCAGCCTTTTCTTTTGACTAAATGAATTTTTCTTATCGTGGCAATGCTAGACAGCACCACGGCTGCAGTTAAGATGTTAAGGTGGACTCTTTAAGGTGGAACTGTACAAAATGTGCATTTAAAAGCTGGATTGGACTGAAAATCAATAGGAAAAGTAAACAAAAAATATGCATTTAACCGAAATGTGCACTTACATGTAGTACACTTAAGAGGTACATTTAACATTGGATGAACAGGAAAAAAATTGGGATATGGAAAACATGTACATTTAAGCGGGATATGCACTTATCCAATGTACACTTAAGTAGGCTCCATTTCAGCATCCGAGACAACCTTAGTACAGGAGTTCCTAATATTCCTGTATACAAGACGATTGGGAAGGGAGTGAGCTATTTGCATTGACCAATGATTTCAGTGGTAATTCAGTGGTGATAATGAGTTTGGACCCTGTCTTTTCTGAGTGTGATGTGCTTGTCCCAGACTGAGGAGAATTTGGAGTGAAACAAGGTGAGGGCAAAATTGATATAATTGACAGAGGGGTATGACTCTCCATTCAGCAGCAGGAAGGTCTCTGAAAACAACAGAGGTGCTGAGTGGCCATTGGAACCTGGTCCAGATATATTTAGGGAAAGAGGGTGGATACTGGATGTTCCTGACACAGAACGTAATACAGTGGTTGCTAAAAGTGTCCGTCAGGGGTTCTGCTGCAACAATATGGTTGGGGAGGGGGGAGAGTACCCAGTCCAGGAGGAAAAGGTTTTGAGAGTGGGGATTGAGCTGGATGTATTTAGTGAAAACTTGAGTGAGATTTAGTGGCTCAACCTTAAGGATGGTCTATCTGGATGCTGGGGATAGCCAACTGACATTGAAATCCACTAGCTGGATGAGTTCACCAGCAGAGCAATGTGAAGTTATGGTAGTGAGAGTATCAACCAGTGAGAAGGAGGATTTTTTTAAAGAGGCTTAGAAAACCCCAATGAAGATGGGCAGAGATGAGGGGAATGATAGACTGACCAAGAAGTATTTGCACCAGGAAGAGGCACCATCTCTGAAAGCTATGGTGCAATATAGGCTTTGACAGGCATAGATGGCAACTAACTCCACCCTCACATTTTCCCCTGTCTTTCCTGAAAACATGATAGTCAGGAAGCCCAGCACCCTTTCCTTCCATGATCCAGGTGTCTCCTCAAGTGTCAAATTCTCTACATGGCTGCCACCATCTTTAAGCCCGAATAAATCCACCAACTCCAAAGGCCCTGATGACACATGCTGCTTCTGTTGACAAATCCTACTCCCAACCATTAACACCACTCTTATCTGTTGCACACCACTGAAGTTGCTCTGCACCACCATACCCTGCCGCACCTCACTGGATTCCATGACCCCACCAATAAAATAAAGGACGCACCCTCTTCTATAGGGGGGACCCTACAAAATGGAAACATGAAAGGGACAAAAGAGGGCCCAGTACCAAAATAACACTAAAAAAACAGAAAAACATTAGGCCAAAAACAAGATGGCAAACCAAAACATGTCCCCAACCACTATTCACCATGAAACTGACCCAGCCAACACACCATCATACAAAAAAAACATGTGTTATATAAAACAAATGATGGGTATGTGTGGCATACTTTGCCATATATCCATCTCAGGGGGTTAATTAGATAATCAATGGGCATTTAGGTTTGTAGCCTTATTATCTAATTATTCACCTCAGTGGGTATATTTCTTTGTACACCACACATACTCCTCATTTAATCTCGCTCCCTCTCTCTTATATATTTATATATATATATATATATATATATATATATATCTTAGATTCAATGCAAAGAAGTACAAAGTAATGCACCTGTGAAACAAAACCCAGGAGAAGAGTACATAATAGCAGGGATGTACTAACAACAAAAATGGAAAGGGACCTGGGGTAGTCATATCAGATGATCTAAAGGTTGATAAGCAATGTGAAGTCAGTAAGGAAAGCCAGGGGATACTGGGTATAGGAAGGCATCACAAGTAGAAAAAGGGAAGTGGTTATCCCTCTGTACAGACAGTTGGTGAGACCCCATCAGGAGTACTGTGTGCAGTTTTGGAGACCTCATCTATGCAAGGACACAGACAAGATGGAAGCAGTCCAGAGGAGGGCAACTAAAATGGTGCAGGGTCTGCACCACAAACCATATGAAAAGAGACTGAGAGAACTTAATATGTATACTCTTGATGAAAGGAGGGACAGGGGGGACATGATAGAAATGTTCAAGTACCTCAAGGGAATCAACAAAGTCCAAGAGGGTAGCATCTTTCAGAAAAAGAGATGTGTAAGAACAAGGCAGCACAATTTAAAGATAGAGGGGGGCAGCTCAGGGGTAATGTGAGGAAATTTTTTTCACAGAAAGAGTGGTGGATGCATGGAACCGCCTTCCTGGGGAGGTTGTTGGGTCTAAAACAGTGGGGGAATTCAAACATGCATTGGACAGACATAAGGCAATTGTAGTGGGGGTGGCAGGAAGTAGGCTGTTGGTTAAGTAGAATCTGCAGCCTATCCAGTAGGTAGAGAAATGGGCAGACTGGGTGGGCCAAGTGGTCCTTATCTGCCGTCAAAGTCTATGTTTCTTTGTTTTTATGTTTCTATAGTTTTTCATATGGTAAATCATTGTATTTCAAAGGGATTTTCAGCTTTGGTACATAACGTTGCCATTGGGCATATTTTGATGCCAAATTTTCAACATACCCTTTTTGAGACCCCTCCTAATGAATAAAGGGGGTGTTGTTATGCAACTCTTGCCCAAAAGGTGATTTCGTGGTTGCTTGGTGAATTCACCTTTCAGGAGGGATTTGCTCTCCCGCAGACAAATAAGGCTACAATTACACTATTTTAAAAAGTAAGGAAATTCTTTGCAAAAAAACTATGTCAATACATCAGTTAAGGTGGATATCAAATCATAAAAAGGAGAGAAATATGAGGTTAGGGTTTCTACCCCTAACAACCCACTCCCAACCCTACACATACCCCAGCAGGCATCGGGGGTGTGCCTTGCGGGCATCAGCCCTAACGCTCACCCCATTCTCCTATACTGTACTCATCTCAGTTTAATTACTTATGGAATGGAGTGAGTGTAAGGGCTGACAACCCCAAGGTACACTCCCAAAGCCTGTTGGTGTGGCTGCAGGGTGGGGGGGAGTGTTAGGGTTGAAAACTCTGATGTCATATTTCTCTCCTTTTACATTTTGATATCAACCCAAACTGATGTATTAACATAGTTTTGCAAAGAATATATGTGTATATATATATATATATATATATATATATATATATATATATATATTCACTGGCAAAAGAAAACAACTACACAAATGTTGTCATTAATGTGGAAGAACACAAAGTTCACAAAGTAGGGAAATGAAAAAAAAAAAAGGGTTTTGGGTCTCCGGAGTCTTGATGAATAAGTAATGAGGTGTTCCCTGTGGTTGTCAACCCTAGTACCCAAACTCCCCTAGCCCATAAGCATAATGTACAGCTCTAAGCCAGTGTCTCATAGCGTTATACTCTTCAGAAATAAGAGAATTATGGCTCACCACATGTTACCAACAGAATCAATCATATACAAGACTCCAGAGACCCAAAACCTGTGATGTTTTTTATTTTCACTACTTTGTGTGCTTTGCATTCTACTAACCTAATGCCTATATTAAGATAGTTTTTTCTTGCAATGAATTTCCATTCATATTGTGATAGTGGAATTGTGTTCTCATTTGTGCAATTCCTGAATAGAACAGTGGAACTACAGTATTTCAAGACCCATTTTTACATATCAACCCATTTCTCTCGATACAATGCATGGCCCTGTCAAGCCTTGATATGCATGTAAATCACTTATGAAGGAAAGCTCCCCAGCACACCAAAATGTGTTATTTCTGTGGCAGAACACTGTGCAATCCATCTCCAGTATAGGAATGGTGGTGTGCAATAGCCTTGGTCTGCATCCTTCTACTGCCAAGCTGGATCCCCAAACCCATCCCTGAATTCATCTGGCATGGGATTACACCGTGCTACCCACTGGGTCAACGGACAGCCATGGACACAACACTTCTTCATAACCTTTTCTTTTTTAGACATTTTGACCTCAAATTTTCAACACAGTCTTTATGACTCCACTTCTGAACATACAGGTGTCACTTAATAAAATACTGGGCAAAATGAAATGTATTAATTTATTCATTCTTGGATTACAAGTACCTTTGAGCACAGGACCAGTCCCCGGCTGGGATTTTTGGGACCCTGCCCATAGCATAATAGTGATACTGAAGAAGATTCTTCTTATTTTCTACAAGACATGGTCAGACTACTTATTTATTATTGGTTGCTTTGTCATCTATTGGCAGTGAGAGTGCCTGATTTTTTCACTAACTCCCCTCTTTGCAGTGAGAGTGCTTGTGGGGTTGGAAGGGTACTGGACATATTTATATTCATTCTGCTGGGAGTGAGGTTCCCTATTTATCATTTGGCCTCCTAGTTGTGAGAGGACCCATGGGGGCCAAAGATCTGATTTTTCTTTTGTTGTTTCATTTTACACTTATGGACTTTAGTTTGAGTTATGGTATTAAAGAACTCACTGCATACTGTATGACCGGTCTTCTGCACCCTCTAAATCACTTCCCTGGACCTCTGATTGTGCTTTTTGTCTGTATTTTATTTTAAATTATTTGGTTTTAGTGCATTTGGTGCTATCAGGGTGCATTTTAAGTTGCATTTATAGTTTGATCTTATGTTATTAGTTTTAGGGTGGTTGATTGGTTGGGGATCACTTTGTTTTTCTTTTCCCTCAAGTGAGAGTGATGGAGCATTTTTATTTTGTCATTTTAATTTATTTATTTTATTTTATATTTATTTTTCTTTGAGTTTAGACTAGTTAATTAGTTAGGGTTTGTTTGTTGTTTGAGTGAGCTTGGTGTGTTTCATTGTTGTTTGGGTTCTTTAGCATGTGTAGGAGTCCTTCCCCACAGTCATGTGCTATTTGTCCTCCACCCTTCATGCCCTCTGCCCTGTTATTCCCCCCATTGCTGTTTTCAACTTACCAGTGTTGTAGAGCACTGGGTATTGTTCATGGGGGGAGGGGAGGGGGTTGGGGTGTGTGAATGGTGGAGGTTGAATGAGCAGGGCCATCGCATTGGGGTAGTAAAACCCAGAAGATGTCCTGGGCCAAAATGGAATCTGGAGTGTGGTTTGCCATGTCTAGTTTCCATACCCATGGGCACCACCAGTATTGGTGGGCAGGCAGCTAGGGCAGCCCCAGAAATCTGTTCAACTTGAGTGGTGTTACGCAATGCCAGGTCCATCAAAAAAAAGACTGCAGTTATTGCAGGTCTTGTTGGATTGGTGGATCTGACTTGCATCACTGAGACCTGGCAGGATGAGAATGCAGGCCCCACATTAGAGGCTGCCATTCCAGCCGGGAACTCGGTGTTACACTGCTTGAGACTGGACCATGGGGAGGGGGTCACCGTCTGTTTCAAGACTGAACTGGGCCTCACAAGTGTACCAGTTGGGGAGGCTGAGTTGTTTGAGTGTACTGTAGTGGCAGGTGTAGGTTGTAGGATCGCCCTCATTTATCATCCACCAGGGGATGAGAAGCATTTCCTTCAGGAAGTAGTGGACTTGGTGATCAACATGGCACTTGAGTCACCCAGACTGATGGTCCTGGGCAACTTCAACACCTGGATCGATGATGAACTCTCACAATTTGGACAACACTTCCTCCAATTGATGACATCTTTGGGCCTTAACAAGCTGTTACTTCTGGCACACATAAACATGGTCACTCCCTTGACCTAGTCTTCCTCCTGGGGATCAAAGCCTTTGATTTGGGGGTGGAACCTGTTGGATGGTCCAATCATTATGCTGTGAGGTTCAGTTTTTGCTCCCCCCTTTGTAGGCCTATCCCTGTGCTGATGATCAGGTACCGCCTTTTACAAAATGTAAGCTCTGAAAGCCTGGCAGGGGCACTTGACCTATCAGTCCTTCCTGGAGCAAGCAATGACCCAAATGCCTTGGCTTGGGCTTATAATATGGCCAACTCTATGGCTCTGGATGCCATTGCTCTGGTCCATGTTCATCCTCTCCCCCTTTGCCCTCGATCCCCCTGGTTTGATGGGACCTTGAGGGAGATGCAGCGACAAGGATGAATACAGCGTTGCTGGTAGAAATCCACCCTAGAACCTGACCACCTTAGATTGATGAAACAATATCAAGTCTATCAATCTGCAATCAACCATAAGAAGGCAGACTTCTTGTCTGGGGAGATTGTGACTGCTCAGAACCGACTGGCTCAGCTCTTTTGAATGGTAGACAAACTGTGCAACCCATCCTCCCTACAGGTTGGGAGAGCCTTTAAACAAGTGGAGTGTGAAGAGCTTGCTTGTTTCTTTGCAGCTAAGGTGTCTGACATCAGGGTGGAGCTCCAACCAGCACACCCTGTGGGAGATGCTATGGATTGGTGCTTGGTCACTGTCTCTCAGTTCTCCTGGAGTTTCTTTGATTTGCTGGAGTTCATTGATGTAATGCAGATTGTCCAGTGTATGCACCCTATGTGCTGTAGTTTTGGATCCAGGCCCAACTACCCTGATTATGGGCTGTTGTGATACCATCAGCCCAGTTCTAGCATGGATAGTCTGGTGCTCCCTTGAGATGAGTGAGTTTCCCAGCTCCCTGAAGAAGGCAGTGGTAATGCCCCTCCTGAAGAAAGCTTCTCTGAACCCAGACTGTCCTGCTAACTACAGACCAATCTCTAACCTTCCCTTTGAGGGGAAGGTGATTGAGAAAGTAGTGACCCTACAACTGGAGAACCACTTGACCATCTATGACATTTATGAACCTCTCCAATCCAGTTTTCAAAAGAGGCATAGCACTGAGACTGCACTGGTTTGGGTGCTCAATGATCTCTTGATGGTGAGAGATCAGGAGAGCCACTCTACCTTGATTCTTCTAGATCTCTCATCAGCATTTGACTCTGTGGACCATAGGGTTCTTCTTGAACACCTGAGGTTCATCTGTGGTCTGTCTAGTACAGTCCTTGGGTAATGTAGATCTTTCCTTATTAGCAGAACTCAGAGGGTGGTGTTGGGGATTTACTCCTCCGACCCAGTCTATCTGTCATGTTGGGTACCTCAGGGTTTGGTGTTGCCTCCCATGCTATTCGCAGCGTACATTCTACTCCTCAGAGACATTTTAAGAAGGTATGGGCTGAGGTTTCACTGCTATACTGATGATACCCAGCTCTATCTATCTTTTGCACCCGACCAGGATAGAGCTGTCTCTGTATTTAACAACTGCCTTGCTGAAATCCAGGATTGGATAAATTCAACCTGGCTGAAGTTGAACTCGGAGAAGACTGAAGCATTGGTTGTGGACCTGGGTCACTGGATAGAGGGAGTTGGGAGTGGGTTTACCTTCAGGACTTTTTTTTAGTGGCTCCCAGCTCCTTACCTCTGAACGGGTGCAAAACTTGTGGGTGATTTTTGATGACAGGCTGACACTGTGATCGCAGGTGTTGGCAGTCATCAGATCTTCCTTTTACAATTTGAGGAACATCTCCAGGGTTAAACATCTAGTTCCATCTGGTGATCTGTCTACACTAGTGCATGCCTTTGTGACCTCGTGCTTTGATTATTATAACTCCCTTTATCTAGGGCTACCTGGGGTTGATATTCATCACTTGCAGCTAGTGCAGAACGCTGCAGCCTGGTTGCTGATGAGTACTCCCCAGACTTGTCATATCTTTCCGGTGCTGCATGAACTGCACTGGCTGCTAGTACAGTATCAGATCACATTTAAAGTAAGACTTTTGACTTTCAGATCCCTACACGGACTTGGTCCAGACTACCTGAAAGAGCTTCTGGTGCCATACTACCCCAAGCAATCACTCTGCTCAGCTGATGAGGGGTTGCTAGAGATCCCAAGGGTTTCTTTAAAATCTTTGTGGGCCCGTGCATTTATGTATCCGGCCCCAGCCCTTTGGAATTCTCTACCCTGTCAACTTCAGGAGTACATGACTGTGGAGAGATTTAAACAGGCCCTAAAGACCCACTTGTGGCATCAAGCCTACTTTATCTGATGGTATTTTACTCTGAATTTTATGAAACCCTGTATATATTATTTTTACTGCATCCTGTTTTATCTCTTTGTATTTTACTGTTAAGGCGGCTTGATTTTAGAAAGGTGCGGTCAGAATAAAGCATATTATTATTATTAAAACAGGGCAAAAGGAGGGGAGAAAGAAGGAGGAAAGAAAGATGTGCAGAGGGGTCCATGATAGCCAGAGGTCTAACATGGCTAATGAAATGAATGGTAGGGTATTGGGGAGTGAAGTAGAGAGGTAGGTATGAGGGGGGGTGAAAGAAGAGGGGAGATCAAGACAGAGGAGGTTCTGTTTGAGGTCTGACTAGATGCACTGGAGGGCACATACTGAGATTAGTTGGGGCAGTCACAGGTGCTTTCATTCATAATGTGCTGGCAAAGGAGACATTTAAATTGGGTCATATGAGGTAGGCAAGTAAGTTCATAGTCAAGGCAGTTTAGCAGGTTGTGGGGCTCTGTAGAGGAAAGACGGCTGGCACTAGATGACCCAGAACCTAGGAATGAGGAGGTTTTCAGTGACAGAGGCTCGAGTATGATGAGCCTTGAGGGATCTGGGCAGAAGGCAGGAGATTCCAGTTGGCAGAGTACCAAGGAGCACCTTTTTGGCTAGTATGCAGGCTTGGTACTTGATCCGTCCTTGGATATTTAGCCATCAAGATTGTGCGTACGGATCACAAGTGTGGGTGAGGCGGTCAGCATCCATGATTTGTCTACAGACTTTGTTTAGGTTAATTATTAGCCTTTTTAAGGATGTAGCTGAAGCAGTTCCATAAATTACCAAACCGTAATCAGTGGTGGAGAGTATCAAACTGTAGACAGCAAGTTTAAGTGCTTCAGGGGTCAGATTCCTTCTGTGCCTGAATAGCAAGCATAATTTTGCATTTACAGACTTGGCAACAATCTCAATGTGAGGTACATAGGAAAGGTGGTTGTCCAATATTATACCAAGATATTTGTATTGTGTAACTTGTTTGAGGCGAGCTCCAATGTCATTTTTGACTGTCAGGGCATGCGACCTATACTTGTGCTGAGAGAAAGAGAACAATAGGAGTTTTTTTTTTTTTTTGTAGTTCAGGACAAGTTTGTGAGAATGGAACTATTTTTTGACTTTGAGGAAACCAAGTTTGAGGTTGCATTCAAGCGAAGAAGGATCAGAGTTGCTCTCGAAGATAACAGCAACATCAGTGTATAGCAGCATTTTTAGTTGGCATGCATGTGGCAAGTTGTTTAGGAAGATGCTAAACAGGAGAGGACCAAGAATGTACTGTTGAGGGACACCAGACTGGACGTTATGTAGCTCCGAGACGACTTTGGATATCTTCACCCATTGTGTCCTATCCGCAAGGTTGCATCTGAACCACTTCAGCCTATTTGGTGAGTGACCAATTGTGAGCTGATCAAGGAGTAGTTTGTGATTAATGGTGTCGAAGGCTTTCATAAGGTTGATGAAAGGCGCTCCCACCAGATCATTTTTTGTCGAGGGACTGATGGATGAAACTGGTGAATTCTAACAGAGCAATGGCAGTGCTGTGTTGTTTTCCTGAAACCATGTTGTTGGTGGCATTGTAAGGCGTACTTCTCGAGGTAATCTACCAGTTGGTTGGTTACTATATGTTCCAGGACTTTCGATAATGGGGGGAGGATTGATATTGGCCTGTAGTTGTAATGCTGTGTGTGATCACTGGATTTATGCACAGGGGTGACCAGCACAGTTTTCCAAACTTTGGGAAACTGTGATAGACAGAGAGACAGATTTAGTATCTTAGTTATTGGCAGGAGAACTTCCTGAAGAGTAAGTGCAATGACTTTGAGGTCAAGCGAGTCTCCACTTTGCCTGGATTTCCCCAGGACTTTAGTAAGGAGCTTTCTGACCTGGGCTTGGGAAACCCATTTGAAGTATAACAGAGGGTGTTTCAAGCTATTGGTTTCCATGAACCCAGCTGGTGAGGAGGGAGCATCAACAAAGAAATCTTTGGGGAGGACACCTGACAGATTAGTGAAAGCAGTATTAAAAGTATTTGTGATTTGGAGTGGGTCCGTGATAGGATTTCCATCCTCTATTAGTACTGTTGGAGAGGTCTTTTGTTCTTTGCCTGTAATGTAATTTCACACCACAAGTGCAAATATGTGTTTTGGGCAGATTTTGAGAAATAACAGCTGTCACATTCATGAGCTGATGTTGAAAAAATTACTACGTCAAAAATTTATGATCAGAGTATTGAAAATTAGCAAAGTTATGAGCTAGTGTTGGCAAATTTCAATGTACCTTCATAATATTGTTTTTTAATATTTTGATTACAGATTTTAAACATAGTCTTCTAGAGACCTCACCTCATGAACCCAATAGGTGCAAATGTTCAAATCCCTCCCAAATAGTGATTTCAAAGAGTGACTGTGAAATCACCTTCGGGGCAGCTTTGAAACTTTTCACCTACCTTGATCATGATGTGCATTCCAAAAAAAGGCCATGTTGAAAATTTGGAGCACACATATTAAAAAATTACCAAGTTATGCATACAAGTTCAAAATGCATTGGAAATACATTACATACCTTATTGCCTCAGTTCACAGTCACAGTTTCAGGAAGAATACATCTTTCTTATGGAAGGCTGCATCTATGATGGTGGACTGTTTTTAGGTGCATGAGGTGTATGGGGGTGAGTGCAGATGGGTGCAGAGTGGGGGGTTGAGTGGCATGGGTGGGTGAAAGGGACTGTGGCAGTGGAGGGGAATGGCACAACAGATGTTGATTTTTTTTTCTTATCACAGGTTAAATAAGTAAAGATGAGGAGTTACTGTTTTAATTTTGCAGGTACTGACACTGGGAACTGAACACCCTCATGTCAACTTGATGTTACACAGAACCGGTTGTGTCACTCACCATTGGGTTGGTAAGGAAGGGTGGTCAGAGTTGGCATCAGGGATTGGGCAACCCAGTATTGGGATCTTGATGAAGGGGAAGGCAATGGAGTGGAATTAAACAATAACAGTAGTGGTAATTTACCAGCACTGGGGGTGGGCATGCCAGTGTCAGAATATTTTAGCACTTAACCTGCATCATGGATTTGGCAACCCAGTGTCAAGTGTAACAAAATATGGCCACAGATGCAGCTAATGTCTGACAAAGGCTATTTTCAAACATAGGCATGAACAGCCCCATTCAGCAGGGTTGGGGCTATACACTGATGAATAGCTGTGTCCCACTGAACAAACACTATTGAAACTCGTATGGACACTGTATATAGCATCACACTAGTCCCACCACCAGAGACACACATGCATTTTCACAAATTACCAGAGTTAAAAATGCAGTCATAAAAAATCATTTATCAACCAGATTGTGAAAGTGCGAGAGTTATCAATGCCAGTGCAATAAGGTAGGTACAGGAGCAAGTACTTTACTGGTTGTGAGAACTAATCAGGAACAGATCAGCCTAGGGTAGGAAGGACATTTTTCAAGGAGGGGGAGAGATGTTTGTGTTGGTGCATCAGCAAAATAGTGAGAGGGCAACACACTGTAAGGTAAGAAGCAGTTGCAGGTGGACTTGGGGGTAAATATGGATGAGGCTGAGTGGATAGACGGGGAAGAGAGGACCAGAGTTTAGAAAAATGATATGAGAATGCAGCAAGTTGGCAAATATGACAAAAGTGAATTTGCCCTATTCAATACAAGACTAGTTAGAGACATTGAGCTAGAAGAGGGAGGAGAAAGTGGAGTGGAATTTCTTAAAGCAGCCTGGATTAGGGTGAAAGAGAGGAGTCAAGAAATGGGGAGAGTTGTGAGTAGGCAAGATGTTCCTGGAGCTTGGCCAGAGTGGGGGAAAGAAAGATGGGACAGTAGTTTTCAGGAGAGGAGGGGTTATCCCCTTTAGGGAGGAGGATGACAGTAGCCCATTTCCAGGCATTAGGGACAGAGGCAGAGGAAGAAGAGGAGGAGGAGGAAAGGTTGAAGAAGAGGATAGTTATGGCTGAAGCAGAAAGATGCAGGAGCTTAGGGTCAAGGCCATCAGGACTCATATCCTTTTGGAGGTTAAGAACTAGAAGACACTTAAGGGTGGCAGAGAAACATAGAAATAGAATTTGATGGCAGATAAGGACCACTTAGCCCATCCAGTCTGTCCATTTCTCCCTAAGTAACTTTTACATCAGACTGTTCCTAATCTACAGCACTTTCTCCTTCCCCACTTCCTTTCCAGTATGATTCTTTTGTGCTTATCCCATGCATTTGTGAATCCCACCACTGTTTTTGCCCTCACCACCTCCACTGGAAGGCTGCTCCAGGAATACATCACTCTTTCTGTAAAGAAGTACTTCCTCACATCTCTACTGAATCTTCCCCCTCCAGCCTTGTAGCATCTCCCCTTGTTCTTGAGCACATTTTCTCTGAAAAATACTCACTTCCTGTACCTTATTTAGCCCCATGAGGTATTTAAACGTCTCTATCACATCTCCCCTCTCCCTCTTCTGTTACAGGGTGTACATATTGAGGTCCTCTAGTCTCTCATCATAAGTCCTTTGATACAGATCCTGCAAAATATTAGTTGCCCTCCTCTGGACTGCATTCACTCTGTCTATGTCCTTCCAGAGATGTGGTCTCCAGAACTGAACATAGCACTATGGGTGGGGTCTTACCAGCAATCTATACAGAGACAACACCACCTCCGTCCCTCTTTCCGTTGGTGATATGCACCCCAGCATCCCACTTGCCCTCCCTACTGCCTCGTTGCACTGTCTGGCCACTTCAGGTCATTGATAATGATTACTCCCAGGTATCTTTCCTGCTTGGTGGTCATCAATACCATTCCACACATTTTATACTCCACCCCCTGGATTTCTGTGACCCAAGTGCATTATTTTGCACTTTTTCACATTGTAACCCAGCTGATATTCCCTTGACCTCTCCTCTAGTTTTCTCAGGTCTCTACTCGTCCTTTCCAACCACACTGGAATATCCACCCTGTTGCAGATTTTGGTGTCATCCACAAAGAGTTAGACCTTCCCCTTCCAGCTTTTCTGCAATGCCACTTATAAAAGTATTAAACAGGACTGGTACCAGCACTGAGCCCTGAGACACACCCTGATCACCCTCTCTTCCTTGGAGTGAACTCCATTTACCACTACCCTCTGTCACCTATCTCTTAGCCAGATCTTATCCAGTTTGCTACCTTTGGACCCACTCCTAAGCTACCAACTTGCTTACTTGTCTCCTATATGGAATGGTGTTGAATGTTTTACTGAAATTTAGATAGCCACATCCACCGCTCAACCCTCATCTAGTTCCTTGGTCACACAGTCAAAGAAATCTATCAGATTCATTTGACATAACCTCCACCTTGTGAAACCATGCTACCTTGGGTTTTGTAACAGCCATCCTTATATTTAACCACACTGTACAGTGATCAATGGTCCCTAAGTGGCCTCCCACCTTGATGTCTGCAACACTCTCCCTGTTATTGAGTACCATGTCCAGTATTGCCCCATCATGAGTGTGTTTACTGGCTAGCTGCCTGAGGAATTCCTCTTGCAGAGAGCCCAGGATGTCTCTGCTTCTTGCTGAAGCTGCTGCTGGAAGGCTGCTGTCCAGATCTGGCAGGTTGAAGTCCCCCACTAGCAGCACCTTCCTCTTTTCTGTTATCATGCCAATGGCTTCTCCCAGTACATTATCTAAAGCCTCCTTCTTGTGCTGGAGGTCTGTAAACCACTCCAGTGTGTATAGTGGCTCAATTCCTCCATCTCCAGGGAGAAACACACTACCTCTGCCTCCCCCTGTATTCCCTGTATTTTGCTTTTATGCTTTCCCTCACATATAGCATCACATCTCCTCCTTTCCTTCTCACTCGGTCCTTCCTGAAGAGAGTACAGCCAGATATGGCCATATCCTACTCATGGTTTTCAGTGCACCATGACTCAGCAATGGCCACAATATCCAGGTTGGCCTCTGCCATGATGGTCTCTAGATCTGGAATACTGTTTCCTAGACTTCTAGCATTCTCACACATGGCCATCCAGATTTTGATTTCACTCTGCCTGTTGCACCCCTCCTTGTTTCATTTTTGGCTTCCCTTCTTCCAGCCTCTCTTTTTATTGTTCCTGTTCCTTTCCCCCTGAATCTCTACCACCCTGTTCCCTCTATTAATTTGCACTCTGAGGATTCCTCTTCCCTCTGGTTCTCCTTACTGTCTATTTTAGCCTGTGGGGGAGGCAGTTTCTGACTCCCTGATTCATTCTGCCACCCCCCCGTTGGCTACTTGTTCATTGAAGTAACATTTAAACCAGATGGAGTTGTAGAAGAGAAGGAGAAGGAGTACAAAGGAAGAGGGAGAGGGTAAAGGGGAGGAAGGAGAGGGGGGAAGAAGAGGAGGAGGAGAGAAAGAGCACAGGTGGTGAAAGAGGAGTTGAAGGAAGATGAAATGGCAGCAGGTTCATGCTGTGGGCATTGCCATCCTTGAAAACAGGAGAAAGACAGAGTCAGGGGGAATAGAGGGAGTGGATAGTTTCCTGAACTTGGAGGAATGATTAAGTTTGTTCTTGAGAGTGGATACAAAAACCATATTCAGATTTTGCAAGCCTTGAGGTATTAGTGCAAGCATTGTGAAGGGTCCGGTAGATTAATAGGGCATATGGGGAACCTGTGATCTTATAGGACCATCAGGCTAGGTCACAAGCTTGCACACAGGCTAGAAGCTTGGTAGAGATCTAGAGAAGGTGGGAACCCTGGACCTTGGTTTTCTTGAGGTGGGCATGGTAGTCCTAGAAAGCCATAAATTTGGTAATCAAAAAAAATTTCAAGAGCTGAGATGGTGTTGATGGCTGGTGAGATGTGGGACCAGTCAGTGGCCAACAGGTAAGCATGGGGTGTATGTATCCAACAACCTGAAGGTCTGGAGGAGGAGGATTTAAGGGGAGTTTAAGGGTGACAGATCTTGTACAACAGTAGATCAAATGATGGTCACTGAGGGTTTTAGGGAGGAGACCTGTATGCACAATTTGGTGGGGGTGAGAGGAGAATACCCAGTCCAGATGAGTGTGGTTTGAGGATTTATGATTAAAACCAAAGGGATCAGAAATCAGTTGGGTTAACTGACGGGTTTTACCATTTTGACACAGTTGATGCAATAAGGATGAGAGTCAATTAATGTTATAATCACCTAATGTTAAAATCACCAACTATCAACAACTCACCAAAGGAGGAGGAGTGGGAGCAGGTGAGTGAGAGGAGTTCAGTGACTGATGCTTGGAACAGGACAGGACAGCAGTACACCTCTGCAACAAAAAGAGGTACAGGGAAGCAGAGGGTGAATAAGAAGAGGAGCAGCTGATAGGTGAAGGGGAAAGAGACTGATAGCACCAGTGCAAATTTGATACCAGAGAAGAGGTAGATTACAACACCACCTCCTTTATTGGGGAGATTCTGCCTGGCTGTGGAGTATGTAAGGATTGACACTGCAGAAATTTGGACTTTGTGGGAGGGCCAGGACTCAGATGACAAATAGAACCAGCTGGGAACTTGACTATAGGTGCTCTAAATGATCCAGTTTTGGGAGGAGGGTGAGGATGTCAAGCTGGGCAACTTGCAGTCCTTTGGGAAGCTGTATTACTTAGTGGGATATAGGACAATGATTAAGTTCAGTGTCACCTGGGTGAGCCACATAGCTGTTTAGAGGGAGAGGAGGGGGTCAGTTAGAATAAAGGAGAGGAGGAATCAGAAATCTTTAAGGTGGAGCCATGGAGCTAGTAGGAGACAGCAACCAAGACACAAGGAGGAATGGGGAAATGAAGCAAGAGATGAGGATAAGAGGATGGGGGAAGGAAGTGATGGAGGGTAAGAAGAAGGAAAATGGAGGGAGCAATGGAGTGGAAGAGAGGGAGACTACAATATGGGAGGAGCACTAAAATATGGAGCAGCATAATTAATGAGGCAAGGGGGCACATGCCTGACTCAGATATGGAAGCAAGGGGGAGCTGAGGCCTAACCTAGGTAGGGAGTCAAGGGGGAGGAAGGTTTAACATAAACAGGAACCTAGTGAATTGAAACTAAAATGCAATAATTTGCAATCTCAACTATAACAAAATAATACTACTCTCCTGAATGTAACAGGTTGAAGCAGGGCAGTATAACAGTACAGAAATCTAAGCAGCAATAAACACTAGTCACCTAACAAACCTGTGAGTCTAAATACAGTGTAGGAGAAGGCCCCTTCAACTCCCCTCAAAAGCTAGATGGTACACAAAACAAAGCTAACCAGCAATTATAAAAAGATAAAGAACCTCAGCACAAAAGCATTGAGGCTAGGGTTATCAAAAAAACAGCATTGGCAACAAAGCCAGGTTTCAAAGAAATACAAAATCACACATACTCCCATAATGCAAATCATAATAGGATGTATATATAAATCACAATGCATATTTAGGTTGTTTCTGCTTTGATCATGAATGCATGGTGTCAAAGGGGCACTCACAGAGTCTGCAAAAGGTGAGAACAGATGACACAGACACATGCTTCATCCTACACAGGCCTCATCAGTGTGCCTTACCTGTATCTTAGTCCAGGGGAATATATTTTAGTTATTTAAAAGGACACTATCAGCCTTTTGAGACATTTTTAAACATCATATGAGGAAGCTATCTGGAGCAAGCTTAATCACTATAATATGCATACTGTACATGGCAAGACTTTTGCACAATAGTACAAGACAATTATTATTATTTTTAAACTATTTTTTGCTTGACCTGAAGAAAATGTTGGCTCTTCGCATCCATGGGCTAGAATGGTGAGGAGATGAGGGGAAACTCGTTCATGAATAAGTGAGTTATTTTTGGTCCCATATGTGAAAACTGTTGTATCGCTTACCGTTCATGATGTAGAGTTGTATAAATATATTCCCAAATGAAAACAAGTACTGTACCCTAATTGACTGGATCATAGCCACACATCCAAAGAGATTAATCAAGGTCTCAGTCCAACAAGATGCCATCAGTGACCATTTGCCAGTCCAATGAGCATGGACAGCATAGAACCCTAAGCCCCCTCCAAAAACCACTATAAACAGGGTATTATGGAATGGCACCTTCAAGGCTTACATGGCAGAGGTTGACTGAAGTTATCTGGAGATCAACCCAGATGTTAACAAGGCCCTTGAGTATCTAGTAACCCAATTCACAGATGCTTGCAACAAATCCCCACTCCCCAATGAAATGCACTATATGAGGTACCTCAGCTGGATAGATCACCCCAGCACTCCTTGCCCTCATGCATGGCAGGGATAACCTTTAGTGTCATGCATGGGACACTGGTTCACCAGGTGACCTGCAGAAATATAAAGAAGCTTTTAATAAGTGCACCAGGGTTATAAGACAGGCTAAAGTGGCATTTTACAAATGCCATCAAAAGAACTACTGGAACAACAGAAAGAAATTCTGAGATAACCTTAAATACCTCCTTGAAAATAATGACACATCTTCTCCGACAATGCTCAACACTAATGGGGGTGTCACCATTGACCCAACTGAAGTTGCATATGCTTTCAATACAGCCTTCTTGGACCTGAGCCTGGTCCTTCCTCCCAACACTGCACCTGTGTGCAGCACTGGTGAATGCCTGGGTCAATGTAACCCACCCAGTTCCAGCACTGACCTCCCCAAATTCTATTTCAATCATGTCACCGTAAAGGAACCTCTCAAAAATGTAAAAAGGTACTGGGAAATACAGGGGTGGGAAGTGATTCAATGGATATGAAGTTCCTGGCCCTGGCACTCGAAGAACTTGCATTGCCATTGACTAAGATATTCAACCTCTCGATGCAATACTCCCAGTTCCCATATCTCTGGAAAGCAGCAATACTAACCCCTGTATGCAAAATTGGGGACAGCACCAAAAGAGCCAACTATCCGCCTATCTCAATCCTTTCTCCTCTCTCCAAGGGTTTGGAAAGAACAGTCTCAGATCAACTTGTCTTCTACCTAAATAAGTATAAATTAATGTGTAAACAGCAGCATGGTTTCAAGAAGCTACACAGCACTGGTACTGCACTAATAGAATACACCAAGCACCTTCATGAAGCCCTTGACAAAGGTCATCTGGTTGGAGCCACTTACATGGATTTGACCAAAGCTTTTTACCTCATGAACCCCTCACTGCTTCTTCACAAGCTCCCTCCCTGGGGCTCTCCTCTGAAAACTCAGCCTGGTTCCATTGCCACCTCACAGGATGTACTCAGAGGGTAAAGATTGATGGCATTCTCTCGAACACTAATGGAGACTCACTTGATGTCCATCAAGGGTCAATACTTGGCCTTCTCACCTTTTGCCTGTTTATAAATAGACCCCCTGAAGCATGCCCTCTCTTGAAGGTGTTTTTCAACACTGATGATCTGGTGGTCTTCAGCACCAGTCCACATCATGAGAAACTGTCCAGAGATCTACAAAACACCTTCCAGTCTCTAGAGGACTGGCTCATAGTCAATAAATTGGTCCTAAATTATAAGAAGACAAAGACCATGTTGTTTGCTGGGCCACAGCTGAAGAAAATGGCCCCTCCCCTTACTATCCATAATGCACACTGAACTACCCTGGACCACATTGATTCCTTTGAGTACTTGGATGTCACCCTGGACAACACCCTTTCATTCTTCACACATGTTGGCAACATCACAAATCTGACCAATAGAAAGTTAGGATTGCCCTACAGGCAACGGAAGACAAGAAGGGGAGGTGGTGGAATTGTATGTCAGGAAAGGGATAAAACAACAGTCCCACAAGACAAGAATGGGGGAAGCAGAGGCACTGTGAGTAACCATGTAGGTGGGGAAGGGAACAGTACTTAGAATGGGAGTGATATACAGGCCGCCAGGGCAGGTGGAAGATGTAGACAGTGAACTGCTGGAGACTATAGAGAACATGGCAACAAAGGGTGAATTGCTGCTGATGGGTGACTTCAACATTGCAGATGTGGACTGGAGCATTCTGGTGGCAGCCTCAGCCAGGAGAAAGGGATTCCTGCAATCCCTGCAAAGGGCGGGTCTCACACAGCTAGTGAGGGTGCCTACAAGGGAGAATGCAATTCTGGATCTTGTCCTATACAATGGGGACATGACAAATGAAGTCATTGTGGGGGAGAGCCTAGGGACTAGTGACCATTGAGCTGTGGGGTTCACCATAAGGATGTTACAGGAGGTTAGCCATACAAGGACTAAAATCCTGGATTTCAGGAGGACAGACTTTGGTAAGATGAAGGATGAATTCAGGAAGGCTATGCAGGGATACGATGACATAAGGAGAGTAGTGGAACAGTGGGATAAGATAAAGGAAGCCCTGTACCTGGTGTCACAAACCCACTCAGCAGGTCAGACCCTCTGCTCCCACAGTGCCAACCTCCGAGCACAGTCTTGTGAACAGTTAACAGAAAAGGGTAACCCTCCTGTCTATTTTGTGGGTTTGAATCAAACTTTGGTCTCAAGTTCTGGAAGGATTCAAACTGTGAACCTCTTGCTAGTGTACCCAATGTAGAGGCTCAGATAATTCTGCTCTTCGGGCAGGCCAGATATTTTTAGTCAATGGGCACCTAACCAGGTATACAAAATGAACTCTTAAAAACTCTATGAAAGACCTCAGAATAAACTCTTACCTTTTCCCAGTTTGGTAAAACCAGTAAGCTTTGTACAGTGTCATCTTTAACCATGTATGCTTCACTTGCCAAGTAAAAGAATTTCAAAGACACACCAAGTAGTCTCTAAAGTAGAGGTTTACTTAAAAATAGATAAACAAATGTAACATGTAAATACAGAACCATATATCACAAAAACATACAATCATTTAAAAGAACAAGGGTTAAAAAAAAGTGCAAAATTCCTACCACCAGACAATTAGACTTATATATCTAATGTATCTCTTCTAATAGTGCTGATAGACAGATGTTGTCAAGACAGTCCAAACATGTGTGTCTTTACAGGTCACTCACAGCATAATTAAAACACTGTCTTGATCCTGCCTTCTCCACGATGTCACCCATCTCCTCCTCTGTTTATTAAAAATTATACAATCAGGATGTCATCACTCAGAAGGTAAATCAGATAAAGTTAATTTCTAAGCCCTTCATTCATCCATGAGCAACATCCTGCTTTTACAGACATCAGAGGAACATTTATGACTTCACACCAGTGTGACATAACCTGGTTTTCCTCCTCTAAACATCATAAAATTGATATTTTCTATCCTGTCAGCTGGCAAGCTATAATTAAGCTAGATAATCAGGAGGTGCTTAATTTAGGCCTCTTCTAGCCTGTAATTATTGCCTGGCCTTCCAAGTAACACCTTGTAGCTAAAACCTGGGAGGAGGGGTGTCATTCCACAGGCTGTTTCAACATGTCTCATGAGAGACACTCAATAACACATTTTTATATTACAAAAATCATAGATTAATCAGAACCAGCTGTCTGAGTGTCACACCTGGTAGCAAACCATTGTGCCAGGACCTGCAGCAAGAGCAAAATAAAGAGGAAACTACTGTGGTTCTCGAGGGGAGTAACAGAGCTAGTAAGAGGAAACAAGATGTCATTTCAGAGGTACAAGGCAACACAAAGCAAGGAGGAAAAGCAAGAATACTTGGAAAAATGAAAGGAAGCAAACAATGCAGTAAGGGCAGCAAATGCCAAAACCAAGGAAAATCTAGTTAAATCGGTGAAGGAGGAAGGGAAGGCATTCTTCAGGTATATTAGCAAGAGCAGAAAGAGAGGGGGAGGGACTGTGAGTCTTAGGGAAGAAGGAGGCAGTGTAGTGGGGAAAGACATTGACAATGCAACCATCCTAAACAAATACTTCTGCTCCATATTCATGGAAGAAGACAATGGGAATGGTCGCCTATTAATGGAGAAGGACAAACAGGGACAAGGGGTGGACATTTGACCTTTTTCAGAGGACAGAGTAAAAACAACACTAGAACAGCTTAGGGCAGATAAAGCTATGGGGCCTGATGGGATATACCTGAGATTTCTAAAGGAGCTCCTGGACGAACTGGCTAAACCTCTGGCTAAGCTGTTCAGTAGATCACTGGAAAAAGGCATGGTTCTGGAGGAGTGGAGGAGGGCATAAGTGGTACAGTACCCTTGCACAATAGCAGTAGCAAGAAGGAGGCAGGAAACTACCTCCCAGTCAGTTTGACCTCGATAGTAGGTAAAACAATGGAAACTCTACTTAAGGAAAAGCTGGTGGATTATCAAGAGACAAGGGGACTGCTGGACCCAAGGCAACATGGATTCACAGCTGTGAGATCATGCCACACCAACTTGATTGAATTCTTTGAGTTTGTGACAAAGGAAATTGACCAGGGCAGAGCGGTATACTGTATGTGGCCTATCTGGACTTCAGGAAGACCTTCAACACAGCCAACATGGGAGACTAATCCACAAGCTGACAAATCTGGGGATGGGGACAGAGGTGGTCACATGGATTAGAAACTGGTTGAGTAACAGAGCACAAAGAGTGGTGGTAAATCGGATTAGTTCACAGGATGGACAGGTAACAAGTGGCGTACCCCTGAGATCAGTGCTGGGACCAGTGCTCTTCAATGTCTTCATAAGTGATATTGAAGAGGGTCTAGAAGGGAGGATTAGCCTGTTCGTAGGTGATACAAAGCTATGTAATAGGGTAGATACACAGGACAGTATAGAAAAAATGAGGAGGGATCTGAAGAGTCTAGAAAACTGGTAAAAATAATGGCACTTGGATTTCAGTGCAAAAAAGTGCAAGATTATGCACCTATGAAGAAGGAATCCTAGGACTGAGTATGAACTAGATGGGGGTAACACTGGAGGCCACCAGAGGAAAGGCATCTAGGGGTAGTCATAGAAGACAACCTCAAAGTGACTAAATAGTATGACAAAGCAGTCAGAAAGGCTAACAGAATATTAGGGTGCATAATGTGGGCTATAAAAAGTAGAAGGAAGGAGGGAAGTGGTGATACGGTTGTATAACTCACTAGTAAGGCCTCATCTGGAGTACTATGTTCAGTTCTGGAGGCACCATCTCCAAAAAGACATTGACAGGATGGAGACGGTACAGAAAAGGGCAACAAAAATGGTGTTGGGGAGGCAGCATAAGTCGTATGAGGAGAGACTCAGAGCTCTAAATATATACTCCCTGGAGGAAAGGGGAGGGGGGACATGATAGAGACCTTCACATATCTGAAGGGGATCAACAGGGTACCAGAAGGGAGCATCTTTCACATGAAGGGAAATAGCAGAACAAGGGGGCACAGCATGAGACTAAAAGGGGGAAAACTTAGAGGGAACTTGAGGAAATTCTTTTCACTGAAAGTGTGGTGGAGAGATAGAACAGTCTTCCCCCAGGAAGTAGTGGGGGTGGCCATGTTTCAGGGATTCAAGAATGCATGAGATAGGCACATGGGAATTATCAAGCTATGGCGAAGGGTGGGGGGCTTGTAGCATCTAGGGTACATGAAGCATTAAAAAGAGAGATAGGGCAGACCGGATGGGCCACAAGGCCCTTGTCTGCTGACAACATCTATGTGTCTATGTAACGCCTTAATTTCACCCAAGATGCTAGATGGCTGTTAGTTCTCATTATGATTCTACCTCTTTTCAACTATGGTTTCCCAGTATATAGGGCGGCTTGTGACACTACCATCTCCAGAATAAGGCTGGTACTCTACAAAGCCTGTCATTTTGCTGGAGGGGTGAACAGGCTCACACATAGCTGCTCATGATATGCTATTAATGAATGTCTACCACTTCAGGACAGGCTAAAATACCAGTCCTGTCTGATGGCAAAAAAAAAAGTTCTCACTGCAATTAAATATCTCTTCTGCCCAGTCACAAACCAACATTCCACCAGAAGTAGGTCTTGACAAGCCTTTGAAGTCCCCTTCTGAAAAACAAGCCTGGGTAGGCGCTCTTTTGTAGCTCATGCTTGCAAATGACTTAAGGGAAACACTGTAAAAGGTGCAGCTTTACCCAGGCACCACAAACATTCCTGATTAGTGCTTTCAGACAGTCATTTTTCTTATTTCTCTAATTGCTTTTTCAGTGATTTAAACAGTGACTTTCAGCTTTCACTTTCTATTGCTGGCAGTCACCAATTCATGAGTAGCAGAGAGCTTTCTGAGCTCACCTTTTGCTAATATGACCTGCCAACCAATAGTAAAGGTCAAACAGGCATATTAGCATACAGTGAGCTCAGGAGGCTCACTGCTGCTCATGAAATGGCTGCTGCCAGTAAGTAGAAAGTAGAAGTTGTTGGTAGCAGTTCTAAATAATTTAAAAAGGTTGTTACTGTCTGAAAGCACTAACTGAGAGTTGCTGTAGTGTCTGAGGAAAGCTGTGTTTTTTCCATTGTTTCCTTTAATGAGCTCCTGAAATCCGTAGTGGGACTTTCCAAAATCACACACTTTAGCAAATCCTTTCTAGAAGAACTCACTATGAAATCAACCTGCTGCTGCTTTTAATTGATCTCTGTCCAGTATATCATGTTTATCTTGTGCTTATACAGTGATGCTCACCAGGATCAAGCTCAACTCTGCAATATTCTGCAGTAGAGTTACTGCAGGGAACAATGCAGTTTCAATGGGAGTTAATCCCTTTTGTTATGCAGGGAAACTATGACACTGCATTTTATCCTAGTGGGCTTCATTGTATATTACTGGCACTTGCAAACCTGTCCCCCTAGGACAGCTATGCTAGAGTGTGTATGTTACCTTTACTGCTACTTCATTGTTGCTTGTATATGACTAGGCTCTTCCTGAGCTGGTGAATGCATCTTGTGTTTCTCACTCCTTATACTGGTCAGACATTCACTAAAAATACCACCAACAGCTTAATCTGGTTCAAGGTCAGTTGGCATTCATCTGTATCCCCCTCCCCGGGATCGTGCCTGAAAATAGGCAGGATATGTCTAGTGCACTTACCCGGTCAACAAAAGCTAAATAAATAAATAAAATAAATAAATAAAACATCTAACCTTTGAAAAAGAGCACTTGTGCTGAAAGGTGTTTTCCAAATTAGATATAAATAAAATAAAATAAAAAATAAAAATAACTTGTTTTATTCGTATGTAAAAATTCAAGCCATGACTCCAGGCATCCACATGTGGAGCAAATATCCTGGTTAGTAAGATAGAAAACATGGTTGGAAGGACTACGTAGAATAGGTCAAGGGCAATTGGGTCACCTTAGGAAAATGACCAGTGATCACCAGATCAGGAAACAAGTCGGACAAATTAGAAAATTGTTACAGCGTTGTACCATTCTTTGCAATGCATTTCATGTACTGTATGTAATTTCCTGGGCCATGCTTGAAAATAGGCATTTATTTCCCTACTGTATTTACCTGGTCTATGTTAACTAAATAATAAGTCAAGAATATGCAGAATGTAGAATTCTACTGCAGTGTCAAAACTGCATAGCAAATCCAAACAAATAAAAGGGTCAAGTTAATTAAATTGACAATCAACTTGTGTATGAATACAATGCATTTCTCCAAGTATATGACTTAGAGATCATAGGTGGGATGAACAGGTTTGACATCATTGATGTAACAGACTTAGTGGAATAATTCAAACCAAGCAGAATAGAACAAACAAGTAACTCAGTCTCTTTCTGTGTCACAGAAACTCAGTCAGTTTGTAAAGGTTTCCCCAACCGATGGTTTTCCTCTCCATAATGTGAATGTCCATAAAATATACTGCTATGTTCCTACATTTATATCTGAATCTTTTATAGTATACATAATGCTGCAGCTGTGTAGATGACAGAAGGTAATACAAAATGGACCCAGTGGTCTTTTTTTGTTCAGAATGCCATATGTTCCTATCATCCATTATAGTATGAAAAAAAAAACTGTTGTCACTAATAAGAGACAACATGTTTGGTGAACTCACAATTTCAGATATGAAGAGGAAACCCAATTGATATTTTGTTGACTTTCATAATTCTCAGACTGTTTACTTTGATATGAGTAGTAAAAAGTCTACACTAATACACAGATGGGTTTAGTTGCAGCTCAGGGTCACAGCAATTCAGAGAGTGAGTTGCTGCCTGAATACAAAGAGACATAAATGAATGAGCATGAATTGTCTTCACATATGCTTGTAAATCACAGACTATATTGTATACCTCTGAGAAAGAAGTCTTGCTTTTAGTATCCTGAGCAGACATCATGTTCCTTAATAAAACTAGATAAATATGTATGGTTCTCCAGAGTGGAAAATCACCTGCATCTTCTAAAGCACCACAGTCCCACACTTTGTCCTTAAATAATAAAGTAGCTATAAAATTACATAAATCAAAGTTTAGAAATACACATTTGAGTTTCCTGTTGTTTTACTTGTGTAAATCTAATGAAATATTAGAAAAAAATATTGTGGTTTTCCTTGATGGCATACCACTAGTATCTTCTGCACATTTAATTCCAGTTATTTAGGAAATTTTAATTTTCTACTGTATCAACATTATTTGTCATATAGAGAAACATAGAAACATAGAATTTGTTGACAGAAATGACTGCTTGGCCCACTCATTCCACTTTGATTGCCCTTGCTGAGTCTGTCTGCAGATTCTAATTGGTGTCCGGTGATGCTTGACCCTTCCTCCTCCCTACCTATTTACTAATACTTATCTGTTTCTACCACACACGATTGAAGCCCCAGACAGTTTTTGCCTCACCACTTCCACTGGTAGTCTATTCCAGGCATCTACCACTCTTTCAGTGAAGTAGTACTTCCTCATATCATCCTTTAACTCTTATTCCCCCCCCCAAGCTTCATCCCATATCTTCTGGTAAAGGCACTCTTTCTTGTTTGAAAGAGACTCCCTCTTGAACCTTGTTCACCCCATGTGAGGTACTTGTAGATTTGTCGCTTGTCTCTCTTCTAGGGCGTATATCTTGAGATCCCTCAGTCTCTCCTCATAGGGCTCTTGGAGCATCATTTATCACAAATCCAAAACAGAGCCACTGTCTGGAGGCAGTAGAACTTAAGATCAAAACAACATGTATATAAAAGCACAAAAGACCTCGCACAATTATAAAAAGGACTGGACCATCCACAAGTCATATACTTCAGTTAAAAACAGGCTTTATTATAGAAGGCACAGGGTACAAACTCTCAGTGTAAAAAAGAAACACCCGACAATCATTTCACCTACTTGCATGAGCTTTATCAAGGGATCTTTTGATGCAACCCCTGAACCATCTTAGTAGCCTTCCTCTGGACTGCCTTCACCCTAAGTCCTTTCTGAGGTGTGGTCTCCAAAACAGGACACAATACTCCAGGTGGGGTCCCACCAGTGAGTGACACCATTTCAACACCACCTCCCTCTTCCTGCTGGAGGAACATCTCTCTCTCTCTCTCTCTCTCTCTCTCTCTCTCTCTGTGCATCCCAGCATCACACTGGCCTTTTCATTGATTTGTCACACTACCCTGCCAGTCTGAGGTCATCAGATATGTTAACATCAAGTTCCTTTTCTTGCTTAGAGACTCTCCCCAACATCCTATACTCAGTTCCTGGTTTCCTGTGCCCTAGGTGCACAATTTTGCACTTGTCAGCATTGAAGGCAAACTTTCATGATCTTGACCACTCCTTGAGTTTCCCAAGATTCCTAAGCTTTTTCTCAATTCCCTGCTGAGTGTCCACCATATTACAGATTTTGGTGTAATCTGCGAAAAGGCATACCTTCCCTTCCAGTTCTTCTGCAATGTTACTTATGAAGACATTGAAGTGGACCTGTCCCAGTACTGAGCCCTGAAGCACACCATTGGTCACTGTCCCATGCATCATTAGAGTGAATGCCATGAATTAACCCCCTCTGTCTCCTATCCATTATCCATTTTGTAACTCTATTTACCATTTTGGATCCCACCCCTAGGCTGCTCAAATTCTTTTTCAGTGTGTCCTATGTGGCATAGTGTCTAAGGACTCACTAATGTCCAGATAAGCTACATCCACTGCGCTCCCCTGATGTATTTCCCTGGTCACACAGAAGAAGAAATCAACAAGATTTGTCTGGCATGACCCCCCAAAAAATCCATGCTCACTGTGGTCTTACAGTCCACTGGATTCTAGATACCATACCAACCTTTCCTTTATCAGGGTTTCCATTAAATTCCCCACCACAGATGTGAGACTGACTGGCCAATTGTTGTTAGCTTTCTCCCTGTTGCTGCTATGTAGAGTGACCATGTCTGCTCTCCCTCAGTCCTCTGAAATCATGCCTGTTTCCAGGGAGCTGTTGAATAGGGCAATCAATGTGGCAGCTAGCACCTCCCTGAGCTCCCTTAGTACCTTGGGGTGGATACTATCAGGTCCCATAGTAGTGTCCACTTCACAGCTGCAAGTCTCTTCCGGACTCTTTCCTTTGAATATGCCCTCATGTCTACCACCCCTACCTTTGTTCCTTCTGCTCCCTAGTGGTTCATCCCCCATTCCCCCATTGTGAAGACTGAGTAATAGTGCCTGTTCAGTATTTTTGCCTTTTCCTGGTCCTCTTCTGTGTCGTCCCCCCACCCCGCTTCCCTTGTTAACCCCACTATTTCTCAGCTTGCCTTCCTCCTTTTCACTTATGTACCTGAAGAAAGTCGTACCCCTTCTAACAACCCCTTTGGCTATTTTTTCCTCTGTATGCATCTTTGCTTCTCTTACTGTTTTGTCTTCTTGCTCTGTTCTACTTGGTACACCTCCCTGTCCCCTTCCTCCCTCTGTGTTTCCTTATACCTCCTGAATGACACCCCTTTTTTACTTCACCTCCTTTGCCACTTCTCTAGAGAACTGTTAAGGTCTCTTTTTTCTTCTCATTTTACTTGCTTCCTTTATGCAGATATTGTTTTTCTAAATTATGCCCTGCCCTATTTTTGCCAGTGTACCTCTACCCCTCCCTGACAATTTCTCTATATGGGGCAGTTTCTGAGGCAGTCTCCCATTTCTTTAAATATGCTATGCTTTTTTTTTAAGATCAGATTGGAATACACCATCATCTAGGAATATACAGTACATATATTGTGCAGTTCATATTTAATATCAGGTGATTAGTACCCATCATCAGTTCATTCTATTTAAGTTTCTACCTTGAGTTGCCTCCTGTAAATAGTTGCCAATTACAGTATTTTTATATTATTCTATTATAATACATGGCTTCCTCTTTTTCCCCTAGGGAAACCGTGGCATAATCTGCCATTATAAAGGAGTGTTTATAATGACAAACATGCACATGTTTTCCCTTGCTCTGCTCATGCCGTAACTCCACCACTCCTGATCACTCGCCAGTTCTGTTCACCTGAAACAGCACCACCAGAAGAGCTTGGTGGTAAGTTATTTTTTTAAAGTTACTTCAACACATGACACTTCAGAAACTTTGCAAAAAAATAAGAAAACATTTTAAAAATGCAGCAGACTAAATTGTGGCACCGGAGTAAAACTAAGCCGAACTGCGGCTGCACTGGAACATCTCTATTTTATATAATCGCTGAAGGGAAAAAAGGAAACCCAGCAATTACATAAAATAAAATATGGGTTAGTGTATTTAAACTTGAAGTTTACACAGACCCTTGGTGTTAGATGGTAACAAAAACTCTTCGAGCTTCGCTCTTGGGGTTTATGAGCATCTGTAAATGTGGTTTCCTTCTTCTTTTGCACTCCCTTTTCTCTTTAACACAATGGGATGTTGCTTAAGTATTGCATCTTTAATGCTTGCCCACTTTGCCTGTACCCCCTCACCTGCATTTCTTCTTGCCAGGGCTAGCTTAACTCTGTTGGCCATCTTATCAAAGTCATCTCCTCTGAAGACCCATACTTTTGCCTTGGAATGGGATGATTTAGTTCTAGTGGTCAAATTGAACCATGCATGTATTTGCATATGTAGTATCTTAGTGCTCAGTTCCCTTTCTTTTGCATTTATTAATGTAGTATGTGAAGTCTGACATCTTCCCTTTAGTAGATAATATAATTTGCCTATGATTTTCTCATTAATCTCTATACTTTTAAAGAATTCTTCCAAAGGAGTTAATGGTATAACATTATTTTGGTCCCAATATTTTTAATATAGTCTCTTAGCTGCAAATAGAACATACAGACTGTATCATATAGACTATATTTCTTGTTTAATTCAACAGAATTCATCTTTCCTTAATTGGAGTAGATATATTCAAAATTATTTAGACCTTTTAACTTCCAGGTTTTCCATATGCTGTCAGAACTAAGTTTGTCTAGACAACAATTTTTGTAAATAGGCATATATTTTGAAATTATAATTCTGTGTTCTAAAAGTTTGTTTTTATAATTACAGATCTTATTAGAATTGTTTACAAAAGTTGAGATGCATGGGGGCTGATGGTCTAAATTGAGTAGCATAGTCACAACTTCATTGATTTTTTTTTTTAGTATGCTTTTTCCCTGCTCAGCCCTCTTGCATTCTGCCTTCCTTCTCCATCCCCAATCACCCCCCATTTCTGGGACTTACTGAATGGTCTACATTGCTCCCTGGATTACCACCCATGGTGGAGCCCATGGGTCCCCCAGATTATCCTGGGAGGGGTTTAATTCAGTTGCAACCAGTGAGCCCCATAGGCTGGTGCAGGGTCTACAAGGATAGAAGTCGTCATCCTGCAGGCCGGGAGTTTTTCTCCCTGTTACTCCCTGGGGAGGTGTGGCATGCAATGACGTAGTGGTGAAAGCACCAGTCTCTGAGACAGATATAGCCCCGGAGGTCAGATCCCCAGATTCCTCAAGGAGTCAGAACTGTGCTGGTGACTTCTCCCCCCTCCCCCCAGAGGAGGAAAGCAGTCCCTCAAACACTCAATCCCCCGTTGGCCCTCTGACCCCAAGATCAGTCCAAGTTCTAGGTCATCGCATCGCCAAGTGGTAGCACTACCACTGCCGGTGAGCTGGCTAACTTCATAACTTCATTGATTTTTGACATGTAAGTATTACTTAAGTTTATATCCATCCACTGCACACAGCTTACACCTTGAAAGTAAATCCCATGGAAACTTTCAAGTTGTGTGGCAAGGTAGTACCAGCGAAAATATGGAGATTAATTTCTCAAAGTTCTCTGAGGCATAGAGTTTTTCCAGTTTTAATCTAGATTTCTTGTTCTGCCACAGAAAATTTCAATTTTCTTGTCAAGGCCTGAGACAAAGGACTTAGTGATGCTGATGGTGAGTGCCTGAAACAAGAACAAATGGCTTGGCAGGACATTCACTTTTATTATGTTTGTCCTTCCCATCAGCATCAAAGGTAAATAAGTCCACATCTCTAAATCAAAATTATTTTTTTCCATCAGACAGAGAACATTTTCATTGAACAGATTTTCAAAATTTCTCATTAGTATTATTCCCAAATAACAAAATGATTCTTTTGAGTCAGTGACAAAGTTGAAATCTTCTGTTTGGTTCCTATTTAGCAGCATAACTTCTGTTTTTGTTAGATTGGTTTATAACCGCCTACTTTTAAGAAGTTGTCAACTAAGTTTAATAGTTTATTAATCGAAAGTTTAAGGTTTTTTAGATAAATTAAGACATCATCTGTTTTAAGTGATATGTTATATTCTTTGTCACTTTTCTTTATTCCTTGTATGTTTTTCCTTATATACTGAGTTAAAGACTCCATATACAGGGCAGTCGATAGAGTTGACAGGGGGCACCCCGAATGGTCCCTCTCAATAATATAAATGAATTGAATGGTAAATGATTTGCCTGAATTTTTCCTGTTGAGGATCTACTATATGTACGGCATCAATCCACGCAAGCATACTTGGACCTACACTTACCTTTGACAAGGTGGAGTTCAAAAAATCCCAGTCCATAATGCTGACTGCCTTTTTTGCGTCGAGTGCAACCAAAGCTGCATCCAGAGTCACTGCTTACTAAATTCTGCTCTACTAAATTCTAGGACCCTTGTCCTCATGTGGTTTGCATCTGTTCCCATAATGATGTTTAATCACACTGTGCAATGATCATCTGTACCTAGGGGACTGCCCACTGGGACGTCCGCAATGTAATTCCAGTTTGTAAGCACCAGGTCAAGCACTGTCCTATCCTGGTGGCCTTATTAAGCTCCTTTAAGGGAGTCAAGGATGGCCCTACTGCTTGTGACTTGCCCAGTAATAAGTGACACATCTGTTTATGGCTCTCATAGCTGATTGGACTTGTAACCAAATCTATGAATCTATGAATCTATGAAGTTGCAGTTGGAAGGCTCCAAGCCACATCTGGCAGACTGATGTCACCAACTAGCAACACTTTACCATTGTTTGCCATCCTGATAATGGCTTCCCCAACTGCCTTATCCAACTCCTATCCCTATGCTCAGCATATGTATACCACCCCTTATGAATAGCATTCCAAGCACCTGTCTCCATGATGACCCACAGCATCTCCTACCCTTCCTTTTCCTACTGGTGCCCCTGCACATACACCTGCTGCCTTTCCTTTTATTATTGGTGCACCTGCACTTCCATGGTCTTGATTACCTCCTTTACATATAGTACAGCCCCTAATTTCCCCTTCCCATTCCTGTTTTTCCTGAACAGGGAGTAGCCCAGTATGGCCATGTCCCAGTCATGGCTGTCAGTGCAGCAGAACTCCATTATGGCCACCAAATCCAGGCTAGCTTCTGCTATGATGGCCTCCTGGTCTGGAATTTTATTTCCCAGTCTCCTTGCATTGGGTCACATGGCTTTCCATACCTTTCTCCCTCCCTGCCTGCTTTCCTGCTTCCCCTCCCTCTTGCCTGCACTGTCCCCTGACACTCTCCCTAACCCACAACTTCCCTTGTTATCATCTCTGTTACCTGTCTCCTTTACTCCTTCTTTCTTATTTCCCTGATTCATACACCCCTAGTCATCTGCCTTGTCCTACCCCTGGCTTCCTGCACCCTCCCACTCTAATGCTTCATTGTCTGGGGGCAACTGTTTCCTCCATTATTTCTACAGCCTCCTCCCTGGATTGTTTAAATGCTCATCCAAGTAGCAATTAAGCCTCCCGCTAAGGACTGTGGTTCCTTTTCTGGAGTGATGCAGGCTATCTCACTATAGCAGCCCATTATCTTCCCAGGTTGGCCTTATTCCCTGATGTAACCTAAGCCCACCTCCAACCAGCATGCCATCAACCAATTGTTTAAAGCCATGGTGCGAACTGTCCTTTCCTCTTCCCTGATGTATACAGGTAACATCTCTATGAAAGCCACTGTGCATGCTACTTGCTTGAGGCATCTTCCTACTTCCCTGAAATTTCCCAGCACATTCTCCCCCACTTCCTCCCTTCTCACTGATATGGATAATATAGACCAAAAGGTATTGCACACAGTTAAATTATGCCTTTATTTGTGATTCCAAGCTTTCTTTTAAAGTAAAAACTGTTTCTAGCTCTAACAGAGCCAACGTTATATATATACTTTTAAAAAGTATCAATATACTTTAAGACTGTACTGATACATTTTAAACTGAATTTGTACTATTTTATTATGTATTAATACATGAAACTTACAGATCATTCCCCACTCTTCTGTTACATACTTCACGTTTTCCCCTCTTTAATTTTGGGCCCTGTCTTGGACCCCTATGCCTCTCTCAAATCCCAATCCCACACTTTGGCTTTCCACCCTCCACCTACATTCTATACCCCAATGCCTCCCCACTCTGCCCCCAACCCCTCAACCCCTCCTTCACCCTTTCTACTGCCCCCACCTGTCCCTGTTTGCTGCATTGCACATACTTTCTCTCCCCATTCCTGTTATTGGCTCTAAGCTCTCCCAACCATTCTCTTTAGGTCAACGCACCCTCAAGCAACTACAGCTTTCACTGCTCAGGCACCTGCTTCTACTTCTTATCCTGATGTCAGGCAACATACACCCCAACCCTGGTTCTATCTTTACTACCAACCCCAACCACTCTGCAACTGATGGCCTGCGTCTAGCCTCCATCAACATCTGTAGCTTACAGAAGAAATCTGACTCCCTACAGGGATGGATTGCTCAACATTAACCTGACATACTCTCCCTGGTTGAAACCTGGCTCTCCAAAAATACCCCTGACTTGGCGATCTCCATCCTCGGGTACTCTGTCTTCTGTGCTGACAGGTGTGGTAAATGCGGAGGGGGATGTGTCATCTATCTACGTGATATCCTGCAGAGCCAAGCTCTCCCTTCCACCCAATTAGACCATGGTGCCAAGCCCTCTCCCTGAATATTACTGTCAGTAAAGCCACAGCCCCTCTTTGTCACCTCTGTCTATGTCCCATCATTGAATCAAAAATCCACTTTCCTCTCTGTCCTAAACTACCTTTCCCTTCTGCCTCCAAAGTCTGAATGCCTATTACTTGGTGACTTCAGTGTCAACTGGCATTCCCCCATGGCTACCCCCCTCAAAGATGTCATTGCCATGATGGACTTCTCACAAGTTGTCCACTCCCCCACTAGGCATAACCCCAAAACTGGTACTGCTACCCTGCTTGATCTAGCACTAATAAACCACCCCTCCAGAATCACAAGCGTGTCAGTGCTTCCCAGCTCCTTCAATGACCACTCTCCTGTGATATGCACCTGTTCCTGTAAGAGGTCGAAACTACCTCTAAAAATCCTTCTTCAATGTTGCCTGAAGCCTGGGATGCATCATCGCCTAAAACACCACCTCAGCTCCTATGACTGGTCACCCATCTACAAGGCTTCTGGCATCAATATGGCGCTAGAATACTTTATCTCCACTTTCTCCTCTGCCTGCAACATATATGCCCCTTACAGAAGTGCACTGTTAAGGGTCCCTCCACCCTTGGCTTTCTCAATCCCTCCTAGACCTGTTGCACCATTGGGACTCCCTCTGGCATATTGCCCTTGACTCTGGAAATCTGGGCAGCAGTCAACTCTACCGTGCTATGAGAAACAAATGCACCTGGGAAATACTTAAAGCCAAGGCTGAGCACTGCAAGGCTTACCTCACCTTCACCTGGGGCTAAGATAGAAAATTGTAGGACAACCACCCGGTCATCAACAGTAATGGTACTGTCACCACTGACCCCAAACTCATAGCTGACATTCTGAATGCATCCTTCTCAGACCTCAGCCGTATAACCCCCCCCCACTTTTTCTACCCCCTTACCACACATGAGGCACCAACCCCCCTCTCCTCCCCCCTTTCCACTTCAGGAAAATCACCCTGATGGAAGCCAAGCCCTACATTCTAAAGGCCTTAGGACATGCGCGATTCAGTGGTGATACTCTGGACCCCAAACTCTTGCATCTTACCATTGATGAAGTCCTTTCCCCTCTCACCTGTATCATCAACCACTCTCTTTGTCTTGGAACCTTCCCTTCCAAATGGAAAGCCACTGTCATCACTTCTATTCACAAAGGCAGTGACTGTGCCTCCACAGGGAACTACCATCCCATTTCTGTCCCCCCCAAGGCACTGGAAAGAATTGTATCTGACCAACTTACTGAGCATCTCACTAAGTACAATCTGATTTGCCTGGAACAACATGGCTTCCATCAGGGCCCTAGCACCACATCAGCATTGCTGGAATTCACATCTTCCCTACACTCTGCCTTTGACAAAGACTGCCTAGCTGGGGTAGCCTTTGTGGACTCATCAAAAGCATTCAACACAGTTAACCATACTCTCCTTTTCTCCACTCTTACCAACATAGGCCTCTCCCCTGATGCCACAAACTGGTTTGCCGACTATTTGTCTGGTAGAATGCAACAAGTCAAGATAGGCAATGTTCTCTCCTGCTCTCTCCCAGTCAAGTCAAGGGTTCCTCAGAGTTCTATCCTTGGGCCCCTTCTTTTCAGCCTATTCCTTAACACCCTCCAATCAGCATGCTCTGGTCAGCTGATACTATACGCTGATGATGAGGTCTTGTTCACCTCACACTCTGACCCCCATCAGCTCCAACTCTCCCTACAAAAACCTTCATGGACGCTGAGGCCTGATTTTCAGAACACCGCTTAGTCCTAAATTACAAAAAAATGAAATGTATGCTGTTCGCCAACCACCAGAACAGACATAAGGACCACACCCTCCATATTCTCAATGCCCAGCTGCAGCCACTTGACCAGGTAGCCTCCTTCAAGTACCTCAGCATCACCCATGATCCGACACTTAACTTCCAGGGACACATACACCACCTCTGCACAGCTATCAATGCCAGAATTAGTTTACTTTACCAAGTCAAACACTGCCTCACCCCAAATGCTCTCAATCTTGCTTTCTCCTCCTCTATTCTAGCCCTTATTGATTATGGCATCCTAGTCTATGGTGCAACCAACAGCACATCCCTCCAGAGAGTTTGGGTGGCCTTCAATAAGGCCTGCTGCCTTGTCCTTGGCTCCGACCGCATCACACACACCTGCACCCTCTACCTGCTGTGTAGTCGGATTAACTTCAACAGTAAGCTCAAATACCATATCTGCCTCTTAGCTAAAAAGATCTCTGAAGGGCTGTCCTTCTCTGGACTCTCTGCCCTACTTCTACTGACTCCACTAGTAATAGCCATGTGCAGCTCCAATAAATCCCCTTTCATTGTGCCATGCTTCAGAACCTCCCTTAGACAGAGAACCTTTTCCTACAGAGTCCCTCTGTGGATGCATGCCACCCCTTGCTCCATTACCTATGAAAGTAATCTTAGCCAATTCAAAACTCTCCTCAAGGATCATCTTCAGATCATTAATGTCTGTGACTGCCCAGATGCCCCTTACCTCCTCCTCCATCTCCCCAAGCATCTACGTTTCTTTTATTATTCAAGTTTTTAGCACTGCTGCCAGCCCCCTGCCCTACTTCCCTGTGACCTAACTTAACTTGCCTCTGTTTCTGGCCCCACTAGGATCCGTGGCCAATTTCTTGGTGCCATCACCGTTAGTGGCACCCAATGGCCACTGTTGCCGACTCCTTCACCAGAATCTGCCCACCTCTCTGGAACTCCTGCACAGATCGCTGAAGCAGGTACTAGCGCCTAACTCTTTTGGAAGCTCCATACTTGACAGCTGCCTCATGATTGGTGTGGCACTGCGGCCACTTGTTTGTGACTGGATGACACAGATCTAGCTTCTCAGCCATTCGTTCGCCTAAGATCTGCTGCTAAATTCTTCCTTCCGGGTTGCCTCTCTGACCAGTTTTTTTGTCCCACCCCCACCACCCACTCCCAGGCCTCCTTTAAATACACTGTTACCCCTCCCACCTGGACTGCCCCACCTATCAGGAGCAGTACTCTCCAACGCACCCATCCTACTTGTCTCTGCTGACTTCCCCAGTGTTCTAATAATTGCTTATCTCATTTTCAGTTCAGTGCCCTCTCTCAGTCTAACTGTGTCTCCCACATTCTCCTCGATATGGCTGCCTATAATCTGCACACAGCACTGCAATTCTGAGTGACGACTGTGCTGCACTGCCTCAACCAACATATGAAGACTACCTCTCACTCCTAAGGCCAGATAACACCTGCACCTGATCTGCATTACACATTGGGAATGGCTACTAGGGCTCAGTTTAATAACTCAGTGCCTTTCAGCTCCACTACGTGGCACACTAGCTCCACTCTGAAGCACCAATGTTATAGCACCCAGGGGAGTATTTATGTACTTGTAGCTCTCTTTAATAAACCAGACTCGTACCAGTACCACAACATCCAGGCACGCAGACTGATATCAAACAAGCAAGCCCTCAAATTTCTTCAGACCTCCCTCTTGAGATTTCTCCTACTGCTTCTGCTCCTCTCTGGTAACATTAACCCTAACCCAGGCCCACCTGGATTGACCACCTATTGTCAGAACCAGAAGTCGGGGTCATTAATCTTGGCATCCATCAATATATGCAGCCTCCTCAGTAAACTTGACACCCTCCAAACCTGGATTTCCCATAACAACCCTGACATCCTCTCAGTCATTGAAACCTGGCTGAATTCAAAGATCCCTGACAGTGCAGTTTCCTTCCCCGGATACACGATTTTTATGCAGGACAGAAGCTCTAAGCAGGGTGGTGATTGCACCATCTACTTGAGAAATACTCTCATGGGACATGTCATTCCACTTCCTAGTCCAGGATCACAATCTCAGGTTCTCGCTATCAAAGTACTCCTTGGGGACCACAACAAAAACCTTACAATAGTCTCTGTTTACATCCCCCCAAAGGACCGGGCCAATGGCTTCAATAATGTCATGGAATGTCTCAAGAGTCTGCGCCATAACTCCAAGTCCATCATCTTGGGTGATTTGAACATCAACTGGCTTGCACTGGAGGCCTGCTTCTACAAAGATGCAGTTACAGCTCAACAATTCACACAGCTGGTCCCTTCTCTAACCAGATGTAACTACAGGATAGGGACTTTCACCCTTATAGAATGGATACTGGCCAACCACCCTAAACAAATATCAATGGTGTCTGTACTCCCTGACTCCTTAAGTGACCATTCACCTGTTATCTGCAGCTGGGCTAATAACTACATAAAGACCCCACCTAAAATAATATACACCAGGTTACTAAAGAAGGGGCACTTACACCTACTAAAATCCAACCTAAGTAGAATAGATTGGTCATGTGTAGACTCACTCAAGGATGTAAATAAAGCTCTTGATTTGTTTATCACCCATTTCACTGAGGCATGTGAGATCCATGCACCGATAAAAAAAATGAAGGTTAAAGGTAGCTCAAACCCATGGATTGACACTGAACTTATCACACATCTCAAACAGAGGTATCACCTCTAGCACTGTGCTCGAGCCACAGCTGCCCAAGTGGATATTCAAAAATACAAGCAAGCAAGAAATCGCTGCACCTGTGCCATAAAGATGGCTAAAGGCAAATACTATAGAGAAGCGCTCTCAAACTCGTGGGGGGATGGGAAGAAATTCTGGAACAACATTAAGGACCTCTCTGGCAAAGAAACCAAGTCTCCACCTACCATGCTCAACACTGATGGTACTCCAACGTCAGACCTGGATATCATCACCAACACATTCATCAATGCTTTCTCCAACCTAAGCAGTGTCCTCCCACCTGATTTCTTTGACACGCCTACCACTTACCCCCACACTGCTGCATCACAAGCTCACCCATCCCCGCAGTTCTTCTTCAAAAGGATCCCAATGCACTCTGCCATAACATATATTTGCAAGGCTATCAGCAAAACTGGATACAGTTGTCACTCTCTTGACTTGAAACTGCTTTCACTAGTCCTAGATGATATCATTGAACCCCTGACTAAGATTTTCAACCTCTCCCTAAGGTATGGCCAATTCCCATCACTATGGAAAAAGGCTTCCATCACACCTGTGAATAAAAGTGGTGACAAGTCACTGCACACCAATTACAGGCCTATCTCCATCCTCCCCCCACTATCCAAAGCACTTGAATGTATAGTTTCTGACCAGCTTGTAGAATTCCTGGAAAAACATAGTATTCAGTGCCCTGAGCAGCATGGCTTCCGCAAAGGGCATAGTACCACCATGACTCTGTAGGAATTCACCAGTTACATCCATGATGCCCCGGACCAAGGACTTTGTTGGGGTGCTATATTCATTGACCTGACAAAAGCCTTTGATACAGTACATTACCCCCTCCTACTCAGACAACTGACTGCTCTTGGGCTCTCCAAGGATGCAATGCCCTGGTTTACCAGCTACCTCTGGGAGAGAGTTCAAAGTATTGAAATTTCTGGTGTCTCCTCAGTTGAAAAACCAGCCCTCTAAGTTGTCCCTCAGGGGTCTATACTTGGCCCTTTACTATTTTTTCTCTTCCTAAACCACCTCCCTGGCATCTGCCAACAGAGGATACTACTCTACGCAGATGATGCGGTCCTCTTTTCTAGCAACTGAGACTTTAAGCTACTTGAGAGTCAACTACAACATGATTTCAGGCTAGTGGAAAAATGGTTTGGCTCTCACAAACTTGTCTTGAATTATAGTAAGACAAAAGTCATGACTTTCTGCAATGCTCGTAGCATGTATAAACCTCTACCCCTCATAATCAATAATCAAGGGGGGACCACACTTGAGCAGGTTCATGAGTTCAAATACCTTGGAATCACCCTGGACAGCTCACTCTCCTACCATCAGCACATTGGGATGGTTACTAAGTTTGCCAACATATGTCTTAGTCTGCTCCACAAGTATAAACACTGCATGACTCCTGAAGCCCTAAGACTGGCCATCCACAGCTCTGTTACCTCCATTGTTGACTATGGGCTAGTCATCTATGGCTCAGCCTCCCCCACTGCACTTAGGAGAACATCGGTGACACTTAACAAGGCCTGTAGACTTCTCACGGCGGCTGATCACCTAATGCACACCTGTGACCTTTACGCCAAAACTGGTTGGCTATTTCTCATTAGAATACAATACCAGACCTGTCTGATAGCCAAAAAAGCTCTTCTTGGACTCATGCCAACAGGTGTTGCAAGTCTCCTTACTACTAACAGCAGCAACCAGTCAACTCGCTGTTCTCTATACCAGACTTTCCATGTCCCCAGGAGCCGGACCTCACTGGGCTAGAGCTCTTTCATGTATAGGGCTCTGCAGTGGTTCAACATCCTTAACAAAGAGACTTTTGCTGCTGCAATGCTAAGCAACTTTAAAAGGCAACAGCAGCTGTTCCTCCCCTCTACCTCAACTTGTGACTGCTTCCCGGAAGCAATGGTCACCACTGCCTATTGGTGTCTGCCTCACCTAAGAAATGGTCTCTGGCCTCTACCCTAGCTGTAGCTATAACTGGACATGCTAGCCTTGCTTTCTTGGCTCCAGCCCAATCCCTCTCACCCTTTCATCCCCCTCACCCTCCCATTCCCTCTTTTTGGACTCATTCATTGGTATAGCCACTGGCCCCTGTCCCCCTCACTCTTTTCATCCTTGTCTGACAACGGCACCTTTCAGCCAGCTTCCTACTGACTTTTTCTGCAGAGTATATTGTCTTTACCACGAATCCTGTTAGAAACTAGCTTGTAGTTGTTCTTCTGCAACAGATTGACTGAACTATTTGATGTACTAGTTATTCTGTATGTTATTACTGTTACCATGTCTACTATTGTTGTATGTTATCCCCATCCTTTGACGTGGAACCTTTGTAAATGAGCAGTTTCTGCTCAAAGGTAATTGTAATCCTAGAGTTTAATAAATAAAAGAAAAAATAAATAAATAAAAAAGAATCTCCTTCTGCACCTTCCCCCCTGCCCTTTGCTCCTGCTTTATTGTATTAAGATTGTTGCCACTATCCCACCCATTGGCTGGTAGTAGTTTGACACTGTTTTTCCTTGAATCTCTTTTATGTAACCTATGGTTTTATTCCATCAGTTGTCTGTTCTCTTGAAACTCTGCTGTATATTTAATGTATGTTATCTTCATGTGTTGTGTAACTTGTCCTATGACATGGAACCTTTGTAAATGAGTCACTGACTCAAAGGTTTGTAATTCTGAAATGTTCAATAAATAAATAAATACAAATAAATAAATGTCAATCTGACTACAAGTTTTTTTTAAATAAAATTTCTCTCCCTAATAATTCTAAAGTTAGCCTTTTTTTAAATATATTTTTTTTTGAAAAAGATGAACTTTTGAAAAGTTAGTGCTAGGAACTTTATTTTGTTAAACAAAAGCTTGGAGTGAGGCCAACATTGATTAAATGTATTGATACACTTTGAGGTATGACCTGGACCAGTAGCACAGCGGTTGCACTATCACTTACTTCACTGGTGTCCTGGGACAAGGAATAGACTCAGACACCTAGGGGCACCAGGGAAAGGATAACTGAATTCAAAGGATAGCTGTCCTCCCTCAGAAAAGGGGGATGCAGCTTCCCACTACTTGATTGACAACTGATGGAGGCAAGGTGGCAGCACAGGAGGTGCCTATCACAGGAGAAAATGGCAACCTCCTGACACCAAGCACACATGATATGTACCTGCACAGTCAGGAGAGTAAACTGTATGAGAAAATCCCTGGTATGCCATTACAATGCCAGCACCCTATAGGCCTATGCATGGCAAGCAGGGCAGGCCACCTACCATGTCTGTAGCCCTGGGTAAGTAGTGGATAGGTTACAATAGGATAGGTTGGAGGTAGTGGGTCCTGCTGTATATCCCCTGGTAATAGGCTTTTTGCACACTCTGGCAAAAACTTGTGATACATTTATACTTTACTAACTTGTGCTTATGTTTCTACAGTAGGTAGTGCTGGAGTTTTTTGTTTGGTAGCTAAGTGGTGGATAATCTGAACTTTGGTGGGGGGGCTGGGTGTTTCCATCAGTCTGGGGTCTAGTGAAAAAGCTCTACGGATAAAGTAAATATAGTTTAGAAATACATTAATCAATATACAGTGGTAGCTTTCACCATGGATCACTATAACAAGTGGTGAAGGGTTAGTGGTCACTAACACTGCAGTATACCTTAAAGATATGCTATTTTCAGTATTGCAGTGGCAATCACCATGTCATGCTGTTACTACGGATGGAGATGGTTACCACTGTAGTTTAAAGTACTGTATATTGATATAATTCCAAATGTACTGTATATCAACACTGATGCAGTTTAAAAGTATATTTATATATAGTTATAAGTGGATTGATATAGATGTATTCTGAATTTTGTAAATACATTTTTGAAATATTTAACTATGTCTGATTTTGGGTTTGCACTGAGAATTGAAAAGTAATCTGCAGCCAATTTTTATAACCCTAACCAACTTACAAAGCATTACAACAGTGTTGCAAAACCTGAAAATACGTAAGCATTAATCCACTCCAGAGCATGGTTCTACTGTGGCATTTATCCATGGTTGGGCTGGTTGGGACACAAGGCTGAAGGCCGAAGTCAAAAATTTCATTGAGTGAACATCAGGGCTATAATACAGGTATTCAATCAGTATTTTTAGAGGGTAATGAGGTAATTCTAAGTGATCTTCTATCTCTAGATCTACATTGCTTAATGCATTTAATTCACAAAGAAGAGATGAATCAGAGAAAAACTATTATGCGAGCAGTATATACACTTGTCTTTTGAATCACTTTTTGTTCGTCCATTAATTCATACCAAATCCAGTCCCATTATTACTTTGGTTAAATAAGTTCTTGCTTTGTTCCATTTCAAGTCCTGAGAATTAGCCTTCTCTGATATTTTAGGATTTAGTATATTAATTATTGCTTCATTATCAGTATCCTTGAATGAAGGCAGAAAGCATTGTTTAAGATCTGGAAGTCTGGCTTTGAACTCCCCAGCCAAAAGTATCACTATCCAGATAACTAGTTATTTACAGTAAATTGCTTTCCAGGGAAGTCCAACTGGCAGTATTCTCCTTATAACTTGGAATGGGAGGAATATAATAATTTATGATAATTAAATGAATGTTCTGACTTTTTATATTAATATCCAAGATATTATCATTATTTGTTTTTATTTCATACATTTTTACATCATTCTATAATTTAACTTTGATACTACACTTTTCATGTTCCCACCCTTTACTGCCTTCTTTGTTTTCTGTGAAAATATCTTAACATCTAAAATTTTGGGTGGAGAGTTCAGCCACCAGGTTGCCTGTAGTAGGAGAATATCAAAGGTGGAAAAGTAACTCATACATTCTGGATCAGCTACTTTAGATGGTAAACCATCTAAATTCCCAGATAGTATCCTCCAAAATGTATGGGATATTTTTGTTCTGTCCCAAGGGGAACATTCCTATGATATGGTCATCATTTTATTACTATAGGTTATGGAGAGACATTATTACTTAAATATTGTGGAATAATATCACACTCTTCAGGCAGTTATCCGGATTGGTTTTTTCTGGTTGATCATTCTTTATATTTGATAGTAGATTAAGCATATCCATGATATTAAAGACTAACTGACCCAAGAGCTCCAATTCATTTAAAATTAGACTTACTAAGAATTGATTTTTAATGTGCATATTAATTTGAAAATGATTTAAATACTTAAAAGGGGATTGGATATATTGAATATCATCTGAATGCAGCACAATCTAATAGATATAAGAGAAGAAATAAACTTTATTAGACTTAGCTTTCCAGGGTTTTTCGTTACTATATCTGTTATCCATTCCTACTGCTCTGCCTAAAACTGGTACAGCTGAAATCTAGACTAGTTCTGATTCCAATTGGCTATTGTACAGATCTGTTGCGTATTATAACTGCTACTTTGTAGACTGTTCAGCTTTACATGTTTTTATAAGTATTAGTGCTACTATAATATTAGGTTTGCTTTCAATTTTACTCGCTGTTCTGCTAAAAATTGTCAGTTTGTTAAAAACTTGTACCTGCAGATCTCTGTTATATTGTGACACTGTGGGCTCATGCCTCAAATGTTTTGGAATGCCACAAGCACCAGATGTGGCAAACAGATGGTATATGGGCTTTGTAGCAATACCTGGCCAGCAATCAGGATTCTCAGTCCCGTGCACCTCATGCTGCATGTTAGACCAGCTTTTTGCCAGTTTAGCTTTATGGCAGTCATGGGACCTTTTTATGAGATTTGCATTAAATATTTGGCACACGTCTCCATAAAGGGGGGTAAAGTGTTGCAAATGTGCTTGACCTTAGTTAATCAGGCTCAAGGTGTAAGAATGTGTTCAGCACAGCTCTGGGTTTGATGCATAGCTTGATGCTAGCCCTGCGTCAACCTTTGAGAATCAATTTCTGTATCTATATGTATTTGTTATATGACTGAACATCAGTACTCTTTTCACAGCACATAGTCACAATGCTCCAGTTAAGAAGTGGTATAAAGGAGATGAGAGCAAGGATGAATAAGGACTCCAAACCTTTGTATTTTTTTTTTTTAAAGTGTCACCTCTACTGAGACTAATAGACATCTTATGTTAACTGCTGTCTCTAAATCTGTAAGCATGGATGATATTGAGCCCAAAATTCTTAAGACTGCTACTAAGGAATTAACCTACCCTGTCACTAAATTAATCAAGTCATCCCTCTCTACTGGTGTAGTGTCTGACCTATGGAAAATCTCATGTTGTTCCTGTTTTTAAGAAAGGGGGACCACAGACTTCTAAATAATTACATGCCCAGTCCCAGCCTCCCTGCTTCAAACAAAATACATGAAAATGTGATGTTTCAGAACTTGTTAATTGCCTCTACACCTGTGATTTTCTATCCCCTGCACAGCAAGGCATTCAAAAAGGACATAGCACATCACTGCCTTCCTCACGCTAAACAATAGTATTGCCTCAGTGATGTACAGTAGTAGCCTCACAGGTGATGTTTTTATTGACCTGACAAAGACTTTTGATCTTGTTGAGCACTCCCTGCTCAACAGCAAACTTGCTAACATGGGAATCTCAGTAACTGCTCTCCCCTAGATTTGTAACTATTTGGCAAACAGATCATAGAGAGTCAAGTATGAGTTCTTCCTCTGTGCATCTGCACGAACTCTGCTGAGAATTCCCCCAAGGCTCTATTCTATGTCTGTTTGTGTTTGCTCCACATATACATTCAATAAACAAAAACCTGTCTAACTGATCTTCTATTCTCTACATGTATGATCCTGTCCTCTTTACCTGTTCTAAAAGTATTGATCAAGTAAACCACTACTTAACATCTGATCTACAGTCATTGCATACTTTGTTGTCTGAAAACAAACTGATACTTTATTTTTGTGTGTATTTGTGCACCTCCTCTGCCTGGGGCTTTGTGGAGGGTGTACCCACTGATCCAGTTGCCCACTTGGGGTTCCTTCATTGGTGGCAGTGTTTTTTTCATAGCTTTTTGTGGTTCTCCAACCCCAAGTGGGGCCTCGGTAGTGTGAGATAATGCCAATAGCTGAGCAGTGCATGCTTCTGCATGCTGCACGCCAGGCATCTGCTCTGCCTCTGCTCACCTATGTGTGGGACCAGCATGCCAATGGCAAACCACTGCTAGGTGTCAGACAAATTCCAGTCACTGATCCCACCCCTCCCTGAGACAGCAGAACTGTCCTCCAGATGCTCAGTCCTCTCCCACCCTGACTGACCCCCGGTGACCCACTCACACCACTTACATGGGTCACTGGAGTGTCAGAAGATAAGGCATCAATGCCTCAGCCCTCCACTCCATTTGTCCAGCCAAACAAACTGATTATAAACATGACTAAAATGCAGTCTATGCTGTTTGTTATGTCTCCCAGATGAAGAGTATGTCTGCCCCCTCTATCCATAGCCTACCACAGTGGTATCTTAGTCCCCTTGGTCTCTTCCTTCACATACCTTTTAGTGACACTTGACACCTCACATGATTACTCATCTCATGTCACGGGAGTCTGCAAGTCAGCAACCTCCATGTTGGGTGTCTCCTACAAATTGGCCCATAACCTGACTCCACAAACCCACCTTACCATCGCCTGTGGGATGTTCCTCCCCAAGGTTCTTTATGGTGACAATGTGTACTCATCTAACTTTAAATCTACTATCCATAGGTAGAATGTTACTTACAACAATATTTGTCATTTTGCATTGGTGTCTCACTGCCTCACTCACCACTGTTCTCTTTTTGACAGGCTGGGTAGGCTCCCCTCATCCACCCTATGAAATCATAGTCTTGGAGTGTGAACTTTAGCATTATGCATAGTTGACAACCACAGTCCCTTGCCACACTTCACAGACTGGTGAACAGTGGCTACCCCTTGAGGTCAGGTGATAGTGCCCTACTGGTTGTCCCCAGGATTAGAACTCACACTGGTGAATTGTCCTACTCTTATTTAGACGTAAAGCTATGGAACTCCATACCACCTGAAATTTGTATCTGCTGCACAATGCCAGTTTTCCATATTAGGTACTGTAAATACCTCTTTAGATTGGCATGCTGCTCTTTCTGCAGAATCTGAGTAATCTCTGTATGGCACTCATTTGTATAACAAGTGTTGATCTATTATCATGGTACTCATATGTTCTTTTTGTAGCTTTATGTTGATGGATACTGTTCCTAAATTTTTCTGTTTCTGTGATGTGTAGTTTAATCAATATGCTTCTTCCTTTCATTGCTTATTGTATTACAGTGAATCACACTGCATGCATTGCCTGATATGTATTCCCATTCCATTATGTAATGCCTTGTTTCTTGTCTTTTCCCTTCACTGCCTACTATATTACAAAGTAAATCCAATGCTAATTAAGAATGCTTAAAAGTGCATTTATGGAATCGGATACACATAAAAAAAACACACTCACTCCCCAGTGCTTTGGATCTCACTAATCCTTCCTCAAGGGGGCCCCATGTGATCTGATGTGCAGGGGGCTAGAGTGTGTATGTTTTTTTGTACATGCACCCAATTCCATTAAATGCACTTTAATCATCCTTATTTAGCATTTGCTTGTCTTTTTGCGCACTTGGTTTTTGTTTCCCTGTGTACTAGTTTTGGAGGTGTAGCATTTGAATCCCCTCCTTGTGCCCAGAGTTTTTGTTTTGGATTCTTCTGTATTACAAAATATTCTATTGTATGTATCATCTTGTATGTAATTTTTGATGTAATGTCCCAGGTTGAACCTGAAAATATGCATTAACTGCACAGTGTGCTTACCTGGTGAAGAAAAACTAAATAAATATGAAGTCATGGGAAAAGAGAATGGGTTGGGCACAGTTGCTGAGTGAACTTGTGTGATATGTGTATGAAAGCCATGAGCTTACAAACTAAGATCAGTGACCTAGAGGCAGGGGTGGCTGAGGCAAGCCTAGACCTGGTGTGATCAGGAATAAATAGAGTACCAAGTACCATGACTAGGACATGGCCTTGGCAGGGTATACTGTGTACAGAAAGGATAGAAAGACAAAGAGACGGGGTGGATTCTGTGATATATATATATTATTACAGTGTGGTAGCACTCCTATAGTTAGGCTTACATAGGTTGGTTAATGTTAAAACACATTTTTGCACCTTTATAACTTTGGCATTATTTGATGAAATAGCATAACATTTGGCTTGCCTAGTGAGACTGTTAGATTCTCAAGATGGAAAGCATTTCATGATAGCATCTTGTTCGGTTCTCAAGATACAGAGTACCAAAAACCAGACAAACAGTGTTTGTTTTTCCTGTGTTTAACATTGCATATTTTTTGTCTCACCTATAGTGTAGACAGTGTGTAGTTGTTTCATTCAATTTTCATGGTTGAAGGGGCGTATATCAAGGGTGTGTCTTTCCAAGGTTTCAAGAAAAATATTATAAGGTTTCAGAGTTATAAGGATTTTTTGGATAACTCAGTAATGCAAATGGTGGGGAAAAGAAGAAGCTATCATGAGTGGCTATTTTTATGGTTTACCTGTGGTGCAGAAAATAAATTACCAATCATGATGCCACCATTTTCTAAATCACAAACACTGAAAATACATAAAAATTATATATTTTAAAATAAAACAAACACGGACTTCCGGTGATGTCAGCGATCTTGATGGAAGCCTGATTCAGTGCGCCGTACCATGGGTGCACAATCGGTAGCAATAGGTTGCATAAACCTTGAATTTCCACAATCTTCAGCACAGATTTAAGTGAACCAAGAGGTGTAGACATGGGGCGCACTAAAAAATTGTCATCTAAAGGTGTACAAGACAGATTGATGGGTGCATTTTCCTAGTGGCCTGAAGGCCTAAGATCTACACCATCTCAATCTTCACTACTAATGTCTTCAGCGGAGGAAGAAGATGATTCTAGTTCAGATACATGGCCCTCTATTACTGAGGCGGATAGTCAAATGATTCTCTGGTTACTGCATTGCATAGATGGGAAGGTAATGGGCATGCAGAATGATTGCAAAAAACTAGAAGCCCACACCTCCAGTATTGAGACACATGTAGAGACCCTACAGAATGAACACATGGCCTTTGGATGGTTGCTGGCTTACTGCCATAAGAGAGAGAGCCTTAACACTTTGAGCTGAAGATGTTGAAGCCAGGTCAAGAAGGAACACTATTCAGATCTTTGGAAACCCAGCGGGCACTGAGCACGAAGATCCGACATAGTTCATGGACTGTTGGCTGAAACAGGAATTGGGCCTAGATGAGGATTTCAGATTAGAGATCAACAGAGCTCATAGAGCGATCGCACCAAAAATTAAACAGGGTGCTCCCCCAAGATCTATCTTGATCAAATTCCTATGATATCCTACAAAAGAAAGACTCTAAGGATGGTGTGGGGGAAAAAAAAACAAATTTTGATGGTAACAGGGTCTATGTAGATCAAAACTATCCCCCACTCCTTGTAGCTAAGCAAAATAAAGTTCTGTTTGTGGTGAAACAGCTTTGCGAAAAGGGACTGAAGGCACAGCTTAGATACCCTGCCAGGCTGTGGGGAGAAGACAAGGAGGGAATCAAACTTTTTGATACATTGTTTGTGGCCCTACCATATCTGGAGACTGCAGAGGTTTCCTTTCCAGACCTGAAAGAGGGCAAAGCTGAGCAAGAAATTGAGGAGCTTTTATGACCCATGGCACCCAGAGGAAGGCATTCAGGCAGATCAAGGGTTGATTCTTTGGTCCCTCTGCACTCCGACATAGCTTGAAGGGCCATACCCAAAAAACATACCAGAAACTGCAGTGGGAATATTCTTCTATCTACCTAATGTGCTGCAGAGTGAAGATTTACATCTTCAAAGTGATATTGCTGGAGACACTTTGATGTGAAGTTGCAGGATGGGTGACACAGTGGTAATCAGCTCTCTAGGAAGATTAATTTCACCCTCATTTCCACCAGTTCTTGTTTTTGTTTTGACCCGGGACAGGATCAGTAAATTGTAAGGAGAGGAACTTTATATGATGTGGGCGGTTTCTGGGTCTGACTTCCTGCTGTAAGGGACCCCTGTTGGGATGACACACAAACAGTTCCCCCTACTTGAAATGGATACTCTGCACTTTTCCCTGGCCATTTAGTGGAATTGTATTTGAATTTATAACTAGTTTGCCAGCCGCCCAGGCCACTAACACTAAATAGACATTAGGAGCTGAGTCCATGCAATTACCTACACTTGTACTGTTATTTAACCTCTGAAGTTTATTTCAAGAATCTTTGTTAATTTGTGCAGGAGAAAGCAAAGTCCCAGAGGTTACAAATCATAGATGATTCTTCAAGAAAAATTTGCTTTTTACTATCCGAATAAGGCAGTTTATTTCTTTTTTATCTGACTGCAAGAATTTGTAGTGAGAACTGAATAAGTGTTCTGGGACATCCTCAAGCCTTTTTTTTTTGATGGACTAAATTTAGTACTGATTTAATATGTGGACTTGGGAATATAGCTGAGGCTCAATATAATAAAATTATAGTTTAATCAACACATGGCGGAGAATCTTAATGTCACATGTGTTTAACTCTCCCTTGTATAGTTGAGCAATTCTAATCATTGATCATATGGTAGTAAAGTAACTGTTTAGATTTTTTGAGGCTAACAGTTAAGTCATCTGTGGGAATGCACTTGGTATAATATCTATTCCTTTAGGGGAATACTTTGGTTCTTATATTCCCTCAGACTAGATTAGATGTTCTGATTATGCACCCGGGCATTTCCGTATCTGGCTTTCAGACTCCCAGGACATGTTGTGTGAGGGTACTAGTTGAGCAATTTCTGGTTTAGGCCAGTCAGGCTGACCTGGGCCACTAGTTGCAGTGGCTGTCCCTCTGGGGCACATGTCTCATTCAATCAATCAATCAATCACTTTATTTAACCAGGTATAAACACCATTGAGCAAGCTCATTTTCAAGGTGGTCCTGGGCATTATTCTCCCTCATTGAGTGACATCTCTGCATATTTATTACCTTAAGCCAGTCATCTACTGGGGACATTACCCAGACTGATGCCTACTGCAATTGAGTCAGACCACCCCAGTAATTTAACTGGAGTGGATTATCATGTGGATCTTATGCTGTTATCCATTGTATTGATCCAATATTTGTTGTTTTTATTGTGTATTTATTTAACGTTTATGTTATATCCCAGGGATGTTGATGGGGGGAGGGGGGATGATGGTGGGAAAGAATGTAAGATTTTTTGCTGTTATGAATTTAACATGGCTAACCTAAAAGTTTGTTCTATTAATGTAAAAGGTATGAATAATGTAGCTAAAAGAGCAAGAATCTTGCAATTATTGAAAAATGAGCATTGTGATAGTGCCTGTCTGCAGGAAACTAAACTTTCAACAGCAGAACACTTAAAGTTGAGACAGTCATGGGTGGGAGTAGTATACTCTAATGCCCATCCACAGCCAAAAAGGTAGGAGTAGCAGTTTTAGTATGCAGGGGTCTACCTTTTCAGATAAACACAGTGGTAAAAGGTGGCACTGGAAGGATGGTATTGATTTCAGGAATTTTCAGTAGGAGGCCTCTACATGTGATAACACTTTATGCTCCCCCGAGGAGAATTTTTTAGATTTCTCTTCTACACAGTTTCTGGTCTCCCTGAGGGGCAAATTGTATGTGTTGGAGACTGGAACTGTGTGGAAGATCCTAACCTCAATCAGGCCCCTCTAAACAGGTGAACAAACAAGTCTTGTTCCCAGTTACTCAGAACACTTTGCTTAGAGTCGGGAATGGTGGACCCCTGACATTTACAAAATTCTCATCAGACTGATTTTACATTTTATTCAGCAGCAACCAACTCCCATTCAAGATTAGATAGATTCTATACACAGAAGGGGTATGCCCATACCTTTCTTGACCTCAAGAGGCACCCAGTGTCATTTTCAGACCACGCTATGATTTCTACTCAACTTAGATGGGGACCTATGCGGAGGTGAGGTATGTGGAGGTGTGTTCCAGGGTTACTTCATGACAAGATCTATGTGGATTCTACCAGAGAGGTTAATAAAAACTATTTAAATGAAAATAAAGAGGTGGATTTGTCTCTTAAATATATCTGGGATGGATTGAAAGCACTAATTCATGGGAATACAATTGCTTATGCATCACACAAAAGTAAGCAACATCAGGCAAAGGTTAAGGATGCACTAGAATTGATTTCCACTCTGGAGGCTGAACATAAAAGTAGTAGATGCACTAGTGTGATGATGCAACTTAAAAAGGCTAGAGATACTTATAATAATTTAATGCAGAGATGAACAGAGAACACCTTAAGATACACTAAGCAGTGTTACTATGAATGGAGGGAGATAGTGGGAAAGCTGCTAGATCAATGGCTCAGGAAAAAAGAAGCAGACAGGTATGTTCCTATTATTCAAACCTTTGACACTTCTCGACCATGGTCACATAACTCCCACAAACAGCCACTGAGTTTTTGAAATACTACAAGCATTGTTATAATAGGGAAAAGGGAATGAATCATGTCCAAAAAGTTGAGGAATTTCTGGAGATAGTGCAGTTACTTGCCTTATCTGTGGAGCAATGGGAAGTGCTAGAGACTTCCATTTCTGAGGAGGCGATGTTGTTGGTAATTAAGTTCTTTAAAGTAGGTAAAGCCCCTGGCCCAGATGGCATCTCAGCAAATTTTTATAAATTTTTTGCTGGAGAACTGATCATCCACCTAACAAAAGTCTGCAATGCAGCCCGTGAGGAAAGAGCCACCCCAGATACCTGGAATGATGCTCTTATTGTGGTGATACCCAAGCCAGGAAAGGACTTAACACTTTGTGTAGTTGTAGAAAAATCTCACTTTTAAACCAGGATGCAAAACTATTAGCTAAGGTTATTGGTAGCTGGCTTCAGATGGTAATTACTCTTCTGGTCTATACAGACCAGACAGGGTTTATCCCTGGATGCCACATACAACATACAGTAATATACGTCTGCTCCTCAATATCTTGTCAGCACACAGGTGTTCACCACCAAAAGATTTGCAAGTAGTAATATCTCTTGATGCCAAAAAGGCATTCAACCACCTCAATTGGGTTAATTTAGATGGCACATTAAGGAAATTTGAGTTTGGGGACAAATTCATAAAATAGATTGCTAATCTTTAGAGACATCCCAGAACTCAGGTGAAGGTAGACTGGAGTCCTCCTCTGTTTCTGAGATAGAAAGGGGAACTAGACAGGGTTGTCTGCTCTCTCCCCTCCTTTTTGCTGTTAGCATGGAGCCCTTAGCCACACTTATATGGCAATCTAAGGTATATTTGGGTATTAGGAAGAGGGAGACAGAGTTGAGGATTTTGATGTATGAGGTGACACTCTTCTGTATTTTGCTGGCCCTGCTCAAGCTCTCCCCCACATCCAGGAATGTTTAGTGAACTTTGGTCAGATTTCGGGATTTAAAATAAAGCAATACAAGACTGAGATGCTTCCAGTGGGAGATAACCAAAATAGTTACCTCCCAATCATTGGTCATTTCAAGTGGGCTAAAACTGACTTTAGATATTTAGGGATATGGGTACTTAGGGATCTAAGCAAATTGTATCAGACTAATCACTTCAAACTACTTCAAATGGTGCAATCTGGTCTGTGATAGTTGGACAGAATTGCCATTAACCCTTGCTGGTAGAGTCAGAAGTGTTTGAATGAATGTGTTGCCCCACTTTCTCTTTTTATTTTTGTCCCTGCAACTCCAACTCCCACAGTCTTTTTGGAAAACTCTCAAATCAACTCTTTCTAAGTTTGTGTGGCTAGGAAAGTACCCCGGGTCCAATGGTCAGTGCTCTTAGCACCCAATAATCAGGGTGACCTGGGATTATCTGACTTTTGTAAGTATTATTGGGCTGTTCAGAAAGGAAGTAGAACCCCCAATGGGTAGAAATAGAAAACCAAACATTGACAGTGGCAAGGATGGGAGATATGATATTTATGGATTGGGATTGTCTACAGAAATTAGCTATAGATAATCCGTGGGCCTCAGTTGTGATGTCCACATGGAGAGAGGTCTGCCAAAGATTTATGTTGGAAGTGCGATTGCAGCCAGTGACTTCTTTGCAGGCCTGCCTAGATTTTCAGCCATATAGATGAGATATTGGGTTCTGGAACTGGGCTTGAAGTGGCCTACAGTTTATAGGTCAGTTTTTTATAGAGGAGAACCCCTCTATTCATTTCAGCAACTTCCAGAGGAATTTACATTACCCAACAGGGATTTATTCAGATTCCTGCAACATAGGCACTGTTTGCTTGAGGATAATAAGGGCTCTCAATAGTTCCTTGAACCTGACCCCTTTAAGAATTGTTTATTCTTCTTGGCCAGTAGTTCCAATTCTAGCGGAAGAGGTCTCCAGTATTATGCATGTATTTTATGTAATGGAGCGTGACCTACTGGAACATGTCAAAGAAAGTTGGCTAAAGAAGAAGAACTCCAGTTTAATGAGGGGGGGGATAGGGGAAAATATGGGAAGGGGTGCATTGCACCACTGCCTCACCTTTTAGTAAAGAGTTTAGGTGGAAAATTGTGTTTTGATAATTCCACACCCCAATGGTTACCAAACACTTTGGCCATCATAACTCAGATCTGGGATGCCAGGATAAGGGTACACATGTGCACATTTTTGCAGACTGTCCCAGGATAAGGAATTTCAGAGTTGCAGTTTGAGGGGCTGTAGGTGAACTTTTTCAGACCACCCCCAGAAGGAGTCCATCATTGGCTTTTTGGGCTCCCCCAAAATTTATTATGAACTAAAGCTCAGAGATAGTTATATAATATTTTTGTGGTGGCTGCCGTTAAGGCAATAACCATGCATTGGCTCACCATGACAACTCCCACTTTGGATGGCTGGTACACCAACTGTCTTGGTATCCTTGAAATGGAAAGATTAATAGCCACACTTTGACTTCAAATGGATAAATTTATGAGTAGATGACTCTCCTTTTTCAATTATAAAGTCACAAAAGAAAATCGAGATGTTCTAGAAATCTTGGCAGAGATGGCTTAAGTTAAATTAAATTGTACTTCCAAGTTTTGGTATAGCCTTTCTTGAATAGCCCCTCCCCCACCCACCTCCTCACTTTCTTCATGGATACACCAATCTACTGAAAGCAGATTGTATTATTCTTTGTATAAATTATTCTGGTGGGACCCATCAGGATAACATTTTTTCAGTATGTCTTGTATTCCTTTTTTTTAGATGCTTTCTGTTTTTCAGTGACAAATATATTAAGGTGTAAACTGATAAACTCTAATTCAAAGAATGGAAATGGAATAGTTGTTTATGTATGTTTTTTTTTCCTTTGTCTGATTTTATGTCTGTTGTATGTAACATGAAAAGACCGATAAACTATGATTAAAAAAAAATATATAAAAAACAAATACATAAACCTAGATAAACAGAATCCATTTAGCTAGATTCTGCTGTTTGCTATTTTAACACATGTTCAGAAATACCTTTTCTGGGCACCCCAAAATTTCCAGAGAAAACCATCCCTCAATTTTTTTTACCCTGTAAAAAAGAAAATGGTCTCTTGCTGATCTGACCTTCACACCCCAACTCATCCATCCTAACCTGACCTTCAATTTAGCACCCACCACACCCACAACACACCCTCACTCACTGGAACAAGTCCCATGGCATAGATACACTCTCCAATTGAAGACATGTCTTGCTACTGGAAACAGTGACTGTAATATGAGAAAATCAAGTAAGTGTGGCTTAATGCATTTGAGTTTGAACTTTGATTCATAACTTTACCATTCTTACATATTTTGACTCACAATTTTTAACATGGTCTTTCTGGGACCTCACCTCATGATTAATGGAAGTAGAATTATGTATATCAAGCATGAAAGGTGATTTTGTGATCGCGTGGAGACATCATCTTTTGGGCGGGACTTGAAAAGTTTCACCATGCGTGTTCTTGAAGTGAAGTCATAAAAATCCTATGTTGAAATTTGAGGTCAAAATATGTACAAATGGCAAAATTATGTATGTATGTTGACATTTTTCTATGCTCGCTTGTAGCTTTGGTAATTTTAAATATTTTAACCCAAAATTTTCAACATAGCCATTTTTTAACACCACCTCACAAAGGTGACAGCTATCATTTTTCAAATCCTGCTAACACACTCCCTTTCATTGTATATGGTGAACTGAAACATGATTTTGTAATTGCTTTGCAAAAGCACCTTTCAGGTGGGAAGTGAACATTTTTCACCACCCTTTTCATTAGGTGGATCTCAAGAAAACAATGTTGAAAATTTGGAGTTAAAATATATGAAAATGACAAAGTGAAAATTTCTACACTCCCTCATAAATTTGCTACCTTTAAATATTTTGAACATAGTTTGAACAAATTTTGAACATAACCAACTTTCACCACACCATATGAATGTGAAGGTGAATTGCTGAATGTAACAGCTGTAATTTTTCAAATCCTGGCCAAAATGTGTTTTTGCATCTGTGGCGTGGTATGATGTTTTAGTGGGAATTTGAAAATGTTCACTAACCATGTTCATTAGGTGGGGTAATAGGAAAGCTATGCTGAAAATTTGGGCACAGACATGGTGCTATACCCAGGTTATGATCGAAGACTGAAATATTTCAATGTTCACCCATAACTTTGCTAATTTTCAATAATTTGACTCCAAACTTTCAGCCTAGCCATTTTTTCCACAACACCTTATAAAAGTAACAGGTATATTTTTTTTAATCCTGGCTGAGATGTGTTTTTTTTTTAAATTTCTGGTGTGAAATGACATTTCAACCAATATGCTAGAAAAGCTACTTTTCATTTTGATAAGGGAAGTCATAAAATGACTATCTTGAAAACTGGGGTACAAATGTATATATATATATATATATATATATATATATGTGTGTGTGTGTACATATATATATATATATATATATATATATATATATATATATATATATAAAATATATGATAGATGTATATTCTGCAAAATCTTTGTTGGTACTGTAGTTAGGGTTACAGCAACAAAAGTAGGGTAATGTGGCATTAGGGGTTCCAACACCCATTCCATGAGTAAATAAGCTGAGATGGGTACAGTATATGAAAATGGGGGAGCATTAGGATTGATAACCCCAAGGCACACCCCATACCTGTTGCTGTCTGCAGGGTGGTGGTGGGGTGTTAGGGTTTATTCATTTTTTATTCTTTATATTTAAACTTTGTTGACTGGGTGAGTGCACTAGCAGATTTGCCTTTTTCAGTCATGACCTGGGTGCAATAGCACATACAACATGGATAGGTTATGATACAACAGTTGAGGTACAAAAAATGATACAACAGGTAAAATACAATATACAAAAGGTGAAGATAGAAGATGTCAAGTATGATTCCACACCACTGGCTTGAGAATATATATAAAATGTCTAATTTAGGGTACAAAGGGAAATACAACAGTGTACTAGAAAACAAATAGGTAAGTAACTGGTGTAAAAGAAAATTGGAGAAGAAAAGGGACAAGTCAAATATGATACCAAACAACTGACCAAGGTTACAAATGAAAAGAGAGGTAACAGCATTGAACAAGATAACAGAAGATTTTTTTGAGGATGAACAAAAGGGATTGAAGGGCAAGGACATCCAATGGGGACTGAAAGAGGAATAGTGGACGAGAGAGAGGGAGGGAGAAAGAGGTGAAGGTTCCTGGAGGGAGGAAAAGAATGATAGATTATGGATGGGGAAAGAAGATAGTTGGTTGGAGGGGAGAGATTAGTGTGGTGCAAGGGGGTCGGGGAAGTTAAGGGGATAAGAAAGGGGGTCAAGGTGGTGGGAAGCAGAGGTAGTGGGGTGGAGGGCAGAGTTGTGTAGGTTATTGGAAGCAGCAGCGAGTTTTAGGTGATGAGTAGTGTGCTTTTAGGAGCTTAGTAAAGGCTGGGGTGGTGGGGAATTTTTCAACAGGTGGGGAAGGGAATTCCAGACGGATGCTGCATGGTAACTAAAAGAATGCTGTCCCATATTTGTATGGAACATAGGGACTGCAAGGTTATTATTTACAGTTGAACAGAATGCTGGGAGTTCCACAAATAAGAGTTGTCTTTATAAGTTGGCAGGGGTTCAAGATAGCATAGTTTTCTTGACAAAAGTGACAAAAGCTAGATTGGCTTTGAGGTCAGGGGAAGCCACTTTAGGAAGTCAAGAACCAATCAGTTGTATGTATAGAGATGCAACAAAGTTTAATTTCACCTGCAGAGTTCCGCCAAAGTTGGGAATTTCACCCTGCAGAATATTTCACGAATATCATGCTATTCATGAAATATTCGTGGGTGCAAAATGCAAAATTTCACCCATGATCAGAAAGGAAATATGAATAAAAACTATTTAAGGATAAAACTATTCAGATTTGATGCAGAGCTCCACCAAACTCCCAACCCTTTCCTTTTTATAAGCTGATAGGGGTTCAAGATAGCATAGTTTTCTTGACAAAAGTGGCAAAAGCCAGATTGGCTTTGAGGTCAGGAGGAAGCCACTTTAGGAAGCCAAGAACCAATCAGTTGCATGTATAGAGATGCAACAAAGTTTAATTTCACCTGCAGAGTTCTGCCGAAGTTTGGAATTTCACCCCACAAAATATTTCACGAATTGTGTACTAGTCATGAAATATTCTGCAGGTGCGAAGTACAAAATTTCACCCATGATCAGAAAGGAAATAAAAATTAAAACTATTTAAGGATAAAACTATTCAGATTTGATGCAGAGCTCTGCCAAACTCCCAACCCTTTCCATAATGATGGCTTCTGCTGCAGTCTCTGTAATCCACTGAGGAAAAAGATAAAAAAGAAACAAAAACAAAACAAATTAAAAATAAAATGATTTAGAGTAGGTGCAGAGCCCCACCAAGCTCCTCAACCCTTTCCAGGCAAGTGCTTCTTCTGTAGTTGGTGCTCTGTGTATTCTGATTTAAACCCTACATTACACTAAAGCTACAGATAACAATTCTTTAAATGTTTCTAGTTGCCATCAATTATATTTTGTTTCTTGTATTCTAATTAGCCATTTCTTTAGGCTCAAAGTAAATTAGCAGGAGTAATTTTGAATGTAATGCTGCAACATTAGAAAACTACTTTAGAGAGTGGGGTTATAGTGATCAACGTATTGCTGGAGTAGACAGAAGGCAGGTGACAGGGACATAATATCTTTGTTTCAGGCTAGATCCATGGTCCCAGCATTAAATCAAACTTCAGTGGATACACAGTGTAACAATTTCGTAAATACATTCTCAGCAGAATCTAGACAGATATTGACTGTTATCCATAAGATCTGTGATGTTTTGAGGTTAGAACATCAATTAAAGGAGTTTAATAAGTTATCCCATGTATGGTATATTGTAAGGGAGCTAATATAAAATAATTGTCAGGAGTCACCAGAAAGCACAAACAGCGTGTGGTCTAAGACCACAGTGCTCCCTGCCCCCCGCAGGATAATCAACTATGCAGCAAGTGTACATTTTGTTGAGTTATGAATAGATATACAGTATGTTCCTGCTCTAATGTGAATAGAACTTTTTAAGAAAAGATTTTATCACCTGCAAAACTGAAGGGATGATGTATCTGGTAGAATGTGATTGCGGTAGTTTTTATGTGGAGAAAGCAAAAAGGCTCCAAAAAAACATATGGGTAAAATTTACAAATGTATTGCTCGCAGTGAAATAGACAATGCTTTGGCAGCTCACATGAAAGAACACCCAGATGGCCCCTCGTTAAGTTTATGAGAATTGAAAAGGTGTGCCACAGCCCAAGGGATGGTGATTTAGATAATATGCTCCTTAAGAGGAAGACATTTTGAATGTTCACCTTAAAAGTGACAGATGGTAAGGGATTAAATGACAAGTTCAGTACTGTATCATTTCTAGCATGATATTCTAATATATATAGTCCCCCTAAATTAACATGTCATAGAGATCAGATTCAGATATTCTATCTGCAGCATTTTTTAGAGGGTTCTGCTAGTTTTAAACGTATATAAATATATTCATGACTTGTTTTAATATTTTAGTGTTAGTGTCATATATTTATGTGATGTGATATTGTAGTTTGTATTTTAAATCATAGGATTTTTTTGTTCAAATCACATAAGAGCTTTGGTGCAATTACTGAATTTCTTGTGCACATCCCAAGATTTTTTTTGTGATTAACCATATTTTAATATTGCAAAACATGCACTAATATATAACATACACAACCAATAAACAGACATAACATAACTATACTATCCCACAACAACACTATCAGATTCTTCCCCCCTCCTTAACCCCACTCCATGCCCAATGTCCTTGTGTGTCCAGTCAAAAGAAAATAGGGTAAACTTAATGAATTAAAAACTGCATCTTAAAGTGGTAAGTCATGCAAAAGAGAATGAGGGTCAAGTACAAACTAAACAAATCCCTTTCACATGGCTCTTTAAGTGGTAAACGATGAAGGAGCAGTGACACAAGTTGGGAGGACATTTGGAAACGTATGTAGATCTGACGAACAAGTCTGGAAATTGTTTCAAGCATGGTTCAATAAGGCAACTGCACACTCTGCATTATAAGCTATAAGGAATTCATGTAACCACTCAGAGTAGGTTAGCATCCAGTTGCCTTGACAATGCCTTAATAATAAAAGTTTAGTAACAAGAGTAATCATGGCCACATCCCATGAATTTTAATGTTACTTTGCCTGCAGCACTGGCAAAATTCTGCCATTTTCAAAGGCTAAATTATGCCATTTGCAGGTGAAATTTTGCACTTTGCAGGTGAAATTCCACACTTCATGGGCAGAATTTCGCACTTCACATCTGTGAAATATTTCTCAAATTGTGCAAAATTCACAAAATATTTCACAGAGAGAAATTTGCGGACATCGCTCACCTCTATGTGTGGATTAGATCTGCTACCAGAGGCAAATTTACCAGTTTTGCAGTAAAGGGCATACTATTTTTGTAAAGTTGATTTGTTGGTGGCATTGATGACAACTGTAATCGAGGGAGGGGACAAGGTTTGCCATTGCAGTCTGAATTCTGGCAGTAGGAGTTATATACTTGTTTATTCTGCAACGAGAACCACATTTCTGGTGAAGAAGTCATGGTGTCCCATCCATACATACTTTTAGTGATAGTGTAATCATATCCTTATTTGCCTGTAGGAGCATAGGGCCCTCAGGGTCCTGTGCTCCCATCCCTCCACAGATGTTTATATGTATGTTGCTGTGGAAGAGCTGTACCCTCTGGGACCTGCACTTTTATTTTTTATTAAACCACAAACAGATTGTCACCGTAGCCTTCTTATTACCCTATCTCATGAACCCAGTACAGAAAACTACCAAATCCCAACCAAAATGTGATTCTGTGTCTCGGCAGTGTCATTCCATGCCATAGGTGCAAAAAAAAAAAAAAATTAGCCAGGATTTGAAAAAATGACAGCTGTCATGTTCATGAGGTGGTGTAAAAATATATCTATGTTGAAAATTTGTGGTTATAAAGCTGATCATGTGCCAACACATCACAGCCCCTATGTGGGGTGTTCAGACAGCATTCTTCACATATCAGCAGCACAAATGTTCACAGCCTGTTTTGTATGAGATCCATGGTATCTCACTACTGAATAAATACATTTTCTTGAATCAACCAAGGCTTTCTTTTCTATGGCACAGGTTTTGTTTTTTAGCTGTAAACATCTGTATTGAGTACTTTTCTTGTGTCGTCAAGCTGATGGGGAAATATTGGTTTTCATTCAGCATATTCATATGCTGACAATGAAAGACAGCTGTCTTTTCCCACCCAAGAATCGATAGCCGACAGTCACGGTTCTTCCATTCAGACCAGAGAAAAAAAGTGCAGTATTCATTCCCATTCAAGAGCTACTAGCATTTTATTCTCTCAGCTTCTTCTGTATCTTGCATAAAATTGAGCTGTCATTCTCATTAGAGAATGAACAACTGACTTTTGATAAGGAGTTGTGTTATTTGTTGGTATTTGTGAAATTAGTATACAGTAACAATAGAGATTTGTAGAAAGTGAAACAATCTATCTTTCTATTAATTGGTCTCCCAAAAGGCTGACTTTGTCATGTAAATAAATGTATTCATTTCAATTACTTGATCTCCCAAAACACTGACATTGTCATATAAATAAATGTAGTCCTCTTTCAGCCAACTGCTAAATCACTGTAATCGAAAATGTGTTTACAAATAAATGAAGTAACTTTTTTTTAACTAGGAGAGACACTAAGCTGAAAGCTTGTTTACAGGTGCAACCTGGGAGCACAAGGAAGTTAAGTAACTTGCTTAGGGTCACACAGTATGCAAGCGGGAGCTGTGGGATTCAAACCCAGGTCTCCGGGTTTGCAGCTCAGAGCCTTAAACCACTGTGCTATACTACCTCCAAATGTCCTTAATGTGACAGTAATATTATCTGTAAAAGGCTGTAAGCTATTATTCACACACCCAGATAAAGAAATAACATTTCTTTTGAAATGGGCATTAGAATGAACAACTGGTATTGAAGCATTCTAATTAATATGATTTTTTTCATAGATAAGAATGTGTCAGCCAATCAAGTATATTCATAATGTGCAGACTGTAAATAAGCCTGAAAAAAGCATAACAATCTAACACCCTATCAATCTAGCAAATTCATGTGATCACCTCCGATTGCAGACCTACAGCCAACAGGTGCATTGATGATTTCTATTAAAACTGATCTGGAGATGGATTCGGACAGAACTGAGACCGAGATAATGCAACACAACTGTTTACATGGGATTTTTACTCCATCTTTATGATATTTTTACACATCATGATTTACACTGCACACCTGACATAATACACACATTGCAGTTTCACACATGATTTATTTATATAGACTGCACATTTTAATGAATATGGATTCCATTTCCTCAAAAATATTAGAACTAAAAAAGAATGAGTTCTCAAATGGCATAAGTTATTATAACATTATGAATTTCATTACAGAAATCCCATACAGTATCTTCCATTGCTATATGTCATATCATGACAATGCTGCCACATTGGGTGGGAAAGCATTAAGCACCATGCTCTGTGTGGATTTATTTATTTTGCCATTATATTCATTTATTCATTAAGAAGTTACAGTACTGCATAAATCAGGCACAGCAAAATATTTTACACAGTATGGCACAGTGACCCCTTTACTCACTTTGTAATTTAAAAGCTTTATTTTTTCACAATAACTCACAGGCTGCAGAGTGGTGTAATTTCTCTTCAAGCTGTCACAGAGGTTCTGTTGTGATCAATTCCATGTGCTGATTACTGATCAGTGATGAAACACATTGAATGTAGCTCCATGACAGAATGATGTCAAATCTTAGAAACAGCAAATTGCATGTTATTAACATAACTAAATTTACACTACTGGGGTTTCTAACTACTCAAAGATACCATATCAATATTTCAGACACACACACACAATATCATTCTTTTCACCTTTAAGCAAAAGACAGAAATGTGATACAGTCCTAAAAAAGAACCTTGCAATTTACAGTACAGAGCTATAGGTGCCACTGTCTACCAGAATAATGGGCTAAGGAGGCATGTACTGCTACACTTGTATGACCATACACAGAATGACAAAGGCAGTGACTGGCAGTTTTAGCATTAGAGCTTACAGGTATTTCTCCATCCATAACAATACGTTACGTTGATGTATGTAGCTGTAGATGCATAAATTCTGTGTATGTTAGTCAGAGTTGGGACTACCTAATACATGAATTTCCAGGAATGACTGATCTGTGTTATGCTAGAAAATAATTGCAGCAAAAGGTACTCATGGAATACAGTTGCAGCTGGTCATTTTCATTGTTCTTGCATCTTGGATTCATAGTCATAGAAATATTTATTTTCTCTATTCCTGAAGAATTACAAAATGGTATCTTCAGTGGGAAATCTTACTAAGGATTTGGGATTCAATGCTGGAAAACTTTCCCCTTGGGAATTCTGTTCGATCTTTGGTGATAGTAAACAGTATTTATCTACAAATTTAGAGAATACAAATATATTAATAAAAGAATTCACGTAGAAAGCATATGTGGTATAAATATCAGGCTACCAGTACACAAGGGAAACACAGGGGTGAGCAATGGAAGGGTGTGGGGTGCCATTAGACACCAGGGAAAATAAGGAAATTGTACTCTGAGGTTGTGGGTACCACTATACACCAGGCCCTGTGCTTCCATTTATAGGACAACAGTGACCAAATTGTCAGCATAGCCATGGTATTGCCCCATCTCATCTGTCCAGTGCAGGAAATTTCCAATTCCTCTCCAAAATATCACTCTGCACAACCAGAATGCCATTCCATGCCACAAGTGTGAAAACACATATTGGCCAGGAGTTGAAAAATGAAAGCTGTGACCTACATGAGGTGGGGTAATAAGAAGTTTGTGTTGAAAATTTGAGGTCAAAATATTGAGAATTCCCAAAGCTATGAACATGTGTAGGGAAATAATTTTCTCCTCGTAAAAGAGTACTTTTTCATGACTTCTAATATGAGAAAATAATATTTTTTCATTTCATGAGTAAGGAAAAAAGATTTATAATGTTAAAAAAAAAGAAATTCAATGGCACTTCTGTAAAAGATAAATGCAGAATGGAACTGAGGTGGTCCTAATAAGCAAGCTACATGTTGTGGTTTCCACAAAACAAATCAAGTTGTTGAGTTATTTAAATTGGTTTCCCTCACTAACTGAAAAGCAAGATGTGGCAGCACAAAAAAAGATTCTCCATTTGCCACACAGAATTACCCATTTAAGACACAGGGTTGCCCATTTGTGACACAGAATCCTGTTTCAAGGATCACAATTAACTTTTTGCATTGAAAATAAGGGGGCATTTTAAAATTTAATAATATTTGAATGGATTAACATGTTTTCACCAAATCTTCAAAAGGCACATCTGTGACACAAGACCATTCTACCCTAAAAATTTCAGACCAAAATCACAAGCCATTTTTGACAAAGAATTTTGCAAAATTTTCACATCTTTTGACATTCTGAATCTCTGCACCCACACATCTGACCGGAACAAACTTGGCACATCAAGAGATTGTCAATCTCTGATGGTGCATGCAACATTTTATGCAAATCAGTTAAATGGTTGCAATTTTGAGTTTAACATCAAACTGAAGGTTTAAACATAACTACAGAGACATAATTGTGCCCCTATAATACACACACACACACATATATATATATATATATATATATATATATAATTACAGTGGCACAGTAGTGCCACTATAGTAAGGGTTGAGAAGCCATTTTAAGGTTAAAGGGTCAAATTTTGCACCTTAATAACGTTGCCACCATTCAATGGATTTGCCTAAAATTTGGTACACACAATTGGACATGGTAGATGTTGGGATTTGCCAAGTTTTGTATTGGTTGGATATACGGCTGCAGAGTTTTTAAGCACCAATGAAATGTGCGTTTATGCTTTTTTGTGAATTCTTTGCTCTCACCTAGAGGTTACACGGTTTGCATGACCAGTCTGAAAACTTCAGAGAACATGTAGCTGGTGTGCCCGATGTGCCTTTTGAAGATTTCATGACAAAATATTAAACAGTTCAAAAGTTATTCAAAAAGCAAGTTCCCATTATAAGTCAATGGGAAAAGTTAACAAAAATTTCGAAAGTGTCGCAAATGCAGTTTTTACTTTCACAAATGGCCCTTTTACTGTCGCAAATCCACCATTTTATTTTCAGTTGGTCATCAGAAAAATGCTTGCCATTTAAATTTGGGACCCTCTAGCAACCTAATTTTTTTGTATTCACCTAGTCAGACCTTGAGGATGCTAGGCATGTCTTTATTTTGGGGTAAAACACCCCAGAAATATGTTTTAAAAATTTCTGGAAAAAGTACTTTCGCAAAGTACTTTCACATTTGAGACACTGTCACATGAATTTGCTAAAGCTTTCGCAAAGTTTGACAGTACTTTTCCTGGCTGTGGCAAAATGACAGCAATTCTTTGCCACCCTGCTGCAAAAGAACAGTTTGGTCTTTTGGGCTGAATCTTGAAGGGAACGCAGCCAACATCTCATAGATGTGCCTTTCAGTGTATTGGTGAAAATATATTACAGGGTGGCAAAGTTACAGCACTCCAAAGTTGATGTTTTTTTCCTATAGGATAACATTACGGCATCCACCGCATTACAGGAATCCTTTGCTGCCCTGCTGTAAAATAACGGTTTGGTTCTTTGGGCTGCAATTTGGATGGAAGAAAGCCAACATCCCACAGATGTGCTTTTTAGTGGTTAGGTGAAAAAATATTACAGGGTGGCAAAGTTATGGCACTCCGAACTTCTCTTTCTTCCTTATAGGTTAACATTAAGGTGTTTGCCGTGCCTTTCAGGGCCCGTATCTCTGAAATGGTGCGAGATACAGAATTTTTGTCAGAAAAATGCTTAGCACCCTAGTGGGGACTAAGTTCAAAACTAGCCAGTAAAGTTCTAAATCATATGACTTTTACATTTTTTTTCTATGTCGTACGGTTCCTGAGATATAAGCAATTTAGTATTCCAACTCCTCATTTTCTGCTCCGATGCCCATTATTATGCATACATTCTTTGTACTCACTGTCTTTCTCTATGCAGCTTTTAAGGAAAACCAGCCTGTGTGCTTATATTACTGTTACCCTTACCGATTCTGCTTGTGGTTCCATACCCATTTCACTTACTGTTCCGGTCTACGGCACCATGTGCATTACCCTTTGCATTTTCATTTGCACTTGCATTTGCATTATTTTAACCATTTGTGTCTACAGTACTGTTTATCTTTGTGTTTTGCTTTGCATCACCATGCACATTACTATTTGCATTTGTGGGCACCATGTTACTACTTGACAAGACATCATGTGGCAGGAACGTGGGGCTTTTTGGGACCCGCTCTCCCACCACCGCATTACATTCACTATTTCTTATTATCATTCTCAAAAAGAAGGGAAATTAGAGCAAAAATCTCCATTTAATTCATTAGTTAGGGTTGTTCCACAACAACAAAGCAAGAAATTCGGTGTTGAGGTTGAGCTCCCCTGGACCCCGCCTGCACCCCAACTGGCATTGGGGTGCACATTGGGGTTTTAGTCCCAACTCTCACCCCATTCTCCTATACCTCTGCTTCTTCACACATCTGATGGGGTGAAAGTTAGCTGGCAACCCTAATGCGCACCCCAATGCCAGTTGGGGTGTGGATGGGGGAGTCCAAGGGGGTATTTCAACCCTAACACCGAATTTCCTCATTTTTCTTGCTGTGGAACAACCCTAACTGATGCATTAAATGTAGTTTTTGCCTCTAATCTATCTATATATATATATATATATAGATTAGAGCAAAAAAATCATTTAATGCATCAGTTAGGGTTATTCCATAGTGACAAAGTGAGGGACTTCAGTTGTTGAAACCCTTGGACCTCAGCCCACCCCTAACCTCCTAGAAGGCATTGGGTCATCAGCCCCAACTCTCACCCCATCACATGTAAAGCAGCAGAAGTATAGGAGAATAGAGTGAGAGTTAGGACCGATGACCCCAATGCACACCCCAATGCCAGTTGGGGGGTGGGCTGGGGGGTCCAAGGGGGGTTTTCAACCCTAACACCGAATTTCCTCACTTTTGTCGCTGTGGAACAACCCTAACTGATGCATTAAACAGAGTTTTTTTGCCTCTAATTTCCCTTCTTTTTGAGAATGATAACGAGAAATAGTGAATGTAATGCAGCGGCGGGAGGGCCCCGCGCTCCCGCCACATGATGTCTTATGACATAGTAACAGGAACAGCAACACAAGCAGAAGTGCTAACAGTGGCGCACATGGTAATGCAAGCATGAATGAGAACAGAAAGGGATAACGCACATGGTGGCATAGACGGGAACGGTCCCCCATGTGATGTCTTGTCACATAGTGACATGGTGCTCGCAAACGGAAATGTCAATGGGCATGGTGATGCAAAGCAAAACAGAAAGACAAACAGTACTGTAGACAGAAATGGCAAAAAATAACAGAAATGCAAGGGGAAATGAAAACGCAAAGGATGACGCACATGGTGGCGTAGACGTGAATGGTAAGTGAAACAGGTACGGAACCACAAGTGGAAAGGGCAACGGTAACAGTAATGTAAGTGCACAGGCTGGTTTTCTCCAAAAGCTACATAGAGAAAGACAGTGAGTATAAAGAATGTATGCATAATAATGGGTCTTGGAGCAGAAAATGAGGAGTTGGAATACTAAATAGCGTATATCTCAGGAACCGTACGACGTAGAATAAAAATTTAAAAGTCATATGATTTATGACATTGCTGGCTAGTTTTATAGTTAGACCCCCATTTTTACAATGAAAAGTCCGTATCCCACACCTTTTCCGAGATACGGGCCCTGAAAGGCGCGGCCAATGCCGTAATGTTATCCTATGGGAAAAAAAGAGAAGTTCAGAGTGCCATAACTTTGCCTCCCTGTAATATTTTTTCACCAAACCACTGAAAGGCACATCTGTGGGCTGTTGGCTGTCTTCCCTCCAAAGTTCAGGAAAAAAGACCAAACCGTTATTTTGCAGCAGGGTGCCAAAGGATTCCTGTAATGCGTCAGCTGCCGTAATGTTATCCTATGGGAAAATATGTCAACTTTGGAGTGCTGTAACATTGCCGCCATGTAATATTTTTTCAACACAACACTGAAAGGCACATCTGTGAGATGTTGACTGCTTTCCCTCAAAATTTCAGCCCAAACCTCCCAACTGTTCTTTTGCAGCGGGGTGCCAAAGAATTGCTGTCATTTCCCCACAGCCTAGAAAAGTACTGTCACAATTTGCGAAATCTTTCGCAAAAATTTGTGACACTTTCATGAGCACAAAAGTACTTTTTCCAGAAATTTAAAAAACATATTTCTGGGGTGTTTTATCCCAAAATAAAGACATGGCTAGCATCCTCAGGCTCAGACTAGGTGAATACAAAAAGAATTAGGTTGCTAGAGGGTCCCAAATTTAAATGGCAAGCATTTTTCTGATCACTAACTGAAAACAAGATGGTGGATTTGCGAAAGTAAAAATGCATTTGCGACACTGTTGAACTTTTTGTTAACTTTTCCCATTGACTTATAATGGAAAATTGTTTTTTGAATAACTTTTGAACCGTTTAATATTTTTTCACGAAATCTTTGAAAGGCACATTGAGGACCCCGGCTGCATGTTCCCTGAAGATTTTGGGCCAGTCGCACAAACCGTGTGACCTGTAGGTGTGACCATAGAATTCCAGAAAAAGCGTAAATGCACATGCAGATCATGCTTAATAACTCGACAGCTTTGTATCTGACTGGTACAAAACTTGGCAGATCCCAAGGCGTATGGGTCTTGATCATGTATTCCAAATTTCAGGAAAATCCATCAAACGGTTGCAAAGTTATTAAGGTGCAAAATGTTGGGTTTAACATGTAAATGGCTCCTCAACCCAAACTATGGTAGCACTACCGTGCTACCATAATATATATATATATATATGTATGTTGCAAAAAAACTATGCATCAATTAGGGTTACAGTGACAAAAGTAGGGAAATGCGACGTTAGGGTTTCTAACCCTAACATCCCATCCCCACTATCCATGTACCAATAGGCTTTGGGGGGCTGCCTTTGGGTCATTAGCCATAGCTCTCACCCCATTACATAATTACATTAGGGCTGATGACCCCAAGGCACACCTCCAGTCTCTGTTGTTGCATGGAGGGTGTGGGTGCACTGTTAGGGTTGGAAACTCTAATATTGCATTTCCCTACTTTTGTCACTGTAACCCTAACTAATGCATTAATAGAGTTTTTTTTTACAACTAATTTCCTTACTTTTGGAGATAGTATAATTGTATCCTTATTTGCCTGTGGGAGCACAGGACCCATCTATCCATAGATGCACATATGTATGTAGCTGTGCAAACACAGGGCCCTCCCGACCCTGTGCTTCCATATATAGGACAACAGTGACCAAATTGTCAGCATAGCCATGGTATTACTCCATCTCATGTACCCAGTGCAGGAAATTTTCAATTCCTCTCCAAAATATCACTCTGCACAATCAGAATGCAATTCCATGCCACAGTTGTGAAAACACATATTGGCCAGGAGTTGAAAAATGACAACTGTCACCTACATGAGGGGGCAATAAGAAGGTTATGTTGAAAATTTGAGGTCAAAATATTGAAAATTCCCAAAGTTACGAACATGTATAGTGAAACTGAAATGAATGATCATGACTCAGCAATTTGTAATAATTTGTACCCCAAATTTTCAACATACCTCTCTTATGACCACCTCATGATCAATACGACTGTCATTACACAAATCCCACCGGAAAGGTGATTTTTCCAATTGACCACAAAATCACCTTTCTGGCCAGAGTTGTATAATGACAGTCATGTTGTTCATGAGGTGGGGTCCACAAAAGTCCATTTTGAAAATTTGGTGTCAAAATCTCACAAAATGTCAAAGCTATGTATAAAAATGAAACCCCCATTGAAATACACTGGACTGCATTTACCTTAGTTTCTCATACTGCAGTTGCCAGTTCGACCAACAAGATGTGTCTTCAATTAGTAGAGCAGATCTCAAACCTGTGACTTCTTCAGGTGAGTGAGGGTGTGCAGGGGTGTCAAGGGGGTGTGGGGAGGTGGGTGCATGGTGGGAGGTTGGGTGCAAGGTGCGGATGTGATTGGCAATGGACGGTTTTCCTTTTCAGGTTAAAAAAAATCAAAAAAGACATCGAGGCACAGTTTTCTTATTTTCAGCAATATAAAATTAATTTTACAGATAAAATAGCACATAATGCATACTCAACAGAACTTCAAATCCATGCAGTAGTCCTGTACTTAACCAAAATAAAAAAAAATAAAATACAGTGCAGTACATTTGAATCAGTTAATGCACTATTACAGATATGGTAACAGATACAGTGAGACTGTATACATTACTTGATTAGTTATGCAGCATGTAATCTGTTATTTTTGTTTGCTGTTTTTTTCAAGCCAGTCTCTCCAACTGTCTCTCAAATGCATAGTACCAATTAAAAGTCTGTGTCTTCCCATGTCTCAATAAAGCTGCATATCTTCCTCATTATTGTCCACAGTTCTCCTGTGCTAGGCACAGTCTCCTTGTCATCACAGTAATTTTCATCTTCTTACTCTGGTGTTTCAGAACCAAGAATGGTGGCACAGTTTTGGAGTCTGTGAGTGAATCAGTGATTTGTTCTTCATTGTCATCTGGATCACCTGAAAGTAGTCACACTACAACTGCTTGGTTAAAGTGACCTTTAATTGAGCAGATTTTCATAATACAATTGCAACAATTTCAACTTCTGTAATTCACCATCACCATTTCATATACAGATCACATTTTGGTTCCCCCTTTATTTACAGTTTCCCAACCATTCAGACATTATTTGCATTCCATGTCCCGACACCTCTCTAAATAGCTCCTGATCATCATACTGGGTTGAGGTGTCCCACCTGATCCCCAGCCCTGCCCCCCCTAGGGTGACTATCCCATGACAGGCCCTCCCCTGTCCACTGGATCCTTTCCAGCTGGGGCCAGTTTTTTCCTTTCCTTTTGCCCTTTTGGCAACTCTTGTCCTTGCAGACCCTGGAACCTGTTGCCCTCCCTTGGCAACCCTTTTCTTTTTACCTTTTATTTTTTGGGTGGGTGGGAACTTTCTGAACTGAAGAGAGAGAGAGATAGATGGTTTCTCCCTCTCTGCTGCCCCTTATCTACCCTGTAATTCCTCCCATTTTTTCTTCTTTCAAGCCTACCCTCTTCCCTGTCAAACACCTGCTGGACCTGCCCCCTGACCTCATCTCCCCTCCCCTTTCCAACTCCCCCCTCCTCTTCCTCTGCTTCCCCTCCCCTCCTTGCTTTCTCCTTCCAGGTGACTCATGACAACATAGGTTGTGTTTTTAAGAAGCAGCCCCCCCCCATTATCATCTGGATCACCTGAAAGTAGTCACACTACAACTGCTTGCTTAAAGTGACCTTTAATTGAGCAGATGTTCATAATACAATTACAACCATTTAAACTTCTATAATTCACCATCACCATTTCATTTCATATACAGATCACATTTTGGTTCCCCCTTTATTTACAATTCTCCAACCATTCAGACATTATTTGCATTCCATTTTTTCTTCTCCTTGGCTTGGGTGTATGTCCCGATAATGCTCCAGAAAGCTACTGATTATCATCTTGGGGTCTGGTGTCCCACCTGATCCCCAGCGCTATCCCCCATAGGGTGCCCTCCCCCTGCCAACCTGATGCTTTCTGTCTGGGGCCAGTATTTTCTCTACTAGCCATGTCCACATCCAGCTGACTATGGGCTTCCCCCACTGAAAAACTGACTTGTCCCCTTCGGACGTCACCAAACCTCTATGGACTCTCTCAATTCTGCACTGAGTGCTGTGTTCCCCACCCTGGACAAATGTACCCCATCCCCTGTGTACATGCCAGGCTCATCATGCGTGATGACCTTGTGTGCAATATATAGCCTTCCCTGTTTCTCTGGCCCATGTGGCCATCCTTCTGTTAACCCTCTTCCGGGCTTTTTCCACTGCCATTACATCTCTGGCCTGCAGCCAGACCCTCCTGGGGATTATCACTCACCACATTATGGTCAGATGAGGATACCAAGTCTTTATAATGTTGTCCAAGTCCATCTGTATCTGGAGCACCGGCACCACCCATGGTGTGTCCCTGAGATTAGTAAGTCAGGTCGAGACCATGCTCTGCTTTTCTCCTCTAGAAGTGGAACCATCTGCGCTCATCATAGCCCTCACACCCATTTCCACTTGAGTCTGGTTTTGCTCTACTCCTGCCTTATCTAGCTGCCTCTCACCACTGTTATTGCAAATGTTTCAACCCAATAGATAAAGGAGTGTCCCACTATCCATACCACCTTCCCACGATCAAGCCTGTAAAATATAAAAAACATTAATAACTACTCCCTGATGTACCGTTTCACTGCTTGTGATTTACATCTGCCCACCCATTTTATGTCCATCAAGAACCTGCCCTATTCTGCCACCTCAGTTACAGCCCAGATCCTAAAGGAATGTGATGTAAGATTTCTGGGATCTTCCACTAGGAAAATGATCCCTTTCTTAATCACTGACTTTAATTAATTTATTTATTATTTATTTATTTTTATTTGGAAAACTGTGGCAGGTGCCCCATTCCCATGCAAAAATAATCTCCTCCCCCACTTGGCCTAACCTCCTTGTAAGCCTTTAAGTTTGCTATCATACAGGTGCAAACACCCCCATCCTAATCTCTACCTTGGTGCCCCTACCCTCTTGATAAGTCTTGGACCAGTGCAGCCAAATGTCCACCCTATCGACCCACCATGTTAAATCTCCCCATTGCAGGCCCCCTTCGAGATCCAATTTATTAAACATCACATCCTTGCTTACCCAGAAAGCACCCTTCTGCATTACCAGAAAGATCATCCCAAACAGCTTGGCCTCAAAAGCTGATGTACAGACCTGTTTGAGACTGGCCACCAACTTGTATAATACCCCCTCCCCAAGTGGTTTCCTTCTGTCAGTCCTCTGGCCCTGCAGCCGGTTCCAGCCCAACTGCATCCTGTGCACTGCTGGTGTCCTAGTGGGCTGTATCCATTCCTGCAACTGGCAAACCATCCTGATCCCTGCCAACTGCAACCCCATGGTGGAGCCCGCCATACCCACCTCTCAATGGTCTACCATGTAGCTCATGATTTGGGCTTCTGTTGCTGGGATACTTAACTCTAACTCCACCCTCTGCCAGAACACCTGAAATCCCTTCCATGCACTCTTATATGCCCTCAGTGTGCTGGGTGCCCAGGAGCTCCAAAACAGTAGCTGGGCTCAGTTCATCCAATCTCCCATAGGTGAGTTGCTACCTGCATTCTCTGGGTGGCCACCCAAGGGGCCAACAGCTGAATCTGTCCAACTGCAAATGTAAGAGGCTGTCAGCTATGGTGTTCAGAGCACCTTCTATGGGCCTAGCCTTAAAAGATATGTTAACTCTGAGCCCTGCCCAAACCAGCTACCTGGCCATCCTTAAAACTGTCTCTGAGGACCCTGACTATCTATTCAGTACCTCAACCACTGGTTCATACTACTATACTACTAAGGTTGACTGAAGGAGCCAGTAGGCCAAGGCCCATAACGCTCCTATACTAGGCCATAGAATAAAATGCTAAATTGTACCCAGACATGATTAAAATATCGAGACGATGTTTGAAAATCTCTTTAATATTACTAGTAACTATGTCAGATGGGAGTTGATTCCACGGCCCAATAATTCTTACAGAGAAAAAATACTTACGATTGTTATGTTTGAAAGATTTACCAGTTAACTGAAGGATGTGACCTCTAGTATTGTGTATTGATTTTTTTAAATGAAAAACCTAATTTGGTCATGATAAAAAGGTCATGAATGACATCATATAGAAGAAGAAGGTCACCTCGGATGCATCTAGTGGTGAGAGACATAAGTTTCAATGTGTCCAACCTAGATTCGTAAGATAACGAATCAAGTCCAGATTTTTTTACTGTATTTACGCTGTACCCTTTCGAGAGAAACTTGTGAGGCGTATTCAAGATGGGGTCAAACATAGGACCTGAATAAAGGTAACAACACCTCCTGTTTATGAGATCTAATATTGTGCAAAATAGACCATATAATTTTATTAGATGTATTAATAACTGAATACATATGCTTAGAGTAGGTGAAATTGTCAGATATTGTTATGCCCAAATCTTTCTCATTGACAGTGGTACACACAATGGTAACTCATCCAAAATATACTGGAAATTTAAATTGTTAGAACCCAAGTGCATAACTTTGCATTTTGTAGAGTTTAACTTCATTCCCCATTTCTTAACCCAAGTACTGATAACATCTAGGTCATGCTGAATACAGGATATTTGATCATAATTGGAACTTAAACCTCCGATCTTTACATCATCTGCGTATTTAATAGTATAGGAAAGGCAGGAATGAGTTAAATCAAATATAAAAGCCTGAAAAAGGCAGGGACCAAGAACTGAGCCCTGAGGAACACCACTTAGTACCCTGCCAGAATCAGAAAAAGTCCCATTTATCATCACTCTTTGAGTTCTATATGAAAGCCAATTATGAATCCATTTCATTATGTAGCTATTAATACCAAGACTAGAAAGTTTTTGAATAAGAGCCCAGTGTGGCATGAAGTCAAAAGCTTTACTAAAATCAATAAAAACAATGTCACAGGCTATGCGATTATCCAGAAAAGAGCTAAAGTGTTCATAGAAACAAAGTAAATTTGTAAGGCAGCTTCTACCCTTTTTGAAGCCATGTTGTTCCTGATCAGATGCATCAATTATTGGGGACATACTATTCCTAAGTAGGCTTTCTAATACTTTACAAATTGATGAAGTCAAGCTGATCGGCCGATAATTTTCCCATTGATGTTTGGATCCCTTCTTATGTATAGGAACCACAAATGCCTCTTTCCATTCACCAGGGATAAAATTATGTTGTAGAAAAAGATCGAATAAAAGTTTAAGTGGGAAGGCAATATGTTCAGATAATAAATAAAGCAAATGCCCTGCTATATAATCTGGGCCTGGGCAGAATTTACCTTTTAATGAAAGTAATTTATTCATAATAGACTAGGCTGAAAATGTGATAGGAGGATCTAATGGTGTTATATTAAGATCCGGTGATTGTGCCGCTGGTACAGAGAAAACTTTACAAAATTCCTTATTAAAAACATCTGCCATGGCTTTTGGGTCATGAATAAGTATATTGTCTGTTATAAGAGGCCCCACCATACTAGGACTTGTCCTGAGGGAATTGATGTAAGAGTAAAATTGTTTTGAGTTTGACTTACTTGCTGAAGATGCCAAAGTCAATTCCCATTTTGATTTTGCCCCACGGATGGCTGATTTACATTTTCTACTTGATTTCAAATAGGAATCCCAATTGGAAACAGACCTATTTTTTAAATAATAACAATTTTTTTTTTTTTATATTTATTAAACGTTTAATATTTTTATTCAACCATTTAGGAGACTGTTTCCCATTTGAATTTTTATTTTTTGATGGAATGTAAGTATCCCGCAAATTCAAAATAAGAGATTTGAAAAGCATCCAACTCTGAAGTGGGGTTTTATCCTTAAACAAAGAAAACCAGTTTACTTTTTTTAAAATGAAGATTTATACTGTAACGATCAGCTTTGTCATATAGATATATTATTGAGGAATTATTATTAAAGACAGTGTGTTTCTCTAAATTGAAAAAGATTGAGTTATGGTCGCTACTACCAATCGGTGTAGAAATATGCACATCTCTAATGTCTCGGGCAGAACTACTAAGAACCAGGTACAATATATTATCGCCTCGGGTTGCTATATTTATCCATTGATGTAAATCCAGTACCAAACAGGTGGACATAAATTTATTACTAACACTACTAGATGCTGTAAATGATTGCCAATTTATATCTGGGAGATTGAAATCACCAGTAATAATAACATAACCCATTTGTGTAGCTGTTTCAAATTCAGAAAAAATAGCATCCATAATTAAACTAGTTGAAGATGGGGAAATATAACATGTCCCAAGGATAATGAAATCCCCTTTGGATAAGAAAATTTTAAGCCACAGAGTCTCAGTTTGAAGATCTTGAGTTTTTATAAGGCTAGATATATTGAGTGAGTCAATTTTATTGTTAATAAATGAGGCAACACCTTCCACTTCTTTTTACTTCAATTCAAATAATATGAAGTATATCCTGGAAGTTGCTTGGTCCAAGAGGAGTCACAATCACCTCATGTTTCACATACTATAACAATATCTAAATCCTTATTCGAGATTACAGCAAATAACTCATCAAATTTCTGTGTCAAACTCCTAGCATTAAAACTAAGAAATTGCATATGTTTACAGGACATTTTATATGCAAATGAAGATGGTATACAAGCTTTAAATTCCCCTTCCCCCCAGAAACTAGTTTAAATTTGAGTAAATGGATAGAAGAAATTGTTTACTCAACAGAGCATTCCCTAATTTACTAAGATGCAAGCCATCAGCACAATAAAGCTCTGGTCTGTCGATGAAATCTTCCCAGTGGGTCATGCATTGTAAATTTTGTCATAAACACCAAAGCCTGAGCCAGTTATTAACAATTTTAATCTTATTTTTAAGATACTCAGAATACTGCAGAATGGGTAGAATCTCAGGAAAAAATTATATCACACCCCCGATCATTCAATTTATTAGTCATTGAAACGTAGCCTTGTTTGATGTTTTGAATGGAATCACTATAAATGTTGTTGGCACCAATGTCGATAATACACAATGGATTAATTTCATGAAAACCAATGATGTTATAAACCATAAGAGTTAAATCTGAAATGTTAGCACCGCTAAAGCTTGAACAAGTTCTATTATATTTATCAGGTTCACATAAAGCTCTATCTAGTTTTCTAACTAGGGAGTCACCCAAAACATATAACTGTCTAGTGTTTAAAACATCACAGTTGGAAACATACATAGTGGATGCTTCTTCATCAGTTTACACAGTAGCAAAATCTATCAAGGGAAGATTAGGCGTGAGGTTAGACGATGGGCCGGAAACATGTGGCGTATTAGCTTGAGATATGTCTGTGGGATTAAAATCTTCATTGGGGGGTCAAAAGAAATACAATTAGAATTGGTAGAAACAGTAGACAAGGGATCAAAGCTATTATGCAATGGAATAGTGAAATGCTCTGCCTTATGCCTTCTTTTTTTTGTTACTTTCGACCCTTGTATATTATACCAGTTAGTGTCTTCCAAACTATTACATGTACTGTACTCTTCTTCTCTAGCTCTTTTTTTTTAGACATCAGCTGGAATGGTGAGCAAGTTGCTCAAAATGGTACAGTTACTCTCTTTAGATAGTATTATATCTGACGTGGAGCTAGCAGTCAAAGTGGATGGAGTCTCATTTATTGGGATATTGGTTGCACATAATGCAGATTGAGTCATTAAATGTTCAGAATTACTATTAGATTCCAACACTAAAATCCTCTTATAGTATAAACTGTTTTCACATTGCAATACTATATTACCAGTACATTTTGCACATTGAAAAGGAAGATTGTCAGCAATAATAGCCTACAGGCTTAACATATGGCAAGATGTGCATTGTATGCCTTTTTCCCCTATTGTGGTAGTAACAATCACATTGATATTACTGATTGTATTTAATGGGGAAGCCATTTCAATGTGTAAAAATAAATCAGAACACACCACGTGATGTTAAGTACTCACAAGTACTACAGATACACAGATATAAACCTTACCTCCTAACAATGCCTAACATGCTTAACATGATCGCAGCGTGTCTTAGTGCACGCTCATGACCGAGTCAGACGCCCCGCTCCCCAAGCTCGTCCTGCTCTACTAAGTAAGTGAAATAAAGAGTATAGTGACCCAGAAGAGCTCACCGAAGGTCAGCGATCCCCTCGAAATAAAAATAAACTGCCTTTATCAAACTCCACGAACTCCACTCAAGCGTGGAGTTGGTGTGGTATAAAATTGTATTATGTCCCCAAAATTAGAAAAAAGCAGCACCCTAGGCAAAGTGTAGTTCTCAAAACAAGGTAAGAGAACTACACTCCCTCTTCCTGCTTCCTGAGTAGTACGTCAGCAGGGCTCAGACACTCGTAAATTCGTAGAGTGGACAAACACAAACAAACACTTTTAAAAATGTGTATTTAACACAATAAATCAGATGCAACAGTCCACACACAGCTCAGTTGTAAAACTCGTTTGTCAGAAGCTGAAACAAATGAACCGGAATGTTTAAAAGGACTATCGTGACCCAGAAGTGCTCACCCAAGGTCAGCAATCCCCTCAAAATAAAAATAAACTGCCTTTATCAAACTCCACGAACTCCACTCATGTGTGGAGTTGGTGTAGTATAAAATTGTATTATGTCCCCAAAATTAGAAAAAAGCAGCACCCTAGGTGAAGTGTAGTTCTCAAAACAAGGTAAGAGAACTACACTCCCTCTTCCTGCTTCCTGAGTAGTGCGTCAGCAGGGCTCAGACACTCGTAAATTCGTAGAGGGGACAAACACAAACACTTTTAAAAATGTGTATTTAACACAATAAATCAGATGCAACAGTTCACACACAGCTCAGTTGTAAAACTCGTTTGTGCTTTGTTATCACATCTGAAGATGATCTTCCTGTTCTTGAGGTGCTCCCCCCACACCATCAAGGCCACCCAAATGTGGAACACCTCCAAGAAGGTAATATCCTTTGTGAGCCCCAGTTCCATCCATGTTTCTGGCCACTTTTCAGAAATACATTCCCCTCGAAAATAGGTTCCCAACCCATGGCTCTCTGCTGCATCCATGTCTAGCTCCAGCTCATTGTCTCACATCCAGTCCCCCTCCAGAAGGTAAGTCAGAAATTCCACCCAAGAGTGCAGATTATTGCTTAACCCTTTGCTAATGTCCACCCAATGGTGGAGTAACCTGGCCTTGGCGGTAGCCCTGGTCAACCTGCAAGTAAATACCATCCCTAGCTCTACTGCAATGCAGGTAAAATTCAAGTGGCTGAGTAGCTGCTGAACTATTCTTAGCAGTACCCTCCCTTTCCCCTCACTGCCCCTATGAGCATCCTCTATCTGTTCACCTTATCCCCTGGTAGGTGGGAGCACTTCTGCTCCACATCCAGTTCAATATCCAAGAACTCTAGCCTTCTCCCAAGTCCCTTGGTTTTGTCACCCACCAGTGGTGCACCCAGTTTACTGCATATTTCCTTGAAATCCCTCAGCATCTGGAGAGTGTCTTCTTGACCCTCTCATAGGAACAGAAATCATCCAGATAATGTATCACAGCCCTTGTTCCCAAAAGCCCATTACAACTAGGTGCTGAATGTTACAAATGTGGCACACAACACTGAGCAACCCATAGGTATAGCCTTATTGAAATAATACTCCCCTTTAAACTGAAAACCCAGTAAATCACAGTCCTCTGCCCGCACAGGTAATAGCTGGAAAGTGGCCTCATTATCCATTTTTGCTAACAATACCATGCTCCTTTCTTGTATCAACTCCACTGCACTGTTTAATGTGACATACAACACCATACTGTCCTCTGGCACAATGGAGTTGTCCACCGAATCCCTGTCTCGATACAAATGGTGATGAATCAGCTGGAATTCACCCCTCTGTTTCTTTGGCACCAAGCCCAAGGGAGATACCCTCAGCATTGGGAAAGATGCTTCAATGAAGGGTCGCTTTACCCTGCTTGCTGTCACTTCCTTCAGGATCTTATATTGAACAATCACTTCTTTCCCTTTTATTGAACACAGATTGTTTGCCTTCACATATTTTCTCACTCCCTTATAATGGAGACAGAAACCCTTTGTGAAACCCTTTCTTAACATTCTTTATTCATCTGTGCTAGGATACCCCTCTGGCCAAGCATATAAAACCTCCAACTTTATGGGGGAGGAAGCCATGCTAAACCCTCTCCCCTTATATAATCAGGTGGACTGGCCTCATCTCCCACTCAAATACTCCCTCACATTTGACCCCTTTGACCGTTGTTATGTCCCTTGTAACATCCCCTCCCTCCCCCATCCCCCCATTCAATTTGACAGCTCAGTCAGTGGGCCGGCCGTGGAGGAGAGAGGAGGGCTATGCCAGTCTGCCAGAGCCACTGCTGGGATTTAGGATGGGGATGGGAGCAGGGTTTTGGGGGGGACATTTGGCTGCTGGGGAGGCTGGGTGGGGCGGCACTCACCAGGGAATCAGATTTATGGGAACTGGGGAGGGGATCAGATTTGGGGGGGTTTACAATTTACAAAAACACCACTAGACCACTGGAGATTTTTTTCTTTTAACAGGATAATATTAAGGACTAAAGGATGAGATATGGAGGGATGCAGGTGGGAGGGTTATTGTACATTTCCATGGTGGGCGGCGGGGTGGGTTATTACTGGGTGAAGGGGAAGGACCACTAGTCACCATGGATAATATAATTATTTACAATTACATGTGGTACAGGTGGGGGGAGGGACCACTAGCCACTAGGTAACTACTAATTTTAACTTATACCTGCTAAGGTGACATTTCACCTGTGGACGGAGGCAAAATTTCACAGCCAAAGGTGAAATTTTACTGAGAAAGGTGAAATTTTGCCATTCCATCAGGTGAAATTTCACCACTCCACCAGGCGAAATTTTGCATTCCACTACATGAAATGGGAGGAATATCATGGATTTTTCAGCTAAGTGAATTCTGCCCACTTCGGACACCACTAATTATTACTGGTGCAATGTATTATGAGGCCATTTGGAGAAACCAACCTTCTAATGCATCCAATCCTGGTGATTTTTGTATATTAATTTTAGCTAGACCTTCCCTAACTTCTGATATTTTTAATTCCCTAAAATAGATGGGTGGCAATATTCCACCCTATGGAACCACAACCTCTCACTGGTTTCCCTAGATGATCAATCTTCAGGTCTGGAAGGTTAACAAAATAGTCATTAAGTGCATTAGATATTTCTAAAGGCTTTTCAACCTGATTACCTTTATATGTCATTTGTTTTATCTGATGCTGCTCTGTTTTTCCTGGGTTAATTAGATAATTCACTGTACGCCCCAAAATGTTAAGGTCTTTATTCCATTCTATCTTAGCATTAAAATAACTATACTTTGTCCTTATTTATCTGATTTCTACATGCATTTCTTCACTCTTTGTAATTTGTACCAGTCTGTAGTTGATTTAGTTTTCCTAGGTAATCTCCACAACCTGTTTTTGGTCCTGACTAGCTTCAAAGTTTTGTCAGTGATCCAAGGAGATTTAGCAGCATTCTTTTGGGCCTTACCCAAACGAGTGTGTTTGTTACAGATAGATAAAAATGTCTCAGTAAAATATTTTACTCTTGTATCTAAGTCTGGTATCAGATAGCAACTTTCCTATCATTCATTTTGCACATCTAGCAGAAATTTGCCTGGTGTATAATTCCTCATATCTCTAACCCACCCTTTAGCAAGCTTAGCCTTCCTTTGGTTCCCACAAAATACTGCTCCCTTTATAGTATTGTGGTCACCAAGATGTGGTGATAAAATTCCTATTTTATCTACAGAAACCTGGGAAGAAGAAAAAATAGGTCCAAAATGGACCCTTCTGATGTAAAATTTGTAAATCTCATTGTTTTTTTAATATATTGTTTTATTTCCAGGGGTGCTAATAGATCTTTTAATTTTCTCTGTCATGTCTTATACCAGTCCCAGTTAAAATCACCTATCATAACTACAGGTTTGTCTCCCAATCAGTCATAGACCCTATTTAGTACTATTTTCAGTCTCTCCATCTTCATACTGGGTGAGAAATAAATTATTGCAACAGCCAACTGTACTTTGTGCAAATATACCACCAGACACTCAATATTAATTAAACTACCCTTTGATAGTACAGATATCAATCCTAATGAGTGGCTGATATAGAAACCACACCCCCTCCACCTTTGGTCTCTCTGTCTGATCTAACAATTTAACATCCTTGAATGGATAATTCATTATCTTCTATATTGCTAGATAACCAAGTTTCAGACAGCCCAATTATATCTGGCTTTTCTTCCTGGATAAGTGCCATTAATACATCCATTTTTAAAGCCAGACTTCTGGCATTTTCATGGATAAGTTTCAATCCACAATCTATGGCCTCAAAAGGCCTTGGATTTAATTCAACATCCCCTCCCAAAATTGTCAATGTAACAAAAAATATATGGTTACTGTGCAGCATACTATGAAATTTATTTGTATCTACAATCCTAAAAACCCAGGCTTTGCAAAAATGTGTCCATCCCTTGGTGAAAGTGTTCCTTCTTGAAATGCTGTAATTGATGAAGGAGCTCTGCAAACAAAGGGAGGCTTCATCTGGCCAGTAGAACCCTAATTTTAGTACGGGTTCACTGTTCAGGGATACCTTAGAAATCAAGCTGCACAGTACCATAAACAAAAATTGATTCATCATGTTCATTTTATACATACAAATTGAATACTAAATATAAAATATTATGAACTGCTGTTAATAAAAATGCCTAACTCATATAAAATATAAAATTATGTTTTAAACTCCTCCAATATACAGTCAGATTTAAATATATTTATAATTACCCTTTAATCCTTTTAATTAGCAAGGGTCTTTCAGTCAAATTCCTGTTCCAATTTATTTATCTAGAGGCTAAATAAATGAATGTAAATATCATAAATGTTTATATCTTTCTGCTGTGTCCATACTTTAAATATATCCACATATTAATTCTGTTACACAAACATTTGGTTCCTCTCTATAACAACCTTAGATAAATATGATGCTCATCTTCCAAGTCCTTTCTGTGATGGAGTGGTGCATTGAGCCACCCACCACTGCTCGCATCAGCGAGAGCTGCAGGTTTTTGAACAGAGCAGCCCCGCCCCTAAAGTGACCTCAGCAGTCAGTTCCCCTAAGCCTCCTACTTACTGAGTATAGTGTAGATGTTAAAGTCTGTTTTGCACTTTGAAAGGTCCTCACTAAGACTCTCACTCTGGCACTTTCATTAATGTTGAAATCTTCTCACAAAACAGTAGGGATATCAGCTCTTGGGAGAGAACAGGTGTGCAGTGTCGTATAAATGATAAATAATTTAATAAATAACTCCTGAGCATTCTTACTGTTACAGATAATGTAAATCTAAGTGAAAACATTATAAAAAATAACTTGTTATGTAAAACAAACATCCTCAGGGTTTGTGGTTTATCGAACTATATTTTGTTGAAAACCCAGAAGCAGCCTTGAAGGTTTTTGAAAGTAAGTTTAAGCATTTTTCTTTTTTCTTTGTTTGTTTATATTTAGGCCTACAGAGACACTGTATCGACCAGATCCCAGCTGCCGAAATCTAGGCACTGGCTCTCCCACATCCCCCACCAAGTTACCTTCCTGCCCACATGTTGTCCCAACCCAGGTCAGCCTGAGCTGCCTTAGACTTCTTGCCTCCTGCCGGAAAAAAACAACTCTCAGTTCGTGAAATGCCTCAAATGGAAACTCTTTTAACTCAGTGACTCTATCACGCCGTGCCAGAATTTAAGTTCCTTCCTTCCACAAACTTCTTTTTTTTTTTTAAAAAAAAGATCAGCTGCACAGGCCCCCCCCCCCTCCACCCACATGGCTTCTGGCTCCAGGCCTAGGATGCTGCTGATTCACACTCATCACTGCCCATACATCAACATGAGCACCCTGCCAAAAGTTGGCAGAAGAAGGGGCTGCCCACCATAAGTGAGCCTGCTCTCCCTCTGCCACAGATGCTTCCCTCAGATGTGCCAGATAACACAACATTGTGGCATAACCCAATCCCACCAAGCATTACACCCCAAGCACTGAAACAGGCCATCCTATCACATTTTATTATATATTTTTCTTTTATGACCAAACCCTTTGCTTCATCGGAAGACCCTTCCCTCTGCCAGCATAAAAACAGTCCATGTCTCCTTTATCACCTTCTCATCCATCCCCCATCCCACTCTTATATGTGGTTTGCCCTTTGTTCCCCATTTCAGCCTCCCTCCAACTGGACCCACTAGTAGCATCTCATGCTACCGCATGGCATCCATCCCTGGTTGCCCTCCCCTCCAGCCTAGCAAGGGTCGAATTTGTCTCATAGTTTGTCGGATATTCCCAACAACCGATAACTCTTCAGGGTGCCCTAACTCCGCATAGTGACGGATCAATGAACAGAACCCTCTGCCACCAGCCATGTCTCCTCAGCCTCCTGAAAGCTGCCTACTGTCGGATCCAAGCTCTCTCAGTGAAAGAAACCTCATCCCATCAGCAAACACCCTTTTTGCCACAGGCTTTCCTGTGCTTCCACTACTGATAGCCTGTGTCTGGGGAACTTGCAGCCTATCCACATACTACATGGCTGCTCCCTCCCCTGTGACATTCCCTGGCAATTCTGCCCTCTGCTGCAACAGGATACCACCTGAAAATCAGTGCTTACCTTCCTTTTTTTACTTTATCCTAATCATGTACATTCCAGCCTGAAAACTGTAAAATTCACTAGTGAAGCATTCTCCCCTCTGCAGGGAAATAAAACCAAAATACAGTGAAAACCATATGAAGTTATAACATATAAGAACTTCTTTTGATTCTGCTGAGCGCCCAATTGTATAGACCCAGAGCTTAATCCTTACCTGTGGAAAATCTGCCCAATTCTTACAGCAAGGTCCTTACTACTGGTCAGAACTTTCTGAACTGCAGAGAGAGAGGATTTCTCCCTATCTGCAGCCTCTTATCTACCCCATAACTCCTCCCCCTTTTTCCCTTCCAGCCTATCCTCTTCCCCGTCAATCACCTACTGGCCCTGTCCCCTCTGACCTCATCGCCCCTCCCCTTTCTGACTCACCCTCTTCTTCCACTGCTTCAACCCCTTCGCCTTGCTCTCTCCTTCCAAATGACCCATGGCAATCCAGGTTGTCTTTTTAAGAGGCAACCCCCATTATCAATTGCCATGTAAGTAGCAAAATCTGCGGTAAGTATTCTGGGAGGGGTGGAGTGCCTCAGGCTCTGTTGTGATTGACAGATAATTGGAAGGTCCAAAGAAGCAAGCTTTTTTTAAAGCAGTTTTGAATTGTATCAGTGGAAACATCAGTCCATAACTAATTTATGAGATGGAAAGCATCAAGGAGGGTTATTTGCTTTACACTGGCATTGCATTTATCTGTCCCACTGTCTATGTCAATCACAATTTTTAACACAAACCTGTGGCAGTAGTGCTGTTTAAGACTGTATATAACTCCCTGATCCCTGGGCTATATGAGTGATGTGCACTTTGGATGTAAAAAAAAATAGGTTTATATGTCACAAAGTTGTTGACAATTGTCCACAATCATTGTGATTTTTCTTTATTGGTGCTACATACGCTTGTCAAGCTTCCATAGCCAGTGGTGAGAAATCTCACAGGTCATCCAGGCATTGCTGTTGGGTGTGTGTACTGGACTGGGACAGCCTCTACATTAACCCCATTAAAGCCATGTGTATTTTGGATTTGCCAACCATTAGAAGTTTGCACCTACTTAACAGCTTGCTTGGGTGCACAGAGCACAACACTTTTTTTTCTGTTACTGCATTTGTTTTAAAAGAAGGGTAAATTGGAGGACATTAACAGCTCACAGATCATTAAATGTATAATACTTGACTCAGGAAACTTGGAGAAAAAATGCACACAAGGGAAAATCAGTGTGCACACAAATGAAGCAAAATGAATGGGAAATATAGGAAAGGAACTGGGACTTTGTGCATGTGTGCACATATCCAAAAATGTTAAATATTTTTTATATTTTTTCTATACATTTTTGCTGTCCAAGCTCTGGCAGGTGGCTACAGCCCTCCTGATTGTGGGACTTTCTCTCTCATCCTGCGGCTGCCATGCAAGGCAGCCCTGGTGGTTCGCCCATGGATTGCCCCCCCATGATGGGGCCAGAGGAGGTTTCCAGCTTCCCCTTCCCCCCAGAGACCCAATCCAGAAACCAGGACTGCTCCTGGGAACTGTGGACCATCATTGAGCCAGCCAGGCTTGATTTTCCTCCATTTTACCCACCCCCTCCCCTCTGATGCAGAGACGTTGGCTCCAAGTCTTCCAACCCGTACTGCCCTCTGGCCAATGCTAGAGAGCAGTCAGCGAAAGGGACAACTAGTATTCCTCCACCTGAGAGAGGAGATCAGTCCTTCTGATGCTCAATCCTCTCTCCCACTGCCAGCACCCAGCAGCCAAGCTCATTCCCAATCTCAGGTTGCCAACATGGCATGAGGTGTGGTGTCCAGTGTTTCAACCCTCAACACCAGCAGGCAAGTGCTCCCAAAATTTATTTTGACCAAACAAGCAAAAGGCACATGTTTGAGGGTAGCCCTTTGTATACAGAAAGGTTCAGCACAAATCTCTAAACTGTTTATGTCCTAAGAACTGACAAGGAAACAGACATTTAAAAATCAGTTGTGGCACACATTGTGGCAAATGGAACAGTGTTTTGAAAACACTGAGTCCTTTTGCTTCAGTTTGTAGCAAAACCCACCCTTGTTTCATGAGAGTAGTGCCACAATTTGCAGCATTAAAAATTCCCTGCGTAAAATAAACACATTTCTGCCCATTTTTGGGGCAAACTGACCCAGACTCAGATTCCTAGGGCCCCAATTAGGTAAACACAACTGTTGGCATTTACCATCTAACAGTATTTTATGAAATATTTAAATGTGTTTGCCTTGGAAACAAGATGGCAAAATCTCAACACTACAATTCTCATTTGTGACAGTAAATATCACTTTCGCAACAACAAAATAGTTGTTTTGCATGACACATCTAACTTTTCCCATAGGAAATAATGTGAAAATTGAAACTTTAATAACTTTTAAAGAGATGAATATATTTTCACCAAACCTTCAAAAGGCACATCTGTGATCCAGGATCTTTTTTCCTTTCAAATTTCAGACCACAATTCTACACATTTCTGAGAAACGGAGTGACAGAGAATTTACACAAAAATGGTAATTTTTTACATTTTTGGACACTCCATATCTCCACACCTGCACATTCGACTAAAAGGAAAAGCACCACATCCAGAGATCTGTGGTCCCTGATGATGGATGCAAAATTGTATATGAATCGATGAAATGGCTGCAAAGTTATTAAAGTGCAAAATGTTGTGTTTAACACAGAAGTGACCATTGAACCCTAGCTATAGATAGAGGTAAAAACTCTTACATGTTATTAGCTCCAAGACAAGTGAAATTGTTGTTAGGGTTGAACCCCTTGATCCCTGCTCACCTCAACTGAGTATTGGTGCACATTGGGACTCATCAGCCCAACTCTTACCCCATGACATGTGTAAAGCAGCAGAAGTATAGGAGAATGGTGAGAGTTAGACCCACGATCCCAACGCGCACCCCTAATGCCGGTTGGGGGGTGGGCTGGGGTCCAAGGGCTTTTAACCCCAACAGCGAAATTCTCACTTTGTCGCCAGGAACAACCCTCAACTAATGCATTAAATGAGTTTTTTGCCCTAATTTCTTCTTTGAGAATGATAACGAGAAATAGTGAATGTATTGCAGCGGCGGGAGCGCAGGGGTTTGAGCTGGGCCCTTCGGACCCCGCATTCCAGCCACATGATGTGTTGTGGCATACTAACAGGGACAGCAACGCAAACAGAAATGCTAACAGTGGCGCACATGGTAACACAAGCATGAATGAGAACAGAAAGGGTAAGGCACATGGTGGCGTAGACGGGAATGGTCTGCCACGTGATGTGTTGTCACATAGTAACATGGTGCCTGCAAACAGAAATGTCAATGGGCATGGTGATGTAAAGTGAAACAGTAAGATAAACAGTACTGTAGACAGAAATGGCAAAAAATAACAGAAACGCAAGCGCAAATGAAAACGCAAAGGATAACGCACATGGTGGCGCAGACGTCAATGGTAAGTGAAACGGGTATGGATCTGCAAGCGGAAAGGGCAACAGTAACAGTAATGTAAGCCTACAGGCTGGTTTTCCCCAAAACCTACATTGAGAAAGACAGTGAGTACAAATAATGTATGCAAAATAATGAGTATCGGCGCAGAAAATGAGATCTTGGAATACTAAATACATTATATCTCAGGAACCGTACGACGTAGAAAAAAAATTAAAAGTCATATTATTTACAATTGTCCTGGCTGATTTGAATCTTAGCCCCATTGAGGGGCTAAGAAATTTTCCGACGAAAAGTCCGTATCTCGCACCGTTTCCGAGATACGGGCCCTGAAAGGCGCGGCGAATGCCATAATGTTATCCTATGGGAAAAAAAGAAAAGTTCGGAGCACCATAACTTTGCCTCCCTGTAATGTTTTTTCACCAAACTACTGAAAGGCACATCTGTGGGCTGTTGGCTGTCTTCCCTCCAAATTTCAGGAAAAAAGACCAAACTGTTATTTTGCAGCAGGGCTCCAAATGATTTCTGTTAAGTGTCGGGTGCCGTAATGTTATTCTATTGGAAAAACCGTCAATTTTGGAGTGCCGTAACTTTGCCGCCATGTGATATTTTTTCACCAAACTACTGAAAGGCACATCTGTGTACTGTTGGCTGTCGTCCCTCCAAATTTCAGGGAAAAAAAAACAAACCATTATTTTGCAGCAGGGTGCCAAAGGATTCCTGTAATGCTTCGGGCGCCGTAATGTTATCCTATGGGAAAAACTGTCAACTTTGGAGTGCCATAACTTTGCCGCCATGTAATATTTTTCAATACAACACTGAAAGGCACATCTGTGAGTTGTCGGCTGCGCTTCCTCCAAATTTCAGCCCAAAACTCCCAACGGTTATTTTGCAGTGCAGTGCCAAAGAATTGCTGTCATTTTCCACAGACTAGAAAATTACTGGTCGTGAATTTCAAAGTCAGCAGGGCCTCATGTATACTTTCGTGAGCACGAAGTACTTGTGAAAGACTTTTTCCAGAAATTTGAAAACATATTTCGGGTGTTTTCCACAAAATAAAGACATGGCAAGCATCCTCAGGGCCCGACTAGGTGAATACAAAAAAATTAGGTTGCTAGAGGGTCCCAAATTTAAATGCCAACCATTTTTCTGATCACCAACTGAAAACAAAATGGCCGATTTGCGAAAGTAACAGGCCCATTTGCGAAAGTAAAAATACATTTGCGAAAGTGTTGAACTTTTTGTTAAGTTTTCCCATTGACTTATAATGGGAAACTGTTTTTTGAATAACTTTTGAACCGTTTAATATTTTTTCATGAAATCTTCAAAAGGCACATTGGGGACCCCGGCTGCACGTTCCCTGAAGATTTTGGGCTGGTCACGTAAACCATACGACCTGTAGGCACGACCACAGAATTCCAGAAAAGCGTAAACGCGACGCACAGATCACACTTAATAACTCCGCAGCTGTATATCCTACCAGTACAAAACTTGGCAGATCCCAATGCCTATGGTTCTTGATCATAAATTCCAAATTTCAGGAAAATCCATCAAACGGTTGCAAAGTTATTAAGGTGCAAAGTTTTGGGGTTTAACATAGAAATGGCTCCTCAACCCTAACTATAGTAGCACTACCATGCTACCATAATATACACATATACATACATACATAAATATATATATCTACATGTAGGTATATATTATATGGATGCAGTCATACCCCTATAGCTAGGGTTGAATGCTCACTTCTATGCTAAACTCAAAATTCTGCATTTTAATAACTTCTCAAGTGTTCAACTGATATGCATGAATTGCTTAATGCAGCATCGTTGACCAATGATCTCTTGATGTGCCAATTTTCATTTCAGTTGAATGTGTGGGTGTGGCGCTATGGAGTGTGAAAAAAATTAGAAAATTACACTTTTTTATCATTCCTTTGTCACAGCACAGTGCAAACATGGCTTGGGTTTCTGGTCCAAAATTTTTGGTATATATACTGTAAGTCATGCATCCTGGATGTGCCTTTTGAAGGTTTGGTGAAAAAAATATAAATCTGTTACAATGTTATTGAATTTTAAAGCTTCCCTTTATTTCCAAAGGGAATTCCACTTTCCAGTTAGATGTAAGCCTCAACAAAGGATTTTTTGTCACAAATGGGTAACACTTTGTCACAAATGGGGACTCTTTTTTGTGCTGCCACCATCTTTTTTTTCTTAGCGAGGCAAACAAAATCAAAAAAACAGAAAAAAATGATGTTTTCTGAAGTAACCAACACATGTTTTCTGTTAATCGGGACGTGTTCTATCAGATTCTGCTGTTAGTTTTCCAATAGATCAACTGAAAATGTGTTTTTTTTAATGCCAAAATCCTTTTTCACAAATTGCAAACAAAGAAATACTAAACAGGATCCTGTTTTGCAATTTTTTAAAATAGGATTTTTCTTTCTTCGCAAATTGCAAAAAAGGAAAGCATGAAAAATGAACCCATTTCGCAATTTTTGACAAAAGAATTCTATCATACCTGTTTTTTTGTCACTGCATACTGAGGAAACAGTTTGGATTTTTTGTCTGAAATGTTCATGGTACAAAGGGCTTGCACCAGAGATGTGTCTTGTGCTGATTTGGCAAAAATTGATTACTTTGCTCTGGAGTTCTCTGGGTTTAAATTTTTCTCTGTTTTCCATAGGATAACATTATAATGTGGGGTATACACAGTTGTTTCTTTGTCACTCTGCTGTGAAGAAATGGTTCTCAATTTTGGTGTGAAATTTTTAGGGTTCAAAGGGCTTGCCCCACAGATATGTCTTTTGCTGGTCTAGTGAAAAAGATATTAATTTGACATGGAGTTAAGCAGATTTCAAATTGTGAGGTGTTTCTTTGGTTCTGCACATCACTGGATGGGAGTGCAGGGCCCTTCCTGCTCTCTGAGAGGCAGATAACAAATTTAGGGCCATGTCTGTTGTTAAGTGGGGGAAGAGCTCTTCCTCCACATCCTATTTAAACCTGCAAGCTGCTCATCCACCCTGCTTAGAGTGAGTTGCACTCATGGTCATCTAGTTGCTGGCCATGGCTGATCTTTGTGTATTCCCCCACTCCCTTCTTTGTCCTGCTGCCTTCATTTTGCTGTTTTCCCCACCTCCCTTCTTCCAATTCCCTGTGCTTCCATTTCATCCATTTTGCTTCTCTTGTTTTTTTCTTTTTTTTGAGGGGGAGAGGGTTCTCTCACTAGCTGTTTAGTGCTGTGCCTTCTTCTTGCCTATCCTCTCTTCTAGCCTACTTTCTGTTTTTTTATTCTTTTCTTTTACCTCGAGCAGCCCTGGCTCCATGCCAGTTTGTCACCACTCTGCTCTTCCACTTGCTCACTACTCACAGCTTTTTTCGGTCTCTGCCGTCTGTGGGGTTCCTCACATTTGCTGCTGCTGCTGCGAATGGCTCACCTCAATGCCTACTCCCATGCTTCATCTTCAGTTTCCTCATACTTGCAACATTTCTCCACAAGCTAGAACTATGCTACCGGAGGACTATGTCCCATACATTATTCTGTGTTTCCTGCCTTGAGTCTGCCAATGTTGCTCAACCTGCACCTCGCTCACAGCATGTCTACTCATTTTGGTGGCACCTCACCAAACCTGCATGTACGAGCCCTAATTTGGACCATTCTTTCAGAGATTGAGTCACATGGTACTGGTAATTACTTCAGACAATTCTGCCTAGTAGCCCACATAGCCTGGATTCGTGCTCGTTTCCTTCTTTTCTATGCCTACTGATTGGGATCATTTGCTTGTCTGCCTCCATCATGTGCTGCTTCCTGCAGCTACTGCAAACTTGAGTGACCATGGTTTATAATACCTCATAGGCTGCTTGCAGACTTCCCTCTTTTTTTTTAATACTTCATTTTTATTGAGATTTTTTAACCTTTTCTTATAAGATACAGAAAAAAAGGATTTACAGTTTGTATACATACTTTGTTGCATTATCATCACAACAGCACTTATACAACAGTATTTTCTGTAAAATAGTGTTATAAACATACATCCTTCTTTGATTATCTGATTACCAATATATTTTATATATATATATAGAACTGATTGTCCTAAACATATACCTAAGGAAACAATCATTAGCCAGATAAAAAAAAATAAAAACAAAGAAAAATAAAAAAGCATAGTACGATTTGGAAAAAATAAGCAATTATCAGCATATTTAATAACTTTGACTTTTCTTGTACAAGAAAGAAATATGTTCCACCACTTTAATTCTACAGGCATATTTAGACTGCCATTTTATTCACTTTAGCTTCTATGAATCACCGAATGAATTTACTCAGGATCTGTGTATCATCAGTTAATTACTGGGGTTTACTAATTATAGGGAAGGGATTGGAAGGGGGTGAGGATGGTTGGAGCACTATGTTAGTTCTCAGGTCCCATCTGGTCCATCAGTTCTGATAGACCGCAATTTTGTTATGCAAACCATGACTCAATTTTTCATTATTTTGTATGAGATTAATCATCTTGGACTAATCATCCATTAAAGGAGGGTCAGGGTGCAACAATTTTTTTGTTCTAGCCTTATAAGCAGCCACCAGAAGTATGGACCACAGATAGAGATCATCCTTTCTCTTAAGATCCCAAGTGAGGAGCCCCAGTAGGAGGTTCTCTGGTTTGAAGTGATTCTGAATATTTAGCATATTAGCCATTTGTTGGTATACAGATCTCAAAAAAGACTGGATATTTGGGCATGTTAGAAAGATGTGAGCATGTGTGTCTTCTTTATTGTTGCATAGTCTCCAACAGTGAGAAGAGGTTCCCGGTTTTTGTTTGGCAAGGAACTGGGGCACCAGAAAATAGCAGGTACAAATTTTCCAGACATATTCTTGCCATCCTGGGCACATAGTTGTAGTCCAGGTTAAACACCACACCTTAGACCAGCTTGTTTGTGGTAACGGTGTTAAGATCTTTTTCCCATTGGGCTCTCAAAGGGTCAGACACCTGAACCTGTTGCCCTTGTAAAAACTTACATAATTTAGAAATGGTATGGTCACTTTCCACAGAGGTCCAAATTTGGATGAATGGAGAGGAATCCTCACAATTCAGGTATTTAATAGACTGCATCCTGAGTTGGGAATTAATAAAATCCCTAATTTGCAAATAGTAAATTAGATCCTTAGAGGTCCAGGAGAACTTAGTCTAGGCCTCATCAAAAAAGATGACTGCGTTCTACCTGATCAGTTGCCATGGTGCTATTAGGCCTTTAAGATTTGATTTCTAAACCAAGAAGATATTTTTGGTGGAGGAAAATCTGGGTCTGCTAAAAACCATGTATATTTCCATTTAGTACTCATGTTATACCTCTGGGAATAACCTCTCCTCCACCCCTCCAGTATAGAAATGGCACTATCTGGCAATAAAGATAACTGTTCCCTCATACAGTGATTAGAGCATACGGCTGCAGCTGGGGTAAGTGAATGGGATCTAAAGAGATCTATCTGCTTCCAGTGTGCTAAGTAGGCAGAGTTCCCCCAAAGGAGTGCAAGCCTCATCTGTGAAGCGTTCCAATAAAAATTTACATTTGGGAAAGCTAATCCTCCTCTCTTCTTGGGTTGCATTAATAACTGAAACGTTAACCTTGGTTTCCTACCTGCCCACAAATAATGCAGCAGAGTGCCTTGCCACTGTGAGAGAGTCTTAACCAGAACTGAGTACGGTACACACTGGAAGAGATATAATAGTCTCGGCAAAGCATTCATTTTAACAGATTGAGCTCTGGAATAAAAAGATAAGGGAAGGATAGACCATCGCCTTATATCTGTGCCTAGGTCCTTCATTAATGGGGAGTAATTAGTATCAAATAGACGTTTCAAATCTTTTGGTATTTTGATACCTAAATATTTTATCTCAGTTAGCCCCCATTTAAATTTTTATAAACTTTCAGTATGCGGTGAAGGAGTATAATTAAATGCTAGAACCTCAGTTTTTGAGGTATTCAGAGAGTATCCTGACAATTAGGAAAAAAGGTTAAGTTTTTGAAATAAAATGGGGAGTGAAATATCTGGGTTAGAAAGGTAAATTAAATCATCATCAGTGAACAGGGTTATTTTATGCTCCGTTTCCCCAAAGTGTATTCCTCATAGATTTCTATGCTGGTGAATGAATTGGGTGAGTGGCTCAATATAGAAAGCAAATAGCAATGGTGAGATTGGACATCCCTGCCTGGTTCCTCTATGTAGGGAACATTTTTGAGATATGTGACTATTGGATTGAATATATCCCTGGGGGTTTTGATAACATTTTTAAATATTAGATTTAAAAATTGAATGGGAATTTGGAAATGGATCAGAACTTGTTTAAGAAAGGCCCAAGAGACCATATCAAAAGCTTTTTCTGCGTCAAGACTAAGAATGAGACTGCTTTTTTTTTGTTTATTAACATTTTCAGTTAAATGTATACTATGTCTGATGTTGTCTTGTGCTTGACGTCCTTGGATAAAACCACATTGATCTTGATGAACTAATGTTGGAGCAAGAGGTTTTAGTCTATGGGCTAGTATTGCTGCCATAATTTTATAATCAGTATTAAGGATGGATATTGGGTGGTAGGAACCAGGCAGGAAGGGGTCCTTCCCAGGTTTGGGAATTACAGAAATTATTGCATATTGCCAGGATAGGGGAATAGAAGTTTCTGAGGTGGCCAATGTGTTATAAAGCTTATGTAATATGGGGATACGTTCTTTCTTAAATACTTTATAATATTCTCCTGGAAAACCATTATTTCCAGGACATTTATTTGTTTTCAAAGCACTAATTTCTGTAGCTATCTCTTGAAGGGTTATTGGAGCTAACAATTTTTGTCCCTCAGGTTTTGAGCATACTGGAAGCTTTAATGAATTAAAAAAAATCCTTAAAGGCAAACGGGGATGAGCACTGAGGTGCAGAATAGAGTCGTGTGTAGTATTCCACAAAAATGTTAGAAATTTGGGTCACTGACTGTTGACTCTCAAAATCCCTCCAGTTGTACCTTTCCACAATTCCTATGCCATTCTGGAAAAGTGTGGTTCCTCTATGGAGGCACCCACAGTGGAGACCAAGGAGGATGCTGGGAACCTCAACAAAGGAGACCCACAGGTGGGTGGCATGGGACTCCACAGGGGAAGGAAACAACTCCTGGTGAGGGACTACATTGTTAGGAAGGTAGAACTGGGGGAGGAAGGGGAGAGGCAGGTAAGGTGCCTGCCTGGCACCATGGCTTGGAGGGACAGGGAGCGAATCCTCAGGATCACAGGACCAGCTGCACAGGGGAGGGAGCTGGATGTCATTGTCCACCTAGGGACACATGACCTGGCTAAGAAAGGGATCAGAGCAGTGCAAGAAACATTTGTGGAGATGGGAAGGGGTCTTAGATAAATAGCACACATGGTAACCTTCTTGGAGGTGTTGCCTGTCTATGGCACAGATGAGACTAGGGGATTCAACCAGTGGTTGAAAAACTGGTGCAGAGCTCAGGGATTTGGCTTCATTGGGGACTGGGGATCCACCTGGATGGATGCAGGCCTATACTGGCGTGATGGTCTGCATCTGTCCAGGACAGGAACCAGGATCCTAGGTGATAGGTTTGAATACTTCATTAGCAAGCATTTAAACTAGCCAAGGGAGGAGGCACTGGAAAGAAGCAGGGAAATCCTTGCCCACTCTCCAAAAATCAGGGTACTAATTGAGGTAGACACCAACATACAGATGTCAATAGGGAGAAGCGCAGGGGTAAATGAAGAAAGTGACAGACGCAATAAGGACAGGTAAGGTAAAAAGGGGTAAGGCCCTCAAGAAATGGAGGGTAATGAGTACCAACACCCATAGTTTGGGCAATAAGCTCCCTGAACTGGTGGCCTTGATAGAAGAGGGATGCCTGGATATCGTAGCAGTCATAGAAACATGGTACACAGAGAACCATGACTGGGATGTTAACATACCAGGGTACACAACCTACAGGAGAGACAGGGGGGGCAGAAGGGGGGAGTAGCTCTCTATGTAAGGGAAGGGATAAAAGCAACTGAACAAAAGAGTAAACAGGGAGGAGAGGAGGCACTGTGGGTCACCTTAGAGGCTGGAAATGGCACCACAATCCACACAGGGGTTGTATACAGACCCCCATGTCAGGGGGATGGAATGGACAAGGATATGATAGAAGGATACTTAAGATGGCAGAGAAAGGGGAGATACTATTGATGGGGGACCTTAATATGCCAGTTGTTAACTGGAGCACCTTTGCTGCAGCCACATCCAAAAGCAGGGCCATTCTTGATGCCCTTCAGGTGGCATGCGTCAGACAGCTAGTTTTGGAACCTACTCATGAGGGAGCAATCTTAGACCTCATACTCTCAAATGGGGACAGTGAGAGGATCTCAGATCTAGAAGTGGGTAGCCATTTGGGAACAAGTGACCACCAAACAGTGTGGTTCACGATAAACTCAGCTACAGAGTCAAGACATACAAAAGTGAGGGTTCTGGACTTCAGGAGGGCTGACTTTGGCAAGATGGGAGAATGCCTTAGAAAAGCACTAGCAAACAGGCTAGAAGGAGGGGTGGAGCAACAATGGGGAAATATCAAAACTGCCATCACAGAGGCAACAAGTCTTTGTGTGAAGCAAATAAACAAATCAAAACAAAAGAAAAAGCCACTATGGTTCTCAAAAGAAGTGGCAGTGAAGGTTAAGGATAAAAAGATAGCATTTAGAAAGTATGAGGAAACACAGAAGGAGCAGGACAGAGAACTGTACCAGTTAAGGCAGAAGGAAGCAGGGAGGGTAGTCAGAATAGCAAAGGCACAAACTGAGGAAAAGTTAGCCAACTCGGTAAAGAAGGGGGATAAAATCTTTTATAGGTATATCAGGGAATGTAGACAAACAAAGGGAGGGATAGTGAGGCTGAATAGAATGGAAGGTGGGTGGGCAGAGAGTGACAGTGAAAAAGCAGGGATACTGAATGAATACTTTGGTTCAGTATTCACAAAAGAAGACGTGGAAGAGGTGCCTAATCCAATTAACAGAAGCACTTTGGAGCGGGGGGTTGATCCCAGTCCTTTCACAGAACAAAGGGTTCTGAAAGAACTCCTAAAACTGAAGGTGGACAAAGCAATGGGGCCAGATGGAATTCACCCCAGAATTCTAAAAGAATTAAGCAGAGAACTAGTGACACCACTGACTACCCTTTATAACAAATCATGAGAGGATGGTATTGTACCTGAGGACTGGAAGAAGGCTGATGTGATTCCCCTTCATAAAAGTGGGAGCAAGACAGAGGCAGGAAACTACAGACCTGTCAGTTTGACCTCTGTGGTAGGGAAAGTGATGGAATCACTTCTGAAGGAAAGAACTGTTGAGTACCTAAAGGCCAGTGGGGCACAGGACCCAAGGCAGCATGGGTTCACAGTGGGAAGGTCATGTCAGACAAATCTAATTGATTTCTTTGACTGGGTGACCAAAGCAGTAGACCAGGAAGGGGCTGTGGACATGGCCTACCTAGACTTTAGCAAGGCATTTGACACAGTCCCACACAAAAGATTAGTAGTCAAATTAACCAGCCTTTGAGTGGGTCCCAGGGTGATAGCCTGGGTAAACATTAGCTGAACAACAGGACACAGAAGGTAATTGTAAATGGAGTCCACTCTGAAGAAAGAGGGGTTACTAGTGGGGTACCGCAGGCTTCAGTACTGGGTCCAGTCCTTTTTAATATCTTTAAAAGTGACATTGCAGAGGGACTGGAAGGAAAAGTGTGCCTCTTTGCAGATGACACAAATATCTGCAACAGGGTTGATACACAAGGAGGCGTGGAAAGGATGAGAAGGGACTTGGCAAGGTTGGAGGAATGGTCAGAAGTATGGCAGCTTGGATTCAATGCAAGGATGTGCAAAGTAATGCACCTGGGAAACAAAAACCCAGGGGAAGATTACACAATGGGGGGAGGTAGTAAGAACAACAAAAATGGAAAGGGACCTGGGGGTAATCATATCAGGTGACCTTAAGGTTGCAAGCAATGTGAGAAGGTGGTAGGGAGGGCTGGGGGGATACTGGGATGTATAGGGAGAGGCATCACCAGCAGAAAACAGGAAGTTGTTATCCATCTGTGCAGACAGTTGGTGAGACCCCATCTGGAGTACTGCGTCCAGTTCTGGAGACCCCATCTCCATGAGGACATAGACAGGATGGAGGCAGTTCAGAGGAGGGCAATTAAAATTTTGCAGGGTCTGCAAGAGAAGCCATATGAGAAGAGGCTAAAGAAGCTTAATATGTATACCCTTGAGGAAAGGAGGGAGAGTGGGGACATGATAGAAATGTTTAAGTACCTCAGTGGAATCAACAAAGTCCAAGAGGGTAGCATCTTTCAGAAAAAGAGATGTGCAAGAACAAGGGGACACAATTTGAAGATAGAGGGGGGATGACTCAAGGGCAATGTGAGGAAGTATTTTTTCACAGAGAGGGTGGTGGATGCATGGAAAAGCCTTCCTGAGGAGGTTGTAGTGTCTAAAACTGTGGAAGAATTCAAGAATGCATGGGACAGACATAAGGCAATTTTTGTGGGGGGGTAGGAAGAAATAGGCTGTTGGTTAAATAGGATCTGCAGCTTATCCTCTAGGTAGGGGAAATGGGCAGACTAGGTGGGCCAAGCGGTCCTTATCTTCCGTCAAAGTCTATGTTTCTATGTTTCTATGAGTTGGGTTTATCAGGGACGATCTAAGGCTCGTAATCTGGACTTTCACTCGCCGAATTCTCAATCTCCCAGCTAATAGCTTCTGAGCTCTTGGACCTCCTTCATAATATTTATGTTCTAAGAATACCGGCTTTTGTTCAACATAATAATCTAACAGAGCGTTAAGTTCTAATTTCAATGCTTTTAATTTTTTATTGGTTTCAGGGGAGGGTTTCTTTTGTTGTTGTTCCTCTAAATTTCGTATTTGTGTTAATAGATCCGCTTTCCGCCTCTTTTTTAATTTTAGAGGCAGTATAGCGCAGTGGTCTAAGGCTTTGAGCTGCAAATCTGGTGATATCCAGCAGACCAGACCTGGGTTTGAATCCCACAGCTTCCACTTACATACTGTGTGACCCTGAGCAAGTCACTTAACCTCCTTGTGCTCCTAGGTTGCTCCTGTAAAAAAGCTTTCGGCTTAGTGTGCTATACCTGGTTAAACAACAACTAAAAAAAAAAAACTTTCATTTTAGTTGCTGCTATTTCAATGAGTTTACCCATACATATAGCCTTTAAGGTGTCCCATAGTATCGGTGTGGGGACGTCTGGCATTTCGTTTTCTAGTAAGGATTGTTTTATTAAGTCCTGCATCTCTTGAATTGTTTCCTTATCTCTAAGCAGAGATGGGTTCAATCTCCAAACCGTATTTCTCCGAAAACTACCTGTTTTAATTTTCAAATATAGCAGGGCATGGTCAGATAGCACATAATCCCCTGTCCATGTCTTCTGGGAGATCTGTATATTTTCTTGGGTCATCATAAAATAGTCTAGGGTTAAATACCTTTGATGAGCCTGGGAATAAAAAGTGAAATGCTTATTTGTACCATTTAGATACTTCCAGGTATCCATCATACCCAACTCTTTTAACAATCTAGCCAATTCCCTAGTTCTTTTGTCCAATCTGTGGCTACCTAGTCCATGTTCAAATGAAAAGCTAAGATTTAAATTAACCCCCCCCCCACATATTAAAGGGCCTTCTTCCCATTGTAATAATTTAAAAAAAAGGATCTGTAGTTAGCAAATTCAGTGTTGGGAGGAAAATATACAGATGCTAAGGAGATAGGTTCACCATTCAGTCTACCCTTTATTAGTACAAATCGCCCTTTTTTATGAATTAATTTGTCAGAACATTGAAATTGGGTTTTGGAGGGGATCAGTATAGTTGTGCCCCTTCTCCTGCCTCCCTTATAGGAGGATGAATAAACCTGACTGAAACCCAGGCGTTCAAATTTTCGATGTTCCTCACTTGAGAGGTGTGTTTCTTGGTGCATAATAAAATCAGCTCCCATTTGTTTTAGTGATGACAATATCTTAGCTTGCTTAATTGGACTTATAAGTCCATGTACATTATGGCCCAGATATTCAAAAGGGTTGTGCAGCGCAACCCACTGATGTGCCCTGGAACAATATTCAAACATGGATTGTGCCTGGCACAAATCCCAATGCGCTGGAGTGCATTAGTAATGTATTCGGCACAGGTGGGGGCCGTGCCCATGCATAGTCTGCACATTCCGATATTCAGCCCGGGATGTGCTGAGTCCATGCACATGCAACCCCTACTTACGCTGCATACAGGTGAGCCAAAAAAAAAAGGAACAACGGCTGGCCACCCACAGGTGAGCTGCCATATTGCAGCGCACAACAAGGCAGCTGCCACCTGTGGATGGCCACCCAAGCTCCGGCTGCACCTCCATGGCGGCACCCCCCCATGCCGGATCATGGGCATCTGTATAAATTTCTAACGTCCTATCTCCCTGGTGGTCCAGTGGACTGCTGTCAGCCTGATCACTGTCTTAAGTACAAAATAACAAAGTCCAATATCCCTGGTGGTCCAGTGGACTGCTCGTAGCCCAATCGCGGGCTTAGGTAAATAAAAATAAAGTCCTATATCCTTGGTGGCCCAGTGGACCACTCGCAGCATGAATGCGGGCTTAAGTAAATAAAAATAAAGTCCTATATCCCTGGTGGTCCAGTGGACCGCTTGCAGCCTGATTGCAGGCATTTGTATTATTAAATTAAGTCCAATATCCCTGGTGGTCCAGGGGTCCTCCTTTCCCACCTGCTCACTGAGCCCCACCGCCCTGCTTCCCCCCTGGTCAGCGGCGGTCGGCAGCACCCCACCCACCTGCCGCCCCGCCACCTGCCGACTGACACCATAGGTAGGGCTGTACGCCCATTGGTCCACAGCATGAGCCAATGGGCGTGCAGCTCTATACTGTACACAGTCCAGATTTCACATATCTGGAATGTGTAGAATGGTACAGGCTGCACCCCCATTGGCTCATGCTGTGGACCAATGGGCGTACAGCCCTACCTACAGTGTCAGTCAGCGGGTGGCGGGTGGCAGACGGGTGGGGTGCTGCTGCCCGCCACTGACCAGGGGGGAAGCAGGGCGGTGGGGCTCAGTGAGCAGGTGGGGAGGGAGGACCCCTGGACCACCAGGGATATTGGACTTTATTTTGATTTACCTAAGCCCGCGATCGGACTGACAGTGGTCCACTGGACCACCAGGGAGATAGGACTTTGTTTTTTTATACTTAAGCCCATGATCGTGCTGCGAGCAGTCCACTGGACCAACAGGGATATAGGACTTCATATTTTTTTACCTAAGCCCGCGATTCGGCTGATAGCAGTCCACTGGACCACCAGGGATATAGGACATGTTTTTGTTTTACTTAAGCCCGCGATCGGGCTGTGAGTGGTGCACTGGACCACCAGGGATTCTGGATGTAATTTATTATGTACTTAAGCCAACGATCGGGCTGACAGCGGTCCACTCGACCACCAGGGATATAGGACTTTATTTATTATATACTTAAGCCCGTGATCGGGCGTGTAGCAGGTCACTGGATCACCAGGGGATATGTGATGTTTTTAACTCTCTGTTTGCCCATGATCGGGCAGAGGGGCACATTGCCGCGCTGTACAGGGGGCGTCGGTCCCTGACGGCTGCTGCCTGGCAGGGTGTCAGGCTCAAGTCACCGGGGATCAGCACACCTGCATGCAAATGGGGCCATAATGACATGCAAATGGACTCATTTGCACCTTGCATACATTATGGCCACATTTGCATGTGCACTTTTAAATATCACGGTTGTTGCGCATAGTGCAATGGAACTTGCGCTAGTGTATCCCCCTGCTCCACTCTGGCAACTTGTGCTGGTGCAGTGCCACTGCGCCATGCACACTGTAGGTGGCCAGGGTGTGATATTCAACGATGCTGTTCCATGGCGCAGCTCCGTTGAATATCGCCCAGTCAACACCCCTACGCAGCCAAGTTGCACTGCATCCAGGCTTGTGCCACAGCCTGGCGCAGTCTGAATATCCGGCCTATAAGTACATAAAGTGTAAGCAATATCAAATAGAAAACCTTACTGCACATCTGTATTCTTCCTCTTTTACTAAAAATATCTCTCCTATACCTTCTCCAAAATCTAAAGTTATTTTCCAGTTATTTTTATAGTTAACACTTTTCAATCTCTCTCCTTAACCTAAAGTATGTTGGTGCTGATTAAAAAAAAAAAAGAAAAACAGAACAAGACTGCCAACAGGGCATAACACTTATTTACATCTTTGTGCTTCCAAGGTAGGAGGTCTACTATAGGAAGAGACCTCTTAGCCCATCTAGCTACCAGGGTAGGCGGGTAGAAGAGAGGGTTATTCCTCCTTGGTTAGAGGATATCTTCCTGGTTCAAGATAGAAACTGGCCCAAACATTTAGGCTAGCTGTACGAAGTAATAAATCAAGAGCTGATCTGTCATAAAATGAAACAAAATATCCTTATTTGAGGTAGGTTTGCATAAGATCGAGAGGAGAAATCTCTCTAATGAGAGTTTGAAATAATTATTGCTGCAGTTTGCTGTGCAAAAACTTACTAGGTCAAAGCTCCACTTGTTCCTGCATGCAGCGAGGTAATGCCTACTCGGCGACCCAAACAAAAAATTTCCCCTCATTCCTCGTCCCCCAACACCACCATAAAACCTCCTGAAGGTCTTCTTTGTGTCTGGTATATACAACCCTTTTAAGGGTGAGAGGATGTAGAAAAAGAAAACCAGAAAAATCATAAGAAAATACAAACAAGGTGAGGGGGAGAATTCTTCCCTCTATATTTGTTCTTTTATTTTCTAATTTAGGGTCCGCCAATATTTACGATAGTCCTGAAGAAAAATTCCACAGTCAGTAAGTCCAAATGTAGGCGAGATTTATCAGTTTAAGCCATAGGATATAAAGGCACAGTTATATATAATTGTGACCCTGGTTCATTAGGGAGAAAAGTTCCAGCAAATTTGTTTGTTTTCTTACGTAATTTACGTAATTTACTGTTATATTCAGTGTGTGGTACTTCCTTCAAGGATGGGTCATCAGCACCAGGTGGTGTAGTAGAATCTTAGGCCTAGCACATACAGGCCTGAGCACCGGAGCTCCTGAGAGCGTGAACAATTAACAAACAGCAAGTTCGGCGAAATATTCAGCCCTCCATCATCATCAGGTCTTGTTCTGATACCCCTGGAAGTTTTTTTGAGGAGCTCTTGCAGGTACTTAATATTGTCAATGCCTGAGTGAAGTGTTGATAGTTTATTTTTCTTTGCAGTAGACTTTTGCCAATCCTGATCTCTTCGCTTCAGTTTAAGATATCTCTGGGGCTCTGGAATCTCTAGGCCTCTTTGTAACACTGCATCACGAACTGCTTGTGGGTAGTTGTACAGTTCAGGGCCCTCTTTCCAAAAAAATCGCATCCTAGCTGGGAATGGTGTTTGAACTCTAATATTCTATGATCGGAGAGTTTTAATTATCGGAAGATATTCCTGTCATTGTTTTTGTATTTCTGGAGGATAGTCTTGATCGAAGAAAAGGCGTGCTATTAAGTATTTCACTTCTTTTTGCTGCCATGCTCTTTTGAGAATATCTTCTTTCATTTTGTAGCTATGAAATTTTATTATAATGGAACGGGGTCTGGCCAACTGGTCTTTGGATTTGGGAATGGGAGCTCTATGGGCCCTTTCTATTTAAACTTTGTACCCTTGAGGCAGATTTAGTACATCTGTGATCTGATCAGCTATGAATTCCATCATGTTACCTTCTTCTGTTCCTTCTGGAAGACCATAGAGCCTAAGGTTATCACTCCGTGATCTGCCTTCCAAATCTAAACATTTTCTTTCTATATTTATGGCATGCATACACAGGGCCGATACTATTTTTCCTATGTGATGAAGCCCATCCTTAGTGGTGGATATTCTTTCCTCAGCTTCAAGTATTTGGTTTTCAACTTGGGTAAGCTTTATATTTAATTGTTTGAATTCCGACTTGCTTTCTGTGCGCATATCTTTTAGTTCCTTCATTAAAGATTCGTAATGGAAAGATGATCTCTGTCTTCATCTGTATCGTATGTTTGGTCCATTGTTTGTGATCACTGGGCAGCCAGGCCTTGAGCTGGGGAGGTTTGTCTGGATTCATTATTCTCTCGTTCTCCTCTCATTTGGTGAGGTCTATTTCATGATCCTCTTTCTTTTTGTAACCCTCCCGATGCCATTAGAGAAAATTGTTTGTGTTTTCTTTATTTTAGGAGGGTTTGTTTGCAGATCAGCTCGGAGCTCAGCGTTTAAGCTCTGTACAGCGCTGTTCCAGAACCGGAAGTCCGCAGACTTCCCTCTTAACCAGGATGCATGTACTGAGCCTCTGTTCCTCTTATTTGGGTCCATGCAAGTGCCAACTGCAAACCCTCAAACCATTCCCCACACCTTACGACTGTCATGGACTGCATTTAAGCTGACTTTCTCATTCGTTTGCTCCTAGGTCTGCATATTTCTGATGCTTCTCCACCTGTGTACTCCATACTGGATGCTCATATTGAATCTATGAACTCAGTTGTCAGGTCCATTCCCTATCACTAACTACATGGGCATTGCAGACTTGTCATTGTCTGAGGTACCTGGGATGTTGCTTTACATCATGACTCCTTGCTACATTTGCTGCTTGGTTATCTGTACTGACTTTTAGGAGGATCAGACTTATTCCCTGATTATCCAATTCCATCAGTTCCCACTATGTGCCTGTATTATTCAGTACTACTCCGTGCTACTTCACCTGCATTCGTGCACTCCACGACTCCTATTACTATTTATTATGAACCTACATGCAGGTCTGAGCTTTCAATTAATTGTCTATGGTTTGCAGCATTTGCATTCCTGTCTTCTGCTCTTCCCTATCCACCTGGACTCTCCTAACTATGCTAAACTTGCAGGTCTTCATACTCAACCACCCTCAGCTCAGCTCAGTGCTTATCCATACCTCAACCTTACCTGACAGATGGATGGAAATGCTGGTAAACTGTAAGTGGAGCTGTACAACCGCTGGATGGCACCATGGGGTAGGATGGGGAGCGAGTATGACATGCAGGCTTCATCATAGTATACATTAAGTGTGCCTCCTGCTGGGGAAGCTCCTTCAGCTTTTCCATCATTGCATTTGTTGTAATCTTACATTTGGATACCACTTCTGGGCTGCCTATCTCATTTCATTTCGATGCCATTACCTTCCACACTTTCGTGGCAGGCACCTTGTCACAGCTCTACCGGATCATTGCAGAGTGCACAGTATGTAACAGCTGGCCCTTACATGAGAAACCATGCAGTCTCCGGGCACCTCTGACTTGCAGTTTGTTTTGCATGATTATATGCCAGTATCCTCTTCCCTGGTCCAGTGATTTGATATCATCCTCCAGCTTTCCCCTACTGCAACCACCTGTTGGCTCCTTTAAAATGGTTCTCAGCTTTGGGCCACTCTTCGTCTGCTCTAGTAACCCATTGCCTTGCCTTCTTTCTTTTCATTCCATCAGGATTTTCTTCATGTCCCTGGATACTTCTATGTTGCTGCGCTGCATTTTATTTATGACTACTCACTTATCGACTGTCTTACGCGGTCCTGCCATATCCTTTATGGGGCATAGCTGCCTCCATATACTTACCTTACCAGCTGACCTACGTGTGGTCCAGTTGTGCATGCTAGCTTATGTGGGGCTAGCAGCCAGTCTTACTGTCATTACTATTGACCTCGCATGATCTAGCTGCACGCTAACCTTCTTGGGTTTAGCTACTAATTTCATTTACTCACCAGCTACGTACTCATTCAGGATGCTTATTACCTCTTGTCCAACACTTCCACCAAGGCTGTGGTGCTTCTCACCAGTTCACAAAATATTGATGACGTAAACTCTAGACTCATCTCTGATTTTGATCGCATCCAATCCTGGCTCAAGGCAAGTAAGCTTGTCATCAGCCTTCAGAAGACGTAGGCGATGTTATTCGTCTCCCTTCCCAAGGTGAGAGCATGCCCGGCTGAGCTCAGAGTCATTGGCATTGATGGCATCCCCATGATGGTGGTGGACTCATTCAAGTACTTGGGGGTGACTCTTGACCCCCAACTGGATCTCTCCTTGCACATACTTAACTCTTGTAATGCCACAAACTGCAAACTGGGACCAGCGTACAGAGCAAAATGTTGTCTCACCCAAGCTGCCAGACTCGCCCTGGCAAAAGGGGTCTTCCTCCCCTTGCTTTACTATGGGCTCACCTCCTTCATGAATGCCCACAAAGCCTGGCTGTCCAAATGGGACACCTCATATAACAACATATGTCGCTTTGCCCTATCAGCCCCTCGTCTCACCCATCGTTGTCTACTTTACTCTAGACTGGGTTGGCTCTCCCCTAGTAACCATCAATCATTCATTATGGCAACTTTATGAATAACATCATCCAGTCATCTACTCCTCCGGCACTTGCTGACCTCCTCCAGCCCACCCCCTATGGCTGGCTATCAGCTGAGGTCAAATGAATCCCAGGCAGTTATGGTCCCTAAGACTCACTCCCTTGCAGGAGATCGAGCCCTTTGCAGCTCTTGCCCCTAGAACCTGGAACTTTCTTCCTCCTCATGTAAGAACTGCCCCCTCCCATAGCTGCTTCAGGTCCTCCCTCTGGGGTTACTTAAAACAAGCTTCAAGCTGCCTCTGTCCCCATTCCTCCGTGATGTGCCTGTGAAAAATCACAATACGGGTGTGCACTTATTCCAAAAATAACAAATAAACAAATATCACAAATGTTGTTGCTGCTGACACTGGTCTTAATTCCCTGGCTGCCCTCCCTGGGTTGTCATGCCTTGCACTGAATTGCACTAAATTGTTCTCCGCCTCTTACCTGACTATAGTTGTTTGCTTATACGTGTCTGTACCATACCTGACAGTTGCACCCAAGTCTCTGTACTTTGTTTCAGCTGGTCCTTCATGCTTGTATTCTGACTGTACCTTGTGTAAATTATTGCTAGCCTCTGTACTGTTATTGCCTGTATCATTGTAACTCTCCTGGGTCGCACCTGAAAATAGGCACTTGACTGTCTAGTGTGCTTACCTGGTACACAAAAAATAAATAAATAAATAAATAAATAAAGGCCTCTTAACTGTACTCCTTGCCATTCTCGATATCAGGATAAAACAGTCTACAGCACTGCTTTGCTCATAAGTCTGCAAAAACTACTGTTCTACCTCGCACTGTTCTGATTCAGGATCGCCGCAACTACAATACCATTTACAAATTTTTCCTCTCTACATCGTCGCTATTTCTGCATCACATGCAGTTCGACATTTGCATTCCGTTACCTACGATTACTCTATACCTGCCCCACCAGCTCGGGGCCTGGAGATTCACATATTTTACAATACCCCCACCTGCCACTATGTCAGCCAGCCCTAGGAGCTCCTTACTATGGACTCACATCTGGACTTTAGCCATTTGTCATCTATTCTTTGGATGTGTCTGCCCTGCTGCTTCAATCATGAAATTACTACTACTACACTCTTACTAGGACACTACTTGAACTTATCCAGAAGACCTTCAATATCCTGATTTATGCTCTAAGGATTCTTGGTCCTTGTGACAATGCTTCTTCATTGGACTCAGCCTCTTCAGTGCTCACCATCTATGACTTCTAAGCTCGACTATCCAGGACTTGTCAGAATATTCTTACTAAGTCAGTTCTAGCTAATGTGCCATTCTGACTTTGAAACGTAGATAACAACATTATTACGCAACCATTTGGATCCAGTCAAAGCTCTTAGCTTCATGTGCTATTACCATTCTTCATACCTATCGCTGTATACCGTATATAAGCTATGCGATACTACTTCCCTGCTACTATGTCTGCATCTTGCAGCTTTATGTACTACTACAACTGACCTACAGTATGTACTAGGTCCACTTATTTACATTACTGCTCATACTATCTGCTTCACCCTTACAGGGCCTAGAGGTCAATGACTAACTTACCAATTTACAAACTACTTCACTCCTAGTGAGCCTGAAATACATCTGACTTATGTCTACCTATTCACACTACATTCTCTACCTGCTTCATGTACTTGCTTCCCCTCTCCAGATTGGAGGTTCCTACTGCTTATCCTCCGGATCACGCAGCATACATCAATTCTTGTGCTTCATCACCGTGGATTTCATTTGCAAAGCTCACCAATCAGAACATGACCTATCAATCCTCCTTCTGGATATGGATGCTGATCCTTGATTCCTGGATCTCCTCTGCAAAGTCATCCTCACCTGCTGGAGTGCTTCATCACCTGCAACCCGACACTTCAAATTCATTTCAACTATGGATTCCACTCTGCTTCATTCTGGCCTATTCATGGATTCTCAAACTTGGAGTTTTACTAGATGGATGCTTTCTCTACTCACCCAATGTGTCACAATTCATATGTCTTCTCTGGATTGGGTTCTACAACTTTGGGGTTCAGATTAGCCAATTAAAATATTTATGATTACTCTCCTTTAGTATGCCCAGAAGGATGGGCAGGTCAGTAGCCATGGGTCGTCAGAGATTTCCCCCAAAGGGGTTTTTCCATTCCTGCATGCTACTGGTGACACTCTCTGGAGTTGGAGAAGGTGATCATACTGCTACTCATTTTCTTGTGGGTATCTTCCTACTCAAGTCCTTTATCAGTCGGATACAGAACAATCATGGATATCATTATTTTTGGGGGTCTCATAATTCTGAACTAAGCATCCTTCCTAAGGTGGGATACAGAGAAAGGCCAAAACTATCAAATCATGACAAGTGACTCATCAGATCATGCATCTAAGCACTTTGCATACTATCCAGTTCATATGTACTATGATCACTGACTTGTTCATGTCTATGCCAAATACCTAAGCACAAATCATTTCATACTACTTGTACCTTATAGACATTATCCTACTTACTGGTCTGGCCTCTGAATCCAAGCACAACCTACAGTGTCCAGCTACAGTATTTAACATAAGCACTGAGCTCTGAACCACAGTTAAATTTAGGGCCATGCCCATAGTTAAGTGGGGGAAGAGCTCCTCCCCCACATCCTATTTAAACCTGCAAGCTGTACATCCACCCTGCTTAGAGCAAGTTGCACTCCCCACCATCCTCCCCTGACTCCTCCTTCTCCTTCTCCTTCTCCTTCTCCTTCTCTGGCACTCTTATCCCACTGGGGGGTCTCATAATTCTGAACTAAGTATCTTTCCTAAGGTGGGACACAGAGAAAGGCCAAAACTAAAAATCATGACAAGTGACTCATCAGTTCATGCAACTAAGCACTTTGCGTACTATCCAGTTCATATGTACTATAATCACTGACTTGCTCATGTCTATGCCAAGTACCTAAGCATGAATCATTTCATACTACTAGTACCTTACAAGCATTATCCTACTTACTGGTCTGGCCTCCGTATCCAAGCATAACCTACAATATCCAGCTACAGTATGTAACATAAGCACTGAGCTCTGAACCACAGTTAATTATTATTACACTATCTTAAAAATTATGCATGGATGGGAGTGCCCTGCACTCCCACATGTAAATACAGATACCATTATGGACTGATGGGAGCACAGGGCTCGGGTGTCCCTGGGCTCCCACAGGGAAATAAGGATACAATTACAATATCTAAAAAAGTATGGATGGATGGGAGAGCAGGGCCTACATGCAAATACAGATACCATTAAGGAGTTATGGGAGCGCATGGATGCAAGCAAATCAGGGTATGCTTATACTATCTCAAAAAGTAAGGAATTTCTTTGCAAAAAAACATTGTTAACACACTAGTTAGGTTGAAGCCATAAATATAGGGAAATGTGGTATTAGGGTTTCAATCCTAACACCTCCCCACCCTGCATGCAGCAACAGTCATGGGAGTTGTGTCTTGGGGCTATCAACCCTAACACTCACCCCATTCTCATATAGTATACCCATGTCAGCTTATTTACTGATGGAATGGGTGAGCTTTATGGTTGAAAACCCCAAGGCACGTCTACCACATCTGTTGCTGCCTGCAGGCTGGCGATGGGGTATTAGGGCTAGAAACCCTAATGCCACATTTCCCCATTGTTGTGGCTTCAACCCTAAATAGTGCATTAATGAATTTTTTTTTGCAAAGAATATATATATTATACAGACAGAGTCATACCTGTATATTCGGATTGAGTAAGCACTTTCATGTTAAACTCCAATTTTTGCACCTTAATAATGTTGCTTCTGTTCAATTGATTTACATGAAATTTAGAAAGCACATCCTTTGTTCCAGTATCTCTTGATCCTGCAAATTTTATGTACATCGGTTCAGTGGGGCAAAGCTAAAGAGATGCAACAAAGGGAAACACTCCATTTTTGAAAATGTTAATGCTTTTTTTTAGTACCCATTAACTAAAAAAATAAGAGACGTTGAAACCTGAAACTTTCAGATTTAATAGAGGATGGTCTAAGATATGTACTTTTGTAGTTTTTTAGGTCCAGCTGTTAAGTAGTTTTTAAATTATTCAAGAAAAATGTTTCACTTCTGAGCATGAGCAGTTCAAAAAATCAATGTTATATGGATAACTGAATTTTTGTGACAACAGCTGGTTGCACTAAATGACTCAGCTGTAATTTACTAGCAAATGACAACTGTGTCATATAATGCAACCCCTGCTGTGTCATGACTCATTTGTCAGGGATGGGGCTACTGTCATTTTAGCCCCACCACCCTGACTGTGCTTCTCCTTAAAAAAAACATTATCTGCACCCCAGGAGCTCCCCATTCCCCAGTGGCAGTGTAATTATTTATTTATTTATTTATTTATAATCTGATACCAGGTACCCATCCCAGTGTCAGATCTCCCCATCTCCTTGTTTTAATAAGAGTTGCCAACATCAGGACCCCAATCTCTATGTAGGCATTAAAAGACCCCTGACCCACAGTGTGGGACACTGGGTAGACCACTCCCAGTGTCTAGAAATCATTCATTTACTTTGCTTTCATCCAGAAAAAAAGTTCCCTGACGTCTATTTTTCTTTTTTTTAAAAACACCCCCAGTGTTGGACACACCTCCCACAGCCCATTGTTTTATTAGTAGTTGCCTACACCAGTGGCCCCAATCCCCATGTCATCACATACAAGAACCCCCAGCAATGTTGGACACTGGGGAGCCCAGCCCAGTGCCCTGAAATAGCTTTATTTCATTTGTCCTATCCTTCCAAAAAATACATTTCTGTGATGTCTTTGTTTTTTTAACCTGAACAAAAGAATACTTTCCCTCATCATACCAGCCTTCCCCCTCCTCCATCCTGACCCTCCCACTGAGCACCCACAACCCAATCCCCCCCTTACCCTATACTTACCACCAAAGGTTGTGCACTGTTATCCTCTGTGGACCTAGACATGTCGGTACTCTTCAAAGCCAAACTGTGAACTGAGGAATAAAAATAAGTGGCGTATAATGTATTTCAATGGCATTTTGAACTTATGCTCAAAACTTTGTCATTTTAAGGAATTTTTTCACCAAATTTTAAACATAACTTTTTTGGGACCCAACACATGAACAACACTGGCAGTGGCATTTCATTAACCAGGCATGGGAGGTGATATTGCATTCACTCTGTGAAATCACCTTTGGGGAATGAATTATGACATTTCAACACAAGTGATCATGAGTTGGGGCCCCAAAAAGGCCATGTTGAAAATCTGGTGAAAAAATTCCTAAAAATGCTTGAGTTGCAAGCATCCATTGACATTTTCTATGCACACATTGAACGTTTGCAATTTGCAATATTTTAACTCCAAATTTTCAACATAGTAATTTCTTCACACCGCCTCATGAACAGCACAGCTGTCATTTTTCACATCCTGGGTGAAATTTGTTTTTGCACCTGTGGCATGGAATGGCATTTCAGCAGGGATTTGAAAATTTAAACCTATCAGGTTTATGAGGTGAGGTCATAAGAAGACTATGTTGAAAGTTTAGGGTCAAAATATTAACAAAAAAATGATTTATTAAGTAATGTTGTTTTCAGGGATGTCAGTTGCACCACTGGGGACATGGTGCCTTATTGTACAAGTCAGTCAGTTCAGGTATGGACAAGGCTGATAGGGAAGGTGCTGCAGTATGCAGCACCATCCCCAGCCTGGGTAGGGACAGAGCAATATTTTGGAGGAGACACCACATCCTGTGGTGGGTCTGGAACTCTCACCCACAAGGCATCAACATTTGTGTCAGGGTCTGCTGGGCCCATGTTCTTGGTCAGGACTGTCTCCATATTGTATTTGTCTCATTTTGCACAGGTCCTTTCAGGACCTGCACAAATGAGGATTCAGTTCCTCTTGTAGAAAAATAAGGGTAATTCTTTGCAAAAAACTACATTAATGCAGACATTAGGGTTGCAGAACTCAAAGCACACAAAGAAGAGAAATGAAAAACATTATGGATTTGGGTCTCTGGAGTATTGGTGAATGAGTGGTATGGTCTTGCTTGGGGTTGTCAACCCTAATGCCCACCCCTCCCCTGATAAAATAAGGTCAAATGTGATGTCTTCACACAGGGCCCATGGGGCCCTGCATAAATAAATCTCTGACAGGTTATGTTGGCCATACTGTATCACTATGAGTCACTACTTTGGAGCTGTAGCTTGTGCTTCAGACAGGGGGATAGGGGATGGGGAAGGGGATGTGGGAGAGAATTAGGTTTGACAACCCCAAGTATGACCCACCATTGATTCGCCAATATTCCATAGGACCAAATCCCGATTGTTTTTAATTTTTCTTCTTTGTGCGCTTTGTGTCCTACAATCCTAATGTCTGCATTAACATTTTTTGCAAAGAATATATATATATATATATATATATATATATATATATATATATTTAAAATACATATTACTCCACTTTTAAGATAGACATTTATGACTCCCCTGTGTTGCAAATTTGGGGTCAAAACATTTTAAATTACCAAGTTTAAGAGGGATTGTAGGAAAATTTCATTTTGTGATTTTTATAAATTTTAACCTTATGGTGAAAAATGTTCAAATACTAGTCTTGAGCTCAGCGGGTATGGTTTGTGATCCCATGCTGGTGAGCTGAGTTTGGGGGTGTGCTCAATGACTCAGCTGGATGGGGTGAGGTTGGAGGGATGGAATTCTTATGTAGCACAACCCCAGCCAAAAAAAGAAAGCTACAGCATTGTCTTCATGGGCCTGGGTACCATATAGTGAGGAAGTGAGGACAACTGTCCTCTTGGCACAGGGCCCTGCACCTATGCACCTGTAGATGGCAGAGGGCCCTTTGAATTGGCTGACAGATGGATTCTTTGCACTGTGCATCTGTATCTGCAGCCACATAGAAGTGTAGGGACTAGAGGACCCTGCACTTTCACAGCTCATCAGACAGCCCCATGAATTCTTGACATCCATTGTTGCACTTCTGTAGGTGAACAGAATCTTCCCTTACTGCAAAGCCTAAAGGGCCCTGCACATCTGCATCTGTTCACACAGATCTGAAAGGGACCTGCATGAATGAGGATACAATTCCACTAAGTTAAAAGGAAGAGAATTTTTTTGCAAAAAACATTGTTAGTGCACCAGTTATAGTTCAAATTATCTCCACAAAAGTAGGGAAATGTGGCGTTACGGGTTCCAACCCTACCTCCCCCACCTCTAAGCAGCAAAATGAAAAAACATTAGGGTTTTGGTTCTCCAGAATCTTGGTGAATCAGTGGTGGGGTCTCCTTTGGGGGCTGTCAATCCTAATGCTCACACTTTTCTTTAACCCCTTGCCTCCTGTCCAAAGAACAAGGTACATCTCCAAGCCAGCGCCTCATGGTGATACACTCTTCAAAGACAGAGAAACATTTCTAGCCACATGTTACCAACACAAAAGGTTGTAACTTTTTTTATGCAGGGCCTGATCATGTCTGATGTTGTTTTGTTCAGGGAATGGGTGGGCATTAGGGTTCACAACCCCAAAGAAGATCCCACCACTGATTCACCAAGACTCCAGTGACCCAAAACCCTAATAGAAACATAGACATTTATGGCAGATAAGAACCACTTGGCCCACCCAGTCTGCACATTTCCCTACCTGTTGGATAAGCTTCAGATCCTAGTTAACAAAAAAGCCTACTTCCTCCTAGCCCCATTACTATTTATTTATTTATTAGCTTTTGGTAACTGGGTAAGTGAGCTAGGCAACAATCCTACCTATTTTCAGGCATGACCCGGGAGAGTACAAGACAGAATACAGGTAATCACAGTTGTACAAGGTCCTAGATAATAACAACAACATAGTGCAAACAGTATAATACAGGTTGAGATAATAATTGCCTTATGTTTGTCCCACGCATTCTTGAACTCCCTCACTGTTGTTCACCCCACTACCTCCTCAGGAAGGTCATTCCATACATCCATTGAGGGTATACATACAGTATTAAGCTCCTTTAGACTCTTTTCATATGGCTTCTGATGCAGACCCAGCACCATTTTAGTTGCCCTCCTCTGGACTGCCTCCATCCTGTCTATGTCCTTGCGGAGCTGGGGTCTCCAGAGCTGCATGCAGTTCTCCAGATGGGATCTCACCAACTGTCTGTACAGAAGGATGACAACTTCCTTTTTCTAGTGGTGATGCTTCTCCCCATGCATCCCAGTATACACCCAGCCCTCCTTACTGCCTTCTCACATTGCTTGCCAACCTTTAGGTCATCAGATATGACTACCCCCAGGTCCCTTTCCATTTTTGTTGTTGTTAATACCTCCCCCCATTGTGTATGCTTCCTCTGGGTTTCTGTTTCTCTGGTGCATTTCTTTGCACTTCTTTGCATTGAATCTAAGCCTTCTACAATGCCAGTTTGACAAATTATAAGTTGATCGACCTTACTGCAACAGATTTATGTCAAACTCAGTTTGCGATTGACATAAATCCATCTGGGGAAATAGTTGCTTTTCTGAGTTGGAGTTGATTCAGGGGGGAGAGGGTGCAGGACTGGGGGAAAGAGTGCCGCATCCTGGGCAGACTTTTACAGTAAACTGTCGATGCTGTCTGCATCAACATGTTCCCTGTAAATGTTTTGTCGTGTGGAGGGTATGTCGAATCTAAGCTGTTATACTTATGACCATTCCTCCAACCTTCCCAAGTCCCTTCTCATCCTTTCCACCCCTGTTGCTGATCTTTATGTCATCTGCAAAGAGACATACTTTTCCTTCCAGTCCCTCCACAATGTCACCTATAAAGACATTAAAGAGTTCCGGTTACAGTACTGAGCCATGCGGTTCCCCACTATTAACCCTCCTTTCTTTGTAGTGGGCTCTGTTTAGTATTACCTTCTGCGTCCTGTTGTCCAGCAAATTTTTTACCCAGCCAATCACCCTGGGACCCACTCACAGGCTGGCTAACTTGTTTATTAATCTTTTGTGTGGGACTGTGTAAAAAGCTTTGCTAAAGTCTAGGTAGGCCTTATTCACAGCCTATCCCTGGTCTACTAATTTGGTCATGCAGTCAAAGAAATCTATTAGATTCAACTGACATGACCATCCTGCTGTGAATCCATGCTGCCTTGGGTCCTGTGCCCTGCTAGCCTCTAGGTACTCAACAATTCATTCTTTCAGAAGTGATTCCATCATTTTCCCTACCATTGAGGTCAAACTAATAGGGCTATCATTTCCTGCCTCTGCCTTGCTCCCACTTTTGTGATGGGGAATCACATCCCCTCTCCTCCTCCTCCAGTCCTCAGGTACCACACTATCCTCCCAATATTTGTTAAAAATGGTATTCAGTGTGGTCATTAGTTCTTCAATTAGTTCTTTTAGAATTCTGGGGGGGGGATCTCATCAGGCCTCAATGCTTTGTCCACCTTTAGTTTTAGGAGTTCTTTCAGGGCCCTTTCTTCTGTGAATGGACTGGTATTGACCCCCATATCCAGAGTGCTTTTATTGTTTGGTTAAGGTAACTCCCCCTCCTCTTCCTTTGTGTATACTGAGCAAAAGTATTCATTCAGCATCTCTGCCTTTTCACTGTCACCATATGTCCACCCCTCCCCTTTATTAAGCCTCACTATCCCTCCCATGGTCTTTCTTCACTCCCTAATGTACCTATAAAATGTTTTATCCTTCTTAACTGAGCTGACTATCTTTTCCTAGGTTTGGGCCTTTGCTATTCTGACTGCCTTCCCCACTTCCTTCTGCTTCAACTGATACAGTTCTCTGTCCTGCTCCTTCTGTGATTCCTTTTACTTTCTGAATACCATTGTTTTCTCCCTAACCTTCCTCGCCACTTCTTTTGAGAATAATAGTAATTTTTTCTTTTATTTTGTTTTGTTTATTTGCTTCACACAAAGGCTTGTTACCGCTGTGATGGCAGTTTTTATTTTCCCCATTGTTCTTCCAACCCTCCTTCCTACCCATTTGCTAGCGCATTCCTTAGGCTCTCTCCTATTTTGCCAAAGACAACCCTCCTAAAGTCCAGTACCCTCGATTTTGTATGGCTTGACTCTATGGCTGTGTCTATCATGAACCACATTGTTATGTGGTCACTTGTTCCCAGATGGCTACCCACTTCTAAATCTGAGATCCTCTCTCCATCTCCATTTGAGAGTACCAGATCTAAGGCTGCTCCCTGCTGAGTGGGCTCCAGCACTAGCTGTCTGAGGCATGCCCCCTATAGGGCATCGATAATGATCCTGCTCTTGGATGTGGCTGCAGAAAATGTGCCCCAGTTAACATCTGGCATATTCAGGTCCCCCATCAACAATATCTCCCTGTTTTCTGCCATTCTAATGATACCTTCTATCATTTTCTTGTCCATTCACCCCCAAGATGGGGGTCTGTATACAACCCCTGTATGGATTGTGGTGCCATTTACTGTCTCCAAGGTGACCCACAGTGCCTCCTATCCTCCCAGTTTACCCTTTAGTTCTATTGCTTTGATCCCTTCCTTTATGAAGAGAGCAACTCCTCCTTCTCTTTTACCCTCCCTGTCCCTCCTTTAGATAGTGTACCATGGTATGTTGACATTCCAGTCATGGTTATCTGTGTATCTTGTTTCTGTGACTGACACAATATCCAGGTGTCCCTCTGCCATCAAGGCCACTAGTTCTGGAAGCATGTTACCAAGACTGTGGGCACTGGTACTCATCACCCTCCATTTTTGATGGCTTTACCCCTTTTAGCCCCATCTCTGTCCTCTTTGCCTGTGCCTTTTTCTCCATTCGCCTCTGCCCTGCTCCCTATTGACCTTTCTACCTTGAGGTTTACCTCACTAACTACACTGTTTTGTTGGGGGGGCTGGGAATTCCTTGCTCCTTTTCAGTGCTTCCCTCTTGGTGAGTTTAAAAGTTTGCCAATGAAGCATTTAAACCTATCAGCTAAGATCCTGGTTCTTCTCCCAGACAGATGCAGATCATAATGTTTTTTTCCTTTTGCTACTTAGGAGGTGTGGAGGAAGTAAGGGTTGGGCACCCTAATGCCACAATTCCCTACTTTTGTGGCATGATTTCAAACCTTAGGCAGTGCATTAGTGAAGTTTTTTCAAAGATTTATAGAAACCGATTTATAACTATATAGATATAGATATAAAGATAGATATAGATATAAATATAGATATGACCCTATAAAAGGTTCAGAGATTTAGAATATGGAGTAAAATGATCAGAGAGAAACAATATTGGTGCAGGTAGAACCAGAAGGGGGAAGACATTTCAGAATGGTTTATATACCACCATCTCAAAATGAGGAAGTAGATGGGGAACTACGGAGAGAGAGATGAAGAGGACTGAGTTCCACCAAGTCAGTTCAACAACAAAGTTGTCGACATCCCCTACATCAACATGGATTTGCTGACATCAACCAGGTCAACTGACAGATTTGTCAACAGACCACCACAGCGCCCAGGGCTTTCTACATTGTTTGAGGGGAGCTTCCTCCCCACACATACACACACACTTATGGTGGCTCTGCTTCCTGTACCCACTGGACATATAGATTGTTAACTCAAGAGGGAGGAGGATTATGGGATAGAGTGGCTTACAGCTGTAATCACTGTATTGTACAGCACTCCGACAAAATGTTTGACACTGTGGATGTCAAAAGGGTTTAGTGACTGTAATGTTTTTTCTGTCAGGGGTTCTATCTTCCAACAGTATACAAATGGACAACAGGTTTTAGGGAGGCACTGCTACTGGGGTCCTCAACATTCTGAATGTGGACTGCAGGATCTCAGTAGAAGCACGTGCAAGAAGTAAACAGCTAGTAGAGGCCTCTCAGGATGCATTCCTAGTACAGAGAGTACAGGAACCTACAAGGCAGGCAGCTATCATACACTTACCATTTACTAATAGGGACAGTGGGGGAAGGGATGGTGGTGGATCCACTGGGAGCAAGAAAACCTTGGACAGTTTGATACCTGCAGCCAGTGTCACCCACTACATGTAGGGAACTATGGCATCTCTGGGCAGGTGTTAGGACTGTTGCCACCTGGGTCCAGGTCCCAATCCATCCATTCCAACCGTACTCCACCCAGGTTGATCAGCTCTGTTGCCCTATGCATAGTAACCCTGCCGGGTGCCACCTCAGCACCTTGACACAGATGCAGTGACCCTGTCAACCCCATGACACCCAGACTGCTCCCTCTGCCTCCAGTTCCCTCCATGCAGGCATATTCACCTTCCCACCTTTGCAGCTCCTCTAGGGTTGTGCTGTGCAAGTAGGGCTGGACAGGACTCTCCATCAAACCACTCTGGTGAGCCAAATGTTTGGCACAACCTTGTGGCTATGGTAACTCTTGGGACTTTGGCACATGGTCCTCTGGTTTTATAAAATGAGTTGCAGGGTCCTTGACACACCTGGAGTTTGCCACAGCCATAGATTGGTGCATGTTGTACTAATCTAAGGGCTGATTGAAAATCAAGACCATAATTAGACATTGCATATGACACATTTGCCTAACTACTGACTTATCTTTGCTTGTATGAATTAGAAATTGTAATGAGGTAGAGATAATGTGACCTTCTGAGAACTGAAGCCAGGCCCCTAGAATAACATGCCAGTATGAATTTCTATCCTTGTGTGATTATGTCGCTGTCTGTCCTTTAATCAGAACATGATTGAAAAGAAGACAGAGCATTCACATTTGGGAATTTGATCCAAGATTATAGAAAATGTGTTAGTTATTATGGAGGTTTTAAAGCAACAGTATTTATCAGACATTTATTTTAATAATAACATATATGTGGCATAAACATCGCAATATCAATTTTGTTTTCCATTTTCTATTATTCCAGAACTGAAATATGTAAATTTGAAGTTCTTGAAAGTAATTGTTCCTTTGCAATGTCCACCATGTAAAATGAAACATATTGGTGTGATGCAATGCTATTTACCATCAGAAACATGTTCTAGCACTGTCATAATACATCCATGGTATAAATGCAACATTGAAAGTTAAATGGTACCCTCAATGGAAGAGCTTTCTTTTTTTTGAATACTGTGAATGGTGGCCATCTCCAAGGACTTGAGTTATGAATAACAAAAATAGTTACAAAAGCTGTTTTTAAATACACAAGCATATGCACACTGGGTCTGTCTGGTTCAGGTGCACTGCTCAAGGGCAATGCTGTTTTTTTAAATATTCTAGTAAATGAAATAGATTCTGATGATGACTCTAGGGATGTCAAAAATACATTTTTGCAGGGTGTCTGATGGCTCAGTTGAAGTGAGTTGAGCTTCTATGATGTTGACCCAGGTTTCTACAAGAATGTAGGGAGCCAGGATCAGTGCAGCCGGGGCTGTGGAGTGTTTCCAATGGCAGAGATAGCCAGACTAGGCAGGGAGGCATCTGGACTCTTTTACTACAGTGTCCACTAGCAGCAAGTTGTGGAATCTATTCCCTCACTGGGTTGGCATCAGCCTAGCATGCACTGCTATAACTGATGCTGCCAGGGCACCATTCATTGTCAGGGGTGGTGCGATGGGAGGTACTGGAAAATGGGAGAAGATACACACAAAAAAACAGCTGTCTGAATACCTGAATACCATTTGCCAGCCTTCAGACTATGTACTGTGTAAATTCTGACTGGCCCAATTGTAGGGGTAAGGAGTATGGGTCTGGGAACAAGGAGAAGGCAGAAGAAAGTACTGGGTAATGGCTCAAAGGGCCAAAAAGGTGAAATAAAAAAAAGAAATACATTTTTCCTAAGAAACTACTTTATATGATGAAAATTGTTGCCAGCTAACAAATACAAAAAAAAAATACCCCTTTAAAATAACTAAATCTTGCACATGACAATTAAGTGTAATTGCTGAATTCTTTTGTTCAAATGAACATATAACTTTTGTGGATATGCTGCTGTCACTTGTCACCAACTGGATGGTACTTGAAAACATGATTGTATACAATAGGTTTCAATGAATCCCTCCCAAGTATAAGTATTTTACTAAATAAATACCTACTGTATAGTGAGATCTGCATTTCACATCTATAGATAATGTTTTAATATGCAATATCCTTTCATAGAACTTCATCATTTTCTAATATTGTCTTCTCTCTTTTTCTTTTATTTCATGCATTCCTTACCTTGATGTAGCAGACCATCTTGGAATCGAATTTATGGGTATGACAGTTTTCGTTTTCCTTTTTAGTTTGATGATGTTGACTTGTTTGTCACTTGACATGCTTGCATTACTCAAATTAATGCTAAAGAAATACCAAGCAGCTCAAATTAAACAAACCGTTTTAGATGTCAAAGCTTTTTTTGGAGGATGGACTCAATATGAAAGTTGACAACCATGGGCCAGATTTTCAGAAAGGCACTATGCCTGCATCCTACAGTACTCACCGAATTTATTGTTGATTAGATGCAGTGATGATGTTTTCAAAACTGAAGTTACTTTATGACAATCAGCTGTGATTGTTTGCCAGGATACATCTAAATGTCTACTAAGTCTGCTGATACTAAAACAAAAAAATAAATAGTTTAAGCTGACTTGGTCCCTTAATTAGACATGCCCACCAGTGGACACAATACATGCTGCTGTCACACCCACTTACATCTATAGATATGGACAATGCTGTCCTTTTCAAAATTGCCCATAAACTCTGGGACAGGATGCTCTTTATGGATGATGGTCATCACTTTACAAGACAGGGGGCTTGTGCATTTGGCCAGAAGTTTGATGGCCATATTAGTGGACATTTAAACTGAGTGAGGGAGACTGAGGATTTGGAAACCATAGAGAACATATAGCAAATGGGCAGCCTAGAAAGGACACCACCAGAAATGGGGTCTAGGAGCATCGGAGATGGAAGCAGTAAGGCAGTGGGTCACTATACGTCAGGAAAGGGTGCTAAGGAGGGGTCTCTCAAAGATAACAAGGAGCAGAAAAATCAGGAAATTAGGGAGGGAAGTAGATAACAAATGGAGAGGAACTGACAGAAATAAAAGGGAAGTATAGGCACAAACTGGAAGGTATTCTGCTTTAGTGCCAGGAGCCAGGGTAAAAAAAAAATATGTCCAAGCGATACTGGCAGATGTGAGATTAAACCTCATAGCAATCACATTAATCTTGGCCATAGAAAATAATGACTGGGACCAGCTAGTACCGAGGCACACCAACTATAGGTAAGATTGATAGAAGGGAAAAGGAGGAGGGGTAGCCATCCATGTCAAGGAAGGCATAGAGGTGGTAGAGGATGGGTGCATCAGGGTAGGGAATCAGGAGACAGAATCACTGTGTGTTCAGCTCACAACAACATCAGGAAATAAGCTGCACAATGGAGTGGCCTACTGACTGCCAGGACAGGGGAATGAGGGAGGTAAGGAGATAGGAGTAGAAACAGAGAAGAAGCCCACAAAGGGGAAGGCAGTGGTGATGTGTAATCTTAACCTGCTTGACATAAATTGGGACATTCCAGCAACTAAGGGTACCAGACATCAGGCCCTGATAGATACATTGCAGGTCAGCCTACTGATGCAGCTAGCAGGAAACCTACAAGGCAGTCTGCCATTCTCAACATGGTGCTCACCAACTCTGAATGGTAAGTGGAGTGTGAGTTTGGGAAAAACTGGGTTCCAGGGTCCATAAAAGCATATCATTTGAACTGTCCCTGTGTGCCAGTACACACTCAGAGGCTGAGGTTATGGGTTTCAGATGAGCAGACTTTGACCATATGAACAAATTAGTCCAGGGTGCATTGGCTGATGTTGACAAAACTGGGGTGAAGAAGGGGTGGATAGTAATTAGAGAGGCCATTCTCAAGGGAATTCATGTTTGAGAATAGATATCAAGAGTAAAAGGCATAAGAGACACATTTTGTATTCTAAGAAGGTTTGGGAAGCAGTGAAGGCCAAAAGAAGGGCTTTCATCATACTGTATATGAAGAGAAAGAGGGGGTGGGGCATTTACCAAGAGAATATGAGAAAAGCCAAGAAGGCAGTCAGGGACAGGAAAGCAGACTCTAAGTTGTGTATTTCTAGAGGGGTCAAGGAAGGGGGAAAGTAGTCTTTTACAGATACATTAGGGAAGAAAGAAAAAAGAGGGGGGATTTTAAGAATGACAAAGGGGGCAGGGAAATCATGGAGGATAAGCAGGAGGCAGCCACAAATAATAAATACTTGGTGCAATGTGGGATTGTTTCTGTATTGTTTATAATGCTATTGCTAATAAAGTTTCACCTTTAAAGAAAGTAAGAATTAGATCTTCCAAACAAGAATGGTTTACAAGGGATCTTATCCATTTGATGAGATAACGTAATAAATGTTGGAAGCAATACAGGGTATCACAAAATTCTGTTCATTTTCAAGAGTATAAGACACTCAGAAATAAATGTAAATCTGAAATTTGGAAAGCCAGGGTTGTCCCCTGTTTTAATGGACAAAGGAACTCTAGAGGCAATTCCCAAAAAACTTGGGATCTTCTTAATAAAATGATGGGAAGACAGAAAAAAGATGTCCCCACTATTCATCAAGATGGAAAAAGTATTAATGATCTTTCCTTGGTTTCTGACGTCTTTAATAGACATTTTGGGAATCTTGGCCCCTTTAGAACTCCTATAGTCCTTGATAGTGAAATCAAGTCTGAAGATGTTTGTAATGATGCCAATCCAAAGTTTTATTTCAAATATGTCACTCCTTCTTTAGTAAAAAAATATATTTTGGAAAATAACCCAAGATCTCTTCAGGGTAATGATGAGGTGGATTACAGGATTATTAAACTAGGTATTGATTGTTTTGCTTATCTTCTGTCTCATATTTTCAACATTTCCCTGTGTTATAATGTTTTCCCTTCTAGCTGGAAATTAGCAACCATAAAACCTATTTTGAAGATTGGAAGTCCTTCCACTGTTCCAAATTATCGACCAATATCTCTTTTGTCACCCATTTCAAAAAATCTTGAACAAATTGTTATGGATCAAACTCTGGCCTTTCTTGGGAAGTATTCCCTTCTTTCAGTTAACCTACATGGCTTTAAGCCAGATTTCAATACCAAAACAGCCTTGGTGGGGTTCACAGGCAGTGTACATGGTGCACTCGATAGAGGTTATTCATGTGCGGCACTGTTTGTGGACCTCACCAAGGTCTTTGACCTGGTAGAATTTGATCTGCTCCCGGGTGTTCTTCATGGACTACACTTTTCTGGTGAGGTAGTCATGTGGTATCAAAGTTATTTATATAACAGATATCATAGAACAATTATTGGTTCAACCACATCTCAGATTCTTCCCTTAGTTTGTGGTGTACCCCAGGGTTCAATGCTGGGGGCACTTATTTTTTTAATTTTTTACGAATTCTGCCCCTAGTATCTGTACTCAAACTGAGATGACTCTTTATGCAGATAATGCAGTTATTTTTTGTTCTAGTCCCAGACCTGAGACTGCCTTATCTTGTCTTCAGACTGACTTTGGGCTTTTACAGAATTGGCTATTACAAAATCATTTGGTACTTAATTCCAAAAAAAAACAAAACTTAATGTTTTTTTTTTCTCATAACAAGAAAGAAACCTTTAATGTTCCCCCAATTATTGATAAAGGGGGTAATATAATTGAATTTGTTTCAGTTTTTAAATATTTAGGAATAATCTTAGATAGTCAGTTTACTTTTGAACCACATATTCAAAGTCTTAGGAAAACCTTGCATCAAAGGTTGGGTATTCTATATCAGATTAAGCCATTTCTGACTCTTGAATCCAAAAGACTTTTGGTCCATAGTTTATTGTTTTCAGTGCTGAACTATGGTATTTTGATATACACCTCTTCCTGCAGTAGTGTACTGAATTGTGGTCAAGTAATATATCATTCTGTCTTGAGATTTTGTCTTAATATGCCATTCTGATTCCACCATTCTGATTTGCATGAACAGTCTTATTCATTACCTTTTGAAGATCGAGTTTGCCTTAAAATGGGTATTTTTTTATATAAAGTAAATTCGGGATTTCTTCCTGTATCTATTTCTTCAATGTTTCCTAGGGCATTAAATGTTCTATTTACTAGATCCCAGTATAATTTAATTTTAAAATATCTCTTTTTAAGAATACTTTTGGGTAAAGATCTTTATTATTTAGAACCCCAACATTTTTTAATAAGATACTAACTAAAATTGTTGAAAGTAATTCTACACAGTGTTTCAAAAGAAGTTTGAAACAGTGACTTCTCTCTAAAAAAATAGATGTATTTGTAATTCTATGTATTAAAAAGCACTTGAACTTTATGTGGATTGAGTGGTTTGCTCTGAAATATTGTATTTATATTTTGTATTGTATTTTAGATATGACTTGTCACCTGTGAAAACAGGCAGTTTTGTTCATCTGGTTTTACAAGTATAAAAAATAAAAATGAAAAATACGTCTGCTCAGTATTCACAGTGGAGAATAGCGTCCTAGGCTATTTACGTAAAGTAGCATAACAGGCTGCTGCTAGGGGATCCCAGAAATAGGGCGCGTGGTAGTTAAAGGAGAAAGGGTCAAAAAAGTGCTTGCCTGGGGCAGCTACGGACCTATTTAGACAGGTGGTAAGTTGATTGGTAGTGGAGACAGTAGGGGCTGGTGAAAAAAGGATTTATGTCAGCAGAGAGGGAGGTCACAAGTGCAGTGCAGCAAGGGTTAGTCCTGAGACTACTTCTCTTTAATATGTTCATCAGTGACATGGGAAAGGGAATACAGGGCAAGATGTCTCTTCACAGATGGCACTAATCTCAGTGACAGGGTAGACAGTTGGGGTGGGGGAGATGTAAGCAAGTTGCAGAGGACCTACAAAGGTTAAATATGTGGTCAACGGTTTGACACTTGAAATTCAGTTCCAAAAACTATTTGGTAATGCACATAGGGAACAAGAATCCTAAGATGTAATATTGGATGGGATAGGTTAAGCTGGGCAATGCTTTGGAGGAAAGGGATGTGAGAGAAATCATAAGTGACTCCTTAAAACAATATAGGCAATGCAACATGGCCCACAGCAAGGAAACCAGGATGTTAGGAGTGTGTTGGGAGGGGTTTCAATAGCTGGAGGAGGTACTATTACCATTGTATAGATCACTGGTGAGGCCCCATCTGAAAAACTGTGCCCATTTCTAGAGTTCCCACCTAAAGAAAGACAAAGTCAGGCTGGAGACAGTGCAGCATAGGTAACCAAGATGATTTAGGACCAACAGGGCAGATCCTATGAGGTATCAGCATAGACACTGAACACTGAAAACCCCTATAGTTACTATCCATGCTGGAATAAATAACGTTTGATACAGGCATGAAAAGGATATATGCCAGGAGGTGGACAAAATGGCAAATGCTTTCAAACAAAGGGGTGAAGAAACGTTCTTATCCAGCTTATTACCAATCCCAAAGGCAAACCTAGAAAAGCAAATAACACAATGCAAAGAATAAATGCAAGGCTGAAAATAATTGCACAAATGAAGGTCTCCATTTTATTGACTCTTGGTTTTATTTTTATCAGAATAACCAATTATATAGTCAAGATGGCTTACATTTAAACAAGAAAGTAGGGCATATGTTGGGCAGTATAATAAAAACAGGGGACTGATTAAGACACTATTACTGAATGCTAGAAGTTTCAAAAACAGAATGGATGCATTAAAATACACTCTACTCTAGTAACTGAACAAATAGATATATGTGGTATAACTTAAACCTGGTTCAAAAAAGGAGATTAGATGGAGACATCCCGGGTTATGACTTCCTAAAGAAAGAACAGAGAAAGGGAGTGGTTGCTCTGTATATAGCAGCTCCTTTAAGAGCTCAGGAACTAGACTTAGTTGAACTGAGGACCTCGCAAATTGAACAGGTCTGGGTTTCAATACAAACTGAAATCAAACAATTAACAGTTGGGCTATGCTACGGAGCATCTAATCAAATGTAATTGAAAGTGCAGCTTCCTAGACATAAGAGAAAATATTATCATAGGCAATTGTATTACGATGAGAGACTTCAACTTTCCTAAAATACACTGGAATAATAACTTTGGCACAAACCCAGCAGAAAGAGATTTATGGATACAGTTTCAAATAAAAACCTGGAACAGTTAGTAACAAATGTAACCAGGAAATATAGCATTTTGGACCTATTGTTTACTGACCATGAAGATAAAATTAGTGACTTCAAACATAATTCACCCTTTTTCAGACAGTGATCATAACATGAGCACTTTCACAATAAATGACACATGGGCACAAACAAATGGTATTACAAAGATCAGAAACTACAAACATGTAGATTATACAAAAATAAATATACACTAAAAGAATGAAACTGGCAGGAGGACTAGAAGGAGTTATCCATGACAGACACTTGAAAAATTCTATATGATAGATTACTTCAATGTATTGAACAATATGTACTACTAAATATAAACTATGACAAAAAAGAAGACTCCCATATTGGTTTAACAACAGAATAAAAAAAATATAAAAAACAGACAATGAACTTACAGAAACTATACTATGACTAAATCATTTAGAAGATAGGAAATTTATAAAAAAAAGAGGCCAAAAAAAATCAAAACATTAAATACAGAAAGCTAAAGCAGAGGAGGAATTGAAATTAATTACATTAACAAAGGATAACAAAACACAATTTAATAGTTATGTGGTAGACTTAAGGGAGAAGGAAAGTAGATTGGACCACTTCATGAAGGAGATAAAGTCATAGAACATGACAATCAAATGGCTAATACATTTAATGAATATTTCACCAGTGCATATCACGATAAAGATTTGACATTCAATAATAAATATAAAAACATATGTGCTGAAAATACACATCATATGATATCTATTACAGAAAGAGATGTATTAACAAAATAACAAAAACTAGATATCAATAGATCTAGAGGTCCTGATAATTTGTATCCTATATTCCTTTATGAAATAGTTGAAGTACTGGCAGGGCCTCTGACTTTTTTCTATAACTTATAGCTGGATCAAGATACAGTTATCCCTGAATGGAGACAGGCACATGTGACCCCTATACTGAAAAAAGGAGACAAAAGTGATGTTACAAACTATCACCCAATCAGTATAACATCAGTTGTGGGAAAGATCATGGAGGGATTCATTAAGGAATGAATAGATGCACACGTACACACACAAGGTCATGTGGATATCACACAGCATGGTTTTGTTCCTCATAGATCTAGTGTTACCAACTTACTATACTTTTCTGAACCTGTAAGTAGATCCCTTGATCAGGGACTACCATTTGATATACTCTCTGAATTATGCCAAGACCTTTGGTTCAGTATCACATTTGGAACATATTAAAACACTGACGGACTTGGATCTTGATAAAACATAGTTTCATGGGTTGGATCCTGGGTACATCAAAGACAACACAGAGTATGCATTAGAGGTTTCCTTTCAGACTGGGGAAATGTAACCAGTGGGGTCCCCCAGGGATCGATACTGGGACCAATTTTATTTAACATTTTTGTTTCCAATATGAATACAACTAACAATACATGGTTCTGCAAATATGTGGATGAAGCCAATCTAGCTGCCATAGTTAACACCACAGAGGCAGCAAATAACTTCCAAGCTCAAATTACTTTACTTGAAAACTAGGCTAAACTGCACAGGTTAAGTTTTAATTAAATTAAGTGCAAAGTCATGCATTTAGGTTATGACAATATCAAAGCAGAATATAGAATTAATAATAAAATCATATGAACTACAGAGAGTGAAATGGAGCTGGGTGTTTTAATTACTAATACTCTTAAATGTGTTAATCAGGCAAAGGACGTGGTTAAGAGAGCCAACATGACAGTGGGTAACATTATGAGAAATATAAAAAGTAGGAAATGAGAAGTTACTATCCCCCTGTACTGATCACTGGTTAGACCAGCCCTCGGATATGGAGCTCTCTTTTGTTGCCCTCAAAATGTAGGCAGTATTATTCTCCTTGAGAAAGTTCAGATAAGAGTTACTAAAAGGGTTTACAATCTACCAGATATGAACTATGAAAAAAGAATGTGAGATCTGTGTTTATATTCCCTGCAATATAGAAGCCTAAGAGGAGATTTTATGTTTTGTCTACAAAGCATTTCACAGTGAGATTATTTGGGAATCTTCTGGTCTAGTTAAAAAGGACAGTAAGAAAATATCAAGATTTCACAATCATCAGTTAAAGGGTGAATTTTATAAAACAACAAAATGTTGCCACTGGTTCAACCAACAAGTAGTAGACTCCTGGAATACTTTACCATTATGGTTGGTTACTAGCACTAATATGGAATCTTTTAAAATAGCATTAGATAAGCATATAGGGCAGGAAAAAAAAACATTTACCACCATTAGGTGGTGAGTCATAATAATGGCTGCATGACTTGTACTTTTTTTTTTAGTTGTTTAACCAGGAGTAGCACACTAAGCTGAAAGCTTTTTTTACAGGAGTGACCTGGAAGCACAGGGAAGTTAAGTGACTTGCTCAGGGTCACACAGTATGCAAGTGGAAGCTGTGGGATTCAAACCCACGTCTGGTCTGCTGAATGTCACCAGATTTGCAGCTCAGAGCCTTAAACCACTGCACTATACTGCCTTCCTACTTACATGTATGTACCTATGTGCTTACTGGAGGTCAGAAGGGAGAGGGGCAATATGATAGAGAACTTCAAGTTCCTGAAATAAATGTACATGGTAAATTGTGAGGAACTATGAAGGGTAAATTGTGATTAGAAACACAGTGACATAAAAAAATGTGAAGATTCAGGAGGGAAGTGAGGATGTGCTATTTTTAGCCATGGAACAGCTTACAGACAGAGATGGAAGGCACACAAAATGTTAATGATTTCAAGCAGGGCTGGAAAGAGTGAAGGGCTTAATAGTTACTTGGGAGGGTAACAGAATGGCAGGGGTCGGGGGGGGGGTGAAGGCAACAATCCCTTCTAGAAAGTAGGTCTTGTGGTAGGTTAGGGTATATCTGTCCTGACTGAATGGATCAATTACATTTGACTGCTGACATTGTCTATGTTTCTATAACACAGTTTGGATGTTTGGCTTTGAAACTCTTAACTCTAGTTTTCCAATGTACTCATTGCCATTTAATTCAATATTCCTTGCTACAGTATATTGGTCAGCCTGTCTGTTTCTCTTAAAGAGATAAAATAGCAGCTAGGAACATTTTACAAATATTAAGAATTGGTCAGTTGTAACTATTTTTCTGAAGTATGATTTAGTTTCCCTTTGCTTATTAGAATGTTTTCTGTGTGATATTTTGGATGTGTGAAATGACATGCTGCCTGGCAGCTAACATATTTAGTTCTATTCCTCCCATTACACCTTCATCACTATGATATCACTTACAGTGACATCACAAGTGACAGCTACTGAGTGTCTCTTCCCAAGCAGCTGTGATGTCACAGTCAGGGAAGTCACAATGCTAGTGATGTAATGGAAGGAACAGAGCTAGATATATCAAGTGCCAGGCAGAGTGTTGTTCTACACATCAAACCTACTAACATCAGGCAAAGCATATTCCAATTGACCAAAGGGAAAAGAATAAATGTTTATCATATGTAGAGAGTAAAGGTTGACTACTTTTACACAACAATATTAGTTTTAGGCAGTACACTAGCACTTTAAGTCACTAGGCAGCTACCAAATGTGTGTCATTTCAGTCAAAACTCAAACAGGTTGTTAGTCTAGGAGTAGTTTTGGTACATTGTTACCTTAAAACATTTTAGACCTGTTTACTTAAAGTACCTCCTGTCTCCTTACACATTCAGCTGCCCTCCCAACTTCTCCAGTGCTGGACTATTGGCATTTCCCTTGACAAGGCAGAAGTTGTTTGGGAGGGGGCATTTATTTATTTAGTTTTTGTTTACTGGGTGGGTGCTCTATATTTTGGAATTTACTGCCACCCCATATTCAGTATGCAGTATGCCTTTCAGGGTTTCCCATATGTCTTTAATAACACATTTTTATACTCCACTGTTATCCCCTTGGTTACACACTCTGAGGGTGACCATGTGGGTCGATACGTAAGCACGTATCAACTGTAGTAATGGCATGATGCTTGGGCATCCTGGGCCACCAGTTTGTTTTGAATTGCTGTTTTTGCTGCTTTGTGCTTTTGATATAACTGTTTTCAGTTCAGCTATTTATCAGGTGTAAAGCTGACTTCAGCAGAAGTTGGTCAGAGGTTGGTCAAATGGTCTTTTCTGATTCAACACAGTAATAAACACTCAACAACAAAGCATTCAGAATTTTAGAAGTAGCAAGTACACAGAGACACTTTTTTACCGCAGCCGTTACTTGTTGTGGGAGAGATTTTACTGCACTGTTTTGCCTTTTTACTCCATGTTTGATGCTATCAATAAATGTTTGCATTTAAGTAAGAGACCTCGAGTCCTTAGTATTTGAAGTCCATGGGGCTGATCTGGCCACATTGTCTTGTACAGTGTTCTTTTTCATATATGTTGTTCTTACACTCTGAGGTATGTGCATAGGTGTAGTATGAGATCCCCCATCTTCTGAGTCCCAGGAGCTGTATTTCCACACAAAGAGGGACTGTAACTACTGAAAGAGATGTGCTGCTTTAAGGAAAGAAATTAGTGCAGAGCACTACAGTATATAGGGATTGCAAGAATAGAATTAAGAAATCAAAAGAGGGCCTAGAAACCAGGATAGCAGCATAAGCTGCAGATAGTACCAATGCCTTCTTTTAGTGCTAAAATGGAAACAGGGAATGGTGTGTGTATTGGAGCTCTACAAACAGGTGAATAGGGTAGTACCTCTGTGGAAATCAGGTGCAATGTCTGATATGCTGAGCAAATACTTTGTTTCAGTGTTCGCCAAAGGGCCCAAAAGGTGTAGAATGCACATTAGTTAGGCTCATATTATCAAAGGTAATCATCATGCAACATGTGGATATCATATCTGCTTTAGTAGTGGACTACCCAGCAAAGATCAGGCCAGAAGAATATCCAGGGGTAGATGGGATACACCCAGTTTCATAGTGGAGCTAAATAAACAAATGGGTAGGACCTCTTGTTGTAATCTATCATGAGTCTGTCTACATAGCTGTTGTGCCAGTTAACTAGCGTGTAGCCAGCGTGGTTCCTATTTTCAAGAAAAGAGAAAGGTTAGACCCTGCAACTATAGATCTATCCAACTGATATTAATGTCAGGTTAGGTCATGGAATCTATTATGGATAGAATAGTGTATCATTTGACAAAGGTTCAGATGATCTCTCATCATGGCCTTATTCATGGCAGGTTATACAACACCATCCTGGTCTTAAAATATCAAGAAGACTTCAGCAAGTGGACCACTAATCAGATTCATACAGTCTTAAATTCAAAGAATCAAAACGCAACTTGATACACTCAAGTGGGAGAAACAGATGTAGGACTATACACTTTGTGGGGCTCCTCTTGATTCAGTGGAGGAATAAAAGGACCTGAGTCATAATGGACAGGGCTTAAAACATGACAAGCAGTGTGTAATTGCTAGTAAGACTGGAAAAATGCTACATTTAGGGTGCATTAAAAGAGGATGGCCACCAGATCAGGAGAGATAATCTTACCTTTCTTATAAAGTCCTGGTCAGTCCCCACCTGTGTGCTGTGTGTGAGTTATATAATAGACAAAGGATAGTGAGGAATTAGAAAATATGTACTGCTGGGCCACCATAATCATCAGGGTATGGAGGACAGAAGCTTCTATATGAGGATAGCTAGAGACCCTTAACCTGTTTAGAATAGGAGATTAAAACAGTGCATTCAAAGGTAGGACTGGGTGCCCTCCTTGCAGCTAGCCAAAATCATAGACAAATAGAGAAAAGGAACACACTCTCTGGGTTACAAGTATTTGAAAAATGGACAACTGAAGCATTCAGATGAAGTTATAAGTGCAAAAGCACTGACAGAATTATTCACCTTCAGAGGCTAATGCCTTTGACTTCAAAAGTGCTCCGTGATGAATGCAGTTTTGTTAACAGGAAACTAAAACAGTTGTAGTTAGCTAGAAATATCTTAATCTAGAACCTGCTAGCAGCCACCCTAGACCTGCAGCATTGCTCATAAGAGCTTCATCAGGGGTTAAGGTATTTCTAGTTAACTACAACTGTTTCAGTTTCTTGTTAAAAAGTGCACTCATCACTTAGTGCTGCTGTTGTCGAGGGCATCAGTTTCTGAAGGGAACAGGTCTGTCAATGCTTTTGCATTGATCCTTTCATCTGAATGCCTCAGTTGTCCATGTTGTTCAGATACTTGCAACCAGGAAGTGGGTTCCTTCTCTGTGTGTGTCTACAGACTTAACTGTCCCTGATTATGAGGGATGTCTCTTAATTTGCAATCCAAACATTCCCTCTGCTTCGTTCAATGCTGATGATCTGTCTTACTAAGTATATGGAATTATTATTAATTAAATTCTATCAAACATTAAAAAATCAGATATCCCTGAGATTATGTATGTTATACTAACCTATTATAATTACAGCTTCCTGATTCTAAAGTGTAATTAGTTAACTTGATTTCCATAATATGGATCATTAATCTGATTTCTCTCTTTTTTTGTTAATATAATTTTTATTAAAGAATTCTCCATAGTCTCCACGATCCAGTGTAATACAGGAAAAAAGTGAAATGCAAACAGCAAAAGGTAGTCAAGTGTCTATTACAAGCTTACTTTAGCAAAAGTGGGGGAGAATAAAAGGCAGAGGTCACCACCCCTTTGGGCCAGCATGGGGTTGACTGAGTACTATATTAATAGAACCTAAATGTAGTCTACCCACTGTTCCAAATTGCAGATATAAATACTGTTGACATCTAACAGAGGCAGGGGATGGGGTACCATAGGAGAGGATCTATCACCCCACTCACCTCTGAGAGGCCATGAGCCCTATACATTTCTATAAGGGTTCATGTGAAGAATGCCTGGGCTTTCCCACTGCATATGCTGGTGTCATAAATGACTGTATTTTATGGGACAAACTCTTTATCCTTCTCTGTCACCTGGAGGAGCCTCCTCTTTCGATGTGATGAGCAAAGCTCAGCTCAGACATTAAGGTGGTAAGCTATTTTCTCCATTCTGTAAATGTCATTAACAGTACCATGACTGGCTGTCAGTGTGGGAACCTGCAGATATAATCACACCCTAATAAGTAATTTTTTAGTGGCAGTAAGCAATACATCCAACAATTAGCAAGTATCTGAGTCTCTAAACCCTTTATGGTATTGTAGGAGAAAAAAACTCATAGAACTTAAAGTATATGGTCTTCCACAGAGTTCTGCTAGCTCCAATCACAAAGATTCAAAAAAAGCATGAAGGACTGGACAGTCCCACATAACGTATGTGGTGTGCTCTCAGTTCTCTACAACTCTTACAGCAAGTGGTATCTCCAGAAGCAGGGTAGTGTCTGTTTATGACCAGAGTCTGAAAATATCAAACTAGCTGTTTCTTTGGATATTGTTGCCCCAGCTTAGAACTTGTCATCTTGGTTACCTTTTGGCAGGCCTACTGCCAATCTTCCTGGGTAATTGTGGTGCTTATCCTGTTCTGTCACAACAACTGTACATCCCGAGTGGAGTCCCCCCAGGTGTCCACCAGGGCTCTATATAAAGTGGAAATCATGTAAGCTGAGTGTCCTGTTTTAAACAGAATAAGTACTGTGGTAATTAGTGCAGGGTGAACATCTGTTGTCTGAGCTCCCATGGGAGTGAAGTATAAAAATGCCTAAGCTGGAGGAGTCTATAAAAGTCAGCCTGTTACAGGACGAATGTGTCCTGCATCTCCAGAACAGATTTAAAGGTAATCCCCCATTTGAATTGGTAAAGATATTGTAAGGAACAGTGTCCTCAGTCCTAACAGGCTGAGTCAATATTAGCAGGATGGAAACCCTGTAAGTAGGAGACCGAGCAGAGTAAGGAAAGGAAAGGAAAGGAAAGGAGAGGAAAGGAGAGGAGAGGAGAGGAGAGGAGAGGAGTAAAATGCTTTATGGACAGAGCCAAATCTGTAGTGGATATTTAAGCTGGGGATTAGCAATAGGTAAGGTCCTAAACAATAAACTGGCATTATAAATGGCTTTAATGAAATCAGGGTATCAAAACAGCAAATCCTCCATGTTTCACCAATGTGTTCTGGGGGTAGCCATTTGTCTTAGGACTGTAAAGCAAAGCTGCACTACCCAGTGATAAAGTTGCAGATTCAAGGGGAGGAGTCCCCATTTGACTTGTATGAACAAAGAGTGTGCCACCAAACCTACAGTCTCTGATCAGCCCACATGAACCAGGGTATTTTTCTGTTCCATTATGAAATGCTGAGTTAGGGAGAGGAATCAGCACATTTAAAAATGAATATAAGAGTCTGGGGAGGGTAATTATCTGAATGACCTCGTTATGTCTTTAGAGGGTGAGCAGTAAGGAGTTCCAATTTGCTAGGTCTTGCACCAATTATTAATGTGATTTCACAACCCCCTACCCCCAAGATGTGTGTAAGAGGCTTTACAGATATACTGAAAAGGGTAAAGCAGCCTGTGTAAAGTATTGCTTGTCTTCAGCTCCAGTGCTCTGAAAATGACAATTTCTGATGTTAAAATTAAACAGTTTATTCCACATGAAAGACATTCAGTGGGATAATGAATTCTATGTATGTGCACTTCAAAGTCAGCAGTTCATCTTTTAATTAAGATTTTGTCAATCAATTTTGAAACCTCATTAAGTCAGGACTGCCTTTCAGGTGCAAGCATGTTTTAAAGACTGTCTCCTAGATAGACTGAAAAAAAAAGAACTTTAATTAAAGGATGGGAAAATACACACAAATTCCAGGAAATGCTTTTTTTTTTACTTTTGAATACGTGACCTAAGACTCTAAAACCAGCTATACATAGATGCAGAATGTCCAGCATATTATTTCTGCAGAATAATACAGTACATAGAGCTATGGAGTTATCTCTATTACATTAACTACAACCTTCATGCTGCATTAATACAGTAATATGTTTCACAGCAATTTTAAATAACTATTTTGTCTGAACTTTAAATTCTGCAAGCTTATTTTATCATAATTACAATTATGCTTACATGAAATTTCACCAAAATTTAATTTTCAGATTGCTGCATCTAATTTTAAAACAACTTTTTCAGATTTCAACATATTTGTAACATAAATTCCTATACCACATAGGTATGAGTTCCATGTTTCAGATCCATAGCTTTACAGTACAGTAAGCTAAAAGCAGCCAATATTCAAACAAATTAAAAAAAACAATATTGCAATCACAGGAAGTAAACTGCAGATCTTAACTGCTGTTGAAATTTACATTATAGGAATCATTTATTTTAACTGGATTTTATGGAATGTTAAAGGTGTAATTTGTATGTGCTTTATATTTCATGTGCAATGCCTTGGTCTTCTGGAGAGGCATTTTACAAATAAAGTTATTATTATTATTATTATTAACTCTCTGTGACCTGGAAACTAGACAATGCAATGTTATAGATTTTGGCAGTATAGTAAACCCACAAAATAAGGCTGTTGTGTAGCAACTTTTAGCTTTTTTGCTTAAAGGTTGCCCAAGTTATGAGCAGCCCAAATATGCAAGATAACTTAAGTACAGTACTTAAAAGATAAATGTTATGCATTTTTTTGCAAATAGTGACATTTTATTAAAGTTTGTTGAAGCCATATCCATAAGTTTTCTTAGTCTTATACCTAACCTCCCACAGAGGAGGAAGTAAATAGCCATGTAGAGTGTTAATATGGTTACATTCAAAATACTAAAGGTAGCAGGAGAGCTAATGTGTCATTTCAAGAACATGATGCTAATGTGGATGGGGTGATTTGCCTGCCTGCAGTGCAGATCAAATGGATGTAGTACATAGCCAAGCACTGTAGCTAGATAAAGGAGATAACTGTTTTTGTCCATTGTGGTATAAACAATTCAGTGATAAAAGTCTGTGAATTAAGCATGTTCCTATAGGAAAAGGCATCCCATGTGACTTTGCTTGACATCCTCATGGCCCTTAGGCCTTTGAGGAATGATAGAAAAGTATTAAGCAAGATTATTCCTGCTCATAGTCTATTGAAAGAAGGTCAGTCTTCTTTTTCTGGCTAAGAAGAGGGTATTCTGAGGCAGGGAGTGCCTGCATCCACAAGACTGGCTGTTGCTATGCCAGTATGGGGGTTTACTGGTCAGGAGAATGGATATAATTTAAATCAAAGAACAAGAGAGGAATCTAGTACAGGAAATCACCAGTGCAAGAAGTTAGATTGGGGAGGTCACCAAGAGAAGGACAGTAGAGCTGGGTGGCACAACAATAGTAGATCCTTAGCTGGAGCAAGGAAGTAGTGAGGCAACAATTCCCACTTAAATGCAGATTATATGGGAGTAACACCCAGCAGAACTGAGTAGCCTGTGAGTCTGTGGAAGGCCAGGACTTAAAGGAAATTGATAGCTGGTGGGTGAAAAATGACTGGGATCCCAAGAAGAAGAAATGTCATTTATTCTACCTGGTAGTCTTGTGGTTCCCTCTCTGGTCTCCTTGATGCACATGGCAGCCTCTCATTGCTCCTGTACCCATTTGATTCCAATCTCCCAAATGGAGTCTGTGCCTAGCAAAACAATCTGACCCACTGCTGACAGTTTTCCTGGTGGTATCTGGGGCCATCGGAAAAAGTGCTGTAGTTGTTGCACCAGTTGAAGTTGGCAATGTGACTGGCTCTGTGTGCTATTAACATACCAACTCCATACATAAGCCCAGTGGTGTGGCGGTCTGAGGCACTAGCACCTTACCTATTGTCATGTTGGTGATGCGTATTTGGAAGGGACTTGGGTCACTGGGGATCTGTCTTGGCAGGAGAGGATAGAGCATCTGAGGGACTGCTCTCCTCTCCTGGTGTGAGAAGGTATGTTGGTTTGTCATTCAAATATCAGCAGGTGGAGACCTGGTGGCAGTATAGCATGAGCAGCCAGAAAGAGAGGGTGTCATAGCATAAGTCATGTGTCTGTGACTTCACGTGCATTCATGATGCTTTAAGGAAAGGGTTGGGGAAAAATAAATCTGGATAAAGACCTCAAGGGGTTTGTGAATCCCTGCCTTCATGTCCCAAGCCTGTGCTACCACCCATGTCCCTGCCTTCTGTCCAAACCCATTTGTCTTATGGGATGGGGAGAGGACAGATCTCCTCTTTCTGGTCTCCCCACAAGAGGTAGAATTGTGGAATTACCCTGACTGATGATGCAGTAGGTCCCAGGGGAGGTGGTGGCCAGTATGGGGATGCAGAGACAGGGCTGATAAGTCACCCTTGGACTCTGGAGGATAAAGAACCAATATGGCAAAAACATTTATATATCAGCTCCACTCCTCCCACACAACAATGTACTTTGTTGTGTGGAGGCATGAAAGGGCCACCTTGACTTCATCTGAGCATACAGTAGCTCAAGGGGGTCATAAGCAAGAGAGTAATGGTAAATTGTATTAAAATGATTTACCATTGGCCCGGTGGTGCAGAGAGTTGAGGCATTGGCACCTTACCTCATGTCACACCAGCAGCTCGGGTTTGGGAATGGACTCAGGTGCCACGGGGTCGGCAGGGATAGGAGTTGGATCAAGCATCCATAGGATTGCTCTCCTCCCAGGGGTGGGCTGGGGGAAGGCATCACTCTGTAGCGGCCTGAGGTGGAGACCAGAGGAAGCACAGATGTAGTACAAATTGGGAAGCTGAAGCTAAACAAGAAACATGGCATCTCCATCCACCAGGATGATGGCTGCCCCAGACCGGTGCCTTCTCGGGACTCTGTTACAGTGAACCTGACTGCAGCAGCACCCAGGGCCAATGCCTAGGCAGCCAGGCCCTTTCTCCTTGGAACAGGAAGACCCACCTGACGGAGGGCAATATTGGGTTACCCTGAGGTGGCTGCAATATGCAGTCTGGATCGGCAGTGGAATCGAGAGAGGTGCAGGTCCTTGGGGGTAATTGGCATGAAGGGGATTAGGTGGGGAGGGAAAAACAAATGATTTACCACTCGTCATGCATGATTGAAACATTTACCTTTAGTTTCAGTAATAAAGAATGAAATAAGTCAAATAGAGAAAATGAATGGAATATGAGCTAAACTGTATCTGAATATTATATATTTTTATATGGAGCATTTTCCTCCATTGGGCATATCATCTTTAGGGATATTCCTTGGTCCCTGGGATATACCCTGCCGAGATCTGGTGTTCTCTTGTCCCCTGAGTGATGCACCATCTAATAACTTAAATAGCTTCAATTCCATAGGATGGGGCTCCAAGGAGGGACATCCTCCCCACCACTGAGGCAGTCCATCATATGGAGAGTCAAGGTGCTATTTCCCAAGAGAACCAGGATCTTCAGCCATCATTTAGACAGTCATGGGATTTTATAACCTGTTTTCTCTCCTGGCCTTTCTCCTCCCCTGACATGGGTGGGGACTACTGATGGCCTCAAACACACACAGTGACAACTAGGGAAGAAGCATGCTCCCCTGACCCACCACAGGAGTTGCTGTGGCATCATGTGACCAACATCTTCCTTCCTGACTGCATCACACTGCCAATTGACAGCCACCTTCTAATGCAGTGAGAGAAGTTTGTAGCCCAAATCCAGGACACTTGCACACAGGACACCAGCACATGAAAGACTACCACTGGGACATTGGGCTGCCCTGAATAATATATTTTAAGACATTTTTATAGTTACTGTAAAGTTAATGAAAGGCACAATGATCTAAGGATCCTGTTGAGAAAATCTGGAACCAGCACATTTATTTATACACCAAAATTACAGTACAGTATTTGGCTTTCCCTTTTACAAAAGAGCCCGGAAACTATTTTTATCCTACCTTTCCTTAGTGTTTGATGAAATCTATACATTTTATAACAAATGTGCAGCATTTCAGCAGGGTTTGCTATGGTCTTTTAAATCAAGGTCATGCACTTCTCGAAAGTCCATGGAGAGAAGATAGTGAATGAGGGCTGTGCCCCTTGAAAAGATTTTTCCCATGCTCTTCTCTGTAAGTCCCTAGATAAGCAAGGGCTGCTTTGATGATGTGTCATTTCTTAAAAGATGTGGAAAAGAAAGGAAAAAGGTATTCTTGCCCTAAGTGAACTCTAGTTATTTAAGATTATACTATGTGCATTTCTTGAGCACAGGCTTTATTTATCTACATGACTGTTTGGGTCAACAAATTTTCAAGATAAGATAAAAAGATCCCTTAAGGGTTTCTCTGTAATGATTTTTAGATTAAAAAGGTAGTGCCTTCGAAGTAGATTGACTTTTAATAGTTTGCATTTCTGGTGTCCTATCTCTCAGTTGCTACAAAGTATTGTATACCTCTGCTGCTTAAAACACTGACTATAATGAAAATAAATAATGTGACATAACTAGGAATTTATACTTGCCAAGCTGAACAGCATGAGCATTCCCAAAGTCTCTTTCTTTCTCAACAAGACAAACCTGTTGCAGGAAAAACAAACTCTGGTCAGAGCCAATTTGGCTGTGGAGAGCTTTTGGGATGTTTTCACCCATTATTTCTAATGAATTTGTCCAATGCAGATCTGCTGAGATGCAGTTTCAATGTGGTCTTCCTTTTACACATTTTTACAATGTGTTTTCCTAGAATAAGCCTGCTGATTGCTATATATTTAGCCTGGATATTTCACAGAAGACATGGCATCTTACTTTCAGTGGGGCTCTACATCTACACACAATTATGCTACATTGTATAACATGAGAATACACTGAAAACAATATTTTACATCTGGACTAGGCTACCCTGAATAAATACATTATAAAAATACTAAAATCATGACTCCACTGAAAACAAGATATTGCATATAATCTGAAACATCCTCACTAAACACTGTGCAAAAACTGGAAAAATGAAGATCCATATGACAATGAGATGTAGAATATCACCTGTGCTATCCAGGATACAAAATATAGGATGAGAAATATTTAAAGGAAATGTACTGAGCACTAAACTTCACTTTGCTCACTGACGTAAACAAACAGTTTCTTTATTGTTTTATAACATATTAGATTGCAGTATGTATTTCAAATGTTATTGCCATGAGGATGGTATGTCTGTGTGTGTGTGTATTTGCTATAGCTCAATATATTTTTACCCAAAAAGTATAATAAAAAATGCCTGCTGATTACTATTTATTTTGCCTGGATAGTTCACAGATCTGGCACATGTCTGAGACAGTTCTTATCAGGTAGTGTCTTAAGAGGTTAAAAAAAACAGTGTAAATCATTTGTTGCTGGGAAACGGTGATATTTATGAGGTATGAATCTTTCTTGAAAGACAATAACTTCCCAACTGAAGCCAGTAGCAAGAAAATGTTTAAATGCTAAGTATTTAAATGTGCAAGTTGTTGCATTTCAATGGGGGTAAACAAATCTCCAATTTAATAGGCAATCAGTATTAACAGGCTGTTTCAGTTTCCAAATGGCTATCTGATAAGAATTTGGAGTTCTGTCTCCATTGTTCTAAAAAGAAAGAAGGAAGTATTTTATTTCAAGTGGTATAGTGATTTATAGGTGTGGAAGGATACATTGAAAACTCAAAAAATGTGTTCCGTGGTATTCCATTTTTCCAGCTACAGCCAGCAAGATGGCTTTAGGCTCTTCCCACAGCCATAAAAATGGGGGTAATGAATAACAAAGCAGTATTAACAAGTACTGAAGCAATCTTCCTTTATTTGATATCAGAAAGGCAATAGTTTAGCAGGGATTGCTGAATGACTACCACTGGATCAGGGACCCTTCAAGGAATCAGAATGTTGCACATTTAGATATCCATGCCTCTGAGAAATGTTTTGAAGAAAGATTTCTAGCAGATATGTTTGCAAAGCAAACATTTTTAACACCTTAACTTGCCAGTGCTTAAAACATACTGCTATATGCTTCAGCTTCCTAACCATACCTTATCACCACCAACACAGTATTTATACTTAAGTTTCATAAAATTTAATCTCTCACCTTATCTCCTTTCTTTTTCTTTACTCAGTGTCTTTTGGGCCTCTAATGCCCTGATACCCACATTGAGAGAAAAGGCAGAACTTCTGCAATTCCTGGGTCTGGCTCCCAGTGACATGGCCTGCACCTTTCCTGGCCAGCATAACAGCTTCATAGTCTTCCCCCTACCCCTCCACATCACTGTTCACTCCACATGATCCAATAATGTCTTAAAAAAGTTTGGGAGCCATGACCATAACTGCTCACTCTCCTCCTCACTCACTTGATGGTAGTATGAAGGATGCTCCTCATACTCTTGTGTGTGGCTACCAGCTACCGCTGTACCACTCTTAGTCATCATTTTTAACTGCTTCATCCCCCAGTCACTTCACTGTTCAATCTAACAACTTAGAAAAACAGCTTTTTTTACCATGGCCGTTGCTACTCTATCTTTCTTAATCAATGGTGACATGCTGGATGCTCCTTTAACTCTTGTGCATGTGTGCTCTCAAATGCCATTGAAGGGTGCTAGCTCTCTCACCCTCACTCTCTGTCTTCAAAACAGCTACATCCCTTCTCTCTCTCAATGCCCACATTTTCTCTGTCTGTCAGCAAATGAAACAAATTAAGAAAATACTATGAAACAAAGTTAAAAAGTAGTATATTTATAAAATGGCCATTAAGTTACTTACAATGGTGCCACATACTGGCCACATATTGGCAAAAACCACAAACATTCAAGAAGGCATTTTTTTACTTGAAACACTGGAATTATTTTATTATATGTGTATCATTTGGGATGTTTAATGACATGCTTTAACATTGTGCCCAATTTATTAGCTGAAGAAAACACTCTGGGTGGTGGTTGTAATGAGTTAATGCACTTTCAAGTGCTGATAGCTCACGGTTCAAACACCTTGTGCCTCACAATGCACTTAGGTGTGCTTTAACCCATGACAAAAATCCCATTGTATATTATTGCTTACTTATTCAATAAAGAATGGGAAAATGTTTGAGCAAAGCTAATTTTCAGTGGTGCCTTTAGCAGAATGAAATAATACTAATGTAAATGTTTCAATAGTACAGCCACAGAAGTTTCAGTACAATAATAAATATAATAATAATAATAATAATAATAAACATTATTTATATTGCGCCTTTCAAATACCAAGGTGCATTCCAAAAAGATTAAATACAAAGAAAGCATACAAACAGTAATATAAAAACTATTAAAAACACATACAAAACATTAATCAAGAACTCCATATGCCTTATTCCATAAAAAGGATTTAAGAGCCTGTTTAAAATTCCCCACGGACGAACACTCCCTTATCCAATGTGGTAGAGAATTCCAAAGGGTTGGTGCCACAAACATAAAAGCCAGGCACCAGCTGATTTCAATGTAACCCTAGGAATCTCCAGCAACCCCTTGTCAGCTGAGCGGAATGACCTCACAGGGAGGTAAGGAGTCAGGAGATCTTTCACATAGTCAGGGCCCAGATCATGTAGGGCTTTAAAAGTCAGTAATCCAGCTTTGAAGGTGATCCGCCACTGAAATAGTAGCCAGTGTGGATCCCACAGCACTGGAGAAATATGAGATGTTCTAGGAGTACCTGTAAGTACTTGAGCTGCGGAATTCTGCACCAGCTGAAGGTGATGGATATCAACCCCCGGAAGCCCAAGGTAAAGTGAGTTGCAATAGTCCAGGCGTGAGGTCACAAAGGCATGGATCAGAGTTGGCAGATCACTGGAACGAACGAGGTGCTTGATTCTGGCAATGTTTCTCAGATGATAAAATGAAGATTTTACCACTGCTGACACTTGAGATCATAAAGTCAGCCCAACATCTAAGTTCACCCCCAGATCTCGCACTCATTCAGAGACCGGTAAATCAACATCCCCACAAAACACCCCAGAGGGGGAGCCGGCCACAGGTCCCCCTATCCGGTTGGTGATCCAGATCCAAAACCAACACCTCGGTCTTCCCAGAATTCAACTTCAACCAACTGGACCTCATTCAATCCTGAATTTCCTCCAGACAGCTATTAAATACCGAGACAGCTCCTTCCTGGTCGGGTGCAAAGGACAGGTACAGTTGGGTATCATCTGCATAGCAGTGAAAACCCAACCCGTACCATCTCACAGTGTCTCTGAGGGGAAGCATGTACACCGCAAACAACATGGGGGACAGTATAGAGCCCTGAGGGACCTCACAAAAAATAGAGAAGTGATCAGAGGAAAAAAAACCTGGCACCACCCTCTGAGATTTTCCAGGGAGGTATGATGTGAACCATCTGAGCACAACCTCAGAGAGTCCACAAATACATCTCAGGCACTCCAAAAGAACCCCATGGTCGATGGTGTCAAATGCTGATGATAGATCCAGTAACACCAGAACAGACCATTTTCTCTGGTCTCTAGCCATCAGGAGATCATTGAGCACCCGAACCAGTGCAGACTCGGTACTATGCCTCTTACGGAAACCTGAATGGAGAGGTTCATAGATGCTATGGATGGTCAAATGGTTCTCCAACTGGGCTGCTAACACCTTCTCGATCACCTTCCCTGCAAAGGGGAGGTTCGAGATAGGTCTGTAGTTAGCCAGACATTCTGGGTCCAAAGACGATTTCTTCAACAATGGTGTCACCACTACCTCATTCAAGGACAGGGGATATTCACCCGAGTCAAGAGAGGACCAGTCTATCTGTGCTAGATCCAGTAGAATAGAATCTCCAAACCCTAAAATTAGGGGTGTGGGACCTGGATCTAAACTACAGGAGGTAGGACGCAGCCTCTGGACAATTCGCATAACATCCACAATTTCCGGGCAGTCGAAGGTACTCCAGTAAAACAAAGGGATAGTGACCTGATCTTGGGCACCCGCAACTAGTATAGAATGTGTCAAACAGATATCTGCCGTAATGTCAGCCACTTTATCAGCAAAGAACCGAGCAATCTCATCACATTGTGATTGTGACAGTGCTCTCCGGAGCTGTAGACAGGTTGGGTTGCACAATCTGTCCACAGTTTTGAAAAGCTGAGCAGGTTGGTTCTGCATGGCAGAAATTTCCCTGGACAGAAACTCTGCCTTCTTATGGGAGATTTCTGACTGATAGAATTGATAATGTTCTAGCAGTCTAAGGTGGTCAGCATCCAGGCCAGACCTCCACCAGCAACGTTCTAACCTGCGTCCATGTCACCGCAAATCCCTCAAAACCCCATCAAACCATGGGGTTCGAGGTCAGAGGGAGAGAGAACGCACATGAACTGGAGCAATAGAATCCAGGGCAGAGGTAATGGCAGTATTATAAGCCACAACCAGTGCCTCTGGATCATTGCTATGCACAGGAAGTTCTGATTGGTCAAGAACCACCACAAGGCCAGTAGAGGAAACATTCCTCAAAGGGCGGAACTTGACCATCTCCACAGGGGTCGGCCTACAAGGAGGGGTGCCAAAGTTTAATCTCACAGTGTAATGATCTGACCAACTGACTGGTTCCACCCCCACATCAGAGGTCTCGATCCCCAGGAAGAAGACCAAGTCAAGAGAATGGCCAGCTTTATGAGTAGCAGTGGTAAGCACCTGTGTTAGGCCCAGTGAATCCATTAACTGGAGGAAGTGTTGTCCAAATTGTGAGAGTTCATTGTCGATCCATGCATTAAAGTCACCCAGGACCATCAGCCTGGGGGACTCAAAGCCAGGTCAATGATGAATTCTGCTACTTCCTTAAGGAATTGCTTCTCATCTTCTGGTGGACGGTAGATGAGAGCAATTCGACAGCCCACACCTGTTACAATGGCACATTCAAAAGAAGAGGTCTCCTCAACTGGTACACTAGTGAGATCCAATTTGGTCTTAAAACAGACCACAACCCCACCCCCTGTGGTCCAACCTTGGGCGATGTATCACCGTATACCCGGCTGGAATTGCGGCCTCCAATACCGGTCCTGCATTATTATCCAGCCAGATCTCGGTGATGCAAGCCAGGTCCGTCGAGGCAACAAGATTTGAAATTATTGCAGTCTTGTTCCAGATGGACCTGGCATTGCACAACATTGCCCAGGTTAGACAGAACTCCTGGACTGCCCCAACCACCTGCCCATCACTAAGAAAGGTGCCCTTGGGTATGGGGACCAAACAAGATGGCCCATGATCTAGGCTCCACTTCACCCCAGGGCATCTCCTGGGCTTAGTCACCCTAATGGGAGTGCTCCACTCATCTCACCTCCACTGTTCACCCCTCCATCCACCAATGGGTGTACAGCCCTACCGATGGTGTCAGTCAGCAGGAGCAGGGCGGCAGGTGGGTGGGGTGCTGCCACCCGCCGCTGACTGGGGGGAGTTGGGCGGTGGGGATCGGTGGGCAGCTGGGGAGGGGGGGTCCGCTGGACCACCAGGGATATAGGAATCATTATACTTTTACTGAAGCCCGTGATCGGGCTGATAGCAGTCCACTGGACCACCAGGGATATAGGATTCTTCTTTTAATTTACTTAAGCCCGCGATTGGGCTAAGAGCAGTCCACTGGACCACCTGGAAAAGAAATGTTTATTATTTTACTGAAGCCCACAATCAGGCTGACAGCGGTCCACTGGACCACCAAGGATATAGGATTCTTCTTTTATTTTACTTAAGCCCGCGATCGGGTTGACAGCAGTCCACTGGACCACCAGGGATATCGGATTCTATTATTTCATACCAATGCCCAGCGATCCAGGCATTGAAGAACTTTTCCTACAGAGGTGCTGCGGAGCTGGGTTGCCACCCACAGGTGGCATCTGCCGTGTTGTGCCCTGCAATACGGAAGCTCACCTGTGGGTGGCTGGCGTTGCTCCTTTATTTTTGGATCAACTTTATGCGGTGCAAGTAGGGTTGTGCATGCATGGCTCAGCACATCCAGAAGCCAGACTACTGGGATGTGCAGGTATGCATGGGCACACCACCCCCACCTGCCCCTACATACATTACTGATGCGCTCCAGTGCATCGGGATTTGTGCCAGGCGCAATTCCTGTTTGAATATCACACCGGGGTGCAACCCTTTTGAATATCTGGCCCCCAGTATATTGTTTTTTGTCCCTTTTGAATACAGCTTTTTCCTGCCCATTATTCAGTTTTTAATTATTAAACCGTTTCAGAATCCAGTGACTCCAGTCAAGTAGAAGCCCTGATGGGAAGCTTCATTGTAGGTTTCAGCATAACTGATGTCACTGGGTTCCATAAATCATACTGTAAGTAATTAAAAGTGAATAGTGGGAGGAAAAATTGACAGCATTAGCACGAGACACTAAATAAGGGAATACAGGACTATTTCAAAACAAACACAAAATAATAGACTGGGGTCATTAAACAACAAACTTCACATATGCCCTATATAAAAATTATATTAAACAAGCAAACAATAGGGATTAAAGTATGTTCTCTAAGAGGTTATTGTGTCATGTGGTACAGCCAAGTTACTTAACCACAGACGAGGTTGTTAATGCCCAAATTATTTAAAAGGAATGCTGTGTGCATGTGTTTGAAATACAATTTAGAAGTGAGTAATAATAAAATAAAAAAAACTATTTATTTCTTACTCGTTTCTAATTTGAAATAAACTCATATACCCACATCCTTGCATGCCTTATTGTGATTATGCAATGGGCTTGTGTAAAATAAGTTTTAATATGTGTTTAATTATGTTTTGTTTTATTCTTTTTAATAAGTGCCCTTCCTCAGTTGTAGGTTATTGGTGGATTGACCCATAGGTAAAGTCCTATGCTGACCAATCAGGTTACATTAATTTTTATGTACTCTGTTTAATTTAGGAAAAATACATGACAGGGTGTGGCGTAACATGAGACCCTGCAAATTCTCGGGGCCATTATGAGTCCAAACGGCTGCAGTCCTTGTGACTCATGCAGCCAAGAAGTGGCAATGCAACACACTCTGGAGTGTATTATTATTGTTATATAAAGGTTTTTGTGTATAAAATGTTAACAAAATATAAATATCTTTATTGATTTTGTACAGTGCAGGTATACATTTTGAAAAATAGCTCCCTTAATGTATTATATGGCCAGTAAGCAGGATGAGGTTTGAAAATTTTAGGAGGATGGTCATTTCTGAATTTGGATATACTGTAGTTGGCCAGCTCATTCTTGTTGCATGGTGGAATCTCCTATTGAAATGTCAAAGCAATGCAAAACACTGGGGCAGGAACTGGATGTTGCCTGGTGTCACAGGTCACTAGAACCATTGCTTTGCAGCTGAGGTTAAACTGATTAGAACAGAACTAAAGTTAGATATTGGAAATATCCCTTTATAGGTGAACAACTAGATCAGAGCCAGATGGGCATGAGGCAAAATGCATTGTGTCAGCCGCAAATACGTGTATATTTGAGGAAACACATGTTATGTGCTGGTCATTTAGTATTTTTATCATTGTATATTTTATTGGTTTAATAAAATATAACATTAACAGAATAACATACGTAACACAAGCAGTACTTGCAAATGGTAATAGTAAATGCTATAAATCTAACGTGCCTGGTATAGACAACATTCTTAGTTTTCAGGGGAAGAGTGTATGGAAAAGAAAAAAAAAACAGAAAATATATACATTTTTAGTGAATAAAAAATTAATTACCTTAAAAGTTAGTAAATAATTTTAGAAAAGATGCCTACTTTTTTTTTCAAAAGTTGCTAATTTATCTATAATAGAGTAATTGATTCTATTGTTAGTGACAAACACATTTGATTGACCATTCCAGTAGAGATGGTACATTTGAAGTTTTCTAATTTCTTAAGAGGATGCACTTAAGACCCAGGACAGCTGATGAAATCCAGAGTTTCTTGTCATTTAAGAAAATTGGAAACAGAATACAGCCTGAGGACAGAACTTGGGGCAACACCTGATCTGAAAAGGAGTGGAGGGGAGAAGGATTCTCCTATGTGGATTACTTATGATCTGCCCTCTGGATATGAGCTGAACCATTTAACTGCTAGGTCAGATAGTCCAGCACATACAGTATACAATATAGTAAGCAGCATCAAAGACTTGGGTCACTTGACAAAGATAACATCAGTAATCAGGCCTTGACCCATGATGTCATTGAAGCTGTGAGGGGAGAACAGTTGAGTGGGACTTCCTGAAGCTAAACTAGAAGGAGTGAGAAAAGAAAAAGAAAGAGTTGAAACAGAGCCAGGTGTTATTTTTATATTAAACTTCATAGTTACTGTTTTCAGAATAATATGCGTTAAGAAGAACTAAACATGAATATGGATAAATATTCAGTTCTGCTGATAAAAGAAAATGACATTAATACAACTCAAACTGTGCAGAAGAACTAGTCCTATCATGAGGGATACAACTAAAATAAAGTTATACAGCTAGTATATACAGTATCTACTGAGTTAAGATGCAGTTCAATTAATTCACAATTCCATCCCATTTGTTTTTATAAAACATAGAACCATAGGATTTTGGCAGCAGTATGAGGCTTTGTTGTCTAATGAGTCTGCTTGATGTGGAGGTACTGTATATGTTCTTATAGGTTAATGCCTCTCCACCCCCTCCCATGTCATCCTAACCTATCTCTGTACTTGTCCAACACCCTACTGAAACTTTCCATAATTGTAGTTTTAGCCACCATCTCTGGCATCTTGTGCCAACATTCCACCACCCTCTCTGTAAAGTAGTACTTCCTGGTATCCCCACTAAATTTGCCCACTCCTCACTAAATTGCAGCCATTCCCTATCATGCTTTTATTTTTGTTGTCCTGAACTGTTCTTTAGATTCCACCTTGTTAATACTCTTATATATTTGAAGGTCTTTATCATGTCCCCTCTCTTCTTCATGGTCTCCATGGAGTACCTGCTTAGGCTCTCCAACTTCTGCTCAAACATTTTCCTTGCTGCCCCTGAATCATCTTTGTTGCTCTTCTCTGCAATGCCTCTAGCTTGTTTATGTCCTTCCTCAGATAGGGATACCAAGACTTGACACAGTGTTCCAGGTGCAGCTGCTGCCACATCAGTGTTCTTTAAAAGGCAAGAATAAGATTCCTTCGTCCTGCTACATAGTCTGTTTATGGAGCCCAACATTCTGTTATCTTTCTCCACTGACTTACAGTACTACATTGTGCAGATGGCTTCAGGGTGTTCATAATTGCTACACCCAATCCTTTTCTTCTTCTTCGGTTTGATGGCCACCCCCAATCTGTTCTCAACCCACAGGTTCTTCCTCTCTGTATTCACAATCCTGCAATTCTTGGTATTGAAGCCCAGCTGTAGATTCTGGACCACCTCACTAGCATTTCCAGCATTTCCAGGTCGTCCTACATCTCCCCTGACCTCCTCCTCACTGTCAGTTCTGCCACAGAGCATGGTGTTGCCCACAAACAGCAGATTTTGCCTGTAATGCTATCTCCAATATCACTGAAAAATGCATTAAACAACACTGACCTGACCACTGGGTGTGGAACCGTACTTGTGACTTCATTCATGCCTGAGTGTTCTTCATGTACTACCATCTCTATGCACCCCCCAGCAAATTACACACCCATGCAGTTATTTTGACTGCTACCCCAAGGCCCTCTAGCCTACTTGTTAATTTTCTCTGAAGGAAACTCAAAGGTCATGCTAAAGTCCAGGTACAGTATGTATACTGCCTTATCACTATCAATGGACCTAGTGACCCAGCTGAAGAATTTAACGTGACCTCCCTACCAGAACCTGATGCTGCCTGTTGTCCTGCAGCCCATTAATGTCAAGTAATTCTACCAGCCTTTCCATCAGAATGGTTTATATCAGTTTACCAACTATTGAAGTCCAACTTCCTGGCCAGTAGTTCCCCTGCTCATCCCTGACATCACTTTTATATAAGTGTACTACCTCTAGTTTAGTTTTCTTTAGTCCCTCGGTGAAACTAGGGACTCAAGGAAGTCATTGTATGGGTCATCTAAGGGTGCCACCTATATCTGTGCCATCTCCCTTTTGTACCCTAGGATGTACCCCATCAGGCCCAGGAGTTTTATCTACCTTCACAACTATTGTCTTTCAAGGACTGTTTCTGTGGCACTAGGTCTGCACTCATCTTTGTGCCCTCCCTTCCCATGTGTACTCACCCCTATGGTAGTGGTCTGTCCTTAGTATTTGTAAATACTGAACAGAAACATTTGTTCAGTATGTCTGCCTTTCCCTTTGCTATACTCCACCCCTCCTCCCCCTGCTTCAACTTGAGAATGCCCACTTTAGTTTGCATTGTCTTCCTACTGTAACAAAAGCAGGCCTTGTACTCTTAACTCTACACTTGGCTTAGCCCTCTTTATCTCCCCACTGGCCCATTCAGTTTTTCTAGGTAGTCCTCCCTGTTTTGATGTTTCTGACTCCTTTGATATTTTCTGAAAGCAGCCCTTTTCTCCCTTACTTCTCTTTTTATACCCTCTGTAAATCATTTTGGTTTTCTTTGTCTTTTCCACTTTCTCTTCTGTCTCAGACAAGAGCTGGTGATGTCCTGAATGTTATTCCATATAATGGTCCACTTCTCTTCCAACCACCTGACACTTCATTGAGTCCAGCCAGGTGTTCTTCAAGCTTTTCTCTCATATCGCTAATGTCTGGCTCTTCTGAAGTCCAGAACACACATGCATTCCTTTCCCAGATCTATCCTAAATCACACTAATAGGTTGTCACCAATACTTTGTGGATCTGTTATGCTGATATCCCAGGTATAATCGCTGTTTGACCGCACAAGGTCCATGGTCCATTAAGGGTTCAAAAAAGTTCCAAAAGAATATCATACTCTCCTAAACCAAATTGTTTAGAAGTTTCTTTTACTTGGTTTTCTTTTTTTTTTTATTTTATCAAAATACATTTCAGTAACTAAATATAATTTTAACTACTACTGTAGCTGCCTGCCATTGACAGTACTAAGATCAGTTTATACCAACACTTATTATTTAAGGGATTTGATTTTGACAACTATATCCATTAAATATGTTGTTATATGTGGTAGAGGATACAGTGGAGATTACAGAGGTTTCTTTGCCCACTTGAAAACTTCTAAAGTCAACATTGATCTGATCCATCTCAAAAAAAACATTGGTTTTGCCATCTTGAATTACACAGACTGGCTGGACCAAGCAATGTAAATACAGTCTGTCTCAAGAATGTCCTGATAATTGCTGAAAAAGCAACTCCTCCTCTGCAGCGTCTGACAACTGTAGTCTGGGTACTGTGCATATAAAAATAACAATTTTGATATACGAGAAGTCCTTTGATATGAGAAAGACATAACAAAAGATTAAAATCAGATTTGAATACCAGAGTTGTAGGTATTGTAGATGAATTTGAATTTTATTTATGTTTTAACAAGATATATATTAGGCAAAGCCTGTTTCAGGACCATCTTGTATACAAACAGCTCATATTATAATAAAACATTATATCAAGTAGACTAATGACTTCCTACATCATGTGGATAGGACAGAGGGCCCTGCCTTATTGCTAGCTTATCATTGAACTTTAGAGATAGTGAGGAAGTGCTAAGTGGGTGATGTACTCCCTCACAATATTGTATGTCCAGTGGAACTGCCCCTTTGGCTGTACTAGCTTACAAGGCAGTTTAGGGATGTTGCTGCATGTCTTCTGCCACCACTTGATTATATAAAAAACAAAAATCAGTCCTGCTCAGAGACTGGGAAGTTCAAACACAATAAACTATGGTAGAGTGCACTTTGGATGGCAGACTTTAAACAGAATTCTCACATGCCAGCAGAAATATTACTTTTATTTTTCAATAATAAGGCTCAATCATGGGTGCTATAAAATAGATTCTGTACTACTGACACGACAGATATTTACAAACAGGATATATATATACAGCAATCAAAAAGCTTTGCCCATTTGAAGGAAAGGAAAAATAATTTAATTAAACCGACAGATGACTTTTAGAATAACCTCAAGATCTAGTCTCACACTAACATCTATATTTACCTGCCAGCTAACATGAAATAACACAAAGCTAGAATATTCTTTCCTCATACAGATGCATTAGTAGTAGACAAAATGTGCACTCCCTTTACAGTATGCAGGACACATACTTCTTGTTATTTCATATGTCAGCTGGCTTAGTTGGTGAGAGGAGAGCTGTTCCAGTCACTGTATGGGCTCCCTGTGGCACCAGCAAATATGGTAAGTGGTGGGTGGCATTGTGATGTATCTGGTGTAGGTGGTTTGGTTTTGGGAGTTGCTAGATGCCAGGGGCTTCTTTTCATAAACTGCAATGAGTGTTTCAAGGGTGGTGGGTGCCACTGGACACCAGATAATGTGTGATTTTTAACAGGGATGGGGATCGGAGGGTGGATACCACTGGACACCATGGAATGTGTGATTTGTTTAATGGGAAGGGGGTCCAGTGGGTATTGGGTACCAGTGGACACCAGGGAATGTGTGATGTTTAATGGGGATGGGGACTGGAGGGTGGAAGGTACCACTGGACACCAGGGAATTAGTTGTTTTTAACAGGGATGGGGATATGAAGGTGAGGGTACCAATGGACACCAGAGAATGTGTGATTTTTAATGGTGATTGGTTAAGACGGTGGACACTGAGAGATGGAGATTGGAGGGTAGGAAGGTGCCACTAGACACCATAGACTATATATATGGGGACAGGGATTGGAGGGCTGGGGGTACCTTTGGACATGAGGGAATGTGTGATGTTTAATGGGGATGGGGACTGGTGGGTTGGGGGTACCACTGGCACTAGAGAATGTATGATTTTTAACAGGGATGGGGATTAGAAGGTGTGGTGTACCACTAGACAACAGGAAATGTGTGATGTCTAATGGGACTAGGGATTGGAGGGTGGGGATACCACTTGAAACCAGGGAATGATTGATTTTTAACAGGGATGGATATCTGGGGGGGTACCACTTGACACTAGGAAATGTGTGGTTTTTAGTGGGGATGGGGATCAGATTGTGGGGGTGCCACTAGACACAGGGAGATGGAGATCAGAGGGTGGGGGTTGCCACTAGCCACTGTAGACTATTGGTATATATACAGGCACAGGGCTTGGATGGTGTGGAGGTACCACTTGTCACCAGAGAATGTGTGATGTTTAATGGGAACAGGGACTGAGGGGTTGGGGGTAGAAGTGGACACCAGGGAATGTTTATTTTTTTTTTTTGCAATTAAGTACACTTTATTAATATTTTTAAAAATACAATGCATCAACAATTCAGCATCAGCATATAATACTGATAAACAGCATTAATGAACAAAACCTAATGAAACAAGTTGAGTACCCCCTTCTAAACACCCCCACCATCCTCCCCCAACTAACCCCCCTTGTCCCTTTTGTGCATGTTCTACCCTCCGGGTAGAGTACTGAGCATTCACCCTCCCTCAGAGTGAAGGAAGGTGAAGTACAAAAAGGCTAAATAATTTTCTAGAGGAAAGGCATTAAAAGTTGTACACCCCTCAATAACCAAAATGGTGATGTAATACATAATAAAAGGGAGACCAACAGTCCTGAAAATTCCTCCAGGAATGAGTTGCATAAGCAACCATCCTTTTAGCATTTAGGGCAGTTAAAAATTAATTCCACCATTCTTCAAAAGAAGGAGACCACTCCCCCCTCTCCAATGACATAGTATCAAAAGTTTTGTAACTAGAGAGACAGTTGCCATTTGAGTTTTTTTCCATAACAGTAGGAATGGAGGAATACTGACGTAAAAGACAAGTGTCCTGGGTGAAAAATGCAGGGATCCCCAAATATTGTGAGGTCCTCGAGTTAACCAAATCCCAAAAACTCTTAATCAATGGACAGCACCATAATTTGTGGTATAAGGTACCCTCATCTTTACCACAATTATCACGTACAGGAGAGGCACATTTGCCCATCTTAAACAGCTTACTTGGGGTAAGGCAAATATTATGCAATATATTAAACTGAGCCAGTCTAAGATGGTCTTGTTTAACTAGCTTGTATATTATTTTTATTCATTTTTTTTATTTATTTTATTTTGAAATCTAGGATAGCACCAGTGAATGGATGCTCGTTAATTGGTCCCACATCAGCTAACAAGTACAGAGTGATGCATAAACATTCAAATACAGATTGGTGCAGTAGCAAATATACAAACACATTTTACAGTACAAAAATACAAATAAAGTTCATGGTTACACTATACTGAGGCATTGTACAATGCATGCCCGCATCAAGGAGAGACAAAAATCAGTAGAGTAGACAGAAGGAGGAGAAGAAGGGAAAAGATAGAGAGGTAATGGTAAGATGAAGGGGTAGGTGGGGGTAGAAGGTGGAGGGGTAGGGAAGAGATATGGGGGGCATGGCAGCACCATGGGAGAGGATGGTGAGTCAGTAAAGTGCAAGGTCTAGGCTATCCAGTGGAACAGTGACAGGGTTAAGAAGTGCTAAAGGGTCAGTGCAGACTATGTATACATGTATATATGTGCAGACTAGAGTATATGTCGGACCACACTCTTCTCTATGTATTGTCAGGATAGTGCCGAGCCAACATATACCTCCAATAGAATACCACTGGAGAAAGTCTGTACCAGAATTGTCTGCCTAGTTTATGATATAATTTGAAAATAGGTTTCTGTCCCTTAGCTAATGAAGAGAAAGTGAAAATCATTTTGCCTGCCACGTCCAACCATGGTGCTGCAACTAGGAAGGAGCCAACACAGTGCTGGACTTGATGCTATTAAAAAATATATTTGGGAGCTATGGCACATTTCTCCCATAAGTCAGGCACCAATAAAACTTCCTCTTACTGATCAGGTCCTTGAGGCAGGGCTCTGGAGTCGACCACCAGCCTATAAGATAGACAGGGCTTTTGCTATAGCTAAGTTGGGATTACGAAATAGCGTTTGTGTGAGGTCCTTGAGGACACGTAGGCTTAGTGAAAGACAAAACTGGTGTGGGGCCATAGTATCACAGCCTATGGGGGAGTCTCTTAAAGCCGATGGAACCCCAGACCATGGCCCATACAGTAGAGCTCCCAGGGAAATGTTGTGTTTACTGGACAATGTTGTATCCAACAACAGCTTACCTGGCTGTTGTGTACCAGCCTCATCTGGGGAAAACCACTGGAGATATTTGACCACATGAATTGCAAGATAATAAAGATAGAAGTTGGGGAGCTGCAAGCCCACCAGGGTCCTAGGTCTGCAAAAATTCAAATATGCCCTTTGTGGCACTTTCTCATTCCAGAGGAATTCAGAGGACCTTCGTAGACCAGAAAAACATTTTTGTGCTAAATATATATTCAAGTTGTTTAAAAGGTAAAAAAGTTTAGGTAAAGTTGACATTTTTATCACATTGGCCCACCCCCAGAAAGACAGTGAAAGGGATCGCTATCACTTTAAATCCTCATAGACTTGCTTTAGAATTGGGTAAATATTATTTTTTTTAGTTTCCCAAGATCCCTGGAGAGTTTGAAACCCAAATATGTTAGGGAGTGGGGTTCCCACTGTGAACCAATCCCTGGAACTGGGCCTTGATCCCCACACTAGACAGGGAATAAACTTTAGTCTTATGCCTGTTCAATTTGTATCCTGAAAACTCACTGAATTGTGTCACAGTCTGGAGGACGTGAGGCAGGGATGACTCCCAATCTGACAAGTGCAGAAGGAGGTCATCTGCAAATCATGATCATTTAAACTCAGCACCTCCCACTGTAAAACCATGGATGCCCTTATCCCTGTTAATAACCCTAGCCAGGGGTTCAATGTACAAGTTAAAAAGATACTGTGACAGTGGGCAACCATTTTGGGTACCATTTGCCAACCAGAAGACATCAGAGAGTTTGTTATTACACAAAATACATGCCGAAGGACACTGATACAAAACCTGAACCCAGCTTATAAAGTCAGCTGGTATAGCATACCTATGGAGGACATGAAAAAGATAGGGCCATGACACCCTGTCAAAGGATTTTTCTTCATCCAGGGTGACCAGCGCTGCATCCAGTGCTGGGTCCCTGGATGCAGAAATAAGGTGGAACAATTTATGGAATTGCTCACTGGAATTCAGTTCAGCAAAAAATCCCCATCCCACAACAAATCCCACTTGCTCGGGACCTAAAAGGGAAACCCACACTTTTGCTAACCTAGAGGTCAAGATCTTGGCATGTAATTTAATATCGATGTTAAGAGGGGAGATAGGGCGATAGTTTTTGGCCCTTTGGGGGTCTTTCCCCAGTTTCAGAAGGAGAACTATCTTCACTTCGAAGAGAGAGATTTAACAGTTAAAGGAGTCCAAAAAATTGTACAAATGATTAGCAAGGGGAACAAATCTACTTTGTATGTTTTGTAGAAAATACCTGTGAAGCCATCTGGTCTGGGGACCTTATCTAGGGGTAGATCATCTATCACCTGTGAGACCTCAGACATCATAATAGGGCCCATCCAAGCCTGCTGTGACTTTTGTGTCTGCGGAGGCAACTCAGCAAGGGCTAGGAAGCTCAGCATTTGGGCTTCTTGGGTGGGTGACAGGGGCAGAAAAGATTAAAGAGCCTGATAAAACTCTTAAAAACTCTGGTCATATCTTTAGCATTGACAATCAGGGGATCAGAATGGGAATGTTTAATGGCTGTGATCCATTTGGAGGTGATCTGTTGCCGCAATCTCAATGCCATTAATTTTCTGGCTTTGTTGCCCTGTCCAATGTAGGATACTTTCAGTCGAGTAGCCACTTTCTCAACTGTCTCCAGAAGATGGGCAACATACTCCGCCCTGAAGTGAGATAGCTTCTGTCATTCACTTTCACTGGGTGAATCAGCTCTTTTGTTTTCAAGGATGCATATTTTACCCAACCATTGAGTCACTAATACCTGCTGCTTCTTCTTCCAGGCAGATGCCAGGTGAATGAACTCACCCCTCCAGTACAACTTTAGGGCAGCCCAGAAAGTATCTAAGACTGTGGCTGAACCATGGTTGAGTCGGGTGGACTCCTGCAAATAGGTCCTGTAATGGGACACTGGCTGGGCATCGTTTAACAATAAACTGTTCAAGGCCCATGTGTGAGGTTGAAGAGTAAGTGATGGAAATCTCATGGCTAAGGACACCAGCAAGTGATATGAAATTACCCTGGCCTGAATTTGGCACCCAACTGTAAAAGGGAGTAACTGTTGGCTAAGTAAAAAATAATCTAGCCTAGAGTAAACTTTGTGAACCAGGGAATAAAAGGTAAACTCTTTAGCATGAGTGTGTAACAACCTCCAGGGGTCCAACAACCCTATGTGGGAAGGTAACTCTCACAAGGCCTGCTGCACCATGGACAGTCCATCACCGGTTCTATATGTCTGATCTAGGTCATTGGTGAAGACAAGATTCTAGTCATCACTTAAAAGTATCGGGCAGTGGCTAAAGTGCACTAGGGCAGAAGCCACCTGGTGAAAGAAGAAAGGATTTTCAGAGTTAGTGCAACATACTGAACCTAACACTAGTTTGAAGCTACGTAATTTCCCATTTAAAAGAAAACATCACCTCTCCAGTTAAATGACTGAGGTCATCGCAGTGAATGGAACATTTTTCTCGATTAGTATAGAGACTCCCCAATGGTGGGGATCAAATTCAGCTCTGAAGACCTGCCCCACCCATCTTTTCCTGAGGAGTCCAACGTGGTCCGGCATCAAATGAGTTTCTTGTATAAAGGCTACCTTCAGGGCAAACTTAGCTAAATGGTTTAAGACAGAGTACTTCTTGGAGTTGTCTCTTCCCCCTTTGACATTCCAGGTAATGATGTTAAATGCATTAGACATGGTCAATTCTAAGGAAGGAAACATTTGTTCTGTTTAGGATAATATTGCGCCTAATAGACCCCTTCCCCCCAATATCCCCTAACAGACCCCAAAACATATCAAAAATATATACAGACATCCCACAAATCTGAAAGCAATAATGTACTAACAGGAAAAAAAACAAGTGTCTCTCCCAGGGTCCAAAGCCCCCTTCCCCAGATAAGGACCATAATACCTACTTGGGGGAGCTGACATCAACCCTCCTAACAACATTAAAAACAATATGAATTAAATTTTCCACTGGCTTTTTAACAAATTGAGGAAGTGAGATTAGCATTTTCTTAAAACAAAATGAAAGAAATATACAATAAGGATGCCCCACCCCTAAGAATAACAAAGTACAAGGATGTAATTGATATGAATTTAAAAGTGGTTAAACACTCACAAATGGTTGCCCAAACTGGGATAAACATCCTAATAAAAGGTTTGACACCTGGGGCAGCAACAAAATAAAGTATTACGTTGTTGAATGTTTAAGGTCCAATAAAATGTAATAACAGGTTTCCAAACAAGTGTGAACAGTAAAAGCTGTAACAGTTAACATCGCATCTTAATTAACAAAGTAGGACCCCTTTGGAAAAAAAAAAGAGAATTAGTGTACAGTACAGTCCCATTTGTACTTCCAGAGTTAGTTCAAACAAGACAGAAAAAACTCCTGCGAGCTTATCAGCTGTAAATAAAATTATACCAACAGGGGATCTTGTAGCCAGATCTTCCAGGGAAATGCACTGTTCCACTCCCACAGAACAGAATTGATGACCCAAGAAAAAAAGTGATGGAAATTGTCCTGCGGAGCATTCCAGCTTAGACAAGGGACAGCAGTCGAAGGGGTTGTACATCCATCCATCTTAATCGGCTCTGCCACAGAAGGACTCAAAAGCAGGGCAAAATAAAATAGCAAAGAACCAGGCAGCAACTCTGGCTCGGTTCTCAGTAGCAGTTCAAATAGGTTAAGGCATAACAGAGAGCCCTTGTTCCATATAAAAGATGCAGACAAGATAATCTCCCATCAATATAAACCCCTATGTGTCCAGATGAGTCTTAAAAGGGAAAAGTGGTGCAGACAACTCCCAGACACCACTGAGATCCACATCATCAACCAACTGTAGGGAACTTGTCTAGCTCCAGGGCAACATTGAGGAAAAGTCAATCCCCCAAAAGTGATAGCATGTAGATAGCCAGTGTTATGAACTGGCCCTGCATTTAGTAGGTAAAGGGAGCAATGCCAGTTACATCCACCATATTCATCAGGGAATCAGAATCAGTAAAATAAATGTTTCAAACTGTCCCACAAAGCATACTGAACTATGCGACAAATACAGTAGCTAAGCACTTCATAAAGATATCCTGGCACTCCACATAGGAGAAGAGCATTTAGTCATTTCCTGAACAGATCTGGGAACAGCAATTTTAAGTCTTAATGTTACCTCCATTGTCTCAAATCTACGAGGACCCTCGGTCGTAGTTACCTCCAATTTTGCAAGATACATGATCCAATGGAGGATCTGTGCCACCCACAGGTTTGTAGTTATCGGCCGAAAAGTAGCCCTGGCCTGTCTAACTTTTAATGTGAGGTCAGGGACAAGCTGCAGTTTTTTCCTTCCCATAATATGGTGGAGAGTTTTCAGGCTTCTTTCAAAATGATCTCCCTGTCAAGGAAATTTTAGAGTTTGAAAATTATCAACTGGAGTGACTCAGTGGGGTGGTTTAGCCCTGAGGGAGAGATGAGTATGCTTAATAATATATTGCAGGCCATTAGAAGATGGGCTCATATTTATTTGTGGATATTTCTGCAAGAAAACAATGGTATTTGGCCCTCTTCTCCTTCGGAGGCCCAATCAACACAAGAGTACTCCTGCAGTTACCCCTCCTGGTCATCAATGTGCTCCTCAAGTTTTGATACTGTTCTCTGCAGTGCTACAACCTCAGGTTCAAGCTTGTCCTGGTAGTTCTCCACAAACACGAACCCGGCCTTGGTGTCTGAGAGACCAATATTGCTAGTTGTTTCAATGTCAGTTTAAACTCTGAGTCGTCCTCAATCAACTTGAACAGGGCTTCCTTTATGGTAAAGAGTTCCATGAAAACTTGCTTTGGCTAAAGTTCAGTCTGTTCAGACTGCAGTATTGTGGCAGGTGAGAAACTCCTAAGGGGGCATTTGGCCTCCATCTCTGCTAGCTGCTCTTCATCAGTCCCTGCTAAAGATGATGCCGCCATCAAATCTTCATCCATAGATGCACTTCTATGAACCAGGTAAGCTGTAAAAACTGAAGTGAAGCAGAGAATGCTTTTTATTTAACAAAAGCCAGTTAAATTGAAGATAAAAAGGAAGGACTGATGGAGCTCGATCAACTCACATCTCATCCAAGCAGAAGCATCACGTGACTCTAGGGAATGTATGATTTTAACAGAGGTGGGGATCAGAGGGTGTGGTGTACCACTGGATACCAGGGAATGTGTGATGTTTAATGAGGACAGGGATCGGTGGGTGAGGGTACCACTGGATACTCGCGAATGTGTGATTTTTAATGAGGATGGAGATTAAAGGACAGCAGATACCACTAGACACCATGGAATGTGTGATTTTTTATGGGTATGAGAATTGGAGGGTGGAAGGTGCCGCTAAACACCAGAGACTATTTATGCATATACAGGGATGAGGATAGGAGAGGGGGGTGTCACTAGATACCATGGAAATTGTCTTAGTGTATGAGGATGGGAGATTAGGGTGGGGGGGTCAGTCACAAAAGCACAAACCTTCTGTTGCTTCCCATGCAAATGAGCCCATAAGGGGCATGCATATGGCCCAATAGTGGCTTGCATGCTCAATGGGCTCCTTTGCATGTTACCGGCTGAATAGCGCATGTAGGGCTCAGGCACTAACAGGTCTGTGGGGGCACAGCAGTTTTGTGCACTTCACTATGGGCTACATAGAGCCCAGATTCCTGTTGGGGCAGCACCACTTGACTTTGTGTAGCCCTGACATGGCCCTATATTCAGTTGGATAGAGCAGGTGCATTATCCAACTGAGTAAAGCATCTTCATGGTCGTAGGCGAGGGCAAGCACAGTGCAAACCTTTGCACTCTGCTATTGCCCATTTTCCATATTCGGTCCTAGGGGGTCAACCACTACAGGTCAAAAGTGATGTTTACAAAACTACATCAAGAAAGCACTTCTTTACCCAAAGAATTATTAGATAATGGAACCCTGTTACTTGAAGTTATTACTTTAAGTAAAATTAAATCAGAATTTCAAAAAAAAACTTGACACATACTTATGAGGGCATAGTGATATTAGACAATGCACATGCAGAGCTATAAATTGGCATTTTGCATGCACCTAAACAAACAGCCAGTGGCTCACTTATGTGTTTTAAGAGACAGGGTTATGCAAAGAGATGTAAACTGAAGCTCCTTTATTGTAGTTCATATATTTTTTGAGATGGAGTTTTCTTAGCAAAAATATAGGACACATGACATCCAGAGTGATGGTCATGTAGCGATGCAGGTCATTTGTTGACTGCAGTGATGGCAGTGAAAATATCCATGAGTTTCTGAAAGTAACTCTGGTGTGATGGTCCTGCTCAGTAGGTTTCAGTGCTACTGGCTTTCCAGTGCATTCTTGAAGATTTTCCTGTAAGTACTGTATGTTCAAATTCAAACAAGAAAAGAGCCCAAAGTCTACAAATCTGAGAGTGTGCCTTATGCTAAGAATGATGCAGGTCTATCTAAAAAATAGTTAATTCTATCTGAAAACCCACATGGTGCAGGGGATACTCACTCCTACACAGTTCTCAGTTTCACAAAACTTCCTGTGTAAACATAGCATTATAGGGAGACTTTTCTGCAACATAAGTTATTTTTTCCTGCAATGTTTGGCACCCAAAACACATTTTCTCCCATGAGTAGAGTAAAAAATACTGTCACAATGCATTTGTTCCACAAATAAAGACTTTTACAAAATGCAAAACTTCTAATGTCTTCTCATGTCTCTTCATGAATTTTTACAAATGTGGGCAAGTAACATTTAATGGATTATTTGTGTGTAAAAAAAAAAAAATTGCTGCACAGCTTTACTTTCTGCCCCTTCATAAGCAACATGGGGCTCTACACCCTTCCAGAATTATGTTGCATCACAAATTAATTCAGGGATCTCTGCCCCTATAATAATACAAAGAGCATCGCAGCTCATTGGTTAAGTGCTCTGCAAACTCTTTCCATTCAGTGTTTCAGTGCCCCATCATAAACAACACAGGACACAGCTCACTTACAAAAACCTCATGTATCATGGATCTGACCTCCACTCCAAAGTACTATAATTTATAACATTCATTCAATGAATTTATAGGCTCAATATCCGATCAATAATCAGAGCTCTAGACTTTCCTCAAGTTTAGATGCTCTGCATACTAGGATTGACTGCATTTACTACTAATCGACATCAGTGTATCTCTACAATATGAAGATGTGTGAATCTGAAAAAATGGAGGCTTTAGTTTGACTCTGATTCAAACCCCCTATCTACGTTCATCTTCAACACTTTGGCCAAGAATACTTCACACCTTTGGTTTGGAGGTCTGGCACTCTAAAAATAAATGTGAGAGGCACCCCTTCAATGCCCCTTGCCAACTATAGTCAATCCTCCTTTGTTCCTCCTGTCAGTTTTTTAATAACTCAGTCAGCACACGGCACAGTAAAGTGTCAGAATTTTTTTTATTATTATTAATAAAAGCCTGGGAGGGGGGAGGAGGGTGAAAAGTAACTGAAGTGTAAATGGTGGCCATATGATGTGATCTGGCATTATGAGGAGGGCTAGAGTTTTAGTTTTTTTTTTAGTTTTTTGTTAAGGTTTCAAGAGTACAACTGGGCTGAATTAAAAGTGTCAAATTTTAGCACATTCATCAAACACAAATTCTGCAGAAAGCTCATCCTTACTCTACAGCAAAATTAATCTGAAAATAAAAAACACAGAAACCGTAGGAAATTATGAATGATGATACCTACTCTAATAGAAACCTTTTCTGCAGCCAGCTATCTCTTTTAAGGGTAAGAAGATACATCACTCACATAATTTACACTGTTATTGAAATACTGTACAAAGTATGGACCTTGTCCAACATCAAGTCAGTCTTATGCTCAATTAACATATCTAATCCCCCACACACACTGCAGAAATGAACCTTTTTGTTTAAACTTTATTCTTTCACCCTATAATAGTGCACCGGAAACTGCCCTGGATACATGCATTATGTCCCTTGAATCCTAAGAATTATTCATATTTTGTACCTTATGGGCTGAATTTTCAAAAGGTGGCAGAGAGCTTGGATAAAGCCCAGTGCCACAACAGTTAGGTTTTAGCAATGTGCCAAATCCCTTTGCCTCAACTGTGCCCAATTTTACAGTCTCGGGTGCAGTTGTAACAGTTTCTGTGCTTTACGGCAGCTTATGCCACATGTTTGGTGCAAGCTCCATGATTAGAGTCCTTGGGATTGCCACAAGCTAGACAACAAAAAGATAGTTTAGCTTGCAGCAATTGCCGCAGGGGATAGAACATCCCAATTGCTGGCGGGTGTTTGCTGCAAGCTCCATGCGCCATATATGCAGTGCACACAAGGCTTGCGGCATCCACAATTACTGGAAAACCCTGCACTATGTCTTTGGTATAGAACTTAAGAGCAAATGTGATTTGAACTCCATTCCATTTTTTTCTTAACTTTTTATGTTTTTCATTTTTTAAACCACGTTAAATGACAAAGAAAAAATTCTTCTGTTATATTATCGTTCATTTTTCTAAATCACACACACTCTATAAATCAATAATCAAATAAACAGTATTAAGAGAATAAAGCTACAAATACGATTAATGCAGCCAAACTTATGTGGGTTATACAAAAGAAGAAATAGTAAATGAAAAACCCTCTAAGTTGGGAATAAAGACAAGGGGCTTGATTTTCAATAAGCCCTTAGATCGATGAATGTTGCATTGATTTATGACCGTGGCAAACTCCAGGTGTGTCAGGGACCCTGCACCCTATTTTATAAAACTAGGGGTCCTTAAGCCAAACTTCCAAGAGTTGATGCAGCTGCAGGTTAGTGGCAAACATTTGGCACACCTGCAGAGTTTGGCGGAGGTTTCTGACAAGTTCCCCTGCCCAATGAAACCCTAGAGGAGCGGCAAAGGTGGGGGGGGTTGAATATTCAAACAAGGAGGGGACTGGGGCCTGAGAGAGCATTGGGGATGTCGTTGGCGAGACGGGTGCATGGCAGCAGTGACAGGGTGCTGAGTTGGCACCCAGAGGGGGTGCCATATGCAGTGGAAGAGATCTGATCAGCCAGGGCAGAGGGCGTTTGGCATGGAGAACCATGACATGGACCCAGGTGGAAGCAGCCCTGGCACCTGCCCCAAAGGTGTCACAGTCCCATATATGCAGTGTGTGGTAGTGGTGCAGGTTGCACTGTGCAGGTGGTGGAGGGGAATGTTCACCAGGCATCATGATGGTCCCCTTGAACTCAGCACCATGGGTGGAGGAAGACTGCTGCCTGCTACACTGTCAGGGACTCTGGCACCTACAGCACAGGTGTCAGGGTTGTTTCCACCTTGGGTCTGGGTCATGGTTCATCTGTGCAAACCCCTCTCTGCCCTGGGCAAATTAGCACTTTTCATCTGTTCATGGCATCCCCACTGGGTGCCACCTCAGAACCCTGATACTGCTTTGATGTACCCATCACCCTGTAAAGCACCTATATTCTCTGTCTGCCCCGAGTCCCCTCCTTGCAGGTCGACACCCTAGTGTCATCCCTGCCCAGCAGTGGTGCAGGGCCCTTAGACCAGCTTCTGGCAGCTCTAAAGTCAGCCCTTTTTTACAACCACATGGGGCTTCTAAAATTCCAAAACATGGGATGGTGCAGCCCTGTCATTGGGTAAGCCCCATTGCAACCTGGCAGAAGGGCACTTCTGCCACAAGGGTCATGCAGGGTGGCTTTTACGCATGCATCCTGATTTTGACACAGCCTGCAAGTGAAAATCAGGATTGTCACAAAGTTTGATGCAAGGTTCCACTTGCATGAAAACCCACTGGCACAGGCACCTTGAACCAAAGTTTTTGCTCTGAAAATTGAGCCTAAGCTGTTATGTTTACCACAAGATATGAATAAAACAGATATCCAGATATAACCAGTGTTAGAGACACTCTTTACACTCTTTAGCAAGAGACTGAACACAATCTAGATTTGTGATTGTTACATACAGAGGTCTTAAATGAAACAAACAAAAAATACATTTAATATTATAAGCCCTTGCTGGCTGTCACCCCTATATTTAAGGGGAGCAATCATATTTATGAGGTCATGGCTGGTCAATCAGGGGTTCATAGTAAAGATTATAGATATAAAGCATGTCCAAGTTCTAAATAAATGCATTTTTAATTAATTTCAAAATTACCAGGTCAATATAGTGCAGACAAAACCACAAATGGAGTAATACACTGTAGGAAGCACGAATAGCTCTACAGGGACAGGGGTTGTTTCGGCATGTGGTAAGAACTTCTACCCTTGTCGCTGTAGGCTGCCATGATGGAATGTAAAGGATGCTACCAGGGTGGTGCATGGCTGAGCCACTCCTATGGTGGAGTTGCTAGAGCACCTGCCTCCAGTGGCACTGGGGACCTGGGGCTGTGGTTCAGTTATCCCCATGTCCCACTGTAATGAGGCTTTAAAAAAATAAAAGTTCCTCTCTCCACAGTTTCTCCATTCCATGAGGTCCATGATCCCTTGGAGTAGATTATAATAAGTCCAGGGGGTGTGTTGGGCAAAGCCCACCATGTCAAGTTGCCCCCCCAAAAAAGAAAGAGATTTGTTGTTTTCAGAACGGTGTGCACTCTTGTTGTTTCAGTCAGGAATTTGCCCCAACGCTGTCAGAGTGCACTCTGTTGTGTCTGCGGCGTTGTGTGCATACGTGGTTTTCTTTACCATTATGACCCCGTGCCAATTTCAGACATTAGCCTTGTTACATAATCAAGGAGGATGCTTCCATATCTGTATCAGATTTAAAAGGCTTCAATAAAATTAGAACCCCTGGTGCTCTTTTAATCTCTCTCTCTCTCGATAGTCTTTCTTAATACAAATGCTACCAGTTGGTCTTGCTGAAAAAGGTGACTTTTTTTATTCAAATTCAGTTTGGCTTTACATCTGAAATGAAACAAAATCTTCCCTCCAAGCTCCTGAATGTGCAGGTTTATTCTAATGAAGCTTTGCGGTTAGAGATGTATATTGTAAAAATGCCCTTTAGAATTTTTATAGTTGAATCTACTTGTCATGTGTACAGCCTTAAGTATAACATCACAATCACTTTCAAAGAGTACTATTATTAATATTGTCATTTGTTAATGTGTATTCACAAAATAGTGTCCAAATCACATGTCTCTGGTTGGGGCTTTCAGATATAGCTTTCTTTTCTCTCACCAGCTGCAAAATATTCCCCTTTATCAGAAATTGTGCTCTGACATACAGGGCTATTTGCATTATTTTTAACAACGATCTTTGGCCACATTCTTAGTCTAAAGGTTCTCAGTATTGGTAGTATACTGTATATGTCTTTAAATCTACGAATGCTGTCATTAAAATTGTGTGTATCACAGCTTGCTTTTTGTCTAGTGAATTTGAGAATCCATAAACACTCACATTTCTGTCATGGGATTTGTTTTCATAATTTTCAAGGTATCTCAAAATAGAGATACTGATGCTCATTGAGGCATTGTTTGCCACTACAACAGATTCCACTTCATTTGTTGCATTTTAATCTTTGTGTAATTCAGTAGCATGTGGCGCAGCATCTATGGCACCTCTGTATAAAGCCAAAACATGCTCATCTAGAGCTTTAACATTCAGTAAATATACATATACTTTCTGATCACTTCATTTAATTGAGATCCAAATTACTCCATCTAATCCTTTAAATGTTCATATGAGAGATTAACTGGTCCTTTTTCATGACCACATGCAACTTTGTCAGAATGTGTGTGGACATTAATAAAGTCATATCTACAGACTTTACTGGAATTGCACAGGTTTGGGGGCCATCTCAGCCCCAATGCCTTCATGTACATTGGAACTCACTCTGTCCACTTGTGCATGTTCAAGGACCATACTCTGACTTTAAGGCCTCATTCTATGATAATGGACATTCCTATTTCTTTTTGCAGCCTTTTAAGTAAATTGTTTATTTTCCTCACCCATTAGTATCAGTCAATCAAATCAATTAATCAATCAATCATTCTATTTGTAAGTATGTATAAAAACCAAAAATTGTTATATACACAGACATTTATAATCAATATATGTTATACAATGTCAAAAATTAAAAAGAAATCAAACATCAAGACATCATTGTGGATATCTAATATAAAAGTACAGGTTTTTGTGGGTAGACATGTATATGCTAATCTATTATGAGTTGCTTACAGCAGGGTCATCTCCTATCTTATTCAAATATTCCATTTTAGTTTACACACTATTTTATGCGCAAAGCTTGCAAGTGCAAAAATCTTATTTGTTCTATTGCAGTTCAGCACCTTTTCAAGTTGCTCTATATTGCTCAATAATTCATCTTATGGAATTAAATATTTCACATTCAAAGAGCAAATGTATACTTGATAATAATGCCTTATTACAACCTGGACACACCTCTGTTGTGTAATGTCCCATATTCTCTTTTCCACATCTTTCAAATAGATCAAATCTTAGTCTGGTTAATGTTTTTCCATAACTTTGATTTTTGCATTTTAACAGATAAGTCTCCATTTCAAAGTTTCTTTTTTATCCTTTTCAGTGGAGAGTTATTCCATGAATCCCATATTTTTGTGGAATCTGCCTGTTTTGATACATCTTCTGTTCTTTGTATCACCTATTGGATAAAACCAAGTGGATTTCTCATACTTCCCGAATATCCCAAGATATAATTGTAATCCATCCCAGATTTATTCAGTTCTTGATTGAATTTATTAAATCAGTTTATTTCAGTTTTGTTATCACTTTTTACTGTATCTACCCAACATTTGTAAATAAGACTTTCTCTGGGTGAGGTTATGTTTTTTTTCCAATATATTATATTCTTTTTTACAATTGTGGCATGATTTGAAAGTGTTCATATTTATATTCTGGCTCCAGCACCTGACACTCTTTTTGGCAGTTCCAAAAGATTTTTTTAGGTATTTATTTTGAATTGTTTACAATATTCCAGTGTTAATGGTGAGACCCCAAACTTCTGCTCCATGTAGGACTTGAGCATTCACTTTAGCTTTTAGACATCTGTCCTGTGCATTAAATGAGTTTCTTCACATTCTATTTGTGAAGTGTCTAATACCATTTAATATTTTTATGGCATTCACATTGATTTTTTCTATTTGTCTTTTCCATTTTAAATTTTCACTAAAGATAACACCTAGGTAGCAAAACTCACAAACTTCCTCTATCTCTAAATTCATAATTTTCCACTTATGTTCATTATTGTTTTTATTTCCAAATACCACAATTTTTGTTTTGTCTTGATTTAACTTCATATCTAATTTATCTAAAGTTTCTACTGTGCCTGTACCTGCACTTCTCAGCCCTAGAGGTATCTGGAATATTAATACCACATCATCTGCATATAGGAATATTTGTACATCCGTGTCATCTATTTTTGGTGGGAAAGTATCCACTTATTTCAGATCTTTTACTATCTTGTCAATGTACAAACTGAAAAGGGTTGGACCCAGAATACAACCTTGTTTTACTTCACACTTTACATCTATTTTTTCAGTCATATCCCCTTTTTTATTGCATCTTATTACAAGACTGTTATCTTTATGTAGTAACATAATAATATTTAATAGTTTACTGTCCATTCCTAAATCAATTAGCATTCTCTAAAGGGTCAATCTGTTAACTGTATTTGATGCTGATTTAATATCAATAAACACTGTATAGAATTTTCTTTCTTTTCTTTGCACCAACATACTTATCAAGAATATAGCTTAACGTGAATATCTGATAAATGGTAGAATGTCCTTTGCTAAAAAAGGGCTTGAAATTGTCATAATATATTATATTCCAGACATATTAATATTCTATTTAGTATTATTCTTGAGAAAATATTTTGATTTATATTCAGTAACATTATTGGCCTGTAGTTTTCTGATAATGATGTTGGGCCTTTTTTATGCCAGTGTTTTCCAACCTTTAGGGAGTATCATATATTTTACTATATTTTTGTATAAATTTAGCAGCAGTTCTGCCCACCAATCAACTTCCACTCGGTATAATTCTACACCCATATTATTTATTCCTGCAGATTTATTTTTCTTTTGACTTTGTATTGTAAACATTACTTCCTCTTTTGTAATTTCTAACCAATTAGAGTTTTCTATCTTATATATTGATACATTTCATCTTATGGGTACAGATCTTTATTATTAATAAGAGTCATGTAATATTGTCTCCAGGTTTCTTGTGGTATAACCGCCATTATGTTATACCTTATATCATTCATTCCATGGGCCACTAATTTCCAGAAATTACTACCATATATTTTTGTATGGCAGTTTGTAGCTTTCACCATAAATCATAATTATAGTTTTTCTTTTTCATCAGAATTCTGTACTCTGACTTCACATTTCTTAGGACTTTTTGGTCTTCCGTATTTTTCATTTTAGTTATTCTTCTACCAATTTATTGTATTAATTTTTTCATTTTAATACATTCATCATCAAACCAATTAGTCCCATAGAAAGCTCTCTTATTCCTTCCTTTCTTCTGGTATCTTTCTAACTCTTTATATAAGTTTTCTTCTATTAGCTGATAGTCGATAAACATTTTCTTTGTTTGTCTTTTTGCAAAATCTGAGTTCAAACTATTTGTTAATTTTATCCTACACTTCTGTTTTCATCAGTTTATTTCTTCTGAATTAATATAGTCTTTGAGTTGTTCCATATTTATTTTATTCCACTATATTCTTTTGTTCTTTCTTATTTCCATATTCTGATGTGCCCAGAATCTTTTATAAGTATGTTCCTTTGGTATTTCAATGTGCTTTCCAAATAAAGTTGAAATTGGTCTGTGATCACTATCCCAATTATTATTAATTTCCATGTTTTGCATTTTTATGTATGAATATACATCCACTATTACATAGTGCAATAAACTCATTTTCACTTTGGTAAACATATGTACAGATTCCAGTTTTGTCACCACTGTATCTCCCATTTAGGGTGTGTAAATTCAGTTTACTTAATTCAGTCAGGAAAATATCTCCTGCCCTACTCTTTTTTATATCACATGAATTTCTAATACGGATTGAGAATGTATCACTCAAATTCCAGTTATTTCCTCTGTTATCTTGTTCTTTACCTAATCTTAGATTATAATCCCCAGCTGCAATTATCATAACACCTGGGAATTATACCTGCAGCTGTTCAATTACTTCTACATATTTTTATACATCCTATAATGGGTGATTCAGCAGTATTTGGGGGAAGTACACGTTCATCAACAGCCATTTTTCCCTATTTTGCCATGTTACTTCTATAGCCAGGATTCCATATACATTCACATACAATTCCAGGGAGCATTCTTATAAATGTACTTATCCCACCCACTGGTCTCCCATATTTACTCAGCTTTTTTGGCTGGGATGTGCCAACCTTGATAACCTTCCAAATAACAATCATCAAGTTTGCTTTCCCGGGTCTCCTGTAACATAATTATATGCATTTCATTCAAAAACTTTAACAAACCATTGCCTTTGAACTTCCCCACAGCCCCAGCTATATTCCAGCTCATGATAGACACTTTTTGCTCTATAGGAACACTTTCCTGGTTTTCCAGTCATTTCCCCTTGCTCACATTATTGCTTCCAAAAGTAGTTTCTTTGTCAATAGATGTTTCAGTAGTTTGAGTTTCTTCCAAAATTACACTATTATTTATTTTGAGTCCTTTCTGTAGCCAGCCTCTTATTGTTTTTCTATATTCTGGTTCTTCTGACAATATATGTTCACTCGTTGCTGGTTTCATATAGTTTGATATTCTTAGCTGGATTTTTTTTTCACTTGGTTTGGTGTTTTACCATTTTCACCTGTACCATTATTAACTTTTCCATCCTTTCCATTTGATTTCTCAGCTGGTAGTGCTGTATCTGCTTTTATTCCTAACTCTCAAAGCTGTTCTCTAGCTTCAAGAAATGTTTTCTTAATATTGTTATTGTTTAGTACCAAGCAGATCCATCCTTTTTCTTCCCCCCTTGGTATCTATAGGTTGATGCTATATAATTCTATGCTAATGTATTTCCCATGATACTTCTACGCATATTATATACTGCCAGTCTTAATATTTCATGATTTTCATTTTTTGCTCTAGGTATACCTTTTAAGAATACTGTTGGCAGTCTCTCTCCTTTTTCTATTTTATTTTCTTTCCCTTGTGTCTCAGTCCCTTGTTCAATGTTATACTTAGCTATCATTTTTTCCTTCTCAGTCTGTTTCTGCCTTGTCACTGTATATTTTTCTATGATTTTGTATCTTTTGATTATACCTTCTTCCTCAATTTCCAAAATTGTCTCACTTATATTTTCATTTACTTTTTCTTTATCTTTTTTCCCATGTTGATCTTTATTGAGTCCCTTTCCTTCTTTATCTGTCATTATTTTCATCATATGTTTGTTCTTTTTTGGTATTTCTACTTCACCATTTCTTTAGTAGGTTTTGAATTAATTATTCTGTTTCTTTTACTTCTTTATTCCCAACTTCCTCTGTTGTTATCTTTATTTTCCTTAACTTTGTTCCTTCCTTTTATTTCCTTCATCATTTCAAGATTTATGATTTCATCACTTCCTCCTACTTTGGTCACCTGTATACTGAGTAATGTAGTGAAATTTTTTAGCAACTCATTATTTAAAAGGATCCCATTCTTTATTTCCTTTAATATTTCAATGATTGGTTTGTTATTATGAGTGCTTTCTTCTACTATAATACTTTCATTTTCAGTCTTCTCTTGATTTTCTTTTTTATTTCCTTCTGCGCTGTCCTGCAGTATATGTGGAATATCTGGAGGAAAACATGTAGGTGGATGTAATTTAGATCTCAGCATATATGGTGTAAGAAAGGTCTCAAAGTCCCCTAGAAACGAAGAGCTAGGGTATTGATGTGAAACATCTTTGAGGCAGTTATCCCTTTGTTTAATATTTAAATCTATATCTTGAGTCTGTGTTTCAGATAACTCCTCACTGTTTGATTTATCTCCACATGTCTTATTTTCTTTTACTGTTTGGATATCAAGTTGCTTCTTATTATGTTCCTCCACTTCTATATGTTTCTGATGGTTCCCACAGTTTTTCTCTTCTTCACTCAATATTATGTTATCTGTTCCTGTTTCTAGTATTCTAATAGATTTCATTAGGTGGTGCTCATTGTTCTCTGAATCCCAACCCCCCAGGAATGATGGAAACCACACCAAATTGCTTGTTGGTTGCTCATTGGCAAGTTTATTCATGGCATAAAGGACTATATTTACAACCCATATAACTTTGAATTCACAATTCAGTTTACATCAACATTCTTTTGCAAATTTTCTGGCTCCTGCCTCTGTCCTTCTTCTGCTCATTTCTTCCATCTTGCTTTCATTACCTGGACACTGTGAATCCAGCCCCCTGCTCCACACCAGAACCAGGCCTTTCTACTTCCTCGAGCTTTCACCCTCCAGGCCTGGACACTTCTGAATCCGGTGCCTGGCCCTATCCCCCTCCCTCTTTACCACCACATCTGATTTCTTTGTCCACAGCCCGTGTATCCTACGCCCCTTTTTCCCCCACCCCACTCCCCCTTTTCCTTCCTTCACCCCTCCATGGGCATACCTGCCCCTCCCTGCCAAAGGACTCTGCCCTAGCCCACTGGCCCAGTGCTGCCTCCCCACAGTGACCACCATACCTGGCCCCATGCCTAGGGTCCCTGTAGGCTTGACCAGCCCATCATTCCTTTCCTTTGCACAATACCTGCCCCCCAATGCCTTCCTTAATAAGGGTGGCAGTGTGGGAAAAATTCCAAGCAAAAAAAGGTCATCCTGCCTGGCCCTGGCCTCTTATACCCCTGAGAGGCCCCTGGTCAGCACCCCCTTTGTGCTCCACCCCCCCAGCCAATCCCTGGGGTTCTGGCTTGCCCTTGTCATATTACCCTTTCCTGCCTGGTGATGTCATCAGGCCCCTCCCCTCTATCTCTCTGTTCCCTTCCCTCCCACCTTTCCTCCCTATGCACTTATTCCTGGTAGGGATCACTGGACAACCTGGTCTGCCTTTTAATGACAAGCCCCATTGTCCCCTGAATCCCCCCCATCCCCCTTCAGGAATGATGGACACCACACCAAATTGCTTCTTGGTTGCTCATTGGCAAGTTTATTCATGGCACAAAGGACTACATTTATAACCCATATAACTTTGAATTCACAATTCAATTTACATCAACATTCTTTTCCAAATTTTCTGGCTCCAGCCTCTGTCCTTCTTCTGGTCATTTCTTCCATCTTGCTTTCAGGGCCCAGACACTGTGAATCCAGCCCCCTCCTCCACACCAGAACCAGGCTGTTCCACTTCCCTGGGCTTTCAGCCTCCAGGCCTGGACACTTCTGAATCCAGCACCTGGGCCTATCCCCCTCCCCACCTTACCACTATGTCTGGGTTCTTTGTCCCCAGCCCATGTATCCTACCATGTCCCCCCTTTTTTCCCCACCTCACTCCCACTTTTCCTTCCTTCTAGTGCCCCTCCTCCCAGCTTATGATGGATGGCTCACCCATTGAGGGCTAGTATCTAAGCCCTTTTTTGGCCATCTGGTTCACTAGCTCCCCAATAGGTCATAGGAAATGGCACATCCCAAATTCCAACAGGTGGACACTGTCCAACATGAGCACTTCAGGTCGGTCAAAAGAGATATCCCTGTGCTGCAGGTGAACTTCCTCCATCTCTATTACCATCCTGGCTACCCTTCTGTTCAAATGCTTCCTGACCTTTTCTATCAGTCTGACATCCTGCATCCCTCTCCATACCCTCCGGGAGATGATATCGGACCAGCCGATTGATACAGTCGGCCACCACCCCTTCAGTCTCTGCAAGTCTCCCATGATGTTCTGTCCCAATCCCCCATGGCAGGCTCCCTAAATCCTCCCCCCCAGGTGTATCGCAATGCAATCCGGGGTGCCCCATTGCACTTTCAATTCCTCCATCAAAGGAATGAGCTGTGCCACTTCATGCCCCTAATACCTTTCCATAACACCCTTGTATGCTCCATGTTAAATCTCAGCTCTGCTCCTCTGGAGGTGGCCACGGCAAATCTCTCAGCCCAGTACATGAAGGACTGCCCCACTATCCAGATTTTTTGCTTGAAACTTGCCATGGAAAAAAATATACACAGTGTGAGTTGTTGTTATTAATTTCTCTCATACCTCCTATAGCTGCTGGACCTCCAATGCCCCAACCTTTGTATCTCCACAACTGCAGCCCTTCTCTCTGCTGTCCCAATCCTGAATGAGTGTGGGGTGAATTTATTTTGGGATCCTCCCCTAAAAATGCCATACCCATGCCAGAACAGCATCCCCCCTGCCCTTCCCAGAGTACTCCTGTACTCCTCCAGTGCCCTCACCATGCAGTTGGCTGACTGCAGCTTCCTCACCAGTGACACTTGCATCCCCCTCCCTCCTTGGTCCATCTTGGACCTGGCTAGGATAATGCCCACCCTGTCCTGCCCCTACAGGACATCCTCATGCTGCAGCACCTGCTATGAGGCAGTTTTCCTTGGGGCCACCTCTTCTCCCACATGGAAGGCCCCTGCAGCCATCACAGCAAATATAGCCCAGAACAGAACTCCTTCATGGGCTGATGTGCATACCTTCAGGGTGGCCTCCAAGACCCTTACCAGTAATTCTCCCCTTATGGGCTGCCTTCCATCCACACTGACCTCTTGTCCCCTATGCCACCCTGTCATCATGCATTTTATGATTCTACTGGCCCCTACCTTGGGCCATCACCTGTCCTAGCATACCCAGCTGATGCCAGCTAAGTGCACGACCATCGTGGTGTGAGCCAACCCTTCCTCCCACAGTTCCACCACAAACCTCCTTGCCTCTTCGTCCTAGGCCGGTTCACCCTTGTCCCACCCATGCTTCCCTCTGATGCCCTGGAACTTTGCCAACCCTGTTTTGTAGGCCTTCAGCATGTTTTCTGCCCAGAAGCCTCAGTACAATGCCCTGACTGTGCTCCTCCAACCTCCTATAACTGGTTTGGGATCCTGGTCCTGTGTGGTGCTGCCTGTGGTTTCAGCTCCCGAAACCTGTTGAGCTGTAAACAGGACAGACTGTCAGCCATCTCGTTCTTCAAACCTTCAATATGCTGTGCTTTAAAGGACAGGTTCAGGTGTAGCCCCAGTAAGACCATACATCTGAGCAGCCTGCCCATCGTCTCTGTTCCCCCCACCTGTTAATCGCCTCTACTACCCCTTTGTTATCTCACCAAAACAAGATGTGCTTCCCCCTCATCTTATCACCCCATGCTTTCGGGGCCACCCATATTGGGAAGATCTTCAAAAAAGTGATGTCCTTCAGTGTCTCCCCTTCCACCCAAGCCATCGGCCATGGTTCTGGCATCCATTCCCCTTGAAATATGCCCTCATTCCCAGGGCGCCATGAACAGTTCCAGTTCCATATTCCACTCCCACTCATTCTGCCAGAATGTCACCCCATTATAGCTGTCAAGAAACTCTTCCCACACCCTGAAGTCTTCCCAAACCTCTTTAGAGACATCCACCCAATGGTGCGACTGCTTGGCTTTTCCTGTGGCCCTCCTTAGTCTTCTTGTAAAAGCTCTGCCTGGGCTGATGGCCTTGCAGGCAAAATTAAAGTGCTCCAGCAGTTGCTGTATTTGTACCAGATGCACCCTGCTCCTCCCCCCCACCTGGGCCAATAAACCTTTTAGCTACTCCATTTTGTTCCTGGGCAGCTGAAAACAACCCTCCTCAGTGTCCTCTTCTATGCCCAAAAATTCCAACTTCTGAGCAGGGCCCTCCATCTTGCCCTGTGCCAATGGAATCCCTATCCACAGGCACATGCTGTCAAAATCCCTTAGCATTTTGTGAGCCTCCGGTCTCATTTCTCCAATGAGAAGGAAGCCATTCAAGTAATGAATGACCCTCCTGTGCCCATACCTGGCCCCAAATACCCACTGTATCCAGGTGCTGAACATCTCAAATGTCCTTCTTAACCAGCCATGCCCCCCCAATTGCTTTAATTAGTGCTACGGCCTGCTCCAATGAGGCATACAACACTGCCCTAAGGTGGTCTGTAATGCCATCATTCACCTAGGAGCCTGCCTGGTATGATAGATGAAGTATCAAATGGAATTCCACTTCTGCCTTCTAGGGCACCACGCCCAATGGGGAAATCCAGAAATTTATGCATTGGGGGCCCTATAATGGGCCCTCCACCCAGCCTGCCATGATTTCCCTTCTCTATCTTGGCCCCCACAATCCTTTATTTTCCCTTTACTGACCCCAAATTCTTGGCCCACGTTCTTTCCCACCCCCTTAAAACCCCAGTGGGAAACCCATCCAGAAACCCTTCTGGAGCAGCTCACCTGCCCCTTTATTTGGGTATTCCATGGTCCACCTTTCCACTGCTGCTAAGGAAATGGGAGTACGCTCCAGTTTGTATCCCCACCTCCCTTCCCTCCGTGACCCACTACTGCCATCTCCTGGGAGTGCTATGCTGTCCCCTGTGGCTGGCTCCATGGCTCCTGCTGTGGGACCCCCCAGGCACCCCAAAAGGACTGCTCGTAGAAGTGTTCCCCATTCTGGCCTCCTCTGTTACCGTATTCAGCAGCTGGAGGCCGGGTGTGATCCCCTGCATTTTGAGCAGACATGCCTGAATTTACATTTGCCCCATGTGTAGGTGACCTTATTGTAGCCCCAACACCCCTTTATCCCTGCAACCAGAGTGCTCCTCCTTATTGGTCTCCTACTGTCCCCTTCTTCCTTGGAGAGCATCCTCACCCATAACTCTGAGTGAGTGAATGCAATCACATCTTAGATCCCTGTTTACTGCCATTCACTTCCGGAAAGCCTCATCATGCCTGAGCCATCTGTACCCAATTTTTGCCTTGTACGCCTCCCTAATAATGGAGTGTATGTTAGCAAAGGGATTGTGAGTTATGGCTACTTCTCCAGCATCAATGCACCATATATTATGAAACCGCCTTGCCAATTCTCTATGGTCTTCCCCTTATACTTTGCTTCCTCCATCTTGTGACCTACCACTACCAATGCCACCGCCATTTCTGATTTTTCCACTGACTCCTTCTGCTCATACTTCATGGCTGTGTACTTGTTGATGAGCCTGAAGATAGCAATATATTCACCTTTCCAAATTTTTTCTTTGATTGAGGCTGGCACATGGTCCCCAATTGAACAACCTGGGGGCCCCTCATACAACTTCTTGTTAGCTGTGGCCCCTCCCATCCCTTTTCCTGTCCCAGCCCCTTTGTCTTTTAAGGCCCATATGGCCCTCTCCATCTCCTCCAATCCTGCATCCCCCATGCTGCCCAACAGCCCCTTGATATAATCCCTTAAACTGTTCTCATCCAAGAGGTCCACATCATTGTTACCTACATCCAGGTTTTTTTCATCTGGCTCTGGCACAGGCAGGGGCACTGGTATTGGATCTGGGCACGGGACCTCCGGCCTGGGTCTCTTGCCCCGTCTGCCCTTACCAGGGCACTCTTCCTGCTCCTTGCACTTCTTCTGTGCCTCCTTCTCTGCCTCCTCCTCTGCCTCTCTCTTCTTCACTGCCACCAATAGCTCTGATTTCTGCCCCATCAAGATGGACACCTCCTGTAAAATCTTCTTGGTGGTCAGCTGAGCTCGCTTTGGTGACATACCTGCTCCTCTGTCCTTGCAGTCTGAGGGGCAAAAAGATTATATATTCAGTCCTGTATATTTGACTCTACCCCTCTTCCACGGATGGGTGGGCTGGCAAACTGCCCCACCCCCTGCTCCAGTTGACTAATCCTGAGCCCTGCTCAAGGCCATCCATCCCCATGTCCGCTTACTGCCAGCAACCCATGCTGTCCCCCCATTTGGTGCACTCCTTGCTGCCACTGGCCCAAGCCTGCCCTTGCTTTGGGCTACCCCAAAAATGGCCATGCACCCCCCTGTTCCCCCATGTGGCCTGAAGCACTGCTGCCCCTTGTCCTGTTGGGCCCCTCGCTTAATTGTGTATGTGGCCCTGGCTACAAAACCCGAGACTCCTCCTGTAGGTTGATGCCGAGCCCTGCCCAAAAGCCTCTACCTCTTTCGACCTGGCCTTTTCTCCCAGCCTCACCACTCTCACGTGGCTTGCTTGCTTTGGTCTGCCATGTGGCAAGTTCCCTCCCTCCATCACTCCAGGGTCTGTTATGACCTCTACAGCCCCCTCAGTTCCTTGGTCTGACCGTGCATGCCCCCGCCTGCCATTCCTTTCCCCATACCTTCCCCTTTTGTGCCCATTCCACAGGGAAAAATTCCCCCCAGAAGCCCTCCCACAGCTCGCCACCATGATCACGTGGCCTCCAAGCCACAAAAAAAAAACTAAAAAACCAAACCCCACTTTATGCCCAGGCAAAGCAGAGGGACTGTTCTTTGTCCTCACTCTCCCCACCACACTGTAGGCCTCTGTCTGCACCTTCCCACAACCTGAGCAGGCTGAGAGGCCTTCCCCTGATATGCCTGAAGTTGCAGCTTTTTCCTCCGCAACCCCATGCTCCCACATTTGCTGCCTCCATCGACCATTGCCCGTACTACTGCTGCAGGCTCCACTTGCATCCCATTACCAGACCAGTGCCCCCAGTCATGCCTTGTTTGGACACTCCAGCCTGCTCATTAACCCTTCTCCTGAAATGGCTAACCTGCTCCCACTAGGTCACCATGTGACCAACCAGCTGCACATTCTGCCCACCTACTCACTCCCTTTCGTCGTTAGAGGCAAAAACATGTACACCCAGCCAAAAACCTTGCTAATTTAGTGACAGGCCTCCTTACTACCACATCGTTCTCCCATCTCCTTCATCAACATTCTCTTTCTTTTTCTTGTCCTTTTTTTTTCTAAAAAGAGCACCACCACATCACAGATCACGTGCCTTGCTCTTACCCTGACCTGCCATGCTGTAGGCCCCCACACATGCCACTGGTTCTGCATTAAATTCGCATGCCCCCCAGTGGCTCAAGGAACAAATTGCAGCACTCAGCTACCTATGCCTCCCCGCCATAGCATTTCTTTTCTCTACCCCTTGCACAAGGTAAATAACCAACCTCAGCTTTAGGCCACCTGTACCACGTGGCCTCCAGGCCTATCCTCTGACTACCAGACTGGGATGGCCCTCTCCTACAGGCCACAAAGCTCTGCCTTCCACAAATTTTCCTGCACTAACCCTGAGCCTGCATAGTGGCCCTGCCACCTCCTTTCTCATCATTCCCAACCCTAAACACCACAGGAAATGAACGGTTCTGAATCTGGTCCCCCGGTGAGCTCAGCCCTCCTATGCCCCACTTAAACAGCAGAAAAATGGTGGTTACTCTGTGTGGATATGCATCTGCACTCTCTTTCCCGAACTTTCTTGTAGTTTGCTTTTTTTTGTTTTGTTTTTACTGAGAACTGACAAGAAAAAAACACCCATGATGAGCTCTGCCTGCATACCACACCTCAAAACTCCTACTCAAGCCATCCAGCCCCATTCACCACAAAACAACATCCTCCTTTGCCCAAGCTTTCCAATTAAATGCTGGCTGCAGGACACACAAATGCCAGGGAGGCCCAGCGGCCATATCGTCAGCTTCCCCACACAATGCCACACAATGGAAAACCCCATGCTCTCCCTCCCACGCTACCTCGCACCCCCCAGCAACCTCCTTTCCCCAGACAACTTCTCATCTTACATTCAGGCCTTGTAAAATGGCCTCACGGAGAGAGTCAAACCTGGGCAGACCTTCTGTTTTACCATCACACAGCGACTGGCTGCACATCATACCAAAGTGAAAAACAAAACGCCATGAAGTTGAGCATGCACTGTGGGCCTACTGCCAATTAAATCACCATGAGACAAAAACCAGAAACCCCACTGGCCTCTATGCGCCCAACCACAATAATATCCCAGGTGTGTGACTACTACAGTGGCACATGCTCTCTGCACATAATCTCTCCTTAATCTTTTTTTTTAACAGACAATATGCACCACCAACTATATGTTATGAACACATGTTATTGCTGATTCTATCCACAATGAGAAAACAATCAACCAAAAATAATACAGCCACCTGGGCCCACATGGCCTACAAAGGCCTAGCTGACCTATGTGCCTTACCTGAAGTTTGCCAATAATGTGCTGAGTTCTTTAAGTATGAAAAATTCCCAGCAAAAGAGGTTGTCCTGCTTGAGCCCTGGCCTCTTATATCCCTGATAGGCCCCCAGTCAGGACCCCCCTTTGGGCTCTGCCCCCAAGCCAATCCTTGGGGCTCTGGCTTGCCCTTGTCATAGTACCCTTTCCTCCCTGGTGATGTCATCAGATCCCTCCCCCTCTATCCCTCTGTTCCCTCTCCCCTTCCCCCCTTTCCTCCCTATGCACTTATTCCTGGCAGAGATAATTTGACAATCTGGCCTGCCTTTTAATGGCAAGCCCCATTGTTTATGCACTATTGCTGATTTTCTAAACTATTTTTTATGGGTGATGAGCTTAAAGGGGGGAGGGACAAACTTTGTATTCTTAAAACTTCCTTTTTCCCAACCAAATTGATTTAGCTTCCTGGAGCTAAGATATAACTAGTAATCTTCTGATCAGTTTTCATTATCTTTCCCTCTGCAATTTTTCTTGTACTCCTTTTCTTATTTTTATAGCATATACTGTAGGATTTGCTGTCATTTTCCTGTTCATTAGTCTAGTCATTATTTTCCCTTGTTACCCTTTCGTTAGGCCAGTAAACAAACAGGTATTTATTCCACTCAGATTCACCGTGCCTAAGAAATCATAATAAAAAAAATATCTGCATAAAATCTAAATACAAATCAAATAAACGAGTCTTATGTCAGACTCAAAATAAAAGAATGTATAAAAATGATCAGGCATGAACGTCTATTCCCTTTGGAATTTCTTTTCCTGAGTTTTTTTTATGTTCTGAGGTCCATACACGTGACTTAGTTGACTTCACAGTTTTATTTCTTTTAAGTTACTCCAGTGACACAAGAAAATAATTTGGCATCTGCCCACCTATATTTCTATAGTCTTTTGCAGGTACCTAAAAAAGACAAAACTATCATTACATTTTTTTTTAAAGATTTATAAAAATGGTCACTCTATACTTATAGGCTTTGTTTTAGTATAAGTGTTTATAAACAGAGTTATCTGGTACCTTCTACTTACTGTTCTTGCATAGGTCATACAAATTTTGTATATTCTTTCAACTCTCCACTTTCTTCCACGTCTATATTCTTCCCTTATGCTTGCATGTGGCATCAATCAGAAAACATGTAGAATTAGGAGAGTCACAATTCTATTATTTTTCACTATATATATATTATTTCACATTTCCTTACCTAGGGGACCTGCCTCAGTTCTAGGTCTATTACCTTATAATCCATGGCTTTTTTCATAATGCAGCCACCAAATCTATGACCTCACCCTATCACATGGAGGCCAGCTATAGTCCACAAGAACCCTTCATGCCCTTGCAGCGATCACACCAAGTCACTGACCCTCCTATAGTTCCTTTCCTCCATGGATATGTTACTTACTTTGGATCCATATTATCAAGACCACCAAGCAAAAGATCATGGTCCTGAACTAACAGACTTCTTCTGGACCATTTCACTTGACTGCTTCTTCTCCTACTACTACTATCGAGCAATATACATCCAAACCCAGGTCCTCTCCATGGATCAAGTGCACAGTCACAAAAATCAGCTGGGCTTAGGTTGGCCTCAATAAACATCTGTAGCATTCTTCCCAAGATTGATAACCTGAAGGTGTGGGTGTCTCGACATAACCCAGATGTGCTGTCTGTAGTGGAATCCTGGCTTTCCCCTAAGATTACTGATACTGCCATCATACTACCAGGCTATACCCAGTTTAGCCAGGACCGCCTCTCAAAAAGAGGCTGTGGCTGTGTCATATACACCAAAGAATATCAGAAGGGACATGGCCTGCCACCCCCAAGTATGAGTGACAACCTACAAGCACTGGCCATCAAACTGATCCTAGGTGCACACAATAGAGTGCTCACCCTGTTCTCAGTATTCATCCCACCTCAACAGACCACAGCTGGCACCAGCAACCTTAAGGACTATATCAGTACCTTCAGTCTCAACACAGAAATTATACTTCTAGGTGACTTCAACATCAGCTGGCTCTTCCCATCATCTGCCAGTATCAAGGACATCTTGTCTGCCATCCACTTCTCCCAAATGACAGACTCTCCAACAAGAGTCAATTACAAAACTGGCACCAGCACCCTGCTGGATTGGATACTCACTAACCGTCCTGCACATATCGACAATATTACTGTACTCCCAGACTCTCTGAGTGACCAGTCCACTGTCACATGCACCTGGAATAACAACTACAGCAAACCTACTGCCAGAAATATATCAAGCCGTGTCCTCCAAAAGGCCATCTACAACATCTCAAAACAGATCTCAGGTATCATTATTGGTCTATCCTGTATGAGACCAAGGATGTGGATGTAGCCCTTGACCTCTTCATAACCAAATTCAGTTCTGTCTGTAACAAATACACCCCAGTAAAAACAAGGTTGGTCAAAAGGACACTACAACCCCTGGATTACTCCGGATCTGCTAGAGCAACTCTCCTCAAGAGATCATCTCTGGCAAGTGGCACAAGCACACAGCTCAGCCGCAAACATCCAACAGTACAGACAAGCAAGAAATAACTGCATGAAAGCCATCCATTGTGCAAAAAGCACCTACTAGAAAGAAGCCCTCACCAGTTCATGGAATAGCAGCAAATCCCTTTGGGACAACCTCAATGACATCATGGGGAAAGACCCCAAAAATGCTCCAGCTTTGCTCACAATCGATGGGGTGCCATGCTTTGACACTCTTCTAATTGCCAACTCCCTGAATCATTCCTTCATGGGCCTAAGCAGTGTGCTCCCTGCTAATTTCTTCAGTCCCCTCATCACAAATGACCCACAAGGCAAATGATTGGCTTCCCATCACCAACCACTATTTCACTTCAAAGTAGTCTCTGAAGCCAATGCTAGGAAACACCTGGAAAAGGTACTAGGGAAGTCAAGATGTAGTGAGGACTCCGTGGACCTGAAATTTGTTAGCTTGGCACTTGATGAAGTTCTTAGCCCACTGACACAAATTATAAACCTCCTGCTCCATCACTCACAATTTCCTCAATGCTGGACATCTGCAACAGTTACCCCAGTGCATAAAAGTGGTGATTGGACTCTGCACAATAACTATAGACCAATTTTGAAATTCAACATCTTTATTAGGTTATATAAAAACAGCAGGAACATGAAATACAGACATTATAACATGTTGTGGTGAGACAAAATAATAATACACTAATAAGATATCAGCACCATAAAAAGTGAAAAGTGCCTATAAACATGTAAACAAGAAAGAAAACCATAACAAACCAACTCTAACTCCCTCCCTACCCGCCTCCCCCACCCAGGAGAGTGCCATGTTGAGAATTCAGAAAATAAAGAGAAGAATTAATGAGAAGTACTCTGGTAACAAGATTGTTCCAAAAGAGATAGATTAGGCTAAGGTTATCAGAAGTCATCAATATTTGGAGATTACTTCAGGTATAAGGCATATAATTTGCCCCACTTCTGGTTGAAGGAGGCCATGCAATTCCGGGAACTGGCTATTAACCTCTCTGTATTGAAACAAAGGGAAATTTCTTTGAGCCATTCTGAGTATGTGATGGTATTTTGATCCATCCAATGCCTAAGGACCAGTTTTTTGACTACTATAGAAATTAAAGCCATATGGTACCTACGTTCCTTAACCTCAATGTTAGAATACATCCCTAGTATACATATTTCTTTTGTAAAAAGTTCTTTTAATCCAAGAAGGGGATCTAAGTTAGATTGTATTGTATTCCATAAAGATGCCACCTTATCGCAGTACCAAAATTTATGCAGCAGGTTCCCTTCAGTTACTCCACACCGAGTACAGTTAGTTGATTTGAGTTTACCAAATTTAACCAATTTGATTGGTGTGTAGTACATATTGTTCAAAATATGATACTGAGTTAACCTGTGCCTGTCCTGAGTAAGGTACCTATGTGTGTCCTTCCAAATCAGGCTCCAGGGTAGAGTAGAATCAGGTATGAGAGAAGCCCAAATTTTAGAACCATCAAGGGCACTGGGAAACTTAGTGTTCAATAGGAAGGCATATATTCTGGCAATGCCATGGGATTTGGTTACAAACTCTTGAATTTTTTCCAAAAAAGGCCTCGTTTGAGATGGAGTAAATACAGACCCAAATGAGTTAACTATTAGATGTCTCAGTTGGAAAACCCTGAATATGTGTTTTTGGGGAATGTTTAGAGTGGTTAAAATATCTGTGGAGGATAGGAGCAAGCCCTGAGAGTGCAGGGTTTCCACTGATGAGTCCCGAATTTGTGGAAGCCAATCAGAGGTCAATGGGGTGCCCCCTATTTTGATGTTGGGATTTAAAGTGAGGGGTTGCACCAGATCCTTGGTGTATGATATATTGAAGAAACTCCAACAATGGGATAAGATTTTGATAGAGAGGCCTATAACTGAGTTTTGTATAGCTTCAGGTAATGTAGAAAAGGAGTAATAGAAAATGCGGGGAGGTCGGAGATTATATTGATCCAATAGTTTAAGCTCCAACTGTAACCAGGTTGGTTGGGGTAAGTTGGGTTGGACTGTTAACCATCTTCCTATTTTGTATAACTGACTAGCCCAATAGTATAGTAAAAAGTTAGGAAGATGAAGGCCCCCTTTGTCCGTAGGTACGTTGAGTTTTAGAAAGGCCCATCTAGATTGTTTTCTTTTCCAAATGAAACTGGTTAGGGCAGAGTGAATCTGCTGAAAATAGGATCTGGAGAGCCATATGTTTAATAAATTTAGGGGGTAGAAAATACGGGGTAGAACATTCATTTTGATAATGTTAATACATCCCCATAGAGATATCGGCAGGCTTTCCCATCTACAAAGGTCTCTCTGGACTCTTATCAGTAGGTCATCCAAATTCAGCTTCTTGACCACCTCAGGTTCACGGGCGAGATGTATGCCCAAATATTTAAGCGAGTCTGGGGACCACTTCATACCAAACTGGGTAAAGTTAACATGAAAGGTGAAAGAATTTAGTGGGAAGATAACTGATTTAGATAAGTTTAATCTATAACTGGAGGCTTGACCAAATCGGTCAATGATTTGTAATGCCTGTGTTAAAGAGGATTCAGGGTTAGTAAGGTGCAGTAAAATATCATCTGCAAAGACCGAAAGAGTCAAAGGTTTCTGAGAGATAACACAACCTGTGACTCAGGGTGAGGCCTTAATACTAAGTATCAAGGGTTCTAAGTACAAATTAAATAAGTAGGGAGACAGAGGACAACCTTGCTGTGTACCAGAGCATAAGGGGAATCGAGTTGAGAAGACCCCATTGCAGTAGATTTTGGCTGAGGGTGACTTGTAAACCATTTTAATCCACTGAATAAAGGTATCGGGAAAGCCCATTCTCCTCAGAGTGGCCCACAGAAAGTCCCAGTTCACCCTATTGAAGGCCTTTTCTGCGTCTAGCGCAATTAGTGCCATAGGGGACTGAGAATCTTGGGCGGCTTGGAAAATGTGAGAAAGGGTTCGCAAATGATCTGCTGCAGATCTGCCCTGAACAAAACCAACCTGTTCAGGGCTCAGCAAGTGTTGCCAGATCTGTTTAATTCTAAGAGAGAGGATCTTGGTTAGGATTTTGATATCATAGTTTAATAATGAGATTGTGCGGTAACTGGCTGGGTCTAACAAAGGTTTGTCTGGTTTCGGGATTAAAATTATTGTGGTCTCTAACAGAGAAGGGTCAAGGGAGTCTGAGAAGAACATGTAATCGTATAATTTCAGGACTAGATGGGAGATCTCCTTGAAAAAAACTTTATAGAAGTTGGGCAGGAAGCCATCGGGACCTGGAGCTTTGTCCAGAGGCAACCCTTTTATTGCTTCTTCTATCTCAGCTAGGGTAATGGGGGAGGACAGCATGTCGCATTGGTGATCCTGTAGGGAAGGAAGACTAATCCCCTCCAAGAATTGTTCTACTATGGGATGAGGCGATTGAAAGGTACCTCTGCCATAAATCTCCCTGTAGTAGGATTAAAAAATGTGAGCTATTTCTCTAGGTAAAGGTTTAATGGAGCCATCAGGAGAATTCAGTGCTGGGATTAACCTTGAGCTTTCTGTTTCCCTCAGTCTAAGGGCTAACAATCTGCCCGGTTCTCCCCTTGGTCCAGGTAGCGAGCCTTAGTTTTAAGAATAGCATACTCTGCTTTTTCTCTTAGTAAATCATCATGTTAGCTCCTGAGTTTAAGTAGAGCTTCCAGGTCATTTTGAGAATTGGAGAGAAGGAAGTCATTTTCGGCTATCCTGATTTGATTGGACAATGAGATAACTTTAGCCTCTCTTATTTTTTTCCTTCTGGAGGCTAATTTTATGAACTCACCTCTAATAAAGCATTTGAGAGTACACCAGAGTATGTCATCTCTGATAACAGAGCCCTGGTTGAGCTCTAAAAAGGATGAAATCAGAGATTTAATATGGGAAACTGTACGATCCTCTTTTAGGAGTTGCGTATTTAACTTCCAAGAGGTATCTCTTTCACCATGTAGTCCTGGGGAGATCATGACCCATACCAGGGAGTGATCAGAGATGTCTATTGGTTCTATACCCACTTGGTGAATATTACTCAGAAGGGTAGAACTGGTTAGGATATAAACAATTCTTGACCACATTTGGTGGACTTGGGAGTGAAAGGAAAAGATGCGGCCCATAGGGTTGAGGGGGCACCATGGGTTACATAGGCCTAGCAGATTCATAAAGTCACTGAGGGCCTGTTGAGATGGGGAAGAAGGTTTTAAGGGCCTATAGGTTTTGTCCAACTCCTGAGATGGGGCTATATTCCAATCGCCCCCCAGAATAAATAGGGAGGGCAGGAATCCACTCAGTTTATCCGCTAGGTACATGAGAAATTGGGGGTCACCGCCAACTGGGTCGTAAATTGCACCCAGTACCACACTGATATTGTTAAGCTGTCCTTTGACCAGGACAAATCTACCTTCTTGGTCTATAATACTATCCTCCGCTACAAATGTAATATTTTGTTTAATTAATATAGCAACCCCTCTACTAGCCTGTAACCTGCTGGATACAAAAAACTGAGAAAATCCCAGCCTTCATAGCCCCTTAGATTCTGAAGCTAACAAGTGTGTGTCTCCTGCATGAAAAGAATATCCACATTTAATAAAGAGCAGTTTTGGAGAACCTGGTGCCTTTTGCTAGGGTCCCTGACACCTCTGACATTCCAACTAGCAAACTTAATCGGCCTCGTAGCCATATGGGTTGGTATCATAAATGAAAAAAACAGAAATCAGTAGCACTTCTAGGATGCTCAAAAACATATAGCACTCTCCAGGCTCCCCCCCCCCCAATTCTCCTAAGGTACAGAGATGGATGTACAAACATTCCTCAGGCTTTAGAAAGTCAGATTGTGAGTTGTGAACAAAGATTATGGTTAACAATAACATGTGACTGTTTAGTCCATGTGAGGAGATGACCCACAAACCCCCTCCCGTCCATTTGTCATAACATTCCAAACTCTCTTACCCCCCCCTTAAACTATATAAAAATGATCCTCATTGAGATATAAAGGCATGATTAAACTGAGCAAGTATACCAAACGAGGACCAGCCCCTAAGGCTTGCAGACCCAAGATCCAATAAAACACTGATCAGGCTTAAAAAGAATTGAGCCCGGTATGGAAAAACATGTTGTGACATCATGGGACTGACAAATATAGCCTGGTCTCCAGGGTACTGCAGCCTCCCCCCCCACCACAATAGGTTGTGAGGCAGGTCTCCCAGAGCTGGCTCAATCTTTGAGCTCCCCCCATCCAACCCGGCCAAAAGCTCAAGTTAGTTATGCTTCATAACCCATAAAAAATATCCCCACAATTAGACCTATAGGGAAAACTATGAAAAAGAAGATTATCCTACCAGAAACCTCCGATCGTGGGGAAAACAGATATGTGCTAGAGCAGTGTCTCACCTGGAATAGGCGTTTAAACATATCATTCAGGAAGTCGCCAGTATGCTTGCAAGAACCCCCCACTGTAAACCCGAGTGAACAGCTAGCATAGCTCCTGTTATGAGTTGAGCTGACTCCGTAGAACAGGAACTGTTAGGGGAGCTATAACATAAGGGACCAAATGGTCCGTCACCTATAGAAACCAGTAGGAACCTCCAGCAGAAACTTGGTTCCACCTACCCTCCCATCCTCCCCAGAGCAGGACTACAGGCCCGTAAATGCAATCCTAGGCCTGTTAGGCCTCACCCGGGTCATGGCTCAGACCCCAGAAAATCAAAGTGAGAAGGAGGTGAACAGCAAAACCCGCAAGGTAAGAAATAAACTTGACCCCATCCCATTGCAAAAAAGAACTTCTGAGTAAGACTCTGAATATCCAGTTCAGCCAGATTTGAATAGATTAGGAAGTCTCAGGGTAAGATCCGTCGCGGCCTGGTCTGGTTTCTCATATGAGTGCCAAACACCATCCAACGCCACCTGCAGCTTGGCCAGGTAGCTCATGCGGAAACGGATACCTGCAGCTATAAGCTTGCTTACGATTGGGTGGAAAGCCATTCTTTTCTGGTGAATTTCGTAGAGTAAGTCCTGTGTAAGTCTCAACTTAGTGTTGTCCCAGAGAATTGCATGCAACTCCTTGGCTTTGAACAGGATGTGTTGTTTCTCAAGAAAGCTGAGCAGCTTGATGATTATGGACCGTGGAGGAGCTCCAGGTGGGGGCTTTGGCTTTAGGGAACGATGTGCCCTTTCAATGTGGTACTGTGGGTTATAGGGAAAGGGACCCACTATCTTGTTGAGCAATTTTTAAAATGAAAGCAATTGTATTTGTTCCCTCTTCGGCCTCTGGCAGGCCCAAGATCAGGATGTTATTTCTCCTGCTGCATTCTTCTAGGTCTTCTGTTTTTAATTGGAGTTTTGTGATCTGTTACCTGAGACGGTTAATTTCTGGGTCAGCTTTCTCTTTCCAGGTTTCCAGTGAACAGGTTCTAGCTTCGGAATCCCCTACTCTTAGGGTTAGTGAGTTAAGGTCGCCTCTGATGGATTTCAGTTCCGTAGAGATGTCTTGCAGTGTTTCCTGAAATGGAATTAACTCCTGTAGGAAGCGATCCTCCGTGAGAGGGTTAGAAGAGGAGCCAGAAGAGCTTGGTTTAGCAACATGCCCCACATTTTGAGTTCTAGATTTCTTAGCAGCCTTCTCAGGAGTAGTCGGTGGGGTATGCTTGGCCCCAGCTAGTTTCATCTCGGCCTCCATGGTCGTCACAAGCTCAGAGCAAGCCAAATTGAGATCAAATCCAAATTCAATCACAATTGCGATTCTGGCAGACAAAACTAGTTAGCAGAAGGTACAGGTCACTAAATCAGTTACCAGATGGGCGAAAAAATCGGAGTTTAGCCTGTCGGTGGGCAGGAGCATTCGATTGTGCTGCCACTAGGTGCACTGCATCATGTGACTCTCTATAGACCAATTTTGATACTCCCCCTGCTCACAAAGGCACTAGAGTGGATCGTAGCCAATCAATTTGTGTAGTACCTCAACCACTATCAACTACTGTGTCCTGAACAGCATGGGTTCAGGGGTGGCCACAGCATCATCACGGTCTTGCTAGAATTTATGGGAACATCCACCATGCATTAGACCAAGGCCTCCTGGTAGGAGCCACATTCATTTACTTATCAAAGGCATTGGATATGGTGCATCATAGGCTCCTCCTCAAACAATTGACTGACATTAGGCTCTCTTCTGAAACTTTGGGCTGGTTCACTAGCTACCTGAGCAACTGCTATCAGCAGGTTAGGATCAGGAATGTGATCTCTGACAGTAGACCTGTCAAATCTGGTGTACCGTAAGGATCCATAATAGGATCACTGCTGTTCAGCTTATTCTTAAATAACTTCCCGACCTCTAGCTCATGTCAAATGCTCCTTTATGCAGGTGATGCAGTTTTATTCACCAGTAGCCAACACCCTGAACATCTGGAGGCAGATCTACAAAGTGGCTTTGCATCGACGGAGCAGTAGTTTAAGGACCATAAACTGGTCTTGAATTATAAAAAGACCAAGACCATGATGTTCTCCATGCAACAAAGCAAACACAGAGCTTTCCCACTTGCAATTATGAAGACTGGGGGTGCCATGCTCTAACTTGTTTGAAACTTCAGATACCTAGGCATCACTATTGATTCTACCTTATCATATGCTGAGCACATTGACATTACTGCAAGGGCCATCAATACCAGAACTGTGATCCGCTATTGGCACAGGCACTGTCTCACACACGAAGCCCTGAGCACTGCCATCAATAGCTCAATTGTCTCACTCTTCAATTATGGGCTGGTGATCTATGGATCTGCAACAGACACAGCCCTCCACTGCATCTCAACCACAATGAATAAAGCCTGCCGTCTCCTCACAGGTGCTGCTAGACTCATGCACACCTGTGATCTCTATACCATGGCTGGCTGGCTACAGCTCAATGGAAGAATCAGGTACCAAACCTGCCTTCTTGCCAAAAAAAGCCTCCTTAAACCTTTTATTACCAGGAATACATAACCTACTGACCCCTTCCCAAAGCACAAAGCAAACCAGAAGTGCTGCCTTTCAGGTATTCCATGTTCCAAGGTGCATACTATCTTGGCTCAGCGGGGTTTCTCATACCGGACCTTCCTCTGGATAAATGTGCAACCTCAGGACATCTCTGATGCAGCAACAATCGGCTTTTTTAAACACAAATTGAACAAAAACCATGTCACCACAGGTACCTGTGCCTGCTCCCACAAAATCCCACCTCAAGTAAGTAACCCCTTTGCTGTAGTCTACACTTATCTTCTAACACTTCTTAACCCTGTCACTGTTCCACTGGGTAGCCCTGACCTTGCACTTCACTGACCCACAGTCATTTCCCATGGTGCTGCCATGCCCCCCACCTTTCTTCCCTACCCCTAACCCTCCACCTCCTACGCCCATCCACCCCTTCCTCTTACCATTACCTCTCCATCTTCTCCCCCCTTCTCTTCCTTCTATCTCCTCTACTGATTTTTGCTGCTTCTTGATGTGGACATTCATTGTGCAATGGCTCAGTATAGTGTGACCATGAACGTTATCTGTATAGTTGTACCGTAACATGTATTTGTATATTTACTACTGAACCTCTCTGTATTTGAATGTTTATGCATCACTATGTACTTGTTAACTGATATGGAACCAATGAACAAGCATCTGCTCACTGGTGTTATCCAAGATTTCAATAAAAAAAAAATGTTTCTTTCTTCAGGTCCATACATCTTGATCGAGTTATAGCTCAAAAGTCGAAAAGTGAAAAATGGCTGACTGAATGCCATTCATGCACAGAAGGGGACAGGTATCTGGGGTCAAGTATCCAAAATTTAAATCTATTGGGACTGGGTTTGTAGCACAACACTTTGATATAATACCATAGAGATTGTGTACAGGTATACCATGTCTATCAGCTAAGAACATTTTAAAGTGGTATACTACTCCCTTTATACAAAGATCCTGTACACATAATGAGAAAAATTAAATAAAATGGGGTAAAAGTACTACTGAAAAATAGAACCTTCAATTTTCAGTTAGCTGTGTCTCCTTTTTGGTGTTTGCTCCTAGTAATTCTGTCCAGATCGATCAATCAGTCTCTCTTCCTACTTCTTACTTCCATGTTTCTTGTCCTTGCTTTCCACTAGCTGTCTTCACTTCACAGTTTTCTTTAGAACTCAGCTTATTCCTAGTCTCTCCTTTGTATACTCTTAGTGTTCTCCTCGTCAATCAGACAGTCAGTGCGACTACTTTCTGAACACTCCTCTATTATACACTGTTGCACAGTTGCTCTGGTTTACATCCTGGTTTAACTGGTTTCACTGATTTCTCCGCCCCATTTGTGCACTCATTTGTATATCACCTCTTCCCCTCTGCTACCATCTTTGTACCCTCCTGAAGGGCTGATTCACCCTGCTAGGCTGCTGCTGACTCCTCCATCGTCAGGACTCTCCAGCGGTCTACAGCTGGGTGAAATGAAAAAAGGACAGAAGGAAAATATCCAAGAATGCCACACAAGATGGTCTAATAAGTACTCTAATGGAAACTGCTAAGGTAATGGTGGTATACCTTTTCTAAGCCTTTCTAAAAGCCTTTAGAGCATGTGCCTCTACCCTACTCCTCCTCAGTAGGCATAGTGTGCAACAACCATCTTGGAATGTTCAGGCAAGGTACTAATCTACTAATGCTAACATTAAAATTGTGTGTATTGTGTGCATCAAAGCTTGTATGTGGAAAATAACAAAGTTGTGTTTACAGACTTCACTGCAGCTGCAGAGGTTAAGGAGTCCAACTCGGCCCCAATGCCTTCATCTACACTGGAACTCACTCCAGCCACTTGTGCATGTTCAAGGATGATACTTTGACTTTTAGGCCTCATTCTATGGTAATGGACATTCCTATTTCATTTTGCAGCCTTTCAGTAAATGGTTTCCTTTCCTCACCCATTAGTAACTTTTTTTAAACTTTTAATAGAATAGTCATCTACATGCTCAGCTCTCAGTGGTCATCTTGCCCCTTACCCCATGAGTAGCCCAAATGACTCCATTCCCTAATAATGATAAAGGGCTCTCTGCCCAGAAACACTATACGGTTGAGCACCTAATCAACCCTAAAGGTGCCGCACCGCATGCAAATCAAACTGACCAATGCCTATGCACATTAAAGAGCTTATGCCCTGCAATCTCAATAGGCTCTACTTTCATGATTTTGACAGATCTACAGTACATGCCTGTGAAACAAGTAAGGGCTCCATGCCCTAAAAACCTCTAATTTTCTGCACAACTTTAAACATCAAAGAGCTTGGGAGACTCCTGGAACATTAAATGGCTTGGTGACCAATAAATACCTAAGGCCATAATGTTCAATGAATATCAGTGTACTCTCAGTTTAATAAATGTCAAAGGGCCTTGCATCCTACAAACATACAGCTGCAGTCACTGATACAGTCAGCTATTTTCAGCTATTTTTGACAATACTACAAGTTCTTAAGATAGTCTTTCTGCTGACCCTAGAGCAGTTCTACAGTCAGGAATTCCCCTAGAGATAATGCAGAAATGTCAAGAAATATCTGACCATTTCAATGCTGCAACTGTAAAAGGTCTTCATACCCATGTATATTGATGAACTCCACATTCAATGAGCTCAAAAGGCATCTTGCTTCCATGAATAACAAGGGTTCCATGCTCCACAAACATTAACAGGCTCTACATTCCATGAGCACAAAAGGTCTTGTCACTTCACAAACAAGAAGAGATCAATGAAGCTTCTGAAAGACAGACTTTGCCAACATGAATGACCTGGTAAAGCAAATGCATGAGGCTGGTAATGTAGAATAATTATGTGATTAATTAAAAAGGGTGTTCAAATAAACTTCTGAAGACTGCATCCCTACAAGACATAAAGGAAAAGGGGGATCAAGAGGTGGCTTACATGACTCAACAGGGTCCTATGATAATTTGTCCTGATCAAAACCAAAGTATATGACTGTTGGATATGTTTCTTCCTAGTCAGAGAGGAGTAGAGAGCAGCAATGAGGATTGTAAGATTAGAGCTAAGAATGCCAAAGAGGGCCTGGAAGCCTGGCTAGCAGTAGGAACTGTTTATAAACGGGTGTACTGACCACATGGTGAAACCAAAACAGTGAAGACCATCACGGACACAGTATTTGGGCAAATACCTCGCTATAGTAAAACTATATAAACCAAAGTCTTCCTCCTGTAGATAAAAAAAGAAGGAAGGTGAAAAAAGGGATTGGGCCTGTAGAAACATGGTGATTGGGAAAAACCTCAGAGGAATCTTGGGGGAATTGCAGAGATGATGGATGAATGCTTACATTTCATGTTCACCAACAGGCTACATTGGAGAGAAGTTGCTCATTGGGAGGGAGAGTAGCATCATAATAGCCATGATGCATTATATGAACATTGTCCTGTACTGGAAGATAACTACCTGATGGACATCAAGCCAGGAAATTCCCAATGGGCAGTCAGGACAGACTCTAGGATCATGGGGGAAGGGCTAAGTTAAAAATAAACAGATCTATGTGCATTTGTGTTTCATACATCTCTCTGGACAACTTGGGGGGGCCAAGTGGACTGAAAAATGGCCAATGTGGTGTTCCTCATCAGAAAGGAAGCAAGATAATATACAGAAAATGAAAGACCAGTCGGCCTAATATCAGTGCTGGGCAAGGTCCTGGAAGGCATTATCAAGGACATAATAATGAAGCACTTGGTTGAGACCAAATGTCTTACTACTGCAAGGCATAATAAGAGCCAGATAAAACTTATCACCTTCTCTAGGGTGTGAGAAAAGAAGCAGACACAGACATGGAGTTAGATATAGTCTTTCTGGACATCAGGAAGGCATTTGTCACTGTAGTGCAGGACACATTTCAGGGCTAGATACACCAACATAGCATACAAAGGCATACACAAGGTGGATCATTAACTGACTTGGGGTCAGAAGCAAAGAATTGTTGTAGATGGGCTCTACTCCAAGAGGAGAGGGACACTAAAAGATGTGTTGAGTCCACTGCTGATCAATATTTTCATCAAGTCATCAAGATAAAGAATCACATAATACCCCTATGAGGAGCAGAGTGTAGTCAGCAAGCAAGGGGACCATGTGGGTAGGGAATATAGGGTGATACACAGTTTAAGAAAGGAGGACCAACAAACCTTCTGGACAGTGATATGTGTAATTGCCCAGAAGCATAGGGAAGAAATGAGCAGCCTCCAGCCATTGAATACTGAGACTCAACTGAACCTGGAAGCTGTGATGCAAAGCTAGGCAACATCGTACCACAATTTGGAACTCACAATTCCTGGCTACACCCTCTACAGGAAGGACAATGTGGAAGATAAGGAGGACATCAAAACAGCAGAGGTTAGGGACCTGAAGGGGAGTACCACCACTGAGGTGGCTCTTTTGGGTTCAGCTGTCTATAGGTAGTAAGATGGTCATCAGAGTTGGGGTGGCAAACAGGCTGCCAAATCAAAATGAGGCAGAGGATGGTGTAGTAGGGAAAAAGACCAGTAAGGCCATGACCTAGGTTGAAGCGGTGCTTGTGGGAGACTTCAGTATTCCAGACATCAATTGGAGACATCAGTATTCCAGGCATCAATTGGAGTGTCCCAGTAGCATCAAATGCTATGAGCAAAGTGTTGACAGAGACATTCTAGGATGGATTCCTGGGATAATTCGTTGGAGAACTGGTGAAGAAGACTCAATCCTACACCTGGTCCTTACAAACAGGGTGTGTGTCAAGGAGGTTACTGTAAAAGAACTGTTGAGGACAGTAACTGTCAATCACTGTGGTTCTGAATAGCGCTGTTGGGCAATCACACTAGTTCTAAGACCACACTGTGAAATTTCAGGAGGACTGATGGCAGGATGCAGGAAGTATTCAACGGTACAATAGAGGGGGTGAAGCTGGCAGTAGGGGGTGGATAGGAAGTTGCATATAATCAGGGATGGATTATAGGTTATCACTAACCTCTGTGGAAGAAAGGTGGGGAAGAGGAGGAAGAGAAGGAAACCTACAGTAAACAGTATGCAAGTAAGGAATAAGTAGCCATGAGGAAGAAGATGGTGGTCTCCAAACATACAAGGCCAGCCAACAAAAGAAAATTGGAAGGTGTGCTTAAACAACTGGAAGGAGGCAAATAGAATAGTAAGGAAGGTGAGAGTGGAAGCCAAGCTTACAACAGCTGAGATAGGGAAAGCAACAGATGAGACTTCCTTCCACTACATCAGGAAGCAACAAAAACCAAGAAAGGGATGTCAGGTTGAAAAGGGGAGGGGTGGAAGGAAAGTAATAAGGGTAAAGCAGAAATAGTAAAAAAAAAAATATCTATCTTTTTTCTTCATGGAGGAAGAGAAAGGGACACTCTTACAAAATGGGATCATACCCAAGCAGGACGGGGGTTGGGGCATGGACATGGGAACTAAGGAAGAAGAAGAAGAATTATTTATATAGCGCTTTACATATGCATTGTATCGCAAAGTGCGCTACACGCAGTGTTAGAGTGGTACTGAAGTGACTGAATATGTAGTAGCAGACATTTTGTACATCAACACTCACACACAGACTTGGACAATTACATGAACGGGTTTTATGGAAAGTGGAATATTGGCCAGTACATCGAGGCAAGTCCCATATTCACATACTGGCAGTGCTAAGATGGCAGACCAGGTGGCTGAGAAGGATGAGGAGAACATTGGAGCTGGGGAAAATATCTCTCCCTCAATTGTGACTAAAGCGGAGACCCAGAAACCAAGTAATATGGATACTACTGTAGGAAATAATGGAAAAGGAAACATTTTGGATTTTGAAGTGGACATCCCTTGAAACATGGAAAACTTACCAGAATTACCAGATGGAAGCTCATCAGAGCACAGCAATACTGAAACATGCAGAAAGATACTCCTGGTGAGTCCAGTGAATGTAATCTTAAAGTATTAAAACTTAAAAAAACAAATGGAGAAAGAAGAGTGAAGCTATTTTATTAAAAAAATGCAGATGGAAAAGAAACTGAGAGAACTTCAGGCTGTCAGTCTGGCAGGGCCTGTCAAACCCTTACAGCTGAGCTGTGATGATGCATCATCATCAAAAGCAGGGCCAAAAAATTGGGCTGAGGCAGTGGAAATTGCAGAACTAGCCATACAGTGACAAGAAGAGAAGGCAATCCCACAGATTGTGTTGGGAATGGCACATATGGGTGTGAAGTGCTGGGGAAATAGAGAAAAGAGCAGAGAAACCTTGGCCTGTTAACAATACAATGTTAGTGGCAGGCTGGAAATCAGATGCTGACACAGGGGGTGCGTTGGAGGAAAAATAAGGACGGAACACTGGGGGTACAAATGACACAAGGGGTCAGGTACTTGATAATGTATATGTACTAAATCAGCCAGACTATGATGAGCAAGTCTCAGTTTCAGATCTTACGGTAGAAGACGCTCTCAAGCAAGCAGGTTGGGTCAGATTATTTAAAGATCAACCTTGGATGTCACCAAATAGACTGCCTGATACCCGGCTGGACTCCTTAGAGATCCCATCTTCCCTTGAGCTGGTAAATTCTCCTCAACTCCAAATCCCACAAGCCAGCAATTGTAGAGGGAAGGAAACAATGGTAGATATCATAGACAATGAGGATATGGAACTCCTCTCCCTCAGATTCCCTGATATTGTTTCCCCCTTGGATCCCTCTTCCCCATGAGCCTCATCTCACACTGAACACCCACCTAAGAGAGACAGCTCTGAGAAGAGAAGACCAGACCCACAGCCAAGGGGAACTAGGACAAGACGTTTTGCTGGACTTTTTCACACAACACCAGAGCCTGCAAAATGGCACAATACCATATGAATCAAATACAGGCAAAGGTTAGAGACATACCGAGACAGGATCTATGTGGGCAGGACACCATTAAAAGAACGTATGGGTTTTGCAGTGCAGGAAATTCATGCGCTAATACACACATCTGGTGATCCGAATTGTGATGCCAGCTTCAAAATGGCAACTGGCCTTTAATTGTTTTGGCAATTTTACCAAAGGCTAAGGCAGACACCTGAATGGGTTCCATTCATAGTAATCCCCCTTTCCAAACCTGCATATTGCACAATAACTATGCAATTTAAAAGTGAGGGAGTGGCTTTTGCAGACATTTTATACTAGTTAAGAACAAAATGTACTGTTTTGTGTCTGCCTGATCCCATAATGGACATTGAAGAGATCTGGAAAGAGGGCTGGAGAATTAGGGTTCAACTTCTGCAGCTGAATGGACAAATGCAACACCTTACCAGTTGTTTTTACCTCAGAAGGGATCAGGGATTCATCTTTTATGCAGGACAGCCCAAATCCTGCTTCCGTTGCAGGGCATATAACCACCTGAGCAACACATGTGACCAGTTAAAATGTTCACTCTGTGGTGGCATAAGGCACTCATCCATCAACTGCCCTACCTCCATTTGTTGCAGCTTGTGTGACAAGATGATCCATTCATTTAAGAACTGTCCATGGGCCTTCCATAATAGCCCAGAAAATGATGAGGAGGAAGGGCAAGGAACAAATCCTATGGACCCCAACCCCCCTCTGAAATGCCCAGGAAATAACCATACACCAAGATCACCACCAGATCCACAGCCCTTGTTAACACACATCAGTGCACCAGAAGTTGGGGCATTGTCACAAAGGGATACCCTGATTGAGGGAGATGGCAACCAGCCTAGTATGAACATAGTAGGAGAGGAGGTGGCTGTTTCAGCTAGTGTGCAGCCTCCCCCTTCACCTTCTACTTCTGATACACCTGTTAATATGCCATCACCACTTGTGGAGAAATGGGCAAGCCAAAAATCCAGAAGGGTCACCCGCAGTGCTCCCAACAGAAGGGAACTCTGCTACAGCTACCCAGTGACTTTGTAGAACCAACTAGAAATCAATATTTTCCTCTATTGAAATGTAAACAGTGGACTGAGGATGATAACAACTCAGATTCATCATCAGTGGCCTCCTCACAGCCAGACTTACACACTGACACTGAACTAACATCTGGGGACTCTTGAACCTCTAAAAAGAAGAAAAAAGCCAAATAATCCAACACACAGTCCACTAGGGAGAAGAGTACAGTGGATGGAGGGCTTCATACAACATAAAAGGACATGTCTTAAATCTTGTCATTTGGGTCACGCAATACCAACAGTATTAAAAACCTAAGCCGTAGATCTACCACATTTTCCATATTGAGAGACATGAAAGCAAATGTGTATTTTTTACAAGACACTTGGATACACACAATAAAAGAACAAAATATGGCGTCTTAGGAATGGTTCACTGGCCCTTCCTTTTGGTCACTAGTAGAGGAACCCTCTAGAGGCTTAGCTATTTTATTCAATGTCACAGGTAGATCAGTATCACACCTCATTGATTTAATACCTGGAAGGGTAATGATCCTAGATGCCAGGTATAAAGGGCAGGATCTCAGATTTATTAATGTTTACAATCCTCAGATGAAATATAAATGGACTGAAGTTTTGAAATGTATTCAGTCATACCTTTACACATCTCAGTCCATTGTGTTAGGGGGGAACTTTAATTGTATTTTGACACTACAAGATAAAACTGGACTGACACAGAAACTGTATAGTGACTCCAATTTCTTGAATTCATTGAATAGACAAGCAAAATTGAAGGATTGTGCTGTTACAAATAATCGTATTCCAGAACACACCTTCTTTAAAGAATGGCTAACCACCCAGATAGATTTCTTTTTTTCCTCTCAATGGATGCAGATTAGCAATTTTAGGGTACTCCCTATAGAAACAACGGATCACAAAATGATTTGGGTGTCCTTTGGGGACCCCCCAATAAAACCCTGTCCAATAATGTTTAGAAACTTAACATCTTCTCTTCGGAGGATCCAGATTTTTTCAGGGAATTACAAGAGGAATTGCAAGTTAGACTCACTGTATTTGAGCAATAGGATAATCATTTAGTATGGTGGCAGGATACAGAAAAGGATGTATGCTCTTACTGCAGCAACACTGCCAAACAAGCCTCTAACACTCAATACCTAAATTACTTAAAACTCAGGGACAGACTTCAGTTTTTAATTTCTCAGACTATTGAATCAGGGGTTGATTTTTCAGATCAGATACAAGCTATCAAACTAGAAATGCATAAATACCAATATAACAGGGCAAAATTACTGTTTGTAGAACAGAATTGTGGCATGCAGGAGAAGGCGCAGCAGGTCAACAAGTGTGATAGTTGTAGTAAGAGGGTGGAATCAAAATATATGGAGGAAATACAGATGGCATCCAGAGTCACCACAAGAAAGGTGCTGAAATAGCACAAATAGTTGATGGGTATGTGCAGACCATGTTTGGGCAAGTAGCACCTACTGCACCCTCCTTGACAGAATTTCTACATGGTCTGCATTTCCCTGGGATAGCAGAAGATGAAATTCAAGCCTTAACTACACCCATCACCAAAGCTGAATTACAATCTGAAGTGTCCCCGGGCCCAGTCGGATTGCCTGGAGAATTCAACAAAAAGACAAAAGAAATGTTGGTAGATCACTTAGTAATTGTATTGAATGAAATTTTGACAGGGAAGGTCCCTTTACCAGCTTCATTGTCAGATAGTTTACTAATTTTTTTTACATAAAAAAGGAGACAGAACCTTACTCAGTAGCTGGAGGCCTATAAGCCTACTAAACGTAGACTAGAAGTTGTTATGCAAAATTTTAAGTATTTGACTAGCACAGGCTGCACAGACTGTTATTGTATCTCTGCAGGCATGTGCTATTCCACAGTGAAATATGCTAGATAACTTAAAGGTGATCAGAGAAGTATTTTTAAAGCAGGACACATCTGGTATCATACTTACAATAGACCAAGCCAAAGCATTTGATGCTGTGCCACATAAATACCTTTTTATGGTATTACAACATTATGGGATTCCTGACAGCTTTATATTTTGGATTTGAGTGTTATACAATCAAGCATCCACATGCCCCATTGTAACGTAAGACATTGGTGCCCATTGAGCCCCCTGCTATACGTTGTTGCCATTGATCCTTTACTAAGGAAGTTGGATATAACAATAGGAATATAACCCATTTTAGGACCAGACAATCTGAAATTTCCTATTGTCATGGCATACGCTGATGATGTTACCATTATGGTGGTAAACAAAGAATCAGGGGAAAAAGCCTTAGAGGTTATTACATGGTTCTCTGAATTATCAGGGTCCACGGTTAATTTAAATAAACGCGGTGGTATAGAAATACACAGGCCACTAATAGAGGTTTCTGGTTCCATTTCTGGGATACCAATCACTAACTCCCCTGTAAAAATTCTATATATCACATTTGGAACATTAGACTCGGCATCTATTAATTGGGAAGAGTGTATTGGTAAAGCTGAGGAAAAAATAGAAAAATGAAAATCATTCCCAATGACAAGAGAAAAAAAATGATACATATGTTAAAAACCATTTTAGTTCCCCTATTCCTCTTAGTAAGCACCATATTTCCATCACTGGCTAAATTAGAAACCAAGATGTATAACATCATCTTTAGATTGCTCTGGGGTAGCTGGTTAAATCCTGTAAAAAGACTAATAACATATAGGTCTTTTAAAGAGGGTGGGTTGGACATGCTGCACCCTGTAATTTTTCATATTTTCTATATTCATATATTCTAATTTGTTACCAATACTTTTAGGTAAACAGCTAGTCTGGGTACAGTTTTGTGCAGGAGGTATGGTCCCTTTATTATGGCAGTAGGAAGCACAAATCTGGACCTGACATAAGAAATTCACCCCCAGGGTCCAAGAGTATTTGTTGGATTTATTTAAAACATTTTAAAAATGGCACTTTACTCCATAAGATATGAGACATTCTACACGGAAAGAGGCTTATAAAATAATTTTGTCTATAAAAATGCAACCTGTCCCATGCTTTACACTCTCTGGGCATATCAATGATAAAGAGGTCATAACTCAACTAGTCAAAACACGGGTCCCCCTAAAAGTGTGGGATACACTGTGGCTATGCTGTCACAACCAACTTAATGTGAGAGGCAACCATCATCATAAGGAGATGATGGAAAAGTTGTGTGTAAGGGCAGAGTGCCATAACCAAATAGAGACAATGGCCCATCTATTTTTTGAGTGTACATACTGTATATGAATCAGTTTTGGCATATACTTGCAAGGGAATGGGGAATGTCACAGTTTAAAAATATGAAGTACAAACCCCTTGTATATGGTCAGTGTGGAAGGGAATGGTCCAACCTGCAAAAGGGAAAACTAAAGTTGGTTATGTCTATGCTCAAGTGGGTTATATGGAAGGCACAGTGCCAATTTGTCCTCAGACAGATATTTATATATGACTTTAGCAGGACTAATAGGAAAGCTAAATACAAAAATGCAGGGGATTTGTAAATGGTGAAAAAGCCCATACTCCACAGCTAGCATATGAATTCTGGTAGAGGAAGTGGCCTAAAATGTTAACTGGTTAAATGATGTTAAGAATGTGACCAGTACATTTATCGTATATCATGCTTTACTGTTTTAGGGGAATGTATGCTTGTAGCACATTAATGGAGGAAATTCTAAGTGATCTATGATGAATGAGTCGTCTTGCTTAAAAAGTATTTACAATTTTTTTTGTGTGTTTAGGAGGTGATTGGTTGAATGATAAAATTAGTGGTATGACTTAGAGGCTTGAGAAATGTTTATTTATTTTAGTATGACTTAAGTGTGAAGAAACATCATTTTTTTTGTGTGTTGATAAATTCTCCTTTCTTTTCTTTGCTCTGCAAAGTGAGGATTTGCTGGGTTTATGCATATTTAGGGGGTTTCTTGCTTTCCTTTGATTTTTGTATGAAGTAATAATGTTTTACAAAAAAAGCTTAGACTTTTTTTAATAAAAAAACTCCCCTACTCTTGGTAGGTTCTAGGATTTATTTATTTATTTATTTATTGAAATTGTTTCACCAGGAAAAGCACACTGAGCAAGAACTGCTCACCTCCCAGTGTGTCCTGGGGGGAGGGGTAAAGTGGGAAAGAGAACAAGGGTAGTCCAGGTCCTGACATATATGCATACAATTATAATACAGTTGAAAACATTTGACAGAAACAGTTGGGCGTAGATGACAATTTACCCTTACTTATAGTATAGTATCAATTACACGGGGAAGTCATGCTTTATACCTTGAAAACATATAATTAGACAATATTACTGCATATGTTTGGCAGGAATAGGTGAGTGTGGATTTATATATATACCCTAATAGTCGAGAGTAACAGTTACAATGAGGAAATTCTGCTGAGTTATTGGGTTGTGGTATATAATGAGATAGGGGGAAGTGCAAGCTAGCTAGCTCAAAAGTTGGGATCAAGTGCTGTAGTTGGGTGTGGTTAGTGAAGTAGCACCATTGGACCTACTGGGAGAAGAAATATAGGAGTGTCTGAGGTAGCATAGATTGTAGAGTTAGCTGCAGGAGCAGTTTACTGAGCAGTGGTTGCCAAGGGCATAAGATAGTGAGTGGATAGAGGAAGAGTGGCAAATTTCAGAGGGGAAAGAGTTCCAGAGTTGAGGGAAGTGGTGAGAGAAGACAGCCTGGTCAGCTTGGGTCTGACATCTGGGCACTAACAGGAGCTGGGAGTCTTGAGACCTCAGATCATAGGTGGGTGCCAGAGGGGGCAATAGTACAGAGGTCAGACACACTGGGAGGGTACCAAACCAGTTCTTTGAGATAAATTTGGCACAGTGCATTAGGTAGTGGTTCTCAAGGGAGGTGAGAGCAAGGGAGCGGTATAGTTCCCAGCAGTGGGTGCAAGGAGGAGCGTCAAGAATGAACCGGCAGAAAGCATTAAAAAGGGTATCCCGTTAGGATAAAACTGACTTGTGAGTGGCACTGTAAACAATATCACAATAATCAAAGGATGGAAGTATCATCTTCTGGATAAACTCATGATGGACCGGATAGGGGAGGCTAGAATGGTTCTGATACAAAGCTCTGAGCTTGGGGTGGAGTTTTGTTAGTATAGAGTCAGCATGGACTGCGAAGGTGAGGTGGTGGTCAAGCCAAACTCGAAGATACCAGAAGGAGGTGATGCCCTCCAGCTCTGACCCATCAAGGATGTGGAAAAGTGGTAGGGAGGGAAGGGGAGCCTGGCTAGTCATTGGGATGTACCAAAAGTCATAGTTACAGTTTTTTTAGCATTTAGAGAGAGCTGGCGAGAGTTGAACCAGAGCTGGACTTTGTTAAAATCCACCTGGAGGGTATAGGCAATTGAGGCTGGGGAGGAGCCAGAAGAAAATAGGACTGTATCGTCAGCATACATGTGGATTGAGGAGGCAGAACAAGGTTGGGGCAGGTTGTTTAGAAAAATAGAGAATAGGAGAGGCTCAAGCACCGATCCTTGGGGGACACTGGTGGACATGGGGAGGGCAGGGGATATGGCATCCGAAATCCTGACAGATTGAGTGTGGTCTGTAAGATAGGCACTGAACCAGGCAGTAGCAGATGTGGAGACGCCAGAGTCAGAGACTCTAGATAGTAACAGAGTGTGGGAGACTGTATCAAAGGCCTTGGCCAGATCGATAAAAATGGCAGAGGTGATGAGACCTGTATCCATTCCAGATGGTGTCAGTGAGCCATAGTAAAGAGGAGGCAGTGGAGTGATCTTTCCTGAATCTGGTCTGGTAGTGTGTGAAGAAATTTGAGTCAGTGAGATAGGAAGTTAGCTGGCTAAGCACTAAGTGTTCTTGCAGCTTCACCAGAGCAAGAAGGAGGAGGGAGCAGTATGGGTAGAACATTATGGTGTTACAGGTTATTTTTTTTTAAAAGCTAATGTACAGAGGGTATACCTGAGACATTCAGGGTTGTAATTTCTTTTGTTATGATTTTTTGTGTGATGTAACACAGTCTGCAAACAGATGCGTTGATGGTTTAAAAAGATATTTATCCTAGTCTTTTGGGGGGAGGGAGTATGCCTGCAGTTTTTATGGCTCAGACTTTGGGTTTGATGTACAGGAAAATACTAAGTTATGTTCACCCTCTCTTGTTTATGATATAGTATGTCATAACACTGAGTAGTCTGCATTTCCTTTTAGTACCGGACACGTAGGGTGCATCCTTATAATATTTATGTTTAGATTTTTATTTTATTTCAACATTATTTTATATGAGATGTAACACTGTTCATATGATGTTTATTTTGAAGTTTTCAAATAAAAAATCCTCATACTCTTTGTGAAAAGTGCCTTGTGTTCTTTTACTTCCATCTGGACACCCACCAGTACAGCACCAGAACAAGGATGGGTAGAAGGGATCTCGGTTAAACATCCCATCTGAAGTATGGCATACCCAGACAGTACAGCATCCCCCCAACACTGCACTTGGGTCCCAGTGTTTAAGTATGAGCCCAATCACAGCGTGGGACTAGAACCCATGACCTTCTGATCTAGGGGCGGATGTGCTACCAACTGAGTCATGCTGACACCTAGACAAAGAGGGATATTAAGGGCCTTGAAACACTAAAGTTAAAAAAATCCCATGGTCCAGATGGTCTGCATCCAAAGGTATTAAAAGATATGAGGCAAGTGCTTTCAGCACCACTAATAAACCTCTTTAATTGTTTGCTGACAGGAATGGTACCAGCTGATTAGAGGGTAGGAGATATGGTACCACTACATAAGAGTGGCTGCAAGGATGGCCCAGAACACTACTAATGTTTCAGCTTGACCTCAATTTTGGATAAGATATTGAAATTCATTGCTAAGGAAAGGCTTGTGGAGCTTTTTGATATAAACGGATTTAAGGACAATGGGCAGCATGGGCTTACGGTAGGAAAGCCTTGCCATATAAATCTAATTGGCTTCTTCAACTGGAAAGCAAAACCAACTGACAGAGTCAAGGCTGAGGATGTATAGCACCTGGACACAAGTAAGGCATTTGACTCCATCCTGCATAAAAATGTTGCAAAGTTTTAATTCGCTGGTCATGTCTGCACACATTTGGGAAATTCACAATTTGCAAAGCTTTGCAAATATCCCAGTGGGTGCACCTACTTTGCCCGTCATTAGTTTTATTAAAAAAACCTCTAAAATTGTAAAGAATCCCTCCTCCACCAACTGTCATATAATTCCATCCGTCCCACTTCCCAAACACTTATAAATTACATAACCTCCCTTCAACTCACCCACTAGCACCCTCCCCCTCCCCCCAACTTGGTGAATTAATGTCAGAAAGTCCAGAAAAGATGCAATTTCTTACATATACCCTTCCACCACCCATACACCAAATACACTCCCTCCACCTCCATCCACCCTAACAGACCCTATTTTACAAAATGACGCCACACAACCCCCATGGCCTGTAGCATCATTCTCCCCAAACAAGCACCCAGAAGATATAATTTACAGTGACTCTGTAATAAAGGAAACAATACCCTTCTGCAGAACATCTGCTCTGTTCAGTGTTCCTCTCTGTAATGGCACTGGCACATAGATGAATGATGACATCTTTGCTTCTTGTAACAACTGACTCGCTAAAGTTTCAGCCAATCAGGTTTTACTGGGAGCAAAGACATCAGCATTCATAATTTATTCATGGGCCGGCATCATTAGTTATCAAGGGACACTAAACAGAGCAGACACTGCACTGGGGTACTGTTTTCTTTCATCCACGGCCGCTGTAAACCATTTTTTTCTAGGTGCTGGTGTGAGGAAGATTGTAGGGGATGTGGGAGTTGCATTGGGTCATTTTTGTAAAATAGGATCTGAGTAGGTTGGAGGAGGTGGGAGAGTGTGTTTGGCACATGGGTGGAGTGAAGGCTTTATATATAAGCAATTGTATCTCTTTTGCACTTGCTGACATTAATTCACCAGGCTGAGTGGGAGGAAGGAGGAGTGTGCTAACAGGAGAGGATGGGGGTTATGCAATTTATGATTGTTTGGGAGATGGGAGGGGTGGAATTATACCACAGTGGGTGGCTGAGGCATCTTCTGTACAACAAAGATCAAAATTGCATGTTTTTCATTGGCAAATTGCATAGATTCACTGGGCAGAAATACATCAATTGCCTAATTCATCTGTGAGTTAGAAAATGTCAGATATGCTGTATGAATTCTAGTGATTTGTTGCGTGATAAAATATGCAAATTGCAGCTGTTGTCAAACAAATTTGCCAAACGTTGTCAATTTTTTCATGAAGTGAATTTTGGCAGCTTCTCATGCCACTTATCCTAAATAGATTGCTAGTTAAAAAAACTGGCAGACCAGAGTGTAAGGAAGAAAGTAACTACCTGGGTTGGAAACTTGCTGGGGTGGCGGGGGGGCACACAGATGGGTGCTCAATGGAGAACTTTCACGGTGTCAGTGGTCAATAGAGGGATGCCACAAGGGTCATTCCTGGGCTGGTGCTTTTCAACATCTTCATTTGTGACATAGCAAAGATTCAATGTGAAGAAGTGCAGTCTTGCACATATGGGCAAGAACCCATTAACAGAACACCCTTGGCAGGATTCACAAAACACTTTGAAGGGGAAAAAATGCCCAAGTCCCCAAAATTTGCACAGCTGCAGAAAAAAGTGGATAATTGTGCTGCGTCATATATACAAAAAGCCCGCAGTTGTAAAAAATAAAACACTGGACTGCAGAAAATAAGCAGCTGCAGAAAATTCCATCTCAAAAAATGGCATTGTGAAATATAGCATAGCCCCTTAAAGGTTATTCTCAGCCACTGTTTTTCCACAGTTGTGAAAAAATTGTTGTACACATGCTGCACTGAAGAAAGTGAGGCGTGACTCACCCTGACCAAAAGGCAGTGTACTAACACTTGGGAAACAATCACAGTGGGGGTTCAGGCACCAAACAACAGCAAACCTGTGGGCTGTGTAGTAGTGCCAGTTGCTACACCAAAACTAGCACACATTTCCATTGAAAGGCAACAAAGCACAACCACATCATCCTGTGCAACCCATAAAGGAGCCCCACAGGCAGTAGAGGCAGATGTGGTAACAGCCAGAAGTGTGTACTACAGATGTAGGAGAAAGAAACACCTCAGAGACACAACCAACAGATACATATTGCCACTGGGTGCATGTTCCTGCTGGTACAGGAGGTGCTACCATGGTCCCAGTTGTGGGACTGGCTGCTTGCTTCACTGGAAGTGCAGTTTCTGCTGCAACATTTGCAAGACTGCCAAAGTCTTCTGCTCCACTTAATATGGATCACCTGCTGTTGATCTGTCTGCTAGACCTATTATATTATTTCCATATCTGCACAAAACATGTTGCAGATTTTCAGCATTTGCAGAGTTTTGCAGTCTCGACAGTTTTGCGATTTTCTGCACCTGTGGAAATTTCAACTGTGAATATGATGCACTTGCATTTCCGCAGTTTGCAAGCCTTTTTTCATATGCGGATTTGTTCGGTCTCTTTGTGAATGTAGCCCAGGAGGATGTGTGTGGGGGTGATTTTGGAACATGCAAAGAAGGAAAGGTATCTGGTGGGTTATATCTGAAAACTTAACTCAGTCTGCTTGATATAATAATGCAGTGGACATGGCCAATAGAATGTTGTGATGTATAGTTAGGGGTATCAGCAGCAGGCACAAGGAGTTGAAACTGTCTCCATAAAGATCCTTGATGATATCACACTTAGAGTATTGTGTTCAGTTCTGGAGCTCTCAGCTAAAGAAGGATAGGAGGATAGGGATAGAGTGCATATAGTCCAGGGAAGGGTCACCAACACGATCGGAGCAGCAGAACTGTTTGAACAAGGAAAGGATGATGAATTTCAGGACATATTCCTTATGTACCAGGAGGAAGAGTGTGCTCATGATAGAAGCAGTCTAGTTTCTATGGGGAATACACAACATGGCTAGCAGTGCACTGTTCAACTTCATTGCAAACACAAACACTAGAAATAACGTAGAAAAACTGGTACAGAGCAGGTTTAAAAATGTTGTCAAGAAGCACCTTCTGACAGAGAAAGTGATGGGCAAGTGGAAGAGGTTACCCAAAAAGGTCTTGTGTGCAAAATTAGTGGTAAAATTCAGGCATAGGTGGGATACACACATGGGTTTAATGTTAAGGGAGATAATGTAGAATGGAATAAAAAAGAGTGAGGAGACAAGTGACCACTAGTGCACCCAGTGTCATAGTTTTGGCATGGATATGGGAAGTCTGGATAGATGAAGTGGCCTTCTGCCTTCACTTTCTCATTCTACAGTATGTTTCAGGGGTCTCCGGTAGTCTGCTTAAATTGAATGAAAACACTAAGCTGGCAATGGTGGTAGAGTAGTTTGAGGATGGGAACAAACATCAAAAGAATCTGAACAAGTGAGTCAATTGGTCAATTCCTGAAGTCTCAGTTGATTGTAACTGAATGCAAGGTGCTATAGTGCTAGTCAGTGATATGACACTGAATGTCAAAATATATGATTAAATATCACAGAAAATACCTTTATTTTTATAAGAAATGATTTGATATTTCTTGATATAGTATATCTGATCTATAGTACCACTGGCTGGTGATGATGAACATAGAGACCCTTTCAATCATACAATACTATATTCTTAAGCTACTCCATGTCTCATGAACCCAGCATAGGGTTAGGAACACCAAAGTGCTCAATGCTCCATTAACATTAAAGTGGCTCATGCCCAATGAACATTCAAAGGCTTATTCCCTCAACATTTTTCAAAGGGTCCACATCCACTAGGAAATGAAAGGCTCAATGCTTCTCGTAAGTTTATTTGCAAGTCCACAACTTATGAATTTTCAGATCAGTAAAAATGCAACCCCAATTCAATCTTCCACAACAACTCCAAACAATGATTCTCAAATCCCACAAAGTTATTATTGTTTTGTCTTGGCTGGTAACAAGATGCTACTATTTACATGGAACTAAATTGCTGAGGTGCTTGGTTTTCCAAAGATGACATGTTTAATGCTCTGAAATCCCTACCTATTCAACCTTTGAATTGGCATCTGTATGGTGTACAGTTGAACCAACAGTAGTAGCAGTTGATTTGGCAAGTTTTTTTTTCAAAATCACTGGATATCTCTAAATATATTTTATCCCAACTCAAGCACAAAGTTCTGGAGCTTTGACCTTTCAGTATTGTTCAGGTGGCATGGTATCTCACCAAGACTGAGAGGTTGAAGTGTTGTGGCTATGTGCTCATGTCAGGTGTTGCCTGTGCAGCTTCTGAATCCACTAATATTATACACTTAGTGAATAAATGGGATTGCTAATGGTGATTAAAGCTATTAGGAGGCTGTGCAAGTGTTTCTTTGCTAATTAGTCGCAGAACTGGTGCACACTTTCATTTTTTGCTGATGATATACAAGCAGTCTGAAGATGTTTGATTCAGTATGAAACTCAAAGGATCATTCTCTACATCTAGAATTACTTGAATGCTTTTTTCAAGATTTAGGAATTTCACCTTCTCTGAACAAAACTTTTGGTACCAACCACTAAATGAGATTTCCTATGCATAACAATGGACTGTGATGTCATGCAGCTCAATCCTTCAAGTGAACATACAACTTATTTATGATTTCATTAACTCCATTGTATCAAAGGAAACTTTCACCAATGACTGCTCTCTCTCACACACATGCATGCACGCACGCATGCACGCACACACACACACACACACACACACACACACTCTCTCTTTATTTCTACTTCTCTCTCTCTCTCTCTCTCTCTCGCTCTCTTGCTTAAACAATTTGAACTTCATCATACAAATTATGCGTAAATGCTGGTCCTGCAATTAATGTTTTAGACGTAGGTTCACTCATCAAGTATTCCTTAATTTCAAAGCTCACCCCAATATTTTCACATGAGCCTAATTCATTACGAGAAGAATGGTATTTCTTTATGATACCCTGAAAAATGTTCTGAAACCATAAATCTCAATATCCTCACAGATACATCACCAGCTTTCATATTCTATATATATATGCTATCATCAGGGATATTTAGTTTCCTAATCTTGGCCTCTTAGGGTTTTCTTTTGCCTGTCTCACAATATATGGCTACTAGAGATGCAGCAAAATTGAATTTCACTGGTCAAATCATGGCAAAATAGCCAATTTCACTTAGCGAAAAATTTCACAAAATTATGGCCTTTCATCGAAATTTCACCAGTGAAATTTTGCCGCCAATTTTGCCTGCACATCTGAGGCAAAATTAGACAAAATTGGGCATTTCACTCTGCTGGTGATCACATGGTTGAATCTAAACAGGCAGTAAGTGAGTGGTTCATTTCCTGTGCTATGTATCTTGAGAAAGCAGGCAGCGTTTATACTAACTGACTGCAAGAGTGCACTTTTACACCTCAATTGCTCAAGCTGTGCTATTTGTTTCTAATTTTTTTTCTTGTTGGTGTTTGTCATAGTTCATATTATAGTACCTGGTGATTGTGTTTGTGTGTGTGTGATTCCCCCCAACCCCTTTTTCAGTCACTGTCTCTGTTTCTTTGTTTTGTTTGTTTGTTTTAATTGGTGGTGTTTGTGGATTGTGGACATAATGGAGAAGGGTGAAGACAGTGGGGCATCTCTATGTGCATTTCAGCTAACCCTCACCAATGAAATGCCACAGCAGGAGGCATTTTGCTCCAGTACTATCACCCAACAGCAAACTGTGCCTCCTCATCAGCAGCAGTTGGAGACAGTGCCCCTTCCCCCAGCACCAGGAGGATACTGTTCCTCCACCCAGGCAGCAGGAGATTGTGCCCCCTCCCAAGCAGCTGGAGGAGTCAGTGCCTGGGGCATTATCTGTAGAACCCCCCCACAACTCCATCATCCCCGAAGTTCTCCTGTCTGGAATTTTTTCTACTTAATATTGGTTGGTGGCCTAGTGGTCACCTGCAATCTATGCAGGCCGGAAGTGCATTGAGGAAATTGTGGATCATACTTTGGGACAACCAGCCAGCATAGCTAAGTGGTCCATAACACCACCACCTGCCGCAATGGTACCTCAAATTGTGGGAGGTGGCAGCATAATCAAGTTCAGCTGTGGTGAGCAGTGCAGATGTAAGCACTCAAGGGAGTGAGCAGGAGGGAGGCATGGCTGGACCTGCTAAACTTCCTTGTCATGCTCTGAGTACCAGAAAACAGCAGCAGCCAGTAACATCAAGACCCATCCATGGCCCTCCCTGATCAAAGCCAGCAGCACAGGAAGCCCCTGCCTTGCCAGCAGTGCCTGTGACTCATACAGACTTATCCACTCTCCTGTCTGCAGTCCAGCATGTCCAACAAGAGTTAATCAATTTCAGGCAGGAATTTTATGATGCCTGGGGGGATTTCTAAATTGTAGTGTGATGTTGACAAAATCATATGCATCCAGTCAGAACTCTGTGGTGGCCCCACTGGCATTTAATGTGGCAGCACAATTTAATTTGTCTTTTTTGTTTTCATTTTTCTATCTTCCATTCTGTTGCTTGTATGTAAACAAAAAAAAAGCTATTATATCCTCTTGAATCTACATCCATTCCTTATGTCCTCTTGTTTCTTTATTTTGTACTGTATGTACTGTATGTAAAATGATTTTATTGACTATTGCTGTTGTTTGTTTCTGTTCTGTTTGTTTCTGTCTTATACTCCCTATAGAATTCAGTCCCTTTTCTTGTTCCCTCTCTATTAGTTATCCCAGCTCAGTATTGTATTACCCTTGTCCTCCTGATCCTCCAGAATTCACAAAATGTTTCCCAGAAATGTTACATTTCATTCAATCAGAAATCAGGTTTCACACATGCAGTTACATGGTTCATATCCACCATCTGGAGGACCCAAATCTGCTATTTTTGCACCATTTCTAATGATTTTCAGGCCTCACTGAGGTGGTGCCACTGCCTAACATGCCCCACAAGTCCATAAATGTTTCCCAAAATACTTTACAGTAAATTCAGAGATAAATTAGGTGTCTGATATGCTGTAATATGTTGCATGCCTTTCACCTGAACCAAAGCATGTTGTTTGACACACTGATTACCAATGGTTTAAGGCCTAATCATGGTTTTACCACTGCCTAACATGGCCCAGATGTCCAGAAATGTTTCCCAAAACATGTTATAGTACATTCAGGCAGAAATCAGGAGTCAGTCATGCAGCTACATGGTTCACATCCACCATCAGGACACAAATCTGCTGTTTTCTGCACTGTTTCAAATGGTTTTCAGGCCCTAACCATGGTGGTGTCACTGCCTAACATGCTCCCATATATAATAGGGTCAGGTGGAAACACCAGTGGTGTAACAGGGAGGAAAGGGTTAATATGGTAAGCAAATTAAATAGAAAACAGGACTGCTGCAATGCAGAGGCTAGATCACAATTCTGATTTCTCTGAGCAATTCAACAATGCAGTGCACCTGCTTATGGACAAGTCACGTGGTCATTTTATTTATTTATTTATTTATTTATTTTTGTTAACTGGGTAGGGCACACTAGTCAGCCAAGTGCCTATTTTCAGGTGCGACCCGGGAGGGTTACAAAGGTAGTGGCATACAGGAGTCAGTTATATACAGTTGAGCAATCAACAGGATTAACAGAAAATGGATAGGCGGATAACAGTAAAGTACAAATTTAGCAAACAAGAAAACAACAGACATTACCTGAAAGAAAGAGGAAGCAAGGCATCATTATAATTGAGGTTGGGGGACACAGATGCAAACAATTATGGAGTAAAGCTAAGCGAATTTAGGTAAAACAAGATGAATTTAGGTACAATTTATGAGATAAATTAGTGCTAACAGAAGTAAGTACATAGGAGGGAAAAACGGGTGGGGGTGGGGAGGGACTGGGTGGAACGGGTGAGGCCAATTTGGGAGGGAGGAGTGAGGGGAGAGGATGGAAGAGGGTGTAAAGTCAGAATTGTGTACATGAATACTTACAATAAAAAAATAAAGCACAAGTGATTAAGCAAAAGGAAACAGGAACCAAACTATTCCGAATGAGTAACTGTTCAGATAAAGTTACGCTGAAAAGGATCAACATGTAAGAAAAATATAACAAATAAGCAACACACCAACAAAAATATTAGGACAAAAGAAATTACAGAAACTCACTCACAACTTGTGAGAAATCTGTCAAATATTAGGACCTAGCCTGCTCTGCTTTCACATACACTCACAGACACACCACAAGGTTGACCATCCCCCACTCAACTCCTCACAAACACAGACACAGAGAAAACTGAAACCAGTACTTAAGTTTAACTAAGTATTATCCAAGGATACCAAAACAAAAAAAGGTTCACTAGCAGCATTAGGAACCAAATTAAGATTTTGGGAACAATTAACTCTCAAAAATCACAAATCAAGAGTTTTTTGAAGGGTTTATTGTCTGTGATGCACCACACTGAACTGCTCTCCAACTCAACAGACAATTTACTGTGCAGGAAACAGCCTGCATGTGATATTTCAGCTATCTAACCACAATACATTGAAATTTCGCTGGTGAAATTGGAAAACATTAGCAAAATTAAGGATAACGGCGAAATTTCACCTTATGCGAAAGTGAAATTGAGTGAAATTGGGCAAAATTTTACATTACATGAAAGCAAAATCAGAGGCAAAATTACATTTTGCCCAAATGAAAAATGTTGCGTAATGCGGGAATTACGCAAAATATTTTGTTAGGCAAAATTTTCCAATTTCCTAAATCTCTAATGGCTACTCTAGCTCAGATTTTTTCCTTTTTTATTATTGAAGCAGTTTTGCCAGGAAAGACCTACTAAGCTGTAAACAGCTTATTTTAAGAGGGATTATGTATGTCCAGTAGATGTACATTGTAGCAGTCTCAAGCATCATGAAGGATTCTACCTATAAATCCCAAACAGCTTACGTGTATAGCACAGTCATAATCAATTAACAGTCAACAATCCCAACAAAGATGCTCATCTTCTTCAATAACTATTAATTTCCTCCAGGTCAGTCTCCATAGACACATCTCATAATACCCATAAGCTCTGTTTCAGGCCTAGAACATTTTTTGATTTTGTTTCTCAATGAAGCTAATGAAGTAATCACCTAATCATCTGGTCCTTCTTCCCTTTCAGGATATCAAACTGCTTGGGTTTCATACATCACATTTTGTGCCCTTCATGAGATAAATGAGTGGAATATATCAAAGTGTCAATGATTAGCTTTGACTTTCATATGCATATCAAATTATTTACATCGCTGCAATGTAATAGTACTTAGCAAGCATTCATTTCAGCTTCTGCTTAAAAGAATGGTATTCCCTTTCATCATGACTCAGTATTCAAAAAGGCTCCACATTCATAGAATCCAGTGATTGGAAACCAATGCATCTGACATCAGATACATAATAACTTATGATATCCACCATTGCTTCATAACCTTTCTGTGTGCTACATTAGTTTTGCCTGCTCTAGGTCTCCAGCTTTAAGCAATAATTTCTCGATCCTCTTGTTATCTTTAAAACTGGAAAACTCTTACGTTAGTTCATGAATCTTCAAGGAGCTTATCCATCATGATAGAGTTGTATCTCACATCTCTGCAAGATCTTGGAAGACTTTCTATTTAAAAGACTTGAATGCTAGCTCCTTAGTCTGTTTTCTAAAGCAACAATGAATACATAATGACCACAAATCAGTCCCCCAACCACCTTTGGATTCTGCTTTCTAGACTGGAACTTTCTCTATACAACTATCCAGGAAAATATTTTTGAATAAGGGTCTGTCACTGTTGCCTCCAGGAAACACATACCAACATCACATTATTAAATTGCTTCTCAACTGGTCAACAGCCTGCTTTGCACTCTTTACAGAACTCTATTGCAAAACAGCAGTTTGTCAAATAACATGTATCTTGTTAAGTAGTCAAAACTTGAAGGACGATGACCTAAGCCTGCCTCTCAAGAGATATTCTTCATAGGGGTTAGTGGGGCCTTTCGTCTTTCCAAAATATCTGGATTTTCTGCTGGCATGTTTGGTGCAAACATATGTGGTATGGTTTACGGCATTACTCTCATTAATTATTTTTGAGGGAGGTAATCATTACATCCCCTTTATTTCCATTACCCAGATTGTCTGAGTCTGTCTTTTAATCTGTGTGGGGGTGAACAGTCTCAGCCATGATACTTTTATGAGATAACATACAAATAACTCACACTTACAGTGGTAGCCAGGTAAATGTAACAAAAATATTTACATACTGCTCTGTATATCCAGATATGAGTTGGGATTTCCTCTGATATATTGGATATAGCTATATATCCTGAAACTTATTTCTGGCTTCCACTGTACACAAACATTCCAACATATGCATTTTCCTGATGATCAAGTAAGGCTGTAGCCTTCAGGTTAGGGGGTGATGTGTCTCTGTGCTTATATTGATTGAAATGAACCTCCTTTTTTCCCCTTCTTCCTTCAGCAGCTATATACCTGCAAAAGGGCAGCTATTGCATCCCCTGCATTTCCATTAGGCAGATGGAAACAGTCCCTCTGGCAACCAAAGAGCTCTTCTTGGGATGTTGTGAAACAAATGATTGTGGAGGTATTTGAGGCCTAGACTGTTTATGGCATATGCCATTAGCATTAGGACCTTGTAGTTAATTATTTTCCTACCAGAAACCATTTCAGATCTCATAATGTGTGTAGAATATGATCTGACTTCCAAATAAAAACATAAGTCATATTGTTGTGTTCTGCACAGGCTGCAGGCATCTGACTAGATTATCTTGTAAGTCCTTACAGAGCACAGTGCAGTAGTTAGAAGATGAGGAAATCAATGCCCTGACAAATGCATAAAGATCTTCATTTCTGGGATAGGATACAGTGTGGAGAAATATTTCTAAGGATAGATGCATCTCCTAAGACTTCAGGGATAGTCTTTTAATAACATATCCCAGATTGCAAACAAACGTCTCTACCTCAGGCTGAATCATATCCATGATGGGTAACTTAATGTTTCAGTTTATTGCAGAAAACATTTGTAAATCTGAATCCATCAGCATTAGCGCTTTTTTCTGTAGCTAAATATCAGCAAATTGGATGCCATCCAATCCTTGATCTCAGTCATCCCTGATTCTCACATCAGTATCAAGCACTTCTTGTTTGGGGCAAAAAATATACCACTGGGGTATCATCTGTGTAGCAGTGAAAACCACATGTTTATTCTTATCTCTCCCAGTGGCCACAAGTATGCAATAAACAACTCAAGAAAAAAAGATAGACCACTAGGGTAACCACAAATCAAGCATGATCAGACATGAAAGAACATGTTCCATCACCACCAACTGCTCACAATCAGAGATGAATTGCAGGGATCATGCAATCCCAGGCAGTCTTCTGCACCCTTTTGATGGTTCACCATGTCAAATGTCAACAAGAGATTGAGGAAAATCAAGTCTGATATTCCCCTAGTCTCTGACTTGAAACTCATTGTACACCATTATAGTATTGTCTCAGTACTGAGAACGTGTCAGAAACCAGACTGAAATGGCAAAGACATTTTTTTCCAGGTGCAGTACCAGCTGCACCCACACTACCTTTTCAACAATCTTATCAAATGATGGCAGGTTGTATACAGGTGTAGAGGTCAACACATATTCCAGATAAAGTAAGATTCTGGAGCAATTATCTCACCGTTGTCCTCTTCTGAGCAGCAGGAATATACCCCACTGTCAACGAGGCTACAATGATGGCCACATATTTTGGAGTCAAAGCCACACTGCTAGCCTTAATTAGTTGAGGATGGGACTAGAGTAGGGGTGGTGCAGCACAACATATAATGTAGCTGGAAAATCACTCTTTTCCTCCACCTGCTTAAAGCTCTTTTTACTGTGCTGGAGGGATCATTTCAATTGCATCCACTCAGCTGCTACCGAAAGATGCAAAAAACGTTGGAAATGTGATCCTGGATGCCATTGAACTTTGTCTTGAAGATCCAACTTTTCTACTTTTATGAACTCATAAAAAATGTATGCTTAGCTTTGGCTACTACTGCATCTTCAGTACAAGTAAATAAACTATTCCACTTTTGGGTAGCTGCATACTATGACAAGATTTTTTAAATGGTTTATAGGTCACAAGTACCTATAAAATGCTACATGATTAATCTGATTTTTTTATCCACATTTGTAGCACTTTGAAATTTTAAATGAAAATTGAATATGTCTATTGAATGTGACTGTTTGCAGGAACATATTAACCTTAACTACTGTATATATCTGGACTTTGGCTATAGTGTAGAAAAAATGGACAATGGCTTAATATTCCCCTACAGACTGTAGCTCAAATGGACCCAGAACATTCAGCATAATCCAAAGACCTTTGCAGTTGAGAACTCTAGCACATAATGAATATTGGCACACATTTATTAAACTCCATAGTGGATGTAGAAGTCAACCCACCTCCATATATCAAGTAGCGAAATCCATGAACTTAAAAGATTAACTTAGGAATATAAGATGCATAGGGTTCATACAGTGATACAACGAGTTAGTGCATTAGCTTGAAACAATGTAATAGCAGTAAAATGTGATACTTAGAAGTTGCAAGGTCTGTCACACTTTTTTCATTAATGTTATTTATGGATTATCCATCAAAACAGAAAGAAACATGTACATACAATAAACCAATGCATGCATACAAAAGTAGGCTTTAGACAGAATCTGTTCAGCAGAAATACATATGGCATTTTTTTCAACATATTAAGATGCTCAGATAGTGTCTAAAGTGCCCAGATGCATTTTCAGAAATGAATAGTTTAGGAAAGTCAGTACAGAAGCATTATTTCTCTCACCACAGGAGATTAGTAGTACAGACAAATGAAACAAATTTCTCCCCTACTTTCAAGCTTGAGAAATATTGAGGGGAAGCTGAATACTTACGATTGGGGAACAGACTAAGATTAAGACTGTCTAGGCTCAGATAGCTTGAACGAATCCTGCACATCTGGGTGTCAAAACAGTCACTGTGCAGGGGCACAGATAGTACATAGATCAATCAATAAAGTTCACAAACTGAGCAGGCATACTATAGAACACCTAACCACTGATGAAGCCTTAATACAATGGAAAACAAAGGACCCAGGCAAACAGAGTATTATACAAAGAAGATTAATAAGCATGTAAATGAAGCCTGGAAAAATAAAATATACTGAACAGCCATGGCTCATAGCATAGAGGCCAAACAATCCATACAGACCTAAAGTAGTGCAGGGTATTTTAAATATGGCACAATAGGAAAAGTCTCAATTTGAGTTAGCCAGGGCCCCCTTCAAGTTCAGACGCCAGTGCCTCCAAATGGATCTGTATGATAATTTTATTCAGAAAACACGAGGCTGCATCAGGGTCAGTGAATACATGCAATTTCATTTGATATGAAACCTAGAGATGAACAGGAAACAGTAACTGTGCCACCACACCCTTCTCCATGAAAGGTGTTTTAATAATTTGGAGTCATTTCTTCCAGTCCAGAGTTTGAAATAAAAGGTCAAGGAAAAATCCCAGTCTGCTATCTTCCCAAACATTTTCACCATTACTGCAGGCAGCCTGCATCAGAGGGATTCTAGCATCAGATGATGAAAGTGTGGCAATGGCCATATGAGGCCAGTCCTCAATGGTGCCTCAAGGTATAGAATGAATAGGTATTGCAAAAGCTTGAATCACATGAACCCTCAAGTCCTTCAGGAGAAGAGCTATGTCATCAAAGATCATTTTGTGAGGAGAGAGTAAAAGCTTTTCGTGGCCTGCCAGCCATAGAGGGCAGCTGACTATGCAAGCGTTATGTTGCCTCAGTCCATTTTCCAGGAATTCAGCTTTAGCCTGCAAGAAAACACATCCCGTATAAGGCCAGCACTTACTACTATCTGTCTGCTGGAAGCTGCAGTTAGATCTGTTATGGCAGCTTTATTATCTGATATTTTAGTATCCAGGTCCATGAGCTTTTGCTTCAGGGAGGCAAGGTCTTTGTTCATTTCATCCCCGGTGTTCTGCAGTTTAGCGAGAAAAGGCATAAACTGTGAGAAGTTAGGGCTACTAGGGATAGATGGCCCACTGGATTTCCCTGACACACTTGTTTTTGAGGAGGAAAAGTAGGCATCAAGACCTGGTGTCTGCTAATGTTGCTACCTTTTTAGTCCCATTATGGTAATGAAGAAATGGACAATCTAATATCCCAACAGGATTTTAAAAGGAGCAGATAAAATTTATAAGTACAATGTTAAGCCATAAAAAATATGTCTGCCATGCAAGCTTCTCCACAGCACCCCATGTTTGTTGCACCTTGACAGTCCTATTATATTGCTCCAGATATTAATAAAATATGCCCCTGTAGCAGATCAGAATTTGAAAGATTTCCATATTTTCTGTAACTGAATAATTACAACATTCATAGATCAGGGTAACTGTGTAATATGACTATTGTGTCATTGTGGTTTTTAACATTCCTTCCATTAGTATATATCATGGTACATAATAATATGATGATTTAATGGTCCTGATACCAAGGTAAAAGTAATTGTTTTATAGTAGTTCCTGTGATTGGAAGAGCATGCAAAGATGCTAGCAAAAGCTGTAAAGATTAGTTTGTCCTTTGTTGATTTCTTTTTGTAACTTGCATGTGGCAAGTTATATGGAAACCAAATCACTAGCCATAACCACCAATTTTCTGTTTCCTGAAGTATGAGAAATTATCATAAATCAGCAGTGTGATTTTCTACAGCCAGACAATTGTTTGCCCTAAACAGATATTAGCTTATCTCTGCAGATTTCAGAAATTCATTTTTTCTCAATACTGTATACAGCGGCAAAAGTTCTGCCTCTGTTTTGCTGCTGGCTATTTCCTTTCTACACATGCCCAGTAGTTTGGTCTAGAAACTCTTTAATTAGATTGCAGTTATGGTTAATTGAGCAGGGCAATGAACAAGTAATTAATGTCTAACTTGAACCAGATCTTCTGAAAACTTAAATAATAACCTGCAGTTATAGCTGTCTATTTATTTATTTAATCATATTTACCAGGTAGACAAGCAAAGCATATTCTAACCTGCTAATTACATATTCCATGTACTGTAATTTATGGATTGGAAAAATAACATTGTATGGAAAGATATACTGCAAGTGATTCCAGAATACTATTGAACATGTGTTATTATTTTCAGAACTAAAGCAATTTAGCATAATATACTGTAACAATGAAAAAAGGTACTGTATAACTGTCATAACATTAGGGTTAAAGGCTTCTTAATCAATGGGAAAACTAACGCAGGGCATCAGAAACATCTCCATTTTTTAAAGTGTTTATAGACAGATATAAACATATGTGTTGCAAATGTAGGGTGACCCTTTGTGCCATTTAGACATGCAGTATATTGCTCATGTGTAGTATGAGACAATTACTCATCAATGCTTTAGCACTAAATATGTTGAACTTGATATTGTGGAGCAAGCCACAGTGCAATGCAGAACCCTGCAGTATTACCACAAAATTTTGCAATATGTAGCAGGGAACAGTGTTATTGAAGTAATAAATCCATTTTGTCATGCAATATTTTGTGGAGTACCATTTACTGCAAAGTATTGTGTTTCATCCAGGATGGCTGTACTGCACATGCAAAAGCAGTGAGCATGACAGTCTTGTGGTAGGAACCATTTGAACTACACAGGGTATGATCTTGTGTTTCTACAACACCAATACTTGGCAGGAACAATTTGAACAACACAGGGTATGACCTTTTGTTTCTACAATATTGATATTGTACTTGGGAATTCATAACAGAAATCATCTTCATTGGGATCAGTACTGTATTTATTGCAGGTGGCCTGCTTGCAAAGCAACAGGGATCCCTATTTTTTTTTTCAAATTGAAAAAGGGGAGATTTGTACAAATACAACAGTTACTGCATCAGTATTTATGAACCCTTTCTTCTCAAAATAAAACCCCATTAGACTTAACTGGCAGATGGGTCAAACTACCCAATAAATGTTTAACTAATGGAAGGCAAAGCCAGCTCTTTTAAAATCTCCTGGTTGCATATTTAAGAACAAAAAACATTCTGAAAAGTTTAAAAATATGTTGGCAAATACTTCTGTAATGTGCAGCTCTGTCTTCAGAACTTGTGAGTCATTTTTCTATAAGATAAGCTGTCTTATTGCTAAGAATCAGAGTTACTCATTCAAATGATATACATGGGGAAGCCTGTTCTCAGAAAACATAGATATTATTCTGGGTAATCCTTCATGTCATGTACCACAGATGTTCAAGTTCCAAATTCATTTATAAGTCAACCATGTGGAGTGTTCTGGAATTCATTATTGATGTTTAATATTTGGGGAGCCCCTATTATTTACTGAAATCAAGCAGATTGTAACCTTGTTATGCATTTGATATGACATCACTCTGTTGTTAACCCATCTTGAGTATGTCATATCAATGGTATAAGAAAATGAAGGCTCACATACAGCCACAGATTAACCTCACTGGATACCTGAGGGTGGGGGAGTGGGGGGACTGGGATCAAGGGGAGGATGGGGGGGGATAGGAGGGTAAACCAGTGTATGTTTCTTAAGTTTTGGATTGATTTGTAAAGAGAATTATAATACTATCTGTCATTCATCAGACTTCTGTGTGAATATCTATCATTGTAGAATTTCTCCAACTTATATTTCTGTTATGTTAAAATGAAACAAGTAACAATCTCTTCTTAATGTCTGTAATAAATGACAGGGAAAATCTTCCTAACAATAAAGTATAGTCAATCTGAAAAAAAAAATGAAGGCTCACAACTATCAATGCTCCATAAAGTAATTCAGTAAAGTAATTCAATCTGTGATTTCACAATATTGGTAGCCCGTACACTATAAAATATTATGTATGATCTTTGGTTAACAACTGTGCTGAAAACAGTTCTCTAGGTTGCCATGACATTCAAAAACCTCTTGAGCTGCACTCTTGAGATTTAAGATGATGTCATGGCAACCTCTCAAAGTGTTTACAGCATGGTTATTAACTAAAGACCATACATTATCCTCTGTAGTACAGTTCCCACATTGTATATGGCATATAGCAGTATTTGGAAGCTTAAACATCACAGTGTGCAAACGTCACATGTGTTTCATGGTGGTAAATTATTCATATGGGTGGAATAGGTTTACGTGATCGCTATCAAATCTGTTGAACCAAAAAATCTCAAAATGATGATTTTCTTTTGTGGGGAAACATGGCACAGTCTGCTTCATGTATTGATGGCTGCAACTCATTTGTGAATATAAGTAGCACTTCCTGTTAAAGGACCACAAAGTCCAGAAACTGTCATTTAAAAGATGGCAAAATCATCACAAATCACCAAATTTCTTATAATTTCAGATGTCTTTGTCATGCTGTGGTTGTTATAATGTATGCCAACATTAGACAAAAAAAGTCTAATATCTGAAGTTGCCTGAAATAATTTAATCACAGTCTCTAGGGAGCTTGGCTCCTCAGTCTCCAACTCCCAAAGAAGGCAACTCACTAATGCTGTGACTCAAATAAGTTTTAGTGTACAAAAATAACAAGACTTGAGTAGTGAGTTTACTGAATGCACCCTCCTCAGTGTAGCTGAATGTTTTCAAGCCTCACTTATCGCTTTCTCAAGGCTGATCAGGTGCAAGGTGGCAGTCATTAAAAAGGCCCAAATCAAAGTGACTGTACAAATATTCATTTCACAGTAATACAAAGATAAATATAAATGACAAGAGAATGCCACAATGCACAATGAATAAATAGATGAATCAAGTCTATAAAACATACATCTTCCTAAATAGTGAATGTTATAAATAGTTCTTAAAGCCACAGCCAGGAATGAAAAAGGGGGAGGGGAAGAGAGGGAGAGGGGTGTGCTGGGATGGGATGGAGAGAAAAAGGCAATGGGAAACATAAAGGCTTACAATTTAAGTCATTTCATTCCTGGCTGTGGCTTTGATTAAGAACTATTTATAACAGTTACTATGTGGGATGATATATGTTTTATAGCCTGAATCTATGTATTTATTCACTGTGCATCGTGGCATTCTCTTGTCATTTATATTTATCTTTGTATTATTATAAAACAAATATTCATACTGTCACTTTAATCAGGGCTTTTCTAATGACTCGCTAACTTACACCTTGTCAGCTTGAGAAAGCTCAAAGTGAGGAGTGAAAAAGTTTGGCTGCACTGAGGGAGGGTGCATTCAGCCAACTCACTGCTCGGGTTTTGTTGTTTTTACGCAATAAAAGTTATCTGAGACACAACATTGGTGTGTTGCTTTCTTTGGGAAGTGGAGACTGAAGAGCCAAGCTCTAGAAAATGTGAGTACATATTTTTGCTTGTGGCACCAGTCCCTATTTGTTATTGAGCCACCTCGGTAGTTATTTGTGAAATAATGTAATGATTTTTGAAGCAGCTTCTTTTTCCCAACAATTTTGTTTCTAGGAATCCAGTTCCTGACAACTTTTGGGAAGCACTGGGAAGACTGTGGTTAACATCACATTTCACTGGGAAGACTGTGGTTAACATCACATTATGTATTGCTTTGAGAGATGGTTAATTGTCAAGAAAGTGCTATGCATTTATCCTCTAGTTGTCTCAGAGGCAATTTTCTATATACTGTAGCTTCATTAGATTATGAGACTGTGTCTTTGCCAGCTCATCCATGTAAAAAGATTTCAATCTCAGTGGGTTACTTTAACTGGAAAATAAAGATAACTATTATTATTATGTCAGTGCACCACAATATGTTCCTTTTAAACTAGCATTTTCAGGACAGTTTAATGTTTAAGAAAGAAAGCAAAAAGAGGGACAACATATTTAAACACCAACAGCTGCCTTTCTAAATATAATTTAATGTTCAGTTCAAATAATATCCTAACCACATAACTCTAAAGAGATTTTTATTATTAACATTTGTGGAACTTTGTCCTTTAACTCTTTTTTGTACAGTACATTTTGGCTTAGGGATGCTCTTGTATTTAGCGGTTCATATTTCCATTATTTTTGCTGTGGATTATTATGCTTACATAGCAATAAAGTAATTTATTATGGTGACAAATGTGACTTGGAGCCATACATTTAGACAGCTAGCATGGTGCTAACAGCAACAGTACCAAACTAACTAGACTAAGGATGTCTGAATAGGGCAAGGGGCCATATTCTAATGTGCCATCTATGCAGGACACAGTGCAAAGCATGATAATGCTGAATACATCACTGTTCCCATGTAAATGAGGGAATCCTTTTGCATACTAGGCACAGGGGTGGGTTCTGGAAGAGCTAAAAGAATGCCAAGGCTACACTATTTAACACTTCAAGAACTTTGCTCTTGTCTGTGTGCACAACTGTGTACACCCCCCCACACACACACACACTTATCTAGCAGTACTGATGCCGGGGACACCCACATCCTCCTGCCTGATCCCTGAGTAATATACATACTCCTGCACAGTTAGCCTTGTGTTACACCCCTTCCTGCCTGCTCCCTAAGTGAAAAGTTTATGTCATTTGTTTCCATGGTAGACTTATGGTTCTCCGTACAATCTTATTTCCATAAAAACATCATAACCCCTCACCCACTGCCTGATCTACCAACTCAGCAAACACCACCACCATCTCTGTCCACCACAATTCACCCATCCATACATGCACCCTCCACAAGCAGCTCTCCAGAGAAAGTGGCTAGCACAGGCCCTCTGCTAACATCCTTGGTCGGGTACTGTCTTACTAACAGGGAGTAAACATGCAAGTGGTGTAGAAACAGTTGTTTCTATAGTATACACATGCTTGGTCTCTGTAAGTCAGATGGTTGCTGCAAAGGTGGTGAGAGAAGGGTCTATGCTGGTTGCCATCTCAGCTGAGCTGCCAATGGTGGGTGCATATATGAAGCAGAGAGTCTGGGGGGTGGGAATTGTGGTAGCTGAGGGGGTGGGCTAGGAGAGGTACAGGGTTATGAATGTTTTAATGGGGATCAGGCAGGAGGGGACCTGTAGACTCCCAGAGAAGAAGATGTGTTGAAGTCATTTTTTCACTAGTAGTCGGGGCTGGAAAATGGTACCACTAAACTGGCAGGTAGAAAGGGCATACCACTAGACTACTGTTGAAGATTTTCTGATTTCCATATTTCACTAGGGGATCAGGCAAGCAAACAGTACCACTAGACTGCCAGGGACTGTATAACTAGTTATCAGATGAGGGTGGGAGGGAATGTCTCAGAACTTCACCCTCACTCCATGCATTTAGATGACTGCAAAGGCATATTCCTGATCTCCCTGTACCTGCCACACCCACTCTTGGACCTTCCAACATTTTTCACACAGTTTCTTCTGTCCCACCCCCACCTGCCAATGACTCTATAAATCAGGGCTAACTGTACTCTTGGCCCTCAGTCTGCTTTGTAACCAATGTGGCGCATAAGCTATGCACTCTAGTACACTTTGTTCATTGCATCTATGTAAGAATCCACACACTGTTCATTTTCTTCATTGCTAGATTCTATGCTGCTGTTAATTCGTTTGGTACTTCTCACTTAATCACTTCGATTGGACTGCCTATGTACTTTGTATTTTGCCCTTTGGATGTTTGTAATACTCTTTATGTCTGTACACCCATTTGCCCCTCCCCCATTTCACTCATGGAATTGAGCCTTGGCTAAGCATGCTTCTCCTGGTTACCAATTTTTCAATAAATAAATTTGTGCACTGAGGCATTGTGCAGAACTGCTACTGATCACATAATGATATGCAAATAGTCACTTAACTCAATGCATGCTGCTGTTTAAGTGGTCATTATTTAGTTAGTTTTTGTTGACCAGGAAAGGAGGACTAGGCAATTCTGCATATCTTCAGCATCATCCCAGGGTAGGTGGGTATACAGATGGAGACAGGCTGACACTGATCACATTAAGCTGTTGGTGGTATTTTTAGTAAATGGAGGAAATTTGGCTAGGACACTGGGGACAGTCCCCATCTCTTTCCATGGGGGGCACTACCTGCTTCCTATGTGCAGATGGCAGAGTATGACCCAATGGAGATGGAGGAGAAGGGTAGTGGTTGTGCTCCACACTGAGCATCATGGAACACATGGTTGCTACTTCTGATGTGAATGACATTTCTGATTCTACTTTGCTGGCTGCTGAACAATGGCTACAAGATCTTGATGAATGGAAAAGACACTTCTTACATTTGGTGACTGTGGCTGAACTCCATTTCTTTAAAGAAAAATCCAGTCTTGAAGAATAAAAGAAGTGAAAATGGAGAACTTGTAGTTCCTCTGGTTTACCTGACATGAAGTTCCAATGGAATTCCTCATCCTCAGATGTCGGCATAGATACTGGTACTCTAGCACAAGTTTCCATTGATCATACACAGCTTGCTGGGATGCTGGATGAAACATGGTTGCCAGAAAATGCTCTGTAAAATGCCGGTTGGCTTCAATTGCCTGATAAGTCTTGGATACTGGACCCTAACATTGCTGTCCCTGGTTCTAAGACTCATAGTCTGGCTCCTCTGAACAATGCTGCTGATTCAGCAGTGCCCCAGACACTCCCTGACAAGTATTTCCCTGCTAATACTATGGTGAATGCTTTGAGCAAAGGGAGCGAGGCTCTTCGAGGTACAGGTATGACTATTTCCTCTAAGGCGCCCTCTGTTTCTATGTCTTTGCATGATTGTACTGTGGAGCCTCTCAGTGTGGACTAAGATGACTTTAAGACTGTGAATACTGAGCTCAGTCCATCTGAACCTCCACACCAGGGTCTGTTTTTGACCATACATGCCTCTGGGCCATCTGCTGTGGACCCCCCCCCCACACTTTTCATGGTCAGCCAAAGCCAGTTAGCTATGCCAGTTTGTTTCACCATCTGGGTCAATTCTGACAAATGCAGGAATGCAGTGCTACTGCATTATAATGGGGTTTTGGAACTACCTCTGATAGACTATATGTGGGGAAAATGCTTATTAAACAATTCCTGAAATTTTCTCCCTCTGATGGATTTGCATTTATACATGCATTGGTAAATTCTAACTTTGACATCAGCTTTCGGTCTGCAGCATTCTTAGACTGATTTTGGTCCCAATATCATAACCTTAAGGAATGGCCTCTGTCTACCCCATTTCTGACAATTCCCCCCTCTCTAAATCCCCTTTTAGAACTGTCACAGTTCTGTTCCGAAATGAAGGGGTCAGCATTAATGACATTACTTATTGGCTTCAGCAGTGTTGCATTGTGCAAGGGATCCCTGAGTCCATCATGAACAGTGAACTCTTCTGGACAGGGGGGTGGAAATTTCAGGTACAGCTTCATCATGCTGATGAAGGGGGGTTCACCACCTGCCTAGTAGCTTTTTTCTGGGCAGATTCCATGGAATCCTTTTCTATCCTGGCAGCCAAAATACTGGTATAAATGTGGATCCATGCAACATTTCAGTAATACTTGTGACATAATAAAGTGCACTCTTTGTTGGGATTTTGGGCACTCCAGTTTGCACTGTACCTTTCCACTCAAGTATAATTTATGTGAGGAAGGGGGACATACCTTCTGTTCCTGTCTGTGGGCTGCCCACAATACCTATGATACTTTGGAACAGGATTTTCTTTTTCATAAAACAGCTAAACAGTCCTTCCCCCGTTACTGCACTTCTGCCTACTTCAACTTGGGTGCCTCCTGCTACTGTTGCCTAGTCTGCTGGGGAGACTGCCTTTCCTATGGCTAGTCCACCTCCTGTTCCCTCTATTATTGCTATGGATTCTCTTGTGGATAACCCAGGTATTCTCCCTTCTTCTGTGGCGATTCCAGTCTCTACTGTTTCAGCTGTTGGAATGCTCCTCCTTTCCAGATACATCTGAATATCAGACTGTTGCCAAAGACAAAGAGAAATGGAAAAAGTCATCTGTTGTTGATCCTGCTTGGTCACCTTTTGCCAACAAATATGCCTCCTTGCCTCAGTGGGGTGATATTGAGGAGGAGGAGGATGACTCAAATGTTTCCTCAGCTGTGTCTTCCCAAGAAGACCTTCTCTCAGATCTGGATGAGCTGGGTCCATCCCATCCTCTGGGAACTTGGAAAAAATGGGGTGCTAGATCTGGAAACAGGAAAGCTGTTGAAACATGACTCTTACTTTGTTTCATGCATCTTTCCCTGGACTTGTGTACTGCTTCTCTGAAAATAAACAGCATCAAGTCATAGAAGAAATGTATAGCTACAGTTGATGCCCTTGAAATGTTTAATCATGACATCTTTTTTTTACAGGACATCAGGGTACAGACACTCATGGATATCCATGCAGCACAGTTTGCCTGGATTTGGGGACCTTCAATATGGTCCCTATGGGAGGACTTATGTAGGGGGGTGGCCATATGCTTTAAAAACCCAACTGTTCATGTCAAGAGATTAGTGGATATCCACACTGGTCGAGCCTTGTTTCTCCACATCTTCCTTTGTGGTCAGACATTTTGCTAACTAAATGTTTATGCCCCTCAGACCAAGACATCCTGTATGGCACTCCTTCATCCAATTCAACCTTTTTTGTACACCCACATACCAGTTCTGTTGGGTAGTGATTTTAATTGTAGCCTCCTGAGTATGGCAAAGGTGCAAAATCACAAAACAGTTTTGTGACATGTCCTTTCTATGGACCTTGTTGTCACAAATGACTTTAGTGGATGCACATGGCTGGGGACCTGCCCCCCCCAAAAAAAAACACAAGTACTATAGGGAAACTTTATCTACTAACATTGACTTAAGGTTTATTTCTGTCCATCTCCCATACTGACATTGTTCTGGTTGAAACCTCAGATCATGGGTTGGTTAGTCTATATCTCTCCAATTTTACTGCCAAAACTATGGGATGGGGAGTATGGTGTTTAAATGCCATTCTCTTACTTGACCCACTCTTGCTTGGTGACCTCCACCAACTCATTGTGGCACAAAAATCTGAGTGAGGTCTCTATCATTCTCCCATCCATTGGTGGAGGATTGCAAATGGGACTTCTGTCAGCTTTTACAAATCACAGCTAGGCTTTGGGGGAAATCTAAGCACCTTCTGTATTTGGATTTAAGAGCAAACCTTTACAACCTGATTTCATTATAAAATATTCATGTTTCTGACTATACTGCCCAAATTGCAACTGTTAAGAAGGAGATGATTCATCCTCAATATAATTGATTACAGTCCCTGGAATTGTAACAACAGTTTGACTCCCAGGGCAAAATGTTTCAGTTTTACCCTTTTGACAGTTGACAATGGTGTAATTCCCCAAAATGTATTAGATCCCTCCTTAATCCATAGGGACATTTGGTTTCCCATAGATCTGGTATTTTATGAACCATGAAAGACCAGGTCAGACAGACTTTTGGAATCTCCTTTGAGGGTACCCCCAAGATATATATTTTATTGGGTATTGGCCAAATACCTCAGCTTTCTGTACAACAGGCCTCTGCCTTGTTGTCCTCATTTCTCAGCCTGAACTGGATTGGTCAATTTGTAGTCTCTAGTCTGAGAAGGCTCCAGGGTCTGATGTCCTCCCTGGTAAATTCTTTAAATGGCTGTGGCCATATCTGTCACAGGAACTCTTGGAATTCTACAACTCCTTACTTCAGATATCTCATTTGCCGGCAAAGATGTATGACAGATTATGATTTTTTTTTTGAATAAATGGGGAGCCAGTATTCTTCTATCCAGCTGGCATCCCATCACTTTGTTAAACATGGATTTTAAGATATTTACAAACATTCTTAATAAGAGGCTTCTCTTAGTTTTTGATTCCATTACTCATTCTTCCCCAACCTGCTCTATTCCAGGTAAGAGAAGTACTGATGTCTTGATTTTATTATGAGAGATAGTCAAAGATGGGAATGTGTGCAGCTTTCCAGGTTATTTGCTTAGCCAGGATCAAGCTGCAGCCTTTGACAAGGTTTCTCACATCTTTTTATGGTAGAGTCTTGTCGCATACAGTTTCACTTCTCTGTTCATACAGTGGAGCCAGAAGTGTTATAGCCTTGCTTATGTGTTTCCATTTGTTAATGGTTGGCATGTTTGGAACAGCAGGATAAAAAAACGGGTCCATCAGGATTGCCCACTTAGCCCCCTACTTTACATTTTATCCCTGAACTCCCTGCTCAGGATTTTGAATTTGTCCACGAGAGTCAGGTGAATTTCTTTGACTGCACATTCTCATGAGGTAAAAACACTGGCATATGCTGATGATTTATGATTGGTACCAGGGAAGACTGGCCCGGGATGCCTGGGATGCTAATTGCATCCTGGCCTGTGTAAGTAATTGTCCTGCTCCCTGTGCACTTCTGGCGTTAATTTTTTTTTTATTTTTTTTTTCTCCACTGCCCCTAGCCCCGACCGTCAGGTTTGGTCACAAATTTTTTTTCCAGGGGGGCGGGGGGGTCAGGTGACGATGTGACGGTCTGACTAGAAGACTGGATGAGTGGACGGATGGGCTAGTAATCCCACTGCGCTGCCCCACACAGAACCAGATCATGCATGCCCGGCCCCGCCTGAGAGAGACAGTGTCAGTGTCAGTGACATGACAGACTAATAGTGCTCAGGCAAGGAGCAGGAGTCAGGCGCTGACGTGAAGACAGAGAATGTGAGGTGCAGCATGCTCTGATGTTTGATTGGCGGCAAACAGGCTGAGGATGAGGAAGGACTTGCGATGCGATGTGAGGCGTGAGCACCATTGCCCAGGGCCAGGCCACATCGCGCCGGAGACCCGGAGTCGGACGGTCACGGAACGACGGATGCCGCCCGGTAAACCACGGTCCACCCCACCGCTAAGTACAGGTGCGTGCATGTCCACAAAAGTTCCATGTCAAAGCATGGTTACCATTACCAGAAGTCCAGATTAATTAATTGGAATGGATAATAAGAGCAGGGTACTACGATTAAGCCTTAGCCAACAGTCATGCTGCGGTTTGGGTTTTTTTTAGGACCTTCTCAATCTCAGCACACAATTTAGGATTATTATGTGTGACAAGTGCACAACTTGGAGACAAGTTGTCAGGGAGGGCTGCACAGGGGAAGGGGATGTGAACCATGGGTTGGAACTTGGCCCGGTATCCTGTTTGCATCGCTCGAGCCTGAGGTAAGAGCAACGGTAGAGCCACCATGGACCGGTTACCAGATTAATTAATTGGATAATAGAGAAGGGTACTACGATTAAGCCTTAGCCAACAGTCATGCTGCGGTTTGGGTTTTAGGACCTTCAGCACACGATTTTGGATTATTATGAGTTCATAGAAAACAAATTGTATTTCTGGATTTGTTAATTTACAGAAATGACAGCCGCCAGCCGCCATTGTTGCTTGTGGAGATCAGTCAGCCCTCCCCTCCCTCAGTGCCACCTAATCAGCCGCTCGCAGCTCGCTTGCCTCCCAGAATCCAGATAGATCAATTCATGATCGCTCGCTGAGACAGTGTTGCTTGCTGTTGCCTTAAGTGTGGAGGAGATCAGCCCTCCCTCAGTGCCGCCTAATCAGCTGCTCGCTTGCCGCCCAGATCGATCAATTCATGATGGCTGAGACAGTGTTCCTGTTGCCTTAAGTGTGGAGGACTCCTGGTTCGGTGAGTGTGTGTGCTGGGTGGGAGTCATCGCGGGACAGGCAGGGCAGGGACATGAAATTATTGGATTTTTTTGTTGTATTTTGTTACTGTATTGTTTTTGTCACATTGTGTATTTTGTTGCCTTTGCATTTTCCTGTAAAGTGCTCTGAGCTGACCGTGGAAGGGCCTCTGTATTACATCTCTCTGTCTAGTAGACATCTCACTGTATAATTATGGTATTTACCTAACCTGGAAGACTTACATAAATGCAGACCAATCAGGTTCCATGGAGAGTCCTCTGATGGGCTGAAGGGCAGAGGAGCTACAGCCTCCTTATGCTGTGTAGCTTCTACCCCTACCATCAGTCCTCTGTGCTCTGTGGCACAGAGTAGGCTCTCCTGCCCTTGACCAAGCCATGTGCATGGCAGGGGATCAGGTGTGGGGGGCACATGGCCAGGACTGGGGATAGGCAGAAGTCTCCTTGTGTGTGGAACAGGACCACTGTGCACATCTACTCCATATAGGCACACCTCCGCAGGCACAGATCTCCCACATTCTAAAATGGATTTTAAAGGTATGATGAGCTACTAAATTATCTTTTCACTTTTTTGAAATGGTTTTGTAGCACGTACCTCCCAAATCAAGTTTTTTTAAGAAAAGATGTAAAACAGTGCTCTAGTTCGATGCACACAAGTTCTCCCCCAAATAAAGTTGTAAAATATTAACATTACATAACTGAGTAGCTTTACACAGTGACTCTACGTTTTTTCTGTTAATTTCTGTTTTTTTATTGTAACTTTATGTGGGTTATTTTAAGATAATAATTTGGGGCTGGTTAGGATAGGGAAGGTTTCTTTTTGCTTGTTACTTATTTCCTGTAGCAAGAAGAATCTTGTTTAAAGATTTGGGTGGTTGGCATGGGTGGACTGGCAAGGGTGCCTGGCATGCTGATTGCATCTTGGCCTGTGTCAGTATATGGCCCGACTGTGCAGTGGCTGTTTGTGGGTTTTTATTTTTCCCCCTCCCTGACCATCACCTAGTCTAAGTGCATTTTTCTGGGGGGTCTGCCTGTTGAGTTGGCGGGTGCGGGCCCAAACAATCAGTCAAAACACTTAATTCATTTTGAATTGAATGGTGCCAAGACAAATAATTAGCCACCGTTGTCACCAGTTAACTATCACAGACAGTCAAATATTGGTATGTTGTTGGTGTCCCTCCCAGTCCTCCCTCCTAGCTAGCCCATGCACCACAAGTCAGCTTGGCAGCCAAATTAGCCAACCAAGAACCCCAAAGCAAGACAAAATAGTTGCATGGTGCAGTGCCTGTAGATGCAGTATGTCATTGGATGGGGCCGAGGCTGCTAGCTGCGTGCGCTGCTTATATGTTCCCGAATCTCGCTGCTTCTCATTGCTGCCAAAGCTACAAACCCGAGTGGTGAGCAAGCGCCATTTCTCAATCACAGTCACACTGTGAATTCCCTCGGTCACCGCAGTGCACTCTCAATATTTGCCTCTCTGGCTCACCTTTTTTGTTGGTGTTGGTGTGGGGTGGGCCAGGGTATTGAGCTGGAGTCCATCACTCACCATGCCACCATGGTTTCCCACAGTGAGACAGTCTATCAGCTCCAGTGAAGCCCATCACAACTTCACCGTCTCACACCAGTCACCAGAGCCAGATGGTCAGAGAAGTAGAGGAGGTGGCAAGCGAGTGACTGCAGACTGCTCTGCAGAGTCTAAGGCAGCAGAGCACAGACCAATGACGAGCTGAGAAATATAGAGGAGCAGGGCAGCAGAGCCAGCCTGGAGCAGCAGGAGCCAGGAGGTGAGTTGGCTCGGAACTGGAATGGGACAGGAGTACTACTACTCGAGTCGGGAGTGGTCTGGGACACAGTCAGTGGGACTGGACTGTAATTGTTGTATTGTATTTCTTTGCTTAGGACCAGGAATCTGTTTTTTATAGATTTTTCCACACCTACTGTTCTATGTCCCTTTTTAATTCTCCTGTTATGCTTCACAACACACCAGTCTGAATCATCTGTGAATGTGATCAATCTACAGTACGTTTCCACACAATACCCACGTCTACCAGTGCCTGAAGTCAGACACCACAATATGCCATCAGAGGAGGGACAGTTTGATAAAAGCTATGAGTTGTGAGAACAGAAGCTCTTTTATAAACATAAATTAGTGTGAGAAATAGGAATGATATTATAGTAGTGTGAACGTGGTAAGGAGTAAGTAAAGGGAGATGATCTTTCCCCTTCCTCTGTAAAAGACATTGGTTGTACCACTATTACTCAAAAGAGAAGATACGCATGCATTAATACATACATCAGTTTTTTCTCAAAAGTACCAAGACCATGTCCAAAGTCACATAGTACATAGTACAAAAATAGCTTTATGAGATCACAATGACCGAAAAGCGCTTGCATTTATAAAGTGATATAAAATTATTTTCAAAATGTTATATAGCCTGCACTGATACTTGACTGGCCTGCTTGAACCAAATCACTGAGGGAAGTCACTTTATCATGATGGAGCTCATTTAAAGTGCAGTTTAGCAGTGTCAGTGGCTCAGTAGGTAGCTACTCCGCCTCTGAGGCTGGGAGATCAGAGGGCTGTGGGTTCAGTTCCCGCATCTGGCACTTGGGTTAATATCCCAGTACTGACACTGTAATGCAGCATGAGAGGGGTGCTGCATTTCTGAGTGGCCATCTTTCGGATGAGATCGTTAAACCGAGGTCCCATCTGCCTGGATTGGTGGTAGTTCAGGTGGATGTTAAAGATCCCATGGCACTTATCGAAAAGAGTAGGGGAATTTCCCCGGTGTCCTGGCCAAATTTCCCTCATTCACTAAAAATACCACCAACAGCTTAATCTGGTTCAAGGTCAGTTGGCTTTCATCTGTATCCCCCTCCCCTGGGCCGTGCCTGAAAATAGGCAGGATTTGTCTAGTGCACTTACCCGGTCAACAAAAGCTAAAAAAAAAAAAAAAGTCATAAAAGGGAAAGTGGTAAGGGGGGAGTGGGACAGGGGTCACTCAGTCAGATGGAGTCACAGAGTAGTGGAAGATCCAAGAGAAGAAGGTGGATCTGTGTCAGTATGACTCGGAGCACCACCCATTAGCCCATTAAGTATTAAGGAAGGGAGGGGGCAGGGGCAGCAGGGAGCAATGTAACCATCTGGGGAATTTGCAAATGGTGGAGGAGGATTAATTGAATGCCACTGCCTCTAGAGCATGCTAGCTTCAGTGAGCGGAGAGATGCTGTCTGATGATAAGCTTGGAGGGAGCAGCCGCCGTGCCACCTCCAGTGAGTGGCACCAAACAGTATAACAAGTATTAAATGATGAGATCCCAATCAGGCACTGTTTGGAGACTCATGATGTGCTACTTCCACTACCACCTGCAGTCTCCAAACTGGGTTGGGTTATTCTCCATCTTGGTTTGGTTTGAGTTTGGCACAGTGACAGTCGTGGGTGGCCCACCTCAGGACAAGGGTGTAAGTCCTCGTGGTTGGAAGGAAGGAGAATGCTTTATAAAATTTCAGAAATGAAATGTGCACATTATATTTGAGAGGTGTACCAAAAGATCTGCCTGTCTGTGTATAATATTTAATATTGATCCCAGTTTAGTTTTAGAATAAATGCTTTCTGGGTAGAGCCATAGGATTAAAATTATTACCAGCTATCTGCATTTGTTCATAAAATCATTGGTAGAGCATGCTAAGGTCTACAAAAAAAAAAGAAAATAATTTTAGGTCTTTAAAACGACCAGTAAATGATATATGAACAAGTTCAGTCTAGTAAATCATAAAATATAAAACAAAAAAAAATCAATTTTAGGCCACAAGGGGCTAGGTTCCCAAAACTTCTATTTAGCATAAAATAGCAAGCATTATCATTTTGTTGGTCTATAAAATCTCAGCCAGCATAATTTCTCTGAAGCCCTATCATTAAAGTGTGAGAAGTCGTGTGTATATTCTCAAGTTCTTACTGAGACTCTGACATGTACATTTCTACCGTTCTCAAAACAGATTTGGTTAAATTCATTCCTTAAAGATGCATGGAAACAAACATAGTTAGCAGAAATGGTTCCCTGGCTCATCTAGTCTGCCCTAAAATATCCCACCTATTGTATCACTGCAGACTCTGCTTGATCTGTGGCTTTACCCCCAAACAAGTAAGCCCTATTACGAGGTCACCCTGTGTGTATCCTATGCATGCATGAATCCTATAATGGTTTTCAGTCCTACCACCTCTGTTGGTAGTGTGCTCCAGGCATCCACCACCCTTTCCGTGAAGAAGCATTTCCTCACATCTCCGCTGAGCTTCCGCTCAGCCCTTCCAGCTTCATATCATGCCCCTTGTCCTTGAGCATCTCTCTCTGTAAAATGCCACCATTCAGTGCCTTATTGATACCCCTAAGGTTTTGAATGTTTCCATCATGTATCCCTATAAATAAAACCTAATCGGAAGGCAGCAGCATTTATAGTAGTATACTGTTTATTATTTGCAATAATGCATGACAGGGTGTGGGTTGTGTTGGTATAACCTCACGCCTGGCTGGTTGGGCATGAGGCTGGAGGCAGAGTTTGTCCATTGTCTCAGAAGTGAGGTTATCCCAGCACAACCCACACCCTGTCGTGCATTATTGCTATCCTACAGTGGCTCATTGTTATATAAAATGTTTTTGTTTTTTTTAAATGCTGTTAGTAGATTTTTATTTCTTTTTTCTTTGGTAACCAGGTAAGGCCACTGGGCAAAAGGCATGTATACTATGAGACAGAAGATCTCTCCACCTCATACACGTTTTATTTTTTTTTGCTCTGCTGTGGCTCTGCTGCGCCATCTGAATCCACCCAGTACGGATGAGTTCTACTGATTCTATTGTAATAAGTATGTTGTCCTTTAATTTCAATCTGTTCATGTCAGCAGGTTGCTTTCTAAATGTCTGAGACCGAGTGCAGATATTTCCTATTTTCAATATTGATTCTGTACTTAAAATTGCTTAAAATGTATTGTCAACCACCAATGTAAGAATAACAAAAGACCCCTCTATATCTGCTATGGTTTTTTTGATGGGGGGCGGGAGGAGACCATGAGGGCTTCTGTGTAGCACTGCAAACAAAAGAAGCACTAAAATAAATGTTTTGTGTTTTTTTCCTTTTAAAGGAGGTGAAAAGCAGGATACTGTACCCCTCCAGTCAGGTTTATGTTATGTTCTTGATTTTTATGTCAGATTTTTTTAAGCATCTTTATGTAGGTGACTGAGCTGTGTAGCCTTGCTGGAGTAAAACTGAGAGGGAGGAGCTAGTCAAGTTTGTGTATGTTTATATGGAGGGGGTATGTTGATTATAGATGGATGAACTGTGTGTGGCATGACGTGGGATGGGGGGTGTCAGTGATGGTATGTTTTTCTTGGTTAGGAATTTGATATGCACAGTGACTCAACAGTATCGCTTGTGTTTGGGAAGAACCCCTTGGCAGCCAGCAAGAGATATCCTTGTTTTTAATTTTTTATTTTATTTGGGGGGTCCTGCTGCCAAATAACTGTGGAAGTGGTGGGTTTGGTGTGTGCATGTGTGTATATGTGTGTGTGTGTGTGTGTGTGTATGCATTTGATTTTTGTGTCCAACTTATGTGGGTGGATGTAGTAGTCCACCATCATAGGGAGTTAACCGTGGCCTGTGGAAGTCTGGAGGTTGTCTGTACTTGGGCCATACTGGAGAGGTGCATTGTCCTGCATTTTTTCCCCTTTGGGAACACATTGGTTTTGCCAGTCCTTTGGTTGCCTGCCCCCGGGAGGCACTGGGCACACTAGTTGCTACTGCTGGGTTTCTGTCAGGTGTGGCGGCTGCAGAGCAGCCATCGGGGATTGAATTTCTGATTAGCAGGGGTTTGCCATCACTAACTGACTCTGCCTTTTGGTTCTGTGCTTGGTTGTGCATTGTTCATCCATATACTTGGTTTGATTTCTTTGTATTGACAGATGTGTGCTGGCTGCTTCTTCCTCTCTATCCCACTCCATCTGGATTGCACATTTCATCCAGTGGGCTGTGTGGTCTTGGTCTGTCTTGTCTTGGGATTTTTTTAATGTAGAAAAGCTTGGACTTTGTGGATGGATGTGATGTGTATGACCTAGAGTGGAAACAGTGGGTGAGGGTGGTCTGTGATGGTATATTTTTTTGGTTTGGAATTTGATCAGCTCAGTGGCTGCTCTGTAGCACTCACTTGTGTTTGGGGAGGACCCTTGGCAGCAGTTGGTTGATGTGTTTGGTGCTTTGTGTGTGGTGGGTGTCTGCTGCTGGGTATCTGAGAGTGATGTGGTTTCTCTGCTTTTTGGGAGGGAGGAGAGGAGGCGTGGTGGTGGTGGTGTTAGTGCCACTAAGATCCAGTTTGTGTGTTGACTTTTGACATTTTGGAGGGGCCAACTTGATATGTGGGTGGATGAAGTCCACCACCATATGGAGTTGGCCATGGAAGTCCAGAGGCCGGCTCTCAGGCCGGGCTGGAGAGGTGCATTGACCTGATGGAGTCCTTTGTATAATGACATCCTGACTAACTTGGAACAAAAAGACTTTCGGCGTTAGTGAGGACACCAGAACTTCAGCAGAATGATGTTTTGCAGTGTGTGTATTTCCATGCACAACCGCATACCACCTTACACTAAAACACTGTATGGACACTACTCTAGAGAAGAAAGCAGTTGTCTATGGTAAAATATTTCATAACATGTTAACTGGCTGGAAAACCTGTGTTGAAAGGTTTTGCACTTTGATTTCAAGTGGTACACATAAACTAACCCATTTACTAATGGAAGCCCTGTTACCTCATACCTACTATGTTTGCAAATCTTTATAATATATAGGTGATTTGTCCTTCCCATTGGTGCAGTGGTTGGATTTCCGGTTGTGATGCCAGTGACCCGAGTTTGGGAACGGTTGTGGGGAGAAGGCTGGAGTGTCTGACTGCTTGCCTTCTCTCAGTGGGATCGGGGGGTAGAGGACCTGGTTCTTGCAGACTCCTGGCAGAGGCCAGGGAATGGCAACACATTGGGTCATGTTGAATAGAGGGGCTAATTCATCCTTTTTTAAATACTAGTCTGTGTAAGTGTTTTTATTTTTACTTGGCTTGATCCATATTCTAGTTTTGATCTAGCAGTACACATAGGCCATAACTGAGGTGGTGTGATAGATTTCCTGTAAAAATGTCATTTATAAAAGGGAAGTGGCCTGTCCTCCTTATGTAGCATCCTGGCCTGTGATCCAGCCAGTCCGCCCCTGATTGGTACTGTCTGATGTCAGTTCTGTCATAGTGGCTAAAGGGGTATTACAATTATTTTCAGATGCCACTGGTGTTGTCAACAATTTTCAGAAACGTTCTTGCACATACCTGGGCACCCAGGCTTCCCATTCCACTACCATGGTGGGAATTGCAGTCACCACAGCTCCATGCAAGGTTTTGGGTATCTTTTTTGGTCCCAGGAACATGGCACTCATAAATTGGAAATGTCAATTAGATCTGGGGATTGAGACATTTTTACAATAGAAAAATTGGAATATAGGGAATAAAAATTGGCATTTTTCATTAAATTATTCTTAATTCCCATCTTATTATATGTTTAACCCCAGTTCTGGAGGTGATATTGTACAGCTGTTTATTTCAATGTTTATGGGGCAGTAGATTAAACCACAGTTAAACATGATATCACTTACCTCGACTTTTAAGTCTGGTGTTTTACAGATGATTTAGCTGGTGCTATTTGTTTACAATATTTTTTATTTGTGCTACCCTTACACCATTGTTATTATCTTCATCCCAGATTGGACATCCTGGGTTAGATCTCAGACCTCTTTTATTCTGCAAGAATGGACTTCTACCTCCTTTTTACATAAAAATGCACAACAGTATCAGCTTCCCTGTTTTTTTTGGAAGATTGTTTTGATAAAATAAAATGTTGCAATATTACACCATCCTTAATTTGTTCCCTGTCCTGCAAATCCCTTTATAATATGGTACTATGTACTCACTTTTTGATCAAACTATATTTTCAGGTAGGTCACCCACAATAAGGAGAAAAGAAATCATGCAATCAAAATAGGACCACAGGAAATCATCTGACAGCAAGGTGCATGACAGGCAACTGCATCATGCACCCAGCTGGCCACACCACATGTTGGCCCCATCGAGGGAGGCTTTGTGCCCCCAAACAAATATTAACATTACCCAGCTGGCACACAATGGGGGGGACCACAGTTAGGGTCTCATGTTCCCGACATCCTAGTCACTGGCACACCGATCTCTCATGCACACAAAACACATTTGCCCCAACTGCTTCACCCACTTTCCCCTGCTCTGTTTCCTGTGTCCAATTGATGGTATAAGCTTTCAGGTAACCCTCTTTTGGATCACACTAGTATTGGCTTATTTCTTCAAGATCAGATAATTCCAGTTAAAACGTGAGAGGTGGTGTGGTCGTGTGTCCACAAAAATATTGAATGTGGAAGTAGTTTTAAAACATAAAGTTCAAAAGGAATGAAATTGTCCTTGACACCATGTGTCTTTCTGTTATCCAAAATGTTGAACACCTCTATCTTCAGTGTCCCTTTTTACAAGATTTTTGGGACATGGTATTTGATAGATGGAAACAACCTTTATTTTCTAAGAGCTCTCCAGATGCTGTTTTTTGGGGTGTTTCCCCCACTCTGTCACCAGTATATTTCCAGTAGTCTAAGGATGAACTTTTCCAGTTTCAAATACTCTATCTGGCTGCTATAGATTTGTTATACAACAGCTATATATTTCAGCAGGAGAATTGATCCACCTTATTTTAAATGATCTCTATAATATACAGGACAGGGAGCACCACTATGCCACTACTTCTTATTTCAGTAATAGGTGGCAGTCATTTCCTTGGCTTGTATAATGTATTGTTGGTTTCCTGTTGACCAAGGCATGTTTGCTAGTATCATTTCAGTACTGAATATTCAACTCTTTTTGTGTATGAATTTCACTGTTTAAGTTTTCCACTTTGTTGGACAACATTTTTTTTTCTTTGGTCTACTCTCTTTCCTTGTTTACTCCTTATACATGATTTTGTTTGGATTTCAATAAAAAATGTCACTACTCTTGGATGTGGGTGCTTCGGGCCTGATTCCAAAATGATGGACGTGGAGGTTGCAGAAGATGGAGCACTGCAGCAGGATGGAGAACAGTCCTTCTACCCAGCCAGTGAACCTTCTGAGGACTTAGTTAGCAATACTACCTTTGAGATTACTTACTCTCAGTCTGAAGACATGATGGACTTAGATGCCAAAAATGATAATTTGAAGGATGAGAATTAAATATTTAAAATTACTGCTTAAAGTGATACAGTAGATGCTGAGGCACAACTTGAAAGAGAAATATTGGAGAAATGCTAAATGCTGTTCAATATGCTTACTGAGGATGAAAAGAGATACACTAGTAGAAAAGACACACTTAAAAAGCATTTTTCTCAACCCTTCACAGACATTTCTCCAACAAACATTCAATCTGAATCAACTGTAGGACAGTCCGGCTTGAGTAACATGAAGAAGCCACAAAATGTAACAGCTGAGTGGTCAGAGATTGACAATCAGCAAATTGCCAAGCATCAAAGGCTGATGATGTCAGTGAGAAGCAGAATGCAAGCCACAGTTGGTGTTAGTGACTGCCAAACAAGGAAAAAGCCTGGTCACAAGAATTTGCACTTAGAGCTGCGGGATGGATTAAAACCCTAGAGGGAAAATGAATACCTGATCCCCAATGGGATCTAGCAATGAGAACACAAGCAGAGTCTATTGAATCCACAAAAGCTTGAAAATCAGCTGAGCAGTGACATAAACAAGTTAGAGATGCTGAAACTGAGTATCTTGATGACCTGGCAGGTAACTCTCACATGCATACTATGGGTGATCACAGACAGTTGGTAAATCATGAAGGGGACAATGTTCTAATTTGATTTCTGAACAGACACATACTCAGAGTCATGAACAAATTGGGGAGAAAACCTTATTACAATAACAGCCGAATGTAAATGTTAATGATGAGCTGCAAATGGGAAATGCTGATTAAAGTTCTGGCACTACTTACTCTTTACAGAAACATGAGGCACAGCAAAAATCTAATCCAAAAGAACAAATTATAAGGTTAAAATGGGAGATAGTACTACTGACTCTCAAAATCAAGCCAATCAGAATAAAACAGCAGAGGCACTTAGGAGAAAGGTGTTACTCTCTAATGTTAAACAGCAAGCAGATAATGAGGGACACAATAGTAAATTTATTAATTCATCTCCTAAAATGAATATGTCATAAGACATTACAGCCAATACAGGGTAAAGTCCCTGGCCTCAGCAGGGCTTGGTGCCCTCAGAGCTGCTCCACCATCGAGACACTAAAGCCCCTGACCTCAGCAGGGCTTCATGCCCTTGGAGCTGCTCCACCGTCGAGACACTAAATCCCCTTGCCTCAGCAGGGCTTGATGCCCTTGGAGCTGTTCCACTGTTGAGACACAAAAGCCCCTGGCCTCAGCAGGGCTTGGTGCCCTCGGAGCTGCTCCACCATTGAGACACTGAAGCCCCTGACCTCAGCAGGGCTTCATGCCCTCAGAGCTGCTCCACCATCAAGACACTAAAGCCTTTTTGCCTCAGCAGGGCTTGATACCATTGGAGCTGTTCCACCATCAAGACATAAGAGCCCCTGGCCTCAGCAGGGCTTGGTGCCCTCAGAGATGAACCACTGTTGAGACACAAAATTCACTGGCCTCAGCAGGGCTTGGTTCCCTCGGAGCTGCTCCACCATTGAGATACTAAAGCCCCTGGTCTCAGCAGAGCTTGGTGCCCTCAGAGCTGCCCCACCATTGAGACACTAAAGCTATGCAACCAGACACCAGTGGAGTCAACGTTTTCTTGATGTGCCCCACTGCATTTGTTTGATTTTGAATTTGGTGCCTTTTGCTACTCAGCTCCTTATCTTCCTGAGCTGTGGCCACAGGTTAGACAGGTTATCCTTTATTAATCCAGTCATTTTGTGAGTGCCCTGAAGTTATCAGTAAATTAGTTATTTGGAGTTCTTCCTAATCCAGGTATCCAAATTAATGAGAATTTGCACTGAACTCATGCAGTTTGGCTGATTTAGATAGTAATTATGTTTTTAATAAATGTCTCAGCCTAAATTCAAGATTTAAGTTTTGTTGCAGTCTTCTGGCTGTGTGCCCTGGAGCATTACTACTTTCACTCCTGCTCTGGTGGAGCGTAACCGCAAATGGAAGACAACATATTTGATTTATTTCAATCTCAGGAGCTCCACATAGTTCTTAGTTTAGTGCCCAATCCTACCTGTTCTAGTTAGTGCTACAGAGCAGCTTTCTGGCTGACAGAATTTTAAATTTGGAACCAAGAAGCTCCTTGAAGTTTTAATATTGTGCTCCAGGGCTCCAATAATTTAATTTGTGCATATGGAGCTGCTTTTTGGGCTGTGGGTTCTGGACTTTTAATTTTAGGGCTCTCCAGTTGCAACTCGGGTTCAAAGGATGTCAATGTAAGATCATGCCTGTATTGTGCTTATTAACTGTTTTTATTAATTCACAGGTTGTTTGCTAGGGCATGTAACTTCCTGTGTGTGCATTGTAGTTATTTTTGCTTGAGTTGTGTTTGTTTTGAAACTTGATTGAACTTGAAACTGCATTTTTCTGCATCTGTATCTCTGCACTATAGCCCCAACTTTCTCTGCATTTGCTACCCACTCCCACCTTGTCTCTCTGTCTCCCTGTTGGAATGACTCTCTACCTGACTTGTTTTAACCTTCTGCCCTCCCTTTCCTTTCTCTCTGACCCCTGGCCTCAGCAGGGCTTGGTACCCTCTGAGCTGCTCCACTATCGAGACACTAAAGCTATGCAACCAGACACCAGTGGAGTTAATGTTTCCTCGATGCGCCCCACTGCCTTTGTTTGATTTTGAATTTGGCACCTTTTGCTACTTGGCTCCTTATCTTCTGAACTGTGATCACAGGCTAGCCAGGTTATCCTTTATTAATCCAGTCATTTTGTGAGTGCCCAGAGTTTCTCAGTTAACTAGTTATTTGGGGTTCTTCCTAGGCCTGGCATCTATATTAGCAAGAATTTGTACTGAACTCACTCTACTGCAATTTAGCTGACTTAGATACTAATTCAGGTTTTCATGAATGTCTCAGCCTAAATTTAGGATTTCATTTTTGTTGCAGTCTTCTGGCTGTGTGCCCCGGAGCATTATTACTTTCACTGCTGGTTTGGTGGAGCCCAACCACAAACAGACAACAAAATATCTAATTTATTTCAATCTCAGGAGCTCCACATAGTTCTTAGTTTGGTGCCCCAATCCTACCTGTTCCAATTGGTGCTACAGAGTAGCTTTCTGGCAGACAGAATTTTAAATTTGGAGCTGAGGAGCTCCATGAAGTTTTAATATTGTGCTCCAGAGCTCAAAGAATTTAATTTGTGCAAATAAAGCTGCTTTCTGAGTTGTGAGTTCTGGACTTTTAATTTTGGGGCTCTCCAGCTGCTACTCAGTTTCAAAGGCTTTCCCCACAGCCGCTGTGTGGCTGGTCCTCACACACACCCCCAACACCATCCACCCTTAGCTGGTCTTGTATTTATAGGCAGGCTCTATCACTTGTGTCATCTGTCTCCGCACTTTCTCTTCAGCAGGTTATATTGTTTGTCCACTAGAGGGCTCCATCTTGCTGCTCTCTTTATTTCATCAGCATGTATGTTAGATTTGTCTCGCTGTTGGATTTTTGCTTGTTACTTCTGTTTACACTCATATTACCTCCTACCCCAACATTTCCTGTAATTATAAAACTAAGAATGTATTTACTTAGTTTTTGCCTCCTTTTCTTTCTCATTTTATTGACCCTAGATTCATTGGGGCAAATCCTTGGTTCCACCACTACATACTCTGCTGCATCTCTAGACAACTTTGCCTACTCCAATATGTTAGCACACAAATCATCTGCTACTGTGCCTCTTTTGGACCCAGTAACAAACCCATTGGGTCACTTATTCAGTTTTTACTACGCATACAATTCATGTACCCTGGGCGCACATCTTGTTCATTTGTGTTCACCACTACATGGATTAGAACATTATCCTTAACCCTATATAGTGATATTGTGTCCGGCTCTATTCTGATGGGCATTAACACTCCCCCCATATTCCCTCATCTGCTGCCACAGTCATCTGGCATAACCTTTGCTCACCTAAATATCTGCAGTCTAACTGCCAATCTTCCTGAACTGGAGGCATGGGTTCTAGTAAATAACCCTAATAATATAGCCATATCAGAAATATGGCTGAAGCCCTCAATCCCTGACTCATTATGTGCAATTCCAGGGTTCAACTTGCTCAGGGTAGACCTTCCCACCTCCAAAAGAGGAGGTGGTCTTGCTCTGTATTATAGATTCTACCTAAACATGACTGTTATGCCAAAACAACTAATCAACTGTAAAGTCCTTCATTCTCTCTTACTCCTGGGTGGTTCAAAGAAACTCCACATTTTAAATGTCTACTTACCCCCTAAAGATAGAAAATGTGGTCTTGAGGAACTCAAAGACCTAATACCAGCTGTGACCTCAAAAAATGAACTCATTAGTCTAGGGGACTTTAACCTAGACTGGCTTTGCCTTAACACCTCTCACCATGCATCATTCATTAGCAAGGCAAACTTAGCTCAACTCACCCCGTAGCCCACCAAGATCTCTCTCTTAATGGTGCCAGTTGAACTCTTATTGGCTAAGTACTGACCAACAGGAAGGAACATTTTACTTTAGCTGGTGTGCTAGCGAACTCCATCAGTGACCACTGTCCAGTGTACGGTGTGTGGAATGCCTCTCCCCTTCTTATCAACCCAAAGTGTTAACTTTCTCAAATTTTGCTTTTCTTGATCCAGTTTTTCTTCTTCATGACCTGCCCCTAGTTGACTGGTCACCCATTTTTGTCACCAATGATGTCAACCATGCTGCTGGATACGTCAACAGCACCCTACTCTTTTTCTACAGTAGTGGCATATTCTGCTCTCCATATGGAGGGTTAGGGGTAAAACTACAAAGTGGCTTAAGTGTCCACTTTTACAACTGCTGCAACTTTGGGACAAGCTATGGTCAAAATGGAATTTTTCAATTTCAAGTTTATTGCAGGAAAACTCCATTGAGCAAGCTCATTCACAAGGAGGTCCTGATACATATAGACAAGCAATGTACAATACAGATAGGTAATAACAATAAATACATGAAATGTGCATTATATGATAGAGGCTAAATATACATACATACAAGGTTCCACAATGACGAGCGCAGGTGGTGAACACTGATTTAACACAGGGGAATGAATTACAGGTTGCATACTGATAAATGAAGCTGATGTATGCAATACATATATTGTGGCAGCTAGGACAAACAGAATACAACTGATAAAGGGGGGTAGGAGTGATTTGATAACGTAACATTGGAACTTATTCATTGGGAGGCTATGAATAGATGGGAAGGGAAAGCAGTTAATATGGTAAGGCAATTATAACATACCCAAGTATAAAAATAGCACACATGGGGAGGGGAGAGATTTAATGACAGTTACAGGTGTCTTTTATATTGGCTGAACTTAGCAATTTGTAAAAGTTAATTGAAACTGTGCTAGTTAGTTTCAGTAAGGATTGTAATTGATTCCAAATAGCGGGAAGGGCATATGCAATAGCACGTTCACCAAAGAAGGTCCACGTCCTTGGTATATCAAGCATAATAAAGTCAGATTTCCTTAATAAGTATGCACTATATGAGATACTAATGAGGGATGAAAGGTAGCTTGACAATTTCTGCAAGAGCAGTTTGAGAGTCCATAGCTCAGCATGGAGCAGGTGTCTAGTAGTAAGGGATGTCCAACTGACAGCTGCATATAAGTCACAGTGATGCCAATGGTAAGGAGAGTTGGTAATGAACCTTAGTGCATGGTGATAGAGGACATCCAGTTTATTTAGATTTGAAAGAGTGGTAGAGGAATAGATTATATCTCCATAGTCGAGCAGGGGGAGAAAGGTGGCCTGGACAAGTTTGTTCCGAGTTTCAAGAGGAAAAAGGGGCTTATTTCTGTAGAAGAAACCTAACCTGGCTTTTAACCTTCTAGAAACATCTTCAACGTGGTCATTGAAAGATAATTTATTATCAATCCAGATACCCAGATATTTAAATTTGGTTACAACTTCCAAGGGCTCATTTAGCGTGGTGACAATTAAGTCTTGGGCTAGGGTATTGGGAGGGCCTGTAACAGCACTGTGGAAGAATATCATTGCTTTAGTCTTTTTTTGCATTGAGCAGAAGCTTTGCCTTTATTAGATTATGCTCAAGTTGTGCGAAATCCATTTGGAGCACTCCCTTGACTTCAGATAGCGATGATCCAAAAGTATACAACACAGTATCATCCACAAAAAAGTGCAGATGGGATGTAGTTATGTTAGTGTTTAGATCATTAATATATATGGAAAACAAGATAGGGCCTAAGATGGATCCTTGAGGAACTACTCTTGCAACAGGCAAGGCAGCAGAGAATAAGCCTTCCACCTCTACTTTTTGGGATCTCCCAGTTAAGTAGCTAGAGAACCACTGTGTTGTGTGGTATGTGGAACTCAACTTTGCAAGACAATTGACTAATAGTTTATGATCAACAGTGTCAAAAGCTTTGCTTAAGTCCAAAAAGACAGCGCCAGTCACTTTCTTAGCATCTATAGCAGAGATCCAATCATTGGTTACTTTTGCTAGAGCAGTGATGGTGCTATAATTGGCCCGGAAGCCAGATTGTGCTGGGTTAATGAGAGAGAAGGTTTCCAAATGAGATTTTAGCTGAGAATGGATCAGTTTTTCGAGTACTTTAGAAAGGATAGGTAAGATAGAGATAGGCCTATAGTTGTTTACATCGCACGGGTCACCAGATTTAAATAAAGGGAGGATGTGTGCTGATTTCCAGCAGGACAGCACCATAGCAGATGTAATGGAGAGGTTGATGATGTGGAGAATTGGGGCCGTGAGATGGGCATAGCCTGTCCTTAGAAAAAAGGGTTCCAAACCATCATCCCCTGCACTTTTTTTGGTGTCCAAGTTAAGAAGAGAATCTTCAACTTCTTTATAAGATATCTCACACAGATGTAAAGGGCTAGGTGCAATGCTAGATATAGGGGAAGGGGTGTGCTGGCACACCGCAGAACCAGCATAAGGTGATGAGTCGAAAGCTAGTTCAGCTGTGGCAAAGTGGGAGTTAAGTTCCTCCAGGATTAGGGACTTGTTTTCTACAATCATGCCACTTGCGACTAACTTTGTTGGGATAGAGGGGGCCGTGGGCCATCCTTCAATAGATTTGATAGTCTTCCATATCTTATGCAGGTTACCTTTTGCTTGTTTGAGGGTAGAAATATAGTAGTTAGCTTTGGCAGAGCGAATTTTTTTCACGCAGGTGTTCCTGGCTGTTCTAAAGTCCGCCAATCCGAAGATTCTTTGGAATGTCTAGCTTTTAGCCCAAAGCTTATCTCGAGCTATAAGGGCTGCCTTAAGATCCAAGGTGTACCAGGGGTTGGAATTGTTCGGTACCCTTACTTTGATAAGAGAGGCATGCTTATTTATTACTGTAGTGAGTTTGTCATTAAAGGTGTAAGCTGCCTCATTGACATCTTTAGCAAGGTAGAGATCTTGCCACCTGATCATACTCAGGTCAGATAGGAAGTTTGCTGCACTGAATTTGCAAAAGGATAGTTTTGTTATAAAGATGGGCAGCGGACGGGCCTTAATTTGGGATCTTATGCAAGCAACAATTCCATGATCACTCAAATCATTGTGAAACACTGCCGAATTAGATATTTTATGTGGATGGGTGGTTAATACCACATCTAATAAGGAGCTATTGGCAGGATTAAGTTTGTTGTTCCTAGTAGGTTCACTGACTACTTGCACAAAACCTAGCTTGTCACAAAGGGATTTGAGGCTGTGTGAGTTAGGCGACAGCCAGTCCATATTTAAATCTCCTAGAAATATTGTTTCCAATTTTGCATCTGCTAGCGTGGATTTCAATATATTAAGGACTTTATCACCACCAGACAGGGGTCTATAGCCACCTATGATGGTGATGCATTCTGAGGAGGGGAGATGAAGGCTCAGCGAAACTAACTCAAATTCCTTGGCTAGAGATTTACAACTAATATTAGCGACCAAGTACTTAGATTTCATGTAAATAACCACGTCCCCACCTCTAGACTCTCTATCAGCTCTATATAATTTGTAGCCATGCAGTGATATTTGGTGATCGGTATTTGTCTTTTTTAACCACGACTCAGTGATTATGATAAGGTCAGGCTTAACATGTGCTACCCAGGCTTGCAGCTGTACAAGTTTTTTTGGCAGGCTTAAAATGTTAACCATCATCATTTTGAGACCTGTGGCCTCAGCAAAATCGATAGGCGAGCTAAGTTGAAGGGGAGGGCCAGGGTTGAGCTCCACATTTCCTGAGCAGAGAAGAAGCAGAAGTATTACTTTCTTTAAGGCACCTATAAGAATGGTGACTGCTTTTTTATTTCTACGAGGTGACTCATATCGTTCAGCGTAGGAGGCGGCACCCCTGTAATGACAGTTTATCGTGATCAGTGTAAGTGCTTGAATAGACATAGGCAAGTACAGTAGCAAGGGGATGGGGGCTAACTGGGGGGAATAGGCCAAAAGGGAGAGGAGAATGACATAGTGTCTGCGTGGCAGACCATTATAACATTAGGTATTATTAAGATACACTGGGGGAACAGAATTGCATTGAGGTACTTCAAGTTGCCCTGTAATGCTGGGAGCTCTGCACCTTAGGAGCAATAAAAGCACAATAAAGATAGCCATAGTACCAGGTTGAGTGATCTCATGATTTGTAATAGTGCTATATTTTCAAGGCAATTAATTTTCCCACCTAGATACTCACTTAAAAACCTAGCTGATAAAATTCAGCAGGAGGGGTAACAGGGAGTGCAGGAGCAGCTTAGTTAGCGGCTGGGGCTCTTGAGATATTCAAACTGACCAGGCTTATTGGCCACACTCAGCTACCAATTGTAGCTTGGCAGTAGACTAAACTAGGCCAATGAAGCAGTGGTGTGATAAAGGAGGTGGAGCAGGAGTGTATTTAAAGGAGGCCTGGGAGGGGGTGGTGGGGGTGGTAGGGGTGGGAGAAAATTTCAGGTCAGAGCGAGAGCTGAGAAATCAGAGATAGGAAGGGAACAGTGGAAAATGCTATAGGGAAGGCGCTCCAATCGGAGCAAGGCAGGCAAACGGGTGGACCAATCACGATCCCCCTAAGGCAGCACTGCACCAGTCAGAGGTGCCCAGGCATGCTGGCTCTCTGCAAGGATTATAGCGGTATCTACCTGTGGTGCAGTCCGAGCCGCAGAGCCCTGCAGTTGGCTAGGGCTGTTGAGAGGAGTCAGTGGCGGCGGCGGCCGTAGGAGAGGCTGTTGCTGGCCGCTTTTCCACCAGAGCGCCTACGGGCGTGAGTCTTAAGAATAAAAAGGAGAGCTGGGTCACTTATATGCTGTGGCAAACAATATTAAGGGGCGGGAAGGCAGGGGAGCTGGCGGCAGTTCATCAGCAGGGAGGTAGGTGTGAAAGTTGAAACAAAGGAGAGAAACGATTACAGGTCTGGGGTAGACAGAAGGTTAAATTGTTATCTCATAGCTAAGGAAGCTTTGGGGTGGGGTATGATTTCTCAAACAGAGCAAGGCAGCTGCCGAAATCACTCCTTTCTTTCATCAGATGAAGAGAACTATCGCACATTGAAGAATACCTGTAAGAAAGAGATTCATTTAGCAAAAAGCAACTACTACCATGAACTCCTCCACTGCACTACATCTGACCCTAGGAGATATTAGTCTCAAATTAATGAGAGCTTAGGGAGTAACAGGTCACAGGCCCTGAGAAATACGGTGGTTAAATATGTTACCTGTAATGACCCCTCAACTATAGCCAATGCCTTTAACTTCCTCTTTGCCAAGCTCCCCAAGATGTCTACCTCTAAATCCCATGGCTGTCTGACATCTCACCCAGTTACAAGTGATGTCCCCCTCCACTGAAGCTTGCCCCTGTCTCCCATCAGGAAGTCCTGAAATTGCTTAGAACTATTACTATCCACGATAGTGCAGGACCTGATGGAATCGAACCAAGGATCCTTAGACTGGCAGCCTCCATCCTTGCAACACCAATTACTAGACTCTTTAACCTATCCATCTCCACCACCACCACTGTTTATCAGGTTTGGAAAACTGCTAGGATCACCCCATGTTCAAAAAAGGTGACCCTAAGATCTTATCTAACTATAAACCCATCACAGTTCTACCAATGTTTAGCAAATTATTTGAGAAATGAATCCATGGCCAGGTCTCTACACATATTCAAATGTACAAAATTCAGACACCTGTCCAACACGGATTTTGTCTGGGCCATAGTACTGCTATAGCCCTTACTCAGTTCACTAGCAAAGTCAAGTCTAACATGGACAATGGACTCATTACTGGAGCTCTATTCTTTGTCCTCACCAAAGTGTTTGATTTGGTTAATCACCTCTGCCTGTACAGAAACTCCAAATGCTAGGTGCTTCTGGACCAGCCCTATCTTGGTTTAGCAGCTATCTAGACAGTCGCTTGCAATCTATCTCTTTCTGTAAAGTCCTCTCTTCCCTTGCTGTCATCTCCTGTGGCATCCCCCAAGGTTCCATACTTGGTCCCTTGCTCTTTTCCCTTTTTATTAATGATTTTCCTTCCCCTTCAACTCACTGCTGGACTATAATGTATGCCGATGACTTGATCCTATTCGCTGCTTCTAGGTCTTTCCCTGATCTTAGTGACCAACTATCATCCTCATTTCAATGTATTCAGCCATGCCTCTCCTCAAATCATCTTATACTCAATCTACCCAAGACTCAGGCCATAATCTTTATGACATCTAGAAAAGTCCAGACAATGTCCCTCTGTCTGCAGGTCTGTTGCCATGATGGGACAGTTATATCAAATATTGACTCCTTTAAATTCTTAAGTGTGACACTTAACCCTTCTCTTCACTTCTCACATATAAATGAGGTATGTAAGTGTATCTACTCAAAGATTGGAGCTGCTTACAAAGTGCATCATTCCCTAACCCCTGTAGCCAGGATTTTAGTTGCTCATGGCATCCTGCTTCTGGGAATCAAATATGCTCTACCTGTCCTGTTTAAGGCCAATGCGAGTGCTCTCCATAAATGGGATCTCACATACAACAATATCTGTAGATTTGCCTTATCTGCTCCTCACCTCACCCACCACAGTCTACTCTACTCCTTAAACTGGCTGTCTTCCAAAGACTGGTGCTCCTCTACCCTTGGTTGCTTTATTAACTCCTTAACCCGACACCCCCAACCGGACTCTCTTGGAGCTATGTTAAACCCAATGACTTACTCTCACTCTCTTAGGTCTTCTGCCTCCCTTCTATTCTTCATCTCTCCTTGCTCAACAAAGATGGGTGAGTAAGCCTTCTCCCACGTCACTTCCAAATTCTGGAATTTTCTATCTCCCCAAATGAGGTGTTCCACATCTCATGTCACTTTCAAGAAAGCACTTTTCTCTCATTTGGGTGCACTTGGTGCTTATAATTGCTCTTAATTTTTGTTCTGAACTACCTGTCAGCTCTTTGCCTTCCATATCTGCAATTACTAGTGTTTTGTGTACTTCATGACTGCTTCTTTGTTATAGTTTACACACTCATATGTGGGTGTCTCATGTCTACTTGTAATTTTATGTCCCCGACCTTCCCTGTGTGGAGTTCTGTTACCTGATGTACCTCTTTTTAACTGTTTTGTTCACTGTTATATTCTGCTTCACTGTATTCTGTACTCTCCTGGGTCATGCTTGAAAATAAGCATTTTTTTTGCTTATCACACTTCTCTGGTTACCAAACACTAATAAATAAATAAGTAAATGTGGAATTTGAACAAAGGTACATTCAGATATGGAGACTAACAAAAGTGATTCTGAGTCATTAAGTCTGCCCACTAAAAACAAGGACCTAGATTTGCTAATCTTGTTAACAGATTAGAGCCTGCTCCTAGAAGAAATTGAATCAGAGTCAGATATAAAGGGGGAATGGACCGAAGACCTGACAGCATATTTGCAGGAAAAGCACTATTAAAAGAATCAATGAAATGTATGGCTTCTTAAATACATGCTTTAATTCATATTTCTAGAAAAGACACATTTGATATTAGTTTCAGGACCTCTCAAAGTTTGGAGAGATTTCAGTTCAAATATAATCACGATAAGTTTTCACCACTGTGGACTCCATTTAATGTATGTAATACCACTTACTAAACCCATGATTAAAAATATTACAAGTATGTTCCGAAATGAGTGCATGTAGGAGATATTGTTCACTGGTTGAAGCAGAGGTATGAAGTTTTGAGTCCTCCTGAGGTAATTATAGACTCTGTATTTATATGGATTAATGGTCGGCATGTTAAAGTAAAACTTATGCAAAATGAGGAAGGTATACCACACCTTCCAAACAGCTTCTTTCTAGGACGAGACAGATGGTTGTTTCTAATTGGGACAACCTAATGTGTGCTATATATGTGGGCCCCTCATATATTTATGAAATTATGTGACAAACTCAGATGTGGGTTCTGTGGAGAATGTGGTCACATAATCCTTCCATGCACCAATAATTCACAATGTAATTTGTGTGAAGAACAAGGACATATTTTCCAGAACTGTCCATGGGCCTTCCATAACAGGTCAAGTGACATCAATCCTGAGGACTTAAGAAAGCACAACAGAAGTGTGCTGACTCTGAAACTTTTTCAGAAGACACCCCAGTTAAGATGTCTGCTACAGATCTAAATCAGCAACCACCTGCCATGGATCCACCTAGTAGGAAGGACAATCAACAAGCACCCAATCCACATGCTGAGAAGTCAGGCACAGACACTGGAGTAAAATCAGTACTGGAATGCCAAGAAACAAAAAGTGTCCCTTTACTTCAACTCTTGAGTTAGAAGTAACAAGCAGAAGATTAAGAAGGGGAACCCTCTGGAATGCCATACCCACAAGGATGGACAGTCCCTTTCTCTAGAAGTCATAGCTCCAGACAAACTACATCAACAATAGAAAAATGAGGAACTGAGACTGATAAACAATTTGAAGGACTCACCACAAATAACCGGGGAGACTAAGATGCACAAGCCCTGGACTCAAATGCTGCATCCTCGCATTCCAAAACCCCAGGAAATGAAAGAAAAAAAAAAGCAGAATGAGGGAAAGAAAAAGTGGAAAATTAAAAAATAATGGGACCATCCAGGACACCACTTTAATACTCTGATGGTGTAGTGTTCCTTAGCCTCCTTAAATGTCTATAGTGTATTGAACATGAAAAGAAAACAAGCTGTATTTTCATTTTCACATGACTAAGACTTGAATGTTATATTTGTGCAAGAAACATACATGAATTTCCTTTCTTCACTGCAACTGCCTAATAGAAATTGGATATGGGAACCATCTTATTGGTCCTTTGGAAATGACAAGGAAGATGGAATTGACATTTTGTTAAAAGGACAAGGGTTTAGACTACAAAAATTAATAGATCTCATTCCAGGGATGGTACTCATATTAGATGGGATATGGTGAAATCAACCTAGTAGATTTATTAGTTTATATAGTATGCATCTCAAGAGAAAGCAGAAAGAGTTAAGATATTTGAAACAATTCGAACATGTCTAGCAACAGCTGAGAATATACTACTGGGAGGAGATTCTAACTGAACCCTGGATGCTGATATTAGTCATTCATGTGGGAAGAAAGTGTATTGCGACTCTATCACTTTTAAAAAAATGTATTGGGGTTGATGAATTAAAATACTGCTTTAAAAATACACAGAAGGCATCAGGATGTACTTAAGTAAGAGGTACACTATCAACCAAGATGGACTATATTTTTATCTCAAAACCTATTACGATTATTGACACAGTCACAATTCCTCTTCACTTTACACATCATTTAATGGTTAAAACAATAGTAAATACAGATACTGGTCTACAGATATCTGAATCTATAGTAGATGGGAATTGAATATAGCACTTTTAAATGAGACAGAAGTTACTACAGGTCAAAAGTTGCTAGTAACAAGTTGTTCTGCATTTAGTTTATATGAGAACGTAGGACAGTGGTGGGAAGAGACTAAGCTTGAATAAAAGAGTGGTTTCCAAAGCTTGGTATGTTAAGAGCAAGAGAAACTTTTTTTTAAATATCTGAAGTTAAGGACTTAATTGTATAAACTTTTAACTGCTACATATCAAACAGAAGGATTTACTGATAAATAACTATAAGAAAGGAAATAAAGCAATGTCAATATGATAGATCTCATTCTTTACAGGCAGAACTAAATGATTGTACATAGAAAACCACATATTCAGATCTATGTGAGGCTTTCAAGGAGAGGAGAAATGTGTCTGTTTTTCCATTTTAAGGAATATTCATGGTGAACTAATAACAACTACAGAAGACATTAAACACATAGTGGAGGAATACTTAGAAGTGTTTTGCCAGGAGTTCCCAGGTTGAACAACAGTGCATTATACATTATCTTAAGGATGTTCAACTTGACACTACTGTGATATGAGAGATTCTAATATAACATACCTCATAAATGAACAAGAAATCTTTGATGTTATTAGAGCATTAAAATCAGGGACCTGACCAGGTTGGGATGGTTTAGCCAACAAATTTTAAAAGGACTTTGGGGAAGAATTAGAAGATTGTTTAGCAACAGTTTTTATGTTCATTGACTCTTAAAAATATATTCCAGCTGTCTTCACTAAGGGTTTAATAGTGTTCCTATTCAAATCAGGTGATAAGAATTTGCTACAGAATTAGTACTTATTGAACTCCTATTTTAAAATGTTAACTTATATTTTACAAAAAAGGCTAAGAACAGTAGCTAAAGATTGAATTCACCCAGACAAGAAGTGAACACTTCCAGGCAGAAAGATACAGAATAATCTATCATAAGTGATGTTTATGAATATTGCCAAAGGGAAAGATAGATGGCTATTTGCTCTCACTTGATCAGAGTAAAACCTTTGACAAAGTTAATCATACCTTCTTGTTCCTAGTATTAAGAAATATAGAATCCCAGATAAATTTGTTATGTGGCTTTAATTAATATATAATACTGTGGTAATAGCTCCATTAATAGCAGGACAAGAGTGAAGAAATATAAACGTTGAATATAGGGGTCAGACAAGGATGCCTCTGTTATTGTACATTTTTGCTATAGATCCTTTTATAAGGAAATTAATTGCTAATAGAAGAATTGAAGGAATTTCAGGAATTCAGCAGGGATGTTTTGTAAAAATCGTAGCATATGCTGACATTTTATGCATATTCCTTAAAAATGAACATAGTGGTGTTAGGGTATTAGAAAAAATGGCAGCTTCCTCAAACGTATAAGGCACAAAGCTAAATAGGGGAAAAAGTAAAAGCATGTGGCTGGGACCACATGGCAACCAATTATCACATCTGACAGGTATAAAACTTTCAGAGGAACCATTTAAGATTGAAGGAATCAAATTTGGGAAAGGAATCATTGCCCAACTTAACTGAGAAGAATCATTGAAAACATGTCAACAAAAGGTTGCTAGATGGAAGGGTTGGCAGATGTAAAAAAAGAGTTGTCAATATTAAACAATTTCTAATGCCTTGTGTATTATATATCAGTATGGTATTCCCTTACCATTAAATCTAGAAACAAGAGTATTCAGTGTTTTCTTCCAAATGTTATGGGGAAACAGCCAAAATCCAGTTAAAACAGAACTCACATACCTCCCTATCAAAAAAGGAGGAGTGACTATGACAAATATGATCATCTTTTTTAATACCTTATTTTGATCAGGAACTTTAAAAATAGCACTAGAGGAAGACTCCACAGTTACAAAAAAATGGATTTATAATAATTCAAGGAATTTTCCAATAAAATGAGAAGATTCTCTGATAAAAATTATTCAGCGATTACTAATACCCAGTTACATGAGACCAACTCTACTAATGCTTTTTAAATAGAAAGTTTTGAAAGAACAGGTGTCATAGAAATCAAGAAAACAATCATATAATTTAGTACTAAGTACTGTCAGTCTGACTAACCCCAATGTTTAGAACTGTAAACCAGATAAGAGGGGATTTGTTATTAAACAGTTAACAAAAAAATATTACCTAGGAAAATGTGGGCTGTATTATGGCTTTGTTCCCATGGAAATCTGTATGCTAGAGACATTAATAAATGTAAGGCAGTGGAAGAAAGAATGTGCCCTTACCCAGAATGTAGCTCACAAATTTAAACTATGGATATTTTTTATTAGAAAGCACATACAGTATACAGTACAGTTATGCACATACTTTGCTAAAAGATGGAATCTTTCATGGTTGAAAAGACTCACCAATGAGATTCTAGCTGATTTTCCACACTTACTCAGGAAGTATAACAGTAGTACATTAACTGTAGTATTAACCTGCCTGAAATTTTACTTGTGGCAGGTGAGATGCCAGTTGGTACTACAACAGAAACGAATGACATAGATATCCATTTGTAAAATGTGTGAAGCAACTTTTAAGGATATATAAGAAACAAACTTACAATTTTACACAAAATCAAAAGTTCTCCTATGATAGAAAGGGTTTCCTTTATTTTTTTATTTCATATTTTTTGCCCCCCACCTGCCAGTAAGGGCTCTGCATTATAGCCCTATATCCCTGTTCGGGGATCATTCAACATGTGCAGTGGAGTAAGGGATTTCTTAATTATGTGAGTGACTTTGTGATCCCTAACCCATACCCCACTAGAGCACTAGTGTGCAGGACTGAAGTCCAGGCAAGAAGTCATGTGGAGACATGGCTTCTGCCAAGCACCTAGAAGTGCCCGCCCCACCCAGCACTGTCCAGTAACTGGACTGGTGGCCAAACCTCCCTAGGAGGGGAGAGCTGTCATATGAAAGCTCAATCCAGCTCCTCCATCCCCTCCAACCAACCTCTGACATCCCAGGCTAGTTTCTGAACCCAACTCACTGGTGCAGCATGAGGTGTGGCATCCAGCACCTCAACCCTCAGTTCCGCCAGGCCAGCTAAGGGTTTCCTTTTTTTCAAAAATATAAATAGGATTTGAATGTTTAGAAGACAAAGAACCTCTGTGCGCAAACACTGAGGCAAGGGTTACCCCAAAGGGCATTTGGCTGGGAAGCCAAGTTTCAAGAAAATACAAAATCACACATGCCCACACAGTGCAAAGCATCGCGGGCTGCATATGCAAATCACCACAGAATGTTATGCTGGTTCAACTTTAAGCAGAATTGCATGGTGCTGAAAGGCCTCTCACACAGTTTGCAAAGGGTGCTAACAGATGGCATAGACATGTGTTTCGTCCTACCAGGACTCATCAGTATGCCTCATCTGTTTGACACTCCAGTGGAATTCCCAGACAAATGCCCTCCTGGTAGGACGAAACACGTGTCTATCTAACCCTTGCCTCAGTGTTTGCACACAGAGGTTCTTTGTCTTTTAAATTGTTTTTTATTTTAATGGGTGCACCACAACATAACCCAGACAGACCGTCTTAGGGTAGCTGGTTCATTCCACTGGGGTGTCAAACAGACGAGGCATACTGATGAGTCCTGGTAGGATGAAACACTTGTCTATGTCATCTGTTAGCACCCTTTGCAAACTGTGTGAGAGGCCTTTTGGCACCATGCAATTCTGCTTAAAGTTGAACCAGCATAACATTCTGTGGTGATTTGCATATGCAGCCTATGATGCTTTGCATTGTGTGGGCATGTGTGATTTTGTATTTTCTTGAAACTTGGCTTCCCAGCCAAATGCCCTTTGGGGTAATCCTTGCCTCAGTGTTTGCGCACAGAGGTTCTTTGTCTTTTAAATCATTTTTTATTTTAATGGGTTCACCACAACATAACCCAGACAGACCATCTTAGGGTAGCTGGTTCGTTCCACTGGGGAGTCAAACAGAGGAGGCATATCGATGAGTTCTGGTAGGACGAAACACATGTCTATGTCATCTGTTAGCACCTTTTGCAAACTGTGTGAGAGGCCTTTTGGCACCATGCAATTCTGCTTAAAGTTGAACCAGCATAACATTCTGTGGTGATTTGCATATGTAGCCCATGTTGCATTGCATTGTGTGGGCATGTGTGATTTTGAATGTTTAGCATGTATAGCTTTTTTTCAACTTTCTTAATGCCTACTCTGCTCTGGTTACCTGAACTCTCTCTGGTGTGGTCTCTTGGATTGACCTGATTCCCACCAAATCCCCTGCTGCATCTTTGCTTTCGACTTGTTTCCACTCCAGCTCCACTGATTGGCTGACCCCCTGGCTCTGAGCCCCCTGGGGTGGGACTGCTGACTCCAATGATGCTCTATCTAAAATTCAATTGAGTGACCAGGGAGTGGAGGGATAACCAGATGCCCACAGGAGGGACCCGGCTATGGCATGGAGGCCATCCCCTGGACCAACCTTTGCCTACCAGGAAACCAGTTTTTTTCCCTTGTTACACTCCCTGGGGTGGACTTGCAATGGCATCAGCATGCTGTGGGAGTGCTTCTGCCCACTCCTGCAGACTCCCACTGACACCAGTCTCCATTGGCTCTCCCTTCCTAAGGTGTTGCTCCTCCAGCCTCCACTAGGAGCTGCTTCCAAGCAAGGAATCTTCCATAGCCCACCCAAGGAGAGGAGAGTAGTCCTCTGAATGCTCGATCCTCTCCTCCCCCTGCTGACCTTCAGCACCTGAGTCCGCTCCTGAACCCAGGTTGCCAGCATGGCACGAGGTGTAGCATCCAACGCCTCAGCCCTCAGCATCATCGGGCTTAGCATGTATAGTTAAGTTCTGAATATTTTTGAGAGAAAAATTAAGAGACTGAATGAGAAATCCTTTCTAAGGATTTAATTGTTTCCTTTTCTTTTTGATTATTTTTGATGATTATGTGAATAATTGTGGTTGCTGGTATTGATTGTGACCACACAATATTATATTGATGTGTTCTTGATTTTGTTTCTAATAAAATTGCTCTTTTTGAGAAATCCCATGAGATCTTTAATGTCCACCAGACCAGGTAGATGGGACCATGATTTAATGTCTCATCAAAGAGATGGCACCTCAGGAGTGCATCGCCCCCTTCATGCTGCACTACAGTGTCAGATTTGGGAGTTAATTCAAGTTCTTGCTGTGGTGATAGAAGCCAAAGCCTTCTGATCTTCTGGCCTCAGAGGCAAGTGTGCAACTTGTTGAGTCACAGACACTGCAAATGCAGGATTCTGAATAATATTTCCAGGAGAAGAGGGACAATACCATTTGGGATGCACTATCATTTTTTGCTCCTGGATGCTTGTTACAAGCAGAGGGCTCCATTAGTCCCTCACATCTGCGCATTGTATGGTGCTAACACAGCCCAGTATTTACACAGGCAGCATGCCTTGAACAGGGCAGCTGCCTGTAAGAATATATCTCCCTGATCACTGTGCACTGTAGTTTGTGGGATGCTGTTTTAGCACCAAGCAAATGTCTGCAACTGATAAAAATACATCATCATTGGTAAAACTGGTTCTCACACCACAACAGCTGTGTTTGCCCCATCAAAGAGGCCAAATTTGTTGGTAGGTAAGTCACTCATGTTGTTAGCTAAATCTTTTTTCCAACTGTCAGTTACTGAGAATTCCAAAGCAGTGTAGTGATAGTTCTAGGCAGTTAGGTCAGCCTAGAAAACCACTTTCAAGACTTGCAAGGCACTTTCCAAACCTGCACAGTTATTGATCAAGTACCACACAGGTCTGGACAGCTATTGATCAATTACATCTATGGATTTTGCTTGCACATTTTACAACCCAGATATACTGCCTTCCCGATTACAAGTACTCTAGGTCTGTTAGCACTCAGGAGCTCAAACATCTGTGTGGTACACTCTTCAGTGTCAATCTATTTTTCTTTTTTATTTGCTAAAAAAATTGAGTATGCCCAATATCTCTGTATTTTTGGTCTACTGCCCCTAATCATTTTGGTGGCCCTGTGCTGGACCATCACATTCTTTTTAATGACCTTTCTCTACTGTTGGAAACTCAAATGGATGCAGCAGTTCAGGCATGGTCTAACCATTACCACTTACAGGCAAAGGTTAATTTCCCTTAAACTAATCCTTACACCCCCCCACACACGCACAATATACACACAATTTAAGGATGGTGAATGTGACAAGATTTGGCACTTTTATTTTTGATTTAGACAGCTGAGCTTTTGGACCCATTAACAGGCACTTTGACAGTCAGACAGTCAAATAATAAAACACTATTCTTTCCCAGGTGTCAGGAGCAAGTCCCATGACACCACCTACACCCCACATCAAGCATTTTCCACCTTCCTGTTCCCTCCCCAGATGTTTATTTTTTTAATAAAAAAAAGTAAAATGGACTCCTAGCACTTGGCCAAGGGTTAATTTTTTTTTTCCGGAAAATCTGGCTAAAGGAGCAAGAGACCATGGAATAGGTTGAGACTGACTGGGATGCTTCAGAGGTGGTGGAGGGTTACTACTTAACCCTATTAGTAGACAGCTAGACCTCAATACAAAAGTGTCTTTGGCCAAACTGTTGAAGCCAAACCAAATACAAAGGATCTGAATCAAAGTGAAAATTTCCACATTTACTCATTCTTAACCCAGTTCATCCCAGAATTGTGTTTGTTTTCTTAACTGCAGTAGCATATTATCTGTCTGGCTTCATCCTTCTGTCCATAATTACCCTGGATCTAGCTCCTTGATTGTGCTCTCCACTGCTGCACCACACAAGGTGTATGTGTGACACAGATTCCTTGCTTCGAGGTGTAGAACCATTCATATCCCCACACAAAATATAAGGCCCAATTTCATGACATTAACAACAATTTATAAAAATCCTCCTGTTGCGTATCCTTTCCTGTGACTTGCCCACTCTCTTACTGAGTTCTGCATAATCACCACATTATAGCAGCCTTTTGTTTACCTCATCCTCTATGTTATTAATAAATATTATTAGCTGGATTTTCAGAATGTCAGGAATGCTGCAAGCCGCAGGTGCACTGAACATTTGATGCATGGGGCTTGCAGCAGTCTCCGGAGGATGATCGGGATTTTCCATCCTGTGCACCAGGCACCAGTCCTTAGACCACATATCTGTGAACTAGCATATGCTAATCCTGGGGACTAAGTTATGGAGCTCGTGCCAGACATTTGGTGCAAGCTGCTATAAAACAGGGAAACTGTCACAACTACACCCGGGATAAGAAAATCAGGTGCAGTTGCAGGACAGGGGCTCAGCATACCTGCAAAACCACACCCAGGATTGGAAATCAGGTGCAGTTGCAGGACAGGGACTCAGCACACCTGCAAAGCCAAGTTCTGTGGTGTAGGGCTCAACACAAGCTCTTCACCACCATTTGAAAATCTGTCCCACTTGGGGAGCAATGGAAGCAACACTGTCTTTCTGGGGTATTCCACTTATAATATCCTTCCACTCTAAGTGGTGAACATCCATCACCAGTCTTTGCTTCCTACTGGTTGGCCCATTTGCTGTCTCTTTTCTTTACACTTTGAGATTTTCATATTTTACAGTTGTCTGCTTTCTTTTTTTTAAGTTGTTTTTTTCATTTAGAGTTTCAGTAATGTCCAAGACACACACTGTGCATAGTTCAAGAAGACAATGACACACTGCTTATACTAAGTATGGATAAATTCAGATTCAGATTCAGACTCAGATACTTGATCAAAAGATCTATAAAACAACAGTTTATCACATATAAAATAGGATACATTCCAAATAATAGATACTTTAAAACTCAGGATAGATCATTCATTCATAATAATATACATTTTATGTGCACATTTAGCTACAGTATAGTACGACACCCTGTTACAGAACATGAGAGCAATAGTTCCTCAGTTTTAATTTCTATTTGATCATGGCTATTTTTTATAAAAGGGGAGATACATTTCACCCTTTCTTCTGACAGAAGAAGGCACTCAAGTAGTAGAAGTACAGTTGATTTTCTTCTATTTATGTCACATTTACAGCTTTGATCTTGCCTAGTTGCTGCACAATAGCTTTTCTGGCCTTGATATTCATGCAGCAGACCCAATCTCAGACAACATATGGCCTTTCTATCCAGTTTATCCTTGACATATTCCAATTAGGGTTCAGTTTTTACATTTGACTTAACCTTTTTATATAGCTTCATCCCTGGGAGATTTTCCAGTTTAGCTAAGTCCTTCTGAAAAAAATACATATGTTAATCTTTGCTTTGCCTCCACCATGTGTGTATCAGAGAATTCATATATTTCCTTAAAACATAATGACTCCAAACCAATATGTGGCAATCTCTTATCAAGCATATGAAACCACATTTTTGGATAATTCAACATTTTCACCTCCTCCCAGCATTGTTTAGGCAACATGTCCTGTTCCAATTTCATTATCTATTCTAATATCCCACAGCCCAACACAGGGCTTGTACTTCAAGGGTCATTAAACCTGACTCCAATCTCAAGAGTGAAGTTGGCATATCCTTATGTTGGCCCAGCATTATTCTAATCAAATTTGTTATATGGTCTCTACCAGTGCTACATTTGAGGTTAAGACCCAAACCTCACTCCCATATAATATCTGACTATTAACTTTTGCTTCAAATGCTCTACATATGGTGACAAAAGAGTGTCCCTCAAACTGTTTTGCAAACTTGCTAATTGCCATTAATGTTCTTATCCAGCTTATTTTACTTTTAGCAAATTATTTTTCCATGTCCTATTTTTATGGAATATCATGCCTAGACAGGTAAATTCTGCTACTTCTTCTATCTGTATATTGTTAACTGACCATAGTTTACTATGTACCCTACTAGTACCATAAACCAAAATGTTTCTTTTGTTTACATTAACTGTTAAACTCAAAGTTTACATCTGTTTAAATAGAAACATAGAATTTGATGGCAGATAAGGACCGCTTGGCCCACCCAGTCTGCCCATTTCCCTACCTAATGGATAAGCTGCATATCCTAGTTAACCAGCAGCCTACTTCTTTCTACCCCTCCACCTAGAATTGCCTTATGACTGTCCTATGAATACTTGAATTCAACCACTGCTTTTGACTCCACAACCTCTTCTAGAAGGCCGTTCCATGCATCCACAACCCTCTCTGTGAAAAAATACTTTCTTACATTACCTCTGAGCCACCTCCCCATCTTCAAATTGTGCCCCCTTGTTCTTGCACACCTCTTTTTTTGAAAGATGCTATCCTATCCTCTTGGACTTTCTTGATTCCCTTGAGGTACTTGAAAGTTTCTATCATGTCCCCCCTCTCCCTCCTTTCCTCAAGGCTATACATATTAAGCACCTTTAGTCTCTCTTCATATGTCTTCCGGTGCAGACCCTGCACCATTTTAGTTGCCCTCCTCTGGACAGCTTCCCTCCTGTGTATGTTCTTGCAGAGATTGGGTCTCCAGAACTGCACACAGAACCCAGATGGGGTCTCACCAGCTGTCTGTACAGAGGGATAACAACTTCCTGTTTTCTACTGGTGATGCATCTCCCTATGCATCCCAGTATCCCCCCAGCCCTCCTTACTGCCCTCTCACATTGCTTGCTCACCTTTGAGTCATCTGATATGACTACCCCCAGGTCCCTTTCCATTTTTGTTGTTGTTAGTATCTCACCCCCCATAGTGTACTCTTCCCCTGGGTTTTTGTTTCCCAGGTGCATTACCTTGCACTTCTTAGCATTGAATCCATGCTGCCATACATTTAACCATTCCTCTAACCTTGCCAAGTCCCTTCTCATCCTTTCCACCCCACCTTGTGCATCAACTGTGTTGCAGATCTTTGTGTCATCTGCAAAGAGACATACTTTTCCTTCCAGTCCCTCTGCAATGTCTCTTATAAAGACATTGAAGAGGACTGGTCCTAATACTGAACCCTGCGGTATCCCACTAGTAACCCCCCTTTCTTCAGAGTGGACTCCATTTACTATTACCCTCTGTGTCCTATTCTCCAGCCAATTCTTTACCCAGGCTATCATCTTGGGACCCATTCCCAGGCTGGCTAACTTGTATATTAATCTTTTGTGTGGGACTGTGTCAAATGCCTTGTTAAAGTCTAGGTAGACCATGTCCACAGCCCCTCCCTGATCTACTACTTTGGTCACCCAGTCAAAGAAATCTATTAGATTCATCTGGCATGACCTTCCCACTGTGAATCCATGCTGCCTTGGGTCCTGTGCCCCTCTGGCCTCTAGGTACTCCACAATGCTTTACTTCAGAAGTGATTCCATCATTTTCCCTATCACTGAGGTTAAACTAAGAGGTCTGTAGTTTCCTACTTCTGCCCTGCTCCCACTTTTGTGAAGGGGAATCACATCTGCCCTCCTCCAGTCCTCAGGTACCACCCCATCTTCCAATGATTTGTTAAGGAGGGTAGCTACCAAGGCCCTATTAAGACCCACATGCATTCTTGGGAATAAAATAGTATCTTCTGCATAAAGCAGTATTTGGACCTCCTTATTATTAATCTGGGGGCTATGGGTATCTATATCCTTATTTTTTTACCAGTGTTTCAATGTAAAGGGAAAATAACAAAGGAGCAAGAAGACACCCTTGTTTTACTAAGTCTCCATGTGGTATGGACTCAGCTACTGCACCCTCTCTTATAATTCTTACCTTGCTGTTATATTACTATGTAACATTTTCAGAATTAACGACAATCTCGTTTCAATTCCTAATTCTGAAAGGGTTTGACATAGTCTTGATCTATTTTAATTGTCAAAGGTTGAGCTAATGTCCAGGAAGGACAAGTACATTTTCCTCTTTTTAATGTTCACATAGTTGTGGATCAGAACACTCCAATGTGAATATATGATCCAATGTACTGTGTGATTTCCTGAATCCAGCTTCATATGTTGAGATCACATTTTTCTCTATGACCCAAGTCTCTAAGATTGATAATATAATTCTGGTATAGATTTTCATGGTGTTGCAAAGCAAAGATATGGGCCTACAACATAAGGGTTTTGACCTACCCCCTTGTTTTGAATTATGGTATTATTAGACCTTCATTCCAATAAAGTGGCACCTTAAGGTTATTATTAATATAAGTGAATATAGGTATCAGTATTTTTGCCCACCATTTGGGATTTGTTTTAAATACTTCCACTGCACCCATGTAAATATCAGGTGCTTTGTTATTTCTTTGCTGTTTAATTGCCCATATCACAACTGCCTCTGTCACCTTTGTTCATTGATCAGCCCTACCCTCCATCTCACTAGTTTCTATAATTTGTGGACTTTGCCCATACAAACAGCTATAATATTCAACACAGATTTTAGGCATTATTATGCATTCTTTATTCATTTCCTTACTGTTTGTACCAAAACCTGATAGGGTCCAAAATGACTTACCATCTCCAGTTATTATCTAAGTATCTTAAAGGCATAAACAAGGAGCAAGTAGGTGACATCTTCCAGTACAGGAGAAGTACTAGAATGAGGGGGCATGGTATGAGATTGGAAGGGGGCAGGATAAGGAGTAAAGTGAGTAAGTTTTATTTCATAGAAAGGGTGGTGGATGCATGGAATGGACTGTCCCAGGAGGTGGTGGGAGCAAGTACAGTGGTGGGATTTAAACATGCATGGGATAGGCAAAAGGGAACCCTAGAGGTGGGAAGGAGAGGCTAAAGCCAATGACAAAGTAGAGTCAGTGGCCACTAACAAAGATAGGGAACACAAGCAGACTAGATGGGCCTAGCTGTCCTTATCTGCCATCAATTTCTCTGTTTCTATTATTGTGTATTGCAAGTTACACTATAGCTTATTTTTATACTGGGCCTTTCTGTATGTAACATAGGTTTATATTACCTTTTAAGATTCATATAGGCCTGTGTAAGATGCATGTTGTATTTATTTTTACTAACTTTGCCAGTCTTTATCACAGCTTTCAGTTGCCGCTCACATTCCCTGTCATACCATCCATTTTTCCCCATACCCCTTTGTGATGCAACATTCTACCTTTCTTTCCAAAGATCCTAGAATGGCACTAATATTTGTTCAAGGAAGGAAAACATGTTACTTATGTTACTGTCCTGAATAATGTTCTTGACATGTTCTGTTAAATTAACAGTATGGAATACTATTCTCACTTACCAGTGTAATGATTTTATCTTTACAGAATGAATCCCATAATAATTTTTTATTATTAATACAACTTTCTGATCATTTGCATCATCTAGTATCTCTCTGGGGTATAGATCTTGCCCCTCAGTGAAGCAATCCAGGGTGACAGATATGGGGAAGTGACCACTATCCCACTCCTCCATTATCATAAATTCCTTCAGTAATGGAAAGGACAGGGTATCTATTAGGGTGATGTAAATTGTGCATCCCCCATTTTTATTGGGGAATGTAATGTTACCATAGTAATCTCCCTGAGTTCTCTCATTTAAAATTCTCATTCCATCTGATGCAGAAAATTAAGCAACAGTGTTCTTTAATTTAATTTCTTCTCCATTTAATTTCTAATTGGTATAGCCTAAGTATCATCTATTTCCCACCTGGAGGAGTATATTTCCAGGGCATTTGCAATTCTTGCATTGACATTGCTCATTGTACAGACTGGGGTAGAACAGAATCTATTGTACAGTGTTTACAAAATCACTGACAGCTTTTCAGATATCACTTTTTCTTTCATATTTGATAATTTTGTGAAAGCAAACATATTTATACAGATATATATATATATATATATATATATATATATATATATATATATATATATTGGCTTTACTAGATCCCCAACACACTACATAAGAAAGATGGATGTCCCAGGTCCAGTTTATGGACTTTCTTTAATGCATTTGTTGCCATCAAGAATACCATACCACTGCTTGCATGACCATATTTGATTAGTCTTTTAGCCGTGACATAGTGAGCACAGTAGCCCTCCACTACATTAGGATCCACTTTCTCTAACCACGTTTCCTGAGCACTACAACAGCATATTTCTTAATATATTCCAACCACTTAGTGTCTTCTAATTGCCCTCTAAGTCCTGCTATATTCCAGCTTAATATTTTAATATTTTCTAGGGTCTCTTTCTGATCCTGGGCAATAATATCAAGTCTATTTCATAATGAGCTGTCAAGATCTATCTGTGGTAGATTTTTTATCCCCTCACTTTCAGTATCCATGGATTCCTTCCTCTCTCCCTGTACTGGAGATGACATAGCCCATGCTAAAATGGAACTTGTTTTTATTCCTGTGCCCTGGTGATTGCATCCTCTTATTAAGTCCTCACGTTTTTCTTCTGGCTCGCTACCAAAGGAGTGTACAAACTATATTGCCTGTAGATATTATGTTATTCTTTGCTGCTTGGGGTCCCTTTTATGCCTCTTGTTACCTGACATCACATTTTCCTTTCTGTAGTACCACCTCATTCTCCCTACTGTGCATTTCGTATGTCATCTCAAGTGTTGCAAAATATGGATAAAGCAAAAGTACCACAAGTTATATGTCTGCATAAAAATACAAAAATGAAAAAAGAAACCATAAGAGCAAATGAAAATCTCCCAAACTCTTACTGATCTCACCCAAATACAGATAATAGTAACAGTATACATGAATACTCATTTGTACAATAGAAGCTTGGGTGGCAGTAAGGAATACCCCTATTATATCTTGCTACTGGAGTGATTTACACATATAAAGAAAATCTCAGGTACTGCTCAAAATACCTACCACCCAAGCACCCTGTATACAAATGAATCTGGTAAGACTGTGAGAGAATTGTATAAAACACATAGGAACTTCACCTTTAAAGTGTATGCTCCATAGTGTGCTGACACAAGGTCGACACAAGCACCACGAACACAAGCACAGTGTCAGAAATCACTGTCTGTGGTGAGTCACTGTGCTGGTGTGAGGAAGAAACTGGCAGTGCATTTCTCAGTGTTTCACCCCCCCGGTCCAACTCTGACTCAGAATTAGATATTTAGAGACTAGAGAGTGTGGGGGGGTTTGGGGGCACAGCCCCCCAATTGATACACACCGGCATCCCAGATGGCACAATGCTGACTCTTGGGATTGTGTCCGTTGCTGTGGGGGATGTTAGTGAGAGCACTGTTGCAGTACTTTAGTAAAACCATGCTCCACATCCCCTGTCTTCATCAGGTCAGTTAACCAACCTCCCTCCCTCCACACACACACACACACACACACACACACACACACACACACCTACGGGCTGTGACAAAAGTGGAGCATGTTCCATTAAAGCTATGGAAAATCTAAGAATTTCCTGCACAAAAAGCACAATTTTAACTGCCCAGAACAGCATTTCACAAGGTGAAGATTTATATAATGTCCTTTGGAACATGTAAACATCTCACAGAACCACAGTCTCAAAACAGTTTTTGTCCAAAGGTGAAAAGAATATCTCTTCACTCTCTCAGAGAAAACATTTTAGTCATCCAGTCCTTCCTCAGTCAAAACATCCTTCTGCCACTTAAAGGCTTACACAAACTGCATTGTAGCTTCAGTGTCCATATAGATGCAAGGTATACCTTTGTATGAGAATTGCAAAGTGCTGGAAAAAACAAATATGCAGGGAGTTACATCTCAATAAAAGCAAGTTTACAAGATAAGAGCTCCTTTTAGCATTGTTCTATGCCTGAGAAACATCAGTAAATAACAGCATTTTTCCCTTGAAATGAATCACCCCCTTTAATCTTACATTGCTGCCAGGACCACCATCTGCACCACTGAATCCCTGAGCTGCACCACCACCATGGCCACTGTACCTCCATCATATTATCACCATTTTGCTGGAAGTCTGAAGGCCCATTTATCTCACACTTTAGACTCAAATAGGGCCAGCCTATCCTTCAATTTTCTTAGTATGGCCTCCTTCAAGTAAATGCTTGGGACAATGTCTGCCAGATCAACTGCACCACCAGAAATTTTAACACAGTAACCCAAAGTTATGGATGGAGACTAGCAGGGGATAGATTTAAAAAGGAATCACAGAAAGTACTACATTATAGAAAGAATTGCAAAAAAAAAAATGGAATGGATTACCAAGTGAGGTTGTTGAAGCTGGATCTCTTGAAAGTTTTAAGACAGGATAGGAAACATTCAAAGGGTTAGCTGTCTCTAGCTCAGGAATATGATATGTGAAAATACTAAGTAGGAATGTAGGAGAGTTAGTTGACAGTAGAATAGAAGAGGCTCAAAATATGAATATCCTTTTCATTCAATAATACTAAAATATGTAGCTAGAGTATAGCTAGGTATATTGAGATGACTAGATGGACCTTGGAACTTTATATGCTATTACTGTATGTTTTCTATATTTCTAGGTTACTAGTACAAATATTCACTGCACATAATTGATTTTTCAGTGCTTCAAGCTTACTGATGGTTGTTTTTTTGTCCTTAGCCCAAACCTGTTTAAAATGGACAAATATGTCATGCAAAGCACCCAAATTCCCAATAAGTTGTATCAACACTGCTTCAGATTATCTCCATAGAACATTCAGATCTGCAAACCAAGTATCATAGTAGTCTGTTTCCTCCATACTCTGAATGACAGAAAGTATCCTTTGTGTAGCTGGATTTCAGGATACAAAAGGGCCTGATTCCGTGCCTCCTTTAGGTTGTAAAAACTAATCTAGGGGCTCAACAGCATTCTCTTGACCTTTCATTGGACCTATGTTGCCTTTAATTCTCATATTACTTGGAAGTCAGACAGTCACCAATAATTAAAGGGTCAAAAAACAACTTTTAGAGTTGTAAAAACATAGCTCAAGAATATGCATCTGTTTCATGCAATAGCTGGCTCTGCCCCCGACTGGCTTCTTTCTGCTTGTGTTTTCCATTTTGTATTATCTCAAAGACTTTTCTGAAGTTCCAAAAATCTATGTCCACTGCATGGCCCTTTTCTAGGCTCCTTGATATCTACTCAAAGAAGGCAATTGTGCAAGGTGACATGCATAGAAACATTGAATTTGTTGGCAGATAACCGCTTGGTCTACTGAGTCTGCTCATTTTTCCCTGAGTATTTCCTCTGTGCCTAACCTATGCATGCTTGAATCCCACCACTGTTTTCACCCCACCACATCCACTGGAACACTTTTCCAGTCATCTCCCACTCTTTCAGTGAAGAAGTACTTTGTCACATCCCTCCTAAATTGTATTTATTAATTTTAAAATTGTTAACTGGGAAAGTTACCTGAGTCAAGGCTTGTTTCTAGGTGCAACTCTAAGGAGGGTAAAGTGAAGCAAGCAGCAGACAACAGAAAAAACAACATCTGAACAGACAGATGAGCAATGTGAATCAATAATTGAATAAATAAAGAACAATTTGCATTTACAGCAGTTAAAGTGCAGAGATTCTTAGCATTGCATAGAATCATGAACAATTACACACATGTATTAAAATAAAGCCTTCAAGGTTAACCAGAAAAAGGGTAGCAGGAGAAAGTGTGTGTGTGTGTGTGTGTGTGTGTGTGTGGGGGGAGGGGGTCAGCTGGCATTTGAAGGAGCTACAGAATGGAGAGTAACAGGGGAGGAGGAGAGTTTGTTCCACAGTGAAGCCTATAGGAGAATGCAGATTGTCCAGCAGAGGAGTGTAGGCGAGAAGTGTCACAGGGTGCGTGAAATCACACTTATGCTGCCACTGAGTCATGAGTTGCATGGGCTGAGGTTAGGCAGTCCTGCTTTTGAGGGGAATAGCCCACAAGCAAAGAGGACTGCATTTTTTTACTGGGCTTCAAACATAGAACAGAGCAATCAAAATAAAATGCCAGATACAGTTCAAGGAAGGTACCTGACCTGATGAACGTGCCATCCCAGCTAGCTAAGTTGTAGCCAGGACTGTGTTAGTGAAATGTTAGTGATTAAAAGTTGAAGGTGTCAGAGCCTATGTCTATATAATAATAATAATAATATATAGTAAAATTATTGGGAACTCTTAGCTTTAGATTGCATTGGTGTTCTTCCAGGAGCTCAGGGGGTTCAACCAAGCTGCATCGACAACCAAGTTGTCAAAATGTGGCACAGTGACACCAACAATGTCAACAGGTGAAATTTTCCCTGTTAGATATTGATTTTTTTTAGGTGGGGCTATGCCCCCCACGTCCTAAGTGGGGGTGCCACCCTCCATACCCCCCTGATTGTAATATAAGAAACTCAAAGTTTGTTCAAAAATACCAGTCAAATATGCAAAATTTCAACATCAAGTCCATTACATCGACAACCTCAAAGTTGTCACTATAATGGATTTCAATGTTGAAATGTTGGTATTTTAATGGTATGCAAGCTCAAGGACTGTGCTACAGCCTGCTCAGATGCACATGAAAAAAATGATGAGAGTGGATGCTAAGGGGGTTCAGGTAGAATCTTGAAATTTGATACAAGGTCACTTGTGCATCTAGCAGCCTTTCAGGTGAACAGGACCCTGCTTGTAAGGAATTGGAGTTCCATGGATATACACATAACGCAAGTCTGATTGTCCAGCAGAGGAGCATGGGTGAGGAGTGGCAACAATTCCCTCCTTCCAGCATCATTGCATGTCCCCTTGTTCTTTCACATGTTCTCATCAGGAAAATCCTCCCTTCCACTATCTAATTCACTACAATGAGGTATTTATAGCTATCTATCCTGTCCTGCTCCCCTAATCTAACAGGGTGTACATACTGAGTTCCCTCACTCCCTCGTCTTAGGACTTTCAGTGCAGTCTCTGCACTATTTTAGTTATCCTCCTATAGATAGCCCCTGCCCTGTCTATGTCCTTCCTGACATGTGCTCCCCAGCACTGGATAGAGTACTCTAGATGGATTCTCACCAATGATCTATAATAGGGATTTTCAACCGGGGGTCCTTGACCACCCGCCCTGGGGTCTGCAGAACACTCTGGGAAATTGAAATTGTGGTAATGATTATTTTTTCCGACTGCAGTGTAACTGCTATTTAACTAACCCAGACTTTAAACTTGATACACCTGTTAGCACCTTTTAGCTCACTAACCCCCACTAAGACTTGGTACTCCACTAACAGAGTGTTAATTACACTCATTAGTATCTAATTTGTGTCATCTGTGCCCTCACAAGTGAACTACTTGTCTGCTTTATTAGCTATTTGCAAGTCCACTGTGAGTGTTAGCAAAGACTTCCCCTTGCTCTTCGCTCCTCGGTTAAACCTCTCATAAATTCAGCTCCTCAATCCTCACTCGCAGAAATCAAGCTACTGTTGAATTAAAAAAAATGAAGCTGCCCTGTTTCCTATGCACATGCTTCTGTTCTGGTCAGTGATATAACGGAGTCATGTATTCATATCTAACTAGGTAAGAAATATTTATTTTCTGTGCTTTTTGATACATATAGCTCAAGACTTATAGCAGCAACTTCTGTGAGTCAAGTATCTCAGTTAGTTAGCTTGCTACTTGCAGCCACCCTAAAATATTGAATTAAATTGAATTAAATACAGCAATAGTATATCAGTGTTTAATATCTATGTCTGTTTAAGACCAGCAGCAATTTCTGTGTAGTGTTTTTTTTTTATTTAGCTCAGTCAGTAAGCTGAATGTTATGAGCCCCCTCCAACCCCCACCCAACTAAGAAGCACTAAGGACTTACATAAAAGCAACACCACAGAATGTGTATTTATTGTGTACTTTACATATTTTTTTATTTCTTTATATGTATTTTTATAAAAAAAAATAAAAGGAGTTTTACATTGGTTTACAGTAGTTTTTGTGTTTTATTAAGGGTAGCTGTATAAAGGCTGTACATAACACTAAACACAGCACCAAATCTGTAGACTTTTGGTAGGGGTTCCCCTGACATGGATGACAGCTGGCCAGGGGGGTCCCTGGACCAAAAAAGGTTGACAACCACTAATCGATAAGATAATAACACCATCTCTCTCCTTCTGCTGGTGATGCCCCTCCCTATGGATCTCAGTATCTCACTGGCCCTACCCACTGTCTTGACATATTGTCTCACTCACTTGAGGTCATTCAATAGGATTACAAGCTCTTCTGCAATGTCAATTATAAAAGCATTAAAGTGCACTTGCTCCAGTAATGAGCTCAGAAATACCCCGCTTGCCATTCTCTCCTCCCAGAGTGAGTGTTGTGTACCATCACCCTCTGTCACCTATCCAAGAACCAATAAACCAAATTTGTTTCACAGAATCTTCATTTTGCAATGCCATGTTATTAGCTATTGAACATTCAGCTGTGTATGTTAAACACCACATTTTTTTATGATTGATTCAAATTCTTTGCTAATTGCAGAAGTATGGCTCACAGGTCTTGTGTTACCTAGGTTTGATGACACCCCTTCTTGAAAAGGTGAAAAACACAGAACATTTCCCAGTCATGTAACACATTATCTTTGTGTAAAGAGAACTAAAAGATATCAGTGATTGGCCAAGACACCATCAGTTTCAACACTACTCTACTATTGCTTGCTGGGTGTTGTGGTAGGGCTGTGCTCTACCTTGGCATGAAAAGGCATGAGGTACTCTTTGCTATCATCTTTTATTTCAACTTATTGTCAGTTTCAATAACGCCACTCTATCCTATCCCTTACTATACTGTCCTATGTCCTTTTTTCTGCTAGATTGGCCACCGACAGAAGTCCGTCTCCCCACATCTTCTTTATGTTCTATTTTTTCCTTCAGTCACTCACAGGATGCCTTTGTTAGAACCTATTTATAACAGATTAAAAGACTGCATAGTCTGATAGATAAAATGCTTAAATAAAACTCTGGAAATTGATGAGCTAAAATAAATAACAAGAAAAAGCAGAATTCCATACACTGAGAAATTGATGCTAATAATTCAGTAGTAAGATAATTTTTTGTGCTAAATGCAAATGCATGAAGTGACGGGAATCCAGCTTGTTTTAAACAATGCAGAGTTGTTTTGTGTCAGCAGCGTTAAAAAGGGAACATAAAAAGCCATTTTCCTTTAAGGCTCCTATGTCCCCTTTACTCTCTACTGCTACTACCTTAAACTGACTTGGATAGAGAATAAGCTGTTTTATTAGAGACTAACTTCATTTTTGTAATGAATAGGAGCCCATCAGCTTTGACATAGAACAACACACAGATGCAACTTGGAGCAGCTCTAGATGAGCGTAGGAAGCCACTCCGTATAGTAGAGCATGTCGTTTTCTGAAAACTTTGTTTGTAACAGGCAGTATTCAGGATAAAGTTCAGGGCTAACCAAAATATATTGCACACATTTTTTTTTTAGATTTACATTTTCCTGTAAGCCCATACCAAAAGTGTCTGACTGTCCCGAAGCAAAGCTGCAGGTAAAATAGACCACTGTGTGCTTTATCACCAACAGCTTTGCTTGTGGATTTGAATGACAGTTTTCTTTTCTTTTTTAACATCTGCATTACCCTATTATTCCCCTATGATTCCCCTGCAGAGCTGATGATTAAATACAAATGAATGTAATTTTGACAGAATAAAAAACTAAATAGTTGACACACCAGAGGGTGTAGACAGAATGAGAAGTGACCTGCAGAAACTTGAAGAATGGTCAGGAGTTTGGCAGTTGAAATTCAATGCAAAGAAGTGCAAGATAATGCATATGGGGCACAAAAACCCTGGCACAATATATCAGTTGGGGGTTAGGATATAGCATGTACCAAGCAGGAAAGGGATCTTGGGGTTGTCATCTCTGATGACCTCAAGGTAAGGGAAACAGTGTGACAAGGCAGCAGGTAAAGCAAATAGGATGCTGGGATGTATAGGCAGGGGCATCACCAGCAGGAAAAGGGAGGTCATAATTCCGCTATACAAGATACTAGTGAGGCCCCACCTGGAGTACAGTGTACAGTTCTGGAGACCATACCTATGTAAGGACATAGACAGGGTAGAGAAGGTTCAGAGGAGGGCAACAAAGATGGTGCATGGATTGCATCACAAGTCCTATGAAGACAGGTTGAAGGAACTGAACATGTACTCCCTGGAGGAGAGGAGGGAGAGAAGGGATATGATAGAGACATACAAGTATCTTACAGGGAGGAACAGGGTGCAGGAAACACTATTTTAAGTGAAAAGATGTTCCAGGACTAGGGGCATGGGATGAAGTTGGAGGAGGGACGATTCAGAGGAAACATGAGAAAGAATTTATTCACAGAACGGGTAGTGGACAAGTGGAACACCCTGCCAGAGGAAGTGGTGGGGACTGAAACAATCATGGGATTTAAGAATGCATGGGATAGACATAAAGGCATTCTGGAGGTCAGGGGTAAGGGCAACAGACTTCTAAGAAAACAAACTGAACTTACAAGCTCAAATGGGCAGACTGGGTGGGCTGTGATGGTTCTTATAAAGGAAGTGCTGTCTATAGAATGAAAACTTATTTACTTGTTCCTTAATGGAAAAGCAATTCGGATACAAATAAAATACTGTATACAGTACTTATTTATCTTTATTTTTCTTATTTGTGTTCTGGAACAAACCCGTAGTGGGCTATATAAAATGCTTTATCTGTTTTCATTTTATTTATTTTATACATTTTTTAGAATGCCTTAAATTAACATGTATATATGACTTATCAAAGAGAAACAGAATTCATAGACTCCTTTAGGAGTCAGTAGCCTCACAGTTAAATAATTTATACTGAAGTCCAGATGTCAGTCACAGAGGAAGGGGAGGGGCTACAGTTCATTAAGCCCTGTTACCTATGTATAGTGATTTTAACTATGAAAGCTTAAAGAAAATCCTATGGTATTAACTGGGAAATATCCTGACCTAATGCACATTTAAACATTTGCTATTCTACTGTTTTGTGTACTCTGTTAATCTAGGATTTTGATTTATGTGTATAGTGGGTGGATAGCATGACTACTGGGAGGGGTATAAAAACCCCTGAGAGTAGGGATGTCATCAGATTAACTTGGATATGATCACAGTATACCCGGAGGCAGGGAAACAGGAGGACATACAGGTGTGTATGGTCCCGTGAACACAGAGCAAAAAAGGATCCCAGAGCTTGTAGTGATCCAGATTGTGAAGTACTACTGGAAGTAGAAATGTATTTTGTTTTGTTATTTGTTTTATTTATTCATTTATTGTGCTCTTTTTCTAATAAAATCATGCTGTTGCATGCTGTACCTGACTACAGTTGTCTGTACCTATCGATTATCCCACACCCTACAACATTGTGGTGTCAGAAGTGGTATCTGATTGGTTGTCCAGGTGGTCAGGGGGAGTTGCATCAGTTGACACCAGTCCTGGTATCAGAATAGTGCTGTGAGGTACATTGCAGATACCCAACCAGACAAGGAAACTGAAGGTGTAGTCCTGACAAGAGCCATGGCTGAGAATTTGGGGGAGAAGCCACTGCCTGATCTTAAACCCAGGGCCAGATGAAGGTCCAAGCCAGATCCTGTTTCTGATGCCAGCATGACAGAGACAGGTGAGGAACTGGCAGATGAACCTTCAGAAAATATCAATTAACTGCTGAGGTGGCTAGCTGTCAAGGAAATTAACTTGGAAATGCAAAGAGAACAGAGACAGTCTGGAAAGGGAGAAGGGGCAGAGGAGGCAAAACCAGTGGTGGGCAGACACCATGAAGGTGCTCCAATTTCTGAGGACTGGTCATAGCAATGATTGGGCTGACTCTAATCCAAATGACATTAAGCTGACTTAAATGACTCCCACTGATGACATAGAAGCATACTTTACCACATTTCAGAGAATTGGCGAGGTCTGTGTGTGGCCACAATCACAGTGGGTAGTAAGACTTGTCCCTATCTTTCTCGCTGTGCACAGTTGACATATAGTAATATGGAGATACAGCATGCTGACAGTTATGAACTGGTTAAGAAGGAAATTTTTGTGGCAATTTGACATAAACCCAGAGATGAATAGACAGAGGCTCTGTTCCTTGAGGCATCAAACCATGGACACACCCAGAAAGACTTTTACTCGGTTGAGAGACCTATGTACAAAATGGCTGCAACCTGAAGAAAAGACAGTCATGGACATTATCAAGATTTTGGTAATAGAACAGTTTCAACAAATCTTGCCATCTGATGTACAGATATGGGTAAAGGAACATCACCTGGAATCCATGGCAGTTGCCATTACTTTAGCAGAAGTCTTCCAGGCTGCATGACAACCTAATAAGAGAGGCTACCAGAGTGCAGATGCAAATACCAACCTACCAACGTACCTCACATGGTAAGGCAGACTTCTTTTACCCCCATCCATACACCAGTAAGACCTACAGGCAAACCAGAGGGGAAGCCTGGAAGAGGAGGGAGAACTTTTTCTCCAGACATAGTATGCCATAATTGCCAAGGGTTGGGCCACATAGCTTGATACTGCACTAAAAAAAAACAGAACACACACATTTGGTTTTATTGAACTGGGGCTATTTTATGACTGATATGCATATTAATAATAAAACTGTGATGGGTTTCATAAACTCTGGGAGCAAGCAAACATTGATTTGTCCTGACCTTTTAAATACTGAGCCTACAATGGGACCTTATGGGCATTGAATGTATACATGGTGACACCCATCAATACCCCAACACATTGATTGACATAAATATACAGGTACATGGGCAAACAGCTAGGACAATTGTAGGACTTGTTCCCAAACTACCAGTACCAGTAGTAATTGGCCATGACTATCCTAGTTTTTGTGAAAGAGCAAGAAGCTGCTGTGACCACCAGAACCCAAACTAAAAAAGACAAAATCATTGGTGATACCTTCCTTTTTGAAGGGGATGTTATAGGGGCTCTTGGTAAAGACAAAAAGTCCAGGAATAAAAAGAGATGGCTAAAAAAGAAGTGGAACAGGGATCATAATGGACTACTTGAAGATGAACTGGACTGTATATTTAGTAATTGTAATATTGCAAAAGAGCCAAAAATTGACACATCTTTTACCACTTTTTTCCAACAGGTAGGAAAGACTCACAACAAAGGGGCCCCTGACTATAAAGAAAAAAGGTTTGTGTTAATCCCAGTACTGAACAACAGGTCGACCAGTTGTTAGTCCCTGAGAAGTTTAGATTCCAGTTTATGTATCTCAGTCATGACGTACCTCTTTCAGGTCATGCAGGGAGATTTTGTACACTAACCAGGTTTTTACAGAGGTTCTCCTGGCCAAAGATAAATTACAAGGTAGGGGAGTATTGTAAAGCTTCAGTAGCGTGTCAGAAAGTGGCCCAAATAGGAACCAAAGACATGGTACCCTTGATATACCTCCCTATCACTCACTACATTCTTTGAGAGAATGACCATGGTATTGAGGGCTCCACAGAAAAAAGCTCATGGAGAAATAGATACATCCTAGTCATCTGTGACTATGCCACTAGATATCCAGAGGCTATACCATTATGCACTGTAATGACACCCAAAATAGTAGAAGAACTGGTCAAAGTTTTTACCGGGTTGGGTATGCTGAAAGAAATACTAATAGACCAAGGTAGTAATTTTAATGCTGCCCTACTGAATAAATTTTACCCCCTACTGGGGGTAGTTGCAGTATGGACATCACCCTATCACCCACAAACAGATGGTTTGGTAGAGAATTTAATCAAACCTTGAAAAAGATGATAAGGAAATTTGTTCATGATGATGGAAAAGACTGGGAAAAATATTTGCCATTGCTGTTGTTTGCCTATAGGGAGCTACCCCAAGCTTCAACAGGTTATTCCCTCTTTTCATTACTATACAGAAGAAACCCACCCAAGACCTAACAGATATGGTTTAAGAGTTCTGGAAAGAAGGGAAAGAGATTGGGCAAACCAACATAGCAGAATATATGGTGCAACTTCAAAAACATCTAGTGGTGTACACAGATATGGCAAATAAAAATAGCATAGAGGCCCAAGAGAAACAAAAACACTTGTATGACAAAAAGGTTCTGAATAAAGAATCTCAGGAAGGAGACAGAGTACTTTTACTGCTACCATCTTATGAGAATAAACTACTCATGAAGTGTCAAGGATGTTATAAGATCCTGTGACAAACTGAGCCAGTGAATTATGAGGTGAAAGCCCCAGAAAAAAGACAAGTTGGAAAGGTTTAGCATAGCAATCTACTAAAAAAGTGGCAGAAAAAACAAGAACTGAATGTGAATATGATAGTTATCCCAGAAAGGGAGAATTCAGAGTTGGAGCTTGCTTATAGGAGTGTGGAAGAGGTAGATGGGTTAAGGGAGGTACACGTTAACCCCACATTAGAGGATGCCCAGAAAGAAGAGATCCAAAGACTGATACAGTCATTTCAGTCCACAGTGACCAGTAAAATGGGAAGAGCAGTGGGGGAGGAACACTACATAAGAACACAATTCTAACCTATCAGACAAAAACCATATTGGTTTCCCAAGTGGGTAAGAGCTGACATCAATCAAGAAATCAGGAAACTGAATCAGTTGGGCATCATAGCACCCTCCAGAAGTGTTTGGGCCTCTCCAATTGTAGTATTTCCAATTGAAGAAGATGGGATCAGACTGTGTTTAGATTTTAGGAAGTTGATTCTCTTTTGATTGATAAAGCTGATTATTTAGAAAACATCCCTCTACCAGCCCTTGTCACAGATCAACATGAGTTGCTTAAAGCTCCTTTAACTGCCATGTAAATCCAGAGAGCTTAGAAACAGCTTATAAACAGCTGCCACTGGATAAGGCCATGAGACCAGATGGAATCCCCCTTCTCTTGAGTGTCTATAACTTTTGATATGAATCGAGTTTCTCCAATCATACCTTTACAGAAGCCCTTATAACAGTAATGAAGAAACTCGGAATGGATGAAACTCTCCCTGATAATTATTGCCCGATTTCTTTGCTAAACACAGACCTTAAGATATTGGTCAAGGTCTTAGACTTTAGAGTGATGCAGGTTTGGGACAGACTGATCGGCCCAGAGCAGGTCAGTTTTATGACAGGACTCTTATCAAGTGGCCACCTAAGAAAACTACATTATCTAATTTTGTTGGCTGGGGACAGCAGATTCTCCACAGTTCTGGTCTCCCTAGATGCCAAAAAGGTCTTGATTAGGTCACATGGCCATTTCTATTTGTAACTCTAAGTAAATTTGGCTTTCTCATAGAGTTTATCAAATGGGTACAACTACTATATACTGATCTGACAGCATGTGTTTGATGTAACAGCATTCTCTCAAACTCTTTCCCACTTCAGCAGGGTACCAGGCAGAGGTGTCCCCTCTCCCCCATTTCTTTTTAATCTTTACTTAGAGCCCCTAATACTTCTACTTAAACATAGTAATGAGATTAAGGGTTTTCGAGTTGGTGCAATGAGATATGTCTTATCAGTATATGGTGATGATCTCTTGCTCCACCTGGAAGATCCTTTACAATCATTACCTGCTGCTTTGCAGGAACTTCAGAGGTTTTCTGATCTTTCTGAGTATAAATTAAATTTACAAAAGTCCAAGGTATTGCCCCTTAATAAGTTAGTATGTAAACAGGAAGTTGTCCAGCTGGACTTGTCTTAGGAACCATGCAGTCTTACGTATTTGGGAATTCACTTAGCCCAGTACCCCTTGTGATTAATTAAGAACCACCTGTCCCCTTATTGCACTCCTTACAACAAGATCTCAACAGATGGTCTTCTCTCCCCCTCTCATTATGGGAGCATATGCATATAAGTGTCATCAAAATGAACGTGGTCCCCCGCATCCTATACCCATTGGGCATGATGAATGTGTACCTTCCTATAGTGTGGTTCAGTCATCTACAGTTTATGATTAACACATTTATTTGGTGGGGTGGGGTGGTCAGAAGTGCCTACTTCAAGCTCTCGATGGCAAAAGTAAATGGAGGCCTACAGCATAACAATTTTTTCTTGCACTACGTGGTTTTGCACAGTAGTAAGTCACTACAGTGGTCTGTGCAAGAGAAAGATTGTTATTTGAACACCTATGCCACATTATGGGAAGAGCTGGAATGTACTCTCTGTGGTCAGCAGGGTAAACATATCAATAGCTTACTTTATATTAGACTTTCTCGTCTACCCCGATCTCTCCGGGGTACACCACTGCACTGGTCCTTAACATTTCAACAATTAAGTGTTTATATGGGGTGGAAATGGAGTAGAGCAAATACTCAGCTGTTACTGGGTAATCCAAATATTTTAATTGCAGGTTGCCCTCTCCCATGTTCCTTCTGCCCCAACTTGATGAACTATCTCTACAGTCCATACTGAAGGGAGATAATTTACTGCTGTTTGCTGAATTTCAAGAGCATGTTCATCTTCATAACTCAGCCTGTTTCAAATACAGTGGTAGCCACAGACATTGCCAGCTATTTCCAGATATTTCACAAAATTTCTGAAGAGTTTCTCTCTGCTGCCCCTACTGTTTAAATGCAAAGCTGGCAGTGTCTGTGGCTACTACTGTAGTTCCGGTTGCTCACTCTGTATCTTCTTTTTTGGGTCCTAAACCTTGGATAATGTGGGACTCAACTGTGCCCAACTCCCTTTTTTCGCTGGTCTCTTTACCACATGTAGTGTCTAAACATTATCAATTGTTTCAATCTCTGTATCCAGATAACCTCTTGGGAGTGTGATTTTACTATCAACAGGCCCTTGACCTTCATTATGAAGTACTCTTCGGGCAATCTATTTGGTGACAGCTCTATAAATTCCTTAAGCAGGATAGATTCCATCTAACACAGTTCCCTATACTTAATAATATGTATTTCACACCTTTCAAATTATTTAAAATGGGCAGGCTGCCTTCAGCATTATTCCACAGGTGTGAAAAGGAGGATGGAACTTTTAAACATATGCTTTGGGATTGCCAAAGCATAGCTCCATTTTGGCACACCATAAAGAATTCTCTCTACCCTCTTTTGGGTCTGGAGGATTTATTTACTCCAGAGATCTGTTTAGTTTGGATTTACCCTTCTGATCTACCTAACATATGTAAAGCCCATATGGCGTTGATTACTATAGTGGCTAAACTCATTATTCTTCACCACAGGAAAGACACTATGGTACTGCACTACAAAGAGTGGCACCAGGAAAATCTTCTACCTTTAATGGTTGAAAAGCACATTGCATCTACTGTATAAAGTATTGTCAGCATCACTATTGTACTATATTGGAGTGCTTGTACTCTTTAGTATCCCTTTCTCTCCAGGGTCAGTGATAGACCTAACCTAAATACATATAATTTTTCTCACTTGATGTTAGGCATTTTGGCATTTTTTTTTTCACATCAGCTCATCGATGAAGGTCATAGGCTCAAGGGAAGGGCACTGGGGTGGGAGGGAGGAGGAAGAGGATAGTGTAAGAGAGGGGAATTTGGGGTTAGGAAATATTTTTGTTCAATATGGCACTACTGTCATTGTCACTGTTTATTCTACTACTCTTGTTTCATTCATTGTTATGATCTTTGAAAATAAATAAAGCTTATTTGATAAAAAAAGATTTTAGGAAATTGAAGCACATACAGTATATTGATGGGTATCCGATACCAAGTATTGATGACATTATTGACAACATTGATAATGTCAACTACTTTACCACTTTAAATTTAACAAAATGATATTGGCAGATTCCATTAGAACAGCACTTGAAGGAAAAAAATGCCTTCATCACACCATTAGTACTGTTTCAATTTGTGGCCATGTCTTTTGGCCTACACAGTGCCCCGGCAACTTTTCAAAGGTTTATGGATCAAATTTTTGACACCCCATATGAACTATTGTTCAGCCTTTCTGGATAATGTGGTTGTATACAACAAGGATTGGAAAACACACTTGTCAAATCTTTCTGATGTTATTCAGTCCATATGAAAGGCAGGCTTAACTATTAATCCTGTAACATGTGCATTAGTCATGACAGAGATAACATATTTGGGATTCCTAATAGGGAATAGACAGATGAAACCTGAAATAGTAAAAGTAGAAGTTGTTGTACCACAGACAAAAAGGCATAAGAGTTCCTTTTTGGATCTAGTGGGGTACTACTGGAAATGTATCCCAAATGTTGCCTCCATAGCCACTCCTTTGACAGATATAATTAAGAATATATGTGATAATAAGTTGAAATGGAGCACAGAGTATGAAGAGGCCTTTTGAAAAATAAAAGCAGCTCTCTGTTCCTCCCCAGTATTGAAATGTCAGCATTTTGACATGCTCTTTGAAGTACATACTGATGCCTCAGAAACAGGGATGGGGCAGTCCTTAGCCAAACTATAGAAAGGGAAGAGCACCCAGTGATTTAGATCAGTAGGAAACTACATGATAGGGAACGGAGGTACTCAATGATAGAGAAGGAGTGGATGGCAGTAAAATAGGCAGTGAAAGCCTTACACTTCCATTTGTGGGGTACTGAATTGACACTAATGACACATCATAACCTCCTTTGTTGGTTAAAGCAGATGAAGGACAAAAATGAAAGAATATTTATTTATTTGTTTATTTATGTAAACATTTGGTAACTGGAAAAGGCACACTGAGCCGGAACTCGTTTCCAGGTGTGTCCTGGGAGAAGGGGGTACAGACATATTGCATGCATTTAACAGTCATTTTACATTTGAGGTAGAATGTGTAGTGAAGAAAAAAGAATACAAAAATTAATTTTACAGAAACATTGCATTACAACAGGATGGGATATACGATACAATCAATAATACACGACATTGCAGAATAAATTATGTACATAGACACAGAGACATAACAAGTCATGATATACAATACAATTAAAAAAGCAATACATAGTGGTTATTACAAGTGCAGACGAGATGCAGTCAATGTATTCTAGTAGGATATACATGCGAGAACGAAAGCATTAGTGTATGGATTGAGTACCAGACTGGCAGGAGCATGCAGAGGATGGAAGAGCTCAAAATTGTTGTTTGATAGAGTAAAATGAGGAGGAATTTCTAGTGGGGAGTTTGTTTGGTAGGGAGGGAAGTCTGTAAGAGAAGACAGATTTTCCCGAAGTAGAGGAAGGTGGGGGAGAGAGAGAGAACGTTTGGGTATCACTGGATCTTAGGCCATAAGAAATGTAAGAATCATGTGATGGTACTTGGCTCTACAGCCCTATAAATTCTCTGCTAATAACAGACCTAGTTCACAGCATAAAAATGTTGATTTCTTGTCTGGGGATGAAGCTGATGTCAGACAACGACCAATGTAAATATCTAAATACTTATTTTCGGTACTCTGTACCTCCACATCCCAGGGTACTTGTTAACGAATGTATGTATAATGCATGTGTACTGTACTTCTGGTATATAGGGAATATATGGTTGCTCATTTATGATGAAGGGATCCTGGGGTGGAGCTTCTGAAGAAGGTGGGAGGAAGCTCCAACAGATCCTTTTGGCTGATGCCTTGGCTTGGCAATTCTTTTTTGAAAGGCTGTCTGAGACATGAAAAACATTTAGTTTTGAAACCACTGGTTTCCTCTTGAATGGGGGGGTGTTGGGGGTAGGACTGCACTCTACCTTGGTATGAAAAGGCATAAGGGACTTTTTACTATCACCTTTTATTCCAATTTATAGTCTGTTGTAACAGCGCTGCTCAATCCTATTCTTTACTGTACTGTCCTATCTTTTTTTCTGCTAGGTTGAGCACCAGTTCCCTCCCCAGCTTCTTTATTTTCTATTTTTCCCTTTAGTCCCTCACAGGTTGCCTTTGTACGAATCCATTAAAAACAGATAAAAAAGATTGGATAATCTGATAGATGAAAACATTAAATAGAACTTTGGAAATTGATGAGATGAAATAAATAACAAGTAAAAGATGAATGTTATACACTGAGAAATTGATGCTAATAATATAGTAGTAAGAGGTTTTTTTTTTCACTAAACACAAATACATGAAGTGACAGGAATCTGGTTTGCTTTAAAGAATGTAAAGTTGTTTGGTGACAGCAGCGTTGAAAAGGGAACATAAAAAGCCATTTTTCTATAAGTCTCCTATGTCCCCTTTACTTTCTACTGCTACTACCATAAACTGCCTTTGATAGAGCATAAGCTGTTTTATTAGAGATTAAGTTCATTCTAGGTTATGAATAGGAACCTGTCAGCTCTGACATAAAACAACAGACAGCCACAACTCGGGGCAGCTCTAGGCTAGCGTACAAAGAAACTCTGTATATTAGAGCATGCCGTTTTCAGAAAACTTTGTTTGTAACAGGCAATATTCGAGCTAATGCTCAGGGCTAACCAACTTGTATTGCACACATGCTTTTGAGATTTAAAATGCCCTGGAATCCCATACCTAAAGTGTCTGATTATCCCGAAGCAGAGCTGCAGGTAAAATAAACCACTGTGAGCTTTTTCACAGACAGCTCTGCTCATGGATTTGAACAGCAGTTTTTTTTTTCTTTTTTAACATATACATTACCCTATGATTCCCCTGCAGAGCTGCTGATTAAATACAAATGAATGTCGTTTTGACAAAATAAAACAAAAAAAGCTAAAAAAGGACTAAGGACTCACTGTGTTGCTACCATGCTGAGGGAAGCAAGAGGAGAGAACTGGAGGGGTAGCACACTCCCGTTGTCTCTCTCTCTCTCTGTCTTGGTGGCACTCTGTGTTGCAGCACCTTAAACTTTTCCAGAAACAGAGAAAGAAAGGTCCCCCCCATGATGTCTCTAATAAAGCAAATGCTGTCTATAGAATGAAAACTGATTTACTTGTTCCTTCAATGGGAAAGCAATTAGGATACTAATAAAAGATACACATCATTCTTTTTTCTCATTAGTGTGCTGCAAATAACCCTTAGAGGGCTATATAAAATGGATGTTATTTTCATTTTATTTATTTTATACATGTTTGAGAATGCCTTGAATTAACATGTATGTAGGACTTACCAAAGGAAAACAGAATCCATAGACTTTTTTAGGAGCCTGTGGCATTATTGTCAAGTAATTTATACTAAGGCCCAGATGTCAGTCACAGAGAAAGGAGAGGGGCTACAGTTCATTAAGTCCTATTATCTATGCATAGTGATTTTATCTATGAACACTAAAAGAATATCCTATAGTATTAATTGGGAAATATCCTGACCTAATGTACATGCAAACATTTGTGAGTCTACAGTTTTATGTACCCTATTAATCTAGGAATTTGATGTATTAGTATAATGGGTGGATCACATGACTGCTGGGAGGGGTATAAAACCCTTGAAAGTAAGGATGTCATCAGATTAACTTGGATGTGATCAAAAGTATACCCAGAGCCAGGGTAAGATGAGGACATACAGGTGTGTTTGAACCTGTGAACACAGGGGAAAACAAAGTCTGGTCAGAGCCACTATGGTTGATGATACATTAACTTGATTTGGGTGTTTCATGGCCTTAAGCGTAAAGATGAATTGCCGAAGTCAGCTCTGTACGTAAATTTCATTTTGGTAAAGATAGATCTTTATCTGGTTCATCCTGTGTTTCCCATGTGTTTAAATTTGAGTGGCGAGTGCATGTTGTACTATATGTGGAATGACAGGGAGAACTGCAACAAGGCATTCAAGTAATGGTAGAAGGAATGATGCAGGGAGAGGAGGTATGTCTATATTGGGGACTGTGGGCCAAGGTAGAAGGGTAAGAACCTATACTGAGGTGATGGCCTGCTTTCATCCAGGAGGCAACCACAGTCCTCAGTGAATGATTCAAATGTTACTTCAACAGACATTTAAAGTAGCGGGGGGAGGGTGATGTAAGAAATAGAGGAGGAAGAAAGTGGGCCACTACAAGCCAAGATAGAGAGTATGGAGATCCCAGGCAGAGAGACTCCCACAAGGATGCAAGTTATTCAAGGAAGCAAGGAGTTAGCAAAGGAAGAAGGGGGAAAAGGAGCAGTCAAACGAGAAAGTTGTGACAGGGGAAACAATTGGAAAAAGGAGAAAGCAACAAGAAGAGGGGTGAGGGCTGTCAAAATGGTGCCAGGTCTGCATCAGAAGCCCTATAAAGAGGGACTGAAAGAGGGCAATATGTACACTCTGGAGGGAAAGTGGGGATGCTATGGTGATCTTTAAATACCTCTTTGGGGTTAATAAGGTACTAGAGGGAGATATGTATCAGAGGAAAATGTGCTGTGGAAGAAGGGGTCATGATATGAAGCTGGAAGGAGGTAGATTCAGGAGAGATGTGAGGAAGTAGTTCTTCACAGAAAGGGTGGTGGACCCCTGGACCAGCCTTCCATGGGAGGCAGTAGGGGTGAAACCAATGGTAGGTTTCAAAAATGCCTGGGACAGGCACAAAGGAATCCTATCAGGAAGGAAGGGAGTGGAAGGTGGAAGAGTCAGTGCTGCAGGGCAAGTTGGGTCTGCATCAAGACTGATCATAATTAAAAATGGGCAGAGTAAATGGGCCCAGTAGTCACTACCTGCCATCAGTTTCTTTATTTATGTCACCCTCCCTTTGATAGATTACTAGTCTGTTCAACCCTCTCAGGGTTTTTGTGGCCTAAATCTGCCCAGTAGGGAAGAGGGGTGATTCTTCTTAACACTCAGGGGCACCTCCTGAGGGTCAGGAGATCACATGGGTGCATGGGAGGGATAAAGCCCAGCAGTTTAAGCAGGAAGGGGATTTCCAGTCAGACAAATGAGTGGTGAGGGAGTAAGAGAGAGTTGGGGCAGAGCAGGGGTGATTGCTTACTCTGACCCCGGCCAGTGGCACTTCGGGGAACACAGAGGAAGAAGCGGGAGCCTGTTGCCACAAGCTGCATAGTATCATGGAGGGCAGTTAAAGTTGAGAGGGGAGCCAGCAGCCACAATTTGCAGAGTGCCCTGGCAGACTGCACTGATTTGTGCTGGGATTCAGGGGGCAAGAATGTGGCAGGGAGTGTAGTGTTCTGAGATCTAGTTGCCTTGGAGCTCCAAAAGACATGACCCCTTCTCAATTCGGAGATAGTTGCTGTCAGTTCTGGGAAAGGCTTCAGGGGCATGATGGAACCCCCAAATCCGCAAGCCATCAGGATTGCATGTTCTGAGGGGGACCCACTGAGCCAGTGCAGAGACAGAGAGATGGGTATCATTGAGAGTTTGGTTGCCTATGAAGAATAATGGGGTGTTAGGCACTGTGAGCTGTTTTGGGACTTGTGCTGCCTTCAAACTTTTGTGACCATAGCGTTCCTGAGTTAGTGCTGCTCTAATGACTGTGAGACTTCCTCAGACTAGGTAAAAGCTGCTATTATGGCCATACTGGCCATGCGAAAGCTGAATGTGTTCCCCACAAATTAACTGATGCTACCTGGAGCTATGTGTGAATATGTTTAATGAATTTAGGATCCCTGTTATTTCTTCAAAGTTCTGCATGGGCATTCCATTATGGAAAGTAACTGTTTAATATGAATTAACCTGTTGTTTTCATCTAGCACCAGTGAGAGAAAGGGACCCTGTGTGACATCTGGGCCTGGGTATCATGGCCACTGGAAGTGTTTCTGCTGCTATGGCACCCCCTTCCCACAGACATATTCCATCCATACCCCTAGACACTGGGAGAGAGGGCTACATTTCAAAGTATGACATGTTACATGATTCAAATGGATAAGACACACAGCTGTTACAGTTTTGCACTCATGCAATTGGTTTACAGAGCAAGTTTAGATACAAATTTGTGTGGTGGTTGTTGTGGGAGGGGTAAAGAGATGTGGGCGTGAGGATGAAACAAAACTAAAAACAAAACAAATTAAATACCTGTGACGTATAATAATACGCACTCCATAAAGCCCAGCAGTGATTAACACTGCATACATATTCTGTAGGTTACAGTCAGTGATTTCAGAAATACATAATCTTTTTCATCCAAGCCATCAGCCTCCATTCAGTACTCATAGTAAGCTTTATTTGTAAACGCTGAGAAATATTTAAAAGTTGAAGTTGAAAAAAAAAGTCAAGTAAGTCACCACATTTGATCAGCTTAACCTTTTAGCATTTTCCTGCTAAGTCTGGTCCTGAGAGAGAGAGAGAGAGAGAGAGAGAGAGAGAGAGTGAGAGTGAGAGAGACAGAAAGGTGTGAGGTCACCATGAACTAAAATGTCCTCAACCCCCAACAGGCTGGGTGTCTAGGGGCCGCCGGGGCCTCCAGAAGCTGTCATGTTTTAGATGCTTACTGGTGCATTTTGAGGGTCATTTTTGACTATTTAGCTGCTTTTAAAGTCTTATTTGACTTGTTACAAACAACAAATATCACTATAAAAATAACTACTTTTTATTTTCTTTAAAAAAAATTGTCAAAACTGAAGCAAAAATTCCCACTCCAGCCACCCTTCAAACATCCAGCTATATACCACTTCTCTAGAGTACCGTCAGCTATCATTGCAGCAAGCATTGCACTCATTACCTTGCAAACTAAACAGAAGATTCTGCACCCCCCAACAGTGCACCACACAGTCAGACATACAAGGCAGCAAGAACAAGAAGAGCACACAAAAGACCAGCCTGGAGGTGCATGTGTCTGTTACACAGCAGACACGTACACAGACCATCCATGCCAGAGAATGGAACTAATATGCAGGACCCACTAGAGGGTCCCTTAAGGCCCAACATAGACACAGGCTGTATACCAGGTCATGAATGCTTTATCTGCATGTACCCTGAACTGAGACGTTTGGAGCAGGGTGGGTAAGGCTCAGCAGGGAAAACTGCAGGAAATACAGGGCATATACAGTGACATCACAGCCCACAGTCTTGACATGCAGCATGGGCTCCGCAAACTGTGTGAGACCTCAGACAATGGCATGACTATAATTATCATTGCTTTACAGCAGGATGATGTTTACCATTCATATCCAGTATATGGTAGCCAACCCCCCAAATCCCCATATGCCATACACCATACACTGGAACCACAACACCGTCGAACACTCCAACATAACCCACACATGACAGCCAACCACAGAGGTGCACAGCAAACTGAAATAGATGATGACCTAATGATAGGCACATCCCGTGGCATGTACACAGCCCAGTCACATGGCAAGAGTAAGTGCAATGCCAGAGGAAGGTTCATCCCACCATAAACACCCACTCAGAAGTCATCCCAGCCACCAAAGTCAAAAAACACACATGACCTAATGCATCATCAAAATGCAGCACAGGCTTTAATGCTGAGGAGTTGCCATCCACCATCAGATGGATGTAGACTTTACTTCATGGGATTCATGCTCGCTCACAGCAGAGGGATGGGAGGCTGGCAGCAAGGGGCAAACTTGGGGGAAAGAGAGCTCACTCGAGTCACTGGATGCAGCCCGGCCCCTGCCGTCAGATAAGACCATTCAATACAAACAAAATTATTAATGCTAAACAGCACACTTACCTCACTGCTCCTTTTATGATAAAGCCAGGCTGGTTATTAAGTCATATTATTTTGCTGGTACTAACCATCTAACTCACTCAGTCCCAGATAAGTCTCGACTCACGACTTGTGAGAATTAATCCCTCACAGGCTCATATGACGTGACTAGTCAGCTGCTCCCCACTTGCACTCTGCATGGAACCACCCACACCTCCTGTCACACAGGTATGACTAGCCACTCACTGAGTTAGAGGATTTCTGCAGGACATTCTCCAGATGACAGATTTATCTTTTACATGAACAAAAAGTACCAACTTCAAAACGAGAACAAAGTTATCACTGCCAGGTTATTAAGTTACTAATCCTTCATGGAGAAGATATTTAAACATGCACTACTGATTTGCCACATTAAAAAACTTAATTAAATAAATAAGTCCACTATTCTGCTCTGTCCTGGAAAAATACATAGTAAAAGCTGGACCCTACTGAAAATGAGAAATTGACTCTCACTTGGGCTATCCTGGGTAAATGCATTATAAAAATGGGTAAAAGGAGGACACCACTGAAAAAAGAGATCTTGCATCTCTGCTGTACTGTCCTGGGTAAATAGAGTGTAGAAAATGGGTCAAACAGAACCCCACTGCAAACAAGATATCACAACTCATTTGGGCTATCCTAAGTAAATATATTGTTAAACTGTAAAAACAGGACCCTACAGCAGAACCCCACTGAAAAGCAGATGTTGCATGTAAGCTGATCTATCCTGGGAAAATACATTATAAAAGCATTTAGATTACCTGTTTTGTAGCTGTCTGATATATTCCGGGTGGTCTAATGGTCCCCCCCATAAGGACATCTGACCACCCTGACTCACCGTTGCAGGCACCCATCCAGCCCTGGTCACATAATGCAAACTGCAGCAATAGTGATGACTGACACAGCCCTCTGCTCACCACCTCAACTGATTTCAATCTGATGGTCTCTGAGCAATTGCAAATATTGTACAAACACCTGTGTCTATTGAACTAATGATCACTCACTGGTAATTAGACAGTGACCAGCTAAGGTGGTGAGTAGAGGGTTGTGTAGGTCACTGTCATTATTGACATACGTAGGCTTAGGTGACCTGAATGGGGGGGTTTGTGCGGAGGAGGGTCCTGAGCAGGTGGATTGATAGTGGATCAGATGCTCTTATGGGGGGGTGGAGGTCTGGAGGGCACTAAACTACAAGGAATATTCAAGACAGCTAAAAGATGATTGATTGGGGGTGCAGGAACCACTACATCATCACGAATGTCAGAGACTGCTAGAGGATAGGTGATCAGGGGGTGGGAGACCACTAGACTACCAGGAATAGTCAAGACAGGTACAGAACAGTAAATCAGGGGTTACAGGAACCATTACACCACCAGGAATATTTGAGACAGCTGTAGGACAGTTGAATAGGGGGTGGAGGAACCACTAGACCACAAGGAATATGTAAGACAGGAACAGAATGGGGGGGCCATGCACACATGCTAATGGGCTTTTAATGGGTATGCAAATGGTCCATAGAGCCTTACATGTGCAAAGGGGTCATTAGCATGTTAGGCTAAATATGGCCCACAGGAGCAAAGCCGCAATCCCATTTGATCCTCACTAACTCCACTGCACTCCTGTCAGGCATATTCAGTCTGGGCCTTTGTCAACATTGTGCAAAGTCACTATGCACTGTACCGGCATGGCCCCATATTTAAATAGTTTGTACAGTCCAGTTGCAGTGATCTAACTGTTTGAATATTTCCCCCCAGGCAAGCTGTGCGCAGATTGCCACAGGCCACACATGGCCATCTCTGAATATGGGTGCCTATACTCCTTAACCCAATGGAACCCAAAGTTCATGAAACAATGTCTCATGGGGGTAATAAATGCCAGCCTATAGCCTCAAGATACTGTTGTTCTAATTTGTAACAGCATGAAAGCAAACATGTTTGGCACTGACTTATGCTTGTTTGTTTGGACAGCAAAACACAAATAGCATTAACATGTCAACCAAATGCTTCATTTAATACAAACAGAAAAATATCACTCAAGTAGATACATAGGAGACAATATGATAAATCTAAGCAGAGTAGTGCACTCAACTCCAGCGACTGTAGTATCACAAGTGCATAATTAGGTACCACCATAGGACAGGTATCAGCTAAGTGTAATCCCAGTTTAATGTCATAGTTACTCTATCTTACTGTTTGCACATTTGATAATAGTACTAAATAGAAGAAACACTTGCTTACAGTACCTTGCAAGTCTCAGAGGGAAGATAGCCATTGGACACAGGAACCAATAAAACTGTCTCTTTAAAATAAGCAGAATGAATACAAGCAGTATCTGAAAATAAACTTCTTACAAATGAAAAGTGTAATCACCAAAATTCTTCCACAGGATTGTCAATGCAAAACCTGGATAGAGGGATACATTATCTTTACTGACCCTAGTAGGGAAGCTTTAACTTAGCTAACAAACAGATTTACTACAAAAATGAGATTGCCTGTTTTACTCAATTGGAGTCTCATCACAATGACTGCCTAGCCCAGCCCAGTGACCCCACTGCCTCAAGCTGAAACCTGCTCTATTTGAAGGAATTCAGCAAAGAAATAAAACAAAGTTCACATACAGCTGTGCTTCAAGACTCTTCAGTTGCTGATTTAAACTGCTACCTGGAGAACTACATAATAAAAACATAATTGAAGACTTTAAGAAGTATTGGAGCACTACACCTCTGCCAACAAGGCATTGTTAAGATAAAAATGTGTAAAAAGAGTGTTTAGGTGTTCTTTCACATTAAAACCAGCTGCCTGTGCTGTTTACACTCCACTGATTGCAATTTGAGCTGGCAGGAGAATGCTACATGTAGGAAAGGAACCCCCAGTGTAGTGTTTCACTAGTGGAAGGATCATGATTGAGCTCTGAAATTGTGCTTTGGAAGGAGTTTGAAGTGCCCTTTTTTCCCCAAGTGATAGAAAGATGTCTGCAGAGCTCCGCCCATGTAGCCATCAATAGGATCCCAGAGCTTATAGTGATCCAGACTGTGAAATACTACTGGAAGTAGTGAAACATTGAAACATAGACTTTGACAGCAGATAAGGACCGCTTGGCCCCACCTAGTCTGCCCATTTCCCTACCTATTGGATAAGCGGCAGATCCTAGTTAACCAACAACCTACTTCTTCCTACCCCCACCAGAATTGCCTTATGTCTGTCCCATGCATTCTTGAATTCCCACACTTTTTTGACCCCACAACCTCCTCAGGAAGGCTGTTCCATGCATCCACCACCCTCCATGTGAAAAAATACTTCCTCACATTGCCACTGAGCTGTCCTCCCACTGTCTTCAAATTGTGTAACCTTGTTCTTGCACATCTCTTTTTATGAAAGATGCTACCCTCTTCAACTTTCTTGATTTCCCTGAGGTACTTGAAAGTTTCTATCATGCCCCCCTCTTCCTCCTTTCCTCAAGGGTATACATATTAAGCTCCTTTAGTTTCTCTTCATATGGCTTCTGTTGCAGAGCCTGCACCATTTTAGTTGCCCTCCTCTGGACTGCCTCCATCCTGTCTATGTATTTGCAGTGATGGGGTCTCCAGAACTGCATGCAGTACTCAGATGGGGTCTCAACAACTGCCTGTACAAAGGGATAACAACTTTTTGTTTTCTACTGGTGATACCTTTCCCTATACATGCCAGTATCCCCCCAGCACTCCATACTGCCTTCTCACATTGCTTGGTTACCTTTAGGTCATCTGATAAGACTACCCCCAGGTCCCTTTCCATTTTTGTTGCTGTTGATACCCCACCCCCATTGTGTACTCCTCCCCTGAGTTTTTGTTTCCCAGGTGCATTACTTTGCATTGAATCTAAGCTGTCATACTTTTGACCATTTCTCAAAGCCTTGACAAGTCCCTCCCCATCCGTTCCACCTCACCTCTTGTGTATTCACCCTGCTGCAGATCATTGTGTCGTCTGTAAAGAGGCATACTTTTTCTTCCAGTCCCTCTGCAATGTCACTTATAAAGACATGAAAAAGGACTGGACCCAGTACTGAAAACTGTGGTACCCCACTAGTAACACCCTTTCTTTGGAGTGGACACCATTTGCTATTACCCTCTGTGTCCTGTTGTCCAGCCAATTTTTTTTTACCAAGGCTACTACCCTGGGACCCACTCCCAGGCTGGCTAATTTGTTTATTAATCTTTTGTGTGGGACTGTACCAAATGCTTTGCTAAAGTCTAGATAGGCCATGTTCACAGCCCCTCCCTGGTCTATTACTTTGGTCTCCCTGTCAAATAAATCTATTAGATTCATCTGACATGACCTTCCCACTGTGAATCCATGCTGCCTTGTGTCCTGTGCCCTGCTGGCCTCTAGGTACTTAACAGTTCTTTCTTTCAGAAGTGATTCCATCATTTTCCCTACCACTGAGGTCAAGCTAACAGGTCTGTAGTATCCTGCCTGTGCTTTTCTCCCACATTTATGAAGGGGAATCACATTCACCCTCCTTCAGTCATTAGGTACCACACCATCCTCCCATGATTTGTTAAATATTGTAGTCAGTGGTGTCACTTGTTCTCCCCTTAGTTTTTTTTAGAATTCTGGGGTGAATCCCATCAGGTCGCATTGCTTTGGCCACCTTTAGTTTTAGGAGTTCTTTCTGAACCCTTTCTTCTGTGAAAGGACTGGTATTGACCCCCCTATCCAGAGTGCTTCTATTGATTGGATTAGGTACCTCCCCCTCCTCCTCTTTTGTGAATACTAAGCAGAAGTATTATCCCTGCTTTTTCACTGTCACTCTCTGGTCACCCATCCTCCCTCCCCTTTATTAAGTCTCACTATCCCTCCCTTGGTGCTTCTTTGCTTCCTAATGTACCTGTAAAAAGTTTAATCTCCCTTCTTAACTGAGTTGGCTGTCTTTTCCTTGGTTTGGGACTTTGCTATTCTGACTGCCTTCCCCACTTTCTTCTGCTATAACTGATGCAGTTATCTGTCCTGCTCCTTCTGTGTTTCCTTATACTTCCTAAATGCTATATTTTCCCCCTAACCTTCCCCGCCACCTCTTTTGAAAACCATAATGTTTTTTCCTTTCATTTTGATTTGTTTACTTGCTTCACTCAAAATCTTGTTGCCTCTGTGATGGCGGGTTTGATGTTTCCTCATTGTTCCTCCACCCATCCTTCTTTCCTGCTTGCTAGTGCTTTTCTGAGGCACTCTCCCATTTTGAAAAAGTCAGCCCTCCTAACGTCCAATACCCTCACTTTTGTATGGCTTGATTCTGCAACAGTGTTTATCGTGAACCACACTGTTTGGTTGTCACTTGTTCCCAGATGGCTACACACATCTAGATTTGAGATCCTCTCTCCATCCCTGTTTGAGAGTACCATGTCTAAGATTGCTCCCTTCTGAGTGGGTTCCAGCACTAGCTGTCTGAGGCACGTCACTTGTAGGGCATCGAGAATGACCCTGCTCCTCGATGTGGCTGCAGCAAAGGTGCTCAGGTTAACATCTGACATATTTAGGTCTTACATCAACAATATCTCCCCTTTTTCTGCCACCCTAAGGATACCTTCTATCATTTCCTTGTCCATTTCTTCCCTCTGAGATGGGGATCTGTATACAACCCCCATGCTGATTGTGGTGCCATTTCCTGTCTCCAGGATGACCCACAGTGTCTCCTCTCATCCCTGTTTACCCTTTAGTTCCATTGCTTTGATCTCTACCCTTATGTAGAGAGCTACTCCTCCTCCTCCTCTACTACCCTCCCTGTCCCCCCTGTAGATTGTGCACCCTGATATGTTGACATCCCAGTCATGGTTCTCTGTGTACCATGTTTCTGTGACTGCCATGATATCCAGGTGTCCCTCTTCCATCAAGGCCATCAGTTCAGGGAGCTTGTTACCCAGACTATGGGCATTGGTACTCATTGCCCTCCATTTTTTGATGGCCTTATCCTTTTTAGCTCCATCCCTGTCCTTACTGCCTTTGCCTTTTTCTCCATTTACCCCAGCCTTTCTCCCTATTGACTCCTCTATCTTGGTCTTTACCTCACTAACTACCCTGAATTTTGATCAGAGGGCTAGGATTTCCCTGCTCCTCTTTGGTGCCTCCCACCTTGGCTAGTTTAAATGCTTGTCAATGAAGCATTTAAACCTATCACCTAGGATCCCGGTTCCCTCCTGGACAGATTCAGACCATCGCACCAATATAGGCCTGTATCCCTCCAGGTGGATCCCCAGTCCCCAGTGAAGCCAAAACCCTGAGCTCTACACCAGTTTTTCAACCATTGATTGAATACCATGGTGTGAAGCACCCTAGCTTTACCCATGCCATAGACAGGCAACACCTCCAAAAAGGTTACCGTGCATGATACTTGTCTAAGGCCCCTCCCCAACTCCACAAACTCCTACTGCACTGTTCAGATCCCTTCCCAGCCAGGTCATTTGTCCCTAGGTGGACAATAACATTCAGCTACTTCCCCATGCAGCTGCCCTCGCAATCCTGATGATTCGCTCCCTGTCCTTCCAAGCCATGTTTTGTTATTTTGTTTTATTATTTTATTTATGTACTTATTTTTTTGCTCTTTTTCTAATAAAACCATGCTGTTGCATGTTTTACCTTACTACAGTTGTCCATGTTATCCATTATCTCACACCCTATGAAAGGTGCATAGCATCCAGACCCTGGGATTTCACCATTTATATTATCTAGATACATACTTAATAATGCTGGCATGATCAACACTGTCTCCTGTTTGATGGGGCATGTACCTTTTCATAACTTTCACATACCCCCTGAGCTTTCAGTTGTTGAAAGCATAGACTGAAACCTTTAATCTAAATAACACACTTTTAAGTTGATAATGCATTTAAGCAGTATTACTTAAAAATTATTTAATATTAGGTCTATATTTATTTATTAGGTCTAATGTTGTCTATAAAGTTCCAAATATGATAAATAATTGCCTTCATCACCTGAAGGTGGTGTAAAAATAAATGTATTTTATTTTCAGAGTCAAACTACTGCAATCTGTTTTATACAAACCATATCTAAACTTGCATGAATAAGATTAGGAACTTGTATATACATGTTTAAATGCATGGACATATTATATAAAATAATAGATTAAAAAAATGAATGTAAAACATAAAATCACTTTGCATCACTAGCTATCAACAGATTTCAAAGATAACAATGCCCACCATAAAATATAATACTGTTCTGAATATACCCATTGAAAAAACATCAGAAAAAAGCCTTTGAAACAATTCTACCATTTTAAGAGTCTATCCATAATAATAATAGTAATAAATATAATAATAACCTGAAAAATAATCTTCTCTGAATGACTCTTCTAATCAGGGTGCAGCAAGTTCTACTCTTATTAATTCAGAAATGTTTATTCATATTTCATATAATTTTCTAGATTTTCTTAAGGTCCTAGTAGTGTGTCTCATGTATTAGTAAATCAACAAAATCTGGTTCACCAACCCAAGTACTACTTTAAAATCCTGCATTCCATTAAATTTCTTACCCATGTTTTAATTTGTTACATGACTTTTAAAGGGGATATCAGATGTTGGCTGAGACTCCTGGGCCTCATATTCAATGGAAGGTTTTATATCTATGAAGAAAAAAAAACAAGGTCGGACCTACACAATTTTGCTGACAAGGAGGAGGAAATGGACTTTGGATCATAGTAAACAAGGAACAGAAGCACTACAATCAGTGCATGGCCACAGTCAAAAGGGCCAGAAGAATGATGGGTGCATGGGGGGGGGCTGCAGAACAGGGCATGTAATCCTGCTATTCTACAATGCCCTAGTCAATTCCATCTTGAATACTGCATGCCGTTTTGGTCTCCTCAATACAAAAAGAGCAATGAGGCAGCCAAGAGTGTGCAGCAAACAGCAATAAAAATGAATGGTGGTATAGGTAAAAAAAAGTTATGAGGAAACATTTTTGGTCCTTAACATGTTCATTCTAGAGAAAAGGAGACTGACACGGAACATGATCTTGGTCTTCCGTATTTATCTATTTGCAAAACTGAGTAGTCAGAGATGCTTGATCTTGCATACTGCACAGGCCCATGCTAGGGCTCAGTGAAATTAGGAAATTCCACTTTAATGGAATTCTCATGAAATTTTGCATATTTCTCAAAACGTTTTGAAATTTCATGGAGTGTCCCAAAATTCTTTAATTAAAGATAAGTTAGCCATTCTTGCTGCTAGAAAAATGACATGTGGGGCACTTACTTGTTGTAAAGAGTTCTATGAAGATGGCAAGTTTGATGACACTTGAATAAGAGGAGTGGGAATTGTAGGGATTCACAATCTTATTTTGGTGAACATTTTTGAAAATATTTCTCTGCTTAGCACTTAGCCACCTTTGGAGCCAGATAATTACAAACTGATATGCTTAATGTTCTTGAAAGGTTCTTAGAAACTGCTAAATGAAAAGGTAGATTGCAAAGTACATTTATGTTACGAGGGTTCATAATTTCACAATTTCATTATTAGATAAATGTGACATTGTTGAAATATGTGGATGTTTGCAGCTTTGCTACTATTACAAATATACACACCAAATTTGGCGTGCATACCCAATGTCAGTTGGTTCTGGATTATAACAAATTTTGATAAATTTGGTTTAGTAGATTAAGATGTACTATGGAAATTAGTAATTGTCAAATATTGCTTAAAAATTATGGACATGTATTATCTAATGCCAATAGAATTCCTACTTGTGGAATTTAACTTTCACAAAATACTTATCACCTCTTAATCCCTATAGCTGTACTGACAGGTTTGTTCTCCTGTAGTTCCTTTCTGGGTGACTATTTTGTCGTCCTACTCTACTTTTGTCTCTGATCTTGACCAGATGACCTCAGTGGACTTGCTTGTTAAACAGATTTCTTCTTGGTTTTTCATTGACATGCTCCTTTCTAAAAGAACCACCTGCTCCTTTTCCTGTAGGATTTAGGATAACTATAATTTCTCATTCTTTCTGCCCAAGAAATTTTCTTCCTTCACCAGGTCTCTGTGAGTTTCACCATGTTTTGGACTTCCAAGTGCATTTGGCACTCACACCAGTCAGTTATGGTGTGTGTGAGATTCTCATTTGACTTGCATTTTAGGCAGGCATATTACTATGCAGGCACTAGCATTCTGGCCTTGCAATGCTCCTCCAGCACTCCTGCAGTGATGCCATGTATCAGGCTCCATCATGAATAAAGATATCCAGATGTTTCTTTCACAATGGCCTCAGTTACAACTTGTTGCAATGCTTGGAGTCACATTCTGCCACTGTTTTTAAATGGTAGAAATATACATTGCCATTTAAATGGTTGTTAAAGTATCAGGGATATCACTTTACAGAAACAACACTGTGCATGCATCTGTCTCTACAAGTCATTTAGTCAGTGAGCAATAGAGGTTAGCTGGCATATTGAAATAAGACTGGCTACTGCTCAGTAATGGCCTTGACAATTCTTAGTGTTTCTTCACTCAACAGACTGACCTGATAGTGCACACCACTGTTTTTTTTACTATTGAACTCCTAGGAATGCTTATTACCACTCTCTCAAGCCTTTTACTTTCTCTTTCTTGTCTGTATGGCTGGGCAAAATGTAAGGATATGGCTTCCACAAAATGATTGCAGAATTCCAAATTTTTCACAAAAGCTCATGAACTTCAGTTTCCTGTTAGGAAAACATCCCTTTCTCAGTGTGGCTGGCTGTTTGTGTTTGTCTCTGTCAGTAGTTTAGTTTTTGTGGTTTTTCATGTGTTTCTGCTTGGATGAACTGGACCATTCTTGGACATAACATCTATGAACATTTCCTGGACTAAGAAACTGCAAAATATCACCACCATGTATTGGCATTCACATCATAAATCAACTTTTTTTGGATGACATCAAAAGCAAAAGTAAGGTCAGTAAATCTTTTATACAAACTCTGGGTTGTGGAGTGCCACATTGAATCCACATTTCCATCTGACTTGTTCTTGAAGGATGTGTGCTTGTCTTTGAGGTCTATTCACAACTCTTTTGGAGAACAAAGGGAAGATTCTAACAAAGGATTTTTACATCCTGCATATGCCCTAGGCCAATGTTCATCAACTTCAGGAATCTAACACATCCTGGGTCTTTGATCTACAGTAACAACAGTTTTCTTCTCCCCAGTAGTTCACAATGAGTCACTCTGGAACACTCACCCTTGCTATAGTAAACACTTGCAGTCTCCTGCCAAAACTGGCAACTTATAGATTGGGAGTATGAATTCTGCTTCTGATACTGCTATTATGCTTACATGGGGTCTCTACCTCTGTTCCAATCAACAACCACCATGGAGAGAATACCTCACAACACAACGACTTTACTCTCTCCAACTAAATTGCCAAAACACAACATGTGTGTGCCTACACCACCCTTATCCTTCGGAAGGGTTGTACCTACAACTCATTTCGTATGCTCAGAAAATACAAAATGACACAACTAGTTCATCTCCCATTCCACACTATTAAGCTGTGGTTTCTCCTACTCCTCATCATACTATTGTCAGGGAATGTAGAACTTAACCCTGGCCCTTTGTCCGCCACTCTCCAACTGACCTATCAGCTGTCTCAGGAAAAGGACTTCTCATTTCCCACATGAATATTAAGAGCATTACCAGGCACTTTGCTGATCTCGAGGCATGGATGAAAGTGTACAATCCTGACCTACTCTGCCCATCTGAAACATGACTCAAGCCTCACATTCCAGACTCATTATGTTCCTTGCCCAATTACTCCCTGATACAGAGAGATAGGCCTTCCCCAAAACGTGGAGGGGTGTCGTTCTCTATAAAAATTATCTTGATGTTATGGTCTGCCCACCTACCTGCTTCCCCTCAGTCTGTGAGTCCCTACACACAACCATTGCCCTTGGCGCAAAACAAACTCCACATGATCTGCACCTACAACCAGCCCACTGGAGGTATCACAGGTCTTCAGGATTTACTTAATCAAACCATCACAAACGCCAAGCAAAATGGGGTCATAATCTTAGGTGACTTCAACCTAAATTGGCTGGGGCCAACTCACAGCACACTGCTGACACTAACGCAGTGCTATAACCTGCACCATATCTCAACTGAACCCACTAGAACCACCCTTTCTCTAACTACCTCCACCCTCATAGACTAGGTACTGGTGAATCACATTGACCATGTCAAACTACAGGCATCTTGGGAAATGCTATCACAGACCACTCCCCCACTTTCTGTGTATGGAGCCCGGAGACTGCTCCCCCATCCCCTCCACTCTACATCACAATTACCAACTTTGCCAAACTGGACATGGAAGCTTTCTTCTATGACGTATCCTGTATCAACTGATCTGACATCTATCACTCCCATGATGTTCAAATAGCCTTGATATCTTCATTGATAATTTCACAGCACTTCAGTATAAACATACACCAGATGTCACCAGAAGGGTCAGGGATAAACAAGCAAGATGGCTACACAAGGACCTGCTGGCTAACCTGCGCACATGGGACAAACTCTGGAAGAAGTATAAAGTGTCCAGACTACTGGAGGATTACAATACCTACAGGGCCTCTTGGAGTGCCTGTAAAAAACAAATCAGCACAGCAAAGAGCATCTACTGCAAGGAACTGCTCACAAACTCTGCTGCTGACCCTAGAAAATTCTGGACACACATCAAGACCTTTCTTGGGGCTGCCCAGTCATTGATCCCAGGGGATATGATCCAAAATGGTGTGCATTGCAACAACTTGAACACTATAGCGAATGCGTTTAACAGATTATTCACGGATCTGTCTCAATACACCACATCCTTCGCTTCACCTCCTACAGCATCTCAGCCTTATTGCACCCCATAAAGATCTACATCTGGTGCTGACCACTGCCAACAAACTATTACCCCCCCTTTCCACTTTAAAGCTATATCTAGATACAAGGTCCAAAGGCTATTGCAAAACATATCTGACAACACTAGCCCAGGCTCAGATTCACTCAACCCATGACTCCTGAAGCTAGCCTCACCACTGGCCAAGATTTTCACTCTGTCTCTTTCTCTGTGTTGTCCCAGATCTCTGGAAGATTGCCTGAGTTACACCTATCCTTAAAAAAGGAGACCCAAAGGATATCAACAACTACAGGCCCATAGTCATCCTCTTTGTGCTAAGCAAACTACTGGAGAAGTTTGTTGCAACCCAAACCATTGACTATCTCACAAAGAACAACCTTCTCTCACACACTCAGCATGGTTTCAGAAAAGAACACAGTACCTCAACCGCTCTTCTCAAATTCTCCACCTATGTACTCTGCAACATGGACAAAGGCCTACTCACTGAAGTAGTATTTATTGATCTTAGTAAAACTTTCAGTCTTGTTGATCATCCCCTGCTTCTCTCAACCCTGCATAGACTTAACTTCTCATCCTCAGTAGTTGACTGGTTTAACAACTACCTATCAGACAGATTACAACTTGTTAAATTCAACTCCGATCTCTCGGATGTGACCAGCACTGACATCGGAGTACCCCAGGACTCCATCCTGGGACCCCTTCTTTTCTCACTATACATAAACATCATAGATTATGCCATACTCTCCTGCTCAGCTATCCTATACACTGATGATCTCGTCCACTACTCCAGTGCTGACAAAGTTATCGTCATTAGTGAAAACCTCTCCTCAGATTTCAGGAATGTGCAAATATGGCTAAATGCTAATAAGCTCATTCTCAACACAAAAAAGAAGCCATGCTATTTGGCACTGCCCCCAAACTCAGAGCCTATAAGGAACCCCTCCTAGTCCATGACTCTGGGGATCTGTCATAGACTGTGTCACATTCTTCAAATACCTGGGAGTCCTCCTTGATAAATCTCTTGATTTCAGTCTGCACATTTAGTCAACCTGTAAAGCAACGAATGACAAACTTGGAATTACCTGTAAGACTTGTCACCTGCTAACACCATCCACCAAATTGGCAATTATCAAGGATATTCTGCTTCCAACACTGACATATGGTGTCTCCACTTTTGCTAATGCCCATAAGACTGCTCTTCATAAAAGGGATGTTGTGTATAACAACATATGTCAGTAGTATGCCTCCTCTTCCCATCACCTCAAGCACTACTGCACACTGTATAGCGACCTAGGCTGGCTCTCCCCAACTGCCTACCAACTATACTCCCTAGGGAGCCTCACAGACTCTGTAATCCATAACCAAACCCCCTCCTCCCTTGCAGCTCTACTTGTACCACAGACACCTGCCCACGGACTGTTTAGAACCCGGACAGACTTTGAGCAAGTGGTTAGAGAGTTGACTCACACACAGCCTAATTTTAGGGTATATGAAAGTTACAAGTTGGTAATATAGTGTGCTGTAAATTATAGAGGCTTAACATTCTATAGTTTATGATCTTGCAAAATGTAATTTAAAAATGTCCAAATGTTTAGAGGCTTATAACTCATCTGTCTTTATACCTTGAGGTGTCACATTTGATAAATGTCTCCATGAGGTCTGAAACATTAACTTTATAATATTTGATGCAATTGGAACAGACAGTTTTAAACTATATGGACATAAATCACATTTAAATGTTGGCAAAGTTTAGCAAAATACTCACAGAAATGTCTTGAAATTTCCTGTAAGCAAAGTGTTGATTTAACAAAAATTATGCAGGGTAGTAGAGTAAGTGAGGAATCCCGATGAACTATTAGATGTTTGCAGAGCTTAATTATGTCATCTCTGCTTGTGAAGAGATAGGTAGAGTGGACATGAGAGTCCTAGAGTCTCATATAAATGTAAAATACTAGGGAGAAGGATCCAGTGGGTATTTATGGGGTGTTCTCTTTGTGATATGGGAAGTAGGGAAAGTTACAGACAGCACAGCAAAACAAATGCCAACACTACTTATCTGCATACAAAAAGCTTTTATTCCAGAAAAAGATAATTAAAATACATACAGCTTTCAGCACAGGTTGTTGAATGAATGAAACCTTGACCAGTTTCACAACTACTGTGTTATCAGGGGGATGGGACAGTAAATTACAAAGGGGTTTAAAAAGAGTGAATTTAAAGTGACACTGGATATATACAAACCAAGTGCATAGTTATACATAGCAACCATAATGTGATCATACATTAAATTCATATCAACCATTTCTAAAACACCTGTAAACACCATTAAAATAACAGCAGGAAGTAAGCAATGTAGCAAAGAGTATCATGAAAAACTGATTAATTAAAGTTCCAACATTAGTTGCCCTGGGTCCAAGTGCTAATCATCCGGTGCAAAGAGGGACGCAAATCATCACTCCTCTTCATCATAGAGAAAAAACCCAGAAACATTGTTAATATACATGAACTCTATAATTCCTATCTAGACAGTAGTGGAAAGGGACCTGGGAGTAGTTAGATCAGATGACCTAAAGTTGGGCAAGCAATGTGAGAAGGAAGTAAGGAGGGCTGGGGGATACTGGGCTGCATAGAGAGCGGCATCATCAGTAGAAAACAGGAAGTTGTTATCTCCTCTGTACAGACAGTTGGTGAGACCCCATCTGGAGTACTGCATGCAGTTCTGGAGACCCCATCTCCACAAAGACACAGACAGAGTGGAGAGAGGTTGTCAGAGGAGAGCAACCAAAATGGTGCAGGGTCTGCACCAGAAGACATATGAAGAGAAACAAAAGAAGCTTAATATCTACACCCTTGAGGAAAGGAGGGAGAGGGGTACATGATAGAAACATTCAAGTACCTCAAGGGAAACAACAAAGTCCAAGAGGGTAGCATCTTTCAAAAAAAGAGATGGGCACGAACAAGGGAGCACAGTTTGAAGATAGAGGGAGGGATGGCTCAGAGGTAATGAGGTTAAGTATTTTTTCACAGAGATGGTTGTGAATGCATGGAAAAGCCTTCCTGAGGATGTCATGGAGTCAAAAACAGTGAGGGAATTCAAGAATGCATGGGACAGACATAAGACAATTCTAGTGGGGAGTAAGAGGAAGTAGGCTGTTGGTTAACTAGGATCTGCAGCTTATCCATTAGGTAGGGAAATGGGCAGACTATGTGGGTCAAGCTTTCCTTATCTGCCATCAAATTCTATGTTTTCTATTTTTCTATGTAACATCGTACACAGGAGCCTGCAGTCTGGGAAACAAAATCCCAGACCTGTAGGCAATGACAGAGGCTAAACTGGACATAGTAGCCATTAACGAGACATGGTTCACCGGGAACCACACTTGGGAGAATTCAGAAACCACTATGTACTGTTCAGAAGAGACCGAGGTGCAAAAAGGGGGTGGGAGGAGTGACCCTTAATGTCAATGAAAATATCAAAGATACAGAAATTCAAAATAAACATAAGGAGCCAGAAGAACTGTGGGTCACCGTGGAGACATGACGTGGGACAGCCATATGAACAGGGGTTGTCTATAGGCCTCCAGACCAGGGGGAGGACTCAGACACATTACTGTAAGATGATATACCAAACATGACAGCTAAAGGGGAGGTTCTGATAGTGGGAAACTTCAACATGCCAGCTACATATTGGCCAATACTAGCAGGAACATCCATCAGAACTAGACACATAGTGGATTTGCTGCAGGGGGAGGGCCTCAAATAACTGGTACAACTACCCACAAGGGACAGGGTTATCCCAGATCTAGTACTGACTAACAGGGAAAGGATCACAGATCTCCCGGTAGAAGGTCACCTGGGGGCCAGTGACCATCACATGGTATGGTTCAGTTTGGCCACTAGAACTAAATCATCCCATTCCAAGGCAAAAATATGGGACTTCAGAGGAGATTACTTTGATAAGATGGCCAACAGAGTTAAGTTAGCCCTGGCAAGAAGAAATACAGGTGACAGGGTACAGGTAAAGAGGGCAAGCAATAAGGATGTAATACTTGAAGAAACATCTCATTGTGTTAGGGAGAAAAACAAGAGCAAAAGAAGAAGATAACCACTTTGGTTCTCAAAAACAGTAGAATCATAGAATCATAGAAACCTGCCGGCAGAAAAGGACCATTCAGCCCATTGAGTCTGCCCGAAAATAATATTTCACCTCCCTATCCCTTTTACCCCCCCCTTCCCTGCCCTTTCTCTAAGAAAGGATGGCTTTCAGGGAATATAAGGGAACACAGCGGGATGAAGATAGGGAGGCATGCCAAACTTCCCTCAGGGAAGCAGGAAAGGCAGTAAGGCAAGCAAAGACCTAAACCAAGAAAACACTAGCATGAACAGTAAAAGAAGGGGACAAGTCTTTCTATAGATACATTAGTGAAAGCAGAAAGTCCAGAGGGGGGCTTTGCAAACAACAGAGGGGATAAGGGGGAGTGTGTGGAGGAGGACCATGGAAAAGCATCTATCCTAAATTGATACTTCTGCTCAGTATTTACTGAGGAGAGGGTAGGGCAGGGCCCACAGCTCAGCACCATGGAAAAAGGATGGAGGGAGGTGTGCACAAGTCTCTTCACAAAAGAAAGGGTCCTACAAGAGCTCACTGAGCTCAGGGTGGACAAGGCAATGGGACCTGATGACATACATCCGAGGGTACTAAAGGAGTTAAGGGTGGATCTAGCACAGCCATTAGCAGAACTGTTTAGTGAGTCTCTGAGCACAGGAGAGGTCCCCAAAGATTGGAGAAGGGCTCATGTGATCCCGCTCCACAAGAGTGGTAGCAGGGAGGAGGCACGAAACTACAGACCAGTCTGTCTTACCTCAGTAGTTGGCAAGATTATGGAGGCACTGTTTAAGGAAAGGATAGTGCAACACCTGGAATCCATAGGAGCACAGGATCCAAGAGAGCATGGGTTTACAACAGGAAGGTCTTGTCAAACTAATCTCACAGATTTATTTGACTGGGTAACCAGAGTGGTGAACCAAGGGGGTGAAGTTGATGTCACCTACCTTGACTTCAGCAAAGCTTTCAATACTGTTCCACATAGAAGATTGATTACTAAGCTGGGTAGGCACAGAATGGATCAGACGTTGGTCAACTGGATGGCAAATTGGTTGTTGGGCAGAAAACAGAAAGTGGTGGCAAATGGTATACAGTCAGAAGAGATGCAAGTCACAAGTGGGTACCTCAGGGATCAGACCCTGGGGCCAGTCCACTTAAGTATCTTCATCAGTGACATTGCAGATGGACTGAAGGGTAAGGTTTGTATGTTTGCAGATGTCACCAAGATCTGCAACAGTGCAGATGATCCAGATGGGGTGGGCAGAATGAGAAGAGAACTGGATAAACTAGCAAAATGGTTGGAAGAGTGGCAACTGGGGTTTAAGGAAAACAAGTGCAAGATCCTGCACATAGGGAAGAGAAACCCTGAAGCTACCTATAGGTTGGGAGGGGAGTTCCTGGCAATCACAAGGGAAGAAAGAGACTTGAGCATCATCATCATCATGGATGACCTGAAATTATCCAAGCAGACCACTAAAGCTGTAGATAAGTCTAGAAGGAGGTTGGGGTGTATTAGTAGGGGTGTCACAATTCATAAGAGGAAGGTAATAATCCCTCTTTACAAGATACTGGTTAGGCCCCATCTGGAGTACTGCATGCAGTACTGGAGGCCACACCTGCACAATGACATTAACAAAATGGAGGCAGTCCAGAAAAGGGAAACCAAAATGGTGAAGGGACTGCATCAGAATACATATGAGGACAGATTAACGGAGCTCAATATGTATAACCTAGAGCAAAGGAGAGAGAGAGAGATGTGATATGCTCGAAACATTTAAACATCTTAAGGGAATTAACAAGGTGAAGGAGTCTAACATGTTTCAATATAAGAAAAATAGCAGGACAAGAGGACACAGCATGAGATTAGAGGGAGGCTGATTAAGGGGTAATGTGAGGAAGTTCTTTTTCACAGAAATAGTTGTGGATGCATGGAATGGCCTACCTCAGGAAGTGGTGGATATGAATACAGTACAGGGCTTAAAACAGGCATGGGATAGGCATAAGGAAGCAACACAGATGAGTATGAATAGATAGGCCATTGACAGAGTAAAGGCCTATGGCACATTCATAAGGTAGAAAAAATGGGCAGACTGGATGGGCCTTGCAGTCCTTATATGCCATCAACCTCTATGTTTCTGTTAGTTTCTAATCAAAGGAAGTACATCTGTAATACCATATAAACCTGGCAGTTTTAATGCCCCCAGTGTAAAAATCCAAAAGATTTTGGTCCATTTTTCCACCTCGTGGACCCATACCAACCCTGTCAGTTCCACAGAACCTAAATACATGGTTTGTCCCCGACTGCTTCCACATTCTTCAGTGATTAGCCAAGCCATTAGTAATATCCTCCCCAGCTGTACTCCTCAAGTGTTTGCCAATGCAAATCTTAAATGGTTTCATGATTTTACCCACATAGATGGACCCACACTTACATACAGACATGTATACTAGATTGTTTGTTGCACAATTGAAAAAGACCTTGCATCATAAGTCTTAGTTATAGTCACCAAAGTGAAAGTATTACACTTCAAGATTGATGATCAAAATGTACAATTTCTGCATGTAAATATTCCAAAAGGACATGATGGCAACCATTTTTCTATTGTGCCAGCTTTGTATCTGGTTGTAATCCATGTACTAACCTATCCTGAATGTTAGTGTCTCTTCTGTTTACCATTCCAGGAGCTGATTCAGTGGTATCCCTAAATAAGGGGTCAGAACCTATTATCTCCCATTTTTCTCTAATAATTTTTTTGTATCTCCTTTGACTGTCTAGTGCATGTTGTACATGCACACAACACCCATGTGACTGTATAAATTTAATTATCTGTATAGCCACAGGGTTGTGCACTTGGGGAAACAGTAATGTGCTTGGGGACAGCAAAGTTTCCAGTTGCATCGGTGGCGCTGCTGGTAGTGCAATCAGAAGGGTATTCCAGGCAGCCTGGGTTCAAATCCCAGCTGCAGCTCTTACTTCTTTCTCTCTAATGTTTGTACATGTTCCACTATTCAAATTTGTTGATGCACACATTAAAGGTTATGTGAGCACCATACGTTCATATGTACGCTATACAATGGATATGTTGGGTGTCCTTGGGGATCAACAATTGGAACCTGATTGGTTATTGGTTTCCATGAACATGGAATCTCTTTACACCAACATACACCATTAGGAGGGTTTAAGTGCTTTGGTGTGCTGGCTTGACCTAGATGAGAGTATTCATAAGGGTCAAAAGCAATTCTTGATTGATTGCTCTGTGCAAGTCTTGACTAAACATAATTTTCTGTTTCAGGGTTCATATTACTTCCAAACCAAAGGGACAGGTATTGGGGCAACATTTGCCCCCAACTGTGCCAACTTTATTTGGGACAATGGGAGACATTAGTTGTGGTATGCCGTGATATAAGCGAATGCATTTGAGCGAGTATATATGGGAGAACTCAAAATAGCGAGGTCAAAATGGGCTACATAGATATTTGAGCACATGTGAATTTTAGTGCTTTCTTGTATGCAGGGAGTCAAAGATAGCTGGAGTATGTAGTCTGATGTTGGTGGAGTCCTGTCCGAGCTGGCCGCTTCGTGTACTGGTGAGAATCACTACCTCTGTGGCTGGGGGATCTGGTTTTGGACTGGCTGGTGGGGATCATTTTTTTATTATTATTATTTTTGTTATGTTGTTAATTAAGTCACATTCCGCCTGCCCTCTTGACCATTTTTGTCTCTAACCCCCCTTGCCCCCTGCAATGTTCCCACCTCCCAACTTGCATCCCCCAGTTCCGTGCCCTCATCCCGAGTGTTTCTCCCTTCCTTTGTGTCAGCCCCAAGTGTTAGTTATTTTTAATAATGGGGGTGTGGTGGACAAGGCTCTCCTCAATGGGGCTGTGTGGAGGCAGAGCCCCTGCCAGAAAATGAAGAGAAGAGGCACTTATTTTGTGGAACACTGTTACTGGTCATCATTTTTACTGGTGCTGTTATTCCTTCGCCCTGATGTGTCTGCACCATTTTTACTTTGCTTTTATGACATGGAACCATTAATTGTCTATGACAGCCAGGTCAATTGATTTTACTGTAAGACTGACATTTGGCATTGATTTGTAGATGAGTGTTGCTTGGCAGTAAGGATGAAATTATTGATTTTGTCAAATATCTGGAGAACGGTAATTGCAATCTGAGATTCTCAGTACAATGTGACTAAAATTTGGTTTCATTTTTGGATTTAATGGTAACCAAAATGTTAGATGGTAACATCCAGACTAACCTGCTCTGAAAAGAAACAGATCGTAATTCACTGCTACATTCCTTTAGTTGCCACCCACATCACTTGATAAGTAATATTACTAAGGCCCAAATGCTTAGGCTCACAGGATCTGTAATGATGATGCTGATTTTCTTGCTAATGGCTCTGAGATGTGTCTGAGATTTTTGAAGAGGGGATATGGTAAGACAGTGGTTGATCAGGCCTCTCAGCAGGCCTTTGAAGTAAATATAGATGAACTCCTCATGGTTAAAGAAAAAGCAAGGGGTCAAGTTAGAATGAATTTTATTACCACATTCACTAGACAGTAGAGATGTGCAAAATTAGAAAATTTGTTCTGCAAAATATTTAGCAAAATTCATGCATTTCATTAAATATTTTGCAGGTGTGAAATGCAAAATATCACCAGTGAAATGTGAAATTTTGCTGCGAAATGCAAAATTTCACCTGCAAAATGCAAAATTTCACCTGCAAAATAGTGAAATTCAGGTGAACTTTGGTGAAATTCAAGAGAAATTTGGTGAAATTGTGCATTTTGTGGAAAAGTTTCATGTTTCACAGGCGAAATTGCACAATTTCGCACACGGCAAAACATTCTGCTGAATGGCAGAATTTTGCTAAATGTTTCATGCAGTGAAGTTGACAGATTTTCAGCAATTTTGCTGGCTAAATTTAATTTTGTAACATCTCTATTAGACAGTTGAAGAAGAAATAAAAATAATATTTGAGAAAATTAGGGGATATTAGGTACTGGTCCCTTATTAAAGGATACCACTGAACTAGCTCCTAGAATGGTACACAGAAGGGGCACTAACCTTTGAGATAGGTTAGTACATAGTTTACAACCAGACATTAAGCCAACACTTACAACAGGATACACATTTCTCAATGACGAACATTTGATGCTTGGTAAACAATTTGTTTATTTGAAATTTTGACCACAGATTTTGGAGATACTTGTTTTAGGATTCACCTTATAGACAGGACATGTTCCATTTATTTATTTATTTATTTATTTAGCTTTTGTTAACTGGGTAAGTGCACTAGTGACTATTTTCAGGCACGACCTGGGAGAGTACAGACATGCAGAAACTTAACAGGATAACAATTTATAAGTGCTTTACGTACAATGAGTTAAAGAGGATACAATATATTGGAAAATACAAAGTAAAGCACTTTACATACAATGAGTTAAAGTGGATACAATATATCAGAGACATACAGAGTAGACCATTCATAAGTTCATAGGTGCCTATCTATGCAATGAATAGAGAGGACCTTGGACAATAAATTGTCAGGTGACATATCATATAAACATAACAAGGTACACAAAAACATGTAATACAAAAGGAAGAAATAACCATTGAGAGCAGAGGGGTGTCATTAAGGAAAAAGTAGGTAAGTAAGGAAAAGGGGAGCAAGCCATGAAATTAGATCATATGAGTATATGTACGTGTAAGGGAGATGCCTGCAGTGCATAATTGTATATGGGCAGGGAAAGGGAGCAGGAACAGGCTAAGGCAGTAAGAGGGTTATATAGAGGTAAGGAAATATTATTGTATGGCAAGAGACATCAGTCATTAGCTAGGGTGAAAGCAAGAACAGGTATCAGCAATCAGCAGATTTGAGCACAATTTTCTCTTACAGTATGTTGGTCAAAATGTCATTGGATGGTTTTCTTTGTTGCAGTTGATATATACATATAAAAAAATGCTAGCTGGACACTGGGGAATTGGGCTCCCCCAGTGTCAGTATTATGTTTATGTTGAGGGGGAGTGTGGGGTGGTGGGTGCTAAGATAGAGTGTCAGGTAGGGGGAGAGTTTCAGGGGCACCAGCAATAGACATTGATGGATGTTTTTCCTTCTTACAGGGCTTCATACAGCAGCTGCACACCAGTCCGGTGATGTCCATATACTGTACTTCTGGTATTGCATTTGGAAACTGTACTGAAAGCTGATCAGCTGTTTGCTGACACAGCTTCATGTAAATCAAAGGATTGAAGCCCTCTCTGATTGGAGCAGCTTCAGTCCTTTGAAGTACATGAAGTTTCCGCCCAGCTGCAGACAGCGGTGTCACAATCACAGTGCGTGGTCATTGGTGTAGACTGCTGTGCCCCTGCTGTTCTGACATGAAATGGGCTTGGCAGTGCCTCCCTCCCATCAAACTCCCTTTCCACTGGTCACAAAAATGGCTGCCATCACATCCTTGAGGAATATTTACTTATGGAAATGTATATTTTGCTCCCCATCTTGAAGTATAATACTTTCACTTCAGTGAATATAACGGCAATGTCTTTTTTCAGTTGTGCAACAAACAATCTAGTATACATAGCTGTATGTGAGTGTGGGGCATTTTACATAGGTGAAACCATGGGCCCTTTTAACATTTGCAATGGTGAATACGTGAGAAGTATAGCTGGGGAGGATACCAGTAACAGCTTGTCTAATCACTGTAGGATGTGGAAGCAGTCAATGACAAACCATATATTTAAGTTCTGCAGAATTTAAAGGGTTGCATTGGGTCCACCAAGTGGAAATTTGGACAAAAAGCTTTTTAGAAGGGAATCATTTGGGATTTTTACATTGGGGGAATTAAAACCACCAGGTCTAAATGACAGAATAGATATTTATTTATTTATGTATTTATTTATTTGTTTATTTATGTATTTATTTATTTAGGAAATTGGAATTACAATCCTTTGAGTCATAGACTCATTTCCAAAGGCTCCACGTCAAAATAAAACATAGACATTCATACAGTACATACATAGAATAAATGAGGGTAAGCAGTCATACAGAGTGTAAGTACAATGAGCATGGTTAATGCCTATGCATTTGGTAGCTAAAACAGGTCAGAGCTATCGACATATTTACCTAATGAGCGATTAAGACCTATACAATTGGTAACTAAAGCAATCCATGATATGAGTTGGTAGTAAGCCACCTCAGGGAGACCTTATCTTATACACAATACAATGCATTCATAGTCCAGTGCAACTATATGGTAACCGAGGAAGGTGAGGAGCCTGTAGGCTAGAAATAGTGAGGGCTTTCCACAGCCTGGCCAAGGGCAAGTGCGTGGCCTAGTGGCATGTTGCAGGATCCACAGGTTAGTGGTTACACTGGCATTGACATGAAAAGAGGATATGGGCCCTTAAGGCAGCTTTAAAAGGACCTAGATTGGTGACTGATGTGACAGTCGGTGGGAGGGCGTTGTACCAGGATGGAGCTCTAAGGGGGAAGGATCACTGGGCCAGGGTGGTCCTGACCCTAGGCACCTTACAGATAGTTTTTGGGGCAGCACATGTGGATGCTGAGATGGTGGCTGCCTGAAGAGAAGTCATGACACCTATTGGGGTTAAACACAGGTGGATTTTTTTGGTAAAGAGACAGGTCTGGTATAATAGTCTTTCCTCAAGGGAAAGGATATTGGTGAGCCGAGCGCATATAGGGTGAAGGTATGTGTAATTCTGCCAGCACCACGGAGGAGCTGGCAGGCCTTATTGATGACTACTTGATGAAGTGCTGTAGGGTCAGTGGCAGCATAGATTGTTAGGCCATAGTCCACCAGTGATAAGACTGAGGAGGTAATGACTAGGTGAAATGCTTCAGGTGGCAGGCAGTCTTTATGTCTGTAATGGAGACCAATGTGGGTATTGGTGGTGGAGGTGAGGATTTTTATATGTTCGTAGAATAAGAGGGAAGAGTCAAATGTAATACCTAGATACTTATACTTTTGGACCTGTTCCAGTGGGATGATAGAGGCAGAGAGTATTTCAAGGGGGAAATCCTTTGATCTGTTTTGGCGGTGGGCATAAAGCATTATCTTAGTTTTTTTTAATGTTGACCACCAATCTGTGTTCAGCAAATCAGTGTTCAATCTGAGAGAAGGAGTTTTGTAAGGTAGGCTGGAGAGAGAGAGAGAGAGAGAGGATCAGGATGTGTGGCATAAAGAACAGCGTTGTTCGCATAGAGGAGAAGGTTGCCGGGGCAGGATTTAGGCAGGGCATTGAGGTAGATGCTGAATAGCTAGGGACCCAGGATAGATCCCTGGGGAACTCCTGCATGTACAGGCAACATAGTAGATATGGTATTATTAATTTTAACATATTGGGTTCTAGATGTAAGAAAGCTGGAGGACCATGACAGTGGACAATGAGAGACCCCAATTTTTTGTAAGGAATTAAGGAGGAGGGGATGAGAAACTGTGTTGAATGCCTTAAAGAGGTCTATAAACATGGCCCCTGTGAGGTACTCCTTGTGAAGCATGGAGTGCAGAGAGTTAGCGAATTCTGTGAGAGCGGTCATAGTGCTATGACCAGCTCTGAAACCATACTAGTCCCTACATAAGAGGTTGTGTGTGAGGAGGTAGTCAGTGAGCTGATTGACCATGATCTTTTCAAGGGCTTTATAGAGTGGGGGAGAATCAAAATGGGCCAGTAGTTTTTCGGGAGAGAGTTGTCTCCACATTTCAATATTGGTGTTATCACTGCCATTTTGCATGAGGTTAGGAACTGGCCCAGATGCAGGGACAGATTTAGAAGGTCTGTGAGTAGGCAGATAACTGAGTTTAGCACAAGGTATAGGATACACATATCGAAGGCATCTTTACAGTAATTGGAGCTCTGGAGGGCTTTGGACAGGTAGGCTTTCACTTCTGTAGGGGTAAGAACTCTGAGTTTGAAGGGGGGTGGAGGAGATCATGCATGGGGTAGGCTGAATTTGATCAAAAAAGTTGCTAGGGAGGACTGAGCTGAGGTCTGAGAAGGTGGAGTTGAGGCAGTTAGCTATGTGAAGTGTGTCTGTGGTGGTAGTACCATTACACTAAGTTGTGAGGGGGGGAGAGTGGGATTTACCATTAAGCTCCTTGATGTTATCCCAGAATTTTCTTGTGCTACCGTAGGAAGAGGCTAGTGCGGTTCTGTAGTGCTCCACCTTGGCCTTGCGGATTGCCCAGGTAAACTTATTGCAGGCAGCATTATAGGCCGATATACTTCCATTGATTAGAAAATAATGAGGTTACTGTCTTGATAGGAATTTAAAAGTTCAAGTATATTAGCTATGTTTCTATGTTTTTTCTCTAGGGTGTGGAGGAGTGATGATTTACATCCCTCTTGCACCGTAGGAATGCTACATGAATCTAGGACCACTAATGTTGGAACTTTGTTTTAATTTTTCGTGATAATCTTTACTACAATGCTTACTACTCACTGTTATTTTAATGATGGTTATATGTGTTTTATAAGTGGCTGATATGCATTTAATATGTGATTACATAATGGTCGCTATGTATAATTATGCACTTGATTTGTATATGCACACTGTCACTTTAAATTCACTCATTTTAAGCCCCTTTGAAATTTACTGACCCATGCTTCTTATGATGCAGTAGTTGCAAAACTGTTCAGGGTTTCATTCATTCAACAACCAGTGCTGCAGGTGGTGTGTATTTTAATTATCTTTTTATAGAATAAAAGCTTTTTTTATGCAGACAAGTGGTGCCGGTATTTGTTTTGCTGTGTTGTACTGAGAATGATACTTGGCACACAGGCAGTGGAGCTGCTTTGCTATAGTAGAACGTTACAGACAGCAATTTAAAGGGCAATAGCATAAATATGATATTACCAGGAAAGTGGGAGGATACAGGGAATGAAGAGGAACATGGACACCACTGGGATGAAAAATGAGCCAGATCAACTATTTCCGTAGTGCCAGGAGGTTAGAGGGAGCAAGGACGGTCACAGACAGCAGTGGTAAAGGAAAACGAGTTAATGAAATTATAATTGGGAACCACTTTGTTGGAGTAACAGGGAGTGCCACAGATACTGATAGAAAGAGGAAGTGTTATTTTCATCTATTGTCACTGGGTGCCACTGCATTAGGGCAATGGCCATTGGTGTGCCACAGCCAGTTCGACACACACAGTGGTGAACTGATTGTTGGAGAGAAGTACACACAGAGTGCTGCACAGCATTGCCCTCCTTCCCCAGTACCCCCTCCGGAGGTGATTATATTAATGTTTCAGGGCTTGCTGGGGGGGGGCATGGTGGGGGCAAAGCCTCCCACACACAGCCTTCATGTGCACTGGTACTTTGGGTGATGTGGTGGTCGAGCGGCACATTTGTTGAAAGAAAAGGTTGCCATAGGCATTTTGGTGTCATCATCATGATGGTCACCCTTTGGGACACATAGATACATACATGCAGTCAACAGATAAGGACTGCTAGGCCAGTCCAGTCTGTCTGTTTAAGCTGCCAAATGAAGTGTCCAGTGACCCTACCCTGTCATTGGCTTTAGATTTTTATTCCTGTCTCTATTATTCCTTTGTTTCTGTCCCATGCATGTTCGAAGCCCGCCACTGTAGGCGGTTGCCACCAGCTCTTGGGCAGGCTATTCCATGCATCAACCACCCTTTCCATAAAAAAAAAAACTTCCTGACATTTCCCCTTATCTGGCCACCCGTTAGCTTCATGTTGTGTCCTCTTATCCTGGTACTACTATTAATCTGGAATATGTTGTCCCCTTCCACCTTATTAATGCCCTTAAGGTACTTGAATGTTTCTATCATGTCTCTTCTCTCTCTCCTTTGTTCCAGCATATACAAATTGAGGTCTCTCACTCACTCCATGTAAGGCTTGTAATGTAATCCTTTCACCATTGTGATCACCCTCTTCTGCACTGTCTCTATTTTGTCAATGTCCTTTAGAAGGTGTGTTCTCCAGAACTGTACACCATATTCAAGGTAAGGCCTCACCAGGGTCTAGTTCAGTGGAACTATTACCTCCTTCATTCGGCTTGTGAATCCTCTTCCACAGAAACATAGAAGTTGATGGCAGATAAAGACTGCAAGGCCCATCCAGTCTGCCCATTTCTTTTTCTACCTCATGACTGTGCCATAGGCCTTTTACTCTGTCAATGGCTATCTGTACATATTCATCTGTATTGCTCCCTTATGCCTATTCCATGCCTGTTTGAAATGCTGCACTGTATTCATATCCAACACTTCCTGAGGTAGGCCATTTCATGCATCCACCACCCTTTCTGTGAAAAAGAACTTCCTCTCATTACCCCTTAACTATCCTCCCTCTAATCTCATGCTGTGTTCTCTTGTCCTGCTATTCTTCTTATATTGAAACATGTTAGACTCTTTCTCCTTGTTAATGCCCTTAAGATGTTTGAATGTTTCGATCATATCACCTCTCTCCCTCCTTTGCTCTTGGGGTATACATATTGAGCTCCGTTAATCTGTCCTCATTTGTTTTCTGATGCAGTCCCTGTGCCATTTTTGTTGCCCTTCTCTGGACTGCCTCCATTTTGTTAATGTCCTTGTGAAGGTGTGGCCTCCATTACTGCACGTAGTACTCCTGATGGGGCCTAACCAGTGTCTTGTAAAGAGGGATTATTACCGCTCTCTTACGACTTGTGATACCCCTACTAATACACCCTAACATCCCCCTAGCCTTACCTACTGCTTTAGTGATCTGCTTGGATGATTTCAGGTCATCTGTGATGATGATGATGCCAAAGTCTCTTTCTTCCCTTGTGATTGCCAGCCACTTCCCTCCCAACCTATAGGTGACTTCAGGGTTTCTCTTCCCTATGTGCATGATCTTGCACTTCTTTGCATTAAACTCCAGTTGCCACTCTTCTGACCATTTTGCAAGTTTATCCAGATCTCTACTCATTCCACTCATCCCATCTGGATCATTACTCTGTTGCAGATCTTGGTGTCATCTGTAAACAGACACACCTTACCCTCCAGTCCATCTGCAATGTCACTGATGAAGATATTGAAGAAGACTGGCCCCAGGACTGATCCCTGAGGTACCCCACTTGTAACTTGCATCTCTTCCGACTATACCATTTACCACCACTCTATTTTCTGCCCATCAACCAGTTTGCCACCCAGTTGACCAACTTCTGACCCACCCCAAGCCTACCCAGCTTATTAATCAATCTTCTATGTGGAACAGTGTCTAAAGCTTACTCCAACATCCCACTTGCCCTTCCCACTTCCTTTGCCATCTGCCTAGTGGCCTTCAAGTCATCTGTGATTATGATCCCCAAGTCCCTCTGCTCCTTAGTTACTACCGGCAGCTGCCCCCCAACCTGTAGCCCCCACCAGGGATCCTGCTCCCGACTTGCATGATTTTGCACATATTTGCATTAAACCTTACCTGCCATGCCCCTGACATCTCTCCAGCAGTTCCAGTTTGTTTCATCTTTTCTACCCCCTCCGGAGTATCCACCCAGTTGCAGATCTTGGTGTTATCTGCAAACAGGCAAACCTTTCCTTCCAGCCCATCTGCAATGTCACTAATGAAGACATTGAAAAGGAGTTGCCGCATAACTGACATCTGTGGTACCCCACACTGGTCATTTCTTTTTTGTCTGATTGGGTTCCATTCACCACTACTGTCTGTTTTCTTTTCCTTAACCAGTTTCCAAACTAGTTTACCACCTTGCATCCCAACCACAGACTGCCTAGCTTGTTGATCAGCCTCCTATGTGGGACCGTATCAAATGCTTTGCTGAAATCATGGTAGGCAATATCTACCCCCCCCCAGTCTACTGCCTTTGTCACCCAGTCAAAGAAATCTATCAGATTAGTTTGACAGGATTATCCTGCAGAGAACCCATGTTGCCTGGGATCCACCAGTACATTGATTTTCAGGTGTACCACAATTCTTTCCTTAAGGAGTGTCTTCATTATCTTTTCAACTACAAAGGTTAGACTAACTGGCGTGTAGTTCCCCACTTCTTATTTACTACTGCTCTTGTGAAGTGGGACGTTTGCCTTTTCCAGTCCTCTGAGACCTCTCCAGTGTCTAAGGACTTTGTACCGACATGGTGAAATCTTGTCACTGGAACCATGAAAGTGGGGGATTTAGTAGGATAATGGGTGGCAGCTAGAAGGTGATTTTTTTCTATCACCAGGGACCCTGAAGCCAGAGGAGTGGGACCATTCATGCCATTGTGCACTTAAGATATTTTTCCATTGCCTGCCCCTTGGGCAAAGGTTTTATTTTCACCTTGGCTTGCAAGCAAAACAGAAGCAGCACTTGATCTGGTCCTCCCTCCCTTGCTCGCATTTTTCAGCTTCATAGTCAAGTAATTTAAACAAGGGCAGTCACTTTTAAAAATGTTGAAGTCCCTTATATGTGCACCTCAAACAGTCAGTGATCCTTAATGCATAGGGAACTCACATCTTTTAATATGCTACCACTATCAATCACCTTGGCACCTTCCATTTTTAATTGTAAATGTCTAATTTTAAAGCATGTGTTATTTTAAAAAAAGTAAATGTTGGACTCAAACCCAGGTCTACTTTGACTTCATTTTCATAGCCTGGTGCATTAACCTCTAGGCTACTTTTTTTATAAGCATACTCAATATTCAAATAAATGCAACCATCCACTACTATGCTTCATGGTTACACAATATACTATATGCATGGAATCAACTATTGTTCCTCTGAGGTATACAGGAATGATTTTAAACCCAGACATCTCCAAACAAATCTTTGGAGGAAAAGAAAAATTACTGCAAGTGGGATTGCTGGTAATTTTGTGCTGAAATAGGAAGCAAAAAGTTGCCCAATATGCCAAGGGTGTTAACAAAACTCAAGCTGAAAAATAGCTGATCTTCTGAAATTGTTCTGCCAAAGGCAATGCAGGGCTCAGTAATGTATAAGTTTAAATGCAGCTGATCTTATTTTCCTTGATACTCATTCCACCACATTTTTTATTAGGAAAACGATTTTTCAAATACACATAGTAAACATTACATTTAATAAAACAGAGTGAAGCAAATATGCAAAATTGTAAAGGTTTCTCTATAAAAGCTTCACTGAAGCAGAGATGGCAGCATCTTGCATTTTCCTGCTCCTGTTATAGAGTTGCCATAGCAACAATATGAGAACAAGAATCAGCAGCATTAGTTTCAATGGGATTTACAGATTGTTTATTGCATGAACACTGCCACCCATCCTCATTAGAGATACCCAATTGCATTATAAATTCACATAATAAACAGCTTAATCATAAACTCCCTCAGAAGCAATCTAGTCATGAAATAGTCAACAAGCAGTTAAAGAAAATATGCTTCAAAGTAAAAGGTGCCATAACCTGCTGAGGCCTTCATTAAAGATTCTGGTGTGTAGAAGACTAAAATACAAAATAATAAGAATAGAGTTGGTTTTCAATTATTAAATCATCTTTGTCTTACTAAATAATAATATACAGACATTGGCCCTCCATCAATTTTTTGAACCAGTATTTAAATGCCTTGGGCTCTAAAGCAACTTATAATTTATTTTGAAAAGAAGAAATCCTCTTATCCATTCTGACTAACTCATATAGCCTCACACAGAGTATGCAAACACTTACTCTCTGACTGTTCAGAGGCAGTTTTTACCAAGCTAAAGGTCAAAAACTCATTGTCATAGGGTGTTGTTTGACCATGTTCGCTGACTGGAATCCACATTTCATTTTCTCCTATTCTAAGTCTGCTGCAGCAGCATTTCTCCTAATTACCCTTACTTATACTTGTCTATCCATTACTTTTTTACTATTTCCCAGTTAAACCAACTGGGAAGGTTCTCCTTGCTCTCCCTGGTTGGTTCCGGAAAGCATTGCTCTACCAGCCCTGATACAACCCCCCCCCACTTCTTTTCAGTATGTTCAGTATGAGTCTGTGGAAACAAGCCTGGAGTCTCATTTAATAACATATAATAAATAAGACTAACAGGCAAGATAGAACAAACATTTATACAGGAGTAGTGATGGAATAAAGAAATACTTTTCGAGTTTTCCTATGTATAGTAGGTGAATTGTAAGAGTACAGAAACACTAAAAGCGCTTCATTTTTGAAATGAGTGATTTCTGTCTTCCAATACTCTCCTTGTCCTTGGCCACCAGCACCCAAATCTTAAAGCAAGGTATTAGGATGGTAGCAACAATGAGCAGTATGCAAACAGAAGTACAATCTGTGCTGGAGATAACCTCTTTATTGTTCTTGTTTAAATGCAAGCAACTGTGTTCAAACTGGATATATTGTAGGCTTAAGTGCAGGAAGTGCTGAATTTGCTTGTTCTTGCATTTCAGGTATAAAATGAGCACTAAAGTTTTTTAGAGACAGTTGCCCAACACTTTCTGAGTTAAAATGTGTTTTTCCACAAAGACTAATCAATATAAGGAACATTATTGTTTGAAATATGTTTTGTGCTTCATAAACAGGACAGCCTATCAATCTGGGTGTGGCTAGCAAAGCAGCTCAGATACTCAGGGCCAGATATTCAAAACTTTGCCCCAGGGCTAAACTAGCACTGCCCGGTGGGCAAACTTAGCCCGGAGCACACAGCAAGCCATATTCAAAAGGAATAGCCCAGGGCAAACAGCTTCTGAATATAGCATAGGAATGAGGCTGGGCAAACTGGGCTGGGAGTACAGGGCAAACTTAGCCCTGGAATAAGACAGCTCTGAATATGGCAACCAGGAAGTGCAAACCCCAACAGCAACACAGTGCGCAGGATGTGAAGGTAGGTAGAGGTGAACTATGTGGCCAATGCATGTGCCAGCAAATGCGTTGACCCAGTACAGCTGCAGACAGCAGCTTATGTGAAAGTACAGTGTGCAGAACTGTAAAATATTCCCAAACTGTTTGGCGTGCGAGTGCTGATGCCTATGGGTTTAGCGAGGGTTAAACTGCTAGCTCTGTGCAAACACGTTTGCCCGGCGTTAAACTTTGGCATATTTAAAAGTGACATGCAAAAGGTAGTCTGTGGGCAAACATCCAGATTAGCATCTCATGATGCCCTGATTTGCATGCAGTTTGTGCTGGGCTAACTGTTTAGCCCTGCACTAAACCCTCACAAATGTGTTAGCGCTGCGCAAACAGCTTGGGGAATATTATACAATTTTGAACACTACTTCCACATGCACTGCTGCCTGCAGCTATAATGGGACAACACAGCATAGGCACAAATAATGGTGGTGCTGCATGCAGCTGTCACACTGTAGATCATGCTACAGTGCACAGCAGACACTACAGTAGCAAGGGGGCCAGTAGTATGTGGACACAACAATGCCTATGGTGTGTAGGGCAGTGATGATGACTGCACTATACACAGTGAGAGGCCCAACCTGCAGGTATTTACTGACAGTGGACATTACTGGTACACTGTTGTGTGACCCACAGATGCTGCACCTCTGGCATGGGATGCTCACTGTGACATATACATGTCTGGCTTTCTGTGCTGTGGCAGTTGTACAGCTATGCAGTTTGTGGCCGGGGGGGGGCATATATTATCCGAAAGGCACACTGGTGTTGGGGTATTCCCAATACTGGCCCATGTGCACTGCATGATGTGTCCCAGCCTTGTGGCCACACCTGGTCTGTGGAACAGCCTGGCCACTCATACACTCCCCCATCAACATCTTCCATGCCCACAGTGCTGCATGTGTGTGCTGGCATCTGTTGATGTCCACAGAAGTGTGGTCCACAAGTGTGTGCTGTATGGCCACACTGCCATGCTGTCCACTGGCAGCAGGGTCACCACTTACTGCCTGGCATGGCTGGGACTGGTGGCAGATGATGGCATCATTGTGATGCCATCAATTAGCAGCATGATTCCTCTATGTTTGGCTTTGTCTATGTGTCATATTTATTTGTTAGGGTCGCACAAAACCCACGCAAAACCCGTGCAAACACCGCGCATAGCCATAGTGTTGTGCAAAGCTGATTGCCCAGGGTTAAGACAAGCTTATCCTGGGCGGTAATGTGCACCACGCTAAGTGTCATGCTAAGTCATGCAAAACCACTTTGTGCAGTGCTAGTCACCGAATATAGCATTGTGCCTGTATTCATGTCAGTTTGCCCCTTGCATACATTATGATTTTGCCCGGCGCTAATGCAGTTTGCTCGCGCTATTAGCCTTTTGAATATAGCTGACCTGTGCTAATCCTGCACTAAACCTGTGCAAATGTTTTTTGCCTGGCGCAAAGTTTTGAATATATGGCCCAAAGTCAGTAAATCAGATGATTCAAATAAACTTGTTTGTTGTTTCATGCACCAGTACTTACTTCTGCTCGAAATAAAGCTGTTATATAGTGAATTCTAGGAAACTGTAAGCGAAAGCTATACTGAACTATATAGGAATGGTAGTAAAAACATAAAACATACATTTACCTTCTAGTTGGAGTACCTCTTCCTTGAGCTCCACTTTGTTTCTAAGAGCCGGCCAGCTGGTCTTGTTTCACATAGCTAAATATTGGCTAGCTCAAAGGGAGGGGCCTGTTTCTAAAAGTTATTGAACAAATCCATAAACAAGATGGAAAATTAGATTCTAAGAGTACTATTGTAAATCGTTTAGAAATCATGATGTTCTATTGTATTGTTTACACAGAAATAGTTGTTATATGATGATTTAAGAATTGCAGAACCTAGTGGGTGGGGCTTCAGGTAAACAACCTGACATCCACGGATATAAAGGGACCATATTGTCTTCACCACCTCAGATGAGTGGAGAGGTTGGTACTGTGCTGACCTCAACTTGAGTTCCAGCTATCTACTGGAGAATTTATGGACTTCTGTTTAAGTTATGCTTCTGTTTTATTTTTGCCCTTGTCAGTCTGCCTTTATTATTTTATTTGGCTGAAAATATTTGTCTAGCATTTGCTTAGCATTCTAAGTTACTATTGTCTCTGCATCCATCCATTACCATGACGCTTTGACACTCATCTTTCTGAACCTCAGCCTATCATAACTCGAGAATCATGGGCCTGGGCCTAACTGCTCAAGCTTGTGATCTGTGGGCAATCGCTTGCTTTGTGACTTGTTTATTTTTGTGGGGAGGGAGCTCTTCCCCCTCTTCTGTGCATTTCTAAACTGGGGGGTGTGGGGGAAGCCTCCCTCAACATAAACAAATCAAACATTGTGTAAAAAGAAAAGTATTATCTTATTATCTTCACCTTACCTACAGGATATCAGTTGTATACTACTATTTATAGACACTTGAGCCAAAAATGCTGTTACTTCTGGGCCCGCTGTTCTGTTATGCCCCTCAAGTCCACTAAAATGTATATAGTATGTGGCAGAGGTCATTACTGTTATCCAATAAAGCCAAAACATGATTCTGCAGCTTTGGGTCATACAATCTGACTTTAAAAGTTTTGTTTAGGAGGGTCAAGGTGCTCATTCAGCTTTTTTACCTTAATAATAACAGTAAGAGTGGTGGACGCCTGGAACAGCCTTTGCCAAGAGGTTGTAGAGGTCAACACTGTGGGGGGATTCAAGAATGCATGGGATAGACATGAGGGAGCCCTGACTACAAATGGCAACTAGAGTATCAAAACAGGTCTAAAACAAATGGGCTGACTAGATGGATCTAGTGGTCTCCTTCTGCTGTCAACTTCTATGCTTCTATGTTTCTATGATTTCAAATGCCCCAGAGAGCACTCCTGAGTAGGAAATGTCACTTAATAAAATATTTCAGATACTTTACATAATGGAGGGATCAGTGTCAATAAACTTGTGCATGGTTCATTAATAAAAAGAAAATAAATACAAACAAATGGTATACAACAACTTTATTGTCAAAAATAAATCTTGGTCACTCAGTTTCTTTGCAGTTCTCCTGAAATTGTGGGGGCAGCATGGTCTAGTAGCAAGAGAGTTGGCTAGGGATTCAGGAGACTCAGGTTCATATTCCATGAAAGCCATCTACTCTTTTTTTGACCTTGATTAACTTTTCTAACCTCCCAGATCTCCTATTTACCAGCTATAAAGTGTGCATAACCAGGATCTCACTGAAAGTGAGATATTGCATCTCAGCTGAGATATCCTGGGTGAATAAAACAGCAGAAAAACAACAAAACGAAACCAGGGCACTTCAGTAGATACATATTCTTTTCCAGCTGTGAAATAACTGTTTAGTGAGTCATGAGGTGCAATTAGATTTTCACTGCTGGATTTTGTTTCAGTCCGCTACCAATTAGCTTTACCACTAGAGAGTCTTGACCTAACTACCTTCACCAGGCATAAAGAACTTTCAAGGGCACCATACACTTTCAAAAGCAATACAGGGTTCCACAACTTTCTAAATTAGGGCTCCACACCCACATCACAAATGAAGGCTTTATGCCCACAAATGCAGGAATCCACAAACCTACTGTATTTGTAATTTAAAAGATGGCATTTATGAAAAGTGTTCATTATAGTTTAAAAGTAAATATGAAAGGTGAAAGGTGTCAGTGTGGCTTCATTGGTAGCACATCTGCCACTGGATCAGAAGATCATGGTTTCTCATCCCACACCAGGATTGGACTTGCAACTACAACTCTGGCATCTGAGTGCAGTATTAGGGGGGTGCTGTACTGCTGCGGTGTGCTGTCCTTTGGATGAGACATTAAACCAAGGTCTCTTCTACCCATCATGGTGTGGTGTTGTCCTGGTGGGTGTCCTGGTGGATATAAAATAATCCAGGGCAGTCTTTGCAGAAGAGTAGAGGACATTCCCAGTGTCCTGGCCAACACGCCCCTTCCCATAGAAACATAGAATTTGATGGCCAATAAGGACCGCTTGGCCCACCTAGTCTGCCCATTTCCCTACCTAACAGATAAGTTGCAGATCCTAGTTCACCAACAACCTACTTAGTCCTACTCCCCACTAGAATTGCCTTATGTCTGTCCAATGCATTCTTGAATTCCCCCACAGTTTTTGACTCTACAACCTCCTCAGGAAGGCTATTTCATGCATCCGCAACCCTCTCTGTGAAGAAATACTTCCTCACATTACCTCTGAGCCATCTCTTCTCTATCTTCAAATTGTGCCCCCTTGTTTTTGCACATCTCTTTTTCTGAAAGATGCTACCCTCTTGGACTTTGTTGATCCCCTTGAGGTATTTGAAAGTTTCTATCATGTCCCCCTCTTCCTCCTTTCCTCGAGACTATACATCTTTAGTTCCTTTAATCTTTCTTCATACGTCTTCTGATGCAGACCCTGCATCATTTTGGCTGCCCTCCTCTGGACAGCCTCCACCCTGTCTATGACTATGCAGAGATGGGGTCTCCAGAACTGTACATAGTACTCCAGATGTGGTCTTACCAACTGTCTGTACAGAGGGCCAACATCTTCCTGTTTTTTACTGGTCTACCATAAACTGGTTCATGCAATTGTGTGGGTGTTGATGTGCAATATGACCACCACTACACATTCAGTCAGTTCACAATTAGTCTAGCATTGCTTGTAAAGCGCTTTGGGATACACTGTGTATGAAAAACGCTATATAAATGCTGATTCTTCTTCTACTTCTAAATGAAATGATCTTCTAAATTAGATATTGTGATAACCTGTAGCTTGTATCTATCCAAAGTTACTGATCATTAACTCTGCCCTGATTTGTTATTACATTGTCACAATTTCAGAATCTTGTAATGTTACTGAGGGTGAACCTGTGCCCTTTCACACTGAAATTAGGCAAAGCTACGCACTCAGTTACATCACAAGGGTTTAAAACTGTGACAGTGTAGTATAAATATAGTGCAGACTTAACAATATATCTGTACTACTGTGAGCTACAGGTAGGCCAGTACCTCATTTAAGGAGTACAGCATTCAAGCCGAAGGCCTGTTTAATGTAAAATATGTTTTTTAAATACTTATTCACATGCTGTTATTGTTCCATCTTTACCAGCCTTTTAAATAATCACAATGGATGTTTCTGATTAATAAATTGATGTTCAGAACCATTTAATAACTCTATGGCCTCATATTCAAAGGTTAGCACAAGCGAGAATGTTGTTAGCATCAGCACTAGCTTTGATTTACACTGGTGCTCCAGGCATAGCCATTTCTGATGACCCCAGAGCACTATCCAAACTTAGCAGTGCCAAGGCTCTAACCTTACCACTGTGCCTACACAAAAGAGTGGGTCCCTCAGGCATACTGAAGCAGCAATATATTCAAAGGTTTGCAGCAGTAGAAAACAGCCTCCAGAGCAGTGTTATTTATCATCACTGAAAACCATGTCTAAACCTTCATCCCCACCACCGAAGGCAGGATGGCTGTATTGCAGTCACCCACCACTGTGTTCACATGTGTTCCCCTCACCTCTTGATCATGCATCTGTTAGGATATCTGTACATCCCTGGTGTTTAGTAGTCCCCTGATCAGCCATCCATTAAGATATCTGTACATCCCTGGTAGTCAAGAAAACTCCCAATCCCATGACCAATTGCAACCCCCATCCTGCCAATCGATTGAAGACCACTACCCAACACCATCCACCCCAATTACCACTCATAGTCTTGACCAGTGCAATGGCCAGCACAGCCCTCTGTACACCTCCTGGCCAGCAGCCAGCTGACAGTCACAGAGTTTGATCATGTTGCATTCCTTGACTGTTACACAGTGGTTGGCCAAGGAGATGAATGGAAGGCTATGCTGACTGCTGCTTCACACCGTTCCCGACTATTAATGGCTGTTGGGGTGAGGGGGTATTCAGCATGCAGGTGGGGGATTTGTGATTGGTCGGGGGGTGGGAAGACCACTAATCTACTAGGGATGTACAGATATCCTAATAGATGGGTGACTGCAGTTGGTAGGAGGAACCACTAAACAACCAAGGATGTACAAATATCAGATGAGTTATCACAAGTGGGAGGACATTTAGACTACCAGAGATGTACAGATATCCTATTGGATTGGAGATTGGGGTATGAGGACCAGTAAACCTCTAGGGATGTATAGATATCCTAACAGATAGGTGATCAGGGGATGGGGGGACTACTACCTCAACAGTGATGTACCACTACCCTAACAGATGAGTGATCAGTGAGAGGAGTTCACTAAACCACCAGGGATGTTCAAATATCCTAAAAGATAGATGATCAGGGGTGGGAGGACCACTAAGCCACCAAGTGTGTATAGATATCCTATCAGATGAGTTATCAAGGGGTGGGAGGACCAATAAAACACAAAGAATTTACAAATATCCAAACAGAAGGATGTTCTGGAGGTGGAGGGACTGCTGACTCACCAGGGCAAAGTTACCACTGATATGGTGCTGGGGCACTCTGTGCTGCATGAACATGTACCAATAATGGGTAAGTAGATGGCCTCTGGTGCCTTGCATGCCTGATGAGCTCATTTGAATGCTTGGGTTTAATATGGCCTACAGGAGACTTGTTGGTATCCCAATTTGGGTAATGCAATCTCCTGTGGGGGCCATATGTAGCCTTGGTCCATGCTAGCACAGCACAGATCCTCTGAGGACTATGTAAACATGGAAAATAGTCAGCCAGTTAGCACTCCTCCACTGGTGGGTGTTAACTCTCTGAACATCACTAACAGCTGGTCATGCACCCCACCTATTCAGAGCTCCAAATTCTACTCACCATCCCTTCATAAACAACACAGAAAGTGAGAATGATCAAAAGTGGTAAAAGACTGTCCTCTGCAATCAAGTCATCATGTTATGTTTCAGAAGAAATATTAAGTTGCATGGGCACAGACTAGAGCCCTTTGATGTTCATTGAGTGTAGAGGCTTTCAACTTTATGGGGCACTGAGCCTTCTAATGTCTAACATCCCACCTCGGTTGGTTGGGCCCAATGTCACCGGCTGAAGACGTCCAACACCTGAGAAGGGATGTTATCCCAGCATAACACCCACACTGGAGGGCATTATTCCTATTATGCAATGGCTTGTTGTTTTATGCAGAATAAAAAAAATAATTTGAAAGAATGTTTTTGTTTGTGTGTGTAACCCCTACCCGGTATGCTGTTTCTATTTGACAGCTCTACCAGGTGGGCTGGGTTCAGGGAGGAATATGTCACTCGGCACATAGGCTAGGTTTGGCTACTCTGCACAGGGGCACCCCAAGTAACTCTGAACACAGGAAGCAGTAACTGTTATGTCAAAAACCTGAAGTGGGATTCTCAAGTGTGGCTTTTATTCACATCCAAACAGAATAAACAAAGCATAGATGGACCCCCACGGGGCTACACTCCTGGTAATGAAGATTAAAGGAGACCAGAACACATCCTCATCACTTTAGTCCTCAGGCTCTACAACACACTGGACACACAGCCCGAACTTGTACACTGTTCTGGGTTTTCCCTGGCTTGGCTCCCTTGCCAGCTACTTGGACACCTTCCATATATCATGAAAACATTTTCTGGAGGCTCCCTAAACCACCTAAGAGCACCTCGGCTCCATCAGGAAATCTTCCTCTTAATCCCATGTCTGGGTACTTTATTCAGGCACTGGCCAAGTACCTGAGAGAAAGCAACAGGTGTCTCAGAGCAAATCTGTAGAGAGGAATTTGGTTACTAATGATGGGGGGTGTCCCATCTCTCACTCCCACAATTCATACCCAGCCATTTCTCTGGACTGTAAACACCTCATCCTTTAGAACCTGGCTGTGTAGAATGTTGCTAAATGTATTTCACATTCAATCTACTTGTCTTGCTTCCCATTTGTGCTGGACTTGAACATACTTAAAATAAGTGGTTTTATCCATTACTCTAGACCCCCCACCGGTTAAGCAGTCCAATCCCCACATCTTTCTTTCCATTTGTGCTGGACTTGAACATACTTATAAGTGTCTTTTTCCATTACTCTAGACCCCCCAAAGAGTTAAGCAGTCCAACCCCCACATCTTCCAACTGTATTTGGCTGTATTTTCCTGACCCTACAGTAACAGTCCCTTTAGTTTCCTTCTGTTTCAGGTGAAAACACTTGGCCTTTTTGCAAGGCGAACTCACCCTTCGGTTGCAGGTGCCCCAAAGGTGTTTTCTCCTCAGAAATCTTCCTTTCAGAGATTCTGGTGCCTCAGCACAACTCAAACAAGCAGCTTCTTTTGCTTAGCCAGACCCAGGGGGGTTGCCCCTGGAAACAGGCAGACACCTTCCCCCCCATCCCCGCAGGGATGGGGCTTTGAACCATTGAGAGTGTGTCTCCACCACTTCAGTTATCAGTTCCTGTGTTCCTCTTCAGGTGGAAACACACACCAAAAACAAAAGTAGCTCTATAACAGAGCTTAAAGCTCTGAGGGCCTGCCCTCAGCAGAGCACCTCTGCTGTACTACAGACTCTCTCTCAGACTGAACCAGAACTGCTTCAAATTCTCCAACATTCTGCTCTAACCTCCAACTGCAACATTCCAGTGTGGCTTAAGCAGCTCTGACAGTTCTAAGATGATGTCATCCCTCAGTCTCAGCTGAGACTGAGAACAGAGTGAGACAGTGTGAAATCCATTTAACTGGAGTTTCACAAGCTATCCTTCCTTGCCTACCACTAGGTCTTACTGAGATTCTAGTAACTCCGGGTTACAGGATGGTTACACTCACACTGGGCCAGGAAAATGACTGTCTGCTGTCATTAATCACCTGGCTTAGGCCATCTCGTCCCATGTGTTGACTACAGGGAGGTAGCGCTACCTTCTCCCCTACCATGTGCTGGCACATGCAGGCAACACTAAAAGCCTAGAGGCCTTTGGCTGACATATCAGCCTCTACTTTACCCGCTAACTATGGGTACCTAGTGGCTCTGGTAGGACTGTCCAGAGCATAGCCCTAATAGATCAGCACTGCGGCCCCTACAGCCGTTCAGGACCACAGCCTGTCTATCCCCCCTAGCCCTCTAGGGAAAACCTGTCTGCCTCTAATTCAAAATTCCCAAAACGAAGCAAACAGGGGACCTCCCCATCCCTGGACACCATGCAACCATACACCAGGAGCTAATATCATACACTATGCATTACTCCCACACTCCCCCACAACCATACCTGTGGAAGGAAAAAGTTACACACAGTAACAACAACAACAACAGTACTTTAAACACTACACTCTAAAGCACTAGTGAGGAACTCCGATGGGTCCCTCCTCCTCTTCTTGTCTTCTCTTCTATCTTCTTCAGGAACATCTGCAAGAAAAATTAAAAACAACACATACTCCTAATTTGCATAAACAGTCTATCTAAACCCCTACCATCTAAACACTAGAGAATACCACAAATATTTTTGTTGAAAAATAGAAAAAACAGTATATTAGAAAACAGTAGAAAACAATGACATTATTTACAGTACACAATATTTGGTGGATGGAGTGCCCTAAAAGTCCCATCTAGTGACCACAGTGCCCGAAGGCAAGTCCATTAAAGAGTCTCTCCTGGGCCAGAGCCCGGTGAATCACAGTTCTAGCAGGCCAAAGTCCCAAAGGGGAGAGTCTTTGAGGACAGTTCAAACATCTGGAGTCTGCTAGTGTAGGATGTGTATTGCAATGTCATAAGAATAGAAAAGTCTGGACTTACCAGTCCCTTGTAGAATGAAAATGGCACCAAACCTGGTCCTCAGCCGAAGACTGTCCCTGGCAGCATTCTTCCAGTACAGCTGGGCCGACATCTTCGGTGAATGACAGGAGGGCACATCTGGAAACTGCTGGGTTGATGTCATCTCTGGAAATGGAACCTTGGAACAAGAACAAAAAGGAAAATAGCTGGTCTGAAGTCATCAGATTACCAGGTGATGAATCAGGATATAGCGGGGGCTGATGTTCTCTCTGGATCTGAAGTCATCTGGTGGGCCAGTCGATGGATTCTGGAAGCCAGTACACAGTAGAACTGATGAATGTGGGGCACCTGAGTCCTGGACATTAATACTGGTGAAAAAACATAGGTACTGCAATGGCCGGAGTGGCAGCACTGGCTACCACTGCTCTGTTTTCCATTTGGTAGGCACGGGCACATTCGCAGGAAGGTCTTTGCATTGTGGCCAATAGCACAATGGGTCAGGTGCTTGAATTATTACCCCATCTGGGTGCTCATAATTCACACTGTGAAAGGTTTCATGTCCCTCTCCATCCACAATTCAAACAGTGTCCATTAACAGTGTCCTGCCTCTTTTCCACTGGCTGTATTTTTCTTGAAACATTCCGTTCCTGACATGCTTGTTTGCACCAGGATGCACACATTTCATTGCTTCTGCCCAAATCCAGGACTTCCTGTTTTGTTCAATCTCCTCCCAGACTCTCTGAGGAAAGGTAGGAAAGGACATCCCATAGATTTCATTCACCTTACTACGAACCAGTCTTTCCTCTTTGCTAGCTATGGTCAACCTGAGACCTCTGGCCTGGCTTGGGGCAGCCAGTCCTGGTTCTGCCAGCTACGCATTCTTAATGAGACAAAAAATGGATCCCTAGCTTCTTCTTGCACAGCCAGGGCAGTGGAATCACCACTCTCTTCCATGCATTCCTCTGAGGCAAGAGCTTGAGGCTGTATACCAGTTACTTTTTCACAAGGCCATATAGGTTCACCCTCTTCTTCTTCCTCACTGAGAATCTGTGCCCAGGAGTGAGCAGTCATCCTCACTTCTGAGACTGTCCACTCTTTGCTTGGTGCAGAGGTCGAAACCTCCCATTCAAAGGCCTCCCTCATCTCGTCTTCACCTATGAGACTTGGGCTAGGCCCCTCTCTTCACGGGTCTACTGATGCTCTTTCTGATATGTCTTTCTGCACATTGTTCTGTCTGTAAATCTGCACCCTCTAGCTTTGTGCCACACTCCCCTGAGGGGCCTTCTCCAACAGGCTCCATCTGGTGCTGTGTGCTGCCAACTGCAGATTCTTGAACTTTTGTCCATGTGGGAGCCAAACGAATCTTGGGCACTTTAAATAAACCACATTTCTCTAGGCACCCAGAACAGTGAGTTACCATGAAGACGTCCCTTGCAGCATTTAAGCACATTAAACATACTTGCACTGGATATCCAGGAATCACCACATGAGGAGGCAATCGTCCTCCATAGTAACATCTCTCAATGTCCCTTAACTTGTTAACTTCTACTGCTACCACAGCCCGGGCATAATCCAGTTGCGGGCTGGTCCTGAGGCAATGACTGCAGAGAAAAAACAAAAGCTTCCTGTTATTTCAAGTCCCATATCACTGAAAACTTTCCTTCTCTTTCAAAATGGCTCCTCTGCTGCTGTGTTTACATTACTACCCCACCCTGTAATGGCGGCAGCACTCCTACACATCAACATTCTGTAATTGGGTCAAGCCACTGCGTCTCCTATTTACACAGTCTACTGCTAACTCTGCTCAAACTGCACAGACTTGCACTGTTCTTTATTCTAGCACATTTATATGATTTACCATGGGCTTTTCACTTGCTGAAGACATTGCTTTAGTTTACAGTCCCTTAAAGCCTCAGTATTTCATAGCACAGGATTGCCTGTAATTATTGCTGCATATCTGATACAACTCACAGTCTCTCTCATGGCTTTGAAACTTATACTGATGCTGAACCTATAATTATGCTCACAGTCAATGGCTTAAAATGCTTGCTTTTGCTGGTAAAACTTAACACAGTCCTTGTTTGCAAAGCGATTACACTGCTACCCACAGATTCGGCTGGCTTTTGGCAAAATCACTTAGTTTGAGCAATTATTTTTATTGGTACTCACTGTTATCAGTAGCTGTTTGCTGTGATGGAAAATGGCCTACAGCCAGTCTTGGAGGCCTCTAGAAAGAAGCAGGTTGGCAGTCCTGCTGATTGTCCCTCTGAACACCACACTCACAGTCCAGTCAATTGAGATGTGGGTTGAGCCCGAATTCAGACAGAAAAGTCAGTTTTTTGACCTTTTTACAGTGCTTTCACTCACTGAGACACTCCTCCTGATAAGCCTGTATGCACGCTCCACTCACTCTCCCTCTCAGATGCTGTGCAGTCACTGTAGAGCTGGTTTGGGGGTGGGATTGATTGCAGTCTCACCAATCACTTGACACCATGCAAATGAGCCTCATTCCTCTTGAATGCTCTTCTCCTCATGGCGATCGTCAAGCAGGCAAATTTAAACTGCAAACCACACTTTTTATTTTTCAACTGAAGCTCCTCGTCGGGAGCACCATTTCAACCATTTTTCATGGCCATTAAGTACAACCAGTCTCTCAATTCACAAGAAAGCATTTCCAACATCTAGGGCACAATTTTCCTTTTCCTACCCACAGTTTTCCATACTTTTCTTTGTCACAAACATTTTTAAAAGCTGGTAAACGCTGTAAATTTGATGCAGAATAAGGGCATACACTCTCAGGCTTTACTGATCCTTGGTAAACAGTTGGCATTTTAACAGCAGCACATGGACAACAGCACACAGCGGCACATTTGTTAACATTGCTTCAGCTTTTTGGGCTACCCACTGCAAGATAACCAAAACGCTAGCCCTTTGCCCGAGCAGCCTTTGTTACATTTCTCCCTAAATTCCAAACCCAAATCCTAGTGGTGCCTCCATTTTTGTAACCCCTACCCGGTATGCCATTTCTATCTGACAGCTCTACCAGGTGGGCTGGGTTCAGGGAGGAATATGGGAGGGATATGTCACTCGGCATACAGGCAAGGTTGGCACCTCTGCTGCACTACAGCCTCTCTCTCTCAGACTGAACCAGAACTGCTTCAAATTCCCCAACGTTCTACTTTAACCTCCAGCTGCAACATTCCAGTGTGGCTTATGCAGCTGTGACAGTTCTAAAATGATGTCATCCCTCAGTCTCAGCTGAGACTGAGAACAGAGTGAGACAGTGTGAAATCCATTTAACTGGAGTTTCACAAGCTGCCTTCCCTGCCTACCACTAGGTCTTACTGGGATTCTAGTAACCCGGGGTAACAGGGGGGTTACATTTGTAAAAAATATTTTTGTTTCTTAAGAGAAGATGTGATGACAATGCAATGTCACTAATGGGGCAACCAGCAGGGATGTTATCCCAGGATAAAATCCCTGCTGTGGTGGGCAACTGACCAATCAGAAGCCAGGATCCTTTCTTGCCATTGGATAATGTATTAATATATTACTGTTCTTTCTACTTCTTTTATGTACTTATCCCCTCCCCCTCCCAGGACACATCTGGAAATGAGCTTTATGACTCAGTATGTCTTTCCTGGTAAATCTCTTTCAACTAGATAAGTTAATAAAGCAAACACACACAGATCATGTCATAGATGCTGTCAAGCCACATGTCCTGCACTAGCCAGTCAGCATCACGGGAGATCATGAACTCCTCACACTACATATATCAGTGCCTTTTCCATCTCTCTCTCTCTCTCTCTCTCTTTTATAGAAGAAGAACTGGACTACTGAATGAGCTTCTCATGAGAAAAAGGGTGAAAAAACTTTTGAAATTGTTAGAGAATTATGTATCATTTTGGGTAGCTGTGTCACACTAACTTTATCTGCAGTTTCACGCAGATAGCCTAGCAAAATTATGATGCAGTGGAGAGGAGATCATACACATTGTGAGCCACAAGCACTGGCAGCAGCAGGCTCTGCTGCAGCAGGAGTCAGGGAGTGTGAATTCAGCAGTCTGGGGGAGATGCACTTCTTTTTTTTGTGAACATTAAATTGTCATGTATTATTTACTAAATACTGGTAGTATAAAGGCCACAGAAATCAAGTTTTTTTTGTTGTTTTTTTTTGTCCCCAGCAGCTGGAACTGGGTAAAGTTAGTATACCAGATTGGGAAGGATTCAGGAAGAAATCAGAAGGATTTATTTGATAAGCAATTTATATGTTCTGCTCAATGACTGCAGCAGGCACTGAAATTCATCTTTAATTTTGTTTGTACCTGTGAGTCAAAACTAAGGCTCCCATATTCACAACCAGATGTGAGTGCCATGCATCCATTAATGCTGTGCATGGGGTAGTGCATGGCCAGCTTGGGTGTAATATTCTGACCTTTTACACACTCGAGTGGCTCACACTGTCTGAATATGGGGCTGGGTCAGCACAGTGCATAGTGATTATGCTCTACTCTCATGCAGCTTCATGCTGGCCTATGATGCAAAGGAGGAAATGGAAGCAGTGTGTCACAGACAGGATGGCGGCAGTACTCCCATGTGCATTATTCAGCCAAGCTGTACAAACAAGACCTTATGGCATGTAAGGTACTAAGGAGCTCAATATGAGCTCATTAGAATGCAGCACAATGCCACCATGCATGCAAGTGCAGAAGTGTTGTGCAGAGCTATGCCACCCCTATCTCCCAGACATTCAGTGGGTTGCTCCTGTATCATTATTATCTTTAGTCCTTGGCTCTAGGGGTACACCCACCCATCCTCCAATCAATGATGTGCTGGCCATGTATCATTATTACATTTAGTCACTGGCTCTAGTTGTCCCCCAGTCATTATTCATCTGCCCCTGTATCAATACTTAGTTCAATTCCCTGTTCTAGTGGTTCCCCACCACCAGATTGCTGCTTCAGTCCTCTCCACTTTCCTGACAGTCCAACCCACTCTTCTACCAACCCTCTTAGGTATTTCCAACCCCCACCCTTGTGGCTCCCACTCACCCCTACTACTACATTAACATCTTCCACTGACAGTAACTAACACAGCCCCTCCACTCACCAACAGTCTAAGATGACTGGTGTCTGATTGATAGGGAGTGAGCACAGTACTGAGATGAGTAGGGACCACCGGTGTGGTGGAGGTGGAGGGTCCTGAGATGAACAGTGGCAGCATATTGGTCATTGGACAGTTGGGGGGACCATTTCAGCCAATGAATAAATGGTAAAGATACAGGTCAGAAGATACGTGAGCAGGGAGAGGGGGGAATTGATTGAACCAGGGTTTGAATTTAGTAATGATACAGGGACATCACATAGGCAATTGGAGTTTGGGGTGACGACTAGAGCCTAGATCCCAGATACTATTTGGAAGCAATTTTCTGCCATGGTTTGGATTTTTTATTGGAGGATAGCAAGCCTGGTCTTTTGTTTGCATGGTTGATTGCCCCGTACACCAAAGGAAGATTTCAATCCCTTGGTTTAAGGGTTACTATGTAGAATCCAGCCTTTGCCAAGTCAGGATGTGGTGGTTTGAGGAGGGGATTCACTCCCCAGCCCACTGGCTAAACTTGGAAAAGGATATGGTAGGCCTTTCCCCTCCCCTCCTCTCTAAAGAATATTCTTTGAGATCCTAAGCAAATCCCTAGGCCATCCGCACCCAGGAATATGCTTCTCATGCATGGATGGCAGCTAAGTCATTTTTAGGTTCTGATTGGGATATTCCTTTATATCTCTGGCCCATTTAGTTTAACACTAGGTTAAGAATGGGGTCCATCCTTTCATTGGCCACTGTGGCAACAAGGAGACCTGAGGAGGTTGGGAGACCTCTTCTTTCAAGATTCTCGGTATCTAAAATCCTTTAGTGATCTACAGATAGTGGCCTTCCTACCTTCTTCATATCATTGATGGTACTTTCAACTTCGGCATCTTTTGTTGCTGACGGTAGGTTCACAGCTTAAACTGCCTTCTATAAGGAGAAGGGAGGACATTTTGGGGTCTCCCAACAAAGATGCCCCCCTCACAAACTGGGTTTCATTTATCAAGCTTTACTGCAGGAGTTTTCTCCGGGCATGAGTCGCTTAAAGTTATGGTTGGAGAAAATGTTAGGTTATACCCTCTCTGATGAGGAATGGATCAAGCTTAGGCCAACACTTATGGTGCTCATATAAATACTGCTGGTTGATTGATACAATTAAAAACTTTACTTTTGTAGTATCATAATCCCTCAGTCATGTATAACACGCAATTAGTGCAAAACCCTAATTGCTGGTGCTGTGATCCTGCAAAGTGTACTCTGCTTCATCTCCTGTTGAAATGTCCCAGAATTTCAGATTGGTGGAACCAGATATTCTTTCACCTGGAGTCAGTCCTGGTATTCAAGATCATGAAGGACACCTCCATAGTAATGTTTGGAAATACATTGAAGCTTCCAGTAGCAGGACTAGTTTATGGTCACCATCATGGAAGCCAAGCAACTTATTTTATATAGGTGGCATAAAACTGATATAACACCTCTTGATGAATGGGTGGATGAAATGTTTAAACTTGCTGGGTATGAAATGCTGTCTTATATTGCAGCAGATAAACTTTGGCATTTTTTTCAAATATGGCAGGACTTCTTATTCCACTTTATGACCTTCCTAAATCCAGGGATACTTCTTAATCCACCCCGCACATGACTTTCACCTTCTAGCCCAGAGTATTGCCCGATGTTAGTTTGGCTTACAGATAGACATTCTTATCTCTATTTGGTACCAAATAGGCAGCCCTCTCCATCTTCCCCCTGTTGTGAGCAGTGTTTTTCTGTTTCTTGCAGATTTTGTTAATGGTTTGATATGTTTAAATATCTTCTGTATATCACTGGGATCATGATGGAGTTGGTTTATCTGATTCTCTTTATAAAAGGATTATTTTTCTTTTATGTAATGTATTGGATTTACTTGAGATACTATTTGATTGTTATGGATGATATGCAGATTGTTATTTCATTGGCATCTGACTTTTTTCAATTTTCTGCAGCTTAATCATTTGATTGTTCACTTGAGGTGTTTTGGCAGGATAAGCTTTGGTGTAGTAGTTGGGTATCATGGTTTTTCTCTATATGTATTCAACTTTTCTGTACTGATTCTTAGTTACCTCATTAGATTGTAATTCCAAGGAGTGATAAGGTTCTGAGATGGTATCATTGTTTGTAATGATTATTTGTTCAACATGTTAATCAAGTATTATTATATAAAAAGTGAGGGTTGGATTGTTGACTCTGGATGGCACTGGCAGCCTCTGCTGTCAGTCCAATACAGCCCTACGAGTCCAGGGGTGTTTGAACACCAGGAAAAAGAGTAGGTTTCATCTGCATTAAACAACCTTGTGATAGCAATTGTTTAGCATTTTGAAAACCTTTGAATGATCGGTTGCGTCCCGTATGCAAGGGGGATCCCCCATTCACATGGGTGCCGTGGTACATTCTATACAGCTAAGTGCTGCATACTGGGAGTCTATGAATGTGACCAGCGTCCAATTACACTGTTCTTGGTTAGCACAGTGCTACAATGGTTAGTACTGTTCTAACCTTTTGGGTACAGGGGCCTACTTCAACTACAGTATGTGAAATACAGTGGGCCACTGCAGTGAAACACCAGGTCTCTCAGTGAGGGTGAAGAAGAGACTGCATCAGTGTGGATAAGGGGGTTATTTGTGTTTGAGTGTCTTCTGTCAAGTGTGGAAACCGTGAGCAAAGGAATCAGAAGAGAAAGAGATGTCGGGGGGGCAGGGAAAGGTTACAGCATGCTAGTACCAAATACCAGTTCAGAATGTGGTGGTAGAAGAAGTTGGGACATGGACTCACAGTCATATAAGTTGGGCAGGGCAATATTTGAGAGGAGGACTAGGGCTAAATGCATAATAATATGGCCAAGAACCATGGTCCATTACTCTCCAACAGTTCGCTGCTTCCACTCCTACTGTAAGCAGATTTCTCAGCCAGTCCAAATCATCTGGTGATGAAAACATGCTGAGTAACTCAAAGCACAGAAGTCTTCCCCTCTTCCGCCTTTCTGTGCTTCCAGTTCCCCTATGTGGGATAGCATAGCTCCATCCAGATTTGTAAAGGCAAGTCCACCCCTGTCTGTCTCACATGAACAGAACAATAGCTGCCGCCACTGCATGTGTGTCAGTGTGGACAATTACCAGTCTACCTAGAAGACCTAAATGATGCCCCCATGCACCCAAATCACACATCAGCAGCAGTGCCACCAAGCATACTGCTGATGCTCAGTCATCATCATAAAAGGATGGTGACAGTGGGTCTTTGTCGGTTATGGACACTAGGGCTATCTTCTCACCAAGGGAAAAAGTACAGTGGCAGGGCTGGGGCAGTGAGACGTATACCAACCCTACAGGTCTATAAAACAAGACAATACCACCACTGTCAAAGCAGCTTATGGAGAGTGCCAGAGAGGAGGATACTGATATGGAAATTATAGAGCATGGGCCTAGGAGTGAGGGGGTAGCAAAAGAGAAATGTACCTAAGAAAGGGGAGGAAGCATAGGGGAAAGCATATTGATTCATTCAAGGAGAAAATAGATCAGGTGGAAGAAGTATGAGAAAAGGTAGCACAGGGAAGTAAGAGAGGAGGAAGGGCATAAAATGAAGATGACTAACAAGAGCCGACTAGTGGTGATGATAAGTATGAGATTAAGGGATAGAGGCTATACAGAAGGAGGTGGCAACATGAAAAAGATAATGAAAAAGAGAAAAGCAAGAAAGCAATTTTCTCAAGTTGGGAACTCTAAAGACCAGCCTACACCCTACCTCCCAAGACAATCAGCTCTACAGTACTCTGCTACTTACTGCTGCTGTCCTGCCTGACCATCTCCAACCACATCATACCACAGGGGCAGAGAAAACTAAAACATATCATAGTCATATGTCATGTACTGAGAGTATTTTACCAATGACACTACAAATCTGCTCAAAGCATATTGTAGTCAGTATGGTAGAAAGATTAGTTGTGGTATGTCTACTGGGACACTGGGAACTGGTGCTCTGGATGATCATTTAAAATATGAGCATGTCATCTTCCAAACAGCCACATCCTTTCTGTATCTACATTGTAGTGTGATGGGCTAGCAACAGGGACAGTCGGATATGTGATGCAATGGGGTTAAACAGCTTGTTCAAGTAATGCAGCCACCATGGCAGTCACAGCAGAATATTATTGCATCCCCAGGAACTGGCTCTGCTTCAAAGACACCACTACAACCACCATCAATAAAACAAATTACCCTGCTGGCGTCATTACATGCCAGCAATAAACTGCCACCTACTCACCCAAGCTCAATCCAAATGCAATGACTCTTTGGGGAGATGATGACCCTTGACTGCCAGCCATTCTGTATCACTTAAGTCAGCAGCTTTTGAGGACTGTGCATGATGTGAAGCCCAACTGCATCATTCCTTCAAGTTTTATATTTTCCAGGCAGGTTCTCCCCAGTACATATGAAAGCGTACATGTACTGTATAAACAGTGACACTTCTAAAGGAGACAGAGGGGGATTTGTGCATTTCACTAGTGATATGTAGAGCAGTAATCCAAATCAAAGCTTCCTAAGTCTCATTGCCTATTGGCTTGTATCTACATCAAGCTTTGTCACCATTCCCATGGTGCCACTGGCACCAACTGCCATTTTTGCAGTTATATTGAAGCAGACAGCCTCACAGAGACACAGCAATCCAGGAAGTGCCTTACTTAATTTGTCAGTTGTGGAGGAGAAACACAATGGGGAAAACATTCTGCAGTTCATCCAATAACTCCTCAACATTTGGGGATACCCTCATGTTCTGAGCATACGAATTATCGTGATTGACAGTGGCAATAACATGATGAAGTGAACGGATTATGGGGACTTCCCACATGTACCTTGTTTTGCACATGCATAAATCTGATGGTAAATCACATTCTTGCAAACACACCTAGTTGAAAGGAATACTTGACAGCTTATGGGATATCACTAGATATTTCATTTGCTTCTCCAAATGCAATGAACTCCTCCAGCATTACCTTAAAATCCTTTCATGTATAATTTTAATAATATTAGAACAGTGGAAAATGGAGGAGAATATTATTTCAGAGTTACAGTTTGGTTTTAGGAAGGGAAAAGGAACTGTCAATAACATATTTGTTTTAAACATAATTTACAAATACATTGATGAAAAGAAGCAAGCATTGTCTCTGGCCTTTATTGAAGATACAATGCATTTGATAATGTTAGCAGGGAACAGCTATGGCAGATGTTGAATGAATATAATATAGATGGGCAATTACTGGATGTAATAAAGTTGATGCATCATCACGATATTCCATATATTAGAGTGGGGACTGATGTGAGGTTATTTGCGGGGAGTGAAGTGCAGAAAGGAGTAAAACAAGGATGTATACTTGCTCCATTTTTATTCAGTGTATACTTAAACTCACTAATGGTGGCTATGAGTGAGATAGATACGTGTCCACCTGCAATTGGACAATTCAAGGTGCAACTGCTATACTATGCAGATTACATCATAATTCCTTTACAAACTCCCCTTGGCCTAAAGAAGGCTATGTCTTTTACTGCAGATTATCTGATGAAGTTAAATCTGAAAATCAATGATAAAACATCTAATACTATGATTTTGGGAAAACACCAACATCTGGATATAGAATGGTAGATAGGTGGCTATAAATATAAATGCACCAAAGAGTACATGTATTTAGGGGTTTTGTTTAATAATAAAGGCAAATAGACTATTATGTAAGAACAAAAAAAAAGAAAGCTTATGATCCACCAAGGCAGTTATCAGATCCGAAGAGCAATTTGCTGATAATTCATATGAAACTTTAAAAATCACATACTTTTGTACAGTAGTGAGATATTGGGTTTGCTTTGCAGAAAGTCTGATATATTAAACCTGGAGATTTTGCAAAGTGCAAAATACTTATTTTAGGAACATCTTAATCCTCCCATATGATACCCCTACTACTTTAGTACTGGTAAAAATAACATTTTTTATAAAAGCCAGGTTCCATATCAGGGCAATGAGATGGTGGAAAAAGGTAATGATGGGAAATGATACATGTTTATTAGTCTCCATCAGGGAAAAATCAAGTAGAATTGTAAATAAGGAGAGTTGGTTTCAAAAAAATGAATTATATTACAACAAGATCAGGTCTCCTAGGTATATGGGATGAAAGTTGAAAGGAGATTCTGAGGATGTATACCAGTGAAGCAGAACACGGAATTGCTCATCATTTTTGTTTCAAATGATGTACTCTAAACTAAGTGAATTCCCTGGTCTTAAATTATATAGATAATATACATTATACAGAAAGAATGAACTATGTTTGACATTTTGTCTAAGGGAAAAACATAAGGCAGCACTATGCAGATTTAGACTGGGGAAAATGGAAAGTGGAAATCCCTGTTCAGCATAGGTGAAGTTAAAGGTGACAATGTGTTCTGCAAATGTGACCCTGATATTAGAATTGCAGTACAACATCCGCTATTAGACTATTATTTCCTAAGCACTGAGAAGCATAAGTGGTTAGAACCACTTGGTGTAAATATAGTGCACATAGTAACAGAAATAAGGTGGTCAATTTGCTTTTCACTGATCAGATGCTTATAATATTTGCCATTGCAAGTTTTGCTTACAGAGCTTTGAACAAACTGGTGGAATTATTTTATACATCTGAGCTTTATTATGGCCACTATTCACCGTCACAGAAAGGGCTGTGCAGGCCACACAGATGAGGCTTGGATCACAAATTGAGGGAATTGCACACCTAAGACTGAAGAACAGCAATCACAGAACCAGGGTAGCCAGGCATGGAAATAGGGTCAGCCCAAGGGTGCAGGTGTGCAGCAGCACAGTTGCGGAGGGGATGGCTGTGCCGTGGGATATGCATCCCACACAGATGTGCATTCAGGAAAGCCCCAATGTCATTATGTCACATTAGACTGAGCCAGGAACACAACACGGAATGAAGGGAGATGTAGCCCCAGGTAAGCAATGCGTATAGCAACAAGTCGTGAGGATGTAACATGGAGAGACTGGAGACAGGGGCTCCCACCCTGAAAACAATGCATTCTGACAGGAGGACATGCACAACAGATAGGACAGAGGTACACCCTGCCCCTGGCAGCACCCCCATGGATATTTAGCCCCCCTCACATGACTCCCATGGTGAAATGGTGGCAGACACACAGGCAAAAGGAGAGACACAGCCCAACACAGAACAGCAAGGAAGGTCATGCAGTGCAGCACCCAATGCGGATGACACAGGCCCACCACAATGCCACCACCACTCAGAAGGACACAGTGAACACCACCAGAGACCACAGTATACACTAGATATGGCACAGACATGGAATCTTCTCCAGCCACTGGACAGATGTAAATGGAGATGGCCAGGTACCACTGGACAGTGGCCACACACCAATATGTGGTGTGACACCCAGCATGCATCAGGCACTATGGTGCAGGGGACAGGACCATAGACAGCAGCCATGTGGGACACTGCCTCATGCAGACCAGCCCACCAGCAGTCCAGGCAACTCAGGGACCCAGGCTGCCTTTCCAGCAAGGCACCCAGCCCTTCAGGGTCACACCAATGATGGATAGAAGGATGCTCCAGAACGATTGGCTGTGGAAGCAGCAGAACAGGGCTGAGTGTTTTCAGAAGGGAATACAGCAGCAGAGGGATGAGCAGCCATTACCATAGCACTGACACAGGAAGATGGCATCACAGGATTGACACCTTATTAGGCCATGCCACCCGCACTAGGTCACATATTCCACTCACATAAAGGGGGCAGGGAACTGAAGGACCATGCAGACCACTTAGTGGTGACAGAGGTGGATGTACAAGGGGGACTGGAACACTGCAGCAGATGGGGCACCACTCTTGGAGCACCATGTCCCCTGGACTGTTATGCAGTGTCCTCCTGCTAGATGAGGCACTGGGAGTGGACCACAGGAGCAGGTGTAACCCAAGGCCATGCATTTTCAGGCAATGCTTACTGGCCCAAGTGCTCCATGACACATAGTTCATTAAAAGATTCCAGTTGGACCATGTAGCCATAGCCAAACTATGTGTCATGGTTTGACCACATTCGGCATGCCAAACCCGATGGTCACAGGTGATGTCAGTAGAAACAAAGGTCCTGTGTGCATTGGCATACAACACCACTGGCTCTTTATAATATGTGTCTAGTGATGTGCCTGGTATGAGCCAATCTTCAGTGCCCCATGCCCTCAATCAGGTCAGGTCATAGGTCACAGAAGCAATGCTGCATTGTGTAAATGCCCATATTGCATTCCCCACAACACTGATGACAATATGGGTCACTAAGGAGGGGTTATATGGCATACATGGCATGTCAAACATCATTGGTGCCATTGCTGCACCCATGTGCCCATCCTGGCACCCACAGTGGAGGAGGAGGTGTACCAAAACAGGGAGTGCTACCACGGTCTAAATTACCAGCTCATGTGTGATGGGGGTGGCTTGATCACCAATGTGTGTGCCAAATTTCCCAGCTCATGCCACCACTCCTTTATCCTTGACAGCTCCGGTCTTGGTGCCCACCTTGCCAATTGTGGTGGGCATGATGGATAGTTGCTTGGTGGGTACTCTTACTTGCTATTTGTTTTGCCATTGTGCTGACTCACTGACCATATCTTCCCTCCCACAGCTGACAGTTGATATCCCTTATGACCCTACCTAATGACATCACACCCGGAGCCACATGTGCAGGCAGCAGAGGCATACAGTGAGACCCACAAGAAGACATGGTCCATGGTGAAATGCTCAATCAGCCAGCTCAAGTTGCTGTTCCAGTTTCTGGATCACACAAGTGGCATGATGATGCTTACTCCAGGAATGGCATGCAGAGAGTTCACTGAGTGTGCCATGCTCCACAACATGTGTATGTGACATCAACTACCCCAGTCAGGCAACATACCAGAGGACATCCCACCATGTGATGGTGACAACAATGTGATTGTGGGGGTGGGGGACACACTCTGTGTGGGCAGTAAGGTATGCAGTTACCCAGGGTACTTTCACACAATATATGTGTGGGTAGTGCAGCACAGTGATGATCATCTCCCACTGAATGCGCATTTGCCAGATGCGTGGCCTGCTACTGCAGCCTCTTTGTGCTGTGACAGGCATACTACCTGCATGCTTTGCCTGATTAGAGGTGGACTGTGACTGTGGAATTGAATGATGATGTGTCTGTCCTGCCATGCACCTTGAGATGGTGAGGGGGATGTGGACTCCAGGTGGTGGGGAGATGGTGCCTCTGGTGTGGGGGAAGCACAAAGATGTGGCTGGGTGAACACTACTATGCCATGTTTAGTGCTCATTAGGCAACCATGTATGTGGGGGTACATGTGCAGCATTGGGGGGGTTATGAGCAGCATGTGTAAGATGGTTATTGCACTTACACTTCACAGCAGATGTCCGTGTGTGGCCTATAGGTCTGTGCCAGTCTTGCGCATGGTGTAGTGGTTGTGGTGACCAGCTGAGACCATGCACTGTACTCGTATCCATACCATGGGTGTGCTGTGCTGTCACTTCTGTAGCAGCCTGGTGCCTGCCCTAGTGCCCAGCCATCTCCCACCAGCCTGGCCTCTAGCACCCTTAGTGGCAAATGTTACTCTGGCTGTGGCCAGTGCACTTCCCAGCATGATGTCCCCTGCAGACCCACCTTGGTCTGCCAAGCCCAGTGGATCACTGTCACCCTCCCCTCCTGTGGGCACAGCCTGTGTGTTGGGTGGCTTACTGTGGAGATGCAGCATGTGCAGTGTGACCCTCTGAAGAATGACCACTATGTGATCCATGCCCCGGCACATGGCCCTCACCTTCTCAGTGAGTTCACTGGCAGTCCCTGTAGTCTCCTACTCTGCCCATATTCTGTCCCTTTCCACCTGCCTCAGGTTGTGGTAGTATGTTTGAAGGACAACCATAAGTGGGTGGCACCTGGTGCAGTGTTGTTGGCAGCTGGCAGGGCCCTCATCTTCACTGTGATCAGCTGGCTATGGTGATATGTGAGTCTCCCCTGCACGATCCCCCCACTAGTGCCAGCATGGTCTGTTGACTGTGACTCTACTGGTGGCACCCATTCCTGTGTGTCATTGTTGGTTGGCACACACAGTGTGGCCAGGACTGCCCTTTGGTGTAACGATGTCTTCGGTGAACTGCATGTTGTCACCATGCGTGAGTGTCCCTGCTGGCTGTGGCTAGGTGTCAGCCCCTTCCAGTGTTCCTTCAGTGTCATCTGGGTGGCCATCATCCTTCCCCATGTCCAGTGTTGTGATGCCATGTGTAGGCCCTGTGGGGAAGTGGAACATTTTTGCATAGGCTGTGTTTCCGTCTCTACTGTCAAGGCCCTGCCTATGGTGCTGTGGTGGATACCTTTCCCCAGGGGCCACATGCCCTGGCATCTCAGCTGATGTTGTGGTTGTCCCTTTGGGGTCCTGTTTACCTGCTGCAGTTGCTGTGAAGTAATAACAGTGTGGTTAGGTATACAATGGTGCAGCTCCAAGCCCCTTGCTCTGCCTGTTTGGGTACACACTTACCTGGCATGTTGTGAATGCCACTCTCTTTGCCACTGTGTGTGACCTCTGTGATGGTCTCCACTACTATTTTCTTGATGGAGATCAGTATACATATCTTGTGGGATTTCCACCACCTGTGGCAGCCTAGGAGTAGTTGGCACATGCGAGTTTCCTTTTCATGGTGAACCAAAGGTCATGCCAATTGTGCTTGATGGCAAGTCAGGTGTGCATCTCAAGCACTGTGGCCTTTATTGGCTGACTGGATCCCCAGCCACAGCTATGACTTAGTATCTGTGGGGGCCTTCAGGGAGTCCTCCCCATATATGGTGGCATAGTCTGCCCTTATGTCAGTGACAAGGGCTTCCACCTGTGGTCACATGAAATTTGCAGTGCTTAGCTCGGTTGTGCCACCTGTGGGGACCTGTGGCTCACTGTTCCTGTGGCTGTCCCCCTCCTCTGTTGCTGGGCTTTGCCCAGTCATCCCAATGGCAGTTTCAGCCATTGCTGTCAGTGTTATGCTCTGTTTTGTCCCGTGTTTCCTTTTGTTGACGTCTGCATATGGTGTACTCACACATGCACATCTCCATTTATGTCAGAGTTGGGGGGTGTTTCTGAATTTCTGAGTGCCTCCTACTGCACCTCTGCCTTGCTATGTGGGTGCCACCCCTCTGCCAGTCAGTCTCTCCACACCCCTTTGTGCATGCTACGTGTCTCTGTGGGACTGAGTGGCATGGGGCTGCACAATGCCTTTACATTTGTTTTCTATGCCATTTGTGTACCCTTTGTGAATAGTGCCATTGTTGTTAATTAGGAGGGAACTGCCACTGATGTATTGTCCTTTTCATTGGTAGCTATGGAATTGATTTGTATAACTTTTTTTAATGTTTTTATGTATTGTTTTACCAAATATCAGGTTCTCATGTGTGTATGTGATGACTTTTATGTCTATATGTATGTCTTTGATAAACTTGACTTGACTCCAGTATTATCTGCACAAGCACAGTGTTCCTCAGCATTGCTTAATTATATATGTTTCTTCAAGGTGGAACTGGTCTTTTATGTGATGGAAAGACTCATGGTATAGAAACCTATATTTTGGACTATGAAATTTTATGATGTCGTCTCTGGGGGACATCTGTAATGGGTGCAGTGATGTGTTCTGCAAAACCATTTTCCATGTCTGAGATATTGTGAACTGGCCACTAAAAATTTCAATTCTGACTCAGCAACTCTTAGCATGGTCATTCCCATGGTGAGTGCACTTAACTGTAACAAACATCATTTTTAAATCTTCTTTAGCATCTCAACAATGTAAGGCTGATGGAGGTGGTAGCTGTAGCAACACTGGTGGCTGAAGCAAGAATGAAAATGATGACGGTGATGGAGGATTGGCTAGTGATACTACTAGTTTATATGAGTAATTGCAGTGGGAGCAGGATGCAACACTCTTTAAAAAGTAGCAGTGCCATTTCTGACACTTTTTGCAGACATGTTTGCCAGCATTTAATCACTCAAGGGTGTTGTAAGTGGCATCCCACAGGGGTCATTCCTGGGTGTGGTGCTTTTAAATGTATTAATTTTCAACATTGTAGAAGGGGTCCAGGGCAAGATGTTTCTATTTGTAGAAGACACACATATACAGTATGTGGTAGGATGGAAAGTGAGAAGAGTAGAAAGGAATTAACAAGTGATGTGGGAAACTGGAAAGGTAGTCCAAAGTTTAGCAACTGAAATTTGCCCTTGTAGGGGGAATCCAAGGACTACATATTGGGTATAGTGGGTATAACTGAGGAACGGTATGTGGAGGTTACAATCTGTGACAGCCTGAAGACTTCAACCCAGTGTAACAAGGTGTATGGGAAAGGTGGCAGGATGCTGGAGTGATAGATAGTGCCTTCTAAAACAGACAGAAGGAAGTGATCGCAGACTGCACTTTATAGGTTGCTGCTGAGGCTGCAACCGGAACAGTGCACAGTTCTGGAACCCTCACCTAAAAATAGGACAAGGATCACCTTATCTTGATCCAAAGGAACATGAATAAAATAATTCCTAACCAGAAGGGAAGGACTAATAAGGAAATACTGACTGATCACAATACCTAGTCACTGGAGGCTAAGAGAATGAAGGGAGACATGACTGAAACCTTTATATACCTGAAGGTTACAATTAAGGTTTGCAGCCAGCTACTGTTAATACTTAGTGAGGGGTCCAACACATATGGTCTTAACTATAAGCTGACTGGTGGAACTTTGGGAGAAACATGAAGAAATACTTTTTGATGGAGAGGGTAGTGGAAAAGTAAAACCATTTGGCAGTAAAGCTGGTCTGTGTTAAGATGGTGGCAAGCTTTAATGTAGTGGGATACACACATAACAGACATACAGAAGGACTAGTATGGTTGATGGGGCAGAGGTTGGAGCAAATTGGGGAGTGGGATTAGTTCAAGCAGAACTATGGGATGTTTGAGCCACTAAAGGCCAAGTCAGCACTAGACTGGTGAGGATCTAGATAGGAACTGAGAAGACAGATGAACCATTAGTCTATTTCCGTCAGTAATCATCTATGTACAACAGAGACAGCCATGATGCAGCACATCAAAAGACATGCCACTAAGCGTTGCATGACAAAAGGCCTTAATTGCATTTGAATTGCACTGTTCCCTGCAGCATGCTGCAAACTCTGCAAAGAGACTGAAATGTACAGTACTGTTCTGCATCCTGGCTGACTCGGTTGTATCTACTGTATCTATATATGTGGTATTAAAGTCTGACCAAATCTTAAACTAAGAGAACATAATTAAACATCAGGAACACATTTATTCCTAAGTAAAGTGGTGAAAAAGGGATACTTCTAAAATTATGCTAGAAGCATGAAGGCTTTTCATGATGGGCCACAGACAGAGATCGTCCATTTTCAAATGGGATACACTGTTTTGGGGATACTATATGAAGGCAACCAATCAGTAAGTGTAAAAAGCACATCACTGGTGCACACATTCTGCCTGAAAATGTCTCAAACTACAGTCAGAATATGACCAGCAATATATACAGACCTTCCTATCTGTAGTTGGTATTAAATGCTGGTGCACATTTTTGATAATATAAGGCTGGACCAACCTTCTCTGCCTCCTATTAACTATATATGGCCTGCTGTGATTACAGGTTATGTAAAGAAATGTATAATCTACTCTACTATGTATCCAAAGATTGACATATTGTATTTTTGTCTAATGTAGTGTAGACCCTGTATATATTTTTCAGGAGCCAAACAAGTTTGGATTTTATGAAGTGTTTGAACATAATTTATGTTTTGTTTATAACAACCAAGGATGGAGCTCAACAAAAATGATTACTTAAAATAAATAAGAGTAGGTAAACACATTTGTAGTACACTGCATTTACAGTACATTCAAGAAAAAATGGACTATGCTCCAAAGTGTAGCTCTGAAGAAAAGAAACGTGGTATTTGTGACAAAGAATAATGTATTTTAAATGCATTATATTTATTGGTAACTTGAAATAAAACTTAATGAGATCTGAATAATTGAACATATTGTGTGAAAAGAAAGAACCCAGAACCAACATGTAAAGCACTTATGATGGATGGCATCTGAAATACTCTTTCTGAGTTTGTTTTAATAAATATTTCTGCCAGTACAAATAATTTCTTTCCACAGCTATGTTAAATTAATTGCATTTAGCACTAGACATATTACTTCAACCATCATTTATATTTTATCCAGTCTTAAAATACTACAGTAAGTAAACTGAAGAGAATGTTACAACATTAATTATTTAATTAGTATATAACTGGCTTTTATAGCAGTGTAACTTGATCTCCAGGATATGATTCAAAGGCTTCAGATAGAATATAAGCTTGTATGTTGATTCACACATTCATTGAGCTCATGTTTTGCCCAAGAGATTAGAAGGTTTATCATATTGGAGGAACAATAACAAGGAAAGCCAGTTCTTGGTTAGCCAGAACATAAGAGCTCTATTAAAGAAGAGGAAATAATACATTTACTGAGTCCTACTAGCGAAATCATAAAATGAATAGCAGAAACAGCATCAAGGAGCACAATGGGTTTTAATGTAACCAATATTGATGAAACCCTGATGAGACCCCATTGTTAGGAGACTACAGAAATTCAAATGTAATTTGGTTCCTAAACCTAACCTATACAAAGTCTGAGTGTGATAGCTAATATTTCAGCAATAATATTAACAACTAGATGGGTGATGGATGGCCCGAGTTGCAGCCTTGTGCCACCTCCCACCAGCTGGCTGATAATCTCAGGAAATGACCAGCTGTGAGATTGAGTTATGATAATATATTAATTCTAATCATAACACTGAACTTGCTTTTTGATATTCTTTTTACTTACTTTTCCATTTTTTCTTGGCTGAGTATTGTGCAGCAAACAATGTGGTGGTTGTGTTTTACTCACTGTGTGCCTCACAATGTGTGGTTGGCACTTTGATCAGCAATTTCTTTTTTTTTGAACTTTATATTTTTATTTTTCATTTGTTGTCAGACAAATAATTCCATATCTGAGACAGATCGTATACATAAGACAAGAATACATTTGCCATAGGAGGTATCCTAATATCTCCTTAATAAAAGGATGACTGCATCTCAAATATTGTGATACCTAATATAGAGGGTATTCTAAAATATATCACTCAATAAACATACAAAGTTTAAAGCTGTAATAGAGTCCAGGAGCAGTGTGATTAATTCAAATTCTGAAGTCCATAATAAAATTCCAACAGATCACATCCCCTAAGGGACTAATGGCATCGCACTATGTAATCTAAAAGTTAATTGCTATAGCAATTCAGTAGAAGCAGCCAAGAAAAGAAAAATCATATCTAAAACTTTCCCCATTTCCAACTTTAAGCTAAAAAGGGAGAAAACAGGTGGAATCCCAATACAGATTATTTGTCCAGCAAATTATATTTCCCATCTTTAACCCATGACTACTCTAGGTGGGATCTAAGTAATTATACTAAGAAGAAATATTTATTTAGTTTAAGCTTTCAGAGTTATATAACAGATAAAATGCTCTGCCTCCTATATTATATTAAAGGGAACTAACCAAATAAACAAAAATGCTTCTATCAGCATGTTCCCTTAAACCTTTAATATTTTCCCAACAATATACTACTATCTAACATTTGAATAGGAAAAACAAAGGAAAAACTTAATTATTGTTGGCTCAGTCCCCTTCAGTCTCTACAAGCTCACTGTCCTCTGATTCTTCTTCCTCTCCTCGTGAAAGATTCCGTCGTTTGCTTGCAAAATGAGTCGCCCATTTACCTGCCTCCATCGGGTCAGAAAACACCCAGACTTTGCCATTGTAAACCACTCTGAGTCTCACAGAAAACATTACCACATGGCTGATCATGGCCCCCCGTAATTTCTTCCGCACTCCATCAAATTTCTTCCTCCTCATACGAGTCACATAGCTTAAATCCAGGAATATAAAAATGGATTGATCATCCTGTGTTAACTGGCTCACTTTTCTCGCCAGGTGAAGGATCTTAGCCCATGTCCCAATGCCATCAGTTACCAGCAATAAGGTGCACGGAGTATCTGAGTCATCTCTATAGCCTTGTGATGTAATTCTATAGGCCTTCTGCAACCCAAATTGAATATTTTGCCCTTCCAGCACCAGCTTTTCTCCCATCCAGTCCTGCAGAAATATTAGCTGGTGATCTCCCTCTATTCCCTCGGGTAACCCAAGGATCCGCACATTAGATGAACGGGCCTGGTTTTTCAGTGGCTCCAGACAGGACTTTAGGTGGGTGTTCTCTTTAACAATCAGTGTAGTGGCCGCAGAGATAGAGCCAGAGCTCTGTTTAACATCAATAATTTCCAACTATAAGTTTTCAACTGTTTTCTTCACAGCGTTAACTCTAGTGCCAAATGAGTCTTTTTAATTATTTAAGTCAGCAACCGAGGTTATTATCTGCTGTAGTTTAATCCTGATCGTGGCCATGGTCTCTTCTGAATCCACCAAAGAGGAGGCCTGTATCTCCTGACCTACCCTGGGATGCTGAATTGTACTGGAGGTTTTTCCACCTGTTGCCCCTAAGCGATCCTTATGTGGATTCTCCATCTTATCCTTCCAACCTTCCTCTATCAGATGGAATGGAAAGTTTTACCAAAATTCTGCTCCAAGTAGTTGTTTTTTTTTGTTTTATAATATTCAACAAGGGAGCTCTTAAACTCTGCTGCTTGTGTGCTTGGGCTCCACAGCTTCCCCCTCTTGATCAGCAATTTCTAAGGTATTATTGATCAATCTGATAGCCAAACAACCTTGATAAAGCTCATGATTGATCATCAGTGTCACCCCCAACCCACAGCTGAGTACACCCCACCCTGCGCTTTCCTCACCCTGGTCACCAGTCACAATACCATCCATATTCTGATTGGAGAATGGAACAGCCTTCCACTGTCCTCCTCAACCATGCTCGAAATTATGCTCTGTGACAGTCACACAGCAGCCAGCTGAGGAGTTGAGTGGAGGGTTGTGCTGGTCACTGATTGGAAACCTGACTGACATGGTGAGTGGTGATCTGGGTAAGGGAGCTGCAAGGCAGGGGATCCTCAGTGGATGAGTAGGTGGGGGTGACACTTGTCCCAGGGTTGGGTCAATCAGGATTTGGGGGGTGTCCACTAGGCACCAGAGTGAGCTGGTATGAAACAGCCAGTGTACTGCTTTGAATTAATAGTAACTTTCAGATGTAGTCAGCAATCATTTCTTATATCTGAAGTATTTTTTTTCTTTTCTGTTTGCTAGTTAGATTTTCCACCTGGCAGTACTGGGGTGATGTGTGGAACAGCACTCTGTCTGGAGGCTAAAAAAAGTAAATGTTGTTCCTTCCACTACACTGCAACACTGAGACCACACTGAGTGTAACATCGCAAGTAACCAAAGAGAACCATTTCTCACTGCCAGTTTATTCTCTTTCATATGAAGTAACAGGGGTTTGCTCTTCTTGGTTATTTGTGATGTCACAATTTCTTGCATTTTGTTTGGTAACTTGGAAAGTCACTGCTCATGCTGCAAGGGTTGTGGTGCCTCAATACATTTGGTCACATTTCTGATGATGTAGTGGGAGGAACAGAACTGACTTTTTTTTAGGTTTCAAACAGTCTGCTGCTCCACACACCAGCCCAGTATGGCCAGGTGGAACATTGTCTAATTAACAAACAGAAAGGGAAACAGAAATGAAAAAAAATACTGCAGATATAAGTAGTGATAGCTGACTGTATCTGAACATTAATTTTAAGCAGTACACTAGCTCTTTAATATAATACAGGGATGCTCGGAAGGAGGGGGTTCTGTTAGACTGCTAGGGATTAACTATAGCAATATGACAGTGGCATTCATGACGAGGGAGGTCTTCTGAACACAGGGTGCAGCACAGGTTTCTTGACTTTGTGGGAGGGCAGGGTCATGACCATAGCATTGTGATATGACCGATTTTTCAGCAGAGGTGAATAGCACTGCTCTGGAGGCTATTTAGTACTGCTGAAATTGTTTCAATAGACCTCTGCACCATTATGCATGAGAGAGTCCATCATTTTCATAGGGACAGCAGTATGGTTAGCACAATCTTGCTGGCAATATTGGGCAGTGCTCTGGGGGCCTCTGAATATGGCCCCACCAAGAGTGCTGATACTAACCCAGGTTATCAAGGGTGCTAACTCAGTTACACGCATGCTAACCTTTTGAATTTGGGGCCATAATGGTTTTAACATTTGAACCCAGAAGTATTGTGATCCTGTCACCTGTTGGAATCAGATGATAGTCCATATGACACCCCTAGTCAATAGCTGTGATGATTTAAAATTAAGTAAGGTTTATTACATTAGAGGTATGCAAAAATGGGTCATTTCAAATTTGATAACACGTAAGTCTTTTTTTGTTTGTTTGTTGATTTGCTCCACAATGCATAATTTAAAGTACCTTGGTTAAAATGCATTGCCCCATTTACTGTCATAATGTGTGACTGTAAAAAAACTGCGAGGCAAACAGTCACCCTGTTGTGCTTCCACCCTAAAGAGCCATATACAGAAGTTGCAAGAACAGCAACCATAACTAAGTTAAAATGCAAATTAGTAGCCAACCTTTTGATGCAGTGGCATAACTGCTGCCCACAATGGAGAATACTTAGGTTTGGGAAGTAGCTTAGGACATCAGAGGACAATCAGTGGGAGAATACAAAGAGTCCGAGACGATGTTCTCCTTCCTATGGACCCAGACTAGCTCTGTTGCACATTAGCATACTCCTGCTTGTGCACCTATGAGTCTTTTTCATCTGTGTATTGCAAAAGGGGATAAAACAATGGTGGAATCCCTACTGCGAGGTGGAATAATGGAGGCATGCTCAAGCCATGGTGAACGGACTACCCTGCAGTGCAACTTTTAAAACTGTGCAGCCTTGGAGGGGAGCTTTGTGGCTGGCTCCCTAATGACCCCGCCTTGCAGTGGTAAGTCCACTGCAACAGGAGGTGTGTTAGTGGTAGAGAGGGAGAGTATAGGGCAGGGAGATTGCCTACCAAAGGAAGGGCTGTTGTAGAGCAGGAGGAATAAACACAAGAAATGCAAGTAAATGGCCTAGGTTTACATGAGTGTACACTGTGTTTGTACCTACTGTATTAATCTGCAAGAATGTGACTCATCCACAGACACATCATGGTATAGCACCAGTCAAATGACATGATGCCATGCTGCAAATGTGTCTGCCGGGCAATGCTGTCCCAAACTTGTTCCCTCACCTGCTCCCACTAAATCTTTATGCTCACTTTTGGGCATTGTAACATTTGATTATTTATAGCCCCACTGTTCTTATTCCTGGAAGTCCAGTGATCCATAACAACTGCCTGATGAACCTGTATTTCCCTAACATCTAGTTGAATACTCATTCTATGCTGTTACTATACCAGTGCCATCCTGTGGTGCATATCCATCTGTTGAAGTTATCCCTTGCAGTTAGAGATGTGTGAAGTTGACAAAATTTGCTCCGCAAAATATTTTGCAAAGTGCACTCATTTCACAAAGTGCAATTCATGAAATTCACCAGTTCACGGTAGCACAGATCGACCACAAAGTGTGGAATTTCGCGGTGAAATTCCACACTTCATGGCAAGAAACACTGTACTACTAGTAGCTCCCCCTGATGATCACTGGCCCAAATGTAACAACAATGCATAATGAATCCCTGCAGTCTAGTGTCCCACCACCTCTATGATTGCTGATCCCAATGTAAAAAATATATAAAAATCCCTAGTGTCTAGTGGTCCCCCCCCCCACCGATTACCAGCCCCAATGTAAAAAAATGTATATAAAATCCCTGGTGCCTAGTGGTCCTCCACCAACCGCTAGCCCCAGTAAAAACAAATATATATAAAATCTCTGGTGTCTAGTGGTCCCCCTGACAATTGCTGGCCACAATGTAAAAAAAAAAATATTAAATCCCTGGTGTCTAGTGGTTGGGAGGGCACTAGAAACATGGGATTCCACTGTATCAGGTATTGATTTGGTTCTGTAACATCTTTCCAGCTGTATAAATGACAATGCATAGAGCCTGGTACCCATGAAAGAGACTTTCCTAAAAATGGTAGCTTGTGTTATTTACTTTACATACTGGAGACACTCGATTATAAATAAAGCTGACATGCTTAAAATCTAACTGCTACATCTGGCTGAAGTTAAGGATGTACTGCATATATGGGTATTTCCCAGACTCAGGGAGTGGAATGTGTGCATAGCTTTAGAATCACATACATACCTTGCACTGTGTGCAGCTTCCCTTCCCCCACACTGATCCCTGGCCCCTACTTAAAACAAAATATCAATGAAATCCCTGGTGTCTTGTGGACCCCCCACCCCATCAGGTAGTGCCACTCACACCGCCTCCCCCCACCTGACCTTGAGCAGGTGACCAGCTCTGGCCTCCACTCTCCACCACAGCTGGCTGCCTGACTGATATGGAATGAATGAGTGCGTGTTTGAAGCATGCATGCACTCATTCATTCCAGGTAGGTTGAGAGGCCAGTCATGGTGGAGAGGGGAAGGGTGTGCTGGTCACCTGAGGATTGGAGGAAGCCGGATGGCGAGCAATACCTGTTGGGGTGTGTGGTCCACTAGATACTCTGGATTTCATTGATATTCTTTTTTTTACATTGGGGTCAGACGATCGATGGGGAGGGAGGTGTATAATGGGCATGGTATGTATGTGATTTTAGAGAAATGTACTCACTTCACTCCCTCTATGTGGGAAATACCCATCTATACAGTACATTCTTGAATTCAGCCAGATTTGGCAGTAAGATATTAAGCATGTCAGCTTTATTTATAATTGAGTCTGTCCAGTATGTAAAGAAAATAACACAAGCTAACATTTTTAGGAAAGTTTCTCTCATTGCCGGTACCAGACTCTATGCATAGTCATTTATGAAGCTGAAAAAATAAGCTACAGAACCAAATTGATATCTGTTACAATGAAATCCAGGTATTTAGTGGTCTAGACACCAGGGACCCAATTCCAGAAGTGGCTGTGATTGTCGCAGGGGACTTGCTGCCGGGTTGTTGATGCAAGTGCTGATGTGCATCAAAATCGCTATTCCAGAAGCCACTGCCACAAGTCCCTATTGCCACAAAGTTAGACCATCTACCCACTGGTCTAGTTTTGCATCCATGGGGGTACCCCATGTATGGGACTTGTGCCAAACCTTTGGCGCAAGGTGCCGTAAAGTGGGAAAACTGTTGCAACTGCACAAGCCCTTCTGGATTAGAGCAGAGCTGCATCTGAGGGCTTTGGTACAGCTGTGTCTAACTTTGCGGTAGATGCAGGGCTTGGTACAAATCCTACACCCACATTCTGGAATCAGATCCCAGGCATTTAACATTTATTGTTTTTCACTGGGGCCAACTATCGGTAGGGGTGGGAACCACTAGTCACCAGGGATTTGAAATTTGCAACTTCTTCTTGCTTTGGGATTTTTTTTAAGTGCAATTTGCACTTAAAAAATCCAAAAGCAAGGCAAAGTTCCAAATGGCAGATTTTCCTTTAATGGGAAAACTTTGCAAATTGATCCACTGAGGTGAATTTGTTGACGTTGCAGAACACTCTCAGGCAAAGTAAAACATCGCTGCATCTCTACCTGCAGTTCTAAAAAAATTTTTACAAAGGTGTTCTTTAACCCTTACTATTTTTTTTCCAAAGATCCTTGTTTTTGCTTTCTCCTATAAACCTTACCCCGTTTTACAATGTATCATTAGTTTACTACTGTCTTATTTTGCATTGCTATTGTTATATGGTGGATTGGACATGTTAGATAATGACTTTACTGTATTACTTTTATTTTCTCTGGGAGAATGGCATAATCTTCATTTTTTTCAGTATGCATGTTTTATTCTCCTATTGCTAACCTGCCTCCATCTGGCCAATGCACCTCCCCAGCCTCTTCACCCACCTTCCATAGATACTTACCCGAACCAACTTGTCCCCTATGGCTTTTCCCCTCCGTGGCAATGTCTACGGGGAATGCAACTTCTTTGACAGGGTTTGGATAATGTTCAAAGGTGTGTAACTAGTTGGTGGATTCTACAGAGGGATGGCTGTCATCTCACCAGTTGTCAGTCAGTAGATTTTTCTCCATATTCTCTCGTCCTGAGGTCTTCTTGCTTGTAATGATGCACATGCATGGGTTGGCACCGAGCATGCAGTCAGCATCTGTGTCAGGGCCCTCTTCCCAATATGAGTCATCTGCTGCTACACCATCAGGACTCCACCAATTGTTGAATATGAAATGGTACATGCTGTCCCCCTCCAATACATAGGAGGAGAGCAGTCCCTGAGATTTGTGTTTGTTCTTCCTCAGCCAGACTCAGTATTGACTTGAGTCTGTTACTGAACCTTTGTGGCATAAGCATAACAATAAAAGCCACTACCAGTGTGCTAATTGTCCAGGAAGGCATTATCCTAAGTCTATTTTGTACTGCAATGCGCTTTCCCAGATATAGACATCTGTTTTATGCTTTAATGCTAAAGCTTTCCAGACTTGGAAAGCTACACCAATGTGCCTTGTGGGTGGGATTATTTATCTCTGATTGCCATTGTACTGCAGAACCATTTCACACCTTGCCTTTAAGTGTCTAGAACTGTGTTGCCACCTGTGGCCACCCAACATGGATAATGAAGTATGAGGCACTGCTCTCTACCTTTGGAGGAGAACATCATCCAGTTGGATGTTCAATGATCTACTTGCTGGTCTGCAAGAAGTCGTATGTTTGAGTCACATGTCTGGATGGACAGTGTAGTGAGTTGTATCCACCACCACTACATAACCATGGTGATCAAGTGGAGCCTTTTGTTTTATATACTAGGTGTGAGCGAAGTGTTTTAATGTCACTATGCATAGATCTATTGAAAGTCAGGACACTTTGCATAGCACAGATTCACACTTCACATAGTTCTGCACCTAATGAAGTGCACACTTTGTTAGGTAAATACATCGCATTGTGGCACTTTCCCCATGAAGGTGCCACTTCATGTAGTTCAAGACAGGCAGAATTACATGTTGTGGCACCTTTATTTATTTGCTTTTGGTAACTGGGTAGGTGCATTAGGAAAGAGGCCTGCCTATTTTCAAGCACGACCTGGGAGAATACAGTACATAAACCAGAGCATTAATGCAAAACAGGTACAGATAGTTAACATTACAGGCATCCAAAAGAAACAGACATTATGTTGAGTAAATCATAAAAAGCAACCACAAATAGCTATTACCCAACAATGTTGACCCCCGCAGAGAAAGTCAAGGTATAAAACAAGCAGCAGCCATCCACGCAGGGATGGATAGGACCACTGACACAGTCAGGCAATTAAGTACAGTTCAGTTCAGTGACACCTAGGTAGATCAGAATAAGGATAAGCAGGAGGAGAACAGGAAAGATTAGGTACAGTGACAGGAATCAAGTGCATGAAGGTGGGAAAACAGTGCAGATTTAAAGGCAGAGTGAGATAAGGAGTGCTTTTTTAATTGACAGGTATGGAGTTCCAGAATTTAGGGGTGACATGGGAGAAAGCTTGCTCCCCCATCTTAGTCGAGCAGTGAGGGACAGAGAACAGAGATTGATTAGATGACCTCCGTGTATGTGAATGAGTCACAGGGGTGAGCATGGCCCCAATGCAGGCTGGGCGTGAGGTCCTGTTCATGGAGTCAGTAAAACAATCCAGAGAGAAGGAGCACTGGGATTGGGGGGACAGCCAGTGCAAAGTGGAGCAAATGTGACAATGGTGGGTAAGTCGAGGGTCAGAGAGGGCTGATCTACAGATGTTATTGCAGGAGGTGTCCCACTTGTGAAGGATACCTGCATTTGCATGCGGTTGGCTACTCCTAATTTGGCATTAACCGATTTACATACCTCATTTATATGTACAGAGAAATCAAGAATGGGATCAAGGATTACTCCAAGGTATTTGAAGGAGTTGGTAGACATTACTTTTGATCCATCACAGCTAAGTACGGGAAGCTTAGTAGACTCAGAAAAGACTTTCATAGTAGACCCAAACAGCATGGTCTGGGTCTTAGGAAGGTTAAGAATTAGTGAGTTAGAGGAGAGCCAGTGCTGGATCTGTTTTGAATGCTGAGAACAGGTGGGCATTAATGTCCAGGACAGAATGAGAGGTGATGTACAGAACCAGATCATCAGCATACAAGATGGAGCGACAATGGGGATGGGAGGAGGGAGTATCGTTAATGAAAACAGAAAAGATTAAAGGTCCCAGAATGGAACCTTGCAAGAAACACATGAGATGGGAGCTGGGAATGAAAGAACTTTGCCAAAGGAGAGGATAAGGATTGGTTGGTAAGGTAGCTGCTGAACCATGATAAGGTGGGTCCGGAGGCACCTAATAGAAGTAGTTTGTTCAGGAGAAGAGGATGGTTAACCAGGTCGAACACCTTGGTGAGGTCTATGAACGACACCTGTGAGTACACCATCGTCCATGCTGGACTTAATGTCACTGGTGAGTAGTGTGAGGGTGGTGATGGTGCTATGTCCTGCCCTGAAGCTATGTTGAGCAGGAGACTGAAGATTAAAATTCAGTAGGTGAGTAGAGATCTGGCAGTGAATAAGTTTCTCTAAAATTTTACCGAGGGTTGGTAGCAAGGCTATGGGCCAATAATTAGATAGGACTTTGGGGTCACCTTTCTTGAATACGGGGATAATCCTGGCAGCTTTCCATGCTGAAGACACTGTAGAGGTACAGATAGACTAAACAGCCTAGTGAAAGGAGTGACAAGGAGATGGGCACCCAGTCTAAGTATCCGTGGTTCAATACCCTCAGGCCCAGGGCTACCATGCGTGGGGATGGACTGAAGTAACCTGAGAACATCCAACCAAGTTATATTAGAGAGGACAAGCAGCGGAGGAGCAGGTGAGGGGGGGATTGGGCCACTGGATGCTAAAGGGAAGATTTTAGGAGCCTTCATAAAAAGGACTTGAAAACTTTAGCTACAGTTCAGGGGTTGCTACACAGAGTATCACTGATTAGCATATCCTTGGGAGCAAGAGACTTGGTGTTCCCCAGACTCTCATTTATCTGACCCAAGTACTTCTTTGTGTCAGATGCCGAGGATCTGAGGAGGTTCCGGTAGTAATTGCTCTTGGTAGCTTGAACCTCTTTCTTGCAAGTGTTGCGTAGAGTACGATAGGCAACAAAGTCAGTTTCAACAGAGGAGGATTTCCATTTAGACCAAAGCTTGTTGCTCTCTTTGAGTAGTTGCAGGAGAGGGCCACTTCAGCCACTTGGTCATCTTCCATCTGACCCTTCACGTTGAAACTGGAATATGTTTAGTCTGTAAGGCTAGCAGAGTGGCATTGAAATGGTCAGTGGCCAGGCTGATGTCATTTGTATGGAATAAGGGGGACCAGTCAACTTGTTTCAAATCACATAGGAACACAGCGATGCCAGGTCAGAAACATTAGCAAAGGACAGAACTTTGGGAGGAGTAATGGAAGCAGAGGCACCCATAACACCGTAGAGAGGGCAGTGGTCACTAATAGTGTCAGGCAGAACCCCATAAGAGGAATAGCAGCCCTTGAAATTGGTAAGGATCTAATCTATCATCGAACGACTGAGGTAGTTTTGAGTTATCCAAGTGTGGGAAGAGATGAGTTGGTCGAGTTTGACCTTACTGATAATGGAAGCAAGTGAGGAGGAGTTAGGACCCAGCCAATCGAGTTCAAAATCTCCCAGACAGATCATCTAATTGTTCTTAGTTAGGGCAGGAATCAGACCAGTAGGCTCCTCTAGACCAAGTTTGCTGTTTCAGGGGGGTGAGTACACCCCAAATATATGCAACTTCTTGGCACCCCCTAGGAGCAGGAGAGAGTGCAGTGCCTCACTGTTGATCAGGCTGGGTGTTGGCAACAGGGTGACATTAAGGTGAGACTTGTAGTACAGTACCAGGCCACTCCCTCTTTTGGAGGATGTCTGGTCTGTGCGATACATGTTCTAGCTGGGTAGGACATAGCAGTGGTCCAAGACAATAGGTTTTAACCATGTTTCAGATAGAACAAGGATGCCTGGATTATTTACTTGAACCCATGCTCCCAGCTCAGTGAGATTTTGCAAGTAGACTGCAGATGTTTAGGTGAGCAAAGGATAAGCTAGAGCTTGAGGAAGCAGGTGGGCCAAGAGGGGGTGAGATTGGTTAAGGCAGACCTAGGGGCCAGGGTTGGTTTCAATATCCCCAGCTAGTGTGAGAGTTAAAATAGTGACCCATAGAAAAGCGTGGGCTATAGCACAAGAGACTATGGTAGGGGAGGTAATTCTCCAGTATACCATATGCCTTAGAAGGGACCTGAGGAGTTTGTAGCTAAGGTAAACTAGAGGTAGAGGTGCGTAGGAACCTGCGGCCATCATGTTGGAATAGATGTAATTACAAGTAGACACTTCAGCAAGGGGGATACCAGCGACAACAGATAAGGAGCTGAGGGCCAGTAGTGCAAAGAATGAGGTCCCAAGGAGATACAAAGCTAACCTAGACAACATAGTGGAGATTGAGTGCTGGAGATGCTGACAGAAAAATAAGAGCAACCAAAAAAGGGGAGAACTTAAGAGAGAAAATTGGGTGGTCAAGTAAGGGAGTAGTGGAAAAACAACAGGGAGGACTACTGGGTCAAGGCAGTGTAAGCCACAAAAGACTGAAGCTCATATGAGAAAGAAATGTGAGCTTAGGCTGTTTCAAATTAGAGATGACCCCTGGTGGTGACAAGTGATAACCTGCAGATGAGATTTCACACAGATAGAAAAAGAACAGAGGAACACAGAACGTGCAGAAATCTTGTGATACAACACAGAATGCGCAGAAATCTTGTGATATGCAAGACCTATATAAGTAAACACAACTAAGGGTGGGAGGGTACTGGGGCGGATGGGGAGCAGCCGTATAGCAGCTGCGGGGAGCAAATATCCTAAGCAGAGTCTAAGCAGCCCGAGGCTGGGGATCCTGCTGAGTGCTGTTCCAAGGTACAGAAAGAAATTAAGTCAGCAGCCAACAGGAATCGCCCTCTTTAGCTCCCGGTTGCAGGTATCAGAGAAATTAAATCAGTAGCTCTTAGGCGCCAAGACACTTCTACCGAATTCAAAGAAATTCAACAGCCACGAGGGGTAGTAGCTGAATTAAGCCCCAGAAGACTGAGCTGCTGCACTAGATAAAGCGGCCTCACAGAAATAAATCTGATTTAAGCTGATTCGGGGCAAAGTGCAAATATGAGTAGTTATTTATCTTTCTTTTTCATTTTATTTTATTTATTTTTGAAATAAAAGAAAACTACAACCACCAGCATAGAATATATCTACTATCCCATCCCATCACACCAAATGATAACATGTTACCACACCCCCTCATAGTACCCACGTCCATGCTCCTGTATTCTAGCAAAAGTTTGTATAAATAATTATCCTTTCCCCTCACCAGTTGCAGCAAGTTTGCACAGTTCCCTGTCTCTCACCCCCAATGACATACATACACACACACTCTAGTAAATTAAATCAGAGTACCCCCCTGACACCTTACCAACCCCCTCAATGTGATCAGACAGCCGCTACTACTAGGGAACACCATCTCATCACCTACTCTTTAATTCAGTGAGAGCCAGTGAGAGATGGAAGGAGTCTGATTACTGCTGAATGGGATGGTTTTTCTGTTTAATAGGTTGAACTTTGGTCATCACCACAACACCAGAACAGACATCAATATCATGTTGGTTGATGAGTGTGGGGAGAGTGGGGGTGTCAGAGGGTAGGGGTGGGGTATTTCTTTATCACTTGGCTGGATTGTGTGGGCTGGAGTTGGATTTCAGACACTGTGCATGTGATTCAGCAATTGCGATGGGAGATGGGTTAGTTACTTACATTTTAATATAAAACTTAATTTGGACATGTGGAGAGGAGGGAGGTGGATGCTATAAGGATGAGGTAGGGGGACATGTTATTATCTGATGTGGACAGAGGGGTAGTAGATATGCCATACCTGGATGGGGGAGTTTTTTTTTAAACTCTCCACTGCGCAAAGCTGTGACAAAATCAGAACTTTGCAAAATGTAATGTATAATTCCTGACTGAAACGCCCTAAAGAAGAGACAGCATGGCTTGAAGCTGCTGAGGTGTTGGTGTGAGTTCTTACTGCTGTATGTTGGAAGTAAGTTGGACTGGTTGCTAAAATAAATTAAGGTGGAAATGCCTTAAGGGCCTTAGAAACATTGCATTTGTGTTTCTTGAGTGCTCTCTAATCATTTATGGCTTTAACACAGGAGGTAGCCACTTATCGGATGAACACTAAAAGTGTTTGCAGCTTTAGCACACCTTACCATTTGGACTGTTGTAGTCTATGTAGAGACAGCTTAAAGAGAATTGTTTTGGTTCATTTTCATGCCAAAGTTGTGATACTTCAGATGATTTGCAGATATAGTTCTACTGCAGTAGTTCAAAACTACTCTAACATCCATAACATTTTGTAATATGAAAAACATATTTTGTTTATGCTTTAAGACAGAATAACATATTTATTAGAATACTGTGATTATGAACAAGTGTGAGGGATTTTAATATTGTACATCTAATTTTTTGTGGAATCATTGAAGTTAGACTTTGTTAAAGTATGTCTGTTGACCAGTTTTTAATTTTTATGTTGATTGCGCGCATGCGCAAAAAACATGTTGAGACAGGTTTGTACAGAAGCAGGCTGTGGAGGTGCAGCACTGTTGTGGCCAATGCCCCCACAGCCTGCAGAGGCTTGGCTTTTTCACCAAATTCTCCCAATGCCGTGGCACGCTGCTGCTGACACTAGTTCAGTCAGCATGCCACAACTTTCAAAAAAAACAGCTGCTGCAATCAGGGGCCGCCTCATCATTGCAGTGTCAGTCATCCGCTGCAATGAGGGAGTGACCCATCATTGCAGGGTGGGATGTAAAGCCCTGAGATTGTTTGTGAACATGGCGGTGGCTTGCCGCCGTGTTCACAAACAATATACTCATCCCCCACCATGTTTGGTTGCCTGACAGAGGCCCAATCCCGTCGGCATTCTATCCCGGTTTTGTTCCTGCCGACGGTGCCCAATCCCCGTTGGCTGTAGTGGCCCTGCTTTTTTGTTTTGTTGCCGATGGGGAGCCCACTCCCGTCGGCATTCTACTCACCCCACCCCTTTTTGTTCCTGCCGACAAGTGCCCCAATCCCGTAGGCATAATGATACCCCCGCCCATTCACCGGCAGGAGTGCCCAATCCCATGTCAGCTACTGCTGCCCCTGAATGAGTTGCACACTGGGAGCCTACACTGTGCGTGCCAGTGGCCCCTACAAACTTGAAAACGGGTCCCGCTGATGTCTGGTTTTTTTTGTTTGTACTTGTAAAGCAGGAAACAGTCCCTCGGTGCTTGCCCTGCCTCCACCCGCACCCACCCACAGCACGCCCTGCCTCCCACACCCCTCACCCCATACTTACCTGATGAGCTCAGCGCGATGATGTTCGGTGGACCGGGAACACGTCTGCACTCTTCAAAGCCGACCGCTGAACTGGAAATGCTTGTAAGCTGAATAATGTAATAGATAAGGGTTTTCAACTTTACTGCATATCTCGGGCATTTTTGGGAATTTTTTCACCAAATTTTCAACATGGGGTTTTTGGGGCCCCTCCTCATGAATTCTTGAACTGTCATGGCGTTAATCGGGCCAGAAAGGTGATTTCGTGGTCACTGCACAGAATCACCTTTCAGGACTGGTTAACAAAACGACAGTGCCAGTGTTCATGAGGTGGGCTCTGAAAAAGCCTATGTTGCAAATTTGGTGGAAAAAATCCACAAAATGACTGTTTTACGAGCGTGCGCTGCGCAGTTGCTACGCATGCTCATAACTTCGTGAATTTGCAATATTTTCCCGCCAGATTTGCAACATTGGCATTTTGTCACACCTCCTTGTGAACAGTACAGCTGTCATTGTTCACATCCTGGCAGAACTGTGTTTTCGCACTTCCGGTGCAGAATTGCGCAGTCACTGTGGGAAATCAGTGTTTGGGACAGATTAAAAAAATGACAGTGACACTGTTCATGAGTAGAGGTCCTGAAATGGCTATGTTGAAAATTTGATAATGATACTTCATAAATGACTGTAATGAAGCGCGGCGCTGTTGCACAGTTTGCACGCACGTCAGAAGTTCGTTAAATTTATAATATTTTCACTCCAGATTGTCAACATTGCCATTTTCCATTACTCCACTATGAACAGTAAAGCTGTCATTTTTCCCATTGTAGACCGAAATGTGTTTTCTCACTTCCGGTGCAGAATAGAAGCGGCTGCTGTAGGAAATCACTGTCCGGGACAGATTAAGAAAATGAGATAGATACTGTTCATGAGCAGAGGTCCTAAAATGCCTATGTTGAAAATTTGGTGATAATCCCCTTGAATGACTGTGTTACAAGTGTCGTTGCATACTTGCCATGCACTTATGTAACCGCTTGGATTTGTAATATTGTAGCATACACATTTTCACCAGCGGACTTTTCTACACCTTATATGAGCAGCACGCTGTCATTTTCCACATCCTGACAAAATGTGTTTCACAGTTCGGCACAGAATAACACAGTCGCTGTGGGAAATCACTGATCGGACAGATTAAGAAAATGACAGTGGCACTGTTCATGAGCAGAGGTCCTAAAATGCCTATGCTGAAAATCGGGTGATGAAAATCCATGACATGACTGTGTTACAAGCGTGCGTTTACCTGTTTCCACACACCCTTGTAACTTCGCAATATTGTGATAGTTTCACCCCACATTTTCAACAGTGGCATTTTTCCACACCTTCTTATGAACAGTACAGCTGCCATGCTTCACATTATGGCTACAATGTCATTTTGCACTCCTGCCGCAGAATAGCATGGTCTACTGTGAAATCACTGTGGACACATTAAGATCGAGCAGTGAGAAGGGGAGGACAGCCAACTGAGCTCTGTCAGGACTGCTATGGATTTGTTTCTAGGGCAGAGAAAGGCCCACGCAAGAGTCCAGTACAAAGGCCAGCCTGCAGCACTGGGAGAAACAGAGCGAGAGGCGAGTGAGGGAAGGGCAGTGAGCGAACTCACGGAGCTCTTTCAGGACTGCTGTGGATTTCTTTGTGGGCAGAAAAAGGCATCAATGCAGGCAGGTGCCCAGAACAAAAGGCCAGCCTGCAGCAGTGGGAGAAGCAGTACGAGCAAGTGAGACACGAGGGCTGAGTGAGCTCACCGAAGCACCGTCAGGACTGCTGCAGATTTCTTTGTGTGCAGGAAAAGGCGCCAATGCAGGCAGGAGTCCCATAAAAAAGGGCCACTTGCAGCGCCAGGACAAACAGAATGAGCGTGTGAGAGAGGGAGACTAAGCGACCTCAACACAGCTCTGTCGGGACAGCTGTGGATTTGTTTGTGGGCAGAGAAAGGGTGCAACATAAGATCCCAGTGCAAAAGGGCAGCCTGCAGCACTGGGAGAAACAGAACGAGACAGCGAGTGATGGAGGGGGAGTCAGCGAATTCACCGGAGCTGTTTCAGGACTGCTGTAGATTTCCTTGTGGGCAGAAGAAGGCATCAATGCAGGCAGGGGCCCAGTACAAAAGGCCAGCCTGCAGCAGTGGGAGAAACAGTACGAGTGACTGAGACAGGGGGACTGAGTGAGCTCAACGGAGCTCTCTCAGGACTGCTGCGGATTTCTTTGTGGGCATAAAAAGGCACCAATGCAGGCAGAAGTCCTATACAAAAGGGCCGCTTGCAGAGCCAGGACAAACAGAATGAGCGTGTGAGACAGGGAGACTGAGCAACCTCAACAGAGCTCTGTCAGGACAGCTGCAGATGTGTTTGTGGGCAGACAAAGGTGCCAGTGCATGCAGGGGCCCAGTACAAATGGGCAGCCTGCACTGGCAGGGAAACCAGAATGAGTGAGTGACAGTGGGGCAGTGAGCGAGCTCAACAGAGCCGTATTATAAGTGCTGTAAATTTCTTTGTGGGCAGAAGAAGGCAGTAACACAGGCAGGAGTCCAATGAAAAAGGGCAGCCTGCAGTGCCGGCAGAAACTGAATGAGTGAGTGAGAGAAGGGGACTGCATGAGCGAGCTAAACGGAGCTTTTTTGGGACTGCTGCAGATGTGTTTGTGGGCAGACAAAGGTGCCAACAGAGGCAGGAGCCCAGTACAAAACGGCAACCTACAGTGCCAGGACAGACAGAAAGAGTGAGTGACACAGGGGGAGTGCGCAACCTTAACGGAGCTCTGTCGTGACTGCTGCGGATTTCTTTGTTGGCAGGAAAAGGTGGCAACGCAGGCAGGAGCCCAGTACAAAAGGCCACCCTGCAGCGCTGGCAGAAATGGAATGAGTGAGTGAGAGAGGGGGAGTCAGCAGGCTCAACAGACCTGTGTCAGGACTGTTGCAGATTTATTTGTGGGCAGAAAAAGCCCCCAACAGAGGCAGGAGCCCAGTACAAAAGGGCAGCCTGCAGCACCAATAGAAACAGAATGCACAACTGAGAGAGGGCGAGTGACCCACCTCAATGGACTTCTGTCGGGACAGCTGCAGAACTGTTAGTGGCCAGAACAAGGTGCCAATGCACGCAGGAGCCCAGTACAAAACACCAGCCTGCAGCACTGGACAAAACAGACTGAGCGACTGACAGAGGGCCAGCCAGCATGGTCAACACACCAACGCAATCAACATTCGGCATTGACAAATGCTTGTTTTTATATAAATGTGGCTTCAAATGCAAGCCAGTACGGTTGCTATTTATGTTTGCAGCAAAAAGATCTTCAAGCATGGACTGACTTTATAAAGTATTTCAACCAGTTTTAGATATGATCAAAGTAGTTTATGCCTTGCAATGGTCTGAGGCTTGAAACATATCTGTTGTTTCTATTTTTACTCTGAAGTACTAATTGCATCTCTAAACAGATAGTTTTTCTTCATAAATGGAGTCTCATACTCTGTTTCCAGTCTGAACAGAACATGTCATGCCTAATTTAGGAAGATTCCTCAGTTCCTACATGTATCATTTTGTGCTATTAGAAATTTCATTCTATAGCAGTCTCCACCTGCTCTGCTTATTTACCTGCTTTTCTTCTGTGCATTATCATATTTATTCGAATGATAAGTCTCATATTACTGAATTGTTTCCAAATAAACACCTGCTGTCTTATATTACATCAGATTCTTCATTTCAGATATCTCATGTGCTCCACTTCACAGTACAGAACTCTCAAGTTAGAAGAGTTTAACATTTGTCTGAAAGGCCCCTACATCCATGCTACTTAACAAGCACACACTACAACCTCTCTGTTGAAAAAATTGCCATAGCCATGCATTTATTGATTAATGTTAAAGATTTGGAGTGGTGTGAGCAGCTCGGGAATCTCACCAAGTGTACCCAGCCTCTCCTCCCTTCACCGAAGGGCCTAACAGACTGAGAAAGGATGTAGCTCCATCGGGTTGAACCTCAGTCTCTGGCAAGTAGGATGGTCATCTGACCAGGTATCCAGCATCCACCCACTGCTGGTGGTGCCATATCCACAGCTAAGCCCAATGAGGCTGGCCATGGTCCTCTGAACTGGGTCACTTGGTCCACACCTCATTCTGAACAGGGAATGGAGCCTTTTAGAAAAATGCAACTCTGTTCCCCTTTCCCCATTGTACCATTGTCTTGCAAGAGTCCAAGCCACCACAGGCAGACCTTTTCCACCCCCACAAGCTACTGACTCCAATAAATGTTCAACCAGAGTCTGCTGTATAGGGTTCAAAAGCATATACCAGCCAGCATCCCCTAAATGGATTCCATCCATGGAATATAAACCTGGCGCACCATGATAATCTTATGCTGAATTATGGTGCCTCGAATGCACTCCATAAAGGCTGGTATCTCCCTGTTAATGTGATATGCACTTTGTCCATGGCAGCTCTACAATTCCAGTTTGACAAATATTTTGTTAACGGCATTACAGTGACAGATTTATGTGGCCTGCAATTGCAGTCAGCATAAATCCATCCAAGAATATTTTGTTTTCTTCGGGAGTCTTGGCTCCCAACCCCCCATGTAGAAGGCTCTGCCACCCCAAATCCCCCGTGCTTAATATAATCAACTCTGAGTCAGAATTGATTCAGGGTTGGGATGCAAGACCCCAAGAAAGCAGTGCCAGGGTCCTGCAGTGACAGCACAGTGACCTGTTGGTGTGTCGCTGTACTCTCATTCATGGTAAAAGTGTTGATGCTCGATTGGCATACCATCCAAGGCCTGGTAGACCTTTGCATATCTCCATTAACCTATCTGGATGATGTGGGACCAAAACATCTTGATTCCTGGCCAGTGAGCCTGAAAGGGCTGCATGTCCTCCTTCATCTGCAGCAAGAAACAGAAATATAGACCATGAATTGTTGCATGTGTAACATGTGTGTGCATTGAATCTTATTGTGATGTAACAAACAGGACATTGTTGCAAACAGGAGTAAAATCCTAACAATTTATCATGTATAAAAATAAAGTTTTATCATCATCATCAGAAAGCAGAGGTCCATCTAGTCTGCCCATATTCCCTATAATCCCTGGAACCTTCCTGGACTCTATTATTCCTCCAGGAAACAAACTGTCCCATCCTATCCCCATTCTATTCCTGCTCTTGTCACCCCGGGCAACCACTATTCCCTTCATGCTATCCCATGCCTGCTTGAATCTTCTGACTGTATTTGCACCCACAAACTCTGTCGGCAAACTTTTCCAAGGTTCCATCACCCTTTCCGTAAAGAAGTACTTCTTCTCATCCCTCCTGAACCAACCTCCTGTTAATTTCCACTCATGCCCACATAACCTCAAGTTGGTATTTAGGATGTAGGTGAAAATACCACAAGCAAAAATATCATGTCGCAACCAAAATCTTGAAAATAAATGAAATGTTGGTGAAAACACCGACTGTCACAAATGCTGACAAAAGACACAAACTAATAGGAAAACATCAGGAGTTTGTTTTTAGGGAGCTCCACCCACCCCCAACATGGGGGGCTTTGACTCCCACACCCTCTGGAATTAATATAATCAGCTCTGAGAGGGTATGGACCTCAGAGATGGGGAGAAACTTGGGAGGGGGAAATTTTCTTTATAAAAAAACAAACAAAAATACAAAAGTCCAATACCTGGAGATGGAAAACCAAATCCTAGTCCCCAGGTCTCCTCCACTCCAGGTACTAGTGCCTTAGTCACTCCACCACAGGAGTGGTTCAACCAGGCATCACACCTACAACTGTTTCATCCCTTCCCCATCTGTACATACAGCGACAGGGGTGATGGTAATTCTGTAATGCTATTATACCCCTGTCACTGGAAATGCTTTTGAGATTTTTGCCACCATATTATTGTGGTGATATTATTGTAGAGAGGGAGTACTCCAGGTGAGACCTCATCAGGGATCTGTATAGGGAAAGTATACCTCTTTTCTTCTGCTATCAATACCTCCTCCTGATACATCCCAGTATCCTGTTAGCCTTGTTATAGGCCTTGTTGCACTGGCTCATTTGTTTAAAGGAGTTACTGATGATAACTCCTAGATGCCATTCCTCTTATATAGGGCTAAGTCGTACTCCCACCCATTCAGTACTCTGTCTTTTGGTTCCTTTTCCTAGATGCATTACCTTGCAATTTTTGGCATTGAATTTTAATTGCCAGATCCAAGAGATTGACTGTCTATCATTGACCCAGGTCGTTGATGCCTAGATGCACCCTGATCATGTCTGGCACCTTCCCACATCTTGCTGCTGCCCCCAAGCTGGGAATGAGACCATCCCATCACAAACCTCACTGTCCCTACCATCATAGCCACACCTTGTCACATGGAATTGACAGGTCCCCTTCCCCTGTTCAGCGTCTGTCTCCCTCTCTCTCTGCTGTCCTGTGGATGTAGAAATGACTGCACTTCCAAACCAGTTTGGATCCATATGAGGTGCATGCAAGCAACAAAAAGAAAGGTTACAACAAATGGGGCCTCACATAACAAAAACATTCCTGAGATTCAGTCTCCCCAAGGCCTGTATCTCCTTGTCCAAACATCCTCAGACTTTAGAGGAAGAAGCCCCCCCCAATCCAAAAGGAATGGGTATTAAATTTAGATTACTCTAGGCCCAACCCTGCACCACTTTTTTAAGTACATGATGAAACTGAAATGCAACCATGGAGAAGCCATCTGCATGGCGCAGGAAGGCCACACCCTCCTTGGGACACCTGTCCATATAATCTGACACAAGCCCGGCTATGTCCCTTCCGTTTCATGGCCTGCCAGTACCCAACTCCGTTCTGATCTGTTTTGCTCTCCCAGAGCTTTATCCATATGGTTCCAGCCACAATTTCCACCTCATGATTACTGACAGGGGAATGCCCACTGTTTCGGTTTAGCTGAACCAGTTCCAAAACCCAAAAGACCCCATGAAAGGCCAGCAAAAGATGGCTCAGAACACCTTCACCTCAAAAGGGGAATAGCAGACCTGCTCCAATGTCTCACAAACCCTTTCTCATGTGTATCAGGGCTGAGTGGCTTCCTCTGATCAACTACTCTGGGAATGCCCCTGCCCCAGCCTTCAAGCAATTTGTGCACTTTAAATGCTATGGTGAAATCCTCATACCTCAAAGCCCTGGAGAACCAGGACACTCCGGCTAGGTGTCCCCCCTACTCCTGAGCACAGTCCCCTCCTGATGGTCTCCACTATGTAATTACACAGCTGGTCCACCAGGACAGGCTAGATGTTTGGCAAACCCAGCTCAAACCTGACACTGTGAAGTGTTCCACTTCCTGTTGATAGGCTGCTCATGTCTGGGGTGTGATGGCCTTGCATATCATTCACAGGCTTTACTGTTATCATTTTCCATAGGAAGGCAGGCACTGGCTGTGCCTCACATCCACTGCAGTAGCCAACTTCCTTAACTGCTACCACTGTGAATGAAACAAAGCATCAGCAATACTATTCTCCAGTCCAAGAACATGCATTGCCTTGGGGCATCAAGAAGAAGCAGCACTCACAGTTTAGATTGGGTGCTAGCAACTAAATATCCATAGTCAGTAAAACAAAGCCAGCACTCCATGCATCAGTTTTAAAATCATTTTACTCTGCAAAATTGGAATTAAGTTGCAATACCAGTACCTCTGTTAGAGATCTAACATTAAATACAGGTTCCAAGCCACCGACATACACAAGCCCAGCTCTTCAAGGTACAACACTTCTTCGTCCGGAGCTGGCTTACAACTTTGCCTTGGTGTTTAAATACATTGTGCTACAGGTGAATGGAATATACAATCAAGCAATTAAACAATTAAACAACCAATGAGAAAAATCACCGTAATAGAATTTCATCAAAAAATACCTGTTTTACCCAATGATAAAATTCAGTGTCATCCCTGCTGGCACTTTAAAAAATCCATTATGCTTTTTAATTTTTTTTTTTGGTTTATTTCATCAGAAACAGACCAGATAAGACAACAGTGATGACATGCAGAATTATTATTAAATACCGCTTCACATATATAACAATACACTCATTTCATTGTCTGTGTTTACTTATATTTGTATGAAAGGTGATGGGGCAACAAAAAGGTGAAAGTTTAAGGAGAAAAGCTATTTTAGTATTTTATTAATACAGTTTTGTTTACAATAGTGTCAGCACATTTTCCTTAAACTAAATTTTAATTTTCTGGGCTAATTTAATGCATTCTGTAATTATACATTAATTCTCGTTCCATAAGCATATATTACAGGTACAAGATTCCAGATGATATATGAAAGATTTTAGTTACTAAACACCTCATTATGTTCATATTAAAGTTAAGTCAAAGCAGTGGTTGCAACTCCATCAAATCACTGAATCCATTAGGTTTCAAAGTTTTTAAGCTAAATAGCCACTTTGATTCATTCTTGTCCAAAAGTAAACCTCTATTGCCACTTCACTGTCTGAATGGGACATGGTTTATTCCCATATACTGTATGCTACGTTCTCTCAATTAATTACCTCACTGAGGTGTTTTCCCACAGAATGTGCTATGTCTAGTTTCCTTATAGCCCTGAAGTACTCCTGGACTTGTTCTTTTAAAATTCTGGTAGTCTGACCAATATAAATATGGCTGCAGAAGCACTGCAGGGCATAATTTACATATGTTGTACTACACTATATGATTAATATGTACGTCCTTAATCGCTGTAGTGCTTGAATTTACAAAAGTTTTCCCTTGTTTGGCATATTTACTTGTGATGCAATGTCTGCAGGGGTGAAAGCCATTGGGCTTATTACTGAGCCATCCCGATTGAGAACTTGGTGTTTTAAATTCACTACTGACCAGCATATCTTTAACATTTTTTCCTCTATGGAAAGTGATTAGAGGACCCGATTCCTGCACCTGCATTAGGTACTTGTCCACCCCAAGAAGGTGACAGTTATTTTTTACTATGGTTCCATAGATAGGTATGTAATAACAAAGGTAATTTGTTCCAATCCCTCTCCTCGCTCATTGTACTGTAACAATTCCTGTCTGTTCAGGGAGCCTACTCTATGCAGTGCTTTTTCTAAAACTTTCTCGGAATAGCCTCTTGCACATAATCTAATAATGCATTGCCTTGAACTGGATGTTCAAAAACAAGCAGCTGAGTACAAATATGGTCATTAAATCCCCTAACAGCTCTTTTGTACCAAATTGTTTATTGATGGTGTGCAGCACCCCTGTATTGTTGGACTAAAAAAATCACCCTTCTATTCCACAACCTTTGCCCCCATGCAACCGGTGCCACCACTATTAGAAAAAATGCCAGTAATGTGATCTGCCTGATGAAACACAATATTATCCATGAAGGAAGCCCCATCACTGCACACTATGGGTAGGATTTTCAAAGTGTGGTGCAGGGTTTGCGACAAGCCCTGCTCCAAGACACTTAGGTTCTAGCAATGCAACAACCCCATCACCACAACTGACCCTGATTCCACAATCTCAGGTGCAGTTGTGACAGTTCACACAATTTACAGCAGTTTACACCAAATATCTGGTGCAAGCTCTGTAAAAAAGGTCCCCATGATTGCCACAAATTAGACCTGAAAAAGTTGGTCTAACTTGTGGCAATTACTACATGGTATAGACACTCCGGTTAGATTGCTGCAACTCCATTTTGCCATATCCTTAGCACACCTGGAGCTTGTGGCAATCTAAGCCTTTTAAAAATCCTGCCCTGTGTTCCATGGAAATATGCTCTGAGCCGCAAACCACCCAATGCATCTGTAAACAGTTCAAGTTCATCACTCCAAGCCATTTGTGGCAACATGGCCATGCCATTGAAGTGAGTCTGGAAGATGGACCAAATCACCAAGTCCTCCTTAAAGCATTGATTCACCCACATTCTGTGATGAGGCTTTTGGGCCCCTTTCATGATGTTGTCATCTGCTGTAAAAAGGTGTAGCCCATGAGGATAATCTAGCAGGTGAAATTCAGATGACCTACCAGCTGCTGCAGCTCCTTTAAGGTGATCTTCTTGGCCTTCTTAAACTTGCCAAACAGGACCCTCAATGAAACAGCTTTGTCCCATAGCAACTGACATTCCTGAGCTATTGTGTCTAACTCAATGCCCAGAAAGGACATCACAATACTGAGTAGCTCTACCTTACACTGGACTAATTGGATGCCCATTTCTTGACACAAACTGAGGAATATTTTTAGGTGATCCCTGCGGAGTATGGAATCTATCCAGATAATGGACCATGCCTTCTCTCCACACTCTCTTGCTGCAACCCAATGCAAAAATGCGCTAAACTTCTCAAAGGCAGAACATGCCACATCACATCCCATAGGCATGCAGTTGTCCACATAGTACTGTTCCTCAAATTTCATCCACAGGAGATCTCACTACCCTGGGTGCAGCAGCACTAGGCAAAAGGCTGGCTTGATATCTGCTTTCACCATGAGTGCCCCATGCCTGGCTTGTCATACTATCTCTACCGCCTTGTCAAATGATGTATACTGTACTGAGGTAAAGCATGGGTCAATGTAGACATTCACAGAGTCCCCCTCCAGGTAAAATAAATGATTAATCATGCAGTATTCCCCAGGGGCATGTTTGAGCACCAAGCCAACATACAAAACTCATAACCCTGGCATCAGCGGGGACAAGTATGGATTGCTAAATCTGCTTAAAGCAATTTCCTTCTACAGTTTTTTCCATACAACATCCAGGAGATCCCTGGCCACCTTGAGGTTTTCAGCTTCATATTCCCTGCCTGGACCATTACTTAGGATCCAGAAGGAGAATGAGAACCCCTCCTTTAGCAATGATGTCACCTGCCAGTTTGGGTACTGGGAGAGCCATGGCTTAAGCTGATCCACCTTTATTGACATGGGAAGGCCACCATCTTCCCAGGTGGCCCTGCCTGGCCCAAAAGGGAAGCTGGCCATTGTGACTCTCTGAGCTTTCCTGACCTTGTTTTTCCAACCTGCAGCACTGGAAGTTGTGCCCATTACACAGAGTTGCACAAGTTATCAATGTTTCCAATATGTTGCAATACAGTTTGCTGTTTGAGTATCATAAGGTGGCTAAATGTATGTACACTGTTATCTAACAAAAATCAAAATTCATAGCAGGATTTAAATTAATTACTTTGCAACTCCTGAGACTTTGAATATGGAAAATTGGGTTGTTGAGGATTGAACCAGGGACCATAGGCTAGCTACAACTGTCTAAGCAGTAATTCTGGAATGTAATGTGATGAGAACCCTATGGTCCTGAACTATAAGGTGGGCTTTACACACACATTCTGTGTAATTAGTTGGTTCATTACAATTTAATAGTATTTGGCTAGGAAGCTGATTAATTGGGGGGGGATTTGGCCATGGCTTTTGTTCTGACACTCTATGTCATCCCCTTCCCCGACCATGTGGTTGCTGGCGTCCCACCAATCCACTTCAACTAAATCCTTTGGGATTGTTTTTCCTTTTTTTTTTATTTATTTTGCTTTATTATTATTATTATTATCACAGTTGTAATACATGTATTGTGAAACATTGTACCGGCAGGCATGTACCAGATAACAGTAATTTAACATGTTAACACTAAACCCACGGTTCTATTGAGATACATTAGAGTAAGAAAACCTACTGCAATTAACTCTACAAATACAAATAATCAGACCCCTCCCAGCATCCACTACAGCACCTACATGCCATTTACCCTTAGGTTAACTAAACACCATTAAAAGGGAAGCCAAGATAACTAAGCCTAAATGATTATAGGATAGATCCAGTAATTAGGTCCTGGCCTGCCATGTGGTCATAGCAGCCTCCAACAGACCCCATTTGGAGTACAAACGCTAGACCTATTTAGCCATCCTGGCTATGTTTGACTCAATTGTATTGCCAACATTATTTATTTGTACCATTCTGTAGTTGTAGGTGTAAAGGCATCTTTCCAATGTCTCAGAATGACAGATTTTACTGTGGCCGATATTATAGCCATATACAGCTTGCTCTTTTCAGTCATCCCAAATTGAAAATTATTTAATAAACAGATTTCTGGAGTGAAAAAACCCTTCAATCCTATCACCCGTGGTAATGAGGTACTGATTGCTTTCCAAAAGGGCTATATCTTAGCACATTCCCATAACACGTGATAGATAGCACCCTTCATTGCTCCACATCTGTTACACGTCGGGGATGATAATTTACCCATTTTGTGGAGTTTCACTGGAGTGTAATACATGTCATGCAGGATAAAGAACTGCTAAAGTTTATACCTATCCTGTCTGACATATTTATGATTATGTGTCCAAATTCGCTTCCACAATTCCTTATCATCTGCCATTCTGAGTCTTTGTTTCCAGTAGTAACAAACACCAGAAGGAAGATTATCATCTAGCCTTTGCAATATATTATACATTCTAGAGATGGAGTGGGGTTGATCAGCTACTTTAAATAAAGATGATAGCTCAACCCTATTTATTACTTGTAATCCCCTTTTAACTAGGTGGGTCTTTATCGAGTCTGAGATTTGCCGATACTTGAAGATATGTCCTATTAATTTTGGGAATTTGGTGCAGGCAAGCTCGTATGGTATTATCTTCCCCTGAGGAGCCAAATCTTCTAGCCTTAGCCCAGCTAATGACCTCCAGAACTTAGTGGATATTGGAGCTCTCTGTATTAGAAAATGAGCATTTTGTATCAACGGCTGTTTAGGTGAATTCTGCCAATTTACCCTGAGAAGCCGTTGAGCCTGTTGGAGAGCTTTTAGCGACCATTCGATAGGTGTGCCTTTTAATGGCCTGGGGAGAAGTTTAACATTAAGATATGGGATCGCAGTTAATGACAGAGAATATTTAAGAGCTAAGTCTCTTTCAATAAAGATCCAGAGAGGAATGTACGACTGCAGTAACAATAATGCATTTGACTTATTCCATTGCACTATTTTGCTTACATGCAAAGCAATATAATATTTAAAGAAAGATGGAAGGGCAAGGCCTCCTTGCCTTTTCAAACCTGTGATTTTCTGATATGTTCTCCTTACTGCTTTCCCTTTCCATAGGAATACATTGATCATCTTCTGGAGACTCTCAAACCAGGATTTAGGCAGGTAACATCCCAGCATATTTAGGGGATAAAAAATCCTAGGTAGTACGTTCATTTTAACCTTTTCGATTCTGGCCCATAGTGATAGGGGCATTTGCTCCCATCTATTTAAATCCTGCTTAATGACTTTCACAAGATTGTGGAGATTCTCCTTGATCATTAAATTTATCCCTCTAGTGATCTTAACACCGAGATATGTCAACATTTTCGGTTCCCAGGACAAACCCTGTTCCCGTGCTATATTAGGGTAACATCCTCTATTCAGCGGGAAAAGCTTTATTTTGGATACATTGATTCTATAATTAGAGACCCTAGAAAATGTTTTAATTTCATGCATAATTACAGGTATGCTCCTCTCAGGTTCTTCCAAATGCAGAAGCAGGTCATCTGCGTAAGCAGAGATGAGGTATCTCCTATTACCTATTTTGATTCCCTTAATGTCGTGCAAGGCCATAAGCCTACAGATCAGGGGTTCAAGGTATAAATTAAACAGGAGTTGAGATAATGGGTAACCCTGTCTTGTACCACTTGTCAATGAGAAGGGGGCTGACAAAATCCCGTTGCACCATACCCGTGCTGTGGGAGCAGAATATAAAACCGGACCCAATTTAGAAACTCTTTAGGTAGCCCAAAGTTATCTAGAACTGCAAGAAAGTCCCAGGACACTCGGTCGAATGCCTTTTCGGCATCTAACACTAACAACGCCACTGGAAACTGTAAATCTTGGGCATGCACAATAAGATGGTGGATCTTATGTAAGTGATCACTGGATAATCTACCATTCATGAATCCTACCTGCACATCACTTATCAGAGTACTCATCAGTGGGGCAAGCCGATTAGCTAATATTTTGGTGAGGATTTTGATGTCGACATTCAACAACGATATAGGGTGGTAACTGTCAGGTAAGACGGGATTGCGTCCTGGTTTAGGGATAAGTGTGATAAGGGCTTCCAAAAAAATTGGATCCGAAATACCTTCTCTAAACCAGAGATTATATACCTTAGTTATGATGGGACACACTACATCTCGATATACCTTATAAAAGTTAGTGGATAGACCATCTTGTCCCGGGGATTTATCCCAGGCCAGTTGGGAGATTGCAAGTTTAACCTCAGACTCTTGAATTGGGAGTCCTAACTGGCTCACCTCAGAGTTTGTAGCCCTAACCACCGGTACCAAGCTTAAGAAATCCTGAATTTCATCAAGGGTAGGTCTTTCTGTTACCTCCATGGAATAGACCAGCTGAAAATATTCCCTAAAATATCAGCAATTTCCATCGGATCTCTCGCCTATGGCCTCTCCTCCATCTTTTTGTATTGCAACTATAAATCGGCTAGAGTCTAACTGCTTTAGTTTTAGCACCAGTATTTTCCTGCCCTTTCCCTGACTCCAAGAACTTTAGCTTGGTTCTGTGAAGTGCAAGCTCTGCCTTTTGCATCATCATTGCTGAGTATTGGGCTTGGAATTGGTGTAATTTGACCCAATCTGCCTCGGTGGAATGTCATAATATTGTTCTCTAGATCCCTGATCACATTTGTAATTTCCATTAAATGCATTTTAAACTTCCTAGCTTTAGTAGAGGATATCCGGACACATTCACTCCTAAGTGCACACTTAAGGCTACCAAACCACATCCATCTTGGGCCCAAGTTTAGATTACTATCTAGGAACTATGTAATAAAATTTCTCAGGTGTTCCAGAATAAAATGTGTCTGTAATAAATTGTTATTTAGTCTCCACAGAAAGTCCCGCCTGGTATTTTGTTTTGGTACCCACTGGATAGAAACCAGGAATGATCGGATATGACCCTGGCATGGATCCTAGCATCTATAATCGAGAGGAGTACCTCTGTGTTAATTAGAAAATAGTCAATTCTTGAACATGACTTATGTGGTGTGGAAAAAATGTATATTGCCTAGTTTCCCCATTAAGCAGCCTCCAAAAATCTATAAGGCCCAAACTATTCATTATTTCTCTCAGGGCTTTCTGAGCTGGGGAGAGTCCAGCACGTCTACTATCCGTTCTATCTAAATATAGATGGGGCGTAATATTCCAATCTCCACCTATTAATAACTTCATTGATGCAAAGTTGTTCAGGACATCCAATAGTTGTATAAAGAACTGTGGGGAATCTATATTAGGGCTATAAATGGAGCCGATGACCACCTTCTCAGAAGCTAAAGTTCCAGCCAGAAGGATATACCGTCCCTGCACATCCCATATTTCTCTTTCCAATTGAAAGGGAATCTTTTTGTGAAATAGGATAGCTACGCCACCTTTATTTGAGGAAATACCTGCACCAAAAGCTTGGCCCACCCAGTGTTTAGTAAATAACCTAATATCCTCTCTATAAAGATGTGTCTCTTGTAGACAAACTACATCACAGCTAAGCGTCAGTAAATGCTTCAACACTACTTGTAGTTTACATCTATCCTGGCGCTTTGATGTTCCAACTAACAAAATTAATACCTCTCCATCATTTTTCAGGAGTTAAAAGTACTATCCTTTACTTGCCTTCTTTAGCAAGGCTGCATAATGAAACATCACTTATGGTATCCCTACATAATGGCGTGTGGATGCTGTCCCACCCACTCCTCTAACCCCATCCAGTCTCTCCCCTTCAAGTCCACTAACATCCCCAGTTCTAAATGTAACTGCACTAATGCTAATTACGTCTTGTGATGAAAACTCCCAACCCAGATACATGACAGCCCGACCCCCACCCTCCCCAGTTTAATTAGTAAAGTACTAATTACAATAATCTGAACCTCAAAAGTATACGCTATCAATGAAACAGCATGCTATGTACTAGAAAGATCATCGTTAACAAAGCCTGAAAGACAACAATTGTCCGTTATTCTGTCACACATTATTGAAAAAAACGTATGTCTAAGCACTTTTCAGTTAGCAAGCATTGCATCCCCACATTCCTGTTACTTCTAGCAGGAGGTATTAGTGTTCATTATCTCCCGGACCAAAAACTGCTTACAACTATTATAACTAATCTTAAACAGACCCTAATAACCAAGAAAAAGCATCTTGTCTGGGTTAAGCACTGAGTCCTGTATTCCATTTTCCTGCCTGATTTTACATCACCTGCTAAGTTCCGTTAAGTTTTGTCCCGACAAGTTGCAATGCCGCACTGTAAAGATGCCGACAGCGCTCGCATATAATTAATCTCCGTATGGTACCTTCATATAATTACGACTTAAGGGTGATGGATTGGCTTTGGAGCGCCACAGTTCTTCTGATCTCACCCCCTTCCTTTGCAGTGAAACAGCTGGATTAATCGGCACTCCTGAGTGGTGAAGATTGCAGTCGGTAACCAATACTGCACTATACAATATGCCAGTCTACACTCAGATACGTACAGGCACGAACCCTCCTGATTTCAGCACTAGAATCAACCTTAATACATGACTTTGAGGTTTTAATATTTGTGGACAAACAGTTTCCTTTGAAGCCGTCCCTTGCAAGTGCCTGATTCACTCAAGTGATGGTCACCGGGGAATAGGCAGCCTTGTTACCTATCATGCAAATGTAACCAGATCCTGCAGAAAGCTCCCTGCATTAGTTCCATTAAGCCTTTTCTGTGCTGCCAACGAGTTGGTTTTTAATTACTTTAAGATTTATAGACCATCTGCATTCTGCAATCTTATAAATTAGAGAGAGCCAAATCAGATTTGTACATCACATAGTGGTGAGGTACAACTCTGGTTTCTATAGTCGGGATTCTAGCTTCTTTGTCCAATGTTAATTCGAATTTTTATTTTCAGGATTTGGAGATGCAGGATTTCCAGAGGAAGAGTATAGAATGGATCCTGATGTGCAGTGTACCCATTGGAAGGGAAACATCCGTCCTCAGCAGCTTGGTACGGTACTGAACAGCTAAAAGTCCGATATTTAGCCTCTGAATAAGTTCTATATCAGCAGCTGTTGTTCTAAACTGATTTCTCAGGGAAAGATCAAGTTCCTTTTTCTACCTTTACAATTGCCACATTCCATTCGCGTCTATGGTGAATGGCAAGCAATCGTGGGCGAGCATATTGGTGGGCAATATCCAAAATAAACACAATCCATTAAACCTTTATTGGCATGGCCGATGTGCTCACTTAAACAACTCTGGCAGGGCTTTTTTAAGTTCAACCTGTGCTACCTCCACCGATTCATAAGAGTGCCACTGTTCTTTGATCTTGGCTTGAAGCAGAGCCGGATACTTTACTCTGAACTGTATGCCCGCGGCGATCAGCTTAGAGAAAATGGGGTGCAGATTTTGTCTTTTAAGTCGCACAGAGTAAGGTAGGTCCTGAGTAAGCCTAATTTTCTTTCCTTCCCATGTGATTTCTTGTAGGGATTTGCTTTTGTTAAGTATGTGTTGTTTATCCACGTAATTCAGCAGTCTGCATATAATCGGTCTTGGCTGAGCACCGAGTAGGGGAGGAGGACTAAGCGATCTGTGGGCCCTCTTCACTATATAGTTACCACTACTGCATTGTCATTAAAAGGAAAAAACAGCACTGCTTTGTTTCCTGGGTGATCCACCAATGTCTTAATCAAACATTAATGATCCCAAAATTATGCTAAAGACAGTTGCCAGATTCAAACCCTGTCTGTGCATTACCCACTAAGCTATACTGCTAGTCCCAATTTTTCCATTGTACCAGTTGACCAGTTAGACCATGTGTTCCAAGCCCAGTTATAACAGTGAGTCTTAAAGTTGTCAGTGTAAACTAGGGCTGGTCGACAATTGTGGATTCCGCTTCCTTGAAAAATATTCGTAATTCCCCGATTTCAATGGAATTCCACCAGAGATTTTCCTTTGGCGAAATTCACACTTTCTGCAGAATTTTCACCTAATTTGTGGAATAATTAAGTGTACTGTGGAAAATATATAATGAACTGTGAAAAATATTTATTGCAGAAAAAAATGCTGTTCAGAGATGTAATTCGCAAAAAATGTATTCTGCGAGGTATGTAGTTATGTGATTTCATTAATTTAGGCAGGAATTAAATTTGCAAAGCATTGTTTCTTACCATTCCTGTCTCTTTCTTTGGTGATACTGTCCCTCTTGTCAAAAGTTAAATTTTATATGTTATAATTAAAAACTGTAATTTACTGTAATTTCATAAAACATTCTGTGGTACATCCTAAAAGTCAGCTGTTTGCTAACATTTTCTCCGGAACACACAAAACAATTCCTCAAGCAATGCTGTCATGATCTTTTCTTGATTAGGCAGGAGTCTATGGGTCAAAGGGTTCCATGTCATAATAGTGATCACAAAATAGCGATTGCTCTTATGGTGAGTGTATATCGCCAAAAAGCAAATTGGTATTATACATGATGGCAACCCAACATCCAACAACAACACCAAGTGTTTTTGCATAGGGACTGTGCCCCACTGCACTCCCTGACTATAGATTGCTGACTCCAGAGGGTGCATATCGGGGAGGGGTGACACTCCAGTTGTAGCACAAAAATAAAGGAGCCACAGGCAGGGCAAAATATTGTCTCTCAGTCCCCTGCCTCTAAACCTATAACCTGCTGCACCACAGCTAGCCACCCTCACTACCACACCACGTGGCTGGCTTGGCAGAAGCAGGCTCACCACTGTTCTACAAATCCCTACCAGATCCCTCCCCTCCCCTTACCCTCACTATTCCTTCGTTCTGGTTGCCCTTCCCTACACTCACTTTTGTGTAGGATTGCTACCCTTGTGGGGTAGCCCATTGGGATAGCGCTGAATATGAGTTGCCATTTTGATGGTCACTCTATTCAGTCACTATATCCACTGGATACCAGGTCAAAGTGTGAGTTTCTATAGCAACCTTCTCTCTCTCTCTCCCTCTCCCTCTCAAGAGACTGCTCCTCCTACTCTACTGGGCAGTTTAACAGCAGCTGTTGAAGAAGAAAGATCTGCTACTCTTTGCAACTTACTTTTGTAAATCAAAAAGCTATATTTCAAAGCACTTCGTGGCATTCCTTATTTATGAAAGTTTTTTGTGAAATCTCTTATGATGTTTGTAGTGTTTTTCTGCAATATAATTGTTAGCTTATTGATTTTAGATGTTTTGAGATATTTATTTGCACATTGGTGGGCGATGAGAGAAAATGAATCTTGTGGTGGCAGAAATGTGGAGACAAATATGTGTTCATCCTCAATCAGTGATGGTGATGGGCATGGAAGTTGTGCTGGCAGCCTCTGCTTAGTGTCAAATGTTCCCACAATTTGGGGGGGGGGTGCTCAGTCAGCTGGGGCCATCATCAGTATTGCTAGTTTTTGGGGGACAGGATTTAACTCTATACCAAAAGGAAGTAATGTCTATGTCAAACACAAAAATAATTCAGGCTAACCTGTGACAGTTGTGACAGCACTAATGATGGGCACAGGAGATGTGGGAGTACTTATGGAGGTGAATGCAGTTAAAGCAGCAGTAGTGACTAAAATAAGAGTTATTATCCGAACAATGAAAGAGGAATTCACAGTTTGCAGGATATTCTGAGGTTTGTGTAGGCCACTGCTTTTTTAGCTTTCTCTTTATAATCCCTTCCTGTCTCTCACACCTGTCTCCCTCAGGAACTCACAAGGCACACACAATGCCCTGTACACTACCTGTGATGGCCATCCTCTGTGTAGAGAGGTAGTCATGTGAAGTGGCATTTATAAAATAATTATTTGCCTCAAAAAGGCTTTTTTTAAACAACTGTATCCTGTCTGCAATCAGCATGCCACACATGTCATTAAAAGGAATCATCTTCAAGCTCTTAGAAGGGATTTGTTTTATTTTAAATGTATTTATTTATTTATTGTTTTATTAACTGGGTTGGTCCAAGGACCTTTTTCAGGCATGGCCCGGGCCAGAGACTGGCACATACAGAAACATTCTGAAAGGTCACAGTAAGGACAGGTAAATACACAGTGTTCTACAGAAACAAATAGCAGGCAGCCTAGATCTTATAGCTACACAGTGTTTGGCAGCAATAGCTGCAGCTTAGAGTTAACATTGACAGGTAAAGAGTAGTATTGAACAAAAAATATACATGCTATTTACAAATTATAATGTATGGGTACATTTACAATTTGCAGGTAGTAGGCAACAGACTCCTATGCAGGGTTCTGGCCAGCAAAGCCACTCCTTGGTAGGAAAAGAAAGAGATGGCAGGGGCAATGGAGCCCAGACAGATTGCACATGAGCACCAGTAGCCTGGGGACAGAACAGTTCATGGAGAACAGGAAGTGGGTTTTTAGTGCGGTATGTCAATTTAGTGGGGGGTCGATGGAATGCAGTGGGGGGAAGGGGGAGGTCATTTCAGAGGGAGGGCCCAGCAATGGAGAAGGACATTTGACCCATCCTGGTAGTAATATGTGGAAAGACAAGTTAGAGGTGGGACAAGTGGCACAGATTGCAGCTATGAGTTTTGGGGCAGACTAGATGAGATAACGGGGAGTACAAGGGGCAGTGGATGGCCTTCCCAATGGTCGGGCAAGTAAATAGGAGTGTTAGGCTTGAGTGGGAAGGGACTGGTAGAGAGAGCAGTGGTGCATGGAGAGAGGGGCGCAAAGGACAAAGTGGCAGATCTGGCCAGTCTGTGTGCCCTTAGACCTTAAAAGGCCTTGATAGCCACTAGACCCTGATGAGGTCTTCAATGCCAGCCTGTATTTCTTAATAAGACCTTAGCTCCCAAGCCTGGAAAAGGGTTTTTTTTTTTATAATGATTTTTCTCCTTCCTACCTGCATTAACTCAGTTATTTAAATGGCTCTCTAGTCTGCAAGCATTGATAATTAATGTAATAGCAGCCTGCATTCCCTTATCCCTGAAAAGTTTTTTTTTAAAGAGTTTTCTCCTGCCTGCCTGCCTACATGCCTCTAGTCCTTAAAAAGACTCTTGTTGGCTCCCAAACCCTGCAAAGGGCTTTTTAACATGAATCTGATGCTTGCTTGCCCTGATGCAGTAGGTCCTTATAATGATGTATCTCCTAGTCCACAAAAGAGTTTTTAACTATATATTATGCTGCACTGGTGAGGGGTCCCTGAAACTCCATATCAGTAGCCCTTAAAAGGATGTTTTGTGAGTACTGATTTAAAGCCCTTAAAGAGACATTTTTCTGTGTGCTGTCTGCTGCTCTAACAACCAATTCAGCTCCCCCCACAACATGTTCTGATGGGCTAAATAGCACTCACAGCAACACTTACTGGGGGAAAGATCAGTTGCCAGCAGCATCCAATTAATGCCTCCACTCCAGACTGTGATCTGATGCCTAGTGAAAGCACCTGTCATGTGACACCAGCTGCATGACTGAGTCCAGCACAATTCTCCAGCGCACAGACTTTGTCGTCACATGACAAGCTCTCCAACACACTGCTCTTCAGGTCCTGGTTTCTCCACTATATCTAAGGTAACTGCTCGATGAACTTAGTCATGCAATGCTAATGCTGCACCAACACAGATGGCACAGACATTTGTGGAGGGAGTGGGCTTGGGAGATGAAAAAAATAGGATTACAAAACAATAAAATGAAGATACAGTATGACTAATACCTCAGTTGCCCCAGTGAATGAGCTGAGGGTCTGTAAGTGTCTTTAGACAAAAGCGCTTGCCTTAGGACACGTAAGAATAGGAATTTTGCACCATGGCAGTGTCTCCTCTCAGCTGGAATTGTTTATCCTCACAGGTCTGTTACTGCATCCCACAGTATTCAAAATTACTCATATTTCACCATTGGTTAGTATATCTGTGTCTCATCCTGGTTCCACCAGTTTCTACTCCCAGTTTCACCAGTATCAGTTGCAGCGGTGTCACCTCCCAGTTATTCAGTCTCTCCTCCTAGTTACAGCAGCATCTCCATTTCTCCGTTTTGGTCCCAGGGTCCTAGTTACACCAGTTTTTTTACTTACTAAATAGGGTTTCTATAGGCAGATAGGTTAGCCTGTGTCTCACTAATTGGCCTTGTGCTATAGGTTGTCCGCTGATGCATGAGCCCAATGAGGAATCCAGAGAGCCTGAGGCTAGAGGACCCTGCTACCTTTGTGGACATACATGGGGTGAAAATGTCACAGGGTCCAGTGAAGGTCTTAAGGAAGTAGCCCAGGGCTTGGTTACCATCCCTGGCTTTATCAAGTGGGGTTCAGTTAGTCTGTTTCAGGTAAAGCATGAAAGCACCCAGAAGCCCAGGTCTCTCAGAAATTTAAATTTCACATAGTCCTAGTGTAAACAAAAACTGAGCATTTGAGGAGGCACCAGTTGGCAAAATATCCTAGAATTTAAAGCTGTGTTTGTCCTATGTGTAAATATGCCTCAAATTCAATTTACAGAGTAATAACCGTATTGTGCATTGTACTCAGTCTTAGCAAAGGGTAGACCACATGGCATTGGTGTTCATAACTCTTGTTCATCATTTTGGCCCCCCCCACTGACCACATGACGGCCGGTGTCTGACTGACTTGAGTGTCAAAACTCCATTTCCACTTTTTTTAAGTTCCCCACTTTCCCCGTGGCCTCTTTTCAGTGGTGTTTATCAGCCAGGGCTCCAGAAGTTCAGGTAAGCATAACTCATGGAACCAAATGTGTGGCATAAACAGCATTGTGTGTATACTTCTGCAGTAGCAACATCTGGATAAAATTCCAGACCCCCCCTCAGTGCCTTGTTCCCGGTTCAACCTATCTACGGCCTGCTGCATGGCCACAAAGTAAGAGAAGGGCAACCACTGAGCCATCTTGAGAATGGGACAGCCAAGATCAGCTTCAAAGTACCAGAGACGCAACAAGCTGCTAGTTAATTTGAGAAACCCACACACCTGAAACATGCTTTTGCTCCATACAGTCCTCAGGTACCCAAGTCTTTTTTGTCAGCTGACTAACCCAAGGTGATCCTTGTGAGCTGCTTTCTTGACCTGGCCTTGTGTCCTTGTTAGCTCTGTGCTGACCCATCTCTCTGCCCATGGCTTTCCCTCTACTGTCATGGAACTGGGACAGGTAGTCACTTCAAGTCCCGATTCCAGAACTTCAGTGAAGTGCTGTAATATATACAATTTCTTTTAATTAAAAAAAACAGCAGTCTCACTAGCAAATCCTTTTACATTGAAGCCAGTATCTCATACCTATACTGTATATGCCTGGATGCCTGGCCATCTGCTGGACAGGAATCTTCTGCCAGAGAGAAGCCTTCTCTATCCTCTGGTGGGAGCAAAAAGAGTGAGGGGAGAGCCCCATGGCTTGCATCATTTTAATTCCTCAGCCTCCTCCCTCCTGCACATAGCACCCACCCTAAGGGAGGCCTTTATGGTCGCACCCAGCCATGGAAGTGCGGGTCTCTAGCCAGCTGCTGCTTCCAGGTGGTGGGACCTTACCTCTCCTGTCCATCAGGTGTCTGATGGAGGGGCCTCTGACAATGGTTTGTCTACTGCAATTCTGTGGCAGACTTATTTATTACTCAAATATCTTAAATTAACATGATCTGAAAAAGTCTATAATTATTCAGTGCTAAAAGGCCTGCAATATGGTTTCCTGGAAATATCTATTTAACGAGCTTTATGTGTATAGTTTTCAATCTGAATTTATGAAGTGAATAAAAATTCTATATCATAAGAGCAGTGAAAACTGATTTATCAAGTTGTGTCATTTCTCAAAATTTCTTCAAAAGTATAGGTGCACATTGTATTGTATTCTATGTACTAATGTACCACTGTCTGTCAAAATCTTGTTGCATATGTATTGAACTGTTCTTGTCATTCTACCTCACCCATGTAACCCTCCCCAGGCGCATCTGGAATCGAGCGGTACTCCGCTCAGTATGCCTTCCTGGTAAATCTCTTAAATAAATAAATAAATAAATAAATAAAACATCAGGGAGTCCTCTGTCTCTTGTGATTTAAATCTGTAATTCACTCAGTAGTTAGAAAAAGTCACACTTACTCATAAATTAAGGCTATTAAAATAAGAGATGTAAATTACTTCTATAAATTGTCTGGGGTTAACTTTCAGTTGATTTCAGATCCTGTCTTTTCTATCGCACTTATTAGATCTGCAGTGGGCAGACCCCTGCAGACCTCCTGCCATCAAAAAAATACTCAGCCACATTCCTTTCTGACCGAATGACACACTGGAGTTCCACCACAGTCTCTTCCACCAGAGGAGAATAACTGTGCTGTGTGTATTCACTGCAGCAGTCCCACAGAGTGCACTATTTTTTCTGTCTGTGGGATGGGCAAGGTTTCCCATGTCCCTTCCTCTGTTTTTCTCTCTCTCTCTCTTTGTGTCCAACACTGTGTTAAAGCGCTCAATAAGCTGTCTGTTTTTTTTTCCTTCCCACACCTCCAAAACATAACAGTGACACTGGGGTGCCCAATCCTGCAGTGTCACGATGAGGAATCAGCTGTGTTTCTTTTTTCTTGTTTTAACACCCCCGCCCTCCACTACAGTGCATGCATGGTTATTTCTTTTCTTTTCATTTCTAAATATATATATTTTCATCTTGCCCACCCATTCCTCCCTCTGAGCACCTACCACCCTACACTCCCCCAGAAACATAACAGTGTCACTGGGGTGCCCAATCCCCCAGTTTACTGACCTCTGTGTTTTTAATTTTTGCTTCAGCAACCCCCCCACCCCCACTACCATGCATGCATGGTTATTTATTTTCTTTTTTAAATATATGTATTTCTCTCCCAACCACCTGACCTTCCCTTTCAGTAAACACCCTCCCATAAACATGTCAGTAACTCTGGGGTGTCCAATCCCAGTGTCCTAATGAGCAATCCTCTGTCAATTTTTTTCCCCTCAAGTCCTGTAAAAAAACTGTCCATCAATGTCCTTTGCAGGTGCAACTGCCCCCACCCATCACTCCCACTCAGCACCTACTACCCCACCACCTCCCCAAGCCCTTACTTACCCATCGGGGTCCAACACCGTAATCCTTCTGGATTGCAGACACAGCTTCACTGTTCCAAGCTGGACCATGAACTGAAGAAACAGATATGCAGTTCAATGTTTTTCAGTGGTGTCTTGAACTTTGTGGCATAACTTGGGCAGTATTGCATATTTTTGGCCCACATTTTCAACGTGCCTTTTTTTGGGAACCCACTTCATGAAGAATTGCACTGACATTAGGGAAATCTGTCATGAAAGGTGATTTTGTGGTCCCTGTGTGAAATCACCTTTCAGGCAGGAGTTCAAAATTTTCTCTGCCCTTGTTTTATGAGATGGGGTCTTAAGAAGGCTATGTTGAAAATGTGATGTAAGAATATTAAAAACAACAAACATATGAGCCTACATTGAATTTTGCAAAAGTAAGCTCGTAACTTTGGAAATGTTTCAATATTGTTACCCCAAATGTACAACAAAACCATATTTCTACAGTGCCTAATGAATGTGACAGCTGTCATTTTTCAAATTCTGGCCAAAATGATTTTTTTTTACATTGCAAAAGGTGATTTTGCAGTCCCAGCACAAAATCAACTTTTGGATAGGAGTTGGAAATGTTTTCTGCTCTTGGTCATGAGGCAGGATAATAAAAATGCTATGTTATAAATTTGGTGTAAAAATATATAAAAAAAAAAGTTATGATTGTACATTACATGTTACGAATGCAGGCTTGTAACTTTGGTAATTTTCATATTTTTAACCCAAATTTACAACATAGCCATTTCTTTACAGCACTGCATGAATGTGACAGCTGTCATTTTTCAAATCCTGCCCCAAATGTATTTTTCTATCCCGAAAGATGATTTCACAGTCCCTGTGTGAAATCACCTTTCAGACAGGAGTTTAACATTTTCTCTGCACTTCTTTATGAGGTGGGATCATAAAAAGGCAATGTTGACACTCTGTAGCAAAAATATAACAACATATTAAAGTTATGAGCCTTCATTCAGATTTACACACACAGGTTCCTAATTTTGGTAAGACCTCAGTTGTAGCCCTAGGGTCTGTGGCCAGATTCTGTTTTAAAGCTAGGCATGAATTTAGTATATTTACAGGGTGCATTGTTAATACTGTAAGTTGTAAGCCCAAATATTGTCTTTGAATCATTGGTGTCATAAAAGAGATTTTTTCAGCTTAGCAAATAAGATGGTTTATCTCTCAATGGACCTACCTGATTTGTGTATTCAAAGACTAAAACACTCCTCAGACTGGCTAAATACTAATTTGAAAACAAAAATGATAAAGAGGTGAATAACATCACCCAGAAAAGTGGAACTAACTCCCTTTGAAATTTTGGGGACTAAACTTGACTACTGAAATGAATGTCTTCCAAAATCTTACATACTCTAATGATTCCTGAACCTATACTGAAAAATGATTGGCAGAGCTATACAGGATAATATCTAAACTTCTGTTGTCACATAAAATGTCCTGCTCTGCTTTTAAAAAGCTAGTCATACCACTGAGTGATGTTTTCATCGTATACTTACTGTGCAGAATGTAATGAATCACTCAGGGGTTCAAGTCAAAATAGGCATATACTCCCCTCAGTGGTTAACCATAATAAAATAGACAGCTGCTTAAAAGGTGTTGTTTTGGGACCATTCTTTTTCCAACAATTCCCCAGTTATTAAATAATATTATTACTGATGTATCATACAATACTGGGTATTTATGCTACACCATTCTCATTGTACTTCTTAATAAATAAAACAAAATCAAGTATTATGGGTTAGTTACAACTTTACAATAGATAATGGGCTATTTAAAATGAATTGTTAGCAAAAAAATAAAATAAATTTGAACTCTTTTGCAAATTTTGTTCAATGGCTGCTTTAAATCTTTTTCGGTTTACAAGATAAATACCACCTTCCATTACTTGATATTTGTTTCCTTCTTGCATTTGTAAATGCCATTCAAAATGCAGGAGGAATCATAGATTTTCATAATGAAGGGAATCCAAAGTCTAGAAATCTTTTAAATGTCACACACATTTCACACCACACAATGTCTATTATATATAAGTATTTATTAATTAATCTCAGATGTAATGCATGATAAGGCACGTGATAGAACACAGAACTGGGCAGCAATGTTACAAATTGACCCTAGGAAAGAATGTAATTAATTTTCACCTGCATATTCTCAGTGGATACACATATAATTACCCAATAAAATTTCCCTGCAATTTACTACTCATTTATTGTTATAAAATTTGCTTATGAGGCATGTAAGTGATCTGGATGAATTACATCACATGCTGCTGGTTTGTCAGAAAACACAGTCTCTGTGAATGTCTATAAAATATGTTTGCTATGAAACTCCCTTCATACATAATCTGTTTGCTAGTGATGTGTCTGAAGGCATTAATTGTAGCAAAGCATGCCAGTATGCAGCATGTAATACAATGGTGCTGATCTCAGTTGTAGCCAGAAAACTCATACTTACTTTGTGGTTAGACAAGCATTCTTTAACCCTTACTGAAAGGAACATAGCTATGTTAGAAACCCTAAAACTAGTGATAATGGCACTGATTCACAGTAATTATTTTTAAGAACTTTCAGGCCAAGTGGATAATTATATACATTACAGCATTATCTGGTTGTACTTGCAGTTGATTATATGAATCTTCTGTAGATGAGTTTAGGGTATATTCTTTTACAAACTCATTATATCTACTGTACTTTACTTCGTAATCTATTAGTGAAAATGTTCTGAAACATTTCCTCCAGTTATCTATGCTTGGATCCCTCCACATTATTTTTTTTATTTTTTTTTTCTGTTTTGTGGCAATTTATGTTTTGATTAATTTAATTTGGGCATTATGATATTTATTTATTTATTTATTTATTTATTTAAATTTTAAGCCCTCAGAACAGAGGTCTCTTTTCAGGGTGACCTAGATTAGTTACATGAAGCAATGAGTTACGTACATTGGACAAGATACAGTAGTTAGGATTGTTACATACATACATTGGAGTGACAGTAATTACAGTTGACTTTAAGATTTATACATATGGCACAATACATTGGGGTAACAATAGTCACAGTAGACACATTCGTAGAAATAAGCATGGATTACAGTGGTCACAGTTGAGACCTATATAGGAAAGAGAATGGGGGGGTCTAACGATTACAGCCACAGAGGCTAAGTTCAAGGAGATAAACTTGGAGGCCCAACTTGAAGCCTTGGAGAGAAAGCCTATTGATCAGGTTTGCTGGGAGTGTGTTCCATAAGTGTGGGTCAGATTATTTAAAGGAATGCTTGCCTGAGTTGATGCTTATCCATGGGATGTCCAGGGGACAGCCAGCTGAGGATCTCATATCACAGCAGTGTCTCTTGGGATGAGCAGGCTATGCAAGTGAGGAGGAGGGCCAGTGGTGGAGAATTTGTGGGTCAAGCAGATAAGGAGTAGGCCAATTTGTGCTGTAAGGGAGGCTAGTGGAAGTCTTCTAGGACCTCACAGTGGTGCCTCATGGGGGGTCATTGGTGGCAAAATGTGCCACTCTATGGTAGCACACAGAGAGTTTGCGTAGTTCCTCTTCTCTAAGGGACTGGAGGAGGGGGGCCTATATAGCAGGATGGGGAGCAAGGTGCAATTGACGATAGCTCACCGAGCATCATCAGAAAGAGAATGTCCCAGATGGTAGAGGAGTCAATCCTCTGGTGGATGGTCTTAGTTAGAGAGTCAATGTGAGGTTTGTAGGACAGCTCCTGGTCAAGGAGGATTCCAAGGTATTTGATCCTATCAAGGACCTCAACTCTCTTCCCCTGGGCTGTTTGGAGTTAAAGCAAGTCACATCTGACAATGCCCAGACATCTAGTTCCAAACAGGACAGCTTTTGTCTTCTCCTCATTCAGTACTAAGGAGTTGGTAGAGAATCACGCCTTGAGTGCAGAAAGGCTAGCTTGCAATTTAGCAGTGATAACCCTAGGTAGCGGGTCACTGCAGTAGACAACAGTGTCGTCTGCATAGAGGATGAGCTTTCTCAGCTCACAAAACCTCTCAATGTCATTGACAAAGAGGGTGAAGAGCAGGGGGCCCAGTATAGAGCCCTGAGGTACCCGAGAGACCACTTGTTGGGTACTAGATTAGATTCCTCTCCAGTGAACTTTTTGGCTTCTACTGAGTAGGTAGCTCTTAAACCAGGAGAGGGAGAGCCTGTCTAGTCCAAGGAGGTAGAGTTTGGAGAGAAGAAGTTTATGGCAGACGAGGTCAAAGGCCTTAGACAGGTCAATAAATAGAGCTCCCATCTGAGAGCCCCATCCATAGCATCGAGGACATTAAACATGAGCTGGATAAGGGCCGTGTCTGACCCATGGCCTTTCCTAAAGCCATGTTGTGTGTCGGCTAGGAGAGAGTGCCTCTCGAGGTAGTCTTGCAGTTGGTTATAGACCAATCTCTCCTGCACCTTCCTGAGGGGACAGAGAATGGAGATGGGCCTATAGTTCCCCACTTTGTCCCGGGGCCCTTTGATGATTTTATTGCATTAAATTTCAGTGGATGGTTGCTAGTTACTTTACAAAATGTAACAGAGAAAATAAAATCAAGAAATACAAAGTATACATAAAAGTTGCATCTCAGTTTTTCTGTCTTGGGCAGCATTTCCCATTGCCTAAAATTGCTTCAGCAACTGTGATAAGCATGCTGCAGCAATTTCACTCACTTCAGTATTAATTTAATTAAAGTACATTGAGGTGCCTTGAGGTATACTGTAGTAAAGGGCAATGTTTTCATTACTGCCACTGTAAACTGAAAAATAAAGTAAAACATGATTTTGGTTCTTCCTAATAGAGTACCACTGGTATCTTCCATGTAGATGACACAAACTTTTTGGGGAATGAAGATGAGCGAATATGAACTCTACTTTCAGTTAACATGCAGAAATCTGGTGTTGCTAAACCGGATGAAGCAAGTCTGATGAAACTGAATTGCAGTGGAGTGATGGAGGGTCATAAGGAAGGGTTAAAGGAGGGGTGGAGGTGGAGAGGAAGGTAGCTAGGAGGAGGCACAGGTAATGAAGTAGGAGTTGTATACAGAAACCACAGAAGTTGGGTCAGAGATGAGGTAATCACCAACCTTGAGGATTGGGGAGGGATGGCTGGGGGGGGGAGGTCATGGATGACCTTCCAGAATTTGGAAGGGTGACAAAGACTGTTCTGGAAAGACAAGGAAAGGACTTAGCATTTTCAAGCCTGGTGGCTCTGATACAAGTATTCTTACAGGCTTGGTATCTGTTCAGATCAATCAGTGCACCAGTGGACTGTAAGTCTTCCATGACAGGTCACGTGCACAGAGGCAGGCCAAAGATTTGGCTGAGATTTAGGGCAGATGAGAGCCTTGGACCCTAGATTTCCACGGGGGGCATGCAGATCCCAGATTGATAATAATTTTGAGTGAAAGCATTCTAGTGCTGAGCTGATGTTACTGGCATTAGAGATAGAGGGCCAGTCAGTGGATAGCAAGCTTGCATATAATAAGGATAGGTCCAATGACCTGAAGTATCTGATCTTGATAATTTTTGGAGGGACTCTGGGGTTGTGAATGTTGTGCACACAGTAGACCATATTGTGGTCAACTGAGTGCATCAGGGAAAGTGACTGCATCAATGATGTATTGCAGATGATTTGTGAGTATCCAGTCCAGTAGCGAATGGTTCAGGGATTTGTAATTGTGAAGGGTAGGAATTGAAATAAGTTGTGTGGGATTTAATATTTTGGTAAAGTTAAGAGAGGGAGTGTGAAAGCCAATTAATAAGAACCTGGTTACATTGCTTTCTCTTGCTAATTCAATCTGGCAATGTTGAAAGCAACCCTGGTCCTTTAGCAAACGATATGGCAGATAGTGATTTTTTTTGCAGCATTCATATGGCCTCAAAATTATGCATTTTAATGTATTAAGCTTAACATCTAAATTTCATGAGGTGGAGTCATGGATTAGTTTATATAATCCAGATGTTCTGGCACTGACTGAAACCTGGTTAACCTTACCTGTTCTTGATACTGAACTTTGTATACCTGCTTATAAACTTTTTAGAAAGGATCGTGTCACTGGTAGAGGGGGTGGGGTTTTGTTTTATGTTAAAGAATATTTAATGGTAAATGAGACCACTATATTTAACAGTAATTTGGAATATTGTGAACATATTACTATTCAGTTATTGTTGGGATTTGTTAAAAAATTAACTATTTGTTGTGTATATCTTCCACCTAATGGTAGCAAATCAGGCTTACAAGAACTTGTAAATGCTTTGAATACTGGGGTTTCTACAGAGTTGATACTACTGGGGGATTTTAATTTAAATTGGATGGGTTCAGATATAACAAAATTAAATACGGTCTTGTCTCAGACTGGTTTACAACAAATTATTACTTTGCCCACTCGACACAATAATAGATCAGGTAATCACACATTGCTGGACTGGATATTAACAAATAGACCTATTAACATGATAAAATGTGGTTTGACCTCTGATTCGTTAAGTGATCATCATCCAGTCTTCTGTATTTGGAAACATGGGGGACTGAAGAAGTCTAAGCCAATTATAAGGATTTCGAGATCTTTTTCTAAATTTGATGTACATTCTTTTTGTACAGAGTTGGGTAAAATAGATTGGTCTTTTTTATATTCTATCCCTGATGTGGATTCTGCATTGCATTTTTTCATTACTGAGTTTACACATGTTTTGGACCAGTTAGCTCCCCTTGTTAAAAGAAGGGTCCGAGGGAAAACTTATGGGTGGTTAACACCTCCTTTGATTAAACTTATGAGACAACGAGACAAGGCCTGGAAAACGTATAAAATGAACCATTCTGCTTCTGGTTATCATGCGTATAGGACTTTAAGGAACCAATGTAAGGCTAAGATAAGGAAGGCTAAAACAGACTATATTCGTCATAAACAATGTGAAGGGTTATCTAACGCTACTACTTTTTGGAAAACAATTATAATTTCATAAGGTCTAATGTTTTTCAACCAGGTTCAATGAGGTTGAACGGTGACCTGTTGTCTTGTCCACTGAAGATAGCTAATAAGTTTAATTTGAAATTTACTGCATTGCCTGATTCCTTTAGTGACCAGTCCAAGGTGAACTACTTGGGATTGACTGAAGATTTTACAGTTAATCCTAAACTGTATAGGACTACTACTCCGAAGGAGGTAGAGATTGTTGCGTTGTATTAAGAGGGACAGCTCAGCTGGTTCTGATGGCTTATGTCCTAGTTTATTGGCGGATGCTGCCTCGGTTATAGCACTTCCAGTTAGTATTATTTTCAACTTGTCTTTTGTTACAGGTACTATACCTAATATATGGAAACATACTTTGGTCACTCCTATATTTAAATCTGGTTTACAACATGAGTTTTGTAACTACAGACCTATTTCTATCTTGTCTGCTTTAGCTAAAGTTCAGGAAAGAATAGTTTATAATCAGTTGATTGGGTATGTGGATCGCTTTGGATTATTATCTCAGAACCAACATGGTTTTAGAAAGGGAAGGAGTACTGAGACTGCCTTGGTCGAGTTCACGAAGCGGTACTTAATGGCATGGATAAAGGGTGTCTGACAGGTGCCGTGTTCGTGGACTTGACCAAGGCATTCAATCAGTTGATCACCAATTGTTGATTTCTAGACTTGAGTCATTGGGAGTTGGTGAGTCTTTCTTGGACTGGACGAGGTTATTTAACAAATAGGTTTCAAAGGGTTAAATATAGGGTGCTGTATCAGACTCTGTAATGATTAAGTGTGAGGGTTCCACAAGGTTCTATTTTGGGGCCACTTTTGTTTTCTTTGTTTTTGCTCAACTAGTAAGTGTGATTAATAATGCTTCTCTAACACTTTACGCTGTGATGCAGTAATTTATCGCATGAGGTTTGTCATTTGGAGATCTAGGTGTTTCTTTAACAGAGGAAATGTGCAATTTCAGTCTTCATATAGGCCTGTAAATTACTCTTAAACAAATCTAAGACAAAGGTGATGGTTTCTGGTACCCCACCTAGACTGAGATCTGAGGTTGGTACTTTGGAAGTTAAATCTCTTGATGGATTACTGTTTGACTATGTTGATACATTTCAATATCTTGGGGTATTACTAGATTCTCATTTTTTGAGGGTTACCTCAAGAATACATTGTAAATTAGGTTCTTTGTACAGAATCCGTTCATTTCTTATTCCTGAGTCTAGGCTGGTTATTTCAAATTGCTGCTTACTTCCTATTGTGAACTATGCAGCTATGATTACTGACACTGCTTCTGTGACAGTGATTTCAAAGAAATCCACTTTACTTCACTTGATAGCTAAGTTTGCTTTAAATTGTTCTAAGTCATCTCATCATTGTGTGATTTTGAAAAAATGGGCTGGTTACGGTTTCATTAAATTTCCAATACTGTGTGGCCAAGTTCATATATAAAGTCATGGACTCTGGAATTCCACATAGTGTTTCAAAGTTTTGAGACCATATATTGATGGTCATTATTCTAGACATAGGTCAGACAGTAGGTTTCTGAGATTCCTTTTATGAAATCTAAAAGTGGACAAAGATCCTTTGCTTATATTGCTCCATTTATTTGGAATGAAATTCCTCAAGATATTAAGTGGTTGTGTTCTGTCAAAAGTTTGCCAATGCATTAAGGATGTATTTGAATCTCAATTTAATTGTAACTGTTTTTATGAATTTTTTTATGAATTTTATACGTAACAAAGACATTTTTGTCTGCAATTTGCTGCATTGTATATGTATGTTTGATTATGTATTGTCTGTATGCAATATATGTGGGTCGCACCTGTAAAGGAACTTGTTTCCAGTGTGCTTACCGATTAAGCGAATAAACAAACAAACAATATGGAAGTTACCAAGGATGAGAAGTTCACCTGAGGAGGCATCAGAAGAAACAGTGTTTATGAGCTCTGTAATACATAAAGAAGACAGCCCTGGGCAGCAATAGATGCCAGTCACAAAGATGGGAATGGAGAAAGGCAACAGTATCTGGCAAGATCAGGTGGGGTAACATTAAAAAAGAGGTTGCTGGATTGTAAAGCTGAAGAACCATTAAGTTGCTGCCACACTTTTTGATATTTTCCTGTACTTGTTTTTTAATGTTACTCTTTTTTCATAATCAGTTTTGCTTTATATTGTATAAATTTTATTTTTAAATTGTTTGTGAACTATTTACTGGACTTACTGAGTGTTATTATTACATATTTTGTACTGTACTTTGAAACTGTGGGACCTCATAAATGAGCCTTGGCTCAGTCGAGTTTATCCTTTGTTCATATTTGATAGGAATAAACACATTTACTACTACAACTACTACTATGACTACTACCACCACTACATGTACAACAGATTACACTGGTGTGCCATACTACGGGGTAATATATGTGAAATATTCTTATAGATTCCAATTTCAGTTAAAATGAAAGTCTTTGACTTATTCTTGGATGTATGCAACACTTGTATCTCTGTTCTGTATCTACTAGGTAATTCATATAATATGCTAAAGTAACTAAGTTTCCTCCAATGGCAACTGTCAACTCCATTTAAGCATTCTCCATATGTTGTCTGGATTACTTTTATGGACATAGATCTTAATCAGATTAGATCTACTGACCTACTTCCATATGCCTTCTGAAATGCTTTTGGAGAACCATTTCCTATACAAATCTCTGCCTGTAGACACTTAATGTACCCCTAATAGTTCAGCTATAGATCAGCCAAGACATTGCATCTTTAGAGGTTACAAAATATTAATGGACATACTATTTTAACTGTGCTTCCTTAAAACAGCTTCCTTAATTCTGTTCCGTTTCACTAAGGCAACAGAGTTGTGCAGAAGTATATCCAGTAAAACACTGTAGCACAATCCTATACATATCAATGTTTCCATTTTGCTACACTATAGCACATACCAGCAAGAGAAACCTACTGTACTTAATATGTTGTCTTTCAACTAATACAGCTCTTGCTTCAGCCTCTTAACAAGACAAACAAAAACAGTACTTTTTCAACAGTTCTCCCAAATTATTTCATATTTAGGTATGAATCGCCTTAGCTAACTCTAATAAAAAGAATGTATAAGCTCTTTCCTGCCCCAGTTGCCATCGCCTCTGTGATGAGCAGCAAGAGACAGTGGCTTAGCATCTTTATTTATGGGATGCTATGTAGTCATAGCAACCATGCTAGCATGCAAAAAAAGTTGTACATGTTCAGTGTGTTAAATATTTGTCTTAGATTTCTAGTGCATGATGGTGCTGACAGCTCTACAATGTTCAAAGCACAGTTGCATTGATTTGGTCTTAATTTCTTAGGGGTATCTATGTTTTTAATAAATGGCAGTGCTCACACTATTGTTACATCTGTTCTCCTTTCATGTTATATCCAAATTCAATGTTGTGATTAATCTTTCTTTCTTTCTTTCTTTCTTTCTTTCTTTCTTTCTTTCTTTCTTTCTTTCTTTCTTTCTTTCTTTCTTTCTTTCTTCCCAGAATCATTTTATTGCAAGAGATTACAGTATGGGTTAAATCTTTATGTTTACATACCTATAATCAACTGCCTGTATTGTGTTATTGACTCCCACGCTCCACTCCTACCTCCACTATGCTTTAACATACTAATCTTATACCAAGCCCAAATCTGAACAAAGTATCCAAAATCAAAGATCGAGGACTTCAAAGTGTCTGTCCTCATTCTATATATCCAAGTGCCCTACAGTACAAGGACACATAATTCTTACAGCAAAAGTTAATGGATCCTACAATGGACCCTGGTACTGTCATAATCTACTATCAACTCCCAATTTTAAATACACCTGTGGGTAATGAAATTCGTAAAAAAGGAAAATAAGGTAATGTGTGGGACCATATTCATCCTAATAACACCCAATTCCATCAGCCTATTATACTATACCTAGGTTAAGTCTCTTGAAAAAGTGATCAAGCACAGGAGCATGAAACACTGATATGCTAGCAATAGGTCTATGTCATAACAACAATCACGAAATAGCGATCGCCGTTTGGGTGAGTGTACATCACCAAAAATAAACAACGGAGATGTACACTCAAAGCAACTACAAAACTAGTGATGGTTCTCTGTGCTTTGCCCCCCTACTTAAAGATTCTCAACTCCGGGAGGGGTGTATGTCAGGGGAGGTGTAAACCCTAAAAAAAATAATAAAAAAACAGACTCAATGCAAAAAGCAATTGTGCCCCAGAACCAAACCTTGCACCATCCCAACCCCAGCCTGCCACCCTGCCCACCATGCCACTCAGCCAGCGAAGCAGCCGACCAGTGCAGTACACCCCACATACCATTCCTACCCTTCCACCCATCATGCAATGCTGCCCCCCATGTACGTTTGTATACATAGCGACATCCTGTCACAATATTCATCTACCCCCATATGCAGTTGCTACCCTGACAGGTAGCCCAGAATACAGGTGCTATGATTGAGTCACCCTTTTTGTAGTCACTCAGTCATGATCTCCGTGTTCACCAATTGTGTTATTGAGCCTGTGTCATATATGAAATGCAAGATAAAATAAAAAGAATTCTCAACCTGTGAGTGACTCAATATTACTCCACTAAGTGACTTGACGTATTTTGAGGTTGTGGAAGAGATCACTATCTCTGATTTTTTTCTGTTTGCAGGTTGGGAGGGCCCAGCTGGTTGTGGTGTGAATAATTTTGGTTACACCTGGAATCAACTGAAATCAGATTTTCTAGCCATATGATTAAAGTCATTTAAGTATAAGTCCAACTCATAACTGTAATAATATTACAATAAAATGATAGAACTCTTGCATCAGAAAACAGAACATCCTCTTCATCATCATCCTCTTTCTCTTCCTCCTCCTCCTCCTCCATCCAGCATCATAAATCACATTTTACTCAACATGCATTACTACTGTGTGTAGGTGACACCACCTTTTTGATTGATCGATTTAAAATTTGATAACCGGGAAAGGCCCAGGGGGATGGGAAAATAGAGCTACAATACTGCAAAAGACAAATAAGGATTCAAAATGCAGCATACAAAGAGTACATTTCCCAGACAGTAAAATCTGAAATGGAGTGACCGGTCATTACAAAGTAAAGAAGCAAGTTGTGGTAGCAACAAAACTTCCCTATTTACACACTGCACAGATTTTAAGTAGAACTGGTATCCATCATTATAGGAGGTAGTGCACCTCAATTCCAGCTTAGGTAATTGCCTGTATACAATAAGGTACTGCTGTTTATTTTCCTCCTTATAATATGATATATCATGTTTTTGTGAACATCACAACACCAGCTGCCTGTTTCAGTGTCATCATAGCCTCCTGTGCACATTGGCATGGACAATTGCCTGTCCACCTTGAAACACAATAGATAGTGTTATTTCTTATCAGCTTCATGACTCATCATGAGTGCATTCAGAAATAATGTTTCCTTTTAAAACAAAACAACCACATTCAAAGATGTTCCCTGGTGTTTCAAATTCTCTTTTGCCTGAAGCACTCAAAAAAGTTTCCAAGTTTGTTTACCAGCACAAGTACATTCTTAAATATGAAGAAACATTATTAGAAAAAAAATGTTCCTATTGTGTCATGGCCAGTTAAGAATATATACAGGATGGAAGCAAGAAAATTAGCCCCCAAATTAAAGTCATCAGCATCATTCAAGGTGCTTTACATATACAGCTGTCTGTCTTTGGTTATTGTGTTTTATTTTTATTAACATCTTTGTCATTCCACATGCACTTTTAAATTGTTTGACTAGTTTTCTGGCAAGCTTTATTTTTATTCAGATTTTTCAGTTATTTGTGTCCTGAGCTGAAACTGCAACTTTAAAAGGAGATATAACAAAAAGAAGCTGTGCAGCCTATACATTTCATTATTTTGCTATATCTACAACCACATTCTCCATCTATCAAAATGTTTTAGGAAAATGACATACCATTGTAATGGTTTCATGCATTAAAAACAAACTTTTTCCACATTTTGTGGTATACTATTTCAAAAGATTGTTATAGTGTTGCTAATGTATTCTTTAGTTTTGCATTTGTAGAAATAAAATAAGCAAACATCATTACAAATGATGAGCCCTTGTTTCACTTTATGTTTCACACTCATGTTGGTACCTGAAACATTGATGTTATAATTACATAAAACAGTCTGACCACTGGTAGATTTGTTCCGTAAGAGGATAAAGTCTCTCCATGTAAATTAAACACAAGCATGGCAACCCATGTGTTTTGCTGTAATTTTAAATGTTTAGATGACCAACATATACTGGGAATAATATGTTGAATTTGACATGGGGTTGCTGAAACTCCAGGGAATGTTTTGAAAGTCTTAATAAAAAGTTTATAATATATTATTATCATCAACTTTATTGTCCCAGATTCCCCCCTTTTCCCTCACAAAGAGACAGAGACCATTGTTTGTTGTTGTGCTCAGATTGGCATTTAATTTATTTATGTATCATAATTCCATATTCCATTTCATCATCTTTTAATTATTGTATCTCTCAGAATTTCATTTATTTTCATCCATATATCAATCTCTGATCATTCCTTTCTTCCTCTTTTTCTCCCCCAGGTGAAAACCTGGGTGCCTTCTTCTTCTCCTTTTCTGTTAGGTAACAGTGAAAACTGAGACTGCTTTCTCCTTCATCTTCTTCCTCTTTTTGTGTTATTCCTTTTTCTCCCCCCCCACTCCCCCCTCCTCTTTTCCCCTTTTCTTCTGCCATCCACCTTTGGCAGTCCATAACCATATTATTATCTGCCATCCACCTTTGGCAGTCCAAACTGTCCGACCGGACCGTCTGTCATCCACCTTTGACAAACCCACCATACAGTCCCTTCTTGACTGTCTTCCCCTCTTGCTCTGCCTCATAGGGTGGGTGGGAGGGATCAAAACTCCAGCAAAAAGTGGCAAACCCCTCTGTGTTGTCCATTATGTACTTCCACTTGGCCTTCCCCTTCAAGTTGCCTGGCCATTGTTCTATCCCCTGTCCCTTCCCCTTCCTTCCCCCCTTCCCTTCCGAGCACAACAATCCTAATGAAAGGGAAGGGGTGCACCAGAGCAACCTGGTCTGCCCCTTAAAGGGCAAACTCCATTGTCCCTGATCCCCCCCTTTTCCCTCACAAAGAGACAGAGACCATTGTTTGTTGTGCTCAGATTGGCAATTAATTTATTTATATATCATAATTCCATATTCCATTCCATCATCTTTTAATTATTATATCTCTCAAATTTCATTTATTTTCATCATATATCAATCTCTGATCATCTTTCTTCCTCTTTTTCTCCCCCAGGTGAAAACCTGGGTGCCTTCTTCTTCTTCTCCTTTTCTGTTAGGTAACGGTGAAACTGAGACCACTTTCTCCTTCATCTTCTTCCTCTTTTTGTGTTATTCCTTTTTCTTCCCCCCCCTCCTCCCCCCCCTTTTCCCCCACTAGCCAGTCTCCAGCTTGCATTGGATGACTGGCTTTCCCCTCACTTAGGGTATTATTCTCCCTTACCTCAGAGAAGATCCTTCTTAATCCTTCTCTTTTTCTTTTTTTTATATTCCATTTTTAGCGTGTCTCCTACATGCCTCTATAAAGCCCATCTTTTCTGTGTTAAACATGTCTATGGCTAGATCCGACAGGTGCACCCCATCCAATCTGTAGAATTCTTCTACCCATTCTTCTACACCCTGCAGTATTACCTGTCCTCCCATATTCCTTACCAATGTCCCTACCCTTCTGTTCATCTTTCTCCTGGCCCTATCCACAGCTCTGTGGCTGTGCTCCTGCCTCCAAACCCTCCTTGGTATCATATACGACCAGGCAAGGCTTACCTGAGGCCACCACTGCTGTATTGTTCCTAGATCTCTTTTTATCTGCAAGTATGTGTCTACCCACAGCTTGCCCGCAAGGTCGTTGCCCCCCAAATGTATAATAATTAGTCTGGACTGGGTCGCCGTCCCTTAAGTTCCTTCAAGGTGGGAAGCAGTTGAGCCCATCTCATCCCCCAGATGCCATGCCAAACCAACCTACACTGTTTCACATCTTGGTACAGCTTCTTCCCCAGCCTTTTCTCTGCTCTCCTTTCTGCCCAATAAATATAGGAGTGGCCGTAGATCCAGACTTCCATGATCCTACTTCTTCCTATGAGGTTTAAGCAAAAAAAATATAATTATCTTATACATGATCTTAGTTTCCTCACCATAGTATCCCCTCCCTGTCTTCCCGTCCCATTTTGTCTCACATCTGTAACGAAAAACAAAGGCAATACGTTAATTTTCTTACTTCAGTGCTCGAATGTATCTCTTATAACTGGAAGACCGCAGTGTCCTCTTTCCAAAATATCATTAACAGTTTGCCTGCCACTGCCCACTGTGAGGCAGTCCCCAATCCATAAGAGTGGGATGAATAATTAGTCAGGTCCTCCCCATGGATTGCATGCTGTTTTGAGCAATGCTGTTACTTGATAACCGGTGACCCTTCTCCCTTCACCATGAACAAATAATCTCCCTGTTCTGGTCCCATGCTCGCGGCTTAAAGCCCACAAAGCCTGCACTGGACATACTGTGCCATCTACCTGTCTCTTTAGTGTCACTATGCAACCCTGTCCCCTTTGATCCATTTTTGACCTCTTAATCTTGATCTGTATCTCTTTCATCCCCCAGCTTATATCTTCCCATTCTAATCCCCCTTCCTTGTCTTTTCTACCATGGCCTACCACCTCACTCACTTTTATGGCCCTTGCAAACATTACAACATAAATCATGTGAAATAGCTGGGCCTCGGTCTTCGATCTGCATATTGCCGGGAGCACATCCTTTAGTTTTGCTAGCCACTGCTCCCCTATTGGTATTCTATTGTCTACTGGCCCTTGTTTCAACCTACCCCATCCCTGCATCATTCTTCTAATGAACAATGATTTTGTCGGGTCCTTCCATCCCTTTAGACTGCAGATAACACTAATCCTGCCAAGTAGACCCCATTGTGGTCTGGGCTGTTCCTTTTCCACTGCTCCATGGTGAACTTTCCTAACTGTTCCTCTGTGAGTGGCCTACTTACCTCCATCTGGTGTGCTGCCCTGAATGTTTGAAACACTCCGCCAGGCCCCATCGCGCATGCCCTCAGAGTCAGAGGCACCCATAAGCTGCAAAACAACAGTTCTGCTCCTTCTTGCCAACATCCCAGATATTCATTGGTATGGGCGTTTTGCTCCTCCACTGTTGGTGCCAGCCGAAAATGGTCCAGCTGCACACGGAAAGGCTGTCAGCCAGGGTATTGTGCACCCCTTCTATGTGTTTTGCTCTGAATGACATGTTCAGCTGCAAGGCCCTTAACACTAAATGTCGCAATACTTGCATGACCGTGTCTGACCTGGCTCCCCTGTTGTTTAGGACCTCCACCACTGCTCTATTGTCACAGAATGTCACTCTCTGATCCTGTAATTCTTCCCCCAAACCAGGGTACATGCCCAGATGGTCATGATCTCTAACAATGTTATGTCTCTTACCTTGCCGTCCCTTACACAGTTAGCAGGCCATGGTTCTGCAAACCACCTGCCCCTCAGGTAGCCCCCATGCCTAGCCCCCGACAGCATCTGTGTAAAGATTGAGGTCTGTGTTATACACCCACCTCTTGCCAGAAAGAGCAGCCATTATACTCCCTGAGGAATTCCTCCCATACTTTAAAATCCTCCCTGACACCTTTGTCAGGTCTACCCAATGGTGTGGTCTGGTGACCCTGGCTGAAGCCCTTGCTAACCTCTTTCTGAATGCCCTCCCTGGTCCAATAGCCCTGCAGGTGAAGTTCAGGTGCCTAGTACCTGCTGCACTTGTTTAGTTGTACCCTTCTCCTGCTCATATATACTTGGATCAGTTCTTTCAGTTTTTCCACTTTTTGTCCAGCAGCCTGAATATTTCCTTTGGAACATCTATCTCAATACCCAGGAATTCAAGCACCCTGCTGGGCCCTTCTGTTTTTCTGGTGCCAGCGGAACCCTAATTCTCTGCACAGTTCTTGAAACTTGACCAGCATATGTTGTGTCTACCTTCCCCTACCAATGAAATGAAAATCATCCAAATAGTGGATGACCATTCTATAACCAGTTTTCTCTTGAAATATCCACTGCAAATAGGTGCTGAATGCTTCAAATGTTGCACATGCTATAGAACATCCCTCAGGCATGGCTTTGTCAAAATAGAACTGACCCCGATTTTAAAACCCAATAGGTCCCAGTCTTCTCTCCTAACTTGCAGCAGTCTGAGCGTGGATTCAATATCCGTTTTGCCACACATCGTCCTTAGTATTCGGATTATCTTGACTGCATCCTCTAGTGTAGTATGTCTCCTTACTATACTCTTCCGATAAAATCATTCACGAATCCCTTCTGGATAGGATAGATGGTGAATCACCCTGTCTCCCCTTCTTGTTTCTTGGGTACCAAGCCCAATGGTGAAATTCACATGTTCCACAATGGGGGGGTATCAAATGGGCCTTCTACTCTCCCTGCTGCCTTTTCCTTCTCTATCTTCTGTTTTAACATCTCTTACCTCCCTTTGACCGACCCCCAGGTTGCTCGCCTCTCTCGCTTGTCTGGGACCCTCACACTGCAGTGAAAAACCCGTGCAAAAACCTTCTATGATCATATCTGCCACTCTTTTATTCGGTATCTGACCAACCAGACTGTCCATGCTTCTAACTTGATGGGGTTCTGCCACCTAAACTGCTCTCTGTCTTTCCTCCTGTTTTCCTCCCGGTCCCTCCCTCTCGCTCAGTGCTTGGTTTTCTCGGTCAGTGATTATGACCTCCTCTACTCATATTTCCCGTACCCCTCCCTTCCCTGTTCCACGCCTGCCCTTTAAACCCCTGTCCCTCTCGAAAAAACTGTTTACCTGAACTATGATCCCCGTGTCCCTGTGCCCCTTGGGCCCATGTTGTTCTGCATCTGCTTGCTGGGTGTGTTCCCCAGCATTTTGAACATGCGTGCTGAAAACGACATTGAGACCATGAACAAAAGGCCCTGTTGCAAGCCCAGCAGCACCTCTGGGGTGTAACTCCTTTCCTCCCCCACTCCCCTTCGGGTGTGGACTGATCCATTACATAATCTGTCCATAAGTCTAGCTGCTTCGTATTCCATCTTACATCCCCGTATGTTGCCATTCTCTGCCGGAAAAATTCATCATAGTATAACCACCCCTCCTTTTGCTTTTGCCCGCCCTATTATTAGGGAATATGTGATGAGAGGGATGCCCAACTCCAGCTTCTTCTCCAGGACAATGGCTGAGAAGGTGGCAAAACCTACGAACCACCCATCCCAAGTCTTCCCTTTTGTGAACTTGTCCTCCTACTTCTTCCCTAACACTATCGCTGCTGCCATTTCACTCTTACCTATGTTCTCTGCTTCCTCATACTTCGTTGCCACTTCCTGGCTCACCAGAGCAAATATATCCACATAATCTCCTTTCCATATTTTTTCCTTTGTGGCCAGTGGAACATGCTTGCCTACCCTCATCCCGGGTGCACCTAGCTGCCTTGTACCTTTTCCTTCTTTCTCTGTACCCCTGTCATTTCTTTCCGGCACCTCTTTCTCCATCCTAATCTCTGCCAGAGCTGATTCCATTTGCCCGAAATCTCCTGTTCCCAGTGCCAACCCAATTTGACCTATATATTCTTTTCATACTGTCACCCACTGTGCTGGGTGTGTTACCTGTGTCCTTGTCTGAGCCTTGCTGCCTGGTGTCTTCCTGGTGCCCCCTTATGGCACCCTGTGGTTGAGGAGGAGGGTGAACCACTAGGGGTTGTGGAGGAAACACTATGTTCTGGTGATCTGGTCTGGGTTCCCAAGGGGGAATCCTGACTTGATCTTGGGGATGTACTAGTGTTACCAGATCTATAGGCTGCAGAGGTACTGGATCAGCCACCTTGGTGGGCCCCACTGCCAGCAGTTGTACCCTAGTGGGACTGCGTAGCCTTTCAGCTGGTCGTTTCCCTCTGCCCCCTTTTTCTGGGCCTCCTTTCCTTTTCTCCCCGGGTTTCCCTGGTTCCTCCCCTTCCACGAGTTCCCACATTCTGTTGGCTTTTTCCGCCAACTCAATTATAGCCCTGTAAGCATCTTCTTTAATGGCTTGCTCTTCTTTGGTGCCATGTCCTTTGATCCTTTTAACTATGAAGACAACTGATGGGAAGAAACAAGATTCCTTTGTTAATTTATGTTCACGCATGCCTTCATGTGGAAGGGCCCCTCAGCCAGAACGACAATTCCGTTAAACCACTTAGCCCCATAATACTTCCCTATGACCCGCCACTTGTCCAGAGAAACAGTCAACCAATGTCGCCTTGTGTGTTTTTTTTTGTTGCCCCCCAGGCCTCGAAAATGCTTCAAAATGTTGCCTCCTGTGGCTGTCCAGGCTAACTCTACTCCCCTTGCATGCCTCGCCATGTTATGGCCATTAAGTCTTCCCAGGCCTCTCCATTCCCCTTACCAAGCTCTGTCACCCCCCAAGCCCTCCTGCCGGGTGCTGGTTATCCCAAAATGTTACCCCCCCACCCTAGGCCACAGTCCCCTTACATGGCTGATCCCTTCCTCCCATTATTGAAAAACCTGTTACCGAATAACAATTCCTTTACTTGGGCCTCCTTCTGTTGTCTGGCCCTTCTGGCATGTGCTGTCACACCCATGGCTAGGCCTCTCAGTAACAGGCCTCTGTCCCTCCCTTGCCTCGTGGCACCCAGGTGCCTTCCCCCATTTCATCTTCCCTCGAGACACCCTACCCAGTATCCCGGCCAAACAACCCTCATCCCAACCAGAAGACTTCCCCTGCTTCAGAAGTGGCCAAGCTGCTCACTTTGGCCTATTCCCTTGGTGTGTGATGTCACGCCACGTGGCCGCTTGTCACCCCTCACTAGGCCTTGTCATCGGCCCACCTTGCCATCCTGGTTCCTCTGAAACTTCCCTGACCCCTTCTGCCCTGGTCTGCCGTGCTTTCTATTGCCCCTTTTGGCTGCTATGCACAGCAGCATTCACCTATCACTATGTGTAGGCCCTTCTTCAGTCCCTGGCTCTCACCACACACCATCCTGATGGGGCAGCGAGATTTCTGCTGGCCCACTGAGTTGCTGCCTCCTCAATGGGTGATGCAGGGATCATAAAGGAAAACAGGGGTGTAATCTCCCAGGCATGAGGAGATGGCCGTGAGGTTTTGGGGTGGGGAGGGTCTGTTTTCCAACCACGTTGTCCTGCTGGCGTGTGTGAGGAGCTCGTGCTCTCCTTTCTGCCAAGCAACAAGGATGGGTTCTCCCTGGAGATGGCTACTTTTTTCCACTCTGGGGGAACAGCCATATGCAAACCGGGAGGGGTTCTGCTGCCAGGAGCGAGTGCTGCTCCAGCATACCTACAGTCCAGGGGGGCTCTCTTCCAATCAGCTTTCTGAGGCCCTCCACACACATCCAAACTTGCCTCATCCCTTTGTAACCAATGCCTTCTCCCTCTCCTGCATTCCCACTGGGCTCACCCCCCAGCCCTTTTCTGGCCACCATTATTCTTTTTTAGACTCCGCTCACCTCGCGTTTGCTGCGTGGTGTGTGACGTCATGCCACGTGGCCACCCATGTCAGGCTCATGCTCCCTCTTGTTTCGGGCCTCCTCTACACCATCTACACTCTTCTGAGGTGATAAAAAACATCCAAAACCCCAGGCTTTTCAGTACAGCCTGCAATGCAGCAACTTTTGTCCACTACTGTGATTTCTTGATCTTCAAAACTGTCTCAATGCCTCTTCTCTTGCTAGACCTACACCGGGCAAATGCTGTTGCATTCTGCACAAACTTTTAGCCCGGCTGTACAACAGCGCTTTTCCAACAAAAACTGTGCCTAATCGCTTCACAATTTTAAAACAAGTACACATCTCAGTACAGCTGCAAAATTCCTATCACCACTAAATCACATGTCCTTGAACCAGCAATACTATAATTTCCTCAAACCTAAGCCTAATGAACCAATCATTTACAAAACAAAGCATACCACCTCTGTATACCCTAAACCATTAGAAACACATTCCTCCAGGCCAGCAATGCTAAAGACTTCCTTCAAAACAGCAGCTTATTGTAAAGCAGTCACAAACAATGTATCTTAAAATACATTTTTTAAACTTCATTCCTTGGAAGCTATCTTACCTGCTTTACCTGGTGCACAAACCTCTCAAATTGTTCCACCAATCTGATGTGCTGCAGTTTCAATTAAATCAAAACTCCAGAAAAAGTGGCTGAAACCCTCTGTGTTGTCCATTATGTACCTCCACTTGACTCTCCTTCCTGTTGCCTGGCCATTGTTCTATACCCTGTCCCTCCCTTCCCTCCCCTCCCTTCTGAGCACAACCATCCTAATGAAAGAGAAGGGTGCACCAGGACAACCTGGTCTGCCCTTCAAGGGCAAACTTCATTGTCATGCCATTCATTTCATGGGGTCAGATTCCACTACACTTCTCTGACAGTATCCAAAAGCACAGGAAACAGTGTCTTTACAATCATTTCACAACTTATTGGGTAGAAATAATGGCTCTTGATCTTCAGTCATTCTTAATTGAAGAGAACACAGACTAAAAAATGTTGTTTTGATGAACTGAATTACAAATGCAATATGTTCCATCATGTTTCACATGTATTAGGAGACACAAAGAAGGGTTGCTCACTGAACTCCATAAGAAAGAAATGATTGCATTTAGTAGCCCTGGGATACATGAGACAGATTCCAAGATACTGGAAGGACAGCCACTTACCTGGGCTGGGAGAATGAGCTAAATACTTTATGAATCTTGTCATAAATGAGACAGTTAATTATTTAAATGCAGGAATGTTACATAAATATGAAGATATTTGGAATCCTTAATTTAACGGCTATCTGGAAACTGAAGGGTTTAGGAATAGTAGCTGATAATGATAATAGAGAATATATATTAAGTTATACTCAGAATAGTAGTACAGTATTAGTAAGACTGTACAAAATTTAAACATATGTCCTATACATTGGATGGAACAGGATACTAATTATTTGCTTATAATTATATTGATTGATTGTATATACATATTCAATTTATAAATAACTGTTTCAATGTACTTTTACAATTTTATGGATTATACAATTTATGATTGTGACATTTTTCTGAAAGCAAAAAAAAACAATACAAACTTTGTTTGAAAGAAAAAATGTTTCACATGGTTCAGCCATGACAGGTCCAGACAATGAATTCTATGCACCGCTATGTGATGAAAAGCTTATTATGCATCTTTGACCATAAGAACAGGATCCCAAGTGCACAATAAATGACCCATATTATGGTCATTCCTATGGTTAATCCACTTCAATTCCACAATTGCTATTATTTACAATATTCTGCACAACCTAATGAAGCTTACTATTGTACAACTGTGTTTCTTTGTAGAAAAATAAAATATAAATATTAGATTCAAAAAACATAGAAGTCAGTTTTTTCTAAACACTAAACAGTCAATGGGGCTGTAAGGAGAATATAAAGATCTGTCATCAGGTAACTTGAAGAATGAGAGAATACAGGCAGATATATATCTCTAATCAGCAATGAAAATAACTACTGTTTTATTATAACTCCTAATGGGTCATGGCAGTCTTTGTGGGCTTTGCAGACTCTGCCACAACATCACAAATAGTCATCTGCAGTATTGTAGATGCATGCCAACAGCATCTGTCACAAAGTAAGCTGTAGTAATTAATATTCATTGCTGATATTGCTAACATCAAGGCTCCCACCCATTTGCAGTTTGTTTACACTATGCCAGTTAATGCATTGTGAGCCAAAGTGGTTAGCTGAATTGTTAAAGATCATTGGCAAATATTTTACATGTACTTAATCAATTATACTTCATTTCTTTTCTTTGGAAATTGATAAACATATTTGTAAATGATATATGTGTTTGTAATATTTGTTCTATTCGAAATTTGTATTTTTATGTACAGACATGCAGAAAAGCCAACTGTCTCAAGCTCATCATCTAGACAGTCTGCTGAAACAGTCATTTAAGCCACATTTTATACAAGGTGCTCATTTGTATGTTTAGTTTCTATAGCAACCTCCTGTGTTGTGGCTAGAGATGCATCAAATTAAAATTTCACCGTGAATTGACCACAAGGTAGCCACTTCATGTTGTCACTCTGCTACGTGGAGTGGCCAATTCAAAAGCCTCACTTCACCTTGTAATTATTACTTCACATTGTCATTCCACCTTAACACGAAGTAAGGTGAAGTGGCAACAATATTGGCAGCTCCTCACACACACACAGTCACCTGAATTAATGTGCATCCCCAAAATGCTACTGTCTTATGTCCAGGAAACTCCCCAATGCTGGCAAAATGAAATGAGAGCATAACAAGAAATGCAAAGTTTCCCAGATTTAATGACACACTTAGTCATGCATGCAAGTCAGCAGAATTAATGTGCATCCCCCAAAATGCTAATGTCTTGTGTCCAGAAAACTCCTCAGTGCTGACGAAGTGAAATGAGAGCACAACGAGAAATCCAAAGTCTCTCAGAATTAATGGCACAGTCAGTCATGTGTCAGTGGTCACCACAGTCACCAGAATTAATGTGCATCCCAAAATGCTACTGTCTTGTGACCAGAAAATTCCCCAGTGCTGAAGAAATTAAATGAGAGTGTAACAAGAAATGCAAAGTCTCCCAGAATTAATGGCACACTCAGTCATGTGTGAAGTGGTACACACACAGTCACCAGAGGATAATTTCCATCCCAAAATGCTACTGTCTTGTGTCCAGAAAATTCCCGGTGCTGATGAAGTAAAATGAGAGGTAACAAAAATGCAAAGTCTCCTAGAATTAATGGTGCACTCTGTCGTGTGCACAGTGGTCAAACACAGTCACCAGAATTAATGTGCATCCCCAAATGCTACTGTCTTGTGTCCAAAATCTCCTCAATGCTGACAAAGTGAAATGAGAGCACAAGAATGTGAAGTCTCCAGAATTAATGATGCACTCAGTCATGCGTGCAGTGGTCACACACAGACTCAGTCACCATAATTAATGTGCATCCCAAAATGCTACTGTCTTGTGTCCAGAAAATTCCACAGAGCTGACAAAGTAAAATGAGAGCATAACAAGACATGCAAAGTCTCCCAGAATTAATGTGAACTCAGTCATGCATGCAGTGGTCACACTCCAGTCATCAGGAATAATGTGCATCCCAAATGCTTACTGTCATGTGTCCAGAAAATTCTCCAGTGCTAATGAAGTGAAATGAGAGGTTAACAAAAATGCAAAGTCCCCAGAATTAAAGGTGCACTCCGTCCTGCGCAGTGATCACACACAGTCACCAGAATTAATGTGCATCCCAAAATGTTACTGTTTTATGTCCAGACAATTCCCCATTGCTGAGGAAGTGAAATGAGTGAACAAGAGCAAAGTCTCCTAGAATTAATGGTGTACTACAAACACACAGGTAGATTAAGATTGTGCGCACACTCAAGAGATGCAGATGCAAAGGCACAACAAACACCCAACCAGTGCTCACAAGTCACAAATCCACATGTGGAAAAGAATACCTTTTGCTGGTTGAGATGGTAGTACAGCAGTAACAGTCCACTATCAGTAAAGATACCACAAAGCAGTATAAAAATTCATGAAGGTGCAGTGGATAGCAGGTTCACTGCTGCAATTACTCTGTGGCACAATAAAGGTGTCTGATTTAATGGCATGCATATGCACACACACTCACACACTTCAAGTAATGAGAAGCAAATTGAAAACCTTTAGTAATATAACCAAATGTTTTAAACAAACTGAAATTATACACTGCTGTACCACAATAATCTGAAAAAAAAATTCAAGAATTACTGAAAATATTACTGTATGTACATTAACACAGTTATACAATAAAAATATAACCAAAACAGAAAGACTGCCATTTTCTCCCAGTTGATCTACCTACACCACAAATATGCCCTTCCCCCAAAGTGCACTTCACAGAACACAGACTGACTATTCTAAATTAACATTCAAAATCCACAAACAAACAATAAGCACTTGATGATACGAGCACAGGAGGGTTTCCTACAATCAATGTACCAAATTTTGAGTAAAATAAAAAGGATCAAAAAGGCTTTTAACAGTTTTAAGTTTCAGTTGTGGAACTCTGAGAAGAAACTGTCTCCATCATTCACTACACACACTACACAGAACTGAGGCTGTGCAGAACAATCTACAGCCATGTTACCCTGCAATCTCATGAAGCACTGCAAAATTTGCCTTGGAGCTCAATAACAAGGCAAAGTGATGAGAAGTACATTGATTTCAATGTACTTCACCTTAAATAGTGGAGAAGTGGTTTGGGAAATCAGAATAATGCAAAGTCATTGGTTTCCAATGGACTTCGCGTTCTTCATTATGCAGTACTCCGCTTAAGCATTTGGAATACTGTGATTCATGCATACCCTGTGAATCACTTCACAGAGCAAATTTTGGCCACTTCACCCACCACTAGTTGTGGCACAACCTCTGTAAATGTTTTATATTCCAGCTGTCATGTTAGGAATGACCAGAGAACTTATGTGTATCAGCGTTATGGAAAGGATTATTTTTCAGTGCATTTAAGCAAAAAAAAACTATAAAATGTCGGCTGAAATCAGGGCTGTGTCACTCAACTGTCAGATGAGTGGTGTATTTATTATTTGTCTTCCACTTATTGATATGGACATAAAAAAAAGATGCTCAGTTAATGACTGGGATGACAGTTGGTGAACCATGCAAATGAACTTTTTTTGGAAGGGTGCATGTCTTTCTTAATTCATATCAGGTTGTGTTTTTATGTGTTTCATTGCCATTGCTATGCAGTATGTTACTTTGAAGCAGGAAATCACAAACTGTTAATGAGAATATGGTATTTTCCTTTAGCCAAGTTTAATTAATGCTTTTGATTTGCCCAGTGTGATGTGCCAAGTGGTTTCTATCTACTTATAAGACAGGGATGAACTTTGCACAATATAGCATGCCCTCACTCCAAATGATTATTCTACTGGCAAAATAAAGTAATTTAATTTTGATACTGCTGCAGTCATTTTTATGATTTTGTCTGTACAATAGATAGATAGACAGACAGACAGACAGACAGATAGACAGCAATGGGTGATATAATAAAGATCTACTATTTGCCCTAGTGGCAGTACCACAGTCTGTCTGAGAACTGTCAATCCGCTGTCACTGATTACGACAGATTGGGCTTTCACATAAATTGCATTACAAAGGGAATCATTTTGGTCACTATCTCATACATTGGAGAAACAAGACAAGAAGAGTCACAGAAAGAGACACAAACTCATAAAAGCAGCACACACAGAAACAGACTTTTAATGCCCTACACCGTATTATACAAGTAAGACTGTCTGTGCATTTACTTATCCTGTTCAGATATAATGCTACTATAAAAAAATGTTCTGGAAAACCATCAAATGCATACAATATACAAGAGTTACTAAAATGCCAGTCACTCAATACACTGAGTCAGCTGTGTGATCCTCATGATCATGAGTCCATTTGAACAGAGTGGCAAATGGCCATTTTAAATTGGTGTTGCCATAAAATAATACATTCATTTTAGAAATGAAGTTACCATACAAAGAAACTATTAGTTTAGATGAACTGACAGCAATAACAGCTGATACTTTTGTTGAATGACTGAGTGAGGGTGCAGCTGATACAGAGAAATGAATGAATGCTGTAACAGCACTGCTGCATACAAACTGCAGGTGGTACACCTACAGTATACCTCTCTTGCATGCACTCCCATTCAGAAAACCACCAATGATGAGATACAGTCTCTGTGAGCACTGACACAGACTCAGGCGTACCACAGTTTCAATGAACCACAAGAGATTAAGACAGTAAGCAAGAATAAATAGTACTAAAGTTTATTTTTATGTAAAACAACACACAATGTGAGTCCATATCACTATTAGGAATCCTGAACATGTTATTCTCCCATACAGGATATTTACCAATGATCTTTAAATGTGAATCAATTTCTTAGGCCCCAAGGTGAAGCTTAGCAAATGTTGGTTCTGGCCCACTTTACTCACCTTTTTTTAGGATAACAGAGATGTTTAGCCTCAAAATCACAGGGTCATCTTCATTAGGGTACATCTTGTCAATACAGTGTCAATGCATCAATATGCAGCATGTTTATTTTATCAATGCATTTCTAACTAATTATTATTAAAAGTGTACAAATGTAGATTACTGCATCACTGTGTTTTGAGGAATAAAAACAATACCAAGGGAAAGACAGTACTGGAAAGGCTTAAAGCTGTCTTTTAAAAATAATTAGTTTTTTGTTATGCATTTTAATACTTATATTTTATTAGGTTTTAAGGCATAACATATAAAACAAGAGCATTACATATTTGAATGGTCTTCAGTCCATTTCATCAAAATGATTATAAAAAGAAAAACAGATCAAAAGTAAATTGGCAGACTGACAGGAAAAGTTAATAATTCATATGTATTTTACATAGTGCTTATAGTTCACATTAATACCTCAGTGAAACATGCAAAAGCAAATTTTGTTTCAATCATTTATCTCAATGTCTTAAGATATGGCTGAAAGCTCTTTACTGGATATGGGGGGGGCACTTTCTTTGAGGAGTCGTGTTTGTACTGGGCATGCAGAAATATTACCAACTGATCAATTTAAAAAATATGTATGTTTTGCTTTTGAGTATGATCCACATTTTGCAGGTGCTAGCAATGGAAAGTGCCCAATCTCTAAAACATCTCATCTATAACTAATCATTTATGTGAACTGCAGTTCTTTAGTATTGTTCTCTTGTGAGCAGAGATGTTGCAAAGATTGGGTGAAGTTGCAAAATTCGCCTTTTTGAATGACTCCATGAACTACCCATTTTGCAACTTCACCTAATTTGGCTTAACTTCACCTGTAAAGGTAACAAAGTTAGGCAAAGCTAGATGAATTTAAGGCAGTTCGCGTAGAAAAAGAGCAAGTTCACCTTGCAAAAATTTTGAAAAGTCGGCACTTCACACTTCGCAAAATACACCAACTTCGTGACTTAATACGAGGAGCGAATTTTGTCCACTATTCCCATTTCTATTTGTGAGAACAGTGGGACTATCTTGAATATTGAAGTTGCAGCTAGAGTCATGCTGGAGGCTTCTATATGAGCAGTGAGCCACTGATACCCTGAACTCTCTCTCTCTCTCTCTCTCTCTCTCTCTCACTCTATCTGTCTGTTTATATCTATCAGTGTATCTATCTATCTATCTATCTATCTATCTATCTATCTATCTCTATCCATCATTCTATATTATCTATGTAGTTAATATTTCTTTAGTAGAGCAGGGTGCCCCCCCTCCCTGAATACCAGTTCTTTCTCCCACCTCTATTCCAGGTCACCCGAACCACTTTCCGAATGTTTATTTCTTTAATAATAATTTTCTTAATAAATAGATACAGTTATTAAACTAATAAGCCCAACAGTGTGTCCGCCACTGGTACTGCTTCTTTTGCCCTCTCCCTTCTGGGTCACCTGCCCCAATTCCCATAATATATGTGGCAGCAGTAGGATGTCAACCCCATGATGCCACTGAAGAACAGCCCCACACTGGGTGCCCAATCTCCAGTATTGACATGGGTCCCCCTAAAATAAAGAAAACAATCACTAGTTGATCTTTTTCAATTTAAGCTAAAAAAAGAAAATGGTCCATCAGTGATCTAACCACCCCCAGAACCCCACTCTGACCTCCAACTCAACACCAACCACCCCACATCCTTCACACACACAGATTCACTCTTTGATTGAATGCATGTCTTGCTGTTGGAACCAGCAACAACAATATGAGAAAGTAAGTCCAGTTTACATAGAAACATAGACTTTGACTGCTGATAAGGACTGCTTGGCCCATCTAGTCAGCCCATTTCTACCTACTGGATAAGCTGCAAATCCTAGTTAACCAACAGCCTATTTCTTATAATATATTTCAGTGAGGTTTGAACTTCGATTCATAACTTCATCAGTTTTGAGTATTTGTACACTATTTTAACATGATCTTTTGGGAGCCTACCTCATGAACAAGGATGGTGAAAGTTTTCAAATCTGTTCAAAAGATGATTTCACATATTAAGCAGGAATTGGATATTTTCACCATGCTTGTTCATGAGGTGAGGTCATAAGAAGACAATGTTAAAGATTTGGGGTTAAAACATTTAAAATCAACACTGAAATTTTCCAACACTCACTCATAACTTTGGTAACTTGTAACATTGTAACGTCAAATTTTCAACATAACCTTTTTTCACACAACCTCTTGAATGTGACAGCTGTCATGCTTAAAATCCTGTTTGAAATGTGTTTTGCACTTATGGTGTGAAATGATGTTTCAGCCAGGATTTGCAAATTTTCACCTTTTGTGTGCATGACGAGGGTTATAAGCAGGCTTGGTTGAAATGTGGAGTAAAAATATTTAGAAAAAGTTATAAAAACAACAAAATTATGAGTGTATGTTGAAATTTGTCTAGGCTCACTCATAACTTTGGCAATTTTAACATCCATCACTGAATGGAAGTGCAAAGCCACCAGGGCCCTGTACTTCCATATGTTGATGGAGTCTTCTTGTGAAGTAGGCCAGAGGGCCTGCATGTACATCTTTTCACACAGATTCAAAGGGATCTGCATGAATGAGGATATAATTCCACTATCTCAAAAGAAAGGGATTTTTCTGCAAAGAAAGTGTTAATGCTCCAGTTAGGGTTCAACAATGCAAGAAAAATAGGAAATGTGGTATAGGGTTTTCAACTCTAACTCCCCACCACCATCCCAGAAGCAACAACAACAAAAACAAAAACATTAGGGTTTTGGGTCTCTGGAGTCTTGGTGAATCAGTGGTGGGGTCTTCCTTAGTGATGTCAGGTGTATTGCTCACCCCCTCCTGCTCACCCATTCCTCTGAGTAAGCAAGGTCAGATGAGATTTCTTCATGTAAGGCCCGGTGGGCCATTCATAAAGAAAGCTACAACAGATTTTGATGGCAACATGACAAGACATATTTTTCTGCCATTCAAGAGTGTATCACTATGAGGCACTGGTTTGGAGATATATCTTGTGATTTGGGCAGGAGGCTACAGACTGGAGGAGGGGTGAGCATTAAGGTTGACAACCCCATGGAAGTCCCTACCACTGACTTGTCAACACTTCAGAAACCCAAAACCCAAATATTCATTTCCTTTTGCTGCTGGGGGGTGAGGGTGGGAATTAGGGTTGAAAATTCTAATGCCACATATCCCTACTTTTTGTTGTGTTAGTTGAACCCTAACTGGTTCATTAACAGTTTTTTCAAAACTATATCTGTGTAATTTGGTGGACATTCAAGTAGTTTGATAAATCTGTTTTTCTGAGTACCAATGTCTTTAAATTAAAATCTTATATTTATAAACATAGTTACTTTATCATCACTTATTTATGTTCACAGTTTCTACATCATGAATCACCCCCAGCCCACCCACCTGCCCACCAGTACTACTTTCAGCACAAGCATTAACTTTCACTTTTCCAACACAGGTGTACTTTGTACTTCCACTGCTCAACACATTGCTTCAATTTATTAATTTGAAACAATTGTAGTGCATTAAAAAACAACCTTATGCTGCTGGCCCATCAGCACAGTGGTTGGATTTCCACTTGTGACCTGGGTTCAGGAATGGACCTGGGTCAGTGGAGGGCCATCCGGGGGAGAAGAATGGAGCATCCAGAGGACTGCTCTCCTTCTCCAGGGGAAGGGTGTGGAGAGTGTACAGAGCTTGATGGACCTCTGGTGGAGGCTGGGGGTTGCACAGTGATCAACGCCTAGGACGTCCAGGTGGTGGGGCGGACACAGGATGTCATTGCATGTCCCACCCCCAGAAAATCATGAAAAAGAGCAGTTGCTGGCTTCCCTTGATGAAGCCTGCCATGGCTTCCAGTGGTCCCCAGGCCGACCCTCTGACCTATCCTGCTACTGTGGTGCTAGGGGCGGCACAGCAATCCAGCCCTTGGGGGTAATCAAGGGGGTATTGGAGGGTCACAGCTGTTGAGGGGGTTCAAGCCTGTGGTCTGTGACTGAGCAGAGGGTACCGGGTGGTTGGCGGCAGGGGACCATAAAGAAAGAAATAAAAAAAAAAAACCTTACAGAAAAACAGTTTAATTTAATTGCCTTTTCCTCAAATAATGAAACCACTTTAGCCTGCCAGAAAAAGTTATTTTTCCTTCCACCCTTGCCACTGCTGCTGCCACTGATTCATCTTTCTCTGTCACATTTGCAATCCATGTACTGCTATTTCTCCTAAAGCATACAAAGAGACAGTACCTCATTTCTTTTTCCCTAATTTTCTTAATGAATGGGTAAACTGCAGTGTGCTGTCTCATTCTCTTCACAGGCTGCTTACCAGCTAAACTCAACACAAACAGCCAGCACTGCCGGCTCATGGAATGAACAACAGAGTGAGCAGCACACAGCTATTTTTTAAATACAAATCTGTCTCCAGCAGCAGCAAGAAAAATACCTGACAGCTAGCCACTGACCTGAAAAGGAAAACAAAGCTGCATGATCTGTATCCAATCTGAGTTTCTTTGTCCCAGGCTCACTTCTTTGCTCTGCTCCTCTCCTTGCCACCCACACACTGAAGCATAATAAAAATGTGTTGTTTTAATTAACTTCATGGCAATAAGTGAATCATAGATCACTCCTACTATTAATGGCATTACTTGGCCTCACTCACTAAATCTAGCCACCATACTGCAACACATTTTTTTTTAAATCCCCACTCATGCACCAATGAGCTGTGATGTTGCACTGTCAGTGCCAGCATCACAGTGGCACATACATGGCAACACCCATGGCAGCACCAGGAAAATAAGACTCATGACCACTATTTCACAAAAGACCCCAACAAAATCTATTAATTATAAACAAAACAATTATTAAAAATGTAATCACTGAATATCTTGCCCTATTGCATGAATGGAATATGCAGGGGGACTTCCATGATACCTGGTTTCTCCTATACTTCTGCTGTTTGACTGACACCTTACTTGTGACTTGTGCCACTTGTAAGGTTACATGAAGTCAGACACCACTAGCTAAATCAGGTATCAAACAGGTCTCCTTACATTTTAAACCTAGTTTTGCTCCTAAATAGCATTGGCTACATTCAAGGGACTAGCCCAAATATTTGCCAGCTTGGTAAGGCTCACAGAAGTTTCAAGATGTGAAATATTTTGCAAGGCACCAGATGCCAAGATTTGAATACCCTTTATTTTGCAAAAGTGACATTTTTCCTGTACTTAACATGATTAATTTTTGCTCATGCATATTCCACCTCAGACTATTTGGAGAAAGGGATATACTAAAACAATCACTTTAATCAAACCTCACAAAGCTCGAGGCTATGATGGCTTTGAGCCTAAGCTTCTCAACCTGCCACCCTATGCTTGCTATTCCATTGACCAAACTATACACCATGTCCTTGCTACATGGGGGTCCCAAGAAATCAAAAACTGCTCATGTGGTCCCTGTTCATGAAGGAGAACTAGGGATGTAACTGAGAAATACCACCCACTATCAATGCTAAGTGCTTTCACCAAAGTGCAGGAAAGGCTTATATGTAATCAGCTGACTACCCACATCAAAATAAATAACATGCTTATCACTGTCCAGCATGGATTCGTAAGCACCACAGCACAGACACAGCCCTAGTACGGTGTACCACTGACATCTTCAGTGCAATTGACAATGGAAAGCCACGTGTCAATCACAGGCCTTTGATTGGTGAACCATGAACTGCTAGATGGGTATATGGCAGTTCATCCTACAGGTGCTAAAACATTTACAAAGGCTCATAGCCATGAGAATTGATTATATTTTTATCTAAATCCAAACATATTTCTCAGGCACATACAATCCCTTGGGAAACCTCTGATCATCTTATGGTTTCATTAAATGTAACATAACCTCTTCCCCCAATCTTTTCAGGAAACAGAATTCTAGATGAAAATTAAATAATTCTCTCTTAAAATGCCCTGATATAGAAGATACATTTGTATCCCTCCTTGTGGCCAGAGTTTCAGTAGTAGAAGCTTGAATCCATCACAGATTGGTGTATTGACTCTAAGGCTGATTTGAAAACTTTTTATTACTTTGGCTAAACATAAATCCCATACCACATATTTAAGGTATTTGGTCTAAGGAATAAATTACTCACCACTATTTTTTTTTTTATTTTATTTTAGACAAATATCGGATTTACAACCTTTCAAGGGCTCATGACTACAAATTAGACTTAGAGAAGGAAATTATATCTATAAAGGAAGAAATGTACAGTATACAATATAATAGAGCAGAAACACTGAAATTAGAAGCACAATTTGGAACACAAGGAACCAGATCATCTTTAGACATTCTCAAGAGTTGTCAGACTAGAATATTACATTCAATAGTGGATTGTGTGTTAAATCTCAATATGCAGAAACACCACACTGACTCTGGTCACATCTAAGACATTTTGCAGAATTATTTACAGGAGATGTTTGGCACACCTCTACTGCAGTTTGGGATCCTGCCTTTTGGAAAATTTAGGCATTCAAGACAGTGTCCCAGACCTTCTATCTTCTTTAACAGCAGACATTTTCCTGTAGAGATACAGGAGGTTTTAAAGATACTCGAAGAACACATCGCCAGTCCTAGATGGCCTCATGGTGGAGTTCTACTGGAAATGTATCACATGGGGTGGTCCTATTCTGGCTGATGTATATAAACATATTCTTATCACTGACACATTTCCAGGAATAATATCACAAACCTTAGTAATACTCTTGTTTAAGAAAAGGTGATAAAAGAGACTAAAAATTGGAGACTTTTAAGTCTCTTGAACGTTGGCAGAGGCAGGCAGAGAACAGCAAGATGAAGGTGGTGTTGTTAGAACTATACTTCTTTACTGGGACTGAAGAATTAGAACTCTACTACTGGGACCTTCAATTTAGGTAAAACAAAGAAACAAAAAAAGAGTTAGTGTTTTGTCTGAGTTGGCTGAAGTGAATTGTTATCTGTGCAGTCTTCTAAATGTTTGTCTGAGTTGGCTGAAGTGAATTGCTATCCATGCAGTTATCTAGGTGTAGAAGGAGCTGTACAATAGGGGGAGTTGCTTAGCTAGAAGGAAGACAGGTGTTTTGGATTTAAAAACTGCCCTAGATAGCTTCTGGCAGAGAACAGGCAGAGAACAACAAGAGGAAGGAGGTGCTGTTAGAACTATGCTTCCTTACTGGGACTAAATTGCCCTCCTTCCCTCCCATACACCCCCCCCCCCATTCTTAGCCAGTTCTACTTCTATAGGCACAGGATTTGACTGAAACAGGAACTTCCTGTTTGGGAACAGGAAGGGAGTGATCACAGAACCACAAAGACATATCATCCTAGAAGGAAAAGAGTAGCTCTCCATCCCCTAGTTTATTTATTTATTTATATTTATTTATTTATGAGTTTTACCAGGAAGGCATACTGAGCAACAATGCTAGATTCCAGATGTGACCTGGAGGCAAGGACACAATACAAAACAAATCATAGTGTCAAACTGAGACATTTCAAACAGTGAGAAGGTATGGCTAACTGCCTTACATACAACCGCAGAATAGCTACAAGTAGACAGTTTGATACAACAGGGGAAAGATAGAGACATACATGATTCATCCTAGAAAAACATCCTTATTACATAAGCAGTATGGTAAATTGATGTTAGGAATAGTTAGAAGCAGGTGCAGCTAGAAACATGTGCAGCTGGAGGAGAAATGCATTCTGAATAGCTGGTTACATGACTAGGATATGATTTGTTTCTTATGGTAGGTGGTAGGGCATTCCAGATCTGGGGATCAGTAGGAATAAACAGCCTGACCTTTAGTTGTGCACATGTACTGTAAGGGATGTGGAGAAGCCTTGGGTCTGTGCATCTTAGGGCATAGGCCGGGGGGAGGTTGTTGGGCTAGGTTGGATGCCAGGTAAGGTGGAAGGGAGAGGGACCAGAATTTTGCAGTGAACCTGGTGCAATGTATTAGACTGAGATCTTGGAGGGATGGCAGGGCTAGGGAACTGTAAAGTGAGCAGTGGTGGGTGGATTGAAGGCAGTTGAGGATGAAACAACAGAATGAGTGGAATAGGGTGCCAAGGCTGGCCAAAGCAGATGAGGGAGCAATGGAGTACACTATGTCACCATAATCAAGTACAGGTAGTAGAATTTTTTTTGGACTATGGCCTGCCTTGTAGAAGAGGGGAGGCAGCTTTTGTTATGGTATAATGCACCAAATTTGGGGAGAAGTCTCTTAAGCAGGGAGTCGATATGAATGGCAAAATCAAGATGCTGGTCAAGCCAGACACCTACATATCTAAAGCTGGTGCAATTATCCAGAGGGGTCCCATCCAAGGTTTTGAAAGGGGGGCAGGAGGCTTGATGGGAGAGTCTTTGATGGGAACCAAAAGTTAACAACACAGTTTTCTTGGGGTTTAGAAATAACTGGTTGGACTGAAACCATTCCTGGATGGCGTGAAATCCTCCTGAAGGAGGTGGCCACGTTGTTTGTAGTTGGGCGAAGCATACAGACGATAGTATCGTCTGCATACATCTGGATGGAGGAGTGGCAGAAAGCTGATGAGAGGTCATTTAAAAATATGGAGAAAAGCAATGGCTCAGGACTGACTCTTGGGGTACGCCGGTGGATACGGGCAGTGGATTTGAGGTATGTGAGGTGATTTTTACCAATTGGAGTCTGCCTATTAGGTAGTCATGGAACCAGGCATTTGTTAATATAGAGAGCCCGGCGTCAGTGAGTTTGTCGAGGAGCAGGGAGTGGGAGATGATGTCGAAGGCTTTGGCTAAGTCAATAAAGATTGCAGAGGTGATGTGTCCATTGTCTATGCCGGAGAGAATGTCGCCAGTGACTCTTAGAAGGGAGGTGATGGTAGAGTGGGATTTGCGAAAACCAGATTAATTTAGTTACTGGAGGTCTGACTCTGAGCGAGTAAGGAGATTACTGAGAGATATATAGGAACAGGAAGATCAGGAGCTTTAAGGGCACGAGGCAGTAGGTAAGTAGGGAAAAAAATAAACAGAGGAAAGAGTAAGTATTAAAACAAAAGTTAAGGGCCAGAAATAAGACATGATGGGAGTGGTGCAGTGCAGTGGCTGTGGAGCAGCAGTCTTGCAAGAGAGATTCTGGAGGATGCAGTGTTGTCCCATCTGCAGGCACCACTCTGGGCTGAGGAGGAGGCTGCTCATCTCCAGGTTGAATTGGCCAGGATTTGGGGACCTCCTCTCCCACCCAGGGACTACAAGGGCCACCGCCGTTGCCTCAGAGGTTGCCAAGAAAGAGAGTGGTTGAACACAGTGGGCTCAGGGAGGGTGAGGGTGATGGAACAGAGGTGCATCCCTCTAGCTGTACCTCTCCACAATTCATATGCTGTTCTGCCAGAGTGTGGTTCCTCTATGTAGGCACCCACAGTGGAGACCAAGGAAGATGCTGGGAACCTCCACAAAGGAGACCCACAGGAGGGTGGAATGAGACCTCACAGGAGAAGGAAACAACTCCCAGTGGGGAACTCCATTGTTAGGAGGGTAGAACTGGGGTAGGAAGTGGAGAGAGAGGTAAGGTGCCTGCCTGGCATCATGGCTTGGAGGGACAGGGAACAAATCCTCAGGATCATGGGAGCAGCTGGACGATGGAGGAGCTGGATATCTTTGTCCACCTAGGGACAAATGACCTGGCCAGGAGAGGATCAGAGCAGTGCAGGAAGAGTTTGTGGAGTTGGGAGGGCCTTAGACAAGTAGTATGCATGGTAACCTTCTCAGAATGCTGCCTGTCTATGGCATGGATGAGACTAGGGTGCTCCACACCATGGGATTCAATCTGCGGTTGAGAAACTGCTGCAGAGCTCAGGGGTTTGGCTTCATTGGGGATTGGAGGTCTACCTGGAGTGATGCAGGCATATACTGGTGTGATGGTCTGAATCTGTCCAAGAAGCGGAACCAGGATCCTAGTGATAGGTTTAAATGCTTCATTGGCGAGCATTTAAACTAGCAAAGGAGAGGCACTGGAAAGGAGCAGGAAAATCCTAGCCCTCCCCAAAAATCATGGTAGTTAGTGAGGTAAACACCAAGACAGAGACGTTGATGGGGAGAAGGGTAGGGATAAATGTAGACAACAACACAAAGGCAGTAAGGACAGGGATGAGGCAAAAAGGGGTAAGGCCATCAAGATATGGAGGGTAATGAGTACCAATGCCCATATTCCAGGCAACAAACTCCCTGAACTGGTGGCCTTGATGGAAGAGGGATGCCTGGAAATCATGGCAGTCATGGAAACATGGTACACAGAGAACCATGACTGGGATGTTAACATACCAGGGTACACAACCTTTATAGGATTCATAGGATGTACAAGCTACACAGACTTCTGTCCTTAGTGCTTGCCACTATTTATTTCTTTATTTTTATTTTATTTTATATTTGATTCTATCATATTTCTAAACCATTGTTATTTTTGTATGGTAATATTTATCCAGACCATGCTTGAAACACTCCATTGACACACTCATTGTTAATTGTTCTGGTAAAGCATTCCTCAACATAACACCCCTCTGGCTAAACCAATTTTTTCTCCTTAGTGTCCTCCATTTGTCTTGTTTAAGTTGAAATTTGTGAGCTCTTGATTCATGCAAATGTTTTTTCCTTAATTATTAATCCTAGGTATTGCCTTAAGTGCTCATCCTTTATTACTCAATAAATCATGCATATATCACCTCAGTTCTATAATACTTCAATGAAAAAAGATTTAGATTTAATTATCTTTCATGATATGGCACATGTTCTTGACCTGAGATTTTCTTTGTGGCCCTTCATTGACCACCCTCCAATCTCTTAATATCTACCTGCCTAGATGGTGACCAAACCTGCGCACCATACTCCAAATGTGCCCTCATCAATGCACTATGCAAGAGCACTAACACCTTCATATCTCTGCTACCAATGTGATGTAATATACAGTCGAATACTTGATTTGCTTTTTTCACAACTGAACTGCAATGGGTACTGAATTTCAAATCGTCTGTTATTCTCACCCCTAGGTCTCTTTCCTTTACAGTCTGTCTTAACTGAGTCTTACCTATACTGTAGATATTTATTTATTTTTTTCTTTTTAACCCAGGTGCATTACAGCACACTTGCTAAGATTTAACTCTAATTTGTGATGTTCCGTCCATTTACTTAGGATATCTAATGTTTCTTGTACCTTGCTGTATTCTTCAGTACTGTTCACTATGCCCCCGAGTCTACAATCATCTGCAAATTTATTAATCCAGATGCCAGAATAAATGCTCCTAATTGAAGAAATGTACAGATTGAATAAACAAGGGTCTAACACTGAACCCTGCGCACACCACTGGTAACACCTCTCCAGTCTGAAAGAACACCTCTGATTGTAACCCTTTGCTTTCTCTCTTGGAGCCAAGCTTCTCACCAGTAAACTATATTAATAGGTATCTTAACACTGTTCATTAAATCAATCAATTCTTTAGGTGGCAGTTTATCAAATGCTTTGGAAAAATCCAAGAAAACAACATCAAATACATTACCCGTATCTAGGGTCTTATTTACTTTTTCATAAAAAGATAACATATTTGTCTGACATGATTTATATTTTGTAAATCCACGTTGAGTTGTGTCAATTAAGTTGTTTAGTGACAAATGTTTCAAAATTATTACCTTCAATATTCCCTCGAATAGTTTCCCCACTACAGATGTTAGACTCACAGGTCTAAAATTCTCTGGCTTTGTAGTTGTTCCTTTCTTTAACAATGGTACTACTGTAGCATCTCTTGAAGCTTGTACTACAATTCCTTGATCTAAAGATTTCTGGAATAAGTATGTAAGGGATGCACCAAAGGACTGCCATTTCTTTAAGTACCCTAGGATGGAGCCCATCGGTCCCTGAGATTTGACTGTGTTTAAACTTTCTAGTCTATCTAATACTTCCTTAGGATCTATTTTAACCTGCCCTGACTGGGAACTAAATGTATTCGCAGAGCTACTAGAGTGTTTTATATTAAATACTGAATTAAAATAGAATTCTGTGATGACCATTTACTTAATGTCGGTTATACATTCATTTTTCATCCCTAAAGGGCCTATATTTATAGATCCTTTCTTTTTACCATTAATATAACTATAAAAGGCTTTATGATTGTCCTTTATTCTTGAAGCTAACTCTAATTCATATTTCACCTTTGGTTTCTTAATTTATTTTTAAGATGCTTAACTTTATCTTTATACATAACCCATCATTCCAGATTGTTATTTTTATTTACCCTTTTAAACATCTTATTTTTTCTTTGATCATTTTTTTTAATTTTGGGTTAAACTAATCTTTAATACTTTTAGTTTGCTAACATATTTCTTCTTAATTGGTATACATTTTTGAACACCCTATTTATTTTACTTAACAAAGTATCCCAAATGTCTCAACATTTTTATTTAAGAACTCTGTATGCCAATCCCAGTTTGATAAATCGCCGTGAAACCAGAAAAATTTGCTTTTTGAAATTATTTCGGTTAATCCTTGTCACATATGTTGTTAGCTTTACCTGATATTGCAAAGTAGAATGGTCACTAGTTCCCAATGGACTTCCCAACTTTAAATTCCTAATTTTATTACCCATATTTGTTAATACCAGATCCAGGGTGTTCTGCCCCTGGATCATCCATTACTCTCTGTTCCATACTCACATGATCTATTACTTCCAAGAATTTATTTGCTGTACTGGATTTCCTATTAGGTTTTTCCAATCTATTTCAGGCAAGTTAAAATCCCTGTTAGTATTATGTCCTCAGTTGGATCCAATTTGGAGACAGTTTCAAGATAAGATCATTATCATTCTTTTCAATAGAGGAGGCCTATATAGTACACTGAGTCTAGTTTTAGGTTAATCTTTATATAGTATTTTAATCCATATCATTTCAAGATTATCAAAATCAATTTCTACCTGTTCACTCTTGATATAATCTCTAATATATATGGCAATTCCACATCCTCTCCTGTTGTTTCTAGATTTAGCATATAGTTTATAGCTAAAATATTTTTTCCCAAAGGTCAGCTTCATTCCACCAGGTTTCAGTAATCAATGCTACATCAATGTTCCCAGAAACTAGCATATGCTGGAACTTATCAAATTTATTTAATAGGCTTCTAGCATTTAATAAAACTATATTCAAATCCTCCTTTACATACTCTTTTGTACCCTTTTTTTTACTTTACTCAAGTCTGCAGAAACCCACTATTCTCCTTCCAGTTTAAATGAAACTTAATAATCCTATTAAATTTAAACCCCAGTATCCTACAACCTGTCTTATTTAAATGCAACCCATCATGCTTGAAGAAATATTTATTTTGAAATGACATGGACTTGTCTATGAACCCTATAATCATTTCAATGCAATAGGAATGTAGCCATTTGTTTTGATTTATGGAATGATTTTTATATTCTTGTGGACTTTGTACTTGTGGATACCCAAATCATGACCTCATCCTTAATTATGAATTTCTTTACTAATTTCCTAAAGCCATCTTGAATGATTTCTGTTTGTTTTTTCCTATATCGTTTATTCCTACATGTAAAATAACAAGAGGATTAACTGAGTTCTCCATAGACCATCTAACAAATCATGCAGATCTGTTATTTTGACCCTGGCAATGTACTCACTGTCATATACAATTTTCTATTTTACAAACTATCTCATCTATCCCTCTGGTTAGTGAATCACCTATCACAAGAATATCTCTATGTTTTGCCTGCTCAGTCCTAAAGCTATCAGCTATCCTAGCTTGTGCCTCCTCTTTTGTCTGCTTATGTTGCTCATTTTATTTCCTATTTCCAAGGATTTACCAAGGACTTCACATTTATTGCTGAATGCGAGGGGTGACTTTGTTGAAAACTATCCTCGTGCTACTATTTGCAAGAATTTCTTTTTATTTGTACAGACTATTTTTGTTAGACCTACACCCTTTTTTCACTGTACTCTTTTTAATGACCTACAATTGGGGGTACTAGTTTTACCACTATTTCATGCACTGAGAGGCTCTCATGCACTAGGAGGCTTTCAGACATAGTATCAATGAATTTTCTAATTCACCATGTCCTTTCTGGTCTTCAGTATTCCTAACAAATGTTTTATTTCTTCTTGAAGTGTCTCCACTAGTAACAGTTGTTACACTTAAACTGTAGTTCCTTTCCACCTTCTGTGTACATTTTACACATGATATATTGTTTGTTTAATTGTTTAGTTCTTCCCTTACCTTGAGGCATAATGATTATTAGATGGAGACTTGTATTTCTTTTAACAAAGTCAATGTTTATTATTTCAGGCTTTAGTCTTGGCATCCACAGCAGACACACACAGATGTGTATGTCTCTCATGCGTCTCCGTGCACTCGAACGTGCACTCATCCCTCACACACTCGCTCCTGCTCACTGTGGTGCTCATTTTATCCAGCCCCCTCAGAAAGTGTAGCTGTATGAACTTCCTGTAGAGCAAGCTACACACAACTCAAGCATTTAAAGAATTAAAAACTCATAAAATGCCACCTCATGCAGTGGACTTATCGCTCAGGAGCACTCAGCTTGCTGCCTGCCCACTACGGGTAGGATTATTAGAGATGCTGTGGTGGCTCTGGGCTGGAGCCTAATTTCTAGAGGACCTACACTTTCCACTGTAACCACAGCAACCTGCCCAATGTCACCCTCTCACCAGAGGTGCACAAATCAGTCCATTTATTCTATCACTTTGTGATCTTAGGCAAATCCAACCACACACTGACCTTGACCACCAGAGCTTCCTTTCCAAACCTGGGAGGGTAGAAGAGTGGGAGAAGTAGCAGTCTATGTAAGGGAAGGGATAAAAGCAACAGAACAAAAGAGTAAACAGAGGAGAGGAGGCACTGTGGGTCACCTTAGAGACTGGAAATTGCACCACAATCCAGACAGGGGTTGTATACAAACCCCCATCTCAGTGGGAGTGAATGGACAAGGATATGATAGAAGGCATCCTTAGGATGGTACAGAAAGGGAGATATTGTTGATGGGGACCTGAATATGCAGATGTTAATTGGAGCACCTTTGCTGCAGGCACATCCAAGAGCAGGGCCATTATTAATGCCCTACACAGGGCATGCCTCAGACAAGCTAGTGTTGGAACCCACTTAAAGAGAAAATCTTAGACCTCATACTCTCAAATGGGGACAGTGAGATGATCTGAGATCTAGAAGTGGCGAGCCATCTGGGAACAAGTGACCACCAAACAGTGTGGTTCATGATAAACTCAGCTGCAGAGTCAAGCTATACAAAGGTGAGGATACTGTACTTCAGGAGGGATGACTTTGCCAAAATGGGAGAGTGCCTGAGAAAAGTACTAGCAAACAGGCAAGAAGGAAGGGTACAGCAACAATGGGGAAACATAAAAACTGCCATCACAGAGGCAACAAGCCTTTTTGTGAAGCAAATAAACAAATCAAAATGAAAGAAAAAGCCACTATGGTTCTCCAAAGAGGTGGCAGGAAGGTTAGGGAGAAAAATATATCATTTGGGAATATAAGGAAACACAGAAGGAGCAGGACAGAGAACTGTACCAGTTAAGACAGAAGGAAGGATGGAAGGCAGTCATAAAAACAAAGGCCCAAACTGAGGAAAAGATAGCCAACTCAGTTAAGAAGGGGGATAACACATTTTATAGGTACATTAGGGAGCATAGAAAGACCAAGGGAGGGATAGTGAGGCTGAATATAATGGACAATGGGTGGGCAGAGAGGGACAGTGAAAAAGCAGGAATACTGGATGAATACTTCTGCTCAGTATTCACAAAAGAGGAGGAGGAGGAGGTACCTAATCCAATTAATAGAAGCACTCTTGATAGGAGGGTCGATCCTATTTCGTTCACAGAACAGAGTTCTGAAAAACTTCTAAAACTGAAGGTGGATAAAGCAAATAGGCCTGATGGATTCATCCCAGAATTCTAAAAGAATTAAGGGAGAACTAGTGACACCACTGACTACCCTTTTAACAAATCATGGGAGGATGGTGTGGCTTCTGAGGACTGGAGGAGGGGCGGATGTTATTCCTTCACAAAGTGGGAACAAGACAGAGGCAGGATACTACAGACATGTTAGTTTGACCTCTGTGGTAGGGAAAATGGTGTAATCACTGCTAAAGGAAAGAATAGTTGATTGCCTAGAGACCAGTGGGGCACAGGACCAAAGGCAGCATAGATTTACAGCAGGAAGGTCATGTCAGATGAATCTAATCAATTTGTTTGACTGGGTGACCAAAGTAGTAGACTGGGATAGGGCTGTGGACATGGCCTACCTAGACTTTAGAAAGGCATCTGACACAGTCCCACACAAAGATTAATAAATAAATTAACCAGGCTGGGAGTGGGTCCCAGGGTGGTAGCCTGGGTAAAACATTGGCTGGACAACAGGACACCGAAGGTAATAGTAAATGGACTCCACTATGATGAAATGGGGGTTACTAGTGGGGTACCGCAGGGTTCAGTACTGGGTCCAGCCCTTTTTAATGTCATTATAAGTGATGTTGCAGAGGGACTGGAAGGAAAAGTATATCTCTTTGCAGATGATGCAAAGTTCTGCAACAGGGTTGATACACAAGGTGGTATGGAAAGGATGAGAAGGGACTTGGCAAGGTTGGAGGACTGGTCAGAAGTATGGCAGCTTGGATTCAATGCAAAGAAGTGTAAAATAATGCACCTGGGAAACAAAACCCAGGGGAAGAGTACACAATGGAGGGGTAGTAACAACAACAAAGATGAAAAGGGACCTGGGGTAATCATATCAGATGACCTTATGGTTGGACAAGCAATGTGAGAAGGCAGTATGGAGGCTGGGGGATACTTGGATGTATAGGGAGGGCATCATCAGCAGAAAACAGGGATTTGATATCCCTCTGTGCAGACAGTTGGTGAGACCCAATCTGGAGAACTGCATCCAATTCTGGAGACCCCATTTACACAAAGACATAGACAAGATGGAGGCAGTTCAGAGGAGGACAACTAAATGGTGCAGGATCTTCAAGAGAAGCCATACGAGGAGAGACTAAAGGAGCCTAATATGTATACCCTTGAGGAAAGGAGGAGAGGGGACATGATAGAAACTTTAAGTTCCTCAGTGGAATCAACAAAGTCCAAGAGGGTAACATCTTTCAGAAAAGAGATGTGCAAGAACAAGGGCACAATTTGAAGATAGAGGGGGACGCTCAGAGGCAATGGACATGGCCTATCTGGACTTCACAAGGCCTTTGACACAGTGCCACATATAAGACTATTACACAAACTGGGGAATATGGGTTTGGGCAGGACAGTAGTGTGGTGGGTAGGTAACTGGCTGGGCGGCATGACACAGAGGTGATGGTAAATAGGCTATCACTCCACAGAGGAAGAGTGACCAGTGGGGTACCTCAGGTATCTGTGCTGAGACGGTCCTATTCAACATCTTCATCAGTGACATTGCGCCAGAATTTCCTGTTCGCTGATGACACAAAGCTCTGTAACAGAGTAGACACACCAGAGGGTGTAGACAGACTGAGAAGGACCTGCAGAAACTTGAGGAATGGTCAGGATTTCAATCAATCAATCATATCTTTATTTATCCAGGCAAACACCATTGAGCAAGCTCATTTACTAGGTGGACTCCATCACACAGGGTCAGAGAACAAGCATTTATGTACAAAAAAACAAATCGGTGGAAACAATATTATGTAAAGGTTAACATTCATATACATAGCATTCTTATTCATAACATTCATATACATATTCATAACATCTTCAGAGAGAAAATGGAGGTAGGTAAGAAAGGAGCTGCATGATAAATCAATCGCATTGTCAAATTTATCAAAGCCTCAGACATAGAAGAATGGATGGGAGGTAAAGGACGTAAAACCGACAAGGGTGAGAATGGCACAGGGACAGTTAAACTACTAGAAGCACTAAGTTGACAGGCTGGGGATACAAAGAAGGGATAATGCAAAGAAGTTCAAGATAATGCATATGTGGCAACAAACCTGGCACAATATATCAGCTGGGGGATGAAGATATAGCAAGCACCAAGCAGGAAATGCATCTTTGGGTTATCATCTCTGATGACCTCAAGGTAGGGAAACGGTGTTACAAGGCAGCCAGTAAAGCAAATAGAATGCTGGGATGTATAGGCAGGGGCATCACAAGCAGGAAAAGGGAAGTGCATAATTCCACTGTACAAGACACTAGTGAGGCCCCACCTGGAGTACAGTGTACAGTTCTGGAGACCTTACTTATGTAAGGACATAGACAGGGTAGAGAAGGTTCAGAGGAGGGCAACAAAGATGGCATATGGATTACATCACAATTCCTATGAGGACAGGTTGATGGAATTGAATATGTACTCCCTGGAGGAGAGAAGGGAGAGAGGGGATATGACAGAGACATACAAGTATCTCAGGGAAGAACAGAGTACAGGAATATACTATTTTTAAGTGAAAAAGATATTACAGGACTAAAGGACATGGGATGAAGTTGGAGGGAGGACGATTCAGAGGAAACATGGGGAAGAATGTCTTCACAGAATGGGTGGTGGACAAGTGGAACACCCTGCCAGAGGAGTGGTGGGGCTGAAAATCACGGTTTAAGAATGCCTGGGTTGAACATAAAGATTCTGGAGGTCAGGTAAAGGGGCAACAGACTTCTAGGAAAACATAAAGCGAACTTACAATCTCAAATGGGCAGACTAGGTTGGCAGTAGGCCCTTCTCTGCTGACACTGTCTATGTATCTATGTATGTAATGTGGGGAAGCATTTTTTCACAGAAAGGATGGAGGACACCTGGAACTGCCTTCCTGAGGAGGTTGTGGGGTCTAAAACTGTGGGAAAAGTCAAGAATGTATGGGACAAGCATAAGGCAGTTCTTGTGGGGGGTAGGAAGAAACAGGCTGTTGGTTAGCTAGGATCTGCAGCTTATCCATTAGGTGGGGAAACTGGCAGTCTAGGTGGACCAAGCAGTACTTATCTGCCATCAATGTCTATATTTCTAGTTTTCTATGATTCTATGTTAATTATAAAATTCTTGCCTCTGTATTATTACCTAGACTTTCAAAAATAGTTGATACTGTGATTAGTCTGGTATAAACATGTGCAGTTCCAAAAAGATCAATTTTTCACAATCTAATTTTTTTAAGGGACAAGACTACTACTCATAATGATATTGGCCCCAGACGTCTCTTTCTAGCCTTAGATCAAGAAAAGGTGTTTGACTGAGTTTATCACACTTATCCTTTTAAAGTACTGCAAACATACCATATTCCCCACAAATGGGTTTCCCTCCTTTATACTTTTGCACTTTTTACTCCTTACATAAATGGGGTTCCAGGATTGACATTTCATGGGGTGAAAGGAGTATGGCAGGGTGCCCACTTAGCCCCCTTTATATGTATTTCAAATTGATACACTGATAAGGAAGATAAATATTCATCCAGAGATCCAACATTTATGATTTTGAAATGATAGTTCAGCCCGAATATCTGTGCATATGCAGATGATTTGTTCATCTGTACTTCTATAGATATAAATGAGTGGCTTTCATACAGACCATTACTGATTTTGAAAATGTTTCTGGTTCCAGGGTGAACTATGGGAAAAGTCTAGATTTAGTGCTTCCTTCCATACCAGAACCAATGGTGGGCTCACAATTAGCTAATATAAAGATTGTGGAACCTCCCTTAAACATTTTAGGTATTCAGTTTGGTAGTCCAGATGATGGCACCTTAAATTGGTCAGAAGTCTTAAACAAAACAGATCAGGTGATCTCATGGAAGAATAAAATTATAGCAAAAAGAAAAAGGATTTCACTGTTGCATACATTAATAATTCCAATGTTTTTAAACATTGCACATGTATTTCCTCCACCTCAACATATAGAGACTAGAGTGATTAATTTATTTTTCATGGATTTGGGATAGTAGGCTCAACCCCATTAAAACAGTGCACACATATCATGATTATACTTTCACGGTGAATTACATGGTACATCCTATACTATTTTTATTGTCTAATTTTATCAAAACATTAGGCCTTAATCATAGACTATACACCTATTTGGTTTACCCAAATGATTTGCCTGTTACAGAATTTTTTTCAAAATTAGCAAACATCTCCATTATCTCTCCCTAGAAACGTGAAATAATTCAAACTACCTTCTTATTTAACTAACACCTGTATCAAGATAAAACAATGGCAGGTTACACCACGAGACGTTGTGGTTAATTCTAGATGAGCATTTTATGTACTCATATTGCAAACAAAATTCTATGAAGTTCCCCATAATTTGTTACCATACGAGACAAGTTTATCTACTATTTTCCTTCAACTGACAGATAAAAGAATTCCTTTAAATGTTTTGGATGTTACATGGCTCGCATGTCATGGTCGGTTAGGGGTCAGAAAAACTCACAAACATAAGGTAATGGAGGAGCATATGTGTCCCAGGGCATCCTGACCTGGGGAGTTGGAAACTATGGAGCATTTTAATTTTTCTTGTCCTTTTTCTCTATAGTTTTGGAGCCTGGTGTTTAAGGCATGGGAAGACAGACACTTTTGCCAAATAACATTTGAAGTATTGGTGCTGGGGTTATATCCTCCCTCTCTCACAAAATATAATCCCAGTACATTAAGACTGTTCTTTTTCATTTTACAAGTATTATCTGTGGCAAGCAAGATGTGCAGTAATATTGCAACAACAACAGTATATGAGTATCCAAGTGTTAATTCAAGTGGTTCAGAGCTTTAAAAAAAGTGTGTTTTTCAGAATAAAATGCTGGGAATATATCACAAGTAAGAAAATCATGGAAAAACTTAATTTGGTTCTTGAATTTTCCTACCTAAAATTTATCCATCTTAGCTGTGTACTTTGTGACCAGAATGTTAGATAGGAATTATTCTGTATTAGGATAGGATTTAAACATATTTTTTTTGTCTTCTGTTTTTGACTTAAAACTAAAGAAGTTACACTGGGATTGTTTTTGAAATTCATGCCAAATTCTTTTGAGTGATTGTAAATTTGTTTTGATTATGTCTTTATTAATAAAAAATTCCCCTACTCTTTTCAATAAGTGCCATGAGATGTTTAGCATCCACCTGAGCAACCAAAAGAACAAGAAGATGGGACCTTGTTATATTATCTTATACAAAAGAGGGTACCTCAGGACTACAGCACCCCACTTGTGCTGCACTTCATTGTCAGTATTGTGACTCAACCCAAGTTCCTGGTGTGGTGTTAGAACCCATAACATTTCCATCTTCCTACCAGAAAGTGAAGTATGCAATTTGCTGTGCCACTAACACTGCTGGCTATGTGCAAGACACTGTAGTCACTAAAGATGGACACTTTGATTAGCAGTGATACCATATTTTCTTTCATTTTCCAGCATAGCAATATCTGGTGTCATAGCATCCACTGGTTTGATAATTGGTATTGAGTATTTCTGTATGATAATTTTGTCTTTATTCTCTATTACCTTTTTGGGGTTTGGGTTCAAACTTCTGTTACACAAATAAATGATAAGTGAAAAGTTTAAATATGAATAGAAACTCTAAGTGTTATGAAAATCCTAGAAGTGCTGTAAGTGGGTAAAAGTAGTTAAGAGGGGACTGAAACAGAGAAAGAGATGGTTGATCATCTAAATGGATAGTATTAATACAGAAACAATTTGTAAATGATCTGTAGAAAAAAAATAGGGATTTAAAGAGGTATGAACAAATCGTAATAATACCATGCAGTAGCAGTAGTATTCTATCAGTAAATCATAATTCAAAAACAGCATGAGTGGAGGATGATGAAACCAAGATTTGAGGTGCAGAGCATGCATAGTCCATGCCTAGAAATACAGACACCGGGTATATGTCTCACTTGGAAAACACATAAAAGTTAGGTAGAAAGAAATGGCTACCATATACAGTCACCTTAAACCCTAGGCAGCCTTCACAAGTCTCCAAAGTCCAGTAAAGCACTGGTGAGACAATACAAGGCCTCCTTCAGCTCCACCGTTAGCTTGACCCAGCCCTCTAATCTGGCATAGAGGTCTTCAGATTGGCAGTTAACTTTACAGATTTTGATTTGATTTGGAATATAGTATCATGAGATATGGATGTTCTTTAAAGACTGCCATATCCCACAATGCTGCTCTCTGCATGGACAAATGGATCAATGGGTCCCAGTACCTCAGCATCTAATTGCATGCTTTCCATTCCTCCCTATGCCACTCCAACATACACACTGGCCCCTCCACACTATTGTCTAATGAGCGGAGGGACGAGGGAGAGGTGGACAGGCACTGTGGGTTGTACCACATGCACCACACACACATATCTCTGTTAATGTAGAGCTCTATGGCCAAAATGGGTGTTTATGCAGGCCATCTGTAGGGATCTAGCTCTTAGACAATGAAAAAGACTGAATACAGTAACTTCTTTAGCCTCTTAGGCTGCAGTGCCCCTAATGTGTTGATATATCTAATCAGTCATTGTAGTAATGTTTTTGTGTGATTCATGCCTCAAGGGGAATGGGGATGTGCTCCAGACCCATGAATGCTATGACTGCTGGATCACTGTTGTGGTTTTCCCTACAATACTCTTTAGTCTACAAGCCACTGGAAATATCTAGGGCATGCTCCAGTATGGTATGCTCAAAACAGACAAACCCCACACTGCATAAACAGTACAGTAAAAACGCCACATGGCAAGAAATTAACTCTGATTCACATCTCCTTATTATTTTGGATGGTGTGAATTTGATTCTTGTCACAAAAAACTGACCAGTGCTGCAATTTCCATATCTGTCACAGCTTTTAGGCAGAGGTGGTGTACATACTAATTTCTTTCTTTTTTTGAGAGGTGTGTGCTTTGTAAAGACTATTGGGTGACCTGGTTGTAAGAGTGTGAAGAGTGGTCCAGAGCCAACTTCATTTCAGCATCAATACAGAGCCTGAAATTTTGTTTGGCTTTATCAAATCATTTTCATTTTAACCCTTTTCATGCTCAGTGCTATGATTATCATTACGTAAAACAGACTACAAATAGGGGCCGGGGAAAGCCTTGAGGTCAGCAGTGAGGATGAATTACTGTATCTTACTTGTGACAGATGTTGTTGGCATGCAGTTGATGTGGGTTACTGTTTGTGATGGTGTGGCACAGTTTGCTGTATGTATGATCAGTGTCCCAGTTCAGAGCTATAGTGTTTATTAGTCTTAATTGATGATGCCAATTACAACCATCCCACTGGCCAATTTGTATTGAAAATGTAAAATAACACACCCTAAAATAAAACGTCATGCATCCAAGTGCATCAACACAAATTTAAAAGCAAAAGATCTAAGCCATTACATTATTTATCTTTCCAAGTTTCACCATGCATGAATGTAAAGTTTTAGTTTGAATCTTTCCTTTTTTGTGCCTTTTAAGCTTTATATTGATTGAACTAAAGTACCAATAAAGACAGCTGACACCTGCTGGCAGTCAAACTTTCTGAAGTAATAGTAATTACATTGCAATAGTTGTACTGTCTTCAGGAGGACTTGTGGTGGTGTGGATTATAGTTCATACATTGCTATTTCTTCTGGGTGTGGTGAGCTGGACTGTTGTACTGCCAGTGCTAGTGGGAGTCTGTGGAGAATTCCCAACAGGAGGGACAGAGTGATAACACAGTTAAGCTCACAATTCCCAGCAGTAGATGAGACTTCTCAGACATGGAATTAGTGAAATGGAAGCAGAAATTGATTCATGGTCAGTTAAGTTTGTAAAAGGCCAAGAATTTAACATTTTCTGGATGTAGCCTAGAGTGTTGTGGTGAAGCAATATCACTAGTTATGTTGAAACATCTTTCTAAAGGGACTGATGTTGGAGGGTATCTGAAAAAAAAACAACACAAAGCTAGTTTATCCAGTTCAGGACAAATGACTTTTCTGTCTTGCCAATATTTGATGGGATCATTTAATTTGCTAGACAGTGGCTCTGCTAGACACTTTAGGCTTCCATCATGTAATCTGTTGAGATGTATGTGTCTTTCTTCAAGATGTCTGAGTGGTATCAGCTGTCAGTGTCAAACAGCTCACAAATGTCCTTTGTTGTCTCTAGATCATCATTATCTATGTCCTCTCCCATGTCACACTGATGCCTCATGGGGGGGTGGTGCGGCAAGATGGCTGCGCTGCCGCCTTGCCCCGCACCATGCTAGGAGACCGCTCCTCATGAAACTTCTTTTTCTAGCCTCTGCAGTAGCTTTATGCCAGATTATGAATGAAACAGGTCTCATTTTGACATAACGTCGCAGTCTGTGTATCATTTGTGTCATACAGAACAAAAATCTAGCTGGTCGGGCGAGCTACAGAGCCCCTTTTGCAGGTATTTGTTTGGTCTGAGCCTCCTGTTAGCCCCAGCATTTTGTTGAACAAGCACTGCTAGTGTGCAGCTGAATTGTTGGCTACTGAGCTGCTATTGTGCTTGGGGACACATTTGTTTTCTGTCTGGGCTGTGTTCTGGATTACTGGTGCCAGTACTGCAAGAGCTTCACCGATGAGAAGGGAGGAGTATGGCGGCTGGAGCACGGAGAATTTAACTTCCAGTGAGTAACTTTGGAAGTCTATGAATTTTGATGCTTGCAATGGGGTCACAGGATTTCCTGCACTTGGTGTGCTGTTATGTGTATTTTTAAATTATTACAGGTATGCCAGCTTTGCCTGAGGGTTTTTAAAGCAGTGAATTCTATCCTGCTTTTATTTTACTGCACTCAGAGAGTGATTTTTTTTTTCTTGTATTTTCTTACAGGCATGTGTATTACAACTAAAAATTGGAGTGAGAGCAGGGAATCAAGGTTTGCTCCAGAAATTCCACTGGATGTATCGTGGGCCCATACGTGTTGGCTCCATAAGAGTGATAAAATGGTGGTGTGTTGGAAAAGTCTTCTTCTCTATTGTTTTGAAAACTGTTGATTTGTGGAGAATGAAAAAACTCAGGAATTTAAGAATTTGGAGCCTCAGAAAGTGGACTCTTGAAAATAGGACCTAATTCAGATCTGAACTATGGGACAGCTAAGCCGCAGTACATATTTGTTTGAGTCCTGAACTTCTCTAGCCTTGTTTTCCAGGGTCCCAAAATCTTAATGGAAATGATGGACTCCCAGTTTAAAGGATCCTTAAATGACTGGGTTAAAATGAACTGTTTGAGTGCCTAGTAATAACTTGGTTAAAAGTGTTATTATGGAATGTGTGCTAAATTATGTTTACACTTTTTTATAGTCTAATTGGTGTGATATTTTAATGCTGTATCGTAGAAAGAAAGGTCTACTCGATTGCCCAATGGGCATGCCTAAATAATATGAACTGGCATGTGGTAGCCTGGTGATAGCTTAAATTTGGACTTGAAACTGGCCCAGCCATGCTGAGCCCTAATAATGGGCTCTGGGGGCCTAAATGTGATAAGGAAAATTGTAGAGAGGTGGAATTAGATTTGGTCTTTGAAACCAGCATATGATTTCTAATTTGTAGTTGATACATGAATCTTCTCATACCTGGCAAACACCTGGAGCACAGAGCAGCATGTGTTGCAGGGTTCTCGAGGGTTATAAAAAAGGGTAGGTATTACTGATAACATGTGAGTTTTGAATGTTGGTTTAGCGATGGAATCTACCACCTTGTTTGGAATAGAGTACTTTAACAGGTGGTCCTGGTGTCCCAAATGGGTCCTAATTATGGTGGTAAGATCCTGTTTCTAGATAGGATCAGAAGGACATAAATGCACCTTGAATGGTTGTTTTGATGTTCAAATATGGAAAGAAAGAATGGACAGATTGATTGCTATGGTCAGGGTATACCTTCAAGTGATTTCTCACTGTAGTTGATATATAAATCCTCCTATACCTGGTGATAAGGAGCATGGGTTAGCATGAGCTGTGGAGTGCACCTGGAGTCTTACCTAAAGTGAATGGTGATCACGGATGACATAAAATCCTAATAGTAGGTTCAGAGGCCAAGGGCTCTCAATCCGTTATGTCACATGTATTTCTGTAGGACATCTTGATACCTATAGAGGTATCAATAAATATGGCCCCGATTTTTCTTCTTTAGATTCAGTGTGAGGAATGCTGGTGTTATGAAATTTGATGGCTAGTATAATTGAGCTTTAGGGAGAACTTAGTAATGTCTCCTTTTACTTGTAGCCTTTCTATTGTAAGGAGGGTTTAGATTAATTGTCTCTCCATATAAGGGTTTGATCTTTAATATAAATATTTACATACTATTAGATATTTTCAACAGATCTGATTTTTAGATAATTGTACATAATTAGTCCATTGATTTGGAGAAAGTTAAAGCAAATGTAACTGCACCATCTGTGTATTGCCAGAGATGTATTGCAATATCTCTCATCTCTTGTGTGATTTTTGTAATGTGGTAATGTTGTAATGGTTTTTCAACCCATCAACAATAAACTAAACTTGCACTTGTACTGATGCCTCACACTAGAAGCATGCAAATGTGACTGAGAAGGAGGAGGAGTATGTACATAAGTGGGTTAATTCTTAGTTGTTTCTTCATATTGTCTCTGCTGTTCCATTTGAAGTGCACACAACATTTTCTGTTCGATACAGTCAATAAATCCAGTGGAAATACACATATATTTGTTTGGAATCTTGTACCATTGCAAGCCAAATTGTGCACCCGACCTAATGCTTTCAAATCTGTCTACGGTTTGTGTCAGAAACATCTCTGACATTTCCTTAATGAGTATTGCATCTTGCATGTTCTGTGTCTGCTGCTGAAAAGACTATGAACATATGAATGTGCCAGCAGAAACAGACCACCTGGTCTATTTAAGTCTGCTTGAGTGTGCAGCCAACACCCCTAGTTTGCAACTGCCCCAACCCCCCTCCCTTTGTCATCCCACTACCACCCACACTGTCACTCTCCCCTGTTCCCTGTCCCATGCCCCTTTGAAGCTGTTAACAGATTTACATGATACCACCCAGTCTGGTAGGGCATTCCATTTTTCTACCACCCTCTCTGTGAAATACTGTCTCTCATTTCCTTCCTAAATCCCCCCTCCATTCTTAGCCCATGCCCTGGTGACCTCCCCCACCTTAACTTAAAAACCCCATCTGCCCCATCCTTATTGATTCCATTCAGATACTTGAATGTCTCTATCATGTCCCCCTGTCCCTTCTGTCCTCCAGGGTGTACATATTGAGGTCTCCCAGCCTGCTGTCATAGTCTCTCCCTTCCATTCCGCATATCATCTTTGTTGCCCTCCTTTGCACCCCCTCCAACAGCCTGATAGCACGCTTTAGTTACAGCCTCCAAAACTGCACACAATACTGTAAGTGAGGCCTTACCAGTGATCTGTAGAGGGGCAAGATCACCTCACTTTGCCTGGATGAAAACCCACTCACTATGCACCCCAGCATTTTGTTCACTTTTGCAGCTGCTTTTCTGCGCTGGGCAGTGTTATTCATGGTCCCTGTTATCATTAACCCAAGGTTTTCTCCTCCTCATTGATCCCCAGCTTGACCACCCCCAGCCTGAAGTCTCACCTTGGGTTCTTCACCCCAAGTGCATAATCTTACACTTCTTTGCATAGAACCAGCTGCCTCTCTGACCACTCCTCACTTGCCTGGTCCCCTGCAGCTCTTCCACCCCTCACTCCATCCACCACTGCTCTGATGTTGGTGTCGTCAGCAAAAAGACTTACCTTGTTCACCACCCCATGTCCAATCTCTGATATGAAAAGCACAAACAATACTGGCCCCAACACAGAGCCCTGTGGCAACCCACTTGTCACCGGCCTTGGAGTTGAGAGCTCCCCTCTCAGCACCACCCTTTGTAGCCTCCCACTCAGCCATCTTGTAATCCAGTTCATCATTTTTGCCTCTACACCTACACCAGTTAGCTTCCCCCCAAGCTGCCCATGAGGCACCGAATCAAAGGCCTTGCTGAAGTCCAAGTAAAGAACATCCACTGCATGACCCTTATCCAGTTCACCTTTCACCCAGTCATAATATTGTATCAGGTTGGTTTGACAAGACTTCCCTGAAACAAACCAATGCCACGGTAAACTAATGGTGGTACCACCATCTCCTCTCGTGTCATCATCATCATCACTGTTACTTTTACCACTGCCACCAGTGATGATACCTCAGTGAATACCGCCATAAGCCTTGTTTTGTTGTGTAGCTGTAGAGGATCTCAAATAATGATGTGTGTGTGTGTGTGTGTGTGTGCCACTCAAGTAGACACACTAAGGGATGGACCTTGTGAAGGGTTGTTGATTCAGCACTGACATTTTGCTGGCCTGTTCATAAGGTCTCAGAAGCAGAACAAGCTTTAAAAGCACACACCACTGCACCTGGAATGGATATCACCCATGGACCACTTGTTAAACTCCATAGCCAGAACACAGAAAGACTAACAGAGCTTAATATGTATACCCTTGAGGAAAGAAGGGAGAGAGGAGACATGATAGAAACTCTCAAGTACCTCAAGGGAATCAACAAAGTCCAAGAGGGTAGTATCTTTCAGAAAAAGAGATGTGCAAGAACAAGAGGGCACAATTTGAAGATAGAGGGGGGACGGCTCAGAGGTAATGTGAGGAAGTATTTTTTCATGGAGAGGTTTGTGGATGAATGGAACAGCCTCCTTGAGGAGTTCATGGTGTCAAGTACAGTGGGGGAATTCAAGAACGAATGGGACAGACATAAAGCAGTCTTAGTGGAGGGTAGGAGGAAGTAAGCTGTTGGTTAACTAGGGTCTGCAGCTTATCTCTTAGGTAGGAAAATGGGCAGACTTGGTGGGCCAAGCGATCCTTATCTGCTGTCAAATTCTATATTTCTATGTTTCTATAGCTTTCTGGTCACCCAGTCTCTCCACCATATAAAAGTGAGAGTTCCACTTTGCCTCCATGTCTTTAATGAAGAAATGTTGCAGAGCATTGTGGAGCTCAGTGCATACAGAGTAAATTATTTATTTTAGCTGTGCATGTTTGTCTAGCACATGACTCACCAATACATGTACAAAAAAGGGTGCATGGCAAAAAGCCCCATGATTTGTAGTCTCCAGCATGTTACTTCCACTGTTTGTCACAAACAATTCTACCTTCAGATCATGAGGGTTTAACCAGATGTCCAGCACTGATTAGATGAACTGCAGAATGTTCCACCATGCTGCTTCCCTTCCATGAGATTGACACATTAAGTAAGGCACTTCCTCTATTGGTGTATCTCCATAAGGCTGTCTACTTCATTATAACGTCTGCAGAGGCTTGTACTGGAGGTGGGGCAGGATAAGTGATGGTGCTGCTTGATGCTGACACACCCCAGTGGGTAGTGAGACTTCTGAATGTTTGGTTTGCACTGCTGCACCAGATATCACTAGTGAAATGCACATACCCCCCTCCTCCTTTAGAAGTGTCACTATCTGAATGCATACTTACTTGTACATGTTAGTGAGAATTTGTTTGTAAAATGTAAAGCATGATGAAGTCTGTATTTAGCCTTTAGATCTTGTGATAGACTTCAAAAGCCTGTGTCCTCTGCCACAAAAAATGGCTAGAGAGTGTGAGCCATCATCTCCCCAATCAATAGTTCATTTTTGACAGAGACTGGCTGAGTAGGAAGCTGTTTATTGTGGGCATGGAATGACCTGGGTATTATAGTTTGTTTTTTTATGTTGACACAGAATCTATACTGATGCTGGTGGTGCATACACTACTGGGTCTGGCTGGTAGTTCCTGGATCGGTGCTTTTGAAGTAGCACCAATACTTGCATCAGTTGAATGCTGTGGCTGTTGCTACCAGGGTGGTTGCATGAACAAAAAAAAAATATTCATCCCACTTCCCATGCTTGACGTCCCCTGCTGCTGCTGCTGTTAGTTCTTCTTCTGCTGCTGCTACTGGCTGTGTGACCTAACTGTGGATTGGAAATAAATGTGACTGTTAGAAAGATGGCATATTCACACTTTAGATGATCAGCCAGATCACTGGTTCCCAATGTCCAAGTAGATGGTTGACCATTATGTCATGCAGATTGCAACATGCTCCTGCTGGATTTATGGTGTCATCACTAAACTAATATACACACTGCAGATGATCTCTTTGGATTGTTATCTATATAACTGTACTTCTGAGGTTCTTTAGAAGAAATAGGGCAAGGAATTTGAAATTATTTAGAGTTTTCTACCACGGTGGTATGACATGGCTGGGTTTGATGCCCTGGCAAATCAGTACATGCAGCAACTGCACTAGAGTTACAATGAGGCTGATCACCTTGGGCTTGGGGTAGGACTGGTCTTCAGATTTTCCTGCTGACCAACTTGCGTTTTTGATTGTCTCTTTTGCATTATTATTTTTATTTGGCTATTTCCTCCCATGACAGCCTTCACTTCTCTATATCACAGTCATCATTAGAACTTGGTGTAACTAACAGCACACATGCACCCTCCATTGCTTCATCCTCCTCCTCCTCTCCTGCATGAGTTTCCTCCTCTCCTTCAGCCTTTTTTCTGCTCCTTCCCTTTTATGAACCTCTTATTATGATTCCTCTTCAACATGCTTCTCCATCTAGCTTGCTTGCTAGCATGGCAGTAGCCCTACCGCTTGTGATGCTGATGACCCAGGTTTGGGAGTGAGCCTGAGTCTCCAGAGGACAGCTGAGCATCCAAAGGATGCTCACCTCATCTGGGGAGGTAGGCTAAGTGGCCTCTACTGCAGCACAGCCACTTGGGTGACCACAGGTGGAAGTGCAGCAGGAGCCATGAATCTTGGGAAAAGGACATTGATGACATGGTGCTTCAGCATCAGCATGGCCTCCCAGCACCAGAGGAGGGACATAAAAACAGGAAAACCATCTACTGCTGCAGGATGCCATCCACCGCTTGTCATTGGCTCTGTGCCACCAACTGGGCTCTCTGTCTTGCTCTGTGAAGCTTAAATTCTGGGTTTATGAGGCCTGCCCCCTAGCAGCCCTTCCCACAGGTGGGTTATCTGTGGGGGAACATGCAAGGCACAGGTAAGTCCCAGAGATGGTGGGTAACAGGGCTGGGAAGGCAGTTGAACAGATGGGGGCTGGTAGAGTAGAGTGAGAAAAAGTTTAGTAAATAAAAAACAATGCTCCTCCATCTAAACCTTACATGATTCTTCAGCTTTCTCCTTAACAATGGATGCATCCTACTTGTATGCCTTTACTTCCCCTCCTTTGCCACTTCATTCTTGTGCATCCACCCCCCCATCTCTAACAGTTACACTTCCATGTCCTTCTCAATGGCAATCTCTTCTACTCTGTGCTGCTTTGGTGGGTGATGCTACTGGCTTCCTATTATAAAGTTACCGAGTATGTATACCTTGCCCTACCCAAACAATTCCACTTTTTTCTCAGATGACAAGGCAACAGTAATACCGATGCTAAACTCAAAATCAGTGCCACATTTCTAACAAAATGACTTAGCACTTGGTGCTGCTACTGCTGCTGATGACTGAGTTTTGGAGCTGGAGAAGAGGGAGCATCATATAGGCAATCATCCACACTCTTAGTGCTGAGGTGGCTGTGGTGGTACTGCTGCCACTGGCACTAGCAGCTGGTGCTGGGTTGTCCATAAAAGATGGATGGCATGGTGGTAGGGCTTGTCTTTACCTATTGGGTGGATATTATTTATTTGTCTTTTGGGTAGGGAGCCTCAAACTTCTTGAAGGAGGGACAGAGGGAGATCTGTGTGCTTCTGGTTTGTTCAGAGTACTTTCATCATTGGATCCTCAGAAAAAATGGAATGGCTGGCAAAGCTGCTACTTGCAGGGGGCATAAAACCATCTGACTTCTGGAGACTAATTTACCATGGTTTCTTTGGATTCAGCCACCATATGCCCAGCCCTAGTCCTTCTTTCGGGTATAGCCCCTACCCTAGCACATGACTTTCAATCCCAGTCCTGACTCCTACTCCACCATCACCACTTACAGAACAGGTGCTTGGTGGCACTGACATGGTGGAATCTTTCTCTGCTTTCCTTCATCCCTTTTTCATCCTGTGCTTTTCTTCATGGCTTCTACACCACATGTTGTCAGATGCCATTCTTCATACATACCCATTATGTGGCCCACTGACATTCTTCTCCTCCCTGCATTGAGAGACCTGAAGCAATCTATAACATTTGGGTCAGCCATTCAGGGATTACCACTAGGATAAACATCACCATTCATTAAGATTATAAATACAAAACAGCAAAGATGCTTGCTCCATCAGATGGCATTTTTCTTATTTACAGCTGTTTTTTTAGCACTAGAAACTTACATTTTTGGGGGCTTTGAGGGAAGGAGGTGTTTATTGGCAAGAGAATGTTGAAGTGTTTGGAGTTTGCATCATGATTTACAGAGGCTGAATGGGGGAGGTGGGGGAAACTTGAATGAGAATGGTAAAGTAAAGAAAAAAGTAAAAGAGAGTAGTATAGTTCTCTGGAAAAGTTAGAGAAGCAGTGAAACTCAAAAACAAGGCCTTTACCAGATACAAGAAAAAACAAGGGAAAGAACAATGGGAAGAGTACCTAATGAGAGCAAGGAAAACCAAAACAGCGGTCAGAAAAAAAAGGCAGACGCAGCGCTGCATCTTGATGAGGGGATCAAAGGTGGGGAAAACAGCTCTTTGGATATATTAGGGAAAAAAGAATGACAGGGAGGAGGAATTGTTAGGCTACCAGAGGAAAGTAGGTTAATTGACGGGGATGGACAGAAAGCAGCCATTCTTAATGACTATTTTTGCTCTATATTCACAAGGGAAGAGAGAGGACCTCTGCCACAGAGTGACATTAATGCAGCTGTAAGGGGGATCCCTGACATGAGGTAGCAAAAAATCACCTGTGAAAGGATTTGGAAAGGGCTAGCAGCCCTAAAGATAAATAAAGCCCTGGGGCCAGATGGGATGACCTGAAGGTGCTCAAGGAACTGACAGCAGAACTAACTAAACCTCTGGTGGGACTATTCAATAGCTCAACTTATATGGGATAGTTCAATGGGACCGGAGGGTAGCAGACGTAGTACTATTCTATTGGGGGAACAGAAAGCAATTGGGTAACTACAGACCTGTCAGTCTTACTTCTTTTGTAGGGAAAATGATGGAGACACTATTCAAAGATGACCTTGTAACTACCTAGAGGCAATGGGCTCCAAGATAGTGAACAGCATGGGTTTGTGGCAGGAAGGTCTTGTCAGAGCAACTTGATAATATTCTCTTACTGGGGAAAGATAGTGGATACAGGCTATGCTGTGGATTTACTCCACTTTAATTTCAACAGTTTTAACAAGGCTTTTGATTTGGTGCCCCACAGAAGGTTGCTGAAGAAACTAGAGAATCTGGGTACAGCAGAAGACACAGTTAGATGGGTGAGAATCTGGTTGTAAGGGAGACAATGCAGCATTGTGGTTAATGGAGTCAAATCAGAAGAAAGGGAGGTCACCTTGTGGGGTGCCCCAAGTATCGGTTCTGTGTCCAGTCATTTTCAATATGTTCATTAGTAACATGGGAGAAGGAATCCAAGGCAAGATGTGTCTTTTTAAGATGTCAATAAGCACTATGGCAGTACAGACAGTGAGGAGGGGTTAAGAAGATACAGAGAAACTTGCAAATGCTGGAGAGGTGATAAAAGGTTTAGCAGTTGCAATTCAATGCCAACATGTGCAAGGTGAAGTTCTTAGTAAGAAAGAACCTGAGGACAGAGTACTGGATGGAGGGCTAAAGTTGTGCATGATGTCTGAGGAAAGATACCTAGGGGTCATCATCATTGACTCCCTAAAAAAATCAAACCCATGTAACAAGGCCTACAGTAAGGCAAATAGGATGCTGGGGTATATAAAAAGGGATATTGACAGCAGAAAGAAGAAGGTATTACTACCTCTCTATAGATCATTGGTGATGTCTCATCTAGAGTACTCTTCCCAGTTCTGTAGTCCTCACCTAAGGAAAGATAAGGACAGGCTGCAGACAGTACAATGCAGGGGACCAAATGATTAAGGGATAGCAGGGCAGATCTTATGAGGATAGACACATAGCACTGAACATGTACTCGCTGGAGTCCAGATAACAGATGGGAGACATGATAGAGACCTCCAAGTTCCTGAAAGAAATCAACAAGGTAAACTGGTAGGAACTATTTAGCATAAGTAGTGGATCAAGAACATGGGAACACAAGTGGAATCTGATGGGGAGAGATTCAAGAGGGAAGTGAGAAAGTTTTAGTTTACAGAATGGGTGGTGGAGCTGTGGAACAATCTGCCAGATGATGTTGTGGGTGCCAACATTATCAATGGTTTCAAACACGGGGTGGATAGTGTGGCTTAGAACCCTGTATGGGCAATAAGTCCCAAGTTTGTTAGTGTTGATGGGCAGATTGGATGGACCGGTGGTTGTTTTCTGCCATCATTTTCTGTTTCTATGTTTCTATTTTGTGGGAGAGAGGTGGATGACTATCACCTAGATGGCGAGGGTAATAATCTTATTCTTTAGTTGCTGACACAAGGGACAACTTATGCCACTTTGTGCAGTTCTTAACAGCCGAAGTACTACTTCACTTTATGAAAACTACAGGAAGTGGAACTTCACTAGCAACTTCACTGGCATAGTGCCACTACACATAGTTTTCTTTGAACGAAGTAAGCACTCTGCTACGCAAAGTCTCATTTTGAACATTGCAGTGTCAAGAAACATTGTGAAGTATTTCAGGAAGTGAAACTTCCCGACTTGGCACATCTCTACTGCTCCCTAGACAGATGCCTTTCTTTCATTCTTATCACCCTCTGACAACTTCTCATTTTGCTTTAGACCCAAAGATTGTACCAAAATCAATCACATTACAGGTAAGATTGTTCCACTTACCCACCATCTGCTCAGTGAAGAAGTACTTTCTGATGTACTTCTTGAATCCCCCCCACACTAGCTTATGGTTATCCACCTGGTGATTGTGCTATTCCATTACATACATAACTCAATTTATCCTTCTGTTATATCCCTGCATATATTTACAGGTATTTATCAGGTCTTATCTTTCCCTCCTGCCTCCAGAGAGTACATTTAATACTGTTCATTCTTTTCTCATAGGTCTTCAGTTCAGTTCAGTTTATTTGATTAATCTTTTAAAATTATTACCACAACGTACAAAAGACATGGACAATAGTAGAAAAACAACAAGAAAAAGCATAAACATTATAAATGAAAAAAAGTAAAAAATTAGCATATAAAAACAGTGCCAGCCTAGACAGTGATAAAGTGCAAGTAGCAGTTACAGGGTCAACCATAATCCTAGATTTAAAGCACTTAATTATTCTTATACTTATAGGTTGGATACTCTTTCTCCTTATTTTCCTTGAAAGGTATATACATTTCACAATGTTGTGTATAACTAGAGGGTCCTCAGTGGTAAGAAGCACCTGAACCAGCTCAGTCTTGCTGGAAGTAGATATAAAAGTTATGATTGGAGTTTATCAATTAGATCTAATTTTGTTGTACCAAGGGCATTTTAGAAAAACATGTGCAAAGTCTTCTCTTTCACCTAAATTGTAATTGTGTAATGTATCTTTGCTATCCTTTGATTTTTTATACAAAGCAGTTTTAACATTTGATTCAAAGAGTTCAAGTCTAAACCTTGTAAAATTGTTACGAACAAGTAGGTCCTCTAAGACATCCAAGCAAAATCTAAAGCCATGCATAACCACATTCTGTGAGTATCACTTTGCATACTTTGAGGCACCAATACAGGCCAAATCAATGTCCTATAATACTGTATAATTTTCTTTTTAATATGACCTATATTGTTCACATACTGTATGACAATACCTTTTGTCTTTATGATAAAAGAGAGCATATATTTATCAAGAAGTCTGATTAGATGTTGAGAACAACCTGAATTTTTATAGCCCCTATTTTTCCAATCTTATTTTTCCATAAGATAGTGCTTTACCCATCTCTCATCCGGAAAGCTAAGTACTCAGATCCAATAATTAATTATCATCATGTTGGCCCAGGCTTGTAACCATGACAGACACAATTTGGTTCTTATAAAGTAAGCTAGAGTTGATTTTTGATAGCCCATTATATTCCTTAATAGTTTAATAGCTGTTTTCTCTAGCTGATCAATATGGTGCAGACCCCATATTTCAGCACCGTAGAGAGACTGGGTGTTGAATTTTGCTCGAATGGCCTGAAGAAGTGGTCTGACAAAGTGACAGCCATGGGCATAATTAAATCTTGCCAGGGCTTCTAAAGTTATTTTTGTTTTAGAATGTGTATATTCGAAATGATGTTTCCATGAACCATTGTTCATGTAATTAACTCCCAAATACATGTAATTGGTTACTGTTTCCAGTTGGTTACCACAAAGACTCCATGAGTACTTTTTTTGGGGGGCACCAATAACCAGAACCTTAGATTTCCAAAAATGTATCTTTAGGGCCAAAAAATCTGAGATTTTGCCCAGAAGGTCAAGGTTTTTTCTGTAAGCCTGAGACAGTAAGGGAGCATAAATCCAGATTGTTTGCGTAAGCGAGGGGAGAACAAATATTTGTACCAGTTTTGGGGGAATTGGATTTTAAGGGCCATAAATCTCAAAGTAAATTATCCAAAAAAATTCAAAATAGCATAGGTGCCAGAATACATCCTTGCCTTATGCCTATGTTGGTCTTTAAACTACTTGATAGTATATTTCCGGCTCTTACCTGCACTCAAGTGTTTGAGTATAACTGTTGTCTAGGGATGGAGAAATGCCTTGGGTTAGTACTATATCCCATAAGGTAGATCTATTGGTTGTATCAAAGGCAGAACTGTAGTCTGTAAATGCCAGATAGACTTTTTGTTTTCTGACTGTAACATATTTTTTATCAAATGTGACAGGATGTAACAATTGTCAAGAGTGGGAAAACATTCTCAAAAGCATGCTTGGGATGAAGCCAGGCCCCCAAGTACTTCAAGTTCAATCTTGAGGCTTGTCATTAGAACTTTTGCATAGACTTTATCTAAAATATCTAATAAACTAATGGTACGATACACTGAGGGGTCATTCCTTGGACCCTTTTTATAGATAGGTACAATTATTGAACTGACTCATGATGATGGGATGTAGTTATTTAGGCAACATTCATTAAAAAAGACCACATGAAGGTCTGCCCAACCTTCAGCTGCATAAACATAAACTTCCCCTGGAATTTTATCAGGACCTAGAGTCTTATTTTGTTTCAAACTAAGTATAGGTTTTATAACTTCTTGTTTAGTGAAAGGCCTGAATTAGTGTATTATATCTTTTACATCCAAGCTCTTCCATGCCAGATCTCAGCTTGGGTCATACAGTATGAAACTATAATATTCAATCCATGTTCTCAGTTCTATTTGGTGGACAAGGTCATTGCTCCATCCCTTGCACCCTTTAGCTACTAGGAGCCAGAATGTTTTAGTGTCATTGTTGTCAATAGCATTTAACATCTTCTCCCACTGTCTAATTTGGAATAATTAATTTTTTCCCTTAATGAAAGCACTATAATTTTTCTTACTTGTTTTTAATTCTATGGCACTAGCTTTGTCAGTTTTTGTTTTGGCAGTTCTGGAAATTTTCTTTAACTGTTTTTCCTTGGCTTTACATTCCCTGTTAAACCACCCCAAGACTGGTGGGGGCAAGGACTTATTTATGTTGATCTTATAAAGCTTTGTCCAAAGTTCATTGAAAAACAACTGTAATTTCCCATGCATTATGTGGGAATCCCGAGAAGCCTGATCCCAGGAATTTAGAAAAAGAGTAATTTGGTTCAAAATATATTGTTCAAGAGTTACTGATCACTCTAGTTTTTTGGAATATTCTATAGGCAGATTACAAAATGTAGGCTGCATCACACTCACACCTACCATCTGCCTGTATAGAGTAACAGGTAAATGGTAGCTTTCTGTTCTGTTTGCAATTATGAGATTTTCCCAGAAATTTGGAGGGCCCTGCCGTAGAATTAGATCTATGACAGAAAATCCATTTGTGGAAAAATAAGTTGGTGAGCCCTGGCTGTTCCCTGAAGTTTTGCCATTTAAAGGGCAGATATAATTATCGTTCATCAATTTGATAAATTTATGTCTGTTATAATTATATCTTAAATCAATAGAGATTCTTTTTTCCCTGTCAATGTTTGGTTACATATAACCAATTATAGTGTTATCCCACAAACCGACAAATGATCCTATTCTGGAGTTAAAATCACCAACCAAAAGTAGATAGGCATTAAGAAAATCTGTCTGGGCATCTCTGATTGATTTTATTAGATTATCCCAAATTTCATCAGTGGTCAATCTGTTCTTTGTTGGTGATACATAACAGTTGAACAACAATAATTTGAACCCAAGAAGGGACAAAGTAATGCCCAAAAAATGTTGTCCCTGGGCTACTTTTAATAAGACCAAAAAGGATCCAGTTTTAACACAGGTCACCAATCCACCTGATCTGCATCCCATCTTGCCAGACTTATAACCTGGAATTTGAATCCACGAATACCCATTTAAGGCCATGACAATTCCTGGCTATGCCAAGACTCTTGAAGGCAAATGAGATGACAGGTACAGATATAATCTAACCAATCCTTATCTTGCATTTTTGACCTTAATCCAGTGATATTCTAAGAGATTAAAAAGGAGTCAGAGACTCCCCCAACAGTCAGCACTAAGCTTGAAGCTGACATTACATAACTTATGTCAGTGTTGTTGAGAGGCAACTTTGGCCAGTTCAGCATCAGGCAGAGAGTGATGTAGTCTGTAATTATAGCCAGCAATTGCCATAAATCTATTAGTAGTTGGCACTAGAAAGGAATTACTTTCATTGTTGTGCTGTGCTAATGGTGTTCCCTTGTGGTCCTGTGAATAATAGGGAAAACAGGATGGAGAACCATTATTTTCTGTTAAATCCACCAAAAAAAGACCCAGATGGCCTAGCTTGGATGCTTGGTCCTAAACTCTACTTGCAATTTTTGCACTTTTAAAGGTTATGTCAACTTGACCATCCACTCTCAAGCTTGGGTGTCGATAAACACCAAAGACCCCATTACGACCCAACCTGATGTTTAAACAGTTTGCAAGTAAGTTGCACAAAACTCTAAATAGCTTTACATTTGTTTCATTAAAGAGTTTCTTGCACCCAAACAAACTCAGAATCACTGGAAAACTACCATCCCCAGAGGATGAAGTCCCCTGTCTTACTTCAGCATTAGTTGTTCGTCCCTCAACATAATTGATAGTATCTATAATTCTTGCATTTTTATCTAGCATATTGGCATTTAAATAAAGACTCTAAATGATATGTAGATTTTTCCAAACATGGTACAAAACCCTTTCAGTTGTAAAATAAATTTCAACATTGTCAGCAAGAATGTTGTCCATGACGGAGTTTCGCTTTACTATATGGAGATCACCACTCAGTATATACAAATTTAGTTTATCGTTAAATAAGTGGGTTATTAACTCAAGTGGAGATTCTCCCTTGGTATTTAGGAGACCATAAATGCTTGTAAAAGGATGTGTTAGTATTGCTGAGTCATGATCCTTAGATGCCAGGTTTCCATGATTTTTTATATTCTTAATTTCCATAAGTTTTGCAGTATCTTGAATTATAGGAAAGATTGTTCCATTTAACTGTCTGCTTAGTGAAGAAGTAGTTTCTGATGTACTTCTTGAATCCCCCCCCACACACACACACACACACTAGCTTAAGGTTATCCACCTGGTGATTGTGCTATTCCATTACATACATAACTCCATTTATCCTTCTGTTATATCCCTGCACATATTTACAGGTTTTATCAGGTCTTATCTTTCACTCCTGCCCTCCAGAAAGTACATTTAATACTGTTCACTCTTTTCTCATAGATCTTATACTTCAGCCCTTAGAACATTTTTGTAGCCCTACACTGAATAGTCTCTAACCTCTCCCAGACCTTCTTCATATGAAGGTTCCAAAACTGCATGCAATATCTCAGGAGTAGTTGAAACAATGGCATAAACAGCAGAAATATCAGCTTCTTGCAGCAACTAAAGAAGCCCTCTCAGATACTTCTTAGCATTGTTTAGCTGTGATCATTAGTATTTACAACATGTACTGTTTTCTTTATAACATTCTTGGATGTCTTGTTGCATATTTGTTTGGACTGTATGTTCATCTTTCTGTATTGAAAAAAAAGTACATTAAATGAAAAAAAGATACATCTTAGCACCTTACTACTTGCTCATATGCTGCATTGCATTGGGAAAAGACTTTCAGACAGTTGCTTATTATAACTCCCAGTTCTCTGTGCACTAGACAAATCCTGCCTATTTTCAGGCACGACCCGGGGAAGGGGGATACAGATGAATGCCAACTGACCTTAAACCAGATTTAGCTGTTGGTGGTATTTTTAGTGAATGAGGGAAATGTGGCCAGGACACTGGGGAAATTCCCCTACTCGTCAGAGGGGGAACCTCTGTCAAAGATGGTGGACGCACCCTTGCCTTCTGAGGAGGGAGCTATGGAGGTGGGAGATTTGGTCTCTGCTCCTACCTCTGATCAAATGGAGACCACGACACCAACTACTGATGTTTTGTCTATTGATGCTCCTACTTCTACTTTAAGTTCTGCTGCTAATACCAAGGCTGATACACCTAGCCCTCAGCTTACTCATTATGAAGCTGACTTGCTGACTTGCGAGCCTACAGTTGACCTACCAAAGGATTTTACTTCATCAGATTCTGATATCCACTGTTTGACAGAACAGGAGATCCAGGAGCGATTTGCAATGGCGGAGTGCCATTTTGCCAGTGCAAAAATGAAGCTGCACAAAGATTTGCAATGCCTGAGAGCCGACAGCCAAGATGCATCTTCCATTCGGTCGGAAGCTTTTTTTGATTTACCTGACGTATCTGCTTCACTGCTTGTTGCTGTGACAGGCTCATACCTGACATGTGAGTTGGTAGCTGCAGCCCTACAGTCTGCTGCCTTGCAGCCTGCAGTAAGTACAGATTCGGTTACATTCCTTCAACCTGCTTCAACGACATTGTGGAGCTGCCCTCTTGTACAAGAATCACCTGCTGTTGAATCACATAAAGTGCCTACCTGGACTGTTGAATCAGCGCTGAAAGGTGTGGGCTGGGTTCAGGGCACTCTCCCAGGGTGTTGGAAGTAGGGTCCATCTCCTATACAGTCCCCCTGCCCTGAAGATTTCCCAGAGCTACAGAGAACGATAGGCACTTCAAAAGTCTCTACTGACCCCTTGTGTCTCCCTCAGGAACTGGAGCTTACACAGAACCCTGTGTTGGATTATCTGAAGGGTTCTCCACCTCGGGCTTCTCTTTCTACTACATCTACAGAGGCTCAGGCTCTCCTACCACTGCAGCCCCCCGCCAAATATCGGGACCAAGCCGTTCATATTCTTCTTTCTTTAAATTTCCAATCCAGGCTGCTAAGAGACACGACGCTGTTTGCTTGGAATACCTGGGGGGGTTACCTGAGCCACCTGATCGGGTGTATGTAGCACGTACGCTTATAAAGGACTCTTTAAAATTCTTTTCCCATGAAATATATGCATTGATTCATATATCTGGTGAAACCACATTTGATATAAGTTTTCAAACATCTAGGGGCTTGGAACATTTTTGGTCAAAGTATAATGCTCTACGGACTACTGTATTATGGACCCCATTTCAGGCTATTCCTCTTTCCAAACCTGCTTTTAAGACAATTACTATCCTGTTTCGAAATGAGGGAGTTGAGGTGGAGGATGTTGTATACAGCCTGAAGCCATTTTGGATACTGAGAATATCTGGACTGGGTGTTGGAATGTTAAAGTCTTGTTACGCTCTAATGATTCTGGTGTTGTGATTCTACCCAACTCTTTCTTTATAGGTCGCGATAGGGGGGTCTTGTTCTACCTGGGTCAGCCTAAGACTTGCTACCAGTGTGGTGACCCTGCACATCTTAGTAATGTGTGTGATAAAATGAAATGCAATATCTGTGGGGAGTTGGGCCATGTAGGGGCACACTGTTTGAATGAATGTAGATGTAACCTCTGTGACAAACTGGGGCACACCTTTCAGAATTGTTAATGGGCTGCGAATAATCAGGAATTTCATGATGGTGGAGTGGACCAGCACTTTATTATTACACAGGCGCAGAAGGCCCGTCTCCGGACCTCCCTGGTTGTACCTCCTCCTAAGGCAGTTCAGCCCTTAATGAAGGCTCCAGTTCCTGTTGTATCCTCTGAGGTTGTACCTCAGGTGGTTTCTTTCATGGATGACCCCTTAATCGTGATTTCTCCTGTCCTCGATCCTGCCCAGTCTACTTTTCCTGTTCAGGACCTGGTCCCAGGTCCAAGTACTATGCCCCCCCCAGTGCCCACAAGTGTTATACATCAAAGGTCACTGAGAAATAACCCTCGGGTTGCACCATCACCTGTGTGTGGTCTGGAACCCCCCCAGTGCCCTTATCTAATTCTTTTGAGCATCTCCAATCCCTTTCTGATGACTCTGGAGGTGAGTCAGACTCTTTCTCCATAGCTTCTTCTCTCTCTGATGGTACCACTGACTCCGAGTTGCAACTTGGTAGTGGCCTTTCTCAGAAGCGAAAGGCCAGAGTAAAGCTTAAAGAGAAGAAGGTGGTTGGGAAAAGGAAATTGTAAAGTGTATTCTTTGTCTGTTTTCCTTTTTTTGGTGCTATGTTTCACTTTGTTTGCCATACTATTAATGTAAATAGTATGAAGCGTATGGCCAAAAGGAGATTAACTTTTTCCTTTTTGTGGCTTTTGCCTTTGGGTTTATTTTTATTACAGGATACTAGACTTCACACTACACACGAGATCCGACAAGCACAGCAGGACTGGTTACTGGGTCCTTCTTTTTGGTTGATTGGTCAGGATTCTTGCTCAGGACTGGGAATTTTAATTAATATCCCAGATTTTTGTTTGCTCAAATTGTTTGATGTAGCCCCTGGTAGGGCACTCATTATAGATTTTGTCATTGGGTCCTGTCCCTATCGGGTGATAAATATTTATGCCCCTCCAATCAAAACAGCACATATAGCTTTATTTACTTTACTTCATCCGTATTTGCACACTTCCTTTCAGGTATTGTTTGCTGGTGACTTTAATTGTGGCTTGAGTTTTCAAGATAAGAGCTCCTTTGCTGCTACAAAGAAACTGTTTTGTGATTCCATGAACTGGGTAAATTGGTTCGAGTCGCCCACTTAACAGACGCATATCTCTCCTTTACTACACAACACACCCCTACCTTCCAAAAGGGTAAACTAGCCACTCGTATTGATTATGTGTTTTCCTCTCATACAGTTACAATTATTTCCGCCAAAGTTCAAGCTGTTGAGTTTTCTGATCATAAGCTGCTTTCTGTTGATTTTGGTTCTGTTGTTTCTTCCCGTAAAGGTCCAGGTATTTGGAAATTCAACACATCTTTATTGCAGGTCCCGATGTTTATGCAGTCCCTTTTGTCCTTCATACAGGCCCGTAAATCTGTTTTTATCTGTTATGAAGATCCTGTTCAGTGGTGGTTAGACATGAAGCATGATCTGGTTTCTTTTTTTTTTCCCATTCACTCTTTATTAAGTTTTACAAATTAATACAGAGACTGTAAAAAAAAAGGGTACAGTACCTGATATACAGATAATTACAGATCAGAATCACCCAAGAAAATCACCACCGTGAACATAGATCTCTGTAAACCCTCCCCTTCCCCTAATATCCCACCCTCCCTTAACCTCCCCACGCAAGGTGCTGTACTATAATCCATCTGGCATGGATCTATTACATACTTGATTATGAATAAGCAATTATCAACGGGGACCAGATTTTCTCAAAGAGAGGCAATTGATTGTGAAGAATTGCTATCATTCTTTCTACCCTGAGGCTTGCTAACAATTCGGATAACCATTCCGAATAAGAAATTGTTATGGAGTCCTTCCAATGTTTGAGAACTAATCTCTTCACTGTGATTGAAATCAACGACATGTGATATTTCCTCGATTTAACCGGGAAGTCCGACATGACTCCGAGTAAACAGACCTCTGGGGTGAACATCTCATCTAAACCCAACAATGGGCTGGCCTTATCTCTAATATCCCTCCACAATGGGGCAATTCTTGAACAATCTCAAAAAATGTGGAGCAGATCGCCCACCCCTAGACCACATCTATAACACTTAGACTCTTGTAACACCTTTAGATCTGCTAATTTTTGAGGGGAGCAATAGATATTGTGCAAGATTTTAAACTGAGTCAATTTAAGAGTCTTGCCTAATAAACTTGTGGCAATTAATCCAAATCTGCGACCAGTCCAAATTAACATTGGGAAAGGCCCTGGTCCAATATGATGATGGAGCAAATCCATCGGTAAACACCCACTGAAGCAGTACCTGGTAGATTTTCGAGACAGCATGGGGGGTTCCTATCAAGGGTCGTACATTTTCCCAAAATGCCATATGGGGTGGGGTAACCCCATTTGACCCTATTTTCTGAACTAGCAGATGACGCAACTGATAAACCCTGAAACAAACTTTTGTGGGTAAATTAAATTTATTAATTATTTGAAGTGTTGAGGTTGGATTTCCATCCACATCCAGAAAATCCCGTAATGTACAGTCCCCCAACTTAGGTAACCAGTTTTGAGTGATAATTTTGTGCCCAATCAACCAGTGAGGGTTACCCAAGATTGGTTGAGAACTATCTTTGACATGGTCGTATTTCAAAAAGTTACAGAGTTGGTTATGTATCCTTAAAGAGACTCCAATAGGTGAGTCTTTTATGGAAAGAAGCAGTTTGGGGGTACTGTAATACAAAGCTTCTGGGTTGAAGCCCAAGCTCTTAATTAAACTAACTTCTAGGTTAACCCAAAGTGGAACATAATCCTTGGTGTGGGAAGAAATATGCGAAAGAACCCACCTACCATATTTGTTTATATGCGCCGCCCAGTAATAGAGAGCAAAATGGGGTAGCTTCAACCCCCTCCGCCCCTTAGGCACCACTAGTTTAGCATAAGACATTCTCACCTTCTTGAAATTCCAAATGAAATCAGCTATTATCTTATGAAGTCTGTTAAACCATGCCAAAGGAATCCAAATATTAAGCATGCACAGAAGGTAGAAAAGCCTGGGGAAAATATTCATTTTAACAATGTTTATTCTGCCCCAAAGTGATAGAGGGAGCTGTGCCCACCTATTCATATCCAACTCTAAACTACGAACTAGGGCATCTAAGTTTAAGTGCCGCAGACGATCTGGCTATTCGTCAAACTGAGGCCTAAGTATTTAAGGGATTTGGGACTCCATCCCAATCCCAATCTTGTAATATCATTTTTGAAAGCACTACTATTTAGGGGATATACCACTGTCTTCTCCTGGTATAGTTTGTAATTAGATAAAACACTAAACTCGTGTATCACATCGAGTAAAGCTGGGACCGAGGAAGCGGGATTGGACACATATATTAATAAATCATCCATAAAAGCTGTTACCTTTACTACCTGATCTCTGATTTTAATCCTTAATCCTGTTACTTAATACTATATGCCTAATCAAGGTTCCAGATACAGGTTGAACAGTAGGGAGATAAAAGACACCCTTGTCTCGTCCCTACATATAATTTAAACGTGATGATATAACACCATTACATGCAACTCTTGCCATTGGATTTGAGTATAAGGCCTAACCCATCCTACAAACCTATCTGGAAACCCACTTTTCCATAACCCGAAATAAGGAAGCCCAGTGGACCCTATCAGATACCTCTCAGCATCTAAAGAGACCAGCGCCAACGGAGACCAGCCTCTTCAGAGGCCGAGAAGACATGAGACAATGTTCTAAAATTATCTGCCGAGATCTGCCTTCATAAAACCCACCTGCTCCGGGCCTATTAAAGTTGGTAATGACTTGCTAATTCTCTCAGCCAGTATTTTAGATAAAATCTTATATCATAATTTAACAAGGAGATGGGCCGATAACTACCTAGATTCTCGAGGGTTTATTTGGCTTAGGTATAAAGTACTATAAGTGCTTGAACAAGCATTTATCGTATCCATTCCAGAGAGAATGTGCTGAAATAGCCTAGCTAGTAAGGGATCAATTAGGAAGAAAGTTTTATATAAATTTGGCAGAACCCATCGGGACGGGGTCTTATCTGTGGGTAAGCTTCTAATGGCGATTCTATCTCACTGTAAGTGATATCAGCATTGAGTAACCTATAATCAGCCTCCTCCAGCTTAGGAAGTGGCAACCGATCCAAATAGGACTGAATCTCCCATTGTGGAGGTGGGGACTGCATACCTCCATATAAGGTTTCGTAATAGTTCCTAAAGACAAGGGCTATTTCCTCCGGAGTTGTCTTAATACACCTATCTTGTTCCGACCAAATCCCTTCAATTAAGCGGGATGCCTCTAGCTGTGCAATACGCCGCGCCAAAAGCTTTCCAGGTTTCTCCCCCTGGTCAGCATAATTGGCCTTAGTTTTAATAATGGCCAATTCCACCTGATCACCCAGCATTTTAAGATAAGCATCTCTAGCTTTAATGAGTTTAAACTCAATCTCCTCCCGTGGGTTAGAAATCAGAGCCATTTGCAGACCCTTAATTTGATTTAACAAATCTAACATAGTGGCATTCTCTCTTTCTTGCTCTGGTGGCCTGACTTATCAATAGACCCTTATATATGCCTTAAATGCAGACCATAGAATGTCCGGGCGTGACATTTCCCTTTCATTGACAAATAAATTCCTCAATTTGGGATGTCAGGTTTTGAACTATCTTGGGAACCCTCAAGCTGATTATTTACTTTCCATCTGTTTCCTTACCAGCAACGAGAAAGAGATCATGACTTCCACTGCAGAGTGGTCAGACAGAGGAGCAGCCACTATCTCGGTACCAATAACACCTTTCAGCAAAGCACGGGAGAGAAGTATATAATCAATCCTCGAACCTGATTTATGCACCAGAGAATAAAAGGTGTAATCTCTTGTTTGCGGATGGAGCACCCTCCAAACATCTGCTAGGCCCAGATGGACCATTAGATCATTAAAAGCCAGGGTAGCCGGTGAAGAATACATTTGTGATCTCGAGGACCTATCCATCGAGTGGTCTAGAGCCAGATTAAAATCCCCCCTCAATAATCATGGGAAGATGACTAAATGGTAGCAACACCCTCATTAAATTTATCAAAAAATCGTGATTATCCAAGTTGGGCCCATAAACAACCCTAGCAAAATTTCCATGTTATATAATTTCCCCTCACTAAAAGAAATCTACCTCTCTATCTGGAATAACTTTTATAGGGCTGAAAGTGCCGATCTATGTAATAGGATCAACACCTCTACTCTTTGTACTCCCCTGTGAAGAATGCTTCACCAAATTGCATTCTTCTCAAACACTAGCTTCTTCCTGAAGCAGGTGGGTCTCTTATAGAAAAACAATTTTGACCTTCGCTGCCTCCAAATATTTCAGTATTCTGTATTGCTTTACCTTATGTCTAGTCCCTTTGACATTCCATGTGCAAAATTTGATTAAGGTATCAGCCCCCATATTCAAAAAACAGCCTGAAAAGCATAATAGGTACTCCCATGTTCCTTCGCATCCTACAGCACCAGCAACCTTGTGACCCTCCCCCCGAAAAACCAATACCCCCATTCTCCCCATATCCCATACCCCATATAGTCCGTATCCCAAAAAACACAAAAGAGCCCCTTTACCTTGTCTATCAAATTAAGCCCCCACCCGCCCACCCCAGCACATCCACATCCTTTTCTGCCCATGACACCAGGATGCCTAACTCTCCCTTCCACACTCCCTCTCTCACGCCCTCTCAAGATCAGATAAGAACCTTTTCCCTCCTAATATCTACCTAAATCTTGAGCTAATAACATGCTCACATCGAAATTAAACCGTTTAGGTATAGAATATCATGGGGTTAACCCCTCTCGTTTACAACCAAATATGCTAGTTAACAATAAAGTACAATAGCTAGGAAGCAAATAAAATCTAGATGAACAGGTCCCAATCTGGGTAAAATAAAATAAGCATACTCCCCCATATTAATATATTTAACCAAGCTTGAACCTTCCAAAAAACTGGTTTCAGTCCCATAAACAGTCTTTCCATCGGGCATGTTAAAGTAAAGATAATAGCCAGGTCCAAAAATAACTCGAATGAGTCCATACTGCCCAAGACATTGGCTGGCTAGGTCCTTCTGTGTACTATAATTCCCAGACCTAAAAAAAAAACCCAAACAGTCTGAGTACCCGATAAAATAAACATAATTATGCCCAGGTCTACACTCTGTAGCAAGAGTTCCTGAAAATAAATGATTCAGTCAACCAGCTATGGATAATCAGCGTAAGGCCACAGATTCATTTATATGGCATAATGAGACCTCCAGACTGGGCAACTTCGATCCACAAGATCTTTCTCAAGTCTCCTTGAACAACTCTGGAAAAGCATCACGCAGGGCTAAGAGCGCTTGAGTCGAAGAATCGAAGATTTCCAGTCATTGCCCTTAAGTACTTGGAAATCTAGCAGGGTATCCCATTCTAAATTTTATTCAGCAGCAATCAGCCTTTTAATGAGTGGATGAAAGGTAGCTTCGCTTCTGCCTTACAGACAACGGCAGATCTTGCACCACTCTAACCCATGATCCTTCCCAAATATTTCTTTGTCTTCTTTGGCTTTTCCAATTAATAACTGCCCTCCTGGTAATTCAAAAACTTTATGATGAAGGGCCTAGGAGGGCGATCGGGCGATGGCAGCGGGCGTAACGCACGATGAGCTCTTTCCACTATATACTTAGGCCCAAAGAGCGAGGGCCCTGCTATTTTTTACGTTATTTTCTGAGCAAAAATAATCGGTTCCTGAGCTTCAGCTTTTTCAGGCAACCCGATGAGAACAACATTATTGCACCGACTCCGGCCTTCTAAATCTTCCACCTTTAGTTCCAACTTCTGGATTTTTCTGAGAGATTTTAATGACCGATGCATCCGTTTTCTCCTTGCATCCTTCCAGAGATTTGACTTGAGCTTCGTTGTCTGAAGCTCTACGAGAAAGATCTTCAATCGTAAGTTTAATATTTTTGAGCTCCCCTGCCATATCTATCATTGTAGACTTAAGCGGCCCAATCTCTTCTAGAAAGCGCGTAAGGGTCAAGGGCTCTTCCGAAGTGCAGCTCTCACTCGCCCCTTGAACCAGCGCCGACGCCGAGGCCTTCGATTTTTTGGCAGCCTTTTCAGAGGTCGCGGAGGGGTATGCTGAGCGCTTCCATCTCAGCCTCCATAGATAGCCAGAACACTGATTCCTCTCTAGTAATCTTTCAAAAAATTTCAGACTTGAGCGGTTTGAGCGGAGAAATTAAACAATAATTCGGGCGCAAGACGGAGCTCCTCGGAAGACCAGCTACTTCGCGTCCCACATCACGTGACTCCGATCTGGTTTCTTTTTTAAAAACTTACAGTCATTTAAAATGTAGGAGGGAATATTTAGACTATTTGCAGAAAAGGGTACATTTTCAGTCATTATTAACCACGGAGTACACGACGGGGCAAGACCTTTCTCAACAAATAAAAGTCCTACAGAATGGTATGTTGACTTTCCAATTACGGCAATCACAACAACTTTATTACCAACACAAATTTTGTATTGTTGGAACACGTGATGTTATTTGTCCTTTTGAATCAAATTCCTGTCAGACTGCCTGAAAAAAACATGATGTGTCTTCTAAATTCAGAAGGCACCTCATGTTCCTCACAAACTGAGATTTGTCATATTGTAACTAATTATACTACAGCCCTTTTTTCTCCCCTCCCTGCTGTGGCTGGTAACAGTGCGACTTTGTATAGTGGCCTTGATATTCCAGCTCCCTCACAGCAATGTCAGGACCAGGCTTGTTCTCCTATCACAGAGCAGGATTTGACATTGGCTATTTCTTCCTTACCTGTACAGAGAACTCCTGGTCCGGATAATCTCCCTGCAGCCTTATATAAGGTGCTGGGTGACCATTTGGTCCCAGAACTTACATCTGTGTTTAATTCCATGTTAACATGTGAATTTATTCCTTTGAAATTTACAAAGGGTACTTTGATTTACATTTATAAACAGAAAGGTGATATCCATTCTCTTGAGAATTTGCGGCCTTTATGTATGTTAAACACTGACTTTAAGCTATTAACGAAAATTATTGTGAAGCATTTGGTGAGGATTGTGGAGGTGGTTTTGCAATCCTGTTCTTTGCCTCAAAGGAGAATTTCTGACCATTTGATACTCCTTCGAGAATTATTTTCTCATGGCTTTGCAGATCTGGCTTCAGGAATTGTTGTTTCCGTAGATCAGAAGGAAGCTTTTGATTTGGTTTGGCATGATTTTTTATGGGAAGCACTTCATTTTCTGCATGTACCTGAGGTTATGATATGATGGATTCATGCTTTCTATAGAACGGCTACTGTTGTGCCTGTCGTGAATGGTTCAATAGGACCCATGATCCCCATAAAAAGCGGGGTTCATCAGGGCTGTCCTTTAAGCCCGTTGTTATATCTATTTTTTCTTGATGTTTTGCTTCATCGGTTGAATGCTAACTCTCAGATTCAGGCTATTTCTAGTTTTGCCTTATGCTCGCCTTATAAGGCAATCGCATATGCAGATGATGTTTGTTTTCTCATTGCTGATGCAGCCTCAGTGGTTCATTCTCTCCATGAGTGCTCTATTTTTGGAAACTTCTCTGGTGCTGTTTTAAATTATACTAAAAGTCTGGTTATTCGAGTCGGTTCTGTAATCTCCCCCTCGGACCGTATCGGCCCTTTACGTTTAGTTGAGGGCCCTATTCATATTTTGGGGATTTTTTTTGGGACACAGGACTCAGATTTTTTTAACTGGAATGTTAAACTACAACAAAGTAAACTTAAGGTGGCCTCTTGGAACCGGGGGCAGATAGGGAAAAAGAAACATGTTTTTCTGATTAAAAACTACTTGATCTCCACCTTCCTTTTTTTGAGTTATGTATTCCCTATTCCACAACAGTTAGAAACTGCTGTCTTTAGCCTGTTTTTCCAGGCTCTTTGGGGAAGTAGGTTAAACCCGATAAAGCAGAATGTCACTTATTTACCTATCTCTGAGGGTGGCGTTTGTATGGTTAACCCTTTGTTATTTTTTCCATGTATTTTTTTCAATGCATCCTTCGGCCTTTGTTTATTCATGCTCAAAGAGGGTGGGAACCCTGGTTTTATGACTCTTGTAGGATTTGGTTTCACCAATGGGAAAGTAATTCATTAACTGTGTTAAGACAAACTGTTGGTATACCAAATTACGTAAAACATATGTTTTTACATCTCAAACAATGGAAGGTGTCTGTCCAGATGTTATTAAACCATTCTCATAAAGTATTATATAAGAATTTACTCCTGACAGTTTGTGCTGTATCAGTGCCCTTTGGCAAGTGTCCTGGTCAACACCTCCTTCCCCTTTTGTCCTTGTGGAGATGTAAGAGGGTTCCAGCCAAAATGTGGGATTTTCATTGGCTATCTTGCCATGAAAGGATTAATGCAAACGCAAATCATAAACATAAGCAGTCTCAGGATAGAATGTGTTCCATTTATTATGTATTACAGAACTTGAAACTATACCTCATTTATTTTTTGACTGTTCCTTTATTAAAAATTGGTGGTATTTTTTGGCACAGGCATGGGCCACTCCCTTGTTTCAGTCGGTCACTTATTAGAATATTGTATATGGAGTTTTTTCTCCCCAGTGGTCAAAATGGCACCAGGACACTTTGAACCTTGTTTTTGTTTGTATTAAATGGAATATTTGGATGGTGTGTTGCATGTTTTCTTTGCAGCAAAAGGACTGCTCCTACTTGGAGCTTGAAAAAGAGATTGTACAAGATTTAAAAGACATTTACGAGCTTGAACGTACTAAATATTCGGATATGACTCTTTTGGAACTTTGGAAAGCTCTTCCTTGGATCACAGACTCTGATTTTGCAGTTACCTGACTGACTGTATAATAGTTATCCTGTTCTTCTCCTTTTTTTTTGTATCATGCTTTATGTAATATTGTACAATTTATGTCTCAATAAAACTTTCCCCTACTCTTTTCGATAAGTGCCATGGGATCTTTAACATCCACCTGAACTACCAGCAATCCAGGCAGATGGGACCTCGGTTTAACATCTCATCTGAAAGATGGCACCTCAGAAGTGCAGCACCCTTCTCATGCTGAAATACAGTGTCAGTACTGGGATATTAATCCAAGTGACAGATGTGGGAAATGAACCCACAGCCCTCTGATCTCCCGGCCTCAGAGGCGAGTGTGCTACCTACTAAGCCACTGACACTGCACTAAGCCACTGACACTGGCACTAATCCACTTTAAAACTGTTTATTATATCACTCAGTCCTCTGTCTTTCATTGAGTAATTTATTTTGACCTCATTGATGAAAAATTGTTTCTGTAGATATTTGTTTCCAATGTGCATTACTTTACATTTTTGGGCATTGTATTTTAGTTGCTATATTGTTGTTCTCTGCTCCAGCTTCTCTACATTATGTTCATGCTGCAAATACCCTCTTCCTTGTCCACCTTCAGAAGAGTTTTATGTTGTCTGTGAATACCCATTTTGCCCAGTACCCACACCCTGGTGCCCTGATATACATGTTAAAGGGTACCTGTCCTGGTGCAACCTTCAACAGGGATGGGTACCAAAAATGAACCTATCCTAAGAATTTTCCCTACATAACAGAATCTACCATACTAAATCACCCAAATTCATGTTTGAAGAAACACACATTCGCTGGCACCTAGATGTATGTCCTGGTGGGAAACGCTTGTGCCATTGGCCCCTTTGTCAGTCAGCATTGACAAAGTCTCATTTAGCAGCCCTACTGACATGAATGACTCTCCTGTGGGAAGTGATCCAATGACTGTGGTATGGGAATGAATCACATAAGCAAAATGTTGATGCAATTTTTAGACAAATTATCTGAAATAAAACTTTACTCACTGTACCTCTACTCACATATGAATCTACAGTATGTCAGAGACTTGGAACTGTGGAGAACTGTGCTGAAGGGTTCAAGAACACAAGCCATACCCTGATGGTATGGGTGTATGGCTGAGGAAGCAGGATACTGCCATTTGAAATTGATGGTCCCACATGAAGGGCATTAGAAATTCAAGCAGGAATAACAACTTTTGTTTCGTAGGCTTTCCTGAAGAAAGTGAAGGCCTTGATGTTTGTGCCATTCTTCAAAATGTGATCCTGATCCTGCTGAAATCACAGGTGGCCACTCCTTTAGAAACTGTGTGGGACAACTGCTGTTGCAAAAAAAATGTATTTTCATAATATCTAGTATTGAGCTACATAATTTGATACCTAAATAGATAATATAATCTTTGCATCACTGAAGAGACCACTTTGTAAATCCATTCTTGGATGTACTCACTGTGGCAGAAACCTCACTCCATCCTCCTTCTACTCTTTATTCTCCTCTTTCTTACTGGTGACATTGAACCCAATCCTGCCCCCCCTTCTCCCTCCTCTCCCCCCTTATCTCTCCTCCCATTCATCAACTTCTTAATGCCACATCAGCATCCTAGCCCTGGTTTATATGCATAGACCAATATTGGTACTCCATACTTTGGTATTTATTATGTCTCACCATGTTATACTATATGTACTGTATACATCTATGTAATGGATGTGGAGGTTTACCCTCTTGTGTGTATGTTTCTGTTTGTTCAATAAAAATATTAAGTAGAAAAAAAAATCTCCAGTTTAACCTCAACTCCCCATCACATTTCTGGAAGATTATCCACTCCCTATTCAATCCATCAACCCAGTCCAACCCCCCCATCCTCCTGGTGAAAGGTTTGCTGGTCTCTGACCAAGCCCAGTTGCTGAACATTTGAATAAATTCATCACCGCCTGTGCACTACCCTCTCCTTCTCAAGTTCACTCCCACTTCCTCTCCCGTACCGTACTCTTCTCAAGGCATCCAATTTCTTCCTGTCCCCCCACAGGAAGTCCTCTTTGCTTCTACTTCACTTAACCCATTCAAGTTTAACCCTGGTTCATTGGACCATAATTATCTGTGTATCTTGGCTCTGACAATTTCCTCTCCCCTCACTCATCTTCTGAACCTCTGCTCCCCCCTCTGTACTGCCATCACTCATGCCTGGAAGGCTTCAAAGGCTCTCTCTCTCTCTCTCTGTGCACAGAAGGGGCACATTTTTCTCCCCTAGCAAATTCTGGCCAATCTCACTCATTCACTCTCTTGCAAAGTTCAAAAGAACAGTGTGTATTCTAGGGTCACTGACTTCCTTTTCTCCTAGAGTTTCCTCTCCTCTTTCCAGTCTGGCTTAGGAAGCACCACTCTACCATCTCCTCCCTGCTACATTTAACTGAATCTGTTCTTACTGGAATGGATCAGGGACATATCAGCACAGATATATTCTCAATCTAGCCAAAGTTTTTGACTCAGTCTCCAACCTGCTCCTCCTGAACAAGCAGAGCTCTACTGGACTCTCAAGATCCGCTGTTGACTGGTTCTGCTTTTAACTCATGGGCTGTCAGCAGTCAGTACAGATTGGTGGTGTTCTGTTCATCCCATCCTAGCAGGGGTCCCACAGGGCTTCACCCTGGGTCCTATCCTGTTCTATATTTCCCTATATAACTTACTCTCTGCCTGTTTCTCTTTGTATATCCACACTTATGTGGATGACATGATCATCTACACCTCCAGCCCATTGACATCAGTTGTGAAAGGTCTGATTCAGCATGACTTCCACAATGTGCTGTGATGGTTCTGCACCAACCGGCTCAGGGTCAACACCAAGAAGACTGTGTCTATGACCTTTGGCACCAGCCAAAAACTGGCCATGCTCTTACCCCACCATCTTCTCCACATTGGATGGCATGCTTCTATAGGTTGTCCAAGACTTCAAGTACCTTGGTATGTGGCTTGATAGCAAGCTTGACTTCTCTGCCCAGATCTACACCATAAGTGCCAAACTCTGCCCTACACTCAGTGCCCTGTACCGCAGTCAGAACTGCCTCTCCCCACAGGTCTGACAGGAGCTGGTTGCCAAAACGGTGCTCCCAATCTTTGATCATATGGATGTGGTCTATGATATTGCCCCTTCCTCCTGTCTTGCCAGACTGGATATCTTCTGAAATGTGTTCTGTCATTTTGATACCAACTGTCCCCTCCATACTCATTATTTCTCCATCTAGTCATCCCTCTCCATGCTCTCCCACTCTCATTATAGACGTGATCGTAAATGGAGGAAGCCGATTGGCGAAGGTTATTAAACCCGTGATGATATCGGGCTACATCATCACGGCTTCAAACTCCCGGTCACCAACCTCCTCACTTACCGCGCAGTGATCCTTGTCTCCCACACTCCGAGTAGTCGCCGCTGTTTGAAAAAAAACAAAAAAAAAATGAACTGCTGCTGGGAGTTGGGAAGGACAACGACCAAGCTGCCCAAAACATCCTCAACATCCTGCAGGTCTATTCCCCACAGAAACATAGCATTAGGCGGCAGTCGCACAGCATGTCCAATCATATCTACATGGCAGAATGGTGCGAGTCGCGCCTTGAGCAAGCATCTTTTAAAAAAAAAAAAACAGTAAAGGATCCAAAACTGACCCACGACTTCTTTTTTTTTTAAAGCAGTACAGCCGTCCAAGTGACAGTTTCACATTTCCAGATGACTTTCTGGAAGATATGCATTCTTCCATTACACTGCTACTTCCTTCTTGCCACAGATTAGGTTTTGAGAGAGACCTACAGTACACTCCTCCTCCATAACTCAACTTACAACAGTGCCACCTGCTGTTCAGACCTGTCCAGGAACTATTTTATTAAAAGGTACTCCTCCAACACCTCACAAAACACATTTTCAGAATGATTTAAAAGATTTTTATTTTTTTTTTACTGCTAAAACTTGTATTCCTGTTCATAATAGCAATAATGCACTCCAGGGTGTGGTATATCGTGGGATATCATCACTTCTCGGGTCGTTGGACGCACTCGGCCTGCGGCCTCATGCCCAACCACCCGAGGCATGATGATATCCCACGATATACCACACCCTGTCGTGCATTATTGCTTAATTATATCACCAGTCCCACTGTTCCTGCTTCATTGCTAAATACTGGTTTGGGTCCCTTCCCTCCTACCTTTCCTCAGTCATCTCCCCTTCCCCCTCCACTTCTTACTCTGTTTGTCCCAGATGTTCCCATTCCTTTTCCATTCCCCATTCTTAGTCCTCTGATGGACAAGCTACTTTCTCCTACTGCCTCCCTTCTCTCTGGAGCCCACTCCCCTCTCCTCTTCACCTCTTCCCCTCACCACCTGCCTTTAGAGGCCAGCTAAGGTATCTTCCTTCACCCTCTTGTACATATCAACTCCACTCTTTACCTTTCATGCTCTCTCTTCTGATCCCCCCTTTGAATCTACGGTACTTGTGACTCCACCCATGGTCTTTTTCTAGAACCCCCCAGCACTGTCACCTACTCTGGTAGGCATTGTACACTTTCTTTTCTTCTCTCACTATTGCCTACATATCATTACATTAATCCATGCTGTTAATTTAGATGCTCACCACATTGTTCTGCATCTGTAAGGTTGCCTATGTAACTGCATCCTTATGCTTTGTAGTTTTATTCTCGCTGTACTCTCCTGCGCCTTCCCCAAGGTTGCACCTGGAAATGAGCCTTGGCTCAATGTGCCTTTCCAGTTTATCAATTTTTAACTAGCTAACTAACTGAATACATAAATAAGAACTAGAACAGAGGACTTTTCAACATTTAACAGCTCTGTTTAGTCAATATCTCCTTACTGTGATTTTCATAAATACATCTATATATATATATATATATATATATATAATATATATACACACACACATACATCACAGTAGAAAATACACACAAATGGAACCTGAAGATAAAAGTTTTCACCTAATTAGAGGTCTCATTCTTTTTTCTTCTATATTTTATCCTCTTCTTCCATGCTGCCCCATTCCAACTGCCTCCCTCAGTCACATCACCTGGCTCCCCTGAGACTTACCTTACACCGATGTCCTCTGCCACAGGACTTCTGGTGTGTGCCCAGCCACTGGTATAGAGCCTGCAGAGGCTTGGTCTTCATCCTACCTCAGAGGGTTATTTTTCCACTGGTTTTTCTCCCTCCCCTTACTTCCCTGAGGCCTCAGCCATTCGTGGTCACTCATGTATGTGGAGGCACACACTAGCACCAACAACAACCCCAATCCACCTAACTGGCATAGTGCCAGTCACTCTAGTGCCTGACACTGCCATCAAGCCTAAACTCAGTGGCAGCCAAGAGCCAGAGAGGTCTACCTCCCCAGTCCTAGAGAGAAGAGCTGCCTGATGGCAGTTGTATCTACTCCCAGTCCTCCCCCCAGCCAACCCCCTGTAACCCATGCTCACTCCAAAACATGGGTCACCAGTGTGGTAAGAAGTAAGGTGTCTGGCACCTCAGCCTTCTACACCACTGGGCCCAAGAGGTCTCATTCTAGTAGTTCCAAAAAAACAGTAATTGTTTTGTAGATTTTTTTAAATTAAATACTAATCAGATTTTGAAGAAGTTAAATACTAATCAATCATCTAAACAGTATATATTATTAAGATTATTAGTTTCAACATGCCCCTTAGTTGCCTCTACATGCCTAGGTCAAAACATATATTATTAAGCTTTATATCAGATATAGTTTAACTACTACAAAAATTAGTTTTCATTTGATAAATGTTCCAGTAAGTGCCACCATCTTCTATTGGAGACATCCAATGAATGGGTAATACATAGAATCATTTTTTTATAATTTGATGGAAAATCAGTATTATAAGATGCCTTTCCTTGTGTTATAATTTTACCAGTACCATGAAACTGATGTCTTAACAGTGGCTATACTAAGCGACATGATAAATTTATCTCAATGTCATATCAGTATTGAAAAGTCCTAACAGGCAATTGAAAAATCAGATCCAAGGCCAAGTGGCTTTCCACTCTATATTTAATTTTTTTCCATAAATTCTTAACTTTTGGACACTACCAAAATATGGAAAAAGGATGTGTTGTCAGAAAATGGCAGCTTGCCCACCTAAGTCTGTCTACATGTTTCCTGTTATTCTATCATCACAGACCCTATGTGGTCTCTGCCAACCCTTCCACCTCTGTGCATCTTTTCTAAGGTACCCCAGTGTTTACTACATGCATCCTTGAAACCCAACACTGTTCTAACTTCCATCATTTCCACTGACAGTCTGTTCTAGCGGTCCACCACCTTTTCAGTGATGAACTATTTCCTCACATCAGTCTTGCACATCTGCCTTCAGCCACACTGCATGTCCCCTGGTCCATGTGTTTTCTGAGGTGCAGTCTCTAAAACATGATATAGTACTCTGTGGGATTGCACCAGTGAATGATACAATGGCAACACTCCTCTAACTGGAGACACCCTTCCCTAAGCACATCAGCATTCAACTAGCCTTATCCACTAACATACTTCACTGCTCTGCCACCTTGAGATCCTCAGATATGGTAAGCACAAGGTCCCTTTCCTGTCTAGTGACTGCAAGTTCCTCCCCCCATCCCATTCTTAGTGCTGGGGTTCTATGCCCTACTTCAATGATTTTTCACTTTCTGGCATTGAACCTTAACTGCCATATTTTTGACAAGTCCTCCAGCTTTACAAGATCCTGGCATATTTTCTACAACACCCCTGCCCCCCGAGTGTTCATCCTATTGCAAAGTTTTGTGTCCTCTGTAAAAATGCATACCTTCCCTTGAAGTTTTTCTACAATGTGCAATATGATGACATTGAAGAGGACTGGTCTCAGTATCAGTATCAAGCTCTGTGGTACCCCGCTGGTCACTCTCCCATCTTTAGACTGAGTGCCATTAACTACTACCTGTCTATGTGTTGTAAACTCCTAGTATTGCTTTGGCACCTGTAACAAAGGTCTGAATCTGCATTGGCATGTTAGTTTCTCAGGAGTCCCATATGCAGTATGCAAGATCCTGACATGTGTATCTTAGAGGAGTAATTGGAGTTCATGATCCCACCATCTAGCTGCTTCTAAATGTGATTTTTATGTTTGCTTGCACGCATGTGCAAGAAACATAGTGCCATCATCTGAGTTTTCGGAGGTGTGGCAGCCCTCTTCCAATTCAGGCAGTGTGTTTGCAGGTGCAGCTGCAGTTCTGCAATGCCTGCTCGAGCTGTCTATGACAGCTCCAAAATGCAGTGGAGTACAGTTGAAAGGGGGAGCTACGCTTCAGTGAGCATCGATCAGATATCGCCTACTCATGCGCGCTCCTCCTACACACACACAAACACACACACATACTGCGTGCTGCCCCCCACGCACACACTGTATAGCCGATGGGGGTGCCTAATCCCCCATTGGCTGTACTGTGCTCCCCAAAGTCTTCCCACATGCCACGCTGGGTGCCCACCCCAGTGTGGCATTTCATCAGATAGCCAATGGGTGCCCATCCTGCCGGCTCCACTCCTGTTTCCCCAGAGTACAGGGTGCCATGCTGGGAGCCCACCCCAGTGTGGCAACAGATGCTATGACTGATGGGGTGCCCAATCCCCAGTCAGCTCCATGTCCCCCAACCAGCCATCCTTGTGCCATGCTGGGAGCCCACCCCAGCATGGCAAACGTCCAGCGTCATCATTTAAAAAACCTGCAATAAAAAACAGTCCTCGGCACTTCTCCTGTCCCCTCCCACAACCCGCACCCACCCACTGCACACCCTGCCTCCCACACCCCTCACCCATACTTACCTACTGACCTCAGCACAATGATCTTTGGTGGACCAGGAACACGTCTGCACTCTTCAAAGCTGACCACAAACTGAGGAAATGCCAGTAAGTTGTATAATGGGTTAGATAGGGTTTTTTCAACTTTTCTGCATATCTCAAGCATTTTTGGGAATTTTTGCACCAAATTTTCAACATGGGGTTTTTGGGACCCCTTCTCATGAAAGCTGTCACTGTCATGGCGTTATTCGGGCCCAAAGGGTGATTTCACAGTCACTGCACAAAATCACCTTTCTGAACCGATTAGTGAAACAACACTGCCAGTGTTCATAATGTGGGCTCTCAAGAAGCCTATTTTGAAAATTTGGTGGAAAAATTCCAAAAAATGACTGTTTTATGAGCATGCGTTGTGCAGTTCCTACGCACGCTCGTAAGTTCATGAATTTTCAATATTTTCACTCCAGATTTTCAACATTGCCATTTTACCACACCTTCTTATGAGTAGTACAGCTGTCATTTTTCACATCTCACTCCAAAACGTATTTCCTTATGTAGCACACAATGGTGCAGTCGGTGTGTGAAATAAATGTATGGGACAAATTAAGAAAATCACAGTGACACTGTTCATGAGTAGACATCTTAAAATGGCTTTGTTGAAAATTTGGTGAAAAGATTCCTAAAAATGACTGTTTTACGAGCGTGCATTGTGCAGTTCCTATGCACGCTCGTAAGTTTGCAAATTTTCAATATTTTCAATCCAGATTTTAAACATTACCATTTTATTACACTTCCTTATGAACAGTACAGCTGCCATTTTTCACATGTCACCCAAAATGTGTTTTCGCACATGTAGCGCACAATGGTACAGTCGGTGTGTGAAAGCAATGTTTGGGACAGATTAAGAAAATCACAGTTACACTGTTCATGAGCAGAGGTCTTAAAATGGCTATATTGAACATTTGGTGACAAAATCCATAAAATGACTGTGTTATGAGTGAGCATTGTGCAGTTTCCATGCACCTCGTAAGTTCATGACTTTGTAATATTTTCAGTCCAGATTTTCACCAGTGGCATTTTTCCACACTTCCTTATGAACAGTACAGCTGTCATTTTTCACAACATGGTTGAAATGTGTTTTTACACTTTCAGCGCAGAGATGCATGGTTCTTGTGGGAAATCATTGCTCGGGACAGATAAAGAAAATCGCAGTGACACTGTTCATGATCGGAGGTCCCAAAATGCCTATGTTGACAATCTGCTGTAAAATATCCCCAAACTAATTACATTACAGGTGTGCATTGCACTATTTCTATGCACGTTCGTGACTTCACCAGTTTTTTTAATATTTTTACTGCAGATTTCAACATTGCCATTTTTTTACACCTCCCCATGAACAGTACAGCTGTCATTTTTTACATCCTGTTCTGAATGTTTTTGCACCTGTGGTGCTAAATGCCGTAGTCACTGTGCATAAGCAGCTATCGGCTAACAAACGGATATTGCCACTGTTCATGAGGTGGGGTCAGAAAAAAACTATGTTGAAAATTTGGAGTGAAAATACCAATGAATGCCTGAGGTATTAGGGTTTCCAACCATAACACCCAACCCTGTAGAGAATGACAAGCATCAGGGGTGTGACTTGGGATTCTTGCCTGTAATGCTCATACCATTCCACACCCTGCAGCCAGTGAGAGGCATCGAGGTATGCCTTGGACTCTTTGACCCCAAAGTTCGCCCCATTCTCCTATACCACACCCATCTCACCATATTCTCTGATGGAACGGGGTATGCATAACGGCCAAAGACCCCAAGGCACACCGTGACACTTGTCAGAGTCTGCAGGGTGAGGTGTGGTGAAATGGCATGGCTGTTATGCCTGATGACCCAAAGGCACACCCCAATGCCTGTCACTCTCTGCACAGTGGTGGTGGGTTTGGCTTTAGTTCAGTACTTCACTGCCATTCCTATTACGCAGCTCTGTAACTTCTACACTACCACTGCCAATGCCAGCAAGCAAACATTCGGCATTGACAAATGCTTGTTAAACAATGGAATGTATACATTTTATATCAGCTTTGCAAAATGCTTGTTCTTACTTAAAGTAATTAGGGTTTCAAGTCCCTTCCTCCTGTGTATTCATTTGATGCCCTCTGAATGATTTTAAATGTATGTGTCATAATTGGAGGTATAGAAACAAACCACTGTCATCTACTAGATAGTTTTGCATCACCTTTAAAAAAGTCATTGTATGATCCACAACAATTTAGCCTAGTTTCCTTTATCTTTCCATTTTATGAAAGTCATCACATTTCAAGATATCCTAAAATAAAAATTCTTTCATAATGGTTGTTTTCCATTTGTCATCCAATCTGAGTCAAATAAACACTGAAGCAACTGTAAGATAGTACTGATTTCTCATCACAGAGTGCGGTTTGGCAGCCTAGAGAGTAGTCATTGGATTTGTGAGTGTGGCTAATGCTCAGCCAATCTGTGGGACCTACCTAGGCCAGAAAGAAACAACTATGCTGGATTACCAGCTGTAGGAGGAAGAGAAGAAAATCTGTCCCAGAAAGAAGCAGGCCTGCAAATTGGTGTTTGAGGGTTTGGTGGTAAGAGAGACTGACGTCTTATATGTCCCTGTTCTTTTCTGGATTATTAATCTGCAGTACTTCTAAGTTACTTTGTTTGAAAAATTTGAATAAGGAACTAGCAGTGGCAGGGATGTTGTCTGGGCATTGCATATGTAATAATTCTGGCCTTCTCAGGTAAGTGCAGAGACAGCTGGTCCAGTATTCATTTATTTATTTATTGAAATATTTCACCAGGAAGACACACTGAGCAACAAGTTGCTCATCTTCCAGTGAGACCTGGGGTGAGAGGAACATGAGGATAGTAAACACAGTTTTGGTACACAGTATAGAAACACAACTTGAATACATTCAATTGTATACAGAGATTTGATAAACACTATAGGAATACAATTTAATTACATACAATACAGTGAGTGGTCAATTCAAAAGAATTGAAAAGAGAAATGCTAACATGTGTGAACTAGATGGATTCAGAGCAACAGTTATATCTAGATAGGTATGGTAACACAACTTGCATTTAGCAACTTATGGTGAGGCATAGTTGTGTCATTAGAAAAAAATGGCTGAGTGGGATCAGAAGGACTGAACTAGGACAAGGTGAGGAGAGATGCAGACAACAAGAATTACAGGTGAACAGGAGTGCAGGTTTGAGTTTGAGTATAAGTGCTTTGAGATTAGGGGTAGCCCAAACCAGGATTAGTTATGGGGGGGATGAAAAGTAAAGGCAGGGACAGTGGGGTTGAGAAGGAAAGGGAGGGAGAGGGGGAGAGAGGGATGGACTATCCCCTCCAGCATGCTGGGGACCCTGCCTGCACAAGGCAGTGGTCAAGCATGACAAGAGGGAAGCAGATTGAGGGCAGTGAGAGTTTAGAGTAAAAACAAGGAGGCATGAAGGGGGGAGGGGGAGATGGATGGGCTATCCCATCCAGCATTATGGTGACCCTGCCTGCCAAGGCAGTGGTCAAGCATGACAAGAAGGGAAGCAGGTTGAGGGCAGTGAGAGTTTAGAGTGAAAACAAGGAGGCGAAGAGGGAAGGGAATGGTTAGCTGGTGCCAGCCATACATGAATGCAGAGGAAACCTGCCTGCATGGGGCAGAGGTAGAACAAGGGGAGTGGAGTAGCAGGTATCAGGTGGGGAGGAATAGAGTGGAAGGGGGAAGGCTGGTAGATTAGGAGGAAAGGAGGCAGTGGGTAGATCTTGGTGCAGCTTGCATGGGTATGGGGTTGGAGGCTGAGGGGCTTGTAGGCAATAGGGCTGGAGAGTTAGGGAGAGTCAAAGCAAGAATAGAAGGGACAGATAGGTGCAGTATCAGCTGGCATTTCCAGGCAGCAATATTTCTGCATTGGCTGTATGAAGGGGTGCTGCTCATTTAACAAGAAAAATATGGGACTTGATTTATCTGCTGCTCAAAAGGAGTTAACATCACCAGAACTGTTGTTTTATTTTGGGTGTATATTTTTAAGAAGTTATGTTCGGTCCAAATTTGAGATACTATGGGATTAGGGTTTAACATGTTTTTTAGGGTGTGATATGTATGATTGTTTTTGTGTATTTTATTACACAGCTGTGTGTTGGGGGTGTGGAGTTGGGATGATTGAATTTGGGGAGGTAGGGTTATGGGGAGCTGGGTTTATAATTTTGTATGAGGTTGTATTTCATTTTTTTTAATAATAACATCTTTATTTACCAACAAGGTAAATGTGCATGAACAGCTACAGTGAAGCAATAATATGAATCTTCAAAGTAGAACATCTTATAACCACAAACTGTAACACAGATACCTTCTAAATCATTGGACACAAAAGGGACAAGCACTCTAAGGAAAAAAAAAACAGGCACAATACAAAACAGGTAATACAAGCTTAATAACCTAATGCAAGATAAACATAGACTAATATATACAGCAGTAACCAATAAATCATCCATTATATACAGCATGCAGCGTGCAAGGCAGGGAAAAGGCCATGGGGACACAAAACAAATTACCAATTACCCCCATACAAAAGGAGGAAACAAACAACCTGCAATCTCACTAGAAAAAGCACATATGAAGGAACAAACAAGGGATCAGTACACAATTTATAAATCACCCAGTGACTCCAGGTCTCCCCAAAGACCAGCAATGCATTTCAATAATAATAATAGATTTGTTTCTCCAAGTGGTAAATAGTATCCACTAACAAGTACCATTGCAAAAATGTAGGCAGCTTCCATTGCAACTGCAATTTAGTTATCACATTTTTAGTACACATTAATAAAATCAATAAAAGTTTAAATTACTGGCCCCAAATGTCATACAAATCTGGCAGAATAAGTGGCAGAACCAAAACAGGGAGAAGAGGCCGTGGAAGATCAAACACAGATTTAAAAGCAGTAGCAATGCCAAAGAATAACCATGAGGAAGTGGACAAGAGCAGAAATATGGGCTTGATCCACACAGGCTTCACCGCAGGCAAATCAACAAGCCCCAGGCTGGCTACACAAATACTTCATCATGATTGCTGGCATCTTGAAAAACTGAGATCTACACTTCCAGGTGAATTTCTTCAAGTAAGGGGTGATGGAAAGTTTATAAGTAGAAAGTGAATATTGCTCCCAAAGAAGAAGATCGCAATCAGTCTGCAGTTCCCTGCTCCAGTGAGATAAAATGAAAAAAGTAGGGTTGCTAGATTGATCATGAAGGAAAGCATACAGATATCCTGTTAAATGTGTCTGAACTCTGCCTTGCTGATGGAAGCGAATCAGATTGATCAAAGTCAGAATAACATCTGGGAGCCATTTGCAACCAAGAGGTAAATTAAGAATATAATCACAAATATCTGAATACCTATACAAATCAGTATACAACAAAGCATACTTGGTTTGTAAATCAGAAAATAGGTGAACCCCTTTTGAATCTAAACACTGATGCAAATAAACCAAGTCCTGCTGCACCCATCTGTGCAAAAAAGAATCCAAAATATTGAGTGGATTGGCTTGGTTCCATACTGGTGCCTCAATAAGGGAGGCCAGTTCACCCATGTAGCACCAATGAACCATATGCCAGATCCTGAGTGTAGTGGCTGTAAACCAAGAAGAGTGAGACAGAGGAAAGTAATCTGGTGGAGAAAAGTAAAGAATCTGGCCAGTATTATAAAGATCATTAAGAGCAATTTCAGTGTCCTTATAATGGGCCTGATATTTATCAGAATCCACAAATACACCAGCCGAAGCATGAACAGCCAGTGCATATAAATGAAAATCAGGAAGATGAATCTCTCCACAAGCAAAGGAAAGTTGTAAGAGGGTCAATCAGATTCTAGGCAGGTGATCATTCCAAAGAAAATGAGAAATCAGTTTATGCCAGTCCCGAAAATAATAGGAAGTAGGAAGAAGGGGAAGGGTCATCAAATAAAAGAGTATCCTAGGCAAAACCTTCATATAAATAACCTCCACTCTCCTAAAAAAGGAAAGACGTAGATGCGACCACCTAGGTAAATCCTGGACAACATCATTCATCAAAGGTTCAAAATTCAACAGTTCCAAATACTCTAAATGACTGGTCAACCAATGTATATAAATGAAAAACAGGAAGATTAATCCATCCATGAGCAAAGGAAAATTGTAAGAGGGTCAATCAGATTATAGGAAACTGACCATTCCAAAGAAAATGAAAAATCAATTTATGCCAGTCCCAAAAATAATATGAAGAAGGAAAAAGGGCAAGGGTGTTGTATACAGGCCACCAACTCAGTCAGAGGAAACAGACAAAGAACTGGTAGATAGTATTAGCATACATTGTAGCAGGGGTAGGGACCATGGTACTGGGGGATTCGAACATGCCAAGGGGGGTGGGGTAGCCAATTAGGGAGGGTGGCATCCTGGACTTGGTATTGATAGATGGGGACAAGGTAAAGAATTTGGTAATGGAGTGATCTCTCAGTAGTTTGGTTCACCTTAGACCTGGGGAAGGAGTGGAATCGACAAAAACAACTGAGTTAGTCTTTAGTGGGGCTGTCTTAGGGGAAATGGCTGACATACTCAGGAAACATTTAAAACATATCAGGCTGGAGATGAGCACAGAGTATTAGTGGGGGATACTGAAGCTGGTTCTGCTGAAGGCTACAAAAGCCTGCACAAAATCCCATCATAAGAGGGCTAGGTCTAGAAAACCTTGTTGGTGGCCCAAAGAAGTGCAGTGGGGGGGGTGAGGGAGAAGTGGTTGGCCTTTAGAAGATACAAGCATTCCCGTAGGGTATCAGATAGGAATGAGTATCACAGTGTTTCAAATTGGGTCAGTAGTAGCAGCTAAGGAGCTTAGACTAGCACAGTGGATCAAAGAGGGGGGAAATGGATTTTTATAGATATGTCAGTGAGAGAAGGAAAGGGGCAGATAAACCAGTTAAAGAAGGGAGGGGGTTGGGCTGAAGGGATGGTAGAGCAGACTGAAGTACATAATGAGTATTTCTGCTCAGTCTTTATTAGGGAAAGGGAAGGTTCAATACCACAGTGGGGAGGCAGGATTGGGACAGTGGATGGGGGACACTTACTGATGGTGAGATCCAAGTGGAGAGAGTGAGGAAGACTCTCAAGTCTTTGAGTATCGATAAGGCCCAAGGACCAGACCGAATCCACTCCAGAGTTCTAAAGGAACTGGTGGAGGTCCTGGCTGCTCCAGTAATGGAATTATTCATTTCCTTCCTCCAATCAGGATGGGTACGCATGGACTAGAGGACAGCAGATATTGTGCCACTCCACAAGAGTGGACTAAAGGATGAACCAGGAAACTATGGACTGGTCAGTCTGACATCCATAATGGAGAAACTGATGGAGGCCATCTTGAAGGAAAGGATGGTGGAATTCCTGGAGGTCAACAGTTTTCAAAATGAAAACCAGCATAGGTTCATCTGGGAGACAGCATGTCAGACCAACCTAGTGAAATTCTTCAACTGTGTGACAAGATCTCTGCACAGTGGAAGGCTGGTTGATGTCCTGTACTTGGACTTCAGCAAGACTTTTGATTCAGTCCCACATAGAAAGCTGATATGTAAGTTACAGAACCTAGGGGTGGGAGGAAAATATGATGGGCTGGATAGCAAACTGGCTCAGCAAACAGCAGCAGAGGGTGATGGTAAGGGGAGAGGTTTTGACTCAAAGGATGGTCATCAGTGGGGTCCCTCAGGGATCTGTATTGGCCCAATCCTGTTAAATGTTTTCATGGCGGACATCGTGGAGGAAGTAAGGGGCAAAATGAGCCTGTTTGCAGCTGATTCCAAGCTGGGAGTGGTGGTATACAGTGAAGAGGGAAGGAAGACACTTCAGGAGGATTTGGTAAGGTTGGAAAGATGGGAAAACACTTGGCAGTTGGGGTTTAATGCTTGGAAGGGCAGCTTACTACATCTGGGATTCAGGAACCCTTGGTATAATAATCAAAGGGGGGAAAAAGACCTGGGGGTGGTCATAGATGCCAGAACGAACAACTCAGAACAGTGCAAGAGAGTGGCTGCTAAGGCAAACAAAATGCTTGGGTGTATTTCTAGGGGGATAATATTGAGGAAAAGAAAGGTCATTCTGTCCCTGTACAACTCCTTAGTGAGGCCTCACTTGGAGTATTGTGTACAGTTTTGGCAACCTTACCTAAAGAGGGATGTTACCCTTTTGGAGAGAGTTCAGAGATGAGCCACGCAGATGATCCATGGCCTGGGAATTTAAGAAGCTGAACATGTACTCCCTGGAAGTCAGAAGCAACAGAAGGGATATGAGAGAGGTCTTCAAATATATAAAGGGGATCAATAGGGTAAACATGGAGGCTGTCTTTAAGTTGAAGGGGGAGGGAAATATGAGGGGACATAACCTTAAACTAGTAAGGCGGAGGTACAGGGGAGAGGTGTGGAGACACTACTTCACAGAGTGGGTAGTGGCACCTTGGAATGCACTACCAGAGGAGCTGCTGCCAAAGGAAGCAGTTGAGATTCAAGGTGGGGAGTGACAGATATAGGCAAGTTGGGAGGTAGAAGCATGAGGTGAATGAGGTTGTGGGTGTGCCAGGAGGAAGGCAGCACAAAATCGAGGGGGGCAGCCTGAAACTTAATTAGAGCTGCATCTTAGGCAGGCAAGATCGACCTTTGGGCCTAATCTGCTGGCAACTTTGTATGTATAATTCTATGTATGTATAAAAAAGTATCCCAGGCAAAACATTTATACAAATAACCTCCATTCTCCTAAAAAAGGAAAGATGTGGATGCGACTACCTAGATAAATCCTGGGCAACATCATTCATCGAAGCTTTGAAATTCAACAGTTCCCAATACTCTAAATGATTGATCAGATATATCCCCAAATATTTTAAAGAACTGCAATTCCAATCAACATCCAGTAGTGCTTTTACATGAGAGGGAGGAAAATAATTAAAAGTTAAGACTTCAGTCTTTTGCCAGTTCAAACGAAAACCAGCAAGTGATTCAAAGAAAGTCAGAATGTCAAGGACCTCAAGGAGAGATAAAGTTGGATCAGTAACTGTAAGCAATATATCATCTGCAAAAACAGCAATACAGTATTCCTGTCCCCATTGGAATACCCTGGATATTACAAAACCATTGAAAATGAGAAGCTAGGAGCTCTATATATAACACAGACAAAACAGGAGACAAAGGACAGTTCTGTCTAGCACAACACCCTAAAGTAAACAGAGAAGAAAGTGTTTCATTAATTTTAACAGAAGCCTGAGGAGAAGAATAAAGGGAATATAGCATAGTATTAAAAGCAGGATGAAAACCAAATGCTGATAATGTTGCCTACAAGAAGGGCCAGGGTACAAGATCAAATGCCTTCTCTGCATCCATGCTAGCCAGGACCAGGGGTATAGAATGTTGAATAACATGCTTAATCAACATCAACATTCTTCAAACGATATCAAGTGCTTGATGACATCATAACAAGCATGCCTGGTTCCGGTCCAGCAAGGAGGGGAGAAGGCTCTCCATGCAAAGTGCCTATGTGGACATGAATAACTTATAATCAACATTCAGAACTGAAATAAAAAGATAAGAAGCGGAACTGTCAAATCTTTCTCAGGATTTGGGAGGGCCGTGATAATGGCATATTGACATGAAGGAGGAGTGTCATCACCTGCTTGTAGAGAACACTAAAGACAAAGAAGTACAGGGTTAAGTAAATTTCCCATAGCCAAAGTTTTATAAAATTCAGAGGGAAATCCATCTATTTCAGGACACTTTCCAGCCTTGGTTGAGCAAATTGCTGCTATGATATCATCCATGGTGGTAGGAGAGAAAAAAGCCTGAGCTTGTTCAGGGGCAAGAGTAGGGATACGTGCCTGGTTTAAAAAAGAAAGGTTCCACTCCTCAGAAGGAGGGGGCATCCCCCAGGCATACGTCACTTAACATAAAAAACTAAGGAACAAATGTTCAAAATGTCCACCTCATGATGCATCAGAAGACCAGTATAGGGGTTATGGAGCAAGCAACCCGAAACCACTACCTTCTGCATTCAAAAGGTAGCAAGCCAAGGTATGAGCCCTCTGAGCCCCTCCCTTATAGTAATGATGTCTTATTTAAAAAAGGGAATACTCCACTTTCTGATCAAGTAGCTACAGGAGCTGTGCTTCAGCCTTCATCCCCATGCATGTGTGATAGCTGAAGAGTAGGTACCATATTCTGCAAGTCCTGAATCTGACGTTCACATTTCCTGTGAAGGACCGAGGAAAGAGCACTAATAGTGCCCCGAAGAACTGACTTAAGAGTATTCCATAGTATACTGGGGGAAACATCCTCAGTATTATTCTCAAGAAGGAACTGAGACACTTGAGTATCATGTTTCTCCAAATGCAGGTGGTTACGTAAAAGACCCGGGTGAAGGTACAAAGTTGATTGATGCCTAGATTGAGCAAAATTAAAAAGACTGCATGGAAAGGCAAGATCTGAAAAATGCAAATGACTATGGTGAACATCACAGAGTGTATCAACATGTTTAAGGTTTGTAAAAAGATAATCCAACCAGGTGTAACTGCCATGATGAGCTGAATAATGAGTATAAGCCTGCTTAGAGGGATACAAATGGTGACAAGTGTCGTGAAAGTCCAGCTGTCACAAGGTGCATCACAAATACTTAAGTGTTCCAAAGTACCTATAAGCTTTTGGGTGAGAAGTGTCCAGATCTGGATTTAAAGTGAACTTTAAATCGCCTCCCCACAGTAATTGACCCTGAAGCATAGTAAGCAGGGCAGAACAAAAGAAGAAAGAACCTTCCGATCACTTCCTGGAAGAATGTAAATGTTAAGAAATTACCTTTTAATTGACCAGCAACAATAACATATTTCCCCTCTGTATCACTAACAGAATGCTTAATCTAAAAATGCAACTGTCGATGAATCAGGGTCAAAACACTTCTTTTGCAGCAACACTTGTGGGAGAAAAACAAAACCAGTGAAAAACCCAACTGTAAAAATGTTTTATATTCCTCCAGAGATAAATGAGTCTCTTGGAGAAAAATAAGATCTGCTTGTTGCTGACGAACATATTGAAGGAGATGAAATCATTTAATAAGGCTATGTACCCCACTGACATTAAACGAAAGCACCTTAGTAAGGGTCACCATGATAACAGTTAAGCAAATAGAAACCACCAAAACTGAAAAAAGCCTTTGCAATAAAATAAAGCTCCCCTGAGCCCAACAGGACCACTAAAAACAAATAACACCCCTGCCTTGCTCACAATAAGATAGGGAAACAAGAAAGTAGTGAAATGAGAAAAACATCACAGTGCAAAAAACTGATTGCATAAAAAATGCCCCTCACGAAGGATGCCCACGGAGCAATAAAAAACCATCTCCAGAACAATATAAGTAAAATAACAATAAGCACATACAAGCGTGAATACTCATCCCATAAAGCCCAAGTAGAAAAAGAAAGTACAATAACTATAAAATACCCCACCAACTAGGCAGGGTAGAAAGAAAAAGAGTATATACACCCTCCATAGGGAACAAAACTACTGGAACCTCCTGGAAATCCAAACAAAGAAAAAAAAAACAGAACTATCCAAAATTAAAGGAGAGTAAAAGACCCAATAGTAATACCACCCATGGTATAAAAACAACAGTAGACTTCCTAGGTATGAAGCAAGAAAAATACCCTGCTTCTGAATAATGTCCATGGATGACAATACATTAAGGGGGGGATAAAAAGAAACTGACCAAGCCCCCCAGGTTCAACTAGAAACAGAACACAAAAAAGAGTCCAAGACCATGAGCAACATCCACAGGTCAACCATCCTTCTGCCACCACTTAAAAACTATCACATTATCAAGGAGAGGCAGTGGAAGGAAAAAAATAAACTGGAAATCTAATACCTGTACAATGCATAGTATAGTAAAAGAGAAAAGAAACAAGCCAAGACCCCAAAAACTTGAAAGGGACTATGAAGGCATGAATTGGGAAGAGTGCGGGGGTGCTGGTGAGGAGACATACTAACAATAAAAGTGCAAATGAAAAAAGAACAGAAGTAGCAGCAGGATATATTGCCAATCACTGCACTACCCACCTTCCCCTCCAACCCAGGGAATCCCCCTTGCATCCCAAATGAAGAACAGAGAGAGGGGGGGGGAAAAAGAGATGAAAAATCCCAGTCATGCAGCAGATTCAGATAACAGGACACAGCAGACCACTGCCTGCCTCCCTCCATCTAAAGAGAGGAGGCAGGAGTAAAAGTCATGCACTCAAAGTGGCTCCCACACAAAATAAAATAATAAACAAAAAAGGAGGGGCAATACCACCATTGAGTGTAAAGGTTAATATAACCCCCAAGTCCAAACCCAAAACATAATACCGTCCCACATAGAAGACTTGTTAATAAGATGGGATGTGGTGATGCCATTGTACAAAACACTGGTAAGGCCTCACCTGGAGTACTGTGTGCAGTACTGTGTGTAGTTCCTGAGGCCACACCTTCCTAAGGACATTAACAAGATGGAGGTAGTTCGGAGAAGGGTGACAAAGATGGTGAAGGGTTTGCACCAGAAAACATATGAGGAAAGACTAAAGGACCTCAACATGTACTTACTAGAAGAAAGGAGGGACTGGCGGGACATGATAGAAACATTCAAGTACCTCAACGGTATGAAAAAGGTATGGGGGGAGGCATCTTCTGCTATAGGAAGAGTTCAAGAACAAGGGGCATTATATGAAAGTAGAAGTGGGCAGGTTGATGGGAAATGTGAGGAAGTTTTCTTCAGAGAGAGGGTGGTGGATGCATGGAATAGCCTGCAACAGGAGGTGGTGGGAGAGGTATGGTGGAATGATTTAAACATGCCTGGGACAGGCTTAGGGAACCCTAGAGTCATGGAAGAGTGGGAAGGGCCAGTGACCAGGTAGAGTCAGTAGCCACACAAGTGCTGGGTTATGGGCAGACTGGATGGGCCTAGTGGTCCTTATCTGCCAACAATTTCTATGTTTCTATGTTTTCTATGTTTTCTATACAAGCAACCCCATTGAAGCTGAACTAAAAATAGTGCAGACCCACCCACCAGGACAACCAACAAAGAAATCTGGAAACCCCATATGGTCAACAGCACAAATTGGAACATTATTGCAAACAAAACACAGTAGGCACCAAAAGCACAAGGAAAAGACATAGAGAAAAGAAGCAAAAGGCAACAGTATGAATAAAGATTAAATAATGAAGAAAGAAAAAAGAAAGACCAAGCAAAAATGGCCTAATGAATTCATCAATAAACTAGAGTGCTCCATACTGGCCAAATCAGAAAGAAAATCCCCATGCCTGAAAAAGAAAGATCGGTAGTACAACTCAAAAAGAAAAGAGTGAAAGGGAATAAAAGAAAATCTGAGAGCACACTGCATGCCCAGCATACTCAAAATAAGCATACAAGTAGAGCGAGTATTAAGGAAGTGCTCAGAGAAAATAAATGCCATAAAAGAAAACAGTCCATAATAAGAAATCCATCCAAGAAGAAAAAGTAGACAAAAGACCTACCATACCGCTCCCACAAATCTGTCTCAGCCTGGCACGGTCTTCCTCATACCCACCACCCCACAAATGCAAACACAAGAAAAGAATAGCAACAACAGAGGGACCAAACAATGAGATAAGTAAAATCACCTGTTGGATGTTCCCCCCAACTGGGAAGGAGGCAGACCAGAGCAGACAATGCTGGACGTGCAGAGTCCACCACAGATCTGGAAAAAAATGCTGGAGCAAAAACAGAAACAGAAAGGAGAAGAAAAGGGGAAAAGCTGTAAAAACAAACAAAAAACTAAACCAGATAGTGAGGTCTTAAGAATGGCCACATCGAGACATTCAATCAAAATAAGGAGACAAGTCCATTGTATTTCAGTTTTGACTTGTGAATTTTGGGTGGCTTTACTGGAATTTGGCACTGGGATGTTTAGGTTTGGCTATGAATGTGTGTGACTGTAGGATTAGGGTTTTAAATGTTATTTAAGGTATGGGGTGTATGTCTGTGTTTGTAATTTTTTTACACAGCTGCATCTTCGGTTTGTGGAGTTAGGGTGATTCAATATTGTTAGGTAGGATTGTGGGGAGCTGGGTTTATAATTTTAAGTGAGGTTGCTTTTTAGTTTTGTCTTGTGAATTTTCCCCAGAGTTACTGGAATTTGGCATCAGGATGTGTGTGCATCCTGAGACTTCTAGGTTAAGCTATTCTCCCAGCCCTCCTGTATGACCTTTGATCCTTCCATGACCCCCTACCATGGGCGACATATCATCTCTGTAGGGAGGTTGGGATTGTTAAGAGATGTTGAGGTTAAGCTGCCGGATTCAGGGAGTGGTTATATGGAGGGCATTATTAGGATGGTGAGGACCAGGAGACACCCTGAGTGAAATGAGTCAAAGAGCAATACCAGACAATTCTGTTTCCAATACCCAGGGCTCCCTCCAGACTGAGTGGACAGGTAGCTAATGGGCCAGCTGCCTTTTCCCATCCCCTTTGGGCACTGCTATGTAACACCAGATCAATGAGGAACAAGACTGCCATTATGGCAAATTTTATTTCTGGGTCCTCTGCCAATCTGACTTGCATCATGAATGCCTGGCTGAGTGATGCTGCTGACCCTATCTTAGAGGTAGCTATAACAGAAAGATTGTCTGTCATACCCTGCCCAAGGAGGGATCATGGGGGGAGGAGTGTGGCCAACTGTGTTAGATCCAGATAGAACTTCATACAGCCAGTGGGAGAAACCTCACCATGTGAATGCATGGCAGTGCAGGGAGGTCGATGCACAGGTTGTAAAATCATTCTTCTGTACCATCCTCCAGGACATGAGGGAGATTTTCTACAGGAAATGTCAGACTTCATCACTAACTGTCAGACTTCATCACTAACAGGGTATCGGAGATGCCCAGATGTTGATTCTAGTTGACTTTAATGCTTGGGTCAAAGATAAACTCTCACACTTTGGACAACATTTTCTTCAAGATATGGAATCACTGGGCCTTCCACAAAAGGTTGCTTCTATGATCCAACTGTGTGAGCACTTAAGAAAAGGTGATTGCCCAAATGTTTGGTGCTCTGGCAACCTTGGCAACAGCTGTCAGCCCTTTGAAAGAGAATACCATGAGCTCGGAGGTTGAAGTGTATTCTTTTGTTTTACTCTCTTAACATATATATAGGTTTGGGGCAATATTTTTTTTAAAGAATCCCTTGATTTGATTGGACTCACATCGAATGTGATTGAATTGTGAAACAGTAACTACTGATGAGTTTTGGAGGGCAAGGTTCATGGTTTCTAAACCAGATTATGTTATTTAGGGGTTATAATTTGGTTTGAACACGTTGTTAATATTTTTACATTTTGAGTTTAGACTTCTCATGATGCTGAGAAGAGAATTTAGATTGTACTTAAGGTCAGAGATTAGTGGAACGTTGTAGTTTAATGCCTCCATTCCCTTATGTTATTTTAAATAAGTTCAATAAATGTGAGTTTCAAAAAAGAATATAGGGGAGAAATAGTTGTAACTCACTATTTCTCAACATGCATGCCCTAATCCTATGTTAATGATGTTGAAAAAATTATATGTTGTTCAAGTAACATTTAATTCTAGGCACATAGAGTACTTCATATGCTAAGGATCAGAATTCCCAAAACTATATTCCCCCACCAGCTGGTGCATCAATGATTATAACTGTGCTCTCCTAAAAGTGTCATTTTAATAAAGATATTCAATTGCACCAAACTTGGCTCTTATCTCCATTTGATTTTTAGCAGCCCTTTCATGCCCTGACAACAGCATGAAACTACAAATATCAGATGGCATAACAACATATTTAAGCTGATATCCACTTTTAGACTGTTGCTCAAACTGGTAATTAAAATAATACTCAAAGTATTTTGCCTTGAATCATAATTTCACAATATCAATAGCAATCTCCCTTGCCAACATTTTGTCAGGTGTAGTCACAACTTCCCTGAAGAAGCGCAGTTAAGTAATACATTTCATATTCTTTTATAGGTAAAGGGGCACACCCTGACAACAGCACCATGCATTTACAGCTTCCTCTTAATCAGGGTGAGGTTAGATAAGCCACAGCACCCCCAGATGGCACTTTGGCTGAATAATTAAAAAAATTAAATGTATGGCAAATTGTTCAATGTGTTCTTTTATGCCCGACTGATATTACGCTAACAATACATACCACAGTTGTTTCATTCACAGTATACTTTAGGTTAAGGATAGATCCTTAAATAGTAAATGAAAGGACTACTCCCTCCAGTGTCTGGTAGATCCATCATGTATATTTATAACTAGAGAAGGGGGAAGTTCACAAATTCACTATGTGAATCAATCCATGAATTTTGCACAGTGCGCAAAATAATCTGCGGATGTGAATTGCAAAGTTCAACCTGCAAATTGTGGAATTTCACCTTCAAAGTGCAGAATTTTGTCACTCGCTGTTGAAATTCCTCACTTTGTGGGCAGAATTCCACACTTTGAGGGCAAAATTCCATATTTAGAGGGCAAAAGTCCACACTTCACAGTGAAAATTTGTATGTGAAATGGAGAATGTAGATGGATGAATTTGTAGATTGCTCCATGGAGGCGAATTTCCCAAGTTTGCCTGAACTTCACTGGTGAATTAAAACTTTGCTGCATCTCTACTTGTAACTTTTAAATATATAGTGTGAAAGTTCATCCTCAGTTTAGGTAACCTTTGTTTACCACATACAGTATGCCTTTATCCAACTTCTATTTGAGGCAACTGAGAAAACAGCAATTACACAAAATGTGTAATAATATACTTACTGGTGAAAAATATTTTAAATATTATTGTCATGTTATGTATTACAGTGGCATTTCAAAGTGAAATGAAAGAACAAGAGAAAAATGAGAGAATATCCTCAAGATGTTACTGCCAATATTTAAGATTTTCTGTTTACTCTATTGCTCTAGTCTGTAAAGCACCACATCAAGAGATGAGATGAGACTCTGCCAATTCATCCCCCACCTACACATATACACATATATCATATCAATTTTAATGCTACAGTGTAGAAATTAGTATTTGTCTGGCTTATTTAATTCTCATTCACTCTTTCCTATCTTACAGCACTAGACTACAATTCGACATGCATGTGTGATACATAGTTATAACAGTTTGGCTATGTCTTTGATTTACTGACCTCATAGCCAATCATGAAATCTAGCCAGATGGAATTAATTATTAGTATCCAGCCAAATAATGGTAGCTTCACAACTGACAGTAATATTTATGATGTACAGTTTCAATAATTAATGTTAATGTTGATTTCATCCTTCATATTTTAAAAGCTTCAATCAGTCTGATTGTGAAACATCATGCACAAAAAGCTCAGTAATTTAATTTCAAATGCCACAATTGATATTTTGAGCTCCAACTTTGTGTGAGTGCAGAAGAGAGTTTTTAATTTGTGATATCTTATCCTTCTCTTTTACCCCAAAGTCGAAGACAGCTTTGTTTATTTTATCTTCACTGCTCAAGTTATAATGCTGCCTAGCTGCACTGTGATGTCAACAAGCAATATCTTAGCTGCTTTCCCACTGGTAAAATAAATTATTTTGACATATATAACCTGTTATTATTGTTTTTGATATATCTGTCATCAAAAGTGTAGGAATGATATTATCAAAAATAATACAAATGATCAGGCACAATTCTTTTTTACTGGTGTTGTGTAAATCCTTTTATTTGAGCCACATCCCATCTGAAACTAGGATGACCCCATAGTTCAACTTAGCTCTAGTACTTTCCTTGGGGTCATTACTGTGAGTTATACTCTACCACATGCACTCACTGATCATCTCTGGCCACCCACAGGGACCTGGACATTATCATATGACTCCTTAAACTCCCAGCCAATAAGGCAGTAAAGTAAGTTGGAGAGTATCTGGAGGGGTTTGACAGCAGGAGGAAGGAGATGATACTGCTCTCTATAGAACACTGGTGAGACCACATCAATAATATTGTGCCTAGTCTTGGAACCCCAGCTTAGAAAAGACAAAGAGAGCTAGAACATGTTCAGGGCAGCAGGTTTGATCCTAAGAGGATAATTTTAAAGCCTTGAACATATACCAACTGGACACCAGAAGGGATAGGAGAGATATGATAGAGACCTTCAAGTTCCTGAAAGGAACAAACAAGATAGATTATGGGGAAATATTCAGCTGGATACTGAAACAAGAACAGGTGACATGAGTGGAAGCTGCTGCTGCTGGTGGTGGTGGTGGTGGTAGTGGGGGGATTAAAGAGGGTTGTAGGAATATTTTATTTTGTAGAGAGAGTGGTTGAGCTGTAGAACAGCTTACCAGATGAGGAGGTGGGTGCAAGAACCATTAATGGTTTTAACCACAACTGGAACTGAGTAAAAGTCCTAATAATTACACTAGGGGACAGAAGTGAGGCAGGGGGCAAGGGGTGTGGTGAGAGCAATAACTTCACATAAACATTGGGTCTTGGGGTAGGATAGAGTGAAACAGGACAGACTGGATGGAGCAGTGATCTTTATTAGTTGACATTTTCTATCTTTCACATGCACCTGGTCTGCCTAATTTTGCTTTCTTGAATTCCTTCTTTAAACCATTTTTGTGCTTTTTAGTGACTCTTGAGAAAGTTCTCGGGCAAAAAGGTTGGGTCACTGTGGAGCTCTGCACTGTTTGGCACTTTCTATGAGTGGAATTTTCTACACTACCAAAGAAATTGTAAGCCCTTATCCATTTAATAAAATTTGGATTGTATCTGTTTACTCTGTGCTGGCTTCTTTTATTACTTAAATATCCTATGTTTAAGCCAAGCCTGAGTGTGAGAGTGGAGAATTGACTTTGCTACTGCCTTTTTGCAACATAAACCCAAATCACCAGATATTCTGGCATGCCTGACAATAGGATTCAACTTTTTCACTGGGGTTATGATAGAGAAAGATTGGCAATGTTTACTCACTAGATTATTTAATAGCCATCAAGTCAAACACTTTATGTAATTTCTGTTGCCATCTGACTCCATTTATATTATACTGTTATTAGGGCTATGCACTACTGTGGGAGAGGGTATGCATGGGCCACATGTACCCAGCCTGCATAGCTCCACACAATTATAAAGGTGCACAGTATGCACTAGCATGCATCTGTGCAGGGTGCCTGTCAATGGCTTCATCTGCATGGCATGCAGCTGTGTGGGGAGGATCAAGCAACACAGGCAGTCATCCAATCAAATGCCCAACCTGGGTCCAGGAGTGGATACCCTGCTCCACAGAGATTCTGGGAAGGTGTGAAAGGGCTGAATTTGCAATGGAATGGTAAATTCCCAATTGGCTGCCCCCAGCCTCCCTTGCTAACCAGAGAGATAGGGCATCATTGAATATGGGGCTCTTTCCTAGCCTGTGGGGTTTCCCTGGGGGGCACTCAAAAGATATAGCAAGATTGGCCAGCCCACCGGTGCAGTGGCAAGGCATCAGCTTGCGATGCCAACACCCCAGATTCAGTAATGGACCTGTGGAGTCAGAGGCCCAGCCAGGGGGAGGAGGAATGAGCATCTGAGAGGCTGCTGTCCTTCTCCTGGGGGAGGGGGGCAAGTGTCTGGCATGTGACTGACCTGTGGCAGAGGCTGGGGGTTGTAGGAAGCCAGAGCTGAAATGAGTGGGAGAGGTGCCAGACATGGGGAACTTGGAGCTGCTATAATCACTGCATATCATGCCTCCTATGAGGGTTTGATTTAGCAAAAATGCCAGCCCCCATCTATGATGCCCCTCTCCACTGTCAGTCCCATTCCATCTCCTTAGGGCTCATGGTTGGCATCTGAAACCTTGTTGAGTACATTGAGAAGTAAGCCAGGGTTCACCCTGAATGACATCCAAGGGGGGGTGCCCACTTGGTTGCTCCACCCTGCTGGGCAAGCTAGAGGAAGGATCATCCTGAGATAAGTCCCAGGAGGCCACTGGTGGGGATGGCTGGAGCAGGGGTCAAGCTCCTTGGCAGGGTTCAGCAGACACAAAAAAAGATATGACAATGTCCATGCCTGGATATCCTGTGCCCTTTTGCCTGGCATGCAGTGCCTTCATGAATAGGGATGCATGCAGGCATACACCCAGACATGCCCTGGAGAGGCTGTGTTCATAGCTACGCAAGTGACCATGGATCCAATGCAGAAGGGATGTATGTACCTTCTACTGCTGCAGATCTATGACTCATGGGCAACCAGTGCATTAATACATACACCCATGTTCTGGATTAACTGCCACATGTTTAACATAAATATTAGCAGCCGGTCAGTGCTCAGTCAATGTTTGTTATGTGAAAATTCTGAGTAGATAAAAATACTCTCTTATAGAGTACTCACAATCAAAGTAGTGCTCAAGAAGTAAGTAGGGCTGTACAATTAAAAATAAACATTTTTAGAAAAGAGGATTTTCAACTGTGAAATTAATGGGATTTCAAAGTGATATAGCTAGATATATGGGACTGGATTTTCAAAAGTGTTGGGCATAGATGCAAATGCATGCTGCACCTCAGTCTGTATCCACACAGTGATATCCAAGCACCTCTGCTGTTATTTTCAAAAGATGCATCCATCTGCAACAAAATGTCATGAGTGTTGTGAAAAAAGTATTCAAATGCAAATTACAGCATTTTTTGCCACAATTACATCATTTTTTGAATGTGAAAGTCACATACTGTAGACAATCTAGTAGATAGTATGCTAGTTCTGACATATTTTCTTCTTTTTAAAATAGTAGTGGATGCATCTTGAATGGATCCTTTTGAAAATCCTGCCTATTCTGTCTAGTTCATCAACATGTGTATCATTAAACTGTGGAAGGAAAATGTGTTAATTTGGTGCTCAACATAATAGATAATATGTAATCTCATAAGTTACTGTAGGTGTGTCTCAGTCTCTATCATGAATCTTGGATGCATCACAAAAGGCAAATAACCAGGCAGGAGCTTTCACAATGCTGGCGACATTGCAAGAGCTACAGGCATCATTGAAATGAAAAGTTCAAATCAATAAAGAGCATTTAAATCATTACTCAAATGTGCAATTAAAAAGTTACAGCTAGTAAATGGATGTTACACTGCATAAAGAAACACATAATGGCCTGTCACAAAATACCAATTTATTTATTTAGAAATTGGTAATTGGGTAAACATACTGAGACAAAACTCATTTTCAGGTATGATCCTAGGTAATAGTACGGGAAAATTCATTATATACACTAATTTAAAACAAAATAACACTAGAATACAGTGCAAACAAATATAAGTTAGTGCAAGAGGAACACAATAAGGAGAAAAGATGAAGAAAAACAGATTCATGGTACATAATGATAACTTACATAATAAACAAGGCACACAAAAATAGATTGATACTGGATGGCAAGACCCAGTGAGTGTTTTCACTGTGGTGAGCTGCAATCTGTTGCTTTGGATTTTTAGACTTCAGGCTTTCATTCTAATAAAAGAGGTACATGTACCTTCACTAGTTTCAATTCAACTCAACTGCTTGCTGTGTTTTTATTGTGTGCCCACCCCATCTTTTTATTTGTATGGAGACATAGCCACTTCAGGATGAGCTCCTCTGGTATCTGAGCATACATGAGATCTTTGAATCTCTGAGTGCTAGATGTTGTCTACTCACCACAAGCATGCCCTGCTGTGCTCAGATTGTGCTGCATTGGACACAGATGCCATACAGTAATGAACAAGTGGCCCTAAATGTCAGAGACAATAAAGAAACTATGATATGCTGTAATGGAGGTGAGAACAGAAGCTTGGGAGATGGTGGTGAAGGCAAATGATGGGAAGACTAAAGCTCTGAATGCAGATACTTTAACAGTGGAACATGCCATTAATACAGCTCTACATGAACAAATCTCACTCTGCAAAGGTAGGGCAACTAGAGAATTTGCTTTTATTAGATAATTTATGGCTCAATGGTTTCCCAACTCAAACCCCAGATGTGAATTTAGAAACTGAGACAGAGACTGTGTTGACATCCATTTTTTCTTTGGAGCCTCTGATTTAATTCAATTCAGTCTGTTGACCAAAAGCTTAGACAAAAGAATTGAGAGAGCTGGACACAGCTACAGATGCACCTGTTCAGATTGGTAGTGCAAGATGTGTTATAATTTAAATTAAATCTTTTCCTGAAAGAAAAAAAGTTCTTCAGTTTGCCAGACCAAAAAAAGAAAAAACTCTTTTATGCAGCAGCTCATTTACATCTTTATCCTGGATTTTCACTCTCAACACAATGCAGGAGAAAAATATTTCTTGCAAACTTGTCTGAGTTTATGAAGTTGATGTACCTCTTGCATTGTTTGTGCCTGCCAGATTAAAAATAACTTTTCAAGCCAAAGGCATTTTCTTGAGGACCCTGATCAGGCTACAGCTTTTTTTGAAGATAATATACAAGTCCCTATTGAAACTTATTCAGATTTTGAGGAAAATGAAGCTGATGTTACACTCACTCTGTGATTCCTGGACAATCTTCCTGAGCTTTTGCTGTGTCTAAGTTTCCCCCTATTTTATCTTGTTTTCATTTTTCTGCCTAGTGAACACATGCACTGTACAAGGCAAATCTATAGGATGGTATTTTAGAGCTTGACAAAATTATTAAATTCTGAATTTGTGGAATTTTCATGAGATTTTGCTTTATTTTTTTGAATATTCCAAAATTCTTTAATTGATGATAACTCGTTCCATATTGATGCTAGTGATATAACAGTTGGTGTGTGTATATTGTATGTCATGGCACCTAAAAGGTAATAGTTGGATAAAGAGTGGGGAAGTCACAGTGGCTCAAAATATGGAAATTTAATATCCATATGAAAATTTCTGAAAATATTGTATACTTACAACTTAGCTACCTTTAGACCTAGCTAATTTGAAAATGTAGTGCATACATTCTTGGAAGACTCATAGAAACTGCTAAGCAGATAAGTACTGGGTATATAAATTGTTAATCTTAGCCATGACCTGCCTTTCAACTCAATTTCCTTGGCTTGCTTCCAAACCTGGGCCATCAGCATGGCAGCATGATGCTCAGATGCTTGGCCATGGGCGTTGTCTTAACCATTTGAGAACCAAATATGTTTGAATGTATATAGATTCTGGATGTGTATATACACACCTGCAGTCTTCCAAGGGTTAAAGCATAATATTTAGGGTTAATAAATCTAACAACATTGGCAATATTCTGTTCTCTAGCTTTAAACTTTTAAGGGATTAGAATCCAGAAGTTTACAAAATTGCAAAATGTCATTTTAAAATGTGTGAAATTTTGGAGGCTTATAACTCATCCACCTTTACAGCTAGAGATCTGACACTTGACACACCTGTGTATGGGCATTAGTGAAGTCACCCTACTACATTTAGTGCAATTTGGACTCTAACTTTTAGTTAACATATTTGTTAACTAATTTTACAATTTCTGAAAATGTTGAGGCTAATAACTTAGTCATCTTTAAAGACAGAAATCTGAAACTTAGTACATTTCTACGTAGGTATTTGCACAGTCACTGTAGTAGAAACACCTTTCTAGATTAGATGGAAATATCCAAAATTGCAATTTGACATTTTATGAAATTTTCACAAAAATTTGCAAACATTCATGGAAGTGAAATCAGTGTTTCAACAAGCGTAAGCTGGCAGAATATAAAGTTCACCATGACCTACTGTTCAGCAGATTTCAAACTATGATTTTGATATACAGTAAGGCTGAGATACAACTTATGTATCATATCAAACTGGAAGACGAAGCATTGAGCTCTTCCTTTGCTTATATAAAAATGGATTTAATTATATGGGATCTCTGGTATATAGCTTTAAATATATCTTTGTTGATCTCCCTAAACACACAGGCCCAGATATTCAAACTGTGCCAAAAAGTAGTGCAATAGCAGGAGCAGGCACAAGTGCAGTGCACCAATGCACAACATGTGCGATATTCAAACACAGCACAGGCCAAGGTGCGCTTGTGCAACAAAACTGAATATCATGCCAACCGCACCATGGCACGATCAGGGATGCGCAGTGGTGCAGGGCTGATGTGCAGTAGCACAACCAGGGATGCTCAGTGGAGCAGGGTAGCAGCGCAGTAGCACAACCAGGAGTGAGCAGGGACTGGATGCAGGGGTGCACCACCCATGGAAGACATGGGCAGAGGAGCATGCAGCAGACCAGACAGCATTCCCCGCACCCCATGAACCATACTACCTGAGGTGAGCTGGAAGAACCACCAGCCCATGGACACTAGCAACAATTCCACAGCTGTAGCATGGTGCCCCAGCACACCCCCTGGCAAGCTGTGACCAGAACACAAGGAGGTCTAGCCACCCTGTGATACACCATCCCACCAATGCAGAGTACACCCTGCACAGTGATCCCCAGACACACTGCAGAGGAGCAGTGCACAACAGTGCATGTCTCCTTATGCATGCCACCACCCCCACTGTGACAATGCAACCCTGTGCACCATATAGCCATGCATGGCAGCCACATTGTGGGCACCCTGCAGTGGGCGGCAGCAGCCACCGACACAACTGCAGACACAGTGCTGCCCTGCATGGCCCCTCCGAAGCACAGCCGAGAGATCGACCCTGCGTCAGAAGCCGAGGTACCCTGCATGTGACAGGGCCTGCCCTGGACCCCACCACCAGCAGGACAGCATCCCACACACCCACTCAAGCACACACTCTGTCTCAGCACTGGCCCCAACAGCCAGCACAGATGCCCACAGTGGTGCATGGAAGTATGCACCACACAGGATGCAACACAGGGCACAGACAAACACCCACCCATATCCAAAGGCACCCCAACACAGGGACACAATAGCTGGGCAATAAACCTGCAGGTGTGCAACCACAGTAGCCATGTACCCATGGCTAGCACCCCTCCATGGCACAGGTGTACAAGCCACACTGCGCATGCACCATGAATCCATCTGCCACCAGCATGCGGCTGGAGCACAAGTGACAGACATCGGAACACATTCCCTGCAACAGACAAAAGCGACAGCATGGAGGGGGGACAACAACAGCAGATGCCACAGTGCCACCTGAGGCAGATGTGCACAATACCGGTGACAGGAGGCAATCCGCCGTTGCGCTGGGTCAAGGGGGTGGCCAGCACAGACAGCCACCACTGACATGCCAGCATACCATGCATAGCACAGACATGCAAGGGTGTCAGCTGCACAGGCCATGGACAGTCTGACAGGGGCATCATGGACACAGTGTATGCACTGTGGACCACTGCACACAGGCATCTGGTGCACGGAGAACAACACGCATACCACAGACAGTGACAGAGTCCCCCACACACCATAGGCGGTCCCTGCTGGACACACACAAATGCCCAGGCCTGCACCACCCCCAACACCATGCACACTACTGCAGCCAAGCACCTGTAGCCCACTGAAAATCAGAGATCACCACAGTTCTCAAAATGAAATGTATATTTTAAACAAATTCAACAACTTAACATATTTACAACTATATACAAGGGTAGGGGAAGGGCCACAAACCAGGTCGGGGTGGGCATGGGGAGGTGAACAAATGGGAGAGGGAAGAAGGGTGTGAGGGTGAGTCCAGTGGGAATTCAACTAGGGGCATAGAGGGCCTATCATCTGCCCCACTGTTCACTCCTGTGCCATATCCCTCCACTGAGGCACCGGACCCCATCCCACTCCATCCTCTGCAGGATTTCCTGCATTGCCCTTGCAAGATGCAACAGCTCTTGCGCCCCTTTCTCGATCGCTGTCCATTGTTGTCCACCTAGGACAAGGGAGCAGAGTCAATATGCATGACTGTCCAGCCCCCTGCAGCCCACCCATTGTGCATGGCATACAGCCGTGGGCCACGCCCCTGTGATGGTGTGCGACCACCCACAGTGACAGCATCCACAAGACCTGCCTAACAAGGCACCCACAGCCATGTGGACCGTTGCACACACCCACCACCCATGTCCCACACAGCACCACTGTGGCCGTACAGTGACATGACTATCCAGTGAGAAGGCAGTGGCACAGCCATGTACCCAGTGCATGCAAGGACCACCAGCGATGCCCACTCACACATGCAGTGCCACAGGACAGTGCTGAGTGTACTGTGTGGCATGCATGGTGGTGGGGCCAAGTGCTGGTGGCCGTGCCCTGCCACCAATCCTGCAACACAGCATGCACAGATGTGAGGGGAAAAAAGGCACTCACCTGCATCCATTCCAGCTGGGCAGTGTTGGCCCATGGTCCCTCCTCCATGACCCTGCTGTGGTGCACCAGCCCTCTCCCACTTAGCTCGGGCTTCCCTTGCCCTATGGTGCTTCTCTGGGCCTACGGTGCAAACATGGAGAGAGGAACATCAGTACAAACCAGTAGCAAACCCCCCAGCGTGTGCATTCCTGCACAGCCCAGTCATGATGCAACCCCACCACCAACACCCACACTGGATGGCTCCCACCTCCCTGTGAGGTGGACACGTGCACACCGTGATACCCGTTCAGACGGATGTTACCAGTGTATGGATGGAGCACCTACCTGGCCTTGGCACAGCACCTCACTGGGCATGTGCCTGTAGACACCCCAGTCTATCTGGGTCCCTCCGCCACAGGTCCCCATACTGGTGGAGACACTGTTTACCAGAACGGGCAATACCTGTGGCCTCTTCCATGCCCTCTGCAACCTCCTCCCATACAGTGCTGCATGACCTATTCTGTGGGTCCTGTCCAAACAGGGCCTCAGCATAGTGCTCAACAATGGCAACAAGGTTGGCCAGTTGAACTGCGCTCCACTGCTGGGCTCTCCTGTGTGACATATTTCAGTCAGTCCAAATCACAAAATGGCACTCTGTAGTGCACGTCCCCCATGTGCGGAGGCTGCATGGTACAGCACTGCCATTCCCCATCACGCTGTCTCTGAACAGCATGATAGAGGTGCACCCATGCAGATGCATGGCACCTAGGGGGCAAAGGTCGACTGCAGGGTCAAGGGTCTGTCACACACAGAGCGCCATAGCACTATTGGGACTCCCTGCATGTGGCACAGTAGGTTGCCTATGTGTGATGCCCTGCAGTGGCCTACTGTGCTGTGGCTCCATGGTGCCTATGGTGCACCACAGCACGAGCACCACACATGAGAACAGTGCACTAGCACCACTGGCACAGTGGTGGGCATGCCCTTCACTGCCTTCTGTGCACAGCACGTCATCTGCATGGCAGGCGTCGGCATCAGCACCCTGGACATGCACCGTGAGGTGCCTACTGTGCACATCACAGAGCTGCACCATTGCCTGAACATGCTCAACAACATTGCGCAAGGTGCAACAGCATGATATTTAGCCAGCATATGCAAATCAGCTCATCAGCAATTCCATGGTGCAACCACTGCATTAGCATCCACTTACAGATGCGCCTCGCCTCATTTGCATTCGTTGTGCAATATAAATGTGACATGGGGCTGCAGAGGACATAGTTTGGTATTACAGTCTATTGTGGTGGGTTGCATGCTGTTTGGATGTGTGGACTGTGGTGAGTGAGGGATACATGGGACTGCACATTCAAAGGTAAACCTGTCATTCCCACAGGCTCTATCATGACCGAAAGAGAACATGAGGAGGAACAGGGTCGGGGGAGAAGGAGGAGGTTCAACTTCACCCGGGCTGAATCAGATGCCCTTCTCGAGGCCTATCTCGACAGGGAACTGCTGCTCAGTGGACTGTGTGGAATGAAACAGGCCCTTGCTGTGGCGTGGGGTGAGGTTGACGTGCCATGAACCAGCAGGGCAGCCACCAGCGGTCCGTGCAGGAGTGTAAAAAGAAGGTCGGCATGGACAGGAGGAGGATAAAGGATAAGGTGGCTGCCATCAGGGTAGCACGTGCTTCCACCAGTGGTGGACAGTCAGATGTGCCATGCCTGATGCCACAGGAGGGGCGGGTGGCCAGCAGCATGCTGTGTTGTGCCACAGAGGCATTCCTGGAGGTGGCTTCCAGACGGGTGGCAGCCCATCACTGCATGGTAGGTCCTGTGCTGTCACTGTGTGGGTGGTGGGGAATGCCACAGGGTAGGACAGAGACAATAATGCTACTGTGTTCACTTACAGCTCCTGAGCATCTACATGGGTCAGCAGTGGTGGGTGTGTCCACCAAGGGTGATGCCCTGGACACGGAGGAAAGCCAATCTACCTCCACAGGTGTCTTAGGGACAGGACCACTGCATCCCTGTCTGTCTGTCTAGAATGAAGATGGTGGTGCGAGTGCGGACGAGACCCTGCCTGTGTCCCAGCGTAACAGCGCCCACAGACCCCAGCATGCTGGGACATGGACTGGTGCCAGATCCAGCACCGATGATGATGGATCACATGTCCTGGACAGTGATACATGTGCAACACAGGATGGTCCCACAGCAGGAAATGGCACGGGTGTAGTCTTGGGTGGTGCCGCCGTAGATGCCTGCCTGACAACACAGTCCCAGCCTGTGCCTGTATGCCCCAGTGGGACAGCACTGGTGTGCATCCAGACTGGTGGGGCTGTTGCAGCCACTGTGGCGGCACCGGTGAGCCCTGGTGATTGGCAGCCGGAGGGGCAGTGTCAGCAGTTGGCAAAGGTGACAGGGGGACAGTGTCAGGGGGCAGCGGCAGTGCACCACTTATGGACATGCCCCAGCATGGCTCTGGTGTGCTGCACCCATTGTCAAGGGGTGCTGCACAGCAGGACCAGGATCACCACGAGGGACAGCATGCCGGACCGGCGGATGACCCCTTTGGTGAGCACAGATACCTACTCCAGGCTTCAGTGCATCAGCAGTTGCGGCTTGTGACTGCGGTGGATTCACTCAGTGTGGTTCTGTGCCAGGCAGAGGAGCGGCACAGCAGAGACCATGGTCTGCTCCTGGCAGAGATGGCCCGGCAGCGGGAGGATGTGACCGTCGCCATGGATAGGCAAACACATGCATTCACAGCTGGCATGGCCACATTTGCCACCCAGTTCAGTGCCCATGCATCTCAGACACTGCACAGTGTCATGTCCACCCCCCATTCCCAGCGCCGAGCGACACCTGCTATGTCGACTCCAGGTTCGGCTGTGGGCATATCGAGCATTCCTGGTGTGGGCATGTTCAGTGAGCTGCAGACCCCTGCGCGAATATGGTCACATTCCTGCAGTGTCACCCCTGGGGACCATTGGTGCCACCCATGAGGCCAATGGTCAGCCTGGTACGGCTGTCAGGTCTCAGCAGGGCTACTCACGCATCTGTGGTGGCCCTGGCACTGTGCCACATGACTGACCTGTCTCCACACGTGGCCACTGTCTGCCGCTGCCTATGTGCAGTGTGGTGTGTATCATGCAATGCACGGGTGGGGTACCCAGCACTGCACACACGGTCCCTGCTGCACCGTCCCAGCTGCTGGCTGCTGTGGCATGTGTGTGATGATGCCTGCGTTGTGCTGTCTGCCAGTGTGCAATGGTGCCCATCATCTGAGGCACGCACAGTGACAGCCACTGGGTGTGGTCATGTGTGGACTTGTGTGGGGGTAGGGGTAGCATTTGGGGTTGGCATGTTGTCTACCTATTGTGCATGTCTTGTGGTGTATGTGTGTGTGTGTGTGTGCACATGTTGTGTTCGGCCCTGCCCATCCCTGACAGCATGTGCGGTGCCACACTCTGACCCATTCCCTTACCGCCATCCACCCATGGGCTTCATCCATGCCTGTCTGTGGGCCGTGCCCTTGCCATTGGTGGTTGCACATGGCCCCGTGACCTACCTGTGTTGGCCAAAGTTCTCTTCTGTGATGGTGTCCTGGTGCAGCTGTGACATCTGGATGAGGTGGGGGTCCCTTCACCCAGGGGGTGGCTGCCCATCACTGTCTAGACTGGCATCCTCATTGTTCCCACTGCTGTCCTCCTCTTCAACCTCTATGTCTATCCCACTGTCATTGGCCATGTTGTGCAGGATGCAGCAGGCCAGGAATAGCCCGCAGGCCTTCGAGAGGCTGTACTGTCGGGCACTGTCAGACATGTTCAGGCACCGGAAACATTCCTTCAGCATCCCTAACACCCTCTTGATGACATTCCATGTTGTGGCGTGTGCCTCATTGTACTGTAGCTGCGATGGGGTCATAGGGCGCTGGTATGGTGTGAGCAGCCAGGGACAGAGTGGGTAGCCACTGTCACCTGTGTGTAGAGGGTGGACATTAGTATGGTGGTGTATATCGCTCTGCCATGGGCCGTCAAGGCCAGTACTCCTGGCGCCTCTGACTATGCACCCCCCCACATCTGCTCATGTCATCCTGCGTGATATGCATACTCACCCGCTAGGTGGCCAGTGGGGATGTCCCCATTCTCAAACCTGTGGTACAGTGCAGACTGGTGCCAGATGAAGGCATCATGTGCTCCCTCAGGGTGCATGGCACAGACATTGGTTATGCACCCCCTGGCATCACACACCACCTGGCAGTTGATGCTGGCATACCACTTCCAGTTTATGTAGGTCACACCATCCGGGCCAGGTGGCATGCGGATGGCCACATGGGTGCAGTCAATGGCCCTGAGCACACCAGGCATCCTTGTTACCCTGTGGATCTCTTGTAAGTGTGCTGTGTGCACTGCCTGTGTGCTGGGGAAATGGATGTACTCCACAGCATGTGGCAGCAGTGTGCTGAGGATGTGTGTGAGTGGGTGTGGCGCGGCCAACTGGGTTATGCCTGTTGTGTCTCCTGTTGGTCTCTGGAAGGGTGCCCGTGGCAAGTAGGCACATGACAGCTGTCACCTTCATCTCCACTGACAGAGCATGGCTCTGTCGTGTGGGTACCTGCATCTCATCACTGCAATGCTCTCAGAGCCACCTCAGGATCACCCAGTTCAGGCAGTACCAGCCCACAATCTCTGTGTCAGAGTAGTGTTCGAAGGTGGTGCAGGCTCGGTACCACCTGTTCTGGGCATACCACCGATGGGCCCTTACATGGCCGTGCCCTCCTGTTGGCTGCCTTCTCACACCCCTCATTACCACCTCCATCTGGAAGGTGGCACTGGCCATGTCCCTGGCTGGTGTCCCCCCCTGGCAGCTGTTATCCCGTTACCCCCGCTGTCCATTTATGATGCTCCCCCTGTACCAGGTACACCTCCGGCCTTTGGCTGTGGCTGTCCTGCCTACTGCCACTGCCCTCAATCTACTGTGGTGCTACCCTAGCAATCCTGCACAGTGGCAAAGGCTCCCCACTCCTTTCCTGTTCCTGGTTAACTCCAGGTGTGCCCTCTCCTGCTCCTGCCCAGTCCTGCTCACTGTTATGCTCTGCCTTGTGCCTGTCAGCTCGCTCCCACCTGTGGCTTCCTGTAGCATTCTTGCACCCTCTCTTGATCCTTTTATTTTGGATCATTTCACTGTCTTGCAACTTCCGCTAGCTCCCTATTGTGCATGGCACATGCTGTTGAATATCGCACTGCACATGTTATTCATGGTTCCTCCCCTCTGGTTGTGCATGCACATTTCATTACTATTGCTGGCTCTTGTGCATGCAACTTTCAGCAGTGGCTACCTCTATTGAATACTCGCACAGTGGTGCATTTCCGTGCTGCGCTGGCGCATCTCTGTTGCACATGGCACATCCCTTTTGAATATCTGACCCTCAATGTTTGTACTCTATTTAGTATAATGAAGTTACTGAATCGTGAGTATATCAGAATGCACTGTATTTGCTTCTGAGACACATTAACTTTAGTGTTTTTGTTTTATCTCAATGAATAAAGTGAAGCATAAAGAAAGAATATATGACTGAAGGTTGGGGATTAGTAAGCTCCATAAAATGGGCAGAGGGTGATAAATATGACTTCAGTGTGATGTGCTACTGCTAACAACCTTGCCTCTGTCTGGCACAGGGGAGTACTGTTTTGTTCTGACTCTGGATCTAGGGCTAACCCCTATAGCTCAGTTGGGACTCATTGTTTGTATTTTAGCTAGTCAAATCATTTTCTGTGTTCTTACAAAACACAGTATAGGCAAATACTAAATACTAGATTATATGAATTTATGGACATCTAAATACATACAGAATAATGTATGGGCAACCAAGCAAATCAAGACTGTGTTTCCATCAAACGATTGTCATAATGACAAATTGACTTTGACTGCTAAGTTCAAGAGGTCCCTGTCCTCATAACAAGACTGAGATGGGAAAATAGCCTTGGAGTATGTCACAGCCCATGCCTTATTCCGTATAGTGTATGAGAAGCAATACACATGATAGGTGCAAGAAAGGACTGTACTTGATATTTTCTTTCTCCTTTTTTGGCTGACTCACTTCTCATGCAACTCAGTCTGCCAGGCTGTCTGCACATCTGCTACTCCAAGCATAACTTCTGCCCACTGCTTGGCCATTGCTTTCTTTTGCATTCTGTGCAGCTCATCTGTCTGCCCTCCTTGGTGTCCACCCTCCTGTTTGGTCATATTAATGAGTATCTTCATGTTTTGACCTTCCGCCCTCACAATATTAATATATACTTGTCCCCTTCCCCACTGACCAACATGTATCCAGGTCACACAGCAATCCAGCAATTTTGATAGACTACTGTATCAGATGTTACTACCTCCCTTACCTATTTGCAATTATTGTTGTGTTTCAGTGAAAACTTATTTTTGGAATTAAATTTAATAAGCTACAGACCACTTTCTTTTGATTACATGTGCTAGTGAATGTAACTATAGCACTAGTGAAACCACTGATTGTTGAATGACATATCTAGTGCAGTACATGAAATCTTGTGTTGCTACAGTAGTTATGTCACTACTACAGCAGAAAAACATGTCTGGATGTACAGATAGCCATACACTATTACAGAATAAGGGGTACTAGCTACACAGTCGAACAGACTTGATAGACCACTAGGCCTTTATCTGCTGGCAAATGTCACATGTTCATATCACATGAACCCTACACTATAAATATATATTTATGTAATTCGTCTGAATACCATGGATTTCATACTCTCCTACTTATTAGGACTACAGCAAAAGTATATGTTACCATTATCCAAAGTAGAAATGGAAACAAGATCAAAAACATCAGAAACCAGATGTCTCTTATTATGGTATTTATATGGAAACCAAAAAGAAATAGGAACCAGCCACTCCTGGAAAAGTACTTTTTTTTTTTTAGTGGCTTATTTCAAATTCATACACTGATTCCCCATCCGTGACCAACATTTTACCATACGGCTTCATCAAGGAGGTGAATCTAGGTTTTAAAACACAGGTTTCTGTAAGTAGGTATCACATCTTGTAGTCTTAACCAAAATTCTCCTTCTTTCTGATAACATCAAATAGTTTAGTAATAACCAGTACATTATGTCAAGGATTAAGTTACATTTCCATCTTTTATCAAAAACGTTCCATTCTTAATTTCTGTAACATTCATATGCTCATAAGTTATGATTTAGTTATTTTTATGCATAACATTTTATAATATAGTGCCCTTGGTGTCTGCTTAGAATTGTGGTTCTTCTCCACTGTTTCTAGTCCCTATTTTAATGCAACACAACATCCTAATGCAATTTCTTGTGATCAGGTATTCTTTGAAAACTTTTACTGCCCACAACATTAAATGTAAAACTTAACAACTAAGACAACAAGTTTTCAAGTTTTTAAGCTTTTCATTGAATGTGGTGATTTAATCCTTGCCATAATGTGTTGGTTATGTAGATACATAGATGTTGAAGGCAGATAAGGATCTATGGCCCATTTATTCTGCACATTTGCACGTCGCTGTACTTCTTCAAGCTTCACTAGAACTACATTGCCCCCTTCCCCCGATTACCAGTATCCCCTTATGCCTGTCTCTATGCATTCTTAAATCCTGTTAATTGTTACTGCTCCCACTGCCTCCTCCAGCAGGGCATTTCATTTGTCCACCACTCTCTCTGTGAAGACGTCTTCTCATGTTCCTCTGAATCGTCCTCCTCTAGTTTCATCCATGTCTCCTAGTCCTGGAGCATCTTTTCTGTGAAAAATGGTGTTTCCTGCATCTTGGTCCTCTCCATGAGGTACTTATACAGTATGTCTCAACCATAACCCCTCTCTCGCCTCTCTTCCAGGGATCACATATTTAGGTCTTTTAGCCAGTCCTCATAGATTTTGTGATGCAATCACTGCACCATCTTGGTTGCCCTCCTCTAAACCACCCCCTACCCTCTCTATGTTCTTACTTAGGTAAGGTCACCAGAACTGGACACTGTACTCAAGGTGTGGCCTCACTAATGTCTTATGTAGTGGAATTATGACCTCCCTTTTCCTGCTGGTGTTACCCCTGCCTATGCATCCCAGCATCCTGTATGCTTTTCCTGCCACCACGTTACACTGACTCCCTACCTTGAGGTCATCAGCGATGATAACCCGGGTCCTTTTCCTGCTTGGAGAATTCAATACCCCCCACTGATATGCTGATATGCAGTCCCTGGGTTTTTGTGTTCCTTTTGCATTATTTTGCATTTCTTTGCATTAAATCTCAACTGTCACTCCTTTGACCAGTACTCAAGCTTCTACAGATCTCTCTTCATTCTATCCACACCCTCTAGCATGTCCACCCTGTTGCAGAGTTTTGTGTCATCAGTGAGCAGGCAAATTATATCCTCTAGGTCACCTGCAATGTCACTGATAAAGATGTTGAAGAGGACTGGACCCAGCACCAATCCTTGTGGTACCCTACTGGTCATCGGTCACTCTGTGGAGTGACAGTCATTTATCACTACCCTCTGTGTCCTGCTATCCAGCCAGTTCCCCACCCACTTCACCACTGTCCTACCCACTCCCATGTTCCCCAGCTTGTTCAACAGCCTTCTATGTGGCACAGTGTCAAAGGCCTTGCTGAAGTCCAAGTAGGACACATCCACTGCCCCCCAATCCATCTCCCTTGTCACTCAGTCAAAGAATTCAATGAGGTTAGTCTGACACAACCTCCCTCAAGTAAAATATTGTTGCCTTGGGTTCTGTAGACTGTTGGCAACCAGGTGTTCCACTATTCTTTCCTTCAGTAGTGTTTCCATGATCTTCCCCACTACTGAGGTCAGGCTGATTGGTCTGTAGTTTCCCGCTTCCTCTCTGTTCCCACTTTTGTATGGGGGGACCACATCAACTATCCTCCAGTCCTTGGGTACTGCTCCTGTTTCCAGTGACCAGTTGAATAGGGTTGCCAGATTTCAGCCACCACCTCTCTTAGCTCACTCAGTACCCTGGGGTGTACTCCATCTGGCTCAATAGCTTTTCAACTTGTGTTCCTTCCCATTCCCTTAGGACCCTTTCCCATGGAAAATGACTTGTATCCATTTCCATAGCAATTTTAGCCTTTTTACTCCATTCTGGCTCATTATCTGCCCCCTCCTCTGTAAAGACTTAGCAGAAGTATCTGTTCAGTATGTCTGCTTTGTGGTTATCATCCTCACTCTACTCATGTCATCGCTTTTCAGCCTCACTATCCTCCTTTTTGCCTTCCTTATTTTCACTGATGTATCTGTAAAAGTTTTGTCCTCTAAGCACTGATTTTGAAATGCATTCCTCTGTTTGTGCTTTGGCTTCACTTACTGACCTCCCTGCCTCCTTTGCTTTTCCTGGTACCTCTCCTATTCCTTTTGCCTGTGTCTTGTTGTACTGTTTGAATATGTTTTTTTTAGCTTTCACTTTTCAGCTACCTCCTTGGAATACCATAATGGTCTCCTCTTCCTTTTCCCCTTGTTAACCTGTTTTCAGGCATAATTGTGTTGCCCTTGTTGTCCCAGTTTGAATAAAGGCCACAGTTCCTTCACCTCTAAGTTCCTCCCTATTCCAGCTAATGCCTCTTCCAAGCATTTCCTCATATTTTTTTTTTCAAAATCTGACATCCTAAAGTCAAGGATTCATGTTTTTGTGTGGCTGGGTTCTGCCCCTTCATGTTATGTCAAACCACACTGATCAGTGGTCACTGTTCTCCAGGTACTCCCCTACTGTGATAGCTGTCACACTGTTCCTGTTTGTGAGCACTAGGTCCAGTATTGCCATCTGCCATGTGGGTTCCACAACCAGTTGTTAAGGAAGGCTCCATGTAGGAAGTCCAGGATAAACCTGCTTCTGGTTGATGCTGCTGTTGGGAGCTCCAGTCTCCATTTGGAATATTGAGGTTGCCAACCAGCACCAGCTCCCCTTTCTGCACTATCCTTTGGAGGGTCAGCATCATCTTCCTATCCATCTCCTCCCTCTGGGCTGGTGGTCTGTAAATTACCGCTCTGCGGGTGTTTGACTCTGTTCTTCTTTATAATCTTATTACTTAACTATTTGATGTTAACAGAAAGAGAATTTTGGTCAAGACTAAAATATATGTTACTTACCTATTGAAGCATGTGCTTTAAAACCTAGATCCACCTTCCTAGTGAAGTGATATGGCAAAACATTGGGCAAAGATTGGGATCAGTTTATGAATTTGAACACACCACTGAAAAGACTACTTATCCAGGCGTGGCTGGGTCATATTTCTTTTTGGATTCTGTATGTCCACTTTCCAGCCTCTGCAATACTTGTAAAGGAAAACTATAAACAGAAGGAAACCAACTTGAGACTGTTCTTTTTGGTATTTATATGGGTTCCATTTTTGCTGCTTATATAGTTGTGTGCTCAGTGTTTCCTTGATGCTTCATGATCCCAGATCTCACTGTTCCTATTGATTCATTAACTCTGTGAAACAGTGTAAACATGCTGTACATCATATAATGTTCAGGAACCCAAGAAACATGATACACAAAGCAGAGGCAAATGTAAAATGTATTCTATCTCAGTAAATAAAATTATCCAGATACTTTTTAAAAGGGACATTGTTTAAGAAAACAAGCAAGGAAGTATCAAGATATACAAATATGTATTATGTCCTATAATGTTTGAAGTGTGAATTAAATTGTTTCATTCAAAAAGAATTTAAGAACAGGCAATGGTTGTAGCAAAATCATAACTTGACGTGGGATTGGGGGAGAAAAATAACAAATGGAATAATGATAATGACATGGGCCTTATTCCAGGACGAATGTTGCAACTCGCTGGCATATGTGAGTTGTGACATTCACTGCTATGCTGCTGGGGAATCTGCACCACATTCCAAGAATGGCAGGGTCCCAGCGCTTACGCCATGTGAGTTGTGACATGCAGAGGCTAACGCCATGGGCATGGCGAATTAGCCACACATGTCACAAGTCATGGCCCTCAACAGACAGACCCTGGGAGCCCCCCCCACCCTAGCACACCATGGCACACACCTAGGGGCATGGGGGCAGGACAGGTGGCACTGGAGTTTGGGAAGGGCACACTGCAGAATGGATCCCCGGGGGTCCCCGAGTTTCGGGGTGGGGGCATGGATGTGCTTATGGGGGCATGGGGAGCACATCAGTGCCATTGCCATCATGCTGCAAAGAAGGCATCTGACAGATGACATAGTCAGATGCCCCCCTTAGAGTAGCTCCTAGCTGCTCTAACATAGCTTCACCAGTGAGACTCCTGGTATCACCTTGGCGGGTTATGGCAACTGTCCTCTTGGAATAGGGCACTGTTGCTGCCATAACCAGCACTTGTGTCATGTCATTGCGGGCTGCAGCATAGTGGGTGGTATTACCCATGGTTGGCGTAGACCACAACCGACATGGCAAAAGGCACCTCTTGGAATTGGGGCTGGTGTAACATGAAATACTCCAAGGGATTTGGCATATCTCGGCTTATGCTGACATACACCGACTTGGAATCAGGCCCCTTACCTTTATCCCTGAGCTCCATGAAATCTGCTGCAAACAAATATAACCATACTTTTGACTCAGGGCCAACTCAGGCCCAGGTGGCCATTTTAAATAAGGCTAAGCACAGAACATTTCAACTCACATGAGAGTTCTTGGGCTGAGTAACGTACAATATGTGTGATGCTTAGAACAAAGTAGAGTTCATCATATATTGTATGCATTGCTTCACAATGAGTTGCCACTGTCACTGCAGCTGCTAATCTGTGCTGCTTTTTTTCTACTGTATGCAAATATGCCTTTGAGTGCTGCTACCATACTGAAACCTCATTGTACATAATCCTTTTCAGACACATATTGACCATTTTGCCCCATTCAGATCCACTGTGCTCTCCTGATTCTTCCTGACTACTCTATATTGGACTTCTTCAGACTTAGTATCTTTTGTTGCATGTCCCTTGTGCATTAATTGTAGAAACCTGCAAGGGAGCATTAACAGTATACTTACTAGAGTAATGTATTATGTACAAGACTGAAGAAAATACATATTATTTCTTTTTATTTTTACAAGGAGCAAATATGCGGATGATGGCTATCAAATAGATCAACACTAGAAAGGATAGCAAAGTGGTTGAGCTCTTCTACTGAAAATGTGGCCTAATCAGGACTGCAAGAAATTCTGTTCCTAGATTTTGGAAGTATATTCTTAAGTATTTAGTAACCCAAGATTTTATAAAACTCAAGCTGTGATAACAGAATGGCTTAATTGCTGTAGTTCGCAAATGTACTAACCATGTTTTGAATAGTGCTATTGTTTGTGCACAAGGAGGTTTATTTGTGCTCTACAAAGACCATAATTTATGGATGAACGGATGCCAAATTTGTATTCAGTGAATGTGCTGAAATTCTTTGCTTTTACCTTTCATTTGGATAAGTCGATTGTTTTGGCCACTTCAAGATCTTTTTAATGTTTATCCATTTAATTAACAAAAACAGAGAGAAACACTTTAACCATTCCCAGCTTGTCAGAGCTACAATAGTCTGGTGATCATCATTCACCCGCATCAGTCATTTCCTACCTTCATCATCCCACATTTTTATTTAAATTATGACTCCTGGCACAATAAGAGTGCTGACTGAGCTTTTAATCTGACTGGAGGACCATGGAAGGATGGAAGAGGTTAAATTGTATTGTGGTGGACAAGTGATGGTTAACATGTACCACTTAGTTTATTTTTAGCCTACTAAATCAGAATACTAAGGACCCAGAGTGTTTTGGTAAGATGTCAACATCTAACTGAAGAAGGAGTCAAGCTGAAGATAATCCAGAGTTGCCAGTTTACACTTTTGCTCACCCTGCCCTCATTATAAACAATGCAAGTCATATACATTAATTATAAAATAAGCAGTGATTCACCTAATGCTCTGGTTTTTATAGTAAGGGTTTAAAGGCTAATCTAAGGCTGCAAGATACTGCATGCTGCTGACATTTTCATTTGATATACAGTGATATGGGTGAAGGTAAAAGGGCGAATGTAGGAGAGTGTCTGAGAATAATTGCGATAATGGAGAAGGTGACCGGTGGTTTTCTCCCACTCCCCAAGTTTTGTCCCTCCATGGAGTTGATTATCTGGGTGGGAGGGAAGCCCCCTTTAAAATGCAAAACAGTATTTTCACCCTTTCGGTCACTGCTGTATATTCGTGGTCGATCTTTGCTTCCTATCTATTTTTCCATCACCATTTTCACCTGCCATTTTCATTCACCCATATCACATGGAACCCTTTTATTCAAATTAAGCCAAGTGGGCTGCATATATTGTACATATCTGATGCTGAAGGATCAGAAGGTTGTGAGTTTCAGTCTTACACATGCAATATGGACTGTTACTCTGTACTGACACTAGCTGGCATTAGGGGATGCTGATCTGCTGAGGCGCTATTCTTTAGATGAGATGCTGAACTGAGGTGCTTTCTGCTCATCTCTGGTGCCTGTCCAGATGGAAGATATGATTGCACATCACTTATCAAAAGAGTGAGGTATTTTCCTCAGTATCCTTGCTAGCATTCTGCAACATTAAATCATAACCCTATAACTAATCCACCATGATGCAAATGGATATGAGCTTCTACAACTCAGTGTACCTTTCTTGGTTAAAAAAATGCAATAATAAATAAATTAAAAAATATATGGATCCATGTACAGTAGCTCAATTCAAAGTTATAGTCAACAGTTTCCATAATAGAAAAAAAAGGAATATCCAGATGTTGATCATATGATGCAGTAGCATCACATGCCGGTTTCACTATTGTTCTAGAGCCACATCGATATTGTGACAGTGAACAGTTTAGTATTATTAGAACCAGGTTTTGCTTATTTATTTGCTTTTTGATGATCAGGTTAGTGAATTAGACAATGACCTGCCTATTTTCTAGCATGACCTGGGAGAGTACAACACAAGAAACAGAACATTACAGTAAAACAGTGTATAGCACACTACAGGGGGAATTCCATGCTAAAAATTCACAAAAGCAGAGATAAGATACATATAGTGAAGCACCAACATTGCAAAAACAGGAACTGAGATAGGACCAGCATATGGTAGATGATAATCAGAAATACCTGGAAAGGTGACTACATTACAAATACAGGTAACATAGGCCATTAATAGTATTAACAAAAAGCAGAGGCTGAGTGCAGTATTTGAATTAAGTGCATTATATTTAACCCCAGGAAGGGTCTAGATTAGAAAGGAGGATAATTTAAAGGAAATTGGTGAAAACAAAAGCAGGAGGGAAAATACAAGGTAGGAAGGATAGGGTGTCAAGGGGCAAGAACAACAGTCTAAGGCTTTAAGGTATAAAATAACTCTTTAAAGAAAGACAGGTGGGACCTACAGATCCTGATGTGATGAGGTAGAGAGTCCATGTGTTAGCGCAATGTGGGCAAATGCCTGTTCACCCATCTTGGTGGAACAGGGTGAGACTACAAAGAGGGACTGGGTAGAGGACCGTAGATGAAGAGAGTGTTCAGTAGGAGTAAACATAAAAACTAAGGAGGCAGGTTAAGAGGATCTAATGATTTTATTAGCTTGGCAGTCAAGAATGTAGATGAGCAGGAAGGAGGCAGGTAGCCAATTTAGGTCATAGTAGAGATTGCAGTGATGGCTGAGGCAAGTGGCACACAACACAGACCTGCTGACATTATTATATGCAACTTCCCACTTGTGAAATAAAAGGGTGTTCACCTTGAAAAAGATAGGAAACACATCAGACAGCTTCAGAAGTAGAACACCCTGAGCAATAGTAACTCTGGCAGCAGGGGTGAGGGCTTTATGAACCCCATAAGCCATCCCAATTTTAGAATTTACAGATTTGTAAATATCATTTAGGTAGAGAGAGAAGTCCAGGGCTGGGTCAAGCAAGACTCAAAGGTATCTAAAGAAAGGGTAACTGAGAACCGTGAGCCATCAAGACATTGAATGAGTAAACTTGAGACAAGGCATGGTTTTGTGGGATTGAAAAAGTATAGCTTGAGTTTTCCTGTTATTTAGGACCAGGACATTTGAGGAGAGCCAAGACTGGAACATTGAAAGTCAGAGGAAAATTGTGAGTTAATGACTTCCATGGAGCTAGAAGCAATGTAGAGAACTAGGTCATCAGCATACAGGAGTATGGCCATGGGGAAAAAAGGTTGGAAAATTGTTAATAAATATGGAAAAAAGTAGGGGTCCAGTATAGAGCTTTGGGAACTCCTGAGTTGTTGTCTGAGGGGTGGAGAGGACCTTAGTGAAGAAGACCAACTGAAACTGCTTGTGAAGGTAGGTAGAGAATAATAGAAGAGTTGATTGAGATGATCCAAGAGATTCCATAGTATTCTGAACAAATGATCATTCAATGATATTCTACAAAACTGATAGAGTCCTCCAATGGAAAGCTTATCATATTCCATCCCAGAATTTGCTGATGTTGTAATCCACTCAAGTTTCAATGATGGAATAAAAACATTGCCACAGAATTGCACCCATGCTGCTAAGAGTTTCCTATCTAATGTTCAGTTTGTGTTGTCACAACTATAGTACAAAGCAATAACATTTAAATGGCAATCTTTCCCCATGTGGAAAATGTATCACCCATATGTTATGTTACTGTAAGTTATGCTATATTATGTTATGCTATGCTTTGCTATGCTATGTCATATTATGTTATGTTATGCTGTTACATTATGTTATGTTACATTATGTTAACGTTACATTACATTATGTTACATTATGTTATGTTTATGTTATTTATTGATTGATTTATTTGAATTTGTGTTCTTCAAGAAATCATATTAAACTGAAAATGCTCTTTTCTGGAAGTGTTCTTGAGAAAGAGGTATAACTGACATTAACACAGATTTACAAAATATTTTTCAATATATAAATGTTTGAATTTCTGCCATTTGCTTTGGTCTGTAACACGTACAAAACAAGTAAAGGTAAATCAAGAAAATGTCTGAGGTATAAACTGAAATTAGGCTAAATATTTTACAAAGGAATGAGGAAATATGGAAAATAAACAATATGTATTAACTGAATTTCAGCTAAATATTAAGTTTTAATGGTTTCCCGTAAGTATTATCAGTACTTTAGCTACAATGTATGTGTAAGTACATGCTGATTTTATGTTGTGAAAAGGTAGTTACCAGTTTACAATATAGTAATTGATACGACACAACAGGATGTGGGTTGTGTTATAACCACACATCCAGGCGCAATGTAAGACAATTTACGTAATGAGCATGTATTAGTTGCTCATCAAGTACACCTCAGACCTTCACTTCAAGTGAGGTGTTCAACATTTGCATTCACTAAATGCACATATCTACACATGAATTGCACAGTAACTGCACTGCTGATGGGCTTTAGGAACACTTCTCAGGTTGTGGTGTAGCTGAGGTGCACACCTCAAAATGTTCTAAGGTGAACACCTCATTTAAATCTTCAGAACATGCCACTTATCAGTCAAGCAGGTCCAGAGACTATCAAATTCTTAACTTCTCACTCTCAGATTATTGTACCATGAAATGTCTTGAACTGTGCATTTGATTGTTCATATGTCCATTAAGAGGGAGCTATTATCTCTATATCTTTTGTGGTAAGTCTGCAGGGACTCCCACTGGCACTGGCAATGCTGATACAATTAGGTTCACCACTTCTAGGGGCAGCAGAAGCAGCAGTAGCAGCAGCAGCAGCACAAGGACTTCTCTGAAACACACCACAAGTTATCATGATGAAACTATGATTATGATATTGTCATTACTATCTCACCATGATATGTCACACAAAGGCATCATGTGTACAACCTCCACCATAAACACAATGAGTGCTTACACAAATTCACATCCTCTCATGTACTATTTTACCTCCTCTATGTCCTCCTCTTCCTCATCCTCATCATTCTATACAACTGTCTATTTTGTTCAGTATAACAAAATACAGTTTTAGTTCTATAATGTTTAAATATATTTATGTCAAAAGACTATAATAATGCTCATTAGGTTTGCTACTGCACTAAACACAAAATGCATAAATGTTTGAAATAAACTATTATGTTTGTAAGCACAATGTTTACAAAGTGTGGAAATGTGCTACTGCTTAGGGTTCTTATGTCTAACTCCCACACACCCTGCAATATCCCCTACCCTTATGACCCAAGGATAGTCTACAGAGAAAGGGCCACACATCAATGTTATAGTACCTCATACAGGGTTAAAATACTAACATTTGTGTATAGCTACCATAATCCTCATCCCTCCACCCTCCCTTCCCCTCCTCCACCTTTGTGACCAGGGTGGAAAAATTATCCAAGTGGTCAATGGCTAATAATACAGTTGGTTTTGCTACCACATTTTGATAGTTACTAGCAAACTGGGTATTTCTGAGCCCTAGACTCGAGACTAGACTTGCTTGAGAGGGAGCAATATTAGACTTGATTCTCTCAAATGGAGATGGAGAGAGGATTACAGATGTAGAAGTGGGTAGCCATCTGGGAACTAGTGACCATCGAACAGTATGGTTCACAATAAACACAGCAATAGAGTCAAGCCATACAAAGACAAAAGTACTGGACTTTAGGAGGGCTGACTTTGCCAAAATGGGTGAGTGCCTAAGGAATGCACTAGCAAATGGGCAGGAAGGAGGAGAAGAACAATGGGGAATAATAAAACTGCCATCACAGAGGTAACGAGCCTTTGTGTGAAGCAAATAAACAAAACAAGATGATGTAAGAAACCACTATGGTTCTCAAAGGATGGCAGTGAAGGTTCAAGAGAAAAAGCATTCAGAAGTACAAGGAATCGTGAAGGAGCAGGACAGAGAACTGTATCAGTTAAAGCAAAAGGAGGCTGGGAAGGCAGTCAGAACAGCAAAGCCCAAACCAAGGAAAAGATAGCCAACTCAGTTAAGAAGGGATAAAACTTTTATAGGTACATCAGGGAGCGAAGGAAGACCAAGGGAGGATAGTGAGGCTTAATAAAGGAGGGAGGGTGGGCAGAGGGAGACTGTGAAAAGGCAGAGATACTAAACACATATTTTCGCTCAGTATTTACAAAGGAAGAGGGGTACATAAAACAAACAGTAGTAACACGCTGGATACAGAAGTTGATACCGGCCCATTTACAGAAGAAAGGGTTCTGAAAGAACTCTTAAAACTGAAGGTGGACAAAGCAATGGGGCCTGATGGGATTCATCCCAGAATTCTAAAAGAACTAAGGGTAGAACTAGTGACACCACTGACTTGCCTTTTTAACAAATCATGGGAGGATGGGGTGGTACCCGAGGACTGGAGGAGGGCAGATGTGATTCCCCTTCACAAAAGTGGGAGCAAGGCAGAAGCAGGAAACTATAGACCTGTTAGTTTAACCTCAGTGATAGGGAAAATGATGGAATCACTTCTAAAGGAAAGAATTGTCAGTATCTAGAGGCCAGAGGCACAGGACCCTAGGCAGCATGGATTCACAGCAGGAAGGTCATGCCAGATGAATCTGATAGATTTCTTTGACTGGGTGACCAAAGTAGTAGATCAGGGAGGGCTGTGAACATGGCCTACCTAGACTTTAGCAAGACATTTGACACAGTCCCACACAAAAGATTAATATACAAGTTAGCCAGCCTGGGAGTGGGTCCCAAGATGACAGCCTGGGTAAAGAATTGGCTGGAGAATAGGACACAGAGAGTAATAGTAAATGGAGTCCACTCAGAAGAAAGGAGGGTTACTAGTGGGGTACCATGAGGGTTCAGTATTAGGACCCGGTCCTCTTCAATGTCTTTACAAGCACATTGCAGAAGGACTGAAGGAAAAGTATGTCTCTTTGCAGATGACACTAAGATCTGCAACAGAGTTAATGCACAGGTGGGGTGGAAAGGATGAGAAGGGACTTGGCAAGGTTAGAGGAATGGTCAAATGAATGGCAGCTTAGATTCAATGCTAAGAAGTGCAAGGTAGTGCACCTGGGAAACAAAAACCCAGGGGAAGAGTACACAATGGGGGGTGAGATACTAACAACAACAAAAATGGAGAGGGACCTGGGGGTAGTCATATCAGATGACCTAAAGATGGGCAAGCAATGCGAGAGGGCAGCAAGGAGGGCTGGGGGGATACTGGGATGCATAGGGAGAGGCATCACCAATAGAAAACAGGAAGTTATTATCCCTCTGTACAGACAGCTGGTGAGACCCCATCTGGAGTACTGTGTGCAGTTCTGGAGACCCAATCTCCGCAAAGACATAGACTGGATGGAAGCTGTCCAGAAGAGGGCAACTAAAATGGTGCAGGGTCTACACCAGAAGACATATGAAGAGAGACTTAAGGAGCTTAATATGTATAGCCTCGAGGAAAGGAGGAGGGGGGACATGATAGAAACTTTCAAGTACCTCAAGGAATCAACAAAGTCCAAGAGGGTAGCATCTTTCAAAAAGAGGTGTGCAAGAACAAGAGGGCACAATTTGAAGATAGAGGGGTGGCTCAGAGGTAATTTAAAGAAGTATTTTTCACAGAGGGTTGTGGATGCATGGAACGGCCTTCCGGAGGAGGTTGTGGAGTCAAAATCAGTGGTGGAATTCAAGCATGCATGGGATAGTCATAATGCAGTTCTGGGGGTTGGGGGTAGGAAGAAGTAGGCTGCTGGTTAACTAGGATCTAAATATACAAATAAGCACCCACACAGCTTAAAGAATGAAGGCCAAACGCTATAGAAATATTAGTGTTTAATATCCAAAGTGCAGCAATTACAAAACGGAGGTGTCTCTTTGTTACTAACTTCTCTAGTCGTGCCGATGGAATTAGAAATATTGTCACTAACAACTGGCCCATTATACAGTTGGAACCTAGATTAAATGAGATAGTTAATAAGGGACCGAAAGTCATTTTTCGTAAATGTAAGAGCATTAAAGACCATGTAGTGTCTAATTGCACCGAAAGTGACCATGAAATGAAACAGACTCTTTTGGCTTCTAAACCAATGGGTACATACAGATGTGGTAATTGTACCTACTGTGATTATATACACAACAGTAAAAGTATACTGCACCCAATTTCAGGAAAGGTAATAGCAACTAATGGCTTAATTACCTGTAATAGTACTGGGGTGGTTTACTTACTGTTATGTGAATGTGGAGCTTATTATATCGGTAGAACCATGAAAAAATTTAAGGTTAGAATTGGTTAACATGTCAGAGCAGTTGACAAGGGTGATATAAATTATGCCATTGTCAAGCATATATTAATCAATCAGCCATATAAACACACTTTCAAGTTTTTTGGTTTGGAACTAGTGAAAATGGGCCCACAGGGAGGTGATATCAACAAAAAAATAGGCCAGAGAGAAAGTTTCTGGATTTTTTCACTAGGAGCTTGTACAGGTAAGGGACTTAATGACAATATAGATCTCTCAGCATTCTTGCGAAAATATAAAAGTTAAAGTAAATGGATTTCATCTCATTTACTTATTGTTGTGTTCTGTATACATAATGTCGGTTCCCTTTATTATTATTTATATTAGTGTTATTCTCCGTCCTGGTATTAAATAGGCAATAATTGTTATTATAGCCATCCAATGCTGTGAATTTCTAAGATAAGTGCCTGTAAGTTCATTTTCTGTGCCTATAACCATTTTGGCAAATTTTGTTTTTAAAACAATATGGCATTCTCTGCCCAAATTAATACATAAAAAAAAAAAAACAATCATTTTTCATTTTTGATAATGACATGCATATAAGATTGTGGCTTATGGCATTTGGCTAATATGAGATTGGCATTTATAAATATAACAAAATATTTGTTTAAAAAGGAAAATAGAATATTAAGTATATACAAGAATAGTGATCTGGTAATAATGGCCATGGGGCAAATATTCTGAACTTACTGAAACATTCTATTTATATTTATATATGTTGTTGAAATGTATTTTAAAATATGCATTGTTTGCACATATACTACTCAAGTTGAAAGGTCAATCATGAATGGATTAATGAACTTGATATTATGTATGATAGTGATTGGCCTATTCTTGTCACAGGGTTGCACATGAAATAGTATTTAAATGGTTTAAAATTGTGGCACTATTTTATTCTGATGAAGCCTAGCAGAGACTAGGTGAAACGTTAATTTGTCTGTTTGTCCTCCATTTTGTAATTGCTGCACTTTGGATATTAAACGCTAATATTTCTATAGCGTTTGGCCTTCATTCTTTAAGCTGTGTGGGTGCTTATTTGTATATTTTGATCGTTTGGAATATATAGCACCACACAATTCCTGGTGCTCCTACTTTCTTCTTGTTCTCTTGGTTATTTGTTACGGAGCACAGGTTGGCTTTATTTATATTTGCCGTGAAAAGCTTATAAAAAACCCCACATATTTGCCATTGACAAATGCGGCGCTTATGTTGGGATACAATTTAATGTAAGTGCAACATTGTTCTACATATTGAAACTGCCATATTCCTTGTCGTTGGTCACTTTGAGAGCATATTATCTTGGAACCAAGGCGGCACTATTTAAGCCTGTGCAAGAATCCGGAGGGAGTTTTTGTGGACCGGACTCTGTCACGTGATGGCTCACACTGAGAAGAGATCTGGGGATGCACAACGCAATCCATTACTCAGCGTGCCTGATGGCGTTTTTACAGGAGGCTTTGCGGATTTTGTTTTCACAGCACAGGATGGTGAGAATCTTTTTTTGGGAACCAGACAACATACGTCGCAAGGTGGTGGTGAGTTTGACACCAAATCTTTGTTTCGCAGACTTAAGAAGTTAGTGCTAAAGGAACGACGCATGTTCTGGCACAAACAGACCCTGGAGGCTTATCTCCAGGTTAAAAGAATTCCACGGCGGCTACGTATCACCCAAAAGCCCTCCTATGGTACCGATAATGCAGAATTTATGAAAAGATGGTACCAAAATATGGAATTGACTTCCTTTCAAAATATTGAACTCATTTTGGAATTTGCTCGACCAATGAGGGAAGAATTAACTGTTCAGATTTGGGAGGTTGAAACTTTACTGAAAGAACATGTTGAAATTCCTGAATGGGATAGACTAAATAAATTGTTACTGGACAAGGTCACTAAATATGATGTTAAGATAAAAAAGCAAAAGTAAAGAAAATTTATCAGGGATGAAAATGACTACTTAAATGATAGAGTCTTTAATTGGACAGATCCTAAAAGATCTGAGTTACGATCTATTTTGAAAAAAGGAAGTAATTCTTCCAGTGACTCTATAGATAACACCTTACTGGATTACACGACGGGCCCCTCTGATACCGATGAATCGGAAATATTAACTAATGGACCTATGGGGGAACAAGTAGTAGGACTATCTCCTATGTACAGCCAGGAGACCAGGCGCAGTCAGCGGCAACACCGCACTCACTTTCAAACAGTCCAGTTCCAAAGAGGAGGACAAGGGGGGGGCAGCGTGGAAGAAGAAACAAGAACAAGTACTAATATATAATTCCCTTAATAAAGTAATTTCTGTGCCCTTGTCTAGCAATGAAAATCGTTCCCATGTTGAACTTATTAGTGACTCTGATACTGATCGTTATGATATATGTAGAACCACTAATTCCACATTCCAATTGGGTAGTAAGCAGGATTTTGATTGTTTGATAGGAATGACACAAATGAGTTAAGTGAGGTGATTTTAAATGTGGATAGACATATTATAACTGATAAAGTCCATGATAATACAACTCTTTCTCATGAACTAGCATCTTTTCAAAATATTCATGATAATATGGTGGCTGTGGTGAATCTATCTAACCATAACTTAACATCTAGTGAAAATGTTGTATTAAGTAAGGGGCTTTCATTTTGTCCTACAGCTGACATTAATTTTTTCAATGTGTGTGTTGATTTACACAAATTAGGGAGGAACCTTACATTTAAATGCATTTATGATCATGATGAAAATGATTTGGGAGAAGAAAAAATTGATATATCAAAATTGCAGTCCAGGTCTGAATATTGTCCTCCCATGAATCCTGTTGTTTCAAGATTTATAAAAAAATGTGAACTTGATTTACAACGATTACAGAGCGAAAAAAGTTGTAAATCTTTGGACAACTGCACTAAAAGTGAACGGGCTGCTTTAAAAATGTTAAGTGAAAACAAGTCCTTAACAATTAAGCCCGCTGATAAAGGGGGAGCAGTAGTAGTATTGAATACCAAAGATTATATCATGGAGGTCAACAGGTTAATTAATGATGAATCATCCTATAAGAAGATTTCACATGAGGTGGTCAAGAAATTTAAAAATAAGTTGGATGATATTTTGAATGAAGGTTTTTTAAAGGGCTATATTTCAGATGTTGAGTACAGAACTATGATTGTTAATTGTCCAGTAACACCCACGATATATGCACTACCTAAAATACATAAAAGTTTGGTACAACCACCAGGGAGACCAATAGTCTCAGGGAAAGGTTGGTTAACAGAGCCTGTTTCTTTATTTTTAGATGTTTTCCTTCAGCCCATGGTTAGACAGTTAAGATCATTCCTCAGAGATTCCACTCAAGTTGTCCAGATAGTTGAGGATTTAAGTATGGAATCTGATTGGTCCTTTGCAGTCATTGATGTTAACTCCTTCTATACTATGATTCCACACAAAGAAGGATTGGAGGCCCTTTCCTATTTTTTGGATAGGAGGAGTGAAGAAGAGTGTGTAGGAGTACCCACTATTTTTCTTGTGCAGCTTGCTGAATGTGTCCTTCAAATGAATGTTTTTCTGTTCCAGGGACAACTTTATCATCAAATAATGGGTACTGCTATGGGTACAGCTATGGCACCCAGCTATGCCAACTTATTTGTTGGCAAGTGGGAACTTGATCATCTGTATGGCGCCGCTACGGATCCATATATCAGTTATCTGGATTTGTGGCGGCGCTTTATAGATGACATTCTTGTCATATGGAAAGGATCATGTGACGAGTTTGCTTTGTTTGTTAAGTGGATGGAGGACACCAGTCTTCTACGTTATCAGTTTGAGCTTAATAAAGTTAGCATTAATTTCCTTGATTTGAAATTATACAAAGATGGTAAGGGGGGGGGGGTTGTACCACTTTGTTTCAGAAGACTACGGACAGAAACAGTTTATTGAGATTTGAGAGTTGTCATCCACATCACACCCATCATAATATACCAAAGACACAACTTATTAGGACATTAAGAAATTGTAATGAATTACATGAATATGATAGGAATAAAAAGGAACAAGTTTGTAGGTTTATAGAAAGAGGCTATAGCCATCATAGCATTGCATCTGCCATTCAACAGGTAGATGCCATGGACAGAAATCAAGTGTTGCAGTATAAATCGAGGGAAGCTAACAAAAGGAAGGAATTTGAGTGTCCCTTTGTTACTAACTTCTCTAGTCGTGCTGATGGAATTAGAAATATTGTCACTAACAACTGGCCCATTTTACAGTTGGAACTTAGATTAAATGAGATAGTTAATAAGGGACCGAAAGCCATTTTTCGTAAATGTAAGAGCATTAAAGACCATGTAGTGTCTAAGTGCACCGAAAGTGACCATGAAATGAAACAGACTCTTTTGGCTTCTAAACCAATGGGTACATACAGATGTGGTAATTGTACCTACTGTGGTTATATACACAACAGTAAAAGTATACTACACCCAATTTCAGGAAAGGTAATAGCAACTAATGGCGTAATTACCTGTAATAGTACTGGGGTGGTTTACTTACTGTTATGTGAATGTGGAGCTTATTATGTCAGTAGAACCATACGGAAATTTAAGGTTAGAATTGGTGAACATGTCAGAGCAGTTGATTAGGGTGATATAAATTATGCCATTGTCAAGCATATATTAATCAATCAGCCATATAAACACACTTTCAAGTTTTTTGGTTTGGAACTAGTGAAAATGGGCCCATGGGGAGGTGATAGCAACAAAAAAATAGGCCAGAGAGAAAGTTTCTGGATTTTTTCACTAGGAGCTTGTACAGGTAAGGGACTTAATGACAATATAGATCTCTCAGCATTCTTGCGAAAATATAAAAGTTAAAGTAAATGGATTTCATCTCATTTACTTTTTGTTTTGTTCTGTATACATAATGTTGGTTCCCTTTATTATTATTTATATTAGTGTTATTCTCCGTCCTGGTATTAAATAGGCAATAATTGTTATTATAGCCATCCAATGCTGTGAATTTCTAAGATAAGTGCCTGTAAGTTCATTTCTGTGCCTATAACCATTTGTAGCAAATTTTGTGTTTAAAAAACAATATGGCATAATTCTCTGCCCAAATTAATACATGAATAGAAAAAAAAAACAATCATTTTTTCATTTTTTGATAATGACATGCATATAAGATTGTGGCTATGGCCATTTGGGCTAATATGAGATTGGCCATTTATAAATATAACAAAATATTTGTTTAAAAAGGAAAATAGAATATTAAGTATATACAAGAATAGTGATCTGGTAATAATGGCCATGGGGCAAATATTCTGAACTTACTGAAACATTCTATTTATATTTATATATGTTGTTGAAATGTATTTTAAAATATGCATTGTTTGCACATATACTACTCAAGTTGAAAGGTCAATCATGAATGGATTAATGAACTTGATATTATGTATGATGGTGATTGGCCTATTCTTGTCACAGGGTTGCACATGAAATAGTATTTAAATGGTTTAAAATTGTGGCACTATTTTATTCTGATGAAGCCTAGCAGAGACTAGGTGAAACGTTAATTTGTCCATTTGTCCTCCGTTTTGTAATTGCTGCACTTTGGATATTAAACGCTAATATTTCTATAGCGTTTGGCCTTTATTCTTTAAGCTGTGTGGGTGCTTATTTGTATATTTTGATCGTTTGGAATATATAGCACCACACAATTCCTGGTGCTCCTGCTTTCTTCTTGTTCTCTTAACTAGGATCTGCAGCTTATCCAGTAGGTAGGGAAATGGGCAGACTGGGTGGGCCAAGCGGTCCTTATCTGCCGTCAAATTCTATGTTTCTATGTTTCTATGTAGACAATAATAGCCACACAAATATTGAAGTGTCTACAGTAACTCATTTTGAAAACTACTAACTGAACTGACCACCAGCTCAAAAGCTGGTTTCTCCCACCATGGTGATGACACAATGCTAAGTAATAGGTCTAGATTAGAATCATCCTAGAAGGCTGTCCTGGGGGATTGTTTATTCAAGTTACTGTAAGACCCAACATAAGTAAGCAATGCAACATAATAGGGTGTGCATATAACAGATTTTACTGCATGCTAAGGGGTGTAGGCTGGCATGAGGCCACAGGCTGAGTACCTTCATCCAATGGAAGTGTGGTAAAATCTGTTCCATGTACACCAATGGAGTGTCTTATTGTTCTTATAAAATGGCTTTATTTAAAAAAAAAGTTTTTACATATATATATATATATATATATATATATATTTATATATATATATATATACCTTGTTACAATCAGTATTTTTCATCAAGTAGTCCTTCCACCAAGTAGAGCATGCTAAAAAATGATGTCATGTTACTGGTAGGTAAGAACCACCCCCACACTTTTATCAGAGTCAAAGAGAAACTGTTTTGAGAAACCAGCAATTTTTTTTCCTATTATCTGTTTTCTTTCCTTTGGAGCCTGGCAGGCAGTTATGGCCCTCACTCGGAGACACTCATCCTCCGGCCCATGTATTCCCTACTCCCCTACTCAGACCAACCTCTGATAATTCTCCCTCAGTTTAACCCCCACTGTGGGGCCAGTAAGAAGAACACTGGCTTTTTTATCCCCCCAGAGCAAAATGCAGAAGCAAGAGGGTGTCCAGGGATGCAACGGGCCATCAAGGACCCTGCCAGCTCCCTTTTCTACATTTTCTCCAATCCCCCTTTGCCACTGATGTAAGTGCCTCCCAACCCTTACTGCCCTCCAGCCACTACCATAGGCAGTCAATGAGCATGATGACAGGACCTCCCTCCACAGAGAGAGGCAAGAAGTCCTCCAGATGCTCAATCCTCTCTTACCTCTGTCGACCCCCGGTGGTCTGGGCTCATACCCAAACCCAGACCACCAGCTTGGTGTAAGGTGTAGTGACCAGTGCCTTGACCTCCAGTGCCTCCGGGGTGGCCTCCTACATTTTTTTTTCTGACTGTGTGTAAAACAATAACTGTGAAGGGCAGTTGACAATATAAGTGCTGTTTCCATTTTTTTTTTTTAAAGCACAACTGAAGGAAGAAGTGACCCATTCACTTCCTGTAGCTGATTTATTGCCATTATTTAGTGACTGGAAGACTGGACGTGTTCCTTTCTAGCCAGTGCCTTATCTAGTAGATATGCCCTTTGGAAAGCTAACATGAAATTAAATACATGACTGATTTGTTTTATTATTATTACTGCTGGGGCAGGAGCGCAACTGGTAAAGGTGACATCTGGATCCAGCATGCTGCTAGTGAACTTGGTCCACTATCACAGCCATAAACTGAGAATGGCTGCTGAAACATTTAGGTGAGACAACAAGATAATTTCTAGTTTTTTTTTTATTGCAGTTACATTTGTAATGGTTGTCCAAATGAGCTACCTTGTAAGAATTAATGCTAGTGGTCCAGAGTTTCCTGATCAGCCCCAACTCTGTTATGTGTTAGTGAGGGGACAGAAAATGGTGACATTTAAAAAAAATCAGTGTTCTAATGGATCCATGATTTCTTTTGCTTTTCAATGTGGTCCTGCTCTTCTGAACTTGTTATTACCTGTGCATGGAACAGATTTCATGCACAGGTAATAACCATATCTGAAAGCAGGATTTTCTCTCTCAGTTTTGTAAACTAGTACACATGCACCAAATATAACTTACTTTGAATATTTCTAAGTACACTGTGTGGCTTAAAGAAAACAATCACAATTATGCAATATGTAAAAACTTTCAAATTCTTAACAATGTCTGTACTTTGTGAAGAATGCACAAAATTGTGTGCCGGATAAAGCACATTACATAATGGATGTAAACCTTTTCAGGTATGCACCACAAAAGTATTCTAATTATAGTTCTGTAAAGCATATGAAACATTTTACCTGTGTGGCATGATTCCGGGCATGTATTTTGCCCATTGGTCATGAGAGTAGGGAAGGGGGAGAGGTGGGGATTAGGGTTGCTACATACAAATTTTAATACGTTATCACAGTATGAGGTACCATAACATTACGAACATACAAACATACGAAATTTGCCAGCAGATAAAGGCCTAGAGGTCTATCAAGTCTGCTCAAATGTGCAGCTAGCACCCCTTATTCTGCAGCTGCCCCTCCCTTCCACCCTTCCCCTTCATTAACCCTCCCCTTTGTCCTGTCCCATCCTCGTTTGAAGCAGTCCACTGTTCTACTGCATACCACTTCTGCAGGTAACGCATTCCACCCAGCCACCACCCTCTCTGTAAAAAAGTGTCTCCTCATCTCCCTCCTGAACCTTCCTCGCTCCAGTCTCATATCATGGCCCCTGGTGGCCCTCCCTTCCCTTACTTTGAACAGCCCCTCTGTACCTGTCTAACATTGATTTAGGGCCCTGTGCCTATAGACTGTCCTTGAGTCATAAGGGTAGGGGATGTGGCAGACATGTGGGAGTTAGACAAAAGAACCCTAATACTGTAGCACATTTCCAAACTCTGTGGGCATTGTATTTACAACCCTAATAGTTTATTTCCAACCTTTGTGCAGTTTGCAGTTTGTGCAGTAGCAACACTAATGATCATTAACATATTTTTTTGTATAAATATATCTATATATATAGATATATATATATATATATATATACATATAAATATAAATATATATATTCCATGTCCTCTGTGCTCCCTCCCTCCCACTCCCCCATACCACTCCACTCCCCTTCCTTCAACCCTCAGCCAGAGAAAATCCCCTTGCTGACTTCTCTGCTTTTGCCCCTTCCCCTTCTCTCCACTCTGTTACTTAACAAAACCAATAGTCTGACTGCTCAAATGATGCTGCATCATAGTATTGGTGAACCAACCTGTAATTCATATTGTAAACTTGTATTTTCTACCTGTAACCCTCTTACCTGTTTCCATCTACATATTCATTCTGTTACCTTTCCTCGTTATTTATCAGTTTGCACTGGGATTGGAACCCTGTGTGCTTTAACAATGTCTCCTCACTGATGACTGAAGTGTCACCTAAGGCTCTTGTTGGCTGTGCCCTCTATTATCATCTGCACCCACTGTATCCACAAATGTACACAATGCTAACTGTTCCCCAAATGTGTTTACATTCATTTATCACATAATGCTGCCTTGTGATTCAATATCCCATTGTCTGTACTATTTTATTGTACTTTGTTTGTATTCTAACCTATTGTATGCTCAGACCTGGAATCCTTGTAAATGAGTCTCTGACTGAAAAGTTTTGTAACTCTGAGAAATAACAATTATATATATATATATATATATATATATATATATATATATATATATATATATAATGCTGGCTATTTGCTGCCAAACGGGAACAGAAGGAAAGTGAAGGTTGGGGAAAGTAGGTATGCCGGTAAGCTTGTGGGTGAAGGTGAATGCTACTTAGAATGTGCAAGATTTAAAAAAAAGAAACAAAAACTTTGTATATGGGTACACTATTTGAAAATGTGGGAGAGACTTTTTCAGTGTGAATGGCAGTTTCACACTGAAATGTGCAGAGTAACAGCTGAGGTGCAAGACAGCTGACGGTGCAGCAAAAGTGAAAGTTTGCTACACACTCTGCTGGCTTTAACCAGTGAAAATCTACTACATGGATAAATTGCAACATGGGGGAACAAGAGTGAAGATAAACATGATGTTCACACTCCAGGTCTGACCACCTTAGAAATATTGAAAATATTTGTTAGAATTTATCTTCAACAGCAGTACCTATCTATTTGCAGTAGCTACTGTACCTATATATCTAACTGTCTATCTATCTATCTATCTATCTATCTATCTATCTATCTATCCATCTATCCTAAAATTAGTGTTGAGCAGGCTGTTTAATGTTAAACTACAATTTTAGTACCTTAATAATTTTGGTGGCATTCAATGAAATAGCTCAAAATATGTGGCATGGCTGGCAGTCTCAAAATGTAAAAAGTTTAGTTTCAGCATCTTGTTTGTTTTTTGAGATATGGATTGACAAACAGTGCAAAAAAAGTGTTAGTTGTTTTTTTTGAATTTCCTATACATAACATTTTTTTTTCTCTCAAGCACAGCCTAGACAGTGCAGAATTTTTTCATGAAACCTTCTAGTAGAAATGACCTATACTGAGGCCTTAGAAAGTCTCATGAAAAAAATATTACAGTACATGGTTCCAGAGTTACAAGGATTTGTTGGATAACCATAAAGCTTGGCCAGTAAGAGAGATCAATTGTGAGTAGTTATTTTCATGATTTACCTGTCATGAGAAATGATTTACTAGTTGTGACAAAAAAGAGATTGTGTCAGCTGCCACTTTAATTTTTTAACTCAAAAACATTGAAAATAAATAGAAATTATGTATTTTCAAAAAACAAACACCTGCACCTAGCTAAAGTGGCCTTGTTTAGCTAGATTATGGTGTTTGTTTTTTGAAAATTGCCCTGAAAATAACATTTCTGGGCACCCAAAAATCCTGGGTGCCAAGATTAACAAGAGAAGCCATTCTCCTGTACTCTCAGCATAAGAACAGTGGGACTTTCTTGAAATATGAAGCCGTAGTTGGAGCTGTGCTGCCACCTTCAGAGCTGGCTATCCACTGCTCTCTCGCTCTGTTTCTCTCTCTCTCTCCTTATATCCATTTGTCTGTCTATGTATCTGTAATAGTGGACTGGGGTGCCCACTCCTGGTACCACTTCATTCTCCCCATCCCCTCCAAGTTGCCCACCCACCCTTGCCATATTTCATTTTACCTTTAATAAGCAGATGGGGTGCCCACACCCTGTGCTGCTTCTCTTCACCCCTTCTCCTGCATGCTGCTCCCCCTTCCCAATATACACATGGTGGCACCAGGATTCATACCCCTAGTGCCACTGAACAGTAGCCTGACACTGGGATGCCCAGTCCCCAAGTGTTACAAAGTCCCCTGAAATAAAGAACACCATACCTCATTGACCTTTTTTAATCCTGTAAAAAAGAAAATGGTTCCTGGCTGATCTGAATCCCCACACCCCCAAGCTCCCACTAATCACCCACCACCTCAAGCCCCCATTCACCTGAACATGTTCCATGTTGCTGCTGCACTCTCTGATTGAAGACATGCCTTGCTGCTAGAAACAACAACTGTGATATGAGGAAATAAGGTAAGTCCACTTTAATGTATTTCTATGGAGTTTGAATGTTTATTCATAACTTTGTGATTTTTTTAATATTTTTACACCAAATATTCAACATGGCCTTTATTGGACCCCATCTCATGAACAAGGTAAATGGAATTATTCAAATGTAGCCTGAAAGGCGCTTTTGCAATTGCTTTGAAAAATCACCTTTTGAGCAGGATTTGAGCATTTCTACCACCCTTGTTCATGAGCAAGGTCAAAAGAGGGCTATGTTAAAAATGTTGGGTGAAAATAATAAGAAAAGCAAGAATGTTATGAGCATACATTGAAATGTGCCAATGCTCACTCATAAAATTGGTAATTTTTAATATCTTGACCCCAAATTTTAAATATAGCCACTTTTTCACATAGCCTCATAAACATGACAGCTGTTATTTTTGCAGTCCTGGCCAAAATGTGTTTTTGCACATGTGGTACAGAATGCAGTTTTGTCATGGATTTGAACATTTTCACCTACTGGTTCATGAGATGGAGTCATAAAAAGACTATGCTGAAAATTTGGTGTACAAATACGGTAAAATGATGAAGTTATGAGTGAACATTGTAATATTTCAATGTTCACACCTAACTTTGCTAATTTTCAGCAAAGTTATGAGTGAACATTGTAATATTTCAACGTTCATGCCTAACTTTGCTAATTTTCAGTATTTTGACCCAAACTTTCAGCATAGACATTTTCTTACCCACCACCTCATAAATGTGACAGGTGTTTTTTTTTAAATCCTGGACACAATGTGTTTTCAAAATTCTGGTGCAAAATGACATTTCAGCCCAAATACTCATGTCACATGTCATATTTGAGTCATTCAACAGCTATATTTAACATTCGGGGTCATGATTAAAAAATATATAATTATTAAGAATCTTTGTGTGTAGTACCAGTCTTGACACCATTAAGTAGTGCTTTGTTATCCTGTGCCACTGAGTTGAGTTGGGGAGCAAGATCAGTGACTAAGCTGGATGAAGTGAGAGTGGGCGGGGTCATGCTGTTATGTGACACCCCCCCAGCCAATGAATGAATGAATGGTGCAGGGTTACCCACATGGGCCCAGGTACCACATAGTGAAGATGACTCTTCTCCTGGAATAGGGCCCTGTCCATCTGCACCTTTAGGTGGGTGAAGACCCTGTGCATTGGCTGAGAGATATACTCTTTGCCCTGTGCATCTGTATCTGCAACCACTTGGAAGTGGAGGGCCTAGAGAGTCCTGCAATTCTGCAGCTCACCAGACAGCCCTATAAATTGTTGACATCAATTGCTGCACTCCCGTAGGCAATGGAATCTTCCTTTGGCACAGGACCCAGAGGTCCATGTGCATCTGGATATGTTCACACATGTCCCTTTGACATTGATGTAAATGATAATACAATTCAACTATCTCAAAAAGAAACAAAATTATTTGCAAATAAATGCATTACTGCACCAGTTAGAGTTCAAGTTAACATCACAGAAGTAGGGACAAGTGATGTTAGGCTTTCCAACCCAAACTGCCCTCCCAGCAGCAAAATGGAAAAACACTAGGGTTTTGGTTTTCTGGAGTCTTGCTGAATTACTGATGGGGTCTTCCTTGGGCTTGTCAACCCTAATGCCCACCCTGTTCCCTGAGCAAACAATGTTAGTTGTGATCTCCTTTCTTCACATGGGTCTGCATGTTAACAAATGCTACAACAAATTGTACTGGCAACATGTGGTGAGACATATTTATCTGCCATTGAAGAGTGTATCACTATGATGCACTGTGTATCTTGTAATTCATACAGGAGGCTAATGGCTTGGGTGAGAGGTGACCATTTGGATTGACAACCCCAAGGAAGACCCCACAGTTGATTTGCCAAGAATCTGGAGACCCAAAATCCTAATGTTGTTGCCCTTTTACTGATTGGGGGTCACGGTAGGGAATTAGGATTGAAAACCCTAACACTGCATTTCATTACTTTTGTGGCATTAACTTGAACCTGAACTGCTGCATCAATGCAGTGTTTTGCAAAGAATATAAATATCGGTATATATTTGAGGCTCAATTAATTGTCAAAGATGATTTTAAAATTCTGCACTAAATTAGGCATGGATTAATATATGTTGAACACTATTGTTGTAGATAAATATACCCCGAGTCTCAGGGGACAACATATTGTAAAGGTTACAAAACATGGTGGTGATCCGACCAAATAAGGAACTTTTGTATCACAAAGTGATGCCTGAAATTGTGTTGTAACTTATTATACCAACATCAGAAATCAGGTGTGTATGCTGAAATCTCTTGAAAACATGTGCACTTGTTGTGAGCCTGTTCTTCCTCATTGCACTGTGCAGTGCAGTGAGTAGCAGCACCCTTATTATAACATATACAGCATAGAATATATTACAGTCCAGTGCTTCAGATCTAGATATTATTAAAGGGCTCACCTGCTCACCTGGCTTGGGCACCAAACCTGGCTGTTGCAGGGTGGCCTACTGTTGCACTTGCAGTTGGTTGTTGCTGGAGGCAGAGCTGATTGCTGCAGGGCCATGGGCTCCTTGGCAAGCTGGGCAGCAGGATCTGCAGACTGTCAATGAACTGCTGGTGGTGCAAGGTGATTTGAGCACCATGATGACTTTCTGCCACCCAGTGATCAAGCTGCATTACTTTTAGCTGCAGTCCCTAAAGCTGCAGTAGCACATGTGGCCCTTCAGCCAGGACAGCATATCATTGTTCCTGCTGGCTGTTGACTTGAGAATCAATTGGAGTGAGGCTTGGGTTTTTGAGACTGGCCCCCAATGTACAAGTAGATTGAGCCATTGCCATTCATCAGCTCCTTCTTCTCGGTTTACATTGAGCTGTCACACATGCAGCCCTTGTAACAATGTGTGGGTCCTTGCATGACCATGAACTGGGATGTATTCTTTGCAGAATGTGAGTCCATGGGTCACTGGTCCTAGTTGCAGGATGCAAGACCTGACGATTGTGGCAGGACCTTGCATGGTGCAGATGCTTGTAGCATGATGCGGGTCCTTCTAGCAGTGTGCATGTCCTAGTGTTCTTCTGTGGGTGAGGATCGAGGTAATACAGAACAATTATTCTGGCTTGACAGGATATAGCAGCAGTGCTGAGACAATGTTCTTCTGAGATAAACTATGCTCAAGGTGCTGTGACAGTAGACTGCACCCTGTAACTGGCACTTTATTACATGAAGTGTCTTTCACCTCCCCACTGACAGAACAGGAATTCATTCACAGGTAACCAAACTCTGAGCTTCTGCAGCAGTCTCTTAAAAGATGATTGGCCCTCCTCACTGTATTCATTAGTCTTCTCCTCCCATAGACAGCACATGATCTGTCCATCTGACTTTTGGCTGTGCTGTTCATGTGGGTTGCCTTGGCATCCTTGTTGGTTATTGTGAATCAGGTTCCCCCTCTCCACAGTGATGCCCCCTGTAGCTGCTAGCCTACTGCAAGTACATTGTCTCATTTCATCAATACCCTGCAGGTCCACCCCTCTCACTCATTCCTTTAACCCTACCAAGGTTGCATGGGTTATCAGTCATGAAGGTCTCCTTTCCTGATCTCCATGGACCATTGCTGCCATCCTTTGGTGCCTGAAGTGCCTGTATTTGCTGCACCAGTTCCTCCCAGCAGTGCATAAATGTATCTGGACTGGCAGAAGCTTCAGGCTGTAGTGTCCCACATCTCTGGGCAGCAGGAACACTCTCCTTCAAACAACCCCAATGCAGTCTTGTTTTATGTATTACACCAACCCAGCACATCCATTTCTCTTGTTCAAACTCCCAGGTGCATTGCCTGCCTCCTCTGCTCTCTGGATGCACCCACTGTGTTTATTCTGTCTGTGCCAAGGATACTACTACCATTTTACTGAGCAAATGCAGGACTGGCAGTCAGGTACAAAGCACACCTACTGTTGCTGCTGCTGTAGATTGGTGTGAGGGGATTAGTGCAACCAGCATTTGTCTTTTCTGTTATTGCAGCTCAGCCCACTGAAACCACATCTCCAAGGCTCCTGAGCACCTTCTAACATTTCTCCTAAAAGAACTGACATTTATTTGCAACTGTTTGCTCAGGAATTAAGTTCACTGGCAAAAATAGTTTTTAGATATGCATCTCAGAAAATTACCATGTTTATAATGTCACACCCATGGTGTACACGGATATGATCTCAAAACAATAAAGATGCAAATTGTAGTTAATACTTGTGTCCAATAAGATCTTGTTCTGCTTCATTATAGATAGCATAGTGCATACTGTATTTGAAGGAAAGGGAAAACATGTTTGTGTCCCTGACACACACACACACACACACACAACACACTCCAGACTTGTTTACTGCTGCCAGATATGATGATTTCATTGTTTTGTTTGCACTTTACAAAGCTTAACTTTAACTTAAATAAGCAGTCCCACAACTTGCACTCCACTTCATTTAGATAAGATGAATGAAATTACATCTTGCTATATCAGTAACACCTAATTGGCCTACTGTCAATTGGGGTTTATTGAAAACTTGCTGTGGGGTTAACTGCCACGCTTCCAAAAGATCTACCCTTGATTTTCCTTTACAAAATGACTGACACCATGATGAGAGCATTGCTTTCTTTATGTGCAAGTATAAAACAATGATGACTGGTTTAGTGATGGGAGGAGGGAGTTGTAGTTCAAGTGCTGCCAGTGCTGATGATGTTGCTGATGTGTGAGAATGTGACTCATAACTGCATGTGGCCATGACTTGATACCAATGTTTACTAACAAAACTAATCAAAAATAAAATCAATTCACTAATACACAAGTATTTGCAAAGAGGCTGCAACCTCCCTAAACTAACATCACCCACAATATGTATTAAAAAATAACTTAATCAGTTAAAAAACAATTACAGCCGATATATACATTGCAACACCATTATGATACATTTATAACAGAAATCCTATGTGGTGTTGCATTTCTGTGATCACTTCACAATATTGTGTTTAGTACAACACATTATCATGTCATCTATAGTGATTGCATGTAACCCAATTTTTTACAAAAAAAAAGTTACATTATATGTGTCTCATTGCTTTAACTAGTCAAGTTGAAAATGATGCCCTAGCAATAATACCTGACAGGGTAGGGGTATTGGGAAACTGGACTGCCTTGGGGGCAAAATGAGGCCTGATGCTGCAGGCAGAAGTCCTTGAAGCCCCTGGAAGGTACAGTGTAGCCTACACCACCTAACCTTAATGGTATTATTGTGCGCTTAGAAAATGGGTTTTAGGTTGCATTTTAGAAAAGAAAATGATGCAGTTTTGATGCCACTATATAAGGCTTACATACTTCCACACCTAGACTACTGCTAACCTATGTGGAGTCCATATTTAAGCAGAGATAATGGCCTTTTAGAAAAGACCCAGCACATATATACTCAACTTATCCATCAGATTAAGTACAAACCATATGAGGACAGGCTGTACCAACTGGGTTTATTTTCATAGAAGAATAGGCACACTAGGGGAAACTTAATATTTTTTATTTAACATTTTGCAGAATGAACAGTTGCTCAATGAAATGGGCCTGCAATTAAAATGATTAAATTATAACTCAAGGGGTCACAAAATAAATTTAGTTGAAAAATTCTCCAAAACAGATATCAGGAAATATGCTTTCATACCCATATCTATTAGACTGTGGAACATGTTACCACTGGATGTCATGTATTCAAATTCTCTCTTGTCCATTAAGAGGAAGTTAGATAAATTGCTTCTAAGTTGTAATTTGCCTGGCTTTGTCTGCTGAGAGGTTTGGAGTAGTATATATAGGCTATAGCCTTCTACTGCCTTATAACCTTAGTATGAACTTTTGTATAATTAAAAATTAAAGACAAAATATAGTACATAGTTAATTTAAATTAGTAAAAAAAAAATGTTTCTTTTAGAAAGTCCCTCTACTGCTGACATTGGCAGTAGAGGGTGCTGTTCTGTTTGGTTCTATGCAATGTACTGTCCAATTTTAGTCTCTCCACTTCCCCCTTTCCCTGGTCCCACAGTTTATTAATACATTTTCTTGCATAATAAAGTATGCTAGTGTTGGTGACTGCAGTGTCTCAAATCTATGAAACCAGTGGTACTTTTGTAATTTCTGCTTCCAATGATGGAGACGCCCTGGCAGCTTGCAAGAACAATGAAAGTGGGCAGGCAGCCAGACAGTGCTATCAGGAACACCTTTAACTGCTGTGCAGTCCATTCAATTGGACGCAGATTCTAGAAGAGGTTAAAAGCCTGCCTCAATTCAGACCTGAAGGCTAAGGTACAAGTCCAGGCAAAATGGGGAAAGCTGACAGATTATTGAGGCAGTCCTTTTGTATGTTCTTGAGTCAGTCCTTTGCAAACTTGTGAATTACTGGAGAGCTGTGTGAAGTCATAAAGTAAATATAGTGCAATACTGTAGTCTTAGGCAGAGCTGCTATAACTGGTTAGTGGCTGTGGAGTGAGTGACAAAGCAAGAAAGTAAGTGCTTTAATGCTACTAACTGAGGTGACTTTTACAATTTTAAATTAAAGTGTTGGTATTAAATTGTGAGCAGGGGAGTTATGGGTGAACACGATCAGGAACAGTAAATTCAGAAATGATTGCGAAAGGGATATTTCTGAGCATGATGGCTCTGATACCACAGCACGCACCACAGTAAAAATATATAATTCTGTTAAAAAGTTATGGGGGATTGAGATTTTTACTTGTTTGCAATGGTGCTACTATAAGGTATTTGAGGCAATGGTTACACTTGAAACGTAGGATTGCACACCATAATACAAGGTTTATTGAGCTAACGCAATATTCTGTATTAGCCCCAGCAGCCCAGCTTACAAGGTGCCAGCAATGATCAATCACTCTCCCTTGGGAAGATGAACCAGACAAGCATAGTGGAGGCTTCAGCACTTTATTTCATGGTTTATAGTTCCTCACCCTCCATTTCTCAGAATTCACCTTATATACACTTTCCCTAGCTGTTATCTGTGCAGAACTCAGCATATGTCCGTACTAGGTAATCTTTCACGGGGTACATTACTGTATTTTTCCAGTCTGAGACTGCACATTTTACACACATAACCCTTGCTATCTCTATTTTTTTTATAGTTAGCATTTTGTACAAGCTGTGCACAGTGTACCAGCTACCAACTCTATTTTTGCAATAGCAAGGATATTAGCAAGAAAAGCCGTTAGTATAGACATTTTCTCATTAACCCTTCTGGTGTCTCCTGGCAGCACTTTGCAATGTTTTTCCTTGTAAGAAATTGTCATATTCCTATAGTCCCCTGCTTGATGCTTGCAAAGCACATGCATTACCATCCAAAGATGATAATCCAATATGTGCTTCAAATGGTCCAATGGCTCATATGGTTCTTCCAATTAGGCCGGAAGCAGCACCGTAAATATACATTTTCATGCATGTTAAATATTATACTGTCTATATCCTTCACTCACTGACATAACTGGCCTACAATAATAATCTGACCTGCTGTACAGTCCGTAAAAAGCGTAACTGTTGGAGGTATTGAGCCAAACCTTGCTTCAAGCAGCAAAGAACTATAATTATGATAAAAATTAAGGACAACCTGAAATATCACAAATACCTTAAAAGTTCTAGCCATGTGTTGGAGAGAACCAAGTCCATCATTTAGTAACCGATCAAGTACCTGTCTTGCTTCATGCATATGGTTGCTATCATAATCATGAGATAGTCCTTGTGATCAAGAAAGAATTTAATTGAAAAGACAGCTTGGCTATGAGAACCTCAAAGACAGGTACATATTTTTCAGGATTGGTAAAGGACGGGATACTCCAAAGAGTGGTTTTCTTGTATACTGGCATAGTGGTGACAACAGAGGTACCTACATTTTTTTTTAAATTCTTTGTTAACTGGGTAAGGCCCGCTAGCCACACGTGCCTGTTTTCAGAGGTGACCTCGGTGCACTATCCTGTGAACAGGGCATCCACAACTGAGCACCTACAAAAATGGCAACTCAATTACAGCACCTGTGTTCAGGGCTACATGGCAGGGTAGCACCCAGATACCAGGCTGGGTGAGATAGGGCAAAGGGAAGTACGCACATATATACAAGCATGGGGAAGGGGAGGAAAGGTATGTGGGAGGGGGTGTGGTGGGCATCTGCTGAGCTGGACCGCTAGCACTGTGCGTGGGCTGTCGATTGGGAGGTGCAGGACACAGGGTTCAGATCCAATGCTGCACATTTTTTTTGGCCTGCAGCTGTTTTTTTATTTTCTCAAGTATTTCACCCCCCCTGACATGCACCCCCCCTGGAGTTGACACTCCTTTACTAGGGGGGGTGCGGTGGTGCAGTTCCCTTCATTAAAAAATACACCCATGGGTCTTAGGTGCCCTCTTCCCAGTCACTGTGAGTGTGTATCGAGAAATGTATTTTCAATGATGTACACTCACCATAACAGTGATCGTTATTCTGAAATTGCTTTTATGATATAGAACCCCTGGGACCATAGGGGAGGTTAAGTGACTTGCTCAGAGTCACACAGTATGCATGTGGAGGATGTGGGAATCAAACCCAGATCTGCTGAATGTGCCAAGTTCATTCACAGTCTATTAATGTAACCTCTAGGCTATACTGCCAGCCCCTAAAAGGGTTTTTATAAGTAATAGTAAAACAAAAGTTAAGCATACAGATTTGATAGTGGTGAGAGACATGTAGGGAGAAGTTGTGGTTAGTAACCTTGCAATACTGTCCTCCTCTATTATATGTGATCTTTGCTTGTGTTGCCCTCCATTAGATTAGGCATACTGGGTATGTGTAGCTGTCTGGTGTCCTTATACTCTTGGTTGTTAGTATGGGCTGAGAAGTAGTACTGGAGTATCTGGGTGTGATAATATCAGACACATAAAGGTATTGATAACCTCTGACATCACTGCAGGCTGTATGAGTGGCAACCCATTGATCTAACTTTGGTTGGTACACCACCATGCTAGGAAGGTTGAACCTTTCCTTGTAAATGTCCACAAGTGGTAAACTGAATGAATAGAGGTTGACTTTACAAATATGACTGTATTCTTATCAAACACTGGGAGAGACAGAGTAAAGGTTACAAACATGGTGTCAGGCAGTGTACGACTTCCTGCTTGTAAACATGTTCCATTGATTACTGCAGGATAGGGTGTTACTGACCCCAAATTCCTGACAGTACTCAGTGGTTAAAGGGCACACTTTTCCAAACACTACCCGCTCCCTCACAGTTTGGACAATATGGCCTTAGCATGCGATTGTCTTGTAAATAATCAGCTACCCTTCCTTTATCAATATCTCCAAATAGCTTGATAGTGGTAGTAGTAGTAGTAAGAAGTAGTGCTCTGTGGAATTTTCAAATTCTAGCAGAACAGAATTTCATGGAATTTTTGAAATTCCACTAAAATTCCACTGAATTTGGCCAGAAATGGAATGGTGGAATTCCACAGTAGAAAAATGCAGGATGGGTTTTCTGCAACATTTCCCTTGGATCTCAACATTTTCTGCAGAAATGGCTGTGGAATGATTTTCCATGGAAAAAATGTTGTTCCATGGAATATTATTCTTCAGATCACAGCAAGCAGAATTCTGCAGATGAACCAGTAAAATTCCAGCAGAAAAACCTCTGGCAGAATGGTCATTTTGCATTATGTCTGCCTGTGGAATTCCACATTCTAAACAGCACTAATAAGGACATATTCTCCATAAGCAGAATAAATAATTTCATGGCCTGCCTTTTTGGACTTGACTTTCTCATTATTGACTTCTACCAATTCATTGATTTTAACTTGAGTTTCTTGAGATAGGTTAGCGATACCATATATATTGTAAATAGTAAACATTTCTTCTTGTGCTAGGCCATTGATCCCATATAGCATAGGCTTCTTAACCTTATCTGCATTTTGATGCTCAAAATAATGCACGTCTCTTTACGGTCTCCATGTGATCCCTATTTCATATGGAGAAATCAGATGCAAATAGGCTTGAGAGGCTGCCAGTAAGTCTTTCCAGGTCTTGATCCTGTCTCATATGGAAGACTCCTTCTTTGTTCTCCTTTCTTGTGCAGCTATGTGATCAAGGGATCTAGCATGATATGAAACTGACATATCCAAAACCAAAGCATTGTATAATGAAGAAACACTAGTAGAAGCACCAGAATGACTATGTTCAGACATAACCAAATGAGAAAACTTCAAAATCACTGGAATATGCATAAACGTTCCTAATACAGAACACCAGCAGCCTTTTCATGATCAGTGACAATCACATCTAAAAGCAAAGAAATATAAAACAATGATACATGTGTCCCCACATAAGGCCCATATTACATCATATTCCAAAGTCATAGTAAATTCACAGATTAAAAGCAATGTTTATGTATAAACTGCATATAATTCAATAAAGTCTTGGGATTGACATAGCAGTCAAACCATTTAGTGGGCACAGTCTCTCTTCAAGGCACAATTCGGTCTCTACAAGAGTCTCTCCTGCAAATGAATACATAATGTTGGAAGCCTGTAGAGGCAGTCTAAGGACCCTCAAAGGGATACTTCTCACCACTTCATGTCCTGGATGTTTGGTTGTTCCTAGCTCTATAACAGTCATAAGTGCCTACATTGGATTTGTGCACTGGATTGATCTACAATGATGCACTGTTTTCGTACTAATATATGTTCTTTAGTGTTGACTAATAACAGCTGGTGTCTCCTAAGTACAAGCCAGTAAGGTAGTCATAAATACACCAGATTCTGCTGCCACCATATCAATCGTGCCATTGTGGTTGGAATGTAAGTGACAGGTCGCAGAACTGACTCTCCTTCATACGTTAACACCACTCATTTGTGCGCTGTCACCTGAAGTCCTGTGGCTGCCAGCCACATATCACTTAATTTCTTTAAGACAAAAAAAAAGTGGATGGCTTGTGTGAGCAGCAGGGGGATCAGTGGAATAGTAAGAGAAAGTTAACTTGCTTAGTGACCAAAAAAATGGTGACTGATAGCTTTTGAAAATTGCTAAGGGCATAGTTATATTAATTTGGAAGTGAGACAGGTTGACATGGATCTTGTTTTTTCCCAGTCTCTGCTGGCACATAAAAGCATGTCACTTTGTCCTGTAACTAAGGGGTGCACTGCATGCCTGGACATGTGGTAGCCGGTGGAGGAGATATGAAGAGGACTACACTAGTCACCGTATGCACCTGCAGCAAGGAAGATGCTGGTAAGATGATGAAGGGTGCTCGGTGCCGCACTGAGGGGTACCACTAGACACCAGGGAGTTGGGAATTGTGACAGGTGATATTGTGGACTGGTGCCCTGTGTGGAACCACTGGATGACAGGGAGTGTTGGAACTTTTACTATGGGCTGGCAATCAGAGGAAGGGGGAAGCACTTGCACCAGAGATTATGTTTATTACATACATCCTGGCAAACAGTGGGGACCACTAGCACAAGGGATTATGTTTATTACATACTGGCTGTTGATCGGGGGGATGGGTCCACTAGCACCAAGGATTTATCCATTTATATTCTGGGCCAATGAACAGAGGGAGAGGGGACCATTAGTACCAGGGATATGTACATCACTCTGGGACTGGTCAATTTGATGGGAAGCACTGCAAATGTCTTGCTACCCCTACAAATAAGCCCATAATGGGCATGGAAATGGCCCCAAAGCACCTGGCATGCTCAGTGGGCTCATTTGCATGGGCCTCTTTGAATATTGCAGATAGCGCTCCAGTGCTATCCATTCTAGTGGTGTACTTCAGAATCCATGTTGGGGCAGTGCTACATAGCATAGTGCTGCACCAATATGGCCCTATATTCATTTGAATAGTGCCAGTGTGCCATTCAACTTAATATAGCACCCACAGGCTCCAAGGCAATCACAAGGCAAAGTGCAAAGTTTTGTGCTCTACCTTGTACTTTTTCGAATATCAGGCCCCAGTACTATATTCATGCCCATCTTCTCAAATGGCAGCCAGTTCCATAGGTTTTCCACCTCTTTGGGAGAAGTAGCACATTCTAATTGTACCACAGATTTTACAGGTGTAACCTTCAGGGCATGTAGCTATGTAATTTAATCACTGTATTTATATTACGTGCTCTAAGTAAACATGATCTCCTGTGTGCACAGCTGAACAGTTTTGACCTGCAAGCAGACTAAAAGCTCTTTTAGTCTTTCAGGTGCTTCTACTGCTGCAAGCAGCCAGTCGGACTTCTTCTGTCCACCGGCTGCCTTCCTCGCTGTACTGCCTGCTGATCACCAGACCGAAGCTTCACCCTTGACATGGATGCCTCTGCTGCTGTAAGCAGCCAGGTGGACCTCTTCTATCCGCTGGCTGCCTTCCTCGCTGTACTGCCAGCCGATCACCAGAAAGAAGGTACGCAGCAAAAACTACACTGTCCAGAACCATAGACTCTGCCTGCTGATGGGCTGCTGCAGTTCTTTAATTCTTTGCTACTGCTACTTCCTGAAGACCTTAAGCTAATGTTATATTCTGATTGTGGTATTTGTTAAGTCTCTCCAAATTGTCTTGTAAATCCTAACTTAAACTCGAACCTAAGCCTGTTTACAGCAATGTTGCACTCTAAGGGTAGTTTGAAGTGCAAGTTCATTTAGGCTGCAGGTTTGTATATTATAAAATATTACAGCTCTCTTTGTTTTAAGGTCCAGTGGTAAGCTACCCTGGATCAGAAACTAAGTTTAAAGTGATACAGTTTTTTTCTGTTTAGACCAGATTCCATTTGGGTTACGGTTGTAAGCTTTGCCCTGCAAATAATTCAATTTCTCTTTCACTTTCTGTCCTTCTGTCTCCTTGCTGCTAGAATTTTTGCACCCACCTCCCATCCCCCACCTCCAGCCTTTATTAAATACTTTCCATCCCCAGGCACCACCCCTAGCAATGTGCATCCTCCCTTCTCACTAATATTGCAACTCCTCTTAAAGATACAGAGTGCAGCTATTAGGCCTAACACTTGTCCTGTCTTCCCTTTAAAGACATCTTCCTATTTTCACCATCTACTTGCCTATCAGCTTTGCTTAGCACCTGCTCTGCTATCTACTGTGCAGTTCCATACCTGAGCTTCCTCTCTTGCTACCCTGAGTAATTTTCAAGTTGCCTTGGTACCCCCTGCCCTAGCTAATAGCATCCTATCTTAACCTACACATTTTATATCTTAAAATAGATCCACTGTGCCTGATCGGGCTACCAGTGAGTGGAGTGGCTAATCCTGCCAGCTACCCGCACCTCAATCCTCCTGACAAACAGGACACCTTCAAATCCGGTTAAGTGTCCCGGCTGCTCCGGGGTAGCACTGTGCGGGTTTGATAGGAGGCCATCTACTGCCACTCTCCTCTAATTGGACTGCTGTTCTCTGCTCGGCCACTGTTTGGCCCTGTCTTTTCTCTGTCGGATTATCAGTCTCTGGGCTTCGGGCACCCTCTGCTTTGCATTGACTTTTGCCGAACATTACTGCTATCTGTCTAGTCTCCCATTGGTTCCTTATAAAATTCCGCCAGTAGGGGTGCCTTCTAACATATCTTGAATAGGTCTTCATTTCCTCACTGTAACCTTTACCACAAGTAGAGTCTCCAGCTGGTCTGCTTTCCTAATTAACCTTTGCAGGGCTTTACTCTCTGCTTCTCTGATCCACTTCTTCTAAATAATTGCTACTCTCATAGGAAACACTTCATTGTTTTTGCTCTATCTCTAAACCACCTCAACATCTCTATTTTCCTGGCATCTGCCTCTCCCACAGTGTGCGAATTCATACAGACAACTATTGTATTGGGGGAAAAGAAGCTTCATATTATCTGTGCCCCCTCCTGCTGGGGTAATAGTATAGTCATAATGAGGCTGTCATCCTAGGTGATCCTAACTTCAGTTGGTTAGGGTCAGCTCAAATATCCTTGCAATCACTCACGCTTAGCTATAATTTTCACCAGTTGATCTCTGAAGCAACTAGAGCCACGTCATCCCATCAAATGGGTACACTCCTAGACTGGGTGATGGTTAACTTTATGGAACATGTGTCAAAAGCAGGAATCCTTGCAGATGCACTAACAGACCACTCACCCACTTTTTGTATCCAATCTATGGTTGCGCCTCTATCTCCTCCATCAAGACTAATCACGTTTAAAAATCTAGCTCATATTGACCAGGATGCATTTCTCTATGATGTTTCCAATATTGACTGGACAGCTATCTATCAAACAAAGGATGTGGAGGTTGCTCTACAGATATTCATAAATGAATTTCTTACCATTCAATATAAACATTCCCCCAAGATTACTAGGAGGGTCAGAGGAAAACAGACAAGGTGGCTGCATAAAGACCTCCTTGCCAATCTGTGCCGGAGGGACACGCTCTGGATTCGCTGCAAACAAACTGGCCTACAGTCAAATCTTATTGTCTATCGTGAACTAAGGAACAGATGTAAGAGACAAGTTAGAGCTGCTAAAAGCAAATACTGCAAGGACCTTCTACAAAGCTCAACCTGCGACCCGAGTAAATTCTGGGCCCATGTCAAAACATTTCTGGGTACCTCGTAGTCGGTCATTCCTGATAAAATGATCATAAATGGGGCACATTGTAATGACCTTAGGACCATCTCAAACAGTTTTAACAATCTTTTGTCTGATCTGTCACACTATACTTTGGCTTTATAACCTAGTGGATCGCACTCCAATCTACCTACCACGCTACCATCAGACAACCATACTGCCCTATTGTATGATGCTCCTCCAGCGCCACCATTCTATTCCAAGGCTATATCAAGAGCGGAAGTTCAGAAATTACTGAGATCCATATCTGCCAATACCAGCTCTGGTTCTGACTCATTGGAAACTTGTCTCCTTAAGCTGGCTGCTCCACTCATTGCCTCTCCGACTTCCAGAATCTACACTTTATCCCTTATCCATAGCACCATGCCGGACCTATGGAAATCTGCAAGAGTAACGCCTGTCTTTAAAAAAAGGTGACCCAAAGGACATGGCCAATTACAGACCTATAGCAATACTCTCTGTCCTTAGCAAGATCCTAGAGAAAATAGTTGCATCACAGATCACTGACTACCTTACACACTACAATCTCCTCTCAGACACCCAGCATGGTTTCAGAAAAGGTCATAGCACCACCATGGCTCTTCTTCAACTAACTACTAACAACATGGATTCTGGAAAACTCACGGGTGCCATCTTCATTGACCTCACTAAGGCTTTCGACCTGGTAGACCACCCCCTGCTTCTCTCCACTCTCCATAAATTCCATTTCACTATCCCTGTTGTGGACAGGTTCTGTAGCTACCTGTCAAACAGGTCGCAAGCTGTCAAATTTAACTCCTCCCTGTCCAACACATCTACTATCAACCTTGGGGTCCCCCAGGGCTCTATCCTTGGGCCCCTTCTGTTCTCATTTTTTATCAACACTGCAGCTGAGGTCCTGGAATCCTGCTCAGCTATTCTCTATGCTGTTGACCTGATCATCTATACTAGTTCTTCTAGTATTGCCTGCATAGACACATCACTTACTACAAAACAGGCTACATGCTTACACCCTCGGCCAAATTAGCAGTTGCCAGAGGTATTCTGCTCCCAATCCTTACTTATGGTGCCTCTAGTCTTACCTCTGCCCATAAAACCTCCCTACTAAAATGGGACGTAACTTATAACAATATATGCCGATTTGCCTCTTTGTCACCTTGACTCAAACATCACTGCCTACTTTATAAGGATCTGAATTGGCTCTCACCCTTTGCCAGTAAACAATACGACCTTGGATCACTAATGGATTCGATCATCTGGCAAAAAAAAAACATCCAGCTGGCGGCGTTGCTGGTCTCTCAACCATCCTTCCATGGCCTGTGATCAGTTGACAAATCCTTGCTGTATGTTCCTAGATGTCGGATGACTAAAGGCACAGGGGCCTTCCAATTCTCTGATCCCAGGCTATGGAATACTCTTCCACTCAACCTCCAGCTCTCTCAGTCTCACTTTGAATTTAAAAGTGAATATCGTCGTTATCTATCCTTAGCTGATGCTGGTACATGCTTTGACCCAACCTGAAGCTCCTGAGACTTACCAGTAATGTCACCCCTGATTTAATTCAGCTCCAAGATTGTCTCCTCTACCCTTCCCCATATTTTTCCTTCTCTTTGTAAATAACTTCTTGACTACTAGCTCTCTTCCTTCTCAACCTTGTTGCTGACCATCCACTGTTGTTTTGCCAATTACCACCCCTGACCTTCCGTCAGTCTTTCTTGTTATGTTAGAACATTCCTCACATTTCTCTCAATATAACCTTACTATCTTATTAACCCTTTCACTCCACAGGTCAGGTCTGTGGTTTCTGCACTCATTATATATCTTACTGCCATTATTTGTATAATGCTTGCCATTATTTTTTGTTTTTCTACCCATTGTATTTTTGTAGCACTGCTGTACTGTTCCTCTGTTTGTATTATTGTACCCATGTTGCTGTTGTTCAACTGTTCTCTTTTTGTTGTACTCTCCCGGGTCATGCCTGAAAATACCTACCGGTTAACAAAAACTAAATAAATAAATAAATAAAAATAAATAAATAAATAAATTCTCCTTTTCCAAAGTGCAGGTGTTATTATTCTTGCTCATCTAAAACTTGATTGATGAATCTAATATAAATCACTTTTTTAACAGGTATTGTGGAGAGTGGTAGAAAACAACAGCATAAAACTACCAGTATGCTGCTATACTGTATACAGTGGTCATTAATCATTTTACACTAATGAATTCATAAGAATTTTGTTACATCAGATAACGTGAATTATAAACAGTAAAAGCTACACATATTCAACATAACTTACAACTCTCTCAACCCTCAACTGCATAATACGGAAACATAGAAACAGAATTCATCAGCAGATAAGAACCTCTTGGCCCACCCAGTCTTCCCATGTGTCCCTACCTACAGTATCTCTGTAGACCATACCTGCTCTCCAGTTCTTTCTTCCTCCACCCCCATTTCTTTCATCTGTGATTACTTTATGCCTAACCAATGCATGCTTCAACAGTAGCACTGTTTTTCACCCACCACATCTGCTGGTGTGTTGCTCTCAGAATCCACCACTGTCTGTGAAGAAGTATTTCCTCACATCTCTCCTGAATCTACCCCCTCCAACTTAAGGGCATGATGCCTTGTTATTGTGCACTTTTTTCTAAAAAATACTTTCCTCCTGTAATTTGCTTACCTCACTGAGGTATTTAAATATATTTATCATATCCCCGTCCCTCTTCTCTTCCAGGGTGAACATACTGAGTTAATTTAGTCTCTCTACCTAGGGCTTTTGATGCATATTCCACACTATTTTATGTGCCCTCCAGGGGGAAGTCATTCTTCCAGTAGAATAGAAGGCACTGTCAGTCCTCTGAGTTGGAGCCACTTTTTCTGTCTTGGGGGGAAAAACATTTATCAATTAAGTCAACTTTAGACTCAGGTGGCTCCTTTGTCTTCAGGCACATTTGCGTTGCTATTAGACAACAATAATTTAATTTAGAAACAAAGCAAAATCCTACTTTCCAAGCAGAGCATTTAAAATGTTGTCTCACCATCTTGCCCTTTATAGTGCCCCCGACCTCCTCCTAAGCTACCTAACTTGCTTAAGAGTCTCCTATGTGGAACAGTGTTGAAAGCCTTACCGAAATCTAAGTAGGTCACATCCACTAACCCACCTTGATCTAATTCCTTGGTCACCCAGTCAAATAAATCTATCAGATTCATTTGACATGACAGCCTGCCTGCTGTCTTGGGTTTTGTAACCCATTAGCTTCAAAATATTCCATTATCCTCTCCTTCAGCAGTGATTCCATTAACTTCCCTACCACAGACTTCAGAATGACTGGCTTATAATTGCCAGCCTCTTCTCTGCAACTATTTTTGTGAAGTGGGACTACATCTGCCTTCCTCCAGTCCCATGGAACTACTCTTGTTTCCAATGAGTTATTAAATAGGACTGTCAGGGATGCAGCCAGTACCTTCTTTAGCTTCCTTAGTAAGATAGACCCACTCTGGTCCAATTGCTTTGTCCACTTCAGATCTTCAGATTATCGAGTCCCTTTAGGCATCTCTGTTCTGAAGAAGGATTAGTGTCCACCTCACTCCCTTCAGAGCTCCTCTAACTTTTTTGTTCCCCTCCCATTCTTCTTTCACTGTGAACACTGAACAAAAGTTGTTGTTTAGGATGTCTGCCTTTTCCTGATCCCCCTCTGCACCGTCACCACCATCCTTTTTTAGCCTACAATCCATCCCCTGGTCTTCTTCTTTTCATGTATATACCTAACAAAATGTGTCTACTCTCCTTTTCTTACCTCTTGAGCTATTCTCTCTTCAGTTTGTGCCTTTACTTTCCTTACTGCTATCCCTACTTTTTTCTGTTTGTCCTAATACATCTGATACAAAGCATTTGCCTGATCCACATAAACACAAGAATGCATGTCTATAGAAAGACCACTTGTCCATAGAGTACTGATCACCAAATAACATATCCATTATTATCTTTTACCTCCAGATAGTTATTCAAAAAGTTTAAGAAATAGTCAAGAATCATTAATCATTCATTACCAAAAACAGTGCACCTTTTAATTTGAGCCCCACAACTTCATCTGTAAACAGTATTTGTCTTTTTCTCACAAGCAACATCCAATTCTGCTGCTCACATTGTATAACTATGACAGGTGCTTGCTTGTTCATAATGAACATTTTGTGTTCACACCTAAACAAATTACGGCAGAGTGCATTTAAACAATCACTGATACAGCTTTTAAACAAACTGTAAATGTTTTACTTTACCTGAGCAAAGCAGACACACAGACTGAATTACTGATCACACTTTGTGATTACCATGATCTATTTTGATGTCAGCACAAAAACAAAACTTCCATCTGGTGTTTTAAATCCTGGTACTTGTATGTAGAATTAACAGTGCTTGCATATGATACAATTTAAAAAATAAGACAGAGATTATCTGTAATAGTAGGTTACTTCACTATTAGTTTTAAAATCAATGTTCACCAACATAATGTACAATCGGCAATGTCAGATTGTAATCAGCATGCATTCTAGTCACCTCATGCATTGTGTGGAATGCTGAGGATGGCTACTCATGACAGTTTACCATTTGAATATGAATGGGAAAAAGGTCTTTATTTATAATATTATTTTATTCAATAACAAAAGTCACTCAGACGATTAAAGAGGCTTACAGTCATTCCTGCCCCATTTAAACATATAGCTGATCCCTATGAACAGTTTCGTGAGCATTTTATGTACCTGTATTTTCTGTATTTTAAAAGAATTTTCTTCTTTGATACCTCTTCAAATTTTATTATTATTCTTATAGGTTCAGCATCCTTAGAAACATCTTTGAAAATGTACTTGTAATTGGAAAACCACCTTCCTACAATACTTAAAAATAGTTGTACTTTGCATAGATTTAAAAACGAATGCAAGGTATTCATTTGTGATCATTTTTATTTGTAATTAATTATAACTAATTAATGACTAGCTTATTTAAGCTATAAACTAAATTGGGTACCTCCTAGTACCACTCCCTCACAAACACTTAATTCTTACCCTCTAGTCTTAATATTATAAAAAGTTACATTAGTTAAAGTTTTTGTTTGTGTAGAACTATAACATAAAAAAACTTCTAGCTATTTTTATTGAATATTTATTCAACACGCATGTAAGCCCAAATAATTACAGTTCACTTAAAAAATGAATTAATATTTTTAAGCAAGCAACCAAAATGGAATTATTTTGTTATCAAATCTACAAAACCAGTAACGCTCATGTTTGTGTTATCTGAGCACAAACATCGAGGTAACAAATCATGTAAAAATATGAAATTGTGGCCCTTAGTATATCAAACAAGGTAAATCCAATCTTCAAAAGATTTGGAGGAATGAGAGACCCCATGACTGAGAAAGAGCATACCACATTCTGTAGTCTTTGAGTCTAAGGCAACTGAGATACAGCTCTTGTAAAACTGTCATTTCTAATGAAACCTCAATGCTGCCCTAATACACAGATGCTACCATACCTTTCTTTCTTTCTTTCTTTCTTTCTTTCTTTCTTTCTTTCTTTCTTTCTTTCTTTCTTTCTTTCTTTCTTTCTTTCTTTCTTTCTTCCTTTATTTCTGTCTTTCTTTCTTACAAAAGGTGAAACCTAAAGGTGTCAGTTGTTACATCTATTTCAAAATTTAATTAAATATTTTGCAAACAACTATGTTAATAGATCCATTAGAGTTACAACAAAGCATAGCTGTAAACTAAATGAGTCATCACAAAGCCATATGAAGTGAGAACAAAACATTTATGTAAGTGCTGTGGAACATGAGTTGAGTGCAGTCCATACAAAAGCCCAGTTCAGGAATAGGTATGCACCCACAAAGGGTCTGACCAGTTTCACTTACCATTTTCATCTTGAAGACCCTTATATGTGCTGTTTGTTTGCTTTTAAACAGACTACTTAAAGGTAAACAGTATATTTTTATACAACCATACAGATGGGCTACAAAATGCATCGTACTGTAGCAAAACATTAAAGAATAGCAAAAACAACAATATCAGAAAAGGTTAAGCAAAGAGAAGGGGGAAATTGTTTAACCAGCAGAGGCACACTAAGCCAAAGCTTGTTTCCTGGTGTGACCAGGGTCACACAATATGCAAGTGGAGGCTGTAGAATTCAAACCCAGATCTCTAGGTTTGCAGTTGAGTGCCCTAAACCACAGTGCTATACTGCCTCCTATAAATATGCAGATTGTTTTACTTAATAAATTAAAGGCTATCACTGATAATGGCACTTAAATAATAATATGCAGTTCAGCATTCAGCAATGGAACTGGGTACAGCAGCTGAACCACTACAGACTAGTGAAATGAGAAAGATAAAAAAAAAATAATCATCATTGGACAAAAGTAAATATTATCCCACTGTAACAGGTACAATAAATAGATAAAGGTCTAATTTTAATAACAAATTCATATTTTGTATACGTTTGGAATGTACACAAAGGGATCACTGAGACCCTAAGAGTATGGGATCCTAATTGTGCCATGCATAAGCTTTTTTTTTAAGAGCAGGGTACCAATGTCACCCCTAGACTTTACCTATGCCACAAAACTTTAATTTATGATTTCTAAAATCACAGTTTGTACAGTATGTGTAAATGAGAATGTTGCATTCTTTGTATGCTTACTTGTTTTAATAAATATCTACATACATAATAAATAATAACAAAAGAAATACATATTTATATATAAAATATTGCCATCAGTGGAGGGTAAACTATCCTGAAATGCACTAGGAGGTCATAAATTTAATTTATTTTCATCTGTTTTGTATGTCCATTGATACATTCTTTTGAGGGGGGATAGTAATAAACACAAATTGTAAACTATTATTTTGTATTACAGTAAGTGCTGGGTCACCAAATAAACTGATAATTGTCTCAATGGTTTGCACAATCACCATGGGTTCAGAGAGAACATAGTTATTGTCACGTAGGTAACTCAGAGATTATAGGAGGATAGGCCTTGAGTTCTAAAGGAAATATGTATTACTGTACCTCAGTGGATTATTCCACTGTGGCCTTAATGGTTGCAGTCTCCATTACACCACCAGAAACTGAGCAATTACCTGCTGTAACACATAATTTCACCTGACATAAGACAGCTAAAGTAATATTTGTTCATTGCTGATCTTATGGTTTTTATTATCCCCCTCCCATTTGTAGTCTACTTTACCCCATGTCAATTATTGCTAAGGGACCATTGTGGTTTGGCTGAATTATGAAACAGAAACAAATCTGTGGTCTCCAAATCAAAGCTGAAACCAATCTGACAATTGCCAACCTCTCTCACCATTACCTGTCAGTACCACTGGTAATTTGATTTATTACTCTAGACAGAGACAAAGCAGAAAAAATAGTTGTAAAACAGATCAACCTTCCAGCATGATGACCAACCTGCTTGGGTTTTATGGAGGGCACTTAATTGCTGTACATGCATTCAGACTTAAAAAAAACTAGCTTTAGTCAGCAACGTCTGTTGAAATAAAATCAGAATTTACTGTAGGTCAGAATTTTTAATATGTTTCCACTATTCTTGATCTTTGATTTTCCTACACTCGCAGCATCACAATTTCATTTGCTTCTGCTTTATTGCAATCATGAGCATATTTGAGGGAACTAATACTGGCACTGTGCCAATGAAATTGATGCATTAAAAAAATTAAGTAGGGCAATTTACAAGTCCATAAGGTAACTGATGTAGAGATTTCTCTAATAAGGAACTTCATAAACAAACACAAAAGCAATCTATCTCTCAGTTAACTAGACCTACAATCTGTATCAGAAGACCATGGAATTAGGTACCCGACACAGTCCCAGTACCCGGTTGCTTACCAATTTGCAGTCTCTGATTTACTGAATATATTAATTTATTACTGCCTAATTAAGGATCAAAATGCTGCTTTGAACTATAGTGCTGATGAAAGCTAACATAAATTCTAATTTTGCTTTGGGTATGTAAGAAGTGAGACATTCAAAAGAAGTACAATTTTCAGTTTGGTTTACTCTCTGAATTTAAAAAGCATTTTAAAACTTTCAATAGGATATATGCAACATTATCTATCAAGGGTGACAGACTGAAAGATTTAAAGCAGTGACAGACCAGACAGATATAATAGTAAGTTGATATGTATTTGTTTCAGTTTTATCTGCATTTGCATGATATACAGCATAATGATTTCTGCCTGGTGTCAGACTGACCTGAAGAAGAAAGTATTATCCTTAGAAAGCTACTCTCAGAAATAATTTTGTTAGTCCAATAAAAGATATTACTTGCAACATATTTATAGTATAAGGGAGAACATTATTTTGCATGGAAATCCATCAAAAGCTAATGCTGTTGTACCATAGATGTTACTTCAGCTGACTGTTGTACTATCTTGAGTACATCACAACGATGGTACAACAGCAGTCAGTGCATTTGCTCATGTGCTTAACTGAAATGCCGCACTTCAAGTAACGGCCTGTGATGAGACATGAACCTGATTACTAAACAGCAGGATTGAGCACATTTACAAAAAAAACAGTTAGTGAGTAAGATCAGGGAACCAGGGAAGGAGTGAGTCTTTGGGGGGGGGCGGCGCACATAAAGGCTGAAATCGTATCGCGAACCCCACAAAGTGGTACATTATTGATTTATTGATGCCCATATACTATACAAGATAATGGATGGGCATCAGTAAACAACCCTGGGTTAACTTCTTGAGGTTGTCTGACAATTGTAAACCTCTCAAAGTGAACAACAGTGTTGTTGTTCACTGTTGCCCCATCCGTTATCCTCTATGCTGTTTCTTTCTTCTTCTGTATCATCGACTGGACTAACACGGCTACCACATTTCTTTGTCCGATTATAGCATACTTAGCTGGAATAAAAAAGTTGGAAAAAGCATTTCACATGCTGCATCTTGGCCACATTTTTTATGTTCGCTTGCATGCACGCACAAAGCAAACACATTGGTGGTTCTTTGGCAATGTAGGGGCTGTGGATATGTACACTGTATAAGCCAACTGATGCAGAAGAGAAGCAGGCTTGGTACTCAAAGGCCAAAGTTGAGAAGGATGATGATGGCAGTGTTCAGCTGTCTGATGTTCATAAACTTTGTGTAGTTCAAAGGATGCAGCACCGCCACCAGTCACATTGGTTTTCCATCCATTAGCCTACTAACAGATTGCAATAAAGAAATAAGGTAAAGGTGTTATACAGTATGTGTTACAATCTTAAAAAAGTACACAACATTTAAAAAATAACGTCTAGCTTCAGACAGATCCTCATTGTTAGAAATTATGTTATGAGGCAATGATCAAAATGTAAAATGGTTGTAAAGGTTGAGGGAATGAAATGAGGTACTAGTATTATATCCATGATAAAGGATGTTAGTTGTACATAATGTGATAGTTCTTGATATGCATAAACTTTTTTTTACGAATGTGTAAATTGTTATCAAATATTTCTGAATCTTCAAATTTTATCATAGACAGATGGCCAATGCCTCATTTTGTAGCTAAGATATTGTAAAATATTTTTCATATTGATTATTTCATGATACATATTGTTTAAAAGCAATTATGATTTGATTGAAGAAACTTCAAATTGCAATTTTTTTATTTTGAGTGCATTTTCAGGATTGTAACACACATAACACCTTTCAAAAGTATGAAATAGGGTGAAACAGTACACATCACCAGTTCACCAATGAACTGAGGAACAATTTAGCCACTGATACTTCTCTATGACTCTTAATTTTTGAGATTTTACAGTTTGTTTGTTTATTGTTTCTTTGTTTGCCTTGTCAGAACTTCTGAGAGTCATGCACAGTGGCTTGATACAATGTTCTATGTGAATATGTAATCTTACATCATCACATTCTATTTTGTATTGCTAGCAAAGACTTTCAATGGTATCCAAAAGTTAATCCTTCCTCGTCTAATTCTTGTTTATAGATTGTGGGAGTGCTCCGTAACAACTACAGTGCTTCCTTCACGTACATGTGAGGTACTCTTTGTTCCACTAGAGTGTCTCACAGGCAAAGCTTCTGTAATGTGCTTCTAGCTGTCTACTCAGACTGTCAGCATTCAAAGGGAAAAAAAGTAATTTGAAAGCAAAAAAAGCATGTTTATTGGTGTAGTTGTAGACCCTCTTATAGATACAAAAGTGTTGCCTTTTGCATTCTTAGGATGCCAGAAGTGCTCACCTTCAGTTTCAGTTCTCATGTTCTAACAGTACATGAGGTCCCACTCTTATATCCATAAGACAGCATCCAATTGCACCAATAAACCTATAATAATAGTAGGTCACCGTATTAAAGTGAGACACTTTCTCAAATCTTATTTTATGCAAATATGTAACACTGGATCTATATGAACATATGAAGTAGCCAGCAGAAGAAGGCTATTTGGTATATCAAGTCTGTTCATATTATAGGGTCCACAGCTTGAACTAATCTCCCTGCCTTCCCTCCCCACTCTTCCCATCCTCCCTACCCATGATCCTTACTTTCCACCTATGCCTATCCCAGCCTCTCTTAAAGCTGCCTACTGTCTTCAAGGAGATAACCTCTTCCAGCAGTGCATTCCAAGTGTCCACCACCCTTTCTGTGAAGAAGTGCTTCCTGACCTCCCTCCCAAACCTTCCACCCTCCTGCTTAAGACTGTGCCCCCTAGTGTTATGGTTGCCACTCAGCTTAAAGACACTCTCCATATCAACCTTATGTATCCCTCTCAAGTACTTGAAAGTCCCAATCATGTCTCCTCTCTCCTGTCTTCCAGGGAGTACATGTTCAGTGCCCTCAACCTCTCCTCATATGACTTACCCTGCTCACTCACTATCATCTTTGTAGCCCTCCTCTGGACATTCTCCAGCAGGTTAATGTGCTTTTCTAGGTGTGGTCACCAGTACCAAACTCCATACTCTAGATCCGGCCTTTCCAGTGACCTGTATAAGGACAGTATAACCTTCTTTCTCCTACTACTGATCCCCCTAGATATGCATCCCGGCATCTTGTTTGCCTTTGCTGCTGCTTTCTTGCACTGCATGGAGTTACTCCTGTATCATGAAATACATTGTGGATAAGTTTATGATTTGCAGTTCTATACCCTTATAATTCAGTTCAATGCCAATAAACAGGCAACATGACCCAATAAGGTGTGTGGTATTTGTGGTTACCAGATTTTTTAATTTTACATTTAATATATTGGGCAGTTCAAAAGGGATCTCTGTTCACATCTGATTCTGATGAGTAAATGTAAGTGTGCCAGTTAGCTTGCTTTACCTCTGAATACTACAAAGCCCACCCCGTGTGTCCTCCTCTGGCCCATAATACCTTTATCCTTTACTCTCTCATCCTCACACTTCTTCCCCAAAATATTTGCTCTTTTCCTTTCTATGCCTGGTTCACTGGAAACAAACTTATCTGGTATGGCTGGTTTTGCCCCATGCCCTATCGGCCTAATCTTTCCCGTTTGACAAAGTTATATTTGGCTGCCATTCCTCTCCTTCCTACTGACAGAGACAACCAGGCTTCCACTTGTATTGATTTTGCTTTGCCCTACATTGTACTGTTCCTCACATTGTGTAACTCTGGAACTGACTGTGCATAAGTAAATACCTTTGTATATCTCATTGTTTGTACTGACATGGAACCTTTGCAAATGAGCAACTAGTTCAAAGATTGTTATAATCTGAAACATTAAATTAAATAAATAAATTACTGGGTATTCCCAGTGACAGTATCTTCAGCTCTTCTCTTTCTACCTACTAGCTGACTGTGTCGAGTTTCTCAGTGAGAGTATTTCAGATCCTGAGACAGTCACAGCTAAAGACATGGTCAGATATTTCCTTGACATTTCAGTGACATTTCTAGAGAAATCTCCTGCTTTCTGCAGTTCCATAGTAGGGGTAGCAGAGAGAAACTCTTTAGAAATTGTATGAAATATCTGAAAATATCTGACCATGTCTTTGGCCACTGTCCTCCCACAGGTCATGTTTTTTTTCCATAGAGAATGCAGTGAAAGCTCCACCTACTGTTGGTATTATGTGGCATTCTCAAGGAGAGTATGTTGAGTCCTGCTCATTCAAAAGCCTGCAGATGTGTTCCCAGAGAGAATATTATTAGGCTTGCTCCTTTCCAGCATGAAACGGGGTTCCTGAGGGGAATAGAGGTTGGCAAAATTAGCAACTTCTGAATTTGCAAAATTTTCATGAAATTCCACACATTGTCATGAAATTTCATGAATTTTTTTGAATTTTCCTAGTGTTTTTAATTGGCCATAACTGAATCCCATTTCAAGCTAGGCATCTGCTATTTGGCATGCCTGTTGCTTTTTTTTTAAATACCTCATAAACATGTAAAGTTTCATGGCATTTGCTTGAAAGGTGTGAAAGTTAAAAGGCCTCAAAATCTAGCAATTTAATATTCACGTAACAATTTCTGAAAATATTACTATGCTTAGAACTTAGCCACCTTTGATGCTAGATTATTGAAAACTTAGATGCATACTTTCTTTAAATATTTATTGAAACTGCAAAATAGAGATTGTATGATTTAGCTATTACCTGCCCCTGACACAACTTTCAGGGGCTAGCTTCAGAACCCAGGTTGTCAGCATGGCAGCATGATGTTCTGATGCTGGACCATGGTGGTTACCTTAAAGCCTAATATTTAGGGTCAATGAATGTAACATTAGAGATATTCTGTTCTCTAACTTTAAACTTATAGAGGCTTAAAAATCAGTAGTTTATGTAAGTGTGAAATGTAATTTAAATGTTCTGAAAGTTCAGAGGCTTATACCTCAGTCACCTTTAGAGCTGGAGATCTGAAACATGGCACAAATATGTATGGGTATATATATTGTCACCATACTAAATATAGTGCAAATTGCACAAATGCTTTTAGTTTATGTAGTTAATTGTAATTTTTACATTTCCAAAAGTTTGGAGGCTTAAAACTCAATCATTTTTAAAGATAAAGACCTGAAACTTAAGACACGTCTGCATTGGCACTTGGAATGCCGACATTCCAGATTTGGTGGATGTGGACCAATACATCTTAAATTAGATAGAAATAACCAAAATCACAATTTTGCCAAAGTTTTGCAAAATGTTTGCAGAAGTTCTACAAAATTTGATGGAAGTTGAAAATCAGCATTTCACCAGAATTCTGATAGTAGAAGAAAAAAGTCACCAATCTCTAGTGTGGAAAATCTCAGGGCCTACTTCTCCCACATCCCTCAGTGGTCTTTACAGGAACAATGTTCAAGTTCAAGTTCAAGTTTTTTGCAGGAAAACTCCATTGAGCAAGCTCATTCACAAGGAGGTCCTGTGACATAAACACTTAAAGTACAAACACAGATAGATAATAACAGTATATACATGAAATGCACTTTACATGATACAGGCTGGATATACATACAAGGGTACCACATAGGGTGACCACAGGTGGTAAACATTGATATGAAACAGGGAAGCAACTTACAGGTTGCATACTGATTAATGGAACATGATGACTGGTGTGTGCAATACATATATTTTGGCAGCTAGAACAAACAACAGACTACAACTGATATGGGGGGGAGGAGTGATTTGATAGAGTAGCAATGGAGCATAAGCATAGATAAAGCCAGGAGTAGAAGGGGAAGGGAAAGCAGTTAATATGACAAATCAATTATACCTTACCAGTGGATAAATATGGCACACATGGGGAAGGGATAGACTTAATGACAGTTACAGGTGTCTTTTATTTTGGCTGAACTTAGTGATTTGTAGATGTTTATTGAAACTGTGCTAGTTAGTTTCAGTACGGTTTGTAATTGGTTCCAAATGGAGGGAAGGGCATATGCAATAGCATGTTTACCAAAGAAGTCCGTGTCCTTGGTATGTCAAGCATAATAAAGTCAGATTTTCTTAGCAGTATGCACTGTGAGATACTAATAAGGGAAGAGAGATAGCTTGGCAATTTCTGCAGGAGCAGTTTAAAGTCCATAGCCCAGCATGGAACAGGCATCTAGTGGATGTCCAACCAACAGCTGCATATAAGTCACAGTGGTGTGAGCAGTGAGGAGTTGGTAATGAACTGTAACACACAGTGATAAAGGATGTCCAGTTTACTTAAATTTGCAAGAGTGGTGGAGGAATAGATTACATCACCATAGTCGAGTAAGGGGAGAAAAGTGGCCTGTACAAGCATGTTTCGAGTTTCAAGGGGAAAAGGGGCCTATTTCTGTAGAAGAAACCTAACCTTGCTTTTAACCTTCTAGAGACATTTTCGACGTGGTCATTGAAAGATAATTTATTGTTGATCCAGATACCCAGATACTTAAATTTGGTTACAACTTCCAGAGGCTCGTTTAGCGTGGTGACAATGAAGTCTTGGGCAAGGGTATTGGGGGGGCCTGTGACAGCACTGCAGGAGAATATCATCGCTTTAGTCTTCTTAGCATTGAGCAGAAGCTTTGCCTTTATTAGATTATGCTCAAGTTGTGTGAAGTCCACTTGAAGCACTCCCTTGACTTCAGATAACGATGAGCCAGAAGTATACAACACAGTATCATCTGCAAAAAAGTGCAGATTGGACGTAGATATGTTAGCATCTAAGTCATTAATGTACAAAGAAAACAAGATAGGGCCTAAGATGGATCCTTGGGGGACTCCTCTTGCAACTGGCAAGGCAGCAGAAAAAAGCCTTCTGCTTTACTTTTGGAATCTTCCAGTTAGGTAGCTAGAGAACCACTGGGTGGTATGGTATGTGGCACCCAACTTTGCAAGGCAATTGACTAATAGTTTGTGATCAACAGTATCAAAAAGCTTTGCTGAGGTCAAAAGACTTGCACCAGTTACCTTCTTAGCATCTATAGAGATCCAATCATTGGTTACTTTTGCTAGTGCAGTGATTGTGCTATGATTAGCCCAAAGCCAGATTGAGCTGGGTTAATGAGAGAGAAGGTTTCAAGTGAGATTTTAACTGAATATGGATCAGTTTTCTAGAACTTTAGAAAGGATAGGCAATATGGAGATAGGCCTATAGTTGTTCACATCGCATGGGTCACCAGATTTAAATAGAGGGAGGATATGTGCTGATTTCCAGCAGGACAGCACAGTAGCAGATATAATGGAAAGATTGAAGATTTGGAGAATTGGGGCAGTGAGATGGGCGTAGCCTGATCTTAGGAAAAAGGGTTTCAAGCCATCGTCCCCTGCACTTTTTTTGGTGTCTAAGTTAAGAAGAGAATCTTCTACTTCTTTATAAGTTAACTCACGCAGTTGGAAGGGACTGGGTGCAGGACTAAATGTAGGGGGAGGGGTATGCTGGCTCACCACAGCACCAGCATAAGGTGATGAGTCAAAAGCTAATCCAGCTGTGGCAAAGTGGGAGTTAAGTTCCTCCAGGATTAGGGACTTGTTTTCCACAATCTTGCCACTTGCAACTATCTTTGTTGGGGCAGAGGAGGCCATGAGCCATCCTTCTATAGCTTTGATAGTCTTCCATATTTTATGAGGGTTACCTTTAGCTTGTTCAAGACTGAAATATAATAGTTAGCTTTAGCATAGCGAAGTTTTTTCACACAGTTATTCCTGGCTGTTCTAAAGGCCTGCCAATCCGAAGATTCTTTGGAAAGTCTAGCTTTAACCCAGAGCTTATCTCGAGCTATAAGGACTGCCTTGAGATCCGAGGTGAACCAGGGGTTGGAATTGTTCCGTACCCTTACTTTGATGAAAGGGGCATGCTTATTTATTATTGTAGTGAGTTTGTCATTAAGGATGTAATAATTGAGGATGTCTCATTTCACATCCTGTGAACCTGTACTGGTGTTCTCAGTCTGAGTATATGAAGACCTGCTCCTCTATCTGCCTGCAATGGTGCTTCCAGGGTGAATATCTCACTGTCTGCTCCTTTCACCTGCATTTAGCCTGCAATGGTGTCCCAAGACAGAGTACCTCACGGCTGGCTCATAACGCTTGCTATTAGCCTGTGATGGTGATATATTTACTTGGGTTTGGAGAACTGATAGTGTGTTATAGAATCAGACAGCTATTGTTTCCAGTGTTGGGGGAGTTATTCCTTTTGGTAGTGATCATTCCTCACCTAAAAAACAGAATACTCTGACCAAGTCTTGAAAGACAAGCAAATCAAAGAGATTATCCCGTCACTGATGAGACAAGCATAGTGCTGTTTAATGGGAACAATGAGCAAAGCTTAAGAGAGCCATAGTGGAGGCAACAAGCCATTGCATTAGACAAGTAAGCAAAACAAAGAGAAGGAAAAAACACTATGGTTCTCAAAGGAAGTGGCCAAGAAGGTAAGGGTGAAAAGGGTGGCATTCAGGAGGTACAAGGAAGCACAGAGGGAAGAAGACAGGGAACTGTATCTGAAAAAAGCAGAGGGAGGCAGGGAAAGTGATCAGGAGTACAAAGGTGCAAACAGAAGAAAAAATAGCCCTGGCAATAACAAAAGGGGACATGAACATTTTCGGGTACTTTAGTGAAAGAAAAAAGACTAAGAGTGGGATTGTAAGAATAAAAAGGGAAGGATGGAAGTGTGCAGAGGGAATCAAGAAAAATCAGAAATTCTGAACAAGTGTTTCTGTTTAGTATTTACGGAATAAGAGAAAGGGTGGGACCAAAGTTAGGTGATGGAAGCACCACTGGGAGGGAGGGAGGTGGACACCAGTCCATTTAAGGAGGAGAGAGTCTTAAAGAAACTTGCTAATCTGAAAATGGACAAGGCAATGGGGCCAGATGGGCTACATCCCAGAGTATTAAGAGAACTCAGAGAGGTGCTGGCAGCACCACTGACAGCCCCGTTCAACAGTTCGCTAGAAACAGGTATGTTACCAAAGGACTGAAGGAGGGCAAATGTAGTCCCTCCCCTCAAAAGTGGGAGTAGAGAGGAGGCTGGCAATTACAGGCCAATCAGCCTGACCTCGGTGGTGGGGAAACTAATGAAATCACTACTAAAAGAATGTTGTGTGATACATCTCAAATCCGACAGAGTACAGGATCCAAGGCAGCATGGATTCACAGTGGGAAGATCTTGTCAAACAAATCTGATAGATTTATTTGACTAGGTGACTAGGCAGGTGCATCAGGGCAGGGCAGTGGATGTAGCCTACCCGGATTTTAGCAAGGCCTTCGACACTGTCCCACATAGGAAGATAGTAAACAAGCTGGGCAGCCTGGGAGTGAGTCACAGGCTGGTAGACTGGGTCATGAATTGGCTCAGTGATAGGACACTGAGGGTGGTGGTGAATGAATTTCAATCCAAAGAGAGGGGGTTGACCAGTGGGGTCCCTCAGGGATCGGTGCTTGGATCGGTCCTCTTTAATGTCTTTGTAAACAACATGGCAGAAGGGCTGGAAGGGAAGGTGTGTCTCTTTGCAGATGACACGAACATCTGCAACAGGGTTGACACTCCAGGAGGAGTAGAGAAAATGAGAGGGACTTAAGCAAGCTTGAGGAGTGGTCAAGGGAGTGGCAGCTAAGATTCAATGCAAAGAATGCAAGATTATGCACTTGGGGCACAGAAATGTAGAGGAGAAGTACATGATGGGGGAAGGTACTGTCAGCAACCAAACAGGAAAGTGACCTGGGAGTAATCATATCTGATGATCTAAAGTTACCAAACAATGTGAGAAGGCTGTGAGGAGACCAGGTGGAATCCTAGGGTGCATAGGGAGAAGTATCTCTAGCTGAAGGAAGGAGGTGGTGATGTCACTGTATAGAATGTGGATGAGACCTTATCTAGAGTACTGTGTAAAGTTCTGGAGGCCATATTTCCAGAAGGACATAGACAAAGCAGAAGCCGTTCAGAGAAGGGCAACAAAAATGGTGCAGGGGCTGCACCAAAAGTCATATGAGGGGAGACTGGAGGATCTCAATATGCATTCCCTGGAGGAGTGGGGGTAAAATAGAGACTTTCAAAAACCTCAAGGGTGTACTTAAGATTAAAGAGGGTAGCATCTTTCAAAAAAAAAGTTGTTCAAGAAAAATGAAGCATGATATGAAGATAGAGGGTGGTAGACTTAGGGGGTAACATGAGAAATAACTTTTTATCACTATTTTATCCTCCTTATTTGGCCGCCTGACCTGCTCCCCTACCTTGTCCTCACATCCTCTCTGGGGGACATCCAGCCACTGACCGCCTCTACTGTGGGCACCCTGACTCCTGCTGTTTTCCCCCCACAGTGGGGCCACAGGGAGCCCCCACACCCCATGGAACATGGATCCAGATGGGTGCCACATGGTGAAACTGCGGATAGCCATCAAGCTGCTCACATCAGGCACCATCCTCCTTTTTTGGCGTTTTTGTTACCCTAGGCTGAGGACACACAATGAACATCGGCGGAGGGGAGCGCGGACACACATCTGCATGCACCCCCACTCCAGACGTCTACCTACAGCACCACACCCTATGCACAACAGAGCACAGTGTCCCCCAGCCTTCTCCAGGAGGCAACCGCATGCCCACTGTAGTGAACCCCCCTCCCCATAGAAGGAGAGCGATCCAGCGGATGCTCAGTCTCTCTCCTACCCTGCCAACCTGTGCTCATTCACAAACATGGGTCACTGGCATGCCACAAAGTAAGGCATCCAGCACCTCAGCCCTCAGCTTCACCGGGCCAGCGAGAAATCATTTTTTTCATGGAAAGAGTGGCAGATACATGGAACAGCCTCCTGGCAGAGGTTGTAGGGGCAAAAATGGTAGAGGAATTCAAAAACGCATGGAACAGACATAAAGGAACTCTATCTATAGGAAAGAGATGGTAAGCCACAGATCATATATGATCTGTGGTATAGGAAACAAGTAAGGAAAATGGGCAGACTAGGTGGACCAAACAGTCCTTATCTGCTGTCAGATTCTATGTTTCTATGTTTGTGATAAGGTGACCACAGAAATTAAAGCCTCACAAAGTGGCAAATCCCTCAGAATGTCACCTTATTGTATGCATATGTGGCATGAAATAAATGAAGAGGAATATAACTACTTGATATGTGGAGTGAGCCCTTTTTGTTTGCATTTGTTCTAAATATATTAGCTTCAAATATGTTAACATGTCAATAATGAACAGAACACACCAACAAGAGTTGATTTAAATTGCATATTGTTCATGCTCCTTTAAAACTCTAATTCACTGCAAGCTAACATTTGGCACTGGTACATGTTAGTTTTCTCTTGGGCTTTTGATTTCTAAACACTGACAAATGCCAAATGGTGCTTTGATTTTCACATGCCAGTCATGTATACAGGGCCTGGTTGGCCGCTCCATTTTCAGTTATTATTTTTCTGGAGCTGGCTGTCATCTGGAAGGAGCCCCCAGCCCTGTGGGCATCCACTATCCAGTGCTGACCCATACTCCCAGGGCTTGCCCCCCACCAGCAGGGCCGGTGGGGTTCCCCAACCCCCACCAAAGACCAGATTCAGTGTGGCGAATGCAGTGGCTGGCAGGGACTGGAGCCTTCCAGGTGCCCTCCACCACTGTGCCGCTGCATCTTTTTTCCTGGTTTCTCTCCAGGAGGTGAGGTGTGTAATGACTCCCTTGGATAGGAGTATGCACGGGTCCACATGTGCTCCCTCCAAGCATCTGCTCCATCTCCTCCCCCTTCTGTAGTGTGGTGTCCTGTCCCTCAGCCTCTGCTAGGGAGCAGGCAAGCACCGACCCCTGAGGACCCCTCTCCTCAGAGAAGGAAAGCAGTCCTTCTACTCCCCTGCCAACCCTCAGTAGCCCATGCTTGTTCCCAAACACAGGTCCCCAGTGAAGCGCGAGGTAAGGCATCTGGTACCTCAGCCCTCAGTGCCACCAGACAGTCTTGGTCATTCCATTTTCAATTAGAAAAGCATCTATACCAAACCCCTCACTGCATCTGATGTAAACAGGAAGATGTAATCTCAATTCTCAGCTTTAAGAGGTAGGATTTCACTAAGATGCCAGAGAGCACAATAGAAATCACAGACATTACCGTTTTGGTCTATGCATGGTATCAAATATTTTCCTGGGCTCATTTCAATAGTAAATTAATCTCTTCCATGAACTGTAACTGTTCACCTGCATATTTAAAGGTATCTGTGCCAATGAACAAGCTATTTGGCTGAATATTCAGCTATGGGACAGCCAGTGTTGTAACGTGGGTGATTAAAAATGTTTAATAAAATCTGGTCTGATAAATGCAACACAGTGCATAAAAGATGCTAGTTCTCTTGCTATTGTAGCATCGCAGTTAGTTCACTTTATGACCACTAACTTTCCCAATTGCCCAATTGGGCAATACCAGGAAAACAGATTGCCAGTTCAACTAGCCTGAGGTAATAAATGTGTAAATCCCATCTTCAGTATTTGAAATCACCTGGCTAAGCCATTAGCACAATTTCTTGAAATAATAGGTCTGTGACTCTTCTCTTTTTATGGTTATACTTTAAATCCTGGAATTAGAATTAATTTCATGTAAAATGTGATGTACTGTAATTCCAGATTTGGACAGTTCATAGAAAATTCCTTTATAGTTCTGAGGAAGAGGATGGGGTTAGGATATACCTTTCGAGAATTATTCAGACTGCTGATAAAAGAATTACAGCAGCTGTGAGGGAGGATCTGCAGCTGCTCTAGTGCCTTCTCATCTAAGCCAATATTGCTATGTGTCAGTCCCATGCTGTCTTAGAGATCATACTGCATATATAGTGTGCAAATAAACAAGAAAAACCTATAATGAAAAGTCAGGCATACTTTCATGAAAAGTGGCAAGTCTGTGATACATAACCCTCTATGAAGCTTTATAAGATGGTGCACAACTTTCTTGACATCATGAATCCAATATCATACCTTCCAGGTATGGCAGGCTGAACATAACAAAACATAACAAGGATAATATTTTACACTTATAAAATAGGTAATGAAATTCTAGTGCTCTGATTTGCAGAAATCATTGACTGAGTGTTTGGTTATCAGAGCATGTACAGACAGTTCAGAGCTACATTATTGTTTATATTTATTACGCAAGGAGAATAAAACCCTTTGAGGTGCCTCATCATGCTGATAAACAGACTTATTGGGTGGCTGAAGGCCTTTGATGTATGCCACATGCCTCATAATGCACCTAAAGTGTCCATATATCAGATCATGCCTGGAAATCACAGTAAGTGTTATTCCTTACTTATACTGAGAGCAAACATGGAAGCATTCTTCACTAGAAGGGAGTTTCTTGTATGATCCTTTATTTCTACTGTATAAAATATTACACCACTTCTGCATACATGCACTAGAACATCACTCCAACACTGTCTAAGTGGTGCAATTCTCCAGAATGCCATGCTGAAGCTGACTGGGGCAGGGAGCATTGTGATGGTGAGGTGCTTGGATCCATGTGAGGGAGGAAGAGGGCCAGCCAGCATTTACATTTTCTTTGCTGGCCAACTATGTAGTGGAAATGTGGTTTTGGCTTGCCTGCATCCGACATTGCTGCTTAATTATACAGTTCTACCTACCACTACCAGTATTTCCTGATATTTGCACAGAAATTGTGTTTCTCTTCTACTCCTGCAATGCCACACAAAGTAGGGTGGCAGCCTCTAAGCATTGAGCCCAGTTTGGAGGGAACAGGAGTTACTGTGGCAGAATATGCAGAAAGAATCAATATCTGGCCTCCTGTCTGACTCATGCCTCTCACTGAAAATTGCACCACAGATAGGGCTCTCAAAGCCCCAGGAGCATTGGACCTAGCTCAAATCACTGCCATGATTTCAAAGATCCTTAGAAACACCTCTGAATTGAAACTAGCAACATCCCACTCAGCTCATGACCTGGCCAAACTTATTGGTCAAATTTCAATGGCAGAACAAAGAATTGTCAAGGTGGAGACAACAAGTGATATGGTCCATACACAGCTGAGAGAGTAGGACCACATCATGAGCTCCTCCTGACATGGATTACCTGGAAAACAGGGCCAAACACAGTAACATCTGCTGGGTGGGCTCTTGGAAGGCATTGAGAGCTCCAATGTGGCAGGTCATCCCACAGCTATTGAACACACCCAACTGTCATCTATAAAAATCAAATGAGCATAACTCTGTCATCTATAAAAATGGAATAAGCATACCCCTTCTTGGCCCCAAGACTGAAGCAGAGGCAGTGTTCAGCAATCCTTCCTGATGAAACTCTTCTGTTTTCCAGTCAAAGAGAAATCTCTGAGGTTTTCTAGTCAATGGTGGCATTTGCAATGGCAGTGACATATGGTGCAACTGTTCCAGGACTTCTTGGAAGAATTGCTACATTGCTGGAGGGCTTCCTCTGTGATAAAAAAGAAGTTCACATAACTCGGCCTCCATTACAACATGCAATACCTGACTCTGCTTTGGGTAATACACAATGGCTTTCACAAACCTTTAGCACACAAGAGGTGGCTGAGAAGTACATCTTGAGAAACTGGCCTGAGTATGGAGTAAAACCCCCTATGGACACTTTGCTGCTCAGAGAAGTGACTCAATCAGAGCATACTGCTACTGGTCTACCTCCCAAAATCTCCAGTCTCTGCAGAAAGCATGGATCCTAGCACACCTCAGCAGATGATGATACCAATAGTGCAGGGAGCCTCAGTGGGCTAGACCAGATCTCCATTATGCAAGGTCTCATTGCAGAAGTCACACAGCCAGCCTTCCTGGCCTCCTCCAGTCTAGGAATACCCAAATTTAGATATGACAAAGTAGCAAAAACACTGTCAAACAGGTACAAAGTTATTTCTTCATACCTGTTGTAGCCCCTGAGAGGATCTTGTCAGAGTAACCAGAAGCAAAGCTCTATCTCCTGTGGCAGCTAGAGGCACACTGAAGTGCTGCTGGCAGAAACCATCCTTGTATACTCCTGGCTACGATCCCATTAGTCCACCTCAGTGATGTTTTAGCAGACCATTAGTCCACCTCAGTGATTCAATAGCATATTTTTGCTTGCATATTTAGCATATTTTATCATAACAATTATGTTTTAAAACAGAGGCTTCATGACATTACATACATACAGTACATAACAGCACCCACACAAACCAGTAATTCCCTTTTTAAAATACCAGTTGGTGAAATATAAGATTGAACCCACAGAGATGTTTATTGTTATTATACTGGGGCAGAAGGGTGGAGTAATAAATTGCCCTCTCCGGACTCAACCTCCCACTGCAGTAATCTGCACCACCTTCAGTGGTACTATTTAAATAATAACGAAAAGACCAACCAGCCCCTAAAGAGAACAGAAACCGGGGCAGAAAAGGAAATAGATATAGACTTCAGTCCTCAGTGGGTAAGTTCAATATTGAGGAACAAATGGGCTCTTAGGAACTGGTAATGGATTTGAAAAGAAAAGCATTGGTCCATGACAGCTCAGGAGCATCTATCAAAGCAGAACAGATGATTCCAACTCAACTGCTGAAATGCTGCAATGACAGCACAGCATATAGTGTTTTTATGTTTTTCCAGTTAGCAGGGCATTCAGATTATCAGGCAAGCTTCTTGAACTACTTTCTAGGAGAATGCTTTATGTTTTAACAAACAAAACATAAGAGATGTTCCCAATGCCTCTACCATATATAGACCTATGCTGCATCTTCATGAATGCTTTCGCAGTTAATAGTTGTGTGTAAAAGCCAGAGATCATCACTGCAGAATGGGCTTCCAGCAAATACACCATTATTCCATATTTCTTTAACTGTCCTAAAACAATACAAATAGACCAGCATTGCAGAAAATTCAGAATGCTCCTTGTGGAAGAGAGAGAGTAAGCAGGAAGAAAGATAGATGAGAAAAACCCCAACGGGGCTGAAAAAGGCAAATAGAAAGATATACTGGGGCACATATCAAGGCCTTGAACCATTCTAGCAATGCATGGGGGAAGGTGTTATGCACAGTGAAAGGGGATATCTTACTTGCTTCAGTCTCCTTTACATACCTCCCTCTATTTTTGGGAAAGAACCCATAGGGTTTTCTCAGCACCCCTATTAGCATGGGGATGTCAGCTCACCCTCTAAAGAGATCCCACCCCAGTGACCCTAAACGTTCAAACCATATAGGCTAAGCACTCAGATATACTCCACCATTTTCCCTTGGGTTAGAACAAAACAAAGGTCAATGAATATAATGACATCTGTGCAGCAAACCATGACATCAACCACTAATATCTTGATATAGAATCATCCATTCCAGTAACACATTAACTTTATTGTTATATACCTGCCGTATAACTGGATAAAACAAAAATCAGCATTAACATACTGGTCTCCAGGCATGTGAATAATCTGGAAATTGTATTTCTGGAGGGCCAGGTACCAACACATCACCCTAGTGTTTTAATCCTTAATTTCTGAAGGCTGTTTCAATTGTTTTTGATCTGTAATCAGTATAAATTCTACCCCAGTTAGGTAAAACTGCAAAGTGTCAATGGCCCTCTTTACCAGTAATCATTCATTTTCAATAGTGGAATATTGCCTTTCCCAAATATACAACTTTCAGGTGAAATACAGTACTGGTTGTTCCCCAGCAGACAATTCTTGACTTAATGCTGTCCCTACGCCCTTCTCAGAGGCATCAGTTTGCACTATGAATGACCTATTGAAATCAGAACTCTTCAGAATAGGAATTGCAACAATTTGTTTTTCATTTCATTAAAGGCCTGCACACTTTCAGGAGTCCAAACTACCTTGCTTGGTTGATTCTGTTTGGTCAACTCTGAAAGAGGTACAGCAATTGTGGAAAAATCCTTAATGAAAGTGTGATAGTAACCTGCCAGATCCAGAAAGGACCATACATGTTTCTTTGTCAGTGGTACTGGACATTGGGATACTGCTTGTACTTTGAACACTATTGGTTTGACCTCCCCATTACCCAATATGAATACAAGATAGCAAGTCTTAGTCATCACCAATGCACATTTAGAGGGGTTTATAGTGGCATTCTCTGCTGCTATCTCTTGGCTGGCAGCATGTACATGGTTCAAATAACTAGGCCAATTAGTGCTATATATTACCATATCTTATGAAATTAGCAGTCTCTATGTCTATTCTGTGTTCCACACTCTTTGTGTTCCCTGGAACAGAAGTGAAAACACATTGATGCTCAGCTAAAACAGACCAACCTTCCCTGTTTTTGAGATTTGGACAGTAAGGGATTTTACAACTCTTACACATTCCCAGAGGGTTGGTCTGGTCTTTTTTTATGCCCATTCTAGACCATCCCCCTCTTTCTCTGGTAATTTGACATTGACTGTGACTGGATCAAGTCTCTCCCTCCATGTTTTTGGTAAATTAGCATGGTGCACCCTTGCTATGGACATTTGCCAGCTATGTCTATTTCATATGTCACAGGACCTGTTTTCTACACTATGGACTAAAGGTCTTACCACTTGACGAGCAATTTACTTTCATGCGATGGAAGTGGCAGTAACACCTTATCTCAAGGTTGGAAAGATTTCTGACCCACCTCATCATCATAGTAAGCTTTATGATGTTCTTGTTTCTCCAAACTAATCTGGTGGGCAATCTTTACAATTTTTTCAATTTATTTCTCAACTTTGTTAGGTATTTTATCACAGGTGTTTTATGATCTACCTCACCTTCCCAATGTTCCATAATTAGATCAAGGGGCCCTGTGGGATTACACCCATGAAACAACTTCAATTAAGGCAGCCCAGTTGAGCCTTGAGGCATCGCATGGTGCACAAACAGGAGATAAGGTAACAACAAATCCTGATTTTTTACCTTCCTCAGTTACAAATTTGTGAAACTTTTTTAATGGTTTGATTTAATATCTCTAGTAAACCATCAGTTTGAGGATGGTAAGGGGATGTGCGCATAGAATGGACCCTAAACAATCATACAGAAAGTGTAACATGTGAGAAGTAATGTTAGTGCCTTGATCTGTGAGGATTACCTTGGGAATTTCTACTGTGCTGAATATCTTAGCCTCTTCCTCAGATGCCTTCTCAGCTGTAGCAGATCTCATTGGAATGGTGTCAGGGTATTTTGTTGCGTAATCCACCACAGTCAGTACAAACTGATTGCCCCTTTTATTTTCTCTAGGGGACCCACCATATTCATGGCTATCTGTTCAAATGTGGTCTGCACTATGGGTATGGGAACAATCGGTACCTTCTCCATCCTTGTAATTCTGGCCGCTTTCTGATGTTCCTCACATATCTTGCAGAAGTTTGTCACATTCTGGTGTATTCCTGACCAGAAAAAGTGGAAGAGTAGGTGATTCAAAGTTTTTTTTTTTCTGTCCCTAAATGCCCTACCAGATGGACCGAATGTGCAATTTCTAGCAACTGGGATCTAAATTGTAGGGGAACCATCAACTACTCCTTCACTTTAAGAGTAGTGGTATTAGTGGCTTGTCAGAATAACAAATCTTTATTCACAATATGCACTGGTTTCCCCTCTGCATGACTTCCCACAAAAGCAAATGCATCTTTCAATGTTGCATTCCCCCTTTGCTCAGTCTCAACGTCTTTTGTGTCCCACTCAGACTCACTTTCAGCTAGAGAGACAGTCCCTTCCCTTCCTGCTCTTTTTTCCCATCTCTTTTCACCTCTTGGTTTTCTAATTTTACATTCAGGGTTAAAGATATATGATTGTGCAAAAAAAAAAAAAAATGTCCTCCATATTCAGTTCCTGTTCCTTTTTTCTGACATGCACTCTGGTCGTTACTACAGCAGAAACATTTCAGTATCAGTACAGGATCCTGACATGCAGAATCCCGATCATCAAAAGCCTGACACCAAAGCCCTGATGATGGAAAAATCCCAGTGTGTAGTGATTTCTGCATTCTCGTGGGATTTTTATATATACAAAAGAGGGGACATGAGCTCTTGGTCAAAAGTTTTATGTTTTTGTCAGCCATTTAAACTAATAGGTGGGGAAGGGGCACCTGCTTTCATTGCGTCATATGGGTAGCAGATGCCCCTTCCCCATCAAAGGTTATTTGGTCAGAGCCAGGACACTGCATGACAAAGAGCACATGTGACACAAATTGCAAAATCCCACAAAGATGTTACAAATGCATTAGGAACATACAGTATGCTATGGACACAGAGAGGGAAAAAAAGAAAATCACTCCAGTGTAAACAGAAGCATTACGGGAAGGAAATAATCTCAATGGTCTGGAGCCAAGGAGTTCCATCATAGAAACTGTCAGGAGGTCTAAACCTCACACTCAGGTTTGTGGCAATATTGGGAATGCAAGGAATCACAGACATGTTGCATAAGAGTTATAAACTTGTTTATTACTACCAAAAGAATAAATCACAGTTGTCCTAAGTAGTTCTTACCAATACAAACTGGGAGCCAATGCTATGCATTCCCTATACCTCAAGGTTTCTCCATGTATCTTGGGGTCTCCGAGGTATAAGACTCAGTGTCTCACATTATATACCTATGATAATTACTATGGTTATTGTAAGATAGAAACATTTCTAGTTACAGAGATGAGCCCTATTGGCTAAATTAGAGGTGGTTCCATGGTCCAAGATAACATTATACAATTTTGTAGTAGTCATCACTTTGTGAAACAAAAGAGTGCAGTTCTTACACTTCTTAAACAAATCAGTGTAGCAGTACAAATCACCAAAAGGTGGCAATGCTGACTTATATATCATACTATTACAAGCACACAGATGTCCTAACATCTCGTGAGTAAGAAATGTATAGAAAATATATGTGTATTAGCAAGCAAAGTGTATAACAATAATATGCATACATATCCTGACATCTACTCTTGTATGATAGATGCCCTTAGCCCTATATGTTAGTATGACATATGCCTAAGCACTAGATGTCTACGGTGTACCTCTGGGGTACCAAAAAGGGTGCAGGGACCATGTGTAACAAAACTATAGTAAGGAGGGATTCAGGGAGAAATTATGCTTGTAAAAAGAAGGAGGGTAGCATATGAAGGGAAGGTTAACTAATGTCAGAAGCCTGGCTAACAAAATCCCAGACCACACAGCCACTATAGCAGAGGATGGACTAGACTTAGTGGCTGTGATGGAAACCTGGATCAGAGAAAGCCATGGATGGAACATGGCCATTCCTGGATTCAACATGTACAGGAGGGACAGAAAAGGAAAAAAGCAAGGGGGGGGTAGCACTGCATATCTGGGAGGAAATCAAAACCACAGAAATTCATCGGACCCTAGGTGACACTGAGGCACTGTGGGTAACAGCTGAGACAGGGAAAGGGGTAGCCATTTGGTTAGGAGTTATCTACAGGCACCATCACAGGGGGAAGATGGGGACAAAGAAACACTGGAGATAATACATAAAATGGTATACAAGGGTGAGGCAATTATAGTAAGGGACTTTAACTTACAAGACAGTAACTGGGGTTCTCAGACAACAATGACAAGAAGAGGCAGGGAATTTGTAATGGCCCTAGAGGAGGCAGGGCTGAAGCAACTTATTAATTCACCAACCAGATGATCTGTCTTGGACTTGGTTCTGACCAACAGTGACAGGGTAGAAAGGGTTGAGACAGGGTGCCATCTTTGCAACAGTGACCATTATATGGTCAGTTTCCAAATCAATACAACTATGGATACCAGTCATTCCAAGATCAGAGTTTTGGACTTCAGAGAGGCAGACTTTCCCAAAATGAGAACCAGTCCAGTGGAGAAACTCAGGCACAGTGTGAGGAAAGGGGTGGAGGAAATGTGGGAGAACCTGAAATAATCTATCAAGGAGGTAACCAAGCAGTGTGCTAGGAGGATCAGCAAGGCAAATAAGAGAAGGAAACCCCTCTGGTTCTCCAAGGAGATTGCTACTGTAATAATGGAGAAAAGGAAGGCCTACAATGCATATACGGCATCAAACAAGGATGAACACAGGGCAACTTACATAGTTGCACAGAAGGAAGTGGAAGGAGTAATAAGAAAAGCAGAAGCTCACACTGAGCCAAGGATAGCACAGGGTGTTAGATGGGGAGACAAAATATTGTTTTAGGTACATAAGAGAAAGGAGAATTACTAAAGGAGGAATACTAAGGCTAGCAGTTTTGGAAGGGGGACTAGTAGAGAAGGACAGTGAGAAGGCAGAACTCCTAAATAAATATTTATGTTCCATGTTCACTAGGGAGAATGCAGGGGACAGCCACAACATGCAAAGCAGTTGCACCCAGTGACCAGGGGTAGACTCAAGCCCCTTAACAGATGGACAAGTCTTGGAAGCCCTAAATAAATTAAAGATGGACAAGGCCATGGGGGGATTCACCCAAAAGTTCTCAAGGAACCGGGGAGTGTGATAGGTGCGCCCCTGGCAGAGCTCTTCTCTAAATCACTGGAAAGTGGGGCAGTGCCTGAAGACTGTAAGAGCGCAACAGTGATCCCACTTCACAAATCAGGGAGCAGGGAGGAGGCTGGAAATTACTGGCCAGTGAGCTTCACATCAGTGGTAGGATAACTGATGGAGACACTGCTCAAGCAAAGAATGGTAGCACATCTGGAATCCAGTGTGCAACAGGACCAAAAAAAGAAAGGTTTCACAGTTGGAAGACCACGCCAGACAAACCTGTTTGACTTTTCTGACTGGGTAACAAAGGCAGTGGACCAAGGAGGGAGTGGTGGATGTGGTCTATCTGGACTTTAATAAAGCCATTGACTCGGTTGCACACAGAAGGCTAGTAAAGAAGCTGGACCACACTGACATGGGTAAGGAAGTGGTGGGTTGGGTGAGCAACTGGCTAAAGAGAAGAACACAGTGGGTAGAGGTAAATGGAGTAGTATCAATGGGGAGGGAAGTGACTAGTGCAGTGCCTCAGGGGTCGGTGCAGAGGCCCCTACTCTTTAATGTGTTTATTGCCAACATCAGTAATGAATTGGAAAGGAAGGTGTGTCTGTTTGCAAATGACACCAAGATCTGCAACAGAGTGGACACCCCAGAAGAAGTCAAGAGCATGGAATCTAACCTGAGGAAACTTGATGAATGGTCACATGCCTGGCAATTGAACTTCAACACCACAAAGTGCAAGGTTATGCACTTAGGCAAAGGAAACCCCAAGGTGGGATACTACCTGGGAGGGGAGCAGCTGGTATACACCAACCAGGAGAGAGATCTAGAAGTCATTATATCAAATGACTTAAAGATGGGGAAGCAGTGTGAAAAGGTGGCACTAAAGGCCAGTGGTATGCAGGGCTGCATAGAGAGGGGAATCATGAGTCGTTGAAGGGAGGTGGTGCTGCCATTTTACAGGGCATATGTGTGCTCCATCCTGCAGTATGGCATACAGTTCTGGAGGCTGCACCTCAGGAAAAGCATCAATAGGATTGAGACAGTACAGAGGAGAGCCACAATAATTATTCAGGGTCTGCATCAAATGGCATATGAGGATAGGTTGAAGGAGCTCAACATGTACTCCATGAAGCAGGGGAGGAAGAGTGGGGACATGATTGAGTCATGCAAGTATATCAAGGATATAAATAAGGTAGGGGTACAAGAGATCCATCAGGAGAAAGAAAACTTCAAAACTAGGGGACACAATATGATGCTCAAGAGTGGGTGATTCAGGAGCAATGTTTGGAAGTTCTTCTTCAGTGAGAGGGTGGTTGACCCATGGAATTGACTGCCCCAGGAAGTGGTGGAGGCCAAAGTGGTAAATGGGTTCAAAAACACCTGGGAGAGGCACAAATGTATCATTTCACAGAAAGGATAGGTGGTGGGGTAGTTACCTATATCGGGCAGACTAGATGGATCTTCAGGTCCCGTTCTGCCATCAATTTCTATGTTTCTATATATATGATGGAGGGTGCATGGGGCAAAGACCCCCATGAACACTTCTTCCAAATTTCACTTCTCTTATCTGCATTCGTTGGGATTCCAGCTGTCAGGCTTTTGGCGTTGGGCTTTCGAGGGTCAGGATTCTGTACAACACTATTTACATGACAACAGAAAGGCCAGCCAGCCCCTAAGGAGAACAGAAGCAGGAGCTGAAAGGGAAATGGATACAGACCCCCATCCCTCAGTAGGTAATTTCAGTATTGAAGAACTAATGGGCTATTAGGAATCAGTAATAGGTTTTAAAAAAAAAATGTCTTTGATCTTTTATGGTGTAGAAGCATCTGTCAAAGCAGAACAGCTGATTCCAACTTAGCTGCTGACAACACTTAGTGTTTTTACATTTTTGCAGTTTGCAGGACTTCCACATTATCATGCAGTCTTCTCAAACTCCCTTATAGCAGAGTGCTTTATATTTTATATTGTATCAAACAAAACATAAAAAAACATTCCCAACAGCTCTACTACATACAGAGGCACCCTGCATCTTCATGAATGCATGTGTATCTAATAGCAGTCTGCAAACAATGGAAAACAGCACTGCAGAATGGGTTTCCAGCAAATATACCATTCTTCCATATTTCTTTAACTGCCCCCCAAAAAAACAAACAGAGCAGCACTATAGAAAATTCAGAATGCACCCTGTGTGTGAGAGAGAGAGACAGAGAGATAGAGAGAGAGAGACAGACAGAGAGAGAGAGAGAGAAGTAAGAGAGGAAAAAAATGAAGGGAAGAAAAAAAATAGAACATATGCTGGAACATATACAAACTCCTAGCACCATTCAAGCAATGCATGGGGAGGTCTTATTATATAGTGAAGGTAGATATCTTACATGCTTCACTCTCTCTCTTAGATTGTACAGAAGACTGTTATACCAGTCTGTTAGCAGATGACCTCTTGGTTTTCCTGGAGAATGTTTCCTCCAAATTTTAGCACCCAAGGGCTTTGTTATTGCAGTTTTCAGCACTCTTAGGAATCAGAGTTGACACTAGTAAAACTGAAGTACTCTCCTTGACACCCTCATGCTCCAGTTGCCCCTTTGTTGCTGCCATACTCAGGTGGTCTCCACAGTCACTAAAGTGTATGGGGATCCATATAATGCCAGACATTATCAAGATGTGCCATGCAGACATTCCCCCTGCAAAAGTTATGGGATGAGTGTAAATGGTGGAAGGCGCTCTGCCTTTCCATAGCCAGCAGAAGTTCTGCATTCAGCATGATCATGGCTCCCAAGGTTTTCCACTGCCTATCACACCACCCACTTAGTGTCCCTATAACATGGTTTCAGAAACTGGACTCACTCATCTGGGCTTTTCTTTGGGAAGGGAAGCCCTCATGCCATAGCAGAGACAAGCTGTGGGCCAACTGGAGAAAGGGTTGCTGAACCCTCCCATTGTTTGCCAGCTGCCACCTTGCATTTCTAGGTGCTCAGATCTGTAGGTGGTTCATTAAACACAGAGGTTCACCCTGATATACTATAACATTCCTCTATAGTTGAAAATGGAATTAGCATTATGTGGGAAGATTTCACCAGCAGTATACCTCTTTTCCCCCTTCCTTACCCACCCATATTTAGCATACTAATGTGGCTTCAATACAGTCTTGGGGCAGGTTATCTAAACAGTTAAAAACATCACTATCTCCAGTAGACTGGTCACCCTGATGGGATAATCTGGCCCTTAGTATTTATTATAAGCCTATCAGCTGGTCCACCTAGAAACATCAGGGTATCCTTCTCATTCATGATTTGATGCTCCCAGGTTGTACTACACTGGATTTGTGAGGCTCCAATATCAGTATTCCCTCACTGGATGTGATTTTTTGAAGCACCTACAGATCAGAAGTTTGGTTTCTCCATTCCTTATGGGAACCTCAAATTGAGAGCCTGCTTCCCCTCCGGTACACTTACACACTGGTGTTCAGCACAGCAGGGTAAGACAGGGATAATACATACCTTGATATGAGATGTACTTCCCTTCCAGACCCAGGGCACACATAAACACGGGGAAAAAATCATTAATGTTCTTCTCTTGACACTGGCCTGTGGCGCATGTTGATTGCTACCACATAGGGTATTCCAAGACACCAGAACTTTGCTACTACAGAACAAAACTCTACATCAGTGTTACAGAACTCTGGTCAAACTTTACTTCATAGGAATATTGCCCAATGACAACAGCTGGAGATGTAACTCTCTAGGAAGGATGCAGGTGGGATGATGCACCATATTTTGTGGGCCTGCATCAAAGTGACTAGCTTCTGAGGAGATAAAGAGAGGAAATGCAAGAATGCTGAGGTATCTAATTACCACCTCTCCCCTCAGTGTCTCTTATTTGGGCTCATCGACACTCCACTCACATCCAGGAGTTCATCTGCTCTCTGTCATGCACACAGAAGTCAAGCATCTGCTCCTCCACAAATGGAGGATGGTAGCTGTCTTCTCCATGCAGGAATGGTTGATAGTTACCATTCAGGAAGCCATTCTAGGGAGTAAGGCACATATGGCAAAGGGCACTCTCCCAGACTTTAATACAATTTGGAAAGCCTACCATTTCTCACTGTTATGCACCACAGAGCCTAGGTGCCCACTGAGGGAAGATGTAGCTACTGTACATTCTGCCCACTTGAGACTGATGAGCTCCATTAGCGTATACTCTGCCCTCTGTCCTCTCCGATCCACTTTGGCCTCCTGTTCACCACCCATCCTTTAACTGTTTGAGGACCCTACCATATGGTGTTATCTGTGTTGCCCACACCACAGGCCTCCAGTACCCCCTCTCCACAGAAATGGCTATATAGGTAACATTCAATCGTATTCCTATGAGTGTGCAGAGTGACCTTTTCTTCCATTCTCAAGATAAGTGGAGGTGAATACTGTATTATACATAGATTACAAGTGTTTTTTTGTTTGTTAGTTTGGGGTTTTGTACCTCCACATGGGAAGACATGCATATAAGATGAAATTATTTTAATTCCAAATGTTCTTCTACAGTTTCCTAGTTTTTAGGCAGATGTGATACTGATCCTGTTCAACAGAGTATGACTAACTGATAATTGCTTTGCATACTGAAATGCTATGGTTGTTGTATTGAGGGTTATCAGAACTCATTGAGGTTCTGGGTTCTGATCTGATCAGGAACATTTCAAATAGTTCTAGGGTGCTAATCTTCTTTAGAATTCAAACTCTTCTGTGTGTAAGACCTGAGAGAAAGAACAAAGGGAGACAGAGAGATTCTAAGAGGAGAAAAAAACCTAAAGAAAAAGACCTCTCATCACAGCAGTAATAATCTTTTCCTACACATGCAGAAAAGAAAGAGAAACTATTCAAAACTCAAACATCAAAAGTCACAAATGATGTGTTGATGCTGCTGCATTTGCATGTGTATGAGCAGCATGTGACAGGGTTGGTTGAACCCTGTCCATATGTGATGTGATGTGTAGAGAGAGTTTGAAGCAAGGGTTCTGCCTACTATCCATCTTTTCTACTGGACTGCACAGTCAGCTCTTACTTTACTTGCTGATCTTTCCTTTTTCCCATTTTGCTGTCCCTACCTTGCTTAGATATAGTTATAAAAATATGTATGAAACGGGCTCCCTGATTTGTAAACTAGATATAGTTATTACTGTTGAAATGATTACAGAAAACAGCTCTTTGAGTTTATTAGCAAAGTGTAACAGAGAGTTTGGGTTCAGAACCGGGATTCAAATGGATGGAAGCTTAGGTTGGGGGTAGTCTCTAGACCATCCTCTCAAATGGGGGACATTGATAGGGAGCTAGCAGAACAGATAAGGAAGGTCTCTGGGAAGGGTAACACTGCTATTGTGGGGGACTTCAATCTGCATGGGGTTGATTGGAATACCCCATCCACCTCAATCGCCAGGGAACAGATCATCCTGGAGGCATTCCCTGACAGATTCCTGGTCCAGATGGTTAGGAAGCCTACCAGGGAAAGTAACATTCTGAACCTCATGCTGACTAATGGAAGCTTGTCAGGGAACTGGAGGTGGAGGACCCATCGTGGGAGGGAGTAACCACCTCACAGTGTGATTCGTACTTAGAATTGGTAAGCAGGTGGCCAAGACTAGGACAAAGGTGTTGGACTTCAGGTGTGCTGACTTTAGCATGATGAGGGACAGGTGGGGGAACACCTAGCCAGTATCTGCCCACACATAGATACTATCCAGAAATGGCAAATTATCAAACTCAGGCTGGCAGGGGCCACTAGCGCTTGTATAAAGATCCAAACCAAAAAGGCCAGGTCAAAGAGCCAAGCTGATTTAACAGGGAGGTGTCAGAAAGGGTGAGGAAAAAAAGGGTAGCCTTCAGGAAATTTCTGAGGTCCAAGAGGTTGGTGGGCAGAGGACAATGAGGAGTACATGAAGAAATCATGAGAGGTAAGCTGGGCGATCAGGGCAGCCAAGGCTTCAAGGGAGCTTATGCTGGCACAAGGTATCAGACAGGGGAAAAGGATTTCTTCAAGTACATAAGGGAGAGAAGGAACTGCAAAGATCAAATTGCAAGAATCAGGAAAGGGACAGGGTGAGTGAAAAAAGGGGCAGAACAGGCAGAAGCACTTAATGAATACTTCTACTCTGTGTTTACGAGGGAAAGGCATGGGACAATACCACAGGGAACAGGGTCAGTGGGCACAGGGGGAGCAGAGTTAACAGATGGGGGTATTCCAGTGGGCAGAGTGCTAGAAGGCCTAAGGGCCCTGCAGCAAGATAAGGCATCCAGACCAGATGGCATACACCCTAGAGTTCTGAAGGAGTCTGCAGACGTACTGGCAGAACCACTTGCAGACCTGTTAAATACCTCTCTGGGAACAGGATGTGTGCTCCAGGACTGGAGGATGGCATGTGTTGTGCCACTAGACGAGAGTGGACCCAGGGATGAACCAAGCAACTATAGGCCAGTTAGTCTTACATCCATTGTGGGGAAGCTGAAGGAGACTATACATAAGGAAAGGTTGGTAACCTTTCTGGAAGTGAATGGTCTCCTGGACAATAGGCAACATGAGTTTGTCTCTGGCAGATCCTATCAGACCAGCCTGGTTAACTTTTACGACTGGGTGACTAGAGCACCTGACAGGGGCCAAGCAATGAATGTCCTATATCTGGATTTCAGCATGGATTTCAGTTTAGTGCCACATGGGAGGTGACAAACAAGTTGAGATATACATGATAATAATAATAAGTTTATTTGTATAGCGTCTTTCAGCATACCAAGGCGCTGAACATATTAAAACCACAGTATCATATATAAATCAATAATACATATAAATAAAATCATATCATGTTAACAACGATTATTAAAATCAATTAATAAATACAAATAAAAAATCTCAACAGAATAAATTTACTTAAGCATCCAAGAAGGATTAAGCATCCAAAAAGGCCATTTGCCACAAATAGGTTTCCAAGTTCTTCTTGAATTCCTCCATGGAGGTGCAGTCCCGTAACCAGCATGGTAGAGAATTCCAGAGAGTGGGGGCAGCATGAGAAAAAGCTCTACTGCCAGAAGATTTTAAACTCACTCTCAGAATCTCTAGCAACCCCTCATTGGCCGAGCGAGCCGGGGAAAAATGGTGGTTTGGTTAAATATCAGCGAGCCGGGGAAAAATGGTGGTTTGGTTAAGGAACTGGCTGAAATCAAGAAAACAGAGTTTAATAGTAGGAGGGGAACTCTTAACTCCTAGAGCTGTTACCAGCGGAGTACCACAAGGCACGGTACTGGGTCCAGTGTTGTTTGGCATTTTTATCACTGATATCTCACATGGGATAAAGAATAAAATCAGCCTTTTTGTGGATGACACGAAAATCGGAGCAGTTTTGGAAAATGTAGAGGGATGGCAAGCGCTGCAGGGTGATCTGACTAAATTTAAGCAGTGGTCAGACACATAGCAGCTGGGGTTCAACACAAAGAAGTGCAAAGTAATGCACTTGGGAGAAAGGAACCCAGAGAATTGTTATTGGTTGGGGAAGGGGGTTCAGTTGTCTACTACAGAGGATCTTTGAGTGCCAATAACAGGGCAAATGAACCACTCAGCACAGTGCAGGAAAGCAGTGGCTAAAGCTAATAGGATGTGGGGATGTATTGCCAAAGGCATCACCTCCAGGAGAGGGGAGGTCATGCTGCCGCTGTACAGGTAATTGGCGAGGCCACACCTGGAATACTGTATGCAGTTCTGGCGCCCCTACTTAAAGAAAGATGTCAAATTGCTAGAGGGGGTCCAGTGTAGGGCAACTAGAATGATCCTTGAATTGGAGGAAAACCCTATGAGGAGAGACTTAGGGAGCTCTTCATGTACTCTCTGGAGGAATAGTGTGATGGGGGACATGATAGAAACCTGCAAATATATGAAAAGCTTAAATAAGACTGGTATAGAGGGTATGTTTAGACTGAAAGAAGGTAGAGACACAAGGGGGCACAGTCTGAAATTGAAGGGGGGATAGATTCAGGAGAGAGAGATAAGAAGGCATTACTTTACGGAAAGAGTGGTAACAGGTGAAATGCACTGCCAGAGGAGGTGATATCCTTGAAGTCAGTGGGCAGTTTCAAGAGGGGATGCGACAAGGTCAGAGAGAGGGTCACTGGGAGGGTGCTGGGGAAAGGGATATCAGCTAGCAAGGGTCTGAATTCAGATTTGCAGGTGAGAGAGGGAGGGCAGCTACAGTGTAATGGACTGCTGACTACACACTCGAGCAGACATGAAAGACCATATGGCCTGTTTCTGCTGGCATCTTTTATATGTTTCTATGTTCACAGAGTGTGACTTTTTGTTGTCAGACTGGTGGAATCTGTCAGCCAAATAGGCTAGCTTGTATCTGGGTCTCAATGCCGTGGAAGCTATGATCTGACAAGGTTCTGAAACTCTGGGTCACAGTGCTCTTGATGCTATCATCTGACAAGGTTCTGAAGCTCTGGATCACAATCTCTGGTGGAAGTTAGAATCTGACAAGGTTCCAAAGTTTTGTGTGAAAAGAAAAAAAGCAAGTGTATTCTGGGGGATTTGGGATTTGGAGACAGAGGCAACAGAGATCTGGTTGATTGTAAACTTCAGTTCTGAACTCAGAAGCTGGACTTTGTTTTTTCCAGACTACCTATGCTGAAAATGAGTGAGTAGATTTCTTTTTGTTTTTATTGTCTTGTTACTTATAATAATAAATCACTACTTGTGGATTTGTATAATTTTTCCAGGTCTGCTTATGCTTCCTGACCCAAGCCTCAGTTACAGTATGCCTTTTGTCTAATAGGCAAGCATAACCTGTCCTTATTACATGCTCGACAGCTTTTGCATGGCCAGGTAGCTTAGTAAAAGTGCTATGAAATGACTTTACCAGGTTACGGGTTTCTGCAGTTTGCTCTGTGGTTAAGGAACATTTATTTTTACTGCATCAGAAGTTACAGTTTGTTCTAGCCTACCATAAGGTATGTCAATATCTTCCATTCTAGTTTTATAGAACTATATATATAAGCAAGGTAGAGACAGCAAAAAGAGGGAAAAAGGAAAGCACAAGTGACATAAGAGCTGACTGTGCAGTCCAACAGAAAAGACAGAGATAGGCAGAATCCTTGCTTCAAACTCTCACTACACATCACATGTGGGACAGGTTCCAAACAACCCAGTCACACAGCACATTCATATATGTGTGTCTCACTTAAACATTTTTGAATGTAATTCCCAATACAAAGTTTGTTTCCTAGACGAACATCTTCAGTTTTTGATATGTCTGAAAAAAAGCATTTTATGAGGTGTTTGGAACCCATACTACATAGAAACCCCAGTTCTAGAAGAGTTCTAATCTTTTTAGAACTAGTAGTAGATTTTTTTTTTATTTTCATTCAAGAACATTTGGAGATATACCATTAGGGTAACAATGCCCTATATACAAGGATGTCCTGAAATTACAAATTAAGATTAGTTACAACAAAAATCCATAATACAATATAAAGTAATGCAATGCAAATCTGTACAAACATAAGTACATAAAACAATCAACAAATACAAACTTATTCTGACAACCCTAGTTGTCTTACTGTATGGTTGTCTGTTGGAAAATTCGCAATTAAATATATTAAGTGCAGAAAAAGAAATTCTGGTGTAGCACTGAATGTGAAGGCAGCTGCTTACCCACCCTCATGTCTGAAAGAAGAGTGCAGAAATGGTGGCTCCATAATGTGGGTGGGGGCAGTGCTATCCATGGTGGGAGGATTCAAACTCAGATTTCCCATAACTCTCATGCTGTAAATGTAGTACTCAGGACAACAGGGTTCTGATATTGGAAAATGTACAGAAAGAGAGTGCAAAGGTTTGCAATCCACTTGCCTTTGTCCATTACCCCTAGGACACAATATTCAGTGGGCTAGTGCACCAGCACAATCCAACTGAATATTAGGCCATGTCAGGGCAGTGCAAAGCTGAGTAGTGCTTCCCCAACATGGATTTGGACTGTATGCAGCCAATACTGATGTGCACAGTACTAGTTTTCCCCTAGACCTGTTAGATCCAGGAGTTCCCAGTGCAATATTCAGTCAAAAGCATGCAATAAGCCCAATGGGCATGTAAAATGCAAAGGGGCCATATGCATGCCAATTACTGGTCCATTTGTATGACAAATGGTGGCAGGTTAGCACCTTTGTGACCATTCTCCCCATTCCGATCACCAGTCCTATTTTAAAGTAATTATCCCCTGGTGTCCAGTGGCACCCCCCACCCTCCAGTACCTGTCCTCATCCAGTAAATCCCATACCCTGTTGTCTAATGGCACCCTTATCCTCCAATCCCGATTCCCATTAAGGTATACTCATTCACTGGTGTCCAGTGGTACCCTCCCACCCTGCAATCCCCATCCATGTTAAGTTATAATCATTCCCTGATGTCCAGTCATACCCCCTCCCTCCAATCCCTGACCTCATATTACAGCAAATAGTCCTTGGTGTATAGTGGCAACCCCAATATCTGATCACTATCCCAGTACAACTGTAAGTGGTCCCTGGCATCTAGTGGGCCCACAACACCACTAGCACTAACTAAATTACACAGCCACCTTATTGTGTCTGCTGGTGCCTCAGATTCAATATGGCACCGGCACAATTCTCCACACACCACCTCAGCCAGCTACCACATGGACTGACAGGAAGCATGCATCCTTTGTACTATAAAGAGAGTATGTGTATTGTCTAAAAGTATGCAAGTTTCTTTTATAGTACAGATGAGGCAAGCTCCCTTTCAGTCAACATGGTAGTCAACCAAGGAAGTGCGATGAGGGCCGTGCCAGTTGCTGTACTGGATCTGTGGCACTGGCAAACATGGTGAGAGGTGGCTGGGTGGTTTGGTCCGTGCCAGTAATGAGGGGGACCTGCTAGATGCCAGGGACTGCCTATAATTATATAGACATGGGGATCGGTGGGTGGGGGTGCCACTAGATGCAGGGAATAGTATGTTGTTGCAGGGATGGTGAAGAGAGGTTTGGAGTGCCAACAGACACCAGGGAATATTATTTATATATTTATTTATTTATTATTTATTTGCTTTTGTTAACCAGGTAAGCACACTAAACAGTCAAGTGCCTATTTTCAGGTGCGACCCGGAAGGATTAAAATGGTACATACATGAGCATCAGACAGACAGGGTACATACAATAGCATCAGACACATTGGTTACATCAAGAGGTAGATAGCAGCATAGTACAGGCATGGGGAGATTAACGCTGTACAATACATCAGACATCAAGCAAGTCAAGTACATACAAGAGCATCAGGCACATAGATTTCATCAAGAGGTAGAGAACCGCGTAGTACAGGCATGGACGACATATGTCTATACGTAGGGTCAGCCATACCCTCAGGTGGGTATGAGTAGCAAGTCACATGAGATGTGCAACAGATTGAGAGGGAGGGCAGGGTAGACATAAAATGTAGTTTTACAGGCATACTTTACAGGGACAGGTAGGGCAAGGAAGGACCCCAGACGCATTGGTAAGTCAGATGGCAATGAACTTGCCGGGTGGATGAAGTGCTTGCAGTAGCTGGGAACTCATCATCCAGCAGTCAAAACCAGGTTTTAGTGGCTCAGGTGCTATAATACAGTGCCAAGGACTGGAGGGAAGATGGTGCCTCTGGTCACCAGGAAATTGTTCTACAGTATGAGGCTGGGGATCAGAAGGCAGGGGTAACACTGGGCACCAGGAAATGAGTATAACCTAACAGGGACAGGAATTGGAGGGCAGAGGGCATCACTGGACACCAGGGAATGAGTATAACTCAATGGCGATGGGGTTCTGAGGGTGGAGGGTGCCACCAGATCAGAGAGCAGGTGTGCTTCCTCAATCACCAACTCGGTAGTTTACTGCAGTGGCTCTGCTGGCTGCTAGGGTTGCCTGAAGTAAGTCAAGCTTTTTTTCTTAGTGGTAATTGCAATGCACAAAGTGGCCTCTGCTATTCATTTTGTGCAGCACTACCACACTGAGTATTGCACTGTGCCCATATTCCTGTACCCTCCCTTTGTGTACTAATCCTTGCACGTGTGCTATCTCCTTTAGCAGGCACTCCTGCCCTACATGGGTGCAAACCCCAGGCAAACCAAACCATTCTCAATTACTTTGCCATTGGGCAAACTTTTGAATAGCTAACCCCAAGTTGGTTAACATATTGAGACAAGAATTAAATTCCTGCAGTAAGTTGCCAATAGTTACACCACATAGAATTCCTTACACAGACTATTTACTCTTCTAACACATACATAGACTTACAGGGTGGTTGGGGTGTTTGGTCTTGTGTGGCCTTGTTGTGGATGCTGTAATTCTTACATGCCATAAAGAATGATCAGAACATGCTGATCCAATCACCATAACAAATCAATATGGCTCACTATATTTATTGATTGCTTTTTAAGTAGAGGTTTAATTTAGTTGGGAAGGATATACTGCAACATTATGGCTCCTTCTATGATTTGCAAGTGGGGAATTCAGCTGAAAAAGTTCCTATTAGAGATGTCTGAACAGACATTTGCATAGTCAGCTAATGAGGTTGACAGCCTGTGTTTGCATATTGTTTCTATTTCAGTGTTTGCAATAGGTCTCTCTACCTCAGAGAAAAGATCAACTGTTTCAGCAAGATACTCAAAAAGGGCAGGTACAAACTGGGTGCAATTCTCAAAGGTCCCAGCATTTTGTAAGGGACTTGTGCCATAAAGAATAGTGCAAAGTGTCCCTTGTGCTGTACCAAAAGATGCACTGGGAGCGAGTCTCAGTGGCAGCCTGCATCAACCACAGGTTGCCTGCCCAAAACATGGTTTGCCTGTGTGCCCAAAAATGAGCTGCAGCATGGTGCTAGGGGACTTGTGGCAGATACAGGCTGCCTTTCCCCAAATACAAGATTCCCAGAAATCTCCCAGAGGGAGAAATTCTTAATACCTTTATACCAGCCACTGGCATAGCCCACCACTCACTAACATAGCCAGCAACCGACTGAGCTCTCAAAGAATATACATAGTGTGCACTCAGCAAATGACAGCTCACTGAGCATGGACTATATACAGTACAGACTCTTTGAGAGCTCAGTCAGCTGCTGGCCATGGTGGTGAGAGGTGGACTGTTTCAGTGACTGGCTCAGTTAACAGATAGAGGAGAGTGGGGTGGTACTGCACTGCTGGGTGGGGGTTCCACTTGACCACTAGGTATTTTGGTATGTCACATAATGGGGTAATGGGGATGGAAAATAATTGAATGTAAGATCGGGCCTTGAGGGGGCACTAGACTGCCAGGGAAGGGGGGCATCATTAATGTTAATATGATGGGAGATCGGGGAGATGGACCACTAGACAACTGAGAGGGTTAACTTATTATTTCTGGGAACATCAGGGATTGGGAAGGGGGGCTACTAGCCACCAGGGACTAGCTAGAATGGTGAACACCCATGCAACAGATTGCAGCACACCCTCAAGATGCATTGTCTCTTTAAAGCACTGCCAGGGTTGCAGCAAGCCAAGGCACTTTGCCAAGAGGACCCTGCCCAATAGAGGATTGGGTGCAGGGCTTCTGGCACACCAGGCTTTGATGCAAGTTGCCTTTGGCAGCCGCTTATGTCAAGCTAAAGACTGCATTGGAATCTAGCCTCAATGTATGACACTTCAAGATTCATCTATGCCTGCTCCTTTCAGTATGCCTGAGCTGTAGTCACCAGACACACTGGACGATGCCATTTTCAAAGGCTTCATCAATTTGTCATAGTTTGATGCAATTCATGGTACTTTGTAACTAGTAGCAGCAGCATCTTTTTAGTATGTATTTGCATAGAAAACCAGAATATTTTTTTTTTTCTCATCTGATTGAAGAAGTAATTTGCATTCCAGTTAAGATAATTTAGTTTTGCAGAACTGTGTTTGGACTCTGGTATCAAAAAGCATATGCAAATGATGTTTTTAATTTATTTATTAATTAGCTTTATTATCAAGAATAGGCTGCAAATGTATAAGAAGAATGTTATGATTACTGAAGGAAAATGAAGAATTCATATAATGCAATTAGACTACTCTGAAAATACTTTACCATGCAAATTTTTGCCATTACTGTACTATTTAGTTTTCATGTATACGGTGTAACCAAAAATTAGGAAACATCAAAAAGGCATATTTTTTTTAATTTGTTTCAAAATAAAATTTATTAGATGTTTGTTTAGAGGCATTGCAATGTTACATCAAAATACTACTGACTACACTTATTTAACATATACAATGATGTAGTGCTTTACAACAATGCAAATTTAGAGGCCAGTATCTCCATGCAAGTAGAGTCTAGAAGCTTATTCAATATACTATTAGAATGATGAAGGTATGTATTTTAAACACTTTGTAGAATGAGGTGCAAAAGATAGTTGTTTCTAAAGTGTTGTTGTCACTATCAATATAAAGATAATACATTTATAAAAATATTGATGTAGCAAGACATAAACATTCCATTAACATACTAACATACTAAAATGCCAGCAGAATAGGCCTAACGGTCTTTTGTGTCTGCTCGTTTGGTCAGCCCCCACCCTGGGTGCTGATCTTGCTGTCCCCCTCGCCTTCTCTGGCTTCTCCCTTCCCAGTTCCGGATATTCTTGCTGCATTGGATTTTGCTTCCAGAACCCTTCCCTGTACCTGTCCCACCCTCTTGAACCCTCCACTGTCTCTGCCTCCACCAGCCCCTAGGCAGTGCATTCCATGGCTCCACCACCCTCTCCAGTGAAGTAGCACCTCCTCCTTTCTCCCTGAATCTTCCCCTCCAGCTTCCACCCATGCCCTCTAGTGGCCCCCTCCTTCCTTCGAAGCACCCTGACTGTTCCTCCCTATTTACCCTCTTCATGTACCTGAAGCCTCTATCATATCCCTTGGTCCTTCTCTCTTCCAATGTGTACATATTTAGCTCTTGAGCCTCTCCTCATAGGTCCTGTCCCCAAGCCCCAAATCATTTTGGTTGCCTCCTCTCTGGACCCTCTCAGGAGGTTAATGTCCCTCTTTAAGTGTGGCCTCCAAAACTGCACACAGTACTCAAGGTGCGGCCTCACCAAGCAGTTGTACAGAGGGAGTATCACTTCCCTCCTTCTGGAGGTGATCCCCCTAGCGATGCATCCCAGCATCCTGTTGGTCTTGGCTGCTGCCCTCCTACAAGTCTCAGAGTTGTTCATTTTGACATCCACCACCACCCTCAGGCCCCTCTCAGCCATCGAGACTTGTAGCATTCCCCCCCAGGGTGTACACTTGGCCTGGGTTTCTGGCCCCCAGGTGGAGTACCTTGCATTTCCCTGCAATGAACCTCAGCTTCCACTTTCTAGACCATCTTTCCAGAGCCTCCAGGTCCCCATGTAGGGCCACCCTCCCCACCTCCCCATCCACCACCGCCCCCAGTTTCGAGTCATCTGCAAAGAGACTCATCTCACTCCTGATTCCTGTCCTTATGTCAGAGACATAGGCGTTGAAAGAAGGGGCCCAAGGACTGATCCCTGTGGGACCCACTAATGACCCTCCCTTGGGGATGAGACTATCTCGCTAACCACGACCCTCTGGGTCCAGTCCTGAGCCAATTGCCTATCCACCTGATCATCTGGTTCCCCACCCCCATTTCTCCCAGCTTATCCAACAGGCCTATGTGAGGAACAGAGTCAAATGCCTTGCTGAAGTCTAGAAAGAGGACGTCCACTGGTCTACCCAGGTCCAAGGCACTAGTCACCCAGTCATAGAACTCCACCAGGTTTGTCTGACACGATTTCACCAGGATGAATCCATGCTGTCTATCGTCCAGGCACCCTGACTTATCCAGGTACCCCCCTAGCCTCTCCTTGACAATGCCCTCCATCACCTTGACCACCACCGATGTCAGGCTGACATGCCATATTGCTCTGACTAAAGATGTTACAAAGTTTTACTTCACTAGTGAAGTTCTGGTAAAGTTGTGAAATTCACCTTCATGAATAACTTCACAAATTGCCCACTTTACCACTTAGCATTGAGTTTTCCAGAGGAAATGTAACATTTTCAGGTGAAATCAGGCTAAGTTAAGGCAAAGTTGCAACTTCAACAATGAACTTAATAATTTTTCTTGAAAACTGCCACTTTACCTGCCAAAAACTTTACACAGTCAGCACTTTGTGAATTTGGCAAATTTTGCTTATTATATTGTGGGGCAAAGTTTGCCAACTTCACACATCTCTAGCTCTGATGGCAAGCTGCAATTAAAAATAGGTTCCTATCCCTAAAGATTTAAAAGTTTAATCATTTTAAAGATAATTTACCTGAATAGGTCTCCCCTTGGAATTCTTGGGGCATGAAACTGTTTTCAAACTGAAGCCATGGAGTTGATATTTATTTATTTATTTGAATCTAGGAATACAGGTACCTTTTTTGCCAAGGCTCTTTTACAAAGGTCCCACATCAGTTGAGGTACAATGCAAACAAGACATTGGGGTTACAGGCAGTTACATATGGTTTTATACATTCAATACAGTGGCAAAAATGTCAGAAGGAGGTCTAGTAACAGGGCTGACATGGTATGGAGGAAAGACACCCTAGTGGGTTGTGGCCATAGGCACTTGTCAAATATCAATTAAAGTGTTACAGGGGGGGTAGGCAAGGAGGGTGGGAGAAGGGGAGGATGAATGGGTGTATAGGAGAGGGATTTGAGGGGGATAGGGTTAAGTGCTAGGTGGAAAGAGCAAAGAGGTTATGTTGACACAATTGTCATGAATTCATGAACACCAAATTAGGTATTGCAATATTAAATGAAGATGAACAGTGCTTGTTAGAATACTGGTTACTGCCTCAGAAGTGTGTTCTTAAAAAAGGAGAACCACAATTTTTTTTTTATTTTGTTTTATTTATTCATTTAGCATGCGCACTTGTCAGGATATTCTCAGTTAGGCAGATCACCTACTTTTCAAGAGGGCACTGGGAGGGAATTATGAACAGCAGGGTGCATAAAGAACACCTATGAGAAAAAAGGCTGGGTTCATATAAATCAAAGCTAAGGGAATACCTGCTGGCATCAAACTGTTGTGACTGCCATTGATACCTGATCTGCCTTGTCGCCTCACAAACAAACAAATAGCAGATCAATGTACCTAAAATGCAACTATTGAAACAAGACAATCAGCCACCTACAAAATCTCTGTCATCTGTTCCATTTTTTTCTACTGGCTGTGCTAAAATACCTAACTCACTGTTAGCCCTCAATGTAACAACCATGTAACCTGATTCTATTAATGTTACCTGTAATGTGCTGTTATGTCTGTATCTTAAGTTTCTCGTCCTAGTGCAATTTATGTATGACGTAGAGCCTTTGTAAATGAGTCTCTGACTCAAAGGTCTTTCTGAATATCTTAGTAAATAATAAATAATAATCCAACTGATGTAAAGGAAGATGCAATACAGGGAACAGGGACTGATATAGATTATATTGGTCTGGTAGTGTCACAATAGTTAGGGTTGATAGGCACTGTAATGTCACAAGAAATCCCCACTTTTGTCTGTTCTTATTGTAATTTGGCTATCTTTTATTATTTTGCTTATTCTGTTGGTCACCAATGATGCCCCGCTTGTCAAGGCAGCCTTGTAAACACAGTTAAATCCCTCCTCTTTTCATTTATCAGGTGTCCACTGGGGGCATTTTCTCAGTTCAGTGGTAATTACCTTGGGTGGTCGGCATCATGGGAAGAGCCAACAGTCATGGCTTCCCTTAAGCCTGTTGTTGGAAAGAAATGGTGGACAGTTAAAAGCAATGGGGGCCAAAGAGAGTTGATGCCATTCTGCCATACATTTGTGGGGTTTATGCATTTATTGCTAGGGCTCAAAGTACACATTTGCATATACATGTGTGATCACATCCTGGGGATGGGCCACATTCTCCAAATCACATTACAGCTGCACCACAACCTGTGATCACCAAAATGGTATTCTGATGGAGGAGAGTACAGTCATTCCTGCCAGGGGAATAGAGCATTTGCTGGGATGCTGTATCCTCTTCTCCCAGGAGACTTCCATTTCTTACACTCACTGCCAAACCTGGTTAAATGGTATAGCAAGTAATAGCACTACAGATGTGTTGAAAGGTCAGCAGCTCCACCAGCTTTACTTTAAGGGACTGAACAGTGGCCTGCACACTCACTGGTAAAGGATCTTGAGACACAACATGTGGTGTGATTTGAATATATATATATATATATATATATATATATATACACACACACACATACGTTTAGGGTTGTTCCACAGTGACAAAAGTGAGGGAATTTGGTGTTAGGGTTGAAAGCCCCCCCTTGAACCCCCCCGGCCCACAACCCCAACTGGCATCAGGGTGCATTTTGGTGTTGCCTGCCCTAACTCTCACCCCACCAGATGTGTGAAGAAGCAGAGGTATAGGAGAATGGGGTGAGAGTAAGGACCAACAACCCCAATGCGCACCCCGATACCGGTTGGGGGTGTGGGCCCAAGGGGTGCCTTCAACTCTAACACTGAATTTCCTCACTTTTGTCACTGTGGAACAACCCTAACTAATGCATTAAATGGAGTTTTTTGTCTCTAATTTCCCTTCTGGTCCCACCACGTGATGTCTTGTCACATAGTAAAACAGTGCCCACAAATGCAAATGGTAATGCACATGGTGACGCAAAGCAAAACAGAAACATAAACAGTACTGTAAAACAAATGGTTAAAATAATGCAAAATCAAGTGCAAATGAAAACACAAAGGGTAATGCACATGGTGCCGTAGAGGGGAACAGTAAGTGAAATGGTTACAGAACTGCAAGCAGAAGTGGTAAGAGTAACAGTAATGTAAGTGCACAGGCTGGTTTTCCCCAAAAGCTGCATAGAGAAAGACAGTGAGTACAAAGAATGTATGCATAATAATGGGTCTTGGAGCAGAAAATGAGGAGTTGGAATACTGAATTGCTTATATCTCAGGAACCATATGACGTAGAAAATATTTAAAAGTCATATGATTTATGACTTTCCTGGCTAGTTTTGTACTTAGCCCCCATTAGGGGGCTAACCAATTTTCTGACTAAAAGTCCATATCTCGCACCACTTCCGAGATACAGGCCCTGAAAGCCGCGGCGAACGCTGTAATGTTATCCTATGGGAACAAAAGAGAAGTTCGAAGTGCCATAACTTTAGCTCTCTGTAATATTTTTTCACCAAACTCCTGAAAGGCACATCTGCTGGATGTTGGCTTTCTTCCCTCCAAATTTCAGCCCAAAAGACCAAACTGTTCTTTTGCAGCAGGGTGGCAAAGTATTGCTGTCATTTTCCCACAGCCTGGAAAAGTACTGTCGAACTTTGCGAAAGCTTTCACAAATTCATTCGAAAGTCTTGCAAATGCAAAAGTAATTTGTCAAAGTACTTTTTCCAGAAATCTGAAACACATATTTCTGGGGTGTTTTACCCCAAAATAAAGACATGCCTAGCATCCTCAGGGTCAGACTAGGTGCATACAAAAAGAGTTGCTAGAGGGTCCCAAATTTAAATGTCAAGCATTTTTCTGATGACCAACTGAAAACAAAATGGCAGATTTGAGACAGTAAAAGGGCCATTTGCGAAAGTAAAAACTGCATTTGCGACACTGTCAAACTTTTTGTTAACTTTTCTCATTAACTTATAATGGGAAATTGTTTTTTGAATAACTTCTGAACCATTTTCTATTTTTTCACAAAATCTTCAAAAGGCACATCAGGGGCCCCGGCTGCACATTCCCTGAAGATTTTGGACCAGTCACGCAAACCGTGCGACCTGTAGACAGGAGCAAAGAATTCCAAAAAAGCGTAAACTTGCACACAGATCATGCTTAATAACTCTGCAGCCATATATCCAAACAGTGCAAAAGTTGGCAGATCCCAAGATGTACGGTTCTTGATCACATATTCCACATTTCAGGCAAATCCGTTGAATGGTTGCAAAGTTATTAAGGTGCAAAATTTTAGGTTTAACTTGTAAATGGCTCCTCAACCCTAACTATGGTAGCACTACCATACTACATGCTACCATAATATATATATATATATATATATATATATATATATATATAAAATATAAATATATACACACATTTACCAGTGAATTCCTACCATGGAGTTGGTTTGTGAGTGGAAGTGCTACTTGACACAACAGATGCTTGGCAACTGGATGATTGCGGGAAGGGGAGTCCCACAAGATGCCCTGGGTGCCAGCATGGGTCACGTGTGGGAGAGAGTGCCAATGGGTGACATCAAAGCTTCATGTATGGGAGGAGGCCAGTACTTAATGAGTCCTGGGAAGAAGTTGTGAATTCTGCTTTTGTGGAACTTTAGTGAAATTTAGTAAATTTTGCAAAATTTTCTGCACTTCCGCTTTTGGGAAAATCAAAATCTTCTGAACGTGTTTGGTGAGTTTTCACCCTGTTCTGCAGAATTTTCTGGCAGACGTGAGGAATAATATACATGAACTGTGGAATGACAGTTCTGAGGAATTACAGTCCAAAGTTTAATACATTAATTCACAATACATGTAATTATTCCGCAGTTCAGCGATCAGTTCTGTGGAATATTTTTCTGCAGTTTAATATGTTAATCTGCAATTCCTACATTTATTCTGCACTTCAGTGACTGACTGAACTGCAGAATAAATGTATGAATTTTGGACTAATGTTTTAAACTGCGGAATAAAATTCCACAGAATGGACCACAGACAGTGATCAGTTCTTCGGAATTTCTTTCTGAAATTTAATACATTAATCTGCAACTCATACATTCATTCCACCATTCAAGTGGGAATTTCCGCAAAAGTTGCTAAAGCCCATACCAAAATTTCACAAAAGTAAAATTCCAACTATTCCTCCGGTGGAAGTTTAATTTCACACAGCCCTATAATTGATGCCAGGAATGCTTGGCATGTGAAAAGGTTTGGGGGCACAGACTGATTCCAGGGATGCTTGACAGAGATTGAGTTCAGGTGGTATTGAGACCACACTGTTATAAAGCATCTTTATAAAAAATGAAAGATACTCATTGCAATAAAACTTACGTTAAAGCTCATAAAACATGTAAGAAAATTCTACTCTTTTGACTTGCTGACAAGCACTCCAACTCATGTAATTACTAGCTTATAATTACATAGGATGTAGTAACAGCCACAAATCCAGCAAAATTACAAAGACTCATACAATATATCCATACTCCCCATGGTCACAAAGTAAGTGGCAACCATTTTTTTTAATCAGAGCTTCAAACAAAAGTTCAATGGCAAATAAGTAACACTTGCCCCAGAACCCTGCCAATAAATACACCAACCATATAATGTGTGGTTGCTCAGTTTGGCAATAATTTTACTTATTTGTCCCAGTTATGATAATTCACAATAACATGTTCACAATGGTACATCTCTATATTTCCACGTGTAATCCCTTTATCATCATATTTACATTATGTGCATATACATTATATCTTTCACAGTCTTGTTGGCTTCATAATTACTAAAGCTCTCTTGTTTTCTTCTGCTTCCCAGATGTACATCATGGAGGGGCCTGGCCTCTTCCTCTTATGTCCTGAATGGGGGGCATGAGCGTACACACCATGCCCCTGCCTCTTGTTTGTCAAACCTGTGTACTTTTTATTTTCTTTCCTTCCCCCCCTTTTCTTGTCTTCCTTCCCCCTTCCCCCCTTTCTGCCATCCACCTTCGGCAGTAACCATGCAGCCTGTCACTGTGTTCCACCTATCACAGTGGTGCACTGTGCTCCACCTACCACAGTGACCTTCTGCCCTATCTTCATGGTGGGAGGGTGGGGAAATCACTTTGTAGCAAGTCTGTGAGCTATCCACTGCTGTGGAGCCCCTTTTAGCTGTCCTTTTTGTCCTGCCCCTGGCTCACCTTATCCACTCAACTGTTGCCACCTCATTGCTCCCTTGTCTCTTGCCTCACCCCCTTTGTGACCTCATTCAGACCTCCCTTCTCTGTGACTCCTGTCTTCAGCCCTGCCCCTTCTCCCTCCCCTCTCTGAGCTTCCCACTTTCTTGGCATGGGCCGTGGGACAATGGGGCCTGCCTTTTAATTGGGCAACCATCTTTGTTAGAAAAGGAAGTTCAATCCACACTTGATGAAATCAGGAATAGTACCAGTCCTGGGCCAGATGGTATCAACCCTAGGTTTTTAAAATAAATGGGCTAGTACCTTGCATACCCTTATCAGTCATATTCAGTAGGCCTCTGGACCGGTGGGTGGTGCCAAGTGACTGGCATTTAGCCATTGTTGTCATCATATTTAAAAAGGAAAAAAAGAGTAGAGTAGAGTAGAGAACTACAGACATATTAGCCTCACTTCCTTATGTTCTAAGATCATGGAGAAACTTAACAAGCTGTGATCAGAGTCCAAGATAACAGGTTTAGGGCTATGTGATAATAACCAGCATGGTTTTAAAATGGGGTTCTTATGCACTGCTAACTTACTAACCTTTTATAACTATGTTAGTAATAGTCTCGATAATGGTACTCCTTTAATTGTCATCCTATTGGATTTTATGAAGGCGTTTGATACTGTCCCCCATAACATCTTGGTCAGCAAATTATTGCACATGGGAATTAACATTTATTTGCTTAAATAGATTGAGGATTGGTTACTAAATAAAATTCAATGTGCAAAAACAAATGGTGAGCTATCTAAGGAGGGCTGTGTAGGAAGTGGGATTCTGCAGGATTCCGTCCTGGGCCCAACCTTGTTCAGAATTGTTATAAGTGACATGAATGAAAACCTAGAAAACCTTACTGTAAAATTTGCAGATGACACTTAGTTGGGAGGGGAGGTTGATATTATTTCAAAGCACATATCCCTCTCTAATGACTTATTGAAGATTGAAAGATAGGCATTCCTTAATGCAATGTCTTTTTGTCATTGTCAAGAGTGTCGTCATGCATTATGGGAGAAATAACCCCAACTATTGCTACAAATTAAATAATAAATAGATTCAAGCTTCTATCCTAGAACATGATGGGGATATTAATAAATAACAAGCTTTCCTCTACTGATTACTGCAAATCCATAATTAGAACAGCCCTTGGAATGATCAAGAGAATTAAATGAAGTTTTGTTTGCAGGAATGAGCAGTGCACAATACCCTTGTATAGAAGTTACATTAGGCTCTACTTGGATTATGGGTCCCTTTTTTGGTGTCCTTATCTAAAGAAGGATATTGAACAGATTGAAATTGTTCACAGGAGTGTTACTAGGTTGATCCTGAGATTAAAAAAAACATGCCATGAAAGGTTACAGGAAACACATCTATTCTCATTATAGGAGAGATGCCAGAAGGGAAATGTGATAATTATTTATAAAACACTGCAATCACCAGACTTAATGTCTCAGTGTTGACTACATTTCTGCTCTAGAACAAATAACCTATGATCCCACAACAAGAAACTTTTGGTGCCTCAGGCTAACACAATGAAAAGAGACCATGTCTTTATTATAAGAACTGTCAAGGCATGGAATAGATTACCTCAGGAGACAGTCGAAAGGAATACTGTTTCCAGTTTTAAGAAAGGCTTAGATGACTTCTTTGATTCTAAACAGGTGCCAGCTTAAGATTGCCCACCAGTGTAGGGGACAATCTTGATCGGCAACAATGCTTACTTTTGTCCTGGCAAACCTAGTAAACACAGAGCTAATTATAAAGAACAATCAGGAAGGGAATGAAGCCTGAGAACAGTCATAACAGTGCTGATGTTTGGGCACTGGGAATTGAGAAGACAGGAATAGAGGCCTGACAGAAGTTGCTGGTCAGAAGTTGCAGTTCTGCTCAAACTACAGACTTCAGTGGCAAACGTGTCAAAAGTATGCACAAAACCATCAACCTGTGGCTCAGAGTGGGAGATATATTAGAGGTCTGCAGCAATATACAGGTGCTGGAAAATATAGAATGGAAACCCAAAAACCAGGACTGTGAGGGTAAGCAGAGTGCATTGGGTATGGGTGGATGATCTGACAACCAATTCAAATCAGGGGAGTCAGGGGACTACTTTTCTCAACAAGTTTAAATAAAGTGCCTAACAACACCCTCGAGAGGCATAAGAGCACTGGCCCATAATCACACACCCTCTCATGCATTATTGTATACATATCTTAGGGTTGATGCACAGAGTCATAAAATCAGGGAAGTGTAATGTTAGGGTAAACAAGTCCCTGGCTCTGTGTGAATGTGCAGCGTGGTGTTCATTGGGGTTTGGGTGAGTTTTCATACACTGTTCTATCTTTACCACTCCTGTCATAAAGCATTCATGTGTAAATAAATTTACTTGCATACAAAGAGTGCTAAAATCAGAGTAATGTTAGTGTTGCATTGAACTCCCATTTAAACCCCAAAGAGCACATAGCCACACATTCAGCAAGAGCCAGGAACATTTTTACTCTAACATCATATTTCTCTTGATTTTTGGTTCTGTGCTTCTCTTGCTTTAATGTAGTACATTTCAATGAATATGTACATACAGTATAAACAAGATTACAAGGTTTGATGGACAGATTAAAGTAACATCAAAAATGTGTAGGAGAGATGGAGACAAGAAGGATTTGGTGACAGGGTTAGTTGGGTTTAACATCTGAAGGAACACTAGTAACTTGATAAGAGGTTAGCAGACACATGATATACATTTGCATTTAAAGGATTGTGATGTATGATTTTTAAATAGCATTGCAAAGTGAATTCCAGGTGGTTGGAGGTGTACAGGTGGGTTGATACACATTTGAGCACAATGAACTGCAGAAGAGGAAAGCTGGATGCAGTCAAAAGATTGCAAGTAATGACAGCGCCTGGCAACCACACCACAGGCCCAGATGACACAGCCAAATGTATTGTGGGGTTCTGTGGGGGTCTCTGTCCCCCACACTCCCTGCACCACCCCAACATTAATATAATCACCCCTGTGGTGCAGCATATTGGGGAGTAGGGGGCAGAGTGACACCCTCACCATACCACATCCACAAGTCCTTGATGCCCACTTGAGGTGCACCTACATTATGGTGCCCTTGTTCACATGCACTTGTTCCCATGCCATTTTGATGGAATACTACAGGTGAAGGCTGTATCTCTCTAAAGAATTTCTCTTTGGACATGGAGGACATTTCTTGTCTGCAATCTTAGCTGATAAGACTCAGCAGGTCTGGTTGACAGATTATAGAGATATTGTAAAAACCTGCTATGTAATTTGTATTTTTTTACTGTAGTTATTTCCTGCCAGCTGTATTGATATGTTTGAATGAATGTATGAGGGAAAATGAGATAAAGCTAGTTGCCAAAGGCAAGCCAGATGACTCTGGAGAGTGATTACAATCACTTTGTAATGTACTACAGGACCCCTTGGCCAGTTAAAGGGAGAGCTGAAAGCTAAAACAGCCCTTTCATGCTTCACAGCCAAAATAGTCTTTTTATGTTATAATAGAAGCCCTGGTTAATGACTGAAGCAGTCATTTATGCTGTTTAGGACAGGAAGTAACACAAGTGAGTTCTTCTTTGGAATATGCAATGCTCTGAAGTCCTGATCTAAACAAGAATACCCAACTTGCAAGACACAAAGAACCTGCCTGGAAATTATGCCACAGGATATGTGTGCTGAGAGTTGGTGGAGACGTTTTGGGGGAACCTTGTTAACCTGAGTTTTGTGAGAAATAAGGTAGTCAGGTTTTGGGACTGCCAGCAGTTAACATCTAATTTTCGAGTCTGCCCTGATTCACCAAGATGTACTTTGTGGTAAGCTCTTTCTACTTTGGGAATGCTAGAAATTGTAGCAAGATTTTTCTGGCTGTTTCTTCTACTGTTCAACATATTTTATTTTTATCTCTGAAGAAGTCCTGTTTCCCATAGTTTTAGTGTAGTATCTTGTATTATAAAGTATGTGTAAATATCTTGAAGTATTAAAATATTACTTCTTATACACTTCATGTTACTGTGACTGAGTCTTTGGAGGTATGGATAACCGGGTTATAACAGACAAAAACTGTGTTTCCATCTCTGAAGACAAAGCTATGATGACGATATTATGTTTTCGAAAGTGAGGTGTTCTCAGTTGTGATAATGAGAGGTGGGTTGTTACTTACATAGATACATAGACTGTGTCAGCAGATAAGGGCCTATGGCCCACCCAGTCTGCCCATTCGAGCTTGTAAGTTCAGTTTATGTTTTCCTAGAAGTCTGTTGCCCCTTACCCTTGACCTCCAGAATTCATTTATGTCTATCCCATGCATTCTTAAATCCCATGATTGTTTCAGCCCCCACCACTTCCTCTGGCAGGGTGTTCAATGTGTCCACCACCCGTTCTGTGAAGAAATTCTTCCTCATGTTTCCTTTGAATCGTCCTCCCTCCAACTTCATCCCATGCCCTCTAGTCCTGGAACATCTTTTTCACTTAAAATAGTGTATTCCTGCACCCTGTTCCTCCCTGTGAGATACTTGTATGTCTCTATCATATCCTCTCTCCCTCCTCTCTCCAGAAAGTACATGTTCAGTTCCTTCAACCTGTCTTCTAGACTTGTGATGCAATCCATGCACCATCTTTGTTGCCCTCCTCTGAACCTTCTCTACCTGTCTATGTCCTTACGTAGGTATGGTCTCCAGAACTGTACACTGTACTCCAGGTGGGGCCTCACTAGTGTCTTGTATAGCGGAATTATGACCTCCCTTTTCTTGCTGGTGATGCCTGCCTATACATCCCAGCATCCTATTTGCTTTACCTGCTGCCTTGTCATATTGTTTCCCTACCTTGAGGTCATCAGAGATATAACCCCAAGATCCCTTTCCTGCTCGGTGCATGCTACATCCTCACCCCCCAACTGATATATTGTGCCAGGGTTTTTGTGCCCCATATGCATTATCTTGCACTTCTTTGCATTAAATTTCAACTGCCAAACCCCTGACCATTCTTCAAGTTTCTGCAGGTCCCTTCTCATTCTGTCTACACCCTCTGGTGTGTCTACTCTGTTACAGAGCTTTGTGTCATCAGTGAACAGTGAAATTCTGCCTTCTAGGTCCTGTGCAATGTCACTGATGAAGATATTGAATAGAACCGGTCCTAGCACTGATCCCTGTGGTACCCCACTGGTCACTCTTCCCTCTGTGGAGTGACAGCCATTTACCACCACCCTCTGTGTCCTGCCACCTAGCCAGTTACCTACCCACCACACTACTGTCCTGCCCACACACCTGTGCAGATGGCTGTTCCCATTTTCCTTTCCAGCAACCCACAATATCTCTCCCTATTTTGTTCCTCCTGGATCTCTGTGGCCCTTATGTCATTTTCACATACAGTGCCCTCCTCCTCCTTCCCTGCCTGCTTTGTCTCTTCTGAATATGTTGTAGCCAGGTATGGCCATCTCCCAGTCATGGTTATCATTACACAAGGTTTCAGTGATGGCCACAATGTCCAGGTCTGACTGCACCATGACAGCCTCCAGATCTTCCATCTTGTTGCTAAGGCTCCTGGCATTTGCACACATGGCTTTCCATGATTTGACCTCCTTAGACCGTTTCATTGTTCTACTCCAGCCCCTTCCTTGGTTGTCCTTTATCCCTGGTTCTCCTTGCTGTCTGTCCTTCTGCTGAATTTTGACCCTTTTCTGCCTATCCACCTTTTGGGCACTAATCTCCATCTTTTGCACACTTTTGGTTGAACGGTTGAAAAGTTATTCAAAAAAACAAGTTCCCATTATAAGTAAATGGGAAAAGTTAACAAAAGGTTCAACACTTTTGCAAATGCACTTCTTAGTGTCGTAAATGGCCCTAGTAGTGTCTTGAGTCAGCCTTTTTTTTTTCAGTTACTGATCACAGAAATGCTTGGTATTTAAAATTAGGACCATCTAGGACATAATTATTTTTGTGTTTACCTATTCGAGCCCTGAGGATGCTAGCCATGTCTTTATTTTGGGATTAAACACCCCAGAAATATGTTTTTCAAATTTCTGGAAAAAGTAGTGTCGCAAAGTAGTGTTGCACTCACGACACTTTTGCAAATTTTGTGAAAGCTTTCACAAATCATGACACTACTTTTCCAGACTATGACCAACATGACAAGAGTTCTTTGCCACCCTGTTGCAAAAGAACGGTCTGCTCTTTTGAGCTGAAATTTGGAGTGATGGCAGCCAACATCTCACAGATGTGTCTTTTGGTGAAAAAGTATTGCATGGATGCAAAGTTACAGTACTCTGAAGTTGATGTTTTTTCCCATAGACTAACATGGTGGCATACGCCATGCCTTTTGGTGCTCGTAACTTGAAAACGGTGTGAGATACGGAATTTTTGTTGTGATGATGTTAATAGAAATGCAAGCGTAAAGTGATGCCGAATCGAAAACAGCAAAAACATAGCCAGGAAAATCATGAAGCATGTGATTTTTGTTTCTACGTCATATGGTTACTGAGATATAAGCAATTGAGTATTCCAACACCTCATTTTTGGCTCCGAGGCCCATTATTATGCATACATTCTTTGTACACACTGTGTTTCTCTATACAGCTGTTGGGGAAAAACAGGGTATGCACTTCTGTTAATGTTACAGTTACTATTTCCACTTGCATTTATGTATCCATTTGCGTTACCGTTCCCGTGCACGCCACTGTGTACATTACCCTTTGCGTTCTCGTTTGTGCTTGTGTTTGCATTACTGTTACCATTTGCATTTCCACTACTGTTTGTGTTTGAGTTTCACTTTGCATCACCGTGTGCATTGCCGTTTGCATTTACGATAGCCCTTTTGTTTGCGTTTACATTTGTCTTTCATTTTGTATCTTCGTTGCTGTTACTTTTACCATTTGCCTTTCCTATTGTGTTACTGTGCCTGTGTGCATTACAGTTTACATTTCCATGTGTGCTTGCATTTCCTTTTGCATTTCTGTTTCCTTTGGTGTTATTGTTGCTGTTACTGTTACCATTTGCATTTACAATTGTGGTATCGTGACGCTGCGCATTACAGTTTGCGTTTAGGCACTCGTTTGCATTCCCATTTATGTTTCTGTTTCCTTTGGCATTATTTTTCATATTAACTTTACCATTTGCATTTACAGTTGCGGTATCATGCCTGTGCATGTTACAGTTCATGTTTACATGCACGCTTCGATTCGCGTTTTTGTTTCTGTTCCCTTTGGCATTCTTGTTGCTGTAACACTTAACATTTGCATTTACAATACCAGTTCCATCACTGTGTGCATTGCCAGTTACATTTTTCATACGCGCTTGCGTGTCAGTTTGCGTCAGTGTTCGCTTCGGCATCACTTTACGCTTGCATTTCTATTAACATTTGCTTTACGATTTACTTTTGCTTTACCATGTGTGTAATCATTGCTGATTGCATTTGCATTGCAGTTCCTGTTACTATGTAACAAGACAACACATGGTGTTTGGGCCACATGCTCCTGCCACTGCATTCCATTCACTATGTATCGTCCTCATTCTCAAAAAGTAGGGAAATTAGAGGCAAAAAAAATCCATTTAATGCATCAGTTAGGGTTGTTCCACAGTGACAAAAGTGAGGAAATTTGGTGTTAGGGTTGAAAGCCCCTCCTTGAACCTCCCAGCCCACCCCCCCAACAGGCATCAGGGTGCATTTTGGGGTCATCGGTCCTAACACTCACCCCATTCTCCTATACCTCTGCTTGTTTACACATGTGATGGGGTTAGAGTTAGGGCCAACAACCCCAATGCACACCCTGATGCCAGTTGGAGGGGTGGGCTGTGGGGGCCAAGGGCTGCTTTCAACTCTAACATCTAATTTCCTCACTGTTGTTGCTGTGGAATAACCCTAACTGATGCATTAAATGGAGTTTTTGGCCTCTAATATATATATTTATATGATGTGTATTGATGTATACTGTGTTAATATTCTATTTATAATAACTGGTGACCCTCTATATCAGCTTGCTTCAGATATTCTTCAAAAGCTGTAATAACCTGGTGTGAAGTCACACCGATTTATTATGGCTTTTGCATGCTCCTGCTCCACTGCCTCACTCACTCCCTACAAACAGGGAAAACCCTTTCATAGCACGGCTTTTCCTAACTTTCAGAACCATGTCATACAATAATACTCACCTTTCTGCCACACACAGATATGTCCCTTCTGTATGTTTTTCTTTCTGCCTAGGGAAAACAAACACGGAAAGCCCCTTCACTGCCCCATCATTGTCATCTTTTCCTCAGTCATTTAATGTTTTTCCTCTACTTTCACCCCAGGTTCCATGGCAACCAGAGCAACTTAAAATGTAGCTGGCATACACGAGACACTAAAAAATTTGTTATTGGGGTTTAAAAATACCAGTAGCTACATTTTTATTGACTTGAAAGTAAAATACAAGTGTTCTGCTTTAACAAATGACAACCGGAGAGATTGCAACTGCACCTGGGCTAATGACATCTAAAACAAGCAGTGTCTCATAAAAGCCAAACACCCTGCACCAATTATTTATTTTTTTACTTTCTGTTTTTGTCCCCATTTTTACCTTACCAGCTGTCAGTACCTCCTTCCACCTGCCCAAGCCCTCCACCTACCATGTGATACCCCAGATGATCCATCCCAACACTAGCCTTTGATCAGTAACCTTACGATACCCCAAATGTAACCCACAACTTATCCCCCATGTGTGGGACCCCCCAGTCCCCCTCAAACTGGGATGAACATACTTCACTCAACAGTTGGAGCCCATGGGGTTGAGCTGGTGAGGTGTCTTAGGAGTCAAGGAGACCCTGCCATGGACTGTGGTATGGGGCAGCTTCATCTGCATGGAGCTGCTGGGGGGTTTCTTCACTTTTCCTCCTCTCACCCCAGGCTGTGGTCCTGAGAGGTGGACTTGGTGAGATGCATATCAGAGCCATCGGAAGGGCAGGTAAACCCAGTCCCACCTTTAGTGCTCCCCTGCCGGCCCCACTCTGGGCATGTAATGCCTCTGAGTCAACTGCCAGATGAGTGGGTATGTGCCTATGTAAGGCCACCTCAAAGGGTCCACTTGTTCCTTCCAGCATGACAACCCCTTCCCCCTGGGGCGCCAGGGTTCAGTCATGCAGCAGAAGGAGGTGCTCTCCCTCCCAGAGGCAGGAGGTGTCCAATGGATGCTTGAAACCCACCTCACCAGCCAGCATGAGACATTCTGGGCTCAGGGCGCAAACCCAGGTCACCTGGATAGCAAGTGATAACTCTACCACTGCGATATCCAGACGTCCCACCCTGTACCAGTTATTATAAAAAACAAAACATATGCAGGTGTGTGTCATAAGGATTTTTTTTATACACCACTGGTGTGTGATGATCTCATAAAACACACCTGCATAAGCGTTATTCTCTGTATAACTTGCCATGACATTTATTTAATTTTACATGTTAGTGGACATATAAGGGTTGGGTAATCCAGCAAAATGTCTATTGTATATCCGGCTGTTACAACAGCTGAGACTTTTTTGGCCTACAATACCTTGGACTCAATTCATGATATCTTATAAATGTTATCATCAAATATATTTTAACATTTTGGACAAGAAAGGAATGTTGAGATGAAACTTGTTTTCAGGTGTAAATTGCAATAAACTAAAAATATCGAAACAGCAATGTTATCTACAGAAAAGAAGGGGGAGACAACATACACTACATTTGTTCTCTTTCTTCCCCATCTTATGCCTTATTTAGTGTCACAATACAAATTGTAGAATAAATGAATATTTTTTTCTAGCAGAAAGAAATAAACAGTATCTATTTAAGAAGCTGAAACTCGGAATCCCGAAACAGATGGGAATGAGTTCAGTCTCCCAACATATTAAGATACCCAACAGGAGGAAGCCGATGCTGACAGGGTATTGGTAGTGGGTGTGATGAACCGCTACCCTACCCATAGCCGGGCATTAACAAGGAAGCAAAAAATGCAGATGCTGGCTGAGCTGCTCTCATGGTGTGGAGGTCTAACACAGTAGCAGCTCGGCCATCATGGTCCGGTGAACCAGGGTTCTGTTCCCAGTCACCACTAATTTTGCTGCACATTATTCCACCCCCCCATAACTTTGTTTTTACTCTGAGGTCTGCTCTACCTCAGAGTTGGTTATTTAAGTTGCAGGGGCTGCGGGGGTGAAGGCCCTCTGCATTACATTTTAGTACCTTGTGGTCTTACAGAATTCAATATTTCGAATTTGGTCTTGTAGCATTTGGGATACTGAATTTCTAGATTTCAAAATATCTCTGAATAAACTGTGGTGACATAGACCCTGTGCCATTATTAATAAGACTTGACAACAGCCAACAATGAGTTCTTTTGAACTGTCTTGTTTTCAGTGCGATCTGGCCTTTACCCATTTTCAAAAATGCATATATGCATGATTTCCAATCTCATTTCCAGTACAGTACTGGTTTCACCATTGTTGCAGTGTATTTAATCCAGATCCAGCTGATGTGCAAGAGTGATTGCTAGTGGGGTCCTGGTTCTTTTCATTGTAAACAGTCTCTAAAGAGCCAAACACTCAGTGATAAAGACCCAAACTTGTGATTTTTAATAGAGAATAATGGAAACCAGAATCTCCTTCAAAATGTTTATCGCATCACAAGCAGGTATGCAATGTCAAGGTGAGTGAGCTACTCATCTACTAGTCACCACGGTGCTTCGAATATAGTGTTTGTCAGGGGGGCAGGGTCATGAAGTCTTATTATTCCCTTTTACACTTGAGCTACCTGGAGTACAGTGCCACCAACTGAGGCATCTGTTTACAGTAAAGTTCCCAGATAAGTGGCTAAGGGGGGATGTAAACAAAGGAACTCAAAAGTTAAAACAAAAGAACAAAATGTGAAAAAAAAAATTAATAGTATGTATTCAAAAATAAACAAAATGTCATGTAACAATAAACACTATGTCATACATCAGAAAAAAAAAACAGTGATCCAGCTAGAACAGGCACTATATAAACTTTGAATGTGCCAGTCACAAGTTTGATAAATACACATATTACCTTTGAAATAAAGGGGCTGAGGCTCAACTGAAGATAAACAGCTAAAGACAGTAATAATAAAAAGACAGAATGCATATAACACTGTGGAGCTGTGCAGCTGTGATCACCACTTGTATTCTTCTGTCTGTCTCTCCAGTAAGAGAGATCTGCCTGCCCTCATTCATGGACTGCCACAATAAACCCGAAAGGAGAAAATGAAAGAAATATAACAGCTGTAAATTAGCATAAGAGAATCTAAATCAATTAATAAGAAAATCAATTCATTTAAATCAGTAACTTGAACACAAATATATCCAATTGGGGCTCACTAAATTCAGATATCAAAGGAATGGCTCAAGGTCCCAATATGTGTTTAAGCCTTGTGGGTACAAGGAACTAACTGCAAAAATCCAAAAGCTTTCCTTTGTAGTGGTTTAGTCAGTCCATCACCACCTCTTGGTCCACTTCCCACAGACTCAAATGCCATGAAGAGGGTCCTATTTGGATTCTGATTATGTTTTCCACTAAAGAGCCTATCCAGTGTTGTGTCAGGCATACCTGATATGATGCTGTAGATATGATCCTGTATTCTTTGGCATACAATTCTGACAGTATGGCCAATGTGTCATAGAGGACATATACACTAAACTGTATAAGCTACAAATTCACTATTGCAACTGAGAAAGCTCCTGATTTGTACATTTGTATTATAGCTCCCCAACTGAAAGCTACTGCTTTGAAAACAAAGCTACACACATTTCACCTCCCACAATTGTGCATTCCCTTCAGTGGTGGTGGAAACCAATGCCTATGTGTAGGGTAGAGATGCAGTGAATTTAAAATCCACTGGCGAAGTGGATGCGAAGTGCCCACTTTGAGTTGGCACTTCGCTACGTGGAGTGCCCCAAAGGAAAAGCTCACTTCACCTTGTTATTATTTCACATTGTCATTCCACCTTAATCTCGAAGTAAGGAGGAGTGACAACAATTTTGGCAGCATCCCACCCACACTGTCACCAGAATGAATGTGCATCCCCAAAGTGCTACTGTCTTGTGTCCAGAAAACTCCCCAGTGCTGATGAAGTGAAATGAGTGTAACAAGAAATGCAAAGTCTCCCAGAATTAATGGCGCATTCAGTTATGCATGCAGTGGTCAGGTCACACACAGAGTCACCAGAATTAATGTGCATCACCAAAATGCTGCTGTCTTGTGTCCAGAAAATTCCCCAGTGCTGACGAAGTGAAATGAGAGCGTAACATGAAATGAAGTGTCCCAGATTTAATGGTGCCATGCAAACGCACAGACAGATTAAGATTGCACTGCACACTCAAGGGATGCTTATGAAAAGGCACAACAACACCTAACCAGTGCTCACAAGTCACAAATCCAAATCTGGAAAGGAATACATTTTGCCAGTTGGGGGATTAGTGCATGGCAGTAACAATCCACTACTAGTAAAGATACCACAAAGCATTATAAAAAATTCATGCAGGTGCAGTGGATAGCAGGTTCACACTGCTACAATTACTCTGTAACACAATAAAAGGTGTCTGATTTAATGGCATGCATCACACACACACTCACATGCACACTCAAGTAATGCATAGCAAATTGAAAACCTTTAGTAATATAACCAAATGTTTTAAACAGACATATTGTACACTGTTGCACCACAACAATCAGCAAAAAATGTCAAGATTTACTGAAAATATTACTGTGTATACATTAACACAGTTACACAGGAAAAATATAACTAAAACAGAAAGACTGCCTTTTTCTCCCAGTTAATCTACCTACAGCACAAATACGCCCCTCCCCCAAAGCACACTCCACAGTACACAGACTAACTGTTCTAAATTAACATTCAAAATGTACACACAATAAACACTCGATGATATGAGCACATAATGGTTTCCTACAATCGATGTACTACATTTCGAGCAAAAAGCATTACTCAAAAAGGCATTTTAAACAGCTTTTAGAGGTTTTGTATCACAGAGCTCTGAGTGCAAACTGTCTCCAGCTACCACTGCACTCACACTACCCAGGCCAGAACTGAAGCTGTGCCAAACAATCTAGAGCCCATGTGACCTACAATCCCATGAATACTGCAGAATTTCATTTGGAGATCAATTACACGGCGAAGTGAGGCAAATTACATTGATTTCAATATGCTTCACCTTAAAATTGGTGGAGAAGTGGTTTGGGGAAGACGGAATAATGCAAAGTCATTGGTTTCAATGGACTTCATGTTCCTCATTATGAAGCAAGGTACTCCGCTTCACATTGTGGAGTTCTCTGAGGATTCCATGTTACTCAGTGAATCACTTCATAGGACAAATTGGGGCCACTTCACCTGCCACTACTTACAGTACTGTAACTCACATGCTGTACAGGAAGGAACGCAAATGCCTATGGCTATACTTCCCTGATGGTCTGCAGCACAAAACTCCCAGACTTAAAAATGCTTATTAATGAGTACAATGGTGGGGTGGTGATGCCTGGGAAGATAATACAAAACAGGGTTATACTACATCCAAGTAACTAGAAAAAAAATGAATGTTCTGATTCATGATGTGATCGTGAATAGTGATTTTTTGTCTGCATTTGTGACGGTGACGGAGATGGTTCTGCCCAGTCCTTGCTGACATTGTCTGGAAATCCTTGGAGAGGGGTGTTTTTCCTGACACCCTCAAGGAGGCGGTAGTTCGACTACTCCTTAAAAACATCTCTTTTGATCCAGACTGTCTAGCTAACTACCACCCTATCTCTAATCTGCCATTTGTTGGTAAGGTTATTGAAAAGGTGGTTCCTCTGCAGTTGGATGATCATCTTGCAACTCACAATGTCTATGATATTCTCCAGTCTGGTTTTAGGAAGAAGCATAGCACAGAGACTGCTCTTGTTCGGGTACTGAATGACCTCCTAATTGCTAGAGATCAAAAGGAATGTACCATTTAGGTCCTTCTTGATCTCTCTGCTGCATTTGACACTGTAGACCATGGTATGCTGTTGGAGCGCCTGCAGTTTTTTGGTGGGCTGTCTTGTACAGTCCTTAAATGGTTCCATTTATACCTCATGGGCAAGTTTCAGAGAGTTGCCACTAGAATTTATTCCTCTGGTGTTCACTCCCTGCCTTGTGGGGTGCTGCAGGGCTCCATTTTGGCCCCCATGTTGTTTACAGTGTACAAGCTACCACTGGGAGATATATTCAGGTGATACAGTCTGAGTTTTCACTGCTATGCAGATGATACTCAGCTGTATATGTCCTTTCTGCCCAAATGGAATGATACACTCTCTGTGTTAAATAATTGCCTTGCCAAGATCAGATATTGGATGGGTTCTAGCTGGCTGAGACTGAATCCAGATAAGACCGAAGTGTTGGTAGTGGACCCAGGAAGTCCGGGGGCTGGTGTGGGGGTTGGACAACCATCAGGTTTATTACTTGGTGGTATGTCACTCATTACTTCAGATCGGGTGCGTAACCTTGAGGTTATTTTTGATGATGGTCTGACTCTAAAATCTCAGGTGTCAGCTGTTGTCAAATCCTCTTTTTATCATCTGAGGAATATTGCCTGGGTGATACACCTGATTCCTTTGGATGATCTTCCAACATTGGTCCATGCTTTTGTCACTACCCATCTTGATTACTGTAATTTCCTCTACCTAGGGCTACCAGGGGTTGATATCTGCCACTTGCAGCTGGTGCAGAACGTGGCAGCCAGACTATTGACTGGGACTTCTAGAACCAATCATATTATACCTGTGCTCCGTGAACTGCACTGGCTGCCTGTTCAGTGGTAGATCACCTTTAAGGTTAGTTTGATAACCTTTAAAGCCCTACATGATCAGAGACCGGGTTACCTGCAAGATCTCCTGGTACCCTACTACCCCCTCTGTCCTCTCCAATCCACTGATAAGGGATTGCTGGAGATTCCAAGGGTACATTTGAAGACATCTGGTTGCCGTGCCTTCTCTTTTTCAGCTCCAACCCTGAGGAATTCTCTACCTCATCGGTTGAGAGAATGCCCAACCGTCAGTAGTTTTAAAACTGCATTAAAGACATATTTATTTAACCTAGCCTTCCCTAGTTATGGATTATCTGTTTTAAATGCTTATTTCATTTTATTTATATTTGATGTATCTGGTTTTATGTACAGCGCCTTGGTTTTGAAAGGCCCTATAAAAATAAAGTTGATTTGATTTGATGAAGAATGTGATTTGTATAATGAGTGGCTCCTGATGATGGTTCTGACTTAAATACACATATTAATGAGTACAATGTTCATGCAGAATTATGCACCACACCTGTCCAGTACTCTGAAGAGAAGCCAAGAAACAACTGTAACTTAATTTACAGATGGAGATTGGGCCCTAAAGACATGCAAATGCACAGACAGACTAAGATTGCGCTGCACACTGAGGAGATATAGATACAAAGGCACAACACCTAACCAGTGCTCACCATCAGAAATTCAAATCTGTTAAAGAATACCTTTGCAGGTTGGGGAGGGCTGCGGAAGGGGCAGTGTACTGCACTGCTGCAGTAATAGTCACTATTACTAGTACCAGTAAAGATATCACAAAGAAGTGCAAAAACCATACAGCTACAGTAGATAGCAGGTTCACATTGCTGAAATTATTATGTGGCACAGTAAAAGGTGTCTGATTTGATGACAAGCTTCACACACATACTCACACATACACTAAATAATGCTTAATAAATTGAAAACTTCAGTAATATAACTACATATTTTAAACAAACTATAATTATGCACTGCTGCACCACAACAATCAGCAAAAAAAGTCAAGAATTATTGAAAATATTAGAGTGTGTACATTAACACAGTTATACAAGAAAAACATCACCAAAACAAAAAGCACTGTCTTTTTCTCCAAGTTAATCTACCTACACCACAGATACGCCCCTTCCCAAAGCACACTTCCACTGTCTTTCAGTACACAGACTGAATGTTGAACATTAACATTCAAAATTCACACAAAAACAAGAAACACTCAATGATATAAGCACTGGAGGGTTTCCTATAATCAATGAACTAAAGTTTCAGCAAAAAAATGACTCAAAAAGGCTTTTTAACAGCTTTTAGAAGGTGTGAATCGCAGAGAGCTCTCAGAACAGATTGTCTCCTACAGCTTCCTACAAACACTACCCAAACTGAGGCTGTGCAGACAAATCTAGAGCTCATGTGACTTGAAATCCCATGAATCACTGCAAAATTTGCCTTTGGAGCTTAAAAACAAGGTGAAGTGAGGCAATGTACATTGTTTTCAATGTACTTCACCTTACGAATTGGTGGAGTAGTAGTTTGGCAAGGTGGGGTAATGTGAAGTCATTGTTTTCAATGGACTTTGCATTACCCATTATGACATGAAGTACTCTGCTTCACATTGTGGAGCACTCGGCAATTTGTCTTCACTCCACAAATCACTTCGCAGAGTGAATTAGGGCCACTTCACCTATCTTTAGTGTAGAGGTAGTCTTGGCATGAATTAAATGGCTGTGAATCAAGTGGTCTCATTGGTTTTCAGTCCTAGAGAATGTGGTCCTAGGAATCACACCAAGTTCAGATGCCAGTACTGGACATTAAGCCAGATAGGCCAATATTTTCTAATAATGACACCTATCTATCCAGAGACCTTGGAGAATTTGGTTATGAAACACAATGGTTGTTAACTGTCCTTGTTCCTTTGCTCAGGTAGCAGAAGTGTGTTCCTGTTTAGGTTCCTAGCTCTGGCATGTGCTTTGTCTAAATTAGTACTATTATATCCCCTAGATGGAAACCTAGGATGTAGGTCTAGTGATTGGGCCTCAAAGTCTTCATTCTTACAGCAGTCACTGTGAATGCCTAAGAATTGCCCATATGAACTACTTCATGGAGCCTGGCAGTGAGCTCTCTTCTTTAAACAAGCTATTTGAAGAAGAGCAAGCTATTTGAAGAAGAGCAGTGGGCTTCCTAAAGCCTTTAGTTTGGACGTTCATGTCATTATCAAAAAATAAACTGAGATCAAGGAAATTAAGGCCTGCTCTGTCCATGGTATATGCAAATCTCAAATTGATCTCATTCCAATTCATCCATTCAATGAACTGTCACACCTCTTCATCAGACCCATCCCATTATATCATATATATATATATATATATATATATATATATATATATATATATATATATTGGTATCATCTAATAACATGGTTCAGAAAAGGATTGGAACAGTGGGAAACATTGTAATGTCTTCCCAAATCCAATGAAGAGGTTGGTGAATGAGGATGCCATAGCCACCTCATGACAGTGCCACACAATTGTATAAACTATGCATTGTTGAATTTGACTTAATTGTGTGAAATACAAATTTTAATGCCTCAAATACAAATTCAGCTGAGAAGGTGGCACCTAGCAGGTGCTTATTCAAAAAGTGGAAGTAGGACAACATGCCTAGGTAATGTGTAATGCTAGTTTTAAAATGACTCAACATCTATACCAAGACAAATGTTATTGGGAGTATATTCAAAATCCTAAAAATAATCTAATATGTTGATCACGTCCCTTAGTTGAGATCCTAGACTGGACAAACAATTCATAAGGAAAAACATCCAGAGCTACTGTATAATAAAGTTGTCCATCAAGGATCCCAAACCGGACACAATGAAATGCCTTTATGAATTTAGACACAGCATAAAAAGTTGTTATGACTTGTGAGTAAATCAGAAGAATGTAAACACTTCATATGAGATGAAGTTATTCACCATCCCCTATTCCAATGGGTTCAGCAATATTTTCTTGAAACTCTCCATTGGTTTGCCATAAACACACTTAATGTATTCTTCCTCTTTTGAAGTCACAGTATTACAACCCTTGACCGTCAGCTTAATCACAGTATTTTGCATCATGATTAGCTCTTTTAATGCTTTTGATTCAGTATGTGTTAAATTTTGAAAGTCACAATGTGGCATACTCGTTAGCAGATCATTAGTCTTTCTCAGAAATGTGCTCTCAAAAGCTTTTTAGTAGGGTTAACAGTGTTAGGGCAGAACAGATACTTTGGTTTAAACAGTGACCTTCTTATCTCCTAAAAGTTTTACCCAGTAATATCATAAACAGTATTCTGAAAGTAGCCAAGATGAGATGTCATGTCTCATTTTCAGTCAGGTCCTGCCTTTACCCAGTTGTACAATATAGATAGGCAGTATAACCCAGCTAAGCTGCAATATCTCACCTTTGAAGGGTTGGTCTATTTACCCATTTTACACCAAACTGATCAAACAACCCATCAGACATGCAAAACAGAAATTAATTTTCACTGGCGTTCTTTTGTTACCCATTATTTACAAAGGATAGATCTGCTATCATGCAATATCTCATGGATTGTTTTTAGTTGTGTCTCAATTTTACTGTTATCATGTATTCACCTTGAATAGCCCAAGTGACATTATACAACACTCTGTAAACATATTAGATTCCAATATATAGACATAGCAAATTCTTACTTTTTTGAGGTTACTGGTACATACCTTTTCAATTCAGCTTCTACTTTACTGTCTCAAACTCATTTTGACTACTGGCATCACAGAACATAGCACGTCTAGGCTTTTACAGTCACTATCAATTGGCCAGCTGTACACACTGCATACAAATAGTGTCCCCATGGGAATACACATTTCTGTTATTAGAATACACTTACCTAACAGAACACACTACAACTCTTAGCCTCACTAGTAACATGTTGCTGGTATCACATTTCTCTCTGTCTTTATGCTTTTCAATGCAACTCTATTACTGTATGCTGCTATACCTACGCAGGTAGTTACAGCCATAAATAATAAGGGTTTCCCAATTCATTCTCTGGTTCCCATTAATCTCTACTGTATGTTTGTCCATTTAATCCATTTTAACCCCTTTAATATCATTATCAAAAGGAAAAGAAAAACATATTTAAAACCTTTTACTCTTCAGTTCAGTATTCCTTTTCACTACACTTTTTTCATGCCTCTTCATCTTCAACTGATTCTATGTGGCCTTTTCTTAGCTTAGAGAACAAACCAATAAATGAAGAAAGGCTAAATTGTCCACAGCCTTCCTATCAGACTTATACATGTTGTAACACTAATGGCTCAGCCAAACAGCATTAAAAATAGCAATCTGGTTTGGGGAGACTGCCATGTGAAACAATTACTGAGATGAATAGGAACAGCAGTGTCGAGAGCAATCTGCTCAGGGGATGAGGGACATGAAAAAATTTACAGGAAGACTAGTACTAGGAATGCCAAAGTAAGATGAAAGTATTTATGGTACTAAAAGACATCATACTGTACTTTCACAAACATAAGCAGTATCCCACATAAAATAAAATGTGACATCTCACTTTCCTCTATATGTAAATAAATTGCTTGTAGAGCACTTTCTGATATTTTTCTTGAAAACACCACATGCACAAATATTTTTTCATTTCCTCCATTCCAGAGTGCCACAAGGAGTGACACCTTGTTTGCTCTGCAATAGCCCAGAAAGGAGCCACATATAGCAAAAAGCTTGTAAATCATTGCCAGGACCCTAGATGGCTAAGACAGTGTTGCACACAGTTTATTCACTCCTTCAACAAATTGGACAATACACTACATACTTACTGTATGTAACACACATTACAGCTGGAAGTAACATAAATGAAAAACAGCAAGTAATATACTTCAAAAACAGCATAACAGAGAGGCAGTTTGAAATAAGTGCAGTTTGTTGAGTGCATATGCAATATAAGAATACAGATAAATTACACTGTGTTTGTTTTTTGTAATGATGTCTAAACCACATGCATTAATTGTAAACCTAAACTCCAGTGCAAACCATAATGGATGTGCAACTTCTGGGGGGGTGGGGATTAGAAAAGAAATGTCTCAACTGGTACTACATTCTGCTTACCATATCACACTACTCAAAGATCGCCACAGCCAAGTGATGTTCACTAAATATAACCTTAATCTTTAAAAAATGCACCACATATTGTAATATCCAAGGTAACAGGCTTTGGGGACTTCCATGTGAACCATTAAAAAGTAGAATGGAAACAGCAGTGTCAAAATTCATTAACATAAATCTACTAACTATGAAGACATTTAGATAGCAGTACCCACTACCTATAAAATTGGAGCAGAGTTTATCAGTGGTGCTACTGCTATCCTCATATAAATTTAATAGTTTAAAACTGATTAGTTCCACTACTGTCAGACTTACTGTGTTCCTGCCCTTTACCTTCAGCCTTGCCAAAATAAGTCAGGGGGCACTACCTTCACAGACAAACAGAAAATACTTGAACTTCTCATGCCCACTTTGTTACTGCAGGGTTGGCCTTTGACTCATCTCCTGCCAGCAAATTACATGACCAGCTCAGAGTACAGGCCCCAGCCGACCATGCCTCCAACCCCCCTAATACTGAACATACCATTTCCTTTACACCAGTCTCACTGAAGCAAGTGGAAGACCTCCTACTGAAACTGGACACTAAAAAAAGCACTGATGCATACCTTATTTACCCTTTCTTTCTGAAGCTAGGCTTCCATGTCCTGGCGGCTCCCATAATGCATCTCTTTAATATTTCTCTTGCTCAGGGTGCTCTCCCTGCCATCTGGAAAATGGCCCATGTCATACCTCTCTTCAAATCTGGTGACCCCACAGACTTAAACAACCATAGGCCTGTTTTGCTGCTCCCCACCCTCTCCAAACTCCTTACAAAAATAGTTTATACCCAAGTTAAGAAAATATATTAAGTCCTCTAATCTAGTCTCACTATTAAAGTCTGATTTTAGACCAGTGCACAGTACCTTTACAGCACTTGTCAAAGTCTCAAATGACTGATTCAAAGCTCTGGACAACAGAAAACACATGTGTGCCTTGTTCCTTGATTTGAGCAAGGCATTTGACACCACGAACCATGTCTTACTACTGGACAGCCTCAGAAACATTGGTCTGGACCCTGCTGCCCTTAAATGGTTTGATAGTTATCTTATTTGTCATCTCCAGCAGATAAAAGGTGATGGTGACCTATCCCCCATGAATACCCTCCCAAGAGATGTCCCACAGGGGTCAAATTCATGGCCCTTTCCTGTTCGCAATCTACAGTATTTAAATAATATGAATGCTGGCATAAAATCAGCTAACATTCACCTATTTTTGGATGACACTGTCATCTATAACGACAAGCCTTCCCTGATTTGGCTTCCAGGGACCTGCAAAGAGACTTTGATAAACTACAGATGAACCTACTACACCTCAAATTGTTACTGAATGCTAAGAAAACAAAGGCTAAGTTTTTCTTGCATGCAACAAGACCCGTGCAAACACCTAGCCTTGAATCTACTCAAAATCTCCACATTTGTAGGCAAGCAAATAGAATTTGTGGCCAAATTTAAATACCTTGGTGTGTGAGTTGACTATAAGATAACCTTTACAGAACATATAGAGGAACTTTCAAAGAAGCTAAAACAGAGACTCAGACTTTTTTAAGGAATCATGCACTTATTTCCTAAAGAAGCGAGAACCAGGCTAGTTCAAGCCACCTTTCTTCCACTCCTAGAATATGCAGACAATCTGTATGCCCAAAAAACTAGTGCTGCCCTATCCAAATTAAATATCCTCTACCACCCTGCACTATGCTTTATTACTAGCACACCCTACTCAACCCACCACTGTACCCTCTACTCTCACTTAGGATGGACCTCACTCTCATTCCAGCAGCAAACAAATGCAACCATATGGACATTCAGAGCCATTACCCTAGGCTCCTTCAATATTATTTTGGACCACCTATCCATCTGTGTGCCAGGCAAGTACAGACTGAGAAGTCTTCCCTATATTACTTTTATCATTCCTAAGTACAATTCTAGGTTTGGCAACTCTTCCATGTGTTATGGTCTACCCTATCTATGGAACAAACTCAAAAAAAGTACTGAAACTGCCCATCCCAGTTAAACTACCAACCTTCAAGATCTTATTTAATCAATCCTTCATGGAGTCCTGCAAGTGCAGTCGATGATGACTAATCTCTTTCTGTAATGCTCACCCCACCTCTCAACTAATCCCCTAAGCACGACTCCTCCTGGCTCCTCCCATTCTCATCTCCTCGTCTCTCTTTCTTTTCTATCCCTAAGTTAGGCTGTTTCATTGTAAATCACCCAAGGAACTATTGTAATTAGTGCAATTATTTTGCCAATTGCCTTTCCATTCTCTTTCTCTCCCTCTCCCTAATTGCCAATAAAGGTTGATCCCTAGTGATTCACTTCCTTAAACATTATTTACATTTTGTCAATTGCCATAAGATTATTGTACTGAATGTTGATAATCTTACCTCTCTCTTCCTTAAGAAATGTATCTACTGTATACCCTGTGAGTTTTACTGTTTAATTTAATGTTGCCTGACTATATGCTCATTGATATGTATGCATTGTTATCTTATTATTATGATCTTGTAAATAATGGTTGAACTAATTTCAATCATACAAACTCATCTAAATTGTTATTTACCTTGCCTAGATTCACCTATAGCTAGATATAATATGTCCTATGTACTGTATCTAATGCATGAATTTAATGTGAATTGTATATAACATGGTCCTATTTGTTGCATTTGTCAATGTCAACCATTTTTGTATCTGCTCAGGTCCACCTTGGAAATGAGTTCATCTCAATGGTGTTTCACCTGGTTAAATAAAGATTTGATTGATTGATTGATATACAGTGACATCCAAATCAAAAAATAATCCAAAAAAAAAGAAGAGTCGGTGTAACAGTTTACTTCACTCTCTTTCTCATCATTACAATAACCAGTGCAGCCTGGGAAAGTGGAGGCCCAGACCCCACCCCCTCTTTGCCCAGTGCAATGTTAAAACCAGTGTTGTGGGTGGAAGCCTGAGAGGGTTATATATCTTGCAATTTGAATAAAAGGATAGAGTCCTGCTAGACAGCAGGGAAGGAGGGCATCACACTAAAAATATAAACATCAATGAAGATCATGAAACCAGAAGTCTGTTTGACAGCATTTTCAGTGTGCCCCTATAAGCATACCACACTGAGCAAGCAGCAGCAAACATGAGCAGAGGTAATGTGATCCAGAGGCAAGCTGCATCTGCTTGTATCTTCCAAGGAAGTCAGCCCCCCTCCCTGTTTCACCTGTTTCTAGTCTTTACAACTTCAGGGTAAATTCAAATCAGCATCCAAAACTCTTTTAACAGTACATAATGGACCCAACAGGAAACATTATGAAAGTACTTTGTACAGAAGGATGTATAGTTAAATGTGATATATGTTTCAAACAATCAATCAATCAAAATCTTTATTTATCCAGGCAAACATTGTTGAGCAAGCTCATTTACAAGATGGACCTGGTTAGAACTGGGCCAGGTAGTAAAATATATACAGGGATATATACAATGGAAACAAATAATACAAATTAACAATATACAATTAAGTATTCAATGTTACGTCAGTCATAATGGCTTAGTGATAAACCTCAGTGGGGTAAGGTGATCAGTGGCTCATAGTAGAAGCTGGAGCAACCACAGGGATTCAGACAGGGGTATAATCACATGAATTTCCCTACATTGATGCTTGAGTTCGAGGGATAGATGTCTTAAAGGTCAGGCAAAATGGGTGATTACAGCTTGTAAGAAAACATTTCACAGATAAAACAGGTTTTAATTTGGTTTAGAAAGGAACCCTGAAGTAGACTGCAGGAACCAATCAGAGGCCAGGTCCGCAGAGTGCTAACATTCAGATTGGAAGATGGCTTGGCCGTACTTTGCTAGTGGAGGGTCCTGGCATAGGTTCTGTGGCAGTGTCTGAGGCAGCCACTGACTGTCTGATGTCCAGGTTTTCTATGACCGTGGCACAGAAGCCCATAGGGGCTTGAACACAGCGGAGAAGAAAAGAAGGGGTCTGGCTTAGAACTGGCCATGGACATAGGACCATTGGAACAGCGGGAGGGCAGAACATTAGGATAAAGGATGGATATTCTTTGGCACCTTCGGTCAGGCTGAGGCACAAAATTCAGATGGGAGTGTAATCACACAGATTACCAACTCTTGCACTCCAAGCAGTAAAAAGAGGGTCCAGCTGTTGGGAAAATAAGTGATAACAGCTTTTCTTACCAGGTTCAGTGAGAGAAACAGATTATAGCTAGGCTTAAAAGAGAAAACAGGAACAACCTGCAGGAGCCAATCAGAAGCTAGGGCTGAAGAGTGCTCACAACTCAATTGGTTAGCAGTTTTAGTGGTGCTTTGCTGAAGGAGAGTCTTGATATAGGGTCTTAGGTTGCAGCTGTGAGGATGCCAACTGCCCGGTGTCCGGGAGTCCCATGCCTATGGGTCAGGTACCCCTATGGAGTTTGTTGTCAGCCGTGGAGAGAGTACAGAGATCAGAGAATAAAAAAGACTTTTAGGGTCAAGAATATATTTGCGGAGGAAGAGTAGTCAAGGATTACAGGCATTCATGACTATGACAGGGCTCAGGGGAGTAACTAAACTGCAGACAGCAATTAGGAGCTTGGGAAACAGTTGCATGGCTCACACACACATATTGAGCACAGAAGGACTTGAAGGTATTAATAGTGAGGAGGCAGCTTAATTTCAGTAGTTTTTGCATTTTATTCCACAAGGATGGTAACATAAATCTAATGGCCACTCTGCCATAGTGGGAGGATGCCTTAGGAATACATAGTGTGATATAGGATGCATTCCTTAAAGCATGCAATCCCGGCACACTTAGAGGGAGACATTCTGTTATATATTGCAAGAGTCTATTCATGATGACTCTGTAAGTCCAAAGGACTGTGTTTCTATCATGCCTGAACATGAGAGAGGACCATCCTACCACTGTGTACAAAGAGCAATGATGGGTGGAGATAAGGAGACCAGTAATAAACCTGATGGCCCTGTGATAAAGCAAATCCAGCTTGACAAGCAAGGCTTTAGGACAGTGACTATATAAGAAATCTGCATAATTGATTAGCAAAAGAAATGTAGTTTGGACAAGGTGCAGTTAGGCATCATGAGTGAGCAACTGGCTAATTCAAAAGAATACCCCCAGCCTCTGCCTTAATTTCTTTACAAGGTTTTTGATGTGCTTGAAGAATGAGAGGTTATGGTCTAACCACACTCCTAAGTATTTAAACTTTGAAACAAACTCCAGTTTCTCTCCCAGGATTGTGGTTATCTGAGATAGTACTCCGTAGCTGGCTGGGTTCATCACATGGTTATAGGGTGATAACAGCATCACCAATGTCTTTTTTGCATTTAAAAGAAGTTTGTGTAAAGCAGCTGGTTCTGGAGCTGGTCTACTTCTTCCTGTAGGTCTGCACAGGAGGCATCGGCAGTCAGTCGACTTATATATAACACTGTGTCATCAGTGAACAGGTGTATGTTCTCCTTATTGGTGCACTCATCAATATTATTGACATAGATAGTGAAAAGCAAGGGACCAAGTATGGATCCTTGTGGCACTCCCCTCAGAAGAGGTTTGATTGGGGATAGCTCCCCCTCAGCCTTGATTTGTTGTCGACGTCCTACAAGGTACTCAGAGAACCAGTGCAAGGATACTGAGTCCAGGCCTATGCTCTTTAGAGAGGAGAGTAGTAGGCTATGATCCACTGTATCAAAAGCCTTGCTAAGGTCTAGAAATATAGCACAGACAAAGTTTCTGCTGTCTAATTCACTGTACCAATCATCTGTAACATTGGAAAGGGCAGAAATAGTGCTGTATTTAGTCCTAAAACCAAATTGCATTGGGTTTAGTAGATTATTGGCTTCAAGATAGTCCCTAAGTTGGTTGCTTACAATCTTTTCCAGGAGTTTCAACAAAATTGGAAGGAGAGAAATTGGTCTATTGTTGTTGAGGTCACAGGGATCCTCTGATTTGAACAAGGGGATGACATGGGCAATTTTCCTCATTGGAGTGAGGGACCCTTGAGACAGTGACAAGTTAAATAAATGGGTGATAGGAACAGCAAGGACATGATAAGCAATTTTTAGAAAATAAGGATCCAAAGAGTCAGCACCTGCACTTTTCTTAACATCCAGCTGGAGCATAAGCTCTTCAACCTCTTTCAATGAGACCAGTTGGAATGAGAAGCCGGGTACCAGGGCAGTAGAGTATGTGCAAGGGACACTAAGTTGGGAGCAGACCAGGGCTGCATGGGAATTGTCAAACGCTAGACCAGCTGTGGCAAAATGATTGTTAAGTGCATCTAAGATACCCAGTTTGTCACAAATAGTTTTACCTCCAGATGTAATCTTAGAGGGCAAGGAATTACCAGGCATATGACCAGACATATCCTTGATCGTCCTCCAGAATTTAGAGGAGCACTTTGCTGTGGAATCCAGCTCACTGAGATATAATGCTACCTTAGCATTCCTGACTATTTTTGTACAGGCATTATGTGCCTTTCTAAACTGACACCAATCTGAATCAAGCTTAGTTTGGTGAGTCTTTTTCCAGAGCTTATCCCTACTGAGCAAGGCAGCTTTCAGCTCAGCAGATAACCAATGACAAGTTTTGGTTTTCACTCTGATTTTTACTGTAGGGGCGTACTTATTTAGGGCCCCTACCAGCATATCATAAAAGGTATCATAAGCCAAGTAAACCATGGTGGTTAGGTCGAAGTCTGGCCAGCATGGTGAATGTTCCAATTCATATATATAGGCAGCCACATCAAAGTTATGATGGGTCCTTTTTGTAAGAAATTTAGCTGTAGGTCCTGAATGATGAAGTGATCTGACTGCAGCAATGAAGCAATGGTCACTGATATCAGTGAAGAAGGTCCCAGCATGTGAAAAAAGATTATACTTACCAACTAATATAACATCTAGAAATGTACTGTTACTCAAGTTCTTTTTATTTGGATGTGTAGGTTTGTGAAACAGTTGCACTAACCCACAGGAATCACAGATGATGTTAAGGGGTGAAGCAGTCTTGGAGAGCCAGTCAAAATGAAGGTCCCCTAGGATGATTGTTTCCAGATTCTCTTTCTCAATAACAGAACCAAGGTGTGATAGAAATAGTGTTCCAGCAGATGGGAGTCTATAGCAACCAGTCACTCTGAGGCCAGGGAAGTAGATAATTCAATCTTCAGTGTCAGATATTCAAATTCATTCTTAACAGAGGTTGAATCCAGGAAGGACATTGTAAACCTTTCCTTAACATATACTACCACTCCACCTCCGCTAGTAGTCCTATCCATTCTGAATAACTGGTAGGAGAGGATACTAATCTCTCTGTCCTGGGATGCTGGCCTAAACCAAGATTTGGAGATTGCCAGGACATCTGGTTGAGTATGGTTGATCCACGCCTGTATCATGGTAAACTTTTTTAGAAGGTTACAGACATTGACATGCCAGAAACTCATACCTTTAAGAGAAGCAGCATCCAAAGGAGAGGATAGGGGGAGAGATGGGACCAGGATTTGACTCAGTGTTGCCCAAGCATATCAGCAACAGAAGTAATAGCTTTGTTAGGGCAGCAAAAGTTAGTTTAAGAATGCTAGCCCTGGTGTGTCTATGAAACATAGCAGGTTGGGTACTCCAGTCACCACTCTAAGAGTGTACCACTCTAGAGCTAGGTGAATCAATACCCTCACTGAAAAGTGCAGGGAATGAGTTACACAAAAAGGAACTGGCAAAATTACTTGAGAAGGTGGCTCAATAAAGGTACCACCATGATGGATGCCCTAGTTGTAATCTGACAGTAGGACACCCTGAATGGCACATAGGTAACTATAGGGCAAATGTATGTCCAAAGAACAAATCACTAAAGGGTCAAATTCTGCTTGTGTGGGCTTCTGCCAGTAGAATGTCACCGGAGCACAACAGAGGATAATCAGTAGGGATATCATCAGGAAGCCCTTCCTGAAAGTGCTCTCAGAGCCACCCATTCCCAAAATTTAGCAGAAGCTTGAGCTAAGTATAGCTTAAAGACAGGGAATTATAATAAAAGTTTAAGGTCCCCTTAGAAATTCAAGGTCCAGGAACAGAGGAGGGGGAACTTAGTCATAAAATAATATTAGAGGCACAAAGTGTAGAGTGTTTAATGTATATGTTAAAACACGCCTATGAAATAGTAAAAACTTCCCATTTGGCAAATGTGTGGCACATTCCTCTTTAATCAGCAAAACAGAAACATTAAAGGATGAACTTCACAAAATACAAGAAATAAATAAAACTGAAATATGTGTGAATGCTGTCACTTCAGAAAACTCACTAAATGCACCACCAATCAGATAAAGAAAAATAAAGAAATAAGAATGTGTTAGGAGATAAATAATTCAGGTTTAACAGAAAAAAAAAATCTTAAAAAAGTAGCGAGGATAATGATAGTGATTAAAATGAATGCTATATAGTCCCTTACAAAAAGATCAAAAAAGGGAGCAGAGTAATTTCATCAACAACATAAACCATTCTATTATCCAAGTGATTTAACATACTACAAACTGAATCACAACACAAATCTGCGCTAGAAAATGAGAAATCAATAACAGAAACTATTATAAGTATTGGTGACTTAATAGTCTGCTATATGGACACTATAATCTGGGGAAATAACAAAATGCAAAATCAAGTTTCCTGTTTTCCAAGGCAGGAACAGGAGATAAGTAATCTCATTGATATAATTCTCACACCAAGCAAAAAAAAAATGGCAACTGTCATCCTCCATCTTGGGACAAGTGATGTATGCAGACATAATGAAAAAGAGATCTGCAATGATTTATTAGACCTAAATATAAAAATTAAGAACAAGGGATACAAGTTCATTATTTCAGGAATTCTTCTTATCACAAAAGTGCACATTAAAAACAAAGTCAAGCTATACGAAGAATAAATATCATATTAGAAATCTGGTGTAAAAAAGAAGACATAATATTTAAAAACCACTGGGTGACTTCAACTGACAGTATAGTTTACATTTAACAGATGGTCTACGCTTGAGCAAGTGGGGACCCAGGACATTAGGAACTAATAAAACACATAGAGTATGATAAGAAATCTCAGTTCAAACTAATTAACAGGAGGGAACAATCTACAAAAAATTCAAACAAAAATAACAATATCAAAAGACCAGACAGATGAAATATCGAATGCATATTACTGCATGCTTGGTTTATCAAGCAAATGGAGGCCTTGCTTGAGCTCAGACATAAACATAATTAAGATCTCATCACAGTAATAGCAACTTGATGGAATTCTACAGCTACATGGAGAAGAAATATAAAAGGTTATGATCTTTACCATAGAGACAGAGTCAAAAAAGGTGAAGGTGGATGTATAGCCATATATAAAAGAAGAAATAAAAACAATAAATATAACTGAAAAAAGTTACACTGTAATAACAAAATACAGAATCATTATGGATTAAAATAACAAATGTCAAAAACAACCCAATAATATTTGGCATATGTTACAGACCACCTGATGCACCAATAGAAATATTTCTATTTCAGACATTATAAATCAAATTGAAAAAGTTTGCAATATGGGTGACATTAGGACAACACAGTTAAATCTAGTAAAAGGATTTGTAAAACATACATTGCTCCACATAAAATAGAACCATAGACTCCAGGGATATGTCCATGCAACCTCATTTTTTTTATTTCGTCAAAGTGCTTACAAGGTGCTGATGCAATTTATACAAGTACCTGTATAAGCATTTACAAGTAGGCATGAAAGCACACTTAAGTCCCTGAAAGTCCATTGAATTAATCCATAAATGCAGGGTGGCATAAGGGCTAAGGCTGTGCCCTTGGATTGATGTCTCCTTATACGTTTCACACTACTAACGCTTTCTCAAAGGGTGACATCTTCAAACCAATGTATGTCTTTCATACAAGAATTCTTAAAGTGACAGTACACATACATGTAATGAGTTCAGTTCTCAACAATGTTAAATATATATATGAAGAGGAATAAAAACATGACAAAGTTAACATACATTATGATCTGAATTCATTTTGGGAGACACTACTGTTCTGGATGACAGAAATCTAGGGGAAGTGATTGGAAACAAACAAAAAAAAAAACAGCAGCTACAACATCAGCTAACAGTGTCCTTAACATCACTGCACAATTAAGACTAAATCAATATGTCATGGACATAACCAGAGGAGAAAATATATTACATATACAGTACAAATCACATTAAACTGTTCCTCCAATAGGTTGGTTTAGCATTTCTGACTGAGTTGCATAGTGCTGCTGGATCCAACACAACTCTCTGCACAAACTGTTTCTTAAGAGTTAAAACTCAGTTTTGCATTGAACTGTGACTGGGCTACAGGTGCATTCCAAATGAGCTACAAAAACATTTTACAAACATTGCTCTTGAGCTGATTAAGCACTGAAACACAATGCAATATGACTTGCCAGTGCATTTCCAACTGTAAATAATAATGCTAAACCAAATTATTGGTGAAACAGTTAAATGTGACTTATACTGTACTGTAGTTATGTCATTCGAAAACCTAAATTTAGATAAATGTACAACAGGCCTACCTCTCTTAGCTAATGACTACAACACTGTGCTGTTTATTATAATAATAACTGAATACAAAGCCATAAAAGATATAACAGAACTACTGTATATCTATATGAAAACATGGATACAAATGCAGTTAGGGCAGAACTACACTATATTAACAAGGAAAGCCTATTCTATAATAGAGATTTTGAAGAAATTTGACAAACAATAAAACCATAATAGATAATCATTGTTCTAAATATATCCCATGAATCAAAAATATCAAAAAAATGGGTGAAACAGCAACACATCAAAATGGTTACACAGAAAAGTTAAAACAATAAAATATAAGAAAAAAACATATACTATAGAAAAAATTTCAACAACAAAGATGAACATTATTGGCAAAAATACAAGAATAACTTGAAAAAATGTAAACATGCAATGAAACAAGCAAAAAAGAAATGGAGTTAAAATGAGCAAAAACAGATAGCAAAACTAACAATAAATTTAGCTATATCAATTTGCTTAAAAAACAAAATATACTAGCAGGTCATTTTCTTTAGGTAAAACAACCATTAAAGTCTCAAAAACATAGCAAATATACTTATAATTTTTGTTCTGTATTTGCTCCAAAAACTAAACAATACATACTATAAAATACACAACCAATAGTTACATTTGAAATAACAACTGAAGAAATCATAAGCCAAATAAACAAAATCAAACCAGATTTATCTCCTGGACCAGATGAAATAACTACTAGGATACTGAAAATTATGTGAAATGAGATTGTCCTACCTTTAAAATTCATGCTTGAAAAATCTTTGAATACATCAAAATTGCTAGAAGACTGGAAAAGGGTTGAAGTAATACATAAAAAAATGTCAAATAATGCCTAAAAAACTATAGATCAATTAGTCTAACCTCAATTTCAGGAATTTATTAAAGAGTATTACAAGACAAACAAACAAAAAAAGGTAACACAGAATAGTCAAACCCCACTCAACTTGTATTCATCAGAGGATGATCTTGTGTTACAAGTATGTTAAGTTTTTATGAAAACCACAACATACTAGAAAATAACATCTAATGTGACTTAATATTCTTTGATTGAAAACAAGTTCAATTTAGTCTTTCAGTGTGCAATTACAGAGAAGATGGAAAAATTGTAAATCTATACAGTACTTCAATAAAAAAAAACTGGATAGCAAATTGGCTAAAAATCAAATCCAGAAAGTGGTAATCAATGGATGCAGATGTCATATAGGGGAAGGTACTAGTGGAGTCTCACAGAGATCTGTTGTAGGTCCTATAACATTCCAGATTTTCATTTCTGATTTAACAAATAATCTGTTAAATTTTCCACCCAGGTATGCAGATGACACAAGACTAAATGGACCAAGTAGAACACTAGAGCAAAGTTAAAACATACAAAATTACTTTAATACAATCTCAGAATGGTCAATAAAAATGGTAAATATAGTTTACATTGACAAATGTAAGGTTATGCGTTTAGGTCAAAACAACATTAATCAACAAATACAAACTCTGTGGTAGCATGTTACTGGATACTGAATCAGAAAGGAATTTGGGGCAATAATATCAAAAAAATTTAAGAATAGATAAATTAACAAATCAGTAGGTAAAGCAAAATAATTATATGGAATGTTAAGAAAAACTTTGCCTTAAAAATTAGTAGGTCATAGTCATGGGGGGGCAGGGAAAATGACATACCAATTGACATGTCAAGAGACTGGAGTGTCAGGGAGCATTCAGCCCCTCCCTCACAGGAAAGTGAAGAAATGTTAAGCAAAAACATGTCTAAGGGAAGGGGGGACATGGAGGGTAATTGGTGTAAGGGACTTTCCACAAATGCTAGAAACATGGGGAATAAAATGATAGATTTAGAAGCACTAATGGAGGGGGAGGGATTCTATATTGTAGCCAAAACAGAAACCTGGTGGTAGGGCACCAAGACTGGGAAGTGGGGGTCTTGGGATACAGGTTATTCAGGAGGGACAGGATCGGTAGGAAGGGGGAGGAATAGTACTATACATCAGGGAGGGAATCAAGGTCACAGAAGGGAGGGAGGAAGGAGCAGGGAGAAGTGAAAAGCATATGGGTCACACTGGAGAGAAAGACTGTGACAGAATTAAGACTAGGGTGGTATACAGACCTCCTTCACAGAGTGAGGAAACGGACATGCAGATGCTGTGGGAGTTTCAAGGAATGGCACTGAAGGGGGAAATTCTGCTGGTAGGAGACCACAAGTTCCCAAATATAGACTGGGATAATCCATCGGTGAGGTCTGCTATTAGTGGGGAGATTCTAGGGACACCCTAGGACTCCTCCCTGCAGCAGCTGGTAAGGGAACCCACAAGTGAGGGAGGGAAACATACTTGACATAGTTTTCACCAATGGAGATAGCATTGAGGAAGTGGGGTTGGGGGCCAGCATGGGAGATAGTGACCACAGCAAATTGGGATTTAAGGTCAGAGCAGGATATGAGGCTAGTCAACCCCCCACAAAGGTCCTAGACTTCAGGCAGGCAGATTTTCACAGGATGAGGGAGATATTCTGGGAGAAAGTAAGGGAGTGGGAGGTGATGGAGGGAGGGAAGGAGGATGTATGGAAAAAGATCAAGGGGGGCTCCTTAAAGCAACAAATGGATGTGTAAGGAGGGTGAGGAAGAACATAAGAAAGAAGAGGCCACTGTGGTTCAATAGGGAAGTGTGGGGGCAATAGGAGAGAAGAAAAGTGCATTCAGGAAATATAAGAGGATGCACGGGGAAGGAAGATAGGAAAACTTATAAATAGAAGCTGAGGGTGGCAGGGTGGAAGATTAGGAAGGCTAAAGCAGAAACAGAGGAGAGAATTGCTAGGCAGGCCAAATGGGGACACAAGACATTATTTCAGTATATAGGAGAAAGGAGGAAGGTAAGGCAGGGGATAGTAAGGATTAAGGGGGAGGCAGGATTGCAGGTGCAAGGGGATTCTGAGAAAGTTGAAGTGCTGAATGGTTACTTCAGCTCGGTTTTCACAACAGAGAGGGAAGAAAGGGGACCAGCACTAAGTGAGAAGAGAGGGGGGGTTGGATCCTAGCTCAATCAGTATGGAAGGGGTAAGGGAGGAATAAGGTAAGTTGAGGGTGGACAAGGCCATGGGTCCAGGTGGCCTACACCCTAGGGTGATCAGGGAATTAAGTGGTGGATCCACTGTAGGTTTTTTTTAACTTGTCCCTAGATACAGGGTGGGTACCAGAGGACTAAAAGAACACAGATGTGGTTCCACTTCATAAAAGTGGCAGCAGGGAGGAGGTGGGCAATTATCGCACGGTTAGCCTCACATCGGTGGTGGGTAAAGTAATGGAGGCAATACTGAAACAAAGGCTGGTTAGCTATTTGAAGGAGGGGGTCTGCAGGACATTCAGCAGCATAGATTCACTCAGGGACGATCATGTCTAGCAAATCTGATCAAATTCTTCGATGAGGTGACAAGGGTGTTTGATCAGGGTGGGGCAATTGATGTGGCCTACCTGGACTTCAGGAAAGCCTTTGACAGGGTGCCCCACAGAAGACTGGTAAATAATTTGGGGAGTCTAGGGGTGGGGCAGAAAATAACGAGATTGGTGGAGAGCTGACTGATGGGTAGAAGCCAAAGGGTGGTGGTAATGGGGTGTACACTTGGGAGACAGGGGTGACAAGTGGGATCCCCCAGTGGATGGTGCTGGGGCCCATTCTGTTTGAAATCTACATCAGCAACATAGCAGAGGGGCTTCAGGGAAGGTCTGCCTTTTTGCAGAAGACACAAAACTCAGCAACATGGTGGACATCCCGGGGGGGGTGGAGGCAATGAAGAATGATTTAAGGTTACTGGAAGGGTGGTCAGAACCATGGCTGCTGAAATTTAATGCCAGGAAATGCAAAGTGATGCACTTGGGGAGGAGTAATCCAAATACCACATACACATTAATGGGGGAGAAACTGGCTGCAACCAGGCAGGAAAGGGATCTAGAAGTTATAATCACAGATGACCTTAGAGTGGGTACCCAGTGCAGCAAGGCAGTGGGCAAAGCTAACAGGATGCTGGCCTGCATATGAAGAAGAATAACCAGCAAGAGGGAGGTGCTGATGCCACTGTACAGTTCCAAGGTGAAGCCACACCTGGAATATGGGGGTACAGTTCTGGATGCCCCATCTACGAAAAGATATAGATTGCATAGAAAGGGTGCAGACAAGGGCCACTAAGATGGTGCAAGGGTTAAGTGGGATAACATATGAGCAGGGACACTGGTTTACCGGGATTGAGAAAAGGCATATTCCATTTTACGCATTGTAAAAAATGGTATTGTCACCGGTGTCTACTAAGCCAAAATCCAGTTTTACCGGTGTTTAGTTTTGCGTACTTTATTTAACAATTTTTAACTCTATTAACATGCGTTTTAGCAATTTTGACCTCCACTATTACACATCCTTCCATCCTTGTACCAATTTAAAGTTATTTTAGATACAAGATGTGATGGCAGCAGCAACACTATAGCCTCCATCCATAAGGTGTGATGGAAGCAGCACTACGGTCCCATCCCTCAGGTGCAATAGCAGCACCAACAGCACTACAGCCCACATTCCTCTTGTGTGATGGCAGCAGCAACAGCAGTATGACCTCCCTACCTCCCTCAGGTATGACAGAAACAATAGCATTATGACCTCCCTCCCTCACATGTTACAGAAACAGCAGCACTGCAGCCCCTATCCCTTAGGTGTGATGGCAGCAGTACTACATTCCCCATCCATCAGTGGTGATGGCAGAAGCACTACAGCCCCCACCCCTTGGTGTAATGGCAGTAGCAACAATGCAGTCCACATCCTTCCGGGTGATGGCAGTAGTGACAGCACTATGATCCCCTTTCTTCAATACCCACACCCAACATGCACAAGTTACAAATGACTTGGTCTCTTTGTTTGTAGAACTCAGATGTGAATTAATTGGAACCATCACCGCTAAGGTGGACTACCTTGTTTTTTTCCTATCTATAATTTAACTGCCTGAATTGGATTTCTGCCTGTGACACCGCTGACCAGGTTTAGAGAACAGACTTGGGGGTTGAGGGCCAGCTGGTGGGTGAAGGTTTGAGTGTCCACGACCACTCACCTTCTCCTGGGAGGGAAGGTGGATTCACAGCTCAGCATTTGCTGGCCCCTGATGGAGGCCAGAGGCATGACAACATGTCAGCCCTCACTGCAGGAGGGAGCGTGATGGACGTCGGCTTGTGCCTTGACATCATGTGGCTTGTCACACTCCCAAGAAAATGGGAAAACACCTGCTGACCAACCGAAGGACAGCTGTTGGTCCCTCCATAAGCCGGAAGCCCCAGACATGTGTCTGTTCTGACCCCAACCATGCCCAGGATACACAGGAAGCTCTTTAGGGCAATTCTCCTCCCCTGGTAGCCTCCCACAGGGGTAGAGTCCCACTCAATGAAGGGTTACTTTGGGTTACATCATAGCACAGCAGTAAGGAGCAGTGGATGGTGGTTGAGACTCAGCTGCGGTGGTAGGGGGCCTTGGCAGGCCTGAAGGAGGGAATGGCCAGGGGTAGGAGGAGCAAAAAAAACTACTTGAATTTGCTTTTTGAAATACAGTGTCTTCACCTAAAAATCCATAAGTGATCAGTGGAGGACATTCAATGAATTTATGCATCTCCCAGACATGTGGATGCTTTTTTAACTTGGTGTCCATGGAAAGGGTGTCTCCAGTTTTCATGTCTTTGTTCAGATGTGAATTGAGCTCCACTCTGCCCACCAGCATCATGCAGCCCTTTGGGGTCTTACCTTCTGTATGTCATTGATTGTGCTTTCAAAATCCACTGGCCAAACATAAGTACACTCAAATACTTAACATTTGCTTTTTGAAGCAGTCTATCAGAAAACTTTTGTTGTCACAGAGACTGAAACAGCAGGTGGGAGAAAAGGTGCAAATTATCCAATTCACCTACATGTGGTGCTAACAGTGACGATTTTCATAAGTAGTAAGGCAGTTTCTTCTTGTGAACATACTTTCATTCAGACTAGTTTTCATTCAAACAACTGAGGATTTGGGATGGCCCTACTGATTGTAAACTTGAATGAGCTAGTTGGTAACAGTGATCCTGCATTTAGTAATCTACAACCTAGATGCTTATATGAAAAGAATACAATAAAAACCTGACTAAAATCTAAAAACAAGCTTATAAAACACATAAAATGTATTTGAACTATTATCTTTACCTATACAAAATCATTGCAGCCAAAGTAAAACTCAGGTAAATTACATGGTACCCTGACTACTATTCTATGATGTAGTAAACATATATTGGTATTTTTGTTATATTCTTTGTAAAGCAGGTAAGGCCCACTAGGCAGAACTGTCAGTTTTCAGGAGTGACCTAGAAGCACTGGGGAGGTTAAGTGACTTGCTTGGAGTCACACAGTATGCAAGTGGAGGTTGTGGAAATCAAACCCAGGTCTGCTGGATGTACCCAGTTCATTCACTGCTTGTTACTCTAACCACTAGGCATGGGTGGCTAAACTGAATGGCTGATTACAACAAAGCAGTGTGGGTGATTTCCTTACTGACTCTATATGCAGCAAAGCAGAAAGAATGCAAAGCACAGCAGCATTCATTTTAAGATGCTGAAGTCTGGGTCACCTGCTTGGGCTGCGGTAGCACTATTGCTTGCAATGCCAGTGACCCAGGGTCAGAAGCAAACTCGAGTTGCTGGAGGTCTGGCCAGGGGAGTAGGATCTAGCACCTTGGGGACTGCTCTCCTCCTCCGGGGAGGGTGAGCTACAGGTCCTGCTGCTTTACCACCACCTATGTGATCACGGGTGGTGATGCAATGGTGCTGCGGAATGATCAGGAGGGGAAAACCCTAGCCAGGATCTGGAGCAGTGGCATGTCTCTATGTGACCTACCTCTTTGGATCTCCTGTAGTCCCGGTGCCCTTGGAGACAAAGGCCAGAAAACCAGGAACAATCACCCCACATTGGCCACTGACAGAAGGGACCCAGGTGCCCCAGACTTCATAACCAGGCTCCATGAGGGACCCACTGAGCTGCCTGACACACACTAAGGGAGCGTGGATGGGTCCTGTGGTCCCCTACCTTTCCACCTGGGGGGATACAATCCAGGCAGGATAGGGGCAGTACCACAGGAGCTCCTGATCATTAGCTGGGGGTGAAACTAGGGGATACCCAACCTAGGCATCTCTGAAAAGTGGAGACTGATGCTGTGAGATGGGGACATAGAAAGAGAAAATAAAAAAAAATGTAAAAAGATGTTGAAATCTTAGAGATTCTGTGCAGTGACATGCAATTTCCGTGAGGCACCGGTACAAGAATTCAAAATCCACAAACCAAGCAGGATTCCATGATTGTTACCGGTGTTACCGGTAAAAATGGAAAACCAGGGTCCCTGCATATGAGGAGAGGATGAAGGAGCTGGATTTGTATCCTCTGGAGGCAAGAAGGGAGATATGGGACATGATTGAAACATTTAAGTATGTGAAGGTGATCAACAAAGTGGGGAAAGCTTATTTTCAGAGAAGGTAGATACAAGAACTAGGGGCATAGACTAAAGGTGGGGGAGTTTTGGGGAAACATTAGGAAGTATTACTTCATGGAGAGAGGGTGAGCCCTGGAATGGACTGTCGGAGGAGGTGGTGAGGGCCAGTACAGTTGAGGGCTTCTAAAAGGCCTGGGAAAAACATAAGGGGTTGTCAAGGGGAGGAAGGGGGAATCTTGGGGCCGGGGTCAAGTAGAGGGGGGGAATGGGCAGACTTGATAGGCCTTGAAGGTCCTTTTCTGCTGTCACATGTCTATATACTGTATCTATGAATCTATATTCTCTCCATACAGATCATATATTACATCACATCTGGATTACTCTTCCCAATTCTGTAGTCTAAATAGGAAATTAGACATAACGGACTTGAAAAAGTAAAGAAAGTCAACAATAATTATATCAGAACCTAAGGACATGTCCTATACAAACAGGATCAATGAACTAAACCTAATGACCCTAGGACAGCATAGGATTAGAGGAGGCATGTTATTAATTTGCAATACTATGGCAGGTCCATATTTAATCTGAGAAATTAATTTCAGTTTCAAACAAGGATCCAAAAAATTCCAGAGGTCATCCACTACAAGTGGCAGGACAAATATTTAGTTCTCAATAAAGACCTTTTTTTTATATAATCAAAGAGTTGTTCATCCATTGAAAAACTTACCAATTGAAATTCTAACCAGTAAAACTAAAATAGAATTTAAGAATAAAATTGACAAATACATCAGTCACGGTGGCTTACTACGATACTATTGAAAAGTATTGAGTAATATGGACTAACACATTCCTGCTCCTCAGCATATTAAATATGATCCCAAGTGTGATCCAGATTCTGCTACCCATTTGTTTATGGAAGACAATGTCTATTTGGCCTTATATGGAGCACTGGAAAGAGAAACATACAAAAGTAGTCGATCATTCACTGGCTAATTTTCTTCCTGCCTTCCTGCAGACCTTTTTCTGGCCACTGGGTAATTGTCCTACTTCCTTCCTGCTGTAAATACTTGATCTGGCATGCAACAAGAAGTCTGATGGCTATGCCAAGCAGCTTTAAAATGATTTCTAGTGGTTTGCTGTTTTTTCTTTATTGTAATGATAAACATGGCAATAGCATAACAAATATTAGGGACCAGAGTACAAACTGTGCTCCTTCATCAAGACACATTGCCTTTTTTATTACATATCTCCAGTGAATACGGTTTGTATGATTTCTCTAAAAACATTATATTTGATACTTGAGATACGTTTTGGCAGAAACTAAAGGGTTAAGAATTTGTGTAGGACATAAGAGAGCTACCATAAATACCATTCTATGTGTGGTAATAAACAAGACAACATTAGCAGAACATACCTTCTTGTTTTAAGGATACTATATATGAATGAAAAAGGGTGAATGCATGACATTAATCTTGCAGATGATAATTATTTGTCAGAATGCTGGGCTGCAAAGTGTGCAAATAGATGCTGCTCATTCATTCCTATTAGAACAAAATAGAGGTCTGGATTCTCAGGATACCTAGGCTTGTGAACAGTAGGGTCAGACTCAGAAAAGGTCTAACCTGTTTGCATGTCAGATTTCCGATCAAAGTTTACACTTTGGATTCTCATTAAGTCTAAATCCGCTTGACTGGTTTCAGGGGTCTGAAATTATTCAAACGCTGATCATTTCTATGCTCTCAAAGTTTCTGCTGGAAAATAATGGAATCCCTGAATGTGAAGATGTTTGATTCTTTCATAAATCTTTAGTTTCAGCTGTAGAAAACAAATAATATTTTCTTATTTTCACTAGTCTGAATCTGTGCTGTTTATGCAGAGAAACTGAACTTAGTACTTACTGAAGCAGAGATATGGGGTGCTAAATATCTTTTGCTAAAAAAAGCAGGATTATCGATACAATTCCTTGTAAAATAAAAGTACAATTTACTCATATGTTAAGGTTGCCACTTAATGCCACAAAAGTAAGGAAATGCAGTGTTTGAGTAACAATTTCATAAGAGATTTTATCAGTGTTGCATGGTGTTCATCAGACTTCATATGGTTATAAAAGGAAGCACTGGCATTGCCCTTGCCCTGATTTCAATATTGGCTTTCTAGACACATAAAAAATGCTCATACACCAATGCTGAATATCAGATGCCAAGGTTAGTGCAATAAGAATACTGCATCACACAATCATGCACAGCACAACAAGCACCATACCACAAACTCACCAAGACTCATTTTCCCCCTTAACATTGCATTTGCTTACTTTTGTGGCATTCAGGGTCAGCCTTAACTTAAAGTAAAGCCTGCCAAGGTGCAACACCATGCCTAAGGTTACTGCATGACAATAGGGATTAACTATCATTTAAACTGACATGTTTCCTACAGTAACACTGCAGTATTGCGTAGCACCCTGATGTGTTCCCCAATATGCATAAACATAGTGTTTTCCAATGAATTTCCATAGTTTATGAAAATGCAGTTTAATAACAGACACAAATTACTTTCATGTTGAAGCATTGTCAATACATCAAATTGCATGCGATACCTGGTCACAGTACCACTCTCCACCCTTGCCCTGTCCTATACTATATGTCTCAGTAGTACACTGGCATGTACAATTTCATCCCACACCTGTACAAGCAGTTATTGGTATCCACTGGTACTACCTTCCCTCACTACACCCCTGTACCAAGCAGTCCTTGGTGTCCACTGGCTCCTGCTCCCACTCACTGCTCCAATTAGAATTACCCTTGGTGTCCAGTGGCATCCCCTCCCACATTGTGCATCGTGTCCAAATTGTCCCCAGTGTTCTGTGGTAATCCCAATCACAGCAAAGTCCCCTCCCACTCCCACAATTATGACATGAGATGCCCACCCTTTGTCTTAGATAGAGTGAATAAAAAAACATGTAACACAAAAGGAAGAAGGCAGGATAGTGTATTGGGATAAGCAGAGGGAGGCAGGGAAGGCAGTCAGAAGTGCAAAGGCAAAGAGGGAAAAATAGCCCAGACAGTAAAGAAGGGGACAAGTCTTTTTATAGCTACATTAGTGAAATAAGGAAGACATGGGGTGGGATTGTAAAATTTAAGGGGAAAGAAGGGGACTGTGCTGAAGGGGATGTGGGAAAAGCAACGATCCTGAACAAGTATTTTTGTTCTATATTCACAGAAGAAGGGGAAGGTGAAGGACCACAATTAAGTGGCAGAAGCAATGGGGGGGGGGGGTGGACACCAGTACATTTATGGAGAAGTGAGTTCTAAAGGAATTGCAAAACTGAAAGTGGAAAAGGCAATGGGATCAGTTGGGATACATCCCAAAACATAAAAGGAACTTTGGGAGGTGCTGGCAGCACAAATGGCAGCCCTGTTCAACAAATTGCTAGAAATGTGAGAGGTTTCAGAGGACTGGAAAACAGCAGATGTAATCTCTCTACACAAAAGTGGGAGCAGGGAGGAAGCTGGAAACTATAGACCAGTCAGCCTGACCTCGGTCATAGGGAAAATAATGAAATCACTGCTAAAAGAAAGAGTTATGAAACATCTTGAATCCAGCAGAGCACAGGAGCAGAGGCAGCATGGATTCACAGCAGAAAGGTTATGTCAGACAAATCTGATAGATATCTTTAACTGGGTAACCAGAGAAGTGCATTGGGGGAGCATTTGATGTGGTTTACCTGGCTTTTAGTAAGGCCTTCAGCACCGTTCCACATAAGAGGCTTGTAAACAAGCCAGACAGCCTGGGAATGGGTCCCAAAGTGGTAAACTGGGTTAGAAATTTGTTGAGGGAGGGATAGAACACAGAAAGTAGTGGTAAATGTGGCTCTGTCAGAGAAAAGGAAGGTGACCAGAGGGGTGCCATAGGGATCAGTTCTGGGGCCAGTCCTAGTCAATGTCTACATATGCAACATTGCAAAGGGGCTGGAGGGGAAAGGTATGCCTTTTTGAAGATAACGCTAAGATCAGCAGCAGTGTAGGCACTCTGAGAGGGGTGGAAAAAATGAGGAGGGAGCTAGGTAAACTGCAGGAATATTAAAGAGTGTGGCAGTTAAGATTCAATGCAAAAAAATACAAACCAAAGAGAAAAGGGAAGAGCAGGCAGACATAAACACAGACTGGAAAATGAAGACAGGAGGAGGGAGGAGAAGGCACAGAGGGCAAAATGAACTAGAGCAACAGCAGCACAAGGAAGCATAGCCACACAAGCCATGCACGGAGCTCAGGGACAAAAAACACTCCCTAAGCAAGGAAGGTGCACTCGAGGAGAGATTAAGTAGAGGTTGTGGGAGGAGCTATTCCCCACATTGAACCACAGGGTAGCCCTCCCAAACCTGTAGTTGAATATAATATTATGTTATTTCATTGTCTTGTATGTATGTTGTATGTTCCTGGTCATACCAAAAAATGGGATTTTTATCTCAAAGACATATCAGGCTATCAAAAAAAAATCTAGTCAAATCAAATATATGCACTTTGTAATGGTGCCCTGGCTTCTGGCTGTTGTGCCCCCACTGTGCTTTTAAAAACAATAGAGTCTGGAACTGTTCTGCTTTGATAATTCAGCTAAACACACTACTGGTTCTTAATGTGAGGGTCTAGCAGGATACATGAAAGATATTTGACATACCTCTTCCACCCCTCCTCTCCCACCCCAGTCTCTTCCTGCCCTCTCCCCTTCTCCTGTTCACCCAGAGTGTTTTTTATAGATATGTGCAAGGAGCCAACAGCATCTTTTAATGTGGCCCCCTTCCCTAACTCATCCATCAGTCCCCCAAATAATCTTATTTAGAAGATCCCCTCCTGACTTCTGATCTTTCATTTTTATGACAGTGGGTGGAGCCTACAGCCATTTTGCTTTAGTAGCTTACAAAATGGCCAGTTGTGGCACCTTTCATTGGACTTTTGAAAATATCCTTCTGAAAGTCCAATGGAACTTGTAACACTCTGCCACGATCGGTTGCTATGGAGTAACAGGGGCACTATTTCAGCTGTTACTTGCGCATTCCAGGACAAGAACTGCGTATGTGCAGTTCCTCTGGTGCCACCATCTTGTGTCACCACAACTGCGCATGCATGAATGCTGTGCATGCGCAGTTGCGTCGCTGACATCTTGCTAGCAATCCAGAGCTTTGGAAGCCGGCCAAGCCGTATCAACTCTGGCTATATGTTGTTTTGAAGGGGGGCAATTAGTTAAAAATACTGGCTAACTCATTTATCCTCTCTTACAATGCACCCACTCCATATTCTAATAGTACGAATTGGAGTGAGCAGGAATAAATCCATCAAGGACTGGGGTGCAACAGGATGTATCATTAATGATGTTAGGCAGATCAACCAATCAGTCTGCCAAGAGTCATCAATGCAGACTACTCTGACTCACCTCCCTGATGAGTGGGCCACTGCTCACTCCATTAGGTACTATTTGAGCAAGGAATAGACGTGGTGGAAGTGAACAACAAATATAGCCAGCATGTTCAACTAATAGCCCTTCAGAATCAAGGGTTGGGGGTCAGGAGTGGAATGGATTCGTAAGATATTTTGGGGGAACAGGGGTTAGGTTAGGGATGACAGATTATGCTAAAAGAGACTGTCAGTTCCTGATTCAGTCCCAACACCCCACAATAATTTTAAGTCTTGTGAGAGGGGGATCTGAAGGAAAAGGAGCTTGGGAAGAGAGTTGGTGGTGTAAGTGGTGGCCATGGGACTAGCGCCAGCCACCTAGGATGGGCTACAGTTTTCTTTTCATCAATAGGCTGAATAAATGAAGTGACCTGAAGTGGCTAGGCTAAAGTGACAGTGAAAGTTTCGGAGTTCATAATTTCACAGAATGTAAGTTCAGCATCAGCTTTACCCTTACTGATAATTTTTATTTTATCTGCAGATTGCACAACATTTGTTTTTGGCAATTCAGTATCACTGGTGCCAAATGAAAATGCAGATTAAACAGCATTTGTTATGGCTTGTTACATTCTATATTTTTTCCTCCCTACAGAAAGTGAAGATGATTATCAACGGCAAGTCTTGTCTGTTTCCTGTATCACCTTTGGTATAATCACAGTGGGCATGTTCTGTGCAGTCTTCTACATCAAAACAAAGTAAGTAGACTATGTAATAGAGATGAAAATTACCTGTCCAATTCTCATTAGTGTTCCAAGATAACAGTGTTTGGAATTTGTATACAATATGCTCTTTTTACTCGCAAAGAAACTATAATCTTTGTGAATTCCAAACCTTTTGCTTGACAAAATGACTGCCAGAAATCCTGAGTATAACATAATGTGCATTTTCTCCTCTTATTGATGCTGTTAAGCTACAGTGGAGGATGAAGTTTTTATACAATTACTACAAGGGAATTCCATCAAACTACAGTACACAGATTTAAACTGAGGAGGGGGGATGGATTGAGTTGGATAGCAGGGAGGAGGCACCTTCCAGGGGAGACTGGAAGGCCTCGCCCCAGTGATGGAGTAGGAGAATGAGGAGAAGTTACCAAGACAAAAGTGAAGGGGGAGAGATGGGAAGAGGAATGGCAGGACACAAGGTGGACTGTAGTATCCTTGAATGCAAGGAGCTTAGCAAAAAAGGTGGCAGAGTTCAGGCAATGATGGTGGAGGGGGAGGTAGATATTGCCACCATCTCAGATTCCTGGGCCACCCAATACCATGACTGGGATCTCACAATACCGAGAGAGAAGGAGTCCCACAGGGAAGGGGAGGGGGAAGGGGGGATGGGGTTGCAATTTATGTCAGAGAGGGGATACTGTGTACCAGGGAGGAAGGGGACAAGGGGAGTCCAGAAGCCATATGTGTATTGCTCCAAAGCCCTAAAGGGAAGAAACTCAGGATGGGGGTGGTGTACAGACCAACTTCACAGAATGAGGAGATGGGTAGGGAGCTAGAGGAGCAAATCAGGAAGGTCAGTGGCAAAGGGTATACAGTTATAGTGGGAGACTTCAGTCTACCTGGGGTTAACTGGCAGACAGTAACTACAGTACACGCCAGGGAACAGGTGCTCCTGGAGGTTATCCAAGACAGTTGCCTAGTGCAAGGGGTGATGGATCCTACTAGGGAGGGGAACATATTGGACTTGGTGCTAACAAATGGAGACCAAGTCCACAATGTGGTAGTACAGTACCCTCTAGCAGGAAGTGACCACTGCTCAGTGTGGTTCCTCGTCAACACAGGAAGGGAGTCTGCTAATACCAGGACAAGAGTGTTGGATTTCAGGAAGGCAGATTTTGCCAGAATGGGTGGCATCCTAGAGGGGTATTTAGCTGAAATTAACCAAGGGATGGATGCTAAACAGAAGTGGGTAATCATTAGGAAGGGACTAAATGAGGCCACAATCACATGTGCTGAATCTCAGAGTAAGCAGTCCAGGTCAAAAAACCCTTGCTGGCTCAGCAAGGAGGTGGAGGGGAAGATGAGGGAAAAAATACTGGCCTTCATTGAGTTCAAAACATCTGGGCATGAGGAGGATAGAGAAGTGTTCTCAAGGGCATCTAGGGAGGTGACCAAGTCAGTCAGGACAGGCAAGGCAGCAAAGGAGCTGAAGTTGGCTCAGGGGATCAGAGAGGGGAAAAATGAGTTCTTTAAATAAATAAGGGAGAAGAGGAGTTGTAGGGATAACATCTCTAGAATCAAGAAAGAAGAAGAATGTGTGGAACAAGGGGAAGATCAGGCAGAGGCATTCAATGAGTATTTCTGCTTGATGTTCACAAAAGAAAGGGATGGCCAAATACTGCAGCATTAAAGGGGACAAAGGCGGAGGGGGCAGAGATAACAGACGAGGTCATCCAAGAGGATCAAGTTCTGAAGTGCCTCAAAGGTCATCAGGACCAGATGCTGTATATCCAAGCGTCCTGAAGGAACAGGCAGAGTTGTTGGCAGGCCCTCTGACAGACCTGTTCAACACCTCCTTGGAGATGGGGAATGTACCCAGAGACTGGAGTATGGCTCATGTGATGCCCCTTCACAAGAGTGGACCCAAGGACCAACCAGGTAACTACAGACAGGTGAGCTTGACTTCCATATTGGGGAAGTTGATAGAAACCATTCTGAAGGAGAGGTTGATAACCTTTTTTGAAAGCAATGGTCTGCAGGATGAGAGACAGCATGGGTTTGTCAAAGGAAGATCTTGCCAAACTAACTTGATTGACTTCTTCAATTGGGTCACTGGGGGGGTTGATGAAGGCCAAGCTGTGGATGTCTTGTATCTGGACTTCAGCAAGGCTTTCGACTCTGTGTCCCACAGGAGGTTAATGAGCAAGCTGAGGGACATAGGAGCAGGGGAAAAACTGATGGGGTGGGTTGAGAGCTGGCTGCAGGGCAGACAACAGAGGGTAGTTGTAAGGGGGAGATATCCAATCCATGGCTAGTAATGAGTGGAGTACCACAGGGTTTGGTGCTGGGCCCCGTTTTGTCCAATGTCTTTATTGGCGACATTGCAGAGGTGGTCCAGAGTAAGATCTGCCTGTCTGCGGATGACTAACATTTGTGCAAAAGTGGACAATGAGGAAGAGAGGCAGGCACTCAGAGAGAATCTAGTTAAACTCGAACACTGGTCTAGGGAGTGGCAGTTGGGGTTTAAAGCTAAGAAGAGCAAGGTCATGCACCTCGGAACCAGAAATCCCAAGGACAGCTACTGCTGAGGGGACTGCAGGTAATGGCTTCAGAGGAGGAAAGGGACCTGGGGGTAATAGTGACAGTGGATCTGAAGTATTCACACAGTATAGGAGAGCTGCGGCAAGGGCAAATAGGATGCTGGGGTGCAATGCCAGAGGGATAACCTTTCAAAAGGGGGAGGTCATCCTGCCATTGTATAGATCACTGGTGAGGCCATACTTGGAATACTGTGTACAGTACTCGTGTCCATACCTCAAAAAGGATGTGAGATTACTGGAGGAGGTGTAGCGTAGGGCTACAAAAATGATCATGGGACTAGGGGAGTTGCCATACGAGGAAAGGTTAAAAGAGTTCAACATGTATTCACTGGAAGACAGAAGGGTAAGAGGGGACATGATAGAGACCTTTAAGTACTTGAAAGGCATTAACAAAGTCAGGGAGGGAGGATTGTTCCACTTAAAGGGGGGAAGGGTCACTAGGGAGCACAGTCCGAAGTTGGAAGGCAGAAGGTTTAGGAGGGAGATGAGGAAGCACTACTTCACAGAGAGAGTGGTGCCAGGTTGAAACGCATTGCCAGAGGAGTTAATCGCTCAAAGGACATTGGATAGCTTTAAGCAGGAATGGTGATAGAGTTAAGGGTAGAGTTAGTACAGACAAAAACACAAAGGGGGAAGGACCGGAAAAGAGGAGGAAGAGAGAGGTTTGGGTGGTGGTGGGGCAGTGGTAGTAATTTGAAACTAAGAACTGCACAATTGGGCAGGCTTGATAGACCTGTGGTCCTTCTGATAATTTTGTATGTTCATATGTTCGCATGTTCGTAAACTTTTAAAGATGATAGTCACCTGTAAAGGGGCACTATTGACTGCCCAGTTGGGTCCTAAAAGACAATTATGACCAAAATGGAATTTGAAAAATCACTAAACACAGCATATTTCTGTCCTTTTTAAAGATTATGTTGACTGTGATGTTCATGGAGCTGCATGGTACTTGAAATGAGGCTCAGATATCAGCAACAAACAGAAAACAAAACCAAAAAAAATGCAGTCAGCATCAGCAGAACTTAATTGCAGAACATTCCATACTTGTTTGAATTTAGATCAATTTTTTCTTTATTACAGGACACCTACAGTACATGAAAACTGGACCTTTGTCCCTTGTAATTTACTTACCATTGAGACTGAATCTGTAATTAAAATCATAATCCTCAGCTTGTGACATCAAAATCTCTTGCTGTGGGAATGACTATGTTGTCTCATGCAGGGTATTAGCACTTCAGCTCTAGAGTAAGCCTAAGGTGTAGATGAATGGTGAAGAGGAAAACTTCTGTAAATACAGTACGTTATTATGAATGGAATAAACAGAAATTCAAGTGTATTTCAGAATTTAGTAAATTAAGTTCAACTAATGCAAACTCTGATTTCTGTTTTCTGCTGTGGCTGGATGATCTCTTTTAGAATAATTTTATTCAGACAATGTAGCTTTTAAAGTCTTGATACTACAACAGCAAGGACATGATCAGTCATAGGACTAAAATCACCTCTAGGGAACACACTAGTTTTGTCCCATGTCAGTTGCATATTAATTCAATGATGAAACAACATTAACATTTTTAATTAATGTATCTACTCTTAACCATTTGGGCTGGTTAACTAGTGTCATTATCAGTCTAAAGTGTATCTACTGTAAGTAGTCCCCACTCAAGAATAAATGCACAGAAAAAGATGCTTAATGGACATATCTTGGTAGAGAACCTTGTGTCCTGATTAAGTAATAGTCTCTGTTATCAGAAGTCCCCTTTTCTCAGTGCTCACTGTTTGCTTTCATGGGCTCAATTCTAAATGCCACACTAGAGTGACACAAGGTGCACCAAAAATGGCTTTGCACCAAAGCCCCTTGTGTCACGCAGCTTGTGCCAAATTCATGTACAGCAGGCCAGGTGGGTCAAATAATGGCCCACTGATGCAAGATGCATAGTGTGCCATAAATATGGTACAAATGGTGGCACTGTTACAAGCTGCATCAGAAATCTGATACACCAGTTTGGCGGAGGAAAATGCAACGCAAGGAATGCAAAGAAGGCACTGGAAGAAGAAGAATTTCACCAAGGCTTAAACAGACATCCTCATAGAGGAGACTGAGGCCCAGGTCAACATCCTACTGTCCAGAGGTGGAGACAAGTGGATGCATTTCCATAGACAGAAGGCCTGGTATGAGGTGTCCACCAAGGTGAATGACATTGCCCCATGCAGGCACAGCGTATGTGAGCTCCAAAAGAGGTTTCACAACCTCAGAAGGAGGCTAAAGGTGGAATTGGTTCAAAATGCATGCTGCACCACTGCTACAGGGGAAGGACCAAGCCAGATAAAACCAGTAAGTAGCCAGGAAGAACATGTGGTATCCCACCTGAGCATCCGCACCATATAAGATGACAGCGACCTTGATCAGTTCTGGCTGCAAAGTGCAGCAGGTATGTATATGTCAGAGACACAAATGTTGGCACTGCAGAGCATTAGAGACATGTGGGTGACTCCACAGCAAAGCAGGGATGTAGGCAAAACAGCAGGGTGCCTGTGGAGGCAGCACAGCTGCAGCATAGCTAAGATGGCAGTCGACCTGTATAATATGCAGCGTAACATGGGAATGCCCCACAGTGGAGATAGCATGACCATGTATCCATACACCTTGCAAAGAAACCCACACAGCTGCCATTTAACACAGGTATAACACAATGCTACAAATGGAACATGTGGAAGCAGACAAGGCACACTATGCTGTAGAGACATGAGAGTGACAGCCACAAATGTGTATGAAGCACACAGCAATGCTGCGATATAGAAGGCATGTGGGTGACTGCAGCAAACAAGTGTGAGCTACAACCAATGGCAAATCCCCGTGCAGTGGTGTATTGCATTGTGAGATCACCTGGGCTGGAGGGTATGCACACAGTGATGCTACACACATGGCCCAGTGACAGCATCACTGTTCCCATATCTGTTGGTGGTAGCAAGTGTGCACTACACCCGTGGGGGGGGGCTCAGTGCGTGCCACACCCTGTGACTGATGTGGTGTCAGCTTATGTGTGTGATGAAGAGCGCTACAGACCATGGGTGGTATCACCCCGGCCATCTCCTGTAGCAGGGTGAGACAATGAAACTCAATGAATCCATGGGTCAGCTGGGTGCCACTTGTAACAGACACAGGGAATATGACATGAGAGTGTACAGTGGTGTGTGTTGTGCTCACAGTAAACAAATGGTGCATGAACATAGCAGATGTTGTGCAGCAGCATGTGCAATGTGTGGTTATTGGGGGATGTGCAGACTAAGCAGAGTGGCCTGCAGGCACCCAATCCACTGTGTCAAAGTGAGCTCCTGGCAGCACAGTGGACCATGCTAAACACCCATAAAGGGCACAGTATGTACACAACTGGGCCCCACACCAAGGCAACAGGCACCACCGAAGTCTGCAATGTCAACATGTCCTGGTCATGCAGCACTAGCACCCAACATGCCAGAGCAAGGTTTTGTCAGTGGCTATTGATAGGTAGGATGGATGGTAAGCAGCCCTCTGCACTTCACTGTGCCCTATTAACAGCTGCCTGCACAGGATGAGGGGCATTGTTGGAGGGTCCAGTCAACTGGCCATTCAGACAGATGCCCACAAAATGGGGCAGTTGGGCTAGGACTACATTCATGATGGCCAGAATATAGTGTGAGGGTACAAATGGACATACACTGTCCCAACACCGCAGCCCAAGTGGGCACAACACATCATGAAGCATGTGACACAACTGGCCACCCACCAACAGTGGTGGCATCAAACAGTACTGAATTGAGCACTGCATGCCTAGAACAGAAACATACTTACATAGTCCTGCAGCACAGCCACCAACCTTGCGCATTTTTCCTCCCCACAGGTACCAGCAGTGTGCAGGCCTGAAGCAAAGCAACCAGCACAGCCATAGCCTCCCAGGAGCAGTGCCAGCTTGGGAAGGAGGGGGACACAGACATTGAGTCCTCAGAGGGATCTGATGGGACACAGGAGGAAATCAAAGTGGGCCTCGATGCCAGTGGCTGAAGTGCTCCCACACACATTGTGCAGCAGAGCACTGACAGTGATGCAAACCACAGGGCCAACACATGCCATCTTTCCTGGATTGTCCAGTGATTGTGGGGACACAGGCAGTGTGGACAGCATATAAGGTAAAAGCACAGAACCATCAGTCAGCCAGATAGAGACACCACAGCCACAACGATTGGACGCTGACGTGTAACCCTCACTCGGAAGATGATCAGACCAGGTACTGCCATGATGCTGTGAAATTACAGGAGGCTCTACAGCAGAAGGTAGCAGGCATATGTGCAGCCCTACAGTAGCTAAACACCACTACAGTTGTACAACACAACTGTGTTCAGGGTGTCATCATGGACCTGTAAAATGCCATGCAGACACATATATGGCATAGTGTGGTATATCAGGCAGATCTCACCACCATTCTTAATGGGATACAGGTGTGTGCACAGATGCAGACAGACACAAAGGAGGGACTGGCAGTAGTGATGGAGCACAGTGTAGCACAGCAACACACTCAGACCAAAGCAAGCATCATTATTGCAGGTGCCCTGCAGTCCATCACCCAGGCCATGTGGCACATCCAAGGCACAATGTCAACCAGTCAGCACATGCATGGTCCACAGGTGTATGGAGGTGAGGGGAACATGCACCCTGGAGAATGTTATGAATCTGATCACAACACACAAATGCACTGTTAACAGCGACAGCACCCATACAGTGGTGAGGGACCATATGGCCACTAGAGGACAGTATGAATAGGGCACCATCAGGGACACAGCAATGGGACCACATGGAGTTCAACAACATCAGGAGGCTAGGTACAGATATAGGGCATGTTGTGACTATGGGTACAGCATGCAAGAAAAACACCTGCAAAACACAGAAAGAGCACCACAGCATACTACAGACCAGTACAACAGGTGCAGTGGTGACCAACCACAAGCCACTCTAGCCCTGCCTGCCATGGTCACTGCTGAGGGGCATAGCTCACACCAACAGCATGGTGCCTTCCCCACCAGCATGCAATCCAAGCAACCTGGCCACAGGTACACAGGTGGTGCAGTATGACCTGGATCCTAAAACACAGGTGGGGTCTGGAACCCTGGACATCAACCTGGTGGCACCCACCATCAATGTCAACACTATGCATGTGGGCCAACACACCATGGAGTGCACAATCCACAGAAGTGACATGCTGCAGGACTGAAATCAGGGACTGCAAAGCAGTACCAACACCACCAGAGCAGTTCACTTGAACCATCATGCTAGTTTTTGTTTTTTGTTTATTGGGAATATTCAGAAAGACCTTTGAGTCGAAGACTCATTTACAAAGGTTCCACATCATACAGTAGCTGAAGGAGCTTTGAAATTAGGAGCTATGAGGGTGGGGTACCCATAGTAACAACTTGTTCGAGTTTTGTGTGGATCTGATTGGAGATGCTGGGTGAATAATAGCGGAGAGAGTGGGGGGTGAGACTTAAGAGTATCTTCTTTGTCATAAGGCAGATATGATACCTGATTCTGCTGTCTAAGTTTAGCCACTTTGTTGAGCTGTAGAGTGAACAGGTGTGCGTAAGTCAGTCTCATCTGAGGATGAGACGGCAGGCTTTGTTTGGCACAAGGCAGAGTCTGTTTAGTGCAGAGGGTGGTGCTGCACTGTATATGGTAATACTGTAGTCTAGGAGGGAGAGGACAGAGGAATTGATGGCAAGCTGTAGGGCCTCGGGAGTGAGGCAGTGTTCATGCCAATAAAGTACTCCTAATCTAGAGTTTAGGGCAGAGACAAGGTGGAGAATGTATTGTTTATAGTTGAGAGCTGGGTCTAAGGTGATCCCTAAGTATCTAAAGTTGCTAACTTGTTCAAGAGGAGTGTGGTTAACAGTAAGAAGTGGAGGACAGAGGCTCTTGTGGGGGTTCTGTGGGTGTGAGAAGATCATGAGTTTTGTTTTCTTGTAGTTGATTATTAGTCATTGGGTGGTGAACCAATGCTCTGCTCTGTGGAAACTATGTAGGAGTGTTTGGTGGAGATTAAGTGGGTGGGGATCGGAGGCGTACAGGACGGTGTCATCCGCATAAAGGAGCAGGTTTCCGGAGACGGCTGATGTGAGGGAGTTTAGATATAGACTGAAAAGTAGGGGACCAAGAATCAACCCCTGTGGAACACCAGAGCAGACAGGGAGGGAGGGGGACAGGACAGTGTCTACCTTGACCTGTTGAGTTCTATCTGACAGATAGCTGGCGAAGCAGGTTAAGGTATCATTGGAGAAACCACTGGAGGAGAGAGTGTTTAGCAGGAAGGCATGGTTGACAGTGTCAAAGACTTTAGAGAGGTCTATAAAGATAGCTCCTGCAAGGTGGCCATGATCAAGGGCAGAGTGTGTATGCGTGGTGAAAGCTAGGAGGGTGGTGGTAGTGCTATGCCCTTGTGGAAGCCATGTTGTTGGTTGCAGAGAAGATTGTATTTTGTGAGATGCTTAGTGATTTGGTCAGCGACAATGCGCTCTAAGGCTTTAGATGGAGGGCAGAATGGATACAGGGCAGCAGTTGTTGGTTGAGGTGTGGTCCCCACTCTTATAGATAGGGGTAATGGAGATCATTTTCCATCGGGAAGGGAATTTCCCTTGACAAACAGAGTGATTTAGAATATGAGTGAGGGTGTAAAGGACTTCAGGGAGAATGAGGTGAAGAAGTCTCAGGTCTAGGGAATCGCAGCAGTTAAGTGGGCGGCTGAGGGCTTTGGCTTGGTAGGGTTTGGCAGCTGTGGGTGAGAGAACAAGTAGGTGAAAGGGAGGAGTGAGGGGAGAAGGGGTGGTTCAGGGCCGGTGGGGGTCAAAGAAATTAGGGGGGACATGGTTGAGATTTGTGAAAGCAGAATTTAGGGCTGAGGCTATGCTAAGGGGATCCATGGAGATGTCACCATCTATTTCTAATTGGTCTGGGGGATGGTTTGGGGATTTACCACATAGTTCTTTAATATTATTCCAGAATTTGCTCCCATCTCCCCAGCTGGATGTTAAGGATGCTTTGTAGTAGTCCACTTTGGCAGTGAGGAAAGCCCATGTGCATTTGTCGCAAAGCTCCCTATATCGTTGCCTGTCAGCTGGCATTTTGGTTTCATTAGCAATATGCCAAAGGGAGTCACGTTGTTGTGATAGGCCCAGGAGATGATCAGAGAAGCAGGGGACCTGGTTACCTTTGATCATCTTCTTGGTAAGGGGGGTGAATTTATCACATATTCTATTGAAAGTGGAGGTAAATAGAGCAAGCACACTATCTGGATCTGGGGTGTTTAAGAGGGGGTGGTCCAGTCCCATTTTCTAAGGTGGACCCTGAGTTGGGAGAGTTTGCCAGGGCCAAGCTTGCATTGTAAGGTAATTTTGGGGGGGCATTTGGGGGCACAGCCGGACCAAGTGCAGAGCACAGGAGAGTGATCACTTAGAGTGTTAGGAAGCACCTGGGTGTTGGTTATTCTGCGTGGGTGGTTAGTGAAGACCAAATCCAGGAGGGAGGATGTCCCTGAATGGTCATTGACATGGGTTAGGGAGGTGACAACCTGAGTGAGGTTAAGTGCTGTGGCATCATCAATATATGGGCAGCTGTCTTTGCTAACCAATTTATATTGAAATCACCCATGACAATTTTTTCGTATTAAGGAGGCAGAGTGGAGAGATAATTCAGAATGGATTGGAAGGCAAGTTTGTGTTCCTTGGAAGGAATGTAGACAATGGTGAGTAGGAGAGGGGAAGTAGACCTGCCTGGGATTAATTTTAGTGGTACAGCTTGAGCCCTCGATGCTAGCTGTGGCGTAGGGAGTAGCAGCCTGACAGCGGGTCCTTAAGATAGAGAGCACAGCCACCACCTTGCCTGCCCACTCTATCAGAGCGGTAGAGTAAGTAACCAGGGAGATTAACAGCAGAGTCTGGTATGGAAGGGGAGAGCCAGGTTTTACCCAGTCCAATGACAACAGGGTGGTGCTGGAGTACCCACCCCTGAAAGGAGTCCCATTTTTTTTGAAGGCTGCAGATGTTAAGTGGGGTGATGCACAACCCACTGGTCAGGAAGGGGATGCACTGGGAGGCAGTCTGCAGGCCAGGGTTGGGGTGGATATTGCCCGTAAGAAGTAGTAACAGGATAAGGGACCTGAAGGTTTTTTTCTAGTTTGTGTGTGTAATTGATGACATTTACACAGCATATACCCTTTGGCTGGATGGATAGTGGGTATTGGAAGTTTCAGGGTTTGGGGGCAGCCATGGAGGAGCAAGTGGGGCAGGGGGGAGGGGTAGGGTGGTGAGCATATGACTCCGGGTAAGTAGGAGAGAGTAGGGTTACATAGACGGCAGTGCCAAATGGATGTATACTGATAGAGAGGAAGATGGTAGGGATGTTTACGGTAATGTACTTTGAGGTGGGGGAGGTGTGGCCAGAGGGGTACCTGTGTGCTATTCTGCCAACTCCCTGCTCAGGGGTAGATAGGAGAGGGGAGGGCAAGGTGGAGAGCACCAGTCTGATCCCAGTTGTGATAATCATGTGATGTTCCACTTCTTTTGGGAGGGAAGAGAGATCAGCAGAGTGATAGAGAGGAAAGTGGAGGGTGAGGATAACCTTACCAATTAGGGAGGGAGAGAGGTAGAGTTATAGCTTGAAAACAACAGTGGATAGAGTTCGTAGGAGTGAGAGGGACCTCTGGTGGTGGGAAAAAATAACTTGCAGATGGGAAAGCAGGCTGATTGGTTACAAACAAGAGTGGGAGGGAGTCTCCTATGGTATAAAGTGCAGAGCCCACCAAGGATGATGGTGGGGGTGTTGGGGAGCTGACACTCTGCATCAGTGGGGACTAACACAGCGATTCTCCTCAGGGTAGCTGAGCAATGCAAGCAGAGTGTCTACCTGGTATTGGCGCTTGGGAATTCGGGAGGGGGGGAGGGTAGCTTCAACAGTCCCTCACGACCTCTGGCGACCTCCTGATTAGTTCTTGGAGCCTTGTCTAGCTGTGGAAGAGACATGAGTAAGTGAGTTCATTTATATAGTTGCAGTGCAAGTGGAATAGTGGGGAGGGTCTAGTAGTTGCCCAGTTCACTTTCTAGTTGCTACACAGTACAGGAAATCAGAGAAAGGAGCTCAGTAATTAATTCAGGTAACAAGAAATTTCAGTTTTCAGAGAGAACTCTGTAGTTAGAGTACCTTAAAGACTGCTGCAAAATGTGCTAGTTTACAGGGAAAGAAACTCAGAAAATAAACTATCTCCACCTGTGAGCTCTGTAATTAAAGTACCTTAAAGACTGCTGTAAAATGTGCTACTTTACAGGAAAAGAAACTCAGAAAATAAACTTTCTCCACTTGTGCGGTGACAGAAATGCAGAGCCATTAATTAAGGATAAGTTGTTTTTAAGAAGTCCTTTGTTCAAAATAAAATGGCACCAAAAACAACACAGCGATTCTCCTCAGGACAGCCGAGCAATGTGAGCAGAGTGTCTACCTGGTATCAGCGCTTGGGGTAGCTAGTGAGACATGGTGGCCAACAACTCCATTGGCCCATAATGCTGTCAAAAGTAATAGCCATGCCATGGAAACACAGGGCTCCACTGAGTACACTGGCCACCCAAACTACACAGCAGTAGCTACACAGTCTGCAATAGCACAGGATGACACAACAGATGTCAGATTTACTAAATGGAAAATGAACACCACCATGGACATCGTCATGGCCACAGAGGGTCTAGGACCAGAAGACATCATTGCCAATGAACCCATTGTGCTAGCTGCTCAGGAAGGAAGGACAGAATGAAGGAAGGAAGGAAGGAAGGAAGGAAGGAAGGAGACAGTGGAGTTGCAGGAACAGCAGCCAACATGCCCACCCCCAGAACAATTCCAGCTACCAGACATTCCCAGAGATCCATGGTCCAAGGCTCATAGACAACATCTGGGAACAACAACAACAACAGATGTTCACAAGTGGGCAGCCAAGGACAAGGAAGTGCACAGGGACAGGTGGTGCACACAAGGAAGAGGAACAGATCTCCAAAGGGCAGACCACCCGCATAGAGAACACCATGTTGTGCACACAGAGCCCATGGATACTTGCATGACCACATTATCAGCAGCCATACAGTGGACATACACTATGCGAGTGAAGGACACATGCACTAACACAGCAATGGACTGTTGTGTAACCAGAGTGTAGCTGCTATTGACTCACAATTCCCTGAAATAATCCACCTGTGAATAACCTATGGGTGGGAGGTGGGTCACACAAGATGGGGTGTTCTCCAACACACTGAAGAAGTACATAGAATGGACCTGCAACTGCAAGCTGGCTGAGACTAGCAGACGTGCCACTTCTTGATGTGCATAGTTTGGTGCAAGGTAACATGTGGGTAACATGTGACACTTCTACACAGCATGTGATGCATTGGAGGAGAGGTACATCTGTGTGACAACAGATGGCCACGTGGAAACAGTTTCCAGTGCATGTCACCACTAGACATGGCTGATCCCAACCCCACCTTGCCCAAACATCACAAAGCCTAACCATGCACATATAGTTTGCATGGTTAATAGCCAAGATGAACACATGGTAGGTAACTTGGGTGCTAGCCGTGGTGTACAAAATGGAGCTCTGACCATCCTTCTCCCCTATGGACAGCACACACAGCTCTGTCTAGAATGCCATGCCTATGCTGGGTGGCACATCTTAATGGATTTATAATGTCTCCGTGTGACAGAAATGCAGCACTTGCCCCCAAATAACAGGCCACAGGATGCTCAAAATGGCAAACAGTCCAGACCATGGTCCCAAGGGTGGGCCCATAGCCCCAAGTCCACTGTTTCATGTGTGACACACTCTGCCTCCAGATACAGCAACCATAATGGTGAGATACCTCTGTCCCCATCCAACACATACACATTAAACCCCCATGGTAATTAGTGTCACCCACTGATACAGTACCATGGCACATGCTACTACACATTGGATACCCAACATAAATAACCAATAGCCCTGTGGTCAACATGCCAATGACATGCATGAGCAGCCCAGAAACTGCTGAGCAACCATGTGTCACTCAGCGGCACATATATGTACCCAACCCCCCTGTTCAGTGGATGTGGGATGGTACCACACTGTATGCCATCTTTGTATGCCACTGTTGTATGCCACTGTGGATGTCAGTGAACCCAAATGTAACACATCACTACAATGTGTGCATCCATGGCCATCACATGCATACCACAACTGAAAGTACCAGTGGTAAGGACAGTGGGAATTGTCAGAACAAAGGCTTATATTATCACTTTTTATAATAATGCACTTGCATTCACCTTGGGCCTTACCCAAAAATTATTTCATAAATTACCAAAAATAATAAATATTCACATGTGATATTATCCTATGCTCTCCAGATTCAAGTATAATGGTAAATGACACTGCGTATCACCTGTATAGTTATATGAAAAATATATATTTTATTTACACTTATACATTGGGTTTAAATATTTACCATTAGCATACATATCAAGCCTAATCTTGTAAACATCAACAAAATTGTTTCAGATAGTTCAGCAGCTAATAAATTCTAGCAAACAAACAATGTAACAAAATAAGCAATACTTAGCATAATAAATGGTAATAGCTATACTACTTTTATCACACTCAGTATTTAACATAACCTTTATGCATAAGAACATATACTCATAAGATTAATATTTCAGATTATTTCTATATAAAACTTGTTTCAAAACGTCATTGCATGTAAAATGTATTTTCTATGAGAACTAGCAACAACTCATTACATTAGTGGTTTGTACTGTACTTTTATAAAACTCAGTTTTAACTTTTCAAATCATGCAGAATTCTTTAGTTCAAAGCTTTTAAGCTATATACCCAGATTCTATAGTTAAGAGCAGATCCCCTCTTACTTTCCCAGACTAGTCATTTAAAATACAAAGACTAATAATTAAAATTAGTGAAAATAATTAAAAAGGAATACTTATATTTCTGGTTGTAGAAGTGGTTCTTCTCTTCTCCACTTAGAACTCTGGCTGAGTCTGGATTTTGAACTAAAGGTTTCTTTGTCAGCTAACTTTGACCCTGGAACTTCTTTTAGCATGGGTACACTCTGCAAGTTAAACCTTTGCTAACAATCAGTTCTTGGCTTTGTAGAACACAGCTTCAAGCTGCATAGTCCATTGCAATACTGGATTCAAATAACTTTCTTGTGATTAGCAAGTTGTTTTAACAACTGGAGCTTATTGACCCTTTTATGTTGTGCATCTGCTTTTAAAACCTTGTGACAATAGACCTCTTTTTGCTCAGTAGGCTGTGTAGCTTGTGTGAGTTTTAAAAGTAAGTCTGTCTGTTTTTAGCAGGCAACATTACTTGTCAAAATGCTCAGCAAATAACAAAGATCTTGCTTTAAACACAATAAAAATGTCCTTGCATATTTTTCTTGCACCTGGATATCTTCTGGCAGCATGCATATGTTTTTGCCTATTCTTAGGCTGGTACCTGCATTTCAAACAGGTGTGACCCAAAGTTTTTTGGCCTAGCATCAGTATAAAGCCATAAAATTCTTAGTTAACTGAACATAGGTCTTCCTACATCGATAGTTAACTCAGATATAAGGAGCAGCCAGCAGTGTTTGCTAATAAAAAAACTGCTCTGATAATGTCATCACCAGAATTTGATTGGTTTGAGTCACTAGAAAGGTAGGGCATCTTAGAAGATAAATGGTGTGTAACATACAGACATGCCTCTGTAAGACAGCCCCTTCTCCTCAAATCTATTTTTGGGTCAAAACTATTTATTTAAATAAAAGTGTTATTTACCATAATTTGAACATTAAACTTGCATATTCAAGTGTTTTACATTAAGCCAAATATTCTTGAAAAAGTCTGAGATCTGTAGTATGGATACTTTTTAAACTACACTATTAAGGTTATAACTTCATAATTTTAATACAACTTCTCAAAACAAAATAATAGTTTTACTCTTAATAGTCTAAACTACAGAATGATATAAGATTTGTAAGAAAAATCCATTCCTAAAGTTCATTAAAATATTACTTTTTGTAGAGACACACAATATCCTTTGTTCTTTTCTTAAAGACATTAATCACTGTCAGAAAAGTTAATTCACTATAAACTTTTAGACAGTCTTTCTCTCTATAGCAACAAACTACATATTTAATATTCATCTTGTTAGACTTCCTAAGATGTGAGCTATCACAGGATAATAGATTTGTCTATTTGTTTTTAATAGGAAAATTATATTAAATAAATGATATTTATAACTTTTGAATGCTTCATTCTGCAACTATTAAACTTGGTAAGCTTATTTATCATACTATTGTCCTTTAACTGTACAATTTTCATTGTGGCAGTACATTGCATCTTTAAACTATGAATAAAACATATTATTTCTATACAGGGTAATGGGACTTCCAAAGTCTAAGACATATGTTTTCTTTTTGGTGCTACCAGTCACATGATCTCTTATCTTGATCATAGCAATGGATACTTAGCTCCATCTAAGACTTTCCCTGTACAAACAAATACATCCTAATAAAAGTGTCTTCCTGGGAATGTGGAAGTGTAAGTTAGGCCCCATCTTATCTCTGTTCTACAGCTAGATCACAGAGCCCTGAAATTTAAAACAGTCTCTTTAAAGCCAATTTTTTCTCTGAACTCTGAAGCCGACTCCATTTTAAATGACATTATTTCAATGTTACTGTTTTTAAGACGTAATCAACATTAATCTTGACCAGAAATAAAAGTAAACATTTCCCATCTTAATACCATATAAAATCAGATAAAATAACAATGATAATTAAAACAACTAAATTCTTGAAGATAAAAATAAAATAATTTTCCCATCAAGGGTTTTCTCCATACATAAGGGCATGCTGTAGAGCACATGCATCCAATGTATACATAAAACAAGGTATGGAACACCCCTGTGTGCATGTGTATGGACATGCTGTCTCAGAGTTGTGAGGGCAGCAGTGTACCACCAGGCTGGGTACATACAGGTCACCTGTGGATCATCCACCAGTGCACCATCTGTTCTGCTATGCAACCTTGCCATTGTGTGTGCCACACGGCACCCCAAATACACCAGCAAATGTGTGTGATTGGCCAAGATGACACATTTGTATGGATGTTAGAGCCATGTCCAACAGATGCTCTAGACATGCATGGGTGGTGGTTTGGGATGAGAGACACCCTAGGCATACAGTGGGACCCTGTGTGTGGGCATATGATGCATCAGCACAGTGGCAAGAGGTGTTGACTGTGCAATTACCACATCTCTAGGGGAGGGTAAGGGGTGATGGTACACAGGACACCGCTGTTGCAGCAGGACTAGTACATAGGGCCCCTAGTGGACTGCCTGCCACACCAGTGCAGGATGTAGCATGTTAGTGCTGCAGTCCTACAAGCCATGGACATCCATCCTGGGAATGGGTGTGTACAAGCAGCATACCTGGAATATGTCCATGCATATGGCAATGTGGCCAATGCATAGGGGAGCAGACGGTAGGCCAGGCACCCATACCCACATACATGGTATAACACATGATGGGGTAATGCACTGCACCCAACATGAAAGAGAGCAAAACCACTGTATCATACCATAATCTATGTGTTACCATGGATTGCACAGCAGAGACATGAGCCACCATCCATGCTGGAAAATTAAGTGACAGACACATGGGCACCACATGCATAACAAAAAATATTGTTTACTGTTAGAAAAACATTAAAACATTAACTACAAAACGGGGGTGACGGGAATCACAAAAAGCAGATAATAAAACACCAACATTATCAATTAAAATGTACCATACAATGTAACAGGCATTGTGGGTGGCATAAAACTACTTAACAGCACCATGTGGTCCCTCAATGCCCAGAGTAGGGAGTCATGTAATCAAGCAGTGCATAAACAGCTACCTGCAGCTTGTCCACATGTTGAACAATTGGGTGAAGGTGTTCCCCTAAGCCACTCACAAAGTCCTGCAGATCCTGCCTGTGCGTGTCATCTCCCTCCAACTCTCTAGTATCAGAGCATCCACCATCCTTCTCCACATGCTCCTTCTGCTGCTCGTCAGGTGGAGGCTTGGTGGGCGTATCCTTATGCCCTTTTTCAACAGTTTCTGTCTCCTCAGCCTCCTGCATGTCCACATCTTGCAGACCTCAATGTCCTGCAGTTGTGCAGCACTGTCGCTGCCATTATGTTTGACGGGGCAACTGGGTGGTGCTTGTTAACCCTCATTAGCCTCTGGGCCATGGGTCCAATGCTGCTGCCCAGGTACATTCTAGGACTGGGCCACTGTTCCCTCTATATGGCTGCATCTCCTTGCAGCATAGGCCCAGGCCTCAGTCCTCTTAAGCCATATCAAAAGCACATTCCAGTGCACACTACTGTGCTGTATGTGCTGGCACCTGCAACACATCAGAGAACACAATGTCAGTGTGCATACTCAGGGGAACCTGGCATAATGGACAGCATATTTGGCATGTTACTAAAACACCACCAAAAACCCAAACCATCTAGTGCACAACATGGCCATGCAACTGGGACATGGGACAGCCATGCAGCTTCTATGTCCACACCCCTACCACACACCAGTGGTGTGAGGTGTGTTGCTGCAACCCACACACTGTCTCCCTACAACAACACAGAACCTGGCAGCACAGCATGAGAAGATGATCAAGGGGTGGATGGTTCCATTGCCACTGATGTTTATGCCTAATGCCCATGTACAACATTGTGCACAATGTTTCACAGCATGGCGCCAACTGATCATGTGGATCATTGCCTTGTGAGGCCTACCTAGACACTGGGAAAAGTGGGGAATATGAGATAGAAACATAGAAACATAGAATATGAAGGCAGATTAAGGACCGCTTGGCCCACCTAGTCTGCCCATTTCCCTACCTAATGGATAAGCTGCAGATACTACTCCCCCGTTAGTATTGCCTTATGTCTGTCCCATGCATTCTTGACTCTGCGACCTCCTCAGGAAGGCTGTTCCATGCATCTACAACCCTCTCTGTGAAGAAATACTTCCTCACATTACCTCTGAGCCGTTCCCTCCCATCTTCAAATTGTGCCCCCTTGTTCTTGCACATCTCTTTTTCTGAAAGGTGCTACTACTCTCTTGGACTTTGTTGATTCCCTTGAGGTATTTGAAAGTTTCTATCATGTCCCCCCTCTTCCTCCTTTCCTTGAAGCTATAAGTCTTAAGCTCCTTTAGTCTTTCTTCATATGTCTTCTGGTGCAGACCCTGCACCATTTTGGTTGCCCTCTTCTGGACAGCCTCCACCCTGTCTATGTTTTTGCAGAGATGGGGTCTCCAGAACTGCACACAGTACTCCAGATGTGGTCTTACCAACTGTCTGTTCAGAGGGCCAACAACTTCCTGTTTTCTACTGGCAATGCCTCTCCATATGCACCCTAGTATCCCCCCAGCCCTCCTTACTGCCTTCTCACATTGCTGGCCCAACTTTAGGTCATCTGATATGACTACCCCCAGATCCCTTTCCATTTTTGTTGTTGTCAGTATCTCACTCCCAATTGTGTACTCTTCCCCTGGGTTTTTGTTTCCCAGTTGCATTACTTTGCACTTCTTTGCATTGAATCTAAGCTGCCATACATTTAACCATTCCTCCAACATTGCCAAGTCCCTTTTCATCCTTTCCACCCCACCTTGTATATTAACCCTGTTGCAGATCTTTGTGTCATCTGCAAAGAGAAATACTTTTCCTTCCAATCCCTCTGCAATGTCACTTATAAAGACATTAAAAAAGACCAGCCCCAGTACTGAACCCTGCGGTACCCCACTAGTAACCCTCCTTTCTTCACTGTGGACTCCATGTACTATTACCCACTGTTTCCTGTTGTCCATCCAGTGTTTTACCCAGGCTACCACCCTGGGACCCACTCCCAGGCTGGCTAATTTGTTTATTAATCTTGTGTGCAGGACTATGTCAAATGCCTTGCTAAAGTCTAGATAGGCCATGTCCACAGCCCCTCCCTGGGCTACTACTTTGGTCACCCAGTCAAATAAATTAATTAGATTTGTCTGACATGACCTTCCTGCTGTGAATCCATGCTGCCTTGGGTCCTGTGCCCCACTGGCCTCTAGGTACTCAGCAATTCTTTCCTTCAGAAATGATTCCATCATTTTCCCTACCACTGAGGTCAAACTGACAGGTCTGTAGTTTCCTGCCTCTGTCTTGCTCCCACATTTGTGAAGGGGAATCACATCCACCCTCCTCCAGTCCTTAGGTACCACACCATCCTCCCATGATTTATTAAAAAGGGTAGTGAGTGGTGTTACTAGCTCTTCCCTTATTTATTTTAGAATTCTGGGGTGAATCTCATCAGGCCCCATTGCTTTATCCACCTTCAGTTGTAAGAGTTCTTTCAGAACCCTTTCTTCTTTGAAAGGACTAATATCAACCCCCCTATCCAGAGTGATTTTATTGACTGGATTTGGTATCTCCCCCTGCTTTTCCATTGTGAATACTAAGCAGAAGTATTCATTCAGTAACCCTACTTTTTCACTGTCATGCTCTGCCCAACCACCTTCCTCTTTATTCAGCCTTAGTATCCCTGCCTTAGGCTTTCTTTGCTTCCTAATGTACCTATAAAAGGTTGTATCCCCCCTTCTTAACCAAGTGGGCTATCTTTTCCTCAGTTTGGGCCTTTGCTATTGTGACTGCCTTCCCCACTTCTTTCTGCTTGAACTGGTACAGTTCTCTGTCCTGCTCCTTCTGTGTTTCCTTATTCTTCCTGAATGCAGTCTTTTTCTTCCTTACCTTCCCCACCACTTCTTTTGAGAACCATAGTGTTTTTTCTTTTGTTTTGATTTGTTTATTTGCTTCACAGACAGGCTTGTTGCCTCTGTGATTGTGGTTTTGATGTTTCCCCATTGTTGCTCCACCCCACCTTCTTGCCTGTTTGCTAGTGCTTTTCTGTGGCACTCTCTCATTTTGACAAAATCAGCCCTCCTGAAGTCCAGCACCTTCCCTTTTGTGTGGCTTGACTCTACAGCTAAGTTTATCATGAATCACATGATGCGATGGTGGCTGTAACACAATGGAGGATGCCGACAATCACCTTGACCATGCTAGGTGTCACAGGAGGGATTTACTGTGACACAGAGAATCCTGCCCCACAGGAGTGGACTTGAAAAATAAAAGGAATGTATACATAAATATCTACACTTTAAAATTTGAGGTTATAAGTCTACCTTGAGTCCTTAGTTGGAATTTTGAAGTGCAAAGGTGTCCTTAGAAGTGTGGTAGTTGAAGTCTTGGCTCTCTCTGATCCAGGATAAATTGTCTCTGTCTTCCCAATAGACAGGTGGAGAGATTCCCACAGCATTCAAGCAAAAAGGTAACAAAAGGCCCAACTACCCCTTTGCATCCTGGTTTTAAAGGGGTTCAATAGAGCAGGTCCAGTGGATACTGGCTGCCCTGCGATTGGATAGTATTTCAGTTTCTATGGTTACCCAAGCAATTAAAGTTCAATATTTTATTGCAATAACACAGATATTTAGTTTTCTGAATATAGAAATAAAAACACGAGGTTAGCCAGCTCAAACCAGATTTTCTGGGGAACATTCCATCTCCTTCCCAGGAGATGACTGTAGTTAATGAACCCTAAATACAGCTATTTACATAAATGGCTAGCCAATTCAGTTTGTAATGAGATTAGCTGACTGTAGCCCTTTAGATACAATAGGAGGCCAGACATTCTATCTCTTCCTGAGGCCCTGGACTTTCACAAGCAAACTGGCCTACCTGGCCTACCAGCGAGGCTTAATTATTCTTTTGTTTCATTTTAGATAATTGAATTAACTCCAATTCCTGGCTAGCAACAAACAGCATCTTTGCTCACTGTCAAGAAAATCACATCTGTCTACATGGCCCATGCGCCTGTACCCATAATACCTTGCACTTACACTGGCCTCCATGGGTAAGGCAGTGTATACATAAAGTTATATCAAACATGACACAAAACAATAAGACATGGCCTTATCTTGCCACATGAGGCATAGTGCTATGGACCTTGATTCTAATGACAGATGGCATTGTATATGGACAAACAGACAGTGACTGGTTTGATGAGTGCACTGCTGGGTACACTGCAGTACTGTACTGTATAGGCACAGGCATGAGGCATAGGTGGCATGTCAGTGTGGGGCATCATACACCCACTTGCCTGTTAAGGCATCTGATGCTGGCCTATGTGTATACCATGGTTTAGAGACATGTGGACTATAACCACAGAGGGGTGTGTGGGAGTTACCTGGGAACATGCAGACCATAAGGTATGTGCCCTATTTACACTGCACATGCTCAGAGTGCCGGCCATTGTGCCCCCATCATTAGGGTGCCAGACCTGCAAGTTGTCCCTCTTTCCCCGAGGTCCACCCCACAGAGTTAGAATCCTAAGTAAGGGGGAGTGGGGAGTTCAGGGGTACAGCCCCCCACATGAAATGATATTGATGACTTGTGGGATTGGCACCCTAATGACGGGACGCACAACAGCTGGCACATTCCAAGGGTGGAACCCCCTATTTATGGGTCCCACAGGTCCTGTATTGGGACAGGGCCCCTGAGCTGAATGGCAGTTGAGTTGCACAGTCACATGTCCAAGGTGCACATTACATTGCTGATGTCTGCACCATGTCAATGTTAGTGCACATGAGAACTCCTACAGTAGGTCACAAGGCAATAACACTTACATCATGTCTGAAGCATGAACATGTAGGCCACATTTGTGTGGTCAGTATTCAGGGAATCAGGGAATGTGGCACTGGGACCTAGTATCCTTGTAGGAATGCAATGTATGCCCCCAATGGCAGTCTGAGGAGACACCCACTGACAATAAACAATCATGGTGGTAAAGATGCCCAGAGCAAATTGTAAGAGGTTCCTAGCCATGTCCATGCAATATATGTTCACTGGGTTATTTGGGGGACACAGTTTGCATACCATAGTGGAGTACACCTGCTGTGATGGTGGCCAGCATGTACCACATGACTCAGATGCCTATTGAAGCTGTGACAGTGTTGCTGTGGTATGCTGTTTCTTTGGCACCAATGGCCATTGTATGTACTGTGCATGGGATATGTGTCATGGCCACTGTAAGCCATGCATGTTCCACCCCTTTACATGGTTGCTTAGGAAAGAGATCATTTACCAGTCACCATATGCCCCTATGCAGAGGTGTCCCTGTGACACACACTGGCATGACTGCAGAATGTCACAGCATAATGTGTGGAATGCTTGCACAGTGTATAACAGCATCCAACACACTATGAGCTGTGTTTGACATGAGTCTCCTGGCCACACCTTTAAGCCTTGCCTTGACCTACTATAACCACAGGGCAATCCCCGCAGCAACGTGTATCTGTGTTGTACCACACAACTTTGGGCTATGCAGCAAAGGTGTGTGTTATAGTGTTAGCTACAATCCCTGGAACATATGTGCTCTACAGAGGTTATTACAGAGTTTCACAGAGACATGGGGACTGTGTATAGCATAATCTTAACCTCTCTGTGGCCCACCCCCTCCCTCAGGAATCATGTCAATGCCACTACAGTGTCAGGCGTGTGTGTACTCATATGGCTCAAAGTGCTATCTTCAGCATACCCTGTTTGGGCTCTGCAGGCCATAAACTTGTGTTACACACTAGCCATGTACTCCATTGTGCTATGTAAACTGTGTGGTCCTCACAATGCAGAGAACAAGTGAGGCATGGACATGACTAAGAACCTCTTGCAATTCACTCTGTGCATGTCTACCACCATGATTGGTTTTTGTCAGTGGATATGTCCTCAGACTGCCATGGGGGACACACATTGCATTGATAAATGGTTACAAGGTACCTGGACCACATGCCCTGGTTCTCTGAAAACTGGCCACAGAAATGTGGCCAACATGTCAATACTCCAGACATGACATGGGTGTTGTTGCCATGTGCCCTAGACATTCCCTAACAGCATGTGTATCACCATCATTCATGTTACCAACAGACGCCCTTGGCATTGCCTCTGTCTGGGCATTAGTATGTGGTCTGTATTATACCTTTTGGGAGTGGTGTTTACATGCCTGCATCTCCCACCCAAGCATGGGCTTGTGCCCCACCAACACTGCCTGGGCTCCTGTGGAGACAGAACAGGGGATATGCAAATTACAATGGGTGCACTGCTGTCACTCTGTATAATCCAGCATGCTTGTCTATCAGATGTTTGTGCCAGCATGTACCTACAGTATCTGTTGATGGTGTCTACCACACATGTCCACATCTGCATCCCTAACTATGGTGTGCAGATGTTCTAGCAGGTTATTGTCCCTCCAGGACAGGTCATTCCAATGATGCTTGAGCTGACATATGTTACATCTAATGCCCAATTGTCACTGCAGTTTGGTGCCAATTATGCACCACACCCAATTTGTATCGCTCATTACCTGCACATACACACCCATATGGCTTGCAGGCTGGCATAGCCTGTCTGCACAGCATGCCTCTGCAGCCAGCCTCACATGCTCTTTATGGTCCACCTAGCCATCACCCAATGCTGGCCCATCCCTTCTCAACCCCTATTGTTGTCACTGTGCTATGTCTATCCACATGGGGCAGTTACCATATATCCTACACCTTCACCCTGTTCACCCCAGCATGGGGGGGATGTTTCATGTAGGGCACACTGTACCTGTGTCAGGAGTGGCCTGTGTATTCAATGACATCATGCTGAGTGGTGACAGGGTCACCAGCACCCACATGTGCATGTCTATGGCATCACTCCAAACTGCTCCACAGCTGATGGCCATCCAAAACACCCACCATAGCAGTGGTATGCTCAATGATTGCTTGCTCCTAAACCCATCCCACCTGACCCACAGATATGTGCTTCATGTAGCATATGGTAACCTGGACAGTGTCACACAGGTTTCTGCCCCAGTCATTGGTTCATTGCCTGTGGGTGGTGGGTCCCGTCCACTATCCTCCTTCCCATGCAGTGCATTGCCAGGCCACTGCCACACAACACTGGCACTCCGTGACACCCTAGTCTCTGCTGTCCTCTTGCAGACATGACTCTGCCACCTAGCACTGTGCACAGGCATCAGGCACTTTCCATGTTACAGTTCTACCATTGCCTGTGGGTGGTCCAATGTGGCCACACCTCTGCATCACCACATCACTGTAGCTGGGACCAGGTCCATGTCATGTGGTGCTATCACAGACATATCCAAAGATGCTATCCACACTGTGTTGTGGTTGATTGCAGCATCTACATTCTCATACAGGCACAGTGGTCACAGCACTGCTGCTGTTTTATTGGTGTTGATATTCCCATGCCAGCATGATGGCTGCATTGGTATGAGGGTTGCTGTGAGCAAGTCATTGCCCTCCAGTTCACTGTGGAGCTGTCACAGTGCTCTGTATGTGCCACACACCACCTGGGGGTGTGATACACATTGATGTTGCTGTGTATTTGGCTAAAGTGACTGGCAATCAGTTGGGCTCTGATATGTTGTCCTGCCACTATTGTTTGCTTGGTTTACTTGGTTAAATAGGACAAAACAAGGCCGATGCCCATCATGATTGTCCCCCACCACTGTGGTGGGTATTTTAAGTTGGTCATACCCATTTAGAATGTATATCATTCAATGTGAACCACAGGTCCAGGGCTTTTTTGTAGGAATCTGTGGAATTACAATTCACTAGATTTTGAGGAAGACTATTTCGTAGTCTAGGAGATCATACAGTAAAGTAGTTTAGTCTTTTGTTAGTTCTTGCTTTAACAACATCAAGCTGTTTATTGTGTAGATGAGGTGAGGTCCTTCTATCAGAGAATTTTAGGTCACATTGGACATAGAAACACAGAATTTGATGGCAGATAAGGACCGCTTTGTGCACTCAGTCTGCCCATTTCCCTACCTGATGGATAGGCTGCAGATTCTAGATAAGCAACAGCTTACTTCCTCCTAACCCCCACTAGAATTGCCTTATGCCTGTCTCATGCATTCTTGAATTCTCCCACTGTTCCTGACTCCACAATTTCATCAGGAAGGCTATTCCATGCATCCACAACCCTCTCTGTGAAAAAATGCTTTCTAACATTACCTCTGAGCCATCCCCCTCTATCTTCAAATTCTACCCCCTTGTTCTTGCACATCTCTTCTTTTGAAAGATACTACCCTCTTGTACTTTGTGAATTCCCTTGAGATACTTGAAAGTTTTCTATCATGTCCCCCATCTCCCTCCTTTCCTCAAGGGTATAAATATTAAGCTGCTTTAGTCTCTCCTTGTATGTCTTCTGGTGCAGACCTTGCACCATTTTGGTTGCCCTCCTCTGAACAGCCTCCACTCTATGTCTTTGCGGAGATGGGGTCTCCAGAATTTCATGCAGTACTCCAGATGAGGTCTCACTAGCTGTCTGTACAGAGGGATAACAACTTCCTGTTTTCTACTGTTGAGGCCTCTCCATATGCATCCTAGTATCCCCCCAGCCCTCCTTACTGCCTTCTCACATTGTTTTCCCACCTTTAGGTCATCTAATATCATTACTCCTAGGTCTCTTTCTATTTTTGTTGTTGTTATTAACTCACCCCCCATTGTGAACTCTTCACCTGGGTTTTTGTTTCCCAGATGCATTACCTTGCACTTCTTTGCATTGAATCTGAGCTGTCACATATTTGACCATTCCTCCAACCTTGCCAAGTCCCTTTTCATTCTTTCAACCCCACCCTGTTGCAAATCTTTGTGTCATTCATGGTCCCAATGCTTTGTCCCATAATAGGGCCTTCTTCAGGGGAAGTGTCTAAGGTGCTCACCATTACCCACTTTAAATTGGGTAATTGTGAGCACCTCAGACACACCCCTGATGAAGACTTTATTGTGGTGCCAAAGTGTATGGACCATGTATGTCTTCCATGCTGTTTGTTTGAGCCTAAATTGAATAAGTAATAAAGTGTTTTTCATACATCTGGCTGGAATCCATGACTTTCTTGGTTACTGGAGTGCTACACTACTTTGTTTGCTTCTGAATTGTGAGGGTGAGCTCCCTCTTTGTTTGGAATGCGTTGAGTAATCCTAATATGCACCTATAACCTTTCTGTCTTACACGTATGCATCATGGCATGGTCCCAGATACTGGGCAACAACATTCAGGATGTGGCACTATCAGACACCATCTTTATATTCATGGAGTGGTACCCCTTCCTGTTAATGTAGGCATCCTCCTCAGTTGCTGGTGCCTTTATGCAATATGAGTGCAGTCTATTACACCCTGCACAAATGGGAAGCCTGCAGTGCTGCAAAACCACTGTTTCACTGCCTGCTGTTGCTGTGTGTCACTGGGGAACTTGATTTAATTATGTGCTTTGCATGCCATTGTTTCTTGGAACTATTTCAGGCACCTTGACATACAGGGTTGCAAAATACTCACAGTATCAGCACTCAGGGTCTGGAAACCCCCACTTGCTAGCATGTGCAGTGCAGCTCTTACCTTCACCTCAGTGGGTCTTGCACAACCTCTCTGTGTTCTGATCTGCAGGTCACCTCTGAGTTCCTGGCACAGCTCTGAGATTGCAGCCTTGCACAGCCAATATTGAGCAATGCATTTCTCCTCAGTGAGGTCCTGGTAGGATGGCCACCTGTGAAATACCCGTCTTGCATGTCTCCTAATTCTGGGTTGCTGTTGCCTAGCACAGCTTTGTGCTGTGCCACCCTGTTGATGGGCACGTCTCTGCAGTAGTAGCATGGCCAACAGAATACCCAATAGGGCAACTGCCCCTCAGATATTTGTCTCTCTTCTCTGGTGCTTCTGCTGCTGCAGTGTAGCCTCAGTGGCAATTCAATTCTTCCTGCCTGCTGTGTGCCTCTTCACATACACTGTAAGTGTCTTTAGAGCACCTGGGGCTGGTCTAACAAGTGTTTGCTCTTGTCTACAAATTACACATTTGTGAATCTAAGAAAAAGGGGATGTTGTGTCATGTTCTTCACACAGGGCTCCTTGTGCAGTGCCTCGTTCCATTTTTTGATGCAAAGGCTATATAAGTCAACTTTGTCACATGCAGGCCGCATATGATAATAGCATCCTGGATGCACTTTTTGGCAAGCTGCACTCGTATCTGATGGAAGCTCCTTGCATCACTCCAAATCTTTGTGAATCAAGCCCGATATGTCTCCAATCTTGAAGCAAAACTGCCACTGTACTTCCACTGTAGACATGACACTATCCTTATGATACATAATCATTATAGTAAAACAAAATGGTTATATTAAATGCATGCTGAAAATAGAAAATAGAGTTAAAAATTATAGTATCTTACAAGTGTAAACACTTTTGTATATAGTTGTATGAAAGTCACAGTGGTCGGGCTGGGGATTCATAGGCACTCAACCTGTCTGGAGGAGTTTAGGCCAGTGGAGGAGTCTGAAGTGACTAAGGTTATCTAAGTGCTGAAGCCCACTGTTTGTGAATTGGACCCAGTCCCGATGTGTTTCTTAATGGAATATGTCGAGACTATTGGCCCAGTGTTTGCCAGCATTGTCAGGCATTCGATAGAAGAGGAGGTCCTTCCAGTGGCTTTGAAAGAAGCACTGATGAGGAATCTCCTAAAGAAACCTTCCCTTGACCCTAACGTCCTGGCAAATTACTGCCCTATCTCCATCCTGCCCTTTTTGTGCAAAGTTGTTGAGAAGTTTTTGGCACAAAAGCTCAAGGATCACCTGGTGTCTTTGGACATCTATGAGCCATTTCAGTCAGGTTTTCAGACTAAATACAGCACAAAAACAGCTCTAGTGAGGGTGCATAATGATCTACTCATGGCTAGAGATAGAGGAGACAGGTCAGTTCTTGTTCTCCTCAGACTCTCCTCAGCCTTCAACACTGTGGACATCGTTGTGCTTCTTGATTAGATCTGTGAGTTTTATGAACTTGCCGGTACTGTCATCAGATGATTTGAGTCCTTTCTCTCAAACAGGGTGCAGCACGTGATGATAGGGAATTTCTTCTCTTCCCCTAATGCTCCTGTCTTGTGGATTGCCACAGGGCTCGATCTTGTCACCGATGCTGTTCGCAGTGTACATACTGCCCCGGGGTGAGAACATTCGAGAATACATCATGGAGTTTCACTGTTATGCAGATGATATCCAGCTGTATTTGTCTTTTGTCCACAGAACATTAGGAGTTGTTGACATGTTTAACAACTGTCTGGCTAAAATCAGTGAATGGATGGCTTCCAGCTGGCTGGGACTAAACCCTGCCAAGACGGAGGTACTGGTGATCGAGCCTGGTCACGGACACGGTTGCCACCTGAGGTTGATACAGGGCTTCTCCTGGGGTCTGCTCCTTTGGTCACTTCCCCGAGGGTGTGAAATCTGGGTGTGATCCTTGATAACAGATTGACTTTCCAAGATAAAGTGTCATCTGTGGTCAGCAGTGGTTTTCACCATCTGTGGAACGTTTCCTGGATTAAGCCCCTCATTCTGCCTGAGGATCTGCCAATGTTAGTGCATGCGTTTGTGATCTACAGGCTTGACTACTGCAACTCTCTGTACTTTTAGGTCATGGGAGAGACCCTTTGCAGGCTGCAGCAGATGTAGAATACAGCAGCCCGGTTACTGACAGACCTTTCCAGGTCCAGTCACAAGATCACAGTCCTGCAGGCTCTGCACTGGCTGCTGGTCAGGTGGAGGGTCCTTTTCACGGTGGGTCTTCTCACCTTTAGGGCCCTATACTGACTGGGTCCCGTGTACTTGTTACAGCTCCTGAAACCAGTGACCTCTGGTTCCTCCCGCCACTCCTCTTCAAGGGGCCTCCTGAATGTTCCCAGGGTTCTGCTCAGGACCTCAGGAGATCATGCATTTAGTGTCTCTGGGCCAACCCTGTGGAACACACTACCATCTTCTTTCAGGGAGGCTGCCTCGATTGAGGTGTTCAAGAGGAGACTGAAGGTCCACTTCTTTGTCCTGGCTTTTGTAGATTGCTGATTCCATCTTGATCTAGTCCCCTTATGTGACAGTCCAAAGCCATTTTATTATTTTAATTGTTGTATTTAGTATTTTAGGAATTGTTGTTACTATATTTATTCAAGTTTGTTTTACTCCTGTGCTCTTGTTATAATCTCTGTTAGGTGCTCAGAGCCTCCGAGATTGCCTTATCTTGTCTTAATGCTAGAATGGATCCCACTGACACTTCCATTTGCATCTATTTGCAGCTAATTGTCCCAGTTAAAACCTGACATTATTCCCCCAGCATCCCCAGTAAACACAGGTATGCAGAGTTGTCATGCCAATTTACCATTAAAAGGCTCCTTCAACTTTTCATGCAACTACATATCTTGATTCAGCTAAGTCATATGGAAAAATTTATTTCCCCCAAAACTCTCAGGAGAGGGACTCCAGATTGGGGGCCTGAAAGCTCTCTGATGATGGCTCGAGTAGGAACCCCTCCCAGAACACAGACGCGCTCTGATGTGAGCGTGAAGCTGAAACAATCTAAACCAGCTCTGGCTTTGATACAGTCCTTACTTGTCGAGTTTCAGGCAGAAGTCAGACAATCTACCTTACATATTGAGAGTTCTCTAGCTGAAATTTCCTCTCACTGTACAGCAATAGAATCAAGGGTTGAGAGCACAGAGCAAGCCATCAAAAGTAAAGAAGGTGAATTTAAAACAGTTTCGGCAAGGACACTCTCCTTGGAGGGTGCAGTGAATGCTGCGCTCCAAGAACAATTAGCTCAGGCATCATGACTGGAGAGACTTGAAAACAACGCATTACAGAGAAACCTGAGGCTAATTGGCTTTCCTTGAACTGTCCCAATCCTGTCGTTAAAAGAATTGATTGAAAAAGTCCTTACATTAGTTTTTGCACTTGAACCACCACTGATTCTGGAGTTAGTTTTTAGACTGGATACACGTCAGACAAAGGAACCATTCAAGGATTCGGATAAGGCAAGATTTAAAATTCTTACATTCAATACTTTGACTGATCATAATAAACTACTCTAGTTGCCAAAAACAACTAGACAATGTATGTATGAGGATAAACGTTTTCATCTTTTCCAGATTTCTGCCTTCAGACCCAGCAAAGACATAAACATTTTCCCCCAATATTAAAGGAGTTCAAGGAGGCTGGGATAGCTGCAACTCTACTTGCACCAGCCCATTTGAGAGTACAGTTTCAGAATAAAATGTTTTTTTTTTTTTGAGGATATTGATTCTGCTCCAGCATTCTATGATAACAATGTTAAAATACTAGATGATATAGGTTCTGATTTGGAAGAAGATGAAGCTGAACTCATAGAGTATCACTCTATAAACACTTAGATACTAAAGTGTTATATCTGATACTCTGACCCTCTGAAGATGTAAAGATGAACTATAAAATGTTATATTTAAACATTTTATTGACTGGCTATACTAAAGGGCTTAGCGGGGGCTTGCCTGTGTGTTTGTTTGGATTTAAGGCTACTTTTTACGTTGTATTTTAGAAAATAAGGTTGGGAAGTTAACAGTTAGGAGCACACTTGAATATTTTGCTTAAAAATAGATATTAATTACAAGCTAACTGGTCATCCTCACTATCAGAGTACCTATTACATGGCTTCTGCTACATATACTGTATTTAGGGGCATTGTAATGACCCTATATTAGGGTTGAGTAAGCAGTTTAATGCTAAACCTCAATTTTTGTACTGCAGGCATTCAGAGCACTGGCATTAGGGCATCGAGCCATTAGGGTACCAAAATCAGGATTCACCACCCACTCCCTAAGGTCCACCCACCATGGAGTTGGTATCTGTTGCTGGGGGGTGGGGGGTGCAGGAGACACAGCCCTCCTTAAAAACAGTGCTTGGCGATATATAAGCAATAAGCCATGACAGGGTGTGCTTTGGAACAACAGTTTGTAACACACGGCTAGGAGGCGTAGTGAGGCACGAGGCCCACGACCGAGTGCGTCCAGCCTCCTAGCCGTGTGTTAAACTGTCTAACGCACACCCTGGACTGGTTTATTGCACTTATGAAATGGCCATCTTTCATTCAACTGCATTTGGTAGGTTAAATTTCCAATTTTAAGTAGAAAAACATGTATGTTTGTGTCACTTTTAATAAAATAGTTCCTCCGCCTAAGTGTGTTTTTTTGTTTGCATTGAAGTAATTTTGTCCTACAAAGGCTTCTGTACTTTAGTCGGTCTGGTTGTCATAGCAGTAGCCCCCCCACCCCCATGCTGCTGGACAGAAATAAGATAGATTGCAGCTGTTTCTTTCTTTCTTTTTTTTTTTTAACTAAAAAACAAAGACTCTAGTGAGCAGGTGGGCTGATAGAGCGAGTGGGTGGGCTGGTACAGAGATCGCTGAGGTCTGGTAATGATAGCAGTACCCCCCCATGCTGCTTGTGGAGACAAATAAGAGAAATTGCGCTGTTTTTTTTTTTTTTAATTTAAAGACAGAGTGAGCGAGGGGGCTGATAGAGACAGTGACTGGGTGGGCTGATACAGAGATCGCGGTTGTTCAGATTTTTTTTTTTTTGGTAGATGAAGGAGCATCCGGGTTGGGAAAGACATCGCAGTTGTTATTTCTTTTTCTGTTAAAATTCAAACAATTGAATTTAAAGAGCGAGTGGTTGGGCTGTTGAAGAGATCGTGGCTGTTCTGTTTTTTTTTCACTGAGGCAAAGTGAAGAGGCGTCAGAGGTATTTATTTTTAACAGTTCAGCTGGCACCACTTCTGGCAAGAACAAGATGGCTGCATTTTGTTTTGCTAACATTCTAAAGTGGGCAGCATCACCTATATCAATGCCCACTGCCCAGTGTTGGTCCTTTTTCCTGTGCATCAGAATGAATATCACATCCCTAGCAGCCAATGAAAGCTCTTAATTTATGGTGCCCATTTCATAATACTGATTGGCACCCTAATGGCTCGGTGCTGTAACGCTGGTGCATTCTGAGGGTGGAACCCAATTTTTGCACCTTAATATCACAGGTGTACATGGACAGAATAGTCTAAATTTGGTATGCATGTTGGTGCCAGGATGTCTGAAGCATGTAAATTATTGCAATGGTCAGTTCAATGGTTTAAATGGTCTAGCAGGGATACAGGCATATATGAAAATTAAGACTTTTTTTACACACTGATAGCAAACAAACAGCGGGGAGATAAAACATGAAATGTTCAGGTTTGTTAGAGTTTTCCAAAAGGATGACTCATTGATAGGTGTTTTTTACAGAAAATGTGTAGAGTTTTAATGATTAAGAAATGGAAGTGCCATTTTGGCACATGTGCAGAATGTTTTTGCAACATCCTTTTCAAAACTGGATTTTTGTGGTACTGATGTACTCTGGTTTAGAGGGGTCCCAATTTTGAGATTCAAACTATTGTTTTTATTCATGTTTGAGTCACAAAAGTGGAGTCCCAGTTCTGTTACATTGGTGACAGTCAGGAGCACATCCCAGTCACCTGCACATGACTCACACCTCTTAAGTTTCTTCTGTGGATGGATGGCCATCCACACCGCCAGCAACCTCCAATCACACGACCTTTTTTAAAACAGGTGGTAGGTTCCCAGCCCTGAGTTGATACTCCCTCCCACCCACCACCTGATTTTTAATAAAACCAGTGGTAGCTTCCCATCACCACTGCTGGTTCCCTCCAACATTTAATGACATTGAGGATGGTTGCCCAACCCTGTAGCTAGTATCCCATTCTCCAACTGCCTGATATTATCTTAAAACAGTGAATGGTACCCAACACCACCTCTGCTACCCCAGAACACACTAATTAAATTTCCATTTCCCTGATCCACTAACCAAGATCTTCCCCCCAACCTCCAAGATATTGGAAAAAACAACCAACCTTGCCTACCCTCTAATACCCACACCACCATCTTCCCCCACCAGTGCCCACACTGTGGTGCCTCAGGGTGAATCTTAAAGACCTTCACATTGAATCCTCAATGTTCCATATCATGATTCTATTATGTTCCTTGACACACTCATCTACCTGCAGGTGAAAATAGGAAGAAATAACTGTGAATTGAAACCAGGATATAGGTTATTTTAAAGGGAAAAGAAGGAGTTTCCAAAACCAGATGTATGGCGTATTTGAAAACAAAATCCTATTAGGTGTTCATACGGGGATAGTAGTCTGATCTTCACCATCAAGCTTAGTAAAAAAAAAAAAAAAAGTGATGAGTCTTAGAAAAAAATTACCCCAAAAGAACGTACGTCCTATGAAATGCTACACTATGTATGCTCAAGGACTTTATTATTTTCTAATGTAATTTTATTTAATCAAGGTTGTTTTTTTCTAATACTCATAGCTTTTTATTTATTAATGCCTTTCACCAAATTTTAGGGAATGGGTACTTAATACTTCTCATGAACACCCATTTGCAAGTTTCACACCTGTTTGGCGGGAGTGCTGCTTTGCATAGGGGCTGCAAAATGCCAACCACATGTCTGGCCACTCACCCAATGGAACTGATGATTCATATGCTGCATACAGGGCTGTACAGCTGCATGTCTGGAGCTGTGAACACTATGAAGCAAGCTACAGATCTGGTGCATTGGCTGTCATGATACAGCTGCTTCATGAGTGGAGTGAAGTGCCAGTTTTGAAGCAAGCTGCTGGTCTGGCATGGTGCACTTTGCAATGCAGCAGCTGTTTGCGAGGCCTGCGTAGCCATTCATAAAGTGAACTAAAGCTTTGATATAATGAACATCATTATGCAGCCTTTTTGTCAGGATCCTGCAAGGTCCTTTGTGAAGAAAACTACAGGTCCATTTCTTACACATAGAAACACAGAGTGCAATGGCAAATAAAGGCTGCTGAGCCCACCCAATCTGCCCATGTTTTTCTTCTGCAGACCATACTTGATCTATGGTGCATTAGAAAGATAGAAGCATAGAATTTGATTGCAGATAAGGACAGCTTGGCCCGCCTAGTCTGCAAATTTTCCCTACCTACTGTAGCACTGCAGCCCCTAACTGATCTCCGGCTTTACCCCCTCCTTCCATACCACTAAGGTTCCTTTATACCTAGCGCATGCATTCTTGAATCCTTTTACCATTTTTGCCCCCACCACCTCTTTGCTGTTCCAGGCATCTACCACTCTTTTTGTGAAGAAGTACTTCCTCACATCTCACCTGAGTCTACCCCCCTTCCAGCTTCATAGCATGTCCCCTTGTTCTTGAGCTTCTTTTTTTTTTAAATGCTTCACACTTTAACCTTATTTATACCCGAGAGGTATATTAAGTGTCTGTCATGTATCCCCTCTCCCTGCTTTCCTCCAGGTGTACGTATTGAAGTCCTTTAGTCTCTCCTCATAGAGCTTTTGATGCATATGCTGCACCATTTTATGTTTGTAAATCAACTTTTATTAAATTTCAACAACAGAAAACCACAACTTAGATAGTCCTAAATATAAGGAAAACAAGCTGTGACCTAAATCCATTATAATTTGGGCACTCAAACCTCTTAACATAGTATGTGAGTAATATTTATTTATTTATTTAGTTTTTGTTGACCTGGTACTTGCACTAGACAAATCCTGCCTATTTTCAGGCACGACTTGGGGGAAGGGGATACAGATGAATGCCAACTAACCTTGAACCAGATTAAACTGTTGGTGGTATATTTAGTGAATGAAGGAAATTTGGCCAGGACTCCGGGGAAATTCTCCTACTGTTTGGCGAGTAGGGGGACTTGCTGACCGTCAGGATGGAGGGCTCAGTTGCTGAGCAACCTTTGTTGCAGCAAGACATGCTGCAGGCCATGGGGCCAGCTACTGTTTCTACATTGGAGAATCCGGAGTCAGAAATCTTTTTTGAAGCACCTACAGAACCGGGTTTATCTGCCAACACAGAAGGTTTAATAGATACTTCGGCTTTGCAAGAAAGTAAGGTTGCACATCTATTGCCAACCTCAGATTTTATTACAGAACACCAAATGGATTTGACTGCCTGTCATTCGGTGCAGTCTTTACCTCCTGACAAGCAATGGAATGTGGAAGCGCCATTAGGAATCTTCGTGACAGCTGAGGGATTACAGACTGACAGCGAGGTTGTTACACAACAGAAACCTGAAAGTAACCTGCAAGCTAACACAGCTCCAGCTACAAAGCTGCAATCCTTTTGCCCTGGAAAGTCAATCACAGGTACTGTTTATGCTTCTTCTGCCTCAGACCAACAGCACGCTACAGTCTTTTCTTTTGCTGCTAAACAGTGGGTATTTAAATCTGTGACTAAAAAAACTGCTTCTGAACAAAAACGCTCCAGGGCTGACCAGATAGAAGACACTGACGCTTCATGGTCAGTCAGTAAAGCCCTGACATCGGCGAGCTGGGCACATCTCTCGGAGTCTGGTAAATGGATCTCTGTTTTTTCCCCAATTGTTATTCCAGGGGTTAATATGAAGGGGGCTGACCTGCCTACTTCACTGGTCACAAAATCTACTACTTCTATACCTCTCAGTATGGTTGATCAGGCCCACCCTATGGGGGACCAATCTTTGGATACTGCAAATTCACCTCTAGCCCTTCCTCCTGAACTGTCTTTCATGCAGAACCCAGAACCTGGTTTTAAACCACGGGGAGGTTTGCCTTTTTCTGAAGAACTTCCACCTCAGCCGGTGCCCTCTTCATCTGTGGAGCGTATAGATGACCAGGCCTCTGAGGAAACCCCTGCAGGCCCATCACCAGGATCTGTATCTGGCCTAGAACAAACTATACCATGTTCTTATGCTTCCTTTTTTCGTTCTTCTAATTTCTCAGCTAAAAGACATAATGCAGTTCGTTTTGTTTACAAAGGAGGGATGGATGTTTTTCCCGATAGGAAATTTGTAGCAAAAGCATTATTAAAGGATAGTTTGCAATTTACTTCAACGGAAATGTATGCCTTAATACATGTTTCAGGGGATAAGACTTTTGATGTTAGCTTTAAGCTAAATAGTGGGTTGGATAAATTTTGGACTAAATATCACAAAGTACGATAGACTGCTTTGTGGTCCCCTTTTGATGTTTTTCCACTTACTAAACCTGCACATAAAACCATTACTGTTCTTTTTAGAAATGAGGGTGTAAGTGTTATGGATCTTGTTTATTGGTTGAAACAAAGGTGCACCGTATTGGGACACCCAGAAGCAATCTTTGATTCTGAGGATATCTGGACAGGTGGTTGGAGAATCAGAGTTATACTATGCTCTGCAGAGGATGGTTTACAGCACCTTCCTAATTGTGTTTTCTTGGGGCAGGATAGAGGGGTTCTTTTCTATGCAGGTCAACCTAAATCTTGCTATAGATGTGGGAAATCAGGTCACATTAGTAGTGCCTGTGATCGTTTGCGTTGTACCCTTTGTAATTCTTTGGGGCATGTGAGTGAACACTGTAGAAACATAGCAATTTGCTCCTTGTGTAATGCACTCGGGCACTCTTATGCTCCTTGTCCTGAGGCAGCTCATCGGCAATCAGGTCCACAGGACTCTGAAGAACAGAGATTGCTAATCGCAATCACGCAGCATTCAAGAGCCACTCACTCTACAGCATCCACACCACCTTCAGTTCCCCCTCCTTTGGTATCACCTGGTTTGGAGCCTTCTGTTGTTGTTCAGGAACCTTTTGATACTACTCCTCCCCCCCTTTTGGATATTTCCTCAGAAATTTTGCTAACTGACCCTCTACCTCAGGCATCCATCCTTCTTGACTCCCAGTCCATGCTTCCCCCCCCAGCTTCCTCAAGAAGTGCCTTTTCATTCAAGGGAAACGAGGCGTAAGTTCTATAATACTCAGCCAGCCTCAGAAGTTCCTAAATTAGTCAGTACTCCCACAACTAATCGTTTCCATGCCCTTCTCCTTGCACAAGATATATCAGATGCTGAATCTGAATCCTCCCAGTCAGGGGCAGATCTCTTAGAAAAAACTTTAAGTGGAATCTGAAAGGATCAACCTCAGTTCTCTCACTAAATCTATCTCCACAGCTACCAAGAAAGGGAAGAAAATAAATGTAGTTCCATGAAATTGTTTCCCACTATCTGAATGTTTTCTTCACTGACTTTCTGTTCACTTAATGAATAGCATCAAAACCAGTTATGACAATCTGCTTTTATTTTCTTTTTGAAATCCTCACATTGCAATGTATTCTTTTTACAGGATACACGATTACATACAGTCACCGAAATCTCTAGTGCTTCAAAACGTTGGCATACAGGGGTTTCATATTGGTCATTAGGACTAGAGCAATGTACTGGTGTAGCAATACTTTTTGAGCTTGATGTGAAAGTTTTGAAATTAATTGATCTGGTCCCAGGTCGGGTATTCATTTTGGATATTATACTTCAAGTGGTGTTTTAGATTAATTAATGTATATGCACCTCAAACCAAAGCAACAAGGGTTGATTTGTTCCAGCTTATACAACCATATTTGCATACCTCCTTTAATGTTATCGGGGGGGGGTGATTTTAATTGTGGTTTGTCTAATAAAGATAAGGGTAAGGGGTTAAAAACCACTAATGTTATTTGTGACATGTTCTGTTTGGCTAAGGTTGTCCAGACTGTGAGTTTGGTTGATGCATACGCTCAATTGCATGAGATTACTGTTCCTACCTTTTATAAAGGAGCCCTGGCCACCAGGATAGGTTTCTTTTTAATTAATAAAACTTCACCACTAAATTCGGCATGGGTAACCCCGATGGAATTCTCCGATCATTGTGCCTTGTGCATAACAGTTCAGTCTACAGTAGCATTCTCCTTCGATAGGGGCCTCTGGAGACTTAATTCTCAGCTGCTATTGCATCAGGACATTTTGCAACATCTGCAATATTTTGAACAAGCAAGAAAGTCTCTATATGAGATGTATGAGGATCCCCTTTTATGGTGGATAGATAGTAAAACAGATGCTATTTCACTGTTGAAATTGTTTGGGAAGTCTCAGTGTGCCACAGCTTATTTTTCTTATTTAAAACTCAGAAAGTATATGCAGAAATTAATGCCTATGGCCCAGACCACTAAACATGACTTTTCATCACAAATAAAAATAATTAAGGAGAGAATGGTACCCTTTCATAAGCATCAATCAACAGTTTTGTACTTTCAACAGAAATTTGGTACGCAGGGAAATTTTGCTACTGTTTGTCCTTTTCTTGGTAATAAGGAAAGGGTGGGAAAAAAGGTTTTTGTCAGTCTTATGGGGCGAGATGGTCAGGAGAAATTTTCACAACATGATATGATGTTGGAGGTGATGTCCTACATGGCTTCTCTCTTTAAAGAACAGCCTGTTGATTTTGTTTCTTCTTGGGCTTATCTACATAATGTAGAGGTCCCAGACTGCCCTCCATCTATATTATCTTGTTTAGTGAGTCCTCTCACACCACAGGAAGTTCTCACTGCCATTCATTCCCTTTCTCACAATAAAGCACCGGGCACAGATGGTTTGACTGTGGAGTTTTATAAACTAATCAGTGCTGTGTTGTCACAGGAACTTGCCAATGTTTATAATGACCTGTTAATGCATTCTGAATTTCCTTTAGAAATGGGCGGAATTTTAATTTTTCTACATAAGAAAGGTGATAAGAAGCTCCTTTCTAATTGGAGACCAATCAGCCTATTAAATGTTGATTTAAAAATGTTAATGAAAATTTTGAATACATGTCTTTTGACAGTATCTCAACATTTAATTTCCCCTGCACAGTCCTGTGTGATCCCAAACAGATCCATAATTGATCAGTTACTTTTTCTACGAGAAATTTTTGATAGATCACATACGATTGGATTACCTGGGTTTGCTTTGTCATTAGACCAAAAGGGAGCCTTTGATTATGTGAATCATGAGTTTTTATGGCTTACTTTACAACATTACGGTATTCCTTCTATTTTTGTTTCTTGGTTACGGAAACTTTATAAGTTCACTACAGTGTCTCCATTGGTTAATGGACACCTCGGGCCTATGCTTCCGGTAAAATGGGGAGTAAGGCAGGGTTGTCCAGCTAGCCCTCTATTATATGTGTTTAGTATAGATCCGTTGTTACATACTTTAAATAAATTAATACCTCCTAGCACTGTTCCAGGAGTATTACTTCCTTTTCAGCCCTTGCTTATGCAGATGATATTTGTATTTGCACCTCTACTGTTTCTTCAGTTAACTCAGTTGTTAACATGTGTAATTTTTTTGGCTCCCTTTCTGGTACATCTTTAAATAAACCCAAATGCCTTGGGTATAATTTGGGTGGAGGTACCCCTGCCCGGGCTCATGTATGTGATATAAGTTTAACATTACACCCCATATGGATTTTGGGTATAGTTTTTGGTTCTCCTACCCCAGCTATCCACAATTGGGATATACAACTTGAAAAAGGCAGAATTATGGTACAGAATTGGAATAAATGGCAGTTTTCCAAGCTTAAACATATCTATATGATACGGACATATTTACTACCTCTATTTTTATTTTTAAGTAATATTTTTCCCCCACCTAAACAAAGGGAAGCAACTCTATTTAGCATTTTTTTTTCAAGCTGTCTGGGGTAGCCGCCTTAATCCTATTAAGCGTAATATTCTTTATTTGCCTGTATCTCAGGGTGGTTTGAACATGATAAATCCCTTACTGTTTTTTTTTATTGTCAATTCTTTTTTTCTAATTTCTCACCGTTATTAAAACATCTTCCTAAATTATGGACAAGTCTCTTTTGGCAAGCGATAGGGACTTGGTATCAAGATTGGGTAGATGGCCGTTTAGGCCGTCTTAGTGCACTTGCCACCGTGAATCCCTATCAGTGTGAGATTTTTCTTAAATTACGACAGTGGAATAAACCCAGTGACTGGTTACTCTATAAACAAAAACATTTTTTATATCAGTCTGTTCTTGATTCACATTTTTCTGAACTAATTACATTTCCAAAATGTCCAGGTGAGCAGCTTTTGTGCTACAGGGTTTAATAGCTAATAAACGTATTCCTCCTAAATTATGGGATGTTACCTGGTTATGTGGTCATGCGAGGCTTAATGTTAAGGGTAATCAATTTCATAAACAGTTACAGGACCATAACTGTTCTCGTCCTGGTTGCTTTCAAGCATTCGAGACTATGCAGCATTTATACTTTTTATGTTCATATATTTCCAATTTTTGGAGTTATGTTGCTAATATTGGGAAACAACCAGTATTTGAAAATGTAAATTATGAAATTCTGATTTATGGTTCATATACTCCGGATTGGAGTAAATGGGACACTAGTACATTGCATGTTCTTTTCGCAGTATTTAAGTGGTTTATTTGGCAAAGTAGGTGTCTTTTTTCTTTACAGCGGAAGGATCTTTCTTATATGGAACTTTTTCAGAAAATACACTGAGAATTGTTAATTATTTATAAATATGAAGCCGGAACATATAACCATGCTCTATTAAGGTTGAATTGGAAGAATTTACCATGGGTGACAGACAATGATGTTCCTGTCACATGAATTCATATTTTCTTTGTAATTTATTTTTTTCATTTTGTTTCTTTACTAAGATGTACTAACTGACTTTGGGTTGTTTCTTTATCATTGCTTTTCTTTTTACACATTTCTTTTGTTTTTCTTTATTGGCAAATTCTTTTTGTATACATTGTGAATTAACATTGTTTCTTGATTTCCTTTTTTTTTAAGTTTTGTCAATAAAAAATTCCTCTACTCTTTTCGATAAGTGCCATGGGATCTTTAACATACACCTGAACTACCACCAATCCAGGCAGATGGGACATCGGTTTAACATCTCATCTGAAAGACGGCACCTCAGAAGTGCATCACCCCTCTCTTGCTGCACTACAGTGTCAGTACTGGGATATTAACCCAAGTGCCAGATGTGGGACTAGAACCCACAAACCTCTGATCTCCCAGCCTCAGAGGTGAGTGTGCTACCTACTGAGCCGCTGACCCTGACACTGAGTATCTTGACTAAAAAAAAGAAAAAAGAAAACCATCCATATGTAAATACCTATATAAATATATATATATATATATATATATAAATATAAACATAAAAATTATGGAGGAGACCAAGGGTTAGTTCTCCCCTAAAAGAAGAATAGACAAAATAACTATATCAACCCATCTTAACTCTAATAGAGATAAGCTTGGGGAAATAACAATTTCAAAACCTTCATCAAAGAATTAGTCATTAACTGTAAACTGCAATTTATTAGTTATTAACTATGAGATAGTTATGGGTTAGCAACTTATAGAAAGCCAGAATTTCCACCATACTTATCCCCTGTCTTGCAGTCAGAAAATGAAAAAAAGGAAATTGAAAACTCTGAAAGTGATCTGCTTGAAGCCTTAGAGATGCTGTGACTTGTTAAATGGGCAAAATCTTTTCTACAATTTCGTAACCAATGGTCTTCTGATGAAATGGTTAAGGTCAACCATAAATGAGTTAAAGATCTGAGGACTGCAGCAACCGAAAAATAAAAATAATATATATAGCTGATCTACCTCAAATCCGGGGTTGCAGCCCCAAGATCCAGGTTTGAAATAGAGGAGAGATATTAATGTCCAATATCATTCTGACTGAATCCACTATCCTACTCCAATACTGCTGAAGAGAGGGACAAGTCCAGAATATGTGAGTGCGGGTTGCTTATCCCCAGAGCCCATCCAACACTGGTCAGATTGATAGTGTCCATAATATTTAACCTTTACTTGAACATGGTAATACCTTATTACTACCTGTAGCTGTAGCTCAGTGGAGCTTTGTACCATCTATCCTTTTCAAATACATTTCATGAATAAAAACTATTATTACTGCTACTAATACCAGCCATCAAAATTCTCATCAAGAAAGTGAGGCTGTGGTAGCATGGATCCCGTGCCAAATCCAAGTCCAGTCATCTTCTATAACCTGCACCCCTACCTCCTTCTCCCATCTTGTTTTAACTGAGAGTAAAGGATCTGCTTCAAGCTCTTGGATACATTTGTAAAGTTTAGAAATCAGAACCACTTTACTGGATTGTCCAGTCATGGAAAGCAAAAAGTTTCACAGAGGGTTGTTCTCGCCTTGAAGAGTCTCCCGCTGTGAAGTCTCATCAAAATAATGATTGATCTGCAGATATCAAAAGAGGTTCCTGAACAGGAGACCAAACTCATTCTTAAGTTGCAAAAAAGGCTTAAAGACCCTCCCCTCAAAAAGTTGACCGACTTGCCAGAGACCCAAATTTGCCCACAGTGAAAAACCTACATCCAAGTGACATGGAGCAAAATTCGAACAGGAACAAATCGGGGTCTCATTACACAGCCCAAGATTAAGTCAAAAGACCTTACATTCCTTATGCCACACCTTCACCATTAATATCAACCTTGGATTAGAAAGTTTCAAAGATCGTAAAGTGGTAACGTCTACAAACGGAATATCTGACAACTTAGTGCATGACAGAGAGGCAGATTCCAAGTACACTCAGTCAGGAGGATCAGTAGAGAGGAGGGTGATAAAATGGCAGAGCTGTGCAGCCCAGTAATAAGCTTTGAAGTTTGGGACTGCAAGACCCACTTTGGCTTTGGCAGCTAAGAGGACAGACCATTTAACCCATGGTCGCGTCCTCACCATATAAATTTAGAAAGGGTACATTTTAAAGATAACCAGAAGGAGATAGGATGGGATATAGGTAAAGCAGAAAACAAAATAAATGGGGCAATATGTTCATATGAACCGTTTCCACCCTACCACCCACTGATAAAGGAAGTTCCTTTAAACGAGTACAATTCTCTTGAACATCAAGCAGCAGTTAAAAATGGTTAGTACTGTAAAATTTAGCTATAGAAACATAGAGATGACAGCAGATAAGGACCACAAGGCCTATCTAGTCTGCCCATTTTTTCTACCTTATAAATGTGCCATAGGTCTTTACTCGTGTCAATGGCCTATCTATTCATACTCATCTGTATTGCTCCCTTATGCCTATCCAATGCCTGTTTGAAGCACTGCACTGTATTCATATCCACCACCTCCTGAGGTAGGCCGTTCCATGCATCCACCACCCTTTCTGTGAAAAAGAACTTCCTCACATTATCCCTTAATCGGCCTCCCTCTGTTCTCATGCTGTGTCCTCTTGTCCTGCAATTTTTCTTCTATTAAAACATGTTAGACTCTTTTACCATGTTAATGCTCTTAAGATGTTTGAATGTTTTGATCATATCACCTCTCTCCTCTTTTGCTCTAGGGTATATATATATATATATATATATATATATATATATACACATATACACACAATAGCAGTGAGTGGTAAATGAGTGAGATAAAACAGTGTATCATCCACTGCAGTGTGATATTTTTATCATCTGCTCTACTGTGATGATATCAGCCATTTACACACACAGGTCACAAAAGGTCATCATTCTAGGCAGCTTTCCCCTCAGCATGCAAGAAACACCTGTGCTGTTACCATAGACACAAATGCAAAACTACTTCAGAGGTCTCACTGCTGCCTACAGCTAACTCAGTGAGCATTACAAAACACACCTATCACCCCCCCCACCAACTTCTAGCTCATTACTGGGACTGTAGCCAGAATTCTAAACAGCACAGCTTCACAGAACAGTCTAAACTACTGCCTGCATCTTAGGCCCTGTCCACACTACACCGCTTTAGCCCGGTAACGGATGCAATCCGTTACAGCCAGGGAGCAGTGCAGTGCTTCCACACCTCGGTGGTGTCCGTTATGGGACCGGCACTGCCAGTCCACACATCAGGAGCTGGGTGACCCTTACAGCGGTGCCTGATCCCACAATGCAGCTCGTGCTGCACTTCATGCCCTGCAGGGGACCGTTACCGGCCGTCCACACTACCGTGGGTAACTTTACCAGGGTGGAACCAGTTTCATAACCGTTGTTAAAACCACCTCATATGTGGTTTCAACAATGGTTACGAAAATGCCTCCTGTAACGTTACAGGTGTAAACGTGACCTGTTATGGTAATGTTTTACACCCTCTGTAACATTACAGAGGTGTAGTGTGGACAGGGCCTAACTCAACTACCACTGAAACACAGTCTTTCATTGTTCCTCAAACACTAATTCTCACCCATTACAATTACTGTGATACTTTGAACTTGACTGCAGCCAGAATCCTAAAGAGCACAATTTCACAGAACACTCTGCACTCTGCCTGCAGCTAACTTAATTACCACTGAAAACAGTATCAGCTGTTCTGACACTCTGCCTCTCAGCTCTTTACAATTACTGTGATGCTCTCAGCTTCACTGCAGCCAGACTTTCAAACAATACAGCCTTACAAAATTATGTTTCTCACTCCTACCTAAAACTAAATAATTTAGCATTGCAAAACACACTCATGTGTCTCCCAGAGTTTATAACACTGCCAGCCCATTCAGAAAAGCTCACACACAGAATGAACAAACACATAAACAGGAACAGAACACAAGACAGCATAACAAAACTTCTAAAACTCCTGGCCGTATTGAATATATTGAATATGTGATGGTCAGATCGTGTGCTATTTCAAATATTGTCACTCCTGCATCGTGAGCTCTGGATATCTCACTCTTGCCTTCAGCACTCATGAGAGAGCCAGAGCTCACTCTGCAGGAGACACTATTCAGAGGCAAAAACTCTGTTTAATGCATCAGTTAGGTTGTTCCAGTGACAAAAGTGGGGAATTCGTTGGTGAGTGTTGAAAACCCATGGACCCCCAGCCCACCCTCCCCAAGGCATCTTGGTTCACATTGGGGTCATTGGCCCTAACTCCCACCCCATCACATGTGTAAAGAAGCAGAGGCATAGGAGAATGGGGTGAGAGTTAGGACCAACGACCCCAATGTGCACCCCGACACCGGTTGGGGTGGGCTGGTAGGTCCAAGGTGGGTTTTCAACCCTAACCCTGAATTTCCTCACTTTTATTGCTGTGGAACATACCTAACTGATGCATTAAATGGAGTTTTTGTTTGCCTCTAATTTCCCTTCTTTTTGAGAATGATGACGAAAAATAGTGAAAGTAATGCAGCGGTGGGAGCACGAGGCCCTTTGGGCCCTACGCTCCCACCACATGATGTCTTGTGACATAGTAGGAACAGCAACACAAACAGAAGTGCCAACAGTGGTGCACATGGTAATGGAAACGTAAATGGTAAAGGAAATGTTAATAGAAATGCAAGCGCAAAGTGACACCAAAGCGAACAGTGATACAAACGGACATTGAAGCACATACTAAAACACAACTGGTGATGCGAACAGTGATGGCAGCGGTATTTTAAATTGAAATGTTAAGTGTCACAGAAAAAAGAATGTGAAAGGGAACAGAAATGAAAACACGAACGCACACATAAACGCAAACCGTAACGCACACAGCCACGGTACCACAAAAGTAAACACAAATGGTAAAGTTAACATGAAGAATAATGCCAAAGGATACAGAAATGGGAATGGAGGTGCATATGGAAATGCAATCCGTAACGTGCATGGTCACGGAACCGCAATTAATGCAAATGGTAACAGTAACAGCAACAATAAAGCCAAAGGAAAGAGAAATGCAAATGCAAGTGAGTACAGAAATTCAAACTGTTATGCGCATGGTCATGGTACTGCAATTGTAAATGCAAATGGTAACAGTAACAGCAAAAATAACGCCAAAGGAAACAGAAACAAAACAGAAATGCAAGCGCGTATGAAAACGGAAACCGTAACGCATGTGGATGGTACCACAATTGCAAATGAAACTGGTAATGGTAACAGCAACAATAATGCCAAACGACACAGAAATGCAAAAGCAAGTCAAAACGCAAACCATAACGCACATGGTGGCATGGACAGTAATGATGCCACAAACAGTAACGGAAACTCAACTGGAAATGCTAACTGGCACAGTAATGAAAGGGCACACCCTTCTTTTCACCAAAAAATGCATTGGAAAACACAGTGAAAACAAAGAATGAATACATAACAATGGGCCTCAGAGCAGAAAATGAGGACTTGGAATATTAAATTGCTTATATCTCAGGAACCGTACGACATAGAAAATAAATGTAAGTTTCATATGAATATGACTTTCTGGGCTAGTTTTGTATTTAGCCTCTAGTAGGGGGCTAAGTGTTTTTGTGACAAAAAGTCCATATCTCGCACCGTTTCCGAGATATGGGGCCTGAAAGGCACAACAGGCGCCGTAATATTATCCAATGGGAAAAAGCATTAACTTCAGAATGCTCTCACTGTGCCGCCCTGTAATATTTTTTCACCAAACCAGCAAAAGGCACATCAGTGGGATGTTGGCTTTCTTCCCTCCAAATTTTAGCCCAAAAGACCAAACCGTTATTTTACAGCAGGGCGGCAAAGGATTCCTGTAATGCGGCGGACCCTGTGATGTTATTCTATGGGAAAAAGTGTCAACTTTGGAGTGCTGTAACTTTGCCGCCCTGTAATATTTTTTCACCAAAACACTGAAAGGCACATCTGTGAGATGTTGGATGCATTCCTTCCAAATTTCAGCACAAAAGACTCATCTTTTGAAGCAGGGTGGCAGAGAATTGCTCTTATTTTGCCATAGCCTGGAAAAGCAGTGTCGCAATTTGAGAAAGCTTTCGCAAAAATTTGCTACACTTTCATGAGTGCAACACTACTTTGTGAAAGTACTTTTTCCAGAAACTGGAAAAACATATTTCTAGGGTGTTTAACCTCAAAATCAAGACATGCCTAGCATCCTCAGGGTCTGACTAGTTAAACACAAAACGAATTGTGTTGCTAGAGGGTCCCAAATTTAAATGCCAAGCATTATTCTGATCACCAACTGAAAACAAAATGGTGGATTTTCGAAAGTAAAAGGTTCATTTGTGAAAGTAAAAACTGCATTTGAGAAAGTATTGAACTGTTTGTTAACTTTTCCCATTGACTTATAATGGGAAATTGTTTTTTGAATAGCTTTTGAACCGTTTAATATTTTTTCACAAAATCTTCAAAAGGCACATTGGGGAGCCTGGCTGCATGATCCCTGAAGCTTTTGGACCAGTCACACAAACTATGCAACCTGTAGGGATGAGCAAAAATTCAAAAAAGCGTAATTGCGCATGCATATCACGTTTAATAACTCCACAGCCATATATCTAGACAGTACGAAAGTTGTCAGATCCCAAGATGTATGGTTCTTTATCATGTATTCCAAATTTCAGGCAAATCCATTGAATGGTTGCAAAGTTATTAAGGTACAAAATTTTAGGTTTAACATGTAAATGGCTCCTTAACCCTAACTATGGTAGCACTACAGTGCTACCATTATATACTGTATATATAAAAACATGGCACTTACTTGCCTAGTCTTCTCTCTCTCTCTCTCTCTCTCTCTCTCTCTCTCTGTCCAGCCTAGATTTAGTCCCAAGTGTTCATCTACAGCACCAATCTGTACTCTATGACCCAGATATTCAGACTGCACCAGGCTGTGGAGCAAGCCTGGGCACAGCACAACTTGGCTGCACAGGGGCGTTGACAGGGTGATATTCAACGGAGCTGCACCATGTCACAGCATCCCTGAATATCGCACCCTGGCCTCCAGCAGTGCACATGGTGCAGTGGCACTGCACCAGTGCAAGTGACCAGAGTGGAGCAGGGGGATGCGCTAGCACAAAATCCATTGCACTAGGTGCAACAACCGCAATATCCAAATGTGCACATGCAGATGGGGTCATAATGTATGCAAGGTGCAAATGGGGCCATTTGTATGTCATTATGGCCCCATTTGCATGCAGGTGTGCTGATCCCTGGTGACTTGCGCCTGGCACCCTGCCAGATAACAGCCATTGGGGACCGACACCCCCTGCACATCGCGGCAATGTGCCTCACTGCCCGATTGTGGGCATAAGTAATAAAACTAAAGTCCAATATCCCTGGTGGTCCTGTGGACTGCTCACAGCCTGATTGCAGGCATTTGTATTAAAACTAAAGTCCAATATCCCTGGTGGTCCAGTGGACCACTCGCAGCCCGATCGTGAGCATTTGTATTAAAACCTAAGTCCAATATCCCTGGTGGTCCAGTGGTACCCCCCTACTCACCCGCGAACTGAGCCCCACCGCCCCGCTCCCCACCCGGTCAGCAGTGGGCTGCAGCACCCCACCCACCTGCTGCACTGCCGCCTGCCGACTGACACCATACGGTAGGGCTGTATGCCCATTGGTCCACAGCGTGAGCAAATGGGCATGCAGCCTGTACCGTACTACACAGTCCAGATCTGCTGACCAGGGGGGAGTGGGGCGGTGGGGCCCAGTGGGTGGGTGGGGAAGGGCATCACTGACCACCAGGGATATTGGACTTGGGTTTTAATACTAATGCCCGCGATCGGGATGCGAGCGTCCACTGACCACCAGGGATATAGGGGATCCTTTTTCACATCTGCCCATGATTGCATGGGGTGCACCTCTACGGAGGTGCAGCCAGAGCTCGGTGACATCACATGGTGGCAGCTGCCGTGGTTGCGCCTGCACACGGGCAGCTCACTTGGTGGGGTGGCCAGCCGTTGCTCCTTTTTTTTTTGGCTCACCTGTGTGCAGCGCAAGTAGGGTTGCACATGCATGGGCTGAGCACATCCTGGGCTGAATATCGGGATGTGCGGAGTATGCATGGGCACGCCCCCCCCACCTGAGCCACATACATTAATGATGTGCTCCAGCGCATCGGGATTTGTGCCAGGCACAATACCCATTTGAATATCATACCGGGCACATCAGTGGGTTGAGCATGGTGCAACTGTGTTGTGCCATGCGCAACCCTTCTGAATATCCATGCCTATGTATGTATGTATGTCTGGAAGTTGTATGTATACCTCTGGTATACGATTTTAGCTGACTGTTACCAATGTTGTAAGCAAGTATTACCATTCTCTTCTGTATAAATGTTTAATTGTTATTATGATAACCTGTGTGTTATCCTCCCCTTGTACCCTTCCCCCTGGTTGCACCGGGAGATAAGCATCATTTTGCTCAGTGTTCCTTCCCTGGTGAATCAATTCAATAAATAAATAAAGCATACATATTGAGCTCCATTAATCTGTCCTCATATGTTTTCTGATACACTCTCTGCACCATTGTGGCTGCCCTTCTCTGGACTGCCTCCATTTTGTTAATGTCCTTGTGACTGTGTGGCCTCCAGTACTGCAGACAGAACTCCAGATGGGGCCTAACCAGTGTCTTGTAAAGAGGGATTATTACCTCCCTCTCATGACTTGTGATACCCCTACTAATACACCCCAACATACCCGTAGCATTATCTACTGCTTTAGTGGTCTGCTTGGATGATTTCAGGTATCCTGTGATGACGATACCCCAGTCTCTTTCTTCTTTTGTGATTTCCAGCAACTCCCCTCCCAACCTATAGGTAGCTTTAGGGTTTCTCTTCCCTATGTGCATGATCTTGCACTTCTTTTCATTAAACCCCAGTTTCCACTCTTCCAAACATTTTGCCAGTTTATCCAGATCTCTTCTCATTCTGCCCACCCCATCTGGATCATCTACTCTGTTGTAGATCTTGGTATCATCAGCAAAAAGACACACTTACCCTCCAGTCCATTTGCAATGTCATTGATGAAGATATTGAAGAGGACTGGCCCCAGGACTGATCCCTGAGGTACTCCACTTGTGACTTGCATCTCTTCTGACTGTACCATTTACCACCACTCTCTGTTTTCTGTCTGTCAACCAGTTTGCCACCCAGTTGACCAACTTCTGACCCACCCCAAGCCTATCCATCTTGTTAATAAATCTTCTGTGTGGAACAGTATCAAAAGCTTTGCTGAAGTCAAGGTAAGCACCATCAACTGCACCCCCTTGGTCCACCACTCTGGTTACTCAGTCAAAGAAATCTATGAGATTAGTTTGACACGACCTTCCTTTTGTAAACCCATGCTGTCTTGGATCCTGTGCTCCTAAGGATTCCAGGTGTTGTACTATCCTTTCCTTAAGGAGTGCTTCCATAATCTTGCCCACTACTGAGGTAAAGCTGACTGATCTATAGTTCTCTGCCTCCTCCCTGCTACCACTCATGTGGAGCAGGATCACATGAGACCTTCTCCAGTCTTCTGGGACCTCTCCCATGCTCCGAGATTCACTAAACAGTTCTGCTAATGGCTCTGCTAGTTCCACCCTTAGCTCTTTTAGTACCCTGGGGTGTATGTCAACTGATCCTATTGCCTTGTCCACCCTAAGCTTAGCAAGCTCTTGTAGGACCCTTTCTTTTGTGAACGGACTTGTGAACATCTCCCTCCCCTCTGTGTCCATGATGCTGAGCTGTGGACCCTGCCCTACCTTCTCCTCAGTAAATACTGAGCAGAAGTATCTATTTAGGATAGACTTTTCCTTGGTCCTCCTCCACAAACTCCCCCTTATCATCTTGATCTTAGCAATACCCCCTCTGAACTTTCTCCTTTCACTAATGTATCTATAGAAAGTCTTGCCACCTCCTTTTTCTGTCTGTGCTAGTGTTTTCTCGGTTTGGGCCTTTGCCTGCCTTACTGCCTCTCCTGCTTCCCTTAGGGAAGTTTGGTATGTCTCCCTATCTTCATCCCACTGCATTCCCTTATATTTCCTGAATGCCAACCTTTTGGCTCTGACCTTTTCTGCTACTGTTTCTGAGAACCAAAGTGATTTCCTCCTTCTTTTGATTTTCTCCCTAACACAGTGAGATGTTGCTTCAAGTATTGCATCCTTAATGCTTGCCCACTTTGTCAGTACTCCCTCAGCTGTATTTCTTCTTGCCAGGGCTAGCTTAACTCTGTTAGCCATCTTATCAAAGTCAGCTTCTCTGAAGTCCCATATTTTGCCTTGGAATGGCATGATTTAGTTCTAGTGGCCAAATCAAACCACACCATGTGATGGTCACTGGACCCCAGGTGATCTTCTACCTGGAGATCTGTGATCCTTTCACCATTAGTCAGTACTAGATCTTAAGATAGCCCTGTCTCTTGTGGGTTGTTGTACTAGTTGTTTGAGGCCCTCCCCCTGCAGGGTATCCATTATGTGTCTAGTTCTGGTGGGATCCAAACTCCCAAATACCTAAAGCCCACCCTAACCTGCTGAAACCCACAACTATTCAGAACAGAACCATCTAACTGTTGGCCTAAGTACATAATCTCAGTTTTGACTTCATTAATTTTAAATCCAGAAATCTGGCCTTAGCTAAATAACAAGTCTTTAACTATCAGAAGAGAGTGGGAGGGATCAGAAAGATATGAAAGTGTGTCATCTGCATACTGCGATATTTGTAACTCCTTTCCTGCCACAGATATACCCTGTTATGCCTCCATCTGATGCATCATCACTGCTAAGGGCTCAACACTGAGGGCAAACAATAGTCGGTAGAGATGGCACCCTTGTCTCATACCACTCTCCATTTAAAACCTAGGAGAAAGAAGTCCATTAACCCAAAATGAGCATGTGGTTTATCATATATGTTTCCAAGCCAATTACAGAATTTTGGGCCAAATTGGAATTTAGAGATTGTACTCACCAAACACCACCAATCAAGGTGGTCAGATGCCTTCTCTGTGTCAGTTGCTACAACTGCTCCCACCCACTTCCATGACCAAGTCTGAGAGGCTGAAACAACATTCAGCAGTTTCCAAATATTATCCTGCAAATACATGCCCAGGATAAATCCTGTCTGGTCCTTATGAATCAAAGATGGAATCACCTTTTGTAATCTCATACTAATTGCCTTTGTAAACATTTTAAAATCAGAATTAAGGAGTGAAATAGGACAAATATTTGCATGCCATTTAGTCTCTTTCCCTGGTTTTGGTGAAACTGTAATAATAGCCATGTCCCAAATATTCAGCAAGGTTCCATTCATGAGCTAGATTACAAATTTTAGTCAACATTGTAACCAATTCAGGGGGAAACATTTTATAAAATTCAGAGATAACTCCATCTGAGACTGGAGACTTACCCACTTTTAATGTCTTTATGATCCCAAGAATTTCTGTCTCTGTAAAGGGAACTTCTAGACCTTCCTGTCATGTTGAGAAAGGGTAGACAACTGAATCTCTTTCAAAAAGCTGTCCTCTTTGGCCTCGTGATCACATACCCCTTCTTTAGTATAAAGATGAAAATAATTATCATAAAAATCCTGAACTGTCTGAGTGGGGTCTGTATGATTCTCATTATTATGCTTATTGGAAATAGTAAGCGTGACATATCTCAGCTTCCTGCTTCCTGGCTCTACCATGCTGTTTCGACATCCTTTATGTCAACCAGCATCTCGCTGACAGAAATCATGTTGACTGCAAGTTGCAGTGTACATGATTCCTGTATTTCTCCCGGTCCTGTTTTCTTATCACTGGCTTCGCTCCCCCAACCCCCCATGCAGGGGACTCTGCCCCCCCATCTTTTGGTTTCTCAACTCCAGCTGGAGTTGATTCAGGGTGGGGGTGCAGGACTGGGAGACAGCATGCTCCTGTCTCGGGCACACCAACACAGCAACCTGTCTGCAAAGTGTCGATTTTGCCGACGTGTGTATTTCGCTGTGTTGGTGTCGCTGTAAGGGTGGCATACTCTGCATCCTAAGCCTCATGACCAAATGCTTTCCTGCCTTGTCCTCCCCATCATAATACTTTTGATTTGTAAAATGCATAGAGTTTTTTACTCTATGCAACACTACGTTATTAAGTTCTTCCTTAGATTTCTGAATTTGAGGTAGTACGGAAGGGTCACAAGTTCTCCAATTGTGATAATTGAGCTTCAAATTGACAATAATGCTTTCAGTACTCTTTGTTCTTGAAAGAAGCATAAGAAATCGTATGACCCCTTATTACTACCTTTAGATCATCTCACACATACTTCAGAGGGGTGTCCTTCCCACCATTTTTTGCTAAATATTGTTGAATAGTTTCCTTAGTGGAGGAGACAAAAAAGTTAGTTGTGGAACAAACCACCATTCAGACAACATATGCTAGCCCAACCAACCAACCAACTCCTTCTCTACTCTGCTAAATAACAAAGTATGGTTCAACAGCGAAATGGGATCAATACACTTCCCTTTAAATGTATGAATCCATTTTTGTTGTGTATAGCACATATCAAGGTTAGCATAATAGTTTGAAGCCAGGGAGTAAAAGGTATAACCTTTAGAGCCCAGAAATTCCAGCTGCCAAGGGTCCACCCAACCACCTTCAGCTATTAAAGTCCTTAACAATTTAGAACAAACCTTACCCGCTTTCTGCGAGGGAGGTGCTCTGCCCAAGTTGGGACATTCCACGCAATTCCAGTTCCCTGCATAGATCACTTGACCCTCCAGTAGCGTAGCTAAGAAAGAAAAGAGTTGTTGAAAAAAATCACCAGGGGGCAGTCGGAGCATAAGCTGAGATTAAATGTACTAATTGGTCTTGATACATACAACTTACTTCCACATATCTCCCACCTGGATTCTTGTGTACCTTCTTCGGTTGAAATGGTAGACTCCATCGAAGCAGGAGAGCAGCACCTACCTTCTTAGAGGAAGGGTGGGATGCCACAAAAACCATCCCAACCCATGAGTGTTGGAGTTTACTGTGCTCTAAATCTGATACCCTAGTTTCTGTTAAGAAACCCACATCACATATCATAAAAGTCTTGCAAAATCCTGTCTCGCTTTACTACATTATGTAAACCATTAACATTTAATCAGCAAACATTGAATGTTCCCACCTGAAATATGTGTTAAAAGTATAGAAATACTCAACCAACCACCCCCAGCCCATAACAAAAATGAAAAACAGAAAAAAAACTGGTCCCTTCAACCATCCCATCCAACAAGAACCATCCCCAACCCTCTCCCCCGACCCATAATGCCAAGTAAACAGAACCAGAACATGAACCTTAAGGGTCCCTTAGAGGCCAGTATCCAAATGTAACAACAATAGGCAATCACTGACAAGATTTTTCCTATTGGAACTATTCAAGTTCCCCATAGAGGAATCAGACCCTTCACCCCCATCAGATTGAACTAGAGAGTATGCAGCTACCATGACTTGGCAAATAGAAACATATCACACCACCCTCTGTGTCTGGGACTTCTGAAAGAATCCCCCCCCCAACACTCGAATGTGAAAAAATAAGGACCCAATGTCCATGAAAAGGGGCCTGAGGAGAAAAAATGAAGAGACAAGAGAAAGTAGGAGAGAGCCCCAGACTTCTCTCTAAACTACAAACGAAATCCCTCAAACAGCCAACTGGATCCAAAAAGAAATTGTTCCACCTAGCCAAAATAAAAAATATCATAATCTTCCAGAACTGCATTACCAAAGCCAAGGAATGACTCAGATATCATGCCAACTTCTAAAAGTTATTAAAGACCAAATGAAGTATAATAGTACAGGTATATAAAGAGGGTGCTGTATCAGTTCAGAAAATGCAAAGGATTAGGCAGATTCCCATTAAAAACAATTTACAAAAAAGGCAACTTGGACATATACTCTGCCAGTAGAAGAAAAGAAAGGCAGCCTACAGTCTGATTCTACGATCCAAATTCTTTTCTGAAAACCTCTCCTTCCAGATTCTTGCAGAAAATCTACTTCTTAAATATGCTCTTCAATAACCTGCAAGAAAAAGAAAAAGGGGGCTGAATGTCAGGAAGTATGTCCCCAAAAGCAGCATTCTCCATCCATCCATGGAAGAGGATACAGGGTGAAGTTAAAAGCCAAATGTCCATCTCCAACTAAATGCAGAATAGAGCTCCACATCACCTGTATAAGAAATCTTTCAGGATTGCTCCTCCCTTCTAAATGATTGCAGTAAGGCCTTTACTTCAGCCAGTGCCTGATCTGATAGGTTCTTCTTTTTCGAGGGGGAGACCACAGACCATGAATCACGCTGCAGTTCCCATTTTTTCCAGACCTCTGTACAGTCCATCTGGTCCTCCTGGGGGAGCAAATTGCAAGAGTTCAGCCCCTGAAAGGCTGATTCCAGATCCTCAAATACTTTTACTCCATCCATAAACTGCACCCACAACTTAGCCAGGTAAGGGGTAGAAAACTTCACTTTATGCTGCCTCAGAATATTAAGAATGGGCACATAAGCACATCTAACACAACTTATTCCCCTTATACATGATTAGTTGTTTGTTCCACTCTCTAAGCAGCAGGGTCTGCTTGAGTGTGTAATTGTAAAACTGGATCACCATGGAACAGGGTTTCTGAGCAGGAAAGATCAGTCAGTGGGATAACGCCTGATGCACCCTTTCAGTGGGTAAAGTGCATAAATCATTAATCTCTAAGACTGAGGGCAAAAATCCTTGTAAAAAGAAAATAAAGTCACCTGAGCCCTCTTCCTCCTCTGGTAATCCATAAAGATGTTATTGTGACATGACCGATTTTCCAGGTTGTCGCATTTTACCAGCAGCCATTGATTATCATGCAGTAATTTAATAGTGACCCTTTCCAGCCACTCAACCCATGAGTCTGTTCCAGATTGTTGTAACTCTTGGACTCAGAGCTTTGCATCCAAAGTAGAAATTGAGGCTTTCAGCTCCTTGTCCATGCTCCAGCTCATAGCCCTAAATGCTCAGAGTTCTTCCAGTAGCACTGCATTCGTGAGATCAGTAATATCCCCTGTGGGTGGTGTGGACGCAGTGAGAGTTGAAGAAGGAGACACCATGTTAGCAGTTTGTGAAGCCATAGAGGAATCAGATCAAGAAACACTGGATGACTCGCCTCCTTTAGATCTCCTTGATCTGCCCATAAACAAAGATAACCTCCCATACTCTTTTGCAGCCAAACCTGAAGTGGTTCTATGAAATGGGAGGGTAATTTTTTTGGGTGACTGACAGAGCTTGGTAGCTAGCTGACCATCTGGGACAAAGCTGGAACTAGAAGGCCACACTGCATCATTGTAGCTGCCCTCCTCTGGACCACCTCTACTTTGTCAATGTCCTTCAGGAGTTCTGCCAAGCTGGCTGGACAAGAAACACACCGACATCCTTTACAGCGACTTCCATACAGCGACACCCCCTAGAGCAGCACAGAGGCAGAATGGCAAAGCACAACACTGACAAACACAGCAGTACACTGACAACCCCCAACCCCCGGTACTGAAGATAACCAACTCCACAATGCACATACAGTGGAATACAGGGTAGTTGCCCCAGCCGCAAAGGCTCAGGATTGCTCACAAAGTAGCAATTTATTGTGAAACTTGCAAGCACCATGGCAGACATTCATGGTTGCATATACACCAACCGCCACCACCCCCCACACAGTGCAATATAGTAGGTTACAGTACCATATTGGACAGCCTCCCACCAGTACAATCACACCTGTCTTCTGGATGGATCATTTTAGCAGTCCCATGGATGGAAAACTGCTGCCTACAGCCTTCGACACACAGGCACAATGTGCACAACCACCTGCTGTATTGTCTAATTGGTCATCACAGCCCTCTTCTTCATGGCTTCCCAGACCCTCCTGACACCCATGACAGCCATGTCAGGGGCATGACTGTGCCATCCCAACACACTTACTTCATCCACTTGTTGACACCTGCACCTATCGAAATAACATCCCTCTTGCTGTGGTTCATTTAGTTGTAAAGCTGTCACTGTAACGGCTTCACTGTTTTGATATTGCTCACATAACCGTATACCATCCTTTGGGAGATCTGGTCTCCAGCACTGGACACAGTACTCTAGGTGAGGTCTCACCACTGATCTATATAGCGATAACACCACTACCTTCTTTCTGCTGGAGATACCCCTCCCTAAGCACCCCAGCATGCCACTAGCTCTACCCATTGCTTTGTCACACTGTCTGGCCACCTTTACATTATCAGATATGGTTATCCTCATGTCTCTTTTTTGTTTGGTGGTCATTAATACTACACCCCCTATTTTGTACTCCATCCCTGAGATTCTGTGCCCCAAATGCATGATTTTGCAATTCTTCACTTTGAAGCTTAGCAGCCATACCCTTGACCACTGCTCTAGCTTTCCTAGATCTCTAATCATTTCCCCACGGAGTTTCTACCCTATTGCAGATTTTAGTGTCATCCGTAAAAAGGCATACATTTTCTTCCAGCCCCTCTGCAATGTCATTAATAAAGACATTATCGAGGAATGGTTCCAGTACTGATCCCTGTGGCACCCCGCTGGTCAATCTCCTTTCCTTGGAGTGAATTCTGTTTACCACCACCTCCTGTCTTCTGTCTCCTACCCAGTTTCTTACCCAGTTAAACACCATTGGACCCACTCATAGGCTGCCCAGCTTGTTCATGAGTCTCCTCTTTGAAACAGTGTCAAAGGCCTTACTAAATCCAGGTAGGCCACATCCACTGCTTCACCCTGATCTAATTTTCTGGTCACCCAGTCAAAGAAATATTTCAGATTTGTTTGATATGACCTCCACCCAGTGAATCCATGATGCATCGGATCTTGTAATCACTGGATTCAAGATATTCCACAATACTTTCCTTCAGTAGGGATTCCATTAATTTCCCCACTAATTGTCAGGCTGACTGGCCTGTAATTGCCAGTCTCCTCCCTGCTGCCACTTTTGTGAAGTAGCACTATATCTGCCCTCCTCCAGTCCTCAAGAACCCTTTCCATCTCCAGTAAGTAGTTGAACAGGGCTGTCAGAGGTGCAGCCAGCTCATCTTTGAGCTCCTTCAGTATCCTTGGATGTACTCCATCTGGCCCAGTTTCCTTGTCCACTTTCAGATCTGTGAGTTCCTTCATAACTTTCTCCTCTGTAAATGGACTAGTGTCCATATCCCTTCATTCAATGCTCCTGACACGTATCAGTGGTCCATCGCCTTCCCCTTCTTTCATGAACACTGAACAAAAAAATTTGTTCAGGATGTCCTCTTTTTTCCTGGTCTCCCTCCACACACTCCCCCCCCCCCTTTACTCCTAAGCCTTACTATCCCTTCTCCTTGTGTTTTTGTTTTCACTTCCTATACATACCTGAAAAATGTCTTGCCATTTTCTTTACTGCCTGGGCTATCGCCTCCTCTGTTTGAGCCTTTGCGCTCCTAATTGCTTTCCCTGCCTCCCTCTGTTTTTCCTGATACACTTTCCTATCCTCCACTATCAGTGTCTCCTTGTTACTCCTAAATGCTAATTGTTTGTCCTTACCTTCCTGGCCACATCTTTTAACAACCACAGTGGTCTGTTTTCCTCTTGCTTTTGCTTGCTTGCCTGACACAGAGGTATGTTGCCTTCACTATTCCCACTTTTAGTTTTGCCCACTGTTCTCCCACTCCACCCAATTCCTTCCCCCTGCCAGGACATCCTTGAGGCATTCACCCACTTTTTTTAAATCCACCCTCCTGACGTCCAGGACATTTGCCTTTGTGTGGCTCGATTCTGCCACAGTGCTTATATTGAACCACACTGCACAGTGATCACTTGTCCACAAATGGTCATCCACTGTGACATCTGCAAAACTGTCCCCGTTGGTGAGTATAAGATCCAGTATTGCCCTCTCATGAGTGAGGTTCCTTTACTAGTTGCCTGAGGAAAGCCCCCACCCCAGGGAGTCCAGAATGTCCCTAGTCCTAGCTGAAGCTGCAGCTTGGATTTGTCAATCTACATCCGGCAGATTGGAGTCCCCTACCAGCAGCACCACCCTCTTATTTGCCATCTTTTGGATGGCTTACAGCAGAACCTTGTCCAACCCCCCATTGTCCACCCCACCCCACTCATGCTGGAGGTCCATAAATCACACCAGTGCAAATTGTGGCTCCATTCCCTGTTTCTAGGGTGACCCATGGTACCACTGCCCACCCTGTATTCCATGTATCTCTGTAGCTTTTATGCTAACCCTCACATAAAGAGACACTCCTCCCAATTTCTTTCACACCCTGTCATTCCTGAACAGAGTATAGCATGGTATGGCTATATCCCAGTCAGAGTTCTCATTACACTACGAATTGATAATGGTGACAATGTCCAGGCCAGCCTCTGGCTTAATGGCCTCTAGGTCTGGGATTTTATTTCCCAGACTTCGAGCATTTGCACACATGACTGTCCTGATTTGCTAACACCCTGCTTGTCACCCACTGTTTATTCCCCTTTTGTCTTCTCTCCTTACTCCCTCTGCTCTCATTCCCATCTCTCCATTTCTACCATTTTTTTTTCTTTGTTGTTGGGTACACTTGGGGGATTTCTCTCCCTTAGCGTTCTCCCTACTAACTACTTCAGTCTTTTGGGGCAGGGCAGTTTATTTCTCCCTGCTTCCTTCTGCCACCTCCCTTGGCTAGTTTAAATGCTTATCATTGTAACATTTAAACTGTTAACTGAGGACTGTGGTTCCCCCTCCTGGATGGATGCAGGTCATCTCCCCAATATAGTCCTATAGCCCTCCACATGGGACCCCAGTCCACAATGTAGCTGAACCCCTCCTCTCTGCACCATGCCTTCTTGAAGTTCATGGTATGGAGTACCCTATCCTCTCCCCTGTTATAGACAGGCAGCTCCTCAGAAAAAGCCACTGAGCATGCTACCTGCCTAAGACCCCTCCCTAACTCCTGAACTCCTCCTGCTCTATCTGAGCCTTGTGCCTAACTAAGTCATTGGCCCCTAGGTGGACAAATGACATCCAGCTCTTCCTTTCATCCTGCTTCCCTAGTGATCCTCAGGATCCACTTCCCATCACTCCAAGGCATAGCACTGGGTGGGCACCTAACCTCCCTTCCTGTTCCCAAAACTATCCCCTTCACAATGGAGTCCCTCACCAGGTGTTGCATCATCCTCCTCTGGGGTCCTCTTCCACCCTCCTTTGGGTCTCCATTATGGAGGACCCACAGATCCTCCATAGTAACTTCTACAGGTGCCTACCTGGTACAGTCCTGCCCAGCCAGAGTGGTGTAGGACTTGCGTAGTGGTGCCATATGGGGAATGTGCCTCTGACCCATTACCTTCACCCTTCCCAAGAACATCATAGTCCAGCCACTCCTCCTCCTTGGCATCCTTTGAGGTAGCAGTGGCAGATGTGGTGGTTCCTGGGTGAGGGAGGAGGCCTCCTCAAATCCTAGCCAACTCGACCTGGAGTCTAAAAACCTCCTCCCTTAGCCCAGAGAGGTGCACACAGATGGGGCATCACCACAGTCACCAGAAGGTCTCCCTGAGAACTGCCGCTCCACAGCCACTGCACTGCACCACTCCCATCATATTTCTGCTCTGTTACCCTTGGAAATACTTGGTCCCTTGTGTCCTGACCTGGATAGGTTTCTAGCTAGAGTCTCCCCTTGCTTTTTTTTGTCTACTTTTCTAAACAAAGTTCCTTTTGTACCATTACCCTAAATAGAGCATTTTACCTACTCCTGTTTCTAGTCCACCCCTACCTTCCCTTGCAGACCTCCTGTGTCCCTGCCTCCTCTCTGGATGCCCAGTTTACTTACTTACTGTTGCAGTGCAAAGTGTCTGGCTGCCGGCTGCCTAATCGGGCTAACTCTGGTGGACAGACTCCAATGTACTGTCCTATCACATTTGTCCTTCACATGGGGGTCCGCAGCACGAGGGGTTGCTTGGTGGCCTAGTCCCTAAGAGTGAGTTCTCCTTGCTTCTTGGTTCCCAAGCAGCACCCAGGACTGGCTGCCTACACTGGCTCTATTTAGGAGAATCATGGAGCTTCCTAGCTCTGGTCTTCTGGAGCATCCTCGATATGGCAAGACTCTGTCTGAGATGGAAAAAAGCAGTCTTGGTCTGGGAGAGGCTTCGCTCCTCTGTCCCTGCCAGCCTGATGGGCGATCTGTCTGCCGTCCACTTACAGGATTCTTGTATGCCCCCTCTCTGCTTCTTGATTCCTAAGCAACACCTGGGATTGGCTGTGAGGCAGGGAAGGGAGTGCTGTCTTCTGCTGATTGACTCTGCTTAGGATCCTCCTGGAGCTTCCTAGCTCCGGCCCTCAGGAGCATCCCCAGTGATCTGGGATGCTGTCTGAGGTGAGAAAAAAGCAGTCTTGGTCTGGGAGTGGTTCCACTCCTCTTTCACAGCCTGTTTGATCAGTGAGCTGTCTGCCAGCCACTTACAGGGCTCTTTTATGGCCATTCGCTGCTTCCTGGTTCCCAGTCAGCACCAGGGATTGGCTGTCTAGGGAAGAGGGGGTGCAGTCTTCTGCTGATTGGCTCCACTTAGAATCATCCTGGAGCTTCCTAGCTCTGGTTCTCTGGATTGGTCCCAGTGATTCTGGATGCTGTCTGAGGTGGGAAAAAGCAGCCTTGGTCCAGGAGAGGCTCTGCTCCTCTCTCTCTCTCTCTCCCCCTGATCTGCTATCCCCCCTTCCTTACCCCTATGATTCCCTTGTGCCTGTCCCAGGTGTTTTTCAACCCTATCACTGTTTTTGCCACACTACCTCTGCTGCAAGGCTGTTCCAGGTATCCACCACCATTTTTGTTAAGAAGTTCTACCTAACATCCCTTCTGAATTTACACACCTCCAACCTAATATCATGTCCCCTTGTTCTAGAGCACTTTTTTCTCTGAAAAAATACCCTCTCCTGTACCTTATTTTCTCCTGTGAGTTATTTAAAGGGCTCTATCATTACCCTCCTCCCCCCCCTCTCCTTCAGGGTGTACATATTTAGCTCCCTTACCCTCTCCTCAAGGGGCTTCTATTGCAGACCCTGCACCATTTTGGTAGCAATCCTCGGAACTGCCTCCACTTTGTCTATATCCTTCCTAAGATGTGCTCTCCAGAACTGGGCACAGTATTCAAGGTGGAGTTTTGCCAGTGATCTATATAAGGGAATCATCTACTCCCTCTTCCTGCTGAAGGTACCCCTTCCTATGCATCCCAGCAGCCCACTAGCCTTTCCTACTGCTTTGTCACACTGCCTGCCTCCTTCAGGTCATCTGATATGATTACCCCTTGGTCTCTTTCCTGCTTGGTCTTTGACAGTATCACTCCACCCATTTTTTACTCCAAGTCAGGGTTTCTAGGCCCCAAAAGCATTATTTTGCACTTCTTATCATTAAAACCCAGCAACAGTACCATAACCTTGACCACTCTTCCAGTCTTTTAAGATCCTTGCCCATCTTTTCAACCCCCCCAAGTGTACACTCTGTTGCAGATCTTAATGTCATCTACAAATAGGATGACCTTCCTTTCTAGTTCCTCCACTATGTCACTTATAATGACATTGAAGAGGACCAGTTCCAGTACTGATCCCTGAGGTACCCTGTTGGTCACCCTCCCTTCCTTAGAGCAAACTCTGTTTATCACTACCCACTGTGCCCTATCAGCTAAATAGTTTCTTACCCAGGTTGCCACCTTTTTACCCTCCCAAGTTACCCAACTTGCTTACCAGTCTCCTATGTCCTGGGAGGCAATCTTGTGTAGTGGTTAAGGGCACTGAGTTGCATATCAGGAGACTGGGGTTTGAATCCCATCGACCCTCATCTGCATACTGTGTGACCTTGAGCAATTCACTTAACTTTCTTGTGCTCCCAAGTAACACCTGGAAACAAGCTCCGACTAAGTGTGCCTTTCCCGGTTAAAAAATGTCCCCTTCCGCCATGTGGATCGGTGTTGAAAGCCTTGCTGAAATCCAGGTAGGCCATGTCCACTGCTTCTCCCTGATCCAACTCCTTGGTTACCCAATCAAAGAAATGTATCAGATATGTTTAGCATGACCTTCCCCCTGTGAAACCTTATAGCCTCAGGTCTTATCCACTGGATACAAGATACTCCACAATCCTTTCCTTTAACAGTGTTTCAGTTATCTTACCCACAAGAGATGTCATGCTGACAGGCCTATAATTACCCTCCTCTTCCTTGTTACCACTTTTGTGAAGTAGGATTACATCTACGCTTCTCCTGTCCTCCAGGATCACGTCAGTCTCCCATGATCTGTAAAATAAGTCTGTCAAAGGTGCATCGAACACCTCCCTGAGTTCCCTCAGCACCCTTCGATGCACCCCATCTGGTGCCATAGCTTTGTCTACCTTCAGGTTAGTGAGTGCTTTCTGGAAGTCTGCACAGAAAACAGGTTTGCGTCTATTTCCCTCCATTCTATGCTCCTGGCACCTTGTCATAGTCCTTCCCCTTCTGCTTCTACAGTGAACACTGAGCAGAAGTGTTTGTTAAAGATATTTGCTTTTTCTTGATCCCCCTCTGTACTGCCTCCCCTCTCTTTTTAACCATCTAATCCCTCCCCTTTCTTCCTGTTTTCACTAACATACTTAAAAAAGTGTCTTGTCCCCTTTGGATACACCCTGAGCTAGTCTTTCCTCAGTTTATGTCTTTGTGCTCCTTACTGCTTTGCCCACCTCATGTGTTTTCCCCAAATACACTTCCCTATCCTTCTCTCTCTCTGGGTCTTTTTATACCTTTTGAATGCCACTCCTTCAGCTTTTACCTTTCTGCCACCTCTTTTGAGAACCACAGTGGTCTCCTTTTTCTTTTACTTTTGCTTACCTGCTTGTCACAGAGGTTTGTTGCTTTCACTATGCCCTCTTTTAGTATGGCACACTTTTCCTCCATGCTCCCCAGGTAATCATAACCTGCCAGGTCATTTATAAGGCATTCTCCCATCTTAGTATAATCAACCCTTTTGAATTCCAGGACCCACACCATTGTGTGGTTGGATTCCTCAGCTATTCATATGTTGAACCACACTGAATGATGATCACTGGTCAACAGATGGTTTCCCACTTTTATGTTTGCAACATTGTCCATGTTAGTGGGCACCAGGTCCAGTATTGCCTCATCATGAGTGGGTTCCCTGAATAATTGCCTGAGGAATGCCCTCTGCATGGAGTCCAGGATGTCCCTGTTTCTAGCTGAAGCTGAAACAGGGAAGTTCCACCTTACATGCAGCATACTGAAGTCCCCCACTAGCAACATCTCTCTCTTTTCCGCCATCTTGCCAATTGCTTCCCCGCATTACATTATTTATGTCTTCCCATGTGCCAGAGGCCTGTAGATTACACCTGTCCAACTAGTGGCTTTGTTTCCTGGCTTGAGAGTGACCCACAGTTCCTCTGCCACCCTATAATCCCTGTATTTTTGTTTTTTATGCTTTCTTTTACCTAAAGCACCACTCCATTTCTCTCCTTTCTTTCCTAGCTTGTTCCTTCTGAATATCGCTTAGCTTGGTATGACCATGTCCCTAGTCATGGTTGTCAGTGCACTATGACTCAGTATCGGCCACAATATTCAGTTCAGAATCTGTCATGATGGCCTCTAAGCCTGGGATCTTATTTCACAGACTTCTACCATTAGCACCATTGGCCTCAGTATTTTGTTAGCTCTTTGCTTTTCCCTTCCCCCTTTTTCCTTTCACTCCCCCGTTCCCCCTTTTCTCTTTGATTGCTTTATTTTCCCACTTCCTCCTCTGCTAGCCCCTTCTTCTTTGATTAGCCTGCTCTGTGGTGGGACTCTTAACCCTTTGGGATCTCCCTACCAGAGATGCAGCAAATTTAAATTCCACTGGCGAAGTAACCACAAAGTGAGCACTTTGCATTGTCACTTCGCTACGCGGAGTGACCCATATGAAAGGCTCAGTGTACTTTGCCTTAAAAGTTGTGGAGTAGTGGTTTGGGGAGGTGGAGTAAAGCAAAGTAATTGCTGTCAATGGATTTTGCATTGCCTATAATAATGCTAAGTACTCTGCTTTGCGTTGCGGAGCACTTCGCAAATTCACCTTGACTCAGCGAATCACTTCACGGAGCGAATTGAGGCCACTTCACACACCACTACTCCCTACACTCTATCTCTGCCTTTGGTGGGTAGGATTTTGCCTCTAGTTTTTCTTCTACCACACCCTTTGGCTAGTTTAAGTGTTAACTGAAGTAACATTTAAACCTTCCACAGAGAACTGTGGTTCCCCTACTGGATGGATGCAGGCCATCACCTCTTTATATGCTTTTATTCTCCCAGGTGGACCCCTGGTTCCCAATGTAGCTGTACGCCTCCTGTCTGCACCATTCCTCCAACCATGAGTTTATGGCCTTGGTGCAGAGGTTCCTCTCCTTCCCCTTATCATAGACAGGCAGTACCTCTGCAAAAGCTAAAGAGCTTGCTATTTGTCTTGGACTTCTTCCCAGCTCCCTACCCCCCATACAATTTCCACCCCACCCCTAGCCAAGTCATTTGTCCCCAGGTGGACAGTGACCTCCAGCTCTCTCATCCTTCCTATTGCCCTAGAGGTCTGTAGGATATGGTTCCTATCCCTCTAGGCCATGGTGCTAGGTAGTCATCTAACCACCCTCTCCTCTCCCTTTCCTATTATCAACTCTATCCCTCTGACAATTGAGTCCTCCACTAGAAGTTGCTTCCTCCTTCTCTGAGGTTCCTTTTCTTCCTCTTTGGAGCCTTCACTTTGGAGGCACACCACATCCTCCCCAACCACTACCACTGGCTCCTCCTCTTGGCAGTCCTGTTCTGCCAGCACTGCATGTTAGTATGCAGCTGCTTTGTGAGTGGCCTGCAGGGTTGCTTATGAAGCAATATTCAGGTGTGGTGCAAGAAGCGTCACTATGAAGATGCTTTAACATACTTTTTTTTAAATGATTGTTAAAAGCATGAGTGGTGTTACCTGAAGTTGTACACCCTTCTCTCAACAGATTGGTTTTCTGTTATTTGAGGAATGAAAATTTATTCACACAATAATGATCTGAGAGTTGGTATCAAAGTTATAGTAACACCAGTGTTGCAGTAAACAATCCTTCTGAATTCAAGAAACATCTAGCATTCACCAAGCCTCAGTCCAGCTTTTAAAGGTCATTTGCCAGGTAAACAGATGTAAAATAGTTGCCAAAACATATGTGGTGAATTTGCTCTGTAGTTCCTCAGTCACATGCTTGACAACTCTTTCTCCAAGTCCCATTTCAAAAGCACTGGCATCCTTTCCTGTATACACCTTAAAGTCTCCCATGAATCCATTATGGGCATCAGTGAGAACACACAACTTGATCCAGTAACACTGTGGCTTGTTTAGTAGTGTCAGCTTGTACCCCAGTCATCTTTTATACCTTACCATTGCCTCACTGACAGACACTTCTCAGTGTGGATGGTACTCCATCTTGCAAGCCTTCAGACTTTGTAACAGTACATATGCAATGAAGCTTATCATGTTTATTATCTTCTTTTGGCACATTCTACATACTGTCTTTGACATGAAGATACTGGACTGTTTCCTCATACCACTCATGAGTCATGACTTTTGTTCTTGCTGTCACCTGCCGCCACACTGGTGACCCAGGATGGGGATGTACTTGGGTTGAAAGAGGGTCAGCCAGGGGGAGGGGAACTGAGCATGCCAGTGGATGCTCTACTCCTCTGGGGAGGCATGGCAGACTGCTCTACTGTACTACTGCCATTTAGGTGACCATGGATGGCAGTGTGAGCTGGAAGAGCATTTCCAGGTGGGGATTCTCCCTGATGGCAGATGTCAGCATGTTCTCTGATGTGTGCTGGTCCAGCCATTGTCTCCATGAAGTGTTTGTCAGTAGGGGGAACCAGGAGAATATTCCCACTGGCGGCAGGATGCTGCCCTGCAGAATCCTGAAGACCTCATACTACCTACTGGGCAAGGGACCGCCAGACTAAGTGTGACATTAAAAGGGGCTTTTTGGGTTCCCCCAACAGTCCTGTCTCGGTGGACAAACTGTGGAGGACTCAGTGGCACACCAGGTAAGTCCCAGAGATGCCAGATGATGAGGTTGTGGGAACTGCGTGGGCTGAAGGGGGCTCACCACTGGAGTGTGGGAAATAATAGATAGTTCTTGCTGTAGTACATGCAGTAATGTGACACTTTTACAGCCGACATGTTGATCCACACCCCCAAAAAACATGTTCTGTCACATGCTGTCATCAGACTCCATCAGTGATCCACTTTATGAGTCTCTTCCTTCTGTTCACTTCACTGACTAGTCTACTCTGCTAGCTGTTTGAAGAATAATAAAGGAAACATCAGATTGATAAAATCCTTCTGCTTCTTCCCCTAATCCAGAACAGCAGCCATACGCACAGCCAGCAGGAAATCCTCCACAGTCACCGTCTATAACAAACTGCTTCAAACATCAGAGGAAACTGCATCTGAATGTGTAGCAAGTGGTTCAGCATAATTTTCTTGTGCAGCGTTCACATAATCAGTTATGCTGCTTGCACACTGCAACCTTGATAAAAGATGATCATCTTCTTCATTGGTGTCAGCGATTAGCTGGATACATTGACATCAAACTCACTTCTACATTGGAATAATAGAAGCCCAGAAACTCTTACTGACTGTCACTGCAGCTGTCAAACATGTTTATCTCGATGGTCTTCTCTATTTTTTAAAGACTGATTTTTTTGGTTCCCCATTTCTTCTGTAAAATTGCTATCAATCGCTCAGTCTTTCTCTCATTTTCTATGTCTCATGCACACCTTGCCATGACCATTGACATGTAATTTCAGTGGAAAATCAAGGCTGTGAAAAACAATAATTAATATCACTCAGTTCCATTCAGTACATATGTGTGTGTGTGTGTGTGTGTGTGTGTGTATATATATATATATATATATATATATATATATATATATATATACATACATATACACACTCTGACATATATATTTTATTTATTTTTTGGTCCCCTGCCAACCGTCGGGATCCACTCTGGTCATGGACCCCCTAGCCTCCACCTCAGGATATGCCTGCACTCACCCTGTCATCCCTGGCTTACCCCCCAGAGAGCGGGGTCATGGCACCAACCCCCATATTGGGCTGCGCTACAAATATCTGGTTGGGGAGCTGGCTGATTGAGGCATCAGGGGGCTGAGCTTCATTTAGATGGCAGGCATAGGCTGTTTTTTCTCCCTTGTGAAGAGGGGTGGGGACGTGCAGTGACGACCAGCGTCCGACCCGCCCCGATTCAATTTTTGGCATCGATGCTTACGATGCACCCAGTCTCTACGAGGTGTCACCATGGCACTGAATGCTCAACCCTACCTCCCCCCGGAGAAGGAGAGCAGTCCCATGGATGCTCGATCCTTTTCCCCCAGCCGGCCCTCCGACAACCCTGGTCCATTCCAGAACCCAGGTCACCAGCGCTGCAAGCGGAAATCCAACCACTAAGCAGGTGAGCTGGCTTCACTGATATACATATATGGTATACATATTTATATACATATATACCTACAGTATATAGATATATTATAATGGTGCAATAGCACCACTATATTTAGGGTTGAGTAGCATGTTTAATGTTAGACTTCAAATTTTGCACTTTAATAACTTAGCAACCTATCAATGGATTTGAGCAGCATTTGGCTTACACTGTCCCATGGGGAAGATCTCTTGACATGGCAAGTTTCACTCTGGTGGGATGTGCAGATTCTGAGAACCGGACAGTGCTAAAAGTCATAAAGTCACCACTTTTTGCAATTTTTTTCCCTTATCACTGAGAGTCCAGACAATGTGGAATTTTGGTGTGATTTTTCTTATGCTGCAAACAGCTTGGGTACCAAAGCAGGCATGCTTTTGTTTTATAAAAAAATATTAATGTGTTGCAAAGTTTTTCAGTTTTTCATTTCCTATTGTTTTCAATAAGAAGATCACTTTTCAGGATATAGGGAAAAAGTTGAACAAAGGATTTGATCTTACAAAAATGGGTTCTGTTTCACAAGACTCTTTCCTTTTACATAAGAATGAAATCCTTTTTTGTGAGAAAAAAATCCTTTTTCATGAGCTGACATCTTGTTTTCTGTTTTTTCATAATTTTTTTTTCAAAAGCCACAAGAATGACATCCTGGAGTGACACCACCACACCTAGCTGATTGATCGGGACCCAATTAGGTACAATCTGCACTTCAAAGTTAGAAATATGCCCTTTAAATGTGTTTTTTTAATATAAAGAATCCTTTTTCGTGACCACTTAATATGAAAAAATAATCCTTTTTCATATCAGGAGAATTAGGGAAGCAGTATAACGCAGTGGTTTAAGGCTCTGAGATGCAAATCTGGAGACATGGGTTTGAATCCTACAGCTTTCATTTGCATGCTGTGTGACCCTAAGCAAGTCGCTTAACTTCCCTGTGCTCCCAGGCCACACCTGTAAACAAGCTTCAGTTTAGTGTGCTACTCCTGGTTAAACAATGAAAAAAAAAGTCAAGAAAAAGGATACTGTTTCGTCACTTGAGAATCCTTGCTTGTCCCTTCCATTGTCTTTCTTTTGAGTTCTATGACTGTAACTGTAAGCAGAGATTAAGGGAGCTATGCAACACAGGTAGCAGTAGTAGTAAGAGGAGAATGGTGCAGGTAAACCAGAGCACTGCGTATAACTTTACAGATGCCTCCCTTACTGACAACATAAATCTCAGTTTCAGTAAGGCTCTCGTGTTGTTCCTTCTTCCTGCAATTTTTCTCCCTTTCAGTTGGTGCTAGCATAGTTTATGACTTTGACCCTTTGAAAGCAGACTGCTGCTTTACTGGAACAGGATGGGTAATATGCAAGCAGCCAGAGGATCTCCAGCAGTTGAACTGTAGAAATTGCAGTAGTTAAAACATCAGAGCATCCTGACTTGAGGATCTGATATTGGTTTATATTTATGAGGACTGTAAAAAAGACTTGATTATTAGTACCAGTCAGAATCTTTGTCTCCTTTATGTGTTGCTGTGTGATCTGGGGGTGCGAGATTACAAGATGATGAAGAAGTTAGTTACACATTAGATCATACGCTAGCTAATATCTCTGTTGTAAGTTTTTGATTCCCAGAGAGGTGCAGAAATCTTTCTTTTCTTTTGTTTTTAATCCATAGTCTTCCGAATTGTGTTGAGACTATTTTTTGTGCTAACGTGAGCTGTTTTCTTGACTCCTGGTGTGGGATGCCCCCTTGCAGCCTGTTTCTTTAAATTTATTCACTGACATTGGGGTGCCCAGTTCCCATGTCATCATTCAGAACCCCTCCCCCCAGCAGTGTTGGACACTGGGGTGTCCACTGCCAGTGTCCCAACATATTTTAGTAATTAAACCCTGTAAAAAGAAACTTTCCTTGATGTCTTTTTTTAGGACCTGAAAAAAAAGAAAACAGTCCCTTGTCATCCCCACCATTCCCCTCCCAATCCCAATCCTCCAACCAAGCACCCATCACCCCACCACCCCCCCTTATCCTATACTTACCACCAGAGGTAGTTGGCTGTCATCTTCTGTGGTTTGAGGCATGTCTGCCCTCTTGTAAGCCAAATCGTGAACTGAATAATCAAGGTTAGTGCCATATAATGTACTTCATGGCATTTTGAACTTATGTTCATAACTGCCATTTTTGGGAATTTGTACACCAAATTTCCAACGTTGCCTTTTTGGTAACTCACCTCAACCCCTGAGAGCTTTGCCCCTGTTGAAATGGTCAGCTTTCACCCTTTGATGGGATTGTTTCTGGAGGGATTTCTGGCGGTGGCTGATCTATCTAATGTAGATGCTGCATGTGCGAGTGGCATGGATGTGGTGGTTGCCACCAATACTAAGGCGTTGACTGCAGCACTCGATGCACTCACACCAGTCCATGTATGACCCAAATCTTCTCACTTGAGGTTTCCTTGGTTTGACAGGGAGCTCAAGGTGATGAAGATTAAGGGTTGGAAGTTGGAGCATTGCTGACAGAGGACCGGGCTGGAGGAGGACAAGCTAGCCATACGTACCCACTACGGTGAGTACCAAGGGGCAATCAATCGTAAGAAGGCAGAGTTCCTGTCCAGGAAGATTGCGGCATGGAAGAATCTACCAACAGTACTTTTTCAGACTGTGGACAGGCTTTTACATCCAGCCTGTCTGCAGCACAAAAGGTTTTTTCTGTCACTCTGTGCGAAGAGTTTGCTCGGTTCTTCTCTGACAGAGTGTCCTCCATCCAGCAGAGAATTCTACCAGTGAATCATCCTATGATTCACAGTGATTGCCATGGAGGTAGCAGAGGCACTCCACCTGTCTGGAAGGAGTTTAAACTGGTGGTGGTGACTTAGGTCATTGAGGTTGCTTCAAAACTGAAGTACACATTCTGTGAACTGCACCCAGTGCCAACAAGTTTCTTAATGGGATATGTTGACTCCATTGGACCAGTGTTCACCTTGATTGTCTGATGTTCGCTGTCGGAGAGGATCTTCCTGGATTGTTGAAAGAGGCTTTGGTGAGGCCCCTCCTGAAGAAACCATCTCTCGACCCTGACGCCTTGGTGAATTGTTGACCTGTCTCCAATCTTCAGTATTTGGGTAAGATTGTTAGGAAGATTTTGGCGCAACAGCTTGAGGAGCACTTCATGACCTTTGATATCTACGAGCCATCCAGTCAGGTTTCCAAGCTAGGTACAGCATGAAAACAGCTCTAGTTTGGGAACATAATGACCTCCTTAGGGCAAGAGATAGTGGAGATGGGTTAGTTCTCATTCTCCTCAATCTCTCTTCAGCATTTGACACTGTTGATCACTTCATACTACTTGACCATCTTAGAGAGTACTATGGACTCTCTGGCTCTGTCATCCACTGATTTGAGTCCTATCTCACCAACAGGAAGCAACAATTAGTGATGGGAAATGTTGCCACCACCCTGAAGATTCTGTCATGTGGTGTACCTCAGGAATTTATCTTGTCATGGATGCTGTTTGCAGTGTACATGCTGCTCCTAGCTGAGCTCATTAGGAAGAACAATGTGGATTTTCCCTGCTATGCAGATGATACCCAATTGTACTTATTTTATTTTATTTTTTTATTATTTTTTTTATTACAACTAGGATTACAAGTACATTTGAGCCATGCTCTTTTAAAAAGGTTCCTTTGAACCAGGAACATCTGTTGCTGTAAATGTGCTAAATTTTTGCCTGGCTGGAAATAATCAATGATTGGTTGTCCTCCAGCTGGTTGAGACTGAACCCCAACAAGATGGAGGTTCTTGTAGTGGGTGTGGGTCATAGGCATGAAAGGATTGCCTCTGATGTGACAACTGGACTTTTCCTGTGGCCAACACTGTTGATGTCTTCCTCTAGGGTGTGCAGTCTTGGTGTGTTTCTGGGTGGTAGTTTGACATTTGAATCTCAGGTGTCATCCATTGTCCCTAGTGGTTTTGATTACTTGAGGAACATTGCCAGAATCAAGCCCCTAGCTACACCTGAGGACCTGCCCACTTTAGTCCATGCCTTTGTAACTTCCTAGCTTGACTACTGTAATGCCCTATACTTTGAGGTTTCAGGAAGCACCTTCCACCAGCTGCAGCTGGTGCAGAGTGCAGCTGCAAGGTTGCTGACAGGCCTTCTGAGGTTCTGCCATGTAACCCCTGTACTGTGTGAACTGCACTGGCTGCTGGTCAGGTGGAGGGTTATCTTCAAGGTGGGTTTACTCACCTTTAAGGCCCTACACAGACTAGGCCCTGGCTATCTGTCAGATCTCTTAACACCTGCTACCGCAGTCCACTTCCTCTGTTCCTCCTCTAGGGGCCGCCTAGCGATTCCCATGAAGAGGCTTAAAACTGCCACAACAGGGCCTTTAGTGTCCCTGGCCCTATCCTGTGGAAATCGTTCCCACTATCTATCAGGGAGGCTCCTTCTGTTGAAGTGTTTAAGAGCCTCCTCAAGACCCTCCTTTTTGCACTAGCTACCCAGATGTAGTCTTTTAATATGTAAGAAAGACAGCAAGTCTGTTTCTGATTATTACTGCTATAGCTTCATTACTGTTTTATTGTTTCATCTGTAAATTGCTGTCTTTTGTACTTGCTATGATTTTATGTAAAGCCCCCAGAGCCTCTGGGAATGGGAACCAAAGACATAAAATTTGTCTTGCCTGGCCTCATGAACACTGCTACTATCATAGCGTTACTTGGTCCCAGAAGGTGATTTTGTGGTCGCCGAACAAAATCACCTTTTGGGACTGATTAATGAAATGTCAGTGGTAGTTTCATGAGCTGGGTTCCCAAAAAGGCTATGTTAAAAATTTGGTGAACAATTCCAAAAAATGGTGTGTGGTATGCCTTGGACTTCTCAAGCCTATTGCTTACCCCATTCTCATAAAATCTACACATCTGGCCTTATTTACAGATGGAATGTGGTTAGCATTAGGATTGAGAAGCCCAAGGCACATCCCATATTTGCTCTCCTGCCAGGTTTGGGATGGTGGGGTGTTAGGGAAATCCTACCACCTCATTTCCCAACTTTTGTTGCTTTGATCCTTACTGAAGCACTAATGAAGTTTTTTTGCAGCTCATACATATATATGTATGTATGTATAGTGAAATGACAGTATAAACAGTTGTTTTCAATGAGGTACTGTAGCTTCACCAGGGAGTGGAGCTACATGTGGACTGATAACAACAGGCTTTTTACATCACAGTGATTGACGGTCCTTTACTGCATACATATACACATACATAGACATTACATGTTGTAAAAACAAATTATCCATGCCTAACTATGCCTGCATGTCAATGTTTCAGAATACAATATCTGGAAAGCTCACATTAGTAGTAATTAGTTGATGCAGGCATGTTTGGCACACCAGAAAATGTTTTTTTTACCAACTGCACACAAAACAAAATTCTGGATAACACTGCAGAGGTAATGTTAAAAAGATGTACCTCTGCATTTTGAAATATTGTTGTTGACAGTCAACCTAATGTAGCATTAGTAATCCTGTAAAAAACATTTTCTGTGCCACCTCACTTCATTTGGCCACTCACTCACCATGCTACTGCACTGCTTCTGGGAACAAAGACAACAATTTCTGTGCAAAGAAAACCCATTTCAAAGGTATCCACACTTGATCTCTGCAATGTGTGATGAAGACTTATTTTTTTTATATACAAACATTCCAGTTATTTCTCATTTACACAGCCATATTCACTGAGAGCCAGACTTCCATTTTTCATGGGCTCCTCAGTAACTCTCCAAATACTTTCCTTTTTGAAGAACAACATGTATTACAAGCTAAACTGCACATTGTAGAGGTACACATACCTCTCCTGTGCAGTGTACCTAATTTGTCAAATAATAGTCACTTCTAAGACCCCAGATTTCATGGAGAGCTGTCAACTTCTCTTTTTAACAGCTCTTCAGTGATGCAAAAAACACCCTTAACTTTTTAAAACAAAATAGGTCTTAAAAATAAATATAATGTTGCAGAGGTAGACAGATCACTTCTCTGCAATGTGCCTTGCAATACATTACATACCTGATGAATTTTCCAATTTATGAGACTGTTTTGATTGTGATTGCACTTTTTGTTTAATAAGGATGGGAAATTAGAACTTTTTTGAATCCAATTGCACTTCCGGTTTAATGAGGCGGGGGAATTAGAAGCGCAACATGCAGATGTGGTTTCTTTTATATCCTACTGAAACCTAACCTATACAGCCAATCGACAGAGCCTAAAAGGATACAGTAACAGCACATACCCTTCAGTAAGGCTTCTGTTGATTAGTTGTCTCACTGTCGGAGTTTAAAGAGCTGATGTTCATGGACATCCATAGGAGAGACAGAGACTAACTTGATGCCCACTACACTCATTCTTGAAGGCAATGGGAGGGGGGGGAGTTTGCTGCTGCAACTACAGAAATTAATGGGCAGATGAGTTTCACATTTCCCTACTTTTATGACTTTGTGTATCAGCCCTAACTGCTGCTTAAACTTTTTTTTTACAATGAATTCCATTTCTTTTTTAAAAAAAAATATATTTTATAATACATGCAACCAACTTTGTATTGATCTCTGTCAATACTTTAAATGCAAAGCAGTCCATGGAATACAGTGACACCCTTTTCCTCAACACACCCCTGTGCCAAGCAGTCACCAATGTCCACATCCCTCCCACCTCCTGCACTAATGCAATCATGCTCTGGTGTCCAGTGATGCCACTCCCCAAAACCATTCCCTTCTATTAAACAGTCACTGTTTTTTTAGTGATACCACCTACCTCACACTGCCCCATTATCAAGCATTACCTGGCATCCATTGGTATCTCCTTCCACACCCTCATCCTGTGCCAAGATGACTCTGGCATCCAGAGTGCCCCTGTCCCTCTGGCAAGCAGTCCTTGGCATGCAATGGCACCCTTTCCATCATCATATCCTTGCATCAAGTCGTCCCTTGTGTCCAGTGGCAAACTACAGATGATGGCCACTAAACACTTCTCTCACCTCCACAGCCCTTCGCCATCTAGCAAATGTATTCAAAACCTGGGATTTAATAAATGCAGTGCTGTCTTTGATAAATCGTGACTTTGTGATTGCTTTTATCTCAGCATAACATTTGCAAGCTGTCTGAATTAAAATTACCCAAACTGTTATGCATCATATACATCAGTCTGTGTAATCTGAAGTGATATCATACAAATGTCATATTGATTTAGAAGATGGAATCACAAGCTCATGATAGACACCATGCTGTATTTATTAAATGGCAGTGTGTGGCAACATTTTCTGGATGGTCACTAGATATAGTATTGAGAGGATCATTTATTATCCACAGTCTGAATGGCAGTCTGGGGGGCTTTGGTGACAAGATAATGGGCACCAAGTGCAACACACAAGATGCTAGGTAGGGGCAAGTGGGCATAGGAGTTTAATAAGGGTATATAAGAGGCTAGTTAGCAATGACTCTGTGCTGGGAGAGCTGACAAAGCAGATTGAAGCAAGCAGCCAACACAGAAAAGACATTGAATGCAAAACAAAAATGCAGTGTGAGAAGTTTGAAGTTCATTTGAGTGTTTCTTGAAATAGGATTTTAAAATTACTAGACAGAGTTAGGCAGCAAGCTGGTTAGAATATAATAGCATATTGTGGGCTGAGCAGTTACTACAGTTGATCCAAGTTGCTAACTGGGAGGAGCTGATCAGGCTTTTTGCATTACAGCAGAGTCTGGGATATAAGTGAATTGTTAGCTGAAACCCTGTGCTGGGGAGATAGTAGAGCAGACAGAAGCACCCAGACTACAGCAAAAAGATATTCATTACTTACAGGGCAGTTTGAGTGGGATGACACTCTTTAAGTGCTTTATCAGGCAGTTCTACAAATTTTAGCTGACAGTGTGGGGAAACTAGCTTGTTTCAATGTAACAGCCTATTACAGTAGAATGGTTATGGCATATGAAGCAGGTGGCTGATTGGGGGAGAAGATGACTCAGCTCAGTGCAGTCCAGAAGGGCAAAGACGTAAGTAACTATTTAACTGAGATCCTGTACTCTAAGAGGTGACAGAGAATATGGAAGTACCAAAAGTAGCCCACAGAGAAAATGTATGTATAGCCTCAATGACAGTGTGGGTAGATTGAAGTTCATCAGAGTTCCTTTTGGGTCTGGTCATTAAAGTTTTGTTGACAGTGTGGGGAACGAGATGGTTAATGTATTACAGTTTTATGAAGAAAAAATGCTAAACAAAAACCCACAGACATGGTTTAACATAACATGCCAATTGTTAAAGAAAAGACATTTTAAAACTAGTTATAATGGTCAAATGAAATCCTAGTAAGGAAAACATGAAATATTTAAATAGAGAAGCAAGAATTATTATTGCTTTTATCTAAGAAAAATAAGTAATTTCAGAGCTAAATAATAGAAAATCATCAACACAGTTGTGACAAATAAGGGTCGAACTATTTTTGCAATTACTTACACAAGACACAGAAAACTATCAAAATAATGTCTGTGCACATATTACAGTGGGCAGACAATAGACTTATGATTCATCTTTTTTTTACTTTGCTGTGAGTTACGACCACAAGATGAGTTAGGTGATTCAATAAGAAATATTCCACAGGAAATAGTAATACAAGAAACAAATGTTGACGCAGCTATTTTACAGTTAAACTAAATATATCATAAGGTAAAAACTGCATACAATTGGAAGAGAACTTATACAATATGGAATGGGGTGTTCCCTTACTGACAAAAGTTTTTAATGATTTGTCACAAAAGGAGTAAAAATGTTCTCAATCTTGATTGGTTGCTACCCATGAATTAAATCTGTCTAATGCACAGAGGAAAACAAATTCAATCAGTGGGATTTAGAATTTGGTCAAATCATACACAGAATTAATGATCCACTTTACTCTTCCCTGATTACTGTCACTAAAAGGGCTGCCATCTTTACCTTACTGTTATGTACTTGCTCATGTGTTTTGAGCTACTTATACTTGGTGATTTTAATATACATTGGCTCTCCCCTAATACAAATACATTTTTACAAAATTTGAAGTCACTGCAGTTAAGACAATTAATTTCTGAACCCACTTGTTTAAATTTGAAATCCTTAAACCACTCCTACTTGACTATGTCTTTGCTTCTCATCCCCACTGTGTAATGGATGCAGGTATCCTTCCTGATGCCCTCAGTGATCATCACATGAGATACAGTGTGTGCAAGATACATCATCCTAAAGCCCCCCAGATTCATATATCTCAGGTCTTTTAAGTCTCTTGACTTGGCCTCCCTCCTTGCTGATCTTTGGTCTATTGATTGGTCCCCCATCTATGCAGCCAGAAATATAAATTATGCCCGACTTTATTTTCGGTCTAAATTTTTTGCTGTTTTGGATCATCATACACCCTTGAGAAAAATTAGAGTGAGAAGTTCTCATATTCCCTGGATATTGGCTGAGATACATACTTGTCTCAATACTAGAAACAATGGATGGCATACTATTTAAATCTCTGGCTCTCAGCTGGGTCCGTGGTGCTGAGCAAAGTGATTCTCTCAGCACACTGGCAATCCAGATTTGTGCCTCAAACCCAGGTACCAGGAGCAGAGACAGACAGGGAGGGTATTCCAGAGCATCCATTGGATGCTTCCTTCCCAGGGGTGGGCAAGGCCTTGGCACCTGCTGGTGGATTGATGAGAGACTAGAGGGATGTGTGGACTCAACACACCCTGGTCCATCCCCCGCAGCAGGTCACCACTCCCAAAGGCCCAATCAGGGTTGCAGTGGGTGGGCCAAGAAAACATGAAAATGCCCCCTGGCTGGTTGGATGATGGTCACTGATCCCCAACATGTCACATAACTCGGGATAGCCTTGTGCTGAGCACCCCACTGCTGATCCCAGGGCTAAATAAGTTGTGCCTCTGGGCACTTCTCCCCTAGATGAGGGACCCACCCAATGAAGGGTTACATTGGATCACCCCGGGGGGGTCAATTAGTGGTTGCATGAGCAGCAGGATGGTGACCAGCAGAGGAGGGTGGCCATGGGACCTGTGTGGCCAGAAGGAGTGGCAGGCCAGGGTGGAGACAGAGGGTAAAAAAAAAATCTCTGGCTCCCAGTCTTCATTGGCCAACTATAGACTGCTTCACAACACCTGTACCAAAATCTGTCAGACCTATGAAGTCTGGGTATTTTGCTTCAGCACTCCAAAATAATACTAATAATTCCTCCATATTCTGGAAAGTTATCTATTCCCTTTTCTTGCCACAGTCCCAGTCTTCCACTCCTGTTCTCAAGACTGGAGACTCCCTTATCTCTGACCCTACTGTTGTTACTATGTTTTTTAACATCTACTTTACTACCTGTGCCCATTTTCTTTTCCCCTCTTCATATACCCCTTCCTTCCCTTTCTCTACCTTCCTCTCATCCTTCTTTTTTCCTTCTCTCCTATCACTCACTTGGTCTTCCTAAAAGCTGTTCTTGCCCTTATGGGAGGCAGTCCAGAAGGCCTTGACCATGAGTTTCTTCTCTCTGCACCTGCCATTGTTCTGCCCATTATTCTACTCCTCAATCTTTCCTTTACCTCTGCTGCTGTTCCTGATGTTTGGAAACATGCCATTGTCATACCTCTTCACAAAGGTGGTGATCTCACTGCTCCTAGTAACTTCCATCCTATGTTTTTTCTTCCTATGTTGGCTAAGTTACATGAACACATTGTTCTTTCTCAGCTCACTTCCTTTCTTGACAACTCCTCCTTTTTCACACTTTTTCAGTCTGGCTTTAGAAAATTCCACTCCACTTCTACCTCCCTCCTTAATCTCATTAACTCCATACTCACTGGTCTACGATACTGGTTCGACAACCCTTTTGTCAACCAGTATCTTACCAACTGGAGTCATGTCAACTGCAAGTTGTGGTTTATATGATTCCAGTGTTTCTCCCGGTCAACTTTTTCTATAGGGGGGCTTCACCCCCCCAAACTCCACATCTATAGGATTCTCAAATCCAATCAGAGTTGATTCGGGGTGGGGATGTAGGACTGGGAGACAGTGTGCCCTTGTCTCAGGCACACCAACACAGTGACCTATCGGCAAAGTGTTGATTTTGTCAACAGGGATGTAGTTCACTGTATTGGTGTCGGCGAATGTAGGTCATACCCATACAGACAGGTATAGATCAAGAACTCAATACTTCTACCATTTTTGTTGATCTTACTAAAGTTTTTGACACTGTGGTGCATCCCCTCCTTCTGGACAAACTTAAAGCTTGAGGCCTCCCTGACTGTTCAATCAATTGTTTTTGTTCTGACATTGATGGTAGGTCTCAAGTTGTCTGGATAGGAAAATCCATTTCATCGCCACTTCCATATAGCTCAGGTGTCCGACAAAGGTCTGTCCAGGGTCCTATTCTCTTTTCCATTTTCTTAAATGATCTCCCACTCTGTTCCTCTGCATCCATTCATATGTATGCTGATAACACAGTTATTTTTGCTTCTGGATCCTCTTTCCATGACCTAATCTCCCAGATGCAGTTGAATTTTGACAACGTTCAGCACTAGTTTAGGTCTAAACAATTGTTCCTCATTGCCAAAAAAAAAAACAGTCTCCTTGTTTTTTGGCACATGTTAGAGGCTTGCCAGACTAACTTCTCTCACATTATTTAATTCCCTTGATGGTAGTAAGATAGAAGATGTTTCCTCCTTTAAGTACCTTAGAGTCTGCCTTTACAGGCATCTTGATTTCTCAATGCATACTGATGCTGTCCACCATAAGCTACCCCCTTATCTTGGAGCATTGCACAGGAAAAAAGCAAATATTCTGCTTCCTACCTGCTGAGAAATTATAGTGAAAATGATTCTCCCTATCTTTGACTATGGTGACTTAGTCTACAGCGATGCCCCTAAGTCTTCCCTTGCCAGACTGTAGCCCCTTTTCCATCCATTCTATCACATTGCTTTAGATTCCTCCTCCCCCATACTCACCACTGTTCTCTTTACTCATGACTCCCTCCCCTCTCTTGATGCTAGGTGCCTTTCCCATTGTGCATCTTTTATATTCAAATTCTGGTTCAGCTACCTTCTCTCCTATCTTAAATAGCTTCTATACTCTCCTCCTCCTTCCTCCTACCCTCTTTGCAACATCAATTTCCCTTTTCTTTCTTTTTCTTCTAGAAAATCTACTGCTGAACAATTTGCTTTTTCTTATTGAATTCCTAAACTTTGGTCTTCCCTTCCACTTTCTGTTTGTTCTGCCACTCAACTTCCTCCCAAAAGTCTCTTATTTATGACTTTTGTACTCCTACCTGAAACTGTCCATGATCCTCTCCTCTTCTTATTCCCTTTCACTATACATATAAAAGTGTGTTTTATTTCCTACTTGCATTAATTTATTAATTTGCCTCTAGTTATTTATATGTATGCTTCATGTATCACTATATTATTGCAATTGACTTATTATTTTCATCAGTTTAGAGTTTAGTTATTTCCTTCTCCCCTTTTCCCAGGACACATCTGGAAATAAGCTGTTCTCAGCTCAGTGTGCCTTTCTTAATAAACCTTTTAAATCCATAAATAATATATAACATGTAAAACCTATCAACAAGGCCCTGAAAATGAACTTCTTATAAATTAAAAAAATAAACAAGTTACTCAGTGTTCTTTTGTATCATTATTCCATTCTTACACAAATTCAAGAATAAAACAAAAATACAGTATTCAGGCTTTTAATTTTTTGATGTTTCCTTGAAGACCATGAATAATCACCCTCCTACTCTTACCAGCTATTCAGACAAAAAGCTTCTGCTTACCCGGTCAGAGACACAACTGAGGCCCTGGCTGCAACTGAGATGTGTGTATGTGTGTGTGTGTCCACGCGCATATGTTTGCCAGAGAAATTCTGAGGAACTTTGAATCTGAGCATTCTATATAATCATTCACCATGTGTCTACATACATAGAAACATAGAAACATAGAAGTTGATGGCAGATAAGGACCGCAAGGCCCATCCAGTCTGCCCATTTCTTTTTCTACCTTATAAATGTGCCATCGGCCTTTGCTCTGTCAGTGGCCTATCTATTCATACTCATTTGTATTGCTCCTTTATGCCTATCCCATGCCTGTTTGAAGCCCTGCACTGTATTCATAGCCACCACTTCTTGAGGTAGGCCATTCCATGCATCCACCACCCTTTCGTGAAAAAATTCCTCACATTCCCCCTTAATCGGCCCCCCTCTAATCTCATGCTGTGTCCTCTTGTCCTGCTATTTTTCTTATATTTAAACATGTTAGACTCTTTCACCTTGTTAATGCCCTTAAGGTGCTTGAATGCCTCGAACATATCACCTCTCTCCCCTCCTTTGCTCAAGGGTATACATATTGAACTCTGTTAATCTGTCCTCATATGTCTTCTGATGCAGTCCCTGCACTATTTTGGTTGCCCTTCTCTGGACTGCCTCAATTTGGTTAATGTCCTTGTGAAGGTGTGGCCTCCAGTACTGCATGCAGTACTCCAGATGGGGCCTAACCAGTGTCTTGTAAAGAGGGATTATTACCTCCCTCTTATGACTTGTGATACCCCTACTAATACACCTTAACACCCCCCTAGCCTTACCTACTGCTTTAGAGGTCTGCTTGGATGATTTCAGGCCATCAGTGATGATGATGCCCAAGTCTCTTTCTTCCTTTGTGACTGCTAGCAACTCCCCTCCCAGCCTATAGGTGGCTTCAGGGTTTCTCTTCCCTATGTGCATGATCTTGCACTTCTTTGCATTAAATCCCAGTTGCCACTCCTCTGACCATTTTGCTAGTTTATCAGATCTCTTCTCATTCTGCCACCCCATCTGGATCATCTACTCTGTTGCAGATCTTGGTGTCATCTGCAAACAGACAAGCCTAACCCCCTAGTCCATCTGCAAGGTCACTAATGAATATGTTGAACAGGACTGGCCCCAGGACTGATCCCTGAGGTACCCCACTTGTGACTTGCATCTCTTCTGACTGTATACCATTTACCACCACTCTCTGTTTTCTGCCCATCAACCAGTTTGCCACCCAGTTGACCAACTTCTGACCCATCCTGAGCCCACCCAGCTTATTTATCAATCTTCTATGTGGAACAGTGTCAAAAGCTTTGCTGAAGTCAAGGTAGGCAACATCAACTGCTCCCCCTTGGTCCACCACTCTGGTTACCCAGTCAAAGAAGTCTATGAGATTAGTTTGACAGGACCTTCCTTTTGTAAACCCATGCTGTCTTGGATCCTGTGCTCCTATGGATTCCAGGTGTTGCACTATCCTTTCCTTAAGATGCCTCCATAATCTTGCACACTACTGAGGTAAGACTGACTGGTCTGTAGTTCCCTGCCTCCTCCCTGCTACCACTCTTGTGGAGCGGGATCACATGAGCCCTTCTCCATTATTCTGGGACCTCTCCTGTGCTCAGAGACTAACTAAACAGTTCTGCTAATAGCTCTGCTATTTCCTCCGTTAGCTCCTTAAGTACCCTGGGATGTATGCCATCAGGTCCCATTGCCTTATCCACCCTGAGCTTAACAAGCTCTTGTAGGACCCTTTCTTTTGTGAAGGGAGTAGTGCTCACCTCCTTTCCCCTGTGTCCATGGTGCTGAGCAGTGGGCCCTGCCCTACCTTCTCTTCAGTAAATGCTGAGCAAAAGTATCTATTTAGGATAGATGCTTTTACATGGTCCTCCTCCTCACATGCTCCCTTTTCTCCATTAAGCTTAGCAATACCCCCTCTGGACTTTCTTCTTTCACTAATGTATCTATAGAAAGTCTTGTCACCTTCTTTTACTGTTCGTGCTAGTGTTTCCTCAGTTTGGGACTTTATCTGCCTTACTGCCTTCCCTGCTTCCCTTAGGGCAGTTTGGTATGCCTCCCTATCTTCATCCAGCTGTGTTCCCTTATATTTCCTGAAGGCCAGCCTTTTGGCTCTGACCTTTTCTGCTACTGTTTTGAGAACCAAAGTGGTTTCCTTCTTCATTTGCACTTCCTTTTCTGTCTAACACAATGGGATGTTGCTTCAAGTAGTGCATCCTTAATGCTTGCCCACTTTGCCTGTACCCCCTCACCTGTGTTTCTTTTTGCCAGGGCTAGCTTAACTCTGTTGGCCATCTTATCAAAGTCAGCTCCTCTGAAGTCCCATATTTTTGCCTTGGAATGGGATGATTTAGATGTAGTAGCCAAATTGAACCATACTATATGATGGTCACTGGCCCCCAGGTGACCTTCTACCTGGAGAATTGTGATCCCTTCCCTGTTAGTCAGTACTAGATCTAGGATAGCCCTGTCTCTTGTTGGTTATTGTACCAGTTGTTTGAGGCCCTCCCCCTGCAGGTAATTCCACTATGTGTCTAGTTCTGGCAGATGTTCCTGCTGGTACTGATCAATCTGTATCCGGCATGTAGAAGACTTGGTTTGCTGGCCAAGGCACCTAGCTTCACCTGAGCTCTTTCCTTCTAAGACTGCTTGAAAGGCAGAGTAGAGAAACTTACCAGAGCAAGGGAGAAGGATTAAGACTTAGTTTGGCTAAGCAGATTTACTGTGTGGTGGTGTTTTTATTTTTTACTCACAGGGATTGCTACTGTTTGTTGCTAACATTTCATTGCTTTATTTTCTCTGATTCAAATTGTTGTTGCTGGTATACCTTCTTCTGCATTATTACAAGGTGTGCCTACAGGTAATGTCTAACAGATTACTGCTGTAATCTTCTGATTCAAATTGTCTTTTGCAAGGTATATCTTCTGTTACTGCTTTATTTTCTCTGGAGCAAAGTGTTTCTTACAGGGTATATCTTCTCTGAAATTATTACAGGTGGTGCTTTACAGGTTTTACAGTTTTATCTAACATTAGGATAAGCTTTCAGGGTTACTGCATTTGTTGTTGACTGATTGTTTCTGCTCTTACCTCCTTGTTCTTTCGTCCGTGGTTCTTCTTTTTAGGCAGGGAAGGGCCCAGCCACCCACCCCATCCCCAACCACCCACGCTACCTCCTTTTATAAGGTACCACAGTTGTGACATTTCCTGTGGCAGAGCAGGAAGAGGCGGATCAGTGGGGCCTCCACAAGATGATCTCATTTACAGGGCACTAGTAATTTAACTTGTTATAACAAGTTAAACAAAGCACAATTAAACCATTACTTGCATTTTTTTCCTTCTAATTACTCTGACTAGGTTACAAACCCAGCAACTTATTTGGAATGGATTTCATTAACTGCAGGTACTGTGGAACAATTTTCAGAAGGACATTCTTACAGGATTTAGGACACTGTCCTACATGCTGGGCCTTGGAGATCTTAGGTCTCAGCTCCGGGCAGCATGGGCAGAGATTGCACACCTCAAATTTCATATTGAAGAGGAAATACATTATAAGAACCACCCGCCATTTCCCCAGCATCCAACAGAAAACCTCAACCGCAGAGGGTAGTTGGTCAGGAGGTTGGCAGGTGGTTAGGAGGAACAAATCAGGTGCCCATCACTCTCTGCTCTCCAACACATTACCTCCAAAAACCATATAAACACTACAAACAGGTATCTGCCTCTATCTCTGAAATCAAATAAAGAGGCAGAAGACACTGCAGAACAGGACACTGCGGCACAGGAGCTAACACAACAATACTCACCCAAATCAAGAACCAAAACTAAACTAGCACAAGAAATCCAAAAACTTCTGATCATAGGAGACTCCATGATTCAGGAGTTGATACCCATCTCCAGCCAGGGGTGATGGTCAGATGTCTCAAGTACATCAGCATGGAGACACTGACCGCATTGCTAAGATTGTTCACAAAGCAGGAGAAAACATTGATGTCCTAGTACACATAGGGACTAAAGATCTCACCAGCCGGTCAGTTGTGGAGACCAAGGAACACCTGACTAGGCTGGGTGACAAACTATCATCTATTTCGTCCAGCATCTCCTTCTCTGAGATCCTGCCAGTCTGGGAGAAGAGAGCAGATGGACGGAAGGTCAGAGAAGGGGAGATAGGGGAGCTAAACACGTGGCTCAAGGACTGGTGCCAGGAAAAAGGACACAGATTTGTAGGGAACTGGCAACAGTTCTGGGAGCGAAAGTTCTTTAAATTTGATGGACTGCATCTGACTAAAGAGAGTCAGTGCATTGAGGGCAGAAGTTTGGCGTCTTTGCAGAATATTTAAACTAGTAAATGGGAGAGGTGCAGCACCCCATCGTTGAATGGGAAGAACACCCCTCCCCCCTCAGCTAGTGGTCAAACTGGAATTCAGTGTGTTTGCCGTTCATTTGCATCACCAGGTAAGAAAAAAGGTTTGTCTCCCCATACGATGCACAGGGGTAATGCCAAACCTCACCCAACAACTAACACACAAAATCTGGCCAATGGAAAATCATGTACACAAATGCTCACAGCCTGGGAAATAAGATCCCAGACCTGCAGGCAATAATGTCAGAGGCTAAACTGGACATAGTAGCAATTAGTGAGACGTGGTTTACCAGTAACCACATGGGAGACTTCAGTACCTGGCTATGTATTGTTCAGAAGAGACCGAGGTGCAAAAGGGAGGGTGGCCTGTATGTTAATGAAAATATCAAAGCTACAGAAATTCAGAATACACATAAGGAGCCAGAAGAACTGTGGGTCACCCTGGAAACAGGAAATGGGACAGCCATAAGAACTGGGGTTGTCTACAGGCCCCCAGACCAGGGGGAGGACATAGACACATTACTGTTAGAAGATATACAAAACATGACAGCTAAAGGCGAGGTTCTGATAATGGGAGACTTCAACATGCCAGATACAGATTGGTCAATACCAGCAGGAACATCTGCCAGAACTAGACACATGGTGGATTCCCTGCAGGGAGGGCCTCAAACAACTGGTACAGCAACCCACAAGAGACAGGGCTATCCTAGATCTAGTACTGACTAACAAGAAGGGATCACAGATCTCCAGGTAGAAGGTCACCTGGGGCCAGTGACCATCACATGGTATGGTTCAATTTGGCTACTACATCTAAATCATCCCATTCAAGGCAAAAATATGGGACTTCAGAGGAGCTGACTTTGATAAGATGGCCAACAGAGTTAAGCTAGCCCTGGCAAAAAACACAGGTGAGGAGGTACAGGCAAAGTGGGCAAGCATTAAGGATACAATACTGAAGCAACATCCCATTGTGTTAGACAGAAAGGAAGTGCAAAGAAGAAGGAAACCACTTTGGTTCTCAAATACAGTAGCAGAAAAGGTCAGAGCCAAAGGCTGGCCTTCAGAAAATATAAGGAACACAGTGGGATGAAGATAGGGGGCATACCAAACTGCCTAAGGGAAGCAGGTAAGGCAGTAAGGCAGGCAAAGTCCCAAACTGAGGAAACACTAGCACAAACAGTAAAGAAGGTGACAAGACTTTCTATAGATACATTAGTGAAAGGAGAAAGTCAAGAGGGGTATTGCTAAGCTTAATGGAGAAAAGGGAGCATGTGAGGAGGAGGACCCTGTAAAGGCATCTATCCTAAATAGATACTTTTGCTCAGTATTCACTGAAGAGAAGGTAGGGCAGGGCCACAGCTCAGCATCATGGACACAGGGGGAGGAGGTGAGCACTACTCCCTTCACAAAGAAAGGGTCCTACAAGAGCTTGCTAAGCTCAGGGTGGATAAAGCAATGGGACCTGATGGCATACATCCCAGGGTACTTAAGGAGCTAAAGGAGGAACTAGCAGAGCAATTAGCAGAATTGTTTAGTGAGTCTCTGAGCACAGGAGAGGTCCCAGAAGACTGGAGAAGGGCTCATGTGATCCCTCCACAAGAGTGTGTAGCAGGGAGGAGGCGGGGAACTACAGACCGGTCAGTCTTACCTCAGTAGTGGGCAAGATTATGGAAGCACTCCTAAGGAAAGGATAGTGCAACACCTGGAATCCATAGGGCACAGGATCCAAGACAGCATGGGTTTACAAAGGAAGGTCCTGTCAAACTAATCTCATAGATTTCTTTGACTGGGTAACCAGAGTGGTGGACAAGGGAGCAGTTGATGTGCCTACCTTGACTTCAGCAAAAGCTTTTGACACTGTTCCACATAGAAGATTGATAAATAAGCTAGGTAGGCTCGGGGTGGGTCAGAAGTTGGTCAACTGGGTGGCAAACTGGTTGACTGGCAGAAAACAGAGAGTGGTGGTAAATGGTATACAGTCAGAAGAGATGCAAGTCACAAGTGGGGTACCTCAGGATCAGTCCTGGGGCCAGTCCTATTCAACATCTTCATTAGTGACCTAGCAGATGGACTAGAGGTAAGGCTTGTCTGTTTGCAGATGACACCAAGATCTGCAACAGAGTAGATGATCCAGATGGGGTGGGCAGAATGAGAAGAGATCTGGATAAACTAGCAGAATGGTCAGAAGAGTGGCAACTGGATTTAATGCAAAGAAGTGCAAAATCATGCACATAGGGAAGAGAAACCCTGAAGCCACTTATAGGCTGGGAGGAGTTGCTAGCAGTCACAAAGGAAGAAAGAGACTTGGGCATCATCATCACTGATGACCTGAAATCATCAAGCAGACCTCTAAAGCAGTAGGTAAGGCTAGGGGGTGTTAGGGTGTATTAGTAGGGGTATCACAAGTCGTAAGGAGGTAATAATCCCTCTGTACAAGACATTAGTTAGGCCCCATCTGGAGTACTGCGTGCAGTATTGGAGGCCACACCTTCACAAGGACATTAACAAATGAGGCAGTCCAGAAGGGCACCAAAATGGTGCAGGGACTGCATCAGAAGACATATGAGGACAGATTAACGGAGCTCAATATGTATACCCTTGAGCAAAGGAGGGAGAGGTGATATGATCGAGACATTTAAACACCTTAAGGGCATAAACAAGGTGAAAGAGTCTAACATGTTTAAATATAAGAAAAATAGCAGGACAAGAGACACAGCATGAGATTAGATGGAGGCCGATTAAGGGGAATGTGAGAAATTCTTTTTCACAGAAAGGGTGGTAGATGCATGGAATGGCTTGCCACAAGAAGTAGTGGCTATGAATACAGTGCAGGGCTTCAAACAGGCATGGGATAGGCATAAGGGAGAAATACAAATGACTATGAATAGATAGGTCGCTGACATAGCAAAGGCCGATGGCACATTTATAAGATAGAAAAAGAAATGGGCAGACTGGATGGGCCTTACGGTCCTTATCTGCCGTCAACTTCTATGTTTCTATGTTTCTATGTTGAAGTCTCCCATTATCAGAACCTCCCCTTTAGCTGTCATGTTTTGTATATCCTCTAACAGTAATGTGTCTATGTCCTCCCTCTGGTCTGGGGGCCTGTAGACAACCCCAGTTCTTATGGCTGTCCCATTTCCTGTTTCCAGGGTGACCCACAGTTCTTCTGGCTTCTTATGTGTATTCTAAATTTCTTTAGCTTTGATATTTTCATTGACATACAGGGCCACTCCTCCCCCCCTTTTTGCAGCTCGGTCTCTTCTGAACAATACATAGCCAGGTACTGAAGTCTCCCAAGTGTGATTACTGGTAAACCACGTCTCACTAATTGCTACTATGTCCAGTTTAGCCTCTGAGATTATTGCCTGCTGGTCGGGAATCTTATTTCCCAGGCTGTAAGCATTTGTGTACATGATTTTCCATTGGGCATATTTCGGTGTGTTAGTTGTTGGGTGAGGTTTGGCATTACTGACATGTTGAAACAATCTTTGGATGGACTATTTTAAAATTTTTTCAGCAATATTGTAGTATTTTTCTATCTTTTCAAACTTTTGTATTTTCAAAATTTCCTATATACCCATTTTGTAATTTCAATATGACATTCTAGGGTGTACATTTTGCTGAGGTAAATGCTCTTGCAGAAGTAGAAGGTACTTGGCCTGTGGCCTCATATATTACTATGTATCAGGGTGAGTGTTCATCTCAACTGAGTGCCCACCCATCATGTTGAATTGCTTATGCAAAAACACAGCTTATGCCTGACCAATTGAAATGGAATAAAATATTTTCAGTCTTTACATGAGGTGTCTATAATGATCCCACAATGAATAGGCCTGTTAGTTTACTTGACTACTGCAACAGTATTTGCAAAGATGATGCAAAAGAATTAGGTAGATTGTTTAAATTATGATAATCTAATGAACAATTTTGAGGCAGGATTCTGAAAAGGTGATTCAAGTGCTGATCATTGTTTTATCCTTCTTCACTCATTTAATAAATATTTTATAATTATGAAGCAACAATTATGTCTTTGTAGATTTAAAATATGCTTTTTGATATAATATCCATAGAATCCTTGGATGTTTAATTATGGAAATAGTAATACATTGTGAATACTTAAAAATGATATTCAAATCACATAAAAAGCAATGTCAACTATTAAAAACTCTTCTGGACTGACGGAGGGTTTCTGGGTAAATTGCAAGAAAATTGCAAATTATTAGTGATATGTCTTGCCAGTATGGATGTAGAGTGAGAATTTAGTGCTGTTCTTACTCTAAGTTAATTTATCCTAAGACTAGGTCCATTGTGGCAGTATAACAACAGAGTACCATTGCTTTATGTATGGATCATTTTCTTCTGTCAGTGATGTTGTGCTGGGATAGTATCAGTGTTGAAGGAGGCACCTGAATAATCAAGATGCAGGATTTTGTTTCTTGCCATTGTATAATAAAATGCATGGCACACATCAAATGGGGGGATGAGCAGAGACCTGAGAAAACTACAGGAATGGTCATGTGGTCATGGGTGTGACAGCTGGATTTGAATGCAAAAAAGTGCAAAATAAATCACTTAGGGTACAGAAACCCAGAGGCAGAGTACAAAATTGGTGGAGTGGTATTAATGACTACCAAGCAGGAAAAAGACCTGGAGGTAATCACATATGATGAACTAAATGTGGCCAGACAGTGTAACAAGACACTGGGGGGGGGGGACTAGTGTGATGATGAGTGGATATGGGGGACTAAAACCATCAGAAAGAGGGAAGTGGTATTGCCTCTGTATAGATGACTTTAAAACCCTAACTAGATTACTGTGTCCAGTTCTGAAGACCTTCTGCAAGGACATAGACAGAGTGGAGGAGGTCCAGAGGAGGGCAAGTAAAATGGTGTAGGGTCTGCATCAAAAGTTCTACAAAGATTGACTTATGGACCTTAATATGTACACTCTATTACGGAGGGAGAGCATGCTAGAGATCTTTAAATACCTCACATGGGTAAATAAGGTGCACGAGAGATTAATTTTTCAGAAGGGTAGGTGCCAAAGAACAAGAGGACGTGCTGTGAAGCTGAATGGGAGTACTTCACAGAAAGAGTGGACGATTTTTGAAATGGCCTTCTAGCAGCAATGGTTGCAGTCTAAACAGTGGAGGGGTTCAAAAATGAATGGGATAAGTATAAGGGAATCATAGTGGAATGGTATGGGGATAGTAAGAAAAAGCTGCAAATCAGGCATGGTCTGCGGTAATAGCGTAGGTAGGGGGCAGACTGGATGGGTCAAGCAGACCTTATCTGCCATTAAATTCTATGTTTCTGTTTCTAATGAAATTATCATTGATATGTATCTGTCTGTCTGTCTGTCTGTCTAGTCTGTCTATCTATCTATCTATCTATCTATCTATCTATCTATCTATCTATCTATCCATCTGGCTGTCTGGCTGTCTATGTGTCTATCATATTTGTGCAGCAGCACAAGTATAGTTACGGCTGATCAGAGTGTGTAATGTTAAACCCAAATGTTTGCTTCTTAATAAATCTGGCATCATTCAACAAAAGTGCACACAATTTGGCATACACAATTCAGGTGCCAAGTTCTCGAGATTTGAAAAGTTTCATGACAGAGACACATTGGGATTTTGAGATATATAACATAAAAAAAAAAACTTAAAAATGCCACTTTTTGCCCATTTTTTGATATACCCTACAGCAAAGGTAGTTTAGACCTTTAAACTTTTGGGGCAGAAGGGATTTGAGCTAAGGGTGTACATTTCGAAGGTTTTGCAATGAAATATTAATTTATTTTAAAGTTACAGGGTTTTGAAATCTGGCTTCTGAGCATGCTCAGTAGGGTTTTTTTTCAAGAGTTCACAGGATTTTTTGTATCTACAGTAATGCACAATATGCAACTTTTATATGTGCTCACTTTGTTGAGCACATGATACTCTGTACCATAAATCTTTATCTCATAGGCATATCACTCTTCCTGCCTGTGTGAAAAAGCATTTGAGGTGAGTTTTTTTTTTTATGGAATTTTTTTTAAATAGTTTTGCAATTTCTTCAGTTGCCAATCATTGTCTTTCCACACATTTTGCACAGAAGCTTGCATACAATGAACACTTGCTAGTATCATACACAATAGTGTGCATTTTAAGATCTTCAGTAATGGACATAGACGTCAGGTGAAGCAGTTGAGATGGGTGGTTTGGAGCTATAGCACAGAGTGTGGATTCCTGAGAGAGACCCTGACAGGTAGGAGCATAAACAGAATCTACTAAAAATAAAAAAGATTTTCAGTTATGGTAAAGAAGAAAAACATAAATGTTCACAAATATTTAGTTACTTACCAGTTTTCTACCCCTGGCTCTCACTCTCTCCCTATTTACTCTTCCTGCTGCACCCATCCTTCCCTGTTCACTCCAGCCTGGCTAAAGTCAACCCCATCCATAGTAGTGTCCCAATTATCTACCCCTCCTCCGTCATTATCATAATAAATAAGTACATGACAGCCATCATCACTTTCTGTGGCTTTAGCCAATTTCTCCCTCAGTCATCGGTAATGTATCCCTCTTCTTCTTTACCTCTCTAACTTGCCACCCTATACATGGCCTCTTTCCCCTATATGTGTACAGTAGTTGCTGGCTGCCTCACTCAAAAGATCTCTGCTTATAACCCCTGTATGCCTATGGTTGAATGTACATCTGCTGACTTCTTCAATTATAAAATAATGCTTTTTTTATATATATATTTCAACCTTGTACTGTACTGTATACACTGTATATACTTTTTCTTCCTTGTATATTATTGCTTTTTGTATACCTGCTTCTGTACTGTACTTTGATGTATTCATGACCAGGTCCACCTTGCAAATGAGCCTTGCTCAATGGTGCCCACCTGGATAAATAAAGATTTTGGTTGATTGATTGATTGACTTATATTCATTTCCTTTCTTTGGAATAGTTGCCACTGCACCTGATGCTAAAATTCTTGTTAATTTTTAACCTTCCAGTATTATCCATTATGTGAAGTGAATATGCAGCACAGCCAGCATCTCATCTACAATTTTAGGTGACCAAAAGTGTTCTTGCATACTGTTAACCATTGCCCTCAGTAGGACTGTATCATCCTGTTCAAAGTAGCACTGCATGATTCAGAAATGCAGTCCTTACATACTTATTGTCACCAAATAAAACAAAGAGGTATAAGAAAATAAAACAAAAGTTGAAAGGAACAAGAAAATATTGCGGCTTTACCACATTTGCTGAGTTAGAAATTGTATAAATATTCAGTTATCCATTCAAACAATCAGCTATCAGTGATGTGCCACTACACTACTAGATAGTTCTATGGCCATCACAGTGATTGGATACATCTGTAGTAAAACGGGAGTGTCAACAAACTGCCTGATGTGACACAAATACCTCTTTTTCAATACATATAACTTAATAACGAGAAGGGCTCAAACTACAGTACACACATGTTAAAGTACTGTAATTGCTCATCCCCATGTTTGATAACCCCAAACACCTCATTTGACTTAACGAATGCGTTTTTTTGTATTTATTAGAAGCAGCCCCTCTGTAAAATAGTCATAAATGTAATATCTTTTCGGATATGAGTAAAGGTTGTGGCTGTCTCACTAGAAATGTCAGTGTTCTTGATAGTCTATCCATCGTATCTATTCTTCAACTAGACCGTGTCTGGAGCCGTTTGTAGTGAGGCTGGTAATGTTCAACACTGAGGATAGTGTAAGATCACTCATACACAACAAGGATATTTTTCACTCAAGAGATTTTCATGGTAACTGGAGACCTCAAGGGTGCATCTAGAGAGGTGTAGTTGCCATGGAAACCTTGAGAGTTTAAACATATCCTTGGAGTGTATGACTAATTATACACTATCTTTTATGGTGTATGTTCTCCCAAAAAGGCAATAGGTGTTCCTACTTTTTTTTTATCTCCGCTTGCCTCCATGTACAACTCTCACTGTCGCGGCAATCTCTCAAGGATCGCAGGTTGCCAGTTTGCACATGCGCAACCACATTCTATCTTGTTATACTGCACTAGCGATGTAGCTAAAGCAGCATAACAAACTAGCTACATCGCTAGTGCAGCATAACAACATTTCTGGAGTGATGGATTTCCATTCCCTAACAATGTTTGACCATACACTGTAATATTGTTTTCTGTTTATCAGATGCTAGGGATGGTAACACATGCACACATGTTATGGAAACTGACATGGATACATGACTTATTCTATTAGATTGCACAATGCTGTTTTAACATGTTCATCCATTTATAGTGCTGAGGAAGTTTAGTGTGACAGAAAATGTCATAAATAATTATTTTTTGGCTGCACTTCTAAGTATTTCACTCCCTTGCACCACTACCACCTTCTGCCCCTTGCAAAAAATAAATATGCACACACTAAATGTCATATAATACACTCACTTATATCTATTTGGAGTGTGTAGCTCACTTTGTTTATCCGGTAGATATTATCACTTGATGTCTGCAGAATAAGTAACAATTTCAGTTTGGTATAGGTGCAAGTTTCATTGAATAGTGTAATCATTTAGATGTTTACTGTTATCTCACGTACACCATGTTTTGCTGGTGCGTTGTGTGACAATTCCAAATAGATATAGCTGTGTCAGTTACAGGACTTCTGGAATGTGTGTGTTATTTTGTTTTCTTTTATTTGTGAAATGCATACCTACCTCACAGTAAGTCACACCAGACATGGCCTGTTTTGAGAAGAGAGAATGAGAGAGCCAGGCAGACAGGTTGTGTATCACCAACAGCTGCATTACATGACTTCTGCTACAACCACACTGCACATCCATACAAAATGTACATCCCTCACACAAAGGTAACAGACCCTCTCCCACACAACTACTCATCTTCAACATTGCAGTACACACTCATTAAAACAGGCCCGGCAGTACCCCACCCCCAGCTATTTCATTGCACTCTGACTGGCAACGGGCTGATGATGAGCTTTATCTTCAGCCTCACCTTCTGCTGGTGTGGTTTACATATTGTTTGCATTTTTGCTATCTGGAAAAATTATGTGATATGGGCAAAGATAAAAACCTGTCCAGGGCACACAGCCATGATGTTAATGTAATGGCTCAGGCTGATACGTAAACTCACATTTTCTTCAGTGATTTTGCCATTGGGAAAGGTTCTATATCAGGGGTCCATGAAGGATAAAAAAAGGAGTATTCACACTGTTGCTGACTTGCTGAATGTATGTCCCAGCCTGGGTCTATGTCCAGCTCAGAAGAACCTCCAAATTCCTAGTAAACTAAAATTACAGTATATCAGCACCTGCGTATCCTGGACATGATTGTCCCTACTTGTCACAGAAAGAATAAGACTGCTTTCACTCTTCGATTATTCTGCTCTTTCTTCATGGTGCAGGCAGGGGGATGGGGAGAGATCATCATTCTGCAATAAGCAACAGGGAATGGAGGTAGTGGATACAAGTCCCTTCTTGGTAGAGCAGGTCAGATTGGATTGGAAGCTCTGAAGGAGAATAAAGCAATGAAACCAGATGAAATTTAATCAAATTGTTCTAAAGTAATTGAGCACAGTGCTGACTGCCCCTCTAACAGTGCTTTTTAGCACCTCAGTAGAGATGGAGGAAGTTCCAGAGGACTGGAAGTGGGCCTATGTAGTCCCCCTGTATAAAAGCGGCAGTAGGGGATACTAGCAACTACAGGCCAGTCAGTCTCACATTTGTAGGGGAAAGTTAATGTAGACAGTTCTGAAGAAGAGGCTCGTGGAGCACATGGATGAAAAAGGGCTGCAGGACCACTGGCAGCATGGTTTTATAGGGGGAGGTCATGTCCAACTAATATCATAGCTTTTTGACTGGGTTATCAGAAAGGTGAATCAAGGGACAGCAGTGGATGTGGCCTATTTGGACTTCAGTAAGGCTTTCAACACTGTGCCAAACTGGAGGCTAGTTAAGAAACTAAGCAGCCTGGTGGCAGGGGAGAAAGTGAGAAGCTGGGTATAAAATTGGTTAAATGATAGGAGGCAAAGTTTGGTGGTAAACAGTAGCCATTCAGGCGATGACAGAGTGACTAGTGCAGCGCTGAAGGATTTGGTTCTGGGATTGATTCACTTCAATATCTTCATAAATAACATTACAGAGGACCTTCATGGGAACATGTGTCTCTTTGCAGATAACAGGAAAATCTACAACAGGTTTGACACTCAGAAAGGAGTGGAGAGAATGCAAAAGGATCTGGGGAAACTAGAGGAATGGTCTAGGGGTGGCAGCTGATGCTTCAATACCAAAATATGCAACGTTATGCACCTAGGTCTATGTAACCCAGTGGCTGTGTATACAATGGGGGGAGTGAAACTTACAGTCTCCAAGCAAGAAAGAGATCTAGAGATCATCATATCTGATGACCTCAAGATACCTGGGCAGTGTGACAAAGCAGAGCTAAATGTTAGGAGAATGCTGGGGTATATTTGGAGAGGGATTTCAAGCAGGAGGAGGAGGAGGGAAGTGGTGCTGCCATTGTATCACACTCTGTTTAGGCCTCACCTGGAATACTGTGTCCAGTTCTGGAGGCTGCACCTCCACAAGCACATTAAAAGGGTGGCAGCAGTGCAGAGAAGGGCAACCGAAATGGTGAGGAGGTTACAAGAGAAGCCACGAGGAAAGGCTGCAGGAACTCAAGATGTGCTCCCTGGAAGAGGGGAGAGCAAGAGGGGACATGATTGAAACCTACAAGTAACTCCAAGGAGTGAACAAGGTGCAAGTGGAGGGTCTATTTCAGAGAAAGGAAGGAATACTCTAGAACAAGTGGCATGCAATGAAGCTTAGCAGAAGAATTTTAGGAGGTATGTGCAGAAATACTTCTTCAAGGAAAAGGTAGTGGATGACTGGAACAGTCTTCCAGAGTAGGTAGTGGGGCAAAGGCAGTGGAGAGATTCAAGCATGTGTGGGATAGGCCCAAAGGCATATTAGCTTGAGGAACAGGGGAAGGAGTGACACCTAACTAGGGTCAGTGGTCATGGAAAAGACAGGGATAAGGGCAGACTGGGTGGACCCAAAGGGTGTGTTGACACAAGGTCGACACCACCACCACGAAGTCCAGTACAGTGACAGATTTTGCCTGAATGCGGTGAGTCGCTGTGCTGGTGAACAGCAGACACTGGCGGTGTGGCTCCCGGTGTTGTGCCCCCCCCCGGTCTAACTCCGACTCAGAGTTAGATATCTAGAGACCAGGGTGTGTGGAGGGCAGAGCCTCCCACATGGGGGGTTTGGTGGGTGCAGCCCCCTGATAAAACACAGATGCATCCCTGAAAATACGATGCCAACACTTGGCATTGGGGTCATCGCTTTCAGAGATGTCAGTGCTGCGGATGTCGCAGCACTATAGTAAAACCGACCCAAAGGTCTTCTTTTTTCAAGTAAAATCTATGTTTCAATGATTACTCATGCAAGCAGTGCCACCAACAGGTACATCTGTGTCACCAACCTACCTGCTGCTGGCATACTTACTGTATTAGCAGTGCTCTGTGGCATGTCCCCCTGTGTACTGTCTGTATCCCATGGTTGTGTGTCCATAACCTGCTCAGCGACCACAGTGTCAGGTGACACCTGTGTGTAGGCATGTGCAATGTGGGGCAGTGTGTGGTGCATCCATTCCAACCAAGTGGTCCATGAGCCTCTCATGGGCGTTTGCCAGGTGGTCATTCCCATGCCTCATGTACAGCACTTCACCGGTCAGGGCCACTAGTACCTCTGTGTTGTGGTGCTGTGCCTCCAGTCTGTCTAGCTCCAGCTGCCACAGCTCCCTGTGCTGTGCTGCCATGAAGGCATGGTTGCATGCTGACTGTATATATCCCATCAGCCTTAATGATGGGCCTTCATCACCACTATTCACAAGGCATGGTGGTGTCGATCCTCCTCTTGATGTGCCATCCTGGCTCGGCCATTCTGGTCCAGTTGCCATGGTGTTGGCAACCAGCACATCAGGGATGGTCCATGTCTGATGTCCTGTGATGTGCTGGTGCACATGGATGTCACGCCCTCCATCTGGCACCTCGCCAGGCTCCTGTGTCCCCTCATCTAGTGCTGCCAGTGTGCTGTCCACATCTGTCTCAAACTCCTGCTATGTCTCCATCTCCAGCTCAGTACCTGTAAGGGATATGGGGTTGTTAGTCCAGCTGTGGTTGTCCCTTGGTGTTACCCATTTGCAAGGGTGCATGTGTGCCAGTTACCCATCTGTGCCTTGCTTCTTCTCCTGCCTGGTGTCTTCACATCCCACCTGCAGAGCCAGTGTTTCCTGGCTGTGCATTGTTGACCCAGCTGTCGTGCATCCATTAGTGGCTGTGTCTATGAGTGAAACGCATGGCTGTTAGTATTTGTATGCTGTGGCATCCCTGGGATATCCATGCCCTACCAGTGCATGCATACCTTCCATGGTGTCTACGCCTTCCACCTTACTGCAGACACTGACATCTGTGATGGTGTCCATCACCATCATCTCCACCATTGTCAGTTTGCTATCGATGCTGGGTGGGCTGCCTCAGCTGCCTGGCATTCCTGTGTGCCAATGGCAACCTTCTTTTTCACCACAAAGTGTAAGTCTCACCATTTATACTTGATGGGTGACAGTGTCTGGGCTTCTGAACTGGTGGCATTCAAGCCAGCCTGGATGTCCAGCCACTGTTGTGCCGTTACCTCTGGGGCAGTGGATAGGGACTGTGCCCTGCACAGCTTGCTGTAGTGCATCCGGATGTTGGTGACCATTGATACCACCCGGTTGCTGGTGAATTTTGACACATGAGGACATGTTCCACCTTGTGTCCGGACATGGCCACAGCACTGTCCACCTGATGGGCTGCCCATTCAGGCTGCACTGGTGGCAGGGATTGCCCCTCCGCACCTATGGCACTCTTCGTCATTATCTCTGCATTTGTCTCCTACATGGTATTCACTTCTGTGCCATTGCGTGGGGCGGTGACCACGTCCATATTTTGTGGGCATTTCCTTGACACACTGTGTGTGCTGCTATGTATACCCTGCCATCTCCTGTCATTCCACCTCCTGGTTCTGTACCCCCCTTTTGTGGACATTCATGCATACCATGTATTGAAGGTGTCATGCCTGCCACATAGCTGCATGCCATGGATCTGACTATTTTGCGTGCACTATATGCATGTTTGTGCATAGGCACCATTGTTTGTAATCCTTCAATTTCTCCACCCAGTTGGCAGATTCTGTTCCTTAATTGAATATGATGTGTCGTATCTTCCCACGACTCAGAGGGTTAAATTGTTCTCTAACCAGAAGCAGCTTAAGCTCTTAGTTGGACAATTTCCAGTGATGATGTTGTTTATAACTGAATCTCAGTTCTTAGATCACTTGACTTACCAGTTAAACATCGAACAACTATATACGAATAAATGTGTCACTTGTATTAAGGCAAAGCTAAATACAGAGAATGTCATTTTGGTTTTTGATGAGTTCTGTTGTATAGTTTTGAGGCAGGACATGGCCTACATTACAGTAAGGAGGCCCTTAAAAAAATGTGCACTTCTTTTTTATTTATATTTGAGTGAAGAGCACTGTGAATCTTATTCTTAGTTACCTAGGCTATTTAAAGGGTACCCAAAGAAGCAGTTTTTTAAAACTGCAAATTTCAAAATCTGGCTTTATAGTGAGGTAAAGTAAAAGCTGCTGTTTACATTTATGCTGAAACTGCATTTATGTAAATAACATAAAAGCAGTTTCATTGCTTTTGAAAAATGTAAACATCAGCCTTTCACTTTCAAAAAACAGCCTTGGCTTCTCCCTAAGATGTCTGCCAAATGTGTTAAATGATGAATCATGATGACATCAACGGAGCCAGAGACAGAGATCCACATATATTTCTATAGTGCTAGCTAGTTCCTTTCTCTCCTTATTTTGAATTGTTGTACCAGAATGATCAACACCATGTATTCCATAATGGATTATTTTGATCAGTACACATGTTAGGCTGTGTTTATTTTCATTTTGTTTACTTTAACTTACAGAAAATGTTTTGCAATCCAGCTGATTTTTTTCTTTGACAAACTACATTACAGTAGAACACTTCAAATACCGGATGATCTAGTGGGTATATGATGCACTGAATTTTGTTTTTGTTAACCAGGAGAGACACACTAAGCTGAAAGCTTGTTTACAGTGTGGCCTGCGAGCACAAGGAAGTTTAGTGACTTGCTCAGGGTCACACAGCAAAATATCGGCCTTGTTCAGTTCCAAAGCTCATGCTCTTCTGTTAATCCACAAATAAGGCATTCTTTTTCCATGTGAACCCCCTGCACCTAGCCTGCCTTCTTTGAACACCCCACAATGCATACCTTGTCCTCTGCACTACCTGGGGCCGCATATGACCTTGTGGTCTCATGAAAAGAATTATCACACCTCAGGTTGAAATCTTGTACCTCAGAGAGTTGTGCACACCTATACTGATACGCATCATCAGCTGGCACTGTTAAAAAATGCCTCTCAAATCACTCTCCAGTCAACATTCTCAATGTTTGACTTCTGCTCCCACAGTAAACATTGAACAGATCCCAACCTTTCTGCACAGTGAAGGTCGTATGTACAGTTCCCTGTTGTGTTTTTTCCCACCTCATTAACCAACAACTGGGCCATCCTGGAGGCCCAAGCAATAAGCATCATGACCCACCAGAAAAACTGCTGTTCATACCCTTATAAGTTCTGCACTTGCAATGGATAACAATATTATTAGCAGGAGAGGCACACTAATACCTTATGCGAATCCACCTGGCTTCCAGTGTCATTCTACTCCTTTGCCTGTGATCTGCAGAACCCCACAGGACAGTTCCCAGCAATTCTTCTCCAGTACTTTTCTGTGCCCTACTCCACAGTGTGAGTTGTGTGGTTACCACCCTTCCAAATCTTGAATGAGCTATACAGAACTCCTCCAACACTGTCCTAACAAATGTCAACATCCCCCCCCCCACCCGAGGGTAATCTCCCTACATTTAATTCAAGTAACAGTTTAGGTGCAGCCCTGTCACTCTGAGTATTTGTCATCACTGGCTACTCTCATCCACAGTCAGGTAGTGATCATGATGCTGGCAGCCCCACATTTCAGATCTCACAGTGATCTGCTCAGCGTCCTCCTTCATGTCTTCAACTAACCTGAATATAGCTGTACCCTGCTGGAATGGCCTCTTCAGTGCCTCTCTGGTATTCATTCTGCACACCTCCTCCCCACACCAAAAACTGGTGAGTTCACTACCCTTCTGCATCATGAATGTGGTTAGTACAATCTCCCATGTTATATTTACATATTAATAATAAACATGATCTTCTGATAATAGAAACATAGAAACATAGAAGTTGACGGCAGATAAGGACCGCAAGGCCCATCCAGTCTGCCCATTTCTTTTTCTACCTTATAAATATGCCATCGGCCTTTGCTCTGTCAGTGGCCTATCTAGTCATAGTCATTTGTATTGCTCCCTTATGCCTATCCCATGCCTGTTTGAAGCCCTGCACTGTATTCATAGCCACCACTTCTTGTGGTAAGCCATTCCATGCATCCACCACCCTTTCTGTGAAAAAAGAATTTCCTCATTCCCCTTAATCGGCCTCCCTCTAATCTCATGCTGTGTCCTCTTGTCCTGCTATTTTCTTATATTTAAACATGTTAGACTCTTTCACCTTGTTTATGCCCTTAAGGTGTTTGAATGCCTCAATCATATCACTCTCTCCTCCTTTGCTCAAGGGTATACATATTGAGCTCCATTAATCTGTCCTCATATGTCTTCTGATGCAGTCCCTGCACCATTTTGTTGCCCTTCTCTGGACTGCCTCAATTTGGTTAATGTCCTTGTGAAGGTGTGGCCTCCAATACTGCTGCAGTACTCCAGATGGGGCCTAACCAGTGTCTTGTACAGAGGATTATCCCCCTCTTATGACTTGTGATACCTACTAATACACCCCTAACACCCCCAGCCTTACCTACTGCTTTAGAGGTCTGCTTGATGATTTTAGCCATCAGTGATGATGATGCCCAAGTCTCTTTCTTCCTTTGTGACTGCTAGCAACTCCTCCCAGCCTATGGGTGGCTTCAGGTTTCTCTTCCCTATGTGCATGATTTTGCACTTCTTTGCGTCGAATCCCAGTTGCCACTCTTCTGACCATTCTGCTAGTTTTCCAGATCTCTTCTCATTCTGCCCACCCCATCTGGATCATCTACTCTGTTGCAGATCTTGGTGTCATCTGCAAACAGACACGCCTTACCCTCTAGTCCATCTGCAAGGTCACTAATGAAGATGTTGAAAAGAACTGGCCCCAGGACTGATCCCTGAGGTACCCCACTTGTGACTTGCATCTCTTCTGACTGTATACCATTTACCACCACTCTCTGTTTTCTGCCCGTCAACCAGTTTGTCACCCAGTTGACCAACTTCTGACCCACCCCGAGCCTACCCAGCTTATTTATCAATCTTCTATGTGGAACAGTGTCAAAAGCTTTGCTGAAGTCAAGGTAGGTGACATCAACTGCTCCCCTTGGTCCACCACTCTGGTTACCCAGTCAAAGAAATCTATGAGATTAGTTTGACAGGACCTTCCTTTAAACCCATGCTGTCTTGGATCCTGTGCCCTATGGATTCCAGGTGTTGCACTATCCTTTCCTTAAGGAGTGCCTCCATAATCTTGCCCACTACTGAGGTAAGACTGACCGGTCTGTAGTTCCCCGCCTCCCTGCTACCACTCTTGTGGAGCGGGATCACATGAGCCCTTCTCCAGTCTTCTGGGACCTCTCCTGTGCTCAGAGACTCACTAAACAATTCTGATAATGGCTCTGCTAGTTCCTCCTTTAGCTCCTTAAGTACCCTGGGATGTATGCCATCAGGTCCCATTGCCTTATCCACCTGAGCTTAGCAAGCTCTTGTAGTTCTTCTTTTTATTAGAGGAGTAGTGCCACCTCCTCCCCCTGTGTCCATGATGCTGAGCTGTGGGCCCTGCCCTACCTTCTCTTCAGTAAATACTGAGCAAAGTATCTATTTAGGATAGATGCCTTTACAGGGTCCTCCTCCTCACATGCTCCCTTTTCTCCATTAAGCTTAGCAATACCCCTCTGGACTTTCTCCTTTCACTAATGTATCTATAGAAAGTCTTGTCACCTTCTTTTACTGTTCGTTCTAGTGTTTCCTCAGTTTGGGACTTTGCCTGCCTTATTGCCTTACCTGCTTCCCTTAGGGCAGTTTGGTATGCCTCCTATCTTCATCCGTGTGTTCCTTATATTTCCTGAAGGCCAGCCTTTTGGCTCTGACCTTTTCTGCTACTGTATTTGAGTACCAAAGTGGTTTCCTTCTTCTTTTGCACTTCCTTTTCTGTCTAACACAACGGGATGTTGCTCCAAGTATTGCGTCCTTAATGCTTGCCCACTTTGCCTGTATCCCCTCACCTGTGTTTCTTTTTGCCACGGCTAGCTTAACTCTGTTGGCCATCTTATCAAAGTCAGCTCCTCTGAAGTCCCATATTTTTGCCTTGAATGGGATGATTTAGATGTAAAGCCAAATTGAACCATACCATGTGATGGTCACTGGCCCCAGGTGACCTTCTACCTGGAGATCTGTGATCCCTTCTTTGTTAATCAGTACTAGATCTAGGATAGCCCTGTCTCTTGTGGGTTGCTGTACCAGTTGTTGAGGCCCTCCCCCTGCAGGGAATCCACTATGAGTCTAGTTCTGGCAGATGTTCCTGCTGGTATTGACCAATCTGTATCCGGCATGTTGAAGTCTACCATTATTAGAACCTCCCCTTTAGCTGTCATGTTTTGTATATCTTCTAACAGTAATGTGTCTATGTCCTCCCTCTGGTCTGGGGGCCTGTAGACAACCCCAGTTCTTATGGCTGTCCCATTTCCTGTTTCCGGGTGACCCACAGTTCTTCTGGCTCCTTATGTATTCTGAATTTCTGTAGCTTTGATATTTTCATTAACATACAGGCCCTCCTCCTCTTTTGCACCTCCTGTCTCTTCTGAACCATATATAGCCAGGTACTGAAGTCTCCCAAGTGTGGTTACTGGTAAACCAGGTCTCACTAATAGCTACTATGTCCAGTTTAGCCTCTGACATTATTGCCTGCAGGTCTGGGATCTTATTTCCCAGGCTGTGAGCATTGTGTACATGATTTTCCATTGGCCAGATTTTGGTGTGTTAGTTGTTGGGTGAAGTTTGGCATTACCCCTGTGCGTCGTATGGGGAGACAAACCTTTTTTCTTACCTGGTGATGCAAATGAACGGCAAACATGCTGAATTCCTGTTTGACCACTATTCCACTGATAAGCCAGGCTGATAGCAGCATGGCACAAGTGGAAATCTAGGCTTTCCTACCCATATAAGATCTCAGCTACCTATGAATAGGCACTATTAAATGGCACGCATAATGATGTGCACACCCATCATTTAATAGTGCCTAATGAAAAGTAGCCTAGATCTTTTAAGGATAGGAAAGCCCATCATTCCCCTTGTTCCCTGCTGCTATGAGCCTGACTTACTGGAAAGATATGTTTATATTTGATATGTCAAAATAAAACAGGGACTGTACAACTTGCATTCATGATGCAGAAGGGTGATGAACTCACCTGTTTTTGGTATGAGGAGGAATAGTGAAGAATGAATATGCGAGGGGGACTGAGAAGGCCACTCTTGCAAGGTATTGCTATATTCAGGGAAGGGGGAAGACAGAAGATGAGAAATATGAGCAGATTACTGTGTGAAATAAGATGTGGGGCTGCCACCACCTTGATCACTACCTGACCCCGTTGTCCTGGCCAAAATTCCCCTTCCCATAATATCAGTTTGTGCAATTGTCCAAGGCTATGTGTGGATATTAATGCATGAAATGGCTGCCACTACACATTCAGTCACTTCACTACCAGTCTAGTATTGCTTGTAAAGCACTTTGGGATACAATGTGCATGAAAACCACTATATAAATGGTAATTCTTATTATTCTTACAAGTATTATTATTATTATTTCCCATGGAAAAAGAAGACAAGCCAAGTATATATATTTGAGTTTTGAGAAAGTATGAACTTTAGCATTAGACTGCACAAGATCTTTGCTACAAAAAAGTGGTGGCTCTAGGGGGTGTTGAAGGGTGTGGCTGCAACCCCCACCCCCCACAAAGTAACATACTTGCTTGCTCCTGCTGCATTTTGCTTTGTTGAAGAAGTCTGATTTATTGATTGTACAAATGTTTACATTCAAATTACGGATTAAATTTGTATGTTCTGTCAAAAATGTACTAGAAAAGAATAATAGCAGAACATATAAAGGTTTAATAAAAATGTTAAAAAGTACATGTTAAGCATGCACACCACCCCAGTACCCCCATTGTAGCATCCTGGATCCACCATAACCACTAGACAACCAGGTTATTCAAGATTTGTACTGCACTGTGGTTTGCCACAGAGAAAGTCGGTCAGATCAAAACACATTTTCAGCATGTTAAAATAAACAAGATGAGCAGAACCATAGCCTAACATGTGCAGTATACAAAATAATGCACTTGGTTTTGACCATTTGGGTGAAACAATTCTATACAATGGGAGAAAAGAACTAGTTAGCACTATAGAGAGCCATATATCTCTGACTTTGGCTCCAATTATGTCATCACATAACACATTTGGTGGCCATTTTAGGAAGTAGGTAAGACAGGTTTTTTTTTTAATTGGAAGGCTGATTTTACAATTTTCAAATGATCTTGAACCACATTTAGATAACTTATGTAAATGTAGTTTTAGCATTAATGAATACAGCAGCTTTCCCTTTAGTCACCTGCAAAATCAGATTTTTGAATAATTTGTTGTCAAAATTTTGTTTAGGTATCCTTTAAGAGAAGACATGGTCTCTTTTACAAAGGTTATATCTTATAATGTTAATGGAAAACATAATCTTGTCAAACATTTTCACCTCCTTCAATACTTTCATAAACAGCAAGCAGATCTTCTTTTACAAGAAACACACCTGTCTTCAGATGAATATATGAAATTTTTAAAGATAGGTTACAATAAGGTTTTTTTTCCATCTCATAAACCCAGCTGACTTTATGTCGTCACATCCTTCCTTTTTGAAATACATTCAAGTACCTGTGATATCGCTGGGCCATTATGTTATTATGACAAGCACTTTGTAGGGACATGATCTAACTATAGTAAACAAATACTTCCCTTCAGGCACAGAAAAATGTGTTTTTATTCAACTTTTTTTCAGCACTGTTGAACCATTTAAAGGGACAGTTAATTTGTGTGTGTGGGGGGGGGGGTGGCTACCTAAATTTGACCTTAAACCCTGACTTAGATCATTCAAAACCTAAGGCACATTGTTACTGTTCTACCCATAAATACCAAAACCCTTAGACACAATTAGGCATAATAAATAAGTGTCATTTTCGGCACCCCTCCCTAAAAGGAAAAAAACTCATTATTCACCAAGGCATGGGAGCTTTGCTAGATTAAAATATTGTTGTACACATATAGAGAATATTGGCTCCATACAAACAGTTGAGCATGGCTCCTTCCATCTTTCCAATCATTACCTGATCAATATTTCGCTCTTGTTAGACAACCCCACTCCCCCACCATACATTTTGGACATTACATTTGGGTCTCCTGAAAGATCAGGTTCTAATACAAAAATTGACTAATCTGATTACTCAGCTTCTTCAGGAGAATGACAATGTCAGTATATATCTTATAGTATACTTGGGATACCTTAAAGGCTTTGATAAGGGGGAACACAGTGTACAGTTCTGGAGACCATACCTACTTAAGGACATAGACAGGGTAGAGAAGGTTCAGAGGAGGGCAACAAAGATGGTGCATGGATTGCATCACAAGTCCTATGAGGACAGGTTGAAGGCACTGAACATGTACTCCCTGGAGGAGAGAAGGGAGAGAGGGGATATGATAGAGACATACAAGTATCTTACAGGGAGGAACAGGGTGCAGGAATGCACTATTTTTAAGCGAAAAGATGTTCCAGGACTAGAGGGCATGGGATGAAGTTGGAGGGAGGACGATTCAGAGGAAATGTGAGGAAGAATTTCTTCATAGAACGGTGGTGGACAAGTGGAACACCCTGCCAGAGGAAGTGGTGGGGGCTGAAACAATCACGGGATTTAAGAATGCATGGGATAGACATAAAGGAATTCTGGAGGTCAGGGGTAAGGGGCAACAGACTTCCTGGAAAACATAAACTGAACTTGCAAACTTAAATGGGCAGACTGGGTGGGCCATAGGCCCTTATCTGCTGACACTGTCTATGTATCTATGTATCTAATAATTACTTATGCCTCAGTCAAGCACAGGGAACGAGAAAGAAATAAAGATGAATTAGCTATATAATATCTTACACTCTTTATAAATTGCATGAATGCAAGGAGAAAAGTCAGTATGCCTAAAAATTCTTGAGGTCCAGGCTGACCTTCAGAAGCTTGTGGATCAGAAAATGGAACATGCCCTATTCTATATTCCATTAAAGGCAGAAATTTTATGAAGGAGGTTCCCAGGGCACGCATTATTTGACTTGCAGACTTCATACTCATAGGGTTGCTGCTACCATAGTTAAGCTCCTTCACCCAGATACAGGAATCTCCACATATCAAGGTGCTGACTTCTTGGGCCCTATTCTCAAGTTTCTGGCAATGGCACAAGGTATACCTGTGCCAAACAGCAATGGCGCAAGTGGCACATTGCATCCAAAACAGCTAGCAGAGCTAATCTCAAAGGCAGCCATACCCAAATGCAGGCTGCTTACCCCAAATAGGGCATGCACCTCCCATGTGCCTGAAAATTGGCTGTAACCTGGCACAAGGGGGAATGTGGCAGGCACAAGATGCCACATCCACACAAATAATATTCACAAAACTCTCCCAGTAGGAGAATTTCCAAGTACCCTAAGACCAGCCAGGGCTGGTTTATGGGGACTTGGATATCTCCACACTGAGAGAGGTGTCCTGTATGCGGCAATGCACCATGGTTCGTGAACCCTGAATCCACTGTCAGTGCCAGTCCCTACATGGAACACATCTCTAGAGCTTCATTATCCCCCTCTCCCCAAACCTCAACTGTGCTGCCACCATAGTAATAGAAATAACCCCACATCCATGGTATGCTCCCCCTAAAACCAATCGTGCCAATAGTCCATTCACAAAGACAGCCCACGTCCCTGGTGGTATAGTGGTCCTCTTCCTTTCCCATCCCAGCAGGCAGTGTCCACCTTCTAACCCCCCCAACCCAGCTCAGAGTAGGTGACCAGCACAGTCCATCTCACACCTACATGGCTGGCTGTCTACTGAACTGTCAACAACAGTTCTATGCATAAACACATGCAAAGGAGTAAGGGAAAGGAACTAGGTATAGTGTGGGGAGGGGATGTGGTACTGTGATATTTAAGACTGCTTGTTCTTTATCATCTGAATGGGTTGATGTGGGCAAACCAAAAAGCAGCATTCAACATTATTTTATAAGTGTCCCTTGCACTCCCCTCTGGGGTGGTGGGATTCAAACATGAGGTCTTGGTCTGTGAACTGTGGTAACCTACAGAAATGAAAACTGGAACACGTCATAACAAAGGAAGACACAAATGTACTCAAATGGTTAAGACTTACATAAATCAAAAGACACAGGTAAATAGTAACCAAGCAGTTAATAGACTAAATCCAGCAGCAAGACAATCGAACAGTGTAGAGGATTTATATATCAAATGGAAAAATTAACCCACAGGCACTATAACTCAAATTTCCTCTTCCATCTATTATGTTTATCTTTTTGTATCATGTATATACAAAATAAGGCTCTTTTCAGATCCTGTACGTGAATGGGGTATGCGTCTGTGTGCTTAATCATTGAATCTCCTTTGATGTAGAGGGAGAAGTCAACTTCCTCATTTAGGCCTACAGGGTACACTGTCTCCAAAGAAATCATCCATGTTGTTTTTTTTGAAGTAGCTTGTTCATGCTGTCACCACCTCTTTCTAGTGGGCCCACTGATTCCAAAGCTGTGAATCTAAGGCAAGTTGGATCAGCGTTATGAATAAAGGACAAAATGGGTTCCTAATGCAATTCTATCACTTCTCTTAATGATTGCTCTAATGTGTTCATGAATGCGGGTTTTGAGAGGCCTAATTGTTCTTCCAACATAATGATGTGAACATGTACACCAGAAGTGGTAACACAGCTAATAAAATTCGGTATCACCACCCCCTTGTGTTTGAGTGAAAGTGTCTGTATGTGTTCCCTTCATGGGCATATTTACAAACATTACAATTTTCACAATTAAAGAAACTGAATGGTTTTGGTGGTAACCAGTTTCTTGGGTTATCAATTTTAGAAGCTTTGAAATGACTAGCTGTTAGGATGTCACTCAGCTTTTGGTTTTTTCTAAAGATGATATGTGGTTTGTCCCCTATCGTATTGGTTAGAGTCTAATCAGTGTGCAGGATCTCCCAGCATCTGAAAATAATTTTGCCTATCTGGCCCACTCTGTCACTATAAATTATAGAAAAAGTGACCTTTTTGGGTCCTCTGACTCTTTCTTTTTAGGGATTAACAGTGTTTCCCTTTCCATCTCTTGCACTTTTTCCAAAGCTTTAGAAAGTGTGGTAATTTTGCAGCCGCTTTCGAGGACTTTGTTGGTCATTTCTTTAGCTTGGGTCTAAAAATCTTACTCACTATAGCAATTTCTTTTTATTCTGGTATGTTGACTGAAGGGTATCTAGTCAGTAAGTTTCTGTGGATGAGCATTATTAGCATGTAAGATGCTGTTAGCTGCTGATGGTTTTCTATGACCCAGACTATGGACCAACTGACCATCCTCTGACCTCAATTCAGCATCCAAGAATTTGATAATGTGTTTATTACATCCATGTGTCAATTGTAGACTTTCACTGCTATTTGTGATGTATTCAATGAACTGGATGACACTGTTGATGTCTCCTTCCCAGATACAAAGTAGATCATACATAAATCTGTGCCAGATAATGATAATGTTGTAAAATGGGGTATTTAATGGATTTTGGATGTGCTCCTCTTCCCATCTCCCCATAAACAAATTTGCATAAGAGGAAGCCATAGAGGCTCCCATTGAAGTGCCATTTTTCTGTTTGTAAAATACTTTGTTAAAAACAAAGTAGTTGTGTTGTAATACATACGTCAGATAATTACCAGAACTGAGCTTGAGATATTCTATCCACCAGTCTCTTTTGACAGATAATGTTCTATTGCTTCTAACCCTTTCTCACGTGTTATTGAGGTGTATAGGCCCACCACATCGATTGTTATCCAAACATAATTGTTCTTCCATTGAAGATTTTTTTTTATTTTTTGCAATACATGCATGTTATCATGAATGTAAGATGGCATTGTGGTAACATTTTGTATTAGGAGGAAGTCTAGAAATTTACCAAATTATGGGTCAAAGAGTTGATTCCTGAAACAGTTGACCTTAAAGGAGGATTAGTGAGGTGCTTGTAGATTTTTAATTGTTGTTAAAATATGGGAGTTACTGGAAATGCTGGCTTTAAGAAGGAGGCTTCATTGCTAGAAATAAAACTTGCTACATATGCCTCATCAATTAATTCAAATAATTCTAATGCATATTCTACAATGGGGTCCCTTCTTAGAATTTCATAGGTCTCTGTGTTTTCCAATCATTCCATTTCTTTAGAATCATAAAATTGTTCCTCTATTAGGACAACATTGACCCCCCTTACCTGATTGTTTAATAATTACCCCTGTAAGATTTTGCTACTCATTTAATGCATTCTTTTCAGCTGCTAAGTTTTTCTTTCTTATTTGTACATGTTGTTCACTGTTAAGTAAATTTAAATCTGCTAGCACAAACTTTTCAAAAGTACTGATAGCTGCATTTTATACCTGTAGATTAAACACTGATTTAGGTCTAAAATTACCATTTCTAATTATCTTAAGTGTTCTTCCCACATTCCTAATAGGCTCAGTTTCAGTAGTTTCACCATAAAGTTCCAGCAATTCTTCTAAGCTGGTGCAGCCCAACAGACATTCTTGTTCCTGGAAGCTTTCTGTGTGCTTAATTACTAGGGTTCATCTGGTAAAATGTTTTGTAATTCCCTTATTCTTTCAGGCTCAAGACTTGTAATACCCATATTGTTATTCTCGGTGACAAAGAAATATTTAAGCTTTAGTTTTCTTATCAGTTAATATAGGTCTACTCTCAATGCAAATTCATCCACTTGAGAGGGGTGGGAGAATGACAATCTGTGTTTCAGTACGCTACTGTGGTCTTGAGTTAATGTAAGTCCCATCAGGTTCAAGACCGTGCTTTGACTTTCAGATTTTTCTTTGATCTCCCTCTTTCCTCTTCCTTTTCTGCCTCTTCTTGTACTGTCTTTATGGTTTTTTTTTACTTTAATTTTTGGATAGTTGTGTTGTGCTGGTACTTGCGGCTTTTGTCTTTGCTGAATGTCTCTCTGTTTCCCCTTTGCCTAAAAAAGGATCTTCCCTTGATGTAGATAGAGTATGTGGTATTATAGTAGGTTCTGTTATTATTTTCAACATTTCTTTTAGTATTACAGTTTTTGTTGGATTTGGAGCAGTTTCTTTTTGAATTACTTGATCTCAATTTGCTAATAGAGCATTGTCTCACTGGAGAGAAGTCTTTCCGATTCCATTTAAAAATTGTCGTGATTCGTAGTCCCCTTCATCTCCTAGTAACTTTGTTTTCTTTCTCTTCACTAATTCATTCTCTATTTTAGTAATATTGTTTATATATTTTGTATTTAAGGGTTGAAATTCTGGATGTGATTTGTACATTCTTAAGTTTTCTTGAGTGGGTGCAATTTCTGTTTCTGTTGCTGTGAGGCCTATTTCATCCTTTTTGATTAGGGCCATAATGAAACCATTAGTGCGTCTTATACTTACCCACTCCCAATCTTCTTTTAAAACTAAATTGGTAATGCCACAGGATGGCTCCTTATCTATTCACAGCCCCTACAATCATTCTGGGCTTCTGCTTCCCAAGTGATCACTCAGATATTTTATATTTCCCTCCCCATAACTCCTATTCTGGATGACTTCACATTCCTCCAACTAATCCACAAATTTTCCACTGAAAACTAAAGTTGTTACTGACTCTTTTGGTGTACACCAAAAAGGCTATCCAAAATTTTAGCTTAAATCCCAACCCACAAAGGTTAAACACTGGGCAGATGTGGTAGAGTCTATTTACCAGCTTTAAAAGGGTAATTATAAATATTTAAACCATCTACACATCTTTGAGGAGATCTGGAGCCACTGGGTATATTATAAACTTCAAACAGATCCCAGTTTTGTACCATAATATGAGGAAACAATGTCAGATTTCAATAATTATCGATTTGATACTGATGTTATATTAGTAGGTAATCCTCTAACTATAATTATTAAGGTAAATGCCTTGTCCTTCCTTCCAATGGATTACGTTATTATAAGTCATACTGTTTTATAGATAATTTGTAATGCCTCATATTTCAGATTGGTATTTAAGCAAAAATATTTTTTTTTTTGCTGTACAAAACATAATGTTTATTAGTCTACAACTTAATTTTCATAATGTTACAACAAATGTCAGGTAAAGTTGTGTGACAGTTTCTGAAGTAAAGCTGTTACACATTTTCAAATGTTGATTGTTGTGAATCATTGCATATAATATTCATTGTTTCTGTTGTTTATTAAACATCTCTTCAGTAAACATGTTATACAAATAAAGATTTATATCTACTGGGTAATGCTGTGTAAACAAATTTAGATTATAAGGCTTCTACAAATATGACTAACATTTGCAACAATTATACATTTTTGCAATGTGCCTAGCAATTCTGGGTAAGACATTGTCTGCCAAATAGGGTATTTTGAAAATTTGTATAGGTATTTATTCAGAAAACTCTTCCAGAAGCAACTATCCTGTAAAATTATAGTATGTATATGTTTTCTTCAACAGAAAACAACGTCTGAAGATCCAGGAACAATTGAAAGACATTCCAAATGTGAAAAACTACATACTGAATGCATCCAACATAACAACCAAGTCAGAACACTTGTTGCACAACAGCCTTCAGTTACAGAATGTAAGTACTCTCTCCAAACAAGCTATACTATATCCATCTTCATCTGCAAACATGTGACTGGCACTATCAAATTTTAAAAAAATGATTCTCTTTGACATTCACATTTGTGAATACTAAATGGTACATTTGATACAACTTTGAAAATGTCTGCAGTTTGTCAGTAAAGATGTCAGTTTCCTTTAAAGGATAAATCTTTCACGCTATGAAAATCATACACTAGTAGAGATGGGTGAAGTTGGAAACATTTGAGAATGGCACAGAGTTCATGAAGCACAATTCATGAAATTAGTACAATTTGTGGAGCATGAATTGAACTGAAGTGGGGCACTTTGCTGGTGAAGTGCCACACTTGATGTCAAAAACATCTGTGGTTTTGGGTGGGTGCCCCCCATCACTGATTACCAATCAATGTAAAATATTAATTAGATACCTGGTGTTGAGTGTCCCCCCCCATCAATCACCGTCCCCAAATGTACAAATAAATGATTTTTCAGTTGAATCCCAGGTGTCTAGTTGTCCCCACCCCTCACTGATTGCTGGCACCCAATGTAAATATGCCAAACAATTTTTGTAAATGCACTCACTACCTTACTAAAGCACTATGCAATTCCAACTGATTAAAAAAAAATCAAGTTCTTTATTTCTAGATATTTGAAAAAGCTAGACAAAGGTCCACATTGTGCACTCCATAGCAGTCCACAGCATTTCAACTCTTTTATTTTATTTTAGTCTTTGGTAACCAGGTAAGGCTAACTAGGCACAAGTGCCTGTTTTTAGGGGCAACCTGGGAGCACTGGGTGGTTAAGTGACTTGCTCAGAGCTACACAGTATGCAAGTGGAGATTGTGAGAATCAAACTTAGGTCTGGTCTGCTGGACGTACCAAGCTTGTTCACACCTTGTTCCTCTAACCTCTAGGCTATACTGCCAGCCCAATGACTCTCAGTGAGTCTTCCGCAGGGGGTGGAGCAAATAGGAGCTTACATAATTCAAATAGTGTGATTAATTAAAGGGCATCACCAGAATCACATTCAAAATAATTATAAAGACAACAAAACATGCATTTCCAATAAAATAGTTGTTGCAATCCCTTTACTATGCACTAGGTTAAGCTACTATTACAACACTCATACATATACACGACTTTTAAATATTTTTGTCAATGTTAATGTGCATAAACAGAGTAACATAAAATAGAATAGAAAAAAGTAAGGCGTATAGGGCTGAACAGTAGTCTAAACCTCCAAAATGCCATGGCAACTTCATATATCCATTTAACAAGGCAATCATCCTAAGGACCTCAATGTAATTGAGATTCGTGTCAAGGAGATATTGTCCCTGAAGGTTCAGACTGAAAATATAAAAGGACCTGGAAGAGAGAAAGAGAGAGAGAGAGAGAGAGAGAGAGAGAGATAAAACAACATTTGTTTAGTTACTTAACACTATTTAAATCACAGAAAATTGAAAAATCATCTTGTTTTCAAAAATGGTTTAAAGTCCCATCTATCATTTAAGCCCATATGCTTGACACTTTTCAACCTAAAGATCCAAATGCCCTCCTTTTGTAGGAGTAGATTAGGTCTATCTCCTCCGTTTTTCAGTGGGGGTAACCATTCTAGTCTCCAAAACCTTAGATCATCTGGACGAAAGTTATGTCTCAAGGTAAAATGAACACCCACTGGAGTATCTTGTTTACTATTAGTGACAGAGTGGACATTCTCTTGAGTCCTCTGCTTGAATGACTTCACTGTCTTACCAACATATATCAAGCTACAACTCCACCAGAGCACATAGACAACATCTTGAGAAATAACTCTCACCCAGATGAGTTGAAGCACTGGGGACTACTACAGAGTACACATTGTGGACCTTTGTCCAGCCTTTTGGAATATCTACAAATAAAGAATTTGATTTATTTATTTACTCACCTGGATTTGTATCATGCTTTAATAAGGTACTGAGTCCATTTACAAAAATACTTTCACATATTTACATTGTGGGCTGGATGCCCTTTTTGTATTTGCACTGACCCCAACTTCGCTGGTTGCAGCACTGCCTGAAGAACACACCTGCAATGTACATCTCCACTGTCTCGTGGTCCGTAAAAATAAATTCTTTTTCATGATTAAATCCCTGGTGTCTCATGGTCCCCTTCACCAATTGCTGGCCTTAATGTACAAATATTTTTTTTTTAACTAAATCCCTTGTGTCTAGTGGTCCCCCTCTCCACCCACCGATCACTGGTCCCAGTGTAAAAATGCATTTTTATTCATGATTAAATCCTTGTTGTCTAGTGGTCCCCCCACCCACCAGTTGCTGGCCCCAATAAATTCTTATTATTGATTAAAAAAAATGGTGTGGAGCACAGGGGTTTGGCTTCATTGGGGACTGGGGTTCCACCTGAAGGGACACCAGCCTATACTGGCAGGATGGTCTGCATCTGTCCAGGAAGGGAACAAGTCTTTTGAGCAATCGGTTTAAATGCTTAATTGGCAAGCTTTTAAACTAGTCAAGGGGGGAGGCACTGGTAAGCAGCAGGAAAATCCCAGCCTCTCCCTACAAAACAGGGCACTAAATGAGAAAAAGACTAAGGTAGAAAGGACAGTGGGAGATGCTGCAACAGAAGGTAAAGCCATCAAAAAATGGAGAGCAATGAGTACCAATGCCCATAGTCTGAGTAACAAGCTTCCTGAATTAGTGGCCTTGATGGAGGAGGAACATCTGGATATCATGGCAGTCACAGAAACATGGTACACACAAAACCATGACTGGGACATAAACATAACAGGATACACTATCTACAGGAGGGACAGGGAGGGTAAAAGAGGAGGAGGAGTAGCTCTTTATGTAAGGGAAGGAATCGAAGCAACAGAATGAAAGGGAAAACAGGGAGGAGAAGAAGCACTGTGGGTAAATTTGGAGACCAGCAATGGCACCACAATCGCACAGGGTTAGACATAGACCCCCTTCTCAGGGGAGGAAATGGACAAGGAAATGATAGAAAGTATACTTAGAATGGCAGAAAAAGGGAGATATTGCTGATGGGTGATCTGAATATGCCAGATGTTAACTGGAGTGCAGTTGCAGCAGCCACTTCGAAGAGTGGGTTATTCTAGATGCCCTACAGGGGGCATGCCTTAGACAACTAGTATTGGAGCCCACTCAAGAGGGAGCAATCTTAGACCTGATTCTCTCAAATGGAGATGAAGAGAGGATCACAGATGTAGAAGTGGGTAGCCATCTGGGAACTAGCGCCCATCGAACAGTATGGTTCACAATAAACACAGCAATAGAGTCAAACCATACAATGGCAAAAGTACTGGACTTTAGGAGGGCTGACTTTGCCAAAATGGGTGAGTGCCTAAGGAATGCACTAGCAAATGGGCAAGAAGGAGGGGTGGAAGAACAATGGGGAATTATAAAAAACGCCATTACAGAGATAATAAGCCTGTGTGTGAAGCAAATAAACAAAATGAAATGATGTAAGAAACCACTATGGTTCTCAAAGGAAGTGGCAGTGAAGGTTCAAGAGAAAAAGAAAGCATTCAGGAAGTACAAGGAATCACAGAAGGAGCAGGACAGAGAACTGTATCAGTTAAAGCAAAAGGAAGCTGGGAAGGCAATCAGAACAGCAAAGGCCCAAACCGAGGAAAAGATAGTCAACTCAGTTAAGAAGGGGGATAAAACCTTTATAGGTACATCAGGGAGCAAATGAAGACCAAGGGAGGGATAGTGAGGCTTAATAAAGGGGAGGGAGGATGGGCAGAGGGTGTCTGTGAAAAGGCAGAGATACTAAACAAATATTTTTGCTCAGTATTTTTTTTTTGCCATTAACTTTTTATTGACAATTTAAGATGAACAGAGGCGATACTCTATGTATACAAAGTATCACAAGGTGCATAATACAGCATAGTTTACGTAGATGTGATCATAAAAGAGTAAATGAGCACCTCATAAATTAATGCCTCCCCAGTAAATGAGCACCTCATAAATTAATGCCTCCCCCCTCAGTATTTACAAAGGAAGAGGGGGAGGTACCTAAAACAAACAGCAGAAACACTCTGGATACAGAAGTTGATACCAGCCCATTTACAGAAGAAAGGGTTCTGAAAGAACTCATAAAACTGAAGGTGGACAAAGCAATGGGGCCTGATAGGATTCATCTCAGAATTCTAAAAGAACTAAGGGTAGAACTAGTGACACCACTGACTACCCTCTTTAACAAATCATGGGAGGATGGGGTGGTACCCGAGAACTGGAGGAGGGCAGATGTGATTCCCCTTCACAAAAGTGGGAGCAAGGCAGAAGCAGGAAACTACAGACCTGTTAGTTTAACCTCAGTGGTAGGGAAAATGATGGAATCACTTCTGAAGGAAAGAATTGTTGAGTATCTAGAGGCCAGAGAGGCACAGGACCCAAGGCAGCATGGATTCACAGTGGGAAGGTCATGCCAGAGAAATCTGATAGATTTCTTTGACTGGGTGACCAAAGTAGTAAATCAGTGAGGGGCTGTGGACATGGCCTACCTAGACTTTAGCAAGGCATTTGACACAGTCCCATACAAAAGATTAATATACAAGCTAGCCAGCCTGGGAGTGGGTCCCAAGATGACAGCCTGGGTAAAGAATTGGCTGGAGAATAGGACACAGGGAGTAATAGTAAATGGAGTCCACTCTGAAGAAAGGGGGGTTACTAGTGGGGTACTGCAAGGTTCAGTATTAGGACCGGTCCTCTTCAATGTCTTTAATAGCAACATTGCAGAGGGACTGGAAGGAAAAGTATGTCTCTTTGCAGATGACACTAAGATCTGCAACAGAGTTGATGCACAAGGTGGGGCAGAAAGGATGAGAAGGGACTTGGCAAGGTTAGAGGAATGGTCAAATGTATGGCAGCTTAGATTCAATGCTAAGAAGTGCAAGGTAATGCACCTGGGAAACAAAATCCCAGAGGAAGAGTACACAATGGGGGGTGAGATACTAACAACAACAAAAATGGAAAGGGACCTGGGAGTAGTCATATCAGATGACCTAAAGGTGGGCAAGTAATGTGAGAGGGCAGCAAGGAGGGCTGGGGAGATACTGGGATGCATAGGGAGAGGCATCACCAGTAGAAAACAGGAAGTTATTATTCCTCTGTACAGACAGCTGGTGAGACCCCATCTGGAGTACTGCATGCAGTTCTGGAGACCCAATCTCCGCAAAGACATAGACAGGATGGAAGCTGTCCAGAGGAGGGCAACTAAAATGGTGCAGGGTCTGCACCAGAAGACATATGAAGAGAGACTTAAGGAGCTTAATATGAATAACCTCGAGGAAAGGAGGGAGGAGGGGACATGATAGAAACTTTCAAGTACCTCGAGGGAATCAACAAAGTCCAAGAGGTTAGCATCTTTCAAAAAAGGAGGTGTGCAAGAACAAGGAGGCACAATTTGAAGATAGAGGGGGGTGGCTCAGAGGTAATTTAAGGAAGTATTTTTTCACAGAGAGGGTTGTGGATGCATAGAACGGCCTTCCAGATGAGGTTGTGGAGTCAAAAACAGTGGTGGAATTCAAGCATGCATTGGACAGTCATAAGGCAATTCTAGGGGGTGGGGGTAGGAAGAAGTAGGCTGCTGGTTAACTAGGATCTGCAGCTTATCCATTAGGTAAGGAAATGGGCAGACTGGGTGGGCCAAGTGGTCTTTATCTGCCATCAAATTTTATGTTTCTATGTTTCTATAAATCACTGATGTCTATTGGACCCCCCACCCATCCACCCCATCAGGTTGTGCCCCACTGCCCTGCCCCTCACCTTGTCCCTGAGCTAGGGATCAGCACAGTCCTTCACTGTCCACCACAGCTGGCCACCAAATGAGCTGAAATAAATGAGTATGTACTTGTACAAGCACATGCTCATTTATTCCAGCTCAGTTGATGGCCAGTCATGGTGGAGAGTGGAGGGCTGTGCTGATCACCTGCTCAGGGTCAGAGTTGGGGGGAGTGGGGTGGTGAGGCAATATGTGATGGAATGGAGGGCTGGGGGTACAGTGGACACCAGAGATTTGTTCATGAATAAGAATTTATTTAGGCCAGCAATCAGTGTGGGGGGGAGGAAGACCACTAGATACCAATGATTTAATCATGATTAAAAATGTAATTTTACTCTGAGGCCATGGATCAGTGGGAGGGAAGGGGGAACCACTTGACACTAGGGATTTAGTTAAAAAAAACATTTATTTGTACATTGAGGCCAGGGACCAGCCCCCAGGGATTTAATCATAAATAAGAATTTAGTTTTATGTAGGGGCAGGTGACCAGCAGCTGGAGGTGGGGAACCACTAGACACCAGGGATTTAGTTAAAAAAATTATTTATTTGAACATTGGGGCTGGTGATTGTCTGGGTGGGGGAGACACTAGACACCAGGGAAAGGGAATGGGATTGGGATTGGCCATTTCTATAGTAACTTCTCCTTGCTTTGTTTTTTTTTTTAAATGCAATTTACACTTAAAAACAAAGCAAAAGCAAGGCAAAGTTAAAAATGGTGAATTTTTCATTAAGCGGGTCAACTTCAAGAAGTGATCTGCAGAGGCGAATTTGGCAACTTTGCCAAAAATTCACTGGTGAAGTAAACCTTTGCTGCATGTCTGTATACAGGTTCCTATGGCATATGTGGCAGCAATCTGATAAACATAAAAATAATAATTCAGATTTTATATTTGGATTTTGTATTTATTTTAATTTAGAAAACAAATCTGCTGCTGGTGAAGTTACTGGCATCCTATTGTATTCTTGTTCAAAAATGTATTAAAGGAAGTCTAGATGAACTCCACCTATCAAAAGCCCACTTAGGGAGTGGTAGGCTCTTCTGTCTCACTTTTCATTTTGCAAGCCAAAAATACCCTCAGGGGTTTTTAGCTCAGTTCACAATTTCAATATGTTAATAAAAACTAAAATTAAATTAAAGTAAAAAAAAATAGTTGACCTGGTAAATGAAAACCTAGTTTTTGATTGAATAAATTACATGCTTGAGGGTGATCTGGCAAGAACATTCTTATTCTACCTTTGTTCATTTCATTTGTTCTTTTTAGCAGAACTAATTAGGTAATTAGGCCGTTATCAATCAATCAATCAACCAATCAATCAAATCTTTATTTATCCTTGCAGACAGCATTGAGCAAGGCTCATTTGCAAGATAGACCTGGTCATAGCAAAAACATAGTACAGTAGCAAGATAAAACATAGGACAATAACCTACATATAAGTAGAATATACATATGTACAGCATGATGTCATTTATATATACAATCTACATCGACATTGAACAAAAGAGCCTTTACAACAGATAGGCTCACAGCTGGATTTAGCCAGCATATTCACTTGAAGAAAAAACAAGCAAATATAATAATAATGGAATCAGAATGGGTGGCTGGCATACACATTGGATAAAAGTGACCCATGGCCTTGGCCAAGGTAATGACTCTTTAGATCCTGGAGAGGGGCCTGTATGGGGGGAGGAGACAGGAGAGAGACAGAGACTGAAGGAATGAAAAGGGATAGAGTAAGAAGAGTGAAAGCAAAGGACCCTGTCAAGAAGGAGAGGCATGTAGGATAGAAGAAAAGCTGGAAAGGAGGAGCGCCAGTGTTACTAACCAGTGTTAATGCCATAACACAGTAGAAAATCAGCCGACACCAATATTTGACCTGTTAGACCCAACTTTTGGAACTGTCATCGTGCTTTAGGTACAGCACAGCCCACCATATTTAAGTGCTCATCACAGTTTTTTTTCCAGATGTATTTTGCAGGATATTGCAGGAACACAATGTAATTCAATGGTAATTAAACATATTTGTCATTCAGGAAAGTATGACATCTTTATCAGAGTGTTTGTTTCTGGAGGGTGTTGCTGCATGTGTGTGGCTGTTAACTTGTACTTTGTTTTTAAAAAAAAGTGTAATTTTATCTTTAGTTCACTTTAACCAGTCCTTATATTTGTTAATTCTTTAGTTACATAATAGTATAGCCATGCAAACAGTTTAATATTATTAATATTTTAGGTAATTATATTATGATGTATCAGATTCATACTTTTGTAGGTTCTCTCTCTTAAATATAAGGCAGTGTGGTCCATTGGTTAGAGCACTGACTGGGAAACTGGGTGATCACAAGTTTAAATGCTGCTAGAGTAACTTTGGGCAAGTTATTTCACCTCTCAATTTTCCAGTCCACCCAGCTGTGTAATTGGGTAGAATCAGGGCAACACTGGAAACTAGATGTTGCATCTCAGCTGGGATATTGTTTGTAAATACACTGTAATAAAAAGAGATATGCAGGTCTGGTATAAGTAATAATTTAATAATAAAAACAGCAACAACAACAACATTAGGAAAAACATTTTATTATTTTATTTGTTCTTCGAGAAAATTAACCAAGAGAATAAGACATTTCATGTGTTTTTTTTGTTTGTTTGTTACTTAACTTAATACATATTGGTGGTGAACTCTACCTATAGCCACCAACAGGTTGAGATTAGACTATGTATGGTTACTAGGTAGCCTAAAGTGAAGAACATCTCTTTCTAAATTGTACTTATACTATGTTTTGTTGTAGTAGTATTGTGCTTTGGATAGACTGACATGCTACTGTTAATCAACTTGCATTCCTTTTTATGGCTGCAGTGGTCAGAGCCCTGTAGACATCTTGCTTCAAAAAGGGACTCAGCATTACTTCAAAGCATTCTTTCCCACCGAAGAACATGTTGGACTTGCAGCACAATCTGCAACGCCAGATAAAAAAGTCCCTACCCAAAAAACAAGACAAAACAAAGTGTTTTTCCTTTGCAGTTGCAAAATCTTTCTTACTGTACTTTACCAGAGTTAAATATCAGTAATTTGTCCAGAATTCCTTTACATAACATTCAAGTTCTGTCTGTGGGTAGTAAAGGTTAATATTGCTATGCTCAATCACTGCCATGCTGTTTCCTCCTAGGTTTTAAAATTGTCACAAACACCACACACACACACACACACACACACACACACACACACACACTGTGTTTTAACCTTGCTTTGTTACCATGGACTAACATAGTTCAGCATTCCTTCAGAGTAACACAACAAACAACTACAGTATATCACACATTTCCTTTCTGTGCCATGCATTTACACTCTAATTGTTTTAAAAAAAATTCTAAATCCATTTCAATGAACATTAAGGGGAAAGGTGACAGCACTGGCAACTATAAATGTATAACAAGCTCAAAACCTTTCTTTTAAGAACTGCACTAACAGAGTCACTGTCCACACTTATTAGTACCTTCTTTTTTAAACTGTTTTTACAAAATTGCAATGCCCAATATAGTGATAATTTGACTCCATGTCATTGTTGCATTATCCAACTCCCTTTTTTATTGGGTTATGTTGACCATGTTATTGCAGTTCTTAAAGTTGAACTTTTGTACTCTTATTAGTTTATGGTAGCCAGTGCAATCACATTGCCCTTTAGTGAAGTTCACTGAAATGGATTTAGAAAATATTTTTTAAAGAATTATAGAACATTCTGTAATGGGGTGAGTGTGCGTTCATGTCATGGAGTGTGATATAGTTGTTTATTTTGCAACATTTATAAATATCTCATTGGGTGGGTAATATTGGTACAGATATAACTGTATAGAGTAACTGGGGTTGCTTAAATTCCAGGATGATATTTCTATCAAGTAAGAAGTTTTTTTTCTAAAACATGAGTATACCAGTCCCCCTCTTACCTCAGTGCCCTCCCACTGTGAAGTTAAAGCATTGAAACATACATTACTTTTTTCTCACTTTGTGCCTGGCAAAACCTTTTTACTGGAAAGCAAGCTCAGCAGTAAATCAATCATGCCACCTTTAAACTGCAACTGACATTACAGTTTTTTTTATGGCTGCAGTGGGTGGAGCCCTGCAGACATCTTGCTTAAAAAAAGGAATCAGCATTATTTCAAAGCATTCCTTCCCACTGAAGAACATGTTGGACTTTCAGCACAGTCTCCTACACCAGATAACTATGCCAGATAACTACATACATTTTCAAAAACCAAAAACAAGGTATGTTTCCTTTTCAGTTGCAGAATCTCTATTACTGTATTTTGCCATAGTCACATATCAGTCATTAGTCCAGAATTAATTTCCATAACATCCCAGGTCTGTCTGTAGGCAGTAAGGGTTAAAAGTGCTGCGCTCACTCAATCACTACCATGTTGTTTCCTCCTACATTTTAAAAGTCTCACAAATACACACACATACACACACACACACACACACACACACACACACACACACACACGTGTTTTAGCCTTGCTTTGCTACCATGGACTGATATAGTCATTCCTTTATAGTAGCGCAAGAAACAACTACAGTATATCACACATTTCCTTTTTCTGCCATGCATTTACACTCACCCATGTCAAAATGTTCAATAATTGTTTAAAACCTACTTTTTAAATCCATTTCAGTGAATACTAAGGGGAAAGGTGACAGCATTGGCAACCATTCACATATAAAGAGTGCAAAAAGTTTCCTTTAAGAACTGCACTAACAGGGTCACTGTCCACACTGTTAGTATCTTCTTTTTAAACTATTTTTACAAAATTGCAGTATCCTTTAAGAACTGCACTAACAGAGTCACTGTCCACATTTTTTTGTACCTTCTTTTTTAAAATATTGTTACCAAATCACAATACTCAATATATTGATAATTTGACTCCACATCCTTGTTGCATTATCCCCACCCCCTTTTTTATTGGGTTCTGTGGCCCCTGTTATTGCAGTTCTTAAAAGAGAACATTTGTACTCTTATTAGTTTATGTAGCCAGTGCAGTCACATTGCCCCTCAGTGAAATTCATTGAAATGGATTTGGAAGATATTTTTTAAAGAATTATAGAGCATTCTGTCATGGGGTGAGTGTACATGCATGGCATGGAATGGAAATAAGTGAAAAAGTTGTTTCTTATGCTACTTTTCTAAGGATCTCATTTAGTGGTTAATATTGGTACAAATATAACTGTATTGTGTAACTCGGTTTACGTAAATTCCAGGATGATAAATCTATCAAGTGAGAAGCTGTTTTTTTCTAAAACACATGAGCATACCAGTTCCCCTCTGACCTCTGTGACCTCCCACTGTGAAGTTAAAGCATTGAAACATCCACTACTTTTTACTCAATTTGTGTCTGGCAAAACTTTTTCATTGGAATGCAAGCTCAGGTATAAATCACTCATGCTACCTTTAAACTACAATCAAAATTACAATTTTTATGGCTATAGTGGGCTGAGCCCTGCAGACACCTTGCTTCAAAAAGGGACTCAGCATTATTTCAAAGCATTCTTTCTCACTGAACAACATGTTGGACTTGCAGCACAGTCTCCTACGCCAGATAACTACTCCAGATAACAAAGTCCTTTCCCAAAAAACAAGAAAAAACAAAATGTGTTACCTTTGCAGTTGTAACATCTCTCCTACTGTACCTTGTCTGAGTCCTATATCAGTCATTAATTCAGATTCCTTTACATACCATCCTAGTTCTGTTTGTAGGCAGTAAGGGTTAACAGTGCTGTGCTCAATCAATCAGTGCCATGTTGTTTCCTCTGAGGTTTTAAAATTCTCACAAACACACCCACACACACACACCCACACACACACACACCACTGTGTTTTAGCCTCACTTTGCTACCATGGACTGACATAGTCCAGTATTCCATTATAGTAGCGCAAGAAACAACTACAGTATATTACGCATTTCCTTTCTGTGCCTCTGCATTTACACTCACCCCATGACAAAATGTTCTATAATTCTTTAAAAGCTGTTTTCTAAATCTATTTTAGTGAACACTAAGGGGCAAGGTGAAAGCATTGGCAACCATAAATATATAAAGAGCGTAAATGTTTTCCTTTAAGAACTGCACTAACAGGGTCACTGTCCACACTTGTTAGTACCTTCTTTTTTAAACCATTTTTACAAAATCGCACTGCCCTATATATTGATAATTTGACTTGATGTCCTTGTTGCATTATTCCCCCCTTTTTTTTATTATGTTCTGTGGACCCTGTGTAACCCCTAGGCAGTGCTATCCCAAGGGATACTACCCTTGCCTGCTTGATTAGGCGCAGGTTGAGGGGCCTGAGCTCAGTGAATGGGTGCCTCCACCTGGAGGGTTGGTTTAAGGGTAGCAGAGCTGCTCTGGGTACAGCCATCTTGGACACTAATAACCCCCTCTAATCCCTCTAGTGGCTTACACTGGTCAACAGATACACAGTCACAGTTATCATCAGTATACAATACAGAACCCACCCTTGGCACACTTACCATCAGGGCTGGGTCTGCTGTGCTGGCCCTGGAGACCCCATGGAAAACAAGACCTGCAATAACACAGGGCAATGCAATACAGTATCCCCTCCACGAAGGTACACACTAGCCAAGTTAAATGCAGAAAGAATGGAATCTGATTTATTCAGGGGACATGAATAAGGATGGGGTAACAATCTAGCATTTGATTTCAGATCTGTTTAGTCAGGTTACACATGCATGCACTAAGAGACCCTCTAGCACAGTTACACACACTCTGGGTACCCAGTTGTTATTCTGGCTAGCCTGAAGTGTTGCCCGGGATAGGCCAGCATTGCAGCTGTTGTTGGGACCCTTAGGAAAGAAACAAGAAGCATGCACTTTAATCCACAATTTGTATTCCATAGCCATATGGCTCCATTCATAATGATCAGCCAAAACAATTAAATCAGATGACACAAAATGATTTGAGCTTTGTTGCAGAGAGCTATCCTGATGGTTACTCATGCTACCCAGACCAGGAGGCAGGATTGATGAGATGAAGACCTCAGGATGGTATGCTGTTTGCCAGGGGAGGCAGGGCCCACAAGATGCACCAGGATGGTCAAGCCTGTTCAATGGTGTTGAGCAGGGAGCCAAATCCCACTGTGAGTCTTTCATCGGATGAATCTCTGTGGCGTGAGTGGCAATCTAGGCCAATATGGTGAGGCCGAGACCAGGTGAACAATTGGGATTGCAGTCCATTTTAGGTGCTGGATGCAGCTTACAGCTAGCATGACACATTCAGAGGTGTGGGGAACCAAATCGTGACCCACACTACACATTCAGGACAATTAAAGTAAGAATAGCAAGATACCACAGTTCAGATGTCAGTCCAGTTGCAAATTGGCAGTGTCTTGGCACAAACTGTATGCTCTGTGGTTCTCTCCAAGTCCTGACAAGCCGATCACTCCAGGAACAAGTCTTTGGTCCACACCAAGGCAAAATTCTCTCTCTCACAATTCAGGATTCCAGTCACAATAACAGCAATTTCTGATATAGTCCAAAATTAGATAGCAAACATCTTCACATGGAAGATGATAGCAAGCAGGCCAGACACAGCCTTCCTGACAATTCCCCGCACTACCACACAGGAGCAGCTGCTTGAATTACTTGAGATGTTCACTCTCTGAACTCCAACTCTACACTGACACACTGCTTCAGGTAGCTCTGGGATTTCACAGTGATCCAAAAGGTTTGGTTGGTTGATCCATCTGTCTGTCACAGAAAGTGCTCCTCCTCCTCCAGGTCCATTTAGGTGACAAACAGTAAAAACTACAATTTCTACAGAAATATATTCCCACAAGATCTCTGGGGACAGTGTCCATTTTAAGATCCCCCAAGGTACCGATTGGTCCAAACTGGCAGTCCAGAACCAAAATGGTGGCTGTATATAAACAGTCCATACTACAAAAGAAGGCAAATTAGACAAACTTCTGTGTTATTATTATTATTATTATTATTATTAAAACAGCTAAGCAGTAGACAATCACAGATTCTGTCAGGGCTTCCTCTACATGCTTAGCAATGGCAGAATGATGCAGCTGTATCACTGCCCCGGTGGGACTCAAGCCTGAAACCACTCGCCCTCCCCACCCAGATCAATTATAACCTATGAAATTGACACCTCTTCAAGAGAGAGGGACAGAGGCTAACAGGGCACTCCCATGCAAGCACATTCAAACTATTTAGACACAGAACACCAGTCTGGCAATGGGCATTAGGCAAGCCCAGGAAGACATTTTAGGAACCCCCATTTGCAGGGTGGGGTTACACCTGTTAGTGCAGTTTTAAAGTAGTACATTTGCACTCTTATTAGTTTACGGTGGCCAGGGCAGTCACATTGCCTATTAGTGAAGTTCACTGAAATGGATTTAGAAAATATTTTTAAAGAATTATAGAACATCCCATCATGGGGTGAGTGTACATGCATGGCACAGAATGGAAATGCATGATATAGTTTTTTTCTTGCACTGCTTCTGTAAATATCTCATTTAGTGGTTAATATCAGTACAGATATAACTGTATAATTATTGGGCACAATTTTTTGTTATAATTATAAAGCGAGTTATAATTTGACATTATAACCACCTCAGCCAGTTATAACGGCAAACACGCGCCACTGTTCTCTAGAGCAGCGTGAGACACAAAAAGCCGTACAGCGAAGGAAACAACTGAGTCACTTATGCTGTCGCAGCTCCGGGTGGCCTGTCAAATCCAACGTTGTTCTGAACGCTTTCCTCTTCTCTTCTTAGGCAACGCGACACGCAGATCTACACATCAGCACATGAAAACCAGCGTCAACACATCTTCAAGCCAGACCACATCAACAGTTAACAGTTTGAACCACTCGTTTAAAGTTTGAAGCATTTTTATATCGCTAACACTTTTCAACGTTCAGTTTAAAACAAATGTAATTGCATTATTGCACTCTAAGTTAAAAATTTAAAGATATTAACAAATGTTATATTGCAACTGTTCAAGTTTCTTTTCAAAACATAAAAAAAGACGTGTTAATAAATTGTTCATCATAGCAGAACTGCCTTACTCATTTCTTTGCAAACTGAATAGGTACTGATGAAAAAATTGTGTCCAGTAATTATAAAAAATAAAGTAATGGACAGGTGGTTATTCATGAGAATTTTACACACACCCTCAGTGTGGGATGCCTAAATAAACTCCTCGGGCTTCACCCTCTGGGTTTATGGGGCATCCCACACCTTGGGTGTGTGTAAAATTCTCATAATAACCACCTCCCCATACATTATTCTCTATATAGTGTGACTGGGATTGCTTAAGTTCCAGGATAATAATTCTATCAAGCGTGAAGTTTTTTTTCTTAAAACACATAAGCATACCAGTTCTGCATGACCTCTGTGACCTCCCACTGTGAAGTTAAAGCATTGAAACATTTACTATGTTTTTCTCACTTTGTTCCTGGCAAATCATGTTAACTGGAATTTAAGTTCAGCAGTATTGATATTAGTCACAGAATGAGACATTTACAAAAGTAGTGGAAGAAACAACTACAGTTAATCACACATTTTCATTCCGTGCCATGGATTTATACTTGCTCCATGACAAAATGTTCTCTAATTGTTTAAAGCTGTTTTCTAAACCCATTTTAGTGAACACTAAGGGGCAAGCTGACAGCATTGGTAACCATTAATGAATAAAGACCACAAACATTTTACTTTAACAACTGCACTATCAGGATCACTGTTCACACTTGATAGTACCATATTTTTTATAAAAAATGGAAAAAAGAGGTTGGAATGTGCAAATCAATTACATAATGAAAATCTCATTCCTTTACAATGCCACTAGTTTATGAAAAGGGAATACAATCTGGATGGAGAAGCTAGAGACTCTGGGATGTAAGCTTTTGATTAGTGTCAAAATGCTTGTGCTGCTCTAAAAAAAAACATATGTAGTATGTGTTTGTTATGATACCGTCTTTCTAACGTATTTTTCACTACCATCAATAATATAATTTTGCAGTCATATTGGCTCTGGTTAGAGTTTGTTTCTATGGGTTACATCTAAGATAACTTTTGTTCATGTATCTAGGGGGTGTTAAGGATGTGAACAGAGTTACAAAGCAGAGGTTATGGACATCCTGCCCATGCAGAGGCAAGATGTCCATCTGTGGTGTGGACATCCTCGGTTCAGGAAAGGACTTGAGAGTCAGAGGGCTAGCCGGGGGGAGAAGGACTGATCATCCAGAGGACTGCTCTCCTTCTCTGGGGGGGCTGAGTATCTGGTGCATAATGAACCCCTGGTGGAGGCCGAGGGTTCCACAGTGGCCGGCGCCATCATGCATGGTGGGCTGGGAGGAAGCTGAATGTCATTGCATGTCCCCACCCCCGGGCTCTAGCATCAGGAAAAATTCCAGCCCAATGTATGACACCATCTCTGCCACCATCCTTGCTGCCCACCAGTGTCCACTGGGGGTGTCCCACTCCCGTGGCTCTGACCCAGGGGTTAAGCCATGTCTCATCTACCCCAGTTTCTGTTGACAAGGGGTGCAGCCCAGCAGCCCTGCTGAGGTGGCAAAGCATGAGCATGGGGGGGAGGCAGTGGAGCAGAAATGAGTTCAAATCTGGGGTTTGGTACAAAAAAATATAAGAGGTCTACACTCAACAAGAAGTGCAGTACTTTATGTCTTAACACTTGTATTCAAATAACTGGATTTATATTAGTGTCTGACTGCTGTACAGTGTAATATAAATTTTCTAGTAGATGTTTTGTACATCATGGACTGGGGACCAACCTTGTAAATTGTGGCCCTCTTTAAGGAAGACAGCCTGCATCCTTCTAGAAAGGGGTCCTCAGTCCTTAATGAGAGGTTTAAATTCTACTTAGATGAGCATATAAACTAGTCAGTTTGGGAGGTGGTAAACCCAAGAGAGGCAAAAACTACCCACCAAGATGGCAAAGTGTCAAGTACAGAGGTCCCAATGTGAGAAAAGACTCCTAGAAAAGAGGCACTGAAAGGCAAGGATTGGAAGAGAGCAGAAGAAAAGGGGACTATAACTGACATAGATGAGAGTAAAGGTCTGAAGGAGATCAGGGGTGCTGAAAGTAAGAAGGGAAAATGTGAGTCAAGATGGGATTCAGGGAACAGCACTGTCAGAAATGGGAGGGGAAGCAGAGTAGCACACATATAGGAAAAAAGTGTGGAGTGCCGTGTGTATGTGTGTGTGTGTGAATGCTAGGAGCATTGGCAACAAATTTCCAGACCTGGAAGCCATTATGACAGAGGCTAACCTGGATTTAGTGGCCATAATGAAGTCATGGTGTACTAGGCACCAGAGCTAGGACATGGCCATACTAGATTATTCTCAGTTTAGAAGAGACAGGGTGGAGAGGAAAGGAGAGAAGAGGACAGGAGAAGAGAAGAGAAGCAGGAGTTGTATTATATGTGAAGGCGGAAATCAAGGCCCTTGGAGTTACAGTCACGCCAAGTGGAAATGGAGGATCTGGAAGTGCTGTGGTCTCCCTAGAATAAGACTCTTGGCCTGCTGTCTGATTTGGGGCAGTGTACAGGCCTCCAGTATGAGGTAAGGAAATGGATAAGGTACTTGGGAAACCCATCATCAGAGTGGCAAGTAAAGGGGAGGTGCTGCTAGTTGGCAACTTCTGTTTGGCATATATAGAGTAGAGTCTTCCAGTTCAGGCTTTGGCATAGAGCTGGACCATTCTTTATGCTCTGCAAGGGGATTTTCTCAGTCAGCTGGTCAAAGAACTCACTACAGATGGATCAGTACTGGATATCAAGCCTAAAAACAGGGATATCATTTAAGACATCACAACAGGCAATCCTCTAGGTACCTGTGATCACCATTCAGGGTGGTTCAATATAAAGACAAGAGCACAAGCAAAGCAAATAAGGACAAAGGTCCTGGACTTCAGGAGGGTGCATTTTAGAGAAATGGGAGACTGCCTCAGAAACTGCCAACAAAGTGGGATGTTTCCAAGAAGGGATAGAGGCACTGTGATTAAAAATAAGGGAGGGCATAACTAAAGCAAATGGCCTATGCCTGAAGGAAGTGAACAAAAGCAGAAGGAAAAAGAGGCCATTAAGGTTCTTTATGGAAATGGCAAGGGTGATAAAAAAAAAGGGTCACCTTCAAGAAGCATAAAGAAATGAAGAGGAAGGAGGGTAGGCAGGAAGGGATACCTAGCACATCAAAAGAAAGCAGGCAAGGCATTGAGGGGAGCAAAGACACAACCAGAGAAAATTATTGCCAAAGGGGTCATTAAAGAGAATAAGTCTTTCTTCAGTTACATAAGTAAGAGAGTAAAAGCATGGTAAGGAATGGTATGGATTTGACGGGAAGAATGGGGATGCTGTGCATAAGATGACCAAGAACAAGCTGACATTTTAAACTATTGTTCAGTCTTCAGAATGGATGGAGGAGGGGACAGACCACTAGAGAGAAGCAGGAATTGGGGGAGGTGGCACAAGTCCATCTTCAGAGGAAGGTTTCTTGAAAGGACTTGTAGCCCTGTCAATGGACAAGGCTATGACACACCTTGACGCTGACGCAGAGTAAATCTAATTATAGAGAGGAGGCTTTGGTTATGTCCTCTCAGAGTTACCAGTTAGTGTGAGTTGGACTATAATTTAGCATGAGTTGTTGTGCACTTAGCGTTAGACAGGATGAGTGATGTGACTGTGAGGAAAAAATAGCCAGTTTTTGAGTCAGGGTGAGCAGCATGGCAAGGAAGAAGAAAGTCACCTGCTTTGCATGACTGTAGTGTGGTGGTGTATGACTTTACATGGTGCAAACATGATGGGGTGGATAGTGTGGCCTGTGTTGCAGTAGCGTCATTTCTCTGGAATCATAGGGGTTGTAAAGTTTTATATTAGTAGAATGATAGGGCTGCAAAACTCCTCCAACCACCAAATTTATGTAAATAAATTCCAGGTGAACCTTGTTTTATTGGTTCCTAGGGGTTGCAATATACATCATAGGGGTTGAAGAAAATAATGAAATCGACTGCAACCCCTGACTACCCATAAATGATGCCCTGCTGTGTTCTATCTGCTGCACCAGACTGACTTTAAAATGTTACAGCTGATTTTCACTCTTTCATGTAATTTCTGCTGGTGTGGAATTTGTTTTATAACAAAAACTGTGCCTTTATTACTGTTATTGTTTTGTGCCTGCAGAGTAAGCTTGGAGGAATCTATGTGAAGGGTATTGGATGGTAGTGATAGGCAGGAGTGAGAAATAGCAGAAAATCAGAGCTAGAGCATTACTGGCTTTGTAGAGCAACTAAGAGAAAAAGAATACAAAGGTGTGCAAAGGGCAAATACTGTAATGGGATTCAAGCATGCATGGGATAGACATAATTGAACCTTAGTGGTTAGGAAAGGGAGGTTAAAGCCGGAGATCAAGTAGGTTCTGCAGTATTACAGTAGGTAGGGAAAGTGGGCAGAAGGTGGGCCAAACATTCCTTATCTGCCATCAAATTCTATGTTTCTATGTGTGACAAGAGGATTAAATGTGTATTTTAATTTGTGCAGTATGTGTCTGAATAGCGGTGGAGGTTATACAGATTAGGTAACAATGTTTTTTTTTCAAGTAATGACAAAGGAAAGAATCATTTTGTTTTACTTTGTCAAGATGACTGCTATAATTGTTTTACAAATGTTTTGGGAAGCATTAATATCTGTAGCACTCATGACTGGTACATCATATGCAAAACCATTTGTTATCACTACCTACCGAAACTCATAAATTTGGAATCAAGTCAATCAACCTGCATGCAGGACCTTACCTACTAATTTTGTAACACTTCATAACACTGTAAGGGATAATCATTGCAGCATCTCACATAATCTCTACGGGTAGTAAAACAGTAAAGAAATCCAACCACCCTGGCTTGATAAGGAGACCATCCCTTGTGAAATTTTATGTCTCCTTCTGCCAGCCCATAGTGATTTTCAGATCTTGGGGTGCTTTCCAAAGTCAACAGCATAATAAGAGGTGTCCCTTACAAGGGTATAGGCAGTTCTCTGTACCGTGATAAATAAATGATAGTGTGTGAGCAAATTAGCTGCATTTTCCTAGTGCTCATACTCAGAGATTGATGTTGGTTGTTGTTTTAAGCTTTTCATTCAGTGCAGACGTTTTAGAAATTGTGTTTCTAGACGAGAAAAGTCGAGGATGCCAGGATGGAATGAAAAGGGTCAAAAATATACTGTAAAAAAAAATTAGTAGATGGTGCAGTACATCAAATAAAAGTGAAACTTGGTGCCTGTGTTATGAGAACATGGAGACTGAGGCTTTGGACATCGAGCCTTCTGTTGGTGATGCTGTGGTTGTCCATCCAAGAGACAGTGGTGGTAAAAACAAAAAAAGCAAGGGCAATTCAGTTTTGGATGATACTTTAGACATGATGTTGCAGATTGTCCATGAACTGACAGAAGGATGATACAGACATTGATAACCAGTTTTCTGACGTTACAGAAGCAGTATCTGTCTCTAGAGGGTAGTTGCAAGAACTTACTGAATGGATAAAAATGTGTAGAGTGAAATGGTGCAGCTGAAGTGTGATTTTGAGACAGTAAGCACAACATCTAAGGGAATTATCCTCTTCTCTATTTAAATAAATGTGTTGTAAAAGGATATACCCTTATAATTTTGGTATATTTAATCATTGCCTCCTTTTTTATTCTTTTGAGAGTATATTGCAGTGCCATAAAAGGCATTTCCTTGAAAGCTGGCTGCTTTACTTTTCTCTTCATCACCCAGAGGCCACATGGTTTGGGGAAATGCAAGTAGGATCTAATAGCTATAATTTCCTACTTACATAGAAGCAACATCATGTGCCCAATTCTACAAGCTCCCAACATGGTGAAAAGTGGCCTGTGCCACAAGGAATGGCGCAGCGTGCCCCTTGCTCAAAAAGATGCACCGGGACTGATTCTCAAACAGAGCCTACCTCAACCACAGGCTACTTGCACAAATGGGGCTTATGCCACCCATGTGGCACAAAATAGACTGTGACATGGCACTAGGGACTTTCAACAGATACAGGCTGCCAAATCCCCTAAATTGAGATTCTCAAAACTCTCCCAGAGAGCAAATTTTTAAGTACAGTTAGACCAGACAGGGCTTGTCTAAGGATACTGAGAAATTTGCCCTCTGAAAGAGTTCAGCAATTTGCAGCAATGTGCTGTGATTCTCCCTTCTCTGCCTCGATCCCCTTTCATTAAAATAAGTCCCTGGTGATCTAACAGATCCCTCTTAAACTCAATCCTCCATTATGAAATTTAAGATGTCCCTGGTGGTCTGGGAGAATGCCCCAGCACCGATCCCCCCCCTATGAAATTTAAAGATGTCCCTGGTGGCCTAACTGACAGCCCCAGCTCTAATCCCATGTTAGGACACAATAAAACATCCCTGGTGGTCTAGCAGACACCCCAAGCCCCAATCCTTCTTATTAAAATTAAAGATGTCCTTGGTGGTCTAGAGGACCTCACCGAAGCCCCAACCTCCCATTATGTAATATTAAAACTTCCCTGGTGATCTAGCAAAGCCCTGATCCCCCATTATGAAATTTAAAGAGGTCCCTGGTGGTCTAGTGGACCACCCCAGCCCAAATCCTCTGTTATGAAATTATAAGATGTCCCTAGTGGTCTACAGGACTGCCCCAGCCCCAGTCCCCCATTACAACACAGTAAAACATCCCTGGAGGTCTAGCAGACATCCCCAAGCTCTGATCACCTGTTATTAAAATTAAAGGTGTCCCTGGTGGCCTAGTCGATTGCCTCAACCCTGATCACCCATTATGAAAAACTAAAACTTCCCTGTTGGTATAGCAAACACCTCCCCAGCCCTGATCTCCCATTATGTAATATTAAAAATTCCCTGGTGGTCTAATGGCCCCCCACCCTGTCAAGCAGTGCCCCACCATCCCACTCCCCAATCCAGAAACCAAGCCAGTGACTGGCACAATCCACCACTCACAGCCGTCAACTGAGCTCTAAATAAACACATACTGTATACCGTACTGGCTCAGTGATTGACAGCCTACTGAGATGTAAATAAATGAGCATGTACTGAATACAGTACATGCTCACTGATTTCTCAGTCAGTGGATGGCTATGGTGGTGAGTGGCAGGCTGTACCAGTCTCCAGCTTGATTTCAGGATGGGGGAGTGGGGTGGTGGTGCATTTCCAGCCAGTGTTACGGGGGGTGGAAGTCCACTGGACCACCAGGAAAGTTTTAATATTACATAATGGGGGCTTGGGGAGTGGATCTATAAGGCCATGAGGGGTGTTTTACTTTTCCATAATAGGGGATCGGAGCTGGGGTGGTCCACATGACCACCAGGGACATCTTTAAATTTCATAACAAGAGATAAGAGTTGGGTTGCTCAACTAGACCACAAGGGATGTTTTACTGTTTCATAATGGGGGATTGGGGCTGAGGCAGTGCTCTAAACCACCAGGAGCATCTTTCATTTTCATAATGGAGGATCCGGGCTGGGGGGACTCTAGGATGTCCTAGAGTGGTGCACAACTGCTCCACAACTTGTAGCAACTCATCCAGATGTGCCGTCTATTTGGTGCACGGCTACAGTTGTGGCAAGCTGGGGGACTTTGCTGCCAGGATACTACCCAATAGAGAATCAGGGTCCCTTGCACACTGGCAGTCTGTGCAAGCAGCCGTTGGCGTGGCTTGCACCGTGTTTTGAGAATCAAGCCCCACATCTGAAGCTTCTTATGACTTTTGGATCAAAACATTTTGGAGAGGGAAAGTTAGTTCTCAGCTCCTAATGTGGCCTAGTCATGATAATTAACTGAACCATTGGATTCATTTTGGTCCCAGCTATATGTGATGCATTGACTTGTATGGTAGATTAGCTTTATTTCCTGTTTCATTTTGAATCCAGGAATATAGATGGAGGCAATATAGCACAGTGGTTTAAGACTCTGAGCTGCAAACTTGGAGACCTAGGTTTGAATCCCAAAGCCTCCGCTTGCATACTGTGGGACCCTGATCAAGTCACTTAACTTCCTTGTGCTCCTAGCTTGCACCTTTAAACAAGCTTTCAGTTTAGTGTGTCTCTCCTGGTAAAAAATATATAAATAAATAAAATAACTCTGTGATTTTCTTAAATGCTAAAATTCTACACTTAGAGAATATTTTATGTGATTGAAACCTCATGTTTCTGGGACACTTTTTTTCATATAGGTGTTTCTTTCCTCTGTTGGTGAGTCACAGCTGCTTGTCTACCAGCCTACCAGACTCCAGAGTCATTCGAAAACTTAGGATACAATGTTTGTTCCAGTGGTCCCCCTGATCCAGCCCAGAGGCTTCATCCTGCCATGACTCCTGTCGTTTTCCACATTTTCTCCCCTTAGCCCTGGGCCCCAGACAGAGAGGTGCATGTGTAAGGAGGCACACATGCACCCTCTTGCTCCAGTGATGATCCTTTCCTCCCACCCTGATGGCCTAGTACCTGACTCTCTCAGCTTGTGCTGCCCCTTGGCCTCTGCCATGAGGCATCCAAGAGACAAGGGAAGCCCAAAACCCTCCCCGGTGAGGAGAGCTGACTAGAGGCAGCTTAATCCTGCACTGCTCCCTCTCCCCTGGACCAACCACTGATGGCCTGTAGTCATTCCCAAATACGGGTCTCCTGCATGGTGAAAGGTAAGGCATCCAGTACCTCAGCCCTCTGCACCACTGGGATGGCCTATTTTAGGGACATTTTGAAGAGAAGGTAAGGGAGTATAACAGATAATTATTTCCATAGTCTCCAGTTGCCTGATACCTGCACAAAGTCTTATGATAAGACTTCTGAGGTTACACACAATGTTCTAAAAAAGCAGAAAGTGTTGGTGTTCTTTCGAGGCCTAAAAGGCCAGCAAAGGCATATGGTCATATGGGACTCTAGTCCTCCTAATCCTGTTTGACAATTGGATATTGTTATTTTACTGTTGTCTACGTTTCCTGATCTTGAGCCCCATGTTGTCCCAGAAAAAGTCTTTATACTTCTGAAGAGGCTGAATGCAGTCGCAAGATGTATGCCAGCTCAAGAAGTGAACTAGACACAAACTCTACCTTGAGTATCATATGATAAAACAACTATTGTTGTAACTTTCTTATCCATACCGGCTAAAAACAAGGTATGACTTCTTGAGAGAAGACAAAAGGGCATAACCGGAATGATGGTAAAATTCACATTTTTCCTAATTTGTCTATTGTTTGAGATTGGTTCAATGACTCATTTATGCTTTTGACAAGGCTTAAGGTTAATGTGGAAAACACGCCAACACTGTATTTTTTGTAGACTGTGATGTTGCCCCCAATTTTCTTCTAGCAATTGTGTCAAATGCAGACAACTGTGAGACTGATTCAAGGTTACATTGAAGCCTTGTGAATCCACTTCCTTGAGCTTAATCTCTGGCAAGCCAGTTTTCTGTTGATTGCTCAGTTGGCACAGTCAGAACGTGTAAGCCACTGTGACTCACAAACTATAAATCTAAAATATTTGATTGCATATCCTTTAATTTTCTGAGATTTATGTGGCCAGTCTTTAGATAAACTGAATTTCAAACTGCTTCTAAGCAAACATTCTTTAACACAAGTGTGTGTGTTTTTTTTGCTATTTTACTCTGTTTCATTTAGTACTGCTAAGACATTGGGCCCAATTCTCAAAGATCTCATGTATGGTGCAAGGGGCTTGTGCCACAAGGATTGGTGCAAAGTGCCCCTTGTGCCAAAAGATGCACCGTGAGTGAGTCTCAAACACAGGCTGCATGTACAAAATGGGGCCTGCACCATCCATGTAACACATGATGGGCTGCAGCATGGCACTAGGGGCTTGCAGCAGATGCAGGCTGCCAAATCCCCTAAATTGTGTGTTCTCAAAACTCTCCTAGAGGGCAAATTTCTAGGCCTGTTACATCAGCCATGGCTGGGATAAGGTTACTTAGAAATTTGCCCTCTGGGAGAGTTAAGCAATTTGCTGCAAGGTGCCATGGTTCCCCTTCCCCAGCTCAGAGCCCCATTTATTAAAATAAATCCCTGATGATCTAGCAGACCCCCCCCCAAAGCCCCAATACCCCATTATGAAATTTAAAGATGTCTCTGGTGGTCTAGCCGACTGCCCCAGAGCTGTTCCCCCTTTATGAAATTTAAAGATGTCTCTGGTGCTGTAGCAGACCACCCCATCCTGAATCCATTGTTATGACACAGTAAAACATCCCTGGTGGTCTTGCAGATCACTCCTGAAGCCCCAATCCCCTTTATTAAAATTATAGATGTCCTTGGTGGGCTAGCAGACCACCACAGTCCCAGTCCCTTTTTTACGAAAATGCAAGACATCCCTAGTAATCTAGCGAACCCCTACAAGCCCCAATCCCCCTTAATATTAACATTTCCTTGCTGGTCTATTTGACCCCCCCCAAGCCCTGATCCCTCATTATTAAAATTGAAGATGCCCCTAGAGGTCTAGCAGACCACCTCAGCCCTGATCCCCTGTTATGAAAAAATAAAACACCCCTGGTGGTGTAGCGGACTCCCCAACACATCATCCCCTTTTATGCAATATTTAAACTTCCCTGGTGATCAAGCAGACCCCTCCAAACTCTGATCCTCTGTTATGAAATTTAAAGATGCTCCTGGTGGTCTGGCAGACCTCCCCAGCCCCGATCACCTGTTATCAAATTTAAAAATTTCCCTGGTGGTTCAGCTGACCATCTCAGCCCTGATCCCCTGTTATGACACAGTAAAACAACCTGGTAGTCTAGCAGACTACCCCAAAGCCCAGATTCCCTATTATTATTTCTTTATTTATGTATATATGTATGTATTTATTTATTTTATCTTGGATTACAATACCTCTGAGCACAAAGTAGCTCTTTTACAGAGGTTCCACGTCAGAGAGGGAGGGTGACAAACATACAGGGAGCCAAAATACACAATTTCAATCAAGAACAGTCTAGTAATGAAAAAAACCTCAACACCTGTAATATCTGTGCATTGCAGATATAAGAAAACAACAATAAAAATAGAGGAGTCATCCAAAGGCCCTGTCAAATGGGTGAGCAGGGTACTAGTAGAAAAGGGGTTTGGGGAGAGCAGGTGAGAGACATGGGGGTAGTAGGTACGGGAGGAGGAGGGAGGGGAAATAGGGATGGAAAGAGGGCAGAAGAAGAGGGAAGGGTTGTCCTTGCTTAAAGTACGAAGGTGATATCTTGTATGTGTATGTATATGTGGGGGTTATCCTGTAGGTAGAGGTAGCTTAGGTGTAGCAGTCACAAGATCTATTAGCCATGAGATGCTGACAGAGCATCTGTATGTATAATTCTAACTTTGATAAGTTTGCTATATTTCTGGGGAGTGCATTAAACCAAAGAAGTGATCTATAGGCAAATGATCGCTGTCCTTGAGATTCCTGGCATCTGGGAACTTGAAGGAGCTGGTTAGCAGAGCTTTGACTGTGCTGAGAACTACGATGCAGGTTTAGAAAATTTCCAACTCCTACTGGCAGGAGCCCAGGTAGTGCTTTGTTTAGTTAGCAAGCAAGTTTGATATTGAATTCTCCCACTAAGCTGCAGCCATCCCGCTTGGGCATACAGATCACACATGTGGGTGAGGCGTGCTGCACCAGTGAGAAGTCTGCAATTTTTGTTTAGTGCCACTGCTATCCTACGGAGTGAGGTAGAGGAGGCTGAGCTGTAGACGGCCAGCCCATAGTCTATGATAGATATGACAGAACTATATATTGCAAGTCTGAGGGCGTCAGGCATCAAACAGTTTTGTTTTTTTCCTGTAGAGTAAGCCAATTTTTATGTTGACAGCCCTGGCAATATTGTCACTATGCTGGGCATAAGATAGGGAGCTGTCCAAAGTTACCCCCAGGTATTTGAATTGATGGATTTGTTCAAACAGGATGCCCAGGCAGTTTTTGATGGTTAAGACCTGTGATTTGTGATGAAGATCATAGCTTTTTTTTTTTGTACTTAAGGACCATTTTGTGTTTCTTGAACCAACTCTCCACTTCCTCAAAGCTGAGCTGCAGCTGTTGTTCAAGTAACTTGGAGTCAAGGTCGCTGGAGTAGATGACAGTGTCATCAGCATAAAGGAGGACACGTTGGTGGCAGCAGTGAAGGAGGTTGTTGAGAAAGTTGCTAAAAAGGAGGGGTCCCAAAATGGAGCCCTGGGGCACATTGGAGAGGGCAGGTTGCCTGTCAGAGATAAAATTGGCAATTTTCACCCGCTGGGAGCAGTCCTCTAGGTAACTTTTGAACCAGTACAGCATAACAGGGGATAAATCAATGGAAGTCATTTGCTGAAGTAGTAGCACTTGGTTAAGCGTATTATTGGCCTTAGTATGGTCTATGTACACCAAGCCACTAACTTTCAATGGTCCAGTGAATGATGAAGGAAACCAGAGAATTACAATAATGCCGTAGAGGTGCTGTGCACTTTTCTGAATTCATGTTGCTCTGGGCATTGGATAGAGTATTTTTCAAGGTAGTCAACCAGCTGCTCTACAACTATACGCTCAAGCATTTTAGATGAGGGGAGAAGGATTGATATTAGCCTATAATTAGTGTGTGTGGCCCGGTCCCCATTTTTGTGAATGGAAGTTACAAGGGCTGATTGCTAGATTGTGGGAAATTTTATCAGGCATAGAGAGAGGTTCAGGATCTTTGTGAGGAGAAAGGGGATTACTCCAAGGGTGAGGGCAACAGGTTTGAGGTCTAGGGAGCCTCCACTGTGCCTTAACTTCCCTAGCACTTTGCTCACGAATTTTCTAGCTAGGTTCAGAAGGACCTTTTTAAAGTAGAAAAGGGAAGGAGTCAAGGATGTAACATCAGACAAGTAGCTACTAGCGGGAGTGATATCTTCAAAGAAAGTAGGTGGGAGGACACTGCTCTGGTCCGTGAAGGCATTGTTGAAATATTTGCTATAGTAAGTGGGTCAAGTGCTGGTACTCCATCGATGTTGAGTTGTGTAGGTAGGTAACATTTTATTTATACAGTAGTACAGTCATTAGGGTTCTAAAATTCCCTATTTACAAGGCATACCTGTTTCTATAAAAAGCTAAGTTGTTACAATAATATCAAAATACACAAATACAAAATATCAGACATACAAATAGTAACAAATAAATTACAGAAATCAACAAAACAGAGCAGGTGACCTTTTTAGCCACTTCATTCTTCTCACCTATTACAATAGCAGCAAAATTCAAGTTCATGATTTACTGCTGTTTTAAAGACGGTAGCAGTGACATTTAAATCTCGGAGAAAAGGGGGGAGACAATTCCAGCTGGAAGCAACCTGATACTGGAGAGTCAGTTCACTAAATTTTTTGACTGGGTGACTAGGGAGGTGGATCAGGGGAGGGCAGTGGACATGGCCTATCTGGACTTCAGCAAGGCCTTTGACACTGTGCCACATAGAAGACTATTACACAAACTGGGGAATATGGGTGTGGGTAGGACAGTAGTGTGGTGGGTAGGTAACTGGCTGGGTGGCAGGACACAGAGGGTGGTGGTAAATGGCTGTCACTCCACAGAGGGAAGAGTGACCAGTGGGGTACCACAGGGATCAGTGCTGGGACCGGTCCTATTCAACATCTTCATCAGTGACATTGTGCAGGACTTAGAAGGCAGAATTTCACTGCTCACTGATGACACAAAGCTCTGTAACAGAGTAGACACACCAGAGGGTGTAGACAGAATGAGAAGTGACCTGCAGAAACTTGAAGAATGGTCAGGGGTTTGGCAGTTGAAATTCAATGCAAAGAAGTGCAAGATAATGCATATGGGGCACAAAAACCCTGGCACAATATATCAGTTGGGGGCTTGAGGATATAGCATGCACCAAGCAGGAAAGGGATCTTGGGGTTGTCATCTCTGATGACCTCAAGGTAGGGAAACAGTGTGACAAGGCAGCAGGTAAAGCAAATAGGATGCTGGGATGTATAGGCAGCGCATCACCAGCAGGAAAAGGGAGGTCATAATTCCGCTATACAAGACACTAGTGAGGCCCCACCTGGAGTACAGTGTACAGTTCTGGAGACCATACCTACATAAGGACATTGACAGGGTAGAGAAGGTTCAGAGGAGGGCAACAAAGATGGTGCATGGATTGCATCACAAGTCCTATGAAGACAGGTTGAAGGAACTGAACATGTACTCCCTGGAAGAGGAGGAGAGAGGGATATGATAGAGACATACAACTATCTTACAGGGAGGAACAGGGTGCAGGAAAACACTATTTTTAAGTGAAAAAGATGTTCCAGGACTAGAGGGCATGGGATGAAGTTGGAGGAAGGACGATTCAGAGGAAACATGAGAAAGAATTTCTTCACAGAATGGGTGGTGGACAAGTGGAACACCCTGCCAGAGGAAGTGGTGGGGCTGAAACAATCACAGGATTTAAGAATGCATGGGATAGACATAAAGGAATTCTGGAGGTCAGGGGTAAGGGGCAACAGACTTCTAGGAAAACAAACTGAACTTACAAGCTCAAATGGGCAGACTGGGTGGGCCATAGGCCCTTATCTGCTGACATTGTCTATGTATCTATGTATCTATGTAAATCAATTTATTATTTTAGGTATTATTAAGATCCCTGGCACCCATTTTTCTTAGATTTAGTCCATGATTTGGCTTCTGTAATTTGTTTTTTTTAGGTGATTTAGTGATTTATTTTTAAGTATGCCCCTTCCCTGATTTAACCAAATACCCTTGGCCTGCAGATTTAGTGGATTCCAACCTTAATTTGTATACATTGTACAATGGTGAGTCCTAAAATAACACCTTAACATGAATCTTGCAAGCTTATTGTAAAGTACATCTAAATTATTATGTTTTTGTTGTGTGTCTATAAATGTGACTTCCATAGTCGATTACCAGTAGTACTAGTTGATTTACCATGGTCAGTCTCATTTCTTTTGTCATACAGTCTGATATACATCTTATTGCTCCAATCTTTGCATTTTTTTCTTTATTAGTTTTGTTATATGCTGTTGAAATGTTAAATGCTGATCTATGTGTATCCCTAAGTACTTATACTTCTCAGCTTGCTCCAAGATCTTACCTTCCTGAGACATTATATTTAATTTTGGGACTCCCTTCCTCTCTGGGGCAAAAAACATTGTATTTCTTCAATGTACTAATCAAAATGCTTTGATCCATCAAATCAAATGCTTTGGACAGGTCCACGTATACCACACCCACGGACTTTGCTTCCCCGAGACGGGTAGCTATAAGATCTAAAAAGTCCATGAGTGTGGTAGCCGTGGACCTGCCCTGTCTAAAACCAGCTTAGCGTTGTGTTAATTTGTTATATTTCTCCATGTACTCCATCAACTGATCATGAACATTTTTTTTCAAATATCTTGGAAACCATACATAACAAGGATATTGGATGATAATTTGGAGCTTCCATAGGGTCTTCTCCTTTGTCTATCAGGACCACTTTAGTAAGTTTCCAACTTGATGGAAACTGCCCCTCCCTTAAACTCCAGTTAAAAATGTTCCTCAATATTGGTAATAATCACAAAGCAGCCTCCTTCAACAATTTATTATCTATCTTATATGGGCCACTAGCCTTATTCATCTTTAACTTAATTATACTTTTTAAAACTTATTTTTTTGTCACTCTCCTAAATTTAAATTTGGGTATATTTTCACCTTGGGGGTCCCCTTGTTTCACATCACTCATTTGATTTATACAAGGTGCAATTTTGGATTTCAAATCAGGAAGATGTATGAAAGAATTATTCAAAAAATCAGCAGCCCTATTTGTCTCAAGCACTGTACCATTTTGGCTGAGTTTTATCTCAGCCTGGTTCCAAACTGGTTTTATGAGATTTTTTATTAAAGACCAGTAGGCACTTGGATCAGTTGTTTCTTTGATTTTTTGTTTGTAATAAAATGCTTTTGATTTCCTTATTTCATGTATTACTCTATTCCTTGACTTTTTGTATTGATCCCAAACTTCACGTTTTAATGTTTTGTTTGCCTTTTCCAGATTTCATATCTTGACTTAATCAATTTCCTAATCTTTACTGTTAAACATTGCAAATGATTCAGTCGTTGGTTAACTTTTTTCTGTGGAGCAAATTTATCACAGGCTTTCCCAAACATTGTTGTGAATTTCTGTACTGCTTAATTTATATCTGGAATAAGAAAAATCCTGTGCCATGGCAATCCCTGAAGATGCTTTCTAAATAATAAACTGTTAAATTTAGAATAACACCTTTTAAACATTGTTGGTGCTACATTTATAGGAATATATTTTTTTATCAGTAGAAAAAAATGCATTCAACAACATTATGATCTCCTAAGCTGGGAGCACATACTCCTTTTTCCAAAATAGTCAATTCAGGAGAAACAAAAATCAGGTCTAAAATATTGCCTTTACTGATCAAGGAACTTTTCCTCATAGAAATATCTATTATCTGTATTAAATATAAACAACTTATAGATTCTTCCAATTTCTGACCCCTGAAACAACCCCATGCTGCATTGCAATCACCAGTCAAAATGGTTTCTAATAGACCTATATGTCCCATTAATAGATGTGTAAGTTTATCAAAGTGAATGGTATTAGTTTTAGGTGGAGAATAAACCACTCCTATGGTCAGGTTTAATGTCTGAATCTCAATTAACAAACATTCAATCCCCTTAAATTTTCCCTGAGAATAACATTTTACAGTGACCAATTGAATGTCTGATGTACATTAAAATACCTCCCCACCCATGCTCCTCCATCCTGCCTATAATAATAGGAATCTTTAAGTTCAACCTCTTCATATTTAATTTCCTTTTTTAACCATGTTTCCATCAATATTATTATATCCAGCTCTTCACAGTCAACCCAGGTCCTAAGAACATTCATTTTTTAATCATATTTTTTGGGTTATCTAAAACCAGTTTAATGGTACTTCCTCGTGGACCTGTATTCAATTCAGTATCTCCACTAAGGGCCAGAGACAGCAATAGGACTTGGTTGCATGAATAAACATTCCTTGTTAATCATACAAAATGTATAATTTTAAGTTTTTTTTTTTTATCAGGGTGAAGGGATTTCTCTACATGGCCAACTTTGATACTTGTTGTTGTCTCCTTTTATTCAAAGAACAATTCACATAGACACAAGATCTTTCTGTTAAGGTGTCAGTATTAGTGGAAACACACAGCTGGACCATGTAGACCAATCCAACTTCCAACCCCATCATCTTCAACAACAATCCCCCTTTCGTTATCATTAAGATTTTGAATATTCTAAGCAGGTAGAATAACTCCTAACAAAAAAATCCTGGGAAACAGATCCAGAGATAGAAAAACAAAATAAAGTGATGTTCCTAAAGCAAAAACCCCAGTGAAGGCACCCAATGCACAGCACTGAGAGAATTAAACTCAGGAACAACGCTTAACAAACAATACCTCAGGTATCTTATTCTCAGGACAAAGCACTGAGAACAGGAGATACTGATAGTTTAAACTTAGCAGTAACAACTTTAAATTCAAAGACAGCTTTTATCTAAAAAGCTTACTACTGTTATTGTACCCTCAGTACAGACACCCACCAATTAACTTATTATGCCATACCGATGCTGTCCTCAGATCCTTGTTTGCAACATCTTTAATGTTATTACAGAAGTTCTTACTGTCAACCCAGGTGTTAGTAAGCATTTCCCTATGGTATTTTTTTTTTAAGGCAGATTGCCCATGTGGTATCCCATGAAACTGGTGACTGTGATTGGGCACTTTCAAAAAGGGTGACTCAATTGCTGCACCTGAAGACAGGGCTATTATCAAGGAGGGAGGGTGACTGGTTGGGGGGGGTCCATGAATATAATGACAGGATGTTGCTATATGTACACATGCATGGGGGGAGTGAGCATGCTGAGCAACTATGGAAGAGGAGGGAGGGTTTGTGTGGTGTGGTGTGGTGTGGTGTTGGGGCTGCCAAGCTGGTCCTGTGGTGTGGTGGGTGGGTAGCAGGTTAGGGTTGTGAGTGTGCTGGTTTCAGGTCTGGGCATGCATACATTTTGTTTCACCCAGCCAGAAAATTTATTTTTCCTGTTTTGCACGACCCCTGGCATGCACCCCCCTGGAGCTGAGAATCTTTTAGTAGGGGTGTGTGGGGGCAAAGCCCCCTGTGAAGGGGGTGCAGGGGCACAGCCCGCCCCACATAAACATGAAAATCCTAAGTCCTCAGTGCCCTTTTGCTGTGCTTAGGGGGTGCACATTGCTGAAACTGATTTTCTGCAATGTACACTCTCCCTAATGGTCATCACCTTTCCATGCTCGCTGTTATGACATGGAACCGCCCTTGTGCATTTCTTCCTGTTTTTTTATACTCTTGCACATCCACTTGCTTGCCCAAAGATCTTGAGCAGTGCCATTCTCCTTGTTTCATCTTATTAATGAGCTCAGCAGTTAACCAAGGGTTTACAGCATCATGGCCTTTCAACTTTTTTAAAGGAGCGTGGATATTGCAAGCTGCATTGAAGTGACTAAGGAAGTGTTCCAGGGCTATGTTGATATCATCTGTAGCTTCAAGTAAGGATCAGTTAATTCTGCAAAGGTGCTGTTTTTGTGGCTCATGGTGTCATTATTTTAACACCCTCACACAGAGAGTTTGGGGTGGGTTTGTTGAATTTATTGGTCCAGCTGCATCTAATAGGGGAGTGGTCACTAAGCAAATCTGGGTGCACAGTCATGTCAGAGATATGATCAGGATGGTTAGAAAGTATCCAGTGAAGCAGTGTACTTGCTCCAGTCCTATAGTTAGTCCTGGTTGGTGAGGTTGGGAAAGATGGGAGAGATAGCATCCCTGAAGGGGCCTGTGTTGGGGAAGAGCCAGTTGACATTGCGGTCATCCAGAACTATTATCTCAGAGTTGTGGCACAGGTCTTGGATAAAATCCATAATACTGTGGAACCCTGCCTTATGTTCTTTCAGAGTAACATAAACTGATAGCACTGTTAGAGTCTTGTTATGTGCTCCAAGTAGTACTTTGATAGCCATTGCTTGGGTGGAGCAGCCAAGGTTGGCCATGGGCAAGGCATGGTCCATTAGCATCTTTTATCGTAGATGACACAGCCATCACCAAGTTTGGTTAGCAGATTCTGCCAGAAAATGGAGTAGCCAGGTATTGAAATGTCTGTATCAGGGATCTTTGGTGAAAGCCATGTTTCTACCATGAACAGAATATCAGGGTTTTGCAGTGTGACCCATACTTTGAGGCTGTCCAGCTTACTAAGTAGGCTGCAAATGTTGACAGAAGTCAGCGCCGTGCATCTAGGCTTGATTGGGCCACTATGTGAGGGAGACCTTGCTGCACCATGATTAGGGTGAACATTGTCTGACATATGACATATTAAAATTAAAGATGTCCCTGGTGCTGTAGCAGACCACCCAGTCTTAATGCTCCTTATGAAAAAGTAAAACATCTCTAGTGGTCTAATGGACCCCCACCAAAGCCCTGAGCCTCCATTATGTACTATTAAAACTTCTTTGGTGGTCTAGTTGGTCCAGCCAAGCTCCAATCAGCAGTTATTAAAATGTATGATATCCCTGGTGGTCTAGCAGACCATCCCAGCCCCAATCCCCTGTTATAAAAAATTAAAATATCCCTGATGGTCTAGCAGACTGTCCCAGCCCCAATCCAATGTTATTAAAAATGTAAATATCCCTGGTGGTCTAGTGGCCACCCCTCAAGCCCCGATCCTCTGTTGTTTAATATTAAAACATCCCTGGTGGTCTAGAAGACCCCCCAAAGCTCTGAACCCCATTATAAAATTAAAGATCTTCCTGGTGTCTAGCTGACTACCCCAGCCTGATCCCCATTATGAAAAAGCAAAATATCTCTGGTAGTGTAGCAGACCCATCCCAAGCCCTGATCTCCCATTAAGTAATATTAAAACTGACACCCAACCCCACACTCAGGCAGGCAGTGCCCAACACCATCCCACTCTCCTCATCCCAATACTGAGCCCATGACTGGCACAGTCCACTGCTCACCACCACAGCCAGCTGATAACTGAGCTCTCAATGAGCTTGTACTGTATGCAATACACACTCAGTGACTGGCAGCCAACTGAACTGCCAATCAATGGGTTCGTACTGAATACAGCATGCAATCATTGAGAGCTTAGTCAACAGCTGGCTGTGGTGGTGAGCAGTAGGCTGTTCCAGTCACTGACTCAGTTTTGGGATGGGGAAAGCTGGGTAGTGGGGCACTGCCTGCTGGGGTGGGGGTCCACTTGACCACCGGGGAAGTTTTAATATTACATAATGGGGAATCAGGGCTTGGGAAGTCCACTAGACCACCGGGATGTTTTACTTTCTTGTAATGGGGGATCCGGGCTGAGGTGGTCTGCTAAACCACCAAGGACATCTTTCATTTTAATACCGGTGGATCAGAAATTGGAGGGGGGGCTTGCTGGACCACCAGGGATGTTTTACTGTTTCATAAAGGGGAACTTGGGCTTTGGCAGTCTGCTAGACCACCAGCATGTCTTTACTGCCAGACCACCAGGGATATCTTTCATTTTCATAATGGGAGACCAGAGCTGAGAGCGTGTTAGGATATTCTAGAGTGGAGCACAGCCACTCCACAGCTTGTGGCAGCCCATTCAGGTGTGTTGTTTGTACAGTGCATGGTCACAGTTGCAGCAAGCTGGGGGACTTTGCTACCAGAATCCTCTCCAATAATGAATTGGGCACAGGGTCCCTGATGCACCAGTAATCAGAGTAAGCTGCCGCTGGTGCGGCTTGTGCTGACTTTTGAGTATTGAGTCCATTAAGTTAAAATGTTTTATAGGATGAATATACTCCTTTTTAATTTGGAAATAATATTTTGTCTTAAATAGCCATTGTAAGTATTGTTGCAGAAAAGTTTGAGCTGTTCTGTATGTCTGAATTTAAATATTTGAACACAAGGATTTAAGGGAAAAGTGTTTATCAATTATTTGCAGAGTAATTTGCTCCTCATGGGTATAACCTACATAATGTATATAAGGAGAGTATACTTTTAGAGTCTCATCTCTTCTATAAGGCCACCGTTATTAACCTGAAATACATTTTGTAATATTTTGCTGTATTAATTCTATTATATTCTATCATAATTCTATCATAAATTCTTAATATTATCACAATGCAGAACATGAAATGTGTTTTATTGTTTATATTATGTGATATTTAAGCTTTATGTAAAATATATATATATATATATATATATATATATATGTGTGTGAGTAGGGTTGTGGGCAGTTGTGCCATTGTGTTTTTTTTTTTCAAGAAATGGTAAGAGGCACTTTTTTTAATAAATGAAGATATCTGCCAGATATATTTTTCAAATGTTTCTGGGAGGTATTGATACCAGAGTATTGAATATACTGTAGTCTGAATGCTGGATAAATACAGAACTATTGATTATCTCTAAACAAACTCATGACTTCAGAATATAAACTCATGGCTTCAGACTACTGTACGGTTTACCTGTCATCATACTGGAAATTTCCTAGCCCTTTTATAGAACTTCGCAACACCACAAGACACGATTACATCACATTTAGATGGCGTTGCCACTTATATATGGAATAGTCCCTAGAGGTTGTGAAGTAGTAAAAAACTCCATCCTCCCTTCCCAGTTGTGAAGCTATCTTTCTCCTCCTGCATGCTCAAAGTGACTTCTGATTCATTGGATGTAATCCACAGTCAACAGCATAGTATTAGGTGCTCCTGCAACAGTGTGGGCATGGATACTTACTTTACATATGTGTTTACAGTCACATTAGTATATGTCACAAGACATATGCTTTTGCCTACCCATTAATATTTTTATTTGGAATAAGGGTAGCAGTTGTGTGCACACAACTGAAAATTCTGAGTACATTCCTGATAACTAGCCATTACCATATCAAGTGTGCACGTTTGCAGCTATGTTAAATGCAAAACTGATAACGTATAGGCATAAATGTACACAATGCATACTTTGTGCATGTTTTGCATTCTATAGAAATGCACATTGATTTTAAAAGCATAAATATTACCCTTTTATTAAATGGACAAGGATGCACCACATGATATCATCATTGAACAAACAAGTTTTGTTTTTCTTGTTTAAGGATGTCCTATTTTTCCCCAATTGAGTCCCTAGATCACCCCTGCATACCCCATTACATTTCTCATGGATTGCATTGAAAATAGTTAAGAGGTCTCTGCTGAGACAGCACAAAGCAACAGTGCTATATGATCCACAATCTCTGCCAGTTTGGTCACATATCAACGTCAAGGTCATATTCTTGACTTATGAAACTCTTTATAGACTGGACCTTCATTACCATCTCAATTTCCTTTTTAATTTGCCCAAAATCACCATTTATGCAACACAAAGTTGATGTCCTTGCTGTCACCAAATAGTGATTGAAACCCTTTGAATACCCTTAAGCGGGAAATAATCATTGGAGCATTTTAAAAGCAACTTAAGGACTCACCTGCTTTTATGGGTTATAAGGTCTGAGCTGGATGTATTAGCAATTTGCTATCACTTAGTGAACTTTAAGTTTCTGTTGATACTATCATTTTGTTTACAGTGCCCAGTTCCTTGAGTAATACATGCTATATTAAAAATAAATTGCTGGGATGCTGTAGAGGCCAACTAAGGTGGCCACAGATCCCTCAAGCTCTGTACATTGGAGTCTACACATTAAGCATGCAATTACTGTGCTCTATCCACAAACATTCTGCAGCCCTACATGCCATGATATGTACCACAAAGTACCAGGATACTCACATCCCAGGTTTCCAAAAGACACCCATGAATCACTAGCAGACGACTCCCACCACATTTCCCTGCCAGGGCCTGACTGCACCTGCACAACCGTGTGGCTGGTCAGTGCAGTGGGTGGGAAGTAGGTGTGCTAGTAATGGACCAGTGACTTGTAGCATGCATGATGTTGTTTGCGCTCTGCCAGTCTGGTGTCAGGGCTGGGAGTTTGTAATGCTAGCAAGAGTGCTTCTGTAACATATGTACTCCCCCAACAGGCATCTATAGGGCAAAACTTCACCCTGCAGCCATGGACTCCAGCCCTCCAGCATGCAAAACAGGGGTTGGAGAGGATGGTGGCTGAAGGACACAGTTTCTTGAACAGTGCAAAAATAAGCTCTGCTTCAGAGAGGGACATTGTCATCCTTTTGTTGACTGACATATTACTGTGGAAATAGTAAGGGCTTCTGATTAAAAGCACATGGTCTGGCCCTGGCCCATCCTCCCAGCTGGCCACTCATGCAGAACTAAACATCTGTGCATCAGGCCAGTGAGGTATAGTGAATCCTGACCTCATGCATCTTGCTGGGAAAAGTATACAACATGAAACATATTTGCAGCTGTATGACTTTGACCAAACTTCTTCATATGCAGCATCACCGTCTTTTGGGGTGTGTTTGATTTTGAAGAAGCACAAGAAAAACTGACACATTGAGTGGTAAGGGACATTAATCTATATCTGAATGCTGGTCCACATATCTGTTGTGACATAAATAACTCTGCCCTCTGTCTTTTTAAGAGCAAGCTTCACTGTTGCTTTTAATGCATCATAAATGTTTGGTATTTCAACACAGGCAAATTACCTTTGATAAGGAACATTGTAACAAGCTTCTGCAGGTTTCATGACCTCCCTAAAATCCTCATGATCTACTAAAGGGTATGGGAGAAAGATTCCAGCTAACAGTTCCACAAATTTGTGATTAAGATGAAGACTCTTTGGATGATATTTGGTAAAAGTATTCTTCCTTTTGAATGCCTGAGACAATGTTAACTGCTTACAACATGTCCTTGCTGGTTTATTAGACACTGTACTTTGTTTACCAGATGGACATTGGGGTGGTGGACTTGGACTTATATATTCAATGCCATCACTGTATGCACAACTGGTGATAAAGGTGTTGGCATTGGTGGTCCCTAGGGTAAGCATTGGTTCTGCCCACATCAAGTTCAGAATGCTCACCATGCATTTCTAAAGATTCCTGACCCTAATCATCTATGGTCTGGAAGGTGGAAGACATGATTTTTGGTTGATTAAGCAATAATGAATGTTCTTTCAGATGATGTTTAAGAGCTATAATGCAGAGGCATGATGCAGCTTTACCACGGCTTATACTTTGTTTATATAGTGGACAAATTGATCTGCGTGGATCACTTTTACTGACAGAAAAATAATTCCACACTTCAGAAGTGACAGACTTTGTTCGAGTGCTAGGAAGATAACTAAAACTGCTGTGTTTTTCCACCTGTCTGAGCAGAACCCTGGCCATCTTCCTTGGTGCTAGAAGAGTGGGCAGGGGCACTTGAGGGTTTTTCATTTTTATCCTATGTAGAAGTAGTGGATTCACTGTATATGTTCTTTTCCTTTCCACCATCTGTGGATTTATTTGCAAGTTCACTACCTGATTCTTTGTCAGCAGACTTTCTCATTTGGCTTGGTTGAGGGCCTGATAATAAGACACCAGTCAAAACATTGTCAGACTGAGACAAAGAGCTACTGTCTGACTCAAAGATTGAGTCATTGTCACTTGCACTATTACTGCTAGTCACAGGGACTTTAACAGCATGAACAGCATACATTATGGTGCTTCTCTGTGAGACACCAGCAGCTGCACATGTTTTCTTAAAAGGTCCTCTTTTGCCAAGGTCAGTTGTTGCTGTTTGCTGTTTATTGTATTTTTACCAGTGAAACATTTTGGTTATTTTTGCCAACACCAGGATTACCACTGCCACCAAGACCTAATCCACCAGCACCAGGGGTTAAATTCCAAGATGGGCTATGTTGATGTAAGACGAGATACGCCAAACCCTATGGCGTATCCCGTGACTTACGTAATGTGTTACGCCCGGTGGTATACCAAGTGGTGACTTGCCATGGTAGATGTAGGCTGTGAGATCTGCAGGTTACGCCATCTGCTACACTGCAGCCCACAACACCTGAAACAAGTGTGAGTTACGACAACAACTTCAACCAATTCTAGGATGGCGGCTGTTGTAACCTGCAATTGCCATTCTAGAAGGGGCACTGGTGGAGCTAAACTCCAACAGCCTGGAGCTGATCTAAGTGGCAGCCTACAGTGCTATCCATTGGCTGCCTGCCCTGTGGAGCCACAACACTGGCACAGCTGTGTTCCCCATGCCTCCACAGGCACATCTCAGCCCTCCACCCCCCCAAATGTTGGGGACCCCCATGGGTCCGTGTCTGGTGCACCCCCAGACCCCTTTGCCTTCTGTCCTGCCCCCCATGCCCCAGGTGTGTGCTGAGGTGGTCTATGGTGGGGGGGCTTCAGGGGGCTGTCTGTCACCTGCCATGATTTGTGACATGCGGGTTCTATACACCAGGCATGTGGCGGTAGCCTACACCTGGTGTATACCACATGTCACAAGTGCCAGGATTCTGCCACTCCTGGAATGTGATGTAGGGTCCCTGGTGGAGCGGCCACTGGTGTAACTGGTAACTAAGTGCAAGTTACACCATTTCTCTTGGAATTGGCCCCCAGATGCTTCATCTGTTTTGTCAGCCATAATAGCACCAATGGTATGCACAACTCCTGTATTACAAAATGATGCAGTCTGTGATCACTGCAACTCAAAATTATGCTTTTGTCTGCATGACACTGTGATGCAGTAGACTAGAAGCTAATTGAAGAATATGCAAGTTTGCAACTAAAGTTGGATCCCAGGTTCAAGATTTACAGAATGGATTGGGCACAGGCATATGGAAAACAGGGCAAGGCAAAATGTCAGGAATTGTATTTCTGAATCTGAAAAAAAATTATTATTATTATTTCAGTATTGCAAGAAGGTGTCCATTTATTTTTATATTATATTTCAATATTTCTTGATCTCTAATATATTTTACTTTGTGCAAGATGATACTAAGTGCTGAACTGCACATGGTCAGTACATGACTGTACAGCCAATAGGAACAGAGCAGCATGATGGTCAGTAGTACATCAAGTAGTAGTCACATACACACTGGATACAATGCAGCAGTCAAAGGGCACATAGCAGGATGATGGCCAGTATGCCACATAGGAGACTGGGTCACGCAAGACACAATACATATTTTTTTTTTATTGAGTAAGAGATATTTCTCTCCCCCAAAAGTCCCCCAAGAAAATCTTTCTGGCATGTATTAAAAGATACCACAGAAATCTATGCTGGGCTGCACATTGTCACACACTTAGTAGGGTACAGAGCAGTCAAAGGGCACACAACAGGATGATGGTCTGGCCAGTGTGCCACGTGGGAGATGATGTCACACAACAAAGTGACACACAGATATATATCTTTTTTCTTTGTAATGGGTAAGGGATCTTCCTGTCTCCCCTGACAATAGGGAAATATTTCTGGCATGTGCTTAAAGATACCACACAACTGGTTGCTAGTCTGCACACAGTCACACACTCTGTATAGGGTAAGTGCAGCAAATGGTACACAGCAGGATGATGGCTGGCCATATAGATCTATATATATATATATATATATATATGTGTGTGTGTGTGACTATATTGTGTATATGTGTGTGTGTGTGTGTGTGTGTGTGTGTGTGTGTGTATATATATTTATTTTAATTAGTAATGGATTTTCATGTATCTCCTCTCAAAAGGGAAATATTTTTTGCATGTAGTTAGACACTACACATCTGGCTGCTGGGCTGCAGAGTCACACAACTGGGTAAGGTAGGTACACAAAGGGCACCCAGCAGGATGATGGGCTAGCCAGTATGCCAGGTAGGTGACATAGTCACACAGCACAGTGACACCAGTATTTTTTATTTTGTTTGTACTGTGAGTAAGGTATTTTTCTGTCTCTCCTCCCAACAGGGAAATATGTTGTCATGTATTTAAAGATAACCCACAACTGGGTGCTGGGCTGCACATGGTGACACACTGTGTTAGGGTACAGTGCAGTCAAAAGGCACCCAGCATGATGATGGGCTGGCCAGTACACCATGTAGGAGATGGAGTCACACAACACAGAAAAGAATTTGCCAGTCTCTCCTCCAAACAAGGACATTTTTCTGGCATGTATTTATAGCTACCACACAACTGGCTGCTGGGCTGCACATGGTCACACACAATGAGTAGGGTAAGTGCAGTCAAAAAGCACACAGAATGATGATGGGATGGGCAGTATGCCACATAGGAGATGGAGTCACACAGCACCCTGAAAGGTATTTTTCTGTCTTTTCTCTCAACAGGGAATATTTCTGGAATGTATTTAAGGGTACCACACAACTGGCTATTGGGCTGCACAATGCACATGGTCACACACTGGGTAGGGTACAGTGCAGTCAGAGGGCACACAGCAGGATGATGGTCTGGCCACAGTATGCCATGTAGGAGATGGAGTCACACAGCACAGTAACATATATGTTTTTGTAATGAGTAATGGTTTTCTGTGTCTCCTTCCAACAAGGAAATATTTCTGGCATGTATTTAAAGATACCACAACTGGGTGCTGGACTGCAGTGCACATGCTTACACAGTGGGTACAGTGCAGTCAAAGGGCATACAACAGGATGATGGGCTTGACAATCTTCCACATAGAGGTAGACACACACTGAGTAACGTGCAGCAAAGTGCATATAGCAGGATGATGACCTGTACATGGTTCCATGTCAAAATGGTGAATTGTTAATAGTGACTGACAAAATGGTGAAAACATAAAGGTGACTTCAAAAATGGCTATAGCAAATTACAGCAAACGCCAAATACAACAAATTCAGAGTGCTCTTGGCACTAAAACATGAGCAGCTGTACACTGGCTCTCACTGACTATATGCACACTCATACAGCAGCGCAAGCGATGTGTCTCAACACACCTCCATTAGATCTTCTCAGCAACCTCTTTGTCACGTTGATAAATGAATCCCCCATGAAGAAGAAGACGTCTTCCCTTTTGACTAACAAGGTATTGTGCTGCCATCCTCACAATTGACAATACCATACCACTGCCAGTGTCCCCCCTTTTTTGATGTGGGGGAATCTGCCTCCCACACCCCCCACGAGGGGCTGTGCCCCTGGAACCCTGCTATTTCTGTATATCTAACTCCGAGGTGCACTTTGACAATGGGAATTCCATAGCCGCCGGGTTACTATTATTACATTAGCCATATGTTACTTGTTGCCTTCTAATAATACAGGTCACTGTTTATTATAGGTCACCATTGTTGCATTTGCTGTTGTAACTTTGCCGTGTCAGTATAGTTCTAATTGAATCACCCTTATCATGTTCTACTCCTGTGCACAGAGACCCCCAATGCTTAAAGTCAGTTGAGTTCACAGTCCCCCCTGCCTACTTACTCACCGACTTCCTTCCCAACAAACCACCTTGCCACTTAATGCCACTGACAGGCTGCTCCTTTTGATCCCCCTGTAATTTCTGTCACACAGAAAAAATGCCTTCCAGTTCCACTGCCAGTGCCTGCCTACCTCTGCTCTGTAAATATTCCAAAACAGTAACAACAAAAGGTGCCAAAAAGACGGAGCAGAGCAGAACACTTGTCTGCTCTGCTACTCATCCAGCTCCATCTGTTCCGCTGATTTCCTGCTGCACATGTGAACCAAGTTTGAGTCACATGACCCAATTGTATATGCCATGCCACTCGCATGAGTGCACGGTAACAGTAGAAGATTAATTTAAATACTCCCTTCTGATTGAGGCCTTCCCTCCAAGCTACCAGTCCCTCCCTCCCACTGTCTCTGTCCTGAGTCAGACTGCACCACCCGGCAAGACCAGACTCTTCACCCACTAGAAGGTCAAGCGAGCACCAGAAAATGTTTGGCAGTGACACAGTTGTGCTGTTTAAGTAAAAAAAAAAACACAATTCTAACCCTTTTGTGAACCCTCTAGTATTCGAGATCTAAATTAGAACTTGAACACCAGGGTTTGAGGGGGGTTTGAATTTTTCCCAAACTAGTTCTGACAACCCTAGCCTGCTACACTAGCTCACATCACTCACCTCTGAAGATAATGCACCTAACAAACTTTGACTGTGATCCCCCACTACCCTCAATCACCTATCTCCCACCAAGCACAGGATGGAAAAAAAAAACTGTTGACTTTTCAATCTGTGTTGGTTGCTTCTTCAAATTTCCAAGTTCTCATCAATTGCTATAGTGGTGGCATGCTGGTAATGGGGGAAAACAAACAAAATAACCAAGCAAGTAGACACCAAAAGCTCACAGCAAGCGCAGCATGGAATAAACTTTTACATGTAGGGGCATTTCAGTATATCTCACCACATTCTGTGTATTTTTATCCCTTCCAACACACTCAAAACCATTTTTCTAAATGGAGTATCTTACCTGATGGCACCATTTAGAAGAGGTTTTATAGCCATTTAGAAGCTGCGGCTATAAAAAAATGGATTGGCTTCTATAAATAACTTTTTTTTTGGCCATGGTTTTAATTTTAAGATTGTTTCTAAATGGGGAATGCTTCTAAATGGACAAATGCAGTAATGGAGCTCTTGCAAAATGTGAATTTAACTTATAATTAATAAAACAACAAGGTCAAATTCTTAAACTAAAACTAAAATAAATACTGACTGGATAATGATCAGCAATAAGTCAAATATAGTGAGAGCCGTTATAATGCCTGATTCTTAATACAGTACTCAAATTTATTGTATGTGTAGTAAAAAGAGGCTAATGGGATAATCAAGAATAACCTCATGTAGAATGTTTTCCAAAGCAGCTTTAGAGCGAATAAGGCAGGACCTTGCAAGCACTGATTGATCACAACTGGAAGACATTGTTCAAGTGTTAGAATACTTTTCAAAACGTTGGTATTTTGAATGTGAATGGATCGATTATGCAGAAGATAGTGTGAAATAAATGAATGAGTGATTAAAAAAGAACATTAAATAAATGATGAAACAAGGAGATAGGCCTTGGAAATATTACAAAAATACAAAAAGTATCAATGACTGGAATGAGTACAGGAGACTGTGGAACATCTATCAAAAGTAATGCTGCACAGAATGTGGAATTCTGCTGGTGGAATTAGCATGGAATTACCATTCCATCAGTGGAATTTCAAACGGAATTTTGCTGGTCTTTCTGCAGAATTCCTCCTGCAGTGATCCATGGAAGTATATTCTACAGAACAGCATTTTCTGCAGAAAATTATTCTGCAAATGTTTCCATGGAAAATATTGAGATCTGTGGAATAGAATTCTGTAGAAATGCAGTGGAAAACCCTTTCTGCATGTTTCTGCTGTGAAATGCTGCCATTTGGCTTCCAATGAAATTTGGCAGAACTTCAAAAATTCTGTGAAATGCCGTTCTGCTGGAATTAGAAAATTCCACACCCCGCTAGTCAAAATGAAATTATGTAACAGGGAGGACACTGAGTACAGTGGGTGGAGAGAATACAGTATGTAGGGCCTTGTGGAACTCGAGGAGTGGTCAAGAGCATGGTAGTTGGGGTTCAGTGCCAAAAAGTGCAAAATCATGCACCTAGGGCAAAGGAAACCCAGAGCTGAGTATATAATGAGGGGGAGGTATTGACAGTCACTAGGCAGGAAAGGACCTTAAAGGAGATTGGAAATCATTTTGACATTATTAACTGCCCTTTGATCATTCTTTCCATGCCAGTTATGTATTTTGATTTACTATGACCAGTTTTTGATAAATAATATAGCTTTGGGGTACCCTCAGAGCTACATAGAGTTCCACTCCCCTCACCAGCTACTGCTCTTTCTTTTCCTATTTCTATGACATTCTATGACATCAGTAACACCCATTCCATGCTATTCATCTGAATGGCCTGGAATGGGGGTTACTGATGTCATAGAATATTCAGGCAGTATGAAAAAAGAGCAGCTGTTGCTGAGGAGAGAGGATTCAAGGCAGTTACCAAGACAATAATGTTAGATTATTCATTTAACAAAAAGAGGTCAAAAGCATATACGAATAATGAGTATACACTAAAGAGTTCATATAGAAGTGTAAAAACTGTTTTCTATCACCTTTAACGTTACCATACCTGATGACCACAAAGTGGCAGTGAAGTGTGACAAAGCTTTGAGAAGGGCCAATGAGATGCAGGGATGTGTAGGGACAGGTATTTCCAGCAGTGGGGGGAGGGAGTATCACCACTGTATCGCTTGCCTGTGATGTCCCACCTGGAATATTGTGTCTAGTTTTGGAAGTTGCACCTCAGAATGAGCATAGACAGGGTGGAGGCAGTCCAAAGAAAGACAATTAAAATGGGCAGGAACTGCATAGAAACATAGCAATTGTTGCAGAAAAGGACTGGCAGGCCTATCTAGTCTGCCCTATTTTTTCTGCCTCTTTTTACCCCAGGAGGCTATTTGGTCACAGGTTTTACTTTGTCCTCCTGTTCCTCTCCACATTATGCCCATGTGCCTATCCCACACAAGCTTGAACCTCCCCACTCTCTTCACAGTTTTATGTCATGATGATGACCATTACGGTGAAGTCACATCATCGAAAATCAGTTTAGGTGATGTGACTCCCTAGCACACAGCAAAATGGCACCAGGGACTTACAATTATAATGTTTTATGTTGGGGACTTCGCCTCCACACCACACTACTTAAGAATTTTCAATTTCAGGGGATGCATGTTGGGGGAGGGGTGCAAAACATAAAAAAAAAACAAATTTGGGCTGAGCGCAAGAAAAACATACCTGAATCCGGACCCGAACACAGCACCCTGTCCACCAAGCTGCGAAATCAGCAACCACATGACGGGGACAGCTTGGCAGCCCAACACGGCACCACCCCTCAAAAACCCTCCAGTCCCTCACTGAGCATGCTCACTCCCACCCCCTGTGCTCTCATATGTGTAGCAACATCTTGTCGGTATATGCGTGAACTCACCCCCATCCAGTCACCCTACCTCATCAGTAGCCCCCATGACATGCATCATAATTGAGTCACCATTTTGCAGTTCGCTCAATCGTAGTCGCGCATGTCATGGACTATCGTCTTCACCACCACCACCACCACCACCACCTCTTCTGGCAGTTTGTTCCAGGTGTCCACTAGCCTTCCTGTAAAGAGGTATTTCCTCACATCTCTCTTAAACTCACCCACCAGCTTCATTGCATGCCCTTGTTTTCTGGTACTTCTTCTCCTCTGAAATTGACTTCCCTCCTATACCTTGTTCACCCCTGTGAGGCACTTATAAGTCTCAATATGTCCTATCTCCCTCTCCTCTACTCTCCTCTCCTCTCCTCTCCTCTCCTCTCTTCTAGGAGTCCATTTTGAGCTCCCAAAGCCTCTCCTCATCTGATTTCTCATGCAGTCCCTACACAATTTTGGTAGCCCACTTCTGAATCACTTCCACCCTGTCAATGTCCTTGCAGATATGCAGCCTCCACAACTGGATATAGTGCTGTAGGAGTGGTCTTACCACAGAGTGATATAGTGCCAACACTACCTCCTTTCTCCTGCTAGAAATCACCCTCCTTATGCACCCTAGCATACAGTTAGTCTTGCTGACAGCCTTGTTGCAGTACCATGTCACTCTGAGGTCATCAGATAGAATAACCCTAATGTCCCTCACTTTTTTGGTGACTGTAAGTGCTTCCCCACATCTTACACACAGCAACCCCTTCCCCCCAATTTTTCTGCACCAGGTGTATCACTTTACACTTTTTGACACATAAACCCAGCTGCCACAATCAAGACAAAGGTTCTAGTTTCCCCAAATCTCTTTTCATTTGCTACACCCCTTTCTGGGTGTCCACCCTGTTGCAGATTTTTGTGTCATCTGCAAAGAGACACACCTTCTCCTCTAGTTCCACGGTAATGTTACTTATGAAAACAATGAAGAGGATAAGACCCAGTACTGATCCCTGTGGTACTCCAACGGTCACTCTCTTATCCCCTGAGTGACTGTTATTTACCACAACCCTCTGACTCCTATCCTACTTCTAGTTTGATATCCATCTTACCATGTTATTCCCAATCCACAGATTGCAATGTTTCTTTATTAGCTTTCTGTGTGGGCACAGTGCCAAATGCCTTACTGAAGTCTAGATAGACCACATCCAGTGCCTTCCCCTTACCTAACTCCTTAGTCAATTAGTCGAAGAAATCAATGAGATTTGTTTGACATGCCCTCCCCCCTGTGAAACCATGCTGCTGGTGGTTCTGCAATCCATCTGCCTTCCGGTGCTTCATCGGTTTCTTCTTCAGCACGGTTTTCATTAATTTCCTCACCACTGATGTGAGACTGACTGGCCTGTAATTGCTAGTCTCCTCCTTGCTACAACTCTTGTGCAGAGGGGCAACATCAGCCCTCCTCCAGTCCTCTGGAACTACTCCCATCTCCAATGAGGTGATGAATAGTGTTGCTAGAGGGGCAGCTAGCACTCTGCTACATGTACACACTGCAAGAGACAAGAGTGACAAGGGACATGATAGAGATGTACAAGTACTTAATGGGGGTGAAAAAGGTGCAGGAGGGGAGTTTTTTCAAATAAGAAAACACCAGTACCAGAAGGCATATAATGAAGCTTGGGGGAGGGGGGTGGGTTAAGTGGGATGAGAAGAAATACTACTTTACTGAACGAGTGGTGGATGGCTAGAACATTCTGCTGGCAGAAGTGGTGAAGGTCAAAACAGTAAGGGACTTCAATCATGCATGGGCTAGACACAGGGTAATATTTGTAAATAGGCAGGGAGGAAGGAGGGTCACCGGAGACCAGTTAGGGTTGGCAGAGAGACTAGGCAGGGATCATCTGAGCAGACTGGGTGGGCCAATTAGTTCTTTTCTGTCATGTATTCCCAGGATAAGACTAGAAGAAAAACATCATCTCTATGATAAATATCACAAGCTCTAAATATTAAGTACACTCTCCTTTGTTCCACTTTTGCAGTTTTGCTGCTTGACTAAGTTAGACTTTATGTAGTAGCACTGTATCTGCATACTCTCTAGAAGAGGGAGACCTGGCTGGAATTGTTGTGTGTTTTCTGTGTGATTTAGTCTATTGGCATGGCCACTGATAAAGAACAAGGAATGGTTGAAGCACCTGGGCTGTTGTTCAGCATTCTCCACTTTGATGGTACAACTGCGCACTGTTAAAGTAGAATTTATGCACTTTGAAAACTGCCTTTATTTCTTTTTCGTTCCTTAAGTGCAGATCACCGTCTTCTTGGGAATCAAACCTGGTATAGGACCCAAGTCCTGTAGGCACCAGCTCTAACCAAACAACTATAGAGAGAAATTCCCTTAAACTAGGAAATAACTATGTTACTTCAACATAATAAATGTTGTTCTCAATGATCACCACAAGTGATAATTTTGAAGGTACAATTACTCAGCACTGTAGACCTTGGTTAATTTGAGCTGCTTAAATCTTGACTGCACTGCTTCTTTTGCATACACTGTCTTTTCTCATGTACTGTATATAGCACCTCATCATTTAGATTGTATATTAGTACTACAGGACTGCACTGTAATATACCTCACATCTGTTTTACAAGTTGCGCATACTAGACAGGGTAACTGTGAAGGTTAGCATAGAAAAGGGTTTCAAACCCATACCACTGACCTCTTCAGAAATCAACTAAGGATCATGATTAGAATTTTACAAATTTAATTTAACGTCATTTAAAAAAATCAATAAGTGAGCTGGTGGGTATGGATCAGAAGGTATTATTTATTTCTGGGTGATAAATGTATGCAGTTTAAACTGACTGGGCATGGGCTGGAGTTGACATGTGGCTTGGCATGAGGCAATCCAAACCTGTACTATTGTGGGAGGTGCATTTTGTTGTGTTATGGCATCAGTCTTGTCGTATGGAAGTGGCTATAGTGCACATATTTGTTATATAGATGTCTCTTTTGCTTGAACCATGATGCACAGAAACAGTTTACTAGGCAACAGCATACTATATGTATAATTTCCAGTACATGAACATACAGTACTGTGTACTGCCAGATAAAGACCATGTTCTCACGCTTCACCTTTATAGTGTCAAGGCACATTTCAGTGTTACATATATCAGCTGTGGATTGTTTTGGCCCTTGCTATCCACACTCCATTACTGGAGTAGTTTGCTTATTAGTAATTTGTAAACTAGTTCCTTATTATTAAAGTCTGTTGTCCTTTTGTCTTACTTTTTATTTCCCTAAGGAGCAAAATTACAAAACTGGCTATTGTACAACGCTCTAGCCAACGTGTATCCTTATCTGGAATTGCATAGTTTTCATTGCAGTGTACTTTGCCATGTTTGCCCATCAGCTCTGATTAGATACTTGTCTCCTCACTTTCTTGGTGTGACCCCTAACTGTGATCACTTTAGTTTCCACTGATGCTTGTGCTGCTGCAGTGAAATCCCTGCCACAGCTTCTTTTTTCACTTGTAACATCATACTTGAACTAACTCATGGCAGGTAGACAGGGGGAAGATCTATTTCCTCCTGACTGTGGGGTGGAATACTGAGGGTTGGCCCTTGTTTAACTCCTCAGCCTATTTATTAAGAAGCTTCCTCTGAAATTGCTGGGTTGTTTTGCCATGTTTAACCAGCGTGACTTGTACACTGAATACAGATTTTTTGTTATGCTGACTGATGAACCTCATATTTTACTATGTGCATTATGAAATATGTACCCAATGTGTTCAATAATGATGAATTAAAAAAAATATTTGAGCAAAAGAAGAAGCAACACAAACAACACACTCGTGGAAAATAATAAATACATATATTGGTGCTGAAGGAACACGAGAAAACACCCCTGTGCCTGCTTGTTTGTTTATTTTAGTTGTTACTGTATTTTCCTGAGTTTGTTGTGTGCACTGCTTCTTCTTTAATTTTGTTACTTAATTTGTGCAGCAGCAGCACCTTAGGAAGACAAGTGTGCTCTCCCCCCAACTCTCACTTTGTCTAACATCATACAAGGCATTAATTGTGACAAAGAAAAAAACAGCACTAACATTGCTCTGGTCAATGGCTATTATTCCAGACCCTGTTGAACAGACCTTTTTTTTGCCATTTTGGGGTTGTAAAAATTAACAATCCATTCACAAATGTAAGCCCTCCCCTTTCTGGTGTCTAGGGATATGCCAGATAGTAAAAAAGTGGGATATGGCTGCTGTACTGCCAGAAAACACAGTCGAAGACAATTTAGATAAGCTCATTACCTGGTTTGTAGATGTTGCAATATTGCTCTGCATTACAGGGGAGCAGGTACATCGCTTCACTTCTGTGGACTAATTGCAGGGGGCAATGTTTCTTAACAGACAAAACATGAATAGTTCTTATCAATTAAATTCAATGTCCCCTCTGAAATCAAAAATGCAAAACTGATTTAATATAAATGAATAATTTGATAAACCGCTCTATGGAGGGTTGGGGTACTCAGACAATGGTGAGAGCATTTTGCAGGTACAGAACCCAACATTAAATCCTGCAGCAATCTCTTTTCCAGCAGATTGACTTTGTTTTAGGCAGAAATTTGGCTTAAGCTGAAAAGAATTCCTTTTCTTGACAGCAGCACTCTAAACAGTGGTCCGAAAAAGTCCACATAGGAGTATGCGTTGACTTAGCAGCATTTCTTCACATATTCCTTGTACTTCACAATTATCCATCTACCAGACATTTACTTAATCTCTTTCTCTTTGTCACTCAAATACTCAATCAGAGGTAGTCAACTAAGACAGCACAAGACATTTCTACTGTCCAATCCCATTTCTCATCTGCCTTCTAACACTGGGGTCACTTTAAAACAGTGGGAACTTTGCTACTTTGAGACTTTCTTTTTTTCCCTCACAGTGTTCACATTTAGCATGAACAGTACCACTGGAAACCTTACTGCCACCCAATCACTGATGCAACATGCCTGTTTCTAGCATCCTAAGGAGTTCTTTATATGCCTGGCAATCCTGGAGGCCTGAGGCACTTTCTGCTCATACAATGATTTCAGATCAGGACTGCTTCCACCCCGTGGCCCAACTGGCATGCCACATGGTGCACCCAGACAGAAAGCCACCCCACCTGAAGTCCAGGCCAGTCACTCCTCATACAGAATTCCTCATGCCTCCACAGGCTGCACTCCCTGAGAGTCCAAGTACTGCAGTTGCCTACTGGACTGGGGAAAATGGGTAGGCTGCCACCACTACACCCTTAACAATCCAGGCTGTCACTTCTGGACCATGCCTCAGGCCCCCTCTACCATAGCAGGCTGACTACAGATAACTCAACATGGCTCCCAGGCTGCACTCACCCACGGGTGAGATATTTTCTGAAACAGGACCTCATTGGTGCTTACCTCTACCAAGGTGCCAGAGATCACTTGGTGAGTTCTCTTTCTTCTCATCCCAACCTCTGACTACCAGGAACAGCACCGACAGGACCCCAACTAGTGCTCCATACTATCTTCCCCAAATGACTCTTTATGGCTCAAACCACCACACTCTTTCATGGGTCTTCGAGATAGGAGGACTGGGGTGGTGGGTGGCACACCCTGGCCCCACTGAAGCCCTCACAGCTGAACTTGCTGGCTGAACCCCCAACTTTGTCTCTCTCTGTTCCTCTCTCTCTCTCTCTCTCTCTCTCACTCTCTGTTCCTCGGGTCCTCCAATTGGCACCAAAATCCCACTATTTATACCCCTAAATGTAAGGAGACCTCCTGCTATGAGCAGGCAGGCCCAGCATCCAGACCTGCAGGCACCAATGCTGGAATCATTAACTAGTAAGCTCCTTAAGGGGTGCTTACACAAACATTTCCAGAAATCCATTTTTCTAATTTGTGAAACCAGTAGATTTTCTGGAAAATATTTTTCCGCTTCATACTTCAGAATTCTCTAGACTTGTGGAATTATTTTTATAATTTGTTGACTTGTTGGTTATTTCTGCAATTGTGCATTTTTGAATTTGTCCATAACTTGCACAAAGTTCACAAACATTGCAGATTTGTTTCTGCATTTCACAAAACATGTGGATGCAAATGTACACAAGTTCACCCTGTCAATCTGCTCTTCCACCAATCACTGACACTATTATCGATGGCTGCCTTAGCTCTATTTTAAGAGAATGTTGCAAAAAGGCTCTGAAATTGTTCTGGTTTTGGGAAGAGGAGAATCACCACACCACCTCCACCACCACCACCTTACTATTGACAAAACGTCTGTATAGTTAATGATAATTTTGAATGGACCAGTGAGTTTATCTATCAAAATAGGAACAGAAGTATTTTTAGAATTAGAGGGAGGATTGCCTACTAGGGCTTTGGTTTCATAGCTCTGCACTTAGCCCCAGTAGCACAAGCATCACTGCCTTTGTGCTATTGAGATACAAAAGGGACTTAGCATAAAGATAGGTCTCTTATGGACCTGGCCCCCATAGTTTCCAAAGCTTATAAAGTGTACAGTAATTCCCACACTGTTGAGATGGTAGACCCTAATAATACTCTGATAACCTACACTAATCTGGAATGTTTGTCACACTTTCCTGCCTTTGTGATGTTGTGAGAGAACCTTAATTCTTGTTTAATGTTGCTTTTAAAATTAAATACATTTATGCATGAAATTGTATTGTCACAGAACCTCTTAAAATTGTGCTTTTGTATCAGTACATCTAGGAAGTTACACTTTTTAAGCTGTCACAATCGAACACTATTATATGCTGTACAAAAAAAAAAATTAGAACCTGAAATGTGTCTTGGTACAGTCCCTTTTTCACTTCCTCATGTGTCTGACATTTAAGTTTTTATGTATCTTATAACATAGTAATTTAAGATTAAAAGGGATTATAGGCCCATCAGATCAGCCCACTTAATAATCAAGGGCTCATAAACACATACTAATTTATAAGGACTTCCTACTTCCTTTACTACCCAGGCATTCAGTGATTCCTTTGGTGAGCAGAAATTAGTCCAGGCTTACCTTAATGGCCTGTACTGTCTTAATCAGTTTTCTTTACTTATTTAGCCACGGTATTAGTTAGATTGGGTATACAATATGGTGAACAGTTTAAATGCATATTATTTTGTTCATTTTGTGTTCTTCATATCCTTTTTCATATTTTGTGTGAATTATTTTAATTTTATTTTACATTTTTAAAATGGACAGGTATAGTGCAGGTGGCCTGCATTGTGGCCAGTGTGGTCCTCATCTTTAAAAGGTGGTTAGGCTGAACCTTTACAACAACAAACTGGTAGTCCTGACCTCTTTGCTATGCAAGGTCCTGGAAGAGTTTATCAAGAACAAAATAAGGTTGTTGCTCAGGTCATCATCACTTCATGTGGGGCAGATAATGCCAGATAAACCTGAATAACCTGTTCTAGAAGGTGACCAGGGAACTGGAAAAGGTCAAGGTCACAGAAGCAGTATATTTGAATTTTAGCAAGGTTGTTTACACTGGTACATTGCAAATGTCTAAGAAAAGTACACCACTGCAGTATAAATGAGTTACTGTATGCACAAAGTGGAAAGATATCTGGCTTGAGGGCAGGGAGAATACAGTTGTGATTGATGGATACTTTTCTGAGTGGAGATGGGTGGTCAGTGTGGTACTAGGGGATCAGTGCTGGGGCCACTGCTGTTCTTGACTGGTGCCATATTCATGAACTTGACCAAGCCATTTGACCTAATTGACCATGACCTTGCACTGTGAAAGCTTGCCATAACTGGGTTATCTCCTATTTCAATTGCATGGTTTGGTGATTATTTTTATGGGTGTTCATAATGTATAGAGATAGGTTCTAATCTGTCCTATTCTCTTCCAAAAGTGAGAAGAGTTCCCTAAAGGTCAGTCTTGAGGCCCTTATTGTTCTCCCTTTTTATAAATTATATTTCTCTGGTTTCTTCTTGTTATAATACTTTCATGTATGCAGATGATGTAATCTTATTTTCAAGTTCTAAAGTGCTTACTTAAATATGTTATTCAATGATAACAGAATTTTTAGTGATTTCTGATAGCTTTTTCTATAAATCACTTAGTAATAACTATTATTTAAAAAAAAATTCTCTTTGGATTTAAGCCAACTCTTTTTATGAATCAGACAATTCAAAGTTTGGATCCCCTTGGGTCTCCCTTTAAACAAGTCCTTCAGTTTAAGAACAGTGGAGCCATCCAGAATGCAATGCGGTATCCTGGGAAAGTGCATGACAAAGGGATTACCTGATACTGAAATTATCTTGTTTATGGCAGTAGCTCTACTGCAGTATGCAGCAGTTTTACATTGCATCCTGGCTGGCGCCACTGTACTTGGTGATGTTACTGGACCCAACATTGTGATTTGCTGAACACGAGCATGTGGTGTATAATATAAACAGTGGGCACAGTAAACAAACTTAGACTCTATTGTTCATGTAGAACTCATTTAGCTATTATCAAAGGTTCAATCCTCCATTTTTTTCCATTATTTTTTCATAATTTTGGAAATTCAGAAAGTAAGCAATTAGTTAGCCATTATGTGGCTTAAATAACATCTATTGATTTCTTTTAGGTACAGACACCTACAGATACTGTACTCATCCTTGTCTACTTCATTACCAGCTTGTCTGAATGTCTTTTTCCTTTCAAATGCAGTACTTTTCGGGGTGTCTACTTCATAAGACCATTTTTGTACAGATTGTTTAAGCCTTGATGATGTTTAATCAGTTATATCTTCTAGCCATGATTTACATTCAGCTTAAAGTGATTACTTAACAACAAATTTTCCAATAACAAGGTTTGGGAAGACAGCACTTTCTAATGTCTGTTTTCCAATACCTTCTTCTTGATTCTGTTTGTAATATTGGGTCTCATCTAGTCTTTAAACCTGTTTTCATCAATATTTGCTTGACAAATCTAGTTGCATTTGTATTTGATTTGTTGATTTTATATTTGTATTGTCTGCTTTTCCTTTTGGCCCAAACTGAGTCTGAAAAAGACCTTGGTGCGGTGCTCTTACACAGTAAACAATGTCAAATAAATAAAATAAAATAAACATTTTCTTCAAATTAACTGGTTGATGGTGTCTTCAGTAGACAGCTTAAAGTGATTTTCCAAAGTCCTACAAAAACAATTACAATTGTTAACAAAAGTATTAAAATGTTTAAATATTCCTAAAAATATGTAAATTTTAGAACATTTCATTCTTTAGTACTAAAGACATTTGCATAAAACCATGCTCTTTGCCCATAAGACTATCTTTTCCTGTTGCTTTTCCTTCTTTGATGTCATAATCCTTTGCTTATGGCATCCAAATAATTTCTCTAGCGGCAGGATATGATGTCATAAGTTGAGGGTTATGACTTCATAGCAAGAATAAGCAATGTCAACAGAAGTGGTGATGCTTAATATAAAAAAAAATATCCCTTTTACTGCAAATGTCTTCGATATGAACAACGGAAGGTCTAAAATTTAAGTTTTGTTACAATTTGTTTAATAGTGTTCTACTGATGACAAATGCAAATGTTTTGCTGGAAAATGGAACATCTCCTCAAGTTTGCTGATAAAACTAAGCTGACAGGGTTGGTGCCAACTCCATTTGATATGACATGGGCACAAAATTCAAGAGGACCTGAAAAAGCTGGGAAATCAGTTGAAATGCTACACTCTAAAATTCAGTGCAACAAAATACCAGGTGCTTCACCTGGGGAGGAAAAATAGAGGTAGGAGGATAGGACTTCCAGAATGTGTGGGGATCACAGTTTTATTGTAGATGCAAAATAGGACCTGGGAATTATTATAGACTAGGGGCCAAAGCATGATTAGAGGAGTGCAGGTACAATGAAGAGGGCTGACAAGATGTTGAGTTGATTACCAGCAGGGAAGTAATCCTGACACTTAACTCTTAAACCTTCCACTACCACTACCCATGGGATGGACAACAGGAACAGAGAGAAGAATTTGAATGGCTCAGTGGAGGGATCAGGGGAGTTTCAGCTACTAGAGCAGGAGGCAGTCCTTCAGGTTGTCAGGAAGCTTTGGTGAACCATTTGCATGCTGGTCCCTGCACCCATCTAGCTGTTTATGGCTGGGTGGAGTGTAGTGGTTCCAGTTCTGACAGGTATTGTCAGTGTTTCTCTTCAGGAGGGCTAGTGCCTTTGCCTCTAAGAAGGGTATTGGTAAGGCCCATGCTTTATATGGCATCATTAGATCCAGACATACCTGTCAATTATGTTCCTGTCTCCAACCTTCCTTTCTTGGCTGAGGTTGTTGAGAATGTGGCTATGGCTTAGCTCATAATTCACCTGGAGAGAAACAACCTCACTGAGTAATTTCAACCTGATTTCTGCTGCAAACACAGCACTGAGACAGCCTTTATCAGGGTATGCAATAATGGCTTTCTGTTGCAGGATCATGGGGATATCATAGTTGTGATCCTTTTACATCTTTCTTTGGCATTTGACATGGAAGATCTCACAGATTTATTGGTCAGACTCAAGAAGCTCAAGGACTGTCTGAGATTGTGTTGTAATGGTTCCAGTCTTTTCTAAGCAGAAGAGAGCAGTCAGTGGTGCTCAGCTCTTTTTGATGTAGTCTGGTTACTCTTGACTGTGGAGTTTTTCAGGGTTCTGTGCTGTTCTCAGTGTACATGCTGCTGCTGGGAGTTATTAGGTGCTAGAGTGTGGCATTTCACTGTTATGCACATAACACTCAAATGTATGGGTCCTTTGACCTGTCAAGACATCTCCAGAAATCAGGGATCAGATAGCCTCCACTTGGCAGGCATTGAGATCCACCAAGATTCAGATGCTAGTACTCGGTAATGAGAAGCAGATATCAGCTGTACAAGGTGGCCTCAGTTGACCCTCCTGGGGGGGGGGGTCATCTTTAGGCAGCATATGAAGTTCACAACTTGGGAGTAGTTCTTGACAGTCAGTTGACATTTTTTTCCCCAGGCACCTTATATAATCAAGAGTTGCTTTTACAATATGAAAAATGTTTTAGGTTGCTGCCTCTGCTTGATTCTGCTGATCATACCACACTTGTCAATGCCCTTGTTTTCTCCATCTTGATTTCTTTTTTGCACTCAACAAGGCTTGCCCATGGGTCAACTACACAGCCTACTGCTGGTTCAGAACACAGCAGTGAGGTTTCTGGCCTCCATTTAGAGATCAGATCATATCACCCCCTTGCTACTGCACTGTCTGCCTGTTAGGAAGAGTACTGATTTTTAGGTGTTTTTAGTGATGTATTAAGCCATAAACAGACTGGTCCCCCTATTCCTCAATGAGTTTCTCACTTCTTACATGACATCTAGTGGCCTGAGATCTGAATGGTGGGGTTTGTTAAATATATTGCTGTCCCATTTATAGTCTGCTGGTGACTGGGCTTTTTTTGGTGGCTGCCTCAACTCTCAAAATTTATTGGCTGAGGGGATCTACATTTTGAATTTTGTACAGTCTTAAAAATCAGCTGATGTGCTATTTTTTCCAGCTAGTGTTTGATTAGTTGCTGTGTGGCTCTGTATTATTCTAGTCCTTGAATTGTATGCAGCAGATCAATGTAAATGATGTTTGTACTCCAAATGGAATCTTTTATGTTAAGATGTTTCATTGGTTGCTTATGTATGATCATCATAATGTATTGTTCAGTTTATGCAGGTGATCCAAGCATTGGGTGGGGGTGGGTGATTTATAAGTGCAATAAACCAACCAACCACATTACAAAGCCAAGTTCAGGCCCCTCCTAGAGTACAGTATGCAGTTCTTGGCTTGAGACCCTTGTGTATACTGAGAGGATGTTAGTTAGATTGGATGGGGCAAGGTTAGGTCACCATAATGATCAGGGGCATGTAAGACAAAAGCTACAAGGAGAGACTGGTGGCCCTTAACATGTTCACTAAGGAGTAAAGGAAGGTACAAGAGAATATGTAATAAATCTTTCATATTCTCAAGGATATTAGCAAAATCAAATGAAAATATTTGATCTTGTGTACTTCAACACAACATGAAGACATGCCCTGAAGTTCAGAGCTGGTACATTCAAGGGTAATGTTAGGAAGCAAGGTTTCTCCCAGAAAGTGGTGAACCTGTGGAACAGCCTATCTGCAGAGACAGTGGATATAAAGTCAGTACAGACCTTCAGGGTAAGTCTGTGCAAATATCTGTTTACCAAGGGAATTACTGGATACCCTGGGAAGTATAGTGGTTAGGCAACTTGGTTACATAAGTACATGTTTTCCCAGCATACAGTTATACTTGCTTACAATGCTGGAGACATGCATGATGGTGATACTATCTTTTCCAGCCATAAATCACTATTTTGCTATGTTTATTTTAACTCACCGTTACATTTTTTAAAACTTGTTAATATGTAATAACTTTTTTTCTGCCCCTGCCATTGGAATGAAAAACGTATTTCAATTAAAAAAAAGGTTGTTCTTTAAGAAACATCTTTTAACATTGCTGTCTTTTCTTTTGTAGCCCAAATGAGCTACAAACTCCAGATTTCAGTAGAGCAATTAAATGCATGCTCAGATTTAGTCAAAGTCTGGGTTTGCACAGCTGTATAGCAAAGGGATTATATGGTTGAAAACTGAGCTGGTAAAAAGATAATAAAAAAACTGAATGTCATTTCCATTCAATATAGCCTACAGTAAGATATGTGGACCTTGAAGAAATTTGAAGAAAAGCGATTAAAAAAATGAGATTCCATGCTTCTCTCAAGGGTAATTTATATTATTTATCTTCCCCCAGTACACCAAGACAGAAAAACATTCTGAGCCTGCAGCACCAAAAGTAATGGAGTCCTGTTTTTCCCATACTCCTTCCTTCCCAGAAGCTTCTTCTGCTGACAGAGGAAACCATGCCAGTAAACAACAAAGGTGAGTTTTTTGTTTGTTTTTTTGTAGGTCAGTTGACACATATGCATTGGCACAGTACTGGTGACGTGCACATGCTCTCAAGCAGAACCTGTTTATCTGCTGACACATGCACTGAAATGTATCTATTTTACACTTGTAAGGTAGTACAAAAAGAAAGGGTACTACCAGTGTGAAAGAAGAGTGGAGAGACAGGGAATGTCAGTTGGAGTGAAGATTAGGTATATCGGTATCTACTTTTATGGTCTCAGGGTATCAGGCTGGGGAAGTTCTTTTCTGGAGTTGCTGTTTTCTTTGTGGAAACACCATGGGAGGGGACAGAGATATAGAGAGTAATGCCTGTGCAGGTGTGTGCTATTAGGATTTTCCATACACCCCAAATGTGTTATAATCCATAAACCCTGAGAGTGAAGCTTGAGGGGTTTCTAAGATTATCACATGCTGAGGGTGTGTGAAAAATCCTCATAAGACAAACCTTGCACAGGCATTATTTTTTATGACTTGTGCAAGGTTTAGGCAGAGAGAGAAAAACTGTAGATGCACTTATACAAGCAAGCGTGCCCATGAGCTGCCGCTGTACTTGATCAAATGCATTGTGCTTTTTTCATGCTTCAGTGAAGTGAGAAGTGACAGTATAAGGAAGAACATGCCTTAATAACCCACTATCAAGTTATTACAGAATTCAGTGGATTATTATGGCATTTGTCCAGGAATGGATATCCAGTTATTATAGGGGATCACCAGTTATTATAATCTTTTATCATTAAGACAGTCTATAATCCTTAATTCATGGTTCAGCCATGGCAGAGATTCTCTTTAGGAATTGCCCCTTAAACTTTTACCACAAATCACTATAAATAAGAGTAGTATACTGAGCTAACTATGAAATGGACAGATAAGAAAGGGTTTTAATGGTGTGTGTGTGCATGGGGGATCAAAACATACAGCAAGCATGTTTTAAGTAACATTATGTAAATAGCGTTCTATCCTTATGTATCAGATCCATGTGGTCACACATTCCAGATGATCTGAAACTAAATGTACTGCATAATGGTTGTGCAACCCTTAGATAGCATTTCAGCGGGCTTATGCAACATAGTGAGGAGTTACGCTTGTGTAACTTTGTTGATAGTCTGAAGGTATTTCAATAAATGTGTTGTTGCTTATAATAGGAATACTTTGGCTATTCGCACTTTCTGTTCCACAAGGAACTACCACCGATTTGGGGTACCATGAAGGCAAAAGAACCCTCTTGAGGAGGGTTTCACCCCTACAGGTGATGTAAGAACCATTTCATAGGCTAAAAATACCTTAGGAAGGAACCCTGAGGAGAGAGAGAGATGTGCCACTGGAGAAGAAGGGGAGGAAGGTGGGGCAAAGAAACAGTGCTTCTGAGGGAGAATGGAGGGAGTTGACTTACATAGCTCAGGTGTGGGGCAAGGCTGGTTGCTCCTGGCCACTGAATTGCAGGCATAGCCTTTGAATTCAATGAGCATATGCAACATAATGAGAAGTTGTGCTTGTGCAACTTTATTGATAGTCTGAAGGTATTTGAATAAATGTGTTGTCGCTTGTAATATAAATACTTTGGCTATTCGAAAGCTCTGTACTATGGGGAACTACCACCCTGTCAGGGTACCATAAAGGCAAAGAGACCCTCTTGGAGAGGGTTCCACCCCTAGAGGTGCAGCAGGAACAAATTCCTTTGGCTAAAGATACCTTAGGAAGGAGCCACCCACTAAAAACATTCTGACCTGCAAATATTGACACCGAGCTTATTTGAGGATGGAATGACAGCAATGAGTGATGACTGGAAACAGAAATAGACAGAACTGAGTAATTACTGACATATATCAGAACTGATAGTAGAAGAGGCATGACATCCATAAGGAGAGAGGGATGACATCTGTAAAGAGAGAGGGAACGTCAGATGGGAGGAGCAGGGCCACCATCCAACCCAGCTCACAGCAGAAACCTACCTGTTGTTATGACTACCTAATTTTATGACCTTTGGCATGGAGGAGAGGAAAAAACCCTTTGAGGGGGAACCTCTTGGGATCCAAGGCCTTGGTCACATTCCTTCCAGGCTTGGGATAAATTAGTGGCAGCTCAGCTACTGTAATTTAGAGACCCATTTCAGGGGAAAGAGTTTTGAGGGAAGGCTCTCACTCTATCCCTCTAATGGGAAAATCATGGAGGTGATGTGAGTCAATCAATGCAGCTTGAGGAGGTGCCCAGCAATGAGGGTCACCACCACCACCCCCAGGTCAGGAGAATGAGAGCAACAACTGATGAAAGGTACTCACCCAGCTTCCATGAAGGGAGGCCTGCAGAGGAAGCCAAACCATTATAGGGTAAGGCATAGGAGGTGCCCATGAGGGGCCAAAAATTGGAGCTGTATGATCTTCTCCCTTGAGGGGCAGAAGAAGGGAAGAAGGCAGAGAACAGTAGAACCTTAGGTATGGAGAATAATTTTCAAAGGTGCTGACAACACTGTCTGTACAGCTAAAGGAGCCTCTTTCATTTAGAGGCCCTACCCTATGGCAGCTAAAGTCTTAAATGCTACATTAAGAGGTGCCACTGAGTCAATCTGCACAGCTAAAGCTTCCCTCAGAGCATAGGATGTTCTCACCCAAATTGCAGAAAGAGAAGGACCCCACCTGTCAAGGGACCCACCCACAAGATGCAAACTCCATGGGCAGACTGAGACCATTGGCCTAAGGGCAGAGGCCTGGAACCATATTATGGTTGTAGCTGGCATGTATTCGAATGTAGGATGAGTAGGAGGCCATGGCAAAGCCTGAAGTCCATGAGCAGATGGAAGAAATGAAATGTAAGTAAGGCTGAACAGCTGCTTTTATCTGAATGCAGGAGTAGTGGGAGGCCATGATAAAGCTTGACGGTCATGGCTGATGGTGACATGGAATGACAACTAGGACACTGAATGAGACTGAATGTTACAAGTCTGGACTAAATAAGGAATGCATGCCAACCAGTTCATGAGGGAGATTAGTGGTAGTTGCTGATGCATTGCAAGTCAGGAAGGTTGAATAGTATAAACAATGACTGTAACTGCTGGGGAAAGCAGGAGTACATGGGACTTGAAGCAACAAATGAAACTGCTAGGGAAGGTAAGAGCACATGGGAACTGAAAACTTGGGAGCAGTAACTGATGAAGTGAACAACAACAGAAACCAAAAGGGACTGGCTGCCTACTTGGAGCCAAGTATAAACAATTAAGGATATATTTCCACAGGGAGACTGCAATTAGCAATGAGCAAAGTCAACAAACTTCACTCCGTGAATTCATTCCCAAATTTCATGCAATTCATGAAGCAGAATTCATAAATTTTTTGCAATTTGCTCAGTGTGGATCGAGTGCAAAGTGTGAAGTTTTGCTGCAAAGTATATAATTCTGCCTGCAAAATTCTGTTCTTCATGGTAAAATTCCTCACTTTACGGCAAAAACTTCATGATTCAGGTGAAATTGAAGTATCTCAGATCTGGAAAAACTCCACAAAGCTCTGCAAAGTGTGAATTTTCACCACTTCATGTCAACTTCACCAGAGAATTTAAACTTCACCACATCTCTAGATTTGCAACAGGCAGGGAAATACAGCAAAATGGAAGCGTGAACAGCACAAGTCAAAAGCAAAAGAGAAAGGAAGGATGCTGGGAAAACTAGAAGGCCTAAAAGAAACAAAATAGAAAAAATACAAGGCGCAGGAGAAATAGGAGACAGAGAAAAGTGCAAACTGCAGCCAAAAAGGAGAGGGCAAAACACTTACCTAGAAAGCAAGGTGAGGCACAAACAAAGCAGAAAGTCCAAAGCACAAACTGCAGGTGGGAGACAAACTCTGGAAGAAAAAGGGGTGGGGGGCACAGCCCCAACAGAACTTCTAGCTGCAGCAAATAAACAATGCTTCTGAGGGAGACTGAAGGCATCTGACTTAAATATCTCAGGCAGGGTGTGTGGTTGGTTTCTCCAACCCACTGAACTGAAGGCAGAGCCTTTGCTAAAGATAATGCTGAAGATCCATTCCACTTTGCAGCAGTGCTTTAAAAATGTAAAACACATGCAGTATTGTGTTAATGAGCATAGCAAAGACTTTACTTACAGACTAGAGAATAAAAATATACTTGTTCTTTGAAGTCTTGGGAAATTGAACTGTTGTTTGCCCTCAATCCTTTAATGCAAAGTCTGTAACATACAGATTTAATGATGTGTCTCCTTGGGTAGATTGTTTGCAAAGTTCATGTTTTTTGCCTTGAGAAAATTGTAAAAAAATGGTAAATGTTGAGGGACTAGTTCCCATCATTGGCTGCATGAAATAAATACACAAAGAAAAGCTCTAGCCCATATCTTTGGAGTTCACTCTTCAACGTGATTCAAGTTTCATGCTTAAACATTAAAGCAAGAACTGCTTTTGATATGATTTTTAAAGTAGTCCTCATACACTAGATATGTATCTGCTTAAATGATTTCTTTTAGGACTTGAATAGGCTCCATTTGCAGAATCTCAAACTGGCCATCATGTAAGAAACAGTAGGGTAACTCTTCTCATTTGCTTACAGATCTCATAACCATTTATATTTTAATGTAGATATACACATTTAGAATGAAACATACAATATGTGATATGGCATACCTGTCAGCTGTCCTACATTACAAGGGATGTCTCCCATTTTACCCATCAAAATCACTCTTTTCCTCCACATCTGCCCTACATTGAAAAGGTCACACACACACACACACACACACACACACACACACACACACACACATACACTCTAAACTTGGACTTTGTTGCAGAAATGCATAATACACTATGAAGCTAAAGCAAACTTTACCTTAGCATGAACAAAGGCATTGATTTGCCCCTGATTATATGGGCCAGTGTCTCACATTTTCCCATATTTAAGTGTCATTGCATGACATTTTCAGTGATAAATGGTTAAGACATATGACTGAGGGGCCCACCACTGCCTCTAGGCGTCAGGTCACAAACACATTGTGCTAGAATTTTTACATTTACATCTTCCAGCTTCCTTTCTGTTATTGCATATGCCTCTCATCCTTATATAGTTAGTAGTGCTGTGGCACAACTACATAGCCATAGGTAGAATGGGTAACAACCCCCCTCCAAGAATAAAACTACTGTAATTCCAAATTGAAGCAACTAATATATGAAGAAGAGTCATAGTCCATTATACAAGAAAAAAGTTATAGTCTACACTTTCAAGACATGCTTGCTTTATGTTTATCATGTACAGAAAGTTACCATTAGATACCAGGATCATTTAGGTCCATGTTATTTTTTTACTTACATTAACATGTAGTCGACTGCTCTGTATTTGTTCTGTTTTACTGATATGATGTACACTATTTCCCAGTTTTCCAACGTAACTTTCCATCAAGTGACACCTAGGAAAAAGCTTGTCTCAGTGTGCCTTTTCCCATCACCACATTTCTGAATACACAAATACATTATTATTTTCATGCCAACAGAACTGGTTACATAGAACTGATTCTTTAAATAATAGGTGCTTAACAAAAGCAGACAGTGTAGCGTAGTGGTTAAAAGCACTGGGCTGCAAACCTTGAGATCTGGGTTTGAATCCCACAGCCCCCACTTGCATATTGTGTGACCATGAGCAAGTCTCTTAACTTCCTTATGCTCCCAGGTCACACCTGGAAACAAGCTTCAGTATAGTGTGCCATTCCTGATTAAACAATTTCCCGTTTCTCTTAATATATTAGTCTAATCCAGACTGCTGTTTTTCTTTTACTGAGTAGTTCACAAAGGAAAATGAATTCTACAAAGTATAGTGGTGGTGATGGGGATAATTGCATAAATATTCTGCTTAACCTTTTTGTAGCCGCTAAACTGACTTCTGTTGAATTTTCATTAAAATATGATGGCCCAAATTGAAATGGTTAGTGAAGGTTTAACTCAGTCAGCACCCATGCTATCCTGAGTTAGTACTGATGCTCTGGGAGGGGCTATAATCTGAGGCGACCAGGGCATTACCCAAACCAGGTGCTAACCATACCACTGTGCCTATGCAAATGAGAGAATTCCTCACATATAAAGGCACAGCAGTATATTGAAACAGTTGTAGTAGCAATAAAGAGCCTCCAGAGTGATGCTATTTACCACTACCAAAAAATCCTTATTATGGCAGTGCTATGGCCATGCCTTCAGCCCCAAAGGCAGGATGGCTATACTGCAGCAATCCACCTCTCTTTCCTGTGGATCCCCATCTCCCGAGTTGCCCCCGACCTGAGTTAATTTCTTCTTTCCTGGTAGTGTAGTGGACACACCTCACCCAGTTATCCCTATATGATAAAGACACAGTGCTCCCAGGTGTGTAGTGGATCACCTTCCCCAATCTTCCCTGTGATATGTCATCACACCTATCTCTGGTGTCTAGTAGACCAGTTTCCCACTGATTACCCCAGGTCCCATGTATCTATAAATCCCTGGTGGGCAAGCAGCCACCCTCCCCAATGAGCATGACTGATCCCCCATACAATGGCCACCCCACTTGCCCATCACTGAGATCCCCTCACACCCACCCAAACTTGGTTCACACTTATCTGAATCACCACAGTCAGATCAATGACTGCCACAGCCCTCTGCTCACTTCTTCAGCCATTCACCATCTGACTGTTACAGAGTGGGATTGAAAGTTTAAGCATGTGGCTAAATATTGCTCAGAGGAATTTTTTTTTTGTGCAGTGCTACAAGCTGTGCTGCACTTGTGCGCTACTTTGCATATGGAGTGAAATATCCCCTCTTCTGTAAAATGTAGAACAGGCAATACCTCTTGCATGCACAATGTTGGGGCAGCAATATTATCTATACATCTGAAACTGCATGTATTCAGTAAGTGAGCTATACATTTTAAAGCCATCAGGAAGGCATATTCAGCAGTACAATAATTCTTAATTTGTTTCAGGCAGGGAAGGATTACCAAACAATTGTACTTCATTATCATTTCAAAGTACAGTTATCTTGGCTTTCTTGATTGTTTGTCAGGTAGCATAATGAGGGTATAGGACTTCACATACTGTACCCACATCATGATTTAGTACCTAATTTCACCTCAGCAAAGAACATGAGATAATTTGGGACCAAAGAAAAAATATGCATATATTCAAACATTGCATACATCTCAACTGCATACAAGTGAAATTAACTGCATGTTTTATTTTTCATTAAATTGTTCATTACAAAGTAAGCTTGCTCAGGGTTTTCTGTCATGATTAAGCCTAGTAATACTTTATAACCTAATGTTCTGACAGATGGGCCATCCAGAGTTGGACCTTTTTGCATTCCCACTCCACACAAAACTGTCGCTTTTCTGCTCGACCCTTCCCTTGTGCAAAGGCTTGCTATCACAGGAACAGGGAACCCTGGTCCATCTGGACATCAGGTCACTCCATCTCTATGCTTGACTCTTGAAGACATAGCCATCAGTTGATTTGGAGTGTCCCCAAAGATGGCTGATATCCTGGTGGCTGCCAGTAAACCTTCTACCAGAGCCACTTATTCAATAAAGTGGAAAGGGTTTGCTTTGTGCACCACTTCTCATCACTTGGATCCCTTCAATTGTCCAGTGAATCAGGTTCTGGAGTATGTTTTGTCCTTGTCAGATGCAGGACTGCAACACTCTTCTATCAAAGTGCACTTCGCTGCTATTTCAGCTTTCCTTGTGCATATTGATGGCCATATGGTGGCTCAGCAAGAGATATCCACACATTATTGAGAGGCATCTTGCACTTGAAGCCTCCCATCCACAATCCATTCCCAGCCTGTCACCTGAATTTTGTGCTGGAGAAACACACTTTTGCTCCTTTTGAGCCAGCCACAACTTGTGGCTTATGCTACCTTTCTTGGGAAGTGCTATTTTTGGTTGCTATTACTTCTGCTAGAAGGATTTCCGAGCTTCAGACTGTCATGTGTGAGCCTCCTTATTTGATTTTCCATAAAGACAGGGTGTCTTTACGGACCAACCCTAAGATTCTTCCCAAGGAAGCATCAGAGTTTACTTTGAATCAAACTATCCAGCTACCATTTTTTTCCTGAGCAGGCCACTCCAGGGGAAGCATTGCTCTATACCTTAGATGTACATAGAATACTCAGATATGTTCATTGTGTGAAAGACTGCAGGAAGTCCTTGCAGCTTTTTGTTTCTTTCACCCAGGGGGAGGATGGGGGTATACCACTTTCTAAACAATGCCTGTCCAGATGGTTGGACAGCTATATCACTTTCTGTTATAGAAGGTACAGCAAGAAACTTCCTAGAGTTGTTTGTGGCCATTCAGCTGGAGGCTTAGCCTCTTCTGTTGCCTGTTTCAGGAATATATCAGCTGCAGGAATCTGTGCTGTGGCAACTTGGAGTACTGTCCACACTATCACTAAACACTACAGTCTTGACATTGTCTCTAGAAGAACGGCTGGCTTCTGCCTGGCTGTGTTTTAAGGACTCCTTTCTTAGGTCTGTTGCATCCAGCCACCCAGACTGTCTCTGTGGCAGTACTGCTTGGGACTCATTCCATAGGTTTGGCTTGATGAAAGAGATATCTTCAAAGAAGATAGTACAGTTACATAAGAACTTACCATAACAGCAGATCTTCAAGATAATCTCTTTCATAAGGCCATGCAATCCCACCATCTGCCCCCCCCCTTAGACTCAGAGCTTCTTCACTTCTGTCTCTCTCTTTCCAGGATGGACTACCTACTGTTTTAAGCCTTGCCTGGAAGCTGAACTTCAGCTCTCTCCTGATTGCCTAGAGGGAGGTCCTCTGAGTATGATCTCTGGTGGAGGATTGAAGAGGGAGAGAGAGACTGCTCCTATTTATATAGGGAGGACATGGATGTAAGCTGTTGTCATGGGTGGCCCCTAGTGGACTGCTTGCTAAAAAGTTTCTGTGTGGTCCTGGTGCCTGTCAGCTATAGTTCCATAGGTGTGGCCTGATAAAAGAGATTCTCTTGAAGATCTACTGTTATGCTAAGTTCTTACTTAGCTGTACTTTTAAGTGTCTTTTATACTTTCATATATTGTGTGCAGTCATTTGCATTTTATTGTATATACTTTGTATTTTCTATATTGTCTGACTCTTTACTTTTACACTTTGACCTTATAATTTTTTTGTGACTGTGGATGCCCATGAAGTCTGACATTTGTGTTTAGTTGCCTTCATTACCAATAACATGACTGAAAGTGAATGAAAAGCTCTCTGGGTTGAAAATAAATAAATCTACAAGACTTGATGGATTACACCTGAGGATGCTTAAGGTGAATGCAGAGGTGATAGCAGAGCCATCTATAGAACTATTAAACTGCCCACTGGCAGGAGTATTGGTTCCTAGTGACTGCAGGAAAAGGAGAGTGATACCTCAACACAAGAGCAGAAGAAGTGATGAACCGGGGAACTATAAACCAGTCAACTTGACATTGGAAGTGGGAAAAATTATGAACTCAATACTAAGAAAGGAACTCGTAGACTTCTGGAGTGAAATACACTGCTGGAACCCAGACAACATGGGCTTATGAGTGGAAGGACTTACCAGATAAATCTTATTGACTTCTTCAGCTGGGAGATCAGGGCAGCTGATAAGGGACAGACAAGTGATGTAGTATACTCTTGGACTTCAGTAAGGCCTTTAACTCAGTTCCTCACAGGAGGTTGGCCTAGAAGCTAAGGGAAATAGTGCTGGAGGGAAAACTGATGACTTTAGTGGAGAACTGACTGAGGGGAAGAACACTAAGGGTATTGTTTATTAGGGTGTTTTCAAAGGTAAGGGAATTAACAAGTGGAGTGTGTCAGGGGTTAACAATGGGCCCACTGTATTCATTTGCAACATAGCGGATGGCAATAAGGGCATGATCTGCCTCTTTGCAGATGACTCAAAGATCTGCACAAGGGTGGACATGGAGGAAAGGAAAAGAGAAGTTATAGGATCAGGGCAGCTTGCAGATCTGGTCAAAGATCTGGCATCTGAGTTTTAATGCTGAAAAAATGTAATGTTATACACACTGGAAAAGGAACCTAGGAGTGCAATGTGAAATGGGGTAGTGCTGGAAAGCACCATGGAGGAAAGGCACCTAGAGGTCATGGCATTAGAGATACAAAAAGGTACAGCACACTGTAGCAGAGTTGTGGGTACAGCAAACAGGATGCTGGGATGCATAGACAGTGGGACAAGCAGAAGAAGCTGTAAAAAAAATCCTCCCACTGTACAGGTCACTGGTGTGACTACATCTGGAATACTTTACAAGACACTGGATTCCACGCCTGAGTAGAGACAGCAACAGAGTGGAAGCGGTACAGCACATGACAACCAAGATGGTCGATGGATTGGGGAGCAAGACGTATATGGAAAAGCTGCAGGAATTTAACATTCACATGTTTGAGAAAAAGAAGCATTGGGTATCTTGATCAAAACATCCAAGTATCTGCATGGAATTCATAGGGTGGATCAAGATATTATATTCCAGAGAGAAGAAATGCACAGGAAAGGTGTTGCTTAGTCAAAGTGCATCATCAGAATTCAGTGATTAGGAAGCACTCACCCGACAAAACTCATTACAACATATACTTCAACAAAATGTGCTCACACCTCTGATGAAGCTCTGCAGGGTGGAGCAAAATGTTAGGTGGAGGTTTGCAGATGGTTTTGGCTGTTCAGCCAGGGGTTACCTTATTGTAAGTTTGCACATTTAGTTTTAAAATGACTGCCTGTTTTTTAATCTAGCAAGTGATTTCTGCACCACAATAAAAGTAGCTGGAGGATGATTGCGACTGAGTGCATTTTTTTTAAATTTTCTATTTATGCTCCCCTATGTGCTCCACAGCTGCCTATTATTCAGGCCAACATGACCCACAGACATTCCTCCTACTATCTCCCCCTCGGCTACCTATCTCAGATCTGCAACCTTCCACAGGGTAACCCGGTATAACCCTTGAGTCCCCCTCCTCTGAGGGGGAAGACACAGTTGGGAGGAGACCAACACACTTTATTTTTCAATCCTGGGTGCTGCTGAGGCATTTTTCAGCTTCCAGGGCATCTTTGGAGGTGCCCGATGCAAGCAGCCATCATCTGGCTAGTCTTCAGATTGGTTTCCGGTTTTCTAGTTCCCCTATCATGCCGCTCATGTAGTGCCTCCAGTCTCCACCAGGGGTTGCTACTGAGTGAGGCCATCTCCAATCCCACCCCAGGATAGAAGAGCATTCCATTGGACACTCAATCCTATCCTCCCCCTGCCGACCCCTGGGGACCTGTGTCCATTCCTGAACCCGGGTCACCGGCGTGGGTCGAAGTAAGGTGCCAGCACTTCAACCCTCTATGCCACTGGGCCAGCTTATGAGTGCATTTTGTTAAAGTACTGTATATACTTGTACTATATACTGTATGGAGTTTGGTCTCTTGAGTGTTGCCTATTCACTGAATTTGGATCAACAGGCTTTTTTCCTTGAGCTCAAATACAAGGATGAGGGTGAATTCAGTTAAACTCTCAGGAGAAAGATTAAAGAGGTGTGTTCACAAACATTTTGTTTTCACAGAAAGAGTGGTGGACAAGTGGAACAAGCTGCCAGAGGCAGCGGTACAGGTTAACTCAGTGAGCAGCTTCAAGCAAGGAAGGGACAGGCATATGGAATTAGTTAGAAAAGGGGTGGCAGAAATAAAGGGCAAGGTGGACTCTCAGGTCAGTGCAAAGTAGTTATGAAGGGTTGGCAGAATGGATGGGTTCATTGTTTTTTTTATGTCATCATTGTCTATGTACAGTATCGATTGAATTCATAAGAGCTTGATTTTAGGTACATGTGGGCTACTGATTCAGTGTAAGTCAATAAGTAAATTATTCCCTCTTGTTCCATGTTTTTCTTTGCTGATTTTCAGCTTCCCATAATGTATAGGGTGTAGCTCATACTTTACACAATGCTGGAACATCATTCTTAAGTACACATACTTTACCTTTCATCAACCCACTGTCTGATTTGAACATTTAATAGGTTTTTAAACACAGCGTTTCCACACCATTTGTGACATTATGTACTCTAGAACAATATGCTGTAGCTTAAAGTACTGAGCCCAATTTCAACCAATTAATGCAGGGACACATCCTTTTATGATTAGCAATGCTTAATTTACTACCTTATCATTTAATTTTATAGTAGCATGGATTTCCCTAAAGAGTTGCAATACTTGATCAGTAGAAGTTTTTAACATGCAGCTTACTGGCAGCAGCTTTACTTTTCTAATTTATGTTAGTACAATTTTTCAGAAATTATTAACATAGCTAACTCCATGTCAATTTCCATACTTATTTGTACACCATTAATTTTAGTATTGCATAATATGGTTTCGCGTACTTACTATAAACTATCCCAATAGAGTACAGTCCTTTTTTCCACTGTCTGTTCTTGGATTGTTCTACTTCAAAAAATATTGATTTTTTAGATTTAGCTCTGTGGAAAAACAACAAGAGTGGGGTTGAAACTAATCTCGACAAAAAGAAGGTGGATAGCAACCCTTTTTCTCCTTTCCTCTAGTTGCCATCCACCGCATCTAAGGAACAGTATTCCAAAAGGGCAGTTTCTATGGACAAGGAGAAACTGCAGCACAGGATCTAGCTTCTGGGAGGAAGCCGACAAGCTAGTGACACATTCGAAAGAAAGAGGCTATAGTGATGTTAGCATTCAGGAAGCAAAACAAGTTCCAGAAGACAAGGGCAGAGATGATCTTTTGAAAGAGAAGATACAGCTAGAGCAGGCAAATACAAAATTGAATTTTGAGATAACTTATTCAGCTCAAGCCCGAGATGTAAGATAGGGTTTATAAACATTGGGGTGTGCTAGGAAGTGATCCTGCTTTGAAATCTATAACAGAGATATTTCCTAGAATGTTGTACCTAAGGGCCCCAATTTTGAAACATAGATTAGTGAATAGCCATTTTGTAGAAATGAAAGAATGGACATGGCTTAACAGCAAGAAGAGATGCTACAAATGTAAAAAATGTTTGTATTGTAATAATGTGAAGTTTTACAAGCGCAAATAGCAACACAATGCTTTGCATCAGTCAGTTCACTTTGTGCAATACAGTTGGAGTGATTTACCTTGCTGAATGTACTTTTGCAGCATTTTATATCAGTGAAATGACTAGAATATTTTTTTGCTCCTGCCCCTGCTACTGGTTGGCCACTCCTTAGGGTCATCTAGGTCTCTCGCTGGCACCCCTGCTGAATGCCAACCACCTCCACTCCACATTGCAGCCCCAGAGGGTAATCCAGTAAGTCCCTTTGCAGGAAGACCCCTCCTCCTCTGAAGACAATAGGCACTGGTTGGGGACAGCTAGCATGCTCTACATTTCACCCTGGGTGCTGCTGAGGTGGAACTTGGGTCACATCAGGAACTCAGCAGCAGTGGAGACCGGTGACAATCATCCGGCCAGCCATGGAGCATTTTTCCTGTTTGCTCTCCAGAAGTGTGGTGTGCCATGAATATCAAGGCATATGCTGATGTTCATCACACCCCTTCTAGGTCTTCGGGACACAGCATGCTGCCGTACTCCTGTCTCCGCCAGGAGTTACCAAGCACAGGGTTCGTACTCCACCCATCCCCCCCAGAGAAGGTGAGCAGTCTAAGGGTGCTGAAGCTTTCTCTCACTGGCTGGCCCTCCAGCTCCTGGGTCTGTTCCCAAACCTGGGTCACTGGTGCTGTGAGTGGAAATCCAACCACTGTACCAATGGACCGGCTGACTAGACTTTTTAAACAGAGACTCATGAAGCACATGGGAGCGATCAAGAGAAACAATCCTTTCTATGCAATGGCCACCCATATAACTGAAGCCTGAGATTGAAGAGAGCATAAATTTCTCTTTACAGTTATTGATAAAGTTAACAGAAACCTGAGAAGAGGGACTTTTAACAACCTCCTCCTTAAGACAAAGACTTTTTGGATTATCATGTTGGGAGCTATGAGAAAACCAGGATTGAACACAGATTTCGATGTAAATCCATATTTAGAAAAAAAGTAATGTTATGTATTATATACATCCAGAAACAATCTGTATTTTAAAATGACTCAATTGTCAGTTTTAATCAACCCTTCCCCCCCCCCATTTTGGATATTGTGGGATAGATCCTTTGTACTATGCTTGTTTTGCACACTTCTATGGGTTAAATGTTGTCACTTACAGCTGGTGTTTAGATATGTGTTTTTAACAAGCTTTTCTTAATGAAACATGTTAATTGACTTGTCATGTGATGGTGGTAGATCAATGGTTTTAAACTATTAATAAGGTCATTATCATTTTTGTCAGTTTATGTTAAGTGCATTTATTCTGTGATGTAGTGTCTGTAAAGTAGCTTTTGATAAAGGATTGTATAAGTATCCTAAATGCGTCAAGTGTTATGGACCTATTGTGGTTGTCTTTTTTATTTTTCAGTAAATGAGTTAAAAAATCTTAGCTAAGGAGTCTCTCATTATAAGGCTGGTGGGTGTCAACATTCTTTGAACTTGAGGTCCTCTGGCATCTTCAGCAACCTTTTGGGATGGATTGAGATGAAAGCCTTACGAAAATCAAAGTACAGAAAATCCACACCATTGTCCTCATCCACTACCCTTGTTACCCAGTCAGAGAACACTATTAGGTTGGTCTGATAAGACCTCTGTGTCACAAACCAGTACTGTTTACTATCGTGGAGTCTACTGATCTCCAGGTAGTCCATGTGGTCCTTTTTAACTAGTGTCTCCATCGGTTTACATGCTATAGAGATAAGACTGACAGGTCTGTACTTAAACAGCTGTTCCTTGCCCCCACCAACCCTTACAGAGCAGGACTATGTCTGCTACCTCCCAGTCTTTTAAAACTACCATTGTCTGACTTGAACTATTGATTATCCCTACTAGGGGTTTAGTTAGTTCCATTGATAATTTCTTGAGCACCCTCAGATGCATCCCATCTGGCCCCATGGCCTTATCTATCTTTAAGGCTGCTAGACCTCCAAACCCTTTCAATGGTAAATACTTGCTGCTCCATCTCAGTGATCCCCCTTGCAGCCACCCTAATACCACTCTCTTGAGAGGTCCCGTGTCTTCCCTTGTGAATACAGACTAGAAGCAGTCAATAAGAGCTGCTGTTTTTGCCCATCTTTAATAATTACCCTGCCTCTCTCTGTTAGCCTAATAATTCATCCTCCCTTTTTCTTTCTTCCCTATTATATCCAAAGAGCTTTTTTCCCCCTCCCTTGATAGTCTCCTCAGTGTGCAGCTCTGCATTTGCCTTTGTTTCTTTGACCAAGCAATGACTTGAACTAACAATGCTGTAATGGATTAATTCTATTGATATGGCAACCATTGGAAGTGATGCACAACATAGTTGAAATACACTCTGCAAAATATCCTTCAATTTTGACAAATTTGAAAAGCCGGGGACAGCTATTCATCTTGTCATTCACCAGGTGGATTGGCCAAATTTCACATGGTGGATATCCAATTCACTTGCAAATAACATTGAGGATAATGTATGGGCAGCTATGAGTAACAAGAGTGTGCAGCCATTGAGAGGTTGCCATGACAAGTGTTTAAACCTTGAGAGCAAAGTTTGAGAGGTTTTAGTCGACATGGCTACCTCAAGATGGCTACAAACATTTTGTTGCCAATAGTGGACCATACATTGTTTTTTATAGTGTATGTTCCACATAATAACAAAAATGAGTCAATTATATTTAAAATAATCCTGCAGGGCCTTACTTTTGTGTTTTTTCTGTAACCTTCACACTTTTCCAGGTCCAGCTCTCACCGCCGCTGCCATTTCAGCAAGAGCGGAGGTTCGCATAATGCATATGCGTGAACATGTTCCATGTTGCTGTACCATTGATGTGATGTACTTAAGATGGTGCAACAACATTGTGTAACATTGTCTTTTATCTTGTTTTTGGTTTTAATTGGGTTCATCACAACATAACCCAGATAGACCATCTTAGGATAGCTGGTTCATTCCACTGGGGTGTCAAACAGACGAGGCACAGTGATGAGTTCTGGTAGAATGAAACACGTGTCTGTGTCTTCTGTTGGCACCCTTTGCAAACTGCATGAGAGGCCTTTCGGCACCATGCATTTCTGCTTAAAGTTGAAGCAGCATAATATTCTGTGGTGATTTGCATGTGCAGCCCATGATGCTTTGCATTATGGGGGCATGTGTGATTTTGTAGTTCTTTGAAACTTGGCTTCCTGGCCAATGCCCTTTGGGGTAACCATTGCCTCAGTGCTTGCATTCTGAGTTTCTTTGTCTGTTAACATTGTGATGTCACATCAATGGTACAACAACACTGGGGAATGATGGAATTTGGTTAATAATAATGTTCCATCGTACACTATAAGGCAGTGTTGCCAAACTTGACAATTACTCCCCTCAACCCCCCCACTGGCATCCTCTCCCACTCCCTGCAAACATCATCCTTTTTACTGCTGTGTCATCACTGCCAGTATTAGGAATCCCTCCCCTCACCCAAGTCCCTGGTGTTTCTGTTTTAGTCTGAGTCCCCCAACCAATCCTCACCTTGTTCCCAGTACCCTCCTCCCCCCATGAGCACCAACAAAATATAGGCCGCCTGCCAAATAAAGATCCCCCAGTGCATAATGTCTGTTCTGCTCAGTGCCGACTCTCATATCAACTCCCAGCTCCAAATGGCTTTAATGAATGAATGGTGACATCTTGTCTCCTAGTAGTAGAACCTGATTGGTTGAAAATTGAGCCAATCAAGTTTTACTAGGAGCAAAGACATCATCATTCTTTCATGCAATTTTACCAGAAGTGATTGTGGGACTGGGATGAGTTAGCACCAAACAGAGCTGACAGTCCCACTGCATAGGGGGACTGTTTTCTTTATTGACAGCCAATATGTTGTGTTACTTGTGGGGGGAGGAGGTGAGGACCAGAGGGGGACTGGGGAGCAGAGCAGGAGTGAAGGTTGCCAATAATGTTATAGTGCCATCAGATACATGCTCCTCTTAGTCTGTCAATTTGCATCACATTCCACTGCCACTAATGCATGATCTTGAGTCCTTAAGCTCCTCCAGTGGCAGGCCTGACAAAGCTGCATGGACCAACACATTTGAGGGCTGCAAAGCCATTTTCAGAACTTTTCTAAAAACTCAAGAGTAAAACTTTTAGAGGGTCATTGTTTTAACTTTATACAGCACAGCAGCACTAGCAAGGGTGATGTTTGCTGGCTGGGGAGGTGGGGTGTCAGTGAGGGGAAGGGTTATTTTGATTTATTTTATGGTCATTGGTGGGTGATGGGGAGGTTTCACAGAACAGTGGGTGGAGGAGGTTGTTTTTAAATTTAAAAAATCCATCTGTGAAGTTGATCAGTTCAGCAGCAGAATTTTCACATTTTTCTTAAACATGAATCAGGAGGATCAGTGTTAACTTTGCCAGTGGATTAAAACCTCTACCGGTGAATTTGATGGCATTGTACTACTAAGTGTTGTCCTCAGCAATTCCAATACATTTCCTTTGATTTGCTTCCGGAAATTACAACTGTTGTAAGCTGTGGTTAATCAATTTAAAGTTTTTGGCTATTATGATGGCCTTACTGCATATGAGGACTGTATTTCAGAAATGTCAGAGGGCAAGATGACCGATGGAGGGTGGCTGCACTAAACAGTGCTCTGCTGCTTGCACACTTAAAATATTTTCATTCAGAATGAATCTCTATTTCTCAAATTTTCATGCTTCTCAAAGAAGGAAAGGAAAAAACTTTTGGAGAGGGAATGGAGAGAAAAAAGGAAGAAGGCCAATGTTTTTCTTTCTTTCTTTCTTTCTTTCTTTCTTTCTTTCTTTCTTTCTTTCTTTCTTTCTTTCTTTCTTTCTTTTAGATTGGGATTAATACCTTTGAGTCAGAGACTCATTTAGAAAGATTCCAGGTCATACAGATAACATAAGACAGACAGAACATAGGTTAACATAGGTTACATAGTTAGCATGGAAAAGTACATTACATGGTAAGATGCATTGCATTAGAACGCAGGGTCCACTTTAATAGGAAAGTTCCAGTGGCCAGTACTTAATCCTGGACACCCAGAACATTGCATAACTAGATTATTAATCAGTGCCTACATGAAGACAGCTGTTTTCATAACAGATGCAGGTTGTCACCAAGGGCCTTACTAGGGTAAGTGCAAAATGCAGCAAAGATGACATGAAGAGAGCTTGCTTGCTGGAGTGGAACAGCCAGAGAAGGTTTTGTCAGTTCATAGCACAGGGAAAATGGGGTGTGGAGTGGAGGAGAAGCATGGCTGGGAAATGGGGGAAGGGAGGAGGAGGAGAAAGGGTGGGTTTGGTGGAAGGGGGGAAGAACCAGCATGCGGGTCTGGGAAAGGGTAGGAAGGGAGCATGTGGGGGTTGGGTGGATGATGGGAGAGGGAGAGGTGTGGGGGAAATAACAAGGGGGACAGAATATAAGGTGGGGCAACAGTAAATAGGGGGAGTATGTTTGCAGGATACACTAGTGATAGAAGATGGAGGTATGAAGGGTGCCAGGATCCCTGTTTACGCAAGTGCATGAAAGAGGTTATGGTTTGAAGAGACATTTACAGACATTCTCATGGGCCAAGTAGGCTTACAGGCCTGGTTTGAATTGGCTAATCTTACTGCACTCAATCTAGTCTTTAGGGAGTGCATTAACCCACCTGGGACCATGGAAGGAGAGGGATCTCTGGGCTTGGGTTGTTCTCTTAAATGGCACCATCAGCCCACCCTTGTCCATGTTTTGGGCCCTGATAGTGGGCTGTGCTGTTATAAATAGCCTAGAGGTTGCTATTGGAGTAAACCCTAACAAGGACTTCTTGGCAAGTAGGCACATCTGATATGCAATCCGATGTTGAAGACAGAGACAACCTGTGTCTTGATAAAGGGCACAGGTATGCATCCGATGATCCACCCCAGGACCAAGTGACAGGCTTTGTTAAGTATAGCTTTTACCCTTTTGAGGGCAGTGTTGGTGCCGGATCCATATATGACAAGGCTGTAGTCTGTGGTGGATAACACTGAGCAATTAGTGAAACAGTTTCAGTTATTCCAAGGTCATAGAATGTTGGTGATTATAGAGGACTCCCTGTTTTGCTTTAGCCTTTTTAACAACATGGTCAACATGTGTTCCAAATGATAGGGTGTCATCAAGATGATCTCCAAGATATTTGAAGGTGCTCACCTGCTCCAATGTGTCACCTTGTAGGCTCTGAATCTGCAGGTGTCCAAACTTCTTCCTGTTCTGTTGAACAGAGAAGATCGTGCTCTTTGTTTCTTTGTAGTTTAGCAAGAGTTTGTTATCAGAGAACCATTTTTCAAGTCTGAGGAAGTTGCTTTGCAGCTCAATGGAGATCGTAGCCTGAATTTTTCCTTTGACTGAGATGACCGCATCATTGACATAGAGCACAATGTGCACAGGGCATTCTGTGGGAAGGGGTTTAAAAAGAGACTGAAGAGGAATGGCCCTATATAGACCCAAGGGTGACACAATGACCTACTACTCTTGGCTCGGACAGATTATCTTTGATTTTGTCTTTTTGGGTCCTGCAAGAGAGGTAACTACTAAACCAAGTCACCACATCTCTGAACAGACCTATAGAGAGCGGGTTTTGCAGTAGGAGTTGATAGTTGACAGTGTTGAATGCCTTTGTGAGGTCTATAAAGATAGACCCCACCACCAATCCTTCCTCAAAGGCATCGTATATTTGGAAGGTATAATTGGCTAGGATGGAGACAGTGGGGTGGTCTCTCATGAAACCTTGCTGTTGGGAGAACAGCACCCTGAGAAATGTAAATGGACAGGACCATTGAATCAGTTCCTAGAATCTTTGTACTCGGATAGGCCTGGGGTTCAAGTCCTACATCTGTGGAAGGACTCATTAGCCCTGGATCTATGTAAAAAACAGATATGTATGCAGCATTTCCTAACAAACTAAAGCCCAAATAGCCAAAGCCAGCAATGAGGGTGAATCTCCCCCATGAGAGACTCGACTCACTGGAAGAAATAAATTAATTATACACTGTGGTCCTTTCTACTATATCTAAGATGGATTTAAAATAGAAGTCAGTTGCCATCAAATGCAATGCCAATCACCTAAAGATGCTGGAGATGGAAAAAGTAATGGTAGATATCAAGGTGGACCAAGCAGCTACTCTAATTAAGGTGGAATCAAATGCAGCACTAACTTCAGCTATTGTTTGAGATGACATTAACCCAGCTAGCAAAACTGAGGTGGTTGGAGAACACTGCTGGGTGAAACACCTTGCAGCTGGTTGGTATACCTAATTTGGAGACAGATCAAATATGTACCTGAGACTTGGTAAGGGATCTCTTTGTTGAAGCTTTGGTGCTTAATAAGGGCAGTCTTCCAACATGGATGAGGACATTTAGCTCCCAATTTTTTCAAAAACTAAGTCAACACAACTCAGTGATTCTAAACAAACTTCTTACTCTACCTCTAATCCAGTCAAACTCTCTACAATATCGATTCAGTTTGCACTTGAAACTGAATGGGACTATGTAATTGAAAAAGTATGTCTAAAAGTGGCATTGAGTTTCCAACAACATAAAATTTACCTATATCCCAATATCTATCCCCAGGCACAGGCCAAAAGGCATCATTTTCTTTCTTCTGTTCTCATCAGAGATATCTGAATTAGGGAATACATTTTCATGGCTTTACCCCTGCAAAGCAAGGGTAATTCTGAACACTGATAAATACATTTTTATTGACCTGGACCAGCTCAATTTCTTTATTCAGTCATGTCATTTCACCCTTAAAGAAAGATTCTTACTACCCCTCAGAGAAGGCAGGGGATTTGTACTTGGACACTGATGTCCCATTACTACTCCGTAAAGTTTGGCTTAGTTTGGCGGTACAATTGCAACTTGATTTGTAACCCCAAGTACCAGTGCATGAATTAAAATGATTGTGCCTTGCTGTATTTTTGTTTTTACTTTGTTGAATGGACACTTAAAATGCTATTTATACTGTTCTGTACTCTGAGCCTATAAAGGAGTATGTAATTAATTGTCTTTTTTTGCTTAATCGTATTACACTTTCCTCCCCTCCTTAGGACTAAGATTCTACTATTGTATTGGTGAGAGATTGCATTAAGGCTTTAGAACTGCTAGGAAGTCAGGGGGAGTGGAGGCACTGTGGGTGGTGTTGGAAAAGAGAAAGGTTTCAGTCTTGTGACTTAGTGTAGTATATAGGCCTATAATGCAGGAGGAGGACTTGGACAGGGAGTTTCTACTGGACATTCAAAATATGACTGACAAGGGTGAGTTGTTGCTGATGGGGGACATTAGTCTTCCAGACTTCCAGATATTAACTGTAGTCACTCTACTGTGACAACTTCAAGGAGTAGGGACTTCCTGGACTCACTGCAGTGGGCGTGCCTCAGGCAATTTGTGAAGGAACTGGCTAGAGAGGGTGTGGTTTTGGATCTAATACTGACAAATGAGGAGAGTGCTGAAAAAGTAGAGGTGTTGGACAATCTGGACCTCACAGATCATGAAACAGTTAGATTCAACATTAAAACTGGGCTGGTGTCAAGTCACACCAAAACAAAGGTCATTGACTTTCAGAGTACTGACTTTGGGAAAATGAAGAGGTTCCTGAGGGATGCCCTAGCAGAAATGGGGGATTTGAGGGGAGTGGAGCAGCATTGGGTAGTGATATGGCAGGCAATAGAAAAGGCTACCAGGTCATGTGTTATAGTGGTTAGCAAAAACAGTAGGAGGAGGAGGAGACAAATCTGGTTCATTAGGGAGATAGGAATTCAATAAGGGCACTACAATAGATCTCAGAATGAAGAGGACAGGGTACTCTACCTTGAGAAGCAAAAGAAGGTGGGGAGGACAGTAAAAAAGGCAAAGGTGTTAGTGAAGGAAAACTAAGCCAGGTCTATAAAGGACAGAGACAAAGTATGTTTTAAGTATATAGAGTTGTGGAAGAAAACTAAGGGAGGGATAATCAGGTTAAAGGGGGAGGGGGTGTCCCTGTGGATGATGACCTTAGGTAGACAAACATACTAAACAAGTTCTTCTGCTCAGTATTCATGGAAGTGGAGAGAGTAAAGGGGCCAGAACTGAAGGACTAGAGCTTGGATGAGGCAGAAGTGGACACCAGTCCCTTCTTGATAGATTGGTTCCTAAAGTAACTCAATAACATTAGGGTGGACAAGGTGGTGGGATGAGATGAGGTACATCCCAGGGTGTTAAAAGAACATGGAGAGGAGCTGGCTGCGCCTCTAATGGCGTTATTCAACCTATCATTGGATACTTGAGAGGTACCTAGTGATTGGAATAGAGCAAATGTGGTTCCACTACAGAAAGGTGGGGATAAGGAGGAGATCAGTAACTACAGGCAAGTTAGACGAACATCTGTGGTGGGTAAGATAATGGAGTCATTACTCAAGGAGAGAATAATTGGAAACCTTGAAACCTCTGCCCTGTTGCACACTGGGCAGCATGGTTTCAAGAGATGGAGATCCTGCCAGACCAACCTCATTGAGACTTTTGATTGGGTGACCAAGGTGGTCGACCAAGGAGGGACGGTGGACATTGCCTACCTGGACTTCAGGAAGGCCTTCGATACCGTCCCTCACAGAAGATTGCTTAACAAACTAGGCAGCCTAGGGATGAGTCATAAGATAGTAACATGAGTTGGAAACTGACTAACTGGCAGGAGTAAAATGATGCTGGTAAATGGGGCACTTTGGGAGTGGAAGGAGTGAAGAGTGGAGTGTTACATAGTTCCATGCTGGAACCAGTCCTCTTCAATGTCTTCATCAGGGACATTACGGAGGAACTGGAGAGGAAGGGATGCTTATTCATGGATGATTCCAAAATATGCATTAGGGTGGATGAGCTGGGGTGAGGGTGGAATGGATGAGGAGGGACCTAAAAAGATCAGAGGAATGGTCAAAACCTTGACAACTTAGGTTCAATATGAAGAAGTGTAAGATTGTGCATTTAAGAAGTAGAAACCCAGGGACAGCATATGAACTGGGAGGAGTTAGCCAAGCATTCATGAAGCAAGAGAGGGACCTCGGAGTGGTTATTATGGATGCCTTAAAGGTGGCAAGGCAATGCCAAGCGGCAGTGGGAAAGGCTAGCTGTTTGCTTGGATGCATAGGGAGGAGTATTACCAGTAGAAAGAGGGATGTCCTATTGCCCCTTTACAAGACATCAGTGAGGCCTCATCTTGAGTATGGCATTTAGTTTTGGTGGCCTAATCGAAAGAGGGACATAAACAGAATGAAGGGGGTGCAAAAGAGGGCTACAAAAATGAGGGGTCTGCATGGGATGTCCTATGAGGAGAGGGTGGGGGAGCTGAATATGTATCCCCTGGAGGCAAAGAGGGATGGGGTGACATGATAGAGACCATCAAATATCTCAAGGGCATAAATAGAGTACAAGGGGGAGAGTATTTTTCAAAGGAAGAGTTGTCAAAGATGAGTGGTCATGACTGGAAGCTGGAGGGGGGCATTTCAGGGGAAAAATAAGGAAGTACTTTTTCATGGAGAGGGTGATGGAAGCTTGGAATAGTCAACTGGGGGAGGTAGTAGGGGCAAACACAATTACTAGTTTCAAGAATGTGTGGGACATCCACAACAGGATTCTGTTGTTTAGGTTAGGGGTTTCCAGAGTAGGAGTTAGTCTGGGGGTCTTCGGGTAGGTGGAGCTGGTTTTTGGGCAGACTAGGTTGGCCTGGTGATCCTTCTCTGCTGACATCTTGTATATACGTATGAATGTATATTTGTAGGTTTGTAATGCACATTCTATGGAATGTTTTTCTATACTGACCAGTGTTTAAAATAGCACAGACATAAAGCATTTAGCCTAATGTTAATATTATTGATTACAATCTAATAAATTACAATTTAAAAAAGGACTACATTTCAGCATCCAAAAAATTTTGTAACCTACTGCTAAAGTATTGACTGATAATGCCTAATAGAAATTGGTCTCCCAGTTGTTCATGTAGTTTGATTCCCAGTTTACAGGAGGACATTTGTTTACTTAAACATGCAATGTACTTTGCAATAATTTTGCCCATTTGTTGCTTTCACCTGAGAAGTATAAACCTTTCAACAATCACATTTGTCTTTGGCAGATAATAGTCTACAGGGTTATGAGATGCTTTAAAAAGACAATCTTTACTGGTTCATTTGTAGATAAAAGATCTCCAAGTAGAGCAAACATTTTTTCTTCAATCACCAATAGAAACACATCTCTTTTATCTCCATTCTGGTTTGATTCCAGAAATTGCAGTTACATTTCTTCAACATTTGAGATTTTTTTTGACTTAATAAAATCCTGACCCCTTGCCAGAACTTGCCATCTGTTTCTTTTGCGTCTGTCCCACCTCATTGCCAAATACTGCTGTAAAAGAAAAAGAACCATTCTATTCTTACAAAATACACAGTTAAAGTTCTTTGATTTTCATAAGTCTACAAAAATATGGATGGAGAAATGCACTTTTAAAATCCTTTTTGCTTCTTGTCTCACTGTAAACCTGGGTTAGTTCTTATTTACATAAGACTCTGCAGTTTTCAAAGAAAAACTGTACTTACTAAGTATGGGATGCAATCCCATAAAACTGGAGGGGTGTATTATGAAAAAAACCACAACTGATCTTTTTGTAACCTCTAATTAGACCTCTACAGAATTTTCTTAAAGACATACAAATAACCAACAGGGGGTATAATTTAGCAATGTGGGCTAAGACCTCACCACAAATAGAATGAATGCATCAGCTCTTCAGTGAATCTACTTACCACTAGGTGTATGCAAAGATAAAAAAAAAACATTTGTTATGTGAAGAGCTACATGAAGAGCCAAAACTTTGTGTAGCCTCTCACAGGATGCTCTTCTTAGAGAGGTGGCCACTTTGCCAGGTGAAGACTGCAAGAGGTGACACTTCATGTAGCTCTTCACTTGACAATATCTCTGTAAATTGACTTACCCTAATCTCTCATAGCAAGCAATCCTACTCCACTGGCCTGGAGCAGCATAAATCTAGATACAATGATATCCTTACCTGCTTAGTTCCCAACACACATCCATCCCCCACAATCCAGAAAGGATACAACTGAAGCAAAAGGGAATAGCAACTGACAGAGATTCTCCTGTCAATATCTTAGCTGCTCACTGAATGAATGGGAGAATGTACGTAGTAAAAACTGATTACTAGGAGAGCATGTTCCCACTCATTCAGATGGCTTCCACCAAATATGGTGTGATGATATTCTTTGCTGGTTGCTTTCCCCTCTCACTGGAGTTGTATCCTTTTTTTCAGGTGGCATGTGCTATGTGAGGGTTGGGTGCTGAGTGGGTAGGGGAATGAGGGCAGCATTGCGACTTTTTGTGTGGAAGGTTGGTAGCAGAGTGTAACTAAATAGTGGTAAGCATGAGGGGGAAGCAATGGCTGGACTGTACTGTTACACTAATAATTTCACTTCAGCTGGGGGGGAGGCAGAGATTGCATTCTAAAGACTGGGTGGGGAAGGGGAAGGAGGGTAGGATTGGTAGCTATGAGATTGTGGGGGAATATGAATTTTTTTTCACAGGAAAACTATTTTTTTAAAAAAAAATAAGGTAATTCAAAAGGCAAATTTTTACCAAAGTACTAGCTTCATGTTATGTACCTATAATGCAAAATTTGGCACATTGCCAAAATTCACCAACAACGTAAAACTTTTCCAACATTTCTACTCACCACTAGCCTGGGGAGCAAGACTCCAGAAGTTATTCTTAATACTGGGTCCCAATTTCATTCCATTCTAATCATTTAGCACATCAATAAGGTTGAGTCTGGATTTATATCATAGAGTCTGTCTAAATTGACTTTGAGGCTTGGTAGAACAGATTCCCTCTGATTGTGTGCTGATGACTGTCAGCTGACAACATAGTGAGAGCATACTTCAGGATTGTGAGGAGGGACTGCTAAGTAGCCAAGAATGATGCTCCTGCTATTTGCCTCACACCATGGATAAGAGTGTCAGGGGAGACTGCTATCAATGGCTAGGGGCAGATACAATTGGAACCAGGGTGTCAGCAAGGATTGGTGGACACAGCTGTCATCTACATGTTGAGTGTGGCAACATGCCCAAATCATTGCACATCTGCATCACCAGGAGTTTCACACCAATGCAGAAAAACCCTCTGAAGCTCACACATGACACCTGGGGACCCATAGCCTCCACCTCACAAATGACACCTGACAGTAAAACACGGCTGGGGGTTTAATATTGGTCATTCCCCTACCCCTCAGGGCCCTGCTGTGAGGGGCAAGTTGTGGTCTTCCCCCCTTGGGCAGTCAGAGGGATTCTGGGGAGTTGAGGGCTATGTGTTGTCTAAGTTGGCTGAACTAAAGGCCACATCCCCAAATCAACAGAGAGCAAAAATAAAATTAGAAAAACAAAAGAGGGTCAGAAGTGGCCTTTTTTATCATTTGGCCATTTAGGTCCACAAGGGATGAGGGAAGTTGGGCTCAGTAGCTGGGAGGGAGAAATAAGATGGTGTTTGGGTGTCATGATGCTAGCACAGGCCAGCAGGGCTGATCACATTATTTTTTAGATTGAAGATTGGGTGTGGTGATAGGGAGTTGGCAGAAAAATGGGACTAGCCCTTGCCAGACTGGAAGGGCTAAAAGTTTTAAAAGTTTATTATTACTGAATATTCAAGTTACTGCTGGGTGAATGTGATGTCATACAACTAGGAATTAAGATACTGTGACACCATCCCTGGAACCCTGGAAGATGATTATTCCTACTGGAAGTTACATTTGGAATACTATGGCAGAGCTCCTTCAGTTCTCTAGTGTTGATGAAGGGACAAAAAGCTGGACTCTGTAGCTCCTCTACTTGAACTATTTTAATTATTTCTTGCTTTTTTCAACTGTGGTAACTTAGTGGAGAATCTTGTGTGTTGTTACAAGTATAATTTCTGCATTTAAAGTGTGCCTGTTGTTTCAAATTAAAATAAGTTCTATAAGTTCCTAAAGTTTTATTTGCTCTTTACGTAGTGCAAATGCTCTGCTTCATAAGTGTTTCGATAGTCAAGCCATTTTTGACAGGCTTTCAGGTCAAGCCTTTTGCAAACATCTCCAGTATCATGAAATCTTTTTATATATTGTATTTTGTTTATCCATATAAAAGTCTCATTTTCTATTGTGCCTGTTGTTATTGACTTTGAGCCTTTGTAAGCTCCAGGGTCATGTCAGAGAATAGGCATTTCATTATCTAGTGCACCTGCCTGGCTAACAAAAATTAACTAAATTAATAAACTGACTCCTGCTTTAACTCCAGGTCCTTTCAATGACTGGGCATTCTGCCAGTTTGCCATTTCATAAAATACAGAAGGTATAGGAGACATGGGTAAAGTATTCAGAAAAACTTTGGTAATTTGGCCTGCTTCCTAACCTGGTGTCTTAGATAAGAACAATCCCTCCCTCAGAGTTGATACGTTTTTGATTGTCACCCAGTTCAGGCAGTGTTTTGTTGTGTCTGTAGCACTTGTTTGCTAAATTGGGAGTGGTTTACTACACTTGGTTTCAGAGATATTGTTAGGGTTTTAAAGTCTCTCAGTTCAACCATTTTTTCCAGTAGCAATCTGTCTCCCACTACTTTCAAACTGAGCAAAATGTTCAATGGAGAAGGTCACATGTGTGACCCACCAAGATGACTGCTTAGTCATCTTACTCCCTGTGGTTACTCCTGCAATCTACCTCCATCTGTAGATCTGCTTAAGTGTACAGCCATCCGTTTGCCAGAAATGGAGGTCCAAAGAGTATGTAATTGAAATAAGCTGATTTTGAGACACCTACAAACCCCAGAATCATACAAAAGACTTACTAATATTGCTCTTAGGCCCATCAGCAGTGGCAGCTAAGATGGCTACAGCTCCTGCATCCCAGCTCCCCTACTCAGTGGATAATGTTAAGCAAGCCATGGTACTGGAACATATAACCACAAATGTTGAATCTGACACACTGTGAGAGAGACTCAAGCCGCAGTATCTGTACTCACCAGCTGAGCAGTCTCTGCAGAGCAGAAAAGAACCAAACTTGACTCAGCACCGACCACCACAGATCACAAGATGCAAGCTGTTGAGGAGCACAATGATAGTTCTCCTGGAAAGTCAAAGACTTGGAGGAGCAGGGCTATCAGAAGAATTTTTGGTTTCTGGGCTTAGCGGAGGTGATGGAAGGCACTGATTCAGTGATGTTTCTGTGGCAAACTCCCAGAATGACTCCAGCTACAGGTAGCCAAGTTAGATTTTGAACTAGACCACACACTTCAGATTAGGAGGATCCCAGCCAATAACCAGAATATAGCTAATCCCCATATCCTTATCTTCAAGCTCCTATGATTTCAGATAAGGAGATAATATTGTGATATGCCTGGAAACTGGAGGATATTGTGTTAAAGAAAACAAAACTTTCTTTCTATCCAGGCTGTCCCCTTAGCAAGCTGAGCTGCCTGCAGGCCTTTGATTAAATTAAAACAGACCTCCATAACTAAGGGATCATCTACTCGCTCCTGTACCCTGCCATCTTATTGGTCACCTTTGAAGGGAAAAAGCACGTGTTTCCTACTCCTGTAGAAGATGATTTTTTCAAAGGATGGTTAGGCATGGCCTGTTCACTCAGTTCTGCTCCCTAAATGAGTGAGGAACAGATGGAGACTGCAACCTTTGTGCAAGCTAGCAAAAAGGTTTCTCTACTAATGGGTGAACTATGATCAAAGCAACTGGAAAATTGTGCCTGCAATTTTTCCACAATTTCTGCAATTGTCACCCTTTTCCACACAAAGGGCCAGATTCTAGAAAAGAACCACCTGGCATAACAGCACTTGCACCAAGTAGAATGGTGCAAGTAGCAATTTACGCCAGCAGTTGCGACTTGCCCTATTCTACTAAGTGGCCTGCGACATGTCACAGGCCACTTGTGCTGAACAGTTGATACGCCAGCAGTTACGCCATAAACCCCCTGCAGCATGGCACTAGGGGGTTTACAGCAGCAGTTGTACCCTATTCCAGAAGGGCAGCAACAAAGTCCCCAATTTCGGGATTCTACAAGAACCGCCGGAGGAGAACCGGCAATGTAAGTTACACCTGCATTTAGCTTGTGTAACTTACATCCATCCTCCGAGGGTCCTGTAGAACCCAGTCCATGTGCCCTCCCCCCCATGCCCAGACCTCCTCCATTGTTGCCCAAATGGGCATCTCACACCCCTGCCCCATCCCCCATTCAGTACATGCCCCCCATACCCCCCCACACAGTAACAGCCCCCAGGGCTGCCCACCACCTGCCCTGACTCCATGTGAAATCCATGCCCAGCAGGCACTATCACACCCCAGCCCCCAAATCCCCCATTGTAAAATGCCTCCACTGGGTGGTGCGGTCATCCCCCACCATTCCCCGACCCCAGTGCAGTCGCCAGCCACAAATGTGGCAAAAAACCTGATAAGTCCTGGTAGTCTAGTGACCATCCCCTCCCACCCAGCCATGCCAGACCACCCAGCACTCCCACCCATCCCCAGCTGAGGATTGGCACAACCCACCTCTCACATTCACAGCCAGCTACTGACTGAGTTATCTAGGAGCGCTACTGGAAAGACGCACTCAGAAATTAATATCTGAGCGTGTCTATCCAGTAGTGCTCCTACATAACTCAGTTGCTGGCTGGCCATGGAGGTAAGAGGTGGGCTGTGCATTCGCTGACTGGGGATGGGTGGTGGGTTGCTGGGTGGGCTGGCACAACTGGGTGGGGGGCCACTAGACTACTAGGACTTATCAGGTTATTTGCCACATTTGCAGCTGATGACTTGGGGGTTGGGGCATGGGCGGGGGGATAACAGCACCACCCTGTGGGACATTTTACATTGGGGGATTCAGGGGACTGGGGGTTTGGGCAGCCCTGTGGGACTCTGTATGCACACTTCAGAGGGCTGGGGGTGTGCAAAGCCCTGTGGGGCTGTACTTATACAAGGATTCAGGGGCAGTTGATGTGGGCAGCCCTGCTGGGCACATATTGCTTCAAGCTGGGCATGGGGGGTACATGCGATCTATGTTGTGGCTGGTGACATTCTCACCAGGTGCACTTGCAGTTTGGCGTACCTGACTGCATGTCGCAAGTCACAGGACTTAGCTGTGGAGACCCTGCCCCTTCTAGAAAAGGGTACAGAGTCAATGTCGCAGTTGGGGTGGCACAAGTTGCATTTGCTGGTGACTTGCGCTACCCTTCTAGAATCAGGCCCAAAATCTGCAATTTCTTACATCTATCGAATTTTTGACTGAAATTGTATAAACATATTTAAATTCTCTAGGAAATCTACTCAGATATCCTAGCAATTTAGTACACAGACTTGGATTTGACGAAAACAGTACAGAGTGAGTTGAGAAGTGGTCCAATGTGACTCTGCTTTCATGTGATTCACTTCCCTGCTTTGGTTTCAAAATCCTCTGGTCATGCATATGTAGACTTGAACACTTAAAATCTGTGTTAAACCAGGCTATCAGAGAACTTTTTGCTGACACAGAGACTGAAACAATAGTTTTAGGAAGAGGTGAAAATTGCCCCATTCATCCATATGAAGCATTGACCACAATGCTTGCTTTTGGATAGTAGGGTAGGTTTTCCTTGTATAAATACTTTCAGTCTGAAAGGATTTTGATTTAAATGTGTGAAGAGTTTGGATGACCCTGCTGATTATAAACTTTGATGTGTTTCTGAGGGGGTCGGTGACAGTGATTCCTTACATGTCAATCTGCCACAACTGCATACTTACATACAAAACCTATGAAAAGCAAACATTTCTGAAAACATGCTGAACAGGTTAAGTATAGTTAAACAGTTACCTTCAAATAGACAAAATAATTGCAACACAAGTAAAATCACTGCAAGCCGAGTAGAACAAACGTACAATGCATTGAAAACTATTGTATGATGTAATGAAAAGTTACTGGTATGATTTGATACTTTTATCATCTTATTTTAAAATGTACTTACAGTGCTGACTAAGAACAGTAATTATTTTAACAAAATAAAAAATTTCTTGCTAGATCTTTATTAGACACCCTGGTTATATGTTTATCTTTTTTCTTGCACCAAAGCAAGTAGTTTAAACAGGCTTCATTATTTAACATCTAGAAACTGGCAAAATATGTTTCAGGATTTATTAAATACAAACTAACTGTAAATTAGTGAATAAATGACTTAGATGTCTTTTGATTTTTATAAGATATGCTACATAATGATTGATTTGCAATGCATTTCAAAAACACACACCTTTCTTCATATTAAAAGCATTTACAAGTGACAATACATTTATCTAACAGTTCATGTGCTCAGTACTAACTACAGCAAACAATGAAAGATTTATTAGGGGGCAGTGGGGATGTATAGTGAACCCCCGCAATTTTCCTGCAATTTCTGCAAAAAGTTCCCGTATTTTTAGGTAAAATTTTCCACAATTTTCCAGTGGCCATGACTGAGTATTCAACATTACTTTTAGTGACTGTTCTTGCTCTCTGAGACTCTCTCTCTAATATTGTGTGCTGCTTGCCCCAGGTTGAAGTTCTTGCACTCTCTTGTCCTTGTTTCTACCTCTGGACCAAGGGGAGGCTGTTGTGATGCTATATGGGTGCACCACAATATCATGTTCATATCTGTGACCTGCTCCATTCCTTGTTCTAACTGACTTACAGGCAGTTGACACCCTATCCTGCCTGATGGCTCTGAGGTCCTTGTTAACTGCCTTATCAGCTGATTCATTTCCACACATGCACACTTCCATTGGTTAGTTTACATCTCTCAATTACTTACTATAGCTTGGATAGAGCAATGTTACACTGGGTGATCTCACCATCTTAATCTGGTTGTGCTATCACCATCAAAAAGTCACAGTGTATGCTCAACAGCATGGGACACAGAAGCAGACAACAATCACTGGCTGTTTTCTCCCTCGATGGGTCTGTAAAATGCTTTCTGAGAACTTGATGAACACTACAATGTTTACTGTTCAAAGGGACTGTGTGTGTTATTTCTCACTGTTACTTTTGAGCACTTAACACTCTGGTTGAAGGGGGCCCCTCATAGTGTGGTGGGCCTTCCCTGTAATATCACTGCTTCTCCACCTCTCTATATCAAATGTCCCTCCTCCTCCCTGGTAGTACATGTGCTCTGGGAAATTGCTTAGTATGAAAGAAAGATCCTAGAGCTGGATTGGGGGAGACCACCAGGCTTTCTATGAGATCTGTAGGGTTCTGTGGAAGTGTTTGCCAACAAGAATTCTTAATTCTCTATTACAGAGAATAACTGTTCTGTGTCAACCAGTGGGGACTGCTTGCTTATCATTACTTTAAGAGGCTCTTTTCCTGTTATTTTATGGACACACTGTAAATCAGTCCTTATAGAAATATAAGTGTTCTGAGTACATGCAGAATACAAGACACATGCTTAATTGTGCAATGTTTGCATGCAGTTCGCATACACAAAGTAATCCTAAGCGAACCAGGTCTAAAAAACAAATCAGGTTCACATGCTGCAAGCTTGATGTGTGCAGAAGGTAAGCTGGTGTAAGCATCTTCTAAAAATGGCAGCTGGTTTGCATGTTGCACATTTGGCATGAGTGCAGCAGTTAAGCTGGTGAGAACATCATTTAAATATCACATTAGGTTCACATGCTGCATGCTTGCTATGTGTACAGCAGCTAAGCTGGTACAAATCTGATATAAAAAAACACCAGTTTTTATTTCTTATACTACTGCTACCAATTAGAATCATTAAAATATATTTTTATTTGGATTCCCATAAAAATTAGGTAAACTCATTAATTATGATCCTTTTGCAAGTTGTTTAATGGCTTTTGATTGTGGTGTGGGTAGCCTTCATAGGCCTTGATCAGTGCAGTGCAGCAGCAACCACAGCAGCAACCAAGCAAGAAGCAATCAACCCAGGTTGGGTGGATTCATTTGGTGAGGTTACTTGGTTGTAGACCACTTTGGGGATCTGTGATGGTTGGTTCTAGCATCCAGCTTCTGAAGAAGGAAAGAGGGGGAGCAGACTGAAAACTGGGCTGGTGGAACACTGTGCCAGACTCCAGGTTCTGGCCACATTGCTGGGTAAGTAAAAGTATTTTTGATTTTTACAGGGGGATTGGGGAAGGAGGAAGGACTGAAATACTAATGTGTGACTTCATGCCCCATAGGGGATGGGTATTGAATGGAATGGAGTCTAAGAAAAAAATCAGGACAAAGTTCTTTTTTTTTGGGGGGGGAGGGGCAGAACTTCAGCCAGGAAAAAAATTGGTTAGTAACTGGAAGGGTTTAAGCCCAAATCGAAAGCACTGCTCTGGGGTATATACAAATGAATCTTATATTTTTGAATGTTTCCTGATTTACATATCACTTTTCAGTCAAAAGAAATAAGTTGTACCTTTCAGAGATGTTACAGACATTCTAGAGCTGTTCCTTGCTTTCATGGATAGTTGAGTGGTATGGTATGCACAGACTATTGGAGCCCTACCATAGTCAGGCTTATGCCCCCCCCTGTGAAGCTGACCTCCACATCCTCACACTCAAGTACATTATGACAAAGGGCAAAGGAGACTGCAGGGGAATGTACCATTGAAACGACTGGGGGTATTTTTTTACTACTATTTTATACATTATTAATTGAGAGTTTGAGATTAATGAAAGCTACAGCTCGACTAACAAGGGCCTTGTTAGTAGAGCAGTGGCCTTTATTATTTCCTGACTCACTATTATAACATATAAAATAGTAATAAAAAATAACTCCATTCATTTCTAGGTAGTATGCCCCAGCACTCTGACCTATGGACATCATATCTTAAAGACTCCTGCCTCTGGCTCCGTAGTACTTATATAAGAGATGTTTTACTTATATCTATACTTAATGGGCTGTCTGTAGCAACATGGCATACAGTGTGTTTATGCGTGGGGGGTTAGGGACTGGCCATGTGGGGGTGTGCCAAGCAATTGCTACTTTTGTGTTTGCACCTTAAATTCTGTTTGTGTGGAAGCATTCAAAACAATGGAGAGAAAACAGTAGGAGTACTGGCCAGACAGAAGTAATTAAGTGGCTTTGTGGTAAGTTTGTGTATTGGGTGTGGGGAAAAACCACAAGTATTTCCATTGGTATGTGTACTACACTTCAACTGTGAAACTGAGATGAGTAAGAGATGAAAAAGAAATGGAAAAGTGTAACAGTGGCTACCAACATGCCACATGCATGCAGATGTAGTCAGATACAGTATGGACTGAAGTACAAGTGAGCCATGTGTGTGCAGACAATATGGCTTAGTTGTTAAAGGCACTGAACTGCAAGCCAGGAGACTTGGAGGCATGAAAATCTGGGTTTGAATCTCCTCAACCCCATTTGTGTATGGTGTGATCCAGAGCAAGTCACTAAACTTTTATGTGTACGGTTATCAGTGACCACTTTCTTTTTGTAGGAATGCCACATGCATGCAGTCTTTCTCAATTTAACATAAAAATCATGGTTTCCACACTTGCTTGTTGCATGCATGCTATATGCATGCCATTGGTTCCAATTTAACATTTACATCATTCGAGCAGCACACATATCACTTGGGTAGTTTTATGTGTGCAGCATGAACATATTTCATATAATTGTTTCTGTAAGGGAGGGGTTCATTCCCTCAAAGAAATTTCTGGCACTGTGTATACATTGCTTCTTTTTCTAGTTTTGAGCACTGGGGGTTTGGTAGGTAGAAGGGTTGGTGAAGGAGGGTTAGGGGGGTTGCTTTGCTTAGATGTAATTGGTGGAGTTCTTAGCTCAGTCTTTTTATCTTCACACTTCACCACTATGGCCTCATACCACAGCCTGAAGGTGATCTCTTGGAATACAAATGGCCTAAATAGCCCTGTCAAAAGCACAAAAGTGTTAATTAAACTTCAGGCTATGTCCTGAGATGTGGCCCTGATCCAGGCCACTCATCTTCTGGCACACAAAGCTGAAGGATTTCAATGCATGTGGTTATTGGCTGTGTACTATAGTTGCTCTAATACTAAACAACAGTGTGTAGCAGTACTTCTACAGAAAGGTCTCCCGTTTTGAACACAGAGTGTTACCATGGACAATGAAGGGCACTACATTATTGTAGAAGGCACCAACAAGGGACTCCCTCTTGTACTCTGAACCATCTATACCCTAATATGGTAGATCTCATGGTCCTTCACTTCATTAAAAGTGTGCACATGGAGATTATCCTGGGTGGCAACCTGAACTTGCCACTTCTGCAAGATCTAAACCAGACAGGCACAGAGCCAGGCTCTGAAGCTCAAATTGCAGCCCAGGTTCTGCAGGCCTATTTCGTGCAGGGACTGAGTGATGTCTGATGGGTATTACATCCCCAAGAGAGGGACTATACATGATTCTCATCCACCCAAAGCATTTACAGCCAGATTGATGTTATCTTTATATCTCAAGAGCTATTTGCCATAGGCTGGGATGCCTCCCAGAGGAACATCTCAATATCAGATCATAGGATCACAGGTAGTTTATGAATTCAGTAGACAGAGTTGATATTTATGAACTCTCCACCATTATTAATAGTGGAAATCATTTTTTTTTCTTCCATATTTATGTCCAATCTTTTTTTTGTTTAATGATAATTGTTTCACTCTCTACTACAGTCTTTATTAAGGCATTCCATGTAGTAATGATTCTTTGGGAATACCAAAGGCATCTCTTATTTAGTCATGACATGGAACGTATATTTCCTACATAATTATGTAATTTTGTATGTTGTTATATGAATGTTTGTAATTGTCACTTGTCTATGCTGATGTGTTTGATGTTTGTGAGTCATTGTATTTTTTTTTTGACTATGGGTCGTATCTGTAAAAGGAATTTTTTTCCAAGTGTACTAACCCATATACAAATAAAATCAATCAATCATTTGTTTCATTATGACTTCTTTTTAATTTCATAAGATGCTTTCTGGTAATTGTGTTTTAATTATTTTTTATTAAACCAGTGGTTTCCAGGATTGACTTATTTTATATTGCTTTATATGTTAAGCACAATTCTCCCCTTACTCACCTGGATTGCATGGAGTAAAGGCCCGATTTGTTTTAATCTTGTACTCTAGTCAAACTTCACTGAGAAAAAATTTTTAGCAGCTTTTCTTTGAATTATCTCTATTAGTTTTTTCCCTCTAACCAGTTCAAGGGCACATATGAATGAACAATATTCTGGATGTGGTCTTACAAGGCCAGAATAACGGGGGCTCAGGACATCTTCACTTCTTCTTTTAATATGTTTTAGAATACAGTACAACATTTTATTACCCTTTTTCACAATATTTTTTGTGTGCATGTCAAATGTTAGATTATTGGAAAAGGTGACTCCAATGTATTTTTCATTTTCAGTTGTTTGTAAAGTTATATTATTTATTTTATAACTATAACAAGGGCTGTTTTTTTCCAAGATGCATCACTTTACATTTAATTCATTAAAGGATAGTTTGTTGTCTTTGGACCAATTCTCAACATGAGTAAAGTTTTTTTTGAATTTCTAATGCTGATTTATAATCAGTTACAATAGCTTCTAATTTATAGTCATCTGCATACTTTCCCATACAACAGTTTTTTTAAGGGGAAGCATAGTGGATATTAATATATTAAAAAGAGTGGGACCCAGGACAGAGCCCTGGGGAACAACACTTGTGACCGAACCCCATAGAGATAAATAATCTTTTAATGATACTCTCTGTTTTTGATTTGAAAGCCACAATTTCACCCAACATCTAATCAGAGGATGGTTATTTAAATGTATCATCTGTTCAAATAGTATTTTGTGTGATACAGAGTCAAAAGATTTTGACAAGTCCTGAAGGATCACATCAACTGATAACCCATTATCCAAAGCTTCACTTACTGGCTCAAAAAAATTTAGAAGGTTTGTCAGCCATAATCTTCCTTGGACAAACCCATGCTGTGTTATATCAATATGCCCAAAATCTGCAAGATGCATCATTTTTCTTTCATTTAGTATTTTTTCAATTACTTGACAGATTACTGGTGTTAAGCTTACAGGTCTGCTGTTTGTTACATTATTTGTGCTATCACTTTGTATAGTGGGGTAACTGTAGCCTGATTCCATATTGGAAGAGTAGTACCCAGATTAAGTGAGGCATTAAACAAGGTAGTTAAATGGCCTTATACATGTTGTGCTATTTCCTTAATGAGTTTCAGAGGAATTCCATCAGGTCCTGCAGAACTATTATATTTAATCCAGCCAATGACATCTAGAGCCTTTTTTATGTTAATTTGTTTAACTGTATTAGTTATTTCCATGGGAATAGTGGACATAAGATCTTTAGGGACAAAAACACTGATTAATGTTTTGTTTATTCCTGTGGCCATTTCCACCTCATCAAATATTAATCCATTTGTGGTTTGCAAGGGGCCAGTTGTTGGAGTACTCTTTTTCATAGATCCAGTATAGTTAAAAAAACATTTATTTTTATTGTCTTTAACAGAAGTTGCAAGTTTTACCTCTAGTTGTTTTTTAGATTTTCTAATTCGGCTTTTGTTTTTGTTCTTAGATTTTTTATAAGCTACCCAATTACTTGCTGATGGCCATTTTTTTATATGTTTTATATAATTTCTGTTTTTTTTTATTTAGGTTAAGTTTAATACGTTTGTTCCACCAAATTGGTACTCTCTTATTTTTGTTATATTTAGTCCTGGTGGGTACCCAAAGATTTATACAGTACAGTCATTTTCCATGCATTTTATGCCACATATCATTAAGGCTGCAATTTGCAAGATCTGTTTCCCAATCCCATTCTTTAAGGAATACATCAATGGACCTGTAATCTGCATTAAAGAAATCTTTAACCAGAGTATGACCATGTGTACCCAACTTTTGATTACTATTTTATTTCAACGTGAACCATTTTGTTGTAATTATTTACAACAGGCTGTATAACATCTACTTTATTTATTTCTTGCTCCCAGTTTGTTAGGAATAAATCTAAAATATTCTGATCCCTAGTTGGAACTTTAATTAATTGCTACATGTTGTATATGGTTATTAAGCCAATGAATCTATTATTTAGATTGGGTGAACCCTTCCATGATTCTCAATTGATATTGTGGAGGTTAAAATATCCCACTAAAATATAATCACCCTTGATTTCCATGGTTTTGATGTTATTCATGAACATATTATTCACATTACTATCTAAATTTGGCTATCTATATCCTAAGCCTATAGTTATGCTATGTTTGTTTGGAAGTATGACTTTAGCCCATAATAATTGAATTTCTGAGCCATTATCAGATCTGCTAACAAAGTCATATGATTTAAAATCATTTGTAACATATAACGCTATTTCTCCATCTCTCGAGTTTCTACAATTTTTTTCAAACTTTGAATATCCAGTGATCTCAGTACCCCAATCACTGTCAGTAAGCCAGGTCTCTGTAACCCCACACATATCAATGTTATTTGTTAACATAAAGTGCTTAAGTTCATCACTTTTATTTGAAAGACTTCGACCATTTACAAGGAGTATATGCAAGTGATCTTTTTTTTGTGTAAGTGTTATATTATCCTGTAACTGAGAAGGTTTTGTGTCAATTGAAGTGTCAGTGGCATGTGCTAGACCAGTATTTAAATGGTTAGCCTTTTTATCTGACCTGTAGATAGTGTTCAGAGAGTCCTGTATGAAAGGCATCTCCCCCTTATGCTTTAGTTTAAATTATTTTGGATAAAGGATGCAATTTGTTTACCTAAAAGACTGTTACCTTTCCTACTTAGATGAAGGCCATCCCATGAAAAAAGTTACAATTTGTCATTAAAGTCCTCCCAATGAGTAATGCAGCCTATTGGTTGCTTTAAATACCATCTATGTAACCAGTCATTCAATCTTTTGATTTTTATTTGATTGAATTCAGTTGCCTTGGGAATAGGTAAAATCTCCAAGAATATAATTTCACATTCTTTTTTTTTGTTATCATTTAACATTTTATTGCATTTTTCAATTACACCAGGCAGAAAAGTAGAGAAGTATACAAGGCTCAGTTACAGCATTAAATCCTAACATATAATATACAGAAAAAAAACCACATCAGACAAGTTGGTACAATAAAATTCAAAAACGACCTAGTTACAGTAAGACTTCATATTATCAACAGGCTAAAAACAGGGAGGAGTAGCCAGACCATATAAGTAGCAGAAACTCCAAACTGTAATTGGACTATCCTTCCTAGTCCCCAAGTCTTGAAATGACCTAGGGTACATCTTAACAAAACAATACAATATACATTTTTAAATAAATTGTACATAGTAACATTATAATCAATTGCTCAAAAATACCATCCCTCTGGTGTCTGATTATACAGGTCTAATCAAGTAGTAAGTAGTAGTGGCACATAACTAATGAAGGGAGGGAGTAAAGTTGGAGCAGGAAAGAGTGGTACCAGTTAACAACCCTCAGTCAATATCACTGTGGCCAGTTGCATGAACACTCATGCCATATTTTTTTTTTTTTTTGCAGAGGTGGAGGTGCTATGGAGCAGATGTGGGAGTTCAGGTACACATCCCACTTCTTGTGATATCAACTAAGTCTTCCCTTAGCTACTGCTATAAGCCTCTTGAATGCAGCCAGCCTGGCCATAGCTGCTCACCACTGTGATGGTGTGGGAGGTACAAATTGCTTCCATTTCATCAGGATGGCCCTTTTGGCCTCCATCAGGGCCACCAAGAGCAATCCTTACCGGGGGCAGGAAGAGAGGGTAATACTGAAATATCTCCCAATAGGAGGGAGAGCTGTTGGAGAGAGAGAGTGGCTTGCCTATTATCCTTGAACAGTCAGCTAAAACCTGTGTCCAGAAAGTCAGCAAATTTCAGCAGGTCCATAGGATATGTAGTAAATGAGTGGGCGAAGACTGGCATCTCCAGCAGCGATCGTGTGGCAAAATCCTGAGACTGTGGAGAGCTGAGGGGGTCCTATGCCACCTAATAAGGATTTTAAGTTGTATTAATTGGCTCTTTGAATCTTCATATGCAGAATGGGCAGCTTTAAGGCAGTTGGACCATTGTTGTAGGGATATGGGAGAGGAGAGCTTGCTCTCTCAGACGGTTCTGCTAGCCAGAGTAGTGTCAGGCAGTGCATCTCTGAGAGTTTTGTATAGTGTGCTGATGAGGCCTTGACCCTTCCTGGGTAAATGGAGAGTATTTAGCCATTGCCATGTGGACTGAGGTGACAAGTGTTTGAGTAGTGGGGTTAGAGCACTCCTTAGCTGTAGGAATCTCCAGAAATCAGATGAAGGCAATCCATATTTACCTCAAATCTGTTTAAAGGACATGAGGGTTTGTGTATTTGGGAGGAGGATATCACCCACTACTCAAATGCCTCTGGTAGCCCATGAAGTCCATTTGAGTGGTTTGTGATCTACTGTCACGAGCTGGTTAGTCCAGAGCGGGGCATATTGTGTAGGGGGGAGGTACCTGCACTAGGGACTCCAGTGAGTGACATTGCTCAACGCCACACCCTACATGTTTCTACCATAGGGGGTGTCAGACGGCATTTTTTTTCCAGATTACAGAGAGTAGAGAGAGTTATCTGCTAACATAGCAGCTTCTAGGTTAACCCAATGAGGAGAGGGAGTAGAACAGAAAGTAAACCACTTTATAGCTTGAGCCATTCTAAAGGCAAGGTGGTAGCCCATAAACCACAGCAGTCCAAGTCCACCCTTGGTCCAGTGAGATCTTAATTTCATTCACCTCCATCTCGGGGCTTTACCTTCCCACAGAAAAAGTGTTATTAATTTATCTAGGGCCTTAAATGGTTTTTGGGACAGTGGAATTGTGAGGTTATTCAGCAGAAAAGATACTCTAGAGAATATAAACATGCAAGTGGCTTCTACCTTGCCCTTTAATGTTAAACGCAGCTTCTCCCAACATTGGATTTTGGCCACTAAGGAATCCAAAAGGGGAGAAAATTTGGCTGATTCCTAGTCTTTCCATGCTGTAGTCATATTTATATCCAGATAGGAAAAACCTTGCAGGGCCCAGGTAATATCAGTGCCAACAAGGCAGTACCTATTGCATTTCCCACTCACTGGAGAGAGAGTAGTTTTCTTTTGGTTCATAGATAGCCCCAAAAGTGAGGCAAACTCTCACAGGGTTGAAAGAACCAGGGTGATATAGGACTGGAGGTTGGAAAGTGTACGGAGCATATCATCAGCACATGCATTAACTAGCTAGGAGGATTCCTTCACAGGGATACAAGTGATGCCAGGGGTGTTGATAAGTTTCCTAATCAGGGGATCCAGGGCTAGAAGAAAGAGCAAGGGAGAGAGAGGACAACCTTGTCTGGTTCCCCTTTGCAATACAAATGGGTGAGAGATATCCCTATTAGTGACAACTCTCGCCATTGGTGATTGGTATAGGGTGGACTCCCAGGCACAGAAGTGGGATCCAAATCCATAGAGTCAGAGAATTTTGTGCAGGTATACCCACTCCAAAGAATCAAACACCTTAGTGAAATCAATTGCCAAGGCAGCTATTGGTGTGTTAGACTGAAGTGCCAACCATTTAAGATCCAATAGCAATCTTAGATTGTCAGCACTTGATTTTCCTCTTGAGAAACTGGTCTGGGAAGGGTGGATCAAATTGGGCAGGATCACAGATAGTCTGTTAGCCAGGACTTTAGCCAATATCTTGGTTTCTACCAGTAACAGTGAGATAGGCCAAAAGTTCTCACATAGTAGGATGTCTGAGGCCCTTTTGGGGATCGGGGTTATCAGAGCTTCGCGCATTGTAGAAGGAAGCAGGACATCTTTCTGAGCATCCTGCAAAACCCCTAATAGTGGTGGGATGATTTCATCCAGCAAAATTTGGTAGAGCTCTATGGGCATCCCATCCGATCCAGGAGCTTTGCCCCTCACCATCTGGGATAAGGCAAAGCATAGTTCATTTTCAGTGATCAGGGCATCTAGGTCCCAGCACCAATTGACCAGGAGTTGAGGAAGTGACAAAAAAATTTGATAGTTGATGGGAAAGTTCCTCATCAGAGAGTGTAATCTGAGATTGGTAAAGTTTCTGATAAAAACTACACATCTCTTCGTTGATGGCTTTATGTATTGCTATCATCTTTCCCTGCCTGTTCTTAAGAGCTGTAATCCTGGAGGAAGTCTGTTGCTTTCATAACCAGTAGGCTAAAAGTTTCCCTCCCTTATCACCACTCTCCCATGACCTATGCTTAGCCAGAATCAGTTTCCACTTAGCCGTTCTGTTCAGTAAAACATTGATCTTATATTTTAGACCAGTGGAACTGGCCAGAAGTGGTGAGGCAAGAGGGTTACTAGAAGAGACTTTAAACCTTTTCTCTAGCTCAGCAAGCTCATCTTGCATCACTTGTAATTGCTTCACTAGCTCTTTATTTTTGGCTGCCAAATAGGAAATAATTCTACCTCTTATAACTGCCTTAAAAGCCTCCCAAACAGTCGTCACCCGGGTCTCCCCAGGGGTGTTGATAGCAAAAGAGGACTGCATCTCTTTCTTGAGGTAATCTCTGGAAGAGACATCTTGTAGTAGGAGTGGATTACATCTCCATCTCGTGGAGGGGGAACTCTGACCTGGTGGGGAAAAGATAATAGATATGGGGGCATGGTCTGACAGTAATATGTTCCCAATAGTTGCATCTCACGTGCCTCGCATGGCTACGTGGTTAACTAGTCAAAAGTCCAACCTACTGTGAGTGCCATGCATGTTAGAGTAGAAAGTGTAGTCTCTCCCCTGTGGCTGATTAAACCTCCAAGGGTCCACTAAGGCCCATTCCGCTATCAATGTGTTGAGAGTTGCTAACACTTTTGGGTGCAATTGTTGTGTGGGGAGGGATGTGCCTAAAAAGACGTCTAACACTAAGTTGTGATTACCTCAGAGAAGTATTGGAATTTCTGCTTCACACTCTGTCAGCTCAGAAAGGGCTTGGCTCAGGTCATTGTAAAGGTCACCTGAATCCATGTTGTGGCCATACATGTTGGCCACAATGACTTTACCACCAGGATAAGAGAGTTTAGCTACAAACCATCTTCCTTGGGAGTCAGAGCACTGAGCTTCGACCATCCAAGGTTGCGTTTCCTGAAGGAGGATGGCTACTCCCTTAGATTTAGTAGTGGCACAACTGGCCAATACAGTCCCCACCCATAGCTTCTTCAGCCACTGCACCGTCTGGGTGGTAAGGTGTGTCTTCTGAAGCAGGGCCACATCAGCTCTCATAGAATTTAAAAATTGCAAAACTTTGGTGCATTTTGTGGGATGATTTAGCCCCCTCGTATTCCAGGAGACGCACCGCCATCCCTTCTGTGGATTAGGAGTTGTTGTCATTGTTGTGCACCATCAAATAGCTAACAAACAAAAAAATGGAGAAAAATGTACTCAACAAGGGGGTGGCAGGAGAGAGAGGCAGCAGAGAGGAAAGGAGCAGCTCACCTCTGCTTTACTAGTAACACACACACACACACACACACACACACACACACATACACACACACAAGTCTGATAGTCACAGAGAGAGAGAATGCTAGAGATAGATTGAAGAGAGTGGTTTTACTTGCTGAATCTGTATGCCCTGGTTCTATGAAGCCTAGTCAAAGTGAGAAAAAAAGGGAACAGTAATTTACCATAACAATATATACTTAACAATATCAAATTAGTCAAGCTACAACACTATATATTTCTTTAAACAATCAATACTAAATCAGTTGTTGGTGCTGCGATATCAGCGTGAGCAGGGCCAAAAAAGCCCCTATAGCCACACTGCGTCAGACACCAAAAAACGGCAAGGGAGAGGTTGCATCCAACATGAGTGTTCTGTCCCAGCCTGGCTCCATGTGACTAGTACTAATGCCATAACTAGAGTCCAAGATCCATCAGTCACCTCCCGCCCCAACAGAAGGGTTTACCAGAGGGCGACCTACAACAGTAGGCAGGGGTCACCTGCAAGGGAAAAAAGAGGAGGGGGGAGGGATGAGGAGAAGGGGAGGGGAAGGAACCTCTGCTAGCCATCAGGTCACCTGGCGGCAGTTCATCGGCCAGACACCCTATTTTTCTGGGGATTAATAAGTTAGTAAATAAATGTATGTCACAGTTAATGCCAGCCCTGCCGAGGGACAGGCTTAATGTTTGCACTCAGAGTGCTACCATGCCTGACCTATGGATTTCAGCAGGCTCTGTTTCCCAAGGGTGTGATTGCCAGATCAAGGTAGTGTCCTGATAGGAGATTATTCCCCCCTTCTTATGCTCAAGTAACAAAGGAAGAGGGAAAGGGGGGGCATCATGCCAACCAATGATCTGCTATGTCCCTCCGAAGAGAGACAATGAGAGAGCATATGTTACGAGGATGGTATGGGTGAGGGACCCTGTAGAGAGATGAGAGATCCTGAAGAGTATGGGTAGGACCACATAGAACTTGGTACATCTAAAGAGGCAGCCATGTTACCCTGCCCAGGACACTTTTATGACATGCAAGAGACTCATAATAGACAAAATCAAGCAGTCCATATCCAAGTAAGCAGCTAACTGCTGTAAATTTGTCATGGTATCCCCAGGTCCGTCGGATGAGTTTGCTTCAGCATGGGTAGGGCATGAAGCCAGTGCCTCTGCAAAAGTCCTGAGGTCTGGTTTAAGCAGACTGGCAGTTACGGCAGCCATCTCCTCGCATTGTTCCATCACATCCACCCAATCAAGGGGAACAGAGTCTTCCATCAGGACAGAGGCTTTATCCTCTGAGAAGTCCAATCTTTCTCCTTTGCATCTACCAGGTGGATCAGCCCTTAGGAGCTTGGATGGTGGGGAGGCCACAGTGGTACCTGGTGCAATTAAGTGGGGACTCCTGGAAAGTTGTCATGGCCTAACTAGCAGAGGGTTTGCAACAATGTCCTTACTTTCAGCGGGCAATTTATCACCTAGTATCTCCACGGCTAGGCAGGGTGCAGAAGTGATCCGTCTTTAGTGCCTTTCCATGTCTTGCAGTGCCCTTGAATGTTGGTGCATGGGGGAACTCTTAGTAGGCGGAGCAGCTCAATCACATTTGTTGTCCCCAGAGGAGCCAGTCCCTTTTTTAACAGTTTCCTGCTCCAAGTGGTTCCTGGGCTCCCAAAGGCATCTGCGGGAGGTAGTTCTTTGAAGTATGTGTGGCCAACGATTCTGTATCCAGACCTCAGTGTCCCTGGGCGAGTCAACCACAAATAAATGACCGTTTTTAGATATATACAGCACTGTAAGGCCCTTAAAATGGTACTTAATGGAGTTGGCGAGCAGCAATTTTTTCAGGGGGTTAAATGCCCTGCGCTTGGCAGCCACTTCCGGGGTGAAATCTTGGTAGAAGGAGATGGTATTGCCTCTCCAGACCAGGTCCCCGAGGTCCCTAATAACTTGAAGCAGATGTTCCTTGACTGAGAAATGAGGAAGGTAGGCACTAATAGTCCGAGGTCTCCTGGTGTTGTTGGGGTTACTGGGGGCACTCCACTCCCACCGGTTCTCTACATCACTCACCCAGCAATTGTAGGATCCAATCATTTAGAAATGTTTCAATTTTGGGGCCAAATTTGTATGTTGTTTCACCTGCTGCAGTTTTCTTGGTGCTCGGCTCTGTTCCACAGCTGAGATAGTTTTGCTTCATGATCTCGTATCGTTTGTAGCACTTTGATGCGTTGGCGCTCTAAATCTTCTGTCCTCTGCTCTAAAACATTGTGTTTGTCCTCCAAGCGATGGACGTCAGCCACATTTCCCACCAGGGAGGCACCAATACTGTCCACCCTCACTAATAGTGCCTCTAACATCTTCATTATATTCACCAAGGCCTCTCCTACCTGGGTCTGACCAGTGGTTATGGAGGTAAGCTGGCTGGGGGAGTCTGTATTAATGGAAGCTGTGGACTCCATCCTGCTGCTATGCTCTCTGTACACTCAGCCATTAGACCGGGGTCTATTGTTCAGATTTAGAGAAGGAGTCACCTTCATGCCCATTGATCACTGTCCCACAGAGACATTGAGGGAAAAGAAAGAAAGGGGGGATACAACAGTCCGGTCAGGACGTGCGCACCAACAGAGAATCTGCAAACCACTCTTGGGCCTTCATGGCCAAGAACTAGGATCGGCTCCGATATTTATGCGATTCATATCCAGCAGAAAAGAGCGTGGCATCCTCAGAAAAGTGATGGCAAAATAGCAGCAGAGGTAGGAAAGTTATGTCCATACTGAGAAAATATGTTTCAGTCCAGCATTGTGGCGATTTATAGTTAGTTAGTTGTCAGACTGGGGCAGAGCGAGCAGATTATGCAGCCATCTTGTCTGGATCCTAGCCACCACCCCAATTTCACATTCTAATTCAATAAGTTTGTTTGTCATTGCCACAATATCTTGTTTTATTTTTGTTAAAGGCTCTCTCGAATATTATTCGTCCCTGCATGGATTATGACTAATGGATTAACAGCAGTTTTTAGGCTATCATCTAACATCAAGGTGATAGCTGCAATTTTAGCTCCTCCAAATGGTGACATAGTAATATTTTCTTTGTCATTATTACAAACCATCCTGTCTAAATGTTTAACTATTGAGTTACCCAGCACATACTGTATATTGATTTATTATTTGGTTCTGTCTGAATTTCCATCAGTGTTTTGATGTCATGTGATACTGATTGAGAAGCGGTGGATTCCCTATTTAGGATTATATTTTGACAGGATTCTGAGGATACTATTGACTCAGATACTGGAGGGTTTACAACTGCACTACTTCATTGTTGGACTCCTACATTAACTGAGTTTCCAGTTTTAGTGTCAATCATCATATCTGAAGGCAATGTGGAGGTACTTTGAATTGTGCATATAGGAGCCCTTGTTGAATAACTTCCAATCTCTCCTTGTTGACAGGGGTGTTTATTATTGGTTCCAGGGGCATAGGGGGAGCATCAGCGGTATATACACTTTTATCATTATGTTCATTTAGGCCATTGGATGCATCTAAGATATTGTAAAGGAGTACCATAAAGGTGCCTGCCTTATGACCTTTTTTAGGGACTTTGGCATACTGTACTAGGAACCATTCTTCATCAGTATTTTCCCTTGTGTCTGACTCTCTTAATCTTTTCCTTGCATTCAATATAGATAGCAGATTAATTTCTGTCATGTTAGTTGACTCATTTGAACTGGGCAATGATGTAGCATTCAGTAAATTGTTTACTATTGTATTAGTATTTTATTCTGTGATAGATTGAAATAATGAACTGTTTTTCACCTGCAGTCTAACTGCTATTTCTCTCTGATTGGTTTCCAGTGCAGTTAATCTTGATCCAAACAATGCTATTTCTTGCATCATTTCCCTCATTTTTGAGGCATCTGCCACATTTAAAAGTTTCATCTTTCCCTGAAGTCTGGGTTATAATAGCATACATATTACAAGAAATTCATTTAATGCCCATTTGCCCATCTATGGTCATATTATAGTTTGCCATGTTTGAGAGAATATTGTTAACTACTCTTCTTAATTATAGATTTAGGTGTGTAAAGTATGGATCCCTATTCAGCACTCTAATGAAGGTATTTAAAGTAGGGTTTCTTTACCATATGTTAATGTCTTGTCTAAGATCTGTGCTTCCCTGCTATCCCATGCTAAAACACACAAAACATGCAATAGACATGCTTGACTTTGTGCCCATCTTTGCACGTCGCATGTGCACTTGCACCCTGCACGTGCTTTCCCTGCTCACAGCGGGGCTAATAAAATATCCAGCAGTGACCTGGAAATACTCCTAGGGATCAAACTGTACCACACACCCCAAAGTACTTGTAAAATTATTTAAATGCACTGCTATGCTGGTGAAAACCACTCATTTGTGGTTTTGTCTAAGCACTCATGATCATGCCTCTGTGACTCAGTCCTTGGCCTGCCTATGGGTATTTATTTATTTATTGAAAAGTTTCACCAGGTAAGGTACACTGAACAACAAGTTACTCATCTCCCAGTATGACCTGGGGTAAAGGGTGATGGGGGTTACATAGTAACAAAAAAACACACATAAAATAAATAAATATAGCATAGAGAACAACAAGGACTGATTGAGGAAAGATTCTCAAACAGATCAAATAATTACAGGGTAGCACAGATTAAAATCCAGTGACTGTAACCGCATGTGGTGGCAGACTCGCCGGTAATAATGTCAACTCGGGGACCAAAGGACTAGCCCACATCCAGGCCAAAAGTAGCACAGGGCAGGCAAGTGGTGGTAAGAAACATGAGAAGTGAATCAGAGCCTAGGGTTTAGAGAGCTGGTCTATAGAGGGGGGAGTGACAGAGAGAAAGAGAGAGATAGATTAGGTGAAGCCAACATGTAAAAATAGTAGCCAGGATTGGTTCCAAGTGAATAGAATTGATAGGGCTAGGCAACCCAGCATCAGGCAGGGTGTGAAGCAGGGTTGGGGGGGGGAGTTAGGGGCAAGTGCAATTTATAGAGATCAAGCCCCCATAGCAAGTAACATATGAACACCTCTCTACTGTAATGCCTTGACTTCTGAAACTGGCAGGGACAGGACATTCAAGCCTATTTTGATAACAATGAGACTCCAGATATGACTTTTTCTAGCTAATGGGAGGCATTAAAAGCTGTCCTCAGGGAAAAATTAATAGTGCACTCCTCTAAACTTCACAAGGAGTGTGATCAGTCCCTTTGACAGTAAGAGGGAACACTGAAAGCACTTGAACAGCAACTAATGCATCACCCTCACAGAGTCAGGGCAGATACCCTTATGGCCACGGAAAGATCAGACTAGGGCTGCCATCTAATCAGCTCCATGGTACAGGACAGAATACTGCCCATTGCAATTAAACCAGTCATACTGAGAGGCAGGGAAGCAGCCTGGCAGATTACTGTTTCACCATATATGGGACAAGTACGTTGTGAAATACATTCACATTATTCATACACTACATGTGCACAAACATACCTCATGGTCCTAGTAATAATTTCAGAATGTTCATGTCTTATAGACTACAAAATCCATGCAGCCTGCTCCTCCTTTTATCAGACTGAGGGGTAATCACATGTACTTGATATTTTTGCCAATGTCTGTGCAATGGAGTCTAAGCTTTGCAACTGTTTCTTAGAACTTTCATCACATTTAATTAGGCAATTAATGATATCTATATCTATATCTATATCTATATCTATATCTATATCTATATATATATATATATACACACACACACACACAGTTAATTAGGCAATTAATGATATCTATATCTATATATATAATATATATATATATATATATATACACACACACACACACACACACACACACACATACATGTATGTAACAAGAGCATCATTCCAGCATAACATTAACAGAGCTCTGAAGTCACACAGTTGTTATAGGAACATAGCTCAGTTATTTCACAAACTGTAGAAACAAGCAACAATTAAGCACTACTGCTGTATCATGCAAAGCATTTTATTAAAAGCAAAAATACTGTGCAAATTACAAAATAATAAAGTGCTGTGACAGGGCCACCGAACTGATGGTCCACTCTCTGACACTTTTAACCTTCTATCCCTCAGGTAACACTTATTTCCAGTCCCTTTCACTTGCCAAAGATCAAGCCATTACATAGGCTACTAGTTTTAGAGAGTATTGTTTGGCAAAGGTTCCCAGTTTTAAAACACTTGTGTTAGTGTTTCAGCTCTGGACTCTGACATCTTCAGGTAAATACAAGATGAACTCTTCCTCGTGGTACTTCACTGTATATGGGCTCCTACTTTTAAGTGTGTTGAAAGACGCATGAAGACTGGATGTTCTTTTTCTTCCTTCCCTCAGCTGCAGTTTTGTTAGATGATAAAAGTACAACTTGATGAGATGACAGCAACATTTTCAGAACTGCCACATATGTATGCACATACCCCAGTGTCCTAGTAATAATTTAAGACAAAGTTCATGCACTTGTAACACTTTCAATTAGGCAAGTATACGTATAATAAGAACATTATACCAATATAACATTAACAGAGTTTGAAGTCAAACAGTTGTTACAAAAACACAACTCAATTATTTCACAAGGTTTGAATTAGTCATTATAGAAGATGAATATTCTAACATTTTTGCACATTGATTTCATAATTTGACCACTACAGGGAACTCATGCAGTACATTATTGATGCAGCTGTTTATGCACAATTGTCAATTCAGCATTGCTTATTGGTTCATTCCTAAACAATGAACAAGGACTGCAGATTAGGTACTACTCTAGATGGTATCACGTTAATATAGTGAGTATTCAATAGTGAATACAAAACAGCGAAGCAATATTAGCGCAGCACATATTAGCAACTAGCACAGAAAGGCAAACAACACATAACAGTGAACAGGGACACTAGTGACTATGGTAATGCAGTGAGACAAACATGCTGATAGCCCCACTATCAATGAGTGCTGTGGTGTTATAATCCTAAATATAGGGGGTAGGAGGAACAGCCCCCATGGGGGGGTATGTGGGGCGAAGCCATCCACATATGAAGCAATTCGCTACGCCTTGCAATGGGGAACAAAAATGTGTATGTATGTGACAGAGGTACCGTTCCTCTTGGTGTGAGTCTATTTGGGCTTAAACGCCTCCCTCTGAAAGACTGTTGCACAACAGCATTAAGCCCTAGCACTCTTCTAGTTCTCTCTTTTTATTTCTACCTGAGCTTTCTTGTCTATTGCAGTAGAATGGCCACCTACTGCCATTTATTTTTGCTCTGACTGTCTTCTCCTTTTCTATCTTCATTTTTCCAAACCCTGTTATATTGTAAGGCCTCATCAACTGTATGAGTCTCTGTTAATATCGTGTGGTAACAATCTGGAAATGTGCATGGCACTATGTGATTCCTGATGAATGTTCACCTGAAGGTTGTTTTTGTGAATGATTTTTTAGTTGACCACCTTCCTCTGTATGTTCCAACCAGCCGTCCTGAAACTAAACTATGTTTAAAGCCTGTATGACTATTTTCCATGGGATCAGTTCTGTAGACACCCTGTTAAGGAGAAATGCTCTGTTGGGTCCGGTTTTCCTGCCAAATGCAAGGATCAGGAGGCAGCCCACTCCCTCTCAAGTGTCCAAGGAAGGTGAGCCATGCCAGATGCACAGTTTAAATATTTGCAATTGGTTTTGTTGCATAGTGCAGCTGAGGCATCATTTCAGTTAGTCTAGTTTTACCACTGTGAATAATAAGTGGTACATTTGCCTGCCGACCACCAGCTTGGATAGGAGTGGTACCCAGCATGGTATTTATATATATTTAAATAAATATACCCTTGCCAAGTGGCAGAATATTTCAAATACCTATGGAGAGGACCAATATTATGTAAAAGATGACATACCTGGTTGTAAACTCTGTGTTCTCATTAAATACAGAGTCGTATGCCATCTGCCCAAATGTTTTTATTAAGGCCCCCATCAGTGTCCTCCTCATAGCATGGTGCAGGCTCCTATAGAGAGTCTGCAGCACCTTCTTACCACCTTATATATGGTGGACAGATGCCCATCAAACAAATTAGGGGTGGAACTAGTCTATAACTAGTCTAGGTCATTCCTGAAGAAGGGACCTCTTGTCTCAGTTAGCTTACCTGGTTACCAAAATCTAAATAATAATAATAATAATAATGCAGCCCATTTCTATTATCTGAACAGTCAGTACTGATTATTCTGTAATCCCTATATGTTTCTATGATTGTATATTGAATGTGATGTGTTCTGACAGAAATAAGGAAGTAAATGAATTACATAATGGCGGATCCTGCAATTTGGGGAGGATTTATCCAGCCATAAAAGTCTGGCCTCAGAACCAGATGTCAGATGCAGTTTGGGAGTGAACCTGAGAGGATCACCTGAATTAGGTCTCCAAAGGGGAAGTCAGGCACAGAGATTTTAGGGAGATAGTAACTTGTTTTCCCTGAGCTGTTCTTGTTTTTGATTTTCTTTTCTGTACTGAAAGTGCTGAAGTTATTCTTTTCTTCATTTAATATTTTTTTTTTTATAAAAATCATGCCTTTTAGGTGTGTTATACTGTACTGCCTGTTATCTGTGCATTCCTTTACACCCCTACCCATGACATTTTGGTACCAGGAATGGGGTGTATTGGAGGTCCAAGTGTACTGGTGGACTCCAAGCATGGGATATTGGCTTTAGTATCTAGGATACATCAATGGCAGCAAGTTCATGGCCCAGAAACTGAAGGAAGAAGTAATGCTTCCAGGAGTGCAAACCAGAACTCAGGTGGCTAAGACTGGGGAATCATTACTCCCTGGTCTGGTTCCAGTAACCAGACCCAAAGCAAAAAGGGAACCAGTTCCAGCTTATATCTCTGAGTCCAAGCCTGATACCAGTATGAGTGAACAGGAAGAAGAAAAGATAGCTGTCCCACTTGAAGATATAGGAGAACTCTTGCAATGACTTGTGGTGAGACAAATTGAAATGGAACAGCAAAGAGACATTGATCTCCAAGAAAGAGAAAATGAAAGAAGAAGGCAAGATCAGCAGTGGGCAGACACATTGTGTGCCGTCCAGATTATTGGTGCTGGGCAGAAGGCAGCCAAGACTAACCTCAGGGACATAACACTTACAAAGATGATGCCCTCCGATGATATAGAATCCTATATGACTACATTTGAGAGAGTTGCCCAAGCATGTTGATGGCCCCAAACACAATGGGTAGCGGGCTGGCCCCTCATCTAACTGGAAAGGTACAACTGGCCTATACCAGCATGGACAGTCAGAAGGCTAATGACTATGCTGCTGTCAAGAAGGAAATTTCAAAAAGGTACGATATAAACACTGAAACTTATAGTCAAATATTCAGGTCTTTGAAACATCAGTCCCATATCTCACCTAGAGAGACTTATACCCGTTTAAATGACTTATGTACTAAATGGCTCCAACTGGATGGGAAGAGTGTGAAGGACACTTTGGTACAACTGGTACTGGAACAATTTATACAGATTATGCCCTCTGAGGTTCAATTGTGAATAAGTGAACATAACCCAGAAAGTGCGGACAATGCTATAACTCTTGCCGAAGATTTTCTCTCATTTCAGCTCATCAGCCAGTGATGAAGGGCTGCCGAAGAACTCCTTTACATGGTTCAGGGACAGTTAAACAGAAAGGGGATGGAAGGGAATTTCAAAGTAGAATGACTGATTCAAACATTGAATGCCATTATTGCCATGGTTTAAGCCACACTGCACGGTATTGCCCAAAAAAGAAAAAGAATCCCACCTACTTAGTCTCAATGAACTTGCATAATTTTGTTATTGAAGAATAATTATAATAATTAAATAGTATAATTATAGTAATTGTTATTGAAGAATAATTTTGTTAAATGGGAAACAAATTGATGGACTTGTGGACTCTGGTAGCAAGCAGAGTTTAATTTGGGCTGATCTAATCCCTCCAGTTTCTACTGCTTTCTCCTCAACTGGGGTCATATGCATACATGGAGATGTCCATCAGTATCCGACCACTGAAGTAGAACTGGGCATTATTGAAAAAAGGGCACTATTAATGTGGGGGTAGTACCCATGTTACCTGTTCCTCTTATCATTGGACAGGATTATCCTGATTTCTGTAATCTGGTTGCTTCCTGTGACACTAAATTTGTAGCAGTAACCACCAGGGCCCAAAAGAAATAAGAAGAGAGTACTAGGGCTTAATGCTGTTGCACAACAGTCTTTCAGAGGATGGGGGGGGGCAGATCAAACCCAAATAGACTCATATATCTATCCCCCTTAGTACTTTCCTCAAGCACCCAAAAGAAAAAAAAAGGAACAGTTAAAAACTTTTTTTCCTTTTGAGGATGATATTTTTGGATCTGTTGGGGGATAAAAGAAATTGAAAGCAGAAAAAAGGAAACTTCAGAAGGAGTGGCAAAAACAAAAGAAAGGGACTAATGATATAATACCAACATTTCAAATGACTGATACTGTAACTGAACAAAAAGCCAATATGTCTCTTAACCAATTTTGTTTACAGCTGGGTGAAGAGGTAACCCCTGGGGCTCCTGCAATAGTTCAGAAAAAGGTATTTTATATAGAGTATGTACACATCCTGCAACTCAGGAACAGGTAGAACAATTAATAATTCCTGAAAAATATAGCCAGGGCTTATTGTTCCTTAGTCACATTGTACTTACTGTACCTAGTGCTGGTCATGCAGGGAGGGAAAGAACAACTGCCAGACTACTGCAGCATTTTTATTGGCCCGGGTTACATGAAGACATTGCAGAGTATTGTAAAAATTGTACAGAATGTCAGAGGATTGGCCAGATAGGGAAGACAGAAAAAGTACCTCTCATCCCCCTACCATTAGTCTCAAGTCCTTTTGAAAGAATAGCTATGGATGTGGTAGGCCCTCTTGAGAAAAGTACTCAGGGGAACAGATACATACTTGTACTTTGCAATTATGCCACAAAATATCCTGAGGCATTTCCCCTCTGCACAATGACAGCTCCCAAAATAGCTGAGAAATTGGTGGAGTTGTCAGCCATATGGGCATTCCTAAAGAGATCCTAGCCAATCGAGGCACCAACTTTAGTGCTGCATTATTGAAGGAACTCTATTGGTTATTAGGAGTGACAGCTGCTAGAACTTCACCATACCATCATCAAACCGAGGGGATTGTTGAGCATTTCAATCAGACGCTGAAATGCATGATTCAAATGTTTGTGGATGAGGAAGGGAAGAAATGGGACCAATATCTATCTTCGTTCCTCTTTGCATATAGGGAGGTACCACAAGCCTCCATGGGATTATCTCCCTTTGCCCTATTGTATGAACGGAATTCACGTGGACCACTTGACACAGGCAAAGAAGCCTAGGAGGGTGACACTATAGTCAAGAACATCAACATCCTAGAGTACATGACTAAATTACAAAAAAGGTTAATTTCCTATACCCAGCAAGCACACCAGAATTGTGTACAGGCCCAAGAGAAACAGAAGTTGATTTATGACCTGAAAACCAAAGAAAAAACATTTCAGCAGGGGGATATTGAGTATCTACCTGAGAAGATGGCAGGCACCCTGGGCTGCCGTCTGCTTGGGCTTTAATGCCTGAGCTGTAAAGGTGCAAAAAATGCTACTCAGAGTTTTTCTTTAGCTAGCATTTTGAATTAGCCTAAACAATAGCTAAATTTGGGGAAGAGGTTCTGTATTTTAGCCTCATTAAGGCTTTTTTAGTTAGAGTTTAGTTTAGGGGAGCTAGTGTTAGGCAGGGCACGCACAGAGAGATAGTATAGGAAGTTTTAGGTTTTATTTTTAACTAGGGGCAATGTTGGATAAAGGTCTGCTGCAGTACACTGATACAGTTGGTGGTTGTGTTTGGTCATAGAAAAGTAACTCGAAGATCTGGGGTACTCACCCTATGGCAGGAGGAAGAGGAGTGTGTGCCGTTGGAGGACTGGAGTAAAGGACATCTGGTTGTTGTAATGGGACTAATGGCTGATTTTCGTAGCAAAATTATCAGAAGATGTCCTGTGCAATTGAGGAACCCTGTATTGTTGCTGGAGGCTGCCTCATGGGCTTAGGGAATCTGCAGTTCTGGGGCAGTGGTTTATCAGTGGGGGCAACTGGTAAGGCAGGAAGTGGGAGCTCTGCTGCCTCCCAGAAAAAAAAACACCTGTCTCATGCTGCCCAAAACTGATCTGTGGTGTGGATCCGGGGCTGGAGAGAGATGGCCCATCTGTTTTCTTTTGGTCTGGGGGCCAGGAATGCCTTCTTGAGGAGCTCCTTTCTGGTTGACCAGAAAAATTGCTCTGTCCTTTGTTTTTTGACTGTTTGCCCTGTGAATACTGTTGGGATGAACTGTGCATGAACTGAGGAGCCAAGTCATGAGTTGAGGACTTGGGAGAGCTTATCTGCCTTTCTATTGTTGGACTTTCATGTTTCATGGGTTGAGTGCCTACTATTTGTAATATCTTGGAGTCTTGGAGATTTTCTTGGAGGGGCTTCTTAAGACTTAACTCTTTCTTGTTTGGATGTGCAGCCCTTCAAAGACCTTGGAACTATGGTGGTGTGAGTACTCTTGCTCCTTCTGCACAAAAGCTGTTGCAAGCCTGGGAAAGGCTCTGAATGTTGGACTGGCAGTTAGTTTTCTCCCTGCTCTGGACATTTTGTATTTCTTGTTTTATTAATTTGAAGTTCTGCAGAACACTTAGTTACCTGTGTTTTCCCCATATGCTAATTTTATTTTTATTTTTTATTTTGATTAGGGTGACTGAGTGGGATTGGAAGTTAGTGATTCTGCATGTGGGGTATGTGGTTTAGGTTTGATTGTATTAGTGTATGATTGGTGTGTGTGGGTTCTTTATTTAGTGAAGATTCTTTGCTGTTTTGGGGCCTTGGTTGGCTGACATGTGCCTGGTGGTGTCTGTGGAGCAGGGACAGGCAAGAATTGTGTATGGAGCATCCCATCTATTTGACTTGTGGCCCTTCACTGACCTCCCAGTTTCTTACAATACAGCATGTCACTGTCAGGAGATTGGGACTAGGAGGTACTGCACTGGTCGGTGTTGGCGGGGCACCTCATACACAACAGAAGGGGTAGAATAGAAGTGGTGAGGTGCAGAAGGCACCCTGAGTTTCAACGGGTCCTAGAGAGAGGCCAGACATGTTTGGTTCCTATCCCTAGGGTTCCCACAAGACTGAGTGGGCAGGCAGCCAGAAGTGCTGCACTGTCCAGCAATCCCCTGAGGGTGGTGCTATGCAATGCCAGATCAATCAGAAATAAGACCACAATTATAGTGGATCTGGTTTCCTCAATCGATCTGACATGCATTACAGAGACCTGGGTAGGGGACGATGCTGGCCAAGTCTTAGAGGTTTCCGTCCACCCCAGGTACTGTGTTGTGCATTGCCCCAGAGTGGAGTGCAGGGTTGGGGGTGTGGCCATCTGTTTTAGATCTGAGCTAGGCTTCACCATGCACCCAGTGAGATCACTGAGTTCATTTGAATGTGTGGCCATCTGTGGTGGTCCGGGCACAGGTTGCAGGATTCTCCTGATTTACCACCACCCCCAGGGTGGCAGGAGCATTCCAGCAGGACGTAGCCAACTTTGTCATCAGTGAAACATTGGAGGCCCCCAGGTGTTTCGTTCTGGGGGACTTCAATGTTTGGGCCTCTATCCTATGTGCCAGCCATGGAGTGCGATACGCTCTATGTAATATCTTATACTGGATAATGTTATTTCTATTATTTACTGAACAGCTCATACAATTATTCAGAATAGTATTCCAGTCACCCTCAGTTAGGCCTTCAAATTCAGGATCTGATTCCCACTTCTCCTTAACACTCATCATCATATCTGGTGAGGCCCCTATTAAGATTCTGTATGTTTTTCTCAGAGGTTTAAACTTAGTGTCCTCTGACTGCCCCCCAAAAAGTTCCTCCGGCGGGGGGGATCTGGACACCACTCCCACAGGATCACAACCACCTAACAAGCTAGCCACTGCTGTCCTCAGTTTCCTATATATGGGGAAATGCCCCTCCCTAAGCTTTTTGGATGCCCTTAGATCAGCAAATGGAGTTATTCCAATTTCAGACACAACATGTTTAATTAAGGATATTCCCCTGTGGGCCCAATATTTTAGTACTGGCTGATCCCATATAGTTATACCTCCCTCTTTTTGCAATAATCTCCCAAGAGAGCACTCTGGAGACACTCCTGCTCTCACTCCCAGCCACCAATGAGCCAAACTCCAAGCCTTCATCAGAGTGCTCATACAGGGAAGGTGCGGGGCTTCCGTGGCTCCGACTGTCCCACAAAGAGGCAACATGTCATGACAGATTGAGAAACCTTCCTCTTCCTGTAGCTTGACCCAGGCTAGCTGATTCTCTGTTTTTTTCAACAGGTCCGAGATGTGAGCCAGCTGTGAGGCAATCCAGTAGAAATGATCATTCGGGAGACCCAGACCTCCCCCATCTGAGGCAGCCACAAAATGGCCTTTTCAATCCTTGGGCATTTATTATTCCACATTAATTGGATTATAGCCATTTTGAGGCTCTTAATGTATTTCATGAGAATTTTCAGTGGGACTGATCGGAAAAAGTATAAAAACTTAGGGAGGACTGACATTTTTACCAAGTTTACCCTACCTATGAATGTCAGGGGTTTCGCTTGCCAAGCCAAACAGTCTTCCTTAATTGTCTTAATTATGTTTTTTGTATTAATGGTGACTAATTTCAAAAGTTTAGAAGAAATCTGGATTCCCAAATGTTTAATTGTTTTGGATGGTTGAACTATTGTTTGTCCTGTTATGATAAGGCTTTTCACTTCTCCTAGTGTCATCCATTCGCACTTGCTCCAGTTGATCTTGTGGCCTGTAAGGGGACCGTAACTATGAAAGATTGGGACAGTTCCCTCATTGTCTCCTTGGAGGAGCTGGTGACTAGGAGTATATCGTCGGTAAAGAGTGAGATCACATGGTCTACTCCTCTCCACTGCAATCCCTTAATGTGGGGATTTCCTCTTCTAATTTTTAGGGCCAAGGTTTCTATTGTTAATACACAGAGTAGTGGAGAAAGTGGGCAGCCCTGCCTTGTGCCTCTGGTCAAGGCAAAAGGGGATGAGACAGTATTGTTTGTAAGAATTTGAACTGTCAGTTTCTTGTACAGACTACCCACCCTCACCCCTGAATGGTCCAAATGCTGGTCCCGGTATGTATTAAAGTCACCCCCTATAATTATGTCATCAGGGTAAGGAGCCATTGTAGTTTCCAAATGGGAGAAGAAATATGGGGAATCTACATTCAGGCCGTATACTGACATTAAAGTCAAAATAGTGCCCCCCCAGGTCGACCACCCCAATTACAAATCTACCCTGTGGGTCAGATATAGAGGACAGAACTTTATGTGGGATCCCTGGACTGATCCATATTGCTACACCTCAGGCCTTGGAATTGAATGGTGTGGCTAACAGTGCCCCCCCACGCCTTTTGCAAAGTATCCACCTCCTCCCCTGTAGAGTGAATTTCTTGTAGGAATATGATATCCCCCTTCATTTTATGTCTAAGACAGGAATAAACCCTTTTCCTCTTAACTACGGTTCAAAGCCCACTTACATTCCATGAAATTAATGACATATTAGCCATCATTATATTTTCTCTCAATCAACTTTACTCTTCGTTTGTTCACATGTACTCTTATATCTAACATTCCTTTGCCGCCAAAGCTAAGTTTTTTTAACACAGTAAAAACTTTCCCCCAATATATCCCTCCCTTCCACCCTACAACAACAATCAACTGGTTAAAACATAGAAACAGCAGAAACAAGTGTCAATGTACCCCCCTTCCCCCCTTACCATAGAACTAGCTGCAACAAGCAGTACTACAACCATTTCCCACTACTTGTTGTGGATTGAGCACATACCCCTTGCAATAAATGTTAAACCGAATGAAATATTTATGATAAACTGTAACCCCCTCTCAGCTAGTACCTCCTTTTGGTAGTCTCCAAGGGCCCAACAATCCATAAGATATCGGCCCCCCTCCTCCTTCCACTCCCACTGGGTTTACTCATAGACCTCTTAGTTCTCCCCAGTTCAGATATTGAAAAGGAAATGTTCTACTTCTCTTAGGAGGCGCTCCGGGAAAACGCTGCCCCCCACTGATATTTGTTCAGAGCAGAGTATCCCAGTTCCATGGAGTTCACAGTTTTACCTCCATTGCTCTTACCAAAAAAAATCCTGTAAATAGCATCCCCTGTCTATTTAATATACCGATCTTAAAACAGAAAATAGTCTTATAAACTTATTAGGTGAGTAAATAAACAAGAACATGGTAAACCTGGCTATTGCCAGACAGCAGCGAGGACCTCAAACCTTATACCCCAATGCCCCAGAGACTACCCCTGCCATCAATAATTATTGTAAATATTAGGTTTTAAGATAAATTCCAACTGTCAGTGCTACTTGGCTTTAAATCTCCAAATTGGAGATCCAGTTTTAGCCTTCCTTTTCTGCATAACAACAACAACTGAGTGCAAAAGAGAGCAAAGAAAAAAAAATTTACAGTACTTGGAATGCAGACTGTTACCAACAATGTTAGCAAACAGATTGAACAGAGTGTCCAACAACCAAACGGACAGTGAATATAGTTCGATGGGAAGACTTGGAGGGAGAAGAGCCCCAAATGATGTTACTGAGATTGATAATCTTATGATTGATCGGGTCTCTTGGTCCAATCATTGCACAGTGGGATTCTTTCTCAGGGACCTCCTGTGAGTCCTCCCCCTGCAGAGATGGTAAGCTACCACCTTTTGAGGTGTTTGAACCCAGAGGGTTTTCTGGCAGTGGTTGACCTGTCTAGCGTGGTCAGTGCATGCATAGGGGGTGTAGGTGAAGCAGGTGCCAAGTATAACAAGGTGATGTCTGGGACACTCAATTCCCTTGCACCAGTCCATGTATGACCCAGATCCTCTCTCTTGAGGTCCTCTTGGTTTGATGGGGAGTTCAAGGTGATGAAGATCAAAGGTCGGCTGTTAGAGCATTGCTGGTGGAGGACTGGACTGGAGGTGGACAGACTGGCTGTGCTTGCAAACTATGTTGTGTACCAGGGTCAAGCAGCAGTAAAAAGGCAGTGTTCCTGTCCAGGGAGATTGCCACTGGGAAGAACCGACCAGCTATGCTTTTTTGGGCTGTGAACAGACTATTAACTCCAGCATGTCTATAGCCGAAAAAAGCTTTTTCTGATGCTTTATGAAATGAGTTTGCTCGGTACTTTTCAGGCAGAATATTCACTACAAGGCAGTGAATTCCACCAGCGAGCCACAGTGTGGCCAACAGTTATCACTCTGATTGTCTGATGTGCACTCTGCCTGGTTTGGGGGAGTCTAAACTAGTGGAGATGGCCGAGATCATTGTGGTTGTCTCGAAGCTGAAGCACAAAGATTGTGAACTGGACCCAGTGCCAACTCATTTCTTAATGGGATGTGTGAAAAAAAGGTTGGTGTGTTTGTCTGAGTTGGCTGAAGTGAATTGTCATCTGTGCAGTTATCTAGGTGTTTGTCTCGAGTGGCTGAAGGGAACTGTTATGTATGCAATTAACTAAGTGTAGAATAAGCTGTAAAGTAGGGGGAGTGGCTTAGCTAGAAGGAAACCAGGTTAAAGCCAGATTTAAAAAAACTGCCCTAAATAGCTTCTGCCAGAGAACAGGCAGAGGACACAAAGAGGAAGGAGCTGCTGTTATAACTATAATTCTCTACTGGGATGAAAGAACTAGAACTCTACTACTGGGACCTTCAATATAGGGTTAAAACAAAAAAAGGTGTGTTTTGTCTGAGTTGGCTGAAGTGAATTGTTATCTGTGCAGTTATCTAGGTGTTTGTCTCAGGTGGCTGAAGGGAATTGCTATCTGTTCAATTAACTAAGTGTAGGAAGAGCTGTAAAGTAGGAGGAGTGGCTTAGCTTAGAAGGAAGCCAGGTTAAGGCCAGATTTAAAAACTGCCCTAAATAGCTTCTGCCAGAGAACAGGCAGAGAACACCAAGAGGAAGGAGCTGCTGTTATAATGATACTTGTCTACTGGGACTACATTGCCTTCCTCCCCTCCCTCCACTCCCCACCCTAAGCCAGTTCTACTTTTGTAGGCACAGGATTTGACTGACAACAGGAACTTCCTGTTTGGGAGCAGGAAGTGAGTGATCACAGAGCCACAAAAGACTCATCATCCTAGAAGGAAAAGCGTATCTCTCTATCCCCCCTAGCTGCTGGAGATCTGACTCCAAGCAAGGAAGGAGACTACTGAGAAATATAGGAACTTCTTGTCTCAGAATAGGAAGATCAGGAGCTTAAAGGGCACAGATGCAGTAAGAAAGTAGGGAGCTGAAAAAAAATAGAGGAAAGAGTAAATATTCCAAACAACAGTTAAGGGGCCAGAAATAAGACATGATGGGAGTAGTGCAGTGCAGTGGCTGTGGAGCAGCAGTCTTCTGGGAGACTTTCTTGAAGATGCAGTATTGTCCCATCTGCAAGCACCTCTCTGGGATGAGGGTGGAGGCTGCTTATCTCTAGGCTGAGTTGGCCAGGATTTGGGGGATCTCCTCTCCCACCCAAGATCCACCAGGGCCACTGCCGTGGCCTCAGAGGTTGCCAAAAAAGATGAGCAGTTGGACCACAGTGGGCTCAGGGAGGGTGAGGGTGGTGGAACAGAGGCACATCCCTTCAGTTGTACCTCTCCATAATTCATATGCCATTCTGGCAAAGTATGGTTTCTCTATGGAGGCACCCTCAGTGGAGACCAAGGAGGATGCTTGGAACCTCTTCAAAGGAGACCCACAGGAGGGTGGAATGGGACCCCACATGGGAAGGAAACAACTCCTGGTGGGGGACTCCATTGGTAGGGGGTAGAACTGGGGAAGGAAGGGGAGAGGGAGGTGAGGTGCCTGCCTGGTGCCATGGCTTGGCGGGACAGGGAGCGAATCCTCAGGATCGCTGGAGCAGCTGCATGGGGGAGGGAGCTGAATGTCATTGTCAACCTAGGGACAAATGACATGGCTAAGAAAGAGATCAGAGCAGTGAAGGAAGAGTTTGTGGAGTTGGTGAGGGCCTTAGACAAGTAGCACACAGGGTAACCTCCTCAGAGGTGCTGCCTGTCTATGGCATGGATGAGACTAGGCTACTCCACACCATGGGATTCAGTCAGTGGTTGAAAAACTGGTGCAGAGCTCAGGGTTTTGGCTTCATTGGTGACTGGGAGTCCACCTGGAGTGATGCAGGCCTATACTGGCATGATGATCTGCATCTGTCCATGATGGGAACCAGGATCCTAGGTGACAGGTTTAAATGCTTCATTGGCAAGCATTTAAACTAGCCAGGGGTGGAGGCACTGGAAAGGAGCAGGGAAATCCTAGCCCCCATAAAAAAAAATCAGGGTAGTAAGTGAGGTAAACACAAAGATAGAGATATTGATAGGGAGAAGGCCGGGGGTAAATGGAAAAAATTACGAAGGCAATAAGGACAGGGATGGGGCAAAAAGTGGTAAGGCCATCAAAAAATGTAGGGTAATGAATACCAATGCCCATAGTCTGGGCAACAAGCTCTCTGAACTGGTGGCCTTGATGGAAGAGGGATTCCTGGATATCACAGCAGTCACAGAAACATGGTACACAGAGAACCATGACTGGAATGTTAACATACCAGGGTACACAACCTACAGGAGAGACAGGGAGGGGAGAAGAGGGGGAGGAGTAGCTTTCTATGAAAGGGAAGAGACAAAAGCAATGGAACAAAAGAGTAGACATGGAGGAGAGGAGGCACTGTGGGTTACCTTAGAGACTGGAAATGGCACTAAAATCCACACAGGGGTTGTATACAGACCCCTATGTCAGGGGGACGGAATGTGCATGGATATGATAAAGGCATCCTTAGGATGGCAGAGAAAGGGGATATACTGTTGATGGGGGACCTGAATATGCCAGATGTTAACTGAAGCACCTTTGCTGTAGTCACATCCAGGAGCAGGGACATTCATGATGCCCTACAGGTGGCATACCTCAGACAGCTAGTTTTGGAACCCACTCATGAGGGAGCAATCTTAGACCTCGTACTCTCAAGTGGGAGCAGTGAGAGAATCTCAGATCTAGAAGTTGGTAGCCATCTGAGAACAAGTGACCACCAAACAGTGTTGTTCATGATAAACTCAGCTACAGAATCAAGCCATACAAATGAGAGAGTACTGGACTTCAGGAGGGCTGATTTTGGCAATATGGGAGAGTGCCTTAGAAAAGCACTAGCAAACAGGCTAGAAAGAGGGGTGAAGCAACAATGGGGAAACATCAAAACTGCCATCACAGAGGCAACATGCCTCTGTGTGAAGCAAATAAACAAATCAAAATGAAAGAAAAAGCTATTAAGGTTCTCAAAGCAGGTGGCGGGGAAGGTTAGGGAGAAAAAGATAGCATTTAGGAAGTATAAGGAAACACAGAAGGAGCAGGACAGAGAACTGTACCATTTAAGGCAGAAGGAAGCAGGGAAAGAAGTCAGAATAGCAAAGGCCCAAACTGAGGAAAAGATAGCCAACTGGATTAAGAAGGGGGATAAAACCTTTTATAGATGCATCAGGGAGTGTAGAAAGACAAAGGGTGGGATAGTGAGACTGAATAGAATGGATGGTGGGTGGGCAGAGAGGGACTGTGAAAAAGCAGGGATACTGAATGAATACTTCTGCTCAGTATTCACAAAAGAGGAGGAGGAGGGGGAGGTGCCTTATCCAATTAACAGAAGCACTCTGGAAAGGGGGGTCGATCCCAGTCCTTTCACAGAAGAAAGGGTTCTGAAAGAACTCCTAAAACTGAAGGTGGACAAAGCAATGGGGCCTGATGGAATTCACCCCAGAATTCTAAAAGAATTAAGGGGAGAACTAGTGACACCACTGACTACCATTGTTAACAAATCATGGGAGGATGGTGTGGTACCTGAGGACTGGAGTAAGGCGGATGTGATTCCCTTCACAAAAGTGGCAGCAAGATAGAGGCAGGAAACTATAGACCTGTCAGTTTGACCTCTGTGGTAGGGAAAGTGATGGAATCACTTCTGAAGTAAAGAATTGTTGAGTACCTAGAGGCCAGTGGAGCACAGTACCCAAAGCATCATGGGTTCACAGCGGGAAGGTCATGTCAGATGAATCTAATTGACTTCTTTGACTGGATGACCAAAGTGGTAGACCAGGGAGGGGCTGTGGACATGGCCTATCTAGACTTTAGCAAGGCATTTGACACAGTCCAACACAAAAGATTAATAATCAAATTAACCAGCCTGGAAGTGGGTCCCAGGGTGGTAACCTGGGTAAAACATTGGCTGGACAACAGGACACAGAAGGTAATTGTAAATGGAGTCCACTCTGAAGAAAGAGGGGTTATTAGTGGGGTACCAGATGGTTCAGTACTGGGTCCAGTCCTTTTTAATGTCTTTATAAGTGACATTGCAGAGGGACTGGAAGGAAAAGTATGCCTCTTTGCAGATGACACAAAGATCTGCAACAGGGTTGATACACAAGGAGGCATGGAAAGGATGAGAAGGGACTTGGCAAGGTTGGAGGAATGGTCAGAAGTATGGCAGCTTGGATTCAGTGCAAAGAAGTGCAAAGTAATGCACCTGGGAAACAAAAACCCAGGGGAAGATTACACAATGGAGGGGTAGTAACAACAACAAAAATGGAAAGGGACCCGGGAGTAATCATATCAGATGACCTTAAGGTTAACAAGCTATGTGAGAAGGCAGTAGGGAGGGCTGGGGGCATTCTGGGATGTATGTGGAGAGGCGTCACCAGTGGAAAACAGGAAGTTGTTATCCCTCTGTACAGAGAGTTGGTGAGACCCCATCTGGATAACTGCATCCCGTTCTGGAGACCCCATCTCCACAAGGATATAGACAGAAAGGAGGCAGTCAAGAGGAGGGCAACTAAAATGGTGCAGGGTCTGCAGGAGAAGCCATTTGAACAGAGAATAAAGGAGCTTAACATGTATAACCTCGAGGAAAGGAATGGGGGGGGCATGATAGAAACTTTTAAGTACTTCAGTGGAATCAACAAAGTCCAAGAGGGTAGCATCTTTCAGAAAAAGTGATGTGCAAGAACAAGGGGACACAATTTGAAGATAGAGGGGTGATGGCTCAGGGGTAATGTGAGGAATTATTTTTTCACAGAGAGGGTGGTGGACACATTGAACAGCCTTCCTGAGGATGTTGTGGGGTCTAAATCTGTGGGAGAATTCAAGAATGCTTGGGACAGACATAAGGCAATTCTTGCGGGGTGGTTGGAAGAAATAGGCTGTTGTTTAACTAGGATCTGCAGATTATCCTGTAGGTAGGGAAATGGGCAGACTAGGTGGGCCAAGTAGTAATTATCTGCCGTCAAGGTCTATGTTTCTATGTTGACTTTGTAGGCCCAGTGTTTGCCTTGATTGTCTGGTGTTCTTTGTCAGAAGGGGTCTTCCCAGATGCCTTGAAGGAGGCACCGGTGAGATCCCTTCTAAAGAAACCATCTTTACACCCTGACATCAAAGCAAATTACCATCCTGTCCCCAACCTTCCATTTTTGGGAAAGGTTGTAGAGAAGACTGTGGCACAGCAGCTCAGAGACCACCTCATGGCCTTTGATATCTACAAGATGCTCCAGTCTTGGTTTCATGACGGGCACTGCACTGTAAACCGCATTAGTTCAGGTGCATAATGATCTCTTCAGGGCGAGAGATCGAGTAGAGGGGACAATTCTCGTTCTCCTTGATCTCTCCTCAGCTTTTGACAAGGTGGACCATTGTGTGTTACTCAACTGCCTGAGGGAATTTTGTAGACTCGTCGGCACTGTCATCTGCTGGTTTGAGTCCTATCTCACAAACAGGAGGCAAAGGGTTATGATGTGGAATTTCTCCTCTGCCCTAGCCTTCTCTCTTGTGGAATACCTCAGGGTTTGGTTTTGTCACCAGTGTTGTTTGCTGTGTATATGCTGCCGCTGGGTGAGATCATTAGAAAGTACAGTCTGGATTTTCATTGCTATGCCGATGATACTCAGCTGTATATATCCTTTACTCTTGGGACATCCAATGCAGTGGGATGCGTTGAACAACTGCCTGGCTGAGATTAATGACTGGATGGCCTCTCGCTGGTTGCAACTGAACCCCAATAAGAAGGAGGTACTGATGGTGGAGTCAAAGAGGAGGTATGATAGCATGGCCTCTGGTGCAGCGACTGGATTGTTTCTGGGATCTGTGCCATTGAAGGCCTCCTCTAGGGTGTGTGATATTGGTGTTATCCTCAACAGCGGATTGACACTTGAATCTCAGGTGTCGTCCATTGTCCAGTCCAGCTTTTTCCACCTGAGGAATAGCACTAAGATCAAACACCTAGTTCCACCCTTGGACCTCCCCACATTGGTACATGCATTTGTGACATCAAGGTTTGACTACTGTAATGCACTCTACCTCAGGGTCTCTGGAGGTACCCTCCGTCGATTGCAGCTAGTGCAGAATGCGGCTGCCAGGCTGCTGACAGGACAGCCTAAATTCTGTCATGTCACCCCTGTGCTGAGTGAACTGCACTGGCTGCCTGTTCAATGGAGGGTTCTCTTTTAGGTGGGTTTGCTCACCTTTAAGGCCCTACATGGACTGTGCCCTGGCTACCTGTCATACCTTCTAACACCTGCTGCCCCGGTCCACTCCCTCTGGTCCTCCTCAAGGGACCTACTTGCGATTCCCAGGATGAGGTTAAAAACTGCTGGCAACAGAGCTTTTATTGTCGCCGACCCCATCCTATGGACTTTGCTTTCTCCGTCAGTAAGGAAGGCCTCTTTAGTTGATGCATTCAAAGCCCACCTCAAGACCTTTTTATTCAGCTGGGCATTCCCAGACACTGTCCTTTTAGAAACTGTTTCTGAGATATTCTGTGAAACGGCCCCTTAGAATTCTGCTGCTAGGTCAAACCCCCATTTTGGGTGGTCTGATTTTCAGTATATAATTGTAATGTTTTATATTTTATTTATTGTGTTTAAATTGTTTTTTGATATACTTTAATTGTGCAGTGCCCAGAGCCTCTGAGATTGGGCACCTGAAAAATAAAATTTGCCATGCATTGCCTTGCCATAAGATGTTATTTCTTTTGCCATCCTATGAGAATAAGCTAGTAATGAAATGGCAGGATCGCTATGTCATTAAAGAATAAACTGGCCCTTTCACATACAAAGCTGAGACCCCTGACAGACAGTTGGCCACTAAGTTATGCCATGCCAACTTGTTAAAAAAATGGAATGACAGACCAGAGAATAAACCCTGTCTGTATGTACTCCCTGACAACCCTGAAACAGAGAAGGAAGTAGTGTATAGATGATTAGAGGACCCTGAGACTATACAAGACATTAAAATCAATCCCAATCTGCCAGCTAGAGGAAGGACTGAGCTAGTCCATCTTCTCCACCACTTTTAAAAAGCATTTACTAGTATACCATGAAAAGCTGTTGTTGTTAGACTCTGCCCCAATTGGGCAAAAGGCATATAGACTTCCAGAGAAAGTCAGGGCAGATGTCAACCATGAAATAGACAAACTGAGATGGTTAGGCATCATCGAACCCTCCACCAGTCCATGGTCATCTCCTATTGTCATAGTTCCAAAAAAAGGAAGGGGTTATAACGCCTCTGCCTGGATTTCCTCTTGGTATGAGTCTGTTTGGGTTTGACCCCCCCCCCAAAAAAAAAGACTGTTGCACAACAGCATTAAGCCCTAGTACTCTCTTTTTATTTCAACCTTAGTTTTCTTGTCTGTTGTACTAGAATGGCCATCTACTGCAATTTCTTTTTGCACCATCTGTATTCTCCTTTTTTGTTTTCAGTTTTCCAAACCCTGTTGTATTGAAAGACCTCACCAACTGTACGAGTCTCTGTGAGTGCCGTGTGGTGACAATCTGGAAATGTGCATGGCACTATGTAATTCCTGAAGAAATGTTCACCCAAAGGTTGTTTTTGTGAATGATTTTTCAGTTGACCTCCTTCCTCTGTATGTCCCAACCAGCCAGCCCAAAACTAAACTATGTTTAAAGCCTGTACGGCTATTTTCCAGGTCAGTTCTGTAGACACCCCACTAAGGAGAAATGCTTCATTTGATCCAGTTTTCCTGCCAAATGCAAGGAACGGGAGGCAGCCCACTCCTCTCAGGTGTCTGATGGAGGTGAGCAGCACCAGACACACAGTTGAATTATTTGCAATTGATTTTGCTTCATAGCACGGCAAAGGAATTTTTTCGGTCCGTCTAGTTTTACCGCTGTGAATAGTGGTACATTTGCCTGCTGACCACCAGCTTGGATGGGAGTGGTACCCTGCATGGTATTTAAATGTAGATAAATAAATATACCCTTGCCAAGTGGCAGAACATTTCAAATACCTATGGAGAGGACCAATATCTGGTTGTAAACTCTATGTGCTGTGCTTCTCGCTAAATACAGAGCCATATGCCATCTTCTCAAATGTTTTTTTTTCAAGGTCCCAATTAGTGTCCTCCTCATAGCATGGTGCAGTCTCCTATACAGAGCCAGTGGCTCCTTCTTTCCTCCTTATATCAAGCAAATTAGGAGTGGAACTAGTGTATAATGTAGCCCTTTTGCATTTAAATAAGGAAAACACTTCATTTCTATTATTTGTAACAGTCAGTACTGATTATTCTGTAATCCCTATATGTTTCTATGATTATATATTGAATGTGATGTATTCTGACAGAAATATGGAATTAAATAAATAAAATAAAGGCAGAGCCTGGAATTTGGGGAGGAGTTATTCAGCCATAAAAGTCTAACCTCAGAACCCAGATGTCAGATGCAGTTTGGGAGTGAACCTGAGAGGATCACCTGAATTAGATCTCCAAAGGGGAGATCGGGCAAAGAGGTTTTAGGGAAATAGCAATTTGTTTTCCCTGATCTGTGCTTGTTTTTGATTTTCTTTTCTGTATTGAAAGTGCTGAGGTTATTCTTTTCTTCATTTGTTATTTTTTTTTAATAAAAATCACACCTTTTAGGTGTATTGTACTGTATTGCCTGTTGTCTGTGTATTCCTTTACACCCCTATCCATGACAGTGTGTAATGGGGTACTCTGCTTACCTGTTGCAGTCTGAGCTATATATTAGCTGTTTTGTGCTGTGCTATTATTGGGAGTCACTCAAAATGTGGTCACTATTGTTGATTCGCTATTTTGACTTTCTCTGATTTTGCCTCGCTATTTTGACATGGAACCATTGTAGACAGTATCTTAACTTGCAGATAAACAAAAATACTGTTTCTCACCTTCAGCATAGATACAAAATGGGGAGAGAAAAAAACACAGTAGCATGTTATTTATTCACCTAGAAATGTAAATCAAGCCTTAGCTTGTTTGAAAATGAACAAATCAGGTTTAGAACTGTACAAGAATCAAGGAAGTAGAGCACACACAAAAAGCAGATAGGAGCCCAATATCTGTGCAAAAAATCTAATTGGTTTATTTTCAAGCTCCTAATTCAAATGACAAAATCCAAGCTGTAGCACAATGCATACCCCTAGTGCCTCGACTCAAACGGAGTCTTCAAGGGGTGTCTACCATAGGATGACACACTAAATTTAAAGGAAGCACTCATTTATATTCATGAGTTCTTTCTTTGAGCATTTAAAGGTACATACATTTACACTTTTAAGGGTGCACTACATTAAATAAATACTTCTTTTAACCAAACATGTTCTTCTTATTTTTAAAAAAAAGTTTTATATCAAGTTTATACAAAACAGTGAATGGTATCTTGGTCCTCTTTTAATTTATATCATTCTTGTACTTTATATTTCATTTTTGTCTCAACTATGCTGTTAAGGGCCAAGCAAAGTGATAAAAACAAAGAGCAAAAACATTTTTTAAGTGCAAAAAATTACTGTAATGTGCCTCAGGACTGTACACAGATCCGATATATCATGGCCACTCAGATCAAATTCTCCTCACAAATATAAACCGGGTAGGCAGAAGAAATGGTCCAGTCCAAAGGATGCCTGCAAGCAAGAGAAAAAATTAGATTAAATTAACTGAGTACACCAGATTAGACTAGTTAAAATAGCACAATCAGATGGAGCAAGTCAGCAAAACATTTTCTACAATTTCTAAAAAGTGTTTCCACGATATGTCTTTATTTCATCATAAGCCCCCCACTTTCTTTTACAGAAGTGTTTCAAACCCCAGTGGTTATTTAGGTCTTTCAGTTTTACACTATTAGGTGTAAAAATCCATTTGCTCTCCTTTTGGAGTAGTATGTTGGGGTGACCACCCCCAGATTTAAGCACAGAAACACACTCATGGCCCATAAACTGCAGGCATTCCGGAGAGGAGTTGTGGTGCTGCAAAAAATTTACCCCTACTCAAGTCTCAGCTCTATTGTGTAAAATAGATATGACATGCTCCTGAATTCTTTGTTTGAGGGGCAGGTAGTTTCCCCTATATAAATTAATCCACAATTGCACCATAACACAGAGACAACAAACTCTATATCACAGGTAATAAATTATTTTATATTGACACGTTTCCTTCTGTAGGAAGTGCAGGAATTTATTGTCAGGTGTGCCATACTTACATATATTACAGCAATGACACTTAAAAAAAAACCTTTTGGTCTAGGGGGCATCCAGCTGGTCTGACCTGATGGTTTAGTTATCCTACTATAGACAAGTTTGTCCCTTAGATTTCTTGCACAGCTGAACACTACTCTCGGTTTTGGTCCCACTGCACACTGAAATTCCGAGTTTGATATTAGAATTGGCAGTTCTTAAAAATCACATTTCCAATCTGTCCTGCTACATTTTTGTACTCTGTGATGAAAGTACATGGGACTACATCATTTGTTTCAGAGTTCACAGTGTGCAATAGGGACTCCCAAGAAATGAAGTCCACTTTTTCTTTGGACTTAACCAAAAGATTCCTGTCATATCCTCTGACAGATAATCTCTCCACAAGTTGGCTTGTATATGAAACATTTCTTCAACAGTACAATTCCTCTTCAATCTAAGCAACTGACTATAGGAGATGGACCTTTTTAAACTTGGGGGTGGGCACTCTTATTGTGCAAAACTGAATTAGTGGCAGTAGATTTCCAATATGCCTTTGTGTTAATGACATTACTGCAATCAGACACACTTAGAGAGAGAGATCTAGGAAGTCTAGACAATTTTTATCAGTGGAATGTGTAAAATGCAGATTTAGATCATTTACATTTAGCCAATTCATAAATTCATAAATTTAGTCACCTCAAATTCATTTAGCTGCCAAATACATATGATGTCATCGATAAAATGAAACCAGTGAACAATATTCTGAATGAATGGATTCACATTGTTATCAAAAATGTTATTTTGTTCCCACAAACTTAAATATAGATTGCCATTGCTGGGTGCCATTGAAGCACCCATAGCTGTGGTGTACAGTTGAAAGTAGTGGGAACCTTTACTGTTTTAAGGGACTGTGTGTTATTTCTCACTGTTACTTTTGAGCACTTAACACTCTGTTTGAGGGGGGACCTCTTAGGGTGGTGGGCCTTCCCTGTAATATCACTGCCTCTCCACCTCTCCATCTCAAATACCCCACCTCCTCACTGGTAGTACATGTGTTCTGGGAAGTTGCTGAGTATGAAAGGAAGATCCTGGAGCTGGATTGGGGGAAACCACCAGGCTTTCTATGAGATCTCTAGGGTTCTGTGGGAGTGTTTGCCTACTGGAATTCTTAACTCTCTATTAGATAGAATAACTGTTCTGCATTGACCAGTGGGGCTGCTTGCTTATAATTACTTTTAAAAGCCATTTTCCTGTTATTTTATGAACACACTGTAAATCAGGGGTTCAATCCCTTGTAGAGATTTCTGGGTCTGCTTCTACCATTAAAAGTATACCAACAAATGAACAAATTTTTTTCCCAAAGTGGTGGTCATTGTTGTAGCCATATCATTTGGAGAAAATATGTACTTGACCCATTGATGAAAGGACTAGAAACTGTGAACAAATGGAACTGCCTGAGGCGGTGCCCCAATCAGTCTGAGATAGATTCAAGATGGCTGTGTGAAGCTCTGGTGCTGGTTATGAGTCAGCTTGTGCTCCCCTTGTTTGCCATATGATCACCTTTTGCTTTCCAGTGGATGCTCCACTGCTTGTTATTTCAAACTGTTTATCTGTATGAGGCATCATATGAATGAAACTCTACTTGATTTACATTGAACAATCTCTAGCCTGCTGATTTCTAGGAGTATGTTGCAACATAGTCGGTGTTGTACTGACCATTTATTTATTCTTTGTTAACTGGGTAAGGACCACTAGGCACACTTGCCTGTTTTGAGGTGTGACCTGGGGGGGTTGGACTGGTAAAGTGACTTGCTCAGAGTCGCACTGTATGCAAGTGGAGGTTGTGGGATTTAAACCCAGGTCTGTTGGATGTACCAAGCTTATTTACAGCTCATTACTCTAACCTCTAGGCTATACTGCTGACCATCCAGAACACAGTCAAGAATACAGAAAAAAAAGAAGAAACACTGTGGTTGACCTACATACAAAATATGCTGTTTCTAAATCATCTGCTTCATCTTCAGGATGAATTCACCTTCAGCTACAAAAGCCTAATTTTGCTGTGCAGATCCCCACAATTTTCTCAGGTAAACCAGTGTCCCCTCTCTAAGTGACTCCCATACAAGACCTGGCCACTGTGCTACTGGAGATTTGCCTCCTGAAACTGAATTGGAAGATCTGAAATATACTACCACCAATGAAGAGGACAAAATAAATGCTAGTATTCACTGCGTGGAGGAAGCTACAGTATCTATTGCATCTACAAAGGTCAGTGAGATTATTTTCACAAATACATCTCAAAATGCCATTGACAAAGAACTTGAGTGTGGCGATTCCTGTATAAATGCCATTACTCAAAGGATGGACTCAGTATGAGATACACCAAATACAAGAAACCCCCCCAGCAGAAATGTTACCTACCTGGGCTAGTATATGCACTGACCATCATGACTAACATGTATTTCATGTGCCAGTTGCTCCAAATATTATCCCTGGTAACATAAATCAAGATGCCTTTAGGCAATTTCAGGAAGAAATCTGCAATGAAATCAAAACAGGATTCAATAGTATCACTTCAGCCCTATTCGACCTCTCAAAAACCTTCACTGACATGAACAATAGAATGGAAGCACTCTCTATCAGAGCTACTAAGGCTGAACAAAGAATCAGAGATCTGGAAGATAACATCCTCCAGTTATTAATAAACAGGCAGTACATGTCAGATTACTCACTGAGCTTAAACAGAAATTAAATGACCTAGAAGATCAATCCAGGCATGATACTATTAAATTGATCGGCATCCTGGAGGGGGCAGAAGGGAAGAAGGATCCCTTCCCTTACTTTGAGAAACTTTTAACTACAACATTGAACTGTAAATACCTAGGGGAAAAAACAACTTTTGATAGAGTCAAAAGGGATGTGGAACACCCAAGGAATTCTGATTCAGGAAATAACCAGCAAAGAAACCCAAGGCTGGTTTTCATCAAGCCGTACTATTTTCAAGACTGGGAGGCCATTTTACATTCATCCCATATCCACAGAGGACTTATGATGGAAAACATCAAGTTCTTGGCATCCCCAGATTTCTCTATAAATACAATCCAGAAAAGAAGAGCCTTTGACCGAACTATATGGATACTTCAGCAAAGGGACATTATATTTTCACTATTACCTCCAGCTCGGCTACATTTTTTCATACATGGTCAGATGCAATCATTCATTGATCATAAAAAATCTGAAATCTACCTACAGAATATCAATACACAACAATGGCAATGCAATGCCCCCAAGCTAGTATCCTCAATCTCCCTTTATCATATACGGACTCAGGGCCTAGCTTATAAGACCCTCTGAAACTCAAATACTGTCTTGTGAACCAAAGTGTAGACCTGAGACCTCCTTTAAGGTTCCTAGATGATGTAACCATACTAATACACTTCACCAAATGTATAATCTTCTATCTATGTTTTTTTCACTACAGTGTCATATATTTTAAGATTGTACTGTTGCCTAATCTATAATCTGTACCCATTGCTTTCAGTGTGTGATCCTTAATGTATGTTTCTTAATGATGTAGAGTCTTTGCAAATGAGTCTATGACTCAAAGGATTGTAATTCCAACAACTTTCCATAAATACAGTAAATAAAATAAAATATCATCAGCTATTCTAGGTTTCCAACACATTAGCAACTGTCTGCTCTTGGACACTGTATCGACAAACCTAAATACCTAAGAACACAATGAAGATCAATCTTTTTTTTTCCTCTTCTTCTTTCTTCTTTTCCCTTTACCATAAACAGAAATGACATGCCCATGGTTTTTCACAGACAAAATGGTCGACCAGTGGATGAATACTGGAGGAATCCTAGATACAACAGGCTAAGAAGATGATTGTGGATCTATCCCTGGAATAATGTTGATCTGCTATCTGTTACCAAACATTATTCAGGGAAGGGATAGGAAAAAGAGAAAGGAGTGAAGCAAAGATGGGAAGAGGGAGGGAAAATTGAAGGAAAGAGAAATAAAAATGCATGTTTTTTCTTTCCCTGTGTGTGTATCCTTAGTATGGTCTCTCCTTACTAGACTATATGTTGGCTTGCAACCCTGAATTATAGTGAGCTCTAAGCTCTACCTTAGCTAATGGTGCAAACAGAGGATCTATGTTCTGGATGATTTACATGGGACATTCAACTAGAACTTCCCCCTTTCCCTCATGGGCTTCACTTTTTTTTGTTTGTTTGTTACTCTTGGGTATATGTATATCAGCTTGCATCCTTCAGGCTTTATTTAGGAACATTATAATCTTTTCTGTTTCCTTATTCAGTATAGGGGATGATCTCAGGAGCAGCTCACATTTAGAAGCTCAATGCATAATCATGGCCACCTGGGCCGAAGAAGAAGGAGGATGGGCTAGGGAGGGTAGTCTGGTAGAGTGGGGGGGATTATGAACATTTGGGTAAAGATAAACCATCTATAACCATGTTAAAAACACTAGATTTAAATGTTTGACCCTTTTAATCTTTTGGGGGAATAATGTTTATTTTTGGCTAATGTAGCATCTGGGAGGCAGGGACGGTCTTTGGGGGGTTGGTAGGTATTTCAAACAATGTAAACATAAGTTATGTAGCTTTGAGTAAAGCAGTGGCAATTGAGGGGTGGTATGGGAAATTAAAAGGATGTGTAATTAATCTGCTGTTTATATATCTAAAAATCAATTATTATTTTTTTCTAGACATTCAGTGTGCAATGATGTTATTTGCAATACAATCAACCTACTGTTTTGGTTACTGATTATTAAATGGCTAGTATCATAAAGTGCATTGTTGGAATGTGAAGGGGCTACAAGATCAAAACAAAGCAAGAACAATTTTTAACTATTTAGGTAAAAAAGGGGCAAACTGCTTATTTTTACAAGAAACTCACTGGTCACAAAATTGCTTTTTTATTTTGTGCTAAGAATTGGGGACCAGGACTGCAGGTGCCATATAAAAAATTATTCCTGATGTATCTCAATCTTCTTTGAAAAAAGTCTTATTTTACAAAATGGTTAAATACATTATTGACCCTAATGAATGTTATTTAATCTGTCACATTTCATTAACAGGCCAAATCTATTTACTCTGCAACATATATGTCCCTGATGAAAATTGCCCCTCTTTTTTTACACAATTGTTTCTTGAATTAGTTAACTTCTCAACCCCATATATAATTGGAGGCAACTTTAACTTAATACTGAATACTACGCTTGACAGGTCAGGCCCACAATCAGACAAGCTGCCATTGGCTGCCACTACACATATGCAGTTCATGAAGGACCTCAGTGCCATTGACTGATGGTAGCATTACTGTCTAAACACTCTACAGTACTCTTACTTCTCCCATGTTCACCAATCATATTCACGGATCATTTGTTTTCCTAATCTCTAACTCCATCCTCTATCAAATGAAGGAGGGCAATTACTTTAATATTTTCATAACTGATCATGTGCCCATACTGTTATATTTAGCAGCCTCATATATCCCTAAATCCCTTACCTTTAGATTTGACTCAATTCTATTAAAGGATTGAAAATTTTGTGATATGGACAGACGTAAAATATTTTATTTCAATATAATACTACAGAAGATACCAGCATTAGTGTGATATGGGAAGTCTTTAAGGCATATTTACTTGGATGCATCACCTCTTTCACTATAAAAAAAATAAACTAAGGCAAAAAAAATGCAAGAACTGGAAGCGTTAATCAATATAAAAGAAACATCACATACATTCTTCAACCACCCAGCGGAACGACAAGAACTTCTCAAATTGAAAGAACAATATAATAAAGTTACAGATGAAGAAGCAGAATGACACATTTTATTTACTAACAGTCGATACTATGCACAGAGTGACAAACCTGACAAGTTAATGGCATGGCAATTAAAATCACAACAGAATGACCTTATTTATTTTTATTTATTTATTTAGGGATTCGGATCATACCTTATTATGAGTATACAAGATCCCAGTGGTCAAATAGTTACCTCTCCCACCGATATCAATAACATATTTTTCCAGTACTATCAAGAAATATATAAATTTGAACACACATGTATTCAAGTCAATATCCAGCAGTTTATTGCCAACCTAAAATTTCCTACTATTAATCTATTAAACCTTCAAAGTTTAGAACAGGAAATATCCATTAAAGAAATCATGTTGGCACTTAATCTTTCTACTAGGAAAGCCCCCATTTCCAATGTCTTTACCATGGATTTTTTCAAAATGTTTTTCCCCTTATTGGCAGTTCATTTCAAAAACTTTTTTAAATACATTTTTCAAACCAATACTTTTCCACCATCATTTAAAGAAGCCCATATATTGTTATTTTTTTTTTTTTAAAAAGCATAAAGATCAGTTGAAGCCCAGTTCCTTTGGACGAAATTCACTTATTTATGTATTTATTTATTTAGTAAAGAAATCAGAATTACAATCCTTTGAGTCAAAGACTCATTTCCAAAGGCTCCACATGTTAAGTAAGAACAATTAGGTACAATTACGTAAAACAGAACATAGAGAGACATGCAATCTTTCAGTTGCAATTACAGGTTTCCAGAGTGTGGTGTAGTACATGATATTATATACAGTCATAGTACAAGGTATCATATACAGTGATAGTACATGTGATTGTAACAGAAGGGAGTGTTCCAATTTGGTGGCCTATACAATGATGTAGCTAAGCCAGCTAACTGTTGTGAGAAAAACAATGGCTTGCTATTCTATTACATGCTGGTGTGATACAGTAAAGCAAGTGATGAAGAAGAAACAATTTAGGGCAGTCTAGAAACAAGATATTTTCTGGGTTGAAATACTGACAGGAAGGTGTCTCACATAATCACTGACAAAGCCCTGGTTGGTAGCTCACCACTGAGGGCATTGGCAGGTGTGAGTTTTGAGGATGTGCTTCCTGAGGCTGGTTTGGAATGCCCCTATTTTAGGGAGGCCAGAGACACTTGTGGGGAGGGAGTTGTACTAGGCAGGGGTCATATAGGCAAAAGCCCTTTGCACCAGTGAGGTTCTTACCTGTGGGACTGGTAGGGAGTGCCTCTTTGAGCAGTGGGTGGGGTCGGTAGAGGTTGGGGTGGAAGGAGGCTTTGACTCCTAGGGGAGTGAGTCACAGGAGTGTCTTTTTGCTCATTAGGCATGATTGGTTAAAAAAGTTTTTCCTCAAAACTGAGTATTTGCCTGATGGAGTAGAGGGCACAGGAGTGGGTCAGTCAGTCTGCACCAGACAGGAGTCTGCAAGCTCTGTTGATAGACACCTTTATTTTACCAAGGGTGGTGGTATCTGCAGCTGCATATATAATAAGGCTGTAGTCAATTAGTGATAGTACTGATGATGTGATGGCCAGTCGGAGGTCTTCTGGTGGTAGGCAGTCTTTGTGATGGTAGAGGAGGCCAGTGTTAATGTTTCTTGCCACTGATAGAATATCTTTGCAGGTGAGGAAGGTGAGGGCTGGGTTGAAAGTTATTTCTAGGTATTTATAGGAGTTGACCTACTCAATGGATTGGTGGGAGCTGGAGAGGATCCTTAGTGGGGTGTTTCTTAGTTTATTTTGGTGGTAGGCTAAAACCATGGCCTTTTTTTCAAGTTCAGGATAAGTCTGTGGTCCATGAACCAGAATTCTGTCTGGCTAAAAGAGTGCTGGCGGATGTTCTCTAGGCTGGTGGGACTGGGGTGGGTGATGCAGAGGACAGCATCATCTGCATATAGCAGAACCTTGCTGTCACATGAGTTTGGGAGCACATCGAGGAATAAACAAAAAAGAAATGGATCCCTGTAGGATCCCTGAGTAGACGGAGTGGGTACTGGAGAGTGTCAAGTGGATCTTGATGCATTGTTTACTTGAGGATAGGTAGCTTGTGAACCAGCTAGGGGGCCTGTGAAAACCCAAGTTGCTGAAGGTTGTCAAAGAGGAGGAGATGGTTGACTGTATTGAAGGCCTTGGATAGATCTATGAATAGGGTCCCAGCTAGATTCTCTTTGTCAAGTGCATTATGCAGAAATGTAGAGAATTCAAGTAGTGTGGTGGTGGCCTGGACAGAAACCATGCTGCAGAGTATGTTGTGTGTTGCAAGGTAGTTGGAAAGTTGATCAGCCACTACCTTTTCTAGGGCTTTGGGGTGGGAATATAAATGAGTCTGAAGTTCCTGGGAGAGAGGTTGTTCCCATTTTTGTGAAAGAGAGTTATCACTGTGGTCTTCCAATCACTTGGGAACTGTTCTAGGCAGAGGGATAGGTTGATCAGGGCAGTTGGGGGGGAAACAGCAAATCTAAAGCCAGGCGTAGGAGTCTTATGTCCAAGAGGTTGTTCAGGGGGCTGGACCCATTGACAGATTTGGTGAGGTATGGCTTAGCTTCATGAGCGGTTATTATCTGCAGGTAGAAAGGGGAGTGAGAGAGGGTGGGCAGTTGGGAGCTTGTGTTTGGGTAGAAGAAACTGTTTGAAAGCACTCTGATGCAAAGATTTTGGCTAAGATTCTTGCCATCAGATTAGAAAAAGTATTACCCATCCTAATACACCCAGACCAAAATGGCTTTATAAAAGGCCACATTCTAACGTCAAATATTAGAAGAACACTGAATATATTTGACAGCTTCAAAAATGTAGATCTTTTACTTCTCTTTCAGATGCTGAAAAAGCATTTGACCATTTCGAATGGCTATACCTTAAAACAATTTTTCATAAATTTAGATTCAGCCCCAATTTTAAGGCCTGGGTAGAAATTCTGTACTCTGATCTGGTGGCAAGTATAAAAAAAAAATAATAACATAGCCCCTTTAATCATGCTTCAGTGAGGAACCAGACAGGGGTGTTCACTATCACCTTTAATTTTTGCCCTACATATTGAACCCCTAGTGATAGCTTTAAGGGAATCTTAACTTCTTCAGGGCCCCCAAATTGCCAATACAGAACACTGTATCAGTCCCTATGTGGATGATTTAATAATGTATTTATTTATATTTATTTATTTCAAAAGTTTCACCAGGAGAGACATACTGAGCCATAAACAACTCATTTCCAGAAGTGTCCTGGGGGAGGGGGAGAGGGAGAAATACATATCCAGATTTATGTGTTAAATATGAACCAAAGCCTTCCCCCTATTCTGGATATTCCTAACCACTTCAGGGCCACCTCTGGCAATAAGGTAAATTGGTCCAAAATTGAGATTATGGAAATAAAAAACCATTCAGATCGATTTATACCACATTTTCACTTATCAATATAGATTGTTTCTAAAATAAAATATCTGGGAATCACAATAGATAATGAGACAAAATATTTACAATCATTAAACCTTGACCCGTTAATCCAAGAAACTAAAAAACAGCTATCTCACTGGGAATCCCTCCCATTAATCATGATTGGCAGAGTAAATGTAATAAAAATGAGCATTGTTCTTAAATTCTTGTTCCAGTTCCAAAATGTTCCTATAATCTTGAAAGATGAATTATTCAACCCTCTGGAAAGAATTATCAAACACATTTATGGAAAGTAAAAAGACCCAGGCTGAATAAGCAAAAACTTTATTTACAATTAACTGAAGGAGGCCTCACTTTACCATATTTGAAATATTATTAATATGCAGCAAACTAAGCAATTGTTTATAAATAGTTCCATAATTACATTCAAGACCCTTCAGTTCTGTTACATCTACAAGCCCCTATGTAAGTATTAAACATATACTATATGTACGTACATACAGAAAAAAAAAATTACAAATTCTTCATTTTGTACTAATACAATTAATATACTGAACCATGTTCTAAGTAACTTTTTAGACAAAGGTGTCTGCTCATTTCACTCACCAATATTCCTAAACACAAGTTTTATACCTTCTATATCAGACCGTACTTCAAAATGCGTTATTCCAAAGATCTAATTGAGATTTAACAATTTATGGACTCCGATAAAGCATTAGAATCTGAAACATTAAAAAAAATATAGTTTGGTATATACTCAATTTTACGGGTATCTTCAAATTACAGATTTCATATCCAAAAATTTATATAAACCTTATAATCCCTTATTAGACCAAACTGAACTACTTTTTAGCACCGTACTTCAAGTCAAAAGCATTTTACAAGTATATGATCTCATACTACATAATTCTGGACATAACCTGAAGTTACTTAAAAAGAAATGGGAAGAGAAAGTGAATCAAACTATTCCTGATTCTTTAAGGGGAAAATTATTAATATTAAATCATGGGGCCTAAAATCCTCAAATGTTCAACAAGTACAATTTTATATTGTTCACTATCTATACTATACCCCCCACCAATTAAATATTATGAACCTTTCATGCACAAATTTGTGCCATAGATGTCTCACCTCTGTGGGCACTATTGAGCACATGTTGATTTCCTGCCCTGTTTTAACTACATGGTAGAAGGCAATTTTGGAATTGCTCTCATGAGCCGTGGACAGACCCCTTTCAAAAAGTAAATTTTGGATGTTATTGGGTTATGATGACCCTCTTCAAAGCATCCAAGCATTCCATGTAGATCAAGAAATCTGATCCAAATTGGAATTATCACTGCTTTCAAGCATATTTTACAAAAATGGAAAGATAGTGCGTCTCCTCTTTTCATTACCTGGATGAACACTATAATATCCATTTATAGATTAAAGCAGGTTCACTATCAAACTCTCTGACATGAAAAGGTTTGATCAAATTATGCCCCCTTTCACAAAACAATTAAACTCTCCAGAAATTCAATCTATGGCTAAATAAAGCCAATAATGTCATATAGGGTCATTATGGATTAACAGATATTTATAAGATAACATTAATTCTTTCTTGCATACTAGTCTAGGAAATTCTTGCTTAGTCAGGGCCTATGCCTTTTAGCCCCTTTACACCATCACATACCACAATATATAGTATATTTATACCATAATATGCTATGTCTTGATGGCCTTTTTTTCATTTTTTCTGTCACTTGATATGAAACAGTTGTTTCATAATACTGATTGTATAGAACATCATGTTTTTTTGATAGCATTTTCAATAAAGCATTTGAACATCAAAAAAAAAAGAAACGTGAGCAAATACCTGTTTCTCCTTGAGGAACATGGAGCCAGACCGATCCAGTCAATTTGGATAACTGACAATGGGAAAGCTATCCCTTTTGTTACAAGGGAGCTCTGTACCTGGGCTTGGATGGCTGAACTGTACTGCAGGTAAGGCAACCTTTGGTATAGTTAAATACTGTACATCCTTATACATAGAAACATAGAAGTTGATGGCAGATAAGACTCAAAAGGTCCATCCAGTCTGCTCATTTCTTTTTCTAACTTATGAATGTGCCATTGGCCTTTGCTCTGTCAATGGCCTATCTATTCATACTCATCTGTTTTGCTCCCGTATGCCTATCCCATGCCTGTGTGAAGCCCTGCACTGTATTCATATCCATCACTTTCTGAGGTAGGCCATTCCATGCATCCATCACCCTTTCTGTGAAAATTAACTTCCTCACAATACCCCTTAATCGGCCTCCCTCTAATCTCATGCTGTGTCCTCTTGTCCTATTTTTTTATATTGAATCATGTTAGACTCTTTCACCTTGTTAATGCCCTTAAGGTGTTTGAATGTTTTGATCATATCACCTCTCTCCCTCCTTTGCTCTAGGGTATACATATTGAGCTCCATTAATCTGTTCTCATGTGTTTTCTGATGCACTCCCTGCACCATTTTGGTTGCCCTTCACTGGACTGCCTCCATTTTGTTAATGTCCTTGTGAATGTGCAGCCTCCAGTACTGCACACAGTACTCCAGATGGGACTAATCAGTGTCTTGTAAAGAGGGATTATTACCTCCCTCTTATGACTTGTGATACCCCTACTAATACACCCCTACATCCCCCTAGCCTTACCTACTGTTTAATGCTCTGCTTGGATGATTTCAGGTAATCTGTGATGATATGCCCAAGTTTCTTTCTTCCCTTGTGACTGCCAGCAACTCCCCTCCCAACCTATAGGTGGCTTCAGAGTTTCTCTTTCCTATGTGCATGATCTTGCACTTCTTTGACTTAAATACTAGATGATTGCTAGTGCTAAGTGCTAGATGATATACAGTCAGATGAGATGTAAGTCACAAGTGGGGTATCTCAGGGATCAGTCCCTGGGCCAGTCCCCTTCAATATCTTCATCAGTGACATTGCAGATGGACTGGAGAGTAAGGTTTGTCTGTTTGCAGATGACACCAAGAAGCACTAGAAGCACTAGAAGCACTAGCAAATGGGCAGGAAGGAGGGGTGGAAGAACAATGGGGAATAATAAAAACTGCCATCACAGAGGTAACAAGCCTTTGTGTAAAGCAAATAAACAAAATGAAACGAGGTAAGAAACCACTATGGTTCTCAAAGGAAGTGGCAGTGAAGGTTCAAGAGAAAAAGAAAGCATTCAGGAAGAACAAGGAATCACAGAAGGAACAGGACAGAGAACTGTATCAGTTAAAGCAAAGGAAGCTGGAAAGGCAGTCAGAACAGCAAAGGCCCAAACGAGGAAAAGATAGTCAACTCAGTTAAGAAGGGGATAAAACCTTTATAGGTACATCAGGAGCAAAAGGAAGACAAGGGAGGGATAGTGAGGCTTAATAAAGGGGAGGAGGGTGGGCAGAGGTGACTGTGAAAAGGCAGAGATACTAAACAAATATTTTTGCTCAGTATTTACAAAGGAAGAAGGGGAGGTACCTAAAACAAACAGTAGAAACACTCTGGATACAGAAGTTGATACCAGCCCATTTACAGAAGAAAGAGTTCTGAAAGAGCTCTTAAAACTGAAGGTGGACAAAGCAATGGGGTCTGATGGGATTCATCCCAGAATTCTAAAAGAACTAAGGATAGAAGTAGTGACACCACTAACTACCCTCTTTAACAAATCATGGGAGGATGGGGTGGTACATGAGGACTGGATGAGGGCAGATGTGATTCCCCTTCACAAAAGTGGGAGCAAGGCAGAAGCAGGAAACTACAGACCTGTTAGTTTAACCTCAGTGGTAGGGAAAATGATGGAATCACTTCTGAAGGAAAGAATTGTTGCATATCTAGAGGCCAGAGGGGCACAGGACCCAAGGCAGCATGGATTCACAGCGGGAAGGCCATGCCAGACAAATCTGATAGATTTCTTTGACTGGGTGACCAAAGTAGTAGATCAGGGAGGGGCTGTGGACATGGCCTAACTAGACTTTAGCAAGGCATTTGACACAGTCCCACACAAAAGATTAATATACAGGTTAGCCAGCCTGGGAGTGGGTCCCAAGATGACAGCCTGGGTAAAGAATTGGCTGGAGAATAGGACAGAGAGTAATAGTAAATGGAGTCCACTCTGAAAAAGGGGTTAGCAGTGGGGTACCACAGGGTTCAGTATTAGGACGAGTCCTCTTCAATGTCTTTATAAGTGACATTGCAGAGGGACTGGAAGGAAAAGTATGTCTCTTTGCAGATGACACAAAGATCTGCAAAAGAGTTGATGCACAAGGTGGGGTGGAAAGGATGAGAAGGGACTTGGCAAGGTTAGAGGAATGGTCAAATGTATGGCAGCTTAGATTCAATGCTAAGAAGTGCAAGGTAAATGCACCTGGGAAACAAAAACCCAGGGGAAGAGTACACAATGGGGGGTGAGATACTAACAACAAAAATGGAAAGGGACCTTGGGGTAGTCATATCAGATGATCTAAAGGTGGGCAAGCAATGTGAGAGGGCAGCAAGGAGGGCTGGGGGGATACTGGGATGCATAGGGAGAGGCATCACCAGCAGAAAACAAGAAGTTATTATCCCTCTGTACAGACAGCTGGTGAGACCACATCTGGAGTACTGTGTGCAGTTCTGGAGACCCAAGCTCTGCAAAGACATAGACAGGATGGAAGCTGTCCAGAGGAGGGCAACTAAAATGGTGCAGGGTCTGCACCGGAAGACATATGAAGTGAGACTTAAGGAGCTTAATATGAATAACCTCAAGGAAAGGAGGGAGAGGGGGGACATGATAGAAACTTTTAAGTACCTCAAGGGAATCAACAAAGTCCAAGAGGGTAGCATCTTTAAAAAAAGAGGTGCAAGAACAAGGGGGCACAATTTGAAGATAGAAGGGGGCGGCTCAGAAGTAATTTAAGGAAGTATTTTTTCACAGAGAGGGTTGTGGATGCATGGAACAGCCTTCCAGAGGAGGTTGTGGAGTCAAAAACAGTGGTGGAATTCAAGCATGCATGGGACAGTCATAAGGCAATTCTAGGGGGTGGGGGTAGGAAGAAGTAGGCTGCTGGCTAACTAGGATCTGCAGCTTATCCATCAGGTAGGGAAATGGGCAGACTGGGTGGGCCAAGCGGTCCTTATCTGCCATCAAATTCTATGTTTCTATGTTTCTATAAACCCCAGTTGCCACTCTTCTGACCATTTTGCCAGTTTATCCAGATTTCTTCTCATTCTGCCTACCCCATCTGGATGATCTACTCTGTTGCAAATCTTGGAGTCATCTGCAAACAGACAAACCTTACCCTCCAGTCCATCTGCAATGTCACTGATGAAGATATTGAAGGGGACTGGCCCCCGGACTGATCCCTGAGATACCCCACTTGTGACTTACATCTCATCTGACTGTATATCATTTACCACCACTCTCCATTTTCTGCCCATCAACCAGTTTGCCACCCAGTTGACCAAATTCTGACCCACCCCAAGCCTACCCAGCTTATTAATCAATCTTCTATGTGGAACAGTATAGAAAGCTTTGCTGAAGTTAAGGTAGGTGACATCAACTGCTTCCCCTTGGTCCACAACTCTGGTTACCCAGTCAAAGAAATCTATGAAATTAGATTGACAGGACCTTTCTGTTGTAAACCCATGCTATCTTGGATCCTGTGCTCCTATGGATTCCAGGTGTTTCCCTATCCTTTCCTTAAGGAGTACCTGAATAATCTTACCCACTACTTAGGTAAGACTGACTGGTATGTAGTTCTCTGCCTCCTCCTGCTACCACTCTTGTGGAGTGGAATCACATGAGCCCTTCTACAGTCTTCTGGGACAAAACATTCTGGGCCAAAAAGCAACTCGTTTCAGAACATCTAAGGTAGGTTGGTCACATGGGTGTCCTCTGTACATCTTGTCATGGGTATGAAGCAACATCATTCCCTGTAGCTCGCAGGAAACACCCACCTGGGCAGATCATCTTTCCTGTGTGTGTAAGACAACATTTTCTGGTGCAAATGAAATTTATCTTTTTGATCATGCATGATTTTCAGATCTTTATCCTGGATCATGCCTTCATCTGAAATATGACAATTTACTGGATCTTCTATAGAGTGTTATAATTTTGACATGGTTTTATCCTGCAGCTGGACTTGCACCAGGTCAGAATCAGGCTAGTCCCTTATTACCATATACAGTCACAGCCAAAGACATGATCAGATATTTCCTGAAATTTATGTGATATTTATAGAGAAATCACCTGCTTTCTGCAGTTCCACAATTGAGGAAACAGAAAGAAAAACGCTTTAAAGATTTTGTGAAATATCTGGAAATATCTGATCTTGTCTCTTGCTACTACTGGAGGTGCTCTTATTGGGGACTTCAGTGCTACTTTGATCCTTATCTTGATCTTTATGTCTGGCCTCCACTTCCTTAGATTGTCACCGAGTGACAACAGATAAGTGGTATTGGGCTCCAGTCAGTAGCTCCATGGATCTCCCCTCAAGGCTTCTCCTCTGGCTAGTGTATCAGCCAAATAATTTCCAGTTTGATCAGGACCCTTGATACAAGAGTGACCCTTGATCTTCTTCCAGTAAATGGTCATTTCATGGGTGTGGATCAAATTGTCAATTGTCGTGATCAAATGTTTACGTCTGATGTCTTTACCTTTAGCAGTCTTCAACCACCTTCCTTCCAACCAGGAAGGTGGGACAGAAAACTTTGTCTCATGTAATCAGAATCTGTACAGCTCACCAACTCAACGATGTGGCTAACTAGGGCAGCTTTAATTATTGGTAGAATGCAAATTATCTCAGCTTACTGACTAGACTTTGTGAATAAGGTAAAGCTATGGGGAGGAGGAGGAGAAGGTGGGCCTTGTTGGCCTTGATCCAGCTCCTGGGCATAATTGTCCCTCCTTTAAGAATGAACACCAATCATAATTGATTTTGGTAGCATCTCACACAAGTGCTCCTGAAAAGGGCAATGTCTGCCAACCTGTATGGACACTGAAGGTTTTTTATGCTTATTAGTCATGTTCTTGGGATAGTTGTCTGCACAGTGGTACATACCTACTAAGTCTTGAGCCAGTCTGCCTTTCTTGTTTTGGCATACAGGACCTCATGTCATGTCTCTTTAGAGCCAATGTCTAAGAAACTATTTTGCTACCAGACAATTTGCCCTCTCTGACCCTAGCACTTTTAAGGTAAACTAGATATTTGTGACAAGTCTCCACAATCACTTTCTCCATATTGATTATATAAGCATAGCATTATAAGGCCCACATGGTAGCAGAGAATATCTTTTCACAGTCTGAATATTTATTTTCTACCTCACTCAGTCTTTCTCGCATTTGCAATAACTCTGTTGTCCTGGTCATACTGCTGATACAAACTGCACTAACAAACTGGTCTGTGTGACCAGTCTCAAGATATTGTAAAACTCTTTGCCCCTCTGTGGATAAGCAAGGAAATATGCTTTCCCCAGAAAACACACAATTCCAGGGCTTCATCTTCAACAGAGTATGCAGGTATGGTGCTATTCCAAAACAATCTAACTTAGTCAAGCAGCCAAACCACAAAGTGAAACAAAGGAGAGTGCACTTAATGTTTGGAGCTTGTGATATTTACCATAGGAAGTTGTTCTCTTCTGGTTTCATTTCTGGGAATAAGTCAGTTTCCACTGGCCATCCAAGTCCTTGTAGCCACATTGCTTACTGGAATGCTGATAAAAACTTAAAGAGAAGGGACTTGGCAAGGTTAGAGGAATGGTCAAATGTAAGGCAGCTTAGATTCAATGCTAAGAAGTGCAAGGTAATGCACCTGGGAAACAAAATCCCAGAGAAAGAGTACACAATGGGGGGTGAGATACTAACAACAACAAAAATGGAAAGGGACCTGGGAGTAGTCATATCAGATGACCTAAAGGTGGGCAAGCAATGTGAGAGGGTAGCAAGGAGGGCTGGGGGGATACTGGGATGCATAGGGAGAGGCATCACCAGTAGAAAACAGGAAGTTATTATCCCTCTGTACAGACATCTGGTGAGACCCCATCTGGAGTACTACGGCAGTTCTGGAGACCCAATCTCCACAAAGACATAGACAGGTTGGAAGCTGTCCAGAGGAGGGCAACTAAAATGGTGCAGGGTCTGCACCGGAAGACATATGAAGAAAGACTAAAGGAGCTTAATATGTATAGCCTTGAGGAAAGAAGGGAGAGGGGGGACGTGATAGAAACTTTCAAGTACCTCAAGGGAATCAACAAAGTCCAAGAGGGTAGCATCATTCAAAAAAAGAGGTGTGCAAGAACAAGGGGGCACAATTTGAAGATGGAGGGGCGGCTCAGAGGTAATGTAAGGAAGTATTGTTTCACAGAGAGGGTTGTGGATGCATGGAACGGCCTTCTGGAGGAGGTTGTGGAGTCAAAAACAGTGGTTGAATTCAAGCATGCATGGGACAGTCATAAGGCAATTCTAGGGGGTGAGGGTAGAAAGAAGTAGGCTGCTGGTTAACTGGGATCTGCATCTTATCCACTAGGTAGGGAAATGGGCAGACTGGGTGGGCCAAGCGGTCATTATCTGCCATCAAATTCTATGTTTCTATGTTTCAATGAGAACATGTTGGCATTTTTCTGTGAGAAGTAAAAGCTTCTTGTTCGGAGGGAAACTGCCTGCATATGATGACGTCACGTGCAAGTGTGCAGTTGGCATTGCAGATAATGTAATATGAGAAAATGTTCATATCTTGTACACTACAACAACCATGGGGCAGCACACATCTCCCCACCTTCAATTATGCAATTAATGATATACATATAACAAGGGTCTCATACCAATATAACATTAATAGAGGTCTGAAGTCACACCATTGTTACAAATACACATCTCAGTTATCTCACAAGTTGCAAATTATACATTATATAAAATACATTTTTAACATTTTCACACATTTACTTTGTAATATGACAACTAGAGGTTACTCAGGCAATACATTATTGATGCACCTCTTTGTGCACAATTAAGTGGCACTTATCGTTTTGTTTCTAATCAATGAATAAGGACTGCAGATTAGATACAATTGTAGAGACTAATCTAACGTGAGTATAAATAAAAATACTTTTGTCCCTTCAGCATAGATAAGAACTGGGACATTAGCAGGGCAGAGAACGAAAACATGTTCATTCACTTAGCAATATAAATCAAGCCTTATTCGGCCTGTATGAAAATTAACTAATCAGGTTTAGAATTGAGCCAACCAGGGCACATAGGTCCCACAGAGCACAGCAGTGACCCCCCCTGCATGATGTCAGTGTGGCATTCTTTGAGTATTACTCAAAACTATAATCTTCAGAAGTCTCCATCCCGCATCCAGTGTAATGGATTTAACTCAGAGGTTGTTCCTCCACAAGTCCCACCACACAACAATACCATACTAATGACCCAGTTTACCACCAAGGAAAGCTCAGCTGCCATACTCTCTGTATCTATATGCAAATTCCCCAAGTTAGACAGCTTTCTATTAAATTTCTATCAAGTATTTGCCCAAGTGCTAGAATGGTTCCATGTTAAAATAACAAAAATAAAATAGCGATTGCCATTATATCGAGTGTATAATGGCGATCAGGTAATGAGCGTCTGCTCAATATGCACAAAGTTAAAAAAGTGATCACTGCATTGATGCAGTACTATAAATATCATAGCTGCAGTCTGAAGTATGCATTTATGCACTAATACACGACCAGAGCACATTGCAAATGCAAATCTTACTTAGTGTGTGTGCCTTATATTCTGCTTTGCCCGCTAACATAATAGCAGTTCCAATTCCTGCTTCCAGTTTAAGCTACTGCACCCTGCTGTTATAAACACAGTTTGAAGTTTGTGCTTATGCACCAATACACAAGTGGGGCACATTGCAAATGCAAACATTACTTGCTGTGTGCACCTTATACTCTGCTATGCCTGCTAACATAATAGTGATTCCATTTCCTGCTTCCTGCTTAAAGTACTGCGACTCTATAATGTTCATGCCCCTGCTGCTCCATAGTAAATGCATCACTAGCTCCTTCTGACTTACCTACAGTTCCTAGCAACAAGAAACTTGGCACTAGCTACAGTCCTGTTTGAAGGAAATGCATCGAATTAGCAGCTTTTGACTTAAAAAAAAAATTGGCTGATGCCAGGTAGCGATCCTTTATTTTATTGAGGACGAATCGCTCGTATTGCTTTATTTCACACTTTGGAGTTTGATAGGTAATCAGTCACTTCAAACTTCACACTGCAAACTTTAAACTTTCATAGGTAATCTGTCACTTTAAACACTTCAGACTTGGAACTGAAAATGATATGCAACACCTCTCAAATATTCATAGGCTGTGCTTATTTCGTACTCTACAACAATGGATGCAATACACTGATTAAGGTCTTTATACTTTCTTTTTGTTCCTGTATTCCCAGCACTAGATATCAGCTGCTCCAACTTCAGGTCGGTTAGATGTTGTTAATTTTGAAAGCAATCAATCAGTTTCCAAACGCTTGGGTGGCACGCTCCGAGTCGGGAGTTAAAACCCCTTTGCCAACCCTCCACTGCATTATTAGTGCATGTTAATCACATCTGTATGGCAGCATGACAATTCCATTGATCGATTGGGAAACAAGCATGTCTATATCCAGACCGACCTTTTGGTTTTCCTACCCATGTGTCTTTAAAATAAACTAAGACAGGCTGTAAAAGCTCATCTTTGGAAGCAAAAAAATTCCAGTTGTTTCAGCTCCTCAAATATGTGCACAACATTATTTGGTGGCACAAAAGCCAAAGAAAGCAAAATCCACAAATGCAGGGCAAAGTCCGGATAAGTGCAGAATTTATTTTCAACATCAGGGCACTTTTGAATTTGGTGCCCTACTGCTTCTGCAAAATGAAAGAAACACCCTCGCTGCTGTGTATCCACACCTGTGTAATTGGTATGTCTTTATGCCTGCACTGTGAAAACAATGTGACAAAATTTATGCCTGCAATGATAAAAGTTATTGCAGACATTAGGTTTTTCACAGGTATTACAGGTTACCCTATTTATTACAGTATCTTAGATAGATTAATTTTAAAATTAATATTGTCTTTAAAGTGTGTTGTTAAGAACGCTACATGTTGCCATGAGCACAGCAGGAAACTGAAGGTTTCAAGTGTGCAGTGTTCATATTCCCCATTACAGAGTGTGCATTAAAAATGATGTCCTCAGCGAGAAATAATGGAGTGATGTATCACAACCATAGTAAGTAGCTGTACCAGTTTTAAAAGTAAGCTACTGAGCATCTTTCATAGCAGGGTAGCAGAGGAAAACAAACACATCTGGGTAGCAGAGGAAAACACACACTTGTGGCACTATTATGATGTGCAGTGCTATTATAACATGCTGCACTGCACTGTGTTGGAAATTGCTATTAAATAGTCGCTTGTGTTGTTTTCGCTATTTTGATTTTGCAATTATTTCGTCACCATTTTAATGGGATATCACTAGAAACACACCTTATGAAAGCTTTTAATGAGGCCAGTACCCTGGGCAAACTTCCACCATCATTAAATGTGGCCCTGATAACCTTAATATCAAGAAAGGTTAAGGGCAGTATCTTGTGTTCTTAATATTCCCCCATATCTCTGATAAATGCAGACACACAGATTTATGCTGAGGTGTTGGCATGGAGTTTGGGACAGTGTATAGAAACATTGATCCATGCAGATCAAGTGGGGATTGTAACTGACCATGTGGCATTTAGTATTAGCCATAGGAGACTGGACATGGTATAAGAAGTCAGTGTACTTCGAACTACAGAATATCACAGTACATCAAATATGGGACAGACTTAGTAACAAGTTACATGAGTTAATTCAGAAATATGTTCTGGTGGGTACAAAATATCAGAATCCCAAAAAGGCTATGCCACCATGGTTGTCACCTTCAGTCAAGAGAGCTATAAAAAAAAAAGAACACGGCATTTATCAGGGCAAAACAAAGTGGAGAGGCCAGGTCCTGGGCTTTATTTAAAGCGTGTTTGAGAAAGACCAAGTTAACCATCTCCAAGGCTTAAAGGGCATTTGAATATAAACTTGCCACAAAAGTACAGGATAATTATAAATCCTTCTATGCCTATATATACAAAGAAAGGGGCATGTGTAGAACAGTAAGTCCACTGAAGGATACTAGCAATAGCCTTATAATGGAAAATAAGGCCATGGCTGACAGGCTAAATACTTATTTTTCCTCAGTCTTTAATGCTGGCCAAAAAATGAGGGCCTCCAATATTGGATTACATGATATAATCTGCCCTAAAATCGAGGCAGAGGATGTTTGGAAGAGGCTAAGTAATCTGAACCCATACAAGGCACAAGGTCCAGATGGTATGCATCCCAAAATGCTTAAGGAATTGGTGGATTGTTTGGCGGGGACAGTTACCTTATTATTTCAGCAATCTTTAGAGATGGGTCAGGTCATTGAGGCCTGGAAACAAGCTTTAGTGATCCTCATCTATAAAAAAGGATCTAGACAGGAGGTGACAAACTACAGACCAATTAGCCTGACATTAGTTCTTGGAAAGATATTTGAAGTTATAATTAAAGATCAAATTATGATTAGTGTTGAGGAAAAAGGTGTTCTAGATGCTACACAACATGGTTTTACAGGGGGGCATTCTTGCCAGACAAATTTGTTGGAGTTCTATGGGAAGGTCAGTAAAACATTGGATGATGGCAAATCTGCGGATGTCATCTTATTGGACTTTGCCAAGGCCTTCGATAAAGTCCCTCACAATAAGCTGATTTTAACCGTTAGTAAAATAGGCGTACAGGCATATTTAGTGTACTGAATCAAGGCATGGTTGTCTGGGAGGAGGCAGAGAGTGAGTGTGCTGGGAAAACTGTCAGATTGGATTGGGGTTACTAATGGGGTTCCTCAGGGATCCATATTGGGACCATGTTTATATAACCTTTATATTGCAACCATGAAACCTGAAATGAATATTTGGCTGTCAAAGTTTGCGGATGATACGCGCATAGGTTTCCCAGCAAACAGCCAAGCTGAGGGTTTAAAAATCCAGGAAACCCTGAATGAATTAGAGGTTTGGGCCCAGGAAAATGGGGCTACATATATTGTAGCCAAGTGTTCAGTGATGCACATGGGTAGGAACAATCTGGAGGTAGTGTATAAACTGGCAGGGCAAGAACTAAGAGTGGTTCAGGAAGAGCAAGATTTAGGAATCAGGGTAAATAATAACCTTAAATTCAATTCACAATGTAGCCAGGTGGTTAAAAAAGCAGGCAGCATACTTAGTTGTATACATAGACATGTTAAGAGTAGAGTCAAGGAGGTCTTGCTTCCATTGTATACCTCCTTGGTGCGGCCACATACAGAGTATTGCGCACAGTTCTGGGCACCAGGACAAAGGGGAGCTATAAATGTAATTGAGAAGATTAAGAGAAGGGCAACAAGGAGAATTAGGGATGTACAGGGCCTTGATTATGAAGCAAGGTTAAAAAATATTAGATCTGTTCCCATTGGAATATCGTAGGTTGTGTGGGGACATGTGTATGGTATATCGGGCCTTGTCGGGCCACCAATTGTGGGAGTTATTGGGTTTTGAATTGCGGGAACAGAATTATAATACACGAGCCCATCTCCTTCAGCTAAAGTGTGACAGATTTAATAGGCAGGCAAGAAAGCACCGGTTTTCAGTAAGAGTTATTAAAATATGGAATGAGTTGCCTACCGGAGTCATTGGTTCTCAAACAATGGCAGCATTTAAACATAACCTAGATTGTCATCTATGGAGTAAAAATATAACCCAGTATTAGTAAGAGTTGTGGTGAGCAAATGGACTTATGGTCTTTGTAAAGCTCAGTTTCACCTATGAAATCTATGAAACCTATGAAACTGCCACCCTATCACTAGATGAATAGAAGGTTTTCCACAGGGTATAAAGGGCCTAACTATTTGATGTAATAAATTGCTTCTACTTTATCCAGGGATTTATTGACTGTGTGAGCTTGCTATATACAGCCTCTACAACTAAGATTCTGAATAACTCTGTGATATCTCCCAGTTTTGCAATGCAATGAGGGATGAGGCAGGGATATCCACTTCCCCCATCTTTTCCTACTTGCTATAGTGCTCCTAGGCCAAAAGCTGTGGACATCCCTACCTTTCCAGAAGTATCAGTGGGAGGTGGATGCACCATAAAATTGCATTATTTGCAGATGATGTCACCCTGTTTCTTGAGAACCTCCCTGCCTCTCTCCTAATCTTGCATTCTGAGATTCTGTGGTTATGAAGTATTCACACATGCGGTGTATAAATTAAATGCAGTCTAATCTCAAGTGCTTCACTTGAATGTGCATGGTACTCCTTCAGTGTTTTGAGGCTATCCCTACCAATGGCTCACAGAGGGGCTCACCTGTCTTGGAATCAAGCTAAAACCTACTATGATGAAAATGGCTTCTGAAAATGTCCAGATTATGTTGAACAAAGTGGATGGAGATCTCTGTATGCTGGGAATACTATGCTTTTTATCTGGGGCAAACTAAATGCTGTGAAGCTTATCAATATACCCAAACTGCAATACAGTTAGAGATGCAGCAAATAAAAATTTTACCAGCGAAGTGCCCACAAATTGGGCACTTCATGTTGTCACTCTACTATACAAAGTGGCCAATGCAAAAGGCTCACTTCACCTTGTAATTATCACTTTGTTTTGTCATTCCACCTTAACATGAAGTAAGGCAAAGTGACAACAATATAGGCAGCTCTTCACACACACAGTCATCAGAATTAATGAGCATCCCCAAAAATGCTCATGTCTTGTGTCCAGAAAACTCTCCAGTAATGACAAAGTGAAATGAGAGCACAAAAAATGTAAAGTGTCCCAGAATTAATGGCACACTCAGACGTCATGCATGCAGTAGTCGCACACAGTCATCAGAATTAATGTGCATCCCCAAAATGCTACTGTCTTGTGTCCAGAAAATTTCCCAGTGCTGACAAAGTGAAATGAGGGTGTAACAAGAAATGCAAAGTCTCCCAGAATTAATGGTGTACTTCAAACACACAGACAGATTAAGATTGTGCTGCACATTCAAGAGATGCAGACAGAAATGCACAACAATGCCTATCCAGTGCTCACAAGTCACAAATCTAAATCTGGAAAAGAATACCTTTTGCCAGTTGGGGGGGGGTAGTGCACAGCAATAACAGTCCACTACCAGTAAAGATACCACAAAGCAGTAAAAAAAAATTCATGCAGGTGCAGTGGATAGGAGGTTCACACTACTGCAATTATTCTGTGGCAGAATAAAAAGGTGTGTGATTTAATGGCACGCTTCGAACACACACTAACACACACTACAAGTAATATGTAGCAAATTGATAACCTTTAGTAATATAACCAAATGTTTTAAACAAACTGAAATTATACACTGCTGCACCACAACAATCTGCAAAAAAAATGTCAGGAATTACTGAAAATATTACTATGTGTACATTAACACAGTTATACAAGAAATATAACCAAAACAGAAAGACTGCCTTTTTCTCCCAGTTAATTTACCTACACCACAGATATACCCTTCCCCCAAAGCACACTTCACAGTACACAGACTGACTGTTCTAAATTAACATTCAAAATTCATACACAAACAATAAACACTAGATGATATGAGCACAGGAGGGTTTCCTACAATTGATGTACTAAATTGTGAGCAAAAAAAAAATAGCTTAAAAAGACTTTAACAGCCTTTAGAAGATTTGAATCACAGAGCTCTGTAAGGAAACTGCTCCATCTTCCACTACACACACACTAAACAGAACTGAGGCTGTGCAGAACAATCTAGAACCCATGTGACCTGCAGCCCCATGAAGCACTGCAAAATTCACCTTTGGAGCTCAAAAATAAGGTGACATAAAGCGATGTACATTGATTTTAATATAACTTTACCTTAAAATTGGTGGAGAAGTGGTTTGGAGAAGACAGAATAAAGCGAAGTCATTGTTTTCAATGGACTTCGAGTTCCCCATTATGATGTAAAGTACTCCACTTTGCTTTGCGGGTACTTCGCGGATTCAGCGTTACTCTGCGAATCACTTTGCAGAGTGAATTTCAGCCACTTCACCAACTACTAAATACAGTATATACTAGAAAATCTGCAGATTTCCATCCTGAGCTCTTACATCCAGAGCATGAGGACAATACTTACAGCCTTTATTTGGGGAGGCAAACCTACAAAAATCATGTGGCAAACTCTGAAATACCACTGGTTAGCAGGAGGCTTTGGAATGCTGGACCTCTGCTTTTTCCATTAAATTAGAGTGTTTTTCCCAGACAGTCCTTTGCTTTAGGCCAGATCTCCTGTCCCCTCAGCCCCTTTGGCTCACAATGAAAAACACACACTTGAGACAATGCTGGTTGCACCAGCTTTGGTGCTACTAGACTGGCATTTGGCTATAACAGCTTCCTCTTGTTCCACACAGACCAGACTTGTTTGGTACAAATATTTAAAGCAGCTGGGTTGGTCCACAGAAATGCCCAGATGCTGACTGACATGGCAAAATCCACTGCTGAAAATTGAAGGTGCCACTGTTAATTTAGGTCGATGGAAACTAGTAGGGGTGCTTACCATTGAAGATCTGTATGAATGGAAAACAGATGTATTTCACACTTTTACCACCATTCTGGCCCACAGTCAGAGCAAATATTTGCCTTTCTGGCAATATCTCCAGCTACTATAACTGACCTCTTCAGGGTTAAGCTCTCACCATCTCTTGCACTGCCTCAGCCTAACCCCTTGAACTCTTGGATTATGGCATTACCATCCTTTGATACATGGCTGGACATTTTTCCAGACTCAGGAACTGGTGCCTGGTTCCCACTATAGTATCAGGCTCAATAAAGCAGTGAGAATGATAGCTGGGCTTTCCATTCCCACATAGGGAATTGGACACAGTGTGGACTCATGCACAAAGTGCTAACCAGCAGTTGCATGTGAAGACCCTCCAACTTCTGGTATTTTTCAGAGCCTACAGAACTCCACATGCCTTGTGCTCTATGGGGCTCCTGAACCACAGTGGCTGCTGGAGATTCTTCTCTCCTTAGGGGTAAGTTAATGAAAAGGGGTTACCAAAGTGTGACATGAGGGTGAATTTTTCAAATTCACAATAGATCAATTTTAATAAGCTTGTCAAGACACTTTGACTGAAGAGTCAAAAAGGAACCAGATTATGAGATAACTCCCTAGCAGGGATTTGAAAAGAAATCACCTTCAGTGCTACACGTGCAACAAGGACACCAGACGTTGCACATGTAACAGTGGACACAACTGGTGTTTAAGTTACTTTTCTTTTCATTTTATTTTACTAAGCATTTCAAGACACTATGACCCAAGAGAGAGAAAAAGGGACTATGTTGTGGGCTAACTCCAAATCATACCTGAGATGAAAGAACCTTCAGTGTTGCACGTGCAACGGGGACACTAAACATTGCACATGCAAGAGTGGACGCAACAGGTGTTTAACTTGAAAAAAAAAGTTACTTACATTTTTTATTTATTTTATTAAGCATTTCAAGACACTATGACCCAATAGTGAAAAAGGGACTATGTTGTGGGATAACGCTATATCAGACATGATAGAAAAGCAATTTCAGTATTGTGCATGTAATGGGGACACCAAGCATTGCACACGCAACAGTGGGCACCACAAAACTGTTTAAATTGAAAAAAGCGAGGGGTCACGTGATGGCAGCCTGAGTAGAAGCAGCTTTTCCCCATTGCTCCTTTTCTCACCTATCTATATCTTGCTTATAACTACTGATAGAAATTAAAACGTTGTTTTCTGTGAAGACGACTAGTGACATAACACGTCAGAGCAGTTGGATACTCACTTCAGTATGGAGGTTTACATGAAAAAGGCTCCTCCGAGACATTCGCCGCCTCTCACACCGGAAAAGGACAAGGCCGCTAAGCGGGCCAAGCAGCAGGCCTCCGGCTCCCCGAAAATATCTTCTACTTCAACAGCTCTCTCGGAAAAGAGATTTTTGGAAATCATGCAACCGTTACAAGCTGCTGTAGCCACGATCTCAGATGACTTACAAATGATTAAAACTTCAGTAGCAACATTAATGATGCGAGTAGGGGACTCCAAAGCAAGAATTGTCTCCTTGGAAAAGAAACAGGAGAAGTCCGGTCAGGAGAACTCAAACATCTCACGTAGGCTTATGAAACTGGAAGATAAATTAGAGGACTTGGAGGGGCGCAGCAGGTGCAACAACCTGCTTGTAATCGGAATTCCAGAACAGGAAGAAGGCAGTGCCCCGATTCCTTTTTTACAGAAGTTATGTTTAAAAATAGCAGGTCCATCCCCTAAAGGAGGGGATTATGTCATTGAAAGGGCTCACCGTGCCCTGCGCCCCATGCCACCGGCAAGCCTTCCCCCCAGACCAATTATTTTTAAACTATTAAACTTCCTCGATAAGCAGCATATTCTGGCGAAGGTGAGGGAGATTCAAGAAGTGTCCTGGGAGGGTCAGAAGATCCATATCACACAAGATCTCCCGCATTCTGTGCCAATGAGGCAGCAGGAGTTACACCCGATGGTATCCAAACTAGTGGCAGCTGGTAAGCCCTTTAGGGTTAAATATCCTGTGATCATTGTAGTTAAGCACGATGACAAGTGGCTTTCTTTCAATACTCCTGATCGAGCAATGAAGGTTTAAAGGAACTTTTTCCTGATCTGTACAAGTGACGAGCGGGTTTGCTATTGGAATGGTGTGTTAAGGTGGCTGTGATCAGCTGAGTGGTGAGAATTTTGCCTTAGTATCGTGCTCTGTCCTTCCACGGCAACTCTGTATAGTAGAGTTGGGCAATTTGGATTCGATCCCTTGTCTCTGAGGTTTTGATCCCTTCAATGGAGATGGGATAACTATGTGCATATCTAACTGATCTCCAGGAGCCTCACGGTACGTGGAGGAAATGTCCAAAGTGCACGCTTCTGCATCGGATTATAGCACTCCAGTGGTGCTGTTCATTCGGGGCAATATGCGGTTAATAGTGCTCTGTTTCGTTACCTGAGCATTGCTTGTGAAGAAAACAAATATTGACTGACTGGAATCGGGGGTCTTTTATTTCGCGAGTGAAGAGAGGATTTCTCGATGACAGATTGCTTCGCAGCAACTGGAGCAGTGGTGACATACTCCCTGGCCTCTTAAGTTTGTGCAGACTTTGTATTTTGAACAGCAAGCTGGCCTCCGGACATTAAATCGAGGGACTTTTGTTTGCTAACTTGGATTGATGATATAATAAGACTAGTGCACTGGGAGTTGTTCTTTTCCTTCCTTTAATAGAGTCATAACGTTGGAAGATGTGTATCCCTCTGATTTTGAATTAGTTTATGGCTAAACGTGACATTGCAGGGTTTTGTTTTATTTGAAGAGACATATTCCTTGGATGAAATGTGGTCCTGGGGACTTTCTATATTCAGTATTATTAAGATATAATCATCTCCTGAATAAAGGAATGTTGGTTTAGGTTACTTTATTTTAGGGAGCAGTTTAAATAGGGAGAAGGGGATTATTTTGACCTGTTGCCAGTGTGAATAAATAGCAATGAAGCTTACACAGCTAATTAGTGCAGCTTAACACTGGTTTTTAATTTCATTAAGTACTAATTTTCCTTAATTGTAAGCATTGTATTTAAATGTTAGTTGAAACTGCAGTATAATTTTCCATAGATACCAATCCAGTATCATTGTACTGTGTAATTTTTTTTCTCAAGTGCTAAGTTAACATATTACATGTTTGGTTTTAGAGTACAGTGTTAGTGTTAATATAGATAAATACAGGGTGGTGGTTATATTAGGAATAGCATCATTAATAGATGCTTTTACTGTTTCAGGCTCAGAAGATTGGTATTGGGGATATGGTGGGGCGGCATGCGGGGATTGGAATGTCTCTTTCAGGCTTGAACTACAACGTCATGTGGCAGTGTAAAAGCGGTAGTGCAGTTAATTTGAACTGGGGGTTGTTTTTAGTGTGATGGGATTTTTGTTTTAAGAGTCTTATTTTTTGGGGGGATAGAGTTGTCTTATGGGAAGGCTTTCATGTGATATTAGGGAGTGGGTTCTATACTGGTAATGGGGGGATAACCAAACACTGCCATGCTTTGTTTTTAATGACTATTGGGTTTTTTCTGCTGGGATTGATTCTGTCATCCAGGAGGATATTTTTGTTAGAGCCTAAGTAGTTAATATAACTTTGTAAGTTGGAATATTAAAGGGGCCAAAGATAGGGGTAAAAGACAAATAATATTGAAACATCTGCTATATCTTTGAGCAGGGATAGCTTGTCTCCAAGAAACCCATTTCAGGTGGGAGGACATTTCCCTTTTTAAGAAGCAATGGGTGGGACAAGTTTTTGGATCAGGGATATCAACCAATAAAGGTGGAGTAGTGATTCTAGTAGCAACAACTGTCCCGTTTAGGCTAACCCAAGAGATTTGGGATCCAGGGGGCCGTTATAGTTTGATACATGGTTTGCTGAAATCTCAGCCAGTCTTGATAGGTGCAATCTACAGTCCAAATATTGACTCCCCCTTTTCCTTTGTACAATTACTGAACCTTGTGGTGACCAATCCCCTGAAACTAACGATATTGGGTGGGGACTGGAATCTTGTCCCCCAAACAGAATTGGATAGGTCAGATCGCAAGAAAAGTGGTTTATCCCCAGCTCAAAGGGCTCTGAAAGATTTGATTAGAGGATCTGGTTTAATAGATGTATGGAGAGTCCTGAACCCTACAGAGCAGCAATATACCTTTTTTTCTCCTCCCTATGGTACCTATTCCCGAATTGATTATTTTTTTATAAGCTCTTCTGCCCTACCTAGTATTTTAGACGTGGGGATTCATGCTAGAGTTTTGTCAGACCATGCGCTCATTAGTATCAATTATCTTTTAGGGCCGGTAGTCAAATGAACCTCCCAGTGGCGGCTGAATACTCAGTTGCTTCGCAATACGGTTTCCCTGACACATATTAAGGAGTTTATTACATTCTTTCTCGAGAGTAATAAGGGATCGGTTGACAAATATGATTTGATGTGGGCAGCTTTAAAATGTACCTTAAGGGGAGAATGTATTCGAATGGAGACAACAAGAGTCTGGCAACAGAGGGCTCAGATAGAGGCTCTCCTTACCTCTATTAAAAGCTTGGAGCATACCCTTTCCCGGCATTCCCCAGCCAAAGATTGGGCCAGGTTGCACCAGTTACAAGTGCAGTATACAGGTTTGGTCACGCAGAAGGTGGAGCTGTCTCTCCATCGAACTAAACTTAAGTACTTAGAGGCAGGAGAAAGAGCAGGGAAATTACTCGCACTTCGAATTTGACAAATGGAAACTTCAGAATTTATTCCCGGTATTTGTTTTGCACAAGATGGTCAAGTTTGTACCGATCCTAAGGAGATAGCAGAGGGTTTTCAACGGTACTTCCAAGAACTTTATACAGTTGATCCTCTCCTACACCCCTCTAGGGCTGATATAAATCAATATCTCAATGCTATAATATTGCCTAAAATATCTTATGCTGAGGCAACCTTATTGAGTGCCCGCATTTCCACTGTAGAAATCCAGTTGGCCACAGAACAACTGCCTGTTGATAAATCTCCGGGCCCTGATGGTCTGCCAAATAATTTATACAAGGCCTGCCAGTCTATTTTAACTCCAGTGTTGAGTGAGGTCTTCAGTTTTTGGTATGACAAGGGTATATCAGACCCCAGTTTTCAGGAGGTTTTGATAACCTTAATTTAAAAACCAGGGAAGGATCCTTTAAATCTTGGAAGTTACTCACCTATATCCTTGCTTAACTCTGATATTAAAATACTATAAATATTGGCCAGTAGGCTCGCGAAGGTAATGGGTAATCTTATAGGCCACAAGCAGGTTGGGTTTATGGTGGGGAGATCATCTGGGGATCACATGCGGAAACTCTTACATCTAATTTCCATGTCCAGGGATTCCAACATACCAATGGCGTTGATATCCTTGGACGTGGAAAAAGCATTTGACAGGGTCTCCTGGGATTTTCTTTTTGCCACTCTAACCCACTTTGGATTTCCTGATATATTTCTTAAGTGGGTGCAGCTTTTGTATACCTCCCCATCAGCTAGAATTAGATGTAATGGTATACTCTCTGCTCCTTTCCAACTTTATCATGGTACTAGGAAGGGATGCCCCTTGTCCCCATTACTTTTTAATTTTTATTTAGAACCCCTTATCCGAAGGTTGTCAGCTAATCCAAGAATTACAGGTATCCAGGTAGGAAGTGCAAGATATGCACTTTCTGCATATGCAGATGATATATTACTACACGTTGAGAATCCTCAATTGGTTATCCCCGTTTTACTTTGTGAAATTGAGGACTTCTCAAAGGTATCATTCTATAAATTAAATCACTCCAAAACTAACGTTTTTTTTTTATTTATTTTGTTTTATTATTATTATTATCACATTTGTAATACATGTATTGAGAAGCATTGTACCAGTAGGCATGTACCAGATAACAATAATTTAACTTATTAACACTGGACCAACTGGTCTTATTAAAATACATTGTATTAAGGAAACCTACCACAAATTAACTCAATAGATACAGTTATCCGAACCCCCCCCAGCATCCACTACAACATCCACATGCCACTTAACCTTAAATTAGCTGATGCCGTTAAAAGGGAAAGCCAGGATAAGTAAGCCTATATGGTTATGGGATAGATCCTATAATTAGGTCTTGGCCTGCCATGAGGCCATAACAGCCTCCAAGAGGCCCCATTTGGAGTCAAATGACAAACCTTTGTTAGCCATCCTGGCTATATGTGACTCCAACTGTAATGCCAGCAATATGTCTTTGTACCATCCTATAGTTGTCGGTGTGAAGGTGTCTTTCCAATGTCTCAGGATGACAGATTTTGCTGTGGCAGATATTATAGCCATATACAGCTTGTTATTTTCAGTCATCCCAAAATTAAAGTTATTTAACAAGCAGGTTTCTGGAGTAAAGAAATCCTTCAAACCTATAACCCGTGATAATGAGGCACTAATTGCCTTCCAGAAGGGTTGAATCTTAGCACATTCCCATAAAATGTGATAGATATCACCCTCCATAATTCCACATCTGTTACAAATGGGGGATGGTAATTTACCCATTCTGTGGAGTTTCACTTGAGTGTAGTACATATCATGCATAATAAAAAACTGTTGAAGTTTATACCTGTCCTGTCTGACATATTTATGGTTATGTGTCCATATTTGTTTCCACGTTTCCTTATCATCTGTCATTCTGAATCTTTGTTTCCAGTAGTAACAGACACCGGAAGGAAGGTTATCATCTAGCCTTTGCAATATATTGTAAATTCTAGAGATAGAGTGGTGTTGATCAGCTATTTTAAGCAAGGCAGATAGTTCAACCCTACTTACTACCTGTAATTCCCTTTTAAACAGGTGGGTTTTTATCAAATCCGAAATTTGTCGATACTTGAAAATATGTCCTTTTTAATTTTGGAAATTTGGTGCAGGCAAGCTCATATGTTATTAACTTCCCCTGAGGAGCCAAATCTCCTAGTCTTAGTCCCGCCAATGACCTCCAGAACCTGGTGGGTATCGGAGCTCTCTGTATTAGAAAGTGGGCATTTTGTATCAAGGGTTGCTCAGGTGAATTCTGCCAGTTTACTCTGAGGAGCCTTTGGGCCTGTTGAAGAGCTTTTAGTGACCATCCGATAGGTGTGTCTTTTAGTGGCCTGGGGAGAAGTTTGACAGTGAGATATGGAATCGCAGTTAATGACAGCGAGTATTTAAGAGCTAAGTCTCTTTCAATAAGGATCCAGAAAGGAATGTAAGACTGCAGAGATAATAATGTGTTCGACTTATTCCATTGTGCTATTTTGCTTACATGAGAAGCAATATAGTATTTAAAGAATGACGGGAGGGCAAGGCCTCCCTGCTTTTTCAAACCTATAATTTTCTGGTATGATCTCCTAACTTCTTTCCCTTTCCATAGGAATACGTTAATCATCTTCTGGAGACTCTCAAACCAGGATTTAGGCAGGTAACATCCCAGCATATTTAGAAGATAGAAAATCCTAGGTAGTACATTCATTTTAACCATTTCTATTCTAGCCTGTAGTGATAGGGGCATTTGTTCCCATCTGATTAAATCCTGCTTAATGACTTTCACGAGATTGTGGAGATTATCCCTAATCATTGAACTTATCCCTCTGGTGATCTTAACACTGAGGTATGTCAGCATTTTCAGTTCCCAGCACAAACCCTGCACCCGTGCTATATTAGGGTAACATCTGTTGTTCAGCGGGAAAAGCTTTGCCTTGGAAACATTAATCCTGTAATTGGAAACTCTAGAGAATTTAATTTCATGCAGAATTACAGGTATGCTCATCTCCGGTTCCTCCAAGTGCATAAGCAGGTCATCTGCATAAGCAGAAATAAGGTATCTCTTATTACCCACTTTGATTCCCTTAATGTCTTGTGAGGCCATGAGCCTATGAATAAAGGGTTCAAGATATAGATTAAAGAGGAGCGGAGATAATGGGCAACCCTGTCTTGTACCACATGTCAATGAGAAGGGGGCTGACAATATACCGTTGCACCATATACGTGCTGTGGGGGAAGAGTATAAAACCTGGACCCAATTGAGAAATTCTTTAGGCAGCCCAAAGTTATCTAGCACTGCAAAGAGAAAGTCCCAGGACACCCGGTCAAATGCCTTTTAGGCATCTAGTGCTAATATGCTGATGGAGACTGTATACCTCAGGCATGTACAATAAGATGATGGATCTTACGTAAGTGGTCACTGGATAATCTTCCACTCATGAATCCTACTTACACATCACTAACCAAGGTACTCGTTAGTGGGGCAAGCCAATTAGCTAATATTTTGGTGAGAATTTTGATGTCAACATTCAGCAGTGATATAGGGCGATAACTGTCAGGTAAGACAGGGTTTTGTCCTGGTTTAGGGATAAGCATGATAATGGCTTCCAAAAAAGTTGAATCAGAGATACCTTCTCTAAACCAGAGATTGTATACGTTAGTTATGATGGGGCATACTATATCCGGATAGGCCTTGTAAAAGTTGGTGGATAAACCATCTGGTCCCGGGGATTTATCCCCAGCCAGTTGGGAGATTGGAAGCTTCACCTCTGACTCTTGGATTGGGAGTCCTAACTGGCTTACCTCAGAATTTGCAGCCCTGACCACAGGAACCGAGCCTAGAAATTCCTGAATTTCAGCAAGGGTAGGTCTTTCTATTACCTCCGTGGAATAGACCCCCTGAAAGTATTCTCTAAAAGTGTCAGCAATTTCCCTCGGGTCCCTCACTATGGCATCTCCTCCATCCTTTTGTATTGCAACTATAAATTGGCTGGAGTCTAACTGTTTTAGTTTAAGAGCCAGTAATTTACCTGCCCTTTCCCCTGACTCCAAGAAAACTAAAGTTTTCCCTTTAAATGGCAGATTAATGCAGGTGGATCTAGCACCTTTCTGCTTCTCATGGGAAGCAAAGTCCCTAACATATTTGGGTATTAGAGTCTCTAGGGATATAGGATTAATGATTAAGGATAACCTCTCCAGCTTACTTAAAATTTTATCTTCTGACATGGAGAGATGGGGATTACTCCCTCTTTCCCTGTGGGGAAGACTGAACACTATTCAAATGAATGTATTACTGAGGATTTTATATCCAATGGGGATGTTAGGATGCTTTCTGCCCAAAGTGTGGTTTGCCAGGCTTCAAAAAATGGTCAATGGTTTTATATGGAGAGGTAAAGGAGTTTGCAGGGCTTATTTTTAAGCTAACGGCTCCTAAGCATCAGGGAGGCCTTGCGGCCCCCTCCTTCTTCTTATATTATAGTGCTCATCATGTCAGTAAGTTGGCATTTTGGATCAAAAATTACCAGCCTTCAGCACAGCTATAATATTCCCCACTGTGGTTGAATATAGAGAAACAATTGGCATTAAAAACCCACTGTTCATTATCTGCACTTTTGTATGTTACCCCTTCTTGTATACCCAAATCTCTTAAGAATACTCCCATTGGATGGACCCTTAAGGCCCTTTATCAACTCCAGAAGCATCTTGGAGTGAGGTGGTACCAGTCATTTGAGCAGCCTATCATATGTAACCCTCATTTTAAGATTGGAAATAACCCAATACCTCCTACCTTTTGGCCTCTGATTAATAACTATAGGGTCTCTGACCTATTTTTGAATGGGGGACCGATTCCTTTTGCTCACCTTCAAAGGAGCATCAGCGTTCCAGATACCTATGCATTTAAGTATGCACAAATTAGTAAGGCTCTTACTTCCTTTTTCCGCAGTATTCCCAAGATAGGTTCGAATGTTGAGGATTTGTCTGCAATCCTTCAAGCAGCTAACCAGCCCCATTCTGTTTCCAATACGTATAAGACTCTCCAAGTATTGGACTCTAACTTACCAACTGGGACTTGTTATTATTGGACACAGGAACTGGGAATTCCTGTTGACACTGATATATGGAAAAAACTCGGGTAGACATCTTACAAATTTATTAAGCAGGATAGACTTCGTCTAGTCCAATTTAACATTATGAATAACCTTTATTTTATGCCAATGAAGCTTTTTAAAATGGGTAAATTGATTTCACCGGATTGTGGTCAATGCAAGAGTGATATTGGCTCCCTTTATCACATGTTATGGACTTGCCCTAAAGCACAGGGCTTTTGGCAATCTATCGGTAGAATTTTGGGCCCTTTTTTGGGCTTAGATATTTTGTTTACCCTGGAATTCTGTTTGTTAAATTATTACCCTCCTGGTACCCCAAGAGTCAGAAAGGCTGATATGGTGCTTATTGCTGCAACTGCTAAACTGGTTATCATGAGGCACTGGGCAGAATACATACTTCCTCCAGTAATAGAATGGTTTTGGGAGGCTTTACTAGCATTGCAGTTGGAAAGGCATATTGCCTCTATGCAAGATAGGTTGAAAGCCTTTCTGACAACTTGGGGATCTTTGGAGACCCTTCTTACCTTATGGAAACCTTAATAGTCTTGTACACATTTCAGTGTGATAGACTGTTGGTCTAATCCTAGCTGGGCAGTGTTTGGTATAAGGGATGAGGGGGTGAGGGGGGAGCTTTACTGTGTTTTTATGCATTTGGTGTTTGTGGATTTTATTTCTTGTATGTTTTAACATGATCCATTCTGTTTTGTCTGATATGATGTACCTGCTTTCTGGATCATTGAAAATTAATAAAGCATACTTAATAATAAAAAAAATTAAAAAAAGCATTGCCTACACCCCTGTCTCACCAATGTCCTGCAGTACAATTAAGACCCAATCACAAAAGAAAATGACTCACTCAAAAAAAGCTGGATGCTTTTGCTGAAAATTTGGGAGCATGTAAAAAATGCAGTTTGTTTGGACATCACAGTTGCACACCTCATGCAAAACTTGAGTGAACCAGAAATGTTATTATGCATTGAAAAACTAGGGTGAAAATATTTTCATTAAAAAAAGACAACACCTGAGGAAGTTTGTAACATAAATTTACTGAACTGCAACTAAAATAAAGTCTTCATCGAAGCAATGGAATGTACTGTGGTTTCGCATGTCGCATTTTGCTAGTAAAAATCTGACATTTCGGAGCTGGACATGGAATAAAAATAAAATGGGTGCACCTTGGTTACTCAAATTATGAAATTAATCTGTACTTGTGGCTACCTTTTAAAATTTACTTATCCTGACTGTGGTGGCTGTTGTTATTTTTTTTTTTAAATCAACATATTACATACAAGGTATTGGGCACATTGTTACCCCTATTTCATGAACTTACCCTAGGCCAATATTACACACGCAGTCTGCTTCACACTGGACAAGTACTGGAGTGGTATTTGAAGTAGGTATTGCACTTTGGTGCCCATCCCACTAGTCTAGGGTCCTGAAATATCCTTCCTGGGTATCCCATCTCCATATACTTCCTTAACTGCTGAGCAAACTACAGTTTTTGGTCAAAAAGAAACTTCACTGCAGCAAATCAACTCTCTCCCCAGATAGAGGACCAAGAACCCCCTGTGCATAGGGAAAAGAAGAACCTGATGACTCTTACATCCAGATATGAATGGCTGGTGTGTTGTGCCCTGAAAAAATAGGGAAATATACTGCAATCTGGGGCTGCTGCCCTGACTCACAACAATTCCACCCTAGATTCCCACATAGATGACCTCCCACTGTGGATCCTGTTTCTTTTCAAATATAGCCAAGGAGTGACTGAATGAGGCACTGCTTTTAACTGCAACTGAATTTCTGGTTGGCATAACAGCTAGGTGAGTAATGACCAGTTCTTCTCTGCCCTTCACCTATTCTAGTTCCCTTCCTAGTTTCTCATTGCTCTGTTTATCTTTCAATTTCCCTCCCCTTCCTCTCCACCCTCCTGTGCAAGCTAGACTGTGTGATGGCCTTAGATTGCCTATTTTCCTGATCATCTCTTCCTCCCACTGCTGCCTCTGGTGAAACTGCTTTCAGCAATTTCTCCTCTTGGTTGGTAAGAGTAGTTGAGAGACACCCTACTTCTAATTACCATATTGGAGACTGTCATTGGAACTTGGGCTGCCACTTGGCAGGACCATATCTTCAGAGATAAAGCCACTACCTCCTAACTGCCAAGGATGTTTTAGTAGATTATATAGATATGCAGTGAAAGAAATAACCCAGAGGTGCAGTGTTTATTTTAAATTATTCCTTTGGTACTCGCTCTGTGAGATCTGTTAATTCAAATATATTAACAATACAGTGCTGGAGATTACCCTCAGTTCTTGTAGACTGAATTCTATAACTCTGGTTTCATGATATGTATGTTGTATAACCTTGAAAGAGAACAAAAACACTTTTATGGCAAAAAGTTAAATGGAAATACAGTAGCATTGGTTTTAATCACAGTTACCACAGACTGCTACAGCAAGCACAACAGCAAAACTTTGCTGACACAAATGTATGCTGCAAAACATATAATCACAAGTCTTACAAAGCAAAACACATTCACAAGACAAATGCAGTCACCATAAGATTTTGAAGACTATTCTCATTAAATAAGCAATGCAACATATACCTCAAAAGTTTAATACAGTCTCCATATTGTACTTTCTATTTGTACTAGCAAAACCAATGCTAGTTTTTCAGCTACTGATCCCAAGACAATCTGTGGTGTCAGTGAAAATATTTCTACTTTAAAATTTAGCAGAGGCAGCAAGAATTGCAAAGTTTCCTTCTATGTTCTCTCAACATGCTCGTTCATAGGGAAGATCCTGTGTATAAGATACAAATGAACACCATAGCTAATATTCTATAATGTCAAAGGTTACTTCCCCCCTGGGGGTCAGGACAGGAAAGTCCAGATGTATTTTGACATCTTTCACCAAACTTGGGGTGTAAAAGGATGCCCTTCCTGATTTATAGTCATGACAAGTCAGACATCATTCAGGCTTCCATGTCTTTATGGCCATTTTCATCAGGATCTGATCCTTCATCCATTTCTAGCTCAACTCCAAATAAGTGCTTGACTCCCAAAATTCAGAGACTCCTTACACTAGGCTGTATAGAAAGCAGTGGACACAGTATATAGTCAATCTTTTCAGTCTGGAGCACAGAGGTCAGAAATCCAGTTCTTCAGGAATTCTGTTCTTCAGTAGTCCAGATATTGCATTTTTTCTCTGGATGGTACAGAGTCGTGCCCTTAGTACATTATGAATAGAGATACCTGCACTGGGAGTAGTGTCGGAACTGCAGGAAGGTGCCTCCTTAGGTTCACATGTGGATTTCCATGAGTTCTTTACAGCAGTCAGGAGACCAAAAACAGTTAATAGTGATCCAGTTCCTCCTTGGGATTTTGACACAGTACTTCATGCTATTTGCAAGACACCTTTCAAGCCTCTCTTTCAAGTCTTGGAGGATATCCTTTCTATCAAAATGTTTCTTGTAACAACATGTTCAGTCAGAAGAATTTGGAGAGATTCTGGCCCTTTCCTGCAATGAACCCTAGCTTGTGTTCCATCAGGAGAAGCTAGTGCTCCCTGTCATTCTAACATTCTTACCTAGAATGCTCACATTCTTTCATATCAACTAAGAGGTCAGTCTTTCCTCTTTTTGTTCAAAATCATCAGCTGACAGGAAAAAAGCAATTATACAGGCTTAATGTGCACAAAGTGGTAAAAATGTACCTGGTTTGGACTCAGTCATTTGGATAATCAGAAAGTCTGAAAGGCTGCCTTGGCCATGTAGGTCAAATCATGAATAGCAATTTAGCAAAAGCATATGTGGCTGCTGAAAGTAAGTCACTAGATCTGATTAAGATGCATTCTACAAGAGCTATTGCAGGATCATGGGCAAAACAAGCAAAGCCTTGATATCCACCTTGTGTAAGCAAGAACGTGGTCCTCTCTGTATAAATTTATGGAATCATTAGAGACTGGACATGTAAAGTTTTACTGAGGCAACCTTTGGCTGCAAGGTGCAGCAAGTTGTGGTAAGAAATATTTATTTATTTACTTAATTATTCATTCATTGAAATTTGGTAACCGGGTAGACCCACTGAGACCAAAGATCCCTTTTTCTGTGATGACCGGGAATTATTTACCGGCAGAAATTAACAAAGCACAATGATAGCAAAATAAGTCACAAATCACAGGAAATAACATTACAAACCATTCGCATTTCACAGAGTATAGAGGACGGCAACACAATGGATTACATTAGCTACATACAGTAGGATCATAAAGTAAATAATGAACTACAGTTGCCAAAAAGTGGAAAGGTGTGTATAAGGTAAGAAAAACTTTTCTTAGGTTCAGCAGTACCAAGTGCATGAGCTTTTAAGTATTTAAAGGAATATTTTCTCCTTTCCTTTATGTTTTCCATGCACTGCTTATTAAATTCCAGTACTAAATTAATAGCCCAGTGGCAATGTGGAATAAAACAGAAGGAAAATATTCTACCATCATTTATTTTTCTGTTGTTCCAGCATTATCACTGGGAATCACTGGAAAGGCTTTTCTCCTCTCCTGAGAATTTCTTTATGGATTTCATTCCATCAGTATCTCAATCCGACAACTAGTTGCACTTTGTTATATTTGATAAAATCAGTAAACTTTAGAAATTGTTGTGGGTACCATTTGATGTAAAAAGTTTAAACTAACTCCAGTTGTACCTCTCCACAATTCATCTGCCTTTCTGGTGGAGTGTTATTCCTCTATGGAGGCACCCACAGTGGAGACCAAGGAGGATGCTGGGAATCACCACAAAGGAGACCCGTAACAGGGTGCAATGGGATCCCACAGGGTAAGGAAAAACTCCTGGTGGAGGACTCAGTCATTAAGTGGTAGAACTGGGGGACAGAGGGGGGAGATAGAGAGAGAGAGAGGTAAGATGCTTGCCTCCACTATGGCATGGAGGGACAGGAAGTGAATCCTCATTATCGTGGGAGCAGCTGCACGGGAGAGGGAGCTGTATTTCATTGTCCACCTAGGGACAAATGACCTAGCTGGGAATGGAATCAGAGCTGTGCAGTAGGAGTTTGTGGAGTTGGGGAGGGGCCTGAGACAAGTACCTACTAAGAGGTGCTGCCTGGCTATGGTATGGGTGAAGCTAGGGTACTATGCACCCTGGAATTCAATGAATGGTTGAAAAACTGATGTGGAGCAGAGGGATTTATCTTCATTGGGGACTGGAGGTCCACCTGTAGGGATACAGGCCTATACTGGCACGATGGTCTGCATCTGTCCAGAAGTGGAACCAGAACCCTAGGTAATATGTTTAAATGCTTCATCGGCAAGCTTTTAAACTAGCCAATGGGGGAGGCACTGAAAAGGAGCAGAGAATTCCCAGCCTCCCTCCACAAAACAGGGTTATTAGCAAGGTTACCAGCAAGGTAGAGAGTCCAATAGGGTGCAGGGTAGGGGTAAATGGAGAAAAAGGAAAGGCAACAAATACAGGGATAAGGCTAAAAGAGATAAGGCCATCAAAAAATGGAGGGTAATGAGTACCAATGCCCATAGCCTAGGTAATAGCTTCCTGAACCAGTGGCCTTAATGAAAGAGGGATGGCTGGATATTGTGGTAGGCACAGAAACCTGGTTCACAGAGAATCATGACTGGGATGTCAACATTCCAGGGTACACAATCTACAGGAGGGACATTGAGGGTAAAAGAGTACGAGGAGTAGCTCTCTACATAAGGGAAGGGATCAAAATAAATGGAACTAAAGAATAAACAGGGAGGAGAGCAGGCACTGTGGGTCACCTTGGAGACAGGAAATGGCAACATAATCCACACAAGGGTTGTATACTGATCCCCATTTCAGGGGGAGGAAATGGACAAGAAAATGATAGGTAGCATCCTTAGAATTGCAGAAAAAGGGAATATATTGTTGAATGGGGACTTGAATATGCCAAATGTTAACTGCAGCACATTTGCTGCAGCCACATCCAAGAGCAGAATCATTCTCAATGCCCTACAGAGGGCATACCTCAGGCAGCTGGTGTTGGAACCCCCTTGGGAGGGAGCAGTCTTAGACATGGTACTCTCAAACAGGAACAATAAGAGGATCTCAGATTTAGAAGAGGGTAGCCATCTGGGAACAAGTGACTACCAGACAGTGTGGTTCACAATAAACACAACCATAGAGTCAAGCCACACAAAAGCAAGAGTACTGGACTTTTGGAGGGCTGACTATGGCAGAATGAGATAGTGCCTAAGGAATGCACTGGCTTAAGGTAGAAAGGAGGGGTGGAGGAACAATGGGGAAAAATCAAAACTACCATTAGAGACATCAAGCCTTTGTGTGAAGCAAAGAAACAAAACAAAACAAAGGAAAAAAACACTATGGTTCTCAAAGGAGGTGACGAGGAAGGTAGGGAGAAAAAGACAGCATTCAGAAAGCATAAGGAATCACAGAAGGACAGAGATCTGTACCAGTCAAAGCAGAATGAAGCTGGGAAAGCAGTCAGAATAGCAAAGGTCCAAACCAATGAAAACATAGCCAACTCAGTTAAGAAGGGGGCTAAACCTTTTATAGGTACATTAGTGAGTGAAGAAAGACCAATGGAGGGATAGTGAGGCTTAATAAAGGGAAGGGAGTGGGCAGAGGATGACAGAGAAATGCAGAGATACTGAATGAATGCTTTTGTTTAGTATTCACAAAAGAAGAGGAGGGGGAGGTACCTAAACCAAACAATAGAAGCACTCTGTATAGGGCGCGCAATACCAGTCAATTCACAGAAGAAAGGGCCCTGAAAGAAATCCTAAAACTTGAGGTGGACAAGGAAATGGGGCCTATTGGGATTCACCCAAGAATTCTAAAAGAACTAAGGGGAGAACTAATGACACCACTGACTACCCTTTTTAAAAAATCATGGGAGGAGATCATGGTACCTGAGGACTGGAGGCAAGTGGATGTGATTCTCTTTCACAGAAGTGGGAGCAAGGCAGAGGCAGGAAACTACAGACCTGTTAGTTTGACCTCAGTGGTAGGGAAAATGATGGAGTCACTTCTGAAAGAAAGAATAATTGAGTACCTAGAGGCCAGTGGGGCACATTACCCAAGGCAGCATGGATTCCCAGCAGGAAGGTCATGTCAGATGAATCTAATATATTTCTTTGACCGGGTGACCAAAGTAGTAGACCAGTGAGGGGCTGCGGACATGGCCTAACTAGACTTTAGCAAGGCATTTGACACAGTTCCATACAAAGATTAATAAACAAGTTAACCAGCCTCGGAGTGGGTCCCAGGGTGGTAGCCTGGGTAAAAAATTGGCTGGACAACAGGACACAGAGGGTAATAGTAAAGGGAGTCCACTCCAAAGAAAAGGGGTTACTAGTGGGGTACCACAGGGTTCAGTACTGGGGCCAGCCCTCTTTAAAGTTTTTTAAGTGGCATTACAGGGGGACTGGAAGGAAAAGTATGCCTCTTTGCAGATGACACAAAGATCTTCAACAGTGTTGATACACAAGGAGGTATGGAAAGGATAAGAAGGGACTTGGCAAGGTTGGAGGAATGGTCAGATGTATGGCAGCTTGGATTCAATGCAAAGAAGTGCAAAATTATGCACCTGGGAAACAAAAACCCAGGGGAAGATTACACAATTGGGGGGAGGGGTAGTAACAACAACAAAAATAGAAAGGGACCTGGGGTTAATCATATCAGATGACTTTAAGGTTAGCAAGAAATGTGAGAAGGCAGTAGGGAGGGCTGGGGAGATACTGGGATGTATAGGGAGAGACATCACCAGTAGAAAACAGGAAGTTGTTATACCTCTGTACAGACAGTTGGTGAGACCCCATCTGGACTACCGCATCCAGTTCTGGAGACCCCATCTCCACAAGGACACAGACAGGTGTGAGGCAGTCCAGAAGATGGCAACTAAATGGTGCAGGGTCTGCAAGAAAAGCCATACGAGAAGAGACTAAAGGAGCTTAATATGTATACCCAGTCAAAGAAATCAATTAGATTCATCTGACACGACCATCCCACTGTAAACCCATGCTGCCTTGGGTACTGTGCCCAACTGCCCTCTAGGTACTCAACATTTCTTTCCTTCAGAAGTGATTCCATCACTTTCCCTACCACTGAGGTCAAACTGTCAGGTCTGTAGTTTCCTGTCTCTGTCTTGCTCCCACTTTTTTGAAGGGGAATCACATCTGCTTTCCTCCAGTCCTCAGGTACCACACCATCCTCCCATGATTTGTTAAAAAAGGTAGTCAGTGGTGTCACTAGTTCACCCCTTAATTCTTTTAGAATTCTTGGGTGAATTCAATCAGGCCCCATTGCTTTGTCCACCTTCAGTTTTAGGAGTTCTTTCACAAACCATTCTTCTGTGAAAGGACTGGAATCAACCCCCCCTATCCAGAGTGCTTCTGTTAATTGGATTAGGCACCTCCCCCTCCTCTTTTGTGAATACTGAGCAGAAGTATTAGTTTAATATCCCGCTTTTTCACTGTCCCTCTCTGCCCACCCACTGTCCATTATGTTTAGCCTCACTATCTTTCCCTTTGTCTTTCTACGCTGCCTGATGTACCTATAAAAGGTTTTATCTCCTTTCTTAACTGAGTTGGCTATATGTTTCTCTGTTTGGGCCTTTGTTATTCTGACTTCCCTCCCTGCTTCCTTTTGCCTTAACTGGTACAGTTCTCTGTCCTGCTTCTTCTGTGTTTCCTTATATTTCCTAAATGCTATCTTTTTCTCCCTAACCTTCCTTGCCACCTCTTTTGAGAACCATAGTGGCTCTTTTTTTCATTTTGATTTGTTTATCTGCTTCACACAAAGGCTTGTTACCTCTGTGATAACAGTTTTGATGCTTCCCCATTGTTGCTCCACCCCTCCTACTAGTCTGGTTTTTTAGTGCTTTTCTAAGGCACTCTCCCATCTTGCCAAAGTCAGCCCTCCTGAAGTCCAGTACCCTCACTTTTGTAGGGTATTTTGAACTTCATTTATTGATGGGCCTGAGGTAAAGAGGACAGTTTCATCCACATATGTATGTATTCTGGATTTAGTGTAAGATGGGGGTAGGTCATTTATGAAGAGGGAGAAGAGGATGAGGTCAAGGACTGATCCTTGCAGGATGCCTGCAAGGATGGGGAGAGGAGAGGAAGACTCAACAACAATTTTGACAGATTATGACCTGTTTGACAGGTAGGAGTTGAACCAATGTAAGGTGATAGGAGCAAGGCCTGCCACTTCCAGTTTTTGCAGAAGAAGGAGATGGGATACAGAATCAAAAGCCTTGGCCAGGTCGATGAAGACTGCAGCAGTAAGGAGGCCTTGGTCAGAGGCAGTGTGGATGTGGTTTGTGAAGTGTAGGAGTGAAGAGATAGTGTAGTGCTGTTTCCTGAAGCCTGACTGGTGTAGGAATAGAAGGATGTTTGTAGCAAGATTTTCCACCAGTCTGAAGTGGGCCAGGAATTTGTGGTGCTTTGCAACAGCAGGGAGGAGGGAGATGGGCCAGTAATTACTGGGTGAAGAAGGGTCCCCTTCCTTGTGGAAAGGAATGACTGAGGTGGTTTTCCAGGCCTGAGAAACCATACCCGTGGACAAGGAGAGGTTCAGGAGATGGGTTAGTGGTTTTGTTATTGCTGGAGCAGAGATTTTCAGGAGTTTGGGGTGGATCCCATCTGTGCTGGATTTGGTGGTATTTAACATGCATAGGTCACTGAGAACTTCATGTTCTGAGACTGGTGGTAATTTGAAGTTGTTGCGACAGAGGGGTGTTGGGGAGGCAGAGGCTTTTGGTGTGGTGCCGAGGGGCACAGCTCAAGTAGTGAAAAATGTATTAAGGGTATTACCAGTGCTGATAGGATCTGTAAGGGCTGGCTAGGCTGTTTAAAGACAGGGGTGCTGAGTTGTGCCGGAGGATTGAGGAGCTAGTGAATTACATTCTAGAATTTGGAAGGATGAGCATGTGTCAGTTGCAATTTGAAAAAGTCGACTTTCGCAAGTCTTATTGCCTTTGTGCATGCATTGTGGATGGTGTTGTAGGCCTGCCTGTTTTTAGGGCTAGGAAGGGCTTTGAAGACAGACCAGACTTTGTCCCTGGCCTTGCATAGGGCGATGATGGGGGTCGTGATCCATTTGTGGTGATGCATTTTCACCCCAAGCTATTTCAGGGGGGCATGGGAGTCCCAGATGTCTGTGAAGGAGTGCACGAAGCTGGAGAGGGCAACTTCAACATTGAGGGCAGTGTACACATGGTGCCAATCAGCATGATATAGGCTGGTTAGCAGGGAGTCCAATGTGTTTAGGGATTGGGTGTTTATGTTCCTATGGGTGGATTTGGGTGGGTGGAATTTTCTCATGCAGTATGTAATGCAGTGATCACTTAATGCATTTGCAAGGGTGCCAAATGAGGTTATCCTGTGGGGATGCGTGGTGAAAATCCAGTTGATTACAGCGTGGTTCGGGGAGTGGGGATTGCAGTGTGTGGGTTCATTTTGCAGTTGGGTCAGATTGAGGGACTCTGTTTTGGTGATGTGAGGTTTAGAGGCATGGTCAAACCAGTTCAGGTTAAAATCACCTAGCAGAATTAGTTCCCTTTTGGAGATCAAGTCAGAAAGGATGGTTAGTGAAGAGACTAGCAATTCACATGCAAGATGGGGAGAGGCATAAAGAAACCCGATAAATACAGAGAGAGAGGCGGGTAGAGTGAGTTCTGCCAAAAGGACTCCATGTGAGCCTGGGCGTGAATCCATATATGCAGCTGTGTGCAAGAGTGGTTGCTTTGTATAGATGGCTACTCTACTCTGGTCCACGCTTTTGTATCTTCACGCTTGGACTATTGCAACGCCCTTTACTTTGGGCTGTCTGGGGTAGAAATCCATCGCCTACAGCTGGTGCAGAATGCTGTAGCACGGGTATTGACTGGGACAAGTAGGTCCTGTCATATTACTCCCATGCTGTGTGAACTGTACTGGCTTCCTATGCGGTGGCAGATTACCTTCAAAGTCATTTTATTGAATTTCAAAGCCCTTCACAATCAGGGTCCTGCCTATCTGAACGACCTCCTGGTTCCTTACTGCCCTGATTGATCACTCCGCTCGGCCGACATGGGGTTGTTAGAGATTCCAAGAGTGAATTTAAAATCTTCTGGCAGCAGAGCATTCTCGCATGTTGCACCCACTCTTTCGAACTCTCTACCTTGCCGGTTACGGCAGTGCACCTCCGTGGAGATATTTAAGAGAGACCTGAAAATGTATTTGTGGGATATGGCCTTTTTAGATAATAAAGTTATTTATTAATGTCTGGTTTTTACTATAAATATGTTATTTTGTGGATATGTTGACCTTTTATGGATATTTAATGTTTTTATTTAGAGTTTTGAATTGTTTTAAAATTGTTCAGCACCTTGATACACTGAAAGGTGCTATAAAAATAAAATTATTATTATTATTATTACTCCATCACCACCTTTGCCACAGTCATGCCTGAGTAGAGTGTAGTTCGGGAGGTTAATGGAGGAGTCAGGGATCTTTGCGGAGAGCCAGGTTTCAGACAAGCACATGATATCAGGAGCGTGCTCAGCAATCCAGCAGGTTAACTGGTCAATTTTGGGTCATAGGCTTCTGATGTTAACATGGGCAATGGAGAGGCCTCTGTGGGAGTGGAACGGTTGTGGTCCAGTCTGGGGCCTTGGGTTAGGCTTGATATCTCCTGATAAAAGTATGAGGAGGAGGAGGAAGGAGTATGCAGCAGTGAATTTGAATTTTCTGGTGTACAGAAAGGTAGTTGGGGCTGATCTAATTGCCCTGATAAGTGATGCAGCAGTTATCATCTATGAAGGAAGGCTGCTAGGACAAACAAAGGGTGGGGTGTATCGACTGGTAACAGGGTGCTGGTTGGGGAGCAGATAGCAGGAGCTTGTTTGAGAGGCACTAATTCCTGGAACATTTACAAGCTATTTTTGGATGGGGGCCTGGAGGGCCTGAGTGAGGAGATAAGAGGCAAGGTGTATAGGAAAGGCTTGAGCAGGGCATTTTGTTAAGAAATGGGATAGAAATCTGATGGTCTATTCAAGATTTGGGGGATATCTGAGCAGAGCAGCGGGACACTCAGAAACCTCAGAAGAGACAAAATGAAATTGAAGAGGTTGACGGGCTGTAGATATTATTCAGGATGGGGTTGATAATCATGACTCCAATTGGCTTAGACTTCAGTAAAGCATATAGAAGGCTCTAAGGATGGGCTGAGAGAGAGAGGTGAGCTAACTGAGTGAGAGAAAGAGAGAGGAGAGGAGCTGGGGTGGGGCAATAGTGCATTTAATAGAGGCTGGGGTTGGGAGGGACAAAATACCCTTTCTAGTAACTACTGTTACAGGCTGAGCTATGCCTTGCAGTATTTCAGAAATTTAAATTTCTTGTTCCCTGAGAGAAGCAAAGAAATTGTCCTTAGAAGCTGTAGGAGCAGGGGTCCAATCAACAGCAGAACCGGAGCTGCAGCAACCAATCGTGAGCAGGAGCAAAAGAGTTTCAGCCAATCATGGCTCCCAAGTAAGGCTCCAATTCCAGCAAAGCAACTAACCCAAATGGCAACTTCATTGGGTGGGTAGGAGCAGATGTACAGCTGGGCTGTGTTCCCAGCACAGCTATGAGGTGAACAGCAGTTAGCCCTGGTCAGGGGCTTTACCTGTAGAGGAAAGGGGGTTATTAGTTCTTCAGTGCAAGCACAGGAACAGGGCTAAATTGTGTGGTGGAGAGCTGAAGAAACATAAAAGAAGTGAACAGAAGGGTGGGAGCAGGCAGGTAGCATCAAAATGTCCTAGAGGGTAGAATCTTTCAGAAAAAGAGATGTGCAAGAACAAGGGGGCACAGTCTGAAGATAGAGGGGCGTCTGATTAGGGGCAATGTGAGGAAGTATTTTTTCACAGAGAAGGTGGTGGATACATGGAATGACCTCCCTGAGGAGGTTGTGTGGGTAAAACAGTGAGGGAATTCAAGCGTGCATGGGACAGACATAAGACAATTATAGTGGGGGGTAGGAAGAAGTTGCCTGTTGGTTAACTAGGATCTGCAGCTTATTTAATAAGTAAGGAAATGGGCAGACTGGGTGGGCCAAGCAGTCCTTATCTGCAATCAAAGTCTAGGTTTCTATGTTTTTAACACTGAAACAAACAGAAAAAGTATCTATTTTAAGTCTGATAGAATTTCTTCTTTTTTTTTACCTTCTGATGAAATAATGAATGAGCAATACTGAATGTTTGGGGGCGAACATGTACAGATGCTCACTGGGCATTCCCTAGAAATTTCTAGCACACATATCTTATATTTGCATCCTGAATTGAGCTCCATTTTGACCGCAGTTCTCCTCCCCCCGGATTACACCCAGCCTCATCACCCACCCATTGGAGTCCTACCTTACCTGTTGAATCACCAAAGGTGGGCACCTTGGGATTAAATCAAGAACAGTTTTTAATTAATCAGTAAAGTTTATCTTGATTCGGTCATAAATCTCTGGACATTAATTTTTATTCAGAGGGCATTCTATTTTCCTCTCTTGTTAGTAGTCAGACAACCTTACGCATTACAGTGGAGTATTATGTTATTGGTTATAAACAGCTTCAAAAGAAGTTGGAGCCACAGCATAACTGCCATTGAATAAGACTTATCAAAGGTGTGGTGCTTTGGCCTATTCAGCCTATCTGACAATGATGCCAGTCAGTACAGGACCTGAGGAAAGTAATCAGTCATACAGGCAAAATGTTGTCTTGTTTTAATTGTAGTTAGTATTGTTGATGGCAGCACCCTAGAAGGTCAGACCATACTGCAACCCTTTGTGCATTTCTAACCAGGAGCATATGGCACAGACCTCACAGCCATAGCACTTTAAAAACTGGGCACACATTTGGAATCCCGCTTTCATCTCTCAATGGAGCTGAACCAACCTGAGATGTGCTCTCTGATGGGGGTGGGCATGGACCAGGGTGCTCCCATATCTACAGGTATTTATTGTTATGTTCACTGGTATCCCTTTGCAAAAACCATAGAAAACTGTCTAACATTTTCTTACTCTCTGGGGTTACAGAGACCAGCATTTTTCTGTGATGTAGAATGATGCAGACTATATGATTGAAACACTTGAACCCTCTCATTTTGCAGGAATGGACTGAATTCATGAGGTCATTTATTTCAAGACTGGTGCACTCAGTTGTGAACACTGAATGTCAGTCCAGTACAGTTACTCTGGAATGTGGTGCCTCTTAGGCATTTGCCATTTCTCTGATTTTATTCACAGTATATATATATATTACTGCTGGGAGACATAATTAATTGATATAATAAGATGATTCATGCTGTTTCAGCTCTATGTGCTACGATTAAAACATTATCTTGAGATCAGGGTCTGGCTGCTCTTCATCAGGTTGTTACCCAGTCCTGGGATGACAGAGTTGCTTCTAGTGGATTAAGTAGGCAATTGTCAGCACTTCATTGTAATGTCAAGCTTCCCACACTTGACAAAATACAGCTGGAAATGGCAAAGGAAACTGGCCATCTCCAAGGAGTTCTTGACAGATAAACAATGGGTCTGAGAATCGGGCACTCTGATAGGCTGACTGACACCTTTTTGGCACAGTAAATCCAAGCATAATCCACACAAAATGTGCCAATCAGTCACATCTGCAATCCCCATCTTTTTAAAATTAATCTGACCCCTGAACATCAAAGCAGAAAAACTATCATATTGACTCCCCACTAAACGGCCACACAAAAGTGGGAGTTACAAACGGACTACAGCTTTGAACTCAGAAACCCCAACACTCCCCAAACCCATTTTATATAACACAGATACCTTTTTATTGTAATTTTTCCTACATACAACTCAAGCGGTATACCAACCTAAGCACTCTCCTTATCTTTTCTGCTTCTTTCCTTTTCTTTAGCATTTCCACTATTGGCAGCGTTTCCCAATCACAGGACATTTTTAGCTGACAGCTGAAGTATCTACAGGACACATACTTGGTCTCGTACTTGCAAATAATTAAAAGAAAAATATCACTCAACAGAATGACCATTAGTTCCTTCTGGCTGCAAAAGCCACACTAAACCTGGAACTGCTAAATCCACAGCAAACCTCGAAGCACATAAATACAACCTCAGCACTCTCATAGATGTACTAAAAACTGTTAGGTTGTCTGTTTAAAAAAGAAATAAATGAAAAGAAACTGAAGCCTTGCAGGCTTACTCTGTGGGGGGAAAAAAACTGAAGCCTTGCACATATAAACATATTCTACCTAGCAACATGGAACTATTTTGTCTGGAGCAACAATAAATTCAATAACAATTATTTAAAGTGCCAAAAACATGTATTTTTCTTTTATTTTTTGTTGCAGAAAGTGAAGGGTGCTACCATATAATTGGAATAAACCTGGACAAGGTGTGGATAATGCTGGAATTTACCCAATTCTGGTGCGGGTTACTCACTTGGCTTGCAGTCTTGTGACCAAACTACACCAGGCATGGGTAAATCCCAGCATAACCCATACCGTGTCGTGGTTTATTGCTTAATTAACTCATAGTTGATGCTCAGTTGTCTGCCATTGTCAGATGATGCTTTTACTAGCTCAGACATTTTGCCAGACTGGGCCAACTGATCTGCATATACAGTGGTGCCAGCAAGGATGCAATGTGATACCTTGTAGCATTACTGCTAAATGCAGCAGAAGGTTGCAGGGAACAGTGTAGTTCAATAGAAATTAAGCCATTTTGTCATGCAGTGTTTTGTGACATGTCATTTATGTAAGCAATAATACCTGACAGCGTGGGTGATATTGGGGAATACTGGACTGCCCAGGGACATATTAAGGCCTGACGCTGCAGGTAGGGGGCCTTATAGCCCCTGGAAGGTCCAGTATTCCCCAACACCATCCACCCTGGTGGATATTATTGCACTTAGAAAATGGCCCATGGGTGATATTTAAAAAAATATATACAATAATATATATGTATATATAAAATAAAGAAAAAACTATTGTATTTCAGTGTTGAGGTAAAGTAGTCTCTAGATAACCAGTGGAGGGCACTGCTGTTTATTTATTTATTTTTTTTAATGAGGATCTCTTGCAGCTTATGGTTATTTGCTACTTTGTCCCCCCCCCCCCACACACACACACAACAGTGGATAACACTTTAATTTTGATTGCTATTACCAGCGCCTGCAAGGAAGAGGGGAATGCAGTTCTTAGGTTCATGAGAAGTGAAGTAATTTTGCGATCATCTTTTGTAATTTGTCCCGAGTCTCCACTGCTGGTTTGGAAAGTGCAACATCATTTGAGATGGAGCATGATCAGTAATGAACTAGGCAGTTCAGGAAACTGATACTGTTTGGAAAAAAAAGCTTTGTGTTTTTTTCTTGATTTGCAATGTGGCCGAATCAGAGAATACTGTGAACCATGATAGGGTAGCGTAGCACTGTGAGGAAGACCGCTTGTATCTTGGGTTTTACATTTGTGTCTGTGGAGAGACTGAGTCCATATTTTTCTCTGACTTAGCAAGTGTGCTGCTTTGGGTACGACGAGCATTTGTTTTGAGTTGTTTTTTTGAGATGCTGCTTCTTCATGCTTTGTACTTCACATTGGTTTTGGCAGATGAGTTTGTGTGGCACTGTGATTCATTTGGTTGATTGGTCACCCTTTTGTGGCAAGAGCTGGGTCTACTTCTAAGCAGGATCTATTGAAAAATACCCACCCTCTCAGATGACTGTCCCAGCCAATCAGAATACTAGGATTTTCTATGCCATTTTCTAATGAAAAATACTGCATTACATCCTGGCTAACTCCACTGTACTGGTGCAGGCTTTCATGTCTTTTGACTTTGCATAGCATAATGCACTCTATAAGTCCTTACTTGGTGGCAATGTTTATCACTTACAGCTTGTCCAGAATGTGACAGTGAGGCTGCTCATGTCTGTTTGGAGGTCAGACCTTATTATTCCATTGCTATGCACTTTGGGCAGGCCTGACGCTTGACCATAAGGTTCTTGGGTTTTCCAATAAAGCCCTGAAGGATCTGGGCGCCCACTTTCTCCATGAGATCCTGATTCCCTATATCCCTGGGAGGGTGACTAGGTCCAATGGATAGAGGCTTTTCAGGGTTCTTTCCCCTCATTTAAAAATCAGTCAGCAATTGTGCATCTGTGGATGCAAACCAAGTCCGTTGGTATTATCTGCAACATGATATCTATCTGTATACATCTATTAGCTCTTAAGGAACAAGCATAATGAATTCCTGCAGAGGCATGCTTTCCTGGAATAACCTCATTTGTGAGTTTTAAGTGTTTTTTTTTTGCAATCCTGCATATTAACATTTTATGCATATGTTATAATATGGCAGGTGTGCACCTTTATTGTGAACTTTTGTTTTGCATTCCACTTGTCTCTTTTGATGTATTTTATTTGTATATGCACTTTGAGCACACGGAAAGCTCATCATAAAATTAAAAAAAAATGCCACTACAACTATTACTAGAAATAGAACTGCGTGCATTTTCTTGACACAGCTGACAGTTAGTACAGCAGCTGCTGTTTTCAGCCTGATAATTGAATATAACAGTGTAAGATCTTTGCTAAAGAGCTTTTGTAGGCACAGAATACAGAAACTATTCTGAGAACTGGTCAATGAATTCATAATATTCCTAGGTCTTCTGGGATAAGTTTAAGCAAAGTTTCAAATCGTAATGTATCACAGCATGTGTTCACTTGAGTCTGATCTTTACAAATGTTATACAAATGTTGTAGCAAATTCTTTTCTGTCATAGTGTCAGAAGAAATAGAAAAGAAAATCCACATGGTTAACTTGGCAAACTGGACATGTCAAAGCAGTTGACATGTAATAATGACTGGGTTATTGAAGTACCTAATATCATAAATACTGTAAGTCCAAAATACCACAAATAGTAGGCTATTTTATTTGTCATCCAGATCTGAATAGCAAACATCAGGCCCTAGTTTAGGTAGCTGTGCTTAGGTTAATACCTAGAAGAGGAATTATAGATCTACAAAATACTTTCCCTTTGCTATGGTAGCCAGGTCTGTTCCTATGGCCATCCCAACCCCTTTCCATCTTCCAGCTTTCCCACTCCCTGGAGTTCCCAAATATGATAAAAAATAGTTTTTGTGAAAAGTCGATCAGCACAGCAGCAAGTCTGCCGCTCATGAGCTTTGCAACCTGGGTTTGGAAACAAGCCAGAAGCATGAAAGTCAGCTGGGAGGATGCGTACTGGATATCCCAGATGACTCTTTCCTCTGAGAAGGAGGGAAGGTTGTGAGCTACTCTACAATATTGCCACTTAGGCGACCACAGCTGGAAGCATCTGTCTGAAACAAGTTCACTGCTTGTCTCTGGTGAGTGGTAATGCTATGCATGTGCACACTTAAGTCCTTGTAGGTGTCATTCTAGTGGGATAAAAGAAAGAACGTGGAAAACTGCAATGTGTGTAGCATGAAGAATGCACTGTCTGGCCCTGCTGATCTGACCACCTGCCACCTACCCATATGTGATGCACCTGCAGGGTAGTTGCCTCTGTCCCCTAACAGAATCCACCATTGAAAGAGGTGAGCTCCATCGACCCACTGGAAGGTTTGTATTTAATGCATACAAGGAGGGGGCTGGGTGTTGGCTAAGCAGAGAAGGGTAGCATCATTGATGGGGAATAAAGAAAAAATATATACATATCTATACATCTGTATGTATTCATTGTAAAAAAAAATCAACGCTAATGCTCACCCAATTCTTTCAGTAAATAAGCTGAGATGTGTACAGCATATAAGAATGCGGTGAGCGTCATGGTTGACAACCCTAAGACACACCATGCTCCTTTATATGTAAAGATGCAGGAGACGTCAAACCATAATGGTTTTTCCCTGTTGCTGCCTGCATGGTGGGGGTTGGGTGTAAGGGTTGGGAACCCTAACACCACATTTCTCTACATTTGTCGGTTTAACCTTAACTAGTGCATTAACACATCACCCTGTCCTATAAATAAGAGGCACACTCCCTACCTGGACATATGGCAGCTGGCTGAGGAGATGTGAGGAGGGCTGCGACAGTCGCTGAATGCACCCATTGCACTGATGAAACTGGGAATGTGACTGGGTGGGTGGGTTTTCTGTGCCACAGTGGGGAGGAGTGCAAGATGCCAGGCATTTCATGTTATCACAGTACGGACCGGCAATCAGTTGGTGGGGTATAACAAGGACCTGGGATATGTTGTTTTGCAGCGTGAGATGGCGGGGGGACAATAGCACTAGGGATATGTTTCTGTACAGAATGGGCCGGTGATTGGGGTGGGGGCACTGTCACCAGGGATATTTTTTTATTTACAGAATGGGTGGTGATTGGAGGTGGGGACCACCAGCACCAGGGATATGTTTTTTATTTACAGAATGTGTGGCGATTGGAGGTGGGGACCACCAGCACCAGGGATATGTTTTTCACAGAGTGGGCTGGCAATCAGAGGGAGAGGGATCACTAGCACCAGGAATTTGTTTTTGTACAGAATGGGCCAGCAATTGGAGAGAGGGTGGAGACCGTTACCACCAGGGATATCTATATGTCTGGGACTGGGCAATTGAGAGGGTGGTACCACACTAACCTGCCTTGATGGACATGCAAATGAGCCCATAATGGGCATGCAAATGTCCCCTTATTGCCTTGCATGCCCAATGAGCATATTTGCAGGCTAAGAAGCTAGTGTAGGGACCAAACTGTGGGTCCCACTTTGACGATTTGGTGGTTTGGCTTGCTCACATTGGAATTCAAATCTGATAACTAAGAGGACCTCTTTTTTCATGAAGTTTAAAACCCAGCAGCAGGAATGACCACTGGAAGGTACACCTTTCTGAATACTCTAAGCCATGACACAGACTCAGCAGCGGTACCTTCTACTTGGTCACTGCAGTCCATGCTGCAGGAATAGACTGATCATCAGGAAATGATCACTAGTGGTATGGCTTTCTGCTAACTCAGAAGCCATGGCAAAGAACCAGCAGTGCTGCCTTCTCATGGTTAGAGCCCATTACTACATAAAAAGCAACTACAACTTGTTTGATAAAACAAACTGGTTACAGAGCAAACGGTGAAATGGATATAATTGTGCTGAAGTGCTGGAAGGTGAATAATAACTATTGTATAAGAAACTAACCCTCTCTGAGTTGCGTTGAACTTCCTAATGGTAAGGATGGCTCTAAGAAATGTGATTAGAGGTAATGCCGTCCAGGTGCAGCAGATTTTACTAGACCAGCTAATATATTCATTTGACTATTACTAGAAGCAGCATAAGATAAAAGAAACAAACATTTGCCAGTAACAGTCATTTTGCTGAGTCTCTGTTGAAAGGCCTGTGTTTTGGCAAAGCATTGAGCTTAATGGCTACAGAAAGGATCAAGTAGGAGAATGGTGGCCCATTTGTTGTTCAACCTAACCTCTGTGAAGAGTGGGATAAAGCAGATAAAAACTGGAAATGCACAGTATACAGTACATAAGTTTATCATAGGAGGCTCAAAAACAAAACTAACAATAGTTTACTGGCTTAAAGAACTGTTCAAAGGGCCAGCACTGGCTATAGGTCTGGAAAATCAGGGACTACTATCAAGGTGATTTTCATAAGTTGATGGACTCCAGAATTTAAAAGGAGCCTTCAGTTACTGCTTTTTTGAGATTCATTTCATGACTTACAGGATATAGATGGAGTCTCGGTCCTAAATGTTCTATAATAGACTCTTATGTTAAAGGAGCTTTGAACTCTTATTGACTAACGAATGGACTCCTGAGTTTATTGTAGCCACATTTACCTATTTGTACCTAGAATGGCTGAAAATATTTGTAATTGCATGCTTTTAACCATTTAATTCTCTGTTTGTATTCCTTTGCAGGGTTAGTCTTCATAAGACTACAATTCCTAAAATGTCATTTATAAAGAAAGGTCACCATCTAAAGTTATATCGTTAAGTGTTTAAACCCATTTTCATTGATAATATTTGGGCCATTAAACTGGACCTATCTTAATTAATTCATAATCATAAAGTAACGGGTTTGACAAAGTCCTGATTTATTGTTTAATTTCCTCAGTGGGAACAATTTATGTGGCCAGGGATAGGCTATGATTTTCCTTAAAGTAAAGGAGATCACTTTGGCTGAACTCTACAAGTTGTTGCCATGATGCTAGGCTTGGAAATTCTGGGACCATGTAATGTTTGCAGAGATGAACTGTACTGTACTTGGTTGAGATGGTATTCAAGGAAATCCTATGCCTAATCAGCTCTTGGGCTTCTTAGGGTCTCATTCCTAATGTGTTGTGGTGTAAGATCCAATTAGATTAGTATCACCCAAAGGAGTTAGAGGACTGCATAGGTTTGCTCTAATGGCATACTGTGGGTCCCCTTATTTTGATGTCCCCTGGTATTGTACTCAGAATCTATGTAACATAAAGTACTACAGAAGAGTAACAGGAAAGCTGAATTTATATGGTATCATATGTGTGATTTAGTGAAGCTTCTCACCTGAAAGTGGACATTTCATTGCACCTCTCTGGGCCCAGATAGTTGTTCCTTATTTGTAAGACTGAAACATGATCCATTTATTTAGAGAATGTTTTGCAAGATGGTTTTTAACTGTTGGTTGTTCTGACATATCTGATGTGTTTGTATTATGCTGGTATCATAAGAGATGTCCCAAATGATTCAGTCATATTTAGCACATGGCACCATTTAATAGTTAACTGAAGTTTTAACAGGTCTGTCATGCATATGTTATTGTATGTTGGATTTTATTTATGTAGGATGATTGTACAATTTTTTTTCTTGTTTTGTAATGACAAAGTCAAACAAATAAATTAAACTAAACTAGCTCATTTGCATTGATCCCTTTGAATATTGCAGATAGCACTCTGGCACCATCCATTCTGATGGCTTACATTCGCAGCCCTGTTGGGGCAATGCTAAGTGGCTTAGCACTGCTCCAACATGGCCCTATATTCAGTTGAATAGTGCTGGTGTGCTGTATGACTGAATATGGCATCCTTGGGCACCCAGGCAATTGTAAGGGATAATGCAAAATGTTGCCCTCCACTTTACAAAATTTTGAATATTGGGCCCCAGAATTTTTCTTTCTGCAGCATAAAACTGCTTTTCCAGCAAGAAATTTGATTGCACATCAGAATTTATTGTTTCACACCAGAAACTGGGTTTCTCAGCATGACATTTGATGACACATCAGAATGTTTTGTTTCACAGCAGAAAATTAGTGTCTTGGCAAGAAATTTGATTGAACTCCATTTTTATTTCATAAACAAATTGGTTTCTCAACTTGAAATTCGATTGTGCATCAGTAATTTTCATTTCAAAGCAGAAAACTGGTTTCTCAGCATGAAATTTGATTGTGCTCAATGATTTTTATGTTGTCTTGTGCGTGCAGCGCAGATAACATATTGGGGTTGCTTGAAGTGGAAGTGCAGGTTTTGGAGGCGCAGTCATGTTGTGGCCAGTGGTGCCACTTCTTTTTCGGGCTTGGCTGTGTGGCATGAATGAGATTGCATGCCGTCTTTGACAAAGCGTGCCATCAACTTGAAACATTTTAGCCTCTGCAATGAGGGAGCTCCACCTCATTGCAGGGCTTGCCTTCCCTGGTGTAACATTTCAGTGAGACATGGCTGCAGATGTGCCATCCGCCTCTCACAGTCCCAAGAAAAGCTGATGAAGGGGGTGCCCAATCCCCCTGTTGGCATCATCATGCCCCCGTCCCCAGTTCATTTGCCAATGGGGGAGTCCAATCCCCATCTGTATCTTGTCCCGTGCCAGCTGTTTGCCCATGGAGATGCCTAATCCCCCTCTGCATCATCCACCCCCTGCCAAACAGCCTTTTTTATTTGCTAATGGGTTGCCCAATCTCCATCGGCTCCAGTCACCCCACCCCAAAACACATAGGTGGCATGCTGAGTTCCCACCACAGCATGCTAAATGTACTTGTCAAAAGAAAAAACCTTCCCGCGATGTTTATTTTTTTTTTTAACCTGTAAAGTAGAAAATGGTCCCTCACTGTCTGCGGTCCTCTCCCCCAATCTGTGCCCACCCACTGCATACCCGACCTCTCCACACACCGCTCAACTCATACTTACCTCCGGAGCCTGGCACGGTGATCTTCAGTGGACTGGGAACACATCTGCACTCTTCAAAGCTGGCTGCGAACTAAAAAAATGCTGGTAAGCTGTATAGTGGCATAAATAGGGTTTTTCAACTTTGGTGCATATCTCAGGCATTTCTGGGACTTTTGGCACCAAATTTTCAACATGGGGTTGTTGGGACCCCTTCTCATGAATTCAGTCACTGCTATGGCGTTATTTGATCTCAAAAGGTGATTTTGCACTCACTGCATGGTATCACCTTTCAGGAATGAGTAACAAATTGACAGTGCCACAGTTCATGAGTTGGGATCTCAAAAAGGCTATGTTGCAAATCTGGTGAAAAAAATCAAAAAAATTACTGTTTTATGAGTGTGCATTGTGCAGTTTCCATGCACTCTCATAACTTCGCAAATATGTAATATTTTTACTCCAGATTTTCAACACTGGCGTTTTCCACACTTTCTTATGAACAGTAGAGCTGTCTTTTTTTCACACCATGACCAAAATGTGTTTTCGCACTTCTGGTGCAGAATAGCATGGTTGCTGTGGGAAATCAGTGTTCAGGACAGATTAAGAAAATTACAGTGACACTGTTCATGAGCAGAGGTCCTAAAATTCTTATATTGAAAATTGGGTGACTAAAGTCCATTAAATGACTGTGCTATGTGTATGCACTGCACAGTTTCCACACACTCTTGTAACTTCACAAATTTGTAATATTTTCACTCCAGATTTTCAACATTGCCATTTTTTCACACCTCCTTATGAACAGTACAGCTGTCATTTTTCACATCCTGGCTGAACTGTGTTTTCACACTTCCCACGCAGAATAATGCAGTCGCTGTGGGAAATCAGTGTTTGGAACAGATTAAGAAAATCACAGTGACTCTGTTCATGAGCAGAGGTCCTAAAATGCCTATGTTGAAAATTAGGTGACAAACGTCCATAAAATGACTGTGTTACAAGCATGCGTTGTGCAGTTTTCATACATGCTAGTAACTTTGATAATTTTTAATATTTTTAATCCAGATTTTCACCATTGTCATTTTTTCACACCTCCTTATAAACAGTACAGCTGTCATTTTCCACATCCTACCAAAAATGGGTTTTTGCACATCCGGTGTGCAGTGACACAGTTGCAGTAGGAAAACAATGTTCAGAACAAAGTAAGGCAATCACAGTAACACTGTTCATGAGCAGAGGTCCTAAAATGCCTATGTTAAACATTTGGTGAAAAAATTCCATGAAAGGACTATGTTACAAGCGTGCATTGCACTGTGTCCACGCACAGTCATAACTTTGAGAATTTGTAATAGTTTCACTCCAGATTTTCAACGTTGTCATTTTTGCACACCTTCTTATGAGCAGTACAGCTGTCATTTGTCACATCCTGCCCGAAATGTAGTTTTGCACATCTGGCACACAATCAGCGGTCACTGTGGGAAATCAATGTTCAGGGCAGATTAAGATAATCATAGTGCCACTGTTCATAAGCAGAGGTCCCAAAATGGCTATGTTAAAAATCTAGTGAAATAATTCCACTAAATGACTGTGTTACAAGCATGCAATGTGCAGTTTTTACACACGCTCATAACTTCGAGAATGTTTAATATTTTCACTCCACATTTTCAACATTGCCATCTCTTCACATCTCCTTATCAATGGTGCAGCTGACATTTTAATGTGGTGCAGAATGGCACGGTCACTGTGGGAAATCAACATTCGAGACAGATTAACAAAATCACTGGGACACCGTTTATGAGCAGAGGTCCCAAATGCTTTAATGAGGTGGGATCAAAAAAAGGCCATGTTTTAAAATCTGGAGTGCAAATACCAACAAACTCCCAGGGCATTAGGGTTTCTAACCATTATGTCCCACCCTGTACAGACTAACAGTCAATAGGGGTGTGTCTTTGGATTGTCTGATGTAGTTTTAACACCATTGGTCCTCCACCCCCACCCTGCAGCCACTTACAGGCATGTAGATGTGCCTTGGACTCTTCAGCCCCAAAGTTCAATTCATTCTCCTATGCTGCACCCATCTCAATGTACTTCCTTCTGAAATGGGGTGAGCATAAGGCCTGATGAAACCAAAGCACAACACGAAACTAGTCAGACTCTGCAGGATATGCAAGGTGAAATGGCATGAGCGTTATGGCCAGCGACCCAAACGCACACCTCAATGCCTGTCACTCTCTCTCTAGGGTGTGGTGGGGTTGATATTGGTTCTATACTTCACTGTTATTCCTATTATGCGTCTCTCTAACTTCTGCACTACCAATGCCAACACCAGCAAGACAACATTCGACATTGACAAATGCTTGTTTGTTTTGAGAAAAAAATAGGTTTCTCAATTTGAAATTTGATTGCACATATAGTGGAGACAACTCTTCTTTTCACATAAGACACTGCACATATACATCCGTAGGTGGCACAGGGTCCTGTGCATTGGCTAAAAGATGGACTCTTTCCCCGTGCATCTGTAATTGCAGCCAAATGGAAGCACAGAGAATACTGAGCCCTGCAATTCTACAGCCCACCTGACAGCTCCATGAATTCTTGGCATCCCTCACTTCATGGAACTACAGGGCATACAAGGGCCCTGCACTTCCATTTCCTTTCTTCCCATGTGCCCTGCACAGCTGCATGTATTCAAGCAGATCCCAATAATAGGAAATAATTCCACTATCTCAAAAAGAAAGGAAATTATTTGCAAAAAAAACAATAATCACTAATGCATCAGAAAGGGTTCAAGTTAATGCCACAAAAGTAGGGAAATGTGGCGTTAGGGTTTCCAACCCTAACTGCCAGCCTCCACCCCCAAGTAACAAAAGGAAAAATCATTAAGGTTTTGGGTTTCTGGAGTCTTGGTGAATCAGTAGTGTGGTTGTCAACCCTAATGCCCACTCTGTTCCCTGAGCAACCAAGGTTAGATGTGATCTCTTTTCTTCATGCATGGCCTGCAGGGCCCTTCATAAAGAAAGCTACAACACATTGTATTGGAAACATGTGGCAAGAAAGACAGTTGCAGCCAAAGACATGGTGAGATATTTCCTGAAATTTATGTGGTTTCTAGAGCAATTTCCTACCTGCCTGTAGTACCACTGCAGGGACACAAGACAGAATCTCTTTAGAAATATCAGGGAATATCTGGAAAAATCTGACCCAAATCTTGGGCTGCAACTGTACTTCTTTACCTTTGAAGAGCGTATCAGTATGAGACACTGGCTTGCACAGTAGCTGTACCTTGTGCTTTGGACAGAAGTCTATTGGCTGGGGAAGGGGGAGCATTACATTTGATAACCCCAAGGAAAACTCCACCACTGATTCACCAAGACTCCAGAGACCCAACACCCAAATGTTTTTTCCTGTTGCTGCTTTGTTGGGGGGGAGGGGGTGGAGGGTGGAGGCAGGGAATTAGAGGCGGAAAACCCTAACACCATATTTTCCTACTTTTTGGCATTAACTTGACTCCTTGGAGCCCACCTCCCAAACCCAACAGTATTAGTTGCTGCTTTTTTTTTTTTATACTTTCTCTTTATGCCCCCTTCTCACTGTACTACATTCCTTTCTTCGGGGATCCCTAGGCTGTGTATTCCCGTAGTCCCACCCCAGGTACCTCCCTCCGGGTGCTGGTTTGCCTTTCCTCATCCTGCCTCGGTTTACCCCCCCGGGCGGGGAGGAGAGGGACCCCCCTTTAGTCCCCCTCTCACACCTCAAGTAAGTGTCGGAAGGCGTCACCAGCCCCATCTATGGAGCCTGGTTAAGGGTTATCTCGGGACAGCCGGGTCCCATCTTCAGGAGTCCAGCACAGGTTTTTCCGCTTTCCTGTTCCCAGCCCACAGGACGTCTGCATGGAAGGGGGACCATGGAGAGACGCACGTCATGACGTGCTAATGCTCCGGCTCCCGGTAGACATCCTCCCTCCCTCCCTTATATGCTGTCTCGCTGCACCTCCACCTGTGGTTACCCAGGTGGTGGTATCACAGTGGGACCCACATCCCACCCCACCTGGAGGAGGAGAGCAGCCCCTGGGTGCTCAATCCTCCTCCCCCAGCTGGTCCTCCAGCTGCCCGAGTCCGTTCCTGAACCCGGGTCACTGGCGCCACAAACGATAGCCCTACCACTGTGCCGGTGGGCTGGCCAAATTGCCTCTTTTGACCATTATCTATAATTAGGACTTAGAGCAATAGCTGATGTTAAGGAAGCTCTGTTGGCACCTCCCTCCCCGAAGTACCAGTTCTGACAGATTTTAGTAGCTGGCATGATGCTAGGCAGACTGTAACATAGGACCAGATAGGGGCTATGTTTTCATGTGATACAGTCCTGTCTTACTGTTTGTCTATGTAGGCTGCCTCCCTTTCATTCATGCCTCAGAACTGTCAATGCTGTCACTGCAGGACTCAGTCTAACAGAGCTGTCAGGATTTTAGCCATTGCTTCCCCATCAAAGATTGAAGACAACTAATACTACAGAGATTTTTCTCATAAAGGAGTTAGGTTAGAGAGGTGGGGAGGATTCCTAATGGTGGTGTATGAGAGGTAGGTGTTATCTGGACACTAGGGGCCTGGTTTTCAAACAGGGATGCAGGGCTTGCGACCAAGACCTGTGTTACACGAGGTCCCTGCACCCTAATTGGTACCCTCAGAGGTACACTGTAGACAGCTAACACTTAGGTATAGGTTATACTAATATTTAGGGCTAAGGACATCTACCGTATAAGAGTAGATGCCAGGATATGAATGCATATTGCTGTAATACACTTTGCTTGCTAATACACATGTATTTTGCCATGTATTTTCTGTGTGTTTCTTACTTGTTAGATGCTAAGACACCTGTGTCCTTGAAGTAATTATAATATGTAAGATGACATTGCCATCTTTTGGTGATTTGTACTACTACACTGAGTTATGTAAGACTCTGTATAAGAACTCTTTTGTTCTCAAACTGATGACTTTACAGAATTGTATAATGTTATCTTGGACCGTGGAGCCACCTCTAATTTTGCCAATAGGGCTCATCTCTGTAACTAGAAATGTTTGTATCTTTTGGTAACCATAGAAATTATAATAGGTATATAATGTAATGCAGAAGCTTTACACCTCGGAAACCCGAGAGATCCCAAGAGACAACAGAGAAACGTTGAAGTATAGGGAACGCTTAGCACTGGCTCCCGGTTTGTACTGGTAAGAACTGCTTAGGGCAACTGTGATTTATCCCTTTGATAGTAATAAACTTGTTTATTAATCTAATGCAACGTGTCTGTGATTACTTGCATTCCCAATATCGTCAAGAATCTGAAAGTGAGGTTTAGACCTCTCAACAAATTGGAGATCATGTGCAGGTGATATTTGGTGTTTATAAGTTTTCACTTATTGCTTAAACTTCTTCCCTTTCCCACGGGGACAGTAGGTGTACATTCCCGTATCACCTCTCCCGTTTTAAGACCAGTTTGTAGTCACTTGCAGAGTCTGGATGACTTTTCGGGTGTGGTCGATGCCGTCTCGACCCACTCCATAGCAGCTTTGAATTGCAAGCCTGCAACTAATACAGAAGCCCGGCTGTGTTTAAGTACTCGTGCTGTGGAGCGATACACAGCAAGCTGTCTTTTTCACAGTTTGAATTTTTGTTCCCTCCCACACAATGGCCACAGTATCAGATATCTGTGCAGAACTGAGATTCAATGTCTCGAACTTCCTTGCCTCCCATGGAGGATGGGCTGACTTCGCGTGGGATGCAAGTCAATCTGACAACCCTGTACTGGGGATCTCAACCCAGTATGCAGAGATGAGACAATCAACCAATAAGCATCACTCTAAAGGGTTGATGGTCGTGGCTCTCTACGCTGCTTTGGAAGCCTCCAAAGTGAGGTTTCAAACCCTTGATCTGCAGATTTGATCTCTTAAGAACAGATGGGTTTGCTGGAAACAGAATGTATTAGACTGCAGCAGAACTTGGAGTCTGAACTCCAAACTCTGCGGAATGAAAAGGATTCACTATTGCATCATTCAGCCCAGGCTGGTGAACAGGAAATATGTATGTTGAAGCAGGAGTGTGAAAGTTTGAGACAGGATAAGAGTCAGGTTGTGCAGATGAATGATTTGCTGAGTGCTGCGAATGCTCAGTTGAGTAATGAAATGGGTGAGCTGCAGGATGAGATTAACCAGGTACGTAATGATTTAGAAATAGCCTACAGGGACAATCGCGAATTGAGTGCCGCGTACAGAGTTTTGCAAAAGCAAGATCAGGTTGATATGGATGTTGCAAGTGTGAATCACGATAAATGTAGAACTAAGATGGTGACACTGCACCATCAGTGAGATGTTCTGGCTGAACATGTCAAGGCAATGGGAGGCTTAGCCCCTGCCTTTCATTCGTCATCAGAAGGGGAGTTATCTGATGATGACATTTCACAATACAATGCCCAGTCACGCCCCTACTATGGCCCAGACTCCCCATCCAGCCATCCACAGCATGGCGGGTCCCTGCCTCCAACTCCCCAGGTCACACATTGGTGACATTGTGATGCTCATCATGGGAAAAGCCAACATAGCTGCGCCCATGATGGGGGGGAGCAGGCCCAAGCCTGGTCCTGACGGCACCTCCGGTAGCCGTTATTAATGTGGAAGACAGGTAAGAGATAGAAACCATGATTGAAAGAGTGATAGGCAATATTCCTCTTCCTGAGAGGAGTATGAGGGCTATTAAAACCCAGATTAGGCAGCTTTTTCAAGAAGCTGGAACTCAGGAAGGTATTGTCTGCACTGCGGCTGAAGCTGCAGCTCGCGCAGCCTTGGATGGTGCTCGAGACACTCTACCTTTGCCTGATCGACTCACTAATCCCTTGAAAATGGCCTACTCTGTTCAGCAAATTGCTGACAGCATCGGTCGGATGAGCCCGTCTGACAACCTCAGCTGTCACTTGGAGAAGGTACGTTCTAAATGCGAGATGCTCAGCCTCGCTGCAGAATATCAGGTCAAAATACTATGCCAGACCATCGATCCAGGTTTATGGGCCAAACTCCCCGAAGTTGTTCGCCAGGATGGGAATGCTACCTTTGACGAGGCTGCAGCTGAGCTCATCTCTGCTCACAGTCCAGGTGTAGTAGGAGTGATGCTTGCATATCCTGTGAAGCAGAATGCAAAAGAAAGTCCAGCGACTTACCACCAGAGACTCTGGATGGCCTACCGAGCAGGAAAGCACCTGGCACAAGAAGCTGTGGATGTAGATCTTATCAAATATAAAACCCTGTTCCTTAGGAACATGATTCCAGCAGTAAGAGAAAAGGTAGAGCCAACCACTTACCCAAATACGGATAGGGTTGCCGATATTCTTAGGAAAACCGAGAGGGGGTATCAACTGTATATCCATGATTTGGGCTCTGGTTCCAAGAAGTTAGCTGCCATAGAACCCGCCTCGGGGACCACGACACACTACACAGTGGAAGGGCAGGCTCAACGCCAACAGGCCCAACACCAGCCAGCCCCTCCAGCTGATAATCAACACCCCCAACAGGCCCATCAACAACAACCACATCAACAACAGCAATGGGGTGGGAACTGGAATTGGCATAAGAACAGGAAGCATAAGGGTAGACGTAAACCACAACAGAGAACGGGTCCTTCATATAGGGAAGTAGCTGAAGAAAATAGGAAATTTTGAGAGCTCCTGGGACAAGTGCACTCTGTGGGGGATGCTGTTCCCTCACAAACCCTTGCAGTGGTACAACCAGCAGCCCAGGCCTCGACCGGCCATGGAGACACTGGAGGTACAGGCTCTCAGGCCCATACAGGTCTGAACCCAGAAGCTCCTCCCTATATAGCGTCAGTACAGCATGGTGAGGTCATTCACATGAGCCAGGCCCAACCTCTGCATGCTTCTGGCAGAATGGATTGACAGTTACAGGCCCGAGTCCATATTGTAAACAAGCTGGTCTTGGATACAAACGGAAGGCCCTGCACTGAGGCCGACGTTGGGGGCCGCCAACTAGTAGTTTTGTTAGATACAGGTGCAGCTGTATCTGTGCTACATGATGAACACCGGACGGAGGACCAACATGTCAGGAGTTGACGGTACTAGGCTACCTGCATACTGCTCTCTACCCTTACCGGTAGAGCTAGGCCATTTAAAGGCCTCACATACTTTCCAGCTAATGGTACTGCACGATCATCCTAGTATTATAGGGACCGACTTCCTTGCACCACACGGCTGTGTGGTGGACCTAGCTAACATGCTACTAATACAGATTCAGGGTCAATATCACACCATTTTGATTCCTGATTCACACGTTGTGGCAATGACATCTGCCAATGACAAAGAGTATGGCGTCATAAATTTGTTCAAGAACCATGAACTTTTTCCAAAACTCCTACCTATCCTGCAATGACATTTGGAAGTGTTTTCAGTTAACAAGCATGACTGTGGTAGAATGCACACAGTCATTGAAGTGCCAGGCCCAGCACATGAGAGGCAAAGGCAATATCTTTCCCAACTGAGGCCTTGCCTTCCCTTAGAGAAATGATCAAGTCACTCCTCAAGCAAGGAATAATCAGAACTTGTGTTTCCACTGCCAACTCCCCAGTATGGCCTGTGATGAAACCCACAGGTGCCTGGAGACTTACTATTGACTACAGGAAACTGAATCAGGTCACCCCCAGTTGTTTCCCAACTGTGGCATCAGCACCAGATGTGCTACGACTTCTAACCCCTGACTTGAAATGGTTCAGTGCCCTGGACATTTCCAATGGTTTTTGGTCATTGCCATTGGCCCTTAAGAGTCAATGTAAGTTTGCTTTCACCTTTGAAGGAAGACAGTACACGTGGACTTGCTTCCACAAGGATTCCATAACAGTCCATCCCTTTTCCATCTCCACATGATGAATGCCCTCAAGAGTTTCTCTACCCCCCAATGTCTCTTACAGTATGTGGATGACCTGTTGCTGGCCACAGCCACACAGGAACAACATTTGGATCTCTTGGATGAACTATTGACTCTCATTCAGAAGGCAGGTTTGAAATGTAACCCAGCAAAAGCACAACTGTGTCAGAAAGAAGTACTCTTTCTGGGTCTGAAAATAACTGACCAAGGTCGAAGCCCTACCTGGAAGAAGGTACAGGGATTACAAGACTTGCCATTACCTACCAGTGTGGCAAATCTTCGAAGGTTTCTAAGTATGGTAAACTATTTGAGAGATTTCATTTGTGATTTTGCTCAGAAAAGCTGCTCCTCTGTATGAATTACTCAAAAAGGATGTACCATGGATTTGGGGCCCTATTCACACCCAGGCTGTGACATCACTGAAGCAGGCCTTGGCCTCTGCCCCAGCACTGGTGAACCCCAATCCAGCACTACCATTCCATCTGGAGTGTGCCACCTCTGACATTGCTATGTCAGCAGTGCTGGCCCCAGAAGGTGCATGGCACCTTGAGACCCATTGCATATGCCTCACAGCTCTTGACCCCAGTGGAACAGAAGTATGGCCTTTGTGAAAGGAACCTTCTTGCCACCTACTGGGCTGTCAAGCACTTCCTGTATATCATTGGGTACTCACCACTGATCATTAATACCAACCATACACTGACCACCTTCCTGCTCTCAGACAGAGTGAAGGATGGCTCAGTCTCCAACACCAGACTGACGCACTGGTCACTTCTTCTCCAGAACAGAGATATACAGGTACAACTGACTAAAGTTCCATCTATGCTAGCTCATGGCCTCCTTTTCCATGGAGAACCCCATGACTGTACACTACAGTCACCTGATCTTCCTGATCCTGGTCCTTTCCTCCCTGCCACGCCACAAATACTCAAGAGTACCTCTTTGTGCCATATCTTTACTGATGGTTCAGCATCCTACTGTCAGGGAGAACAGATTGCAGGGATGGGTATTTTGGTGATTTACCCTTATGGGAACACTGTCAATATATCTAAGCGCTGTAGTGTAGCATCATCACAATATGCAGAGATGGCAGGGGTGGCCTGTGCCCTTGAGTTCATCCAACATGGAACCGAGGATACCATCATCTTAACAGACTCTAACTGGGTTTGTTGTTCCATTACAGAATTTCTTCCTTTCTGGCAGAAGAACTCCTTCCTCTCTTCTGATGGCAGTCCAGTGAAGTACAAAGAATTGGTAATACACATACATGCACTGGCACAGACATTTGCACTCAAACTCTATGTACACAAGGTTAAAGCCCACTCTCTCCATGACCCCTATCATGCCTTCAGTGACACAGCAGACACTCTTGCTAAGGAAGGGGCCCAAGGGGGGGATGTCTGGATGATGGACCACCCAGAGGCTAATGCAACTGTACACATTGCAGCACTCAAGAAGAAATCTGAACCTTTCTCCCCCTTGGATCTCGCCGCAGCCCAGCAGCTTGATACTGATCTCAAAGAGGTGTTCAGATTCCTTGACAAAGGTACTGAAGAGAAACTTCTCACACATAACCCCTATCAAAGGCATGAAGGTAAGTTACGCTTGTCACCAGATGACAAGCTCATTTGGTTCCAACCAGATGACTCTACCACCAAGTTGTGGGTAGTTCCCAGACATCTAAGATCCAAATTCTTGAGCCAAGTGCATGACACTCCTACTGGTAGACACCAGGGAGCAGAGAATACCCTTCAATGACTCAAGACCACCGCCTGGTGGCCTGGTATCACCAAAGATGTTAAAAAGTATGTAGACAACTGTCTCATTTGTGCACAAAGCAATCCCATCCCTACCAAACGAAATGCCAAACTTTTACCACAAAGACATTATGGCCCTTGTCATGCCCTTCAAATTGACTTCATTGTCCCTCTGACCAACACCAGTAGAAATAATAAGTATGCTCTCGTGGTAACTGACCTCTTCTCTAAGTGGGTAGAAGCTTTCCCCACTAAGACATGTACAGCAAAGACTACTGCCAAAATCCTGGTGGAACAGATTTTCTCCAGGTGGGGTCTACCTCTTAAGGTAGATTCTGATAAAGGAACCAGTTTTACAGGTGAGTTGATGAAAGAATCCCTTGAACTCCTCGGAGTTCAGCAGAAGTTCCACATACCTTACCACCCTCAATCCTCAGGTCAAGTCGAAAAAGAGCCAACAGACGGATTAAGAAAATGCTTTCCAAATTCACTGAGGACAATCCCAAAACCTGGGATTCCCTATTGGCTTTACTCCTTATGGCAATCAGGGGCACACCCTCAGCCACCACCCAGCTCACACCCTTTGAGGTGATGACTGGTAGACAAATGAGATTACCTGAACACCTGTTGTTTGACCTGCACACCCCCACTGCAGACCGCGTGTCTGTGGATCAGTATGTGGAAAAACTCAGAAAAGACCTCATACACACACACTTGTATGCTGCAAACTGCATGGGCAAGGTCAAGCAACAATCCAAAATACAGTTTGACAAACACGCACAAGAAGTGGATTGGCAAGTTGGAGAGCAGGTAATGGTACTTTGATTTGCACATCTCACCCACTCCTTCTTCAATAAGTGGGAAGGCCCATGCCCCATTGTCAACAAGCTCAGTCCGGCAGTCTATCAAATTGACTAACAAATGGTTACATGCAAACCAGCTGAAACTGTATAAAGGAGCTTAAATTACTTTTCCTCACCCCATTGGGCGGAATTGTACTAACATACTAATCTTTGATCTTCCTTTTCAGATACACTGACAAGATGGCTATCTTGTTCCATTATTTCCTCCTCTCAGGAGTGATCCCCTGCATCCAAGGCATGGTACCAGACCTCCTACGACACCTCAATCCTCCAGCACCTCCTCCAGAGGGAGTATCCATCAATATACCAGATAGTATGATCACTGTCCAGGAAGGTTCCGATGCTTACCTCACTGCCTCGGTTGTTGCTCCTGACAAATCTACCCTTCAAATTGAGTGGCAATCCACATCACAAGGACAAATTCTCCCTGTGGCCAAATTCTCCAAAGAAACTTTCCAGGGTTGGCCCAATGCTAAATTATCCCCAAATGGTTCACTGTCCTTGTTACAAACTGCATTACGACATTCTGGTTTGTACAACATAACTGCCTTAATAGATCCTTCTTACTGTAATTCTTTGTCTAAAGATTCTGCTCACAGATTTTGTGCTGTACACCACATGGCTTCTGCAGCCATGCACCTCTCTGTGTTACCGCCCACTGATAAGCAGCTTTTGGAATGTCCAAAGCATACCCCTGGCCCCCGTAGTGGTCTCATAGCCACTGCCCTCCCAGGTTCTTTGATTAATAATTTACAGTTTATGCATATACCTGTTTTGTTTAATCCTACTTACTGGAATATGAAAGAGTTTGGTATGTGTCACAATACTAATACATCAGCATTTTATAGTACATTATTGTTTGATAGTTTAGCTGCATTTTAGATTCATACGCAAGATCCTATTGCTGGGGTCCATTCTACTGAACATAGAGGCAACTTCAGAAGGAAGCCCTCTCCTGATAATCTAAATCATAAACGTAACAAACGTGAAGTTGACAGTTCTGATGTCACAGGTGCAACAGGTACTATCACAGGTCTTTTTGGTATGGCTATGTCTATCTGGAATAAAGCAGACATTGCTGCTATCAAAAGCCATTCTGCCAAGTTCTCCACTGGTTTCCATGTGTATGCAACAGACTTTAGCTATTCCTCTTTCCACAGCTAGGAATTTGGGGTTTGTGACCAGACACCCTAATACTGGTCCTTGTTTCACTGCTAAGAAATGTTCCATAACAGATACCATGTTTGTTTCTTTCACTGTCTCCTTACCACACTTTGATCCTACCACAGCTTTATTCGACAAGCTTGCACTTGTACATTCCATTGGGCATTTGGACGAAGACATCTATAGAGAACACCTGGAACTACCACCTCTATTGTTCTACCATTCTTTCCTGGATGCCTGGGTGGCACTGCACACTGACTGCTGTGTGAAAAAGCAATATAGCTATCTGTGCCAATGTAATGTGTTTGATGTTATACAGCCTATCTGTGGCTACTCTCCAGACAGCATTGATTGGACTTTCACAATGGACGATGACATCACTGCGAATGGCAAAAACTCTTTCGACTCAGCTTTGGCTCCGGATAAGCTCTACCAATCCTAACGTGAGGAGGTTCAATGCCTGTCAGCACGGATTTTGAAGATGACCTACACCTGCCCTGTCCAGTTGCAAAAGTGGAGACTGCCTACTGTGTGCTCACAGTATAATTCCAATGGTGAATACTGTGTAGTTATGAACTATAAAACCTACACATATGGTTCTGTTACTTGTCCTATTGATTACCCCAATTTCTGTTTTGTTCCCCACCAGAAGACTGTTATTGGACACACTGTTATAACTCCTGTTCCCCTTCTGGATGCAGACATCATTGATGGTAACCCAGATTATCTACTCACACTGTCAGAATACTTGTCATACTTTAATGTACACATAGACCCACTCACACTTACACTGAAATCACTTTTAGACAGGAAAGACACACACCTTATGCACATCAGCAATAATATGACCAAAGCCAATGAAGCTGTTCTTGCCTTGATTAATGGTGGAGATATGAATAACGCATTAACTAACACCTGGTTAGAGATTACTTTTAAAGGTTTTGTTATTATACAAGCATTTTTGATTTTCATTTTGATTATTATGCTTTGCTGCCTATGGCGCACACTACGCCAACACCGTGAGCAGCTCGAGTTCCTTTACAAGGCTTGCGCATCGGGATTGTAAATGACCACTGCTCCTGTCCTTTCCCTAGACAATTGTCTGTGTTGCCCTTGGAGGCAACAAGGGGGTGAATGTTACACGAGGTCCCTGCACCCTAATTGGTACCCTCAGAGGTACACTGTAGACAGCAAACACTTAAGTATAGGTTATACTAATATTTAGGGCTAAGGGCATCTACCATATAAGAGTAGATGTCAGGATATGAATGCATATTGTTGCAATACACTTTGCTTGCTAATACACATATATTTTGCCATGTATTTTCTGTGTGTTTCTTACTTGTTAGATGCTAAGACACCTGTGTCCTTGAAGTAATTATAATATGTAAGACAGCATTGCCATCTTTTGGTGATTTGTACTACTACACTGAGTTATGTAAGACTCTGTATAAGAACTCTTTTGTTCTCAAACTGATGACTTTACAAAATTGAATAATGTTATCTTGGACCGTGGAGCCACCTCTAATTTATCCAATAGGGCTCATCTCTGTAACTAGAAATGTTTCTATCTTTTGGTAACCATAGTAATTATCATAGGTATATAATGTAATGCACAAGCTTTACACCTCTAAGACCCAAGAGACCCCAAGAGACAACAGAGAAACCTCGAGGTGTAGGGAACGCTTAGCACTGGCTCCTGGTTCATATTGGTAAGAACTGCTTAGGTCAATTGTGATTTATCCCTTTGGTAGTAATAAAATTGTTTATTACTCTAATGCAACGTGTCTGTGATTACTTGCATTCCCAATATCATCAAGAATCTGAAAGTGAGGTTTAGCCCTCTCAACACCTGCATCCCATAAAGTTTGCAGCACCTATATCCTAAGGTTAGTTGCAACTTGCACTGAATTCTATAACCTTGTACGCAAGTTGCTACAGTGCCCTCATTTTTAGCAGGTTGCCCCAAAGCTGTGGCGTAAGTGCTGTACATTGGCTCCCCCACTGATGCAAAGTTAGACCAGTGGGGAGCAGGTCTAGCTTTGGTGCGGTGCTGCATGGGACTTGCACTAGGAGGGTTGAAGCAAGTTTCTTTTTAAAATTGCACTGCGGCACAGATTTGACACAAGTCACCACTTGTGTCAAACTCTCTACTACAAGTCTCTTGCAGCAATTGCAAGTCTTTTGAAAACTGGGTCCCAGATCTTTTTTTATAAAATATGCGAGGGCCAGAGAGTGAGTGGAATCAGATATTACTGAATGGAGTTGACTAGCCCTGCCCACATTGAGAAGGGTGAAAGGAATTCTAAAGGGTTTTGTGCTTAACAATTGTTTACTGAAGTAATGACTAATGAATATTAAATATTTTGGAATCCTTGAGTATAAATATGCACCACACATTCACATTAAGGAATGTATCCATCCCTATAGCTGCATAAATGAAAACTGAGGCCTGATAAATGTATTACTGTCTATTCAACAACAACATTTCAAATGATGCAACTGCAGACCTAACAAAATGATTGCATCTTAGAGATCATTTGGATTGCTCAGTACAGCACATTCAGTAACATAATAAACAATAAATTCAATATGTACCAACCTTCCTGCAACTCTAAGACTAGTACCTTCCATTAATAGATCAAAACAAGAAGGTGCTCCCACTACACATTTCAAGGCTGGAGGGATCACATGGCCCTGATCTGCAATATTACTAAAAAGCAGGATTCTGTTTCACAAATAAAAATAACTTTTATTTTTAATTAGACTTTTCTATGAGCTCTGTATTATAGGTCAATTCACTGTGACTTATACTGAAAATGATAACTTCAAGGAAGTGTTAATTTAATATCTGGGCCAGTGCAGATGTAGCCACTTTATGAGTGAGCACCTGATCCCTAGAAAAAAGTCTCTGTCAGTGTCTACTGTTGAAATCAATTATAATTTTTAAGAATAAGGAGAGTACCAAATTAGAATAAAGAAAACCTTTTTCGACACTGGATGACTGACTCAACAATCACGTATACGGAATGGCTGCAGGAGATGTTGTTTAACTTAAACATGGAGAAATTGGGTGCAGGAAGGGACAATAGGCTTCACATACATGAAAGGATTTGGTGCCGCTTCCAAGCGTTATACCTTCTTCAGGCGTAGCCAGATCGAATCAAGCAGGAGGAGGGATAGTGGTGGGTGAGCAGATCTTCCCTAAGGGTAGGATGTAGTGAGGGGGGTGACTTAGTTCTGGTGAGGGGGTGGCTTTTTCAACGTGGTGGGTGGGGAGGAGAAACTTGGTGACTTGATTTGATTTTGTTATTTGATATGATAGTATAAAATGTGTTTGCTTGTTTCTATGTGCAGTGTATCTGATATGAGGTTTGGTCACAATAAAATTTTGAATTTCAAAAAAAGAATAAAGAAAACCAAGATGGTTGTCAGAGAAGAAAATGTAGGCTGTTTATTGTGGAGGGGGTCATGGCAAGGGAAAAAGAGTTCTTTAGCTAAAGTAGGGAAAACAGAAAGAATCAAGGATGAGTTATTAGGCTAACAGAGTGAGGAAGGGTATTTGAGAAGGGCGAACAAAATGGAGGTGATCTTAAGAACTACGCCTGCTCTGTCTTCACAAGGGAAGACAGAGGGCGAGTGCCTGAGAAGGGCATTAAGGCAGCTTTAAGTTTAATCCCTGAGATGAGGCAACATGTATTTACCAGTGAAAGGGTTTAGAAAAGGATAGGGGCCCTAAAATAGATAAGTCTCTGAGGCCAGATGGGATGCATCTGAGGGTGCTCAGTGAACTGACAATGGAGCTAACTGAACCCCTGGCAGGGTTATTCAATAGCTCAGTTCAGACATGGGTAGTTTTGAAAGACTGGAGGGTAGCATACGTAGTCTCGCTCCATGGGGGGGGGGACAAGGACCAACTGGGCAACTACAGACATGTCAGTCTTAACTTTATTGTGGGTAAACTGGTGGAGACATTAGTTAAAGACCTCATGAAATATCTGGAGAGCAGTGGACTCCAGGATAGTTAACAGCACAGGTTCATGGCAAGGAGACCAGCTTATTAGTATTCTTGGACTGGGTATTGACAGTAGTGAATACGGTCTATGCTGTGGTTTTACTCTACTTTGATTTCAGTAAGGCTTTTGACGCAGTGCCTCACTGAAGGCTGCTGAAGAAGCTAGAGGACCTAGATTCAGCAAAGAACACATGTAAAGTAGATGAATGAGAAACTGGTCAGAATGGAGACAGAAAGGGGTTGTGGTTAATGGAGTCAAGTCTGAAGAGAGGAAGGTCACCAATGGTGTGTACAAGGATTTGTCCTAGATCCACTATTTTTCAGTATATGTTCATCAACCACATGGGTAAAGGGTTCCAGGCTAATATGTGTCTCTTTGTGGATGACACTAATATCTGTGATGGGGTAGACATCAAGGAGAGGCTTTGGAAGAGGCAAAGAGGCTTGCAAAAGCTAGAGAGGTGGTCAAAGGCTTGGCAGTTGAAATTCAATGGTATAATGTGCAAGGTGATGCACATAGGGTACAAGACCCCATGGCAGAGTTCTGACCGCTGAGGAAAGATAACTAGGAATTATCATCAGTGACTCCCTAAAACAACCAAACCAGTGTAACAAGGCCTACAATAAGGCAAACAGGATGCTGGGGTTTATAGGAAGGTGTATTTACAGCAGAAGGGGGAGAAGGTATTACTACCTGTCTATAGATTACTGGTGAGGCCACACCTGTAGTATTACATCAGTTCTGAAGTCTTCAGCTGAGAAATGGTAAGAACAGGCTGCAGACAGTGCAATGTAGTGTGATCATAATGATTCAGGGCTAGCAGGGAGATTAGACGAGGACTGGCTCACGGTATTGAACATATACTCACTGAGCCAGATGAGAGAGGGGATATATGAGAGAGGCCTCGAGTTTTTGAAAGGAATGAACAAGGTAAACTGTGAGTAATTATTTAGCATAAGTAGCATATCAAGAACATGGGGGCAAAATAGAAATTGATGAGGGGTGGTTCCAGAGGAAAGAGAGGGAATTTTATTTTACAGAAAGGGTGGTGGAGAAATGGAACAATCTATCAGCTGATGTAGTGGGCACCAAAACTATCAATGGTTTCAAACATGGCTGAGACAGAGTGAAGGGCTTAGTGGTTGCTCAGGTTGGTAGTGGAAGGATGTGGAGTATGGGGGCAGATAATGTGGGTTGGAGCCCTGTATGGACAATAGGTCCTAGGTTTGTTACTGTTATAGATAGACTGGATGGACAAACATAATTTTCTGCTATCGTTGTCTATGCTTCCAAGTAAAGAAAAGCATTTCTCTGTCCAAAAGAGCTCTTATAAGTCTATCGTTAATCATGGGTCTTTCAATTATGTCGTCAGGAATTCATTTAGCACACAATTAATAACTGAAACAACATACTTACCGATTTACAGAACTGTATTGCAGTTGTCACAGTATCTATATTTTACAGTACTTTGCATTTTTACTTTTTGCTAATTGTACATCTTTTCACCATGCAAGCCCCCCCGAAACAAACCGGGTTATACCTGGACACAAGCTCCTTTCCTAGGCAGCACATTTTAAAATAATCAATCAATAAACACATAACTAATACACTTATTTCTACTGTTGTGTTTGTTGATGAAGTGGGGTGGGGATGGAACCAAATGATCCACTGCACCAAACAATAAACACATTAAGCTGTAGTACTATGGTTTGGGAACTAGTTTTAAATTCTAATCTTCCTAGTAATCTACATGAGCCTATCTAAACACAGGAGACCAAATGGTGTCAAAGCTAACTAATATAGATTATGCTAGCAGACTAAAAAAGCAGGCCTGTTTCCACTCCAGTTAAGAAGACACAGAGGTGATTTACTCCTCCAGCACAACATTCTGAAAGATAATGATACGATGAGCATTTTAGACATAAAATTAAGTGAAAGATGTGTTGTTGGCATATCTCACAACAAAATCTTAGATGTAAAATGGGACAATACATCTAAAAGAGATCACTTCTACAACAATAGAGTGGCTAAACTCTGGAATACCGTCTCTCAGGACTTAATTGATTTGGACAATTCAAATTCCTTTAAAACAAAAATTGGTTTAATGGCTCATGTCAACTACCTAATTGGGAATAAATGGCCCGCAATTGTGGGGGACAATCAATATGGGCCCACAGCCTTCTTTTGTCCTACCAAACCTAAGTAAACCTAAGTCAGTAATGCATTTTCTGTTATTTTAACAGAAGGCCCTTTCTTAACAATGACTTTGGGGAATAGAAGAGGAGCAGTATCTACAAAAAGAAACAACCAGAAAGAAAGAGAAAATAACAAAGTTTGTCTGGCTGGAAATTTAGAATTCAAGAAAGGGGTGGGGTAGTGTTGCCCACTCCAAATTCTGGACAGTTTCTGCTATTCTCCTAAAACATGTAGTGATCCCTTAGACCATATGAGTACTACTTAGCTACCCTAGGCCTCAGCCCTTTGAGTCATAGTTGTCATAATCCTTGCACTGCGTTTGAGGGTGCACGCAGTATCAGAAGCCCATTAGCACTTGATGTCACTGAACAGTGCTACAGAGTGCAAGCATTAATAAGGCAGGGCTCTTTGGGAAATCTGGGTGTTCAGGTATTATTGTATACTTAATTGGGGAGTACTGTACTAATAAGTCTTATGTTATAAACTAAACCAATTAGAATCCTATGTCTACCTGATCATACTTCTGTAAGCATTTAAATATTTCACTTTCTCATCTACCAAACCCTACTATTTCTATCAGAAGAAGAAGAAGAATCGGCATTTATATAGCGCTTTTCATACACAGTATCCCAAAGTGCTTTACAAGCAGTGCTAGACTGGTAGTGAAGTGATTGAATGTGTGGTGGTGGCGGCCATATCGCACATCATCACCCACACACAGCCTGGATAATTGCATGAACTGGTTTATGGGAAGGGGAATGTTGGCCAGGACACCTGGAATGTTCCCTGCTCTTTACGAAGAGTACCCTGGGTTCTTTTACTTCCACCTGGACACCCACCAGGACAACACCAGGATGGACAGAAGGGACCTCAGTTTAACATCTCATCCGAATGATGGCACACCCCAGCAGTACAGCACCCCCCAATACTGCACTCGGATGCCAGCGATTTTTTTTAGGTCTAGACCAGTGTGGGACAAGAACCCATGACCTTCTGGTCCAGAGGCGGATGTGCTACCAACTGAGCCACACTGACACCAGGAGAGAATAATAAGATTAACATAAGCAATGCTAGCCAGGATGCAACACAGTCATGCTGTAGAATTTCACAAAATGCTGCAGTATGTTGCAGGGAACAGTGTAACTCAATGATAATTAAGCCCCTTTTGGCATGCAATATTTTGTGACATGCCACTTATAGTACATCGAGTTATTGCATTGCATTGTTACTGGCTCCTCTGTGCATTTTGTTCTTATAAAGAATGTGTGAATAACCCTTAAATATAACATTTTAAAATAGATTTTCCATGATTCTTACAATAATATACTCTAATGTTTTTAGACAGCTACCAAGTTGCAGAGTTTCCCAATGACTCAGGGCATCACATTGCATTGCAGTGCTGGCACCATTGGTCTTAATGTAGATTCAGCAGCTGGCTGAGCAGCTGGTAAGAGCAGTGGTGGCACTGCTTTGTGCCCATCCTCCCAGATGGAATGGGTTGGTGCTGAGTTTAGCTACCACAATGACCCTGAGATGGACCAGGGAGGTTGCTCTACTGCATTGAGACTGCTGTGTGTGTGTGTGTGTGTGTGTGTGTGTGTATGTGTGTGTATGTGTGTGTGCGTGCACGCGAATGCAGGCATGCTGACAAGTGGGTTCAGAATGGTACCAGTGAGGCTGGGGAAAAATATGCATCAAAAACCGTGGAGCAATTAGGATGATGGACATGGCACTCTTGGTTCTTGCATCCACTGCAACCTTTACCAGAAGCTGATTGGTGGAAGTAACAGAAAGACAGGCCTGGAAGGTGGCCCATAATGAGTTGGTGGCAATGAGGAGAAAAAGTTCTATAGAAAAAAAAAAAAAGAATGTTGCCAAATTTACCAAATGGGATTTAGATACAAATGTGTAGTAAATAAGACTTCTTTGTTATTACGTGGCTGGGTAAACTCACTGGGGAACACAGTCCCCTTTTGCAGAAGTGATATAGCTACATTAAATACAGGTTACATAAATGCAGTCAGTACTATGTACAGTATATGGAAAACATAGACTTCAATATATCATACAAGAGTCATGCAAGAATTTTTGCACCAGACAAATCACTCTAAGAATTCTAATTTGTGTGGGTGTAGTTCATGTATATGATATCTTGTGTCAGGTGTCAGTGTGGTTGAATTGGTAGCACATCTGCTTCTGGACCAGAAGGTTGTGGGTTCTAATCCCACACCAGGATTTGGTTCATACCTAAAATGCTGGTGCCTGGGTGCAGTACTAGTGGGTTCTATACTGTCAGGGTGTGCCGTTCTTTGCATGAGATGTTAAACCAAGCCACCTTCTACCAGTCTCTGGTGCTGTCTTGGTGGGTGTCCAGTAGAAGTAAAAGAACTTAAGCCCTTTTAGCAAGAGTGCAGGATTATTCCTGGTGTCATGGCCAATATTCTCCTTCCCATAAAACCACTTCAAATAACTGGTCAAGACTGTGTCTGGGTGTTAATGTGTGAAATGGCTGGCACTACATGTTCATTCACTTCACAACCAGTCTAGTATTGCTTGTAAAGCACTTTGGGATACAATGTGTATGAAAAGTGTTGTGTAAGTGCAGATTATTTTTCTTCTTCCTTTTCAGTCCTGCATCACCATTAAAACAAGGAACATATATTTAGTTGCTATGGGAACTCCATTCTATATGAAACAGCAGAAGGGACCAACATGAAATAATTATCTGATTAGCTCTTCACTGATGATTAACTAGATTAAGAATTAATATAGGAAAATTATTTTTCTGTAGCTCATCATACTCTTTATCATGGTCATTTTGAATTAAGGCAGAGAAACTGAACAATGTGATGAATATATGCAGTAATGGAAGAACAGAATATGTGATGATTATCTGCCAGGTCAGCTTAAAGTGATTCTTATTGAGCAAGCTTGGGCCTGACACTTGCTATTGAAGACCTATAGATAATAATAGTTGCTCTATGTTCACCACCTCCCCCACAAATACATATGTCTAGCAGCTGCTATATGTCCACAACCTAATATTCATCCCAAAGCCTCCTCACATATCCCATTACAGTTTTTTTCACACACACTTAAAGAAAACCCTGAACCTGTTCCCCCAAAAGTCATAGAAATATATATTAATCAAGATATACAAATGCATCCTAATGACATAAAGATGATAAAAGTATTGAACAATTTCTATAAAATAGTATCACTTATTATAATAATTACTGCACAAACAGATCCTTAACTCACACTTTGCAATTAAAATGTTTTAAACTGCTTTCAGTATGTTGCAAACTAAACAGTGAAATGCTCTTCTACTTAATTTCAAGATATTGCTTGATCAATATTACATGTTTAGTCAAAGTGATTATGATAAATCTAAACTGAATATATCTATATATAGAATTTCTTTGTAAGGAGAGTTTTGATAAAATCTACATTCTACTCAAGCACTTGGAGTTAAGGTATCACATGAACTGTGTATTTATTATTTTATTTTGTTAACTGGGTTAGTTCATTGGACCAGTGCCCCATTTACAGTAGACATAGATGTAACAACATCAAAGGAACATTACAAAAGTTAAAAAACTGGTAAGAAACAGTTCATAGAGTACAATATCATTCAGAAACAATGAAATGCAATGTTCACAGACTAATATTTTTTCGAGTGGCTTTGAGGGCAACATGGGATTCAGTAGCCTGAGTGTGATACAACATGGAGTTCCTGATTTTACAGGCCCTGAAGTCAAAGGCTTTTTACCCCATGGTAGTCCTTATCTGAGGAAACTTAGCAGTTCAATAACTGTTGATCTGAGAATATAAGTTTTTGTGGGGTTGCCAATTGGGAAGTAAGATGAACCGAGAACTCATATAACATAGCCTTGTGTGTCAGACACACAATGTTAAAAATGTCTTTGTTGTCAGATGAGAGCCAGTTGTTTAGTAGGTACTGTTTACTATTAGGGCAGAGCCAAATTAGGAAATTCTGATTTTGAGGAATTTTCATAAAATTTCACAAAGCCTGCTAAATGTCATGACATCTTGTGGAATTTTCCAAAATCCATTAATTGGTCATATCTTGTTCAGTATTACAGCTAGTGATCTGAGATTTAGCATGTCTATTTGTAGTATGATGTGCTAATTGAATACCAAGGTGTTGACATTTGGATGAAAGATGGGATGGTTATTGAGGATCATATTCTACAATTTATTATTCATGACAACATTTCTGAACTGATTTTTATGATTACATCTTAGCCACCTTTGGATCTAGATAACTGAAAAGTCATATGTATACATTCATGGTAGAGTAACATAAACTGCTAAATAGACAGGTAATTAGTTGTGCAAACTGTAAGTTACAGGAGTTCAAAATGTTACAATTTATTTGTTAAACTGTGTGAAAATATTTTATAATATTTGGATGTTTATAGCTCTGCTGCTGTTGTAAGTATACAGTCAAGATTTGGCATGCATACCAAAGTGCATATGTCCTAAAATCTAATTAAGCTGGATATATATGGTTTAGAAGGTTACAATTTACTGTGGATACTTCAGAAATTCCTAATTGGCAAAATTTACTCAAATACTTATGATTGCATAAAAGATAATGCCACTAAAATTCCACTTGTGGAATTTAACTTTCACGAAGTACTTATCACCACTGAATCACCATACCTGCACTAGCATCATGGTCCTGCAGTACCCCTCCAGTACTCCTGCAACAGTAATTCCCAGCATCATGCTCCATCATGACTAAAGATATCCAGATTCTGTATGTGTATCACAATGGCCTAAGTCACAATTAATTTTAAGGCTTGGCATAACTTGGTGTTGCTGTTTTCAAGTACTAAAACTGTACATTGTTGCCTACAGAGTTGTTAAAGAGTTAGCAGGTGGAAAATCAGCTGCATAACTGGGCAAAAAGTATTGACATGGTTTCTACACAAGTATCACAACATTCCACAATTTCACAAAAGGTCATGAAATTACTTACAACTTGGACAGCCTTTGAGAAAGAGATCAGACTTGACACATACAGCTAATTTTTGCTTTTCATATTGTTTTTTCTCTCAACCAGCAACTCATCTCTCAGGTATATATACCCTATTCACAGGGATACACCCTAATCAACCTGAATCCACCCATCATTCAGTTGGCTACTGGCATTTTTTCCAATATTATTTTTCACTCCCATCTCCCTTGGTGGAGGCAGTACCTCTATCAGCCTTTCATATTTACAGTTTACACTGCAACAGGAGCAAGCTCACTGGCTGAGCTGCAGGGGTCACTGTGGTGGTGGAACCCACCACCACCAACCCTCTCTGACAGAGATGTGCTGCTGAGCATCAGCTGTTTTTGTCATGGCCTGCCTCGCTACATGACTTCTTAGGCTCACTTCCAAACCCGGGTGGTCAGAACAGCAGTGCAGTATTCTGTTGCTGCGCCGGGGGTTGCCTCAATACCTAATGAACATAACAAAATTGCTGACATTCCATTCTCTAGTTTTAAAGTTATAGGGGCTTAAAATTCTGGAGTTCACATAATTGTGAAATTTTTGAATGTCTGGAGACTTATAAATCAATCACCCTTAAAGATATAGATCTGAACCTTGATATGTTTCCATATGGGTCTTGATAAAGTTGGCATACTAAACTTGATGGATTTAGGACAAATATATGTTAAATCAGATGGAATTAACTGAAATCACAATTTTGGCAAAATTTCACAAAATTCTGCAGAAGCAAAATTGGACTTTCACCAGAATTTCACTGCCAGGAAATATATTCTGCCTAGCATTATTTACTACCATAGTATTGTACACTATACATAATATTTAAGTTATTTATAATATTCTCATCTGCTTCATCCTGTTGAATAGGTAGGAATGCAAGACAGGTGTATGACCTTTTTCTATTCTGAACAAGTATTATCCTGTTCAGATTTGCTCTCTTGAAATTTGTGTTTAGATTTCAGGATGACTCCAGTTAATGTTACCTCTCTTTTACAGTTGTTTTTAATTATATAGTCTACTGACTCACTCAAATCAGATATGTTTAGTGCATTTGAATGACATTTTTAAATGAACACTGGCAGTGAGAAAGATTCAATAAGCATACCCCATGTAACCAGCCCTCAGACAGGTGAGGGTTGCTATTTTTAATATCCCTGCAATAATCTCTGTACTGTGAAATTAGGTTACTCCATGCTTCTGAAATATGTTACTGGCAATCATGTTTATTTTTTTTTAAGTTTTTGGCAGAGAAAGGCACACTGAGCCAAAGCTCATTACCAGGTGCATCTCTGGAACACAGGGAAGTTAAAAAAAATGTATTTTATTTATTTGAAAATTGGTATTTTCTGTGAAATGCAAACTGAGTTGAGGATCATTCCAAGGTGCAGCCTGGGGGGTTGGGAACAAAATAATACAGTGTCTGAACAATACATATATAAAAAAAAACATGAATGACTCACAGGATAAAATGGTACAAAATTAGAATAAATACAAAACAACAGTTTGTGCATAAAGTGCACTGCAACCTATTACAAAACACCTTGTAATTGCATATGTAGGAGTACCAGCAAGAACCTGGAGCACAGAACAATATTGAACAAACAGACAAATTAGCTGAGGGGCAAATAATTGCTCGACTTCGTGATAGAGGAGGATCACTGTAATATGAGGGAGGTATAATTAAGGCAGGAGATTTGACCAGCCAGCTGTTTACTCTATTGATCAAAGCACAGCCATGGACTGTAACAGGAAGAAGGGTAACAGGAGCAGGTGGGGAGAGGTTGGAGTTTCAGCTGGTGCCTGAGAGATCCAGGGGATAATGGGAGGCAAAGGAAAAAGGGAAGTTTGTTCTAGAATGAAGGAATTTTTTTTATCACAACTCTGTTTTTTTCTCTACTGTGAAGTGGATCTCTGTGATTCCCTGGCCACTGACACCCACACCCCCCAGGGCCTGGTCTGGCACCCCCTCAGAGCCAACCATTAATAACTCAAGTTGCTCTGAATGCAGGATCCTTTCATTAAAAAAAGAAAAAAGTGATATATAATATATAAAAAGGCCCCTTCTGAGGAGAAATGGCAAAAATATATCAGGATTTCTAATTTATGCAAAGAAACCATCAGAAGTGCCAAGAAAACTCATGAACAAAAATTGGCTAATTCCACAAAAAACAATAGAAAACTATTCTATAATTATATTGGACCACTAAAAGGTAAGGCCTCTACCATTGGTCCCCTACTTAGTAATAACACACTTCTTATAAATGAGTTAGATATGGCCAGAGAATTTAACAAAACTTTTCTTAAAGTCTTCAAATCTAAAGATAATTTTAATCCAACTGTTCCGCATGTCCAGACAATATTCCAATTATCTTTATTAAGAAATTGGATTTTGTCTTAGTTGATTTGTTTACTTTATTATTTAATGTATCTGTTAGAGAGGGATATGCCTTAAGAGAATGGACTATTGCTACTGTGGTCCAAATACATAAAAATGGGAACAAACAACTTGCTACTAACTATATGCCTATTAGCCTGACATCTTGTATAGGTAAACTACTTGAAAGCATTTTAAAGGATAAAATATTAGCCTATTTACAAAATACAGATTTTTCTGACATTAGCCAGTGCAGTTTTGCACAAGAAAGATCCTGTCAACTAAACTTGATACATTTTTATGAGCCAGTAAGCATGGCCCTAGATCAAGATCTTCCAGTGGATATCATCTTTCTGGATTACAAAAAGGCATTTGATTCAGTACCTCATGGCATCCTGATAAATGAATTAGTAAAATTGGGTCTTAATATTAATATAGTTAGCTGGGTTGAATCATGGCTAATGGACAGAAAACAACATGTCAGTATTAAGGGATATTGTTCTGATTGGGGTGAGGTGACCAGAGGTGTTCCACAGGGCTCTGTATTGGGCCCCTTGCTGTTTAATTTGTTAATAGCTAATACGCAAACAACCAATGGCATCTGAATCCTCAAATATGCTGACGATAGTAAGCATGGTTGTATTGTTAATAACTCAGATGCTGCGGACACTTTACAAACTAATCTTGATAATCTTGTTCAGTGGTCTATAGAAAATAAAATGACCTTTAACTCCACCAAGCGCAAAGTTATGCACTTGGGTAATAATAATGTATTAGCAACTTACAAAATTAATAATTGTATTTCACAATTAATCACATCAGAAAGGGATTTGGGAGTTACAATTACAAATGATTTCAAGTTTACAGCTCATACTTATATCATAAAAAATGCCATGGTACATATCATGTATATTTAGACATATAAAAAGCAGAAAATCTGAAGTATTGATACCTTGGTATACTAGCCTAGTATGGTCACAAATTGACTATTGCACTCTCTTTTGCACTCCTACATCTGTAGGTGGTATGGTAGCAGTAGAAAAAGTACAAAGACGATTAATTAAAAAGTGCAGGGCCTAAAAGATATAGATTATAGCACATGACTAAGATCCTTTGGGTTATATTCTCTCGAATATAGAGCATATAGAGGGGATATGTGTCTTGCATATAGATCAACGAAAGATGTAGCTTTATGTGAGGCACTTTGACTTCAGAAATCTACAACAGATTATAACACTCATTCACATAAATTAAAGTTTAAAACAGAAATAAATATGACTCTTAAGAGAAATAAATTTGTTACACAAAGGATACCAAAAACTTGGACTAGTTTGCCTACAGAGGTTGTTTCCAGTAATAATTTGTTACAATTCAAACATGAGTTGTACAATCATATGGGGGACAAGAAATTCCAATTTCACCAATAGACAATGAGTTTGCAATGGGATTACCCACTTAACTTGTACCATACCTATGAACCTAGGTACCGGAGGGCACCAGGCACAGACGTCAGCCATGAAGATCGTGCCCAGACATTTTCCACCTGGTTTTTCCCTGTCCCAGAGAGTCAGATGTGCAATGGCATGCAAGCACATATGGGCTGATGCCCACCGTGCTCTCCCCCCACTTTTCTGCTCACTGCTATAGTGCACAGTAGCACTACTGCTCACTGCTGTAGTGCTACTGGCCTCTGCCAGTCACTGCTACAGTGCACTGCAGTGCCCCAAACCTCCCCAAAGGAAGGAGAGCAGTTGTGGGACACTCAATCCTTCCTCTCCCCTGCCAACTCCCAGTGGCCTGAGTTCATTCCCAAACCCGGGTTGCCGGTGTGGTGCGAGGTGTGGTGTCCAGTGCCTCAACCCTCAGTTCCACTAAGTTGGGCTAGAATGAGGGAAATTGATAGGATAACGTGGACTACCCATCACAGGATGGGGGTGTGGAATGGCAAAAATGTGATAGTCCCTGGATTAGAGGGAACATGAAACTGTGGGTGGGTGAGAGAGGAGAGGTAAGAGGGAAGCAAGCCAAACCAGTATTTGGCTATGAAAGAGGTGCAGTGAACCTGGCAATGAAAGGGCAGAGGGAGGATGGACAGGGATGAATACAATGAACAATGATGTGTGTGTGTGTGTGTATAGGAGGGATTTGTAACAAAATGGCAAAAGAAGTTACAAAGGGTGTCCAGTCTGTCTAGGGAAGTGGCAAGGGTAGTGCCATATACCACATCTGTGTAGTCAAAATAATTTTGGTAACAAGCTTCCTGTGGACATACAGAGATAAGCAGTCTTTATTCCAGTACAGGGCACCGAGCTTGGGATGAAGTTTTGCATGGATGGCATTGATGTAGGTTTAGAAATCAAGCTTACTTCCAAGCCACACTCTAAGGTGGTTGGCAGACTGAACTGCATCAAGAAATATGCTATCCAGCTAGGAGAAGGCAGTGGGACAGTGAATCTGGCCAGTTACTGACTGGTACCAAAGGTCATAGGAGCTATTTTTCAGTGCTGACTTTGAGTTGGTGGATTAGTACCAGTAGTAAACATTGTTAATGTCCCACTAGAGTGGGTCTTCCACAGCTGCAGTGGATGGACCAAAGGTGAAGATGACTGTGTAATCTGCATATATGTGCATCGGTGAGTCGACACAGGCAAAAGGGAGTCATTCAGGAAGACAGAAGAAAGGATGGGACCCAGGATGGAGCCCTGTGGGACACCAGCCTTTGAAAGAAGGGGTGGAGACAGGGCTCCTCCAACCTATACAGACTGCTGCTGGCCCATTATGTAGAAATGAAACCAAGCAACAGCAGGTGCTGAAAGGTCAGCAGAACTCAGCTTGTTCAAGAGAAGTGCATGGGACAATGAACTAAAGGCTTTGTCCAAATCAATGATAATAGTGGGTGCAATGTACTCCTGACCCATCACATAGAATATTGAATCAGTGGAATGTGGCAAGGAGGAGAGGGTGGAAAGGTTCTTGAAACCAGACTAGAATGGTGAGAGTAAGTTGGAGGGTGAAAATAAAGTGAAGGAGTCTAGAGTGACCCAATTTCTCTTCCAGCTGTGAGAGGGAAGAGAAGAGGGAGATGGGACGAAAGTTGCCAGTGGAGGATGGGCTACCTCCTTTGTGAAGTAGAATGATGGCCAATTTCCAGGAAAAAGGAAAAGAACTAAAGGAGAAGGAAAGATTGAGTAGGTGAGTGAAGGGAACTGTGATGGCAGGAGCAGAGAGGAGGAGGAGGAGCTTGGGTCCAGTCCATCATGGCTGGACATAGATGGATTGAGAGAAGAGGTAAGTAGGCTTTCATGGATAGTGTTGGGGGAAGTGGAAACCATTTGAATGATGTGCTCGGGGTCTGGGGGGGGGAAGAAGTGGAACCAGGAGGAGGAGCAGGTGGTAGGGTGCAGATTGTAAAGAACTCACTGAAATGACCTGCAGCAGAGGAAGGATCAGTTACCATGAGGACTGGGGCAGCAGAAAGGGCAGATGGGTCAAAAAAGGAATAGATAACATTCCAGAATTTAGTTGGGAAGTTGAAGTTATTCTGGTGTTCAGTGTTGAAATAGTGTGATTTTGCAGCCCAGATAGCCTTTGTACAGTTATTTCTCAGAGCCTTGTAAGAGATAATGTCAGTAGAGGAGTGTGATAATTTGCAGTGGGCCCATGCAAGGTATTGGGAGCTGCACAAATCAAAAATATTGGTGGTAATACAGGGATTGTGGGAACTTTTTACTCTTGATTTACTGAGGAGGCTTGCACCATACTGATGAGAATTTTGAGTGGAATAGTGCAAGGGCCACATCAATATCTGAGGCAGAGAAGATGGCTGACTGGTCAGCTACAGCAAGGTCTCTTAGTAAAGCATTGATGGCTAATGATTGAAGAGATCTGAAGCAAATGTATCTAGGCAAGGTGGGGGGACACCGGATTTTCCTGATACAGAGTGTCATGCAGTGGTCACTAAATGAATCTGGCAAAATACCTGCAGCAATAATGTGGTGGGGGTGGGAGGTTAGAACTCAGTCCAAAAGGGTTTGGTTAGCAGAGTGGAAATAGAAGTTTGGTGGGTGGGTGGGTGGGGGAGGTGCTGAAATTACTCAAGACAAATTAAGGAACTCCATCCTGTGAGAGATTGATTTGATGGATGGGGAGAGCCAATTGAAACTGAAATTTCTGAATGTAAAGCATAAGACATTCTAGACGCTGGCTATTTATTTATACTCATGAACCCCTTTTGTAATTATTTTTATATATTTAATAGCACTCATATTAAAGTACTATTATATATATATATCTTCTGACATACTGTATGTATTTCAAAATGTGTCATTTATCTGAAGTTTTTTCTGTATGTCTTGGCAAAACCTTTTGGTATGCATAATAACATTAAACTGAACTGAACTGAACATTGAAATCCCCAAGCAGGATAAGTTCACCTCAGAAGGAATGAAAGGTGATGTACTGTAGGAGACAGAGTTAACCAGGGATGAATGTGAGATCTTTTGAGAAGCATAGATGACTCCAGTGAAAACTGGTACAGAGGAGGGGAAGGAAAGCCTGGCTTGGAGAAATGGATGGGAGGAGGGTATGATAGCCATGGTGCATGAAAGGCTGTGGTGGACATTGATGGCAACCTCAACTCCATGTTTTCCCCTGTCCTGTCTGAAAAGATGGTAGTCAGGAAGGGACAGACTACAGTCAGGGGTCCTGGATGAGAACTAGGATTCTTAAATACAGAGGACATCAGGGATTGTAGTTGAAGCCAGATAGAGAGGAGGTCAAGCTTGGGTAGAAGGCTCTTTGCATTCATAAGGAAAAAAAATGCTAAGATCATTGGCAGTAGCAGAGGGAGTACAGGTGGAAGTAAGGGACCAGAGATGAGCTCCATGTCACCAGAAAAAAGAAGGATTAGGAAAGTGAGGAGAAAGATGGAATGGGTCTTCCTACCCTTGCAGTGGGTTGGAGAGAAAGGAGAAAATGAGGGGTGAAAGGAGAGGAGGGCACGGTGGAGGAACTCCACGGTGAGAGAAGGGGACTGTAGGAGGGGGGAGGGTAGTGAGAAAGGTGGGATTTGGGGGGCAGGAAGAAGAATTTGATAGGGGAGTGGGGTGGAAGATGTAGTGGGAGGAGGGGAAAAAGAGCAAGCAGAGAAGAGAAATGAACACTATTGCCAAAATGGACAAAGCTTGCTCAGGGTCACACAGTATGCAAGTGGCAGCTGTGGGTTTGTTTCACACCTAGGTTTGTTGGGTGTCCAGTTTCAGAAATTGCTGCTCTAACCCTCTAGACTATAGGCAAGGCCCCTAGAATTCTGCTGCCACAGAATTTTGTTCAGAACTTGCAACCTATTACAGGATATCTGCAGTGCTGCAGAATTCACTGTTCTTGGTGATTCTTTATTAATATTTACAGTTTTTTCATAGCACCTGGTTCTCATCCCCTCCTTTTATATCCAAAACCCCTCTATGCTCAGCATGTAATGTTATCAGTGACATTTATTTATTTCAAATGTTTTACCAGAAAAAACATACTGAACTGAGAACAGATCATTTCCAGATATGTCCTGGGGGGAAGGGTAATGAGAGATTAATACAGAGTATATACAGTACATAAACAGTTGATTGAACAATGAATTGATTTAGCTCCTGTACAATGGGGCTGATTCTCAAAACTCCCCAGAAGGACACAATGCGCTTGCGTCAAAGAAATAAGATGCATGTAGCACCTTGCTCCAGAAAATGCACCCCAGGCTATTCTCAAAAGCAGCCTGCAACAAACACAGGCTGCTTGTGGCAAAGGGGGCTTGCACCAGCCTTGTGACAAAAAAATGGGTTGTGGCATGGGGCTAGGGGGTTTGCGGCAGATTCAAGCTTCCACATGCCCTAAAATGGGATTCCCAAACCACCTGGGGAGGACAATAATTCAAGTACATTTACACAAGCCAGGGACTGGTTTAAGTGTACTCTGGCATTCTTTGGGGGTTGTGCCAATGTGCTGAAAGCTGATCCCCCATGGTTCATGCATCCCCCCAGCTCCAATCCCCAATAATGATAAGTATATTGGCCTGGTGCTAGCAGACCCCCCACCCCAATCTCCACTAATTATTATGACATTGCCCTGGTGGGCTAGTGGACCGCTCCCCCCGAACTCTAATACATAGTATAATATTGCCATATTGGGCTAAGTGCCCCCCAAGCCCTGATTCTCCTGTGTTGCCAAATAAATGAATCATTGGTGGTCCAGTGGAACCCCAAGTCTGATCCCCTGTTACACACGTACCTCACATACCTGGTGGTCTAGTGGACACACACCCGGCAGTGCCCTACCATCCAGTCCCTTCCAACTCATACCCAGCTGGTGACTGGCTCAGCCCACTGCACACAACTGCAGCCAGCCACCAACTTAGCTCTGTATGAGTGCATACTGTATATAGTAAGGGCTCAGTGAATGACAGCAGCTGCCATTCACTGAACACGTACTATATACAGTTTGCGCTCATACAGATCTTAGTGGGTGGCTGGCCATGGTGGTATGTTTTGGGATCTTCCAGTTGCCTGTTGGGTATGGGTTGGGGGAACGGGGTGGTAAGGCTCTGCCAGGTGGGGGGATGGGGTGCCACTAGACCACCAGGTATGTGAGGTGTGTGTGTGTAACAGGGGATCAGGTTTTGAGGTTCTACAGGACTGCCAATAATTGATTGCTCTGGCAACATGAGGAAATTGGGGCTTGGGGGGTGCTAGCCCACTAGGCAATATTATTATACTTATTGGAGGTCTGAGGGGTCCAGAAGCCCACCAGGACATTTTACCTGCATTAATCAGGGATTGGGGCTGTGGGTGCACTTGCATCCTGTCTCTGCAAACTGCAGCAGCCTTGCAGCAACCTGTCCAGGTTTACCCTCTTTTTGGCGCACTACTAGGGTACTAGTAGGGTTGCTGCAAGCCACAGACTTAGCCGCCGGGACACTGCCCAATAAAGAATCGGGTACAGAGTCTCCAGCACATCAGCAATTGGTGCAAGTCACCTTTGGCATGACTTGTACCAATCCTTTGAAAATCAACCCCAATGTGTAGTAAACAGAGCAAAAATAAACAGCCATATTACAGTATGCACATCTAAGTGCAGCATGTATAACAGACAATAGGTTTAACCATCTAGGTAGAAAGCACTGCAAGAACATGCAATGGTAAAGGAGAAAAGTAGAGTAGCAGAGGGTGAGGTGGAGCTTACATGGAGGTAAGCAGGAGACAGGTAATGGGAGAAGAGGAGGGAGAGGGAGAAGTTGGGGAGTTGGTAGAGTAAAATGAGTTGGGGTCGAAAGCTCAGGTGCCATTCCAGGAGGAAGCAGTGAAGTCTTGGAGCTGACAAAAGAGGGAGCAGAGGGAAGAGGAAGAGTGGATGGGGAGGGGAAGGGGGCTCCACAGTTTAGGGAGGCAGTAGAAGAAAGCAGCTTGCCAGAAGAAGACAAACTAGACAGGAGAGATAGGATCCAGGAGCCTTAGCTACAAAGGAGCATCATGACTGAGGAGGACAGGAGAGTACAGAAGTGAGATAGGAGGGGAGGGAGCTCAGTCAGTACTTGGCAATAAAGGAGAAGCCATGTGCAAGACATCTGGCTTCAAGAGAGAGGAGACAGAGTGAGGTATAGAGGGGGCAGTGGTAAGTCAGAGGCAGGTAGTCAAGAGACTACAACATACATTAGCTAATGACAGGGCTACATTCTACCACAGAAATCAGTCACTTACCTACCACAGCTACCACTGTCTGATTAAGTTGCACAGCACATCAGGTACTGTGATATTTTCTCAGCCTGTACTACAGCCTAATAAACTTTTCAACCTTAAGTTATTACACTGGGGCCAACTTAAACAAATACTTTACAATAGCATAGACCTGTTAATTGATTACCTTACTTTTTATGGATTTATTTGTGCCTGTAAGGTGTGAAAAAACACCCAGAAATGATTAACTGGTAAAATGACAATCCGTCTTTAAAAAAAAAAGGAATTATGCCTAGTAAGGTGGTATATAATTATGTGTACATCTGTTGAACGAACAGACCTGTTAGATGAATAATTGTGCTGTACAATTTTTTTTTGCTAGGGTTATTGATTACATGTTATTATGGGTTAATAGAGTTACCTAAAGGTTATGAAGAAATGTTGTGTGCAGAGCCCTGCCACTGGGGCAATGGGTAGCACATTGTGTTCCTGTGCCAGTGACTCAGGTTCAGGGACAAGCTCAGGGAGCTGGCTGGACAGCACAAAGATAGGGGCCAATGTTGTCACACACCATCGCGTCAAGCCTGGAAAGACATGGTATGGTGTTTTGTTGCATAGGTGCCACCTCATGATGGACTAGGGAGCCTTCCCTCACAAGAGGTTCACATGCCTGAAGGTGTGCCATAGTGCATCAGGAGAAGTGGGTCGGCATGAAAAATGTGTCTTGAAATATCTCCACTACTGTGTTTATTCCATTTCCAAAGAGACTTGTACAAATGATACAGTTCCATGATCACAAAAAAGGGAAATTTGTTTAAAAAAAAACACACATTACATATTCTATATAAATATTTTAGTGATACACAATGGGACCTCGCAGGTGGCATAAACAGCACAAGTATAGATAAAACACTTATCATGCAATATCCACTTCATGTATTTCATTTATGGAATAGGATAGGACCTTAAGTGATAGATTATTTTTTAAGTTTTTTTTTTTAGGTATTATTTCTAAAAGTCTGTGGATCTACTGTATTGTTGAAACTAGTGGTATTGTGCATTCCCCAACCCCGTTGTCATAGACTTTGCCATGGACACGGTGTCAGGATGACAAGTTGATGCTGCAGTGTGGCAATTCATTGGTGCAACAGAACTTCTTATTTATTTATTTAGTTTTTGATTACCAAGTAAGTGCTCTAGACAAAGAAATTGCCTATTTTCAGTCATGACCCGAGAGTGTTACAGAAATAGGTAAAAGCACATCACATCACAATGGTTGCTATTACATAATACAGACTTGGGTCAAACACATTATAGACAGGCACGGTGTTACCTTCTGTACAGAAGAAATTAATCATTACACTAGGCTATCCATAGACACAGGAGACTACACAATACAGTTTCAAGGAGATAGACCATAAGGTATAAGTAAATGGAGAAACTATTCCAGACAGTCCCGCAGTGGGAGACCTCACAGCCTGTCCTTGCCTGCTATTTAAAAGCCAGGCAAAAGTGATAAGTGCATGAATATGTGCTGAAGGGACATGCAAAGAAAGCCTATTTAGGTGTCCTCCCCAGGTGTTAGGTTGCAAGTGCATCTGTCAGAGGTCAGGAGGTAGGCATGGAGCTCATTTTTAAAGATCAGGTGTGTAGTGGAATGCCTCACAGTTGAAGGAAGGGAGTACCATAGCTTTGATGTGAACATCAAATGCCTGCTCACCCATCCTAGTGGCACATTTGATTGTTTTAAGGAGCCACTTTTTGGTAGATCTCAGTGGCTAAGTCTGATGGGCCAGGTTCCTCAAGCATGCAAGGGACATTGATGATCCAGTTCTGATGATTCTGTCAATTGTGCATCCTCTGATATAGACTCAGTAAGAGGCACGAGAAAGCCAGCCCAGACCTGAGTAAAGTATGCAATGTTGAGTGTGCCTAGGTACTGACACTGCGAAGCAACAGATACTATTATAACAGGTGTCCCACTTCTGCAATAGTCTCTTATTTGCATCTTTATAGGAAGTGATTTCATAAGTTAGGCTGGGTCACAGTATCCCCTGCGTGATCGCTAATTTTGCCTTAGAGTTAAAGGATGCTGTGAATTTGTAGGCCAGCCCTAGCCTGATATTGACTGCCTTACAAGTGTTAGTGATATGGAGGCTAAAATCCAACGAGAGGTTGAGGGTTATACCCAGGTATCTGAAAGAGTACACCAAATCCAGGAGTGAGCCATCGGAGGCATGTATGGCCAGTGTTGCAGAGCTGGCTTTGACCCTTGATGCTGATCCAAACAGCATTGCCACTGTTTTTTTTTTTTTATATTCAGAAGAAGTTTGTTTTGAACTAGTCACTCACACAGACAGGCAAAGTCTGACTCAAGTGTGGTATTAATGGAGGCAATGTCCTTGGAGCTGGTGCAGGGATTTATTTAACTCTAAAAATTGATTAGTGTTTTGCTCATAAAAGTGCTAAATCTTTGTGAAAATGCATAGCTCTTGCCTCACTGTGTTTAACAAACACAGCACTTCTGTAAAATCTATATAAATACTTTCTGTACAGTTAGTATAGTCCCAAGAAAAAAACTGCTAATCAATTATTTAAAACCCTGTGGTGTATAACACCATATCATCTCCATATAAGATGGTAGAGGTACAGTAGTGCTCAACATTTGAGGCAGCCTATTCACAAACAGTGAGAAAAGTAGTGGTCTGAGAATTAAGCCTTGTGATACACCGATGCTGGTAGGAGAGAAATCAGATTTGCAATTGTCAATCTGAACAAATTGCATCCATCCAGATAGGTAACTGCTGAACCATGTTGAGGAGCCTTGGGAGAATCCAAGTCTGGTCAGTGTATCTAGTAGCAATGTGTGATTCACTAGATTGAACACCTTAGTTAAATCCATGAAAATTGCTCCAGTGTATAGCACTTTATCCATCAATAGCTTGATGTCATTAGTAAGTTTGATAAGCACTGTGGCCATACTGTGCCCCTTCCTGAAGCCATGTTGGACAGGGGTGGGAAGGTTGTTTTGTTGTTTGTAGTCCATGACCTGGTCAGCTACTAGTTTTTCATGAATTTTGTTCAGTGCTGATAATATTACAATTGGGCGATAGTTGTTCATGTCTTTTGTGTCCCCTTTCTTATGGCTGGGGACAACTCTCACTATCTTCCAGAGAGACGGTACTTCTCACTTACTGATGGAAAGGTGTAGATCCTGACAACTGGTGCCACTATAAGAGGGGCTGCTAGTTTGTTTTTTATAATAAAACTTTATTAACTTTCAAACAAAGGGATGGTATAGATACATAGACGCAAACAATTAAACCAAGAATACATGGCATGACAATGAAACAACATTGTGACCAGTGATTATAGTGCTAGATGTACATGGAAGTAAAACTTCAAAAAAAGAAAATATCCATAAAATCATTAGTAAGATTCAATAGTAAGAAAACTAAATGATGAAGAGGGGCCACTAATTTAAGGAATCTTGGTGGAGGCCATCTGATCCTTCTGAGATAGTTTCCTCAAAAGTCTCAGAACCTCAAGCATGGTGACCAGCTTAAAATTAAGCAAAGTGGAGGCCTGGGCCAGGGATACAGTTGGAGAAACAGAGGGTTGACTGGTCAGTCTCTGATAGTCTGAGAGGTCAGAGAAGTGAATATTTAGGGCATTCACAATGGTATAGGAGTTCTTGCAGTTGGCACCATTAATATTCATATTAGTGATCTTTGAGAATCCACCTTGTCCCAAGAAAGTCTTAATATGCTTCCAGAAACCATGCACATCATTGGCTGATTTCTGTAGTAGCTTAAGAGAGTAAGCCCATTTTGCTGCCTGAATATCTCTCTTGCATGTGTTCCTCTGCCTATGATATTCATCCCAATCAGTTTGTTGGCCACTTTTCTTTGCAGCAACCCATATCTAGTCCCTGCTCCTCATGCTGGTAAGGATCTCACTATTCACCCGTCTTGTTGCTGTACCTCAGACCCTCCTTCTTGTCATGGGAAGGTGTTTGAGATTCCTGCAGGGTGGTTATGAGGTAGGATAGAGCAATGTCAACATCATCTGCCTGGTAAATTGGGGACCATTCAGTGTGGTGGTGATCCACATGTAGCTTGCTGATGTTAATTTTAGAAAAGTCCCAAAAGCGTATTTCTTTGGGGGGGTGGGGGCTGTGGGATATGTGCCCTCCATATGCAATAAATCTGGGTATGGTCACAGATAGCATCAGAGAGAGTGCCCAAGCCTTGAATAAGGTCTTCTCTGTTTGTGGCACTACAGTCCAGGAAGAAGTTGTGGCTTCCGCCTTGCAGTGGCCTTGGACATTTTATTAACTGAGCCAGGTGCAACTTACCACATACAATCCTGAGTATTTCACAATCCAGTTCAGGCTGAAATCCCCCATAATTAGGAGTTCTCCTTTTACCTTATATGATGTCAAGTGATTCATAAGGTTAGTTATGCCAGTGATGCCTCTTTTGGGTGGGTTGTGGACACATATCAGATTTATTTTTTGGTGTTACCAAGAGTCAGAACTACATGAAGGACCTCCAAAGAGTCAGTTATGGCCATACAAACCACCATCACAGAAGTTCTGCAGTAAAAGATAATCCTACTGCAGAACTTGGTCCAAAAGAGCTGCAGAAAAGTCGGGGCCTTGGTTATAGTGTCTCTAAACATTATATTGTTGCCAGAATTTTCTGTACCCATCTCAGTTCTTGGAAACAAGTTAATTTCCCAAAGTGAATATACTGAGGGAATGTAGAGACTGTCATCCTTCTGTAAGATTACCCCTTCAGATGATGACTGGATGTAAGAAATCAAGAAGAAGAAAGCTCTTTCTTTCTCTCTCTCACTAGTTATGCAGCAGCTACACCAAAAAAAAAGGTTGAGCCTTCTTAACTGTCATTTTTCACCAGTCTCACTGCCACAATACAATCAACTGACTCCTTGTCAGCTTCAAATCCCTGCTGACCAGAAGTCTTTTAATGTCGCCTTCAACTTTTAAACACTGATAAATCCTGCTTCTACATATGTTCTCTTTATTTAGGCTCTTGTTTGCTGGAAATATGGTACTGTATTTCTCATGTCCTTTAATATGGTATAGTATGCTTCCATTTTTTAACATGCACTATATTCTTAGTTATTGCATTTATTTACTGTATGTTTATTATTTATTGCATAGTGGTTTGTGATAACCTGTCTAAAAGATCCCGTATACTACTAATACTAATAAGCATGGGTCACCACTTTTTGTGCCCAAATAACCATACTGTAATTTTTCATTTAAACTGGCTGTGTATTATGGAGCTCTCAAAGCATGCCACATAGACCCACAGTTATTTTGAGTAACTACAGTCTCTTGCAACAGTTTCTTCACAAAATTTAAACATCTCACGAAAGAATGTTAAAAGTTGTAACTATCTGGACAATACTCAGTGAAACCAGTAGCCTAAAAGTAAGAAACAAAATGCTGCCTCTTTCTTCAGTCAGTGGGACCAACAGTTATAAACAAAGTCTGGTCAGATCTACCACGGCTGCATTTTGAAGTTAGTGAAGTTGTGTGGAATTTTTAAGGAGGTATGGAGAAACAACATTATGGTTTGTAAGTAGTAAGATTTGTTTTGGTTTCTGTTCTATGGAAGGCATACACATTATTAGGAAAATATATGGTGGTGTACATTTTAATGGAAGGAACAGAAAGCTTACAAAAGAACCTGAGAGCAAATGCCACTGATGTATGTGTTATCCTGGATGATATTGACCAGACTGTCAGATTTTAAAGAAAACACAACTGCACATATCTCTATAATGCAAAGCATCAAGGGAAACATATGCAAATCCCTGTGATTGTACAGAAGGTGGTAGTACATGAAAAAGTAATGGCTGGCATATGTTCAGCCTTGGGATTATTTACAAATTGTTTTTTTTTATTTTTTTTTTAAAGAAACAGGGTTTTTGTCCATGAGGTGATGCAAGCTATATTTAAGCAATGTGTTGATGTCAGGAAGTCATGTGTAATGATGATGGACTGTTTGAGAAAAAGTGATATTAACTTTCAGAGGGGGTCGCTTTTGTTAAGGGCAAGGTAGTTATGTTTTTGGTAATGGAGATGTTAGGAAAGTATGAGGTCTATGCAGAAGTGAAGTACAAATATGCACAGTTTCATAAGTATGCGCTCAGAGTGCAGGCAAATGTGATATGCAGGTTTGTTTTGGAAATAGGTAAAAATAGTAATGCATGCAATTAACAGAAAAATAGATAATTACATAGACATATAGGTAGAGAGAGAGAGAGAGAGAGAGAGAGAGAGAGGCAGAATAAGAATGGCAGTGAAGTACTGAAGTGATGCCAACCCCACCCCACCTCACAGACATGGACAGGCATTGGGGTGTGCCTTTGGGTCATTGCCCATAACGCTCATGCCATTTCACCTCACCCTACCCTGCAGACACAGACAAGAGTCAAGGTGTGCCTTGGAATTTTGAAACTTTTACACTAGCCCCATTCCATAAGAAAATACGCTGAAATGGGTACAGTATAAGAGAATGGAGTGAACTTTGGGGCTAAAGAGTCAAAGTCACACCTTGATGCCTGTCACTGGCTGCAGGGTGGGGATGGGGGTGGAATGGCATGACCATTACCGTTGACAATCCCAAGTCACACCCCTGATGCCTGTCAGTCCCTACAGTACAGGATGTCATGGCCAGAAACCCTAATGCCCATGATGTTTCTTGGTATTTTCACTCCAGGTTTTCAGCATGGGATTTTTGTGACCCCACCACATGAACAGTAACACTATCAGTTCACTAACCAAAAGGAGATTTTGCACAGAAACTGTACCATTTGGCACTGCAGGTGCAAAAACACATTTTGAACAGGATGTGAAAAATGACAGCTGTGCATTTCTTGCTTCAGTAACTGCTCAGTACATCTGTTGCATGACCTGCTTATTGACATTTTATATCTGCTATGCAATGTTCTGCTGCTATGCCTGTATGGCTTAGAGGGACCTGAGGGTGGTGGTGGATGTCAAGATGAACAACTCGGAGACTTGTAGGAGGGCAGAGGCTAAGGCCAAACATGATGCTGGGATGCATCACTAGAGGGATCACTCCAGAAGGCAGGAAGTGATGGCACCATGATCCACACAGGGATTGTATACAGACCCCCATCTCAGAGGGAGGAAATGGACACAGAAATGATAGAAGGCAACCTTAGGATGGAAGAGAAAGGTGAGATATTGTTCATGGAAGACCTGAATATGCCAGATGTTAACTGGAGCACCTTTACTGCAGCCACATCCAAGAGAAGGGCCATTCTTGATGCCCTACAGGGGGCATGCTTCGGACAGCTAGTTTTTGAACTCACTCTGGAGGGAGCAATCTTAGACCTGGTACTCTCACATGGGGACAGAGGGAGGATCTCAGATCTAGAAGTGGGTAGTCATCTGGGAACAAGCGACCACCAAACAAAGCAGCCACCAAAGGAAGGCAGTATAGTGCAGTGGTTTAAGGCTCTGAGCTGCAAATCTGGTGCCATCTAGCTGACCAGACCTGGGTTTGAATCCCACAGCTGCCATTTGCATACTGTGTGACCCTGAGCAAGTCACTTAACTTCCCTATGCTTCCAGGTCGCACCTGTAAAAAATCTTTCAGCTTAGTGTGCTACTCCTGGTTAAAACAACTGAAAAAAAAAACAAAAAAAAAGTGTGGTTCATAATAAACTTAGCTGTTGAGTCAAACCATACAAAATTGAAGGTATTGGACTTTAGGAGGGCTGATTTTGTCAAAATGGGAGAGTGCCACAGAAAAGCACTAGCAAACAGGTAAAGAAGGTGGGGTGGAGCAACATAGATACATACATAGATACATAGACAGTGTCAGCAGATAAGGGCCTATGGCCCACCCAGTCTGCCCATTTGAGCTTGTAAGTTCAGTTTGCTTTCCTAGAAGTCTGTTGCACCTTACCTCTGACCTCCAGAATTCCTTTATGTCTATCCCATGCATTCTTAAATCCCGTGATTGTTTCAGCCTCCACCACTTCCTCTGGCAGGGTGTTCCACTTGTCCACCACCCATTCTGTGAAGAAATTCTTTCTCATGTTTCCTCTGAATCGTCCTCCCTCCAATGGGGAACAATTGGGAAATATCAAAACTGCCATCACAGGGCAACAAGCCTTTGTGTGAAGCAAATAAACAAATCAAAATGAAAGAAAAAAACACTATGGTTCTCAAAAGAAATGGTGCAGAAGTTTAGGGAGAAAAAGATAGCATTCAGGAAGTATAAGGAAACACAGAAAGAGCAGGACAGAGAACTATACCAGTTAAAGCAGAATGAAGCAGGGAAGGCAGTCAGAATAGCAAAGGCCCAAATTGAGGAAAAGATAACCAACTCAGTTAAGAAGGGGGATAAAACCTTTTATAGGTACATTAGGGAGCAAAGAAAGACTAAGGCAGAGATACTGAGGCTAAATAAAGAGGAAGATGATTGGGAAGAGAGTGAAAAATCAGGGATACTGAACAATTACTTCTGCTCAATATTCACAATGGAAGAGCAGGGAGGAGATACCTAATCTAGTCAATAGAAGCATTCTGGATAGGGTGGGTTGGTATTAGTTCTTTCATAGAAGAAAAAGTTCTGAAAGAACTCCTAAAACTGAATATGGTTAAAGCAATGGGGTCTGATGGGATTCAGAAGAAGAAGAAGAAGAAGAATCAGCATTTATATGGCACTTTTCATACACAGTGTATCCCAAAGCACTTTACAAGCAATGCTAGACTGGTAGTGAATTGACTGAATGTGTGGTGGCAGCCATATCGCACATCATCACCCACACACTGCCTGGATAATTGCATGAACTGGTTTATGGGAAGGGGAATGTTAGCCAGGACACCAGGAATGTTCCCTACTCTTTTGCGAAGAATGCCCTGGGTTCTTTTACTTCCACCTGGACACCCACCAGGACAACACCAAGATGGGCAGAAGGGACCTCTGTTTAACATCTCATCTGAAGGGTGGCACATCCCAGCAGTACAGCACCCCCCAATACTGCACTCGGATGCTAGTGATTTTTAGGTGCAAGTCCAATCCCGGTGTGGGATGAGAACCCACAATCTTCTGGTCCAGATGTGGATGTGCTACCAACTGAGCCATGCTGACACCTGGGGATTCACCCCAGAATTCTAAAAGAACTAAGGGAAGAACTAGTAACACCACTATCTTTTTAAATAAATCATGGGAGGATGGTGTGGTACCAGAGAACTGGAGAAGGGCAGATATGATTCCCCTTCACAAAAGTGGGAGCAAGATAGAGGCAGGAAACCACAGACCTGTCAGTGTGACCTCAGTGGTAGGGAAAATTATGGAATCACTTCTGAAGGAAAGAATTATTGAGTACCTAGAGGCCATTGGGGCAGAGGACCCAAGACAGCATGGATTCACAGCAGGAAGGTCATGTCAGACAACTCTAATTGATTTCTTTGACTGGGTGACCAAAGTAGTAGACCAGGGAGGGGCTGTGGACATGGCCTACCTAGACTTTAGCAAGGTATTTGACACAATCCTGCACAAAAGATTAATAAGCAAATTAACCAACCTGGGAGTGGGTCCCAGGGTGCTAGCCTGGGTAAAACATTGGCTTGACAACAGAACACGGAGGGTAATAGTAAATGGAGTCCACAGTAAAGAAAGGGGGTTACTAGTGGGGTACCACAGGGTTCAGTAATGGGGCCAGTCCTTTTTAATGTCTTTGTAAGTGACATTGCAGAGGGACTGGAAGGAAAGGTATGTCTCTTTGCAGAAGAAACAAAGATCTGCAACTGGGTCAATATGCAATGTGGGATGGAAAGGATGAAAAGGGACTTGGCAAGGCTGGAGGAATGGCCAAATGTATAGCAGCTTAGATTCAACATAAATAAGTGCAAAGTAATGCACCTGGGAAACAAAAACCCAGGGAAAAAGTACATAATGGGGGTAAGATACTGACAACAAGAAAAATGGAAAGGGACCTGGGGTGTCATAGTAGATGAGCTAAAGATGGTCCAGCACTGTGAGAAGGCAGTAAGGAGGGCTGGGGTATACTGGGATGCACAGAGAGAGGCACCACCAGTAGAAAACAAGAAGTTGTTGTCACTCTGTACAAACAGTTGGTAAGGCCACCTGTGGAGTACTGTGTACAGTTCTGGGGACCCCATCTCCGCAAAGACATAGACAGGGTGGAGGCTGTCCAGAGGACAGCAACCAGAATGGTGCAGGGTCTGTACCAGAAGACATATGAAGAAAGACTAATGAAGCTTAAGATGTTTAGCCTCAAGGAAAGGAGGTAGAGGGGGGACATGACAGAAACTTTCAAATACCTCAAGGGAATAAACAAAGTCCAATAGGGTAGCATCTTTCAGAAAAAGAGATGTGCAAAAACAAGGGGGCACAATTTGAAGATAGAGGGGAGACAGCTCAGAGGTAATGTGAAGAAGTATTTCTTCACAGAGAGTGTTATAGATGCATGGAACAGCCTTCCTGAGGAGGTTGTAGAGTCAAAAACGGTAGTGGAATTCAAAAATGTGTGGGACAGATATAAGGAAATTCTAGTGGAGGATAGGAGGAAGTAGGCTGTTGGTTAACTAGGATCTGCAGCTTATCCGTTAGGTAGGGAAATGGGCAGACTAGGTGGGCCAAGTGGTCCTTATCTGCCATCAGATTCAATGTTTCTATGTCCCTTTGTATAACTGGTTGGTGAGGCTGCACCTCGAGTACTGCATACTGGTTTGGAGGCCACACTTAAAGAGGGACATTGAACTCCAAGAGAGGGTCCAGAAGAAAGCAACTGAAATGATCGGGGTCTTGTGGAAAAGGACCTATGGGGACAGGCTCAAAGAGCTAAATATGTACACATTGGAAGAGAGAAAGGACAGGGGGGACATGATAGAGGTATTCAAGTACATAAAGAGGGTAAATACTGGAACTGCAGTCATGGTGCTCCGAAGGAAGGATGGGGGAAACTAGAGGGCATGGGTAGGAGCTGGAGGGGGAGAGACTCAAGGGAGAAAGGAGGCTGCACTACTTCATTGAGAGGGTAGTAGAACCATGGAATGTACTGCCCGGGGGGACTGGTGGAGGCAGAGACTGTAGAGGGGTTCAAGAGGGGGGTGGGACAGGTACAGGGGAAGGGTTGTGGAAGCAAAGTCCAATGAAGCAGGAATACCCTGGACTGGGAAGGGAGAAGCCCGGGGGGCAGCAAGATCAGCTCCCAGAGTGTGGGCTGACCAAACAAACAAACACAAAAGCTTGCTAGGCCTATTCTGCTGGCATTTTTGTTTATTAGTATGTTGGTATGCTTACTACACCAACATCATGAACCATAAAACAGATAACTGCCATAACTAGGGAGGCAGTATAGCACAGTGGTTTAAGGCTCTTAACTGAAAATCTGGAGATCTGGGTTTGAATCCCACAGCCCCCACTTGTTTATTTGTTTGTTTCATTTAGTTATACGGATAGGACCATGGGCCAAAAATGAACCATTTTTATGGGCGATCAGTGCACAAATAACAATTAAGTACACTATATAAATACATACATCTTAAAAAAATACAAATAACAAAAGGAAATATACTCATACCAATACACTTAAATATGTCTTAACACCATCTTTCAAAACATTTACACTTGCACTCAGTAAAAAGATATTCTTTCAACCTATGCCTAAAGGAGCAACAGGAAAGGTTCACACAATCAAAGACAGACTGTATTGTATTGAATTAAAAAAAGTAGGTAACATGTAAGATAAAGCCTTTGTCCTAGGGAAGTATGCATTCTTGGAAAGCAAAGAGAAAAATTATCTGACCGTGTATTAACACTAGAATTCTTTTTTTTAAAGATTAAGAAAAAGCAGTCTGGGACTCAATTACTGTAGGTATCACCTTTTTTGCTAATATACCCAGTTGAAGTTTATATCCTCTGACCAGAGGAAGCCAACCAACTTGCTCTAGAAGTTTACAATGATGGATCCTTCATGGAGATTTTACTACAAATCTAGCAAATGAATTAAGTAACACTTTCACCTTACATAGCAACCCTTCCCTTGCAGTATAATAAAACAAACCCCCAATATCAATTAACGGCAATAAAAATCTTTGGGCCAACAATTTGTATACTGGGTGACCCTGAACAAGTCACTTAACTTCCCTGTGCTCCCAGGTCGCACCTATAAACAAACTTTAAGCTTAGTGTGCCACTCCAGATTAAACAATTCAAAGAAAAAAAAAACACAATATATTATTGTTCTTGCTTTATTTTGCTACTACAAGCTTTGACTTATACATCCATCCTTATTTATAGCTTATGTGTCTGTTACCTAGGCAAAACTGCCCTTAAAATCTCACACATAAATAAAATATTAGAACAGCATTTATTTTAGTAGTATCTTCTTCCTTTTCAGGTGCTCATGACACTATGTACAGTATATATATTTATATATTTTAACTTCAAAGCACTAAATCTTTTCGAATGCAAAAACACATGACTTTATTCTCTTCACTCAATAGTGTTAAACTTTAGATCCCAGAATGGCCAAGAAACAGTTTAGACTTCACTCTTGCATGCCACTGTCATGCCCACTTCTCATGCAAACAATCAATTACAGAAACCCTTTCATTGCTATGCTATGCACTGTTACATCAGAGAGACATACATCTTACAGAACTGCTAAAAAAATAACTTTATCAAGACTGGATTTCTGAATTAAAACCTGTTGTTTACAGTACCTATGTAAATAATAGTTTACTGTCTACAAACAATGCTACAGATATGACATTAACAAAATGTCTGTTTTATATGGATAACATCCTTATAATGAACTTGTCACAGGATTTTTGACCTTCTGTCTGCATGTTTTTGTTGGTTTTTTTTGTTACAAATGTGAAGTATCTTTTTAATAAAGTATAAACATATGTATGTGTGAGTTATTTAGTTTGGAGAATATTTGTTTTATTATTTGAAAAAGTGTGATACACTAAATGTGTAGTTCAGTGAACCATTGTAAAATGGAATCAAATGTGTAGCTGAAATAGTCACTGTCATCCTATTGCTGTCATGCCATACCACACACAGGAGAAAAACTGACTTCTAAAGTATTTTGCAGTTTCTAGGCTGCAGCTTCATACCATACACTTCATTTGTAAAAAAATAAAAAAATATGAAGATCTTGTCACAGAGCAAAATCAGCAGTACTGCTAAAAGAATGCTGATACCGACATTTACAGTTTAGCAAATACTTGAAATCTAACTGAGTGAGGTTTCTGTAAGAAAACAGCTAGAGTCATTATTAATTATAGCATTGATGATCTGGGCAGTTTCTTTGCTTTTATGGTTGTGTATAGTTTGGTAAAATTAAAGGTTTTAAAATTTAAACACTCCTGCGAGCTAGACCTAACACACATAGAAAACAAAAAATAGTGAATTAGAGCTATTTAGTAGCTGTTGTCTTACAGAAACCCCAGTTAGCTGGCTCTCAGGTATTTGCTAAACTGTATATATTGAATATGGTATGCAAATATTGTTAATCCCAAAAGCTAAACTTTTATGTTTTTAGTATATAAATGTTTAAGAAAAACCTGTGGCTCTTTCTTTTTTCCTTTTGTTTGTTACTTGTTTAACCAGGAGTAGCACACTAAGCTGAAAGCTTTTTTACAGGTGTGACCTGGGAGCACAGGGAAGTTAAGTGACTTGTTCAGAGTCACACAGTATGCAAGTGGAAGCTGTGGCATTCCAACCCAGGTCTGGTCTGCTGGATGTCACCAGATTTGCAGCTCAGAGCCATAAACCACTGCACTATACCATACTTTCAACTGGAATCAGAATGCTGTGTCTATTGGTTTCCTTGGGAGCTGTAGTTTTGGCACTCTTTAATTGATCTTTCCTTCTGAGGTCCCAGGTGGCTCTGATAATCATTTGTTCCAAGGGTTTTTAAGTCAGTTTGAAGGTGTTAAGGATCTTCCGTTCTCCAAGTCCTTAATAAAATGCAGGGTCTCCACAGACTTATTCTGTTGCTTTGTCCAGGTCCCAAACTAGTGTGTCTTGTTTCAGCATGATAAATCCACCCCATTCCCCTCCCACATGAATCAAAAAAAATGTGGGCGTGGATCTTTATGAGCTTCTCGGGTGGAGGTGGGGTGACTCTTACTTCCCAAAAAAAAACTAATGCTGCCTCCCTCTACTCAGGTTCAAGTTCTTGTACAGACCATTTAAGAAATAAAATAGTACCCTGCAATCATTGACTAACATGAAAGTGTATTTATTTGAGGGGGAAAACATTTCTTGGAGGAGGGTAAGGTGGAGAAGACTATATACACCTTCAGTCAGTTCTACGGACAGAAAACATGACATCACTCCTTTTGTACATGCAAAACATCTGCAAGCTCCACCTACTGCAGCCGTAACATAAAACATTTGTGGGTATAATCCAGCATTTTATAGACACTCTGTATGTGATGCTTTTTTATAGAATGGGTTGGATTTTCTTGATACCTGACTGACTAAATAAGTTCTGAGACCCTTTTTTAATTTCAAAAAATTCACCGGTTGGAGCAAGTGCACATAGTGAGAGATGGAATTTGGGCCAATCACATGCAAAATTCATTAGACAGTTCACTAATACCTGATTGTCATCACAGACATGGCTGCCACCTTTACTCAGTGAAAACCATCAACAAGCACCTACAAAGTAAAACACTTTTAAATATATATATAAAAAAAACATTCTTTCCTCTCATGATACCCTCCTTACAATCATAAACAAATGAAAACAAAATGAAGTACTATTCACAGTTTTAACTCCTGATATTTCTTTGGTGACCATGAGAAACTCCACTCCTTTCCTTTTCAACTTGCCAAGGAAAACTCTAATTATTATGCTGCCACAGATAAAATTGAGACCGTGGCTTCATATAACAGAGAATCATAGAATTTGTCGTCAGAAAAGAACTGCTTGGCCCGCCCAGTCTGTCCAAGTTTCCCCTGCCTATTCTACCTCTGCAGACCCTTCCCCTCAGTCCTTCTAAACTAATATACCCTTATGCTTAATGCATGCATGCTTGAAGCCCTCCACCATTCTAGCCTCTGCCACTTTGGCTGACAGTCTGTTCCATGCATTTATCAACTTTTCAGTGAGGAAATATTTCCTCATATCCTTCCTGCACTTCCCTATTCCAGCTTCATTACTCATTTTTTATTTCTGGAGTTCATCCTCATTTGGAAAGGCTCCCCTCTTGCACCCTGTTTACCCTGTGAGGTACATGTAGCTTTTGATCATGTCACCTCTAGCTCTCCACTCCTCCAGGATGCACATGTTAAGATCCTTTAGTCTCCTTCACAGGGATTCCCCTGCAACTCCTGAACCATATTGATTGCCCTCCTCTGAACCATCTCCATCCTGTCTACATCTTTCAGAAGTGTGGTCTCCAGAACTGGACACAGTACTCCAGGTGCGGGCATACCACAGAGTGATACAGTAGCAGCATCACCTAACTTCTCCTGCTGGCAACAACCCCCAAATGCACCCCAGCATCCCACTAGCCCTGCCCATGGACTTTTTCCACAATGCTGCCACCTTGAGGTCCTCTGATATAATAATAATAATAATAATAATAATAATAATAATAATAATAGCCCTCAGGTCCCTTCTTGTCTATTGACTCCTAATACCTCCCCCATCCTATACTCAGCACTGAGACGTCTATGCCCTAGGTGCAGTATTTTGCACTTTTTGACATTGAAACCCAACTGAACATTGAACCCCATTGAGCATGTCTTTGACCACTCATCAAGTCTCCTTATTTCCCTGCACTTTTTCTCTACCACTCTTAAGCATCCATCCTCTTGCACATTTTGATGTCATCTGCAGAAAATCATACCTGCTTTGTCAGTTCCTTTGTAATTTCCACTATGATGATATTGAAGAGGGTTGGTCCTAGTGCCAAACCCTGTGGTAACCTGGTTATTGCACTCCTGTCCTTAGAGTGTGTTGGCATTTACCAGCACCTTCTGGTCTCCTATCTGTTAACCCAATTCAAACCCACTTGACACATTTGGAAACACTGCTAAGCTGGTCAACTTCCTAATCAGCCTTGTGTGCAGCACTGTGTCATTGGTCTTGCTGAAGTTCAGATACGCTATGTCCACTGACCTCTCTTGGTCTATTTCCCCTGGTCAACCAGTCAAAGAAATATATCATATTTGTTTGGCATTACCTCACCTACCACATGAATCTCTGCAGCTTGTGGTCCTACAACCCACTGGAATCCAAATACTCAACCAGCTTCTCCTTTAGTAGGGTTTCCATTAGTTTCCCTATCACTGAGTCAGACTAACTGGTCTGTAATTGCTAACTTCCGCCATTATGCCACTGTTATGTGGAAGGACCAGGACAGTGCTTCTTTAGTCCTCTGGAACCACTCCTGCTTATAGGCAACTGTTGAACAAGGCTGTAAGTGAGGCAGCTAGCACTACCATGAGCTGTTTCAGTACCCTGGGATGTATCTCATCTGGTCCTATAAGGCCTTCTGCTGTGTGTGAGGGGGGTACATTCTGCCAGTAGAATACTGCAGAAGTTTGAATTTCTGTATTCCACAACAAGCAAATATTCCGTTATTGAATTAGTGGAAAAAACAGATGATTGACAGGTGGAGATGGATCACATTTTACTAGTCATCTTTAACAAAAAATACCTGTTTTTAATTAAAAAAAAGTTGCCATTCTTTTAATTGATTTTTATTTCATACATTTTATAAGTGCAATAAGACACACCAGGTCATTGGTTGTTTGGGGTTACTGCACTACCAGGTGCAAAGGTACTCAGTGCAGGAACCTCATGCCTCTTTATGTACCCAGCTGTGCATTAACCCCTAGACAACCAATGCCCTGTCATGATATTTTAAATTTAGTGGCAGCTATAAATTCAGGCAGTGATCTTTTGGTTGCAGGAGATTTTAATATTCGTTGGGACACTAAGAATAATCCTAGCATAGATACATTATTAACCAATGCTGGTTTATCTCAACGTATTCACACTTTTACGTGTATGAACATGTGGAGTCAAAAATCATATAATTCTTGAGTGGATTCTTACTAATAAACTTGTAAATCTTTCAAGTGTGGGGGTACTTCCTGATGTGATAAGTGACCATTTGGCCGCTTATTGCACATAGAAGTGCAAAAGGCCCAATCCAACCCCCAGGTTCATATTGTATTGTAAATTTGTAAATGAAATAAGTGGAGGGCTGTTAGTTGATTTACAAATGACTGACTGGACCTATTTGGATGCAATTTCGATGTGGATATTGCAGTTGAATATTTTACATCTACCCTTCTGGAGTAGCAAAACAAATGTTTTCCTAAAATTGTTAGAAGAGTCAGGGGGACTTTAAATAAATGGATCACAGCCCCTTTATTTCATCTAATGAAATTAAGAAATGCAGCTTGGAAACTTTATAAAGTAACCAAAACCATGGGAGATTAAAATAATTGCAGGAAGCTTAGAAATGAATATTAAATAAAAATTAGACAAAGTAAATCAAGTTATTTTCAGAGTTTACAGACCACAGGTCTAAATAACCCCAGAAAGTTTTGGTCCTCATTAAATTCAATAATTAATCCCAAAATGAAAGAAACCTCATAAGTTTTTATTAAAGACGGACATGAAATAACAGATGCCCAGAAGATTTGTGAATCTTTTTTGGAAACATTTCTTGTTTTGTCTAATTACACCCAAACTTTTGATACAAATCCAAGTATGAATTTACAGTTTTGTAACACTTCTAACCTTGGTTCATCTTTTCATTTTTTAGCCATAAAACCACACCAGGTTCAAAAATTACTAAAACAAATTTCAACCAGCCCAGGGACAAGTGAATTGGAGCACATGTTCTTAAAACTAGTTTCTGATTATATTACTCATCCACTCACTTTGATATTTAATTTGTCATTGATTACTGGGTGTTTCCCTAATAAATTGAAGCAAACAGTAATTAAACCTACTTACAAAGCTGGTGGGAGAGGGGATATGGACAATTATCATCCTATTTCACTTCTACCACCATTTGGTAACATTTTTGAAAAACTTGTGAATGAACAAATTACTGATTATTTTCATTCCACTGGCCTTAGGTCTCCTGATCAGCATGGGTTTCAGAAGTTTCATGGGATGGGGATGGCCTTGGCCAGGTTCATGAACCACACCAGTGTAGCTATGGATGAAGATTTGCTCACTGGTGCTGTGTTCATGGACCTGTCCAAGGCCTTTGATTTAATGAACCATCACCTGCTGCTTAGGACTCTCTGGAACATCGGCTTAGCTGAATCATCACTTGCATGGTTCCAAAGTTATTTAATGGAATGGCCCTTGAAGGTGTGATTAAATGGAATCTTTTCTACCTATAGGTTTCTGGAACAGGGAATGGCCCCAGGGATCTTTTCTGGGGCCACTCCTGTTTACTGTATTTATTGATTCTATTCCATCTTTATTTAAACACACAACTTGTTTGATTTATGCAGATGGCATCATTTTGTATAACAGTTCAGCCTCAGTGGAATCAACAAATAAGTCCTTAAGTGAGGACTTTTGTGAGTTGAGTAATTGGTTATTAGAGAATCATTTATCTTTGAATTGTAAAAAGACCAAATATATGCTTTTAGGGTCCAGACAGAGACTGAACAACATTTCTGATCTGTTGATAATGGATAAAATAGGAAATAAATTGGAGCAGGTTACACAGTTTAAATATTTTGGAGTCATGTTGGACCAAAATCTAACCTTCTCCAATCACATTAATTCTATCAGTAAACAAGTAAATCAAAGATTGGGTGTCCTATTTAAATTTCAAATGCTGCTAACCCTACCAACCAGGAAGGCAACAGCCAAGGGTGTACTTCTCCCACAGTTTTAATTCTTTTCTTTTTACGAACATGGCCAAAAAATAATTATCTCTCCATACCTCTGTATTTCATAGTATCTGTAGATATGCCTTTAATTTACCTTATTCTACCCATCACTGTGAACTATACAAGCTCTCTGATTGGCTTCCACTGAGGCTGAATAGTTTAAATAGTCTTTGATGTTTAACTGATAACATTCTTCACCATGGTACAAATTTTCCACTCTATTTGTTGTTACTAATAAAAATGAATATAAGGAAATGTTGCTCAAATGAACAAATAAAACTAATTGTTCCTAAAACCAAGACAAAAATGGGGGATGGCTCATCTTCTTATTCTGCAGCTAAAAACTGAAATGAGTTTCCTATTTTATTGTATGCAAATGTTATCCATCAAACTTATTAAAGTTAAGCTAAAGAAACACTTACTTAGCAAAGTGTATTGTCAGTGTTTTTGCATGTCCTAATTTATCTCATGTTTATTGAGCTTTATAAAAATGTTTATGGTTTATGTTCATTGTTCTGTCTGTAAAATGTATGCTGAAATAATTTTTACCAACTTGACTCTATGTTTATGGTCCTGGGTGGTGCATGAAAACTCGCTTTGGCTCATTGCATTTACCTGGTAAACAAAAGTTAAAATAAGAAATAAATAAATAAATAAATAAATAAATAAATAAATAAATAAATAAAATGTTGTATTGCTTGCATAAACCCTTGAGATTTGCTCTTGGGGTTTACATTGCATCACACAACTCAAGGTATATAAAATTCAGATTCCACCCACCTACCTATGTATTTCTCTTTCTCAATATAATAAAATACATTGAGCTGAAGTATAGCAACATAATCTTTGACATTAATGATTGTATTTGGACATTTAATTAGAATGTTCTATTTTTTGGATGCTACTGATTGGACTCATTTTAGAGTACCCATATATCCTTCATGAAATGTGAACTTATTAAAATAGGTCAGAATTCACATTTCTGTTTCCTACATTATATTGTGAGTCAGTGTCTGCCCCCCCATTTAGTATTCCATAGTTTAAAAATGCTCCGGGTGCAAATTTTCTGGTCCATCCTCAAGAACAGGAAATAAACCATACACCCATTAAACGCTGAGTACTCTTGGAGATCTAACTTCACATGCAACCCACATTGTATCAAGTTGTTCTATACAGTATACCTGTCTAATTTACTATAGGTGTGAGCCACCAGATGAGAGAGAGACAGAGAATTTTAAGAATGTAACTATACTGAAACAATTCAAGAAAGTGTAATAACTGTATTAACTTCCACTGATTGCTTTTCAGGAGTCTTTCATCCTGTTGTAGCCCAGGACAAAGAGCTGGAATGTTGCAGAGGAATGCATTTCGGAGGACCCCACCATTACCTCGTGGGAGGCTTAATGGAATTGGAGGACCAGCATACCGACAGCTGCAGGAGCCAGGGTTAATGGAGCAGGATTCTGTACATTACCAAGGGTAGGGATTTCAGATTCCAAGAATGCATTCACAGGCAGTATTGTATATACCTATAAAGGTGCCTTTTAACAATTATAATCAACACATCAGTGCTAATTTTTTTTTAAATATCTTACATCTCATTTATATATAGTATACATTTTATAAGCAATTAGACTGTAATTTGGTGAAATCTACAAGTAAGCATGCTCCATCATTTATGTGAAACACTTTAAATATCATCTAGTTTGCAATTAGTTTTCATTCTACTCTCGACTACAAACAAAACATTTTCCAACTAATTAAGATAATTCTAGATGTCAATGTTATAGTCTATACTTAAAGATACACAATGATAATTCAGGTGGCTTTTTTTCTCAAATCTTCAGTATGGTTTATCAAACCTATGACTGTAAGTAATAAATATTAATTTCTGAATACTACAAATGGTTTGTTACTTGAAAATCAGATATGAACACACATGTAATTGCATTAATTGGTGGATATGAACTCAGTAAACAAAATAATATTTAAATATTTTAAAAAAATAAAACATCATTTTGCTCTCCCCCAGATGATCATGACTTGCACCCTGGCCCTCTCTTCCTTGTCCCAGTCACCTACAATATCCTTCCCCCATCTTCCTTTACACATGTTTTTTTTAAAAAACATTTCTAGTCACCTGGAAATGTGCCTGGAGCTGACAGGTCTTTGTGAAGGAGCCCCCTTATGTTGCCTGAAACTGCATAGCCCCATGAAGGAGCCCCCTACCCTAGTCTGAAACTACCAAGACCCAAAGGGGCATTTTTAAGAAGTAGGTCCTTTTATTACTCTTATTCCATCATAGGGGGGTCCAAATGTGTTAAATGCCCCAACTTACTCTGTTGGTTCCCAAAGTAAACTTTTTTTATACTAATATATAGCAATCAGGTCAACTCAATTCATTTTTTAGGATAAATGTCATTGAGCAGAGCTCATTTACAGTAGTGTCCCATTAGGGAAAAACTTGATGATAAGCAAACATGTTGCAGACATACTGTAACTAGTACTAGATATAGTGTACAACTTAGACACCATTGTTTGTTTCCAGGAACTAACATGTCTTTTTAAAGCATCTCCTGTACATTATATGTGATCAGATTGTACCAGAATATAGTGTGCAGAACTGTTAGGGAGGGAGAAAGGAGAGTTCCATGTAATTGATGACACTTAACTGACTGACTGGCCATTTTATCTAGCATCATCAATGATGCAGACTGCTTCTTCCTCCCTCCCCCCCTCCATGTGGGTGTATTTGGTATGGACTAGTACTATAAAGTCATGTAACTACACTGTGCATTAGTAGATGGAAATGTGCACTGCAGGTCAGGGAGGAACTGACTAGGTCAGCCTCGATTTTTACCACTATTTGCCCACACCCCCATCATGGATCGGAGTCATGAGGGGAGTCCACTTATTATAAAAAGCCCTTTGGGATCTGGAGTCATGTTATGGGAGGAGGTACTTTAAAAAGATGTTAGCTTTTGGCACAATGCCAAGAGACCAGCATTTCATTTTCAAACAGCATGGTGATGGGTAGAAGAGAGTGTGGACCAAGGTCTTGCTCCAGCCAACTGGAAATGACAGGATGGTCATTAATAGTTTTTATATTTAATTTTTGGACAAGTAACTAACAGGCAGGTGTCTGGGTCTGCAGAGTAGGACTACTCACCAAGTAGTTAAATAAAAGTTTTCCACATATCTCTGTTCATGTTCTACATGCTGTGACTCAGTTCATTTTAAGACTCAAATGTTTTTGCCATTTTAGTAGATCGTGTTCAAAATGTGACTAAAGGATTGTAATGAGCACAGTTATTCTAACTATTATGGCTTCATAATATAACATTGCACTAGTATGCAAGTTTGACCAATCTCTACAGTTTCTTGCTAGTGTATTGTGAACCCACAGGATATAGATGTTTACTGCATTTTGCCAATAAAACATGCAAATAAATTTGGGCAAGAAACCTAGAAAGACAGAAACATAGAATTTGATGGAAGATAAAGACAGATAGGACCATCTAGTCTGTCCATTTTCCCTAACTATTAAAGAAATGCTGCAGATCATACTTTATCTTTGGCTGTACTTCTTCTTTTGAATCAATAGGGTCCCCCTATGCCTATCCCATGCTGTTTTGAAATCGTCCACCAACTTAGAAGATGATTCAACTACAGTAACATTTTTCAAAGCCTCATTTTACAAAAAGGACAAACTAGCCAGGCCCGTCAGCACAGCAGTTGGATTTCCACTTATGAAGCTGGTGACCTGGGTTTGGGAATGGTCCCGGGTCATCAGAGGGCTGGCCGGGGGAGAAAGATGAAGCACCCCTTCTCCAGGGGGAGGGTGGGGAGTATGATCGATGCTTTAGGGACTCCTGCCAGAGGCCAGAAGCATCTAAGCAACCAGCATCAGTATGTTTTGGAAAGCGGGACAGATGCTGGACATCACTGCACGTCCCCTCCTCCCAGAAAAACAAGAAAATCTCTTTAGGGTGCTCTGGACGATGCCACCCTGCTCCCAGGTTCTCATCGCTCCTCACTGCACTGACATGGATTAAATACTGGTTCCACAAGCCCTCACTACTAGCCCCAAAACCCACCCTGGGGGGGTGAAGCCAGGGAGGCAATGTCGGTTGGTACCAACACCTTACCCATCATAAATGGGTGGGTCGTGAGGCTGTGGCCCCACCCTAGGGGTAAGCCAGGGGATACCTGTGGCAGATGGCAGTCATTGGGGAAGCAGAACTGGGGCAGGAGCAGAGAGATGGGTGAGCTTCCCGGAGGCAAAAAAGTAAAATAAATAAAAAAAACAAAAAAAGGACAAACTACTGTATCAGGTAATATGTTGCCAATGGCACTCCAACCTGTAAACAGAATATACAAAATACTCATTCTTATTTAGGTCTTAGTCACAGCATTAATATGTATAGTACGGTACCTGGAACAAATTCTTTTTCCAGAATACGTAATCAGACAGTTCTGATGGATCAAATTTTCATTTTTATTTTTTGCATGCAATTGTTTTCCCAATCAGTTTGTAATATTATTGCATATGTACCTGACTTCAGGTGAAAACTGTACAGTGCATTTAACAAAAGGTAAAATTCATAAAAGCAAACTTAATAAAACATGCATTTTGTTTGACTCAACTTAAAAATACCAACAATGCCAATATCTTTGTATAGCCTGTGGACCAAACAGTAACAAATACGTCAACATCCAGATGCCTTAGGGTGTTGATTTATCATTCTAATATATGTTGGCTCAAGTGATTGCAGACATACAAACACCTAAAGCTCACTGGACCTTAAATATCATTAGTTATGCATTCACATAAAAGCACACATCTAATAAAATTCTCTATTGCTTGTGATAGCTTATGTTATCATGGAAAACTATAATAATACATGATTTGATTTTTAAAAAGGTAGTAAAACCTTATTTTAGAATACATCATAAATGGATCATTAGATATTCATAAATATGACTACCAGCTTGTAAACAATTGTAGAATTTCACAGCTAATGACAGTCTAAAACAATGCAGTTTTAATTGCCTGATTTGTTATAATTTTTAAATAAGCTACAGTATAATGAAACTATTATATTATTTATATCACTGGATAGAACAATACATTAGTTTGATACTAATAGCAGAGAAGCAGGGGACTGCTTCCTGCCAAGTAATGAGAGAGTTGTAATTTCTCTGAAAATGGCTATCTGTAGCATACAGTACTATATCATAAGTTATACTGCATGTCACTTGCAAAGTGTGTTTCTTGTAAATGTTGTCCTGGATTGTGGGTATTGAGACACAGACACCACATTTCAAGTGTAAAACACACTGGTAGTGCAGTATTTATTTTGAACATAAGCGAAAATAAGAACAAAAAGTAAAATGGAAATAAAACATTACCAACTGTAGAGTGTTCATCAACAGCAGCAATTCCACAATCATCTGGCAGAGGTCTTCCTGTCACAGCAACACAGGTTGAACTGACCCTGCTTTGCTTCCAGGGATGCCTTTTATAGAGCTCTCTGGTCACCAGATCCACCTGCTCCACCCCAATCTAATACAAATTAATATAAAACTACACTAATACATAGTCTAGTGAATCTGGTGAACAGGGAAAACATCAACTTTCATACATGTGTACAAGAAAATGAACATAAAGTATGTTAATACATCTTAAGGAAAGCAGTTTTGAAACTTAATAATCAAGCATAAGGGTTCATAACTCCACCCATTTTCAAGAGATTGACAGATGGCTTCCTATAATACAGACTCTGATTGGGGCCACTGACTCCTACAAAGGCACACAGAACACAAAAGTTGAAGGTAGGATACAAACACCCTTATCTTCTCTTGGTTACTTGCTCTTTGGTTTCTCTGTACTTATTCAATAAAACTTGCATTAAACATTACAATTCAAAGGCAGAAAAGTATCTAGCACTTTCATTTCAGATGGCACTGCTTTTGTTTCTGTGTTTATTCAACACAATAACAGTAAAAGTAAGCAGAAAAATAAAGCAAGGAAGTGATGTAATGCCAAAGGGTGCCACAGGCAGGGCTTCTCTAAAGGCGGCACACTGTTTACATTCTTATTTCTGTCTCCCATTTCAAAAAAAGAAGAAACCAGCATTTTTTTTTCATTTTGCATACAGAGGGGAGAATGAAAAATGTAAAACAGTAACTGTATGCCTGCGGTTTCAACTTCTGGCATTTGCTATTTTGTGAGCTGCAACTTTTTTTTTATTTATTGAATTTATGACTTTGTTAACTGGGAAGGTGAACTGATCCCAGGGACTGTTTTCAGGCATGATCTGGGCCACGTAAGGTGGCACAGAGTAGAAACATTAGAATAACAAGAACGTAACAAGAGCAGGTAATACATAATGAAAGGTTACAGTTGTTACATTTGGCAATACGTGGTGGCAGTAGTTGAGGGACAACAAATAACAAAGGAAAGTAAGGCTTATGGTGGTACAGTTTCAGTAAATAAGAGAGACTGTTTGGCCTACCCCTGGTACCTATGGGGGGCTAGTCTTTATGGCAAGAAAGCTCCACTCCCACAACTCACAGAGTGCATTTTTCCTATCTTTCCTCTTGCACAGTCACAAGGTGTGTCCTGCATGTTCCACAGCAGAAACTTAACAGATCTTAAAACTGCACTCACTAGCAGAGACAAACTTTGGGCTAAGGCAAGGCATTCTAAAAGCCCTGCTGAATAGCAGTCATTCAGACCTGCCAGAAATACATGTGTAAAAAGCATCTGTACTGCAGCAGGGGTGGGGGTGATTAAGTCAGTGGCTAAAGAGGAGCTGAGCGATAGGGCAGGGTCTCTGTGTAAGAAGAGCAGGTGGAAATGGTAGCGGAGGAGCTTGTACCGAGGCAATTCAGGCTGGGACAGAGAAGCAGAAATGTTAATAGGAGTACTTGGCTAGGGAGAGAGGCAATGACGGAGTGAAGAAAAAAGATAGAAAGGGGTGAAAAACTCAATAATTCAGTTGCAAATTACAGCACCAAATTCTTGAGGAACTTAACTTTCACTTTGTCACTGCTAGACTTGCTTTCGACTCCTCTCCCTATGCTAATCATGTTAAAAATCATGCTAGCTCTACCACTGCTACTGGCACTCCAGCCCATACCTTTCAACTAAGTACTTTCACATTTAAAGAAGTTGAAGATGCTCTCCTTAACTTAGATACTAGAAAGAGTGCTGGCAATGATGGTCTTGAACTATATTTTCTTAAACTATGTGCTGCTTACCTTGCCACCCCTATTCTGCATATCTTTAATTTATCCATTACTTCTGCCACTGTCCTATCTTGTTGGAAAGCAGCCGACATTTTTCCCCTTTTCAAATCGGGAGAGCCGTTATCTAAACAATTATACGCCTACCTCCATCCTGCCTATCTTGTCTAAAATTCTTGAGAAGCTAGTCCATAATCAATTAAAACAACACATCGAATCCCACTCTCTACTAAACCCTGCCCAATCCTGGTTCAGGTCCAATCATAGCACTGTCACTGCATTGGCTAAGGTTACTAATCACTGGATTTCTGTGGTGGATTCCAAGAAGACCACCTGTGCAGTGTTCCTTGACCTGAGTAAAGCATTTGACACTGTTGACCATCTTCTCCTAGTTCAGGGCCTCACTAAGCTAGTTGCTAATCCATCTACAGTGAAATGGTTCGCCAGTTACCTTTCTGGTAGGATATAGAAATTTAAAGCAAATGGTCTCCTCTTGGCCCCCCTTCCAATTGCTAGGGGAGTCCCCCAAGGCTCTATCTTAGGACTGATACTATTCTCTATATATATCAATGGCCTTGACTCACTTATAACAAAATCAACTCTTCACCTCTTCACTGATGACACTGTGTTATACACCTCTGGTACTACTCTATCGGAAGTTAGGGATGTTCTTCAAGCTGACTTTGTTCAACTTGAAATTAATCTTATCGAAGCAAAGTTCCTTCTAAACACCAAGAAACCAAGGCAATGGTTTTCTCTAGTAACCCTACAATCAGCACCCACCCCTCAAACCCAAAGAATTTTATTGTCACCTCACTAGGCGAACCACTAGAAGCGGTTACTAAATTTAAATACCTCGGCTTCTGGATTGATAATAAGCTCTCCTTCTATGACCACATCGAAGACCTATCCAGGAGGCTAAAAATACGGTTAGGGTTCTTCTTTAGAAACAGATCCCTCTTCCCTCTTTATACTTGTACCAGGCTCGTAATGGCCACCTTCCTTCCCTTACTCAATTATGGTGATTTCCTTTATGCCTCCGCAGCGACTTCTAGCCTAAAGAAACTGGACATCCTTTATCATCGTGCTCTACAATTCATCACCGGCTCCCCCTTCAGAACCCACCATTGCGATCTGTATTCAACTATTGGCTGGACATCACTTGCCACTAGATGCTTGCTTCATGCTGGGTCCTGGACCCTTAAGATACTTCTTCACAAACTGCCTAGCTACATAACATCTCTCATCCACATCTCCTGCAGTGCCTATTCTCTCAGGAAATTAAATTTTATCCTACTTGCTGTCCCACAAACTCATACTACATTTGGTCACCGAGCCATCTCATACTCCCTCCCTACCATATGGAACCAAATCCAATCTGCACATAAGCTAACCAGCACCATATCATTTAAGCTCTTCAAAACGTTATCTTTATCCAAATTAAAAGGTTCCTGTAGCTCCTATAGGTTAGTGCCCGATATTACGTACTGTTTATATTTAGGCCCTACCTGTGACCTTTGTACATAAGACTTGTAACTACTAAACTATTTGAATGAATTTGTTTAGCTGAACATGTTGTTAATGTTAGTCCCTATTTCTCTCTTAAATGGTTCCTCTGCCACTTTCACTATATTTTGTATGTAATTGACTTATATTCTTATTGAAATGATACCTGAATGTATTGTCCTTATGTCTATGTACGTGTACCAGGACCTCCTTGTGAATGAGCTTGCTCAATGGAGTATTTTCGTGCAATAAACTTGAACCTGAATTTTCCTATATGTTATTCTCAGTTGTGATACAGCTATTATTTCTAAATTCTTTTCTGCGGACAAAACTCCCCAATGTCTTCTAACAATATCTGAAAACAAATTAGCATGAGCTGAAAAAGTTGTAACTACGTTCATCTGTGCATTATTTATTTTACTATCATTTGATGGTTCTAACAAAGACCGTCTATCTGCAGCTACGGTTGCATTTCTTGCTTGTAAAATATGTTTCTACTGTAACCCCTCTCTTGAAATCTATGCCCCTTTTGGTGCTTTTTTTATTAGTATATCTAAATATGGTAACTGTTCGTCTGCCACATAATGCAAGAAATGTAAATGTTCATTAGTGGAGTGGAGATAAATGAGGCATTTGATACAGACATTTATCGTAAACAGGTTGATGGCAACACTGTCTTTATGGCCTCGAGTTGCCATCGAGTACACACAATAGTAAATATTCCTAAGGGAGAATTTCTGAGAACAGAAAGGAACTGTAGTACTGAAGATAGTTTTAAAGTAAATGCAGATATTTTGGAGAACGGATTTCAAGAGAGGGGTTACAGTAGAAAAAATATTTTATAAGCAAGAAATGCAGCGGTAGCTGCAGATAGACAGTCTTTGTTAGAACCATCAAATGATAGTAAAATAAATAATGCACATATGAATGTAGTAAATGAACAAAAGTGCCCAGAGTTTGAGAAAAAACATAGCACAGACTCTGACTTTGCCCTTCATTTGAGAATGTTACTGGCTTTAGCATTTGTCCCACCAGGCAATGTTATAGCAAAGTTTGAAGAGCTTAAGGAAATGGAGTTCTTTATGAGACATGAGGAGTTATTGCAGCCAGTACTCGATTATTATGAAGACACATAGCTTGTTAGACCTAGAGGGTGCTCCGGTAGAAGAAGAGTGAGTTTCCCTATTGAGAACTGGAACTGCTATACTGTGACACAAACTGGGTTGGCAAGAACGAACAATGCTGTAGAAGGGTGGCACAGAGGGTTCAACTCATGGTTAGGCACCTGCCACCCCAGCATATGGAAGCCTATAGAAGTTCTGAAACAAGAGCAGCAACTAAATGAAATGAAGATGGAGCCACTTATTTCAGGAGCTGCAGCAGCTGGCACAAAAAGAAAATATAAAGATCAGAACCAGAGAATAACAATCATATTGTCCCAATACGAGTCCCGCAACACATATGAATGTTTGTGAGGACTGGCTTACAATTTTCAATTCAAGCAGTGAAACTGAAGCATGAATCCTGAATCGAGAATGTACCAGATCTTGAAATGAGAATTTATTGAATACATGAATAAAGTCATCTTCCCTGGCTTCGGCCAGGTTTTTTTTAAACCGAATGAGTCACTATTTTGACGTGCCTGGTGTTGCTCATGTTGCTTGGCTGCTAGGTTGCTAAGTGGGTTCTTGGTAGTTTCTCTCATTTGCTTGGGGTTGCAAGGTGTTGCTAGGAGTTGCTAGGTGTTGTTACTATGTACTAGGTGGTAGCTGAGGAGTTTACCATTTGATTGGAGTTGCTCAGTGTTGTTCAGTTTTGCTAAGTGTTGCTACTAGGTGGTTGCAATTTAGCACTTGTAAGACTTCAGCTTGTTCAGTGTGCAAAAGTTGCTGTTATTACAAGGAGCCATTATGCAGTGTCGCTATTGCTGCATTCGCTGAATTTGGGTCACGCATTTACCATTTGTAATTTTACAGTCACGATGATCTCATGGAACCATTCCACCCTGCTGTGTCTCCCAGTCTCCAACGCTGCCCTCCAGCCTTCACTAGAAGGCAGCCATGGAACAGGATGACAACTCTCCCCTTCTCTGGAGAGAACAGTGGTCCATCAGACAATTGGTCATCTCCCTCGCCTGCCACCCCCCCCCAGCAATCCGAGGTTGCTCCCAACCCCAGGTCACTGGTGTGACATGAAGTGTGGTGTCCAGTGCCTTAACCCTCAGCTCCACTAGGCTGGCTCTATAGTGTTTTTCAATACCTTTGAAATAATGTTTCTTGATGGTGACCTGTCTGATCAAACAAAATTTAACAGTTAGTTAGTGGATTCTTCAGTCACTATCCAATCAAAATTTCTACCTGATTGAATCTGGTCATCACTGTGCCAGAACTGCAGAGAGTGAGTTGAAGCAGAGTATTATCAATTATGTTAAAATGAGGAGCAATGCTTGTTCCAGGGGAAATGGTGCTAATGTTCTAATAATTTCAATGATCATTCTAACTGAGTCATTAACCAGTTAATTTGAAGTCCTTAGACAACAAAGAGAAGGAATCACCACTTTTTGTTGAATCAATGTTGTTCTTCTTACCTATTTAATAATCTTGATCCCTAACATTTTGTACTTCATGTGCTTTTTCAAAGGATGTCCTATGAATCATAATTTACATAAATTAAAATATTTACAGAAAATCACACTTAGTCCTATCTTATTAACACCAATTTACCTTAATACTTTAGAAAGTGATCACCTTCACCACAGAAAAACATTCATAATAGCTCATGCCTAACTACAGTATTACACTGATTAAACTTATTCCTCTATGTTTAAATCCATATTAAATATTTTTTACCACTGTATATTATCAGTTAAATATCACTCTCTTCATTGCTGTGTGTATATCTGGTCCATTATTCATCAGGACTTGTTACCACAGTTTTAACAAACTGGAAGGTCAGAATCATTGTGTTCATATATTTTACCATTTTTTAACATCTTTGTGTTAATATTAAAAACAAAACTTACTTCAAGATTTTTTGTTTTTTGTAAAACAGTAGGTCTGATTCAACAATTGTCAATTTCTAGGCTTATCTTCTTTCTTTGCTAGCTAAATTGAAACAAAGCAGAACATCTTGCATTTATAATCGCTTAGGCAACAGTCTGCAACCTTGACGTACTCTTATTTCATTTGTACTGGCAGAGCTTCAAAGCACATTTGTAATCTATACCTGTAATGATAGATTAAAATATTCTTTTCTATGCATCTTGCTCAAAGCTGCTGCCTGTACTTGGAGTTTTTCTATTCTGCAAAATTCAAGATATACTATGTCAAAATGTGTCTGTACTCTTATTTTTTTTTTTTAATAAAACACATTTGCAGATGTTGACAGCCATGAATTTAATTTATTTTATGCTAACAGGGCTTTGAAACTCATTTGTGCTGTGTACTTTAACAAATGCTCATTTCTAAGCATTTTGCTCAAGGCTGCTACCAATACTTGGTGTTCTTGTTTCCAGCAAAATTTAAACAGAACCATCTTAAGATCTGTATAATCTCTTACAGACTGTTATCTGACTTCAATTTGTTTTAAAAGTTTTACCTGTTTTGTCTGGAAGTGCTAAGTTTCCTGCTCAATGGAGTGTTTGCTGCAAGTGAATTCTGTCCTGCCATCACTTCTTCTTGGGCCTGACCATGCTTCATGTGGTGGTCAAATCGTGAAGTCATCACGCTGAAGCATAAGAGATGGTTGCTAAGCAACCTGGTGCTGTGCTGCTGAGACACACAGCTTGGGTGGTCAGGCCCTTTAAAACAATGCAATGGGATATAGTGATTTTTTTATATTAATATAACATTTTTTATTGTTATTCAAGCATAACATTTTGCTGAATTGTGAGAATTTTCATAATACTGTCTTGGAATATGGCTCAATGCAGAAATGCTGACCTATACTTACTAATTGAAGCACAGCATTATATATCAAACTTTAAGATCTAAGATTATACTCAGATGTATACATAGTTACTAAATGGAAAATGGTAAATAGTCTGGAAGTTTAAGGTGGAGCAAGTCATATAGAAAGAATAAGAGGAAGGGTAGATATGAAAGAGTGGCTATGAGGAGGGAAACAAGGGGACATGAAATGCTTTTTTATCCATGTCTCCATGGAGTATAGACAGGTTGTCCTTTGTTAGTGTATATAGCACTTATAGGTCTTAAGATTATTATTCTTATCCACATGCCTGCCAGTTAGTGTCTGTATTCTGGAATCTAGGGTTTTGATCCTAAATATCCAAAACATTTCTGCTCTATCTAGTGCCCTTTGCCTGTTACCTCCTCATGTCATCTCTGAAATAGATTGTTGACCCCAAAATCTAATAGATGCTCCTGTATGCTGTGCTTGTGCAAAGTGTAGGGCAACCTGTGACATATCCACACTTCTCCTGATGTCACGTTTGTGTTCCTGTATCTTATTTTTAGGGCTCTTGTTGTTTGTCCAACATAAAGTTTATCACAAGGGCACTGTAGTACATATATTACCCATTCTGTGGCACAGCTTATATTTGGTTTGATTTCAAAATGTTCCCCTGTAAAGGGGTGCCTAAAATTATCTTTCTTGCTGCTGTGACCACAGCATGAACACTTGCCACAGGCTATCATACCTGTTTTAAGAGGACCCAGCAGTAATTGTGCTTCTTGGGTATCAGTACCTTTAAATTGTGATCTTACCAGTTTGCCTTTGAGCATGGGGACTTTCTTGACCACTATTAGTGTTTTTTCATAAAAGCTCTTAAGTTGATTATCTGTTACTGTGAGTAGATGCCAGTGTTTGTTAATAATTTTTTTCATTTCTGAAAAATGTTGGTTATATTTAGTAGTGAACACCAATCTGGTGGCATCGTGGCTCTTACTATGATTTGAATCATTGTTTTGTCTGTCTGTATTTATGTTGGATATTCTCCTATCAGCTTCTTTTAGATTAAGCCTTGTGTACTCTCTTGTTTGAAATCATGTGAACATTTCCTTTTTCCGTTGTTCAAAATCTTTCTGCAGGGTACAGTTACACTTTACTCTTAACTAATTGTGAGTATGGTATACTCCTGATTAGATTTGGATCATGGAAGCTTGTGCAATGTAAAGTGGTATTTCAATCTGTTGCCTTTCTGAACAGTGCGGTTCTTAAGCTTTCATGGTCTTTAATGATTCTCAGATCTAAGTATGTTAGAGTTACTCTATTGTATGTCATAGTGAACTGTATATTACAATTAACACTGTTAATATACAGAAGGAATTTACTGAGCTCTCTCTCACTCCCACCCCAGATGAAGAAAATATAATCTATAAAGCAGCTCCAGGCCCTTACACTTTGGAAATATGGATTTGTGTTTATATTCAAAACATGCTGAGATTCAAAGTCAAACATTAATGCATTTGCATAGGCAGGCACCATGGTACTACCCATGGTAGTACCCCTTTTCTGAATGTAGAATTGAGTGTCGAATTCAATATAATTGTTGGAGAGTATTATTTCTGTGAGTTCTTGCAACACTACCATTTTTGGTTTGGGATTTTATGATCTCTTATCTAACATATTTTCCATTGGATGTACTCCTTGGACATGGGGTATGGAGGTATACAAATCAACCACATCCTAGTTACAAAAACATCATGCTTTCTTATACCCTGCTGGGATATTTCCTCTAACTTTTGGAGCATATGCCCTGTATCTTTAATACATGTTTCTGTAGTTTCAACTATAGGTTGTAAATGATAGTTAAAATATTGTGATATGGGCTCAAACAGTGATTCATTTTCAGAGACAATTGGCCTGCCTGAGGGATCTTTATCATTTTTATGAATCTTAGGGATAGCATAAAATGTTGGTATTCTGGGATTTTTTGGGTAAATTATATCTGCTTCCCATGTCTCCAACCAGCCATTATTTTGAAATTCTTGTAGGGTAAATTCAACTTGCTATTGTAACCTGGCCATAGGGTCTCCAGGTAATAGGTCATAATGTGTTCTATTGTCCATTAATCTGATACACATTGTTTTGTAGAAATGTCTATCTATGACAACTGTACCTCCTCATTTGTCAGCTGGTTTTATGATCAGTTCCCTATTCTGGGTTAAGCTGTTAAAAGCTGTTCTTTGGACACTAGTGAGGTTTTTCTGTTTGATTTTTTTTTGTTCTATTACTTAAATTCAACATATCTTTGTGCACAGCTACACAGTATGTTTCCCCAAAGTGGTCTTTTCCAGTAGGGGGCTGTACCTAGATTTAACATTCATTGCTGACTTCATTTCTTGCTGATATGTATTTTGCTGTTGCTCAGTATTAAAAATAGTTTTTAACCTTAGTATTCAAAAATGTTTTTGCAAATCTACTTCCAATTCAAAAGTGTTAAGTTTCTTTGCTGGGGTGAAAGATAGGCCCAGGCTAAGTACTTCTACTTCTGTATGAGTTAAAACCCTGTTACTAAGGTTGAAAACTGGAATTTGTTCTTTGTGCATAGTGTGTGTATTGGTTTCTTGTGTCACTCTGATCATTTGATTTGCCTGCCACCTCTGCCTTCTCCCCTTCCCCTACCACCTGCCCATCCCCCGGACCCCCCCCCGGAGCCCATTCCTCCAATGCAGTCTCTTAGTGTTTACTGTTGTGTACTGTCTTGTTGATGTGTGGGACCTGCTTGTTGATCATCTGGAGTTCTTTGTTCACTACTATCTGGTACCTGCCTAGTATTAGGATTTCTTGTGTAACTGCCTTCACTATCTGTGCTAGAATCTGTATGTGAATATGATGTCCAATTCCTGAGGGGCTTAAATTTTCTGTATGTATAGATGTTTTGTCTCTGTAATCATTAGCATTGCATTGGAATTTTTTTTTATTTTTGTTGTTTGAGTCTATTCTTATACTCCTGTCATTTATTTTTAAAATTGTGTAAGGCAGTATTAAATATGTCCTTAGCTACCTTTAATTTCATGGCTTCCTCCATGAATGTTGTTTCTTTTTGTAAATTTTACCTTTCTTCTAGGATAGCCTCTATCAAAGAGAACATGAAATCATAAGAAGCTTTATTCCTGATACCATCCCAATTGCTAGTGAGCTTATCTGATTCAATGCCCGGATTTGGTTCTATAAAAATTCTCAGTCCCCTCAGTATCATATTATATTCCAAGTACTTAGTTAGGGTGAGTCCATGCCACTCCAGTCAGGTGTTTTTAAACTTCTGAATTTCTATTTTAAGTGCTAATGATTTATTATCATCAACCAGCTGTTGTGCCATGTGCCTGCCTGCCTTCATTGCATCAATTCATTGTTTCCTTACATTTTTCCTGTAGGTTACAAAGTGCATTGGGGCTGGCACTGCATGTCCAACATCTGGGAAGGCTGCCATGCCTTCTTGTTGCATTGTTTTTCTTTGATTTGAATGTTGCCATGGTGGTCAGTGTTCCACTTCTGTTGTTGTAGCTGAAATTGCAAAATTCTTCTCAGTCCTCTTTATTATATCCACCAACATCCCTGGTTTGCCATCTGACCCTGTGAGATGGCCTTTGAACTTCTTATAATGTGGAGCAATGCTTGTTCCAGGAGAAATGGTGCTAATTTTCTAATCATTTCAATGATCCTTCTAAATGGGTCATTAACCAGTTAATGGAGGTCCTTAGACAAAAAAATAATGGAGTCACTACTTTTTGTTGAATCAATGTTGTTCTTCTTATTTATTTAATAATTTTGAGCCCTAATGTTTCGCAATTCATATGCTTTTTTAAAGGGCATCCTATGAATCATAATTTACATAAATTAATATCGTTACTGAAAATCACACTTAGTCATATCTTATTAACACCAATGTATCTTAGTACTTTAGAAAGTGATCAGCTTCACCACAGAAAAACATTCATAATAGTTCATGCTTAACTACAGTATTGTGCTGATTAAACTTATTCCTCTATGTTTAAATCCATATTAAATATTTTTTACCACTGCATAATAGAAACATAGAAACATAGACTTTGATGGCAGATAAGGACCACTTGGCCCACCCAGTCTGCCCATTTCCCTACCTACTGGATAAGCTGCAGATTTTAGTTAACCAACAGCCTACTTCCTGCCACCCCCCACTATAATTACCTTATGTCTGTCCCATGCATGTTTGAATTCCTCCACTGTTTTAGACCCCACAGTCTCTCCAGGAAGGTGGTTCCATGTGTCCACCACTCTCTCCGTGAAAAAAATTTCACATTACCCCTGAACCATCCCACTCTATCTTTAAATTGTGCCCCCTTGTTCTTACACATCTCTTTTTCTGAAAGATGCTACCCTCCTGGACTTTGTTGATTCCATTGAGGTACTTGAACATTTCTATCGTGTCCCCCTGTCCCTCCTTTCATCAAGGGTATACATAGTAAGCTCTCTCAGTCTCTCTTCATATGGTTTCTGATGCAGACCCTGCACCATTTTAGTTGCCTTCCTCTGGACTGCTTCCATCCTGTCTATGTCCGTGTGTAGATGAGGTTTCAAAACTGCACACAGTACTCCAGATGGGGTCTCACCAACTGTCTGTACAGAGGGATGACCACTTCCCTTTTTCTACTTGTGATGCCCCTTTCTATGCATCCCAGTATCCCCCTGGCTCTCCTTACTGACTTCACGCATTGCTTACCCACGTTTAGATCATCTGATATGACTACTCCCAGGTTCCTTTCCATTTTTGTTGTTGTTGATACCTCCCCTGCTATTGTGTACTCTTCTCCTGGGTTTTTGTTTTCCAGGTGCATTACTTTGCACTTCTTTGCATTGAATCTAAGTTGCCATATGTCTGACCATTCCTCCAACCTTGCCAAGTCCCTTCTTATCCTTTCTACCCCCCTTGTGTATCAACTCTGTTACAGATCTTTGTGTTATCTGCAAACAGGCATATCTTTCCCTCCAGACCCTCTGCAATGTCACCTATAAAGATGTTAAAGAGGACTGGACCTAGTACTGAGCTCTGAGGTGCTCCACTAGTGACCCCCTTTCTTCGGAATGTGTTCCATTCACTATTACCTTCTGTGTCCTGTTGTGCAGCCAGTTTGCTACCCAGGCTACCACCCTTTATAATATCACTTAAATATCACGCTCTGCATTGCTGTGTGTATATCTGGTCCCTTATTCATCAGGACTTCTTACCACAGTTTTAACAAACTGGAAGGTCAGAATCATTGTGTTCAAATATTTTACCATTTTTAACATCTTTGTGTTAATATTAGAAGCAAAACTTACTTCAAGATTTTTTGTTTTTTGTAAAACAGTAGGTCTGATTCAACAATTGCCGATTTCTAGGCTAATCTTCTTTCTTTGCTAGCTAAATTGAAACAAAGCAGAACATCTAGTATTTATAAAAGTTTAGGCAACAGTCTGCAACCTTGAAGTACTCTTATTTCATTTGTACTGGCAGAGCTTTTAAGCTCATTTGTAATCTGTACCTGTAAAGATAGATTAAAATATTATTTTCTATGTGTTTTGCTCAAGACTGCTGCCTGTACTTGGAGTTCTTGTATCCTGAAAAATCCAAGATATATCATCTCAAAATGTGTCTGTAGTCTTGTATCTCATTCTTGTATCCAGCAAAATTTAAAAAGAACCATCTCAAGATTTAAATTTTGCAGGATACAAGAATGCCAAGTATTGGCAGCAGCCTTGAGCATACTGTAATGCTTAGAAATGAGCGTTTTTTTAGGTACAAAGATCAAATGAGTTTCAAAGCCCTGTTAGCATAAAATAAATTAAATTCATGGTTGTCAACACCTGCAAACACATTTTATTTAAAAAAATAAGAGTACAGACAATAGTGCCTCTTGTTTTTCCACATTTTTTTTTCTGTTTTGGGGGATTTAGTGATTTTTATATCTAACTTGTTTTATGGGATTTCTTGTTGAGTCAGTGCACCTTCAGGAGGACCTTTGCTTTAACCGTTGCCATGGCTGTGATGTCAGGACATTGATTCATCCTGGTAACATTGCTCATGATTGGTTGAGCAGCAGGAACAGCCCAAACAATTTTGAAAAAAATGACAGACCCACTTAGCGGGTAAAGGTGAAGCTAGGAAGCTGTGCAGTGGATTCCAGCAAGTGGCAGGTATGTATTGTGGCAACTCGTGAAAGTTTATTTTCTTTAAATATCCGTTTATGTATTTTTTGCCCCATTTTCTTCACTTTTCACAGTAGTGAAGGAGTTCAGGGCATGTATGCTGTAGCAGGAGGGTGGCCTTGTGTTCAGCACTATGGCAGTTTAAGATCAACTGCAGATAGGGTATCACTTTAGCTCTTGCCAGTGTGTAACAAAAGGTAACAAACTGAGTTTAAATTGGAACAGGTTTTTTTTTTTCTTTTGGCATGACTGTAGTTCCATCAGTGGTGCAAGTGCATTTCAGTTTATTGTGGCTGCAGTTTTAAAGCAAATGCGGCTGCAGTTTCACTTTTACTTACTTTTTCACTTCAATTTGCAGGTACAGTGTGGGCATGGTCAAAGTGATGAGTTTACTATGTGTATAAATCTGTGATGACATGTTTACTATATGAATAAATGTGAGATTTCATATTTATACACATAGTAGCTCAGATAAACAGATTTATCACAAAGCATTTATGTCCATGCCTATTTCATAAATAAAAAAATAAACAATTCTTATCTTGAAGGCACTACATAACAGCACGTGCCTATTACTGCAGTATCCTTCAAGGTACCATCTTAGGTGATGTGTTATAATATTTTGGAGATTCACAACAATAACAATAACACCTCAGCAAATGTGGTACCTTGATTATAGTGAGTCAAGTTTCAAGTGGTGTTCTTCATTACTTTCATGGCCGCAGAGGTATGGGTGTGGAAGGTGTCAGGTGTAACCTATATCAACAGGTACTGTGAAGACCAACCAAACCCCAGAGAGGTCAATGGGGCATGAATGCAGCTTAAATGTTTGATGAGGACAGTAAGAAAAGGTTACCTTCTAATTCTCCCATCAACCGAGGAAAACTCTGGCCCTGGCCTCATCCCCGTTCTCCAACATTTTATTCTCTGGTGCTAGAGGTCCCACCTCTGCCACAGATCATGATATTGCCAGCACTATTGTAAATACCTCCACTCCATCATTCCTAACCCAATCACCCTTTCAAGGAACATTTTTATTCCCTGGTGGTGGTATTCACTTGTGTATGCTGCCACAAGCCCAGTGTATCCATTTTTATTTCTCATACATTCCACATTCATAACTGTCACCATGTACACATAATACTTATGTACCTGGTTCAAGTAGCACCACAAACCCCACCATCACTCCCACCACACACCCATTTTGACAACATTTACATTCCATTGACTGGTTTGTCACTTATTATATACAGTACATTATTTACATTCCCCTTTCTGAATGGCCATCATCTGAACTGCAGCACTCCTATCACATTAATTTTTGCAGTTCAGATAATGGCCATGGAGAAATGTGAAAGGAGGATTATTACCAGCCGTAGACTGCCACGTGCAGTTTTGCTGTCATTCAATGACAGTTTTGTGATTACATACTGGGTGGTGGGGGAGGGACCACTGGACACTAGGCAGATATATAATGGAACTGAGGAGCAAGTGGAGCAACACCTCTCTCAGCCTGACCACTCAATTTCAGATATGTCAGTAATGGTCTTAAAAGGAAATCTCAAAAGCACACAACAAAGATGAGCTTTTGAGATTAAACTTATTTTGTATCTCAATATGATGGTAGCAGATGGGATGAAGATAGATTTGGGTTTCATGGGACATTACAGGATTTAACAACCACAGACCTCTTCTGCTTCGGATTGACATATAATAGGATAGGACTTCAGCACGTGTGTGTCTGTGTGTGTGTGTGTGTGTCTGTCTGTGTGTGTTGGGAGGTATGTGAATATGGCAGATGTGAGGCTTCCTGTCACACTGAGGTAGGGTTCTATTTAGATACATGAAGTCATAGTGTGTTATTACTCTTATTTCACACACATAATGAATATCAATTCCTTCTTATTATTTATCTTCACCCGGGAGTGGAGTTGATTCCACTGCACCATATTCAGATTCCCTAGCCTGTTACTGTACATACAGTAGTGTTATTATAGACTGTCACAGTTTTTAACTCTGAACATATTGGGGTGTGAGATCGCATTTGCATGGGGATCCTGAATAGATCTGTTTACATTAGGCCAATATTGTAGTGATTTGTGAAAATGTTGGTATGTTAGGACTCTTGTCTTACACACATACCTTATATTTACTTCTGGTTATCTTACCCTGGGGAGAGTGGAAGTTTCATTTCTTTGTGTTTCTATCCAGAATCCTTGGAGATGTTACTGCACAGATAGGAGTAATGTTAAATAGTGTCACATTTTTACTCTGTAAATATTAGGATACATGATCCGTTTTACTTGGGATTTCATGACAAGTTGAATTCCTTTGGGTAACAATTGCAGTGATTGATGTGAATGATGGTGCATTAGGAGTGTGTGTGTGTGTGTGTGTGTGTGTGTGTATATCTCCTTAAAACCAGTTATCCCCCCCATTACGGGGGTGTGTGGTGGGGTGTGTTGTGTGTGTGGAGGAGAGAATTTAATTTTTATTTCTAATTCCGATTCCTTAGACATTTTCGGTACATCAAGTTGTTATATAATACATTGAGAATTTATTGACATCAGCACATATCAGGCTGCATGGTTTTAATTCCTTGATGGTCTTTGACAAGCAGTTTTTTGTTTGACACTTATGCTGTCACTTTATTCTTATATTATCGTTTATAAAGTCCTATTACTACACTACAGGTTTTTGAAGTTTATGGGGCATAATATTTAGCTGGATAGTATAGCTGGGTAATGGGTCCATATAAGTTTTACACATCATACAGTGTGTAACTACTGACCTTTTAAGAAAACTTTACTGGTTACTCTTTGTCTGTTATATATACATAGATGCTTCTTGTAGTCCTAAAACAAATTTAATATGTCCTTAATCTGGGTGGGGGTTGTTTTTCAGTAATTGCACTCTTATACACATTGTGACACTCATAATTTCATTTAAGAGCCATCTGCTCAAGTAGTTGTTATCTTATATGTCAATTTAATTTATATGCAGTAGAGTTCTTTGTATGACCTCTGATCCTGAGACTCTCCCAGCTGAAGGTGACATGATACTGTTAAGCTTCTCTGACATAATCTTCTGTTTTTTTTTAAATTAGTATTTTAAACCAATGGGGATTTTTTCTGTTTTTTTTCTGCATGATCTCATGTGAAAAGTATTGTTTATTTCTAAATAACTGTAATTACACTTCTGACTAAGGACTTGTTGATCTGAAAGCTAGAGCACTTTGTTCTTGTAGTTACATCTATGTTGGTCCATTAAAATATATCAAATCATTTTCTTCGGGATCATTCTTACAAGGACCAATAAGGCAAATACTAAATCTAGATTTCATAAAAATTAGGTAAACTCATTAATTCTGATCCTTTTGCAAGTTGTTTAATGGCTTTTGATTTTTGTCATTAAATTGCCATTAATTTGTAAAGTATTGTTTGCTTATTGCAATAAATGCCTAGGATATAGCTAGTCAACATCCCGCATTCCAGACGTATGAAGAGGGGCCTCTATGTTGTGAATCCTATCCTTTTAGTTTTGGACCATTCAAATCCCTTGTCCATATTTAATGCTACAAATATGTTTTTCCATGACTGTTTCATCTGACTTGCTTTCCTTTTGTCATTATGTATGGATGATATACACTATGGCCATGATCAGCCCTCTTTGTGCTGAGTAGGGTCTTGGAAGCATGCACCATACCTCACATTTTGTCAGTGAAATGAGGGACATGGACACTCAAAATGAGGGACTATGAAGGACACTAACCCACATGGTGATCAGGACACATCATGAAACATGGAGATTCAGTACCTCATCACACAGTGGAAACCATTGCATTAGCACCTGAGAATGCATTTCTACCTTTAAGCAGTGGTGTCTTTTAGGTAGGGCAGAGGGGGGCAGTCCCCCCATATTTGTGCCTAGGTTGTTCTTATGGTTTGGCAATAATGGCATTACATTTGGATTTAATCTTTTGCACAATAAGTGCCCACTTGCCCTTTGTGTGCTCCCACTGCAGATACTCTCCAGATTTGACTGTGTCTGTATCTTTTCCACCACAGAGAAGACAGACTGCACACTACAGCTTGGAGGAGTCAGTGATCACTGAACTCTCAATAGCAGTGTTGTGGCAGTGTGTTTTTGTTGTTCTACTCTTGGTGAGTCTCTGTATCCTCTGGTGGCTGATGGGGCAGAGGGTGAACTAGAAGCTAACTCAAGACTAGGCTGCCTACCTACTCTAATAGGCTCGCCTTGCAAATAAAACAGCACAGACTCCCATGGCAGCAAGCTAGGCTTAGCAGCAGTGGTGACAGTGGTATGGGTGGCCTTCATAGGCCTTGATCATTGCAATTCAGCAGCAGCAGCAACAACCAAGTAAGAAGCAAACAACCCAGGTTGGGTGGGTTCGGTTGGTGTGGTGACTTGGTTGTGGACTATGTTGGGGACCTGTGATGGTTAGTTCTAGCATCCAGGTTCTGGTGGAAGGAGAGATGGGATCAGACTGGAAACTGTGCTGGTGACACACTATGCCAGGCTGCAGGTTCTGGTCATATGGCAGGTAAGTGAAAGTAAATACATTTTTACAGGGGGATTTGGGAAGGAGGAAGGACTGAAATATTTATGTGTTTTTCATTTTTCTTCACCTTTGGTTTCTTCATGATCCATAGGTAATGAGTACTGAACTGAATGAAGCCAGGGAGAAAAACCGGGACAAAGTTCTTTTCTGGGGGGGCAGAACGTCTGCCAGGAAAGAGTTGGTTAGTAACTGGATGGGTTTAAGCCCAAATCTGATGCACTGCTCTGGGGTAAATACACATGAATCTCATACATTTGAATATGTCCTGATTTTCATATCACTTTTCAGTCAAGCCAAATAAGTTGTACCTTTTAGAGATGTTACAGACATTCTAGAGCTGTCCCTTGCATTCATGGACGATTGAGCAGTATGGTATGCACAGACTATTGGAGCCCCACTGTAGTCAGACTTATGCACCCCCATGAAGCAGACCTCCGCATCCCCACACTCATGCACATTATGACAAAGGGCAAAGGAGACTGCAGGAGTGTGCACCATTGAAAAGAATGGGGTATTTTTTTTTTTTTTACTATTTTATACATTATTGATGGAGATTTGAAGATCAATGAAGGCCACCACTCGACTAACAAGGGCCTTGCTAGTAGAACAGTGGCCTTCATTATTCTCTAATTCACCATCATAACATATATAATAGTAATAGAAAATAACTCCATTCATTTCAAAGGGGTATGCCCCAGCACTCTGATCCATGGACATCATCTCTTAAAGACTCCTGCCACTGGCTCCCTATTACTCAAGTAAGAGTATTTTTACTTATATCTACTGTATACCTGGTGATTATCAGTAGAAGCATGGTCATACCCACTACAGTGTGCGTACATGGGGGGGGGGACTGGCCATGTGGGTGTGTCTTGAGTTATTGCCACTTTTGTGTTTGCACCTTAAAGTCTGTTTATGCGGAAGCATTCAAAACTATGGAGAGAAAATACTACGAGTACAGGCCAGACAGAAATAATTAAGTGGTTTTGTGGGTACATTTGTGTATTGGGGTGGGAAAAAACAAATGTGTTTCCATTGGTATGTGTGCTAAAGTTCAACTGTTAAAATGAGATGAGGGAGAGAAGAAAACTAAAAAGCATAACAGTGGCTACAAGCATGCCACATGCATGCAGATGCATTCAGATATAGTATGTATTGAAGTACAAGTGAACCATATGTGTGCAGACAGTATGGCTTAGTGGTTAAAGGCACTGAAGTGCAAGCTAGGAGACTTGGAGGCATGAAGACTTGGGTTTGAATCTCATCAACCCCTACTTATGTATGGTGTGATCAAGCAAGTCACTTAACTTTTATGTGTGCAGTTATCAGTGACCACTTGTTTTTTTGCATGCATGCCACTTGCATGCAGTCTTTCTCAATTTATCATAAAAACCATGGTTTCCACACTTGCTTGCTGCACGCATGCCATATGCATGCAGTCAATTACAATTTACCATTTAAGTCTTACTTGCAGCACACATATCACTCGGGTAGTTTTATGTGTGCAGCATGAAAACATTTCATATAATTATTTCTGTAAGGGTAGTCAAATAACAGGATGATAGGAACTTTGGCCATGCTATTGTAAGCAACCATACTGCAACAACCCAATATAAGGATGAAAAATCAAATTTAATATGATTAGTAAAAGTCAGACATGGAATTGGGAGGTATCAATACGGTTGCATTTATGTCTCCCATCGGCATCTATATTGAAATTACATGTAACAAAACTACTAAGAATTAACTGAAACAAATCGTATTGACAAAATTATGAGGGGGTTCTCAAATTACAAGTCAAAATAAAGGGGGATTTCTCTAATAACATGTCAAACACAAAGTAAATGTTGAAGAGATCTTTATTTGAATCAAATGCAGTTGTACCTGACAAGCTTTAGCAGATGTCTTACCCATACAGTGCTGCAGCAGTACTGAACAAAGACTTTACACACACTCATACATAGTGTGACATTATCAATTAAACAACTTTCAGGTCAGATTTTTAGCACTCACACATATCAGGTGCATACAAAATTTACTTTATACAGGAAAAACAAGTGTTGTGCTTGTTTGAAGAGTGATTTGATAGAGTATTGTAATGCTTGGAATGAGTTTTCCTATCCCAACTTTAATTGATCAGACCACAATTAGCTTGTCATCAACGGCTAGTGAAAAAAGGTGTCAGAACAGCATATCCAATTTAACCACTGTCTGTTTGTGTGGGGAGACCCCACCAGCAGCACTCCAAACTGCAGACTTACATGCTGAAACATCATCACTCTGAGTCAAACTGCACTTCCTTTCAACCACAGACAGGAAGCATGGCTCACAAACTACATGAACAGCAATCTTCGGAATTACAGTGCAAACTGCAATTTGTATCCTTTAATGCATAACAAACAGAAATGATATGGTGATGATGGATACTGGCCCTAAGTATCTGTTGGTATATAACTAAGTTGATTAATCCCATTTTTTTTATTTCATGTCCCCTTTAATAGGAAATAAGAGCAGGCTGACTGGTGAGGAATGAACTTCCAATGATACTGGCAGTGATTACTCAGATTTCATAATAATAACACATGGAATGCACACTGTGTTTTTGGCAGTTTTGTCATTCTCCTAACATACCCCTTTTTGATCCTTCAAAACAATATTAGGAGAACTGTAAGGGTCAATGGCCAGAAACATATCTGAGTCTTCATAGATCTTCTTAGGAGGCAGTGTAGCACAGTGGGTTAAGACTCTGAGCTGCAGATCTGGAGACCTGGATTTGAATCCCACAGCTGCATAGGTACATAATGTGTGATCCTGAGCAAGTCACTTAAGTTCCTTGTGCTCCCAGGCTGCATCTGGAAACAAGCTTCAACTTAATCTGCTACTCCTGGTTAAACAATGTTCCCTTTCCCTTTCCCCTTTCCCTTCTTGACCTGTGTCACTGCATGGACACAGCCAGGGAAAGGTTTAGAAAATCCAGGGATTATGTTGAAAACAATGCCTATTGATAGCTTCTCAGTTACTATAAGGCTACCAGTGAGTCTACCAAGGCCCTTTACTACAGTACTAGAGTTTCAGAACAATGACGTCTCCATCCCCAAGTACTGACAAAGTGTTATTAAAGAGTTACTTTGCAGCTCCAATAGTGACACCATCACCAGCATCCCATTTCATAGAGGTTACTCTTTGAAGACATCTCTGATAATAATCGCTGCTGTAATCATTCCCTGGGTAAGCCAACCACCACAGTCACCAGGCCATGCATTAAATGCACCCACCTAATCCATCCACATCTTCCTTGAGCATGCACCCCTGCTTCTACCAGCCCTTCACAGTCTCAAATCCCGTAAGAGTGAGGTACTGGGCAAGATGGAGCTGAAACTCCTTAGCTTTCTACCCCAGCCATTAGCACATCCATCAAGATCCCCATTAACATTTTCTCTCCACATTCTGCCTTCCAATGGTATAAAAATGATCTATGATCACACTCATAGAAACCTTAGGTGCTAAAACTGAAAGCCACAATCTTTGTGATGGGCAAGACCATGCCTATAACACAAACCTACTTTATGCAGACAGATGTACTTACATTTCCTCTCACACCAGTGTATAAGAACACTCTTATAATGGATCTGGCCATTGAGGGAAAGCACACACCAAACAGAAAGGGTGGTAGTTGGTTTAGCTGTAGGTTTTGTGATTAATTTTTTTTTTTTTTGAGAGGGCTGTTGTGGGTTCCAGTTCAGCTGGTGCTAGTTTTTTAATATTTATTTGTAAATCTTTTGAATAAAGTGTGTGAATTTTTTTTTATATACTGGATCCAAGCTGTTGATCCACAGCCACATTGCAGAACTGATATCCCCAGGAAACGTGAGTGTGATGAGCACTGTTTATACAGACACACAATTCTAGGTAGATTGCATGCCTGTATAGAGCCATCTTCCTGAATGGCATCACACAGCAAGATTGGATTTCCATTCTAGTTCCTAAAATTTCTATGATCACACTCAAGCACTAATGCAGAGATAGACAGGGCATCAACCAGTACTGCCTAGTAGCTGTCCTTCCTGCCCTTCCTATACTCATGGAGAGATTTTCTTCAATCCAAATCTAAATGGCTATGGTGTTCCCAATTCACAATAGGATATAGTTTTTTTTAAGTTATTGTCCCATAAAATGGCTACATTAGTCCCAGTTCACAAAAAAGGGAGAGTAAGCAACAGTTTCAAAATATTGTCAAATAAGCCCTACCATTGTATTATGAAAGGTTATAGAATTATTAGTAAATTATGTAATAACTAGGTACATGGAAGAAAAAGGTCAGGTAGATGATACAAAACATGGCTTCAGAACAGATTGGTATTGTATTACAAATCTCCTTAGTTTCTATGAACCAGTTTGCAGCAGTCTTTATAGCAATAAACCAATCGACTTCAACTTCCTTGGCTTTAGTGAAGCTTTTGATAAAGTTTCCCATGAAGCCATAAGCATCAAACTTGGTGGAAAGGACTTTTTAAAAGTGTGGGTGCAGCTCTTTGGTAGATAGAATGGGGAACGGAACTGAATAAAGAAAAACATGAAGCTATGCATCTTAGAAATACAAATGAAAATTATAATCTAGGGTATTTTGATGTACAAGAGACACACACAGAGAGATTTATATATTCCAATAACAAACAAACTGACCCATATGGAACATTTGAGATGTAAGAAAAACAGGACAAATAAAATAATTGTATGCATCAAATAGAACTCTATAAGAAATGCAATGCTGCCATTGCAAAAAAGTCTCTGGCTCTAGAAAGTCAACCTGAGATCTATTCACTCTGTTCCTTCATGGGAGTTTTTAAACTGAAGTTAAAGACCTGGGGCAGGATTCACAAAGAAAGCCAAAATTCCAACAGCTGCAGGAAAAGGGCTTGCTGCAGTGTGGAAACACAGTTGCGCTGTATTCTCAAAGAAAACCAGCGCAGCTGCGGATTTCCATAAAAAGTGCCGCAAGAGTGGCAATTTAGCTGCTGTAGGACTTGTGTAAGTGCTGTGAATCCAAAGCTGTGGAGGCTGTGAAGGCACAGCAATAGGGAACCACAGTAGCTGAAGCAGCAGACTGCAACAGTGCTACTACAATATGAAGCTGACAGCACACACAAAGACCAGCAACCAGTCCCCAACTGGGACCACAGCAGCACCCCAGGTACCAGTGATGCCTTGGCACCACAGTGGCTGACTCTCCCTGCTGGTTGTCCCTCCCTGGGGTGTTTCTGTGGCCTGCGAGGGTAGCACTCGCTGCTGGCTGGTCATGCTCTACTGCTTGTGGGACTCTGTCATGGGCTGCAATGGACCCAGTGGTTATTGCCTGTTGCCATATCATGGCAATGTGTGCTTTCAGTGCTGTAACATCAGCCACTGCTATACTGTCTGAGATGCTATTACCTGTGGTACACCTCCATCTTAATTGATTCCAGTTGCTGGGGCACTACTGCAGTGTGCTGAGGGAGAGTTACACCTCATTCCACTGAGTGTAACATTCTTTCCTTAGCTACAGAAAAAAACTGGCTGTGAATACCCTTTCAGGGGCTGTGCCTTACTTATCTCACACCTTTTTGTCCTGAGGGACTTCCGTAGCTGCACTTTTTTCCACAGTCCATAGTGGGTTTTCCCACAGCTGCGGAGGGTTTTGTGAATAGCACTTGGAGCAAACTCCCCTTTTTTTCCATAGCTGAGGAAGTTTTGGGGACTTAGGGAAGGTTTTGCACCTTCTGAAAGCTTTGAGAATCCTGTCCCTGGCTTTTTTATCGCTTTTTCAGGTGATAGGTTATTTAACCAATGACATCACTGTTGTTGGACTGTTGAAACTGAACAAATTATTGTTGTTCCAATAGTTTTTATTGACAATATATTGTATGTTTTGCTATTATACTGTATTTGAAATTCTGAGCCTTGGAAAGTTACCATATAAGTAACAATCTATTTAAGCTATCTATCTAAAGTCATATACAGGATGTATTATGGATCACAGTTCACGATAACCACTCTTGGGAAGGGATGAAATGGATCTGGAAAGTGTGCAGATGAGGTCAATAAAAATAATATGCATATTCAAACAATTAAGTTTTGAAGAATGATTATAGTAGCTGAGACTAACAATTCTGAATAACAGGTGATTTACAGGAGACCTTCTTTGTATGTAAGACATTAGCAGGGACATAAAACTGGCATATAACCTTAAGTTAGAGAGTAATTGTGAAGAATACATAATGGGGGAGGGCATATAAGACAAATAAAATAAGCTGGTTAAAAAAAAGGAATTTCCTCTTTACAAAGAGGGTCATTAGAATTTAATAGTCTTATCCAGCATTTATTTGAGAATAAAAACAAACAAAAACAATCTCTAAGTGGCATACTGTGATGCCAGCCAGGAGGCAACACAGTTCCTTGCAGTAATTCTGCAGATTGCTGCAGTATTAATTAATTAATTAATTAATTCAATTTTGATGACCGATAAGCCTGCTGAGCCTCGGAGGTCCCTTTTTCAGGGATGACCCAGAATTAGTTACAGAAAGGAGACAAATACAGCAGTGTACAAAAAACATGGATAAAAAAAAATACACCTGAGACACAATACACCATACATTGGGTTTGACATGAAATCAAAGGGGGCCAACCCATACAGGTTAAAGTCAGGGCAGGCCACCAGAGGAATTTGTTCTTATACACTGGATGGGGAGTAACAACAGGGAGTAGGTTGCAGAGTGCCCTGTGTGCAGGGCCCTCATGACAAGGGGGATGTAGTAGAATTGATTAAGGCTGGTGCAGCGGAATAAGGAGGTGATTCACAGAGTTTGGAGAAGATCAAGAAAAGTGAGTATACTGCAGGGAACAATGAAATTCCAATGGCAGTTAAAACCCTTTTATCATGCAACATTTTGTGACATGTCATTTACTACAAGGTATTGTGTTGCCTCCTTTCTTGCTTTGCTGTATTAACAACATAACCTTGAAGGGGTGGACTAAAATTCTTCCTTTGAAATGTGGAAGGCAGTCTAAATGGGCTTCTTGGCCTCCTTCTGCCTATAAAACCTTACAGTTAAATCTCAGATCCTGTGCTGCAAAATAAACATCTAGCCTCTCTCCATTCAGGTTTCAGTCTCATGCACTCCACTGCCAGAGTACTCCTGAAAGGGAAAAGCTACTGCATGTTTCAAAGCAGCAGAGAGAGGTAACCGCACTTGAGCAATCTACATTTTTCTGAACAAAGCTTTCAAATTGGTCAGTCATCAGCTCCTCCTCAAGAAACTGAGAGGGCTTTGATTGTTTATTTATTAATTTATTTATTTACCTTTGGGTACTGGGTAAGTACACTGGCAGGTAATGCCTTTTTCAAGCACAACTCGGGTGCAGAAGCAGAGGCAAGAGCAGAGATACATACTACCTTAGATGTAACAATATTTACAGTGTTCTTTCACATTGCATTGTGTATGTAATGGTGAACAGCAGTTTGCCGTAAGAAAATTGTGTAGAGTTGTTTACAGTGAGGTTATATAAATACAGACAGAAATGTGCAATAGCTATCAATCTAATGGGGAATAGGAAGGAAAGCATCAGAGGAAGAGGAGGAGTGCACAGTGCAGAAGAAGGATAATTAGGAGACAACACTAGAGTAGGAATGGGGTGCAGATGCTCACAATAGGGAGAGCAAATAGGAGTAGATCATTGTGGGTGAGGGAAGGGAGATTAGCGAAAGCACTTGCATACAATAGGTGAGGAGTTATCAAATTTCAGCAGCATCATAAAGGTAGGAAGAGTGGGGGGTTTCCTGATGGCAGGGGGTACTGAGTTCAGTATAGAGACAGTACAGAAAGAAAAGGACCATTCACCCATGTTGGTGTGAAACAGTGTGACAGCAATGTTGTTGTTAGAGGCAAAGCAAAAGGTGGGGAGATTAACAAGAGAGATCTGCTTATCTAGGTAAGGAGGGGTGCCTGTATGCAGGGTTTTATTAATAAGGGAGGCAAAGCCTAAACTGGCTCTGAGATCCAAAGGTAACCAACTAAATGTAACAGTTACCCTGACCAAGAGTGGCATCTTGCAACCAGGACCCCCCCACACACTTGTTACACAGACAAGGCAACAAGCCACATGTTGGCAGAAAATACGTATCACCCCGGCATTAGGGTAAATACTTGGCATGGGCATCTAAGAGGTTGGAGGGATTGTACACAAAATAACATTTCTATTTAACTTGAGTCTAAAAGAGAGGTGCCAGGGCTATGCTGTGTCTTCTATCTGAGGGCCCCCAAAACATTTCTCTAAGGGACTCAAGGATGGATTGTCCACAACCATAAACACTGGGATTGTATTGTATGGCTTTATTTCTGACAAGATGGTAAAATGAAAAGAAAGGGTGGTTCCTCAAGGTTGTAACTGTTCTAGACAGATGACAACAACTTTTTGCAGGCAGAAGCACTTTACATTCTGGCAGTACTGTAATTCCAAGATGAACACTTTTTCCAAAGGACGTTTCCGTCCCTGTGCTGAGGGATCTCTGGATCTCAACCCAGTGCATATTTTGTGGGGGTCACCACACACTTTAACTTGAAACACCTGATGAAATGGACCATTTTTAACATCTGCAAGAAAACTGTTCCTATCTTGTAACCAGTTAGATCTACTCTGCAACCATGAATGAGGTTCTGTCCACTCTGGCCAAAGTCCCACTCTGCCATTACCTCAGGAAACAAACTGGATTCTCCAGCCCCACTGAGCTGCTAAAGACATCCTTACAATCAGCACATAATCAGCACATTTTGTGGTGAAAAGGGTTCTGAGTGCCTGTCATCTAGCCTACTGAGGACATGTACAGCACCAGACAACCCAAAGTCTATTTTCAAATGAACCTTCTTAGGTTCATACGAGGTACACGAGTTCAGGAGGCATGTTGGTCTTTTGTGAATTATCCACCATTCAGATTTATGGTGAAATTGAATTTTCTATTTCTCATATGTATATCTAATCTTTTCTTAATGATATTCATAGTTTCGCTTTTGACAACACTCCTGGGAAGAGCATTCCAGGTCATTACAATTCTTTTGGAATACCATTGGCTTCTTTTGATGTTTTTATTATGATCACCCTTCAATTTTAGACTATGCAATCTGGTGGTGATATTAGAGTTATTTCTAACTAGGCCAATGATTTCCAAAATAGTTTCATCATGCAGGGCCTTATAAGCTAGACATAAGTCTCCCCTTATTCTCCTATAGCACATGGAATACAGGCCTTGTTTCTTAAACTTAAAGTTTTTAATGTTAAAGATTTTGCTCTTTGCTTTTCTCTGGACCCTTTCTATTAACTTGTTCCCTCTTATTACATCTGGAACACACATGGAAGAATAATACTCCAAATGAGGCCTATCTAAGCTAGAGCAAAGTGGCACAATAGCTTCAGGGTGTCTGCTTTTTATATTTTTAAGAATATAACCTAATATTGATTGACTTTTTTTAACAATGTTTTTAGTATGAGTATCAAAGGATAATTTTTGTGAAATAGTTACACCAAGATCCTTTACATTTTTTTTGTAGTCTGCAGAAAAGTATTGTTTAGTTTATACCTATACCCTGTGTTATTTTTACCCAAATGCATTAGTTTACATTTTGTTTCATTGAAGCTTGTTTTATTATTTCTTGCCCAATTTTCAAGATGTAAAACATTGTTTGGAAACTTTTGAGCAGAACTATGGTTGTTTACAATACCCCCTACCTTAAAATCATCTACATATTTACAAACCCAAATGTTGTTTAATGGCTGCATAGTTGACACTACTATGTAAAACAGTGAGGGGCCCTGGACCAAGCCCTGTGGTACCCCACTTGTGACTAATCCCCAAGGCAACAAATGACCTTTTATGTTTATCCTTTATTTTCTATTTCCTAGCCACAATATTATCCATTTAATTATGTTGGGATAAAAGTTTAATTTTATCATCTGTTCAATTAGTACCTTATGTGAGACAGTGTCAAATGCCTTTGAGTAGTCGAGAAAGACAACGTCAACTGGTAATCCACTGTTGAATGCAGCACTGACAGGTTCAAAAAAATTGAGGTAGATTAGTTAAGCAAGATCTACCCTGAACAAAGCCATGTTGAGTTATACCAATTTATCCCATTCCTTGAAGATGTGAAGTGCTATGCTGTTTTAATAATTTTTCCAGAAATTTGCCCAAGATGGATGTTAAACTAATTGGTCTGTAGTTTTTTACATCATGCTCACTACCACTTTCATGTATTGGGATGACTGTGACCTCATTCCATTCAGATAGAGTCTTTCCTTCATTAAGAGAGGCATTGAACAGTAGTGTTATGGGGTCAGTCAGTTGATTTGCCACTTCTTTAAAGAGCTCCTGACATCATTAGAAAAAACTTGGAAAACATGTCAGAGTTAGATAGTTCAGTTTGTATTTCATGTATTTTCTATAATTATTTTCCTTTTTTCTTCATTATTGAGGACAGCTATATGAAAGAAGCTTACTGTCCCTCAGACTTTATCTGCTCTTTCTGGTATCCTACATACGACATCATATTCTGGGTTGCACCTGGAAATGAGCTTCTGGTCATGGTGCTTTTCCTGGTTACCAACTTTTAAATACATAAATAAATTAAATAAATAAAGAAATAACATAAATAATCTCCCATTTATGGCATTGTAATTATCCCTACAGTAACCGATTGTGATTTCATAAACAGACCTGTTATGTCAGATGTAGGCAAGTAGCCAGAACAGATATGGCAGCGATCCTGTTTACATTCAAATGTCCTTAGTAATAAAGAAGAATGGAAAATACAGAAACAACATTAAAATATAAGCTGACTCATGCTAAACATTACATTTACTCAAAGTTGTCACAGTGGTGGCAGGGGCTCTTTAAGAAATGTTGGGCTAATCCCACGAGGGCCTGCAGAACTATTAGATTTAGTTGATTTAATGACTTCTAGAACATCTTTTACATTGAACAGGAATAGCTTTACCTTGTTAGTATTATCAAAACATATATCTTCATTAGGCCTAAATACACTTGCAGAATAATTATTTAACTCTATAGCCATCTCTGTTTCACTCAATGCCATTCCATTCTGTGTTTGCAGAGGACCAATGGTATTGTTATTTCCTCTCATTGAGCCAATATAATTAACACATTTATTTGTATCTTTCACAAAAGTTGCTAGCCTTAGTTACATTTTTTTTTTTATTAAGCTTTTATTCTTAACTTCCTTTTTTTAAGAAGTCCAATTGTTTGGTGTGAGATTTTTTTTGTATTTATTGTATAACTCTTTTTTTTTATATTCCACTTAAAGTTTTTATTCCACCATAGTGGTATTCTGCATTTGTTATTATACTTTTTCCTAGGAACCCATTGATCAATACACAGAGATATTTTATCATTAAGTTTGTTCCAAATTTTAGTAAGGCACAGATCTTTTAGTTCAGTTTCCCAGTCCCAATCAGAAAGGAAACTTACTATCCTCTGGTAGTCAGCCCTAAAATAGTCTTTGATTTCTGTTTGCCCATGCATATGAGTTTTTTTATTTATTTTTATGTCAACCTATACCATATTGTGGTCACTATTTCCTAGGGGTTGTATGACATCAATTTTGATTACTTCTTTCTCAAAATTCATGAGAATTAGATCTTGTATGTTCTGTTCCCTGGTGGGAATTTTCTCCTGGTGCTCACGGTTTAGTATTCCCTTGTTACATACATTTGAAAGAACACTTTAGTCCAGAGCTGTCTCACAAATCTAGAGCTTTTGAAGCAAACTCACACAATCTCTTCACTCTGGGCAGCTGTGACAGTCTTTTAGTCTTTCAAGGGATTGCCCATAAGAACTACTGAATTCTCAGTCCCTTTCCATTTCTCTAAATGAAACCTTGAACCTAACAGGGGTTCCACTTGATCAGGTCTCCACCACTTCCAGGCAAACACTTGTTGATTTCCAGACTAGGGTGATAAAATAACAAACAGGGGTCCTTCCTCCAAACAAAAGAGGCAGCAGGCCTGCTCTTGACCTCAGAACTCACAGTGAGCTCCTCCTCCTTCAAACTTCAATTCAGAACTGTAAGGTTCTTACAGATTTCCTCACACAACTGAGCAAAGTGTGGCTTATGATGCTGCAAGAGTTCTGAATGACATCATGTCATCCCTTGCTCAGCTGTACCAGGCAAACAGTGATGTAATGCCAATCACTTGACACCATGCAAATGAGCTGGAAGCTCTCTCTCTCTCTCTCTCTCTCTCCATAGCCATAAACAAGCGTGTGGAGCCAAAATTTAAACTTCAAAACAAACATTTTCTTCAGCTTGTGTTTACAGTTCCAAACAGCTCTTCCCACTGATTTTTGACATGGCAACACATTTAAAATAATGTTCTTTCTAGTGACTGCAATACTTTCCTCCTCTGGCTTTGGGAAAAATTATATCCAAAGTTTTCAAACTTTTTTTTATTTTATTTATTTTTATTTTATTTAGCGTTTGTTGACCGGGTAAGTGTACTAGACAAATCCTGCCTATTTTCAGGCATGACCCAGGGAAGGGGATACAGATGAATGCCAACTGACCTTGAAACAGATTAAGCTGTTTATGGAATCTTTAGTGAATGAGGAAAAGTTGGCCAGGACACCGGAGAAGTTCCCCTACTCTTTTTAATAAGTGTCATGGGATCTTTAACATCCACCTGAATGACCACTAATCCAGGCAGATGAGACCTTGGTTTAACGTCTCATCTGAAAGATGGCACATCAGAAGTGCAGCACCCCTCTCATGCTGCACTACAGTGACAGTACTGGGATATTAACCCAAGTGCCAGATGTGGGAACTGAACCCACAGCCCTCTGATCTCCCAGCCTCAGAGGCGAATGTTCTACCTACTGAACCACTGACACTGCTTTAAGCACAAAATCACTTGCAGATGACACATTTTAACCACTTTTGACAGTTGTAAGCACATTTCAAGCACAGTTACTTAGTTTCATGAAAACAGTCCATTCAGTACATTTATCACAAATGTTCTATACGGTACATAGCAAGGCAGGCATTTTCTTGAGTAAAAGTGCAGCTTTTTCCTACGAATGATCCTTGACATGGTGCACCACCACCAGACAGAAGAACCACAGACATACCCTCTGCACTGGCAGGGCAACTTTTTTGCTCTACCCAAATCACTGTCAGAAAAGACTTGCCTGCTCCTGTTAGAAGCTGAGAAACTTGCTATATTGCAGAGAACAAACTAGAATGCATTTGAGGAACTGGGAACTTGGTAAACCATAATGTTGTAGGGGACTAGGAAGGTAAGCTACACTTTCTACAGAAAGTTTCATTATTTTCTTATTGGCATTAAGAATTGCAGGATTCCATTAAAGTGTAGTAATTTTATAACCAGAGGGGTTAAAATACAACTGAAGTTGCTTGATTTCTGTGCTAGACACATAGGATTTGGAAGGATATTTGTGCAATATTTTAGAAGTGTCCTGCTGGCTAAGCAGTGAGTTTATCCCTGGTTTCAGATAAAGAGTGTGTGTGTGTGTGTGTATTAGAAGCAGACATAGCAAATTGTCTTCACTGAAAGACCTGCTTACATCACAAGTGTCACTAGTCAATCAATTGATTTTGGGTGGGGCTTTTATCACTGCTGTCTTAAGCAAACTACACAGAGAAAAGCCAGTCAGAAAAGACTTGCCTGCTCCTGTTGGAAGCTGAGAAACTTGCTATACTGCAGAGAACAAACTAGAATGCATTTGAGGAACTGGGAAATTGGTAAAACATAATATTGTAGGGGACTAGGAAGGTAAGCTACACTTTCTACAGAAAGTTTCATTATTTTGTTATTGGCATTAAAAATTGCAGGATTCCATTGAAGTGTAGTAATTTTATAACCAGAGAGGTTAAAATACAACTGAAGTTGCTTGATTTTCTGTGCTAGACACATAGGATTTGGAAGGATTTTTGTGCTATATTTTAGAAGTGTCCTGCTGGATGAACAGTGAGTTCATTTTTATCCCTGGACTCAGTAGAGTGGTTTGTGTAGGAGCAGTGGTCTAGTACATCCTGGTGTTGGTTGACTTACTATAAAGGGCAGTACTCACCAGGGTGGTGGAGCAGTGGTGTATTTGATTGTTTCTAACAGTCACCAGTGGTTGTGGCCCACCCACCACCCTTCCCCTCACCCCACCCACCCCAGGCATGGAATTTCCTTTATAGCCAAGGTTCTGACATCACTTCTCAACAGGTCTTGGAGCAGAACTGTCATATTCTAAATGACCCACCACAGTGCATACAGAGGTAAGTACACACAAACAAAAAAATATATATATATATTACTCATTGTATATTATAAGGAAGAGGGACATGTGGGGAGTGGTGCAATGCACTGGCTGTGGGGCAGCAATTTTCCGGGAGACATTATGGAACCTGCGCTGCTGCCCTATTTTCAGGCAACTGTCAGCTCCGAGGGAGGAGGTTGCCCACCTCCAGGCTGAACTGGCAAGGACTAAGGAGGCCTCCCCCACCCAAAGAGCACCAGTTCTACAACCACTGACTCAGAGGTTGCCATGTGTGAAGAGCAGATGGACCACAGTAGGTTCAGGGAGGGTGAGGGTGGTGGAACAGAGACATAGCCCCCAAGTTGCACCTCTACACAAATCATATGTCAGCCTGGCAAATCAAGGTTCCTCTATGATGACACCCTCATTGGAGACCAAGAAAAATGCTGGGGACATCCACAAGGGAGACCCACAAAAGAGTGGCAAGGGACACCACAGGGGAAAGAAACAGCTTCTGATAAGGGACTCAATTGTTAGGGGTGTAGACCTAGGGAAGGGAGAGGAAAGGGAAGTAAGGTACCTGCCTGGTGCCATGGCTTGGAGGGACAGGAAGCAAATCCTCAGGATTGCAGAAGCAGCATCACAGGAGAGGAAACTAGATATCATTGTCCACCTCAGGACAAATGACCTAGCTAGGCATGAGATCAGTGCAGTTCAGGATGAATTTGTGGAGTTGGGGAGGGGCCTCAGACAAGTAGCAAGCACGGTAACCTTCTCAGAGGTGCTGCCAGTCTATGGCAGGGGTGAGGCTAGGGTACTGCACACCATGCAGTTTAATGAATGGTTGCAAAACTGGTGCAGAGCACAGGGCTTTGACTTCATTGGGGATGGGGGGGTCCACCTGGAGAGATGAAGGTCTATACTGGCATGATAGTCTGCATCTGTCCAGGAAGGGAAACATGCTCCTAGGTGACAGGTTTAAAGGTTTCCTTGGCAAGCTTTTAAACTAGCCAAGGGGGGAGGTGCTGATAGGAAACAGGAAAGTTCAAGCCTCCCCCCACAAAACATGGCAGGTAGTAGGGTAAACACTGAGTTACAGAGCTTGACAGAAGGCAGGACAGGGGCAAATGGAAAATGGACAAGGCAATAAGAGCAGGGATGGGTAAAAAGGATAAAGCTAACATTAAATGGAGGCAATGAGTACCAATGCCCGTAGTCTGGGAAACAAGCTTCCAGAGTTAGCCCTGATGGAAGAGGAACACTTGGATATTGTGGCAGTCACAGAAACATGGTACACAGAGAACCATGACTGGGATGTCAACATACCAGGGTACACAATCTACAGTAGGGACAGGGAGGGTAAAGAGGAGGAGTGGAGTAGCTCTCACATAAGGAAGGATCAAAGCTACAGAACTAAAAAGTAAAGGGAGGACAAGAGGAACTCTGGTCACCTTGGAGACAGGGAATGGCATCACAATCCACACAGGGGTTGTATACAGACCCCCGTCTCAAGGGGAGGAAATGGACAAGAAAATGATAGAGAGCATTCTCAAAATGGCTGAAAAAGGGGAGATACTGTTGATGGGGGACCTGAATATGCCAGATGTTAACTGGGCAACATGGACTGTAGCCACATCCAAAAGCAGGGTCATTCTCGATGCCCTACAGGGAGCATGCCTTAGACAGCTAGTAGTGGAACTCACTCAGGAGGGAGCAATATTAGACCTGGTACTCTTAAATGGAGAGAGGATCACAAACTTAGAAGTCAGTAGACATCTGGGAACAAGCAACCACTGCACAGTGTGCTTCACAATAAATACAACCATGGAGACAAGCCATACACAGACAAGGATACTGGACTTTAGAAGGGCTGACTTTGGCATAATGGGTGAATACCTGAGGAATGCATTAGCAAATGGCCAGAAAGGGGGTGGAAGAACAATGGAGAAAAATCAAAACTGCCATCATGGAGGCAACAAACCTTTGTGTGAAACATATAAAGAAAACGAAGTGGAATAAAAAAACACTATGGCTCTCAAAAGAGGTGTCAGGGAAGGTTAAGGAGAAAAAGGCTGCATTCAGAAAGTATAAGGAATCACAGATGGAGCACGACAGAGAACTGTATCACTAAAGCAGAAAGAAGTGGGAAGGCAGTCAGAAAAGCAAAGGCCTAAACAGAGGAAAGATAGCCAACTCAGTTAAGAATGGGGATAAACCTTTATAGGTACATTAGGGAGCATAGAAAGGTTAAGGGAGGATAGTGAAGATTAATAAAGGAGAGAGGAGGTGGGCAGAGGGAGACAGTGAAAAGGCAGAGATACTGAATGAATACTTTTGCTCAGTATTCACAAAAGAAGAAGAGGAGGAGTTACCTAAACCAAACAGTAGAAGCATCTGGATAGTGGGGTTGACACCAGTCCATTTACAGAAGAAAGAGTACTGAAAGAACTCCTAAAACTCAAGGTGGACAAAGCAATGGGGCCTGACGGGATTCACCCTAGAATCCTAAAAGAGCTAAGGGAGGACCTAGTGACACCACTGACCACACTTTTTAACAATCATGGGAAGATGGGGTGGTACCTGAGGACTGGAGGAGGGCAGATGTGATTCCCCTTCACAAAAGTGGAGCAAGGCAGAGCAGGAAACTATAGACCTGTTAGTTTGACCTCAGTGGTGGGGAAATGATGGAATCACTTGAAAGAAAGAATTGTTGAGTACCTAGAGGCTAGCGGGGCACTGGACCCAAAGCAGCACGGATTCACAGCAGGAAGATCATGTCAGATGAATCTAATTGATTTCTTTGACTGGGTGACCAAAGTAATAGACCAGGGAGGGGCTGTGGATATGGCCTACCTAGACTTTAGCAAGGCATTTGACACAGTCCCACACAAAAGATTAATAATCAGTTAGCCAGCCTGGGAGTGGGTCCCAGGGTGGTAGCCTGAGTAGCAAACTGGCTGCACAACAGGACACAGAAGGTGGCTAGTGAATGGAACATATTCTGAAGAAAAGGGGTTACTAGTGAGGCACCCAGGGCTCAGCACTGGGTCCAGTCCTCTTAACATCTTTATAGGTGACATTGCAGAGGGTCTGGAAGAAAAGGTATGCCTCTTTGTGGATGACACAAAGATCTGTAACAGAGTTGATACACAAGGGGGATCGAAAGGATGAGAAAGGACTCGCAAGGTCGAGGATGGTCAGACATATGGCAACTTAGATTCAATGCAAAGTAATGCACCTGGGAAATAAAAAATCCAGGAGAAGAGTACACAACAGCAGGGAGGTACTAACTGACAACAATAATGGAAAGGGATCTGGGTGTAGTCATATCAGATGACCTAAAGGTGGGTAAGCAATGTGAGAAGTCAGTAATGAGAGCTAGAGGATACTGGGATGCATAGGAGGCATCACAAGTAGAAAAAGGAAGTGGTTATCCCTCTGTACAGACAGTGGGTGAGACCCCATCTGGAGTACTCATGGCAATTTTGGAGACCTCATCTACGCAAGGACATAGACAGGATGGAAGCAGTCCAGAGGAGGGCAACTAAAATGGTGCAGGGTCTACATCAGAAACCATATGAAGAGATTACTAGATCTTAATATGTATACCCTTGATGAAAGGAGGGACAGGGGAGATAGGATAGAAACTTTGAAGTACCTCAAGGAATCAACAAAGTCCAGGAGGGTAGCATCTTTCAGAAAAGAGATGTAAGAGCAAGGGCACAATTTAAAGTTAGAGGGGACTGGCTCAGGGTAATGTGAGGAAATTCTTTTCACGGAGAGAGTGGTGATCTATTGGAACTGCCTTCCTGGAGAGGATATGGGGTCTAAAACAGTGGGGGAATTCAAACATGCATGGGACAGACATAAGGCAATTATAGTGGGGGGTTGTAGGAAGTAGGCTGTTGGTTAACTAGAATCTGCAGCTTATCCAATAGATAGGGAAATGGGCAGATTGGGTGGGCCAAGTGGTCCTTATCTGCCATCAAAGTCTATCTTTCTATGTTTCTATGTTTCTATGTTTCTATGTTTCATTGTATGAGCTCCTAATTTTGCAACACTTATCATGGCCAAGAGTGGCATCATACAACCAGGACCCCCTGCTTGTTACACAGACAAGGCAATAAATCACAAGTTGCCAGAAAATAAGTATCACTCCTGGCATTAGGGTAAATACTTGGCATGGGCATCTAAGAGGCAAGGCGTTGGTGAACAAAAAAAAAAGTTTCTATTTAACCTGAGTCTGGGAGAGGGGTGCAAGGGCTATGCTGTTTCTCCTATCTGAGGGACCCCAAAACATTTTATTCAGAGACTCAAAGATGGATTATCTGCCACCATAAGCTTTAGGATTGTTTTGTATGGCTTTATTTCTGACAAGGTGGTAAAATGAAAAGAAAGGGAGGTCCCCCAGGGCTCTAACTGTTCTAGACTGATGACAACAACTTTTTGCAGGCAGAAACACTCTGTACTCTGGCAGTACTGTAATTCCAACATGAATACTTTTTCCAAATGGCTTATCCATCTCTGTGATGAGGGATCTCTGGATTAATACATAGTGCATATTTTGAGGGGTTTGCCATGCACTTAAACTTGAAACAACTGAAAGATGGACCATTGTCAATATCTGCAGAAAGACTATTCCTGTCTTGTAACCAGATATGCTCTGCAACCATAAATAGAAACACAGAAACATAGAAACATAGAAGCTGACAGCAGATAAGGGCCGCAAGGCCCATCCAGTCTGCCCATTTCTTTTTCTGCATTATAAATGTGCCATCCGCCTTTGCTCTGTCAGTGGCCTATCTATTCATACTGATCTGTGTACTGTAGCTCCCTTATGCCTATCCCATGCCTGTTTGAAGCCCTGCACTGTTTCCATAGCCACCACTTCCTGAGGTAGGCCATTCCATGCATCCACCACCCTTTCTGTGAAAAAGAATTTCCTCAATGAGGTTCTGCCCACCCTGGACAAAGTCAGACTCTGCCATTACCTCAGAAAACAAAGTGGATTCTCCAGCCCTACAATGCTGCTAAAGACATCCTTACATTCAGCACATAAACAGCACATTTTTGTGGGGAAAATGGTTCTGAGTGCCTGTAATCTGGCCTACTGAGGGCACTTACAGCACCAGACAACCCAAAGTTTATTTTCAAATTAACCTTGTACTCACTGTTTGGTACTCCCTTGTTACACACATTTGAAAGAAAGCATTAGTCCATAGTTTTCCTCACAAATCCATAGCTTTTGAAGATAACTCACACAGTCTCTTCACTCCGGGCAGCCATGACAGTCTTTCAGAGGATTGCCCGTAAGAACCATTGAATTCTCAGTCCCTTTCCACTTCCTTGAATAAAAACTTGATCCCAGCAAGGGTGCCACTGAATCAGGTCTCCACCACTTTCAGGCAAACACTTGCTGATTACCAGACTAGGGTGAAAAATTAAAAATCAGGGATCCTTCCCTTAAACAAGAGAGGCAGCAGGCTCACTCTTACACTCAGAACTCACAGAGAGCTCCTTCTCCTTCAAACTTCAACTCAGAACTACAAGGTTCTAACATCACTTCCCACACAGCTGAGCCAAGTGTGGTTTCTGATGCTGTGAGAGTTCCAAATGATATCATCTCATCCCTTTCCCAGCTGAACCAGGCAAACAATAATGTTATGAATGGTAGAGAGTTTAAAACCTTCTAAGGCTGACCAGAAACCTTACTGGTCTTATACTGATGGGATTTTAATATCCCCTGGAACTGGGTGGTTATACTCACTGCCACCAGATCACCTTACTGTCTTCAGCAATGGCTTTGGACTGCAACACAGGCCATTCAACCTCTGGGTGCCCTACAGAGATGGGTGGCCAGACCCTTCCCTACCTATGACTTAACATAGGCAGGTTGCACCAGAAAACTTGGAGGCATGCTGAAGCAACTTCAGCTCCGCCTGACAACTAGCTTGGAACCCTTCTTCAGTGCCCAGAAGGAACCCCCCGTGAAGCATACCCTGACAGGACAGCACTAGTGATCCCTATCCAGATCAGGACCACCAGCCTCTCCATCCCCCTAGCCCACTACAGAAAAGCTATCTACAACACACTACCCAATGGGCAGCCTATACCCACACACATTTCACAATTTACACTGTGTACTGCTATAGAAACATACATATGTCATTGCTATGCATTTCCCAAGCCCCAGTGCTACACACTTTAAACCTGACAAGCAAAATGTCTGACATTTCAGTTAAACATTGACAGTTAAAACATTTCAAAACACCCAAAAAGAGGACTCTGTTGAGTCCCACATCCTCTTCTTCTCTTCTTTTCTTGTGCCAGGTGAACCTGTAAAAGAAACATCCTGCAAAAAAGAAACAACCTGCAAGAAGACACATACCTGCAAGACAAAAACAGCAAACAAACCTCCCACTAGCAGATTCAATCTAATCCCCAAAACATTTTTAAGGATTTTGTACAAAGGGCAATATAAAAGTACCAAAAAATGGAGGCAGTATAGTGCAGTGGTTTAAGGCTCTGAGCTGCAAACCTGGAGACCTGGGTTTGAATCCCACAGCCCCACTTGCATACTGTTTGACCCTGAGCAAGTCACGTAACTTCCTTGTGCTTCCAGGTCACATCTGTAAAAAAGCTTTCAGCTTAGTGTGTCTCCCTGGTTAAACAAACAAACAAAACAAATTTTACATACAAAACATTGGGGTGGGTGGAGTGATCCTACAATTGTCCATCAAAGGAGGAAATGTCCCAAGTGCACAAGGCACTCACATTCAGGAATGTCACTGAAGGCCAAAGCCAGTCCAGAACAGTTCTTGCAACAGGCACAAGGCCTACTGGCAACTTAAGTCTAGATCCAGATGTCCAATGGACCAAAACAATAGGGACATCTCTGTATCAGACAATACTTTGAACATAAAAAGTAAGAGAAAAACTTGGCCCTGCCATTTCTGAAGTGCAGGCAGACTGTTCTGCATCACCTCTCTGGATCTGGTTAGGATCTCTTTTCTTCTCCTTTAGTTGAAGACAAATCTTCGGAACAAGCTCTTCCACAGCACCTCTGGAAATGGTTCTGCTGATCAGGGAAGAAAATTGCAGTCACCACATCCCTTGTTGCTCCCAGTGGGGATGCTGTACTCTGATGTCTGAATCTTTTTCCTTCTGGTGATTGCCTGCTAAATGTGTGTCTCATTGACCACTGGATCTTGCTCATAGCTGGTTTTTGCACTTGCTGGATCTTCCATGTACTGTTATGGGTAATACCACTTTGGATGAGGACCATAAATGTTCGTTCCATTAGGGAGAATCATTTTTACTACTGTATTGTATCTTTGCCCTCACAACAGTCACTATTACTGATTCAAGATGGAGGGTGCGAACCACTTTCCAAGACTTGATTTTATCTTGACAGACTTTTTCTCTGGCACTTGGACCAGGCCTTTCATCCAGCACTAGAGATCATTGGTGGTTGCTCTGGCTTCTTCCAGCATCCACACCCTACGCATGTGTTCAATCTGCTCTCACATCCATCAAGGCATAAATGGATATTTTACACCAAATTCTTTCTCAGCTTTTCTTCTAATTACTCTGTCTTTATTTCTACTCCTTGCCAGAGGTAGGCCCACAGCCTGTCTTGGGGGTGTCCAGATCTGTTGTAGCCATGCCTCTGCATCCCACACAAGTAACGGACAGTTCACAACTGTGTCTTTCTGTGCTTCTTTGACACCGGAATCCATCCTTTCTGCTGAGTGCTCCCAAACCTTTGTGACAATATCTGGTAACTCAGTCTCTTTACTAGATGCCTCCAGTTCCTCCAAAGCTTCCATGTGTTCTGCCCAGGAGCCAGTTACTGGTTTGATTCCTGAGAACATCCACTCCTCACTACTGCTGGAGGCATTGGCCTCCCAGGTCATGAGGTCTTCTGGCTCCTCTTCTCACAGATTTATAGGTTCTGTTCCTGCCACTGCCAAACCCCTCTCAGCCTCTCCCTGGAACAACTGAGCAGGTCCACAGAGTTCTAGCCAGGGGGCAGGGCTTATGTGCCATGGCCAATCTCTTGACACCATACAAATGAGATGGAAGCTCTCTCTCTCTCTCTCTCTCTCTCTCTCTCTCTCTCTCTCTCTCTCTCTCACCTCCATGGCCATCTACAAGCTTGTGGAGCCAAAATTTAAACTGCAAAATAAACTTTTTTCTTCAGCTTGTGTTCACAGTTCCAAGAAGCCCTTCCCACTGAATGCTGACATGGGAACACATTTAAAATACTGTTCTTTTTGGCGACTGCAATATTTTCCTCCTCTGGCTTTGGGAAAAATTATATCCACAGTTTTCAAACTTTTGTTAAGCACAAAATCGCTTGCAGCTGGCAGATTTTGACCACTTTTGACAGTTGTAAGCACATTTCAAGTAGAGTTCCTTAGTTTCATGAAAACAATCCAGTCAATACTTTTTATTAAAAGTCCTATACTGTACATTGCAAGACAGGTATTTTCTTTAGCAAAAGTGTAGCTTTTTTCCACAAATGATCCTTGACATGGTGCACCACCATCAGACAGAAGAACCACAGACATACCCTCTGCACTGGCAGGGCAACCTTTTTGCTCTTCCCCAAATTATCAGATGAGCTCCCAATTTTGTAACACTTACCATGGCCAAGAGTGGCATCTTTCAACCAGGACCCCTCTACTTATTAGACAGACAAGGCAACAAATCACAAGTTGCCAGAAAATAAGTATCGCCCTTGACATTAGGGTAAATACTTGGCATGGGCATCTAAGAGGTTGGGGGTTAGTGCACAAAATAACATTTCTATTTAACCTGAGTCTGGGAGAGGGGTGCCAGGGCTATGCTGTGTCCCTTGTCTGAGGGACCCCAAAACATTTCATTCAGAGACTCAAAGATGGATTGTCCACCACCATAAACTCTGGGATTGTATTGTGCGCCTTTATTTCTGATGAGGTGGTAAAATGAAAAGAAAGGGTGGTCCCCCAAGGCTCTAACTGTTCTAGACTGACGACAACAACTTGTTGTAGGCAGAAACACTCTGTATTCTGGCAGTAATGTAATTCCAACATGAAAACTTTTTCCAAATGACTTATCCATCATTTTGCTGAGGAATCTCTTGATCACTACCCAGTGCATATTTTATGGGGGCTGCCATGCACTTAAACTTGAAACATCTGACAAGATGGACCATTGTCAACATCTGCAGAAAAACTGTTCCTGTCTTGTAACCAGATATACTCTGCAACCATGAATGAGGTTCTGCCCACCCTGGACAAAGTCAGACTCTGCCATTACCTCAGGAAACAAACTCGATTCTCCAGACCTACTGGGCTGCTGAAGACATCCTTACCTTTAGCACATAAACAGCACATTTTTGTGGTGAAAAGGGTTCTGAGTGCCTGTAATCTGGCCTACTAAGGGCACATACAGCACCAGACAACCCAAATTTTATTTTCAAATGAACCTTGTACTCACGGTTTGGTATTGCCTTGTTACACACATTTGAAAGAACACTTTATTCCACAGTTTTCTCACAAATCCATAGCTTTTGAAGAAAACTCACACAGTCTTTTTACTCTGGGGCACTGCAACAGTCTTTCAGAGTTTTGCCATAAGAATCACTGAATTCTCAGTCCCTTTCCTCTTCTCTGAATAAAAACTTGAACCCATCAAGGGCATCACTGGATCAGGTCTCCACCACTTCCAGGCAAACATATTGTTGATTACCAGACTAGGGTGAAAAAATAGCAAACAGGGGCCCTTCCCCCAAACAGTAGAGGCAGCAGGCCCACTCTTACACTCAGAACTCACAGAGAGCTCCTTCTCCTTCAGACTTCAGCTCAGAACTGCAAGGTTCTAACATCACTTCCCACACAGCTGAGCCAAGTGTGGTTTCTGATGCTGTGAGAGTTCCAAATGACATCATGTCATCCCTTACCCAGCTGAACCAGGCAATCAATAATGTAATGTATTGTAGAGATGTTAAAATCCACTAAGGCTGCCCAGAAACCTTTCTGGCCTAAACTGATAGATTCTAGTAACCCCAGGGACTGGGTGGTTACATTAAGGTATTTAGCACTGCACAGTGAAGGGTACTATGGCTGTGGCCAGAAGCCAATTTTTCGATATTATAATATAAGGTGTGCTTTTCTTGTAGAACAGATTTACTGGCTGCATCAATGATGACCAAACCATAGTCGAGTGATGGCAGAAGATTTGCCTGAGTGACTCTAGCCTTAGTGTTGGGCATCATGAAATGGCATATTTTGTAGAGTGGGCCCAGCTTCTGGTGAAGAAGGGTGGTAGTGTGCTCGAGATGAATTTTGAAAGTGAGAGAGGGGTCAAGATGTACCCCAAGATACTTAAAGGAGAGGGTCTTTTCCCAGCAGGAGCTGTTTCCAGTGTTGACGCTGAACAATGGAGATAACTTATTAAGGTTTTGCCTAGTCCCAAATATCATAGACTGTGTTTTCAGGAGGTTTAGTACTATTTTTTTCTTGAGTGACCCATGCTTGGAGTCTAGCAAAGCAGTTGCTGAGTGATTTATTAATAGAGGTGAAGCTGTCACTGTGGGTGTAGAGGATGTCGTAGTCAGCATAAAGTAGTGCGTGCACTGGTTTGCAGACTGTAGGGAGGTCATTTATGTAAACTGAAAACAGCAGGGTCAGTAGAATAGAGCCTTGGGGGACTCCGTGGTAGTATGACTTACAAATTACCTTGAGTGAATGGCACGGGATCATTTTGTCCCAAATGAAAACAGCGTGGCACTATACCACACTGTCAAAACAATGACAAGAAAAAAAGCAGTAAAACACCTGTTTTCTGTGGGAGCTCCACCCTCTGAACCCCCTGTATTAAAATAACCTCATCCTGGGGGGTGGCAAATCAGAGACAGGGTGAAACTTGAGCGGGGGGGGAGAAAAAGAAAATACACTAACCTAATTGGGACTGGGAATAGAACACCAGTCCACAGCTTATCCATTGTCCTCCAGCAGCAATGGCTCTACTCCCTGAGCCATGGCAGTTCCTCAGTGGACCTCCTTCCAGCAGAGCTCTTACCCTCTTCAGCAGAGCTGTCCAGAAAATAGCTACAGTGTCACCAGTACTGCTTCACACTATTTGTGTCATGCAGCATTGTATACCCTGTAGCTGTTCTTCCAAGTGCTGTTATTGCTGCACGTTTTTTTCTCTGCAGCATTCTACATGCAAAACATTGACCTGGTACATGAGAGGACTATGCTTAGGTTGCTCTTGGAACTACTTTCTCTAATCTTGAGTGTCTAAAACAGGGTATGCCTCAGGGTTCTGTCCTAGAAGTATTGTTTTTCTCAAGGCTGGGTAATAACAATTCCACCCCATTTCTTTTGTTTCCCTTTTCCCCACTGTTCAACTCAGCCCTTTTATTGTCCTTTTTTTCTTTGATGCTTTTTTTGTCTCTATTCCTCTTCTGTCCTGGATATTGAAACTTCTGCTCCATGTTGATCCTCGCTGCATGTCAAATACATATCTGAATTTTTTTTGGTAATAGCCTAAGCTTCCATAAAGGTTGCTACTGTTCATTCTCTCTCTGTTTACAGTTTGTTAATAAGCTGATATTGCCTGTACACATAAGGATACTTTACATATTTCTTATGTGTATACACTAATAACATTCTGCAGCGTTAAGGTTATTATACACTTTATACAGTCTCTAGTAACAGCTTTTCTTCTGGTTTATCACGTTATTTTTACTGTAGTAATTTTATGGATTCATTTTGCACACCTTACTGGTTTAGATAGACTCTGTAAATATTTCTGTTTTTTATATCTTGTTTAATGGTTGTTTTTGGTGTTATATTGGTATACTTGGAAACATTTAATAAACTGTTTAATGACAAATAACAATTCCCTCTAATATATAAAAGCAATGAACGCATGTATACTTATGATATGGTTATCTAGTGCTCTTGTCATTTACATGCCTATGTGAATAATGGATATACCTAATGTTGGCAACGCATTTAGGGCGCCGTGTCAAGACAGCACCAGTTTTCGGTGACTGTCATTTTAGGTGACCTGTGTTTTTTACAAAAAAAACCTGCATCTCTCCTCATGTGGGGAGGGATGCCCCAACCCCCTAACTAATTATACTAAGTCCAGGGGAGCAGACCTCAGGAAGGGGGCACAGTGCTGGCACTCTAATGACAGTTGCCAAAATCTGGCACTGTCTTGACGCAGCACCCAAAACATGGCACCCTAGCAGCTGGTTACCATGAATTATGAACTTCTGGCTTATTTTCTATCTGTGCATGTCTAATTTGGATTTATGTTATTCTTAATGCCAAAAATACATACACCAATGTTCTATGGCACCCATCCACAAATCCAAAAACTGGATATCTCCATTCTTGTCCACTCCACAGACAAACTTGCACTCAAACAGGTCCAATAATGCAGCTCACTCACTGACATACAAATACTGAAATTACTTCTATAAATGCGATTTCTCCACTGAACTTTTAGAGGAAAATAAAGGTTGCAGGCCTCTGTAACCACTGAATATGTGTATTGTCTTATTGTCCATCCTGACATGGAGCCTTTGTAAAAGAGCTCATGCTTAAAGGTCTTTCCAAAATACTAATTAAGCAATTAAATTAAACAATTAAAATAGCCTACTGGCCGGCTCATCGGCACAGCGCTTGGATTTCCGCTTGCGATGCTGGTGACCCGGGTTCGGGAACTGACTCGGGTTGCTGGAGAGCCATCCGGGGGGAGTAGGCTCGAGCATCCCCATGACTGCTCGCCTACTCCAGGGGGAGGGAGGGGACGCGGCTCGCTGTCTGGTACCCCCTGGCGGAGGCTGAAGAGATCAGCAGCAGAGCCCCAATGCACATGGGGGCATGGTGAACTTCAGCTCTGCCCATACATTTGTGGCACACCATGCCCCGGGGAGAAAAGTGGAAAATCGGCCTCCTGGTCTGCCGGATGATGGCTGCCTCGCTCCTGTTGGCTCTAGGTGCCCCAACACCTCCAAACCCACCTCAGCAGCACTCAGGGACTGATGCCTAGTGCACTGGTTGCCTTCCCCGGTGCCTTCCCCCTCGGAGGAGGGGCACCCACCCGGTGAAGGGATACGCCAGGCCATCCCTGGGTAGGCTGCGATCTGGGGTGTGGCCGGGGTCGAGGTGAGGGGGTCGCAGGAGGCATGAGCAGCCAGAAGGAGTGGCAGACCAGAGGCAAGTAGAAGGAATAAATAAATAACACTAAAAAAAAATAGCCTACTGACCCATTTTAGATAAACCCCGAACTTTCCCACATTCCAACGGCTACTGTTTAAGCATCTCAAAGATACATAAAGGTGCTGTCCCACTTGAACTCCCTGTTATTTACTCCCAAAAATTGACTTATTTATCTAAAACATTGGCACCCACCTCCCTTTCTACTCTGTGTAGTGCCTGTACATATAATAGGACAACCTCCAACATCAGTGACTATTGCCACATACCTGTTGGTCTAGTAGTTGTTCTCCACTTTTGCATTTAACATTCTAATATAAGTAATTTACATTTTTTGGAAAGTACCTTTTTCTATCCTACTGTACTGCACTATAAATTATGCACTTTATACCTTATGAAACAATGAACCCTAATTAACACTATATATTGTCACGCATGGGTTCATGTGATGATTTGTTTGATGTAAATTTCAGATTAATAAATATATTACTGGTTCTGACAGTATGGTCACATTTTATATGCATTTCTCATAATCATTTGACACCAGGTATGCCTTGTTGTGGCAGGGTCAGAACTGGGGATTCAAATGGACAGCAGAGATTTTTTATCCACGAGAGGTGAAGGAGAAGATACTACTGTACAACAGAGGTTAACTGGCTGGGGGTGGTTCAGAGAAGAAGGCACAACTGGATAACAAGACATGATTGTCCAATGCTTGGGGAAGGAGCTTGTTATCATTGGGCACCTGGGAATGGTTGTCTGGGGTTGGGTGATGGATGGTGGGTACCCCTAGCCAACAGTGATTGCTTAGTGCAGAGATTGGGAGAAGGAGGGTGTGCCATTTTACTATCATGATTTATTGGTACAGGGTGAGGTAAAGACAGGGAGTGGCATTGGGACAAGGTCCTTCAGATGAGACGTTAAACCGAGGTCTCTTCTGCCCATCCTGGTGTTGTCCTGGTTGGTGTCCAGGTGGAAGTAAAAGAACCCAGGGCACTCTTCGCAAAGAGCAGGGAACATTCCCAGTGTCCTGGCCAACATTCCCCTTTTCATAAACTGGTTCATGCAATTATCCAGGCTGTGTGTGGGTGATGATGTGTGATATGGACGCCACCACACATTCGGTCACTTCACTACCAGTCTAGCATTGCTTGTAAAGCGCTTTGGGATACTGTGTATGAAAAGCATTATATAAATGCTGATTCTTCTTCTTCTTCTTCTTCTACTCCTTGTCAATAACCCTTTGTGTGAATTAGAGATCAGAGAGATACAATTTCTTTACTTGGAACTAGCAGTTTGCTATTGTTCACAGTGAAAACAATGTAACAATATTGTACAACTTCCTACTAGATACACATTACTTATTACAAATGTTTTAAAATGATTTATAATACATACACTCCAGAATTAATTATATGAACATTATTTGAACAGGCTAGGATTTTGTGTAGGGTTAAGTTTTCAGTTCTATGTTAAACTGAAAATTTGAGACTTTAATAATTTCACAACCATGCAAGTATGTCTTGATGTGGCAAGTTTTGTTCCAATCAGATATGTGGATGCAGAAATATGTTGTGTCAAAAAACATGTAAATTACCATTTTGTCTTAAGTTTTTTATTCACACCGCTGTGCAAAAATGGTGTGGAATTTTGATTTGAAATTTTTAGGGTATGTAGATCTTGGGTCACAGTGGTGCCTTTTGAAGGTTTGATGAAAAAATATGAATCTATTCCAAAGTTATGCAGTTTCAATTTCCCATTATTTTCAAAGGGAAAAGTTACATGTGATCCCCAAATCAGGGTAATCCTGTTTCACAAATAGATAATCATGTGTCACAAATGGGGAATACTTCTTTGTGCTGCTGCCATTTTATTTTCAGTTAGCAGTGGCAACAAAATTATATAACTAAAAAAATAGGTGTTAGGAAACACCAACAGTTGTGTTCACCTGAATGGGGCTCATAGAATCAGATTCTCGGGCTAGTTTATTGATTACTTAGTCAGAAATTTGCTATTTTAACCACAGAAATCCTTTTTCTCAAACCATGGAAAATGTATGCCATGAAACAAGATCTTTTTCTGCAATTTGCAAAAAAGGATTTCTAAGGCAGCTGTTTCTTTGTTACTACACTGTTGAAAAAATGGTTTGTTATTTGGGCCTGAAATTTTTAGGGTACAAATGCCTTGCACCAGAGATGTGCTTTTTGCTGGTTTGGTTAAATTATATTAATTGACTGTGGAATAGTGTGGGGTTAAATTTTTCTTCATTTCCCATAGGATAACACTATGCTGGGAGATTTACCCTGTTGTTTCTTTGTCACTCTGTTGTGAAGAAATGTTTTTCAATTTTGTAATGAAATTTTTAGGGTGCAATGGGCTTGCCCCACTGATGTGTCTTTTACTGGTTTTGTGAAAATATATTAACTTGGTGTTGAGTTACACAGGTTTCATGTTTTCCTGTGTTTTCTCTAGGATCACATTGCAAATGTCAAGTGTTTTTCTGGGTCTGCGCACTATGGGATGGGAGTACAGTGCAAACAAGGGCCCTGCACCACCACAGGCAAAGAAAGGTAGCACTGCACTATCTTAATAATTAGGCATGAATGGGCGCACAGGGCCCTCTGGGGTTCACAACCATAACACTCCATCACCACTCTCTGTTTTCAATCCTAACACCCCACCCACACCCTGCTTGCAGGAACAGGCATGGGGTGTGCACCCCCATGCTGGTTGGGGTATGGGCAGGGGGGCCAAGGGGGGCTTTCAACCCTAACACTGAATTTCCTTGCTTTTGTCAGTGTGAAACAACCCTAACTAATGCATTAAATGGAGTATTTTGCCTCTAACATCCCTTCTTTTTGAGAATGATGTCTTGTCACATAGTAACATTGTGCCCGCAAACGCAAATAGTAATGAGCATGGTGACACAAAGAGAAACAGTAGTGTAGACAGAAATGTTAAAAAACAATGCAAAAGCAAGCGCAAATGAAAATGCAAAGGGTAAAGCACATGGTGGTGTAGACGAGAACGGTAAGTGAAACGGGAATGGAACCGCAAGCGAAAACGGTAATGGTAACAGTAATGTAAATGCACAGACTGGTTTTACCCAAAAGCTGCATAAAGAAAGACAGTGAGTACAAAGAATGTATGCATAATAATGGTTCTCGGAGCAGAAAATGAGAAGTTGGAATACTAAATTGCTTATATCTCAGGAACCGTATGACGTAGTAAAAAATGTAAAAGTCATATGATTTATGACTTTCCTGGCTAAGGCGCAGCGAACGCCGTGATGTTATCCTATGAGAAAAAAAGAGAAGTTTGGAGTGCCATAACTTTGGCTCCCTATAATATTTTTTCACCAAACTACAAAAAGGCACATCAGTGGGATGTTGCCTGTGTTCTCTCCAAATTTCAGCCCAAAAGACCAAACCGTTATTTTGCAGGAGGGCGCCAAAGGATTCCTGTAATGCGTCGGACACCGTAATGTTATCCTATGGGAAAAAGCATCAACTTTGGAGTGCGGTAACTTTTGCTGTCATATAATATTTTTTCAATGAAACAGTGAAAGGCACACCTGTGAGATGTTGGCTGCGTTCCCTCCAAATTTCAGGCCAAAACACCAAACCATTCTTTTGCAGCAGGGTGCCAAAGATTTGCTGTCATTCTCCTACAGCCTAGAAAAGTACTGTTGAAGTTTGTGAAAGCTTTCGCAAGTTCGTTCCACACTGTCGCAAGTGCAACAGTACTTTGCAAAAGTACTTTTCCAGAAATTTGAAAACCATAATTCTGGGGTGTTTTACCCCAAAATAAAGACATGGCTAGCATCCTCACTGTCTGACTAGGTGAATACAAAAAGAATTAGGTTGCTAGAGAGTCCCAATTTTAAATGCCAAGCATTTTTCTGACAGCTAACTGAAAACAAAGTGGTGGATTTGTGACAGTAAAAGGGCCATTTGCGAAAGTAAAAACTGCATTTGCGACACTGTCGAACTTTTTGTTAACTTTTCCCATTGACTTATAATGGGAACTTGTTTTTTGAATAACTTTTGAACCCTTTAATATTTTTTCACAAAATCTTCAAAAGGCACATTGGGGACCCTGGCCGCACGTTCCCTGAAGATTTCAGACAGGTCCCGCAAACCATGCGACCCGTAGGCATGACCATAAAATTCTAGAAAAGCGTAAAGTCACATGCAGATCATGCTTAATAACTCCGCAGCCGTATATGCGACCAGTACGAAACTTGGCAGATCCAAGGCATATGGCTCTTGATCATGTATTCCAAATTTCAGGCAAATCCATCAAACAGTTGCAAAGTTATTAAGCTGCAAAATTTTGGGTTTAACATGTAAATGGCTCCTCAACCCTAACTATAGTGGCACTACTGTGCCACTATATTTATATATATATATATATATATATGGTATATACCTGTATATAGATAGATAGATTTGTCAGTAATAGGCAAAGCTCTGAGGAAGTTTAATTTAACATCCTAGAATGTAGCTCTGCCAAACCACCTATGGTATTTCCCCATGCAGAGAAAGAAGTTGCACCATAAAGCTCAACTTATTTTGATGAGTATACTTCTGTGCCTAGAAAGACAGTGATGATGATAGGGTAATCTCTGCACTGTGTTGTACAGTTTTTCAAACCTGGCAAAATAATGAGAAGATCAATTAACTCTCAGGGGATTTTTTTCCCTTTCATTCCATTTCCTTCTTTTTATGGAATTAATCTTCATTTCTTACTGATTTTCAATCATAGTTTTTTGCAATAAATCATAATGCTATATATTAAGTATTAATGAACTAGCAATCTAATCTTCCCCTGCTAGGAAATTTTAAACATCCTAGCCAAGATATTCAAAGGGGTTGCACCTGGTGTAACTGAGATGAGCCAACACAACCCCAGAAATGCACCCTGGGGCAATATTCAAAAGGGGGACTTGCACAGCGCTATTCCCAAAGCTCCGAGGCACAAAGATAATGTATGCAGCACATCTCCGGGGGCATGTCCATGCATATGCAGGACATCACAATATTCAGCCCAGCATGTGCAGTGCATCTGCAGGCACATCCCTGAGATGTGCCACATAACTAAGTACAAAGTTCAGCCCATAACCAATAGCTCAACTGCAAGCAGACCACAGGCGTGCTGCTGTAGTGCAATGCTCAACACAGCAACTGACAGCTGTGGGTGGCAACCCCCCTCCACAACACTGTTCACAAGCACCCACATAGTTCCCTGGTAGTCTAGTGGATCCCCCCCTCAACTCCCATAAACCTGATCATGGTAAAAGATTCATTTGAACCACTCTGGTGGTCCAGTGGTTCTCCCCTCCCTGCCCATAACACTGATCATGGTAAAATACACATTCAAACCACCATGGTGGTCCAGTTGTTCCCCCTCCCCACCAGTAACTCTGATAACAGTATTACAATAATATACAGCTCACTGGTTGTCTAGTGGTACCCCCCTCAACTCCCGTACTTCTGATCACCTGTACAGTTAAAAATGATATCCCTGGTAATCTAGTGATACTCTCCGCCCCACCAGTAACACCAATCAGCCATAAAGTAAATCAAAAAAATTCCCTGGTAGTCTAGAGGCACCCCTACCCACTCAATATCCCCAGCCCACTCAGCCCCCCCATCATTGGTGTCCAGAAAATCCTCCCACATACCTCCATGGCTGCCTGCCAAATGACAGCTTACAGTATCAGCTGCAAGCCCATTGGTCCACACTTGCAGTGCATATTGTAACAGTCATTCACAACTTGGGAATGAATGTTGCGAATAACTATTACAGCAGTATGCACTTCATGTGGACCAATGGGCTTGCAGCTGATACTGTAAACTGTCATTCGGAGGGCAGCCACAGAGATATGCGGGTGGGTTTGCTGCCTGCCAATGATGGGGGGCAGCTGGGTGGGCTGAGGGTCCTGTGTTGTTGGAGAGGTGCGGAGTGCCGCTAGACTACCAGGGAAATGTTTTGATTTGCTTTACAGCTGATAGGGGTTACCGGCAGGATGGAGGGGCACCACTAGATTACCAGGGATATCATTTTCAACTGTACAGGCAATCAGAGGTATGGGGGGGTACCACTAGACCACCAGGGTGGTTTGAATGTATATTTTACCGTGATTGGTGTTACAGGCAGGGAGAGGGGAACCACTAGATCACCAGGGTGGTTTGAATGTGTATTTTACCATGATCATTGTTACGAGCAGGGAGGGTGGAGCCACTGGACCACCAGGGTGGTTTGAATGAACATTTTACCATGATTGGTGTTAGGAACAGGGAGGGGGGAACCACTGGACCACCAGGGTGGTTCAAATGTATATTTTATCACTATCAGGGTTATGGGCAAGGAGGGGGAACCATTGGACCACCTGGGATCATCCATACATATTGCTATGGGCAATCGGTGTTACAGGGTAGGGTGGGGTACTACTGCCATCCCTGTTACAGGGACCACATGCAGTGCAGGGTGCCAGGTGCATTTCACTGGCCAGCCCTGCACAACACATGCAAATGGGGCCATAATGACATGCAAATGGCCCCGTTTGCATCATTAATGCATAATGGCTCCATTTACATATCCATGTCTGAATATCGGGAAGTTGTGCCCCACACAGCTCCAGTTGTGCTGGCACATTCCCAGTCCAGGTATTCAGGACTGTCTGAGAGATGCGCTGGTGCATTGTATTTGTGCCGCATGCATTATTTGCTATATTCTGAAGAGATGCGCCATGGCACATCTCTTTTGACTATATCCCTTGGTTGCTGTAGTGAAGTTTAGCTGTGCTGCATCACCACTTGCACCATTTCCAGGTGCAATTCTGAATATCAGGCCCTGTCTAAAGCTTGATTGGAAAAACTTTAACTTTCTTTTAACAGTTTTTTATAGAACTAAGTTAGCAGGTAAAAGCTTATTAAAGCAACAATTATATTGACAACATTTTTTGTCACTATAAAAATGTATTCCATTGACTATAGTACCTGGCCCCTGTTCTAGGAATCATCTCCAGACCAAAAAAACTGTTTTCACACTAGTACCATTTGTACACTTCAAAGTAAAACTTGCATCTCATTTTCCTAAAATATTAAAATTTTTATTTTTTAGTTTATTTTGCCAAATGAACTGACAAGCCTAGTTTGACCTTAAATTTAAATCTAATTTGCTGTATTATTATTATTATATTGTCAGCTTTTAACTTTTCTTTAATTTTATACCAAGTTTGTCACGTATTCATCTTTGTTGTTCATGCTCTTTATGTTCATTACATTATAAGGTCGTATCTTGGCCAGGTCACTCATGTAAACGAGCATATAATGGCTCTTCTTAAGTAAATAAAAGGGTTATTACTATTATTACACTCAGACATTCTAATAAATTGTTAGATTTGTATGCTCCAATGGCCTAAGATTTTTTCCAGCTGTAGTAGTGGCATGTAAAAAGTTGTAGCAGATCAAGCTGTAATTCTTCAGTTTGTCACTCTAGCCACTTTTATGAATTGGAAGGGGGACTTTGATGTCTTGTACTGGTTCCACTTAGACCATGTCTCTATAGTGAATAAAACATTGTTTCTATGTTATTTGGACTTAGTCATAAACAATCAAGGCTCTATCATACCCCAGTCTTTATGACCCTGAATCGCAAGCTACTTGAACTCGAACGCCACTTCAAGTATCTCATTCAGTGGCTGGGCCAGAACTTCAGTTTCACTACCAATATCAATGCCATTTATGGAAAACTCCACCCTAAGCTTGCAGCACTGTATCTCAACAAATTCCGTATATTACTATCTCCCTTGCTTTACCCTCCTAAACCAGTCTTACTGGCACACTTATCTAAGCCTTGCGTCTGAAGCTAACAACTACCTGACTCATCCCTGATATCCTGCATGACTACAATTACTGCTAAATTGACCCAGAATACCTTAGCTGCAACTAATTTGTACAAATAGTTTTAATATGCAAATTGTAAATAATTATTTTCACTTCACTATTGCTTTTCCACATTGTACCTTGCTTTTGATATTTTAGTGATATGGTATTCTAACCTAGTACACTTTTCCTGGATTAGGACTAGACATGAACTTTGGATTAGTGTGATACTCCTGGCCAACACATTCTAAATAAACAAAGAATTCACCCCTCTGCAATACTCTGGCACCTCTATTTTCCTGCCAGACTGATTAAATATTATGTCCGACAGCACTGTTAACATATTAATAGTTTCATTTTATACCCATGCATAAATTCCATCCGGCCTTGGTAATGTCTCTGTGTTTTCCTTTTAGACAATTGCATACCCATAAACTCTATTATAATACCTTTAGTTGATGAATAAGCAATATGATATGACAGGGAGTAGGCTGTCTCATGTTAATGCATACCCAGGTGAGTAGTGATGCACAAGGCACTTGTAAAGAGTGTCTTCAGCATGTGGAGTTGCATTAACCCCAACCAGCCAATAATCTGGAAAGTTTTATTGTGCTTCTAAAATGGGTAAACTGAGAAACAATTTGGGAAAAGAATGCCATTTATTTAAATAAAAACATTTATTTTCCTTTGTCAAAGGCAACTTGCGCAAAGTAGTCCCTTCCCAGGTGTCAGTCATGTCTTTTCACAAGTTTAACATATATAATGTTTGTTTATAATAGAATAAAGGAATACAAACTTCTGCAGAATTCCTCTGAAAGAATGTTGACCTACTCACACACAACAGATGGCCTTATATGGAGCCAAACTCTCTATTTTTATCTGTGTTGGGGCAAGCAACAAAGATAGCCCTGTCAAGCTGGTAAGGATAGCAAGTGGATTTTGCATGGTCACCAATGATACACAAGCAGTTTTAACTTTAAATCATACAATATTTCATTTTTAATTTTTTTTATGTGTTTAAGGAGGGGATCATGAGAGATGAGCATGCTTACTGACTGATTTATTTTTTAAAATGTAAAATATTTTTTTCTTTTTAGGGATTTGATAAAGGTTTTCAGTGAGTAAAGGTGGCAGCCAAATTTGTGCTGGCAATCAAGGATGAATGAAGTGGGTCATGATTTCTGTATGCACTCTAACTAAATTCCAAATGCCACTGCCTGAACCCATTCCAACCAATGCATTTTAGGAGGATTGCCATATTGGGTCTCAAAACAGAGTCTGGCAGTGAGAAAGCAGGAAAAATCCAACCCATTTTATAAATGATCACCACATTGACCTGTATTCCTTCTTTTCTGCTGATGTATTTAATAAAAGCACTGGAAAACTACCAGTTCAGCATAGCTGTACACTGGTGATTCGGTTCACTACCCAGCCTGTCTTTGTTTCTCAATGAGCCTGCTCCCTTACAATGTCACATGCAGTTTCTAAGTTATTCCAGAATGTTCTTGTCCAGTTAATTCCTATCCCAGCTATAGATAGTTCAGTCTGAACCTTCTCCTCCCTGAGCATTGCCTTATACTTTTCTTGCAGAGTTTCATATACAGTACCTTTGTCTTCTCTCCTCTCTTTTCAAGATTACTCCCCATGGTTTCCAGATTTCTTGTAATATCTCCTTATTACTTATATCAATCTATATTTTCCTCTTTTTCTATATCCTCTAATATAAAAGCATTACATGCTGTCAACAGTATGTGCTTGAGTCCATTTATGAATCTGTTCCATGATTAAACATTGGGCAGAATAGTTACTGTTGAGGGTAGACAGTAATTATCTCTTCATTTTTCTGCTAGATACCCACTCTGTTAACATCAGAGGGTCACTATTCAGTTTGACGAACATGTGTTTGCCAAATAGTGTACTCCATTGTTTAAATAAGCAGAATAAGACAACATCATTCATCAACACACAACTTTCCAAGATTGGTATGTTATCAGCATTAACTGTTGAGCAGATATGTGACAGAAATAATGCAATCATATCCTTAGTACTATAGTGTATATAGCACAGTTTAGAAAAATAAACCTTAAACATTGTATTATTATAAACTGTCAGTATTGAAAGCACTTTATGGTTACTTATTTCTCTATAAGTAAGATAAAGAAGAGCAGAAGATTATCTAGTACCTTCTGCACACAAAGCACATACTGTAGGAGCACTTAACATTGCTTAATGTCATATTACAGAGCGTTACTTTACCGAAAAATAAATTATGGTATAGCTTATGAAAGATAAACTGTTTTACTGATTTTTTAAGTTCCACTGTATGTCATTCTGGTAATTGTCTGCTTTTACTACTGGACCATGAGGCTGCGATTAGTTATCAGGTTTTCAACTGATGGCATCATAATAATGAAACTGTTTGTGTTGCTCTAAACTCTCAGGCCATTTGTCTGTTTTTCTGGGTAGTACAGGAAAAATGCAAACATATATTTTTACAGGTGCATAATACTGCAGAATTCATCGAAAACAAACTTTTAGGGAGCTTGAAAATGAAAACATGACATGGAAATCAGCTGCAGCTAGAATGAAGAACAGTGATACAATGTAATAAGGTCATTAAAAAGCTCTTGAGTTGTTTAGAGATACATACTACAGTACTGTTTCACATCATTCACTTTTTTTAATATGTGACCTAAAACAATAAGTGATGTGAAAAAATTAAAAAAATAAAAATAAATGTCAAATATTGAAAAATGAATTTGCTGATTTTAAGAAGATATTGTGCAGATTTTAGATTATGGCGTGCATGATTTTCAAAAAAACTGTTGCACAGAAAGCTGGTACATGTGTCTAAGGCATGTGGTCCCCCCCACAATGATGCATTTGTTGGGGAAACATGAAGGTAACTCTGTCCTTGCCGTAGTGTAATATATGCAGGCAGTCTTCATAGCTATACTTGAGATAGAGTAGATTTGGAAAGAAATGTATATTTGCAAAGCTATAGAAATCTGTGTTGTTGTTTTTTTTTTCTGGTGAGTAACTTTATCATCTTAAATCACTTGATTCTGATTTGTAGAAAGTAACTGGCTCTAACTAACAATGTCTTGGATTGGTTTAGACTCTGTACCACATCAAGATGGCTGGCTCCACAGACAACCATGCACACAATGCATACTGACAATACAACTCACCATGGTAAAATCTCTTTTAATATCATTCACACAGAACTCACAGGTCACTTGCAGCAATTCATCAGAAATAACCCTGTCTCCCTTTAAGATTTTCACCTAGATTGTCACACTGCACACTGTAAATTATATCCTAAACATAAAAGGAATGTTAAGAATTTCTGTGGTGATAAGTCCCACACAGACATGTGAAGAAAAGAGAGAGCACATTCATTTAGTATTCAAGCTTGCAAAATAATTTGGAAAAATAAGTTATATTTATTGATTTATTTATTTAACTTTGTTGATCAGAAAAACATGCTGCTTTGAAACAGGTGTATCCAGGAAAAGTAAAAGAGAATGGATTTGAAGCACTACTACATAGATCAATAAAAAACAGTTAAATACACAAACAGTCAGAATGATAAACAGAATTCATGTTGCACAGAAACATAGACTTTGTCAGCAGATAAGGACCAAAGAGGGGAGCCACAATGGCCAGGACCACAAACTCTTGTCTCTTTCTCTCTGTCCCAGCCATTTTCTTTCCATCACTTACCCCTTCAATTGCTCCTTGTTGCTTGCCTCAGTCCCTGATCTGTGGAAGTAGGTTGCAGTCATCCCCCTTACCAAAGGGTACACCCTCCTCCTCCCTGGCATCTACCATCCCATCTCCATCCTTTGCTCCTTAGCTAAACCTCAGGAAAACATGATCCTTTCCCAGCTCTCCACTTTCCTTGCTGTCTCCTCCTTCGTCACTCCCTTCCAGTCCAACTTCATGAAATCTCACTTCGCCACTACCTCCCTCCTTATAGGATCACTGAATCCATCCTCTCTAGCATGGACCAAGGGCTGGTCAACTCCTCCTTAGTGTGGGCTAAGGGTATAAAGGGTCTTGAAGGTCACAGAGTTAGATTTAAGGGAGAAGGAGTATGGATGGTGGGGAGATAGGGTTAGGTAGAAGAGGAAGGGTTGTTAGGGAGCTGGAAAGATGGATGACGAGGGCACAGGTGGTGAAAAAAGTTAAAAGATGAGGCAACTTAAGTGGGATTGGAGATGAGGGAGTCACCCACTTTAAGGATGGAGGAGGGGGATGGGAAGATGGGGAGAAGAGGGTGTGGATGTCCTTCCAGAACTTTGAGGGGGTTGTTAAGGTTGTTCTGCACCGTGGATGCAAATAGTCAGCCTTAGTAAGCTTAATAACTCTATTACAGGTGCTTCAAAGAGACTTATATTTAATAAGTTCAGGTGGGGTGCCAGTGGATTGATGGTCTGCCAGGTATGGTCTCATTCACTGTGATAGGCCAGCTACTCAAGCCATGATTGAAGAGATTTGTGAACCTCAAACCTGAGTTTTCCTCAGGGGGTGTAATGATCTCAAGCTGACAGGACTTTGGAAATAAAGAACTCAGGTGATGTGTTAATGATGCTGGCCATTAGTATGGGAGGCCAGTTGGTTACCATCAGGTTAGCAGATAATGAGGATAGAGCCAGGGATTGGAAGGATCTAAGCTGATTCATTTTTGGGGGTGCTTTGGGGCAGTGGATCTTGCACACAAACTGGGAAGAGAGGATCTTTTCCAGAAGGGAGTGATTTGGGGTCCTGGGATTGAGTCTGGTGGGATATGAGATCAGCTGGGTAAGTTGGAGTGATTTTACATTTTGACATAATTTATGATGGGATGATGAGAGCCAATTGAAGTTGAAGTCAGCTTGGACGAGAGACAACTGGAGGTGGCATGGGAGGACAAGGTGGTGAGGAGTACAGTGACAGAGGTGGGGGATATGCCTGGACAGTAATAAACTCCAGCAATGAATATGGGGACAGAGAAAGGGCGGCAGAGTTTCAAGAGGAGCATCTCCTAGACAGAAGGGGAGGAGAGGGATGGCACAGGTTCGATTTGGGTGCCAGTGAACAGATAGATGGCTATGCCTCCATCTTTAAGTACAGGTCTGTCATATGGCTGAGAAGCCAGGTATGGCTATGGAAGTATCTGGAATCTTGGGTGAGAGCCAAGACTCTGAGATCACCAGGACATTAGTTTTGGGGAGGGGTGGGGGACCACTGGGCCACCAGGGCAGGTAAGGGTACTTGATCTGTGGGGTCCATGGCAAGGGGGCTTAGGGCACTAGCCCACACCTTACAGGGCTTCAGAGGTGGGCATGGGGTGCCATGGCAGTCCTCGACTGGCATATCTGCCACCTACCCTGTTCTGTGACCTGTGGCATTCCCAGGTGCTGCACCCTACCTTGTGCAGCCACCGCAAGTCGCAGGACGCAGACCACTGGACCCGCTCTGATACTGAATGAGCCAGGTCACAGGGGTGGTCACCACAAGCTGCCATTGTCACAGCTTGTGGTGGACCTTTGTGAATCCAAAACAAAGAAAACAAGTGCAAAGACATGCACTTTGGACATAATCATGTTTGTGCACAGTATAAAATAAATAAAATTATTGCCCTCACTGACAATGAAAGGGACTTAGGAGTTATCATCTCCAACATTTTAACATTTGACATAAACAATAATAATGCAACAAAACTGGCATATAGAGTTGTTGGAAATATCTTAAGGAATATTAGAAGTAGAAGAGAGGAGGTATTGGTGCCTCCGTATAGGTCTAAATGTATAGGTCTTTGGTCAGGCCCATATTAGAATATGGTGCACCTTTTTGTACATCTCAGAGTATTGCCAGTAGTAAGCAGACTGAAAGAGTACAGAGGAGGCTAACAAAATGTTTGTTTGAACTGAGAATTAAACCTTATAGTGTTAGATTACGTGAACTGGGAATCTTTTCTATGACACATCGAAAGGTCAGGGGGGATTTATGTTTTGTGTTCAAAGCCCTAACAGATGGTATACTTTGGGAGTCTGCAGGGCTGTGTAGAAAAGAAAAAATGGATAGGGCTACCAGGACCCACCCATTTCAGCTAAAGGGGGGGAAAATGCTAAAAAGAGCTAGGTGGTTCAACTAAGGAATTGTAGGAGTTTGGAATTTTCTCCCAGCAGCAGAAGTTACATCAAATAGTTTATCTGCTTTCAAACATCTGCTGAATCTTCATACTGTATGGGGAATAAGAAGTAGGAATTTGTCCACTAATTAGTGGCAAGTCCTTAAATGGCACTAGTTGCTCATGGACTTGTAACTGTACCAATGAACCTATAAACAAACAATAATAACTGGGTCTGGATGGTAGATGTTTGCCCTATTTACCCTTTTGGCCCCTCTTAGTTGCTTTACAAGTGTCCAATCACTTTCAGAAAATAATTTGTTTTCATCCTCCTCCTCTCTTATCTCTTTTCTTCCCTAAATTCTTTTCAGTCAATGCCATTCTTCCCATAGTGGGTGTAGCCATGTAGCTGGGCCCCATATACCTTTTCATATTGTTAACTACTGTTTCTAAGCTTCTGATTTCTTTTATGTTCATCGCTCAAGTGTTTAGACCATTATTTTATCTCCCAGTCCTTTGATTTGCTTACAGTTTTTGCATGTAAGCTGGGTATCCCCTTCTCTTTCAGTTCCCTATACATCTTAATGAAGTTACATTCTTAAGATTACAGCCCCCTCCTACCCTCGCATACATTCTAAAAACATCTTTAAGTGATGATCAGAATACTTTTCCTGCTGTGTTCAATGTGCTTATGCTTGTACTCTGGGACACAATGCCCTCTTTCTTATTAATGTTTTAGTTTGGTCCTGGCAAGTGAGTATGGGGATGGTAGGTGGTTGTGTTTTTAGTACACTGCAGGTTTCAGTTTGAGATCTAGTAAGAGAGAGATATTGTCCAAACAGTACTTGATAAGTAATTCAGCTGCTTCCAAAGTTTATTTAGAGACAATCCCTATGTCACACCAGTCTAATTTTGCTAAGTTAGTGTTCTTAACTCAGAATCAGTTAAATTCTCTCTGTAGAATCACAGTTTAGAACTACCCACTCTTTCATTTATCAACCTGTCCAGTCTACCTAAGCTCAAGTGTATTGTAATTTAACTTACTGAGAGTCTCTCTCTTTTAATCGTGTTGTGTAATCTTCTATTCGACAGATTCTCAAGCAGAGCGCTGTCACCTACTTGCTTTCCCGGCTGGCATGTCAGACATTTGCCTCTGCCTTATCTATCTCCACCCATGCTTGCTGATGGTTCAAAGGACAGCACTTGATCTAATTAGTGACCAAGAAGATATCAGTGCAAGGCCATGCACCAAACACTCACAAACAATCCTGTTTCTGAAATAGTTTTTCTAAAAGTGCTTAGCCTGGCTCCTGCTACAACTCATTTTCCTTTAAAACCAATGTGTGGACTGCTGATGAATTTAATAAGTTCAGTCCTGTTGCTCCTCATTGTTTTGTATTTCTCCAGCCCCGGAGAAGACTACAACTTCCAGTTGCCTTAGTCTACACTGCTAGAATTAGAGTTTGTAATTAGTGCTAAGTATTTTTTTTTTCTTTTTGCTTTTCCTCTTGTTTTTCTTTAAGAAATATAGAGCTCACAAAGTGAGATAGATCTTCGTAAATTCAATTTACAGACCAGCCTATGCTGTGTCTGCCTCTGCCCATGTCAGGAAAATAGAGGCAGAAATTTAGAAGGGTGTCACAGAAGGTATGCTAGTGATCATGGGGGGATCTTAATAAATCAGACATGTATAAGGATATTCCAGAAGCTAACAGTGATAGAAATCATGTCCTGCTAGATAAGATGCAGGACTGACTGCTGGTGCATCTGGTCAAGGAACCCACAAGTTAGGCTTCCATTCTTGAAACAGTGCTCCCTAGCTTGGGAATGGAAGGCAGTGCAGGCCTCAGAGTCACTGGGGTACAGTGACCATATCCCCATATGGTTTGAACTGTCCCTAGGTCCCAGTATTCTATAGTCAAAGACTGAGGCTGTGGATTTTAGATGAGTAGACTTTGGCCACATGAGAGAATTCATCCAGGATAAGATTCTTGGAGTAAATCAAAGTGGGGATCAAGCAGAGGCGGGGTGAAATTAAAGGGGCCAGTCTCAAGGCAACTAACTTATGCTTGAGAATGGTTACCAGAAGTAACAGGCATAGGAGACCAATCTGTTTCTCCAAAAAAGTCAGTAAAGCAATGAGGGCCAAAAAAAGGGCCTTCATAAGATGCAAAGAGAAACATGGGGACAAGGAACGGAGTGACTATCATACAGTTATGAGGTAAGCCAAGGAAACAGTCAAGGACACAAAAGCAGATCCATAGCTGTGTATTGTGGAAGGATCAAGGGAGGGGAAAATATTTTTTACATGCATTAGGGAAAATGGGTGATGGGGGAACTGTAAGGATGACAGAAGGAGTCTGGTAATTGAGGACTAGAGGAGGATGAGCAGGAGGCAACCATGCATGATGATTACTTCTATCTGTATTTACTGTAAAGTGTAGCAGCCACTTGCCAGAAAGTGGCATAAAGGTTGCTGCAAGGGGATCCCATGAATAATGCTATTGGTAATCACAGAAAAAGAGTAAGAAAGGGAATTACTGCCCTGCAAGTAGTTAAATCCCCGGAGATAGATAGCTTGCACTTGAGGGTACTCAGGGAACAAGCATCAGAACTGGCTGATCCCTGACAGGGTTATTAAGTAGTTTGCCACTGTCAGTTGTAGTTCTAAATGGCACAAGGGTAGTAGACATTGTTTTGCTTCACAATGGAATTAATAAAGAGCAACTGAGTAACTACAGGCCTATCGGTCTTACCTCCATTGTGGGTAAACTGTTGGAGAGACTAGTCAAAAAGGGCCTAATAGACTACCTTGAGAAAAATGGGATCCAGTATAGTAAGCTGCATGGATTTGGGTAAGAAGGTCTTGTCATACTATCCTGAGAATATATTTTGACTGGCTAACTAGGGTAGTAGATAAGGGACAAGCTGTGGATTTATTCTACTTTAAAATGAGCAACACATGTGGCTCAGTGCCCACTTGAAAGGTTGCTGAAGAAGTCAGAGGATATGGGTGCAGTGAAGGACCAGGTTTGATGGATGGGAAGTTGGTTTATGGGGAGACAGCTGAGGGGGTTGTTTGTAAGTGTGGTTAAGTCAGGGGAGAGGAAGGTCACAAGCAAGGTGTTACAAGAGTTCAGGCCTGAGACCAGGAATATTCAATGTGTTCATTAGCAGCATAGAAGAAGGAATGCAGGGCAAGATATGTCTCCACCCAGATGATACTTAGTTCTGTGGTAGGGCAAATGTGAGAAGGTGGTCAGGGAGATGCAGAGGGACCTGCATAGTACCAAGTTAGTCCAAAATCTTGCAGCTGAAATTTAACATCAATAAATGCAAGGTGTTGCACATACGAGAACAAGAACTGTATGATTGAATATTGGACAGGCGGGTTTTCAGCTGGACACTACTCAGAAAAGGAACCAGGGACTTATCATAAGTGACTCCCTGAAACAATCCAGTCAATGCAACAAGGCCTACAGAAAGGTAACCAGAATGTTTGTGGAACATCAGGAGCAGTTAATGTGTTTAACAACTGTCTGGCTAAAATCAATGACTGAATGGCTTCCAGCTGGCTGAGACTTAACCCAGCCAAGACAGAGGTACTGGTGATCAAGCCTGGTCATGGATGTGTTGGGCTGCCACCTGGGGCTGACTCAGAGCTTTTCCTGGGTTCTGCTCCATTGGTGGCTGCCCCTAGGGTGCTAAATCTGGGTGTGATCCTTGATAACAGATTGACTTTTGAAGATCAGGTGTCATCTGTTGTCAGTAGTGGTTTCTATCATCTGCGTAACATTGCTTGGATTAAGCACCTCATTCCATCTGAGGACCTGCCGATGCTAGTAGATGCTTTTGTGACCTCCAGGCAGGACTACTACAACTCTCTATACTTCAGGGTCACAGGACAGACCCTCCGAAGACTTCAGCCAGTGCAGAATGCGGCGGCCCAGTTGCTGATGGGCATTTCAAGGTCCAGTCACATGACTCCAGTCCTGCAGGCTGTCAGGTGGAGGGTCCTTTTCAAGGTGGGTCTTCTCACCTTCAAGATCCTATAAGGATTGGGTCCTGGTTACCTGTCAGAACTCCTGACACTGGTGACCTCTTCTTGCTCCCTCCACTCCTCTTCGAGGAGCATCCTGGACATTCCCAGGGTTCAGCTCAAGACCACAGGAGATCATGCATTTAGTGTCTCTAGGCCAAAGCTGTGGAACTCATTACCACCTTCTGTCCAGGAGGCTTCCTCTATTGAGGTGTTCAAGTGGAGGCTGAAGGCCCACCTCTTTGCCCTGGCTTTTCCAGTTTTTTGAGCACATCCTGTGCTAGTCCCTGCTCTGATATTCTGAACCCCTTTTTAATCTATTTTAAATCGCTATATTTATACTTAGTATTGTTATTGTATTATTTATTTCTGCTGCTTTTATTATGTCTTGTTTTGACTAGTCTTAGGCACCCACAGCCTCTGGGATTGGGCACCCTACAAATAAAATCATCTTGCCTTACCTATTATGAGGAATTTCAATAGAAAAAGGGAAGAGATAATATTACCTCTCTATAGCTCAACGATGAGGCCTCATCTGGAATGTTATGCACTGTTATAGAGTGCCCACTCAGGGAAAGACAACGGCAGATGGGACACAGTGCAGAAAAGGGTAAAAAGAAATTATTCAGGGCCAACAGGGCAGATCCCATGGGGAACCACGCACGACACTGAATGTGTGCTCACTAGCAGCTAGAAGGGAGAATGGAGACATGATAGAGGTTTTCAAGTTCCTAAAAGGGATGAATAACGTAAACTATGAGGAACTATTCAGCAGAAGTGATGGGTCAAAAACATGAGGAAATAAGTGGAAGTCGACAGGGGTGGGTCAGGAAAGACATTCAAGGGGGTCGTGAGCAAGTTTAACTTACAGAGTGGGTGATTAAGCCATGGAACAACCTACCAGCTGAAGTGATGGACACACACAATCCATCAATGGTGTCAGTCACAGATGGAACACAATAAGGGATTAATGGATACTCAGGGTGTAACAGTAAGGCAGCATAAGGGGAAAGCAAGGACATAAACCTCATCTAGACAATATGTCCTGGGGCAGAAAAAGGTAAACAGGGCAGACATGATGGACTGATGGTCTTTTGCTGCCAATATTTTCTGTTTCTATGTAAACTTACATGCTAGACCATTTAGAAAATGTGTCCCTTTGACTTTATAACCAGAGAATATTCATACTCCTACCGCTTTTAGTATCCCCCTCTGTTCTCTCCTCTCCTCTCTTTTCTCCTCCTGTCCCCCCCCCACAGGCTAGTTCAATACCTTTTCTCTTCCTTCAGCCAATTAGCCACACCATTTTCTTTGTTCTATTCCACACCTTCCAACAGTCATATGTCCCTACCATTCCCCCTTCAGCCTTTTGCCCCACTCTCTCCTCTCTTTCTTCTTTGCTATGAGATTTCAGTGTTGGTTGTTATTTTAATTTCGTTATTGCCTGATACCAGTACCTAATTTGTATTATTGTATTTTTCAGTATGTGTAATTTTAGTGGTTTTTATTTTTACCTGCAGGGATTTTATTTTTTGTTCTTTTTTTCATACTTCAAGTTTATTAAGAATTTAAATAATTTCAAATATCCTTAAACAAATTACAGATCCGAACTGTTTCTGTTTTATACATTAAAGACTAATAGCTGATCTCTCATTTACAGTAATACATTTTGAAACACCAGCCATCCGTCTATGCGTGTGCCTTATGGTACCTCCCAAAAATCTCAACATGAACAGTTCCTTACAAGTTAGATAATGATTTCAGATATTATATCTAAACCTCGAATATTAAGTTTTCAGGCATATTATAAAAACAAAAGACAAAGAAAAATTAATGATAAATAACATTAAATAAAATTCTGTACCAGGATTTATATATGGAAAAGAAGGGAAAACAGAATTCTGCAGGTCTTATCTTCTGTAGTACATGTCCCTCCCTAGCAGGTTTCCCAGATACCCATCTATAAATAAAGTGTATATGCTCCATCTGTTAGATCTAAACTCTACCCGTGCATGTTGCCCTTGGCAGGGGCTCAAGCTGGGCCCATCCTATCCCCCTATTCTAGCTTCTATCTACTCTCATAAAGCAACCATCTTGTCCACCTATTTTGATACAGTGCTGCTTGTTGCCTAAGGTTGAAAGTAATTTTCTCCATCCTATGTAAGGTCTCCATTTGCTTGACCCAATTATTTAGGGTGGGGGGATCCCCTGAGAGCCACCGCCTGGTTATGGATTTCAATGCTGCAGCTAACATAATTAGCCATAAATATCTCTCATCTTTATCTTTAAGCTCTGTATGAAAAAGACCCCAAATCATATGTTCTGGACCCAGAGGGGCCTGTACCTGAATTAATTGAGTCATTTGGTCTGCTATTTCTCTCCAGAATGCCCTGATCCTTGTACAGGACCATAAAATGTGAGCCTGGGTGGCAAAGACCTCTCCACAACCCCGCCAGCATAACGGAGTGGCTCCAGGCATATACTGTGCTGCCTGTAATGGGACCAAGAAACAGCGTACTCTTAATCTCCAGCAAAAGTCTCTCCAAGTCAAAGACCCAGTCATCACCCAAGTGCTTTCCAAGTTTAATGCCCATTGTTGTGCAGAGAGGTTAATATCTAGATCTTGTTTCCATTTAACCCAGAGATATTGGGAAGTGTGACTCAGATCTGTGATATAATTTGCATAAAGGACTGAAATTGCCCACTGCACCCCATTTAAGCACCAAAATCTCTGAAATAGAGGTGTTTCTGTTTGCATTTCCTGTGTCCTAGTGAATTTATGCATGTGTTTATAAAGATAGTCCCGTAACTGATAGTTTCGAAACTGATCTGCATCGGAAAGGTCATAGGCCTGTTGAGTGGCTGCAAAGGATAGGACAGACTGGCCCGAAAGCATTTGGTAGGGAGAATGAAACCCTCATCCTGCTTGTTTTAAATACCACTTATCTAGTTGGGCTGGCATAAAATTTGAATCGTATGCCCACCATCTAAATTTCCAGAGTTGTCTACATGTGGATCCCCACCTCATACCCTTTTTCCAGCCCTCAAGCACTGGCTGAGTGCCCGAGAAGCCGCGGATGTCCTTGAGGTCTCCATCAGCAAATAGGAGTGCCACCAGAGGAGGTTTTCTCTGCTCCAAGAGATCTACTTGTTTCCAATGTGTGTCATATCCTGGAGTGCCCCACAATAATGCTATTCGCATTTGGGCCGCTACCCAATAACCCTGCAAATTGGGCATCGCCACTCCCCCCTCTGAATTATGTAGGTACATTAAAGATCTCCATATTGTGGGTCTACCACAGCCCCATACAAAATGAAAGAACATGTTTTGCCAAACTGCTATTTGTGCTATCGTAACCTTACATGGAACACATTGGAATAGATATATCATACGGGGTAGGGCATTCATCTTAAGGGCTTGAACTTTATCATTTAGGGATAGTGGAAGCAGCGTCCATCTATGAAAGTCACTCCTAAGTTGCCTTATTATTGGCAGATAATTAAGATCCCACAGAGAGATGTTGTCTAATCCTATGTAAATTCCTAAGTATTTCAGAAAGTCCAGGTCCCACTGCATAGGGTATAGGGCCCTTATTTCCCTAGTTGGTTTATAGTTAAGACACAGCACTTAATTTAAAACCCACTAATGCTGAAAATCTTTTCACCTGCTGCATTATCCCTGCAAAGAGACCTCTGGATCAGATGGGTAAAGCAGCACATTGTCTGCATATAGCGTGAATTTATGCATATTTCCAGCAGTTCAACACCTTTATTGTTGGATCTTGCCGAATACTTTGGGCCAGGGGTTCTATATACACGGCAAACAGCAACGGAGACGGGGGCAACCCAGCCTAGTACCCCTCCCCAACCCTAAGCCCGTGGAGAGGTCACCATTTGGCTCTAACATATGCCCAAGGGGAGTCATAGAGTTGAAAAAGAATCTTAATGAATATCTGTGGGAACCCAAGCCAGGAAAGGAAACCCCCTGAGAAAGGCCATGATACTCTGTTGAATGCTTTTTCTGCATCCAAGCTCATGATTAAGGAGGGAATCTTTCATTTATTTATATGATCGATTATAGGGGTGGTTCTCCTAAGGTTATCCTGGGCCTGCCTACCTGGGATAAATCCTGATTGATCTAAATTTCCTAAGGAGGGGAGATATTGTCTTAAACAGTTGGCCAGAATGGATGCAAATATTTTATAATCTGTGTTTAGTAAGGAAATTGGGCAATATGAAGTACACTTGGTGGGTTCCTTCCCCGGCTTGGGCACCACAGTGATTACCACCTCTGTCCAGGAGGGTGGTATCTTCTCCTTGCCCCCCCATCACCTCTACAAAGACCTGGGCTAATAAAGATTGGAAATGATTTCCCATTATTTTATAGAAATCCGACAATAAACCATCTGAGCCCGGGCATTTTCCCACTTTCAACTTTCCTATTGTTACCTTAATCTCTTCTGTTGTGATGGGATTCAGGAGATACCCTCCCTGCTCCTCAGTCAACCCCGGAAGTGTCAACCCCTTCAGATAATCCTTGATCTCCCCCTCTTGAGGGCATATCTCCTCTGTGTATAGTTTAGTATAATAAGTCTTAAAGGCATCCACTATCTCATGAAATCCCCCAAGCAACTTCCCAGTTTGTGGGTGCCAAATATTGGTTATCGTGGACCTAGCTCTCTGTGCACACAGTCTGCTGGCTAAAAGCCGTAATGAGCGCGGGCCTCCCTCATGGAACCTTTGATGCAAAAAGAGCAATTTCTGCTCTACTTGGTAGTCCAAGATACCCTCTAATTCACGTTTTAGTGTCATAAGTTGTTTCGACCCCCCCTCTACTTTCTCCTTCAGAAGTCATTCTAGTTTTTGAATGTCACCTAATAGTCCCTCTCTGTGGGCTTCTCATTCCCCTTTGTTTTTAGAAGCCAATTGTATAAATTTACCTCTGAGCACCGCTTTTGCGGTATCCCATAAAACTGAGTGCGTAACTTCTGGACCCTGATTGTCTGCCAAAAATGCCCGGTATGTCTGCAGGATAGTCTCCTTGACATCCTCAGCCCTCAGTAAAGAGACATTTAAATGCCTAAAAGTGTTTCTACGTATGTCCCTGAGGTTCACACTAAGGTATAGAGGTGCGTGTTCCGATAATAAAAAATCCCCATTCCAAGAGTCATATACTCTCTGCATCTCATCCTTAGGCATAAGAAAATAGTCGAGCCTGGAGTACACGCCATGAGCCACTGAGAAAAAGGTATAGTCCCTTTGCTTCCCATGCCCATTCCTCCAGACATTGACCAATTCCAGCTCCCCTATTAGTTTGTGCACTTTACGTGCCACACGGTGCATTGTTCTAGAGGTCTGGAAAGATGATTCCAACCGGGAGTTAAACGTCAGGTTAAAATCTCCCCCGAAAATTATTATACCTTCTCTCCACGCCTGTAATAATGTCAGGAAGGTATGGTATTCCTGATATGTGGAGCCTGGAGGGAAATATACAGAGGCCAAAGTTATAGTATTTCCCTTAAACTTCCCCTTTAAAAGTGCATAGTGCCCTTTCTTGTCCACCTTAGAGGCAATGCTTTCAAAATTGGTTGCAGAGGGGACCAGAACCACCACACCCTTCCCCCTACCTTTTTTATAAGAAGAAGCAGCCATGTCTTTGAAACCCAACTTCAAAAATTTGTCATGCTCTTGTTTTGTCTTGTGCGTCTCTTGTAGTAACAGGAAATCTACTGAGGCTCTCTTCATCTGGGATATAACTTTGCTTCTTTTAATCGGACTAGAAAGTCTGTGTACATTAAAGGAGCAAATAATGGTACCTTTGTTAGCCATATCAGGTGGGGTATTAGAAACACAGAACTCCCTCACATAAACTGTTACCCTATAGTTTTTAACCTGAATCACCAATTCCTTTCCTTCATATAATTCAAAAATCACATTGTTTGCCTGGTACTTATAGTTAAAATTATTAATTAAAATAACATTTAACATCATTAAGCCCAACTGGGGCAACCTTATTACTCCCATTCCTGACTTCCAACAATGGAGTCCCATAGCCATGGGACCCAGTTCCCTCCAACCCCAATGGGGGGGAAAGAAGTTATAGAGGGGTTTGTTATGCCTCTTCACTGAGATAACCTCCTCTATGAGCATGCGCATGTAAATTACAGCTCACTGCCAGCTTCAGAACTAGGCAACTGAGTAGTTCTGAATGGCAGCATAAGGTAGGAACACCAAATCAAATCAAGGAGCCCAGCTAACAGTAATAGCCAAGAACAGCATATTTACAAATAAGTGTGATCAACAAATATTAATTGACCGCTTCAGGTTTGTCCATTCCAAAGTATGAATTATTTGAAGAGTTCCCATTAGCTAGTGGGAGAGAGAGAGAGAGGTAGGGGCAAGTACCCAAGGAGGCCCCCCCCTGCACTGAGGCCTGACGCCCGGAACCCAGGTAGTGAGAGAGGCGGTTGCCTCTTTCAACATTGCTTCTTTAAAAGATCTTAATTTAGAGTTGGCCAATTTGTCTCACTTTAGTTTCCACTATTCTTATTCCAATTGGTACTACAACAATTGTCTTTGTGAAAGCAGCCTTCCTCCCAGCAGAGTGGACGCCCAGCCAGCCGAGGGCAGCACCAATACTAGTTCTCAAATTAAGCCAGCCCATTTGTTAACCAAGCTGTCTTGTCAGGTCCCAGTTCCCCAGCCAGGCAATCCACTAAGATTGCCCCCGTGTGGTCACAATGCCACATGTTGACAACTTCAGGGTATTGCAGTGTATGAACATGTAATGGGCCTATAGAGCTCCCTTAAATTGGCCAGTTTGGCCTCGGTTGACCGCTGCACCCACCTCCACTAGGTATATTACCATTTGACCCAGGAATCCGCCAGCCCTCCCCGTTCCCCAGCTAAAGTCCCATAGCAAGTCCCAAGCCCTCTTCAGCATCCCCATCCCCCTCAGCCCCTCCCTCTCATTTTAGGTAGTCCCCTTTACAGTAGGAATGGAACAGTCTTTTGTTTACTTCGGGAAACTCATCCATCCTATCAGATCAACTAAATATGCAGTACTCCCAATTCCAGAGGCCAAATCGACTTCAGCTATAGTGTCATTATGGCAAAAGAGTAGCTGTACTTGCTGTTTTTCATGAAGGGTACCATCCTGCTTCTCTGTTTCGACTGGGGATGATGACTTGCCTGCTTCTACTCCTTCGTATGGGGTACACCTTTTTGTGCACACAGAGGCCCACAGTCCAACGCCACTCGAGCTTCCCTTATCACTCTGTCTTTTTGGTCCTCCCAGAGTCCAGCCACATCTCTGTATTTGTTGTTGGTTATTTGGACTGACCATCTGATTTGAAATATCAATGCCAACCTTCCCCAGGAATTCCTTGGCATCCTTCAGTTCCTGAAATTGGATAGGTCCCTTATCCATAAGTATTTTGAGCTTTACGGGATACTCTATATATGCTTTGTGACCTTTTTGTTGTAGTTGTCTAACCACCGCAAGCACATGACATCTCCTTACTAATAACTGGGGGGTAAAATTGAAGTGAAAAAAAAAGCACACATCTCCAAAGTCTATACTTTTCTCTGCCCAGACAGCTGTCAAGATTTCTTCTTTCATTCTATAATCTAAAAACACTAAGATCACTAAGCGTGGTCTTGGCTTTGGATCATGGGGCTTAGGAACGAGAGATCTGTGTGCCCTAATGATGTTGAGATTCTTCTCTGGGGGAATGGTGAGAATTTCATGTAGTAAAGAGTCTATAAACTCCACCTTATTTCCTGTCTCCGTGCCCTATGGGGAGACAATGAATCCTTAGATTATTCCTCCTATTTTGGTTCTTGAGCTCTTCTAATCTCTGCTCAAGGATGTTTGTACGCTGGTGCAGATCTAATAGAGCTGTGTTATGGATGTCATTTGTTTGCAAGTAATCCGTAAGAGTGGCCTCAAGCTCTCTGGTTCGGTGAGAGAGGTCCTCGATATCTCTGCGCTGATCCGTAACTTTGGGTTCTAATCTCTGGAGAGTTTCTGTCATCTGTTTAAGGGTTTGGCAAAATTGGTTGGATGTGATGATATAATCGGCCTCTTCTACCAGGTCGTCCCGCACGGTAGCATTAGCAGCAACCCTCGGCGCAATGTAGGCCTCCATATGTTGCTGAGTTCCTGATGTAAGTTTGAATTGTTTACCTTGACTATTCACAAGATTTTCTTTAGAGCGCTGTTTCGAGGCCATGAAATAAGTTGGTAGCAATTGTTTCGTCAACAGGATGAGTGGTTTATTCAGTCTGATTCGAACGGATTGTTACTGTTCGGGCATGAGCCTGATAGCTAAGCAGCCATATCCATGGTGCTCCAACCCAAAGTCCCTATTTTCATATTCTGTATAGCTTGTTTAGCTGTGTTCACACCCCAAATATTAATTTTCAAATAATACAAATAATAGGACACTTGGTATTTTGGACATAATACTGAATAATTTTTATCTAATATGCTATCTGAGATTTTGGAAAGACAATAAAAATCAAGTACTGATGGTACCAAAACTGCCAAAGAAGGTCAGTATGAAATCATTTTATGGCCAGCAAGAAGGCTGACATATTTCCCCTGGTAATGAAAAGGGAAATGATTTGGGGGATGGGATCTGAGATACAGCATCTATCAACTGATGTGATAGAGGAAAAAAAAAGTTTCCACCCTGATGACCAAACCTAGGCATATCCCCCTCTACTACTTGTAACCTATAGTACTACAACTGTACTAAGCTTCCAATATAAGAACTGCATGCTGTGGCAAAGACATTTGAAGGAATGCTTCCCAAGTTGCATTTAAAGCTTAAAGTCTGAGCTAGAACATTTAAGTTATCAGCAATATAGAATGACAGACTTTGCTGACAGTCTATCACTAACATCAGCAATGGCTTCTAACAATTTCTTTTACACTGCAAAAACTGTAATGAGAAATAAAAACATTTTCTACTCTGGGGATCAAACAAAGGCACCCCACCCATACTGCTTGGAAGCCTGCAAATACTGCAGTACAATATTACACTTTCTAGACATGAGATCCATGCTACTGCAAAGAACAACCGGCAGTGAGTGCAGTAGCCCCCCCCAAACATACACAGCTGCAGTGGATGTTCCTAATTAGCAGTCTGTCTGTTTGAAGTAGTGTCAATGTTTGAACTGGAACTTTTAGAGTTATTAGCAATACAGAACTTCAAATCTTACTGAATATGTACCACTGCCACTCTCATCAGCAAAGACATCTAACATTTTCTCTCATACTACATAAATCACAGTGTGAAAGAAAAAAAGAATGAAACTAATGGAATCAAGCCCTGGCCCCTTACCTTCTACTGCTGGGTACCATGCAGCCCTACTACTGTGCTAAGCCTCTGAGGTCGAAGAGGTAAGCTGTGGCAAAGGATATTCAGCAGTGAGTGAAGACCCCCTTGCACAGCTGCAGTAAATATTTGTAATAACCAGCCTGTGTATTTAAAGTAATGGTTCCTCAGTTAGATTTAAACCTCAAAGTCTGAGCTGGAATTTTTCAAGTTATCAGCAATATAGAATCTCAAACCATGCTGAATGTCTGTCACTTCTGTAACATCAGCAATGACATTTGCCAGTGTCTTTCATGCTACATAAATCATAGTGAGAAAGAAAAGAATGTTCCACTCTAGGGATAAAACCCAGGCTGTCTATTAGCCTATATCTGTGCCATTTCCCTAAACATCCGAGACAGAAGATATATGGTGTGGCAAAGGACATCCTGCAGGGAGTGCAGAGCCCCCCCCACACACACACACACAGCTGCAGTGGGCATTCCTTATAAACAGACTGTCTTTCTGAAGTAGTGTTTCCCAAGTTACATTTAAACTTCAAAGGCTGACCTTCCCTTAAGATCAACAAAAAACTTGTAAAATGAATAGCAGTTTGGTTACAGCGGAGGAGGCAGAGTGTGGTAATAAATGATGAACTGTCCAACTATCTTTCTGTAACAAGTGGGGTCCCACATGGGTCAGTATTGGGACCCGTCTTTTCAATATATATATATATATATATATATATATATGTGAATATATATATATATATATATATATATATATATTCTGTATTTCATCCTTACAATACAATTCTGAGAATATATGGTTGACAAAATATGCAGATGATTGCAGAGTAGTGGCAGTGGTCAATTCAAATCTGGACCAAACTGAATTTCAGAAAACCCTCAAATACATTAAGGAGTGGACAATAAAACATAAGCTTAAATTAAATGAAGAAAAATGCATGGTCTTACATATCAGTAAAAAAAACTTGGAGTTTAAATATATTATTAATAACAGACAACTTAAACATACAGCAAAAGAAAGGGACTTGGGTGTTATTAGAAGAAATGACCTTAATTTTAGTTCCCAATGTGACCAGGCTATAAAAAAATGCTAATAGAGTCTTAAATTGTATTCTGAGACATATCTCACACAGAAGTAGGGAGATTTTGATTCCCTTATATGGGTCAATGGTGAGAACCCAGTTGGAATATTGTTCTCAAGTCTGGGCCCCTAATATAAAGGGGGAAATGTACTGAAGAAAGTACACAGAAGGGCAATTAGATCAGAGGTGGGGTTGAAGGGTAGACCCTATGGAGATCGACCGGAAAAGCATAACTTGTATTCTCTTGCATATAAGATGGAGGGGTGATATGATACTGGTTTATAGATCATTTCAAGATAACAGCCTAAGAATAGGCCTAGGCCTAGAACTACATGAAAAAACTTATAATACTAGAACACACAAAAAACAGATAAAACAACATAAGTGGAAGTTACAGAAAATAAAATACTGGTTTTGTCAATGAGTGGTCCTTCACTGGAACTCCCTCCCACAAAAGATAGTGAAAAGTCCAACTTTAGAAATATTAAAAACAATGCTGGACAGATATACAAAACATAGGACTAGAGATTATTGAATAGATTAGTTCTTTGGCAAGCAAAAAAAAAGTCCAAATAATGCTTTGTTAACATTATGATAATATAATAATAATAATCTTTATTTTTAATGCGACTTTCAAAAATCAAGGGGCAGAACAAATTGTAAAATCACATCAAGATAAAACATTACAATAAAACCAATAAAATAAATAACATCAAACAACATGATGAAACAGTAAGATCAAACCAGGTCAGCATCTTCCCCAAAAGCCTTAATCCACAGAAAGGATTTTAATGCTTGTTTAAAACCCCCCACTGTTGCACACTTTCTGATCCAACGCGGTAGAGAATTCCAGAGGAACGGTGCCACGAACATGAAAGCCCGGGCACCAGAAGATTTTAAAACAACCCTCAGAATCTCCAGCAACCCCTCATTGGCCGAGCGGAGCGATCGCTCCGGGAGATAAGGAACCAGGAGCTCTTTCAGGTAGTCAGTGCCCAAACCATGCAGGGCTTTATAAGTCAGCAAGCCGACTTTAAAGGTGATCCACCACTGAACCGGCAGCCAGTGCAGTCTCCACAGCACCGGTGTAATATGGGAAGAACGAGGCATCCCAGTTAACAACCGGGCTGCGGAGTTCTGCACCAGCTACAAGTGGCAGATAACAACCCCTGGAAGCCCAAAGTAAAGGGAATTGCAGTAGTCCAAACATGAGGTCACAAAGGCGTGGATCAATGTAGGTAGGTCCCCAGACGGAACAAGGTGCTTGATCCTAGTGATGTTCCTAAGATGGTAAAAGGAAACCTTAATGACGGCCAACACTTGAGCACATAGTGTCAGCCGATCATCAAGAATCACCCCTGGGTCACGTACCTGTTCAGAGATAGGGAGCTCAACATCCCCCAGGAATAAACCTGAGGGATGGTTTGTCCCCAACCCCCCTATCCGGTGACCAGGATCCACTACTATCACCTCCGTCTTCCCAGAATTCAACTTCAGCCAGCTGGATTCTCATCCAACCTTGGATTTCACCAAGGCAGTTATTAAACACTGAGAGTGCTCCATTCTGGTCAGGTGCAAAAGACAGGTAGAGCTGGGTATCATTGGCATAACAATGAAACTCCAGCCCATACCGTCTTACAATGTCTCTGAGGGGAAGCATGTACACCGCAAACAACATGGGGGACAGCACTGAGCCCTGGGGCACCCCACAGGACAGAGAGATAGGATCAGAGGAAAACACCCCCGATACCACCCTCTGGGTTCTACCGGTGAGAAAAGAAGTAAACCATCTGAGGACCAAACCTGAAAGCCCACAGATGATTCTCAGGCACTGAAGCAGTACCCCATGGTCTACAGTGTCAAATGCTGATGACAGATCCAGAAGGACCAAAATGGACCTTTTTTTCTGGTCTCTCACCATCAAGATATCATTGAGCACCCAAACCAGCGCAGTCATGGTGATGTGCCTCTTACAAAAACCCGACTGAAGAGGATCGTAGATGTTATGGATGGTCAAGCGGTCATCTAACTGAGTAGCCATTACTTTCTCAATTACCTTCCCAACAAAGGGAAGGTTTGAGATAGGCCTGTAGTTACCGAGGGAGTCGGGGTCCAAAGAAGGCTTCTTCAACACTGGTGTCACCACTGCCTCCTTCTGGGAGCAAGGATTTTCACCTGAGTCTAAGGAGCACCAGACTATCCTAGCCAGAACCAGGAAGATAATCTCCCTGCAGCCCATAAACAAGGCTGTAGGGCCCGGATCTAAACTACAGCATGTAGTGCACATACACTGGACAATCCTCATAACATCCTCGATTTCCGGCCTTTTGAAGAGACTCCAGGAAAAGAGAGGGAGTGTGACCAGGGACTGGTCCATGGCCGTTCCCATAGACAGTGTTGCGCGGGTCTCCGCCCTGATGTCATCCACCTTACCTGCAAAGAACCAAGCAAGCTCCTCACACTGAGATTGCGAAAAAGCTCTACGAACCTGCAGACAGGCTGTGTTGCACAGTCTGTCTACGGTTCAAAAGAGCTGGGCCAGTCAATTCTGAGCAGCAGCAATTTCTCCAGACAGGAATACTGCCTTCTTATGGGAAATTGCTGACTGATAGAGTTGATAGTGCTCTAGCTGTCTAAGATGGTCAGCATCTAAGCCGGATTTCCGCCAACACCTCTTTAACCTGCGTCCTAGTCGTCGCATCTCCCTCAAGTCTCCATCGAACCATGGGGACCGAGGGCGAAGGGAGAGAGGACGCACATGGATAGGAGCAATAGAATCTAGAGCATTGGTAATGGCCTTATTATAGGCCAGAACCCAAACCTCTGGATCTGAGCTCATCACAGTAAATTCTGATAGGTCAAGTACTGCAGTTAGACCGTTGGGAGTCACATCCCATAAAGGGCAGTACTTGACCATCTCCACAGGGGTAGGTCTACGCAGGGGGGTGCCAAAATTGAATCTCACAGTGTGATGGTAGGACCATCCGACAGGTTCCACCCCCACGCCAGAGGCTTCCATCCCCAGGAGGAAAACCAGATCAAGGGAATGGCCACATTTATGAGTGTCAGAGGTAACAACCTGTGAGAGGCCCAATTAATTCATCAATTGGAGGAAGTGCTGTCCAAATTTTGAGAGTTCATCGTCGATCCAGGCATTGAAGTTGCCCAGCACCATCAACCTGGGGGACTCCAATACCAGGTCAACGACGAAGTCCACCACTTCCTTAAGGAATTGCTTCCCATCCCCGGGTGGATGATAGACGAGAGCCAGTCTATAGCCCCCACCTGCCACTACAACACATTCGAATGATCTGGTCTCCTCAACTGAAACACTAGTGAGACCCAATTCGGTCTTGAAACAGACCGCAACCCCCCAGCTCCTGCGGTCCCATCTCGGACGGTGTATCACTGAATACCTGGCCGGAACTGCTGTCTCTAGAACGGGGCCAGCATTACCGTCCAGCCAAGTTCCGGTGATGCAAGCCAGATCTGCTGTACCCACCAAGTCCGCCACAATGGCAGACTTGTTTACAATGGATCTGGCATTGCATAAAACTGCCCGAGTTGGACAGAATCCCTGGGATCCCCCAGCCACCTGCCCACCATTACTAGTGGTGGTGCTCTTGGGTACAGGGATCAGACAAGGGAACCCACGTTCTGGCCTCCATTTCACCCCAGGGCATATTCTGGGCTTAACAATCCTGATTCAAGTGCCCCCCTCGTCCATCCTCCACTGTTCAGGCTCCTCACCCAGCCACCTCCTCCTACGGGCAATTCCCAAAGCCCTTCAACATTGGTAAATAGAAAAAAGTAAAGGAGGGGGAAAAAAGGGCAGAGGGCAAGAAGAGTGGAGGATGAATAGCGCACGACAGGGGGGGTGGTATAATAATACATATTCCCGTCCTTCAACATGGAATAAGACAATAGATTCCTACTCTCACAGAAATTAACAAAAAACAATCCCTAAAAATTTAGAAAACAAATTTTCCAAACAAAAATGAAACAGCATAAACCAAAAATCAAAAACTCAAACCCAGTTGAACCATATTTCTCAAAATCAAGCCTACTTTCAGGAAAATAAACAAAACAAAACTAAAACCCAAAAATAAACAATAAAATAATAAGATAAAATAAATAATAAATGGAGACGGGGGTCCCTCCTCACACAAGGAAATCCCATCATAAAATCAAATAAACATAAATGTAAAAAAGAAAACAAGAGAAAATAAAGAAAACCCCACAAAATAAAACAATATAAGTTGGCTAAGAAAACAAGCACTCCCACTACGAGCTTGCTTAGCCTCTGGGCACTCTCACTGCATGAAAATAAAACAACATAAAATACCCCCAAAATAATAAAAATAGAAATTTGTGGGTAAGCAGGGACTCACACTCCCCACAAACTCACAATAGCCGAGCACTCTCACTGCACGGACAAAATATTTTGGTCCAGAAAGAAGGTTCCAGTCAGAGAAAACATCATAGAATAACGTATAAAACTATAAAAATGATCCAAACCAGGGATCCATCTACGATCTCCTCGATGAGTTAATTAGTTCTATTAAGCCCTCAGTACTCTCAAAATCCAGATGCTTGAATCCAAAGATCGAGGAACATCAAACAGTCCAAACAAGAACAGTCAGGGGTGGACTGGACAGCAGACAGAAAGCCTCTTCGTGAGCAGTCGGGATACCAATCGCTCCCCACTCACAGCTGAAGATTACTTCTCAGTCCAAACCAACAAAGCTGATAGAACTAAAACTTAACAGTTCCCTGAAACTGTGGTTGCTCAGGTCAAAATAAACCCCACAGACCGCACTGGCCAGGAGGCACCCCGCAACCCTCACTCCCCAGGGTCAGGGCCCCAGAAACAGGGTGGTACAATGACCACCCCGGTACTGCAGGCCCCCCAGGGCAGACAGAGGCCCAACCCTCCAGCTGGCCGCTGACTAGCCCCCTCATCCTCTGGTAGCAAGGACTGGGGGGGGCTCCTCTCCACAGCAGTCCCAGGTCTTGACCCGGCCCAGAGTCTTTCAGCCCTGCAGATTCAGGCAATGTCTCCAAAAACCGACACCCAAAGAAGAGCCAGTCCTAAAACAGACTTCCCCAAGCAAACAGGCTCAACCAAAGGGGGAAGCATGTGCGGATGATGGGTTCCTGACACTCAAACAATCCCATGCAGGTTTCTTCCCACAAACCTCAAAGGGATAGCAGAGCAATCTCCAAACCTCAATAAAGCCACAGTGGTTCCAATTAATCCACAGTCCAGTAAGTTTACAAACTGGTAAGTCCACAATCATACAGGGATGACCGAACAGGTTCCAGACGTCGATAGAGTTGCAAATGTTCCGCAAGTGTTCAAATAAAATCACAGTCCGGTAAATAGTCAGTTACACAGGGCTAAATAAAACCAATTATTCTCCAAATAGCCCAACTCCAGGAAGAAATCACATTAAAGTACAACAGCTCGCATTCGCGGCAGAGAGTAGCTCCACAGTAAAAACAAGGGGGAGACTTCTGAATCCAGTCCCAAAAGTCCAGGTCCCCGAACAAAAATACACAAAAAAACGATAATACATGAATTAAATAGACTAAAAGCCGACTAAAAACTGAAACTAAAAAACGAATAAAACAAAATTAACAATTCTACCAGAGTAAGATTCAAAGCGGACCCACATCAGTCGCCATCTTGAACATCATCATCAGAAGGAACTTTTCAAGTTTTCAGAAGTATGGAATGTCAAACCATTTTGAAAGTCTACCACTAACATCAGCAATGACATCTAGCAATTTCTCTCATACTACATAAATTTTAGTAAGGAAGAAAAATAGATATTCCATGCTGGGGACTGAATGCTGGCCCAGGAACTTCTGTTTGGTAGACTACAATTCTGTCACTGTAGTAAACTTCATAGACAGGGGATGCATACTGTGATAAAGGATATCCACCTCCAGCAGTGAGTGCAGACCCCCATACACAGCTCTAGTGGATATTCATAATTAACAGGCTATCTGAAGTAGTGTTTTTGAAACTGTTTTTAAACCTCAAAGTCTGAACTGGAATGTTTCATGTTATCAACAATGTTCTGTAGAACTTCAAACCTTGCAGAAAGTATATCACTAGCAGAACCGCTTGATGCAGTGTGTGTCCCGCATTGCCGATGCATCTATGCAGGTATGGAACACTCATGGCTGGTGTCATCATGCCCATCGTAGTTCAGCCATCTCCTCCAGTAGGTAGATGTGCAGTAGCACGCCTGGGCACATTTCGCAACCATATCAGTACAATCTGTGTGGTACCACCCCTGTGCTATCGCCACCCCCTTTGTATGGGTGTATCTGCATGGTGGGGCATGCCCAGTGTTACGTGCCAGTGCCAAGTGCACTTAGTGGTGGTGCATGCAGTAGGCCTCATAGCAGGGTGGATGGTGGAGCGAAGGTCCCTGTTTCCCTGGCACCCATTTTGGGTCACTGAGAGGGACTACATAGACGGTGGTGGCTTAGGAACCCTGTGGATCATCAGGGTGTTTAACAGGGTGAGTGGCATGTGCGGAGAATGGGGGCAGTGCCGGTTCTATCAGCAGAGCCCTGTATGCTCATGACCCTCTTTTCCACTGCACAGGATCAAGGTGGTGTGCCTGCCAGGATCAAACTCACCCTGCAGGTCCAGCCTGATGGGGCACGCATGCTGGTGGACTCAAGGGTGGCACAGTGGCAGTGGTTCAGGGAGCAGCTTCCCTGCTCTCTAATCCTGAAGGGCACCAGGGGAGACCTGTTTTATGAGAATGGGGACTACAGGGCCTGGGATGTGTACCCTCACCAGTAGGTATTGCATGTGTCCTGTGTGTGTTGCCCCATGTGCTGGGCCTGTGCTGTACTGATGTGTGTCCCTTTGCCTTTCAGTGATACTGTGTACCAGTGAGAAGGATGGTGCTGCATCTGGGTGGGTGGTGGGGCCAGAAAATGCCATCAGAGGAGACAGAGGAGGAGCAGGACAGTGGCGGATCCACAACAACATGGCCATGGCCACACCAGCCAGAGGACATGCTTGCTCGTGGTCACTTGGCCATGTAGCCTGTATTACTCATGCCCGTAGATGGGCATGCCTGCATGCTAGGTAGGGGTGGGATGAGGGGGCCTGGATTATGGACTGAGTGCAGCACTGCTCATTCCACCGGATGTGCATTGGTGTGTGCCGGTGGCCTTGTACAAGCAGTGGTGGGCGGGCCGCCTGTTGTTGTTACATAAGTTGCTTTTCCTGTGTGGTGTTGGTGCTTGTGGTTGGGTTGGGGGTCGGCACTTGCTGAGGGGTGTACCTTGCCTGTGATGTTAATGACTGCAATAAAGGTGTCTGCTGCCAACCTGTGTGACATACTTGTTTCCAGGGGTGGGGCACTGATGGTGCTGGGCTGACATACTGCCTGGGCTTACAGGGGAGGCACCACTCAGGCTACTGTGTGTGTGGTGGATGTTCTGCATCCCACACACATGCCCCATGTGCCCAGTGCTCGGGGTGCACCTCACGGGGAGCACAGACTCACAGCCGGATGCACGCCATGCCTGTGCTGTGCGACGCCACCCGCTGATGTGCCATGATGGCTGCATGTGCTGTGGCACAACTGTTATGGCATACCCACTGTGCTGTTCTACATCCACTGGCCGGCTGTGTCCCGGTGGCATGTGGGGCCTAGCCTGGGGATTCCCTGGCATCCCAGGGATGTGCGTGCTGTGCCACTCCATTACCACTGGTGCCATGTTGCAGTGGATCTACCAGATCGGCTTCTGCACATGGCACTGTCATGCCATGTGCCAAGTGTGGCATGCCCAGTTCACAGTCGTGGTGGGTCACTGGTGCTTGCGGGTGGTGTTTGTGCCCATTGTGTGGTGTGTCACTGCTGGCGCTGTGCCGTGGCCTTAGTGCACCAGGTGTGTCGCGTCTGCGGGTATGCTGGCTTCTCTGTGCCTGTGGGTCTGCCTGCTGTGTAGGCCTGTGCGGGCTCCCATGCTACACTGCTCAGCCCAGTATGCCACCTTCTTCCTGGCATATCTTGTGCACCGTGGCCTGTGTGACTTTCTGTTGTGCGGGCCATCGTGAATGTGCATTATGTGTGCCTATGCACCTGTGTCTATGGCTCTGCCCTGCGTATCTGTGTGGCACAGTGAATGCATACCGCTCTGCTGGCTTGTTGCACACCCACTATTCACCAGTTGTACATGCTGTTGTGCAGTGGCCTGCGTGTCAGTGTGTCATAGCACTTACGTGCCTGCCCTACGCACACGTCTCCATGCATTGTGTATCCATCGTGCATAGGGCCCGCAGTTTTTGTGATAGACACCATGAGGAGGGAAGGGTGACATTTCAAACGCACTTCCTGTAGTCCAAATATGAATTTTGTGCATACAGAATGACTCTGAGTCAGCAATAAGGGCTAATAAGTGAGGGTTGCTAGTCAAAGAGCTTTTGAAGATTAAGGGTGAGAGAAGTGGGCCAGAGCCAACTTTGGTTCAGCTTTATTTTTGTGCCTGAAATGTTGGCTTGGTTTCACCAGTTTGGCTGAAACACTTTTGTTTCCAATGTAATAAATGGCTTAGGATAAAACAGATTATAAATCAGGGTTAAAAGGAAAAAAATGAAGGTCAGTAATGAATTGTAAATTACTGTATCTTACTTGTAGCAGGTAATGTTGGTATGCATCTGCTGTAGATTATTGTTTGTGGTGGGGCTGTAACAGGGTCTGCCAAACCAACTAACATTGACATGACACAGTTTGAGCTAAATTAATGATTACTACATCAAGGCATATACCCCGTAGTGTCTTCCTTTCCACTTTACCATGTGACAGTTGCTATAGTTTCTCTTGCTGTGTGATAGATTTTACAATTACATTTTTATATTACGACTATTAGTTTAGAAATAATGCATGACAGGGGTGTGTGTCATGCTGTCATAATGTCACACCTTGGGCAGTTGAAGCACAAGGCCACAGGCCAAGTGTGTTCAATCCCTGAGAAGTGACTTTATCCCATATGACACACATCCATGGTGTGCATTATTGCTGTTATACAATGGCTCACTTTTATGAAAATTAAAAAAAATGGAAACATACATTTTTAAAATATATGTTCTGCTTTTTTTAATAAGTATAACTTTTTTTTTGTTTAAAAAAAGTTCTGTTCTTCCTCTTTTGGCCATTCGGTTGTGATGCATTTCTATTTCTCTCAGTAGCCTCTTGTCACCCCTTCCCACACAATGTCTCTGCTTCTTTTTCTATTTTTTTTTTATTTTGTGTTTCTTAGTTTGTCACTCTCTATGTTTTTTTTCAGTCCCTGCCCAAACAGTTTGCTAAAGTCTTCTAGGTCCCTCCAGTCTCCATTTTCTCTGAGCAGCACTGAGTGGTAAGTAGAGTGGAGATGAGCTAAGCTTCGTGCAGTCTGTGAGCATGACAGTGGTGAGAGTTTATTTTATACAGGTGGAGATGAAACAAAAAATATCTTAGTAAAAGCCATCAGAGCAATCGCCTTCACAACCACAGATAGACTCCAGTTTTGTGTTTGTGAAGCCAATGGTATTGACAGCTTTTACTTAAATTAAATATTTTTTCTGTTGAAAGCGGCACATGCTGCCATTTCTGTTCTGCTGCTTGGGGAGGACTGCTACACTTAATCAAAATGATAACTTCACCTTCAATCCATTTCATTTTTCTGGAAGCAGTGAAATGTGAGTGAGTTAAAATATAAAGGGCCCCGTTTTCAGTATGTGATGACAGATGCAAGGGATTTGTTTCAAAGGTGTTTAATGCAAGTTGTGATTTGCATCACTACTTGCATCAAATGGGATTTTCTAAAGCAGCCTGTGTCTGTTTCAGACGCAACTGCATCAAAACCCACTTGCACCAGGGTTGCATCCAATAACCCAGTACTGCTGGGTGCAAGTGGGCTTGTGCGATGGCGAGGCTGCCAAATCCTTTTTATTGTATTTTTAAAGCATGGGGGGCCACTAGACCATCATGGACTCTGATCAGACATTTGTTTTCTTTTTTTTACCTGGGAGATCTTGAATGAGGGGGGTACTATACTACAGGGGAAACTTTTGCATTCTTCATGAGGATACTCAGGGATCATGGGGGGACTCTGATAAAGGGAAAAATGCGACAGTCTTCATGAGGAGATTGGGGCTTGTGACTAGGGGGGGACAGACTGGAAGCAGGGCTCCTTACTACTTCACATCAGGTATGATTGGGCTCATTCACGGTAGGAGTGGCCACTATACCAAAAGTGCCCTCTGCCTATATTGGGGATTAAGGGGATTGCCAATCACCTACCATGGCAAGGAGTATGTTGTGGTGCCACTCCATTCCCTGATTCCAGTGGGATCTTGCAATACGGTGGCAACCTACCCAGTGACACAGCCTTGTGGGGCCTGCTCATTTCTTGCTGTAGTTCCCAGCTTGATGCTTTTTTGGGTACATGGGATGTCCCCTGTGCCACTGTCCACAGATTCACCATGGACTTGCTCTGAAGCCTCTAAATGCACCACTCTTTCAGGTGTAGGTCCACAAGTTGCTGCTATTCCATATCATTTGCCACAAGTGGCAAACATTCTGGAATAGCACAACTTGCATTTGCCATGGCTGAGTTGGAGGCAGCCCCCTACTTTGCTGCAAGTTACGTATGATGTAGCTTCACAAAACAGGCCCAAAAAGTCAGATTTGAGGGGAGAGATTCTGTGAGACATGGAAGAAGCCAGGAATTGGGCCGGGGGGGAGGCGGCTGCATGATTTCTTTTGCCAGAAAGTAAGTATTTTCTGTGCCAGACTTTGGTACATTGATGTGCTGGGATAAAATCACTGTATAAGGTGGCCACTGACCAATCAGAGTACAGGAAATGTTCCTGCCATTTTATAATTTATATTATTATTTCTTCTCTTTTTTTAACATAATTTTTTGGCTGTACTTCCATGTGCCATGTCTTTCTCCAATCCTCATAGCCTCACGACCATGACTGCCAGTACCCATTTTACCATGACCAGCTCTACTGCTTGCAGAACTTGTACTTTGTGCAACTGGCATAGTGAAACTTTTCCTGTGTCTTCCTTTCCCTTGCATTTCTTTCTCCTCCTGTTTATCTCTTTGTGTTTTCTACATGCATCAGCAGCACAAGTAAATCATATGATGACATAATGCAGCTGCTGCCAGGTACGTGCATGGTGACTCACAATAGTCATTGATGATTCTTATATTGTCACATGACATGCTCATCCAGCACACTGACAAGAGAGGTACTAAAGGAATAGCATTGCATGTGATTTCAATTATTTTTGTTCTAGACTGTGATGCTGTATATCACAGCTGCATTTGTTCTATCAACTTTATAATTTTTGTTTGGCCTCTATTATGGGACTGTTTGGAGCTAAATCATTTTGTGAATGGCACTGTCATCATAAAGTGATATGACTGGCATGCAACACAATTGTAGCTGTTATGTCTACCTCCCCCCCTCCCCCATTGGAAACACATGCTTGTTGTGTATGTTAAGCATAATTCCTTATATTCATGATCTTGTACAGCAAGCCAACAAAATAAGATTGGTTATAGTAGTAGACATGACAGAACTGGTGGTAGGGGCAGGAATTACAGTGATAATGATGCTGATAGAGCAGGTGGTGACACCACCAGTACTTCATTTTGTCCAACTCAACAGTTAAAACATAAAAAGGAAAAATTGAAAAAATATATCCAAGGATGGGCAATATTGTAAAGGATATTGTATGCCTAGAGTTGAAGCCTTTTTTTCATTTGTTTTTATTTATTTATTTTTTGTTTTGTTATACATAACTTGTTTTTTATTTGGGAGCAGGGAAACATTATTATATTATAGAAATATCAACAGAGTTGGAGAGAGTATAATAACTGGCACAAAGACAAGGCAGAGACTACAGGGAGACACACTGTGCACTTTAAAGTCATCAGTCAGTAGTAACTATTACTGTAGCTCACATTGGGTCACAGTGGTCTTTGTTGGCCCTTCACATGTGCAGAAGTGAGAGAAATAATTTTGCAGCTTAGACACTAAGGACTTAATGACATAATCAAAGTGTAGTAGAACTCTGGAAGGAAGTATCCCTTAACAAAAAAACATGTTGCCACAGCTAAGTTTCAGAGAAGAGAGTCAGGTTCAGTTCTGCGTTGAGTTGGGGCCTGAAAGTTTGATTCAGCTTCAATTCAGCTAAACCACTTTGTGTTCCAGTGTAGCAATTATCACGGTGTGAAGCAGACTATAAATAGGGTAGTAAAAACCCTTTAGGCCAGCAGTGAATATGAGCCACTGTAGCTTATTTTGGCAAGTACTGCAGGTATGCATCTGCTGTGGATTACTGTTTGGGATATCGTGACAGAGTCTGCAAAACCCACTAAGACTAACACTGTCAAATGTGCTCTACAGCAATCATTATTATTTATTTATGACAACAAATCATATACCCCTGTAGTTTCTGACTCTGCTTTTCCTCATTCAGATTGCTACATTCTTTGTTGTAGAGCCATAAATTATACAATGGCATTTTTATAGTATGATTGTTACTTTATATTAATATATTTTTAATTATGTTTATTTTTATGTTATGTGTTTTCTACGTAAGATAACCTTTCATATAATACGTTTATTTTTATATGACACAATACAATAATCTGTGACAATGTATGTTTTGTGTATAAAACAACTTGTCAGCTTCTGTTTTTTAATGTAATTATATCATTTATATACTATGATAAAAGTTGTATATAGTATGATGCATTGTTTTGTTGTAGAAAACCATAAATAATAGTGCATGTGGCATTCAAGTGACCTCACCATAGAAAGGACCACAGTAAGGGTTCTTTATTGAGTACTTTTGAAGCCTTTTCATGAGGTCACAGAATCAGAATGAGGTTTTGCAGCACATATCACTGCAAAAACACTGCCTGAATCTTGCATGGATAGGCCATATGAATCATGATGGAATGTTTTATTTTTGTTTAAACTCTTAAAGCAAGAGTCTTCAAAAGTCATTCTCACCTATGATGCAGAATATTTGTTGATCAAAAACCATCACCCCTTAGCTAGCTGTGAAATGAGTGCCAGATCATTGGTTCCTGTGCTTTTGCTGGGGCTGACAGAGAAGTAAAGTAAAGCCTGTTCTCATGACACAAGTTACATGACAAGCAATTTAGTGGAGTTGATAACAATAATATATAAAACATGTTTAAAACTTTAAAAGAGTTTTCATTTATATGAAAAGAAAATATGATATCTTAATAAATACTTTATGAGTTGTGAAGATGATAATAAAGAACACTATGCATAGTGCTTCAAGATGGCCAGGAATTGTTTCACACCAGCAGCAGCAGCACATAAGTGGCATTGGTGGCACCTGCAGTGGCAGATGGTGTCATGATGTTTGTATTAAACACATGGTGACTCACAAAGATGATAATAAATAACATTGTGGACAGAGTCTGAAGGCAGACAGGCACTGACCACTCCCATGGTACACAGTACCATCTCTATAGTTATGGATGCCAATTTTGAATTACCATATCTGTGCAATGTGGAGGCAGGAAACAAGGTAGTGTCACCCACATGCTGCAGTGACAGTTAACAATTCAAGATCTTGAAACAAAGATAATCTTGAAGGGGATGTTTTGTTTTCTGGAGCAGCTGACTTTTTTCAGTAGTTATTATTATTCTTAAATGTGCTTTTATGCATATGCCAAGAAAAAATAATATGACTTGCTATGTGAGTAGGTAATGTAATGTGATATAATTATAGGGGCATGGTCGCACCCCTATAATAGGGTTGAGTAGGCAGTTCAATGTTAAATCCCAAATTCTGCATGTTAATAATTTTGCAACTGTTCAAAGGATTTGCATAAACATTTGTATGCATAATTGCCCAGGGTAGATCTTTGGAAGTGGGAAGCTACGTTTCAGTCAGATGTGCCATTTCTGAGAGCCAGAAAGGTGAAAAATTTACTTTTTGCTCATTGACTTTGCTGGGTTTTTCTTTTAACATGCCTACAGCCCAGATGATTTGGAATCTTGGTCTGAAATTTTCAGAGCAGAAATAGACTAGCCTACAGATGCCCTTTGCTATTCTGTTAAAAAAATAATAATCCAGTCCAAAGTTATGATAAAATAAAGTTAACAAAAAAAATTGCAAAAATGATTTCTGAGCATGCTTAGTAAGCACTTCAGGATAGCTGAATGAAATGGAAAAGGAATCATGTTTCATATTGGAGTATTCCTTTTTCATTTGCCACCATCTTGTTTCGATTTTTTCCCCCAAAAAATTTAACAGCTACAAAACTGACCCCATTGAGAGTCATCAACACATCTATCTGGGTGATCAGGACCCCCTTACATGTAATCTGCACTTCACAGTTGCAGACATGCCAAAAACTGGTTTTTTTTTTAACGTTATGAATCTTTTTTTCATGACCGTGTGATACGAAAAAAGAATCCATTTTCGTATCACACATCATGAAAAAGGATCCATTTTCATGAAGGGTGAATCTTTCCCTATTATTCCAATTGCCCTCCCGGTACTGTTATGTATTTCCTTGGTGTCTATTGGCATCCCCAGCCTCCAATACCCATACCAGTTCATTTCTCTCATGTCTAGTAGCACCCCCACTGTCCAATCTCCATTTCCCATCTGTTGTTGTTTCTCTGGTGTATAGTGGCACACCTCCACCCGGCAATCATCATTCCCCTTAAAAAAAATACACATTTGCCTGGTGTCTAGTGGCATGCCCCACTGTCAATCACTGTCATCTTGTATAATTATATTCTGTGGTGTCTAGTGGCACCTTCTACCTACCAATTGCTGTCCCCCTTGTATTTTTATGTTATCTGGTGTCTAGTGGTATTCCCCACCTACTGATCACTGTCAAAGTACCTGAAATGAAAAAATGGTCCTCAATTTTTTTTTTTTTAAAAGTGGTCCCTCATCTATCTGCCCCCCCTACCCCCACCTCCCACTAGGCATCCACAACCCCACACATCCCCAGTACACCCTCACTCAACTGAACAGGTTCCAGGTTTGAGATCCACTCTCAGATTGAAGACAGGACTTGCTGCTTGACCTAGCGACTGCAATATGAGAAACTAACATAAATGCAGTTTAATGTATTTCATTGGGGGTTTCAACTTTTATGCATAACTTATCCATTTGTTGACATTGTGACCCTGAATTTTCAACATGACTTTTTGGGGTCCCCACCTCATGAAGAATATGACTGTCACTATGCAACTCCTGCCCATAAGGTGATTTCATGGTCACTTGGCAAATTCCCTACTTTTGTCACTTTATCCTCAACCCTAACTGATGCATTAACATAGTTGTTTGCAAAGTACAAGATATAATACATGATATATGATAACATAGTATGATCTGAAATAATTTTTATGCTATGTAATGCATGATAAAATATTATAAGCTGATATGATATGATATAAAAGGATTTGATATATGAGAAAATGTTATACTCTGATATAATAGTATATAAGATTATATCATATCATGTTATAATATGATATAAAGTATTATAGTACATTATCATATTTTTTTTTTGAATTTTTATTAATGTGTTAAGAACAGGCTGGCCCGGTGGTGTGGAGGGCTGAGGCATTCTGCCTTATCTACTGCCACATCAACCATCTGTGTTCACGGAGCAAGAGGGTCACTGGGGGTCAGCCGTGTGGGGTGGAGATTGATCGAGCTTCCCAGGGACAGATCTCCTTCTCCATCTGTCAGTGTTTGTCTGGCCCCTAGTAGAGGCTTGGGGCTGGCACACTGACACTGTCCATGGTGGGTGGAGGAAAGGCAGACTTCCAACGTGACATGCATGGTAGTGTGCACAGCACCATAACTGGCATCATTGCATGCCTCGCCCTGAGGGAAGAAATTGGAGGAAAATATCTCCCAGCTAGATGAAGGAAGAGCTCACAGATTCCACTCCTTGAATAACCACAGCACCAACCAGAACTGAATACAGTCTTTTGTGGGTGGCCTGGGGTACCCCTGCTGACCCCTCTGGGGGGGGCAAGCCCTGGGGGAAAATGGCTGGTGCTGACTGGTGGACATCAAGGGATGGGTCTGGGGCTCCCTCCTGAACATGGGCCAGGAGAGGGTGTAAAAAGTACTAACAAAAAAAGTGCAAAGAACAGACAAATCACAAACTCATGCTATGGGCTTGCCACTTGACTCTTGTTTTCAGAAGCTGCTATTGACGGTTGATGAAGTGGAACTTTGAGGAATTGAGTAACAAGTGCACAACAAATTTTTTGGAGGGCGGGTAGAATTTACATTCCTGAAGGGAACAATCCTATCCCAAATTGGGGAACTCGAATTATTTGAAGAAGACAGGAAATGTGTGTGCTTCTAGATTGCTTAAGGTGGGTCTATCACCAAATGTACTGGATAAGAAGTAGAGAATGAAGGTTGATTGCATTGCAATGGAAGTGGAACCCATGGTTGTCTAGGTATTAATGAACCATGGCTTCTTTGATTGTACTAGCAAGTGTCCAGTTTTGTCCTCACCACTCTAGGACCATGAATTGCAGTCCCTGTTCCACCAAACCCACTCCACTAGAAACTGCAACCATTTGCAGAATTTGTGCAAGGCAGAACTGTCAAGGTGGAACATTTGCCTGCTCCTCACCCACAACACTTTCTCTTCATACAAAAGTTCATAAAAAGGAGAATTGGAGCTATTAGGCATGTTGCTCATTTTGCTCCATTAGTTGTCATAATGCAAAATAATGTATGGTAGAACGTTGTTATACAGTATGTAAACATCTACCTTTTTATAACAACAGTTTACCATCAGTGTGACTTCAAGATGTTGTTAACCCACCGATGGTACATCACTTCGATGGCTTAACAACGGGGAACAGCTTGTGCATGTGCACATCTTGATCCGATAGCCTTGAAATGGCCACGGCAGTGAAAGCATGACCCGGAGCAGAGTGGCAGTGTTTGAAAGAACTTCAGTAAGAACCTGTTTTGTTGTTTACTATATTGATACCATACACTATAAAATATATTGTATGGTACATCGATTGTCAAACAGGTTTTTAAGCCATTTCAAGGTTGCCATGGCGACATAAATTTCCGAGCTTCACTCTCGGGGTTTACACAGTCACCCTGGCAACCTCTCGATGGTTTAAAAGCTGGTTAAGGATTGATGAGCATACATTATTCTCTATGTATTACCTTGACTCAGTTATCTACCTATTCTTTTTTTTAACTTTTTTTTATTTTTATTTATTATTACCTTAGTTGGTAGGTCATTACTATTACCTCAATTGGTAACATAGAAACATAGAAACATAGACTTTGACTGCAGATAAGGACCACTTGGCCTGCCCAATCTGCCCATTTCCCTGCCTACTGGATAAGCTGCAGATTCTAGTTAACCAACAGCCTACTTCCTGCCACCCCCCCCACTACATTGCCTTTTTTGTGTTTTAAACTTTAAACTGCAAATTGATAATGGGTGGCCTCTGGTGTTATTTGTTCTTTAAAAGTCAAAGTTCATCTCATTAAATAGATATTCATCTTTTATTACATCAGACATAAATAACATATCACCACAAAGCCTTTGTTGCTCCAAGAACACAAGGTTTATTTTTACTAGTCTATCCTAATATGAAATATTAGTTAATGTGCTAAAGGATTTAATGACACTTCTTTGTACCTTTTTCATTTCCTGAATGTCTCTTTTGATGTTTCTTCTTATTGCCCATAATATGCTATTTGCTCTGGAGATTGCAATATTGCATTGGCATCTGATCTCTGGTTCCCATGATACAGTTACTCCTAAGTCTTTTTCATTAATTGAGGCTGTTGATGTAATATTGCCAAGTTTATATTTTTGGCATGTATTTGTTTTTGTTTTGAGGTGCAGGACCCTGCAATTATCAGTTCTGAATTGAATCTCCAATATTGTAGCCCAGAGATGTACATAATCCAAGTCCTGTTGTAAGGAACCACACTGCTCTTGAGTTTTGCTTGGGCCTCCAAGCTTTGTGTTATCCACATATTTTATTAACCATTTTTTTTAAATGCCATTAGATCAGAGATGAAAATTTGAAATATTAATGGGCCCATTACTGATCCATGTGGGACTCTACTACTGACTGACCCTGAATCAGAATGAAAACCATTTATCACAACCCTCTGAGTTCTATTAGACAGTGACTTGTTTGTCCAATTTACCAGCATTAAGTCAATGCCCACATCTTTAAGTTTTTTGACAATTGCCCAATGATGCACCAAGTCAAAGGCCTTTTTAAAATCCAGATATACAATATCCGATGCAATCTTTTCCTCTAATAGTTTGATAAACTTCTCATAAAAGCAAAGAAGGTTAGTCATGCACAGTCTTCCTTGAATAAATCACATTGTTCAGAATCCATATTTAGGAGGTACATATTAATTTTGTCCTTTATAATACATTCTAATATTTTTCCACACAGAGATATAAGGCTTATTGGCCTATAGCTGTTTGGGTCTGATTTGTCTCCTTTTTTAAAGATTGTTTTTAATTTTTTTTTTTGTTAGTTGTTTAACCAGGACTAGCACACTAAGCTGAAAGCTTTTTCACAGGTGCATCCTGGGAGCACAGGGAAGTTAAGTGACTTGCTCTGGGTCACACAGTCTGCAAGTAGAAGCTGAGGGATTCAAACTCAGGTCTGGTCTGCTGGATGTCTCCAGATTTGCATCTCAGAGCCTTAAACCACTGTGCTATACTGCCTCCCATTGGGGTGACATTTGCTTCATGCCAGCCTGCTGAACTATTATCTATATTAATGGAATACTCCTCTTTGTCTTTTCTTGTTTTCAACATGCATCAACAACATTGTCATGACAATAATATCATAATTCAGCCACTATTCGATAATGAGTATGATGTCTCACAAAAATTGTTGATGATTCTTAGATGCGTATGTAACACTTGTGCCTGGCACATGACCTGTTTACATGAATGGCCAGTGCAGAAAAAAGCCACAGTGCTGATTGACTTATGAGGTAACAGGGAAGAGCAATATCACCAGTCAACCACTTCCATTGACGACTACATCCCATCCTAATGACAGATCTTGTGATCTTCTGTCTCAGACAGCAGTCTACTTTACTTTTCACTTACTGACTGGCTGGCAGGATCACACACATAGAAAGGTAAAATATAAAAAGAGGATGGATGTGCTCTGCTGCTGCACCAGTAGTTAGCAAAAAATTATTTTGTGAAATTCTTCAAAACCACCCTTGCACTTAATTTAATTTTCACTGCTCCTGCTGAAAATAAAATAAAATAAAATAAAATTATAAATATTAATGTCTGTGAACTCTACACCACCAATGCTCAGAAACTTCTTTTTACAGAGTAATCTTTCTTAAATTCCCCTGTACTTTTCCAGTCTGCTAAATACACTCTGCCTTACTCCTGCTGTGTTACAAGTTCAAATTCTGCACTCCCATCTTAATGTTCAGCATAATTTCATTAGCCTGCCTGAAACAACATTAAATATGATGATAATTAACTAACTGGAATGATAATGCATGATTCTATGATGAGTTTGCGATGGTTTCCTTATAAAAGTCAGCCTTTGTATATAATAAAATCCTTCTAACCACAGGTCCTTCTCCTGTGGGAACGAGAGATAGAAATGGCACTGAGATGTGTGCAGCACACAGTTTTCAATTTCCAGCATTGTAGATTGACTGTAGCAGGTCATGTGATTTGCCAACAGCTTAGATATGCTCAGTATGCACTCCCTTTAAAAGTATTGGATCATGACACTCAAATAAGAAAGGGAAACAAAGTTTCTTTGGATCTTCTTTTCAGGTGTCCAACTTTCCAGATTTAGGCTCATTGACAGAATGCAAATTCGGCATTGCCAAATCATTATTGCGTGCCCTTGCGGTCTATTTATAAACAAATTTATTTCTTTTAATTTGTACATTTTCAAACATATTTATCTTTTTTTTTAATTTGTACATGTTCATTCCATAGCACCCTTGACCCTGCTAAGTTACTCCAGCAACTGATATCCATTATGCCTTGCTTCACTTGTTTCCCTCCTTAAAAATGTTGTCCAGCAACAGGAGACTTTCCCCAGTCCCCCCTCCCAATCACTGACATTATTGTACTATGTGGGAGCCTATTACCAATGTAAGGAATCACTACTTCACACCTTTGGCAATGTTATCTGTAGCAGGAGCCCATTCCAAGTTCCAGGAATACCTTCCGAAAAACAATGTTGAACGTGAATTAAGCTGGTTCAGTATGACTTGTTAAGAATGCCAGATGGTAAACTATATGTAGATCCCTGTATTTTTCATAAATAAGAGGAAATAAAAAGAAAATCAAGGTATAAAATGGAATAAAATGAAAGCAAACAAATGAAAAAAGGTAAAAAAAAGACTGCTTATTTCTTTATTTTTTTTTTGCAAAAACTAAATAAATGCTTGCAAGAGTTGTTGTTTAAGCTCCATTGTTACCAAAGAGACCATAGTAAGGAAGCAGCAGTGGAACTGTCTGATTCACAGAACCTTTCAAGATCATTGCATAATGCTGCCTAATATGATGTAGTATACTAGTAATGTGATTTCTAGTGTGTATAGGGTCATTTTGAGGTATTTTATTAATGTAAATGTGATAACAAGAAATAAAACTAACTTTTTTCTGGATGGTCTTTATACTCCTCTGTTCCATGGCCCTCTCAATCTGGGAGAGCCCCAGCCCCATCAGCCTGGCATCCATCAACAGGTGCTAGCTCCCAGGGATTACCCCCCCCCAGCAGGGTCAGCAAAGGGGGCCCTTCCTCCACCAAGCCGGATCTATGTGTCGCACCATGGCTGGCCAGGTGTGGGGCCTGTGAGCTCCCTGTCATCCTCCTGAAGCTGTTTCCTGGATTTTTCTTTCCCCCAGTGGTCACACAGCATGCAATGATGCCTGTGACGGGGTCATGCACACTCCTGCACACAGCGCCGCCCAGCGTCTGCTACACACCACCTCCTAAGTAGTAGCAGCTCCATGGCTCCAAGCCCCAGCCTCCACCAGGGATCAGTCATGCACTGGCTGCTGAGCTCCCCCCCAGAGATGGAAAGCAGTCCATTGGATACTCGATCCATCTCCAACCCTGCCAATCCTCACCGGGCCCATCCTTGTTCCCCAACATGGGTCGCCAGTGTAGCACAAGGTAAGGCACCAACACCTCAGCCTGCAGCACCACCGGGCCAGCAATAAAACTAAATTTCCAATGAATAAAAAATACATGAAATTCTAGAAAAAAAATAATAATAGATAACATGAATTTCACAGGGCTCTAATTATATGTATACAGTAGTAGCAGTTGATCTGGCAAGTTGTTTTTCCAAAATATCTTGAAAGCTGTAAGGAGATTTCCTGCAGATTTTTGGGTGTTAAGTGTAGGACAAATGATCCCACCATAGGCATTATATGAATGCCAAAATTCAGTATTAATGTACCACAATCTATCTCAGACTCTGGCTACTAACAATTCACAGGGAGGGGCAATATAACAAAATAAAACTAAATATTAAATATTTTTGTTTGAAATGGAGGACTTTGCCCCCACGCCCCTAATTTATTTTCCAGTTTTCTCTCCTATGATTGTTACTGCTAGCACAGAAGTATAGTGTAACATAACACAGTGCATGCATTTACTAACTGCCCATAGTACAAACATAGAACTAATAGACACTGTATTAGTTCTATGAGTACTAGACAATTGATTGCACAGAAGTATTGTTAAACAACTAGTGGAATCCTTATTCCTCCACTTTGCTAATTTTTACAGCTGCAGTGGGTGGAGAATGTAGATGTTTTGCATGTACAAAAGGAGTGATATCATGTTTTCTGTCCATGGAACTGACTTAAGGTGTAAATAGTCTCCTCTGCCTTACCCTCATCCAAGGAATGTTATTACCCTCAAATAAATACACTTTCATGTTAGTCAATGGTTGCAGGGCACTGTTTTCTTTCTTAAATGGGAGGTACAAGAACTGGAACCTGAGTAGTGGGAGGCAGCATTAGATTTTCTGAGGAAGTAAGATCCACCCCCACCTCCACCTGAAAAGCTCCTGAAGATCCACCATCACCTTTTTGGGGAGTTCATGTGGGAGGGGCATGAGGTGGATCTATCATGTTGGAACAACTGACTTTCAGAGCTGCCTGGGGAAGTAATTAAGTAGTGCCTGAAACTGCATCCAGGCATACCCCCCCCCCACACACACATAGGCATCATGATTTTTATTTGTATTTTTAACTCTAAGCTTGTCAATATTTGGCTCTAACAGAATGGGCAAGTTGGGCATAAAAATAAAATAGAAAAAAAAAGGATCAAGCAGGCAGAAGGTCACAAATCCTATCTGACAAGTTCATTATATAGATGTTTTCCATGTAAAACAGAAATATTGTCATTGTCATGTCTGTAACATTATTTGTAGCCAGTAAACTATTGTTTATGTGGGTACTGTAAACAACAGGTTTTAATTCAGAAATCCAGTCTTGATAAATTTGTTTTTTATGCAGTTCTGTAAGATTTATGTCTCCCTAATGTAAGACTACATAGCACAGAAATGAAAGGGATTTGCCTAATTGATTGTTGTTTGCATGAGAAGTGGGTGTGACAGTGGCATGCAAGGGTGGAGTTTAACAATTGTGTTTTGGCCATTCTGGGACCAGAAGTTTAACAGTGATGTGTGAAGACAATAAAGTCTTGTGTTTTGTGCATTTGAATAAGTTTAGTGCTTTGCAGTTAAAGGATATAAATATATATATTTATTTATGTCAAGGAATCTCTCCCCGTACTAGCCCTGCCCACTCTCATCCTTGACTCCAGGGCCCAGGCGCTTACACTGAAACTAACCCCTGACCCTTTAAAGGGACCCCTTTATCTGTCTACTGCATACGTGCCCCCCAGGGACCAAACACAGGCCACTGCCTCTCTTACAGAATACCTTACCTCTCTACCTCCTTCCGCTGATCAAATTCTGGTGGGTGACTTAAATGTCAACTGGCTCAGCCCTCTCCTCCTCCTCTACCGAGACTCCTTTTCTGCAATAGACCTAACGCAACTAGTTACCACCCTACCAGGACTAACCCCAAGAGAGGCTCCAGTACCCTGCTTGATGTGGTACTCACCAACCACTCCTAATCGGATCCCCAATGTACAAGTCCTCCCAGCTCTCTCAGCTATCACCCCCCATTCTATTCCACTGGTCAACCTTAGTCCCTCAAACCCATAGCACAGTCCACATGCCGGCAGCGCCTAATACCTGGTGGACTGATAAAACTTAAGGAACTTCTGTCCCAAATTGACTGGTCTCCTATACAGGCAACTCCTGACAATGACACAGCTCTCTCCTTCTTTACCAAACTTTTAATAATGCCTGTGATATCTTTGCCCCATGTTGACCCTTGCGTTCTAAAAGGAAGAATGCCCCCTGGGTTACCCCAGCTTTGATCCACCAGCTCAAACATAGGGACAACCTATGGCACCGTGCCATTGAGACTGGCCAGCCCAATGACAGGCAGTTATATGCTGCCACCCGAAACAAGTGCACTCGGGCCATCAGAAAGGCCAAGTCTGAGCACTATCGGTCCTCACTCACTGCCTCATGGGGGAGTCCCAGAACCTTCTGGGATAACATTAAACAGTTAAATGGGAGTGCACACCCCCACCCACCCAGATCAGCATTAATGGTGTGATCTCCTCAGACCCAGCCCTCATAGCCAACCACCTCAACACCTCATTCACTGACCTTAGCCCTATCCTCCATACAAATTTTTGACCCTCCTCCCCAGCTCCTGCCGTAAATCTTTCACCCTTATTTTTCCTCTGCCGTGTTTCTGCCCAAGAACTTAGGCCGCACCTTGTCACTGCCCTCAAGAGTAATAGTATGGGCAGTGACACCTGAATCCGTGTATCCTACGGCTGGTCTTAGACACAGTCCTTACCCCGATCACATGCCTCATCAACCACTCTTTTTTGCCTGGGAAGGTTCCAACTGCCTGGAAAGTCGCCACTGTCACCCCTATCTTTAAAGGTGGTGATAGGACTGTGGCTGAAACTATCGACCGATCTCCATTCTCTCTCCTCTCTCCAAGGCCTTGAAAAAGTGGTGGCCTCTCAAATCTCTGACTACCTCCACCTACAATGTCCTTTGTCCTGAGCAGCATGGCTTCCCGAGCGGCCACAGTACCAACACAGCCTCCTAGAGTTCTCCAACTTTCTCCACTCCTCCTTAGACACTGGTTCTCTGGCTGGTGCTGTCTTCATTGACCTCTCAAAGCTTTGACACTGTCTCCCACCCCTCCTTCTTGATGCCCTTAGTCTCTCTGGTTTTGCTGCTGGGCCTATCTCTGGTGCACCAGTTATCTGTCTCTGACCGCTCACAGTGTGTAAAAATTAATGGGACCTACACAGACATCTGTTCCATCTTTTCTGGGGTTTACGGGCTCCATTCTGGGCCCCTTACTATTCTCCCTTTGCCTTAACACCCTTCCACGCTCTTGCTCGGGGAAACATTCTATTGTACGCTGATGATGCAGTCATCTTTGCCTCAAGTCGTAACCCTACTGCCCTCCAGGACTCACTGCAGAAGTCCTTCACTGAAGCCGAGGGCTGGTTCAAGGAACATAGATTGGTGATAAATCTTAAAAAAACAAAAACCATGTTCTTCACTCATCCCCAAAACAAGTCCTGCAACTTCAAACTCCTCATTCACTCTGGGTCCTCATTCCCACTCGAACAAGTTTGCTCCTATAAATACCTAGGGATCCAATTTGACCACTCCCTCTCCTTCCATGGACACATCGCTGCCCTAGCCACTGCCACTAATATCTGATTGGACATCTTACACCGGCATAAACACTTGCCTCCCCGAGGCTCTTGACTCTGCAGTCACCTCCTCTATCCTGTCCCTAGTGGACTATGGACTGCCGGTGTATGGTGCTGCTGATCAGACCGCACTCCACAAAATTCACACTACCTGAATAAGGCCTGCAGGTTAACCACATTGAGCACCTAGGATGACACACACCTGTCTACTGTATGCTAAAGCGCTGGTACTTGATCTCGGCACGAGTGCCTCAAATATCTTACCTGTACCCTTCAAAAAAGACCCTCCTTGGGCTTTCCCCACCAGGATTGACCACCACCATATGCCGCTCTGTCCCACTAGTTCATACTGGACCTCTGGGAAACCTCTCTTGTTATCCCTAGAGCTAGGACCTCTCACGGCCAAAGAGCCTTCAGCTTTGGGGCCCCCTCCTGGTTCAACACACTGCCCCTCCATCTCCGGAAGCTCCAACTATACTGTGCTTCAAACTTCCTTATGTAACCACCTTATTAACACCTGATGCTGTAACTGCCACTAGTCAAAGCCGTACTCAATACTTATGACAAAGCTTATTACTAAGCTGCTAAGGATGACATAACTCTGGTATTGTTTGCATCCATCCTACCTGTACCAGCTTGTTTGTATCTATGTCTTAATTTTACTGTTATACTTATGTGTTGTACTGCTATACTGTGTATTTTGGTTTGTCTTACTGTGACAAGGTACCTTTGTAAATGAGCCTATGGCTCAAAGGTTTTCCAAACTGCTGTTTAAATAAATAAATTAAATAAATAAATATATATAGATATATCTATATATATATATATGTATATATATACATACATAGTGTCATGGGCACCTGAAAAGGAAGTAGATACTATTGAAATAAATGCTGTTCTGATAATTTATTTATGTGTAGAATTTTAAGTGTAGTTCTGCCTAGATCACAGACACATACGCTATTAAAAGTACATTTAAGGATGGATGTATTAGTCAAAGCTTGTAGTAGCAAAATAAAGCAAGAAAAATAATATATTGTGTTTTTTTTTCTTTCAATTGTTTAACCAGGAGTGGCAAACTAAGCTTGTTTACAGGAGCAACCTGGGAGCACATGGAAGTTAAGTGACTTGCTCAGGGTCACCCAGTATGCAAGTGGGAGGTGTGGAATTCAACTCTAGATCTCCAGATTGCAGCTCAGAGCCTTAAACCACTGTGTTATACTGCCTCTCTAGTTATGGCAGTCATCTGTTTTATGGTTCATGATGCTGGTGTAGTAAGCAGCAGTACATTGCATTACAGGTGTAAAATGTCAATAAATAGTTCATGCAAAAATGTGCTGAGCAGTTAGTGAAGCAAGAAATGTATTTAGGATAGTAAAATATTCCTATTAGAAAACTGATAAATGTGTGACATTTGCATCTCAATTTCAAGGAGGTCCTTATGGGGTGTCAATATGCAATATAAAGTAGTTATAGTTTTCAAGTTGTCTGAGTAATTGCTTTGTACTAGCACTGTTACTAAATTTAAATTATTCTATGAAGGAAATTTAAGTTTATGTAACTGTCAGTAAATGTATTAAAACATTTACTTGTCATTATAATATAATGCATTAAATGCTGTTGCTAGGTTAAGAAGTCACATAACAGCAATAGAGATGAAAACAATGGGATGCATAAGAATTAGAAAAAAATATATACATTAGCAGGAGCAGTGTTGTGACTTCACCAATTTTTTTTACAGCTTCACTCCAGATTTTCACCATTACCATTTTTTTACATCTCCTCATAAATAGAGGTGGGCGAAGTGGCTGAAATGTGCTCCGTGGAGTGATTTGCAGAGTAGCGTGGAATCCACGAAACACTCCGCAACACGAGGCAGAGGGCTTTGAGTTATAATAGGAATGCAAAGTCCATTGAAACCAATTACTTTGCATTATTCCACCTTCCCCAAACCACTTCTCCACCAATTTTAAGGCAAAGTACATTGAAATTAATGTACTTTGCATCACTTTGCCTTATTATTGAGCTCCAAGATGAATTTGCAGTGCTTCATGGAATTGCAGGTCACATGGGCTCTAGATTGTTCTGCACAGCCTCAGTTCTGTGTAGTGTGTGTGTGGTGGAAGATGGAGACATTTTCCTCTCAGAGCTCTGTGAATGTCACACTCTAAAAGCTGTTAAAAAGGCCTTTTTGAGCCCTTTTTTTTACTCAAAATTTAGTGCATTGATTGTAGGAAACCCTCCTGTGTTCATATCATCAAGTGTTTATTGTTTGTGTGTGGCTTTTGAATGTTAATTTAAAACAGTCAGTCTGTGTACTGTGACGTGTGCTTTGGGGGAAGGGTGTATCTGTGGTGTAGGTAGATTAACTTGGAGAAAAAGGCAGTCTTTCTGTTTTGGTTATATTTTTCTTATATAACTGTGTTAATGTAGACACAGTAATATTTTCAGTAATACTTAACATTTATTTGCTGATTGTAGCGGTGTAGCAGTGTACAATTTCAGTTTGTTTAAAACATTTGGTTATATTGCTAAAGGTTTCAATTTGCTACGCAATACTTGTAGTGTGTATGAGTGAGTGTGCGATGCGTACCATTAAATCAGACAACTTTTATTGTGCCAGAGTAACTGCAGCAGTTTGAAGCTGCTATCCACCACACCTGCATGAATTCTTTTACACTGCTTTGTGGTATCTTTACTGGTAGTGGGCTGTTATTGCCTTGCACTATCCCCCCCAGCCGGCAAAAGGTATTCTTTTCCAGATTTGGATTTGTGACTTGTGACCACTGGTTAGGTATTGTTGTGCCTATGTGTTTGACTCTGCATCTCTTGATTGTGCAACACAATCTTAATCTGGCTGTGCATTTGCAGTACACCATTAATTCTGGGAGAATTTGCATTTCTTGTTATGCTCTCATTTCACTTCGTCAACACTGGGGAATTTTCTGTACACAAGACAGTAGCATTTTGGGGATGCACATTAATTCTGGTGACTGTGTGTGGCCACTGCTCGCATGACGGAGTGCACCATGAATTCTGGGAGACTTTGCATTTTTTGTTACACTCTCATTTCACATCATCAACACTGGGGAATTTTCTGGACACAAGATACCATTTTGGGGATGCAAATTAATTCTGGTGACTGTGTGTGGCCACTGCTCACATGACGTAGTGCACCATGAATTCTGGGAGACTTTGCAATTTTTGTTACCCTCTCATTTCACTTCACCAGCACTGGGAAGTTTTCTGGACACAAACAGCAGCATTTTAGGGATGAAAATTAATTCTGGCGACTGTGTGTGACCACTGCGTGCATGACTGAGTGTGCCATTAATTCTGGGAGACTTTGTATTTCTTGTTGTGCTCTCATTTCACTTCGTCAGCACTGAGGAGTTTTCTGGACACAAAACAGTAGCTTTTTGGGGATGCACATTAATTCTGGTGACTGTGTGTGGAGGGCACGGGGGGGCTGCCAATATTGTTGCCACGCCACCTTAATTCACATTAAGGTGGAATGACAATGCAAAGTAATAATTACAAGGTGAAGTGAGACTTTCCTATTGGCCACTCCACATAGCGGAGTGACATTGCAAAGTGGCCACTTCTCATTTACTTCACCAGTGGAATTTAATTTTGCTGCATCTCTACTCATAAACAGTACAGCTGTCATTTGCTACAACCTTTTCAAAATGTGTTTTGTACCTGTGGTGCCAAATGGCACAGTCGCTGTGCAAAATCACCTTTTGGCTAATGAACTGATTGTGTCACTGTTCATGTGGTGGGGTCACAAAAGCCCATGCTGAAAACTTGGAGTGAGAATACCAAAGAACGCCCAGGGCATTACAGTTTCTGACCATAACACCCTGTCCTGTAGGGACTGACAGGCATCTGGGTGTGAATTGGGATTGTCAACAGTAACGTTCATGCCATCCCCCCCATCTCTACCCTGTAGCCAGTGACAGGTATTGAGGTGTGACTTTGAAGCTTTAGCCCCAAAGTTCACTCCATTCTCTAATACTGTACCCATTTTAGCATTTTTCCTTATGGAATGGAGTGAGTGTAAAGTTTGAACACTCCAAGGCACACCTCAACACTTGCCTGTTTCTGCAGGGTAGGGTGAGGTGAAATGGCATTAGCGTTATGGGTAATGACCCAAAGGCACACCACAATGCCTGTCCATCTCTGCAGCATAGGGGTGGGGTTGGCATCACTTCAGTACTTCACTGCCATTCCTATTCTGCCCATCTGTCTGTCTCTCTATTTATATGTGTATGTATTTATCTGTCTTTCTATCAATTGCATGTTTCACTATTTTTACCTGTTTCTAAAACAAACTTGCATATCACATGTGCCTGCACTCTGAGCACATACTTATGAAACTGTGCATATTTGTACTCCACTTCTGCATAGACCTCATGCTTTCCTAATATTCCCATTATCACAAGCATAACTGCCTTACCCTTATCAAATGTGACCACCTCTGAAAGTTACTATCACATTTTCTCTGCTAACAGTCCATCATTACACCCGACTTCCTGACATCAGCACATTGCTTAAATATAACTTACACCACCTCAAGGACAAAAACCCTGTTTCTGTAAAAAAAAAAAAAAAACTGTGTAAATAATCCCAAGGCTGAACATATGCCAGCCATTACTTTTTCATGTCCTGCCACCTTCTGTATCATCTTGGGGATTTGCATATGTTTCCCATGATGCTTTGTATTATTGAGGTATGTGCAATTGTGTTTTCTTTAAAATTTAGCTGTCCGGCCAATATCATCTGGGATAACACGTACCTCAGTGGCGTTTGCTCTGGGGTTCTTTTGTAAACCTATATTGCATCCTATTCCTGCCATTAAAATGTACACCTCCATATATTTTCCTAATAATGTGTATGTCTTCCTTAGAACAGAAACTAAAAGAAATCTTACTACTTACAAATCATTGTGTTGTTTCTTCATACCTCCTTAATTCCACACAACTTCATTAACTTCAATATGCAGCCGTGGTGGATCTGACCTGAATTTGTTCCTTTAGGTATCTCCTGAGACTCTTGGGAGACAACTTGCTGAACTGACTGCTACCACTATATATGTCCACATCAATCCACCACCCAAAGAACAATCAATGGCACAGTATCCCCAACACTGCATGCCACACAGTATTGTTATCTACTGGAAATTGTTAAAAAAACTGAGGTAGCAAAAAGAAGCATTCTACTATATACAGTGAGCACACACCTCAGCCTCTCAGCAATAAAATGCATATAATTAGCCTTTGAAATCCAGAGCAAATCCCCAGAATATGGAGCACTTTCTTACTTTAAAGAATAATAAGGTTTACTAATAGCGGGCCAATATTTTAGTGTTATGGAGTGTTTATATCAGGTTAGTTTAATAGTTCATGTGTTCAAACATAGTATGTATGCTCCATTGTCCCTTAGACCAGCTCCAACTGGTCTAACAGTGACATACATCTTAGGCAGATCCTTGTGCCTAAGATACATGTCGCTGTTAGACCACCCAGAGCTGGCTTAAGGGACACTGAGCACAGTAAAGAGGCTCACAGCAGTGGCCGGGGACCTGACTATGCTCCACTTTAATGGCCAATATGCCACTGCAGGACTAGTTTAGAACATTTTGGAGGCTTTGTTTTGACCATATCATTGGCTTTATTTTTTGACTTAGCTTGCTTCATTTTTGACTCAACTTGCACCATCCTTTTGACTTAATATGCACCATTTTTTTGACTCAGCTGTGTCATTTTGTGACTCAGCTTGCACCATTTTTGTGACTCAGCTTACATCATTCTTGTCCCTTGCATTATTTTGTTGATGCAGTGGACCTCTTGCATCAGTCTGGGGGACTTTGTCACAGAGAAAGCTTTTCTTGCAAAATATGGTGCACAGTATTTGGAGCACCTAGGCATGATGCAAGATGGTTGTTTGATGCAGATTGTGTAGATCTAAGGGACGACTGAAAATCCAGCCCATAATGTCACTACACCAACAAAGTTGCTGGTTAAGTGGCACTTCATTGAAACCTATAAATATTAAATTTGCTGGCAGATAAGGACAGCTTGGATCACCTAGTCTGCCATTGTTTCCCTACCTACAGTATCACTGCAGATCCTGTTTGATTTCAGGTGCATTTTTCCAACCCCACTTCCTTTCCACTAAGATTCTCTTATGCCTATTCCATGCATTCTTGAAGCCCTGCTACTGTTTGTGTTCCAGCCACCTCTGCTAGAAGGCTGTTCCAGGAATCCACTTCTCTTTTTATGAAGAATTACTTCATCACATTTTTCCTGAATATACCCCATCCAGCTTCATAGCATGTCCCTTTGTTCTTGAGTATGCTTTTTTCTGAAAGATACTTCCTTTCTGTGCCTTCACTACATGGATGAGGTATTAAACAGTCTCTCATATCTCCCTCTGCCAGCTCTCTTATAGGGTGTACATTTTTAGGTCATTTAATATCTCCTTATAGGGCTTTTGATGCAGACCCTGCACCATTTTAGTTGCTCCCTCTGGATCACCTTCACTGTGTGTCCTGTCAGAGATGTATTCTCCAGAACAGGACACAGAACTCTAGGTGGGGTCTTACCAGTGATTTATACAGAGGCAATACAACTTCTCTCTTTCTGATGGTGATACTCTTCCCTACGCATCCCAGAATCCCACTAGCTCTGCCAACTACCTTGTTGCAATGCCTATCCACCTTTACATCATCTGATATGATCACCCCCAGGTCTCATTCCTGCTTGGTGGTTGTCAGTACCACCACCACCATTTTGCATTCCATCTCTGGGTTTCTGTGTTCCAAGTGCATTATTTTACTTATTTTTGCATTGAAACCAGATGGCATATCCTTGACCACTCCTCCAGTTTTCTCTGGTCTCTGCTCCTCCTTTCCACACCCACTGGAGTGCCCACCCTAAGGCAGAGATTGGTGCCATCCACAAAGAAGCAGAACTTCCCTTCCAGCTTATTTGCATGTGACTTATAAAGACATTACACAGGACCGGTCCCAGCAATGATCCCTGAAGTATGCACTGGTCATCCTCCATTCTTCATAACGAGCTTTGTTTGGGAAAGGGAAAGGGAACATTGTTTAACCAGGAGTAGCACACTAAGCCAAAGCTTGTTTCCAGATGTGACCTGGGAGCACAAGGAATGTAACTGACTTGGTCAGGATCACACAGTATGCACATAGGTGGTGTGGGATTCAAACCCGGGTCTCTAGATCTTTAGCTCAGAGTCTTAACCCAGTGCACTATACTCCTTTCTAAATTGTGTTTACCATCACCATCTGCTTCCTTGCCACTAATCAATTTCTTACTCAGTTTAACACCAATGGACCCATTGCTAAGTTACCCAGCTTGCTTCCTAGTCCCCTATGTGAAACAGTGTTGAATGCCTTACTGAAATATGGGTAGGCTATGACCACTACTCCATCCTGATCTAATTCTTTGGTCACCTAGTCAAAGAAATCTATCATATTCATTTGACATGACCTCTCCATGTGAATCCATGCTGTCTTGGGTCTTGTAACCAACTGGATTCAAGATATTCCACAGTCCTTTCTTTCAGCAGTGATTCCATAAATTTTCTCACTACTAAAGGCAAGCTGACTGGCTTATAATTGACAGCTTTTTCTCTGCTACCACTTCTGTAAAGTGAAACTACATTTTCCCTACTCCAGTCCTCTAGAACCATGCCTGTTTCAAATTAGCTGTTAAATAGGACCATCTGAGGTGCAGCCAGTACCTGTCTGAGCTTCCTCAACACCCTTGGGTGGACTCCATTCTGCCCCATTGCATTGTTCACTTTCAGATTTGAAAATCCTTTCAGTACTCTCTCTTCTGAAAATGGACTGGTGTCCACATTCATCCCTCCAATGCTCCTGTTACACTTTTGTGGCCCCGCCCCATCTCTTTCCTCTGTAAACACTGAACAAAAGTATTGGTTCAGGATGTCTGCCTTTTCCTGTTCCCCTCTGCACAGCTCCCTTTCCCATTTTAACCTTACAGTTCCACTACTTGTTTTCCTCTTTTTGCTTGTATACCTAAAACATGTTCATGTAGCTTTTGTTGAGTGAAGTAGTACTTTGCTTGTAAAAAACTAATGGAAGTGACTAAAAAGCAATAAAACCACCCCCACTTTCTAGGAATTGCCTCTCAAATCATTTTCTACCAATCCACATGTTGTTAAATAAAATTCCACAACCCATTCCCTCATAGGCCCCCATCCATTTCCTGTCAGCATTAAAACAGGAGTTTGGAGGCTTTTGGGAGAGGTAGAAAAAGAGGAGGAGAAAGGAGTTTTGCTTTGCAAGAAGGTGGTAAGGGAAAGGGATTCTGTTATTAAAATGAAAGATTGACAGGAGGTAGATGTTGCTAACTTACTTTTGTAGGTAAGTTAAGGGACAGAACAGCTTCACATTACTTATATATAATCTTCTCAGGGTACATGGGAGAAGGGATATGGGGGAATAGCGTGGTATGGGTTGGTGAAATACTTAAAAACACATTGTATGGTTGGAGATGGTGGGAGACATGCCATAGAAAAAGAAGGAAAAACACATACAAAGTTGTTGAATCCATTGGGAACTTCACCTCCAACTTTGGTTATTAACTAAAATGTTTCAACATCTGTAAGCAGCAGTAAATCTTGGATCCATGATGTTGGTGTGACAACAAATTTATCGACATCCTTGACCACATCGGGAATCTGTTGACACCCCCAACACATCCCCAAAATGACTGGCACTGGAGCTACACTCAGTGCAGGGGGGCTGCATCCCCCACACCCCCATGCAGGGGGCTGTGCCCCCTTACCCCTACTATATATATCTAACTCCATGCTGCACAGACAGTGCAGTTAAATGTTTACCCCCATCACTGAACAGTCAATCGAAGTGAAACCCCTGTTGCTGCTGATATAGGTGCAGTGGGGGTTTCACAGTGGGGTTTTGCTGTGCTGATGTCGCTGTAGTGGTGGTATACTGTAAATCTTTTAGAGAAAGGGTACATTTGACTTGAAAATACACAGCACTATGCAAAATGATTAGCAGTTGAGAGGCATGTGCGCACACACACATGTATGCACACAGACACACACACACACACATATGCACACATACTATATACTATATTTTTATATAAAATGTATACATCAGAGCCATATTTGTTTAGCTTTACATACTGCACCTATAGAGTTAGCTCAATCACACTTAGGATATATTTTGCTAAAAGCATCACTTAAAGAGCTGCTGACACCTCAAAGGAAACTTTGAAAAACATAATATTTAGGTACAATTCAGCCTGCATTCCATTTGTATTAAATATACTTATTCTCCCCATTATTTATTACTGAGAAATTTGCATGGAAACCTACTCTATATCCCTTAGAGTTCATCTGCCTCTTTTGCTTATTCCCTACTGCTTGTCACATTCCTCTGCTGTGACATCACAATCTGTTGCCATGAGAGTAATTGTGATGTCACAAGTAGAGCTTTATGACCTCAGATAGGAAGAAAGCAATAGGAATAGATGAAATCTTCCAGAGCAAAGATTCAATTTTCCTACAAATGGCCTCAGTAATAAATAATGGGGATGAGAAATGCCAAACTAATGTGAAATACAAGCTGAACTGTATCTAAATAATATGTTTTGTTAAAGTTGTTCAAATGGCATCGGCTGCTCTTTAAGTTATGAAATATCTTTCTTAAATAACATGTTCAACCGTTGCAGAAGACATTTCAGGCTGCATCTACAATTAATTGTCTGTTTCTTACTTGAATACTGAAATAATTTGACTTTTTCTCCAACAAAATGCTTTATTGTTTTTGTACAATTCAGATATTTCATCAATTAATATGAAATAGCCTGACGTAGCTGGCTGTGTAGTCCAGAGGTTACAGTAACGAGATGTGGATGAGCTTGTTACATCAAGCAGACCTGGGTTTGAATCCCATAACCTCCATTTGCATGCCATATGACCTTAAGCAAGCCACTTTACCTCCCCAGTGTTCTAGGGTCACCCTGAAAACAGTCATTGCGCCTAGTGGGCCTTACCAAGTTTGCAAAGAATAAAAAAAAAATTATAAAGCAAAAAGTCATCAAAATGTTGCGCATTTTAATAACTCCTTTTAAGTGGAGTACCATTTTTTATAGAGTTTTTCAAATATAATGTATATTTTATTGTATTATTTTTTTTAAGTAAACCAGCTGCATACAAACTGCAAGTATGAAATACAACTAAGTGCTAAGATGAAGATCCACATATTGTTAAGTAGAATTTAATGTTCTTTAAAAAACTGTGTTGCCCATAACTAAATGTTTGGGATATAGAGATGCAAATGGGTTGGGATTAGAAATACTGTACATTACCTTGTTTTCCAAAACTTTAGTTTCCTGTTGAAGAACTGGCAATACATAAATTCACATTGAAGCAGCTTTTGTCTCTGAAACATAGCCCATATTCTTAATTAGCAATGTATTAGATTGTGCTTGCTGGTTTATTTTTTACAGTCTCTGTCTCTTTTTTCTATTTTCAGGTATTCCTCAGCTACTCTTAAAAGTACTCAAAACACTATACTAAATATGCAACCCACTTCAAGAGAAAAAAAAACCTATTTGAATAACATGTCTCAGAAGGACATAGCAGAATATTCAACCACCAGAGCCAACTCAGTTCCCATTATTCCGTCAGTGGTGCTGGAGGATGCCTGCATGCAAATGCAAAGCATCTCAGAAGTATCAGACTTCAAGAACTGCAAGAATTCTCATTCTTCTGACCTTGTAAATGTTAACACACCTGGGAGCCCTTGCCTCATGGTTGAACACCAAGATGTGGAAATCTTGTTAGAAACTGTACAGGAGCAGATTCGGATTTTGACCAATGCCAGAAGAAGGTCAGAGGACTATGAACTGGCAATTGCTGAGCCCGAGGATATTGTGAGTGAAAACACAGCATTTCTACCCATGACTCCATTGGCAAAACCTGAAAGGGAGATGCAGTTTGTCTTTAAAAATGAATCACAAAGAGACTCGACCCTTACAAAATGACTTTTAAAGATCTGTGCATTTGATGCTTTGCAAAACATGAAGAAAAAAAGAGAAGAAATTATTTATATGCATTTATTTGAAGCATCTACTTAGAAGAAAAAGAAAAAAAACCAAATAGTCTATCACCCCCATAGTGTTTTTTAATGAAATATTTTTTAAGAGGAAGAAAATGCTTATGGGTGATAAAGCATACATAAAAAGGTTCCTTCCTCAAGTATTGTGAACAAAAGGATATTGCACCTTGGGATATATTCATTGCCTACTTCCTTAGTGTGCCACAGGGGTTGAACTTCCACTTTGACAAGGCAAATACCACTATTATTAAGATATGCCCACAATGGACTTAATGGTCCAGGAATTTATGTACCTAACCAATAATCGCAAAAGTCTTTGAAATTCTAATGAAAGCATTACTAAAACATTAACGTTTGTATCAGTACCCACTATTAGCAGTTTTGTCAATGATAATTTAACAAGTATTAAGTTTCCAATTGCCTTCCCAATTTGTTGCCACTGTGTTGAATTTCAAAATCTTCATATATGTGGAAATAAAAGAAAAAACAAATGCTGACTTTCTGGTAAGCAGAATAATCATTGTAGCTTAAGGTAAATAAGTTCACAGCTGTGAGTGTGGTGCAGGAGAAGTGAGCCTTATTGAAAACGGTCAGTTCTGAAAACACAGTAATGCACTATGTTGAAAGCTGCCAGACATTTCCATCATGCTACTTAGGACATATTTTTTGTTCTTAGTTACAGTATTCTTGATTTATATTTATTTAGTTTTCTATCTAATATTTTATTGGGCATTAAAGCAACTTGCTGACTACGCAAACGTTTTTTTAAAGCTATTTGAATTGATTTTTTTTTTAATTCTTTTGTCTACTACTTTCATTTGTGCAGTGTGTCCGGTATCTTTCATTGTGCAGAATAGGTCTCTGAAGGGTAAAAGTATGTCACCTCATATTTGTATGGTACAAAAACTATAAACTGATAGTGAAAAGTTCTGTCACCTTCAGTTACATTCAGAGAAAGTCCTGATTCCATAAGAGAACTTTGGAGCTCATCTATCAATAAATCACACATTATTTTTCAGTGTTTTTTTTAAAGTCAAAAATAAAAACACTTCATTTATTTTTGTTTTACACTGGTTCCTACATTTTTTTGAAGTGGAATTCTTCATGTTTCCTATATTTGAGACTGTATTCTGGTATAAAGTAGGGCTGTGTGAAATATGTATCATTTCATTTGCAGGTTTTGCAAAATGCAACACAAATCCTCAAAATTCAGAACAGTTCATAATATTTGTGAATACATTTCTAAGTAAGACACTTGCAGATTTTATTTTGAAAATCAGTGAAATAATATATGTATATCCCACACTTTGAAAAAAAGAATGGATAAGCAAAATACTGTATTGGACTTGCAAAAACAGAAAATAAATAAAACCCACAAGTCCCACCACTTTAAAGGAAAATTGCTTGAAATGCTGTGACCAGTGATTAATTTTGCCAGCAAACTTTAAATTTTGCACAGCCCTAGTTAAAAGAGCTTTCCATGTGCAAGGAAAGTCAAAGAGCTTATTAGCTATAAAAGCTCTATAAGTTATAACTGTAATAAAAAAATAGATTATAAAAATCTGTATTGCTATCATGGAATGGGCATTCCTCATTTTGACTTCCTTCCATAACCTCTTGCCATATCATAAAAGTTTATGTTAAAAATCAAACAATTTTCCCCATGACTCTGGAAAACACAGATGACTTCAACAGCGCTAAAACTCTAAAGCTAAACAGTTTGATTCCAGGCATAAACCATCTGCCTGGGTATCATAAATAGTTTACTGGAAGGACACTGTAACATGAGAGGAAGAAATGTGTTGATGTTTTGTCAATCAAGACAGACTGCAAAAACTTGCTCCTAACAATTTCTCTTCAAGTTATGCCAGAACTTTAAAACAAAGAACTATAGAATAATTGCTCTTCATAGCAAATTTAAATACTACATTAAATAATAAACATTTAATTGGAATAGATTATTTGAGTTTACAAAAGCAGTGCTGTTATATCATTGTTTGAAAAGTTACATGACTGTTACATGATTAATATCAAGCTTCATTGTAATTTTTAATACGTTTTCTATTGATTGGGTGGGTTTTTATGGTGACCATTCTCACAAGCTGCCTGCATTTCATCTTTTAGAAAATAGTCTATTAGATTCAGTCAGAATCTATCAAAATACATGGAAAACTGTGTCATTCATTACAAATCTTCATTCTGGATAAGCATGAACTTTCCATATGTATTGTTGCATTTAATCTTTCATGCTAGCTATTTAGCTTGGTAAGACATCATAAAGATATGTTTACCAGCTTTGATTTTTTAAAGAATGCAAGAAGACTTCTAGCAATAATAAACACATTACCTGTTACCTTATACCAGCTTAAAAGTTACCTAACTACTATGTCTGAAGCAAATTGCTTCTGGTGAGGGATATGTGCTCCATATATAAGATACCACCTTCATATAAACTAGCTATAATAAGAGATGCATGGTGGATTTTACCATGATCTTTCTTGGAAGCCTGTACTTTATTACATATTATTTTTATTAATATTAAAGAACTACCAGTAAAAGAGTTGTATGCTCTGTGAGGTCTGGGGAACAAATTTCAACAGCAAAAAACAACTTTTTTGGCCTGCCAATGGAGTTGTATCCATACAGAATGTGAATTAATTGTCCAATTAATAGCCACTGAACCTTTAACACAAAAAGACATACCACTGAAATGGGAAAGTAATCGTGCATAATATACCTACTTTACCAATTGATTTCTTTAGGAATGTATAAAGTGTGGTTTGTTGATTAAGATCCCCATCCCTGCTCTCCAAATATAGTGGACAGCTTTCCTTTAACCCGCTTTACTTTCTATGAAGTCAGTGTTTAGAAATAACAAAACAAGGTAACAAGCAATCTTCCTGTCATCTTCAAATTTACTATACCCTTGTTACTGTTCTTGAAAAGTTTATGAGGACCTTTGAGGGTCAAAGGGGATCTAAAGTAAATAGGATTAATGATGATAACTGAGACCAGGATGACAGATCTCTGCAACTCTTTCTACCAGTTATAACATTGCATTATGAGGCAGACAAGACGCTTATTGCATCACTATAACATAACACAGCATTGCCCATTGCAGTCAAGCCATCTTTTGGGTGTTAATCCATAAATATAGCATGAATGGAATTTGGAACACTGAAGGAAGTAAACAGATACAAAGGTGCTGAAATGTTATAAATTATTCCAGTTCTTTTTTACATTTTACAGCAGTGTTAAGATGCTTCAGGGTGAACTATAAAGTAGGTGATTTTCAGTAATTTAGTAATTCCTAAAAGCATGAGGCAAACCTCGTGGTAGATTATCCCCTAGTGTGCCTTACTATCTAGCAATTCTGCAGGTGCAATATTTCTCAATAAAAAAATGTTTGAAAAAAAGCTGTACATTTGGACACATTAAACACTCTATGCAACAAGATGAACCGAACAATGTTTGGGACTAGATCAGTGACTCAGTCTACTTAGATTTCATATGGTATATGCTAGCTCATTCTGTCTTTATAGCAGTAGACATTGACTACATTGACAGATACAGTACAGACTGAGTTTATATTAACAGGTCAAACTATACATACCCTTGCAGTTTTCTTTAAGAGAGTTAGACAAGTATGAGGTATACATGTAGTAAGTATGGTTCAAGTAGAAACCCACTAGGCATGCTGCTATTCTTGATGTGGTGCTCAACAACTCAGAAGTGGTAGGAGTAGTGAGGGTCGAGGAGCCGCTGAGGTTCAGTGACCATAATTTTATATGATTCGATCTGGCCCTTAGGACAAGTAAGCCTGCATCAAAGGCTAAAGTCATAGATTTCAGAAAAGCAGTCCACAGCAGGATGAGGAAGCTAGTCTTTGACAAGTTAGTCAGACTAGACAGCATCAGGGATATGGAGAAAAGATGGGTGGCAATCAAGGAGACATTGTTGAGGCAACAAAGTCTGGCAAGAGAGTGATAATCAAGCCAAACAGGTACACGAGACCAATATGGTTCTCTGGAATGGTCAGGGAAGTAATGATAGCCAAAAGGAATGCCTTCACCAGGTATAATGAAAAACAAGGGAAGGGTGATTGGGAACAGTATCAAATGATAAAGGAAAATCAAGAGGGTGTTCAGAGAAGGAAAGGCAGAAACAGAGGTGCATATTGTGCAGGGGGTTTAGGGAGGGGAAAACAGTACTTTAGCCTTATTAGGGGAACAAAAAAGAAAGCAGGAGGAATTGTCTGACTAACAGAGGGAAATATGGTAATTGAAGAGGACGGGCAGAAAGTAGCTGGTCTTAATGAATACTTCCACTCTGTATCCACAAGGGAAGACAGTGGGCCTCTGACAGAGAGTGGAATTAAGGCAGCTGTAAAGGGGATCATTGAGATGAAGCAGCAAGTATTTACCAGAGAAAGGGTTTGGAAAGAGCTAGCAGCCCTGTTGATAGATAAGGCTCTGGGACCAGTTGAGATGAATCTGAGGGTGCTCAGGGAATTAGCAATCCAACTAAATGAACCACTGGCAGGGCTATTCAATAGCTCAGCTGAGACAGTGGTAGTTCAAAAAGTCTGGATGGCAGTAGATGTAGTCCCATTCTATGGTGGGGCAAGAACCAACCAGGGTAGCTACAGACCTTTCAGTCTTACCCCTATTGGGGTAAACTGATGGAAGCACTAGTCAAAGAGGACCTTGCAGACTATCTGGAGAGCAATGGACTTCAGGATAATAAACAGCATGGATCTGTGACAGGGAGATCTTGTCAGACCAGCCTGATAGTATTCTTTGACGAGGATAGTGGATAAAGACCACACAGTGGATTTAATCTACTTTGAATTAAGCAACTATTTTAACTCAGTGTCGCATAAAAGATTGTTGAAAAAGATAGAGGATCTGGGTGGAGTGAAGGACACAGGTACATGGGTGAGAAAATTGTCAGAAGGGTGACAGCAGAGAGTTGTAGTTAAAGGAGTGAAAACAGAAGAGAGAGAGAGGTCACCAGTGGTGTGCCACAAGGAGTGGTCCTTAGTGCAGTCCTTTTCAATATGTTTATCAGTGTCATGGGAGGAAGAATTGAGTTCAAGATGTGTCTCTTCAGTAACAATATTAAGCTCTCTATCAGGATAGACAGCAAGGAGGGTATTAGGGAGATGCAAAGAGAATTGCAAAGCCAAGAGAGATGGTCAAATGTTTGGTAGCTGAAATGTGGTGCCAAAAAGTGCACAGTGATGCACACCGGGAACAAGAACCACAGGACAAAGTACTGGATAGGGCAAAGGGTAAAGCTGGGCCTTAACTCTGAAAAAAAAAAAGACTTGGGGATCATCATCAGTGACTCAGTAAAACAATCAAGCCAGGGTAACAAGGCCTACAGTAAGACAAATGAGTTGCTTGGGTATATAGGAAGGAGAGGAGTACTGTCAGAAGAAGGAATGAGGTATTACCACCTCTCCATAGATATATGTTGAGGCCCCACTGGAGTATTTTGCCGAGTTCCAGAGTCCTCACCTAAGGAAAGATGAGGACAGACTTTAGACAGTGAAATGTAAGGTGACCAAAATGATCAGGCTCAGCAGTGCAGTTTGTATGAGGATTGGCTCAAGGCACTGAACATGTACTCCTTGGGGGCTAGACAAGAGAGGGGAGATATGATAGAGACCTCCAAGTTTCTGAAAGGAATGAACAAGATAAACTGCAAGAAACAGTTTCTCATAAGTAATGGATTAAGATCTTGGGGGCATGAGTGGAAACTGACAGGAGAAGGCTCAAGTGGAATGTAAAAACATTTTATTTTAAAGAAACAATGGTGGAACCATGGAACAATCTGCAAACTGATGTAGTGGTTGTCCAAACTATCAGTGGCTTCAAACATGGCTGGGACAATGTGAAGGGCTTAGTGACTTTTAAAGGTGGTAGCTGTATGGCAGGAGCATACGGGTAGATTGTGTGGGTTAGATCCCTGTATGAGCAATAGGTCCTGGGTTTGTAAGGGTTTTATGGGCAGACTGTGTGGACCAATGCCCTTTATCTACCACTATTGTATATATATTCTATGTTTCTGTTATATCTAAGTGGCATACTGCAGTTTCAGTAAATATCACATGCCTTACTCAGGAGGTTTACGTAAACTTGATTTAGAAAACTTACAATGCACATTTTCACCAAGGAAAACAGATATACACAGAATGTCTACTTCCCAAATGAAAGAAGTCATCACTAGTTCTCTTCCATGGTGGTGTGCATTTTCTGGTTGGCATACAATCCTCATCATACCCAGTGTGAGTGTTTTCCTTTATTTAAGCTTTATCTACTGTAGACACCTTTTTCCCTTTAAAGAGACTGACACATTTCTTATCAACTCAGGGCATATTATTAAGTTTTTGATTAAATGTTATTATCCTAAATGATCTAGCTCATGAAAAAAAAAACTATTGTTAATGCTACTCCAGTGTTGCCCTTTGGAGTCTCCAAAATGTTATTGCTTGTCAGTCTCTACAGTTTTTGAAAATGGCTTTTTATGGGAGAGAGGGCATGAGTTAATTTCATTATAAAATGGCAGCAGTTTATTCCTCAAGATCATTCAGTCAATTATTTAAACATATGAAGTAAATGAATGTCTACCTTTTCTCCACAGAGAATGAGTGGCCTCCACATTAAGTAACATGAATGATGTGACATCTGGTTGTTTTTATACTGTTGATGTTAAGTTACATTGTGTATAATGATATTACTGCACATCACAGATTGCTCCATGAGGAGCCGACAGTTACTGTACATCAACAAGAAAAGTATTACAACTAACATACTCCCAACTTTTGACTCATTCCTTGACGCAGTGTAGCATAGATGCCTATGTTAAATGACTTGCAAAATAAATAGCCTATGGGCCATATCATTCAGCACAATTCTTCGTTCTAGGGCTGAGGTGCTGCTGCCCATCTACATCTCTAGCAATTATGAGCATGTGTTCTGAGTGTTGCTGTAAAGAAAGATGTACAGTAACATTAACAGGGAGCCAGCACAGTGCCATAACATCAGTAATTAGAATAGAAAAAGCATTCCAAACATTCTTCTTTCAATTAGTGAGCTAGTTTACTTGCTGTCCTGTTGTACATTGACTCGGGTAGGAAAAGAGTTTGCAGATTTGATTTGAGTTATTTGATGAACCATGAAACTGGCCTGGTTTGGATGTCTCCTTTTTCAGTAAACAACTGACCAATATCAATGAGACAAGGACAATGTAATTAACAATACAATAAAACTATGACAACATTATATGCAAAATTATCATCAAAGCAGATCGATGGGGAAGTATTTTACATAACACAAAGTGAGGGTTTCAGTAGATGGGGGTCATATTATTGAGGGAGGACTCACAAATGATGTGAATTTGCTTACATTTTTAAACTTGAATAGATTTATTATAAATAACAGAAAAAACAAGCAAATGCCTGCATTTCCATTTTGGAGATCTAATGGCTATACAAAATACCTAGCCTTCTGCCTCATAATTTAGTATACCATTAGAAAACCCTGATGTATAGGAATTACAGTGTCATTAGATAATTCCTTCTATTATACGACACCCTATTGTCTGAATATACATGAATCATTGATTACTAATAGTTAGCTGTAGCATTAAAAAATTACAGACATTAAAAAAAAACTTGATACATATGACAAGGTAAATGCATATTCAATAACTCCAAGCTCTTCCTTAATACACCAGATTTCTTAGAGTTGCAGTATATTGGCCTCTTAGTGGTTTGTGGTTGTTTTATTTCTAAGTGACTAGCATGACGATGAGCTTTATTCATTTGAATGCTTAGTATTACATGATGCAGAACATTGATAATAATTTATGTTCTGGTTAAGAATTCCTATGGGCAATACTTACAGCTTATTTATCCAGCTTTCTGGGCTTCTGTTATAGTGTTTTTTTGCAACATGCCATGTATTTTAGTAAACTGCCCCTTGTTATTTTCTTAAACTGTTCTTGATTTATTTGAAAGAGGGTAGAGTATGACCATAACTACTCTGCAGTAAAAATAAAGACGTTGTCAGCAGAAAAATGAACTGCAGCCCATTGAGACTGAGTAGCACTGCCTGTCCAGTACTGATTTTGTGAGGGCCCTGTTAGCACATTGATTCCTATTTCCCCTCCTATTACCCCACTGTCTTTACCAGCTCCATTTATCCATCACACTCATGCATTAATACTACCACCGATTTTGCACAGACTACCTCCCTTATCTGTTTTAGTTCTCTACCACCCTTTCTGTAAATAAATTGTTTCTGGTGTACCTATAAAATCTCTCCCCCTGCCAGTTCCATTGCATTTTCCTTGGCATTGGTGTTCACACAAAGTGTAAACAACTCTACCCTGTCTAGTCTGTTAATCCTGTCATAGTATTTGCATATCTCTATCATATCCTCTCTCTCTCTTTTCCTCCAGCATACAGTATACTGTAGATGTTAAGAGTCAATAACTTCTCAATGTAAGACTTATCCTTCTCACACTGGATCATTCTGGTTACCCTCCTCTGCATCTCTTCGACCTTGTCCCTATCTTTTATAAAGTGTGGATTCTAGAACTGCTCATAGCACTCCATGTTAGGATAAACCAGGGACCTATACAGTGACATAAACTTTTTTACTCCTTCTGCTGCTTATTTGTTATCTCTTACATCCCAGCATCCTATTTGTAGTCCCTAATGTCCTGTTGCCCTAAGTTGGTGTCTTTAAAGTGTGTGATATTATTACCCCTGGTCCCTTTACACTGTTGTACTCTCTATAGGAAAACCCCACCACCTCCATTTTAAATTCAGTCCTTTTATTTCTTGTCACATTGTGCACTATTTACACTTTTTGGCATTAGATTTCAACTGTTAAACCCTTGAACATTTCCTTGTATTTCTGGATCCGCTTTCATACTTTTTATCCATCCCCAAAGTACACTCTTCTGCAAGTCTTTGTATCATCTGTGAGGAGGCAGATTATTCCTTAAATCCCCACTCCAGTATCAGAAAACAAAGTGCAGAAAAGGACTACTCCAAAGATCAGTCCCTGTGGCAATCCACTGTTGAACTCTCTGACCAATGAGTATTCCCTGTTTAGGATTCCCTAGGGTTTCTTAAATGTAGCAAATTTTCACCCACCTTGTTATTTCACTCCCCACCCCCATGTCCCCTTGCTTCTTAATGAGCAGTGATCGTGAGACAGTGTTGAAGGCTTAAATTAAATCAAGATGTAGTGTTCCCACTGCCTAACCCTCCCCTTGTTCTCCACCTTCCTCACCCCATTAAATAAGTCAGTCAGACCCATCTGAAGCCAGACCAGTGGCCCTGAGGGTTAAGACACTGGATGCCACACCTTGGGTAACACCAGTGACCTGGGCTCAGAAACGAGCACAAGTTACTGTGGGGCAGCTGAGGAGGGAGAGAACTGAGCATCTGAGGATGGTTCTCCTCTCCTGGCAGAACTCAGAAAGTGGTATCAGGAATTTTTTCCTCAGCTCCATTCTCTCTGTCATGTGGGGTTCCTCAGGGCTCTGTGCTGTCCCTCATGCTGTTCACGGTGTATTTGCTGCCATTGGAAGACACTGTAAGATGGTATGGGTTGCGGTTTCATTGCTATGCAGATGATACCCAGCTCTACCTGTCTTTTGCCCCTGACCAGGACATTGAGGTCTCTGTCTTTAATAACTGCCTTGTAGAACTCCAGTACTGGATGCGGGCTAGATGGCTAAAGTTAAACCCTGATAAGACTGAGGTGTTGGTGGTGGATCCAGGTCATGAGATAGAGAGGATGGAAGCACGACTTGACTCTGGGCTTTTGCTCGGGGGTCGCCAGCTCGTGTCCTCTGTTCAGGTGTGGAATCTGGGCTTTATATTTAATGAGGGGCTGACACTTCATTTGCAGGTGTCAGCTGTTGTCAAATCCTCTTTTTTCCATCTGAGGAATATCATCCAGATTAAGCACCGTGTTCCGTCTCGTGACCTCCCAATGTTGATCCACACCTTGGTGGCCTCTCGCCTTGATTACTGCAACTCCCTGTGCCTAGGGCTTCTGGGGGTTGATATTTGCTGCTTGCAGCTGGTGAAGTACACTGCAGCCAGGTTGCTAACTGGGGTTTCTCAGATTAGTTATATCACCCCTGGGCTGCATGAACTGTACTGGCTGCCTGTTCAGTGGTGAATCACCTTCAAGGTCAGTTTACTGACCTATAAGGCCTTCATGGACTGGATCCTGGCTACCTTCAAGAGCTCCTGGTTTCTTATTGCCCACTTTGACCCCTCTGTTCAGCCGATGAGAGATTGCTAGAGGTTCCCAGGGTTTGATTGAAAACTTCTGGTGCGAGAACATTTATGTATGCAGCCCCGACCCTGTGGAATGCTCTACCTCATCAGATAAGAGACTGCCTTACTGTGGAGAGCTTTAAGACAGCACTAAAAACATATTTGTTTAGCTGTGCCTATGGGGACTGTTGAATGTTATTTCATTGTATTATATTGGTTTTAATATTTAATGATTATCTGTGTTTTAATTCTTCTACAGCACTTTGATATATGTTTGAATTGCACTATATAAATAAATATTATTATTAAGTTTGTCCCACTCCTTCCCTGCCTCCTGGTGGAGGTCAGGTGGCAGTAGGAGTTAGGGAAGCAAGAAGTATGGCTACGTGGTGCACACTAGCCTCCATGCGAGCACGTTCATGGCCACGAAGGGGAGGGATGAAAACAGACAAAAAAGGGGAGACCACAGGCTCTGTGAACCCATACAACCAACCACCATTCTGCTCTGCTCAGGGTGGGGGGAGGATAGCCCTGTTGTTCCTGGCCCCACCATAAGGGGAAATCTGTGTAAGAAATGGGGCTCAGCAGTACCTGAGGGAGAGATGGATGTTCTCAGGTGGCAGGCAGAGTGGAGAGACCTGCCTGTGATTGCCAGGGGGGAGGATAAGGAAATAATGAAAGAAAGAAAAAAGAAAAAAAATCAGGCCCATCTGACATGACCTTCCCCCCTGTAAACCCATATACTCTGACATCTTGAATTTCTTTTGATTGTAGAGAATCCCCCAGAGTCTTTTAATTAGGGTTTATAGCATTTTCCATGCAGTGGACATTAAACTTGACAGATCTAGAGTTCAAGGAGTGTCCTTACTTCTACTCTTGTACAGAAGAAATACATTTGCTATCTTCCAATCCCTATGACTTTAGCACCTGAGTATGCAGCCTATGTGGGCCCATGGGCTTGTCTACTGTCATTGCATTCAGTCTTTTCAGCACACTTTCCTCTGAGATTGGAACCACACCTGAAACTCCTGCCCTTTCTTCCTTGCCATTACTAAACAGTCTGTTAATAGCTATTTATCCTGCACAGTAAATATCAGTAGAAAATCTGATACAGCATGCCTGCCTTTTCTTTGTCCTCCTTCTCCCTTGCTCCAGACAGTTTGTTCCCCTGAGGTTTTTAATGCACTTTACACTCTTTAGTGCAGATTTACTATTCCAAAACCATGTTGCCATTGATCACCGCTCCTGTGAAATTTGAGATTAAAGGAATTTTAGGGTCAGGCAGGCCAGTGTAAAAGAGTTCTGAGGCATTGTATTGCCTTATTTCTCACCACGCTGTTGACCTAAGTTCAAAAATGAGCCCAGGTCATCAGGGATTAGAAGGGGGAGGGCTGAGAGAGGATTGTTCAATTCCCTGGCAGCTCTTCTCTCCCAGACTGGAGTGGTGGGTCAAACCAGCTCTTGATTGCCTCTATCTGGAGGCAGTGGTAGCACTGACGCTCAAGAGGCAGACGTAGGTCAAGGAGGGGAAAATCAACAGTTCCAAAATGCTTGCACACTTACACACACATGTGCCTTCCATGCCACAGCAGATCTTTGATCTGGAAAAAAATGGAAAAAGGATTGTCTCAGGCTCAAAAGATTCCTGGCCTAACCAGTGTCTTGTAAAGACGGATCATTACCTCCCTCTTATGGCTTGTGATACCCCTACTAATTCACCCCTACATCCCTCTAGCCATCCCTAAAACCTATGTGGTCTGCTTGGATGCTTTCAGGTCATCTGTGATGATGATGCCCAAATCTCTTTCTTTCCTTGTGATTGCCAGCAACTCCCCTTCCCCCTCATACCTATAAGTAGCTTCAGGCTTTCTCTTCCCCATGATCATGATTTTGCACTTCTTTGTGTTAAACCTCTGTTGCCACTTTTCAGACCATTTCTACACTTTTTCCAGATCTCTTCTCATCCTACCCACCCCATCTGGATCATCAACTCTGTTGCAGATCTTGGTATCATCTGCAAATAGGCAAGCCTTTCCCTCCAGTCCAACTGCAATGTCACTGATGAAGATATTGAAAAGGACTGGCACCAGGACGTATCCATGAGGCATCCTACTTGTGACTTGCATGTCTTCTGACTAGATACCATTTACTACCACTCTCTGTTTTCTGCCTGTCAACCAGTTCTCCACCCAGTTGAACAACTCTTGACCCACCACAAGTCTACCTAGCTTGTTAATCAATCTTCTATGTGGAACAGTATCAAAAGCATTGTTGAAGTCAAGGTAGGTGACATCAACTGCACCCACCTGATCCACCACTCTGGTTACCCAGTCAAATAAATCTATCAGATTAATTTGACAGGACCTTCCTGCTGTAAACCCATGCTGTCTTGGTTCCTGTGCTCCTATGGATTCCAGGTGGTCCACAATCTTTTCCTTAAGGAGTGTCTCCATGATCTTGCCCACTATTGAGGTAAGACTGACTGGCCTTTAATTCCCTGCCTCCTCCCTGCTGCCCTCTTGTGGAGTGGGATCACATGAGCCATTTTCCAGTTCTTTGGGGCCTCTCCTGTGCTCAGAGACTCACTAAACAGTTCTGCCAATGGCTCTGCTAGTTCCACCCTTAGCTTCTTTATTACCCTGGGATGTATGCTGTCTGGTCCCATTGCCTTGTTCACCTTGAGCTTAGCGAGCTCTTGTAGGAACCTTTCTTTTGTGAAGGGACTAGTGTTCACCTCCTTCCCCCCATGTCTGTGGTGTTGAGCTGTGGGCCCTATCCTTCCCTTTCATCAATAAATACCAAGCAGAAAGTATCAATTTAGGATAGATGCCTTTCCTTGATCCTCTTCCACACACTCCCCCTTATCTTCTTTGAGCTTAGCAATTCTCCCTCTAGACTTTCTATTTTCACTAAGGTATCTGTAGAAAGTCTTGTCCCCTTACCTCACTGATTGTGCCAGTGTTTCCTTGGTTTAGGCCTTTACTTGCCTTACTGCTTTCCCGGCTTCCTTTAAGGAACTCTAGTGTACCTCCATATCTTCATCACATTGCTTTCCTTTATATTTCTTGAAGGCCAACCTTTTCAACTTTCTCAATTCCCATAAATTTTAATACAGCAAACAATGCATGGCAAGCCTCCTTGAAATGTTTTGCCATAGCATAAGTAAGCAATAACCCATTACAGGGTATGGGGTTATTGGGGAATAATCAACACCCCTGGTGTGTTGTGAGGCACAGGGCCCAGGGTGTTAATTAATCCCCAATAATCCCATACCCTATAGTGGGTTGTTGTGCTTATAACATGAGGTTACTGTAGTATTATAAAAAGAATGGAAACTCTCACCAAATTATGAAAAACTATAAATTTTAGTAAGTCTCCTTCCCCCACACAAAGTAGTCCCATTGATTCATTGCTGGTGATAAATACTGCACAGTGTGCCTCTGTGGACAGATGACAGGGAGAGTCTCCAGGGAAAAAAAATCATGGCAAGTACATTGCAGTCAGACGTATGGGGACTACATGCTAGTAGCTGTAAACATTAATGAACATCAAGGAAGGAAAGAAGTGGTGAGTACTGTAGCAACACGATCTGCTCAACTATGGGGCAGCCTCTGTTCCAACTTTTAGACATTAACAAATGACTTTTACAGATTAATGAATGGCAACCAAATAAAGATTGCTTCACTTCATGGAGTACAAGGGTACCACCGGGAGTGGACAGGGTTGGGAGGTGCTCTCTCTGTATATCAGACGGGATGAGGACATTCACTGTACTTTGTGGCCAGCAAATGCACTCACAGCAAAACTGTTCTTCGTCTGTCTGTCTGTCTCTCTCTCTCTCAGTGTGCAGGCAGGTGGACAGCCTGTTCTCTCTCTGTCTCTCTCCAATCTGCAGACAGTAGCATAATCATGTGTGATGGGGTGGCACAGTCCATGTGGATGGGGAGCGGATATTGAGGAACTCAGAGACAGACAGACAGACAGACGCACACACACACACATGCACAAGAGTGCAGTATTACCAACTTTGAATTACACAGTGTGGTGGTATCTCTCTCTCTCTCTCAAGTCAACACTGCATTTCTGTGTCTCGCTTTCTCTCTGGTGCTTCCTGTAGTTCAATTGCCCCACCTCACTCTCCCTGTATTGCACTGTCAGTGCTGGCAAAAAACAGTATAGTGCTAGGAGCAGACATCCTGGGGGAAACCACAATTGACCACAGGCCGACAGCATGCCAGGAGCATTAGGAGGTTCACTGCATGGAGTACAAGTGTACCACTAGGAGTGGATATGGTCAGGGGGACTTTCTCTGTACATCAGATGGGCAAGGACATTCACTGTAGTTTGCAGTTGGCAGCATGGCCATGGGGGGGGTGGGCACAGTCTGGGGAGGCAACATTGTTAGGGGATGGCAGGAAAACCAACATTATGGCCCTTCTGTACACAGCATAGACCAGCATTTAACTACTGCTCACTTCATTGCCTTTACAAATGGTTGCCTTGAACTGAGTTTTCTTCCAGTACATAACGGTTCCCATGGGACAAGACAAAGCATAAATTATGCCATAAGTACTGCAATTAATAAGTTATCTGATCTGATATCTTTTTTTCCACTCCTGGGATGTACAAAAGATGCAATATTAGTGGTATTTCTGCAATGAACACAATGTCCACATTAAAATTCCCATGTCGTGGTTTTGGCAGCCAATCCATTCTGTTAGATTCCTTAGGTAAAATGGCTTAAACCAAAATGTCTCTAAGATTTCTTCCCCATCTATATGTGACTCTTGTGGGATTCTGTGATATATTATCTAGTCTACAACCCCCCTTAAAATGCCCCAATGTTTATGCACCATGGTTGATTTTTTTTGTATTTGATGCAGCTTCACGTGTTAGCAAGATCATCTCTACTTGTTCCCTTTCCATATTCATAGGCATCATTTATTGTCCTGTCATGATATTGTCTGTCCCTGAACCTAGTTTTCATCTCTTCATTAAAAAAATTTAAAATCTTCATTATTTCTGCATGTGAGTCTAATTCTTACAAATTGTCCACTTGGAATATTCTGCATCAAAGAACTGGGATGGGAACTGTCAGCTTTTAAAATGGTATTCCTACAAGTGGGATTTCTATATAACTTAGTTTTTAAGCACTTTCCTTCTTTAAACACCATTAAATCCAAACAATTAGTCTGTAGGTTCCATTCAAACATGAACTTTAGATGGGCACTTGTACTGTTCACATTTTCTCTAAAAAGCATCAGATCATTTTTACTTCCATTCCAAAGCATAAAACAATCATCAATAAACTGTGAGAAGGCAGTAAGGAGGGCTGGGGGTTACTGGGATGCATAGGGAGAAGCACCACTAGTAAAAAGCAGGAAGTTGTTGTCCCTCTGTACAGACAGTTGGTAACACCACATCTGGAGTACTGTGTACCCTTCTGGAGATCCCATCTCTGCAAATACATTGACAGGGTGGATGCTGTCTAGAGGAGGGCAACCAACATGGTGCAGGGTCTGCACCAGAAGACATATGAAGAAAGACTAAAGGACCTTAAGATGTATAGCCTCAAAGAAAGGATGGGGGGGCATGATAGAAAAATTCAAATATGTCAAGGGAATCAACAAAGTCTAAAGGGGTAGCATCTTTCAGAAAAAGAGATGTGCAAGAACAAGGCAGCACCATTTGAAAATAGAGGAGGGGATGGCTCAGAGGTAATGTAAGGAAGTATTTATTCACAGAGAGGGTTGTAGATGCATGGAATAGCCTTTCTGAGGAGGTTGTAGAGTCAGAAACAGTGGGGGGAATTCAAGAATACATGGGACCGACATAAAGCAATTCTAGTGAGGGGTAGGAGAAAGTAGGCTGTTGGTTAACTAGGATCTGCAGTTTATTCATTAGGTAGGGAAATGGGCAGACTAAGTGGGCCAAGCAGTCCTTATCTGCCATCAGATTCTATGTTTATATGTAATCTTTTGCAGAATTATAAAATAAATTATTCTGCTCATTATAGATGTAACAATCCTCCCACTCTCCTACATACAAATTTGAAAATTAGGTGCAAATGCGGTGCCCATACATATTCCTTTAATTTCGGTATAACATTTGTCATCAAGCACAAGGAAATTGGATTGCAATACAATTCTAGCACAAAAAGAGCTAAAGGAGAGGTTACATTAATTGATAAGCTGGAAAGTGCTTTTTGCAATGGCATGGAATACCCCTTCATGGGGATATTCATGTATAGACATTCCACATCTATACAAACCAGAAAATTGCTTCCAGAAACTTTCATATCCTTCAACAACACACACATATGATTAATGTCTTTAACATAGGACTTGAAACTTGGTACATATTTTTTAATGTATTGATCTACATATATATATAGAAGGATTCAGGAACAGATCCTATAGAAGAAACTACATGTCAATCAGATACAGGATTTTTTTTATTTTACTTTGGTAACAAATGTCATGCTGGTCTTCTACAATTAAATATTCTGTATCGTTCTGTGTTATCCAATTATTTTCCATGGCTTCATTCACTAGAGTTTTCATGCGTTATTTGATATGGGGGGGTTGGATCATTCTGAAGTCTAGAATACCAAGCTGTAGTCAGAGCCATCCCAGCTGCAGCTGCACTTTAAGAATGCTCACTGAGCTCATAGTGGAACAGTGTGCCATGCCCAAGATAGCCACAGTTGCATACCCCGCTGCTCGCACATGCACACTGAGGTCTGGTGGCCATCTTGGGCATGGCAGGCTTTACCAGATATGACAGACATAAGAAATAGTGTGTCTGAAGAGGGGGAAGCTAAAAAAAAGCAATCGATGGAGCAGAATGCTACAGTTTGTGGCGTGATGGTGATGTGACTCTAACTTTGTTTTTGGGTCAGATCCGGACGCTGTTTTTTTAAGCAATTGCAAGATGGCTGCAGGCTTTGCCCACTGCAGCTGTAACAATGACCCTTAATTAGAATTTAAAATCAAATGGTGCAGATGATCAGTCAAAAAAATGTCACCTACCACTTGCAGTTGTAGCAGATATCTTACAGATCCTAGTTTGACATGAAGCGTAACTCCAGGAAAAAGTGTTTCTGGTTTTATCAACACAATAAATTTGATAACAGCGAAATGATGTTAAAAGATGGAACTATAAAGGATTTACTTGTGGTTTGAGAACAAGGAGCAGATCCAGTCTTATGGACAAAGATTATGTTTTATCTTAGAACTGGATGGACATTTTTTAAATGACATCCTGGTTCAGACCTGAAAACAGGCATTTATTTGTCTACTGTACCTAACCGGCTAACACAACCTTAATAAAATAAATAGCTTACTTGCTGGTTGGCTAAATACATTCTGAGGCACATATGTAAATCCTCCTTAAATGTATTTTATTTATTTATTTAGTTTTTGTTGACCTGGTAAGTGCACTAGACAGATCCTGCCTATTTTCAGGCATGACCCAGGAGAGGGGGATACAGATGAATGTCAACTGACCATGAACCAGATTAAGCTATTGGTGGTATTTTTAGTGAATGAGGGAAATTTTGCCAGGACACCGGGGAAATTCCCCTACTCTTGCTTCCTGTAAGCAGGGGGGATCCATTTGCTGGTGACTCCAAGATGGCTGCTGTTCCAGATCCTGGTGGTGGTGGTGGAAATGCTGCTCTTTGTCCCCAGGTTCCAGCTCCTGCTTTTCAGCTTACTTCTTCTGCTATGGATTTGTCTGTTTCGCATGTGGGTGGACAGCCATCTCTGTGTGAGATGCCCACTCTGGGAGAGTTGTCTGAGGAGGTGGATCGTGTCTAGTAGTGGGGAAGGCCTCACTACTAGCAGAGGATGTTTTTTCTGATGCCGTGTTGAAAATGCCGGTTGGTGAAGAAGACAAGGTTTTTCATGAAACTCTATTGGTACCGGAGCTGTTGGTACCAGAGAGGTCTACAACAGAGTTATTAAGAACTGCAAAAAATTCTAATTTACAGAGTGAAGGCAAAGAAACCATTGTGGAAATTTCATACATTGTGCCGCTTGTTTTGCAAAGCTCTATGTCACACGCTATCTCAGCTGAGCAGTCTGACAAGCTGCCAGCGAATATTGACAGCAGGAATGAGGAAGTCGTTGGTCAGCTCCCTTTAAAGAAGACAGGTGAGTGCATTACTGTTTCTTCCAAGGCTTGGAAAACTGAAATGAGTGTGCCGGCTGGCAGGTTAATCGCTGAGAATAGCGAGTGCCGAAAGCCGGGCACATCTCTTGAGACTGCCATTGTTGGTGAGCCAGTTTCGGCTCTTTCTGAACTTTTCAAATGGCCTACTGTGGCTTCAGTGCTGCAACAGGCAGATTCAAAGTTTCAAACTGCTATAACTTTGTCAAAGGAATCGGGTTCTGTGTTCCATCCGCAGTCACCTTCTGGCACTGCACAAACTGAGGCCCATCTTATATCATATCAAACAAAGGTTAATGATCAACAAGGAGTGACTGAATTTAGTTTTTCTCCACTGGTTACCCCTAAACACAATGCACCTTTACTACAAGGGTCTACAGCTGTTGCACAGGAGTTTTCCCAGTCTAAAAAATGTGTGACTAATTTAGAATCTGTCCAAATACATCAAGGAAATGGGGTTTCTAGTATACATGATGCTTCCTGGTCTCCTCAGAAAGCATTACAGGGAGCTGGATGGGAGAAGGGCCCATCAGGGATTTGGACCCCAGATTCAGCCTGGGATCCTTCACTTAATCTTAAAACTCCTGAGTGGTGGCCAAAGACTAATTTACAGAGTATCCCTTCTACTTTTCCTGCTACAGCTATGCCGGTACAAACATCTGTACCTAATCTGCAACCTTTTTCAAAGGTGGACTTGGCTTCAGGATCACAGGCTTCAGCGCAAAAAGAGAGTGTGGGGGCTTCGGAGCCTATAACTAAACCTCTCTTATCTGAACTATTTTCAAAATCTAGAAGGGAAGCTGCACCTCGCGGAGCATGAGTGAGAATACACTACAAAGGTGGCCTGGATGTCAGGCCCAATAGACATTATGTGGGGAGATATTTAATTAAGGATTCATTGAAATTTTTACCAAGAGATGTTTTTGCATTTATAAATATTTCCGGGGAAGATAATTTTGACATTAGTTTTCATTCAGCTTCTAATTTAGACCTTTTCTGGGAACGTTATTGGCAAGTTAAATTTTTCCCTGTATGGACCCCCTTCTTGGTAATTCCACTTTCTAAGCCTTTAATCAAAAATGTCACAGTGATGTTTAGGAATGAGGGGGTCCATGTGGAAGATATTACTTATTGGCTTTCCCAAAAATGTGATATACTAAGTGATCCAGACCCTATTTTGGACTCTGAGCAGTTTTGGACCGGTGGGTGGAAATATAGGGTGAAGCTTAGACAAACAGATTCTGGAATTGAGCATATTCCAAATGCCTTTTTGTTGGGGAGAGATCGAGAGTATGTTTTCACACTGGGCAACCCAGGGCATGTTATAAGTGTGGAGCTAAATCTCATCTTTCTAGTGTGTGTGACCAGCCGAGATGTGATAATTGTGGGGAAGTGGGTCATATCACTATGCAGTGTGCAAACCACATGAAGTGTGACTTATGTGAGGATTTTGGCCATGCCTTTAAAGATTGCCCTTGGGCCGCTAAAAATAAGGCCTCCTGTGGTAGTACAGACTTAATCATTCAGCAGGCCCAGGATGCAGTTTCCAAAAAGTGGAGACTAAGGAAATGGCTCCTCCTCTTTAGCAGGAATCCTTAGTTTTGGTTTCCCAGTTCAAGGCCCCTTGGCCCCCCCTTCCTCCTACTACTTCACCTTCCCCTTCTGTAGTTCCAGCTAGTATTGTCAAACTTGAAGCAGAAGTGGTAAATCTTCTAGATCCTGTGTGTTACACTGACACTACAGAACCAGAACAACCTACTAGGGACAGTGTAGGATTATCTTCCCTTCCTCCACATCAGTCAAATAGACATGTGAAGGCTGGGGTTGTTTCTAAAAATGAATCTTTTGAATCTCCAAATTCTTATGCTGCTTTGTTTACCTCTTGGGGGGATTCAGAGATGGATGTTGGAGACTCGGACTCCCAAAAATCCTTTCAAGGTGGTATGAGTACCCCTATAGAAGATTATAAGGAGAAAAAAAGAAAAGGAGGAAAAAATAGGTTGTGTTTCCTTTGTTTTTTTACTTTCATGGCCAGGTTTATTTGGGTCTCTCTAATACACACAGTCTGCTAACTTTGCTAAAAGACAGAGCTGTTTTTCAGCTCCTTAGAGACCAATCTTTGGGAATATGTTTTCTCAAGAAACCTGGATGTTTGCTCAAGAACAAATTTTTTCCTTCAAAGGACTAGCCTTGGGGCCTTCTTTTGGTCCTTTGGAAGGGACAGAGCAGATGGGATAGGTATTTTGTTTAATTCTTTTCATTTTGTGTTACTCAAACTAATTGAATTGATTCCGGGAGAATTTTAATTATTGATGGTCTATGGCACTCTAGAGCTTGTAGATTTATTAATATTTATAATCCCCAGACAAAGGCTCTTGAACTGAGTACATGAAACTAATTCAACCCTTTTGATTTCTTCCCTTACTATTTTTTGGGATGCGATTTTAATTGTACTCTCTCTATCAAAGGTGGGTAAACAAAAAATCTATTGTGACTCAAACTGTTTAGCATCAATTATCAAGACAGGAGATTTGGTTAATTGTAACTCCTCGGTAAAACTAGATTCTAATTTTACTTTTTTTAAGGGAAAAGTTGGTTCTATGATCGATTATCTATTCCTTTCAAAAAATACAGTAATAGGAAATTTTAATATAGTCCCTGTGGAATTCTCAGATCACCTCTTAGTGTTGGTTGTAGTGGGCACTTTCCCCTCTGTTGGGAGGAAATCTTCGAGATGGAAACTAAATACCTCCATCTTGAATAAAGCTGTGGTAATAAACTCAATTTCCCTTATATTGAGGGCCAGGCTATCAATAGCATTTTTGTATTCTGATTTAGGTATTTGGTGGTTGGAAACGAAGCAAGATTATTGTTCTTGGTTTCAAAAATATGGTAAAAGAAAACGGAATTATGATTTTCTTTCTTATTTAAAGTTAAGGTCTCAATTGCAATACTTGATTACCCTAGCCAATACATCTAAGTATGATTTTTCGGATCAAATTCAACACATTAAAGATCAAATTAAACTATATCAATATAATAGGTCTCAAACTTTGCAAGCGGTCCTTACTAATCATTCTTCTAAAACAGTTTTTGGGGATCCCTTTGCATTATGTAAAAAAATAAAGGATTCTATAGCTTTGGAATATCTCATGTGCAATCAGATTAAGGTGGAGGATACAGGGGGTATTAATTCTATTATTAAATATTATTTTGATAGTTTAAAACCAGTTTCGGAACCTTCAGTTTTTGAGATTGCACATTATTTAGGTGTGCCTCCTGACCTTTTAGAAGCCCAGGAGAGGGATAAATTGGAAGTTCCTTTCTCCTGCCTTGAAATTGAAATGGTTATTAAAAATTAAAAGATAATGTAGCATGAGGTTTAGATGGCCTTCTGAATTCTTTTATAAATCTTTTCTAACAGACATTACGGCTTATTTACTTTTAGTTTTTCAATTTTTTGTTTCTAAAGTTCAGTTCCCAGATTTTTTTACAGAAGGACTATTGATTCATATATTTAAATCAGGGGATAAAGGACACCTTAGGAATTGGAGGCCCATTACTATTTTAAACACTGATTATAAAATCTTTGCCTCATTGTTGAACAATAGGTTACGATTATTGGCTGGTAAAGTTATTTCTCCATTTCAGTGTTGTGGAGTCCCAGATAGGAATATCCAGTCACCTTTAATAATCATTAGAGAGGTAATAGAATATTTATCTTTAGAAGGGAAGGCTGGTTTTTTTGTTATCAATTGATTTGGAGAAAGCTTTTGATAGGGTTAACCAGGGATTTTTATTTCGGGTCCTGGAATTTCTTGGGATGCCAATTTCATTTGTTGGGATGATTTGGGCTCTATATAAATCATCTAAAGTCTATCCAGTGGTTAAGGAGCATATAACAAAGGGAATAGAAATAAATACTGGGGTGCGTCAAGGGTGCCCTTTGAGCCCCTTGCTATATGTTTTTTCATTAGAGCCTTTGTTACGTGCTTTAACTAACCCTCCCTGCTGGGAAGGGGTACATAAACCTTTATCAAATGCTTAATTATTGGTACAGGCTTTTGCTGATGATGTTTGCCTTTTTTTTAATTCTCAGGAGCAGATAGCGGAATTTTTTACAGAATTTTCTCGTTTCTCTTCTTTGTCAAATGCTACGCTTACTCACACAAAATCCAAAGGTCTTCTGATAGGGAGTGTTATTCATTTTCCTATTTTAGTTAATAATATTTTTTTCTCTATCGAACCTGTAACTGTTTTGGGTGTTCTTTTTGGGCCACAAAATTTGCCAGTAGATAACTGGGATTTAGTTTGTAAAAAGGTCGAGGGGGAAAATTGGTAGGTGGAAGCAGTTTAAATTTTTCAAACTCAAAAGAATACAGGTTCTAAAACAATTTATTTTACCCTGTTTTCAATACATTGCCCAAATCTTTCCAGTACCTACTCAATATGAAGCCAGAATATATAGTTGTTGTTTCCAACTTCTATGGGGGAATAGACTGAATCCAGTGAAAAGATGTTATACATATTTGGCTAAGGACAAAGGGGTTTGAGGTATGGTGGACCCAGTTATTTTTGTCATGTATTGTTTATTTCACTTAATTTAAGGAAATTTTTTATTTTCAGTTAGTCAAGATAGGTTTTGGATTAGGCAGTCTCTAGAGCGATATCTGCAGGCCTGGATAACTTATGCTCTAAAATTCATCCACATCTTCATTTCCCAGCATATTTTTGACCTTCCGCACAAAAGCTGTATAAATGGCAGGTGTTAAAAGAACAAATTTCTTCTTCCAATACGAAAAATCTTTATAGGATGATAATGGCTAGAGTCTACCCTACTGACCCATGTTTTAAAAATTGCCCCTCTGCAGGTGTTAAAAATATTTTAGAACAATTAAATAACCCCAGACTCCCTATACAGATGTGGGAAACCCAGTGGCTCATCATTTATGGTCGTTTAAATGTGAGGGGCACGGCTAAGTATAAGGCTAGAGAAGAGAGGAGTTGTCCTTTTCCTGATTGTATAAACCAAGAGGAAACTATGGAGCATTTTTTCTTGTATTGTTCTTTTTCTAAATCAATATGGAAATATGCTGCTAATAGATGGAATATGCCTTGGTTGTCTCTTATTAATTATGAGACTTTAATTATTGCAATAGTGCCGCCCTGCTTACAGATATATGATAAACACATGTTATTAATTTTTTTTGCATGTTTAAGATTTTGTTTATGGCAATTACGATGTCAATGGGTAATTTATCAGAAATTGAGTACAGTGGAAGGGTTTTGTTGTTATGTTACGAATGAATTGTTGAAAGTTTATTTGAAAGATAAACAAATGTATAACGTTGATAAAGTAAATTTTTGGTGGAGGGGTTTTTCTTACATTATTAAATAGAAATAACTTGGATAGTTAACCTTCCTCCCTAACCCACCCCCCTTTTTTTGGTGGTTTTTTTATAGGCAGTATTTCTGTTTGGTCATTATGAATTTTTTCCTTTTAATTTGTGTCCTTTCTTATGTTTTTTTTCCCCTCTATATTTTCAGTTTCACTGTAGTTTATTATGAGGATCAAGTATCATCTTTATTGTTTCATGTGAATTCCTGTATGTATTATTATAAATAAAAACACCCCTACTCTTTTTGATAAGTGCCATGGGATCTTTAACATCCACCTGAACTACCACCAATCCAGTAGATGGGACCTCAGTTTAATGTCTCATCCGAAAGTGGATGCCCAGGTTATTACAAGTTCAAGAAGCAGGATGTGGACAAATCACAAGCAGAATTAAGGGGACAGGACATTATTCTAATGTGTAGCTGCTTGTAATGTTCCTGTTCTCAAAAATGATGTCCATATCCCAAAAATGATCTGTATACAGTATAAATGCACTTGAATAAATGGTGATGTAAAAAAAATGTGCTTTGTACTGATTTCCTTTTTATGGACAACATTCTGTGCAGTTCTATTCACAGCCAAGTATTTGGAGTTCTGTCTGTGTCACTGCATGAAACCAGAAACCTGAACATTGTTCTGGCAAGCCAAATACTCACTTTCAGAGTTGTGAATCCATGCAGTATCATAGTCAAAACTCTTTATTCTTGCTTCCATGAAGAGAACGGTACACAGTGTTGCCCATATAAACAAACCCATAAAAAAAACAGCTTACATATTTAAACTTTTATTCAGGTCTTATGGGTGGCATGAATAACATTTCTGAAATTATGAACTTCAAAGCCAGCTACAAAGTCACACATATGGCTACCACACTTGTTCAGGAAAACCTTCAATTATTAAAGATCATAAAAAAAAATCCTTTATTTTAAATAAGCAATACATGTCTATTCTTTTTGGGGTCCCCTCCTTAAACACATTAGTACATTGAAAATATGAGTAAGTATTTACAAATATTTCTTTAGTGGCCAGGACAGCTTTACTTCCTATCTTTACCAGTTTGCAAGGAAACTCTCTGCTGCATACCCTACTACAGATAAAATTAAGGACATGGTTCCGTGTGTATGAGGGAGGGGGGAGGGATGTTCCACCAGTAAAACTGGTCAATGTTGTGAATTCTTGTATTCCATGACATTTAGTCACACATGGTGAATTCCACTTTAAGGAAGCATTGCAGGGGCTGTTTTCCGTGGTGTCATGATACATTTTAAAGTTACAATTAAAAAAAAAATTAGCCAAAGTTTATTTTTTTCTTTTACTAGCTCCACTTAATTTTAAGTGTCAGTTAATATAACTAATCACTAATTACATGCATTTAAACAGCTGTTACAATCACAGTGAGAAAGTGCAGTGTGTGCCTTGCTGTGGGAAAATGACATATCTTATGCCTTAATAATAAAGAAAAGAAGGGGCATCAGGGCATCCCATCATAAATCTATGGTGAGATGAAGCTTTCTTTTTTATCATAGAGGAATTTTATTGAGAAATGTTTTGCTTACATAAGAATAAATAATGTACAGGACATTGTTTCCAATATGTCAGTACATATGCACTAAAGGGAGTATGAATTGAACAGTCCTACCACAGTACTGGAGGGAAACTAGGTGTATACAGTTCTAAGGATAAAGCTACAGCTCTGCACAGAAATTAACAGTCTGTATTATCCAACCCACAAATAATAAGTATATGAGCTGGTCATTCAACTATATCTGCCCACCTAGAATGTAACCACTGTAATAATAATAATAATAAGTTTATTTATAAATCACCTTTCAGTTATCAAAGTGCTATACAGAGTAAAACAATACAAATCAAACATTAAAATTCAATATAAAACACATATAAAACTACATTCTAATCAACAATTTCAATGCAATCAATGCTCCAACAAAGCTATTTTAAAAAAAATTGTTTTTAAACCTCTCTTAAATTCCTCCATGGAGGTGCACTCCCATAACCAACGTGGTAGAGAATTCCAAAGAGTGGGTGCAGTATAGGAAAATGATCTACAACCTGATGATTTAAAACTCACTCTTGGAATCTCTAGCAACCCCTCATCGGCTGAACTAAGCGATCGGCGGGGCAGTAGAGAACCAGAAGTTCTTTCAGATAGGCTGGACCCTGATCATGTAGGGCTTTGAAAGTCAGCAAGCTGACTTTAAAAGCAATCCGCCACCTTATAGGTAACCAGTGCAGTTTACGCAGTACCGGAGTAATGTGACAGGACCTACTTGTCCTAGTCAAAACCTGGGCTGCTGCATTCTGCACTAGCTGCAGGTGATGGATTTCAATCCCAGAAAGCCCAAAGTACAGGGAGTTGCAGTAGTCCAAACGTGAGGACACAAAGGCGTGCACCAGCATTGGTAACGTGTCAGACGGAACAAGGTACTTAACTCTAGTGATATTCCTAAGATGGTAGATGGAAGCTTGATGACTGCTGACACTTGTGACTGCAGTGTCAGCCTGTCATCCAAGATGACCCCCAGATCACACACTCGTTCAGAGTCTGGGAGTGAAACGCTGCCAAGAAAATTCCTGAGGGCGCACCAACCAACAACCCCTCTATCTGACGACCCGGGTCCATGACCAAAACCTCTGCCTTTTCTGAGTTCAACTTCAGCCAACTAGAGTCCATCCAATCCTGGATTTCTTTCAGACAGTTGTTAAACACTGAGAGAGCTCCATCCTGGTCAGGTGCAAAAGACTGGTATAGCTGGGTATCATCTGCATAGCAGTGATACCTCAGCTCATACCATCTTATAATCTCTCCGAGGGGCAGCATATACACCATGAATAACATGGGGGACAGCACTGAACCCTGAGGCACCCCACACAACAAAGGAGTCGGGCTTGAGGAAAAAAACCCAGACACAACTCTTTGTGATCTCCCAGTAAGGAATGAGGTGAACCATTGAAGAACAAACAAATCTGCCTCAGGTGTGCTATCAACACCAAGTGATCCACAGTATCAAAGGCCGATGAGAGATCAAGAAGAACCAGAATGGAACGTCTTTTCTGATCTATCACCCTCAGAAGATCATTAAGCACCCAAACCAACGCAGTCTCAGTACTACGTCTTTTACAAAAACCGGATTGGAAGGCTTTGTAGATGTCAGGGATGGTTAAATGGTCTTCCAGTTGGGCCGCCACTACCTTCTCAATCACTTTCCGAATAAAGAGTAGGTTTGAGATAGGTCTGTAGTTTGTGAAACAGTATGGATCCAAGGTAGCTTTCTTCAACAGAGGTGTCACCACCACCTCTTTCAGGGAGTTAGGAAACTCATCCAACTCCAAGGAGCACCAGACTGTTCGCACAAGGATTGGACCGATGATTTCACTACAACCCAACAATAGGGAGGTCTGTCCAGTATCCAAACTGCAGCTTGTAGGGCGTACACTATGGATAATCCTTATGACATCCACAAAATCAAGTTGACTGATGAAACTCCAAGAAAATTGAGGTACTGTGAACTCACATTGTTCAACAGCATCCCCCTTAGAGTTTGCTGGATGCAGATCCGCCCTGATGTCGGCCACCTTATTTGCAAAGAAATGAACAAGATCCTCACACTCTAATTGCAAAAAGGCTTTCTGAACTTGCAGACAGGCTGGGTTGCACAGTCGGGCCCAGATATTCAAACTGTGCCCAAAAAGTGCGCAATAGCAGGAGCAAGCGCAAGTCCATTACGCCCATGCGCAAAAGGCATGACATTCAAAAACTGAGCCAGCCAAGAGGTGCCTACAGCTGATGACTGAATATCACACCACCTGTGCCATAGCGCAATAAGGAAGGGGAAGCTGAGCAGATCTGATGCGCCATAGCACAACAAGGGATGTTCAGCTGAGCAGTCCAGAGGCACCATAGCGCAACCAGGGATGCCCCCCAGTAGCAGTGCAGCAATGCAACTGCACAACCAGGGAGGTAGGGGCCCACCACCCATGCCACAGATGGGCAGAGGAACACACAGCAGAACAGACATCATCCCCACACACCCCATGCACTGCACAACTGGGGGAGGGCTGGAATAACCACTGGCCCATGGAGACAAGCAACCAACCCACAGCCAGGCCATGGTGCCCCATCACACCCTCTGGCAAGCTGTGACTGGCACACAAGGAGGGCTGACCACCCCATGCCACACCATCCCCCCAATGTAGAGTACACCCTGCACCATGACCCCCAGACACCCTGCCCAGGAGCAGCGTCCACCACTGTAGGAAACCCCCTGCATGCCACCACCCCCACTGTGGCAATGCAACCCTGTGCACCACAGAACCATGCAAGGCAGCCCCACCATGAGACCCCATCAGCAGGTGGCAGCACACAGTGATGCAACAATGGCATACACAGTGCCACCACGCACAGCCCCTCTAGGGTACAGCTGGGAGACTGACCATGCATTGGCACATGAGGTATCCCACATGGGACAGGGCATGCCCTGGACACCACCACCAGTGCAACAGCAACCTGCACACTCTCCCAAGGACACACCCCGACCCAGCACTGGCCACAACAGCCAGCGCAAACACCCACAGTGGTGCATGGAAGCATGCACCACACTGGATGCCACACAGTACATGGACAAACACCCACCCATGCCAAGGGCACAACAACACAGGGCCTTGATGGCCCAGTGGGCAACCAAGTCCCCAGCGTGAGGCCCATGGAAACTGTGTACACACAGCCTGTAGTCCTCCATGGCACAGGAGTGGCAGCCACCCTGCGCAGGCACTGCGGACCTGCACACCACCATCCTTTGCCCAGAGCACAAGTCACAGACAGTGGTGCACATCCTCTGCAACACACACAAGCCACAGCATGGAGGTGGGACAACAACTGCGGAGGCCACAGTGTCACCCGAGGCAGACATGCACCACACCAGTGACAGGAGGCAACCCAGCATTGTGACAGGTACAGTGGCTGCCCTGCATGGACAGCCACCATTGACATGCCAGCAGACCATGCAGGTCATAGACATGCAAGGGTGTCAGCCACACAGGCCATGGAGGGGCCGACAGGGGTGCCATGGACACAGAGCATGCACCATGGACCACTGCACACAGTCATCCAGTGCACAGGGCACAACACACACACCACAGACACTGACTGATAGCTACCCCCACACCATAGTCACCTCCCCATGGACACACACACACACCCATGACTGCACCACCCCTGACGCCATGCACACCACTGCAGCTGAGCACATATAGCCCGCTGTAAATCAGAGACCACCACAGTATTCATATTAAAATATCTGTATTCAAAAAGCATATCAAAAGGAACTATTTACAATACTATGTACAAATGTGGGGGGGGCCACAAACAAGGTGGGGGTAGGTAAGGGGCAGGGGTGAACAAATGGGACAGGAAAGGAGGGGTGTGAGGGTGGGTCCAGGTGGGTAGGGGAAATTAGGGGCATATATATGTTCACTAGGAGCCCCGCTTCCCGCTCCAGCTGCTCCGCCTGCTGTGTCTCCGCCGGACACCCAGCTCCTCAAACCCTGGCAATATGTCCAGCGATGCTCTCACCACTTGCAAGATCTCCCACAGTGCCTCATGGATGGCCTGCAGCTGGCGGACACCTAGGACAAGGGAGCACAGTCAATAGGTGTGAATGCACAGCCCCATACAGCCCACCCACTATGCATGGCATAAGGCCATGGGATTGCCTCTGTGATGGTGTGTGACCACCCACAGTGATCACATCCACAAGACCTGCCCACCCAGGCGCATACAGCCATGCGGACCACTGCACACACCCACCGGCCAAGTCATGCACAGCACCACCGTGGCTGTTTAGTGACATGGCTATGTGGTGCGAAGGCAGTGGCACAGCCATGTACCCGGTGCACGCATGGACCACCATCAACACACTCCCAGATATGCAGTGCCACTGGACAGTGCTGACTGTAACAAGTTGCGTGCATGGCAGTCGTGTCAATGGATGGTGGCCATGCCCTGCTACCCACCCTGTTACACAGCATGCAATAGTAATAATGGAGGTATGGCACTCACCATCATCAGGCCAGTCCATTGGGCGCTGTTGACCGTCGCCCCTCCTAGCGGCCCTGTCTTCCTGCTGGCACCACATCTCCCTGGCTAGACGCCTCTCCTCTTGCCCTGCGGTGCAAACATGGAGAGAGGAACATCAGTATAATCCTGTAGCAAAGTCCCCCTGCCCCATGTGTGTGCGCTCCCACCAAGCCAGACCCACCCACCCCACACCCTGATGACACCACCACAGCCAACACCGGACAGTCCCTCCACCATGTTCCAGACACATACAACCATGTTACCCATATGGAAGATAAAGGTGTGTCAACATAACAACTACCTGGCTGAGGCACTGTGCCCCTCCTGGCATGTCCCCGCAGGCAGGCAAGCAGGCCGGTTCCCTCATCTGCAGGTCGCCATACCTGTGGCGGCACTGTTCCGCTGTCCGACCCCTTCCTGTGGCCTCTTCTAGGGCATTGGCCACCTTCTCCCACTCCTGGCTCCTAGATCTGTCCAGGGGTGCCTCCCCAAACAGTGGGCCATAAAGTGGCTCTACAATGGCCAACAGGTTGGCCAGTTCAACTTGGGTCCACTGTGCAACCCTCCTCCTCGCCATTCCACTTGCTCAGTTGGCTCAAAATGGTGCACTGCAGCACGGCTTCACCATGTGCAGATACTGTGCGGTACAGTGCTGCCATTCCCTATCACACTGTCACCAAACAGCGCGATAGTGGTGCACCCATTCCTGACGCATGGCGCCTAGGGGGAAAAGGTCGGGCACAGGGTCAAGGGTCTCTGGCGCATGGACAGGCACAGTGCCAATGGAACCCAATGCATGTAGCATGATTGGATGCCTGTGTGCTACCTTCAGTAGTAGCCTACCACACTGTTGCCCCAGTGCACCTATGATGGCCCAGTGCCACAGCGCCATAGAGGTGAACATGGCTGTAGCGCCACTGGCACAATGGTGGCCATGCCCTGCATTGCTTCCCATGCACAGCACGTCAGCAGCGTGGCAGATGCCTGCGTCAGCAACCCGGGCAGGCACAGTGAGGTGTGTACTGCGCATGTCACAGTACTGCACCCTTGGCTCAGCACGTTCAACACAATTGCGCAAAGCTCAACAGCGCGATATTCAGTCGTCATATGAAAATCAGTTAAATCAGCCATTCAATGGCACATCACTGCCATTTGCATCCACGTAAAGTTGCACCTCACCTCATTTGCATGGGTTGTACTATAAAAGTGCGACATTGGACTGCACTGGCCATAGTCGGTTACTGCAGTCTATTGGTGAGTTGCATGCTGTTTGGGAGTGTGGACTGTGGATTTTGGGACATGCATGGGATTGCACAGTCACAGGTAACAACTTTCATTCTTACAGGCTAAATAATGACTGAGCGAGTTGTGGGAGAGGAGGAACACAAGTGGTGGGAGGAGAAGGAGGCCTAATTTCACCAAGGCTGAGACCGAGGCCCTGTTTGATGCCTACCTGGATCAGGAGCCACTTCTCAGCGGACGGCAGGGAACACCACAGGCCCATGCTGCTGCATGGGAGGAGGTGGCACGTGCAGTGAACCTGCATGGCAGCCACCAGCGCTCCGTGCAGGAGTGCAAGAAGAAGATGGGCACAGACAGGAGGAGGATAAAGGAGAAGGTGGCTGCCATCAGGGCAGCATGAGCTGCGACAGGTGGGGGATAGCGGAGGTGGGACACCTGACCCCACAGGAGGAGAGTGTTGCTGGAAGCATGCAGCGTAGTGCCATTGAGGGTGTTCCGGGTGGTGGCTTCTAGATGGGTGGTAGCCCATCACTGCATGGTAGGTCATGGTCTGTCTATTGGGGGGGCAGGGTAGGTAACATGCAGTAATGCGACTTTGTTTTCCCTTACAGATCCTGAGCATCTGCATGGGTCAGCGGTGGTGGGCCTGTCCACTGAGGACAGTCAGATGGAGATGGAGGAGGGCCCTTCTACCTCCACAGGTATACATGGCTCAGTGCGACAGTGGGCCCGCCTGGCTGTCCAAACTGATGTTGTTGGAACAGGTGCGGAGGGGGCCCTGCCCATGTCCGAATGTGCCAGCATCCACAGATGCCAGCATGCTGTGACTTGGGCTGGTTCCGGGTCTGTCACCGATGATGATGTCACTAACGGCATGGGCAGTGACACTTGTGTGCCACGGGATGGCCACACAACAGGTAACATCGCGGCCATTGCTGTGGGTGGTGCTGCCATGGAGGCCTGGGTGTCATCACAGTCCCAGCCTGTGCCTGTCAGCACCAGTGGGGCAGCACTGGTGTGTGTACAGGACAGTGGGACTGCTGCGGCCACTGCGGCTGCACCAGTGAGCCCTGGTGAGCGGCAGCTGGAGGGGAAGCGTCAGAAGTCAGCCAATGGGCTTGGGGGTACAGGGTCAGGGTGCAGCATCAGTGCACTGCCTGTGGACATGCCCAGACCTGGTCCTGGTGTGCAGCACCCACCCTCAATGGGTGCTGGGCATCAGGGCCATGCACACCCTGTGGGACAGGATGCCAAGGAAGCAGATGACCTCTTGGATGAGCACACCCACATACTGCAAGCATCAGTCCACCAGAAGATGCGCCTTGCAACGTCGGTGGATGCACTGCATGTGGCTCTGGAGCAGGCAGAGGAGTGTCGCAGCAGAGACACCACTCTGATCCTGGCAAGGATGGACCAGTTTTGGGAGGATGTGACCGCTGCCATTGACAGGCAGACACAGGCATTCACAGCTGTCATGGCCACAATGGGCACACAGTCATGTGCCCATGCGTCGCAGACACCACGCAGTGCACTGTCCACCCCTGTTCCCGGCATCATGCGACATCCTCCTTGTCAACACCGGGTTCAGCTGTGGGCATCCCGAGCATGCCTGGCGCAGGCATGTTTGGTGTGCTGCAGACCCCTGATCGAGCACGGTTGCATTCACACAGTGGAACCCCTGAGGGACCATCGGTGCCACCCCATGAGGCCAGTGGTCAGCCTGTCACCACTGGCAGGTCTTGGTGGGGCCTCCCACGCATCCGTGGCACCCGGGGCATTGTGGCATGTGACTGACCTGTCTCCCAACGTGGCTACTGTCTGGGGCTGCCCTGTGTGCATTGTGTCATTCAGTGGGCATTGCATGGGTGGGTACCCGGCCCTGCACGCAGACACACAGTCCATCTGCTCACCCTCCTGGCTGCCATCTGCAGTTGTGTGTGCATGATGATGCCTGCATTGCGCTGTACACCAATGTGCAATGGTGCTCAGCATCTGACACACACACAAGGACAGGCAGTGGGCATGGTGGTCTGTGGACATGTGCGTGGCTAGGGGTGGTGTTCTGGGTCGGTGTGCCTCCTACCATTTTTGCATGTCTGGTGCATTGTGTGTGTGTGTGTGTGTGTGTGTGTGTGTGTCCATCCACGTGGCATGTTAGACCTCACCCATCCCTGGTTGTGTGTGTGGTTCCATGCCCAGCCACTTCCCTTGAAGGAATGCACCCCTGGTGTAGGTAAATGCGAGTTTGTGGGTTGTGCCTTAGCCATTGTTGGTTGCACATGGCCCCATGACTTACTTGGGTTGGCTGAAATGCTCCTCCATGATGGTGTCCCGGTGCAGCTGTGCCTCTGGAGCAGTCAGGGGTCCCGTCAGCCAAGGGGGGGCTGCCCATCACCATTGTCACCAGCGTCCTCATCATCCCCATCACTGTCCCCCTCTTCAACCTGTACGGCTATCCCACATTCGTTGGCCATGTTGTGCAGGATGCAACAGGCCAGGAATTGCCCACAGGCCTTTGAGGGGCTATACTGTAGGGCACTGCCGGAGGTGTCCAGGCAACAGAAACATGCCTTCAGCATCCTGAACACCTGCTTGATGACATTACGTGTGGTGGCATGTGCCTCATTGTAGCCTTGCTGCGATGGGGTCGGGGGCCGCCGGTAGGGTGTGAGCAGCCGGGGCAGAGTGGGTATCCACTGTCACCTGTGTGTAGAGGGTGGAGGTTAGTTTGGTGATCAGCATTGCCCTGGCCCGGGCCATGTAGGCCACTACCCATGTCACCTTTGACCATGCCCCCCCAGGCCCTATGATTGTCCATGTGGTTTGCATACTCACCCACTAGGTGGCCAGTGGGGATATCCCCACTCTTGAATCTGTGGCACAGTGCCAACTGGTGCCAGATGAAGGCATCATGTGCTCCCCCAGGGTGCGTGGCACAGACATTGATTATGCCCCCCCTGGCATCGCAAACCACCTGGCAGTTGATGCTGGCATAGCCCTTGTGATTGATATATGCAGCCCCCTCGGGGCCAGGTGGTGTGTGGATGGCCATATGGGTGCAGTCTATTGCCCCTAGCATGCCAGGCATACATGCTATCCTGTGGAACTCCTGTATGTTTGCTGTACACTCCGCCGGTGTGCTGGGGAAATGGATGTACTCCACAGCATGTGGCAGCATTGCACTGAGCAATTGGATGAGGTGGCATGATGTGGCTGACTCGGTTATGCCTGTGGTGTCCCCAGTTGGTCTCTGGAAGGTACCCGTGGTGAGCAAGCACATGCAAACTGTCACTTTCATCTCCACTACAGGGCATGGCTCCATCGTGTGGGTGCCTGCATCACATCACTGCACAGCTCACAAAGCCACCTCAGAATTGCCAGATTCAGATGGTACCAGCCCACAATCTCAGTATCGCTGTACAGCTCAAAGCTGGTGCGGGCTCTGTACTGTCTGTTGGGGGCATATTGCCGATGGGCCATTCCGTGGCCATGCCCCCCTGCTGCCTGCCTTCTCACCCCCCTCATTACAGCCTCCATCTGGATGGTGGCACTGGCCATGTCCCTGGCTTGTGTTCACTCCCCTGGCAGCTGTTTCTGTATTCCCCCCGCTGTCCTGGCTGATACTTCCCCTGCACCGAGAACACCTGCCTGTGCTGGCCTCACTGCTCTGTGGTGTACTTCCCCCTTCTGCACTGTGGCTCCCCACACCTTCCCCTGTGCCTGTTGCTTCCAGGTGCCCTTTCCTGCCTGGCCCTGTGTGTCCCTGCAGCCCAGTGTTTCCTGCTGTATTTGCTATGGCTTCACTGGGGCTTCTTCCCCTCCCACAATAAGGATGTTATCAATTTGTCCAGATTCTTAAATAACAGGGGTGAAAGAGGGCTAGATAGATTGCTAAACAAGTAGGCTATCCTGGGCAGGAAAAATATCTGGATAGCCGTTACCTTGCCGAATAGGGAGAGGGACAAATGCCACCACTGCACGATTTTAGTTGAAAGGCTAGGTAGCAAAGGGGAAAATTAGAACTCTCCAAGTCTTTCCACTTAAAAGGAATCCATATCCTCAAGTATTAAAAGCCTTGATGGGACCAAGTGAGGTCCAGGTCCTGCAAGCAAATGCTTAAACAGCTCAAATTCAAAGGGAATAGGATAGTTTTGCCCAGATTAATTTGCAGACCAGACAGCTCCCAGAATTCTGGAAGGATGGAAAGTGCTGGTGGAAGGGAAGACTGAGGGTGAGAGAGCATCAGCAGGAGATCATCCACATAGGCTGCCACTAGGAAGGATTGGTCCCCAACCTATATGCCTGAGATCACTGGGCTGGCCAGTAGTTTTCTAATTGGGGGTCTAGGGCCACAAAGAATAGTGGGGGGGACAGGGAGCACCCTTGACACGAGCCCCTGTCCAGCTGATAGGGAGAAGAGATATCCTTATTTGTAAGGATCCTGGCTACTGGAGAGCCATAAAGGGTGCTCACCCATTGCCGAAAGTAGGGTCCAAAGACATATATGCAAAGGACTTCATGAAGATATGGCCATTCGACTGAGTCAAAGGCTTTTGAGAAATCCACCGCTAGAGCCACCATGGGGACCCATGAATGCAATGCGTGCCATTTGAGATTAAGCAGTAGCCTCATGTTGTCAGATCAAGATTTCCCCTTAGTGAAGCCCACTTGAGAGGGTTGGATTATGCTAGCAATTCTCTAAAATCTTGGCTGCAATTTTGGTATCTACTGGGATTAGAAAAATGGGGTAGAAATTGGCACAATTCAATGGGTCCGTAGATTTTTTTGGGATCAGGGTGATCAGTGCCTCTCTCATGGTAGTGGGGAGAGACCTTGAAGTATGGGCCTCCTGCAGTGCCCTTAGAAAGGGAGAAGAGATTACCTGGGTTAACAGTTGGTACAATTCGACAGACATGCTGTCCGGTCCAGGAGCTTTACCTTTGGACAGCTGTGAGAGGGCAAACTTGAGTTCCTCTTCTGCCAAGGGTTTATCCAGCTTGGTAATAGTCAAATGCATGGGATATTCACTTGAGCGCAAAAGTCCCACAGATGCTGTGTTGCATCCAGCTATGATCTGGATTGGTATAGCGACTGATAAAATTCCCGCATACGGGCATTAATTCCCAGGGGGACCAAGATAACTGCCCCAGACAGACTTTTAAGAGCATGGATATGAGAGGCTGCTTGCTGCTTCCACAGCTGATAGGCTAGGAGTTTCCCACCTCTTCCCCTTCCCAAAATTGATGTTTTGAGTGCAGAAGCAACCATTCTACCTTCTGATGCAGAATGGTATTTATCCAGTACTTCAACCCATAAATTTTCTGCAATAGTGAGGGGTCTGGTGGAGTGGTCACCACGACTTTAAATTGGGCCTTGCACTGAGACTGCTCAGCAGACAGGTTGTAGAGTTGGGCTTATGAGCTTTGCTCTGGGCAGCTGAGTAAGCAATAATGCACCCACACAAGAATGCCTTGAAGGCCTCCCACACTGTACCTGCTGATACCTCGCCCATTTGATTGAGAGTGAAGAACTCTTTAGCTGCCCTAGAGGAAAGTATGTCTGGTGCTGCAATAGAGTTAGTCAGACACAGATCAGTATTGCTGTAACTGGAATGAATGGCAGAAAAGAATGAATAGTCTCTACCCGTGGGATGGTCACAACACCAAATGTCGACTAATCCCCATTCATCCATGATCTCCTGCAACGCAGCTCTGGCTTTAGGGTGTGCCTGTGGGGTGGGCTTGGACTTGTCTAGAAACACATCCAAAACCATATTGAGGTCTCCCCTGATCATAATAGGCAGAGCTTGTCTACCCTCAGCGAGCTCCGCTATAGCCTGACTGAGTTCTGGGAAAAATTCCACGACATCAATGTTAGGTCAATAGACACTGGCCATAACCACCACCCCTCCCAAGTAGCCAAACCTAACTGCCACCCAGCATCCTTCTGGTCAGTATTAACCTCCTCCTCTACCCAGGGGTATGATCGCATAATCAATATTGCCACCCCTCAGGAATTAGTAGAGGCTGAGCTGGCAAGAACCCTGCCGGCCCATGATTTTTTAAGCCAGCCCAGAGTCCTTGCAGTGAGCTGCATCTCTTATAACAGTGCAATGTCTACCTGTAAGGAGTGAAGATGCTGTAATACTTTAGTATGTTTCATAGGATGATTTAACCCTTTAACATTCCATATAATGCATTTTAGACCCCCAGTGGCTTGTAAGGACATGATTATGTGGAAGGAAAGAAATACAGACAAGAGTAAGAAAAGTAGGACTTCCGGTGTGGCGAGTCGACAAATAGCAGCTGAATAATTTCTCTCCGCAGAGTCCCAGGTGTAAAATCTGCCAGATTTCATAACGAGGGTCCTCAAGATCTCCCCCTTATACCTGACTGGACATCTTATCATTTCTATCACCTTCCTTGGCTGACCGATCATGAAAGAGTAAGGGATTCTACATTTTATTACCAGCTTCATCGACGAGAAAATGGAGCCACCTCAGATCACACTCGGTGAGCTACAGGCCTTGCTGTTGGTGCTCCTCTCGGAGTTTCAAACTTATCATATGGAGTACAGGGCTGACCAACAAGTTCTAAAAAATATCTTGTCGGCTCTGGAGCAGAGGGCATCAAAACTTGAAAGTAAAGTGGGGGAACATGACCAGAAAATTCAAAAACTGCACCAAGTCTCTGTTCAATTACTCAGAGACAACTTAGACCAGCAAGAAAAACTTGAGGTCCTGGAAAACCGCACGAGGCGGTCTAATATCAGAATCTTCAGGGTGCCTGAGGGATTGGAAGCAGGAGACCTTAGAGCATATGTTGAACACCTCTTCAATGATATTTTGGCTCTACAACATCTCCGTCCCTACTACACAGAACGTGTACACCGGGCTCTTACCCCCCAGGACCCCCAAGCAAGACTGCGCTCCATAGTCTTATGCATGCAGAGCTTTATTGAAAAGGAAGAAATCATTAAAAAAGTGTGGAGCCTTAAGAAAATCTTGCTAGATGGTGTCCATAGAATTACTTTCAACCATGACTTCTCCCCGGCTGTGGTGCAGCAACGAAGAGCGATGTATACAACCAAAAAGGAACTGCAGGCACATAACCTGAAGGCTACAATCATTATCCCGGCTAAATTAAAAATATGGCTTGGAAACACTAAAAAGGTTTTTGATACATCGGATGAGGTGAAGCTCTATTTACAACAAAATAACTTGCTCCCTTCACAAGAGGTAATGGAACCAGAGGCTACGAGGGAAAATCGTACTCACCAGTCGCCGAGTAAATCTTCTAAGTCTCCTTCCCACAAAAGCAGTAAACAAGCTGAGTCTCTGAGGGACATAAGGGCGATACTCCAGGAATATGCATACCACCCTGATAGCCCACCTAAGCCAGCAGCTCAGGTCTCTTAGGATTGCGGAGACACCACATTTAAGGCGTAGGGCATTGTAGTACAGCGGCATCCTCCTGGCTTGTCAGCAGCACTTATGGATTCCTCCAACTTTTGTGGCGACCGGTTTTGAGAAGGGATTATTCTCTTTCTTGCTATCTGTGAGTGTTCTGATGGAGGCTAAGAGGTGAGTGACACTGGCATTTTTATCCATGCGGCCTGGGCAGACAGCCTATCCTTCTTTCTTGGCCTACATTACCCAGGCTTCTCAGCGCTGACTGACAGGGCAATCTATGATGAGTTAGAAATGACATCCTAACCTCCTGACACAGGGTGTGTTATGCTGGTTACAACCTTCATTATTCTTTTATTCGAGCGTGCTGGATGATGAATCTTGTACCTGGGCGAATGACTTTCCACGCATCTCTTTTTGTGACTATATTATGGACATAGTGTTATCCTCTGTGCTCGTGGAAGGGTCCTACTCCTCGGATTGCTTATACCTATATTACTTATACCTTATTGCTTCTACCTGATCTCCATCAAAGTTGACATATTCATTACTGACCAGGGACTCAGGGGACTGTATTCTTCTGTAAACCCCCCCAATACTTTTTTTTTGGTTCGTTTTGTTTTGTTTCCTTCCTATTTTCCCATTCCCTTTTTAAATTTAACATCAGCCTCGAAAGATACAACCCTACCTATTAATCAGATGGTCTTTATCCTAGATGGGGAAACTAACTGTATATTTGGTGTTTATCCTCTAAGATGGTGTTTCTATGGGGGGGGTTGACATGTTGGTATAATGAGGGAGGATTGGAGATGATAGTGAGCTGCAATGCAAGGCAGAGTGGGGATTATGGATCTGCCTCTCTTCCCCCTCCTCCCCTTAATATTACCTCTCCTCCCAGCCCTCATTATAGCATTGGCATCTACCCTTATATTATATACATATTTAGGACCCCTCCATAAGGGTTAAATAATTACCCCTAGGATGCGGGCACTTTCTCTTTTATCCCACCCTTATACTCTGGGAACATGTGATGCCACTTGGTGACTCGATTTGTTTTTACCCTTTACTGGAGCTCTCGAACAAGAATCCAGGGAGTGTCTGAAGAAAGGGATCTGAAAGAACTAATAAAATTGAAGGTGGACAAAGCAATGGGGCCTGATGGGATTCACCCAAGAATTCTAAAAGAACTAAGGGTAGAGCTAGTGACACCGCTGACTACTCTCTTTAACAAATCATGGGAGGATTGGGTGGTACCTGAGGACTGGAGGAGGGTGGATGTGATTCATCTTCACAAAAGTGGGAGCAGGACAGAGGCAGAAAACTACAGACCAGTTAGTTTGACCTCAGTGGTATGGAAAATGATGGAATCACTTCTGAAGGAAAGAATTGTTGAGTACCTAGAGGCCAGTGGAGCACAGGACCCAAGGCAGATGGGAAGGTCATGTCAGATGAATCTAATAGATTTCTTTGACTGGGTGACCAAAGTAGTAGACCAGGGAGGTGCTTTGGACGTGGTCTATCTAGATTTTAGCAAGGCATTTGATACAGTCCCACACAAAAGATTAATACACAAGTTAGCCATCCTTAGAGTGGGTCCCAAGGCAGTAGCCTGGATAAAAAATTGGCTAGACAACAGGACGCAAAGGGTATTAGTAAATGGAGTCCACAGTGAAGAAAGGAGTGTTCCTAGCAGGGTACAGCAGGGTTCAGTACTGGGACCGGTCCATTTTAATGTCTTTATAAGCGACACTGCAGAGGAACTTGAAGGAAAAGTATGTCTCTTAGCAGATGACACAAAGACCTGCAACAGGGTTGATACACAAGATGGAGTAGAAAGGATGAGAAGGGACTTGGCAAGGTTGGAGGAATGGTCAAATGTATGGCAGCTTAGATTCAATGCAAAGAAGTGCAAGGCAATGCACCTGGGAAACAAAAACCCAGAGGAAGAGTAGACAATGGGGGTGAGATACTGACAACAGTTAAATTGGAAAGGGACCTGGGGGTAATTATATCAGATGACCTAAAGGTGGGAAAGCAATGTAAGAAGGCAGTAAGGAAGGCTTGGGGGATACTGGGATGCATAGGAAGAGGCATCACTAGTAGAAAATAGGATGTTGTTTTCCCTCTGTACAGACAGTTGGTGAGACCCCATCTGGAGTACTGTGTGCAGTTCTGGAGACCCCATCTCCGCAAAGACATAGACAGAGTGGAGGCTGTCCAGTGGAGGGCAACCAAAATGGTGCAGGGTCTGCACCAGAAGACATTCGAAGAAAGACTAAAGGAGCTTAATATGTAGACCCTTGAGGAAAGAAGGGAGAGAAGGGACATGATAGAAACTTTCAAGTACCTCAAGGGAATCAACAAAGTCCAGGAGGGTAACATCTTTCAGAAAAAGAGATGTGCAAGAACAAGGGGGCACAATTTGAAGATGGGGAGGATGGCTCATAGGTAATGTGAGGAAGTACTGTTTCATGGAGAGGGTTGTGGATGCATGGAACAGCCTCCTTGAGGAGGTCGTGGAGTCAGTAACAGTGGGGAAATTCAAGAATGCATGGGACAGACATAAGGCAGTCCTAGTGGGGGGTAGGAGGAAGTAAGCTGTTGGTTAACTAGGATCTGCAGCTTATCTGTTAGGTAGGAAAATGAGCAGACTACGTGGGCCAAGCGATCCTTATCTGCCATCAAATTCTATGTTTCTATGCCCAGTTAACTGGAAGGGGGAGCCTCCCCGATCTGAACTCCTAAACGGAACACTGAAATAAACTGCTCCCTACATGGAAGTCATTCTTGTTGGGTTTTACTCTTCTTAGTACTTAGTTTATCTATTAGTTTAATGTTGGGCCATTGTCAGTTGTACCAGTTTCTTCTTCTAGAATGTAATTACGCATCTTCATGTTTACAAATGAAATGCAACCTGGTGGGGGGGGGCAGGGATATGGCTCCATCTGGAGTAATTGGGGTGGGGGAGAAGAGGCATGACATTGTGGTCCTGGATTGTGAATGGTATCACCACCCCCATTAAGAGACAGGGGCTATTCAGGGATATAGGGAGGGCTAACCCCATGTTTTTGTTTCTCCAAGAGATGCACCTTAGCCTGGCTGAACATGCTAGGTTAGGGAGCATAAGAGGTTACCAGATGGTTGGGGCATCCTCATATAACAGGGGTAGAAGACATTCGGTGGCAATTCTAGTACATTCCAGATTACATGGTCGACTTTGAAGATGGTCCAGGACCCAAAGGGATGTTTTATTCTTGTGGTGGGAACACTTGCATGACAAACCTACACCCTAGTATCCTTGTATTTACCCCACGGGGACCCAGGCGGTGGAATTGAAAAGATTTTTTAAGATACTAGATCAGAACACCCAGGGCTCCCTCATTATTGTTGGGGACCTGAACCTGACTATTAACCCTTCTCTAGATACAGAATACCCGAATAGAAGCCGATACACCCCCTTTAGGAAACTCTGGAAAACTGAGATCTGTAAAAGAGACTTATTTGACACATTTAGAACTTTATATCCCAGTGTTAAGGAATATACAAGGTACCCCCAAAATACCCAGTCTGCTGCCCCGCTAGACTATGCTTATGTCTCTATGGACCTTAAAGGATCTGTGTCTGCGGTAACAACTACCCCTACCCTGCTGTCTGACCATAGGCCATTACAGGCTACTTTAGATCTGGGTATCAGTTCAGAATGTTCCTCGTGGAGACTAAATGTTATGCACCTTGCATCCCTTGAAGCTTGCAACTTTATACAACAACAAATTCAAGATATCCTTGACTGTAACGGCCAGGGACATACCCCAGCAAAATTATGGGATACCATTAAAACCACGTTGAGAGGTGTATTAATTGAATGGCAGACCAGGATAAAGAAGGATAGGGAGCATAGACAGAAAGAACTTGTGCAAGAATTGGACCACCTCCAGAAGATCCTTAAGCACATGCAACCAATTTTCCACCAGCAGCTTCTCTTCATCAAAAGCCAGCTTCAGAGGATACAGGATCAGAGACTCCTATCCCAACTCTATCATCTCTGTAGTTTAAATCATCAGGGGGGCCCCACCTCTATGAGGCATATAGCTAGAAAAGTCTGAGGGCAGAGAACTCTCACTAGAATCCCCAAATTATGGTCTGCTATCTGGGGTAATCTGGTGAGCCTCCCCTCCCAGATATGTGTGTTTTTTCAGGAATACTATTCATGGCTTTATGAGGCCTCTAACATTGCCAATCAAGAGGTGAGGCTGACCTTTCTTTGCTGGTCAGGCCTACTGACTTTAACTAGGGAATGCCAATCAAGCTTACTCTCTCCGTTACTAAAAAGGAGTTATTCCAAGCCATTAAGAGAGGAAAAACCAGGAAAGCATCTGGTTTTGATGGCTATCCCATAGAGTTCTAGCAAGTTTTCTGGGAGGAACTTACACCCCACCTACTTCAGGTTTTGGTGTTGGTTCAGGAAGGGGGAGCATCCACCGCCTCTTGGAAGACCTCACTGCTAAACCCTATCCTCAAATCTGGAAAGGATCACACCAATCCAGACTCATATCACCCAATTACATTGGCCAATGTGGATTATAAGTTGTTTATGGCAATACTGGCACACAGGCTAGATGAAATAATGCCCCTTATCATACCCTGATCAGGTAGGATTTATTAAGCAGCGTCAGGCGGTGGATGCTGTTTGCCAGGCCTTGCTGGTACAGCAACTGGCTGCCCATTCTTTGGAGCCCACCCTATTTCTTAGCTTGGATGCCCACCAGGCATTTGATGTGGTAGAGTGGGCTTTTCTGTGGGATGTCATGGATACTATGGGGTTTCCGCATCAATTCATACATCAACTCAGGTTGGTATATGAATCCTCAAAGACATACTGTAAAGTGATGGGAGGGATATCACAGGCCATTCCAATCTGCCGAAGGACAAAGTAAGGGCGCCCCCTTTCACCTTATCTTTTCACCATCTAAATTGAACCATTAACACAAGCCATTCAGCTACACCAGGATGTTAAGGGAGTTACCATCCATGGCACACCACAGAAGATATCTTTATATGCAGATGATGTATTGCTTACCTTGTCTGACCCGTATACCTCACTCCCTGCAGTTTGGACCCTCCTTTCCAGGTTTGGAGAACTATCAGGGAATACCCTGAACTCCAGTAAAACAGAAACACTCCTGTGCAATTATTCTCCTCCCAGGGACTTAAAATCCAGATACCCATTTAAATGGTATCAACTTAAATTTAAATACTTGGGTATACACCTCATCAGATTTTCCTCACACTTGGACTTGGATAATTTTGAGCACCTTACACTCCAGTTAGAAAATCTGATTGTTTACTGGAAGCTGAAGGTGGTCCCCTTGCAAGACAGAGTTTTGTTGGTCTACCAACAATTGCTATCCCAATCCAAACCTTAGCTGTACTCCCACCTAACTGTTATATCCGGACATGGAATAGACTTACCAGAAGACTCATCTGGCTGGACAGTCCCCCTAGGGTTTCATTAAAACAGTGCCAAGCCCTTAAAAACAGAGGCGGTCTTAATCTTCCCAATTTTGAGACATATGTTAAGGTTGTAATGCTGCGTATAGCTCTCCTCTGGTTTACAGCCAAGACCCATCCTATTTGGCTTGGGATTGAATCCACACTCTTAGGGGACATCATTGACCCAGTCTTAATGGCTGGTATGCCTCTGCCTCAGCATCTTACAGAATCTACCCAAATAATCTGGAAAGCATGGCATAGGCTTCTCCCTTGTCTGATACCCCCTCGGTACATCTTTCAATTTCGTACTCTTAGGAGTTTGGGTCTCCCGGGGGATAGACAACTGACACATGCTCTTAAGTTGTGGGAGAGGTTAGGGCTCAAATGGGTTTTTCAGTTCTATAGGGAAGAATCACTTGGGGAATTTTCCTACCTCCAAGGACTTTATGGAGACCCTGGGAATACTTACCGAGAATATGCCTTTATAAGCCGAATCATAGATAGAATGACTCACCCCCAATACTCTCATATAGAAGAAACCCCAAAGGCAGTTCTCTGGCTGTGAGAGAAACTGTCTGCTCAGAAGTCTAATCATGCAGTGAGCGAGCTGTACTGATTTCTCCATGATTTGGAGTATTTAGATAAACCTCCATGGCTAATTAAATGGGAGCGGGAATATGGTTTCCACTCCCACTGCAACAATGGGTGACAAGCCTAGACATTATCCTGATGGTATGTAAATCCCCTTGGTGGCATTTATTTGCTTGGAAAGTCATAGCTCATTACTTTCTGATCCCGGAGAAGACTGCATGGTGACACCTTCAACCAACTCCCTGTTGGAGAGGGTGTGGAAGTTTGAGCCCTAATTTAGTGCACATACTCACCTTATGCCCGAAATTAGCAGATTTCTGGGATGGGGTAATATGGGACATTGTTAAAATTTGTGGTGAACAGGAGTGGCTACAACCACATTTCCTCACTACCCTTTGCCCATTGACCCAACCGACCCCCTCTATGTCTGAACTCCAGAAGGTATTAATATTTTTTCCGCCTTCAATGAAAACTATTACCAGAAGATGGGGTCAGGTTGAGGTCCCTACAATACAGGAATGGCAAAAAATGGTTCAGGAATTCTGCGATGATGAAAGAATCACAGCAAAATATAACAGGGGTCAAAAAAGGTGGGATGATAGATGGAGATGGTGGTTGATATTCCAGGATCTGCTGGACCCTATTTAAGCCCCTTTATGCTTCCCAAATAATAGGAAATCCAGGCAACAGCTCAGGGATACAAAACTGGGACAGTGTTTTTATCTATCTTTGATGAGTCTATATGTGTTACTGCCCCCCACTCCCACCCTCATGCTCCCCCGATGGCTGTGTTCCTTCCTTGTTTCATTCTCCACACCTAGTTGACCTCCTAATAAAACCTATAAACAAGGCATAGGGGCCACATAGGATATTCAGGGTGTCATTTCAGCTCTGTAAAGTAGGATAACTGACTTGTTTATAGTTGGATAGGTAAACTATTTCCTCCTAGTTAGCTTTATAGCTGTCTTTTTATTGGAGGCTTTCATTTGTTATTACAATGTAGGGTTTGATAGGTCTACACTTGATGGTTAGGGAATAGAAGTGGATATCATGGGGCCATTTCTCTAGTACTTGTGAATGAAGGGCGGGATACTGGATAAGCAGGAAAGACTTGAAATCCTAGAGCTCAACCCCAGAGTGGAATAGAAGACACAGGATACTTCTATTCAGATACTTGTGTTGTGTATTGATCAATATTGGGAAGATTTATTGTATTCTGTGATACTGAATGTTCTTCACTGGCATGCATTTTGTCTATCCATAACACTCTAATGCTGTATATTGTGTAAACTGAAATATCTTCCTGAATAATAAAAAAAAAAAAAAAGAATAAGAAAAGTCTCACCTACAAGGACAGTCACTTAGAGGCAAGACAAAAAGGAAAAAAAGGAAGTATCTAATCTGCTTCACCAGTGGTGTTTTTTTTCTTAATGCAGCCAACAAACCTGGAAGGAAAATTCAAGCCGGACAGAGCCTGAGACAGTGAACACCAAACAGGGAACGTTAACAAGTAGAAGTAGAAATTACACTAAAAGTAACACAAACCACTACAGCTACAGAAATAGCAGGCAGCATTCTAGAAGGATAATTCAAAACTCAGTCTATGCCCACTATTCTAAATAACTATGTACGAAGAACAGACTAATGGAAAGTTTAAAGGTGATGTGGTTTGGTGTAAAAAAAGTTTGCCCCGGGTGTGGGATAAATTCTTGGCTACACTAGCCAGTCACCTAGTTGGGGTGTTTTGGAAAAGTTAGCCAGGTGTGAACATCCACCCCTAGCTGGGTATTTCCAACTCAGGAGCCATGGATAAATCCAGGATATGTCAAGTAGGAAAGGAAAGGGGAGGGAGGGGAGGAGGGAATGGAGGTAGGGAGAAGGGAAGGAGGAGAGGTGTGACCCAAGGAATAGGAAGGATGGACAGGGAGGGAGATGGGGCAGCAAGGGGACAATGGGAAGGAATCTACCCATTTGTTAACAGCAGCTTAGGTAGCACATAACGGTAACTGATGGCTGACATAGCAGGAGGAAAAGGGGAAGGGAACGGGGCCCCACAGTTCTAAAAGAGATGTCATCTGAGAAAAAACCCAGATTGTGGAGTTACGCACAAAGGCCACCCCTATGAGACTGGAGAGTTCTGCATAGCAGATCCTGTTTTGCAAATTAAGCCCAGAGAGGCAGGATGTTCTGATCTGAGCCCACTAAGGTGGGGGGTGCGAATGGAGGTCCCATCTGAAATGCTGATGCTTTCAACAAGCACTTATGATTGGAGGACTTGACACTGATGTCCATCCCCCCAGACCTCCTCATCCCCTCCCCAGTGCCAGAATCCAACAACAGAAAACCTCATGATTATGCAACTAACAGAATGCAGAACAACACTTTGCATTTAGTATCAGTACACAGAGTTCTAACGAGATGAAGCTTTCTGAATGTTATACTTTGTACCATTCACCAGTGATACAGAAGAAATAATAATGAATCATAGAGATTGATGAACATTATCTTTTACCCTAATCACCAATCTCTGTTTATTGGCATCCTTCTCCTTTAGAAGGCAGGTCATTCTAAGTTCACATTTGTAGAGAGCCACAATAAACAGTGTTGCATCAGCAGGCTGTAAAAGATAATATGACAACCAGGCATTATGGTCACTATTATAGTCTACCGCTACCACTATGGTCACCAGTTAGCTTGCCTCTGTCAATCAGGGGAGCTCATGGTGGAACAGTTCTTAATGCCCAATATGGCCACTGGCTCATGCACACTGAGCTTCAGCACCCATCTTGGGCACATTTGGCTTTATCGAACATGACAGACATAAGAAATAGTTTGCCCATGGGGGGGGGCTAAACAAATCTATGGAGTGGACTGCTCCAATTTGCAGAGTGATTGTGATGTGAATCCAGCTTTGTAGTTGGGTCAGATCCAGTTGCTCATTTTTTTTAAGTGATCACAAGATTGCTGCAGGCTCCACCCACTGCAGCCATAAAAATTAGCATCACTTAATTGCCCTTAGTCCTCTTTAATATGCTCTTCATGTCCCCAGATCACAACAGCTCCATCTTTGTCAGTTGGCCAAATTACAATATCAGTCATTTTTTTCTAATTGTTGCAATGCCAAGCACTCGTTTTTTGTTATATTTTGCGTACTGTTAGAATAACAATTTTTAATAAATCATCCATTTCTTTCTCCACCCATTTCATATATGCTAACAATGTCAGACTGTTAGTATTCGTCCAGAAAGTAGATCGTTTTTGAAGGGCAGATATCTCATGCATAATCTCATTATGGGGAACCTCAAGGATTTGAGTGGGATGTTCTCCACTGTAAAATTCTGTTAACTGTAATGTCCGGGAAAAAAAAAATGTTGACAAATCCACTTTAATATTCAAATTATTTGGTGTATTTATAGGAATTCAAGATAAACCTCTTCTCAGTACTTGTATTTGTTCATTAGTAAACACTGTATCAGTGAGGTTTGCGACCTCTACTCAAAATTTCTCTTTTAGTTTGTTTCTCATGTATGTAGCAAAATAACATTTTATTTCTTTTCTCACCTCTCTGCAATTCTCTGCTAGTCATGAAGAATGAGAACTGAATCCTGTTATCTATTACTATTACTTATTTCAGTGCTAAGTTACTGTAGGCCATTGAAGAATTTATGTAGAGGGGCTTTCCAGTGGTTGAGCCTTGTGCTGTTTGAATGGTTATCCATGTACAGAAGTGAATTTATGAGGCCAGTACTCTGTTGGCTAAACAGATGAGATGTTGCAAATGGCAACAGTTCCCAGGAGGGGAGGGTCTGGTGGTACATTCCTCTGCCCTAGTGATCCCTGATGATGGGCTGAGGAGCTTACTAATCCATCATGTGGTAAGTTACATGCATGAGAGCTAGTCCTCTTGAGCCTTTACATTGCTAAAGTGTGGTGGTCATAAACCATTCCATCAAATAACTGAAGTCCACACAAGCATAACTTTAACAGAGAGATCCCATTTAATGAACAACACACTTCATGGCACAGTTCACAATTGATCTCTACAGCTGGACCATGGGGATCACTTACAGGTAAAATTGTGGATGCATTGTGGCTGAAATGGCCCCACTAAACTTGGGAAGCTTTTTTCTGTGCCACGATGGCCACTGGCAAAATAGGCAGCCTCTCTCTCCCTCTCACATCTTGGCTCACAGATTCTATCTCTCTACAATCTGGGGTCAGGCTATTCTTTACTCCCATCCACTGGATCCCTGAAATTGCTGGCTCTGGTGAGCGACTTTATCCTGGCACAGAGGAAGACATCACCACACACCTGCACCCTCTGGGAGGGCATTTTGGACTCTGGCATGTTTTCAATGAGCACTGGCTTCCACGAGACTCCCTGTCTGACTTGAATCTTCCTCACACTGGCACTCAAGTCAATCTTGGACACACGGGCACATCTGTGACCAGCAGTCCCTGCACTGGCTACTCCCTTGCCAACTCTTGAGTAGATCTTTCTCCTTGACATCATATAAACTTAAAGCACACACAGGAGCCATGCTACACATCAGCTCAGTCATCTCTAAACACTGAACTCCACTTGGGTGGCTTTACAAAGTGTACACCAATGGCTGAAAACAACAGCCACCACCATGTTCACTGCCAGACTGACTGTCAGATGTCCTGCACCACAAACAGCTGTCCTGAAAGAGGGCAAATGCCAACCCCCTACACCACCTCCACTCATCTTTCCTCTGTGTCTTTCCCACCTTCCACCTCTCTGGTACCAAAACTCAAACATTTATAACCTCTTGCACTAATGCTTACCTCTGACTTTCACAGCTCCTTCCAGTGTGAATGAGGGAAATTTAACCCATCACTTGCTGGCACAACCTTAACATTTCAGAAAATAATGTACATACCCTGTGGTGGGAGGGGTGTTACATCTCTCCCCTGACTTAAACACTCACTGCCCCTGGTGAGTATTTACATCATCCACCTCACTGATGGGCAACAGAGAGGTATGCACACTTTCTCACCACACTGAACGACTCAGCTCCACTGGCAGCACTGCCTAGATGGTTGATTCACCACATACCCACTAAACTGTGGGACCTAAATACTAGTGCCCCAACCATTTGTTCTCGTAACCCACCACCTGTAACACTCCAGACAGATTGCCTTGCAAAACAGGGGTGGTGTCCCAGCCCTAAACACACACTAACCCAAGCCACTACTCTAAACTAGTGGTGGACGAAGTGGCCGAAATTCATTCGCTCCGCGAAGTGATTCACCGAGTAAAGTGGAATCTGAGAAGTATTCTGCAATGTGAAGCGGAGCACTTCGTGTTATACTGGGGAATGCTAAGTTCATTGAAAACAATGACTTCTCATTATTCCGCCTTCCCAAACCACTTTTCCACCAATTTTAATGTGAAGTACAGTGAAATCAATGTACTTCGCCTCACTTCACCTTGTTTTTGAGCTCCAAAGGCGAATTTTGCAGTGCTTCATGGGATTGCAGGTCACATGGGCTCTAGATTGTTCTGCACAGCCTCAGTTCTGTGTAGTGTGTGTGTAGTGGAAGATGGAGACAATTTTCTCTCAGAGCTCTGCAATTCATATCCTCTAAAAGCTGTTAAAAAAGCCTTTTTGAGATATTTTTTTTTTACTCACAATTTAGTACATCAATTGTAGGAAACCCTCTTCTGCTTATATCATTGAGTGTTTATTTTTTGTGTGTGGATTTTGAATGTTAATTTAGAACAGTCAATCTGTGTACTGTGAAGTGTGCTTTGGGGAGGGGTGTATCTGTGGTGCAGCAGATTAACTTGGAGAAAAAGGCAGTCTTTCTGTTTTGGTTATATTTTTCTTGTATAACTGTTAATGTACACAGTAATATTTTAAGTAATTCTCGTCATTTTTGTGCTGATTGTTGTGGTGCAGCAGTGTATAATTTCAGTTTGTTTAAAACATTTGGTTATATTACTAAAGGTTTTCAATTTGCTATGCATTACTTGTAGTGTGTATGAATGTGTGTGTGATGCATGCCATTAAATTAGACACCTTTTATTGTTCCACAGAGTAATTGCAGCAATGTGAACCTGCTATCCACTGCACTTGCATGCATTTTTATACTGGTTTGTGGTATCTTTACTGGTAGTGGACTGTTACTGCTGTGCACTCCGCCCCCAACTGGCAAAATGTATTCTTTTCCAGATTTGGATTTGTGACTAGTGAGGACTGGTTAGGTGGTGCTGTGCCTTTGTGTCTGCATCTCTTGAGTGTGCAGCACAATCTTAATCTGTCTGTGTGTTTGCAGTACAGCATTAATTCTGGGACACTTTGCATTTTTCGTTACCCTCTCATTTCACTTTGTCAGCGCTGGGGAATTTTATGGATACAAGACAGTAGCATTTTGGGGATGCAAATTAATTCTGGTGACTGTGTGTGACCACTGCGCACATGACTGAGTGCACCATTAATTCTGGGAGAATTTGCATTTTTTGTTACCCTCCCATTTCACTTTGTCAGCACTGGGGAATTTTATGGACACAAGACAGTAGCATTTTGGAGATGCGCATTAATTCTGGTGACTGTGTGTATCCACTGCGCACATGACTGAGTGCACCATTAATTCTGGGAGAACTTGCATTTCTTGTTACGCTCTCTGATTTCACTTCATCAGCACTGGGGAATTTTATAGATACAAGACAGTAGCATTTTGGGGATGCACATTAACTTTGGTGACTGTGTGCGTGACTACTGCATGCATGAAATCTAAGTGCACCATTCATTCTGGGAGACTTTGCATTTCTTGTGCTCTCATTTCACTTCATCAGCATCAGCATTAGGGAGTTTTCTAGACACAAGACAGTAGCATTTTGGGGAAGCATATAAATTCTAGTAACTGTGTGTGTGAAGAGCTGCCAATATTATTTTCACTTTGCCTTACTTCACGTTAAGGCAGAATGACAACACGAAGTAATAATCAGAAGGTGAAGTGAGCCTTTTGCATTGGCCGCTTCACGGGAAGTTCACAGGCAAAATTTAAATTCTCTGCATCTCTACTCTAAACACTGCCTGCCTACCTAACAACTGGCATGCTGCCAAGCCATGCCCATAAAATTTTAAATAGTTCCAAAATAGCAGTACATAAATTTACTATAACTAGAAAGCATTTTTTCAAATATGCATGCTAATAGTAACAGTAAAGAAGAAACTGGAACAAAAATGAATATAGCCTGAAACAATAACAACTTTACCTGTTCCCCCTTTCAGCACCAAGGTGCAGAGTCTAGCTCAAAATATAAATATTCTGATGCCCAACAGCCTCTGCAAATACCTAAACAAAATAGATAACAAACAAGAAAGGGTTGTTCTCACCCATGGATTGCTGATAGTCTGTTCTGTCCCATTCATTAAGTGCAGAAGAAGGCATCACCTCTGGGGAGGAACAGGAGCATAACAGAAGCATACAGATAGCAATGAGGAATGCCAATGGGAGACCCACAAACCACCACAGTCACTTCATTTCCTGGAGAAACAAAATCGGGGATTCGGCTTGGTGGTTGCTTGTCCAAACGAGTCCAATCCACTCACAAAGTGCTTGGTTTGATTTCCACCCGGGTCCTGCACCAATGTAAAAGGTTTATAGATGGTAAGTTCCTTATAGATGTACCAGGAAAACATCCCCTTAGCAATATGCTGTGTGTTCTGCAGGGCCATATTGAAACTTGTTGGACTCAACTCATGTCTTTTATAGAGCTTGTCAAGGGTGCCCCAACAATACCCAATCCTGGTGATTCTCCTCAATGATGTTCCATATCTATTCGGGCAGGTATGGATACTGAACTTGGGGTAGTTCTGCCATATTGTCCTCTGGATAATACTGTCAGAAAAATTCAGACAGGCTCCTCACTGTGGTCCTTAGGTCCTGACCTTTGGCAGCCACACTTCTTCTTGGTATCTCAGCAGCTGTGGATCTCAGTCATGGACCCTTTCATACTGTTCATGCCTTTTATGGCTTTTAGCAGCCAGCCCTGGCTGGGTCGATCCTTCCAAGGGGTCAGGTACACAGATTCATAACAGGACGAAATGTCCCTCTCCATGAAGTCATCACTTATTTCAGAAGCTCCCTCCACAGGCTGATTGACAGAATCATGATCACTTAGCTCTCCACTGCAGCAGGGGGCCACTGACTTCCCAACATCTGAGGGAGTCTGCCACTGACACACCATGCACACAGGCAATAAAGTCACTCCTAGGCCCTCGAACTGGCACAAGACACATTTAGAGCTGGTGGATTTCTCTACCACATCCCAAAGCCACCTTAGAATGGCAGAGGGAACAGTCACTTCAGAAACTGTTGAAGCTTTAACCATTTTTCAGATTGGAATAGCTTTCGCTCTATAGCTGGCTCACACTGCTCACTCTCCAAAAAACTGTCATGATGTCCCTCTCTCACAGTCCCAACATGCCCAGCAACAGCCAAACTCCACCCCAGCCGGACCACAAGTCCAATCAGCAGGGATGCCCCAGGGCCTTTACATAGGCAGCACATGTTCTGGTCCTGTGGCTTGCACCAGCTCCAGAACCACTAACACCATTGCTGATCTAAAAAAGGCACACAACTTCTCTCTACTGTGCCTTATTTTTCCAGTTCCTAACAGGCCAGAAGGAAAGTTCACGAAGTCCAGACCTTGCTCAGCAACCATTGAGGTTGTTTAAAAATTGGCCAGGCATCCCCAAAATGCCATCCCAAATGAGCTCCTCACATTGTAAGCCCCCTCCCTGATTTTTAGGGTTAAGAGGTGGTACTTGTCCATAGGGAGGTGGCACTCACAGCAGCAGAAACCAAAAGTTGTACCTTACCGGGAATGGTTGTTGTTGACTGGGTCCATTGCATGGGGGTACCATCTTCTCGTGCTGGGCTGGAATAAAGTTCATGTTAGCAGGCATAAACAGTCCCATCAAATAACTGAAGCCCACACAAGCATAACATTAACAGGAGGATCCCATTTAATGAACAGCAAACTTCATGGCGCCATTCACAATTGATCTGTATTGAGGAACTACAGTGGTCACTTACAGGAAAATTAGTGGATGCATTGTGGCCAGAAAGGCCTCACTAAACTTATACAGCTTTCTTCTGGGCTAAGATAGCTACCAGCAAAATAGGCAGCAGTTCACTGGGGCAGAATCAGGCCCTGCAAATAGCAGCAGGGAATCGCTCTTCCTTTTACATTTTGGCTCATAGATTCTCTCTTTTGTCACTCTGAGGTTGGGCAACTCTTCACTCCTAACCACTGGATCCCAGAAAACACTGGTTCTGGTGAGTGACTGTACCCCGGCACATGGTCAGACATCCTTACTGACCTGCACCTTCTGGGAAGGCATTTTGGAATCCAGGGCTTTTTCTATGAGCCCTGGCTTCCACGAGATCCCATGGCTGACTTGAATCTTCCTCACATTGGCACCCAAGACCATCATCGACACATGGGCATGGCTGTGATCCACAGTTCCTGCACTGGCTACTCCCTTGCCAACTCCCAAGTTAATCTTTCTCCTTGCCGTCACAAAAACTTGGAATATACACAGGAGCTATGCTGCACACTGGCTTAGACATCTCCAAACACTGAACTCCACTTGGGTAGCTTTACAAAGTGAACACCCATGGCTAAAAACAATGGCCACTGTCACATCCACCTCTGGACTGTTTGATGGACACCCTGCACCATGAACTGATTGCCCTGAAAGCAGACAAATGGACCCTCTCTCCTACACCACCTCCACACACCTTTCCTGCGGCTCTCTCCTGAGATCCCCCCATTGGCACCAAAACCCCCAAATTTATAACTTTGCTTAGTAATGTTGAACTCTGACCTGCAGCGCTCCCACTGGTGTGACAAAGGGAAATTTAACCCATCACTTGATGGCCCAACCTTAACATTTCCCAACATTATGCACACACCCTGCGGGGGGTGTTACATAAATATTCCCTTTCTATGTGATTTCTCTCCCCATGAGGAAAAAAATACCTCCCCCAGCTAGCATCAGTGCAAGTTGGCATGTTCTGTCTGTGACAGATCGGACTCTTGACATGGGTTATCACCACTGCAACCCACAAGAAGGGGCACTAACTGGACTTAGTGTTCCACATGGGGATGGAGATCTCTGAAGTGGAGGTGGAGCCAGTCGGTTGGTCTGACCATCATGTCCTGAGATTCAGTTTCTCAGCCCCCCCTGAAATAGGCCTGCCCCAAAGGAGTTGGTACAGTTCTGTCCTTTGAGAGGAGTTATCTCAGAAGGCCTAATGACGGTGCTGGACCTCTCAGGATTTCCAAAGAATAGCGCTGATTCAGGGCCCCTTGTGTTAGCCTATAATAGGGCTGTTACTGTGGCCTTGGATATCATTGCTTCAATTTGTGTTCACCCTCTTGTTCTTCACCCAGGTGCCCCCTAGTTTAATGGGGAAATCTGTGAGTTGAAGAGGCAAGGATGAAGGTTGGAGAGATACTGGAAGAAAACTCACCTGAAGGTGGATAAACTTAGATTGAGGGATCATTATAAGACCTACCAATCAGCAATTTCCCATAAGAAGGCAGAGTTCCTGTCCAGGAAAATTGCTACAGTGAAGAATAGGCCAGCCCAGCTCTTCTGGACTGTGGACAGACTGTGCAATCCAGCCTGTCTTCACTCTGGTTGAGCATTGTCACAAGTACAGTGTGATGAGTTTGCAAAATTTTTTGCTGATAAGGTGTCCACCATCAGGGATGAGATCAACCAGTGCCTTCCCTTTGGACCTTGCACTAATCAGTTGGGTGGTACTAATGCCAGATGGATCTGGTTCAGCTTTAGTCAACTGGCAGTCATGGATATAGTGAGGATCATCCAGACTTTGCCGCCAACCTACTGTAATTTGGACGTGGGCCATACATGCCTACTAGTAGGGTGTGTAGAGGTTATCGGCCTGGTCCTTGCTGGGATAGTGGGTGTTTCATTGGAGAGAGGGATCTTTCCAGATCCCTTAAAGGAGGCAGTAGTATACTCCTTCTGAAAAAAAACCTCCCTTGACCCTGACTGCCCAGCTAATTACAGACCGATCTCAAACTTACCCTTTATAGGGAAAGTTATTGAGAGAAAGTGGTTGCCTTGCAGCTGGAGGATCATTTAACCAACCACAATATCTATAACCCTTTCCAATCTGGCTTCAGGAAAAGGCATAGCACTGAGACAGCCCTGGTATGGGTACTTAATGACCTTCTGATGGCAAGGGATTTGAGAACCCATTCCATCTTGGTTCTCCTTGATCTCTCAGCAGCATTCGACACCGTAGATCATGAGGTCTGCTCGAGGGCCTGTGGTTCTTCGGTGGACTGAGGGGGGCAGTCCTCAGTTGGTTTCAATCTTTCCTCGAGGGCAGATCCCAGAGAGTGGTGTTGAGGATCTATTCCTCGGCCCCTCACTAGCTGTCGTGCGGGGTTCCACAGGGTTTGGTGCTGACCCCCATGTTATTTGTGGTATATATGCTCCCATAAGAGGACATTATAAGACAGTACTGGTTGAGTTTTCATTGTTATGCCGATGATTCTCAGTTGTACATGTATTTTGTACCTGAACAGGAGTTAGACTCTGTCACAGTGTTTAATAACTGCCTGCTGGAGATACAGAACTGGATGAGTGCTAGTTGGCTTTGGTTGAACTCTGGGAAAAACAGAGGTACTGGTGGTGGATCCTGGTTATAGAATGATGGGGGAATGGGTGGGGAAACCTCGCTTATTGCCTCAGGCCAGGTGCATAACCTGGGCGTGGTATTTGATGAAGGCCTGACCCTGAGGGTGCAGGTTTCAACTGTAGTCATATCTTCCTTTTACCATCTAAGGAACATAGCCCGGGTGAAACATCTGGTCCCACCCAAAGATCTTTCTATCTTGGTCCACGCCTTTGTCACCAGTCATTTTGATTACTGCAATGCCCTCTACCTAGAGCTAACGGGGGTAGATATCCGCCACTTGTAGCTAGTGCAGAACGTGACAGCCAGGTTGTTGACTGGAACCCCAAGATTCAGTCATAAAACACCTGTGCTATGTGAACTGCACTGGCTGCCAATACAGTGGCGGATCACCTTCAAGGTCAAATTGCTGACCTATAAAGCCCTACATGAGCAAGGACCCCACTACCTGAAAGAACTCCTGTATCCTTAATGTCCCATCCACTCACTCCAATCCTCTTGTGAGGGATTGCTAGAGATTCCCAGGGTATCCTTAAAAACACCAGGAGGAAGATCTTTTGCCTTTATGGCACCTACCCTGTGGAATTCTCTGCTGCGCCAGATACGAGAGAGCCTGACCATGGAAGCATTTAAAAAATCCTTGAAAACATATCTTTTTAACCAGGCAGTTTCAGGGACATACTGAATGTGTGTTAATATGTTTTATTTGTTCTTAATATGCAATGTTATGAAATTTATTTTTTTTAATGTGTATTGTAAAGGCACCCTGAGCACTGGAAGGGCACCTCATAAAAATAAAATTTGACTTACTTTTACTTATTTACTTGTATAAAGGCCACTTTCACAAGTTCTCTATTTATCTCTTGGAGATTTCTGTACCTCTTAATTGGGTTGTTCAGCCCCATAAGTTTGTATTTAACAAATTTAAGTCACCCATTATCACACAAGCTAAATTATATATTTGGTCTGAAAACCCACCTGCACTACCTACTGCCTCACATATGTTGTCTGACCTCCCATGCCCATACTCAGTGTTCCACTGACTGCTCCTTATCCCCTCACAAACTCTGCCCAGCCGGCATACCATCCAGAAATCAATGTAAATATTAAACACTGTATACCTATACACTGTTACAGGCAGCAAAGCTGTAGAACCAAATTGATTTTTGACATGCTTCATAAAAAGCATAGATAATTCTTCAAGGCAATTCTCTAAGATGCATCAAAATTTTACAATCGCTGGGTGGGCCTGAAGAAGAATCTGATGGCCTCCACTTTGCTTTACTTCAACCACAGCTGAATAGCAAGTGCTTGGCATGTATTGGTTGAATTGAATGCCAGCCATGAAATAATTAAAATAGATGGGCCCTCCCCCCACCAAACCTGAGGGGAATGCATTTCCGCTGTTAACACTATGGAAGGGCTTTCAGCACTGTGACAACCCCGCCCCCATCATATATGACCACAACAACACCATATCTTTCCCTCCTGAACCAAAAAAGTGTGGTAATATCTTGAGGGGATCAATTTATTCTCCCAAGCAATATTTTGCTGCCTGAACTTGGATCCACGATGGATGTTTGATAATTTTCACGTTGAACGCCCTGACAGTGAAACCGGCAGGTCAACTGCATTTAGCAGTCAGCTGCCAGTTTCTCAACTGCTGAAGTGTTTTCTTCGGGGGGGCTTTGCCCCCTGAACCACCTGCATGACCCCTCCCACTAAGGATTATCAACTCCGAGTCGAAGCTCATTCGGGGGGGTGCAGGACCTCCCAACAGACAGTGCCCAGTTCTAGCAGGTCCCCTGCAGCGGCATAGCACTGTAGTTGCTATGGGGGACCTCACTGTCGAACTGTCGCTATCAGGTGGGTATACTCCTGAACTTAGCTAGAGATGTCATCCATTGAGAAATATTCACCCAGATGGAATGCACTGGAAATAGTATACTATGTTGGTGTTTAAGGTCTGCTGATCAGTTATGTTTTGAACACCACTGAGGTGTGAGTGGGCTCCAAATTACTTTTAGTCCACCAGTTTATGATTCAAGCCTTGCAAGCCTTCCCCAGAGTGAGAAAATACAACACAGTCTCCCCCTCCAGCTCCTAAGCCTGAGGTGCTCTGCTCTAGTATCTGGTACTTTGTGATATACCCTGCACACCATGCTGGACAATATTTAGGAAGGTCAGTAACTACTCTAATCCAAAACTTGAGGTATTATCTTATAGCTCAACCAGGCATAATGTAGGATTCCTCACTGGCCAATATTAATTTTTAACAGGCAGAAATATTGTTTACTCTTCCCGTGTCACTACAGCCACCACCCACTGCCCTCAGCAAAGTCTGAATGCTATCTTTTTGTCTTCTTTTTGTCTTTTTTGCTAGTATTGCAATAATAATTTTATGGTACTTTTGTGTAGTATTCAGTAGTAGTAAAGTAGTCTTCCCACAAGTTGAAAAATTCAAATGAGCTATCTATTTGAAGACTAACTTAGTAATAATTAAGTATTCAGTTAGTAGTTAGGTAGTCTTGTATGCAAATTAAGGCAATACTGTGAAGATTAGATGATTATTTAAATGATTACTTCTGAATTGTATAACAATACCAATGAAGACTACTAAAGACTAGTTGAATACTTCTTAATAGTGATAAAGTAGTAGTACTTAGTATTTATATAGTGCCATATATGTAATTTGTGCAGCATAGGCTGCGCACTGTGCTCCAGCTGTGCTTGCAGCTAACCCAGCTGCAGGTGCTACTCACAGGGACTGGTTTTGAGCAGCAGCACGCATATGGCCTCTATACCATGCCAGTACTTGGGGGCAGGCTAGCTAGCCTGTCTCCACACACTGGCACTGTGTACAGACTATATGCATGCTGGTCCTTACTCAGAATCCATCCCCATGAGCAGCACCTACAGCTGGGCTAACTGGCAAGCACAGCTGCTGTACAGCACGCAGCCTATATACTTGCAGGCCATCCTGCTGTATGTGCCCCTTGAAGCATAGGATGTACTGTATCATGGCTTGAGGGTATCCCAGTCCTGTTATCCCCACTACTTCTCCAGTGTAAAAGAAACAAATTTAAAGTGTGCATCTGTGAACACTACAGGTTTGACTGTACTCTATCCCTCTCTTGTGCATGAGTCACTATCTTCTCTTGTAATCTTCATGTGGCCAGGGTTTCATGTTGAGTGACAGCTTTGGGCTGTACCAATACCCAAGGGTTGCTCAATATGCACCCATAAGCACACTGGCAGTGTAAAGCAATACAGAAATGCTGTTGCCTACACCCTTATTTTTTCTGATGTATCTACCTCTGTTAGTGCTCCAATATGTATTGGCACTATAACATGATTTACTGTAAAATGTACTGACACTTTTACACACATCTCCTTAATGTAATGGTACACCAGTACCCACAATCCCCTACTCTGCATGGTTCAGGAGATCCAGTCTGTTGGCAGAATGGGAATCCAACTGGATGCCCGCTGGCATCTTCCACTCCACTTGTATCTGGCTCCCTGTCCCCACTACACTTCTATATGCACAAGTGGGAGGAGCAAGATAGACAAGATTTTATGGCACATGAATAGAGGTTTGCCCAGCTTCTTTAACTCCCAAAATAAAAGTCTTTATCAATAAAAATAAACTTATCTTTGCTGACATTCAACCAGTTTGAAGAAGATTACACCAAATGGAGGGTCCAGATCTTTTTGCTGTGCAGAACCACCTAAAGCAAAAAAATAATTATTGAAGCTACATAGGCATGTTACTTTATTACCAAAATGCATGAATAAACTTGAACATTAAAACACAATTGTATACTATGTTTTTTTATGTTCATTAGAAGAAAACTGCAATAAATGTACACTTTTTCTAAATCCAATCTAAATCATGCTTATAGGCCTAACAATATTTGAGTACATTTAATGATACATGGCTGCACTTACACCTTAAAGCAGACAATTATGATGCTCTCCACCCACTACAGTTACAGATCAGTGAGCAAGTTACTACTGGATACACAGATATGAAAATGTTGTCGGCAGATAAGGTCTTCGTCTCCCATCCAGTCTGCCCTATCCCTCTTTCTAATGTGTAAGGTACCCTAGATGCTAGAAGGCCCCTCCCTTCACCCTAGCTTGATATTTTCCATGTGTCTTTCACACGTGTTTTTGAATCCCTGAACCATGGCCACCCCCACTACTTCCTGTGGGAGACTGTTCCATTTCTACACCACCCTTTTAGTGAAGTAGAATTTCCTCAAGTTCTCTCTAGGTTCTCCTTTTTAGTTTCATTTTGTGCCCCCTTGTTCTGCTGTTTCCCTTCATATGAAACATGCTCCTCTCTGGTATCCTGTTGATCCCATTTAGATATTTGAAAATCTCTATCATGTCCCCCCTCTGGTACCCTGTTGATCCCCTTTAAATATTTAAAAGTCTCTATCATGCCCCCCCTTTCCTCCAGGTAGTACATACTTAGAGCTCCGAGTCTCTCCTCATACGACTTATGCCTCATCCCCAACACCATTTTTGTTGCTCTCCTCTGTACAGTCTCCATCCTGTTTGTCTTTTTGGAGATGGGGCTCCCAGAACTGAACACAGTACTCCAGATTAGGCCTTACTAGGGAATAGTACAACGGTGCCACCACTTCCCTCCTTCTACTTGTTATACCCCTCTCTACGCACCCTAGCATTCTGTCACTCTTTCCAACTGCTTTGTCGCACTGTTTAGCCACTTTGTGGTTGTCTTCTATGACTACCCCCAGATCCCTTTCCTCTGTGGTGACCGCCAGTGTTACCCCACCTAATTCATACTAAGCCTTAGGATTCCCCCTCCCTAAGTGCATAATCTTACACTTTTTTGCATTGAAACCCAGCTAACATTCCTTGGACCAATTTTCTAGCCTCTTCAGATCCATCCTCATTTTTTCTATACCGTTCTGTGAATCTACCCTGTTACATAGCTGTGTATAATCTGCAAACAGGCTAACCCTCCCTTCTAGATCCTCTGCAACATCGCTTAAGAAGATATTGAAGAGCAATGGTCCCAGCACTGATCTCTGGGGTATGCCACTCATTACCAGTCCCTCCTGTGAGCTAACCCCATTTACCACCACTCTTTGTATTCTGTTACTTAACCAGTTTCTAACCCATGTGACCATATCTGTCCCCACAGCCAGATTTGCCAGCTTGTGGATTAGTCACCTGTGTGGAAATGTGTTGAAGGCCTTCCTAAAGAGTAGATAAGTCACATCTTCTGCTCTGCCCTGGTCTATTTCCTTTGTCATCCACTCAAAGAAATCAAGTTGGTGTGGCATGACCTCCCTGCATTGGGTCCAGCAGCCCCCCTTGCCTCTAGGTAGTCCACCAATCTTTTCTTAAGTAGGATTTCTATCATTTTACCTATTATCAAAGTCAAACTGATTGGGTGGTAGTTTTCTGCCCCCTCCTTACTATCACTTTTTTGCAGGGTTACCACTTGTGCCCTCCTCCACTCCTCCAGAACCATACCTGTCCAGAACCATGACTATTTCTAGTATTCCACTGAACAGCTTAGCCAGAGTTTTAGCCAGTTCCCCCCAGAGCTCCTTTAGGATCCTCGGGAGTATCCCATCAGACCCCATAGCTTTATTCACCCTAAGCTGTTCTGGTGCTCTTTTTACTTTGTCCTCTGAAAAAGATCTAATGTCCACCCCTCCTCTCCGTTTGCCCTTCTCAATTAATGGGGGACCATCCCCATTGTCTTCTTCTGTGAATACAGAGCAGTATTTGTTGAGGACAGTCACGTTATAGGAACATACGAACGTGCCAACAGAAACAGACCACCTGGTCTATCTAAGCCTGCTCGAGTATGCAGCTAGCAGTGCTAGTTTGCAGCTGCCCAACCCCGTCTCCCCTTTGTCATCCCACAGCCGCCACCCACTTCCCCCACCCTCACTGTCCCCTGTTCTCTGTCCCATGCCCATTTAAAGCTGTTCACAGATTTACATGATACCACCCATTCTGGTAGTACGTTCCATTTTTCTACCACCCTCTCCATGAAATAGTGTCTCCTCATTTCCCTCCTAAATCTTCCCCTCTCTATTCTTAGCCCATGCCCCCTGGTGTCCCTCCTTAGCTTAAAGACCCCATCTGCCCCATCCTTATTGATTCCCCTCAGATATTAGAATTCCTCTATCATGTCCCCCCTGTCCCTTCTATCCTTCAGGGTGTACATATTCAGGTCTCCCAGCCTGCTCTCATAGTCTCTCCCATCCATTCCACATATCTTCATTGTCTTCCTTCGCACCCGCTCCAGTAGTCTAATATCACGCTTCAGGTATGTCCTCCAAAACTACACACAATACTCCAAGTGTGGTCTTACCAGAAACGTGTAGGTGGGCAAGATCACCTCTCTTTGCCTGGATGAAAACTCCCTCATTATACACCCCAGCATTTTGTTCACTTTTGAGCCACTCTCCTGCACTGGGAAGTGTTGTTCATGGTCCCTGTTAAGATTGCCCCTAGGTCCTTCTCCTTTTCAGTGATCCTCAACTTAACCTCTCTAGCCCAGTATTCTCTCTTTGGGTTCTTCACCCTGAAGTGCATAACCTTACAATTCTTTGCATTAAACCACAGCTGCCATCTCCCTGACCACTCCTCTAGCTTGCTTAGGTCCCCTGCAGTTGCTTCTATTTCTCCTCTCCATCCACCAAAGCTCCCATTCTGGTGTTGTCTGCAAACAGACTTACCTTGCTTACTACCCCATGCACAATGTCTGATATGAAGAGCCCAAATAATACTGGTCCCAGCCCAGAGCCCTGTGGCACCTCACTCATCATCAGCTTTGGAGTAGAGAGCTCCCCTTCCACCACCACCCATTGCAGTTTCCCACTCAGCCAGCTTGTAATCCAGTTTGTAATTTTTTCCCTAACCCCTACAGAAGTTAGCTTCCCCCCAAGCCACCCATAAGGCACCAAATCGAAGGCTTTGCTGAAGTCTAAATAAAGAACATCCACCGCATGACCCTTATCCAGCTCACCTGTCACCTAGTCATAATATTGTATCAGGTTGGTTTGACAAGAATTCCTAGAAATAAACCCATGCTGACTCACATCCTGAAGGCTGCTGTCCTCCAGGTACAACACCAGCCTTTCCTTTTGTAGCATTTCCATGAGTTTGCACACTGTGGAGGTGAGACTCACCAGGCAATAATCACCCAGTTCATCCCTTGGTCCGCTCTTGTGTAATGGCACTACATGTGCCATGCTCCAGTCTAGTGGCACACATCCCAACTCCAGTGAGGTGCTGTACAGATCCTCCAGCAGCTCTGCCAACTCCTCTGCCATCTTTCAGCATCCTGGAGAGGATACCGTCCAACCCTGGTGCCTTGTCTAGCCTCAGTGCCCTCAGTACTTCTAGGACTCTACCTCCCTCAATTTTTCCATTAGTCGCCTCCTCTCCCCCCCGTCCCACCCTCCCAGATCATGGTGGTAGTGCTTCCCCTTTCTTCTGTGAACACTAAGCAAAACTATTGATTCAGTGATTCTGCCTGTTCCTCACCCTTTTCTGTCCACTCACCACTCTTTTTAATCCTCACTATTGTCTCCTTGCACTTCCTTTTCTCCCTGATGTACCTGAAAAGTCCCCCCAATAATTCCTGCATTAATCTCAGCTCCCGCAGACATAGCTTCTCTCACTTTTCTGGTCACCTCCCTGGACCATCTTGCATACTCTTCCCTGTCCCCTTCCTTCCCCATCCTCCTATACTCTGGTGCACCTCTCATTTTGCCCTCACCACCTCCACTACCTCGCTGAATTCTCTGGCTCCACACACAATGTGATATTAAATCACACTGTTTGGTGATCACTGTTGGCTAGTGGATCCTCCACCCTTATTTTTCTTACTGCATCCCTATTAGTCAATACCAGATCTAAAGTGTTCTTTAGCCTAGTAGGTACACTGACCAACTGTGTCAGGAGACCCTCCTGGATCACATCCAGGAGCTCTTGCTCCCTAGCACTGGAGGTGACTGGAATGCTCCAGTCAACCCCCAGCAAGTTGAAATCCCCCACGATGACCACCTTCCTTTTTCTACATACCTTTCTGATTTGTCTGGCTAATTCCTGGTCAAGCTCCTCAGATTGGGACAGCAGCTTGTATACCACCCCTTGCCTCAGTTTCCTACCCCTTGAATCTAGGAGCTGCAGCCAGATTGCCTCTGTTCTCCTTTCTTCCTCCTCATCCCTTGTGCTTTTGATCCCATCCCTCACCTAGACTGCTACCCCCCCCCCTTACAGTCATTCCTGTATAATTTGTACACTGGGATTGTGAGATCCCAGTTCCGGTGCTTACTTGCCCACATTTCCGTGACAGCTACAATATCCACCCTCCACACTGCCAAGAGTGCCTGTAGCTCAGCTGATTTATTGTCTAAGCTTCTCGCATTCAGCAAGACCACCCTCCGTTGTGACCCTTTCCCTTCATCGCCCTCCATCTTTTCTCTTCTACTCTCTCCCTCCCTTTTCAGCTGCTCTGAGTCCTTCCCTGATAGCTTGGGGGGGTAGGCTGTGACTCCACTATATCGGATCCTTGCCTACCTGCTATCCATGCCAGTCCCCCAGTTTAAATCCACCTTTGTTACAATATACCTCTCCAGTCTTTGCTTTAATACCTCCTTCCCCTCCTCACTCAGGTGCAGCCTATCCCTTGCAAACTGATTGTTATTATCCCAGGTACTTCCCCAGCCACCCATGACCCCATACCCCTTGGTTCAACACCATTCCACCAACCATGCATTTAACTCCCTAATCCTCTCCTTTCTCACTGTGCTTGTGCAGGGTACTGGGAGCACCTTTGAGAAGGCCACCAACTCCCCAGTCTCCTCACACTACCTTTCCACTTTCTCCAACCTCTCCCTTGTTACCTCAACCATTTCCCTCGCTATGTCATTTGTTCTCACATGTACTACAATGTGTGGTTTCCTCCTACCCCACCTTGTGCACCTTAGGATTGCCTGTCCTGCCTTATTTGCTTTTAATCCCCGTATGGACTCCACCCATATCCCACCGTGCCTCTCCCCCCTTGCTGCCCCATCTGATCCCCTTGAGTATGGAGTCTCCCAACACCAGTAGACCCCCCTCCTCTTTCCTTGTGCCCGTTGTCCCCCCCCCAGGTTCTCATTCCTGGGGCCACTCAAGATGGTGCTTTTACCATTTGCCCCAATGTCTTCTCCCTTGCCCCTCTCAATTGAGACCCCTACCTCTCCTCCTGTTTGACTGCCAACCTCCCTCTCCCTCTTCTCCTCTCCTCTCTGAGTATTATCCCTCCCCCTGCTACACCAGGATCAATCTCTTCACTAGCAATGCCCCTCACCCCTCCTCTTCGTGAGTACTATCCCTTGTGCAGTCTCCTCCTCCTGAGTCCTCTTCCCCATGTATCAGTAGTACAACAAACATGTTCCCTACTCTTTTTGAATTACTATGTGTCTTCTCCTCCCTCCTGCCTACTGCTGCTCCTCTTTTGCTAGGCCCTACTAGAGTCCAGCCTTCATTAACTGGCTTTCTGTCTAGTTTGCCTCCCTCCCTCCCTCGACCCACTTTTCCTTCTCTGTGGTGCCCCCCCAATACTCTCAGATGACAGTCCTTCTACCAATGCAACCCTCCCCTCACTCCTCAACCTTCCCAGCTCCCTGCCAAGAAACTGAACCTCTTTCTCGAGCCTCCTTGGCCTGTGGCATATTGAGCACCCTCCCAGCCTCCACAGTATGTTCATCCACACTACTGCCCACAACGACTGCACCCCACAGTCCTACCCATGGTTCACACTACCTATACATGACAATGGAATGCAGTCTCTCTACACTGACTGCAGTTGTTTACAAACCAATCACAAACCCACCAATAGCATTCCCAAGTCTCACAAACATGAACAGTCCAGTGTGTGTCCAGTACAGCTAACAGTGTGTGTATGCTGATATCAGGTACCATATGATGTCACAAACTACCAGTATAAAGGATGTAATGCGCAGGGCCACTGGGAAGTTGTGGAATTTGTTAGCAGATTTTTCAGGGAATTTGCTGGACTTTTTTCTCCCAAATTTTGTGAGGATTTTGCTGGACTTTGCATGTATTTTGCGGAGATTTTGTAGGCTACTCAGCAGACACTTTCCTCTGTGAGGTACAAGTATGGGTTTTCAGTTTCAATTGCTTTGTGATGCATATTAAAGTCAGTCATCAAAAGGGTATAAGTTTTTTTTTATAAAAACACAGTCACACACATAAAGTATATGTTTTTATTAAAACACACACACACACACACACATGACTGATCAAAAGACAATATACGTTATAATAGTGGCATCATTGTCAAATCAGTACCACCACCACTAGTTCTAATAATCCAAACAATAAACATTAGTATTCTACAGCAAAATTATAGTACCACCACCACACCAGATCGTCAAGAAAGGATTTTTACATAATAGAATGAGCAGCAGCTATTATCCAACTGAGATCTTTAGAATTTCTTATTGTACTTCAACATAAGAAGTAGTCTAGTGTTGTCATCTGTCAAACGTCACCTATTGTCTTTTAAAAGGACTGTGCACAGTGAAAAAGTCCATTCAATGTCTACTGTGCTTATGGGAAGCCAGATATGCCTTTTTGCCACAGCAGCAAGATGTGGAAGTGTATCCCTCTGTGCTTCCCACCACTCAGCAATATTAAACTTATCACTGAGTACTGACTGGGCAAAAGTTCTGTACCCATGCCATTCAAAGTTTGAAACACCAGCCAGCGATGGTAGCTCCTGGTTGTGTTTGGCTTTTTCCTTGTCCAGTGTTGGCAGCTGCTTTGGATCAAAGATTTGGACAGCTTTGAAGGTGCCAACTGAGGGATGAGATTTTAAAATTTTGTCCAGTTTCTGACTGCTGTCCAACATAACCTTCCGAAAAAGGTTCACACAGTTTTTACTTTCATGTAACTGACAGTGGAACATTTCTGCTGTATTTGGTCTGTATACAGTTCCCCCTTCGGTGGCACAGAAGTACAAAAACATGCACATTTTGCACCCTACCAAATATGGGGTGTCCCTGTGGCTGGCTGCTTGACTGCAAGCAGCTTGACTGCTTGACTGATTGTAGAATAAGGTTAACAAGTTCAGAAGAGTGTTCCACCACAAAAGTAGCTTGTGTTACCAGCTCTGCTGCTTTGCCTTTCAATAAGCACTTCAGGTGCTTCAAGGTTGCTGCATCGGATTGTAGTATTTCAACAAATTATGTTAACACAGGCAAATAGTCTGCCAAATACTGAACAGCATTAACCCAGGAGCACCACTGAGTTACCACTGCATATAACGGCATCTTGAGTACAATGCCCTGCTTGGATTCCATGAAGGCAAAGTACTGATGCCTATGCATTGGGCTCTGGCAAAATACATTTTTAACATGAGAAACAGCCTTGTTTAAGTCTTGCAGTGTGTCCGCCCAGAGCTCCAAGACCAAATTGAGGAGGTGGGCAATGCAAGTAACATGCACTGCATTTGGTAGGACACAGGACAGCACAGTTTCAAAATCCTCATGCATATAACTTGCACTGTCCTTGACAATGGCAAAGACTCTATTGAAGTTCACCCCATTGGTGTTTAGCACTTTTAGTAGAGCTTGGGATACTGTGATATTGTTCACATGATCCAAAAACTTCACACAGCTTAGGAGTGGCTGCTCCCCAACATTAAGCAAAGGTTAGGCCAAAATAACCAACAACAGCTACGTCCACAGGCATCTGTTGTCTCATCCAGAAAAATGAAGACATCTTGATCCCCACCACCTCTTTCAAGGACTGTTTGTGATCAGGCCAAACTTCCTGGAGGTACATGCTCTGAAGCTGTGCTGGTCCAGGAAGACTACTGCCTTTTTTTGTGTGCTTCTTTAAGAACTCTTGAAAGCCAGAAGTCTTCTCCAGTGGTATGTATGCATGGGTCAAACAGCATAGGGCAATCCAAAAATTGCTCTTTCCGCCAAATAATTGCAGCCACGATTTTCCAGTGGCCCTGGTAGAGTGCTAGGGGTGGGGGGGTTGAATCCCTCCTGAGTATTAAAGACAGACAATCAGCTACCCAAGCAGACCCTCACTGAGACATTCAGTTGCACCAGCAAAATCCCTTAAACAAGTACCTTTCCAACTTAAGTCACAAAGCCCCCCAGTACCACACTGTCAATGTCTTTCTCCACTACTCTGCCTCCTTCTGCCCCAAGTCTCACAATCCCTCCCCTGTCTTCCTTCTCTCACTAATATAACTAAAGAATGCTTTCCCTCCTTCCTTCACTGATTTAGCTAGCTTTTCTTCAGTTTTGGCCTTCTTTGTCCTTACTGCCTTGTTCACCTCCTTTCATTTTTCCAAGTATTCTTGCCTGTCCTCCTTGCTTTGTATTGCCTTGTACCTCAGAAATGCCATCTTTTTTCTTCTTACTAGCTCTGCTACTCCCCTTGAGAACCACAGTGGTTCCCTCTTTCTTTTGCTCTTGCTGCAGGGCCTGGCACAATGGTTTGCTACCAGGTGCAGAGCTTCCATTATCTTTTCACACTGTTCCACTACTCCCCTTATGTCATCGTATCCCCGCATAGCCTTCCTGAAATAGTCCTTCATCTTAACAAAGACTGCCCTGCTGAAATCCAGGAGACAGAGATAGAGATAGAGAGAGATATATTTGAAATGTGTTTGCTCAAAGTAGACCTTACAACAAAGAAACATGACCAAAGTATGCCTTAATTTCTCAGAAACTAGAAAGTATGGAAAAAGACTAGGTGGCACTGTATATGAAATCTTCCAGCAGTAACAGGCCTTGTGGTCTATTAAGTTAGTCTACTCAAATGTGCAGCTAGCACCCTTATATTGCAGCTGCCCCTCCTCTTCCCCCTCATCGCCCATTACCATTAAAATAATCTGTAAATATATACAACCATTATGTGGGTGGCTAGTGGCCCCCACCACCCCACCTCCAATTCCTGTCAATGGTATTGGCTCTCATGGCTACAGGCATTCCAGACTAACCTGCCGCACCTCCAGCTCACATAGCTCCGCCACAGGACAACACAAGCTTCCCATTGCCTTAGCACCAGGCTACCCTGGCCCACCTTGGTGCTCTGCATTCCAATGGACCTTCATCTGGACCACACCAGCTCCACTTGTCCCAGGCTTAACTATCCCCTCCAGGCTTGCATGGCACTGCCCCATTCCAGCAGCCGTCTCTCCTGGCCCATGCTGTCCTCTTGGGTCACACCAGTTCCCTTGATCCTGCCTGTGGACCACCCCAGCTCCTCTGCTATGCCTGAGTAACCAGCCTTCCTCCCTCCCTCAGCTCTAGCCCACCCATTGGCCCCCACCTATCCCAGCTACACCCTGCACCATCCCTAGGATTTACTGGTTGGCCCCCAGTTCCCATGGCCCTGCCCCAGACCACTACATTCTACCTTGCACTAGCCACCATCTGCCCTGGTTCTATTCATAGTCCACCCCTGCTCCCTCTGCCTCTGACTTCCCTGGTCTACTTTGCTCCCTAGCTCCCATAGCCCTGCCCTAGGACAACCCCAGGTCTGGGCTGCTCCTGCTCACCCCAGTTCTGTTCCCATGGCCATACCCCTTAACTACTCGAGACCTCCCTGCCTTGGCTAATGTGGCTCACTAGCTCCCCTGACCATGCATCTGTTCCACTGCAACATCCCCCCTCCCATCCCAAGCAAGGCTCTGCAATCCCTCCCCTGGGAGGAGAGCAGTCTTTTGGATGTTTGAGCCTCCTCTACCCCCAATGACCCTCCAACACAGTTTGTCAGTGGCAGAATGCTACCACTGTAATGGAGGAGGGGGAGGCAGTGTGGTATGTAAGTAATAATACCTGACAGGGTGGGCATTATTTGGATATAATGGACTGCCCAGGGCTGAAATGAGGCCTGACACCACAGGCAGAGGGCCTTATAACCCTTGGAAGGTCATTTATATCCCATAACACCCACCCTGGAGGGTATTATTACACTTAGAAAATGGACATGTGTGTAAATTTTAAGTAATCAAATATTAAGAGGAACTACCTCTGAAAACTCAAAAAGTGTGAAGTGTTTTTTTTTTGTAAAGTAGTCCCTGTGTTTGTGTGCTGTTCCATTTACTGTTGTCCCCCCATAACTGAGTCATTCTGTCTGGTGTCCACCTCCAGCAGTAAAACAAGAGCATGAGTGTTGCATCATGAGCTGTGTGTTAATCCGTTTGTACTAAGTCCCAAAGAAGAAAAAAACAAGCCCATTTACTTTTGTGGTGATCCTATGTGGCTTCTTTTTGGGTGGAACTGGACAGGCACAAGAGTGTGCGTGATTTAGAAAGATGGTCAGGAACATTACTTGGATGAAGATCGAGGAAGCCGGCAGCATTACAGGAAAGTAAACTGTAAAGAGAAACAATGTGTTTTATTCATTGACGGGTGTACATGGTTAATTTATTGTAGTGCTGTGCTGGCAATAAAAATGTAATGCGAGCTGGACCAGAAGAAAGGTCAGGTGCTTTCACTTTCAGGAAGGTCAAGTGAGCTGATATTGGGGAAAAATGTAAGCGTGCATATCAGGATGTGTTTCTTTTTTTCTTTGAGGAATTGTGGAGGAACAGAAGCAGCATCGCGCTGGGAGTTAATAACTTTTTTTGTAGAGTGGTGTGGTGGTGGGGGGCAGGTGAGCCAGTAAGCGAGACAAAACAATGGCAGCTGCTCGGTGTGACAATTCGGGGTGCCCAGTAATATTGTAAGTAATGGGGCACCCCAAATTGGGACTTCTTTTTTATCAGGCGTTGTTAAAAAATAACAACACCTGTGGCAGGGGGCCTTAGCCAATCAGTGTGCAGGTTTTATGAGACCCATTTTCTAAATGTCATTCATGAAATGCAGAAATTAATCTTTCCTAACATCATCAATGAGACTTGTCACTCTGGGCACTCCCTCTCACTCGGTGCTTTCCTGCTGTATTGTGCAGCTGACATACCAAACAGGTGGCCATGCTCTGGGTTGTAGGGGGGGCTGCAGTTGGGCTATCCTGAATATCAGTACAAAGCCAGCTTCTGCAGTGGTTTCTAAACCCAGTAATCCACCTTTTAGAATGCTCAGAGAAATAATTCACCACTTAGAACATGAATTATTTCTCTGAACAGCTGTGCAGTCACACTCACGCTCCAGCAAACCAGACACAGGGCATGGAGCACAATCTGATTAGGACAGAAAAACCCTTTCACAAGCACTCATTTCAAAATAGCGCGCTCAGTAAAAAACAGCACCGGGTGCTGTTTTAAACTCAGCACTTATGATGGGGTTTGCCTGTCACTTATATGTTTTGGAAGCTCCCTGCTCTTATCACCATAAACAGTTCCAGAGAGAGCTTAGGTGTTATCTGTTGAGTATTGACCCTTGTACTTGTTTTGACCCCACTCAACTTAATATGCACTCTTGCCGATCCCCTAATTATGACACCTTGCACTTGTCTGACCAACCACATTTCTTTTACTTGCCTGCCCTTAGGACTTGTACTTTTTCCTCTACCTCTTCCCATTTTTCTCTTCTTCCATACTCACGCTCTCTTGTGCTCTCTTATCCACTCTCTAGCTCTTTCTTGTTTTTTGCCCTACTGCCTCTCCTCATACCTTTCCTCCTGTCTTTATCCACATTCTGCTTTGTTGGTTTAATCAATCTCTACCTACTGCACTATGTATGCCCTCAGTATGTCTCTTACCTGATATCCTATACAGAGATGTCTGTGAAATCAGTCGTACCCCTCTTGAAGGCATTGTGCTGAAACGCAGGGGTCCTGGACATTTCCTGATGCCAAATAAATAACTTTTGCATTATTTCACCATTTTCTGGTGTGCTCACTTTCAAACTACTGATATTCTTCCTACCTACCTTCCTCCCAACATTCATTTTCTGATTCTACTATATTTAACTATTTGTAAACTATCTTAATTCTACAATGTTTAATTATTTGTATTTGTCTACTTGCTGTTACACCCTGTATGTCTCACGCTCTACCTGCATAACATGAAGAAGTAAACTTCATTCATATTACTAAATGTTTCTGTTACTGTACCTTATACCATTTGCTAGTTCTAATTGTTCTGCACTTTCTGTACAATGCTTGCTACCCTGAAAATACATATTTGTTTGACATTGTTTTTGTATTTGTTAACTATGTCACTGTACTCTCCCGAGTCGTACCTGAAAATAGTCATCGGTTTGGCTAGTGCACCTACCCGGTAAACAAAAACTAAATAAATAAATACATTATACTGTATATAATGAGCCCAACTCATTGCAGAATGTTCTGGTAACCTCAAAATGTGTGAGGTTAGCAACATCTTGGGAGCACTCGTGCTTTGCTCTCATGCCCATTATGTCACTAACCTCAGTCAATGTGACTTGTTCTGCATGGTAGGGGGTTCAGTATTCTCTGTATGTGCCTGAAGCCTTCTATCAAATCTCATAAGCAAAGTTGGGTCTGGTCAGGAGACTTCCAACAAATGCCAGGTAGGTTTGAGTATGAAAATAGCTCTCATTATCAGGCCAAAATAAATAAATATCCCCATGTCCTCTAACTGTTGATCAGGCTAAACAGTTCCTCATAGTTCACCTTATGTATTCCTTTCAAGGGATTCCCTGGTGAGGGGTACAGGGAGGGAAGTGGGTCCAACACCACATGACCAAGAGGTGGTATCTTGCATCCCAGAGGATGGAGGCTTTTAAGCAGGGTCTGAAAACTTTATTCACGCATGCTTTTGGTGTTTAATCATCCCTACAGTGTTATGTACCCAACATGAGCCCCCTCCCTCCAAAGCACCTGAAACTATGCCACCTGCCTCCACAGTATCCAATACTAGCCTCCTCCCTCCACTGCTCCAGACACTAGCCATCTCCCTCTACAGCACACAACACTAGCACTCCTGACTCCTCAGTACCGTACACCACCTCACCTTCATCGACAGCACCCAACACAAGCCACCACTATCCATAGCACCCAACACCTGCCACTTCCCTCCACAACCTCCATGATACTAGCCCCCTCCCTCCACAGCACCTGACACTAGAATGTTTTCCTTATACCCCACCATGACAGTAGCCCCCTTGACTGTACACTTTCCACAGTCCCAACACTGCCCTGGCTCCCTCCATTGCCCCAGACACCAACCCCCTGCCTCTACTTCCCAACTTAACCCCCGCACTCCACCCTTCCTTCTCTTTCACCACAGTCTCTTTGAACACCCTTTTCCTCTCTAGGCATCCCACTTTTCTAAACCCATGGATATCACCTCCCTCCCTCCTGGGCCACCCTGACTTCCATAAACCACATCCCTTCCTCTTCAGCCATTTGAGAATCATAAATACTCCTGTTACCAACCTGCCCTGCAAGGCTCCTTCTGGACAAAACCTCCTCAGACACTTGAGGCACACATATACCCTCCTCCATGCTTTCCCTCCACAGGCTCTGAAACTAGCCCCCTCCCTCCTTCCACAACTCCCGACCCTAGCTGACCCATCTTCCAAAGCCCAAAACACTAGCATCCCACTTCTCCAGACACTAACCCCCCCAGCCCCTGACAATAGCTCCACTTGCTTCCTTGGCACATGACACTAGCCCTACCTCCTTCACTGGCATCACAATTGTCACTGTCCCACTAGCTAAACATAGCAGATTTTGTATCTAGCTAATAAGATTTACCTTTAGCTAGCTCTGTGGACTTGTATAACACATCACTAAGTACACCAACAGGGGCAGTGGAGAGGTCTATGGGGATTTTTACCTGGTTAACAAACAAGAAAATAAATGTTCCCAGTCACTAGCCCTGATGGCTAGTGGCTGCAAAACCAAAGTTTAACCCCTAAATTAAATATGACTTACCTTCTCTGTTTGAATCACAGGCACCAGGGTTAGATTGGCTTGGGTTTGGGGTATTCTGGTCATATCTAAAAAGAAAGCACAGAGAAGGATGTGGAGACACGTATCAGAGTTTCTAGAGGAGAGATTAGGGGTTAGAATTAAACAAGATACTTATCTGAAGGTAGACAATCAACACCTGGCCAGATCTGTTAAAATAAAGGTAAAAATGAGGAACACCTGCAGCAGAGCGATACAAATGGTAATACAACATAGGAGTAAAAAAAAAACAGAGTTTTAGTGGAAAAGACAGAGTTAAAGAGAAATGACTGCGTCATAAGAGTTAAAAAACACTAGATTTTCACCAATTGTATTTTAACTTTATTGTTTCTAGTTTTTTTTTGTTTGTTTTTTTACTTTCACATGCCATTGATCTACAAAATATTGTAGGTAATGCAACACTTATTTCACTATGTCTTTCAAAACCTAGAGTTCCTTCCAACCTTAAATTGGTGTCATTATGTAATTATATACACCCACATAACCCGTTACACCCAAATCAAACTGTACTTATCTAATAGGTAAGGCATTGTGGACCCCATATTCAAAGCCAGGCAGCTTAAGGTTACCAGATGTCCTCTTTTCCAGCTGCCAAATATTCTTCATGTACCTTCTCTGTCCTGTAATATTACTGTTATTTTTATAATATTTTTACTCTCTCCTACCCATGACCTCCTTGTAAATGAGCTGTGAAGGCTGTGGAGACTTTAAATCTGTTTACTCAGGGTCTGGCACAAGGGGTCATTGAGGAAGGGAATAAGTGTCCTCTTTTTGACTTCCCAAAATCTGGTACCACAAAGCCAGCTGCACACGCACATAGGGGTGCCACATGAAAAAATGGCAACAACTGGCTCTGGCACCATATTCAAATGAATAGCATGATCTGAACTGACTGCACTATTCATCTGAATATCAGCCATGGTAGCATGGTATCCAGCCAGTGTTCACCATGCTTTGTGCTGCACTACAGGGTATGGGCTTAAGACCAACCATATGGATAATGTGAAGCACACTCTGATTAGTTCTGCACCCCTATGGGTGAATATTCAAAGAAAGATGCAGATGAATGCATTGCACTACAAGGTCATTTGTATGCCCATTATGGACTCCACTACATGCTACCACAGTGGCTCAGTGTGCTGGACCATGTCCCCCTCCCATGCCCTGATTCCCATCCTTGTTTAAAAACAATACACTCCCTGGTGGTCAGCGGTCTCTCTCCAGCCCTGATTTCCATCCTTGTTTGGAAAATGAATGAATTCCCTGGTGATTCAGTGGTTCCCCTTCCCTAACCCCTACCTACCTGTAACAGACAAACCATCTCCCTGGAAGTCTGGTGGACCGTCACTCTGGCAGCTAGTGCCTGATCACCCCACTGGCCACCTTGACACAGCACCAAGAGCCAGCAACCAGCACAGCCTTCTGATCACCTCCATCTCCACCTCCACATCTGGTCTTAGACTGAGTTCTCCTGGCACCCATACTGTACAGTGCACCCTGTGAATGCAGTACAAAGCCTCCCCTTGCAGAAATTCACTTTGGAAAAAATGTAGTGGACAGGCAGAGTCATGGCATTCATGGTATTCCCATCCCCCATACTATTTCCATCTGCTGTGATACCTGGGTCACAAACTGTAGTCACACCAAGAAAACTATAAAATTCACAATATATATAAACATAAAATCTATGTCAGAGATTAGTGGCATAGTCTAGTTTTCTTTCACAAAATCAGCAATTTCTTCAGCTAATATTAAATATTTTGTTAAGCCAGCTGTTCCTGATTTTGATCCCTTGTTCCAAAAAAAATATATATTTCTTCAGTTTAAATGGCACAGGGTTGAGAAGTAAATTGCCTAGTAACATTCATTGGCTTGCAACATACTACCATATACTGTATAAACACAACAGCATTACAAATACTACATTTGAATTCAAAGCCTGGAGGAGAAAGCCTGTTCTCTTACCACACACAAAAACATAAACATTCAAATAACTGCAAATACACACATTTATTGATCTAAAAGTCCAGTTTCTTTATGACAAAACTTTAAAAATGCAGTAAAAACAAAGAAAGCACCAATCAAACATATGCAGCATGTAATTAAACATATGCAGCAAGTCAAGATTTCATTTGCAGTCTGATCCACCACAGCATTTGGAAACTTTGCAAAACTGCAGTGTATTTAAGCTAAGCGACTCTCTAGAACTATTCTATATTAAAAAAAAACACCTTTCTGAGTTAAACATTTTACAAAACTGTAGGAAACAAATATCTGAAAAGTCTCTGCATATGTTTTCTCACTGGTCTCTCAAAAAAGCTGCAACTGCTAACATACAGTGTTCAAACTAGGAAGGACCTAGGAAATGATTCTCTCTGGGAGTGTCACATCCTACCAAAAAGCAAAAGAATCATGGGAAATGAAATCTTTGCTGAGTAGATTTTTAAAGCAATATACAAGTGCAAACTGTCAGTTTTGCAAGATGTTCCAAATTATTTATACAATAAATGAGAGTCATAAGGACAATTACACATGGTTGTATCTTAAAGGATGGGCTTTATTTAATATTTACTTACCTAGGGTTGTCAAAAATGAAGGATCTCTTTTTCAGTGAAGTTCTGCTTTTCTGCACAAGTCTTCATAATTGAATAGAGTCTTGGGAGATCAAATATGGTCATAGCTGATTCTGAACAAGAAGCTACTGTGGTAGGCTTGAAATATTTAAGCAATAAGGAAAGACCGATGGTTTCATTAACCATACAGTACATAAATCACATCCTTGTGAAGTAATGTGGCATATGGTGAAGCTGAATGCCATGCCCCAGTGGTGTGTTTAACTTATTTACAACCCATGAGTACCTTATTTTTTTTAGCAATGTGAATAAAAAAAACTCTTCAAACTAGCCATTTACATTTTTTTATTAATTGTACCTGATTTTATATTCAAACAATCCTTCCATCATCTGGTCGTCAGTCCATTCAAAGTCCATTTATGTTGCAGTTCAGCGTGCAGATATTCAAAGACATATGTGCTTCTGCAGAGCTGTAGAGCACATCAAGAACATCTGCACAGTTGCAAAACAGTATGTCAGATTCTAACATCATGATGATGTCAGCATTGGCCAGCCAGCATTTTTGTCTGACTAGGAAAACGAAAAAAAAAACATGCCAGTTTAGTGTGAATGTGTGGGGTTAATGGCTTAGATGACAATCTTGAGCAGTAAAAAAAAAATCACAAAGTTACCATGGCAACACTGACAGACTAAACATGTCATCACATAGGGGAGATTCGAGTCAAGAGCATAGCACAAGAATGATGACAACACTGTTTCCATGATGGTTGTCATGGCAACAACCAATGGGGTTTAGTGAGTTCTTTTGCACTCTGCATGCTCTACCCTCCCTGCAATACTGCCCTCCCTGTATTAGCCAACTGTCATAACCTGGAGTAGCATTCTAACCACCCTCTCTGTAGCTGAATCAACACCCTACACCTCAACCACCCTCCAACTAGACCTGCCACAAGTTCACCATCCCCCCAGCTGACCACTCTTTGTAACTGGAAACCTTCTCACTGGCTGACTACACTCCACACCACTGCATTCCCCTTCCAGTTCCCTGACCAGACTCCCCACTCAAACCTCTCTTGGTCAGTATCACAGGTTGCAAATTGTGGGCTGGTGGTAGAGGGGGTGAGAGACTGTGGAGGCAGCAAATGTGTTGGGAGAACTATGGGGTGATGGGTCCTGGAAGAAGAAGGTGGTAAGAGAACTCAGAGTTGGGTTGTGGGTAGAACAGTTACTGTGGAGAGAGCTGTGGGGGGATGTAGATGGAGGGCAGGCAGTGTTTGGGGCCATGGAAGAGGTGAGGCTAGTATCTGGAGCTGTGTAAGAAGACTTAGCTAGTATCAGGCAACAAAGGGAAGGGAAGAGGACTACTGACTGGAGCTGTGCAGGCCTGTGGAAGAAAAGTATCTTGATAGTCTGTAAGAAGTGGGTGGGTGTTCATTGGGTCTGGCAGGTGTCAGTGGGGGGACATGCAGGGAGGCAATGAGTCAAAGATATGAGGAGGTCTCTACTGACCAGAGATGGGCAGGAATATTAAGGTTGCTGTGGCTGACAGGTGTTACTGGTTAGAAGAGGGGCTGGGTGGGAGTACTCAGTGAAAGGAGTGCAAAGGGCATGACAGAGGATTTAGTGATCTGTAAAATGAGGGAACTTCAAATGTTGAGGATAATTGGCCAGTCTACCCCCACAGCTGGAACCCCCTTCATTGAAGGTGGACCCACTGAAATACTGGCTGTGTGCCTCCATCCTATATCTTGAACCCCCCCTTTTCACAGAGGGCATTTGGTGGGGTGTAAAGGGAGTTTATGTCAAGGGTTGGAGGGCAGTAGGACTAGCAGTCCCTAGCATCCATTGGGTAACAACTCTCTTGTCTCATTCCATATAAATTAAATCACTGGCATCCAGTTGCACCTCTTCATTTTCTCCCCATCCCATATTAAAAAAGCAGTCTTTGCTATCCAGGTGTTCCTCATACCCCTGCTGTGTCACTCTACCAAAGGCAACTAGTAAAACTCTCCAACCCACATATTCAGCTGGATGCTGCTTAATGTGGGCCTTTAACCAACACTGATTACTGTGATTACAGAAATACATGCAGCACAATCAAATTTTTCGCACAGTGAGCTGAGTAGCATATATTTATGTAATTGCCATTTGCGACAATGACCCATAGTAGTGGTGGACTATACTTCTCAACTTTTTGCCACTGGAGTGAGGGACACAGACACTCTGAATTCTTGCTCTTTCTTCCTCCCCTCCCCCCGTGACTTGCACATACCCCGGATGGGAGAGGGGGATTTCCAAGGACATTGCTCAGCTGGAGGGGGGCTGGTTGTGGGGCTTATTTGGCGCTGCTTCATGAAGGATGGTCATGTAGAGGAAGTAGATTGGGGAGATACAGGTTCAATGGTTGCTGAGATGCCATCCTTCAAATGAGATGTTAAACCAAGGTCCCTTTTGCCCATCTCTGGTCTCCAGCCAGGTAGAAGTTAAAGTTCATATGGCTAATTTAAAAAAAAAGAGCCAAAGAAGTTCCCACTGACATGGCTAACAAAGGTATCAGTGTAGGAAAAATCCTCTTTTAACAAAAATCATGCTTAAGAAAGCTTATATTCACAGAAATGCACAAAACAAGATGGCTTAACGGTTGGGTGCATGTGACAAGATGAAAATAAGTATAGGATAAGTGAGACTAAAACACCCAAGCCAGGAGAAGAAGGGTCACCCCCCTGAGCCTAGAGATTTGGGGGCACCCTCTGAGCCAGAAGAAGTAGGGTTATACCTATCCCCATGCCAGAAGAAGCAGGACCATCCCTCTTGATCCAGGAGAAGCAGGGCCACCCTCCTGAGCCAGGAGAAGCAGGGCCATCCCACCATGAATCAGGAGAAGTAGGGCCATCCCAACCCTTTCCATCAGCTATAAACTTTCCAAATTGGTCCCAATGGATTGCTCACTCACAGTGGCAGGGCCAGGAGATAGAGGCCCATGCATTGTCTCCCTTGAGCCCCATCCGCACCCCACAGTACAGGTACATTTTGAAATAAACACAGCCATGTACCTCAACAAGAAGGCACAAGAAGTCAGGACCCTGTTTCTTCAGTTCTGCAGGCAGCTTCTCTCTTGGTTGCTGTTGCTGTTGTCAGAAAGTTTACTTGAGGAACTGACTCTGTGCTGCAGCAACTGGATGGGTAAGGTGGCTAGCTGCTGCTACTCTATCCTGTTACCAACTGGACCGTGCTCTAGTTCTTTGAAACACAAGTACAACAGAGTCAGTACAGCTCTTTTAAGGTTGGCTTTACTGCTGGGTCATGGGAGGGGGTCTAGTCTGGCTATTCTGCAACACAAACTTAAGGGAGAGCAACTGGCTAGACTTGGCTGAAGGGGCCCATTGGACTGGTCATGAGTACTAGAAGGATCCACCAGGCAGGGCTTGGGTGCAAAAGAGGGCCTACTGGGTTGTGTGTAGGTGCAGATGAGGACACACTGTTCTGCTTTGGGTACATGAGAGGGACTCAGTGGGCTGGGCATGTGTGCAGGTGAGGAACCCAGCAGGCTGAGCTTGGGTGCAGTAGGACTTTAGTGGGCTGTGATGGGGGATAGATAAGTATTCTCCACTAACACCAACAATGAGCTGCGAGGTATGGAGAGTTTTACTGGGACTGTTGCAAAACAGATAAAAACAGTTAAGTGCCTCTTTTGTTTTGCAAAAAATATTGTTTATTGTGAATTTTTCTAACTTAGCTGCTACATGCATGTCAGGCATGCTACATGTGAACCTGATAAGCTCTATCAGGTTTGTTTAGGTTCACTTGGTGTGTGCGAGCCACCTGCAGTCACTGAACAATTTTGCATGTGGCATACATTCTATACACATACTGTAAACTTGTATTTCTGTAAGGGACTGGAGAAATCTGGAGCTTGCCATTATGGCTATGTGAACTGAGATGCCTGAAGCTGGGGATGGGACTCAAAAACTTTCTGCCAGGGCTAGAAAAGGGTAGAAAATAGAGCATGCCACCATGAGGGCTGTGTAGTTTGTGTGTGCCAAATGCAGGTACTGGTAGCAGTGCATACCTGGAGTAGATTTACCATAAACTAGTTATATGTATGAAGCTAAGATCACAGTAACATTAACTGTGAGATTGTGAAAAGATAAAAAACTAACAAAAAATGTGTTTAAATTGAACTCATCAAAAGAAATATGCATGAGGGAAATTAACTCTCAAGCTCTGTTAGTGAAACCAGAACAGCAAAAGCAATTTGAACATTTACAAGGTGTTTCCATTATGTTACCAGTAACTATTAACTATTATGTGGGGAAAAGGTGTATGAGAATTATCTAAAAATTTGCACTATGTGTGCGCAGTGTTACTACAGTGTGCATCTAAAAATACCAAAAGTAATGCAGTCGTAAAAAAGTGTACAAGAAAAATTAAGTGTGTGCAGTGGTTCTACAGTGTGCATCTAAAAAATAACAAAAATAATGCAGTGATAAAGGAGTGTAATAGAAAGTCAATGCAGTATAGTTATACTGCAGTTAATAACAGCAGTGATACGTGTTAACACTGAAATGGGATCCTAGATTATAATGTGCACGCAACTTTCCTCTGCGTTATCTCTTTAGTTTTATGCTTCCCCCATATATAACAGAAACATGTCTCATACTCTTGCTTCAGCCCATTAGCTGTTCTTAGTCCCACCCTAGATTTTTTTTGCACCCAATTGAATTTACTTAATATTAATTGAGAAAAAGCAGTAAACTGAAGCAACCACAATAAAAAAAAGAAAACATGTAATAGTTAAAATAATTTAACTGCTACAAGATGAACAATTTCAAGGGTAGTTGAATGGATACTAGGTGCAATTTTGAAAATGAAAGATAAAAAATGGAAAATGAATGGTTCAGAATAAACTGCTCAAAAATATGGGTCATTTGAAGGCTATTTGCAAGCAAGCAGGCAAGCAAATCTTTATTTACATAGTGCATTTCAAAGACAAGGTGCTGTACACAGTATAAACCACAATGTTAAAAATGAACAACATTGTATATTATTTAAAGTCAGTCAGGGAAAGCTATAGAAAATAAATATGTTTTTAACATAGATTTAAAACTACTGATGGTCAGGCATTCTCTTAACTGACAAGGTAGAGAATTCCACAGGGTTGGTGCTGCAAATTAAAAAGCACAAGCTCCAGAAGTCTTTAGAGGAACCCTGGCAATCTCTAGCAATCCCTCATCAGTGGCTCCGTTAGAATAACTGATTGTGTACCTGACACAGTACATGGACATGTTTTGTAATTTTCTGTTTAAGATTCTTTTCAACCATAGGAGATACTCTTGTCACTCCTGTTGTGGGAATGACCCCTGAATAGTTAAATTATCTGAGACATTAAAAGCACATAAAGGGCTCAGGAAGTAACTGTATAAATCTCTTCAACTGAGATTATATGTATGCATGTGTGTATCTATGTATTTGACAGAGCAGTATTAATGTTTTTCTTAGCATTCTCGATAGAGCAAATCTTACTGTAAAATAAGTGATCAGAAGGAAAATTAACAAGCTTACATATAACACAAGCAGAAGTATTGAAAAGTCTTCATTTACCATTCAAAAGTATTCAAAAATGTGTACTTTTAAAATATGTGTATAATATTCTTTTAGTATTAATTTACTCTTAAAAAACAATCACAGTAGAATACTTCTTAGAATTAGTATTTCTACGGGCAGTATTTTTCTTCTAATGTTTACAGAAGGTTAAAGATTACTAAACTTAGTCTTAAAAGACAAATTAATTACTGCTTTAAGACTAAATTTAGTATTCCACTTCGGTAAGGGTGGGTATGCTCTGAATCCTGTCAGAGATGGTCTGCCCCACACTGAAAAGCCCGAACTTTAAGATGTCCTGCTTAGTGTCTACTGATTCAGTCCCAGTGTTGTGTCTCAAAAGTCCACTTTACTGTTGTGTGAACTGGTGAGTTGTTTTCATTTATTGTTCTCTTCCAGGTGTGCTGGGCAGGTTGATGTTCGTCACTGTGAGAATTGCTGTGTAGTGGACAAGTCTCTTTGCTATTCCTGTTGCCTCTTTCTTGCTGGGTACTGAAAGTAGTTGGCTCATTCAGCTCTGTGTGTTTCTTTCAAGTCAATGTTGCTCAAGTGTGCTGTGAATTTGGGGAGGCTGCAAACTACATTTGTTTTGCTTTTCATTGTTGTCATTGACTCTTTTTTTAACGGAGCTGCATGAAAAGCTTGCAGAACTTCCTCTGCTCAAACTCCCTGCTGTTTCATATAACCTTTGGCCTCCTGCAAGTCCTCATATAGTTTTTAACCTGACTGTATGAATATTCACAATTTGGTGAGAAACTACAGTCTTGATTTGATTCCTATACTTTTAAACTGTTTTATATCAGCAGTACCTATTTTCTTTCCTATAGCATACCAGGGCAAAGTCATGCTCAAAATACGGTCTGTGATCACAAAAAAATTATTTCTTTTTTGGTCTATGCTTTTTATAAAATATGTGTCTTTGTCCTGTAGACCAAGAAGGCAAGAAGGCCAGTATCAGTGACCAGAATCAAGTTGCAGGGTCCTTAGGTGGACAGAGAGCATGTGATGTGCTCTGAAAATATTGAGGTTATAGTCTGGGCCCAGGTTCAGTATATTCTACAAGAAACTTTCAATAAGTTTCAGCATGTCCCCGATTCAGTTAATTTAGGCACACCGTGTATTCTAATGTTGTTCTGCCTATTGTAGTTTTCAAGATCCTCCAGTTTAAGTTCACACTTTTTTTCTGCTTGGTGCAGCTGCAGAAGGGTATCTGTGTGGAGGTAGTAGAGGTAATGTACTCCATGAGGCAGGCCTCATCATGGTGGTTGTTTTCTCCACCATCAGAGGTTCTGCCAATCATCTGGGACCACTGTCTCCAGCCTTCTATGTGAATCCCCTATGCTTCTGAGCTCAGCACGCAACATTCTGGAGGTAATAATGTACTTTCATAACAAACTTCTCTCTCACTGTCCATGCACCCAGAGGAGGGTGGTCTTGAGGATGAGTGGGTGTGACTTCAGCCTCAGTCCTCTAATCATAATATAAAGTTTTTTTATATTGACATAGGCTATAATTCTATAAAACATGTAATCCAATGTTGCAGTAGTCATCTCACTCAACAATGTCAATCACAATGGCCCGTATGCACAAACAGCAGAAAATATGCACCAGAGGCATGTATTATGCCTATGTAGGTCCACACTGCGAAGAGGTGCACACATGCCAGTATTCATGACTGGTGGCCACCTGTCCTTGGCTCTACTCCCCAATCGAGCAGGACTCCACAGGGCAGCCGGGGGTAGAGTTGTGGACTCAGGCAGGCATCTAATGGGATGCCTGGCCTGGGTCCCAGAGTGGGTCACTTGTGCCTGATGGCGCTGGTCCGGGTGCATGAACAGCACCCTGCATGGATTCAGACCTGTGCTTCCATGCCCCAAGATCCACTGTGCTCCCCAGGCCCAGCCCAAGGTACAAGGCACCCTCATGGTGCACAGACAGACACCTGCAGTGGGTCTCCACCTCCAAGCCTGACAGTAGAGCCCCATGCACCTGGTGGCAGCCTGCCCCCCCACATACCTCTGTACCCTGTCCCCAGTGTAGACCCCCACCAACGTAAGCCCCATTGCAATCAGCAAACAAGGCATAGAACAACCTGAAAACCCCACCCCAAACCCTGTGCCCAACCCCTCATTGGTGGTCAGTTTAGCCCCACCTCGAGGCACAGAACCCCCCCATACATGCTAGCCAGTGTCGGGTGCTAGATGGCCAGTGGCACAACCCTTATCACACCTCCAAGGTGCTGGCAATCCAAGCGATGCAGTGAGCACACTGCCTATATAGAGGGGTGTGCTCCCAACAGCACTTGGACATCTGGTGGCTGAATAAATGTGAGGAGAGTTGTGCCACTGGCTGTCCAATGCCAGTTACAGGGTAGCAGGCATGGGGGGGTCAATGCCTTGGGGGGGTGGGGCTTCACTGACCACCAATGTGGGGCATGGGTACCGGTGTTTGGGATCTGCCCAGTGTGGACCGGGCACCTGTTTGTGTTGGGGGGTGCTTCTGCACCTCTGGGACAGGGGTAACTGTGCTTGTGGGGGGCAGGTCAGTTTGCATCAGCCCTATGGAGCCTGGGGCAGACTTGTGTTGGGGGCTAGGGTACAGTGTTCCACTGCGAATCCGTGCCAAGGGTCCAGACGTGTAGGGGGGGCTACAATGTACTGCTGGGACTGGGTGATCATATGTGTGTGTGGGGGGGGTTCTGTTCTGCTGTAGGGACCATGCAGGGGTCCTGTGTGCAGTGGGGTATGGTTTGTAGGCAGTTACAGCAGGGTCCCACATGGCATAATGGCACCCTCATCCACATCCCGGTGGCCAGCACTTCCTGGCTTGGTGAATGCCGCGTAATGTTGGTACACCCCCAGCATGCCCCCACCTGCCCCCCAGCGTATTGCTGTCCACAAAGCCATGGGATCAGATGCATAACTGTTGCACGCCCCTTGGTGAATGCCACACAGACACCACTCTGTGGCATTTACGCATAGCAATGTCAATGTGCCCAGTGTACGCGGTGCATTGGCATTGTGCATAGGGCCCAATATTCATTATTTCAGGCAGGATTGAGTTAGTTGCTAATCAGCTTCATAGAGATCTAGGATTAAGCATCTTCCATCATCATGACAACACCAGAAGTCCCATCGCATCCATTTTTAAGCCATTAACAGTCTTAGTACCCACCACCTCAGCTGATAGGCTATTCCATGGTTCAACCAATCTCTCTCTCTGTAGAAAAGAACTTCCTCACATCACTCCTAAATTTCCTTCCCAACAGCTTCCACTCATGTCCCCATGTTCTTGATTTATTATTCCTGCTGAATAATTCCTCACAATTTAATTTGTTAGTTCCTTTCAAGAACTTGAACATTTCTATCATATCGCTTTCTTGCTTCTTGTCTCTAGTGAGTACATGTTCAGTGCCCTAATTTGATGCTTATAAGATCTGTCCTACAAGTCATGACTCATTTCTTTCACTCTATTCTGCACTGTCTACAGACTGTCCATGTCTTTTTTCAAGTGAGAGCTCCAGATGGAGAACAATATTCCAGGCGTGGCCTTACCTGTTATCTCTAGTGAGGTAGTAATATATCCTTTCTCCTGCTATTAAATCCTCTCCCAATACACCCCACTGTGCTTGTTGCCTTGATGTAGGCCTACTTACATTGGCTAGATTGTTTGATGGAGTCACTTATTATGACTCCTGGATCCATTTCCTCAGTAGCAGTCTCCAGCTTAATCCCACCCATCCAGTATTCTGTTCTGGGTTTACTCTTTCCAATATGCAACACCTTTTACTTTTTGGTTTTTGTGTTAAACTTCAACTGCCAAACCTTGGTTCACCTCTGCAGTCTTTTCAGTGCCAGCAAGACTGGACTTTATTTTTTCCAAGAGGTCATGAGGACTACAGTTGGCCTAAAGAAATATCACTTCCCATTACTGAATGCCTCAGTCCACCTGACCACCTTCCTACTAAATGTCGGTACTTCTGAACCACCAGCTGCCAGCCTGCTACAGCCAATCGGGCTACAAAAGAAGGAACCCTGTAAGATGCACTAGGCAATTGGAAGGCTAGGCATGCAAATCTGAGCTTTCCCTGGGAGCTTCAATAGTCCCTCGCCATGGATGGTTGGTGCTCTCTAGTCTGGACTTCACTTTTTTCTGAGGGACCATGAGGGGCAGAGTCAGCCTGAAGCAATCCCACTCCCCACCACCAAATGTATCAACCCACTCAACCACTTGCCTCCTGAGTTTTGGGCCTTCTGGGCCACCAGTTGCCAAAGTGCTACAGCCTATGGGACTACAGAAGGAGGAACTTACAAGATGCAGTAGCCAGTTGTTCCCAATATGCATCTGATCTGTGTGATGATGGGCTAGCTGCACACTTGAGCAGACTCAATAGACCATGAGGCCTGTTTCTCCTGGCAATTTCATATGTTCGTATATTCAGCTAGGCACGCAAATTTGAACTTTCCTTGGGAGCTAGAAAGTCCCCCCAGCTAAGCATGATCTGCACTCTCAAGGCTGGACATTAACTTTGGCCGTGGGGACATGTGGAGCACAGTCAGACTGGAGAAATCCCCCTCCTGACCACTTAACACCTCAAAGGCACCTGACCACCTACCACCTGAGTTTCTAGCCTTCTATTCCACCAGGTGCCAGTGTACTACAGCCAATCAGGCTATAGAAGGAAGAATTTGTTAGATTATCTTGTGAATTAGATGGCTAAGTGCGCAAATTTGACATTCCCTGGGAGTTTTCAAATCCTCCTTTGCCGGGCATGGTTGGCACTCTATAGATCAGACTTTACTTTTTACTGTGATGTTTTAAGAGGCACAGTCAGCATGAACAAATCCCCCTTCCCACCACTGAATGCCCCATCCCACCTGATCATCTGCCTCTTGAGTTTTGGGACATCTGAGCCAACAATCTACAGGTGCTACATCCAATCAGGCTGCAGGAGGAGAGTCTGTAAGCTTCTTATCTCTGACCCCTTTCTGAGTGGTCTTCTATGCTGTGATCTAATGCACTAAGGACCACAGCACAAAGGACAGCACTGGATGTCTGCCAAAAGGGAGTCAACCAGAGGAGGCAGCTGGTGGCCAGAAATGCTGCCCTAGATTTCTGTCTTTGGTAAGAACTGTTATGTAATAAAATATGTAAGTGTTGATCTATTGCACAACAACTATGACTGCATCTGATATCCCAAAGTCACTCAACAGCACAACCCAGTAAGTATAAGCTCAGTGATACAATGCAGTTTCCTTGCTGGTACTTGAAAATCTGTATGGGCCTTTCTTTCTGGGTTTATTTATCATATATGCTTGTTTGCAGCAAATTGCCATTCATATTATTTAGAGCTCACTGGTCTACATCGCATCCTTACAGTACCATAGGACATCATTGAATGCATGTTACAACTGTGAGCTGGGATTTGTGATTACATTGTTACAAAATTGCACTCCATATCTTTCCACTATTTGGTAAGCACCTTATAACAGGTAGCCTCCCTCTCCAAATTGTGCCACACTGAATCTATGTTTTATATGGACAATATCAAAACATTAACATAATTGTTGTTCCCTTGATACACCCTATCTGGGTAGGCCATATATGGTACCTAGCTGTTCTCCCAGATGGCCACATATTGCAGCTGTGACCTGGAGAATGTAACAAGTTAGGTATTTTTTAGCTATACCCCATCTGGGTATGTGCTATATAGCATTCAAGTTAATTTTCCCCTATTGTGTTTACAAGTTAAATTCTTGACTGGTCATTACGCTGCTTGGACCAGAGAACAGTATACTGCATTAATGTAGGTGTTTCCTAGTTTAGTTATACCATAGATGGATAGGCATGACATATCATTTAACTTTACAAGGGTGCAGTGTGCACTTATATGGAACAAAAACAAACAGATGCAAAGGAAATAAGTGCCTCAGATGGGATTTGAACCTAGGCCACCCAGAACATCCATCAAGGCAACCAAAAATCTGGGACTCCCAGTGTGGAGGGGTTGTGGAATAACAGATAAACCAGACATAGAACATCAGGTTCAACACACACTCTCTGTGTGATGTTTATTTAAAACACAGGGGATAACCTTAAGCAATGGCATATGCATGTCCTTCCTCTGCACTTAGCATCTACCAACCCACTGATCTATCTCTTTAGTGAAAATAATTTCATTCCCTATGTTGGTCTTGTGTGTTTGGGTGATGGGGAGACAAAAAAAAAAAACAAACAAGCTAAAGACAAAGAACCTCAGTGCAGAAGCACTGAAGCAAGGATTACCCCAAAGGCACTGGCAAAAAAAGCCAAGTTTCAAAGAAACACAACATCACACATACCCCCATAATGCAAAGCATCATGGGCTACATATATATGCAAATCACTATAAAAGTTTAGGCTGGTTCGGCTTAAAGCAGGAATTCATGGTGCCAAAGGGCCTCTCAAACAATCTGTAATTTATACATGTAAAATAACACAACTGGAGTTTTCTGATATAGCTACCCTGGTAACTTAATTTTTATAATACAGTCCCCTAGTAACATTTTTACCTTTCTAAAAAACACCTAGTGCCATGGCATTTTCAACATTTACAGGTTTCATATACATAAGGCATATACATCAAGCTATTTTATGACATAGTGCTATTGCATAATAAATCCAACAATGAGGAATGCAACTGGAGGTTGGAGAACATCAGCTTGGAGGTCACACAATAACTTCCTTGTATGAGGACCCGAGAGGGAAAATGAAAATTAAAGAGGACACTAAAGTGTAGTCAAGAAAGGGGAAGGGGCTCCCATAGGTGACCAATCTTATGGACTAGAAATTGTAAAGGACAGATTAGGCTAAGAAACAGAAAAACTGTTGCAACAGATTTAAGAAAGGGTCGGTCCTCAAGAGTGGTAGGATCTCCTGTCACATACTGCCCACCTTAAAAGGGAAGCCATTATCTCATACTGCCTACCACCTTCCAGTCCCAGGAAGGGATGAAGTTTCCACCCATCCATCTTCAGAAGCTCCATTTCAGGGTCCCTATTAATGATAAACATTCCATCATAAACATAGTGGATATCATAATTCTTTATACTGCGATGTTTAACACATTTCTCAACAGATACTAATGGTACCTTCCCTACGCTATCTTATTTTAGGGAAAATCCATCATATTTCATAGACATCAATTCCTACCAGATCTAGACATAAAATCAGCATTTACATGTCTTTTCCCTGCCCTGTGGGACACAGTAAAGCAAAAGCAACTCGCGGGTGCCTAAGAGGCCTCTGCTCACCCTCCCGACCCCACAGACAGCAGGACCACACACGAGCTCCCTTCTAGAGTGTAGCAACTCAAGGGTGCCTAGAGGTAATTAAACTACCTCCAACAGCAGCACCCTCGTGAGAGGTTAGCCCATCAACACACTGTGCACGTTGACTGCCCGCCCCACCCACCCTGGCTCGGCATTTCCTTTACAGGCACTGTCTAATGACATCACTTCCTCTTGTTCATCAGTTTAGGTTCCCACTTTCCCATTTGCAGGTTATATCTGCTAGCCACTAGAGGGACCCTCTGACCTTCCACCTCAGGCTCCACTACCTGTCCTCCTCCCCCCTAACTTCCTGGAACCCTTCTAACCTCCTGTGCTACTTCTCTCCTCCACAACTCACACCTACCCCTGCCCACACCTCTCCCAGCACCCAGCCCCACAGCTAGCCCTACCTCCTGACTCCTAACTACATCACCAAACCTACACCCAGTGACCACTAGGAGTCGTTATTTCTCACCCTGTTTTCATTGTGGCCTGATCAGACCCCTAGAAAATGGATCACTGCTCTCACCAAGGCACTTTTCTAGCTGCCCTGGTAGAGACTCGACCTTGTACCCTGTCCACCAGAGACCGTGTCACTACCACTAATCCAAAGTGGTATCCACGCTTTCTGGAAGACAACCTAAATACTTCTACCTTTCTACCCTACTGCTACCACTAGAACTATGTTAGTCCACCTCCTCCTAAAATGCCTCCCCCTCATCTACTTTCTACTACCCTCGTCCAACCAGCCAGTCATCTCCACTGGCTCACTGGTACCAGCACCAACAATTCTACCTGACATAGTACAATCATACCCTACACTGACCATGTGCACTGGCCCACAGCACCCATCCCCTGGGTACCTCCCCACTGCCTACCCAGGCTCCCTTTGGCAGCTAATCGTTCTCGCCCTCCCAAACTGGCAAACCCTACCCATCTCCTATTCCCGGAAAGTCCCCTCCCCATCCCCGCATACCCATTGGAAGCCTACACATCACTGATCCCTGGCCAGAGCCGTGGTCCTCCTTCTACTCCTAACAGACAATATACATCCTAAACCAGGCCCCACCCAGACCAGCCCACCAGGTGGGTCCCCCGGTCTGAGCATTGCCTCCATGAATATATGCAGCTTATTGAAAAAATATGATACCCTCCAATGCTGGGTCATGCTGACAAAACCAGATGTCATTGCACTGGTGGAAACCTGGCTATCAAAGTCCACCCCTGACTCCTTTGTCTCCTTCCCTGGCTACACCCTGTATTGGGAGGATTGTGTAGGCAAATGTGGGGGTGGCTGTGCAATCTATACCAGGGACACACTCACTGGTCAAGCACTCCCTGCTCTGGCCCTTGCAAGTGGGGCACAGGCCCTTACCCTTAAACTTACCCCAGACCCCTCCAGGGGCCCCCTGTATCTCACCACTGCCTACATTCCCCCAAAGAACCAAAACCTGACACTATTATCCTTAACTGATTATCCTGCCACCCTCCCTCACAAGGCAGAACAAGTCCTTGTGGGGGACCTTAACATGAACTGGCTCAGAGCCGCCTCTTCCACCACCCAGGACTCCTTCACGGCCACTGATCTGATACAACTCATTTCCCAACCCACAAGAGTAAACCCTAAGAGAGGTACCAGCACCCTCCTAGATGTTATCATCACCAACCGTCCCCAAAAAATCCTGGATATCCAAGTCCTCCCTGACTCACTCAGTGACCATTCCCCCATCCTGTTCTGCTGGGTGACCCCCTAACCCCGACTCACAGCCCAGCCCACTCTCTGCCGGCATTTCAGACTAGGTGGGCTGACAAACCTCAAGCAATTTCTTGCCCAGATAAACTGGTCCCCCATTCACCAGCTCCTGACATAGATACTGCCCTTGCCTTCTTTTCCCAAACCTTTAACAAAATATGTGACCTCTTCGCACCCTTCACGGCTGCCTGAACCAAAAAACATAATGTGCCTTGGATTACTCCTGCCCTATTACAATTGGTCAGGCTTAGGGATAACCTATGGCACCTTGCCACAGAAACAGGCTGGATGGCTGACAGACAGGCCTACAATGCTGCGTGGAATAAGTGCACTTGGGCCATCCAAAAAGCCAAGGCCGACCACTACCAGGCCACACTCACCTCCTCCTCCTGGGGGTGTGCCCGAACTTTCTGGTATAATGTCAAACAACTAAATGGGAGCGCACACTCCCTTCCCCATCCCAGATCGCCATTGATGGCACAACCGTTATGGACCCAGCGAACATTGCAAACTACCTTAACACATCCTTTACAGACCTTAGCTCTGTCCTCCCCAGTAATTTCTTTGACCCGCCACCCTCCCTACCTGCCCCAGTCCTCCAACACCATAGCTTCTACCTACATAGGGTAACTGCCCAGGAAGCCAGACCCCACCTGGTCAGAGCATTAAAGAGCAATAGTCCCGGAGACAACTCCCTGGACTTCAGCATTCTCCGTCTGGTACTGGATCAGGTTCTAGCCCCACTCACCAGCCTTCTCAACAAATCCATCTGCCTGGAGCAATTCCCAACTGCTTGGAAAACCACCATTGTTACTCCCATTCACAAAGGTGGTGATAGGTCCTCTGCCGGGAACTACTGTCCTATCTCCATACTCCCACCCTTCTCCAAAGCCCTAGAAAAGCTGGTTGCCACACAAATTACTGAATATCTGACCAAACATAACATCCTCTGCCCTGAACAGCATGGTTTCTGTGCAGGACACAGTACCGGCACTGCACTAGTTGAATTTTCAACTTTCCTACACTCTTCTCTGAACTCTGGCTCCCTAGCTGGGGCAGTGTTTGTTGACCTCTCAAAGACTTTTGACACTGTCTCCCACCCCCTCCTGCTGGATGCCCTCTACCACACTGGCTTCTCTACTGGGTCTCTCGCCTGTTGCACCAGCTACCTATCTGCCCACTCCCAATGTGTCAGAATTAATGGGACACTCTCCAAAACTTGTCCCATCCACTCAGGGGTTCCTCAGGGCTCCATCCTGGGACCTCTACTCTTCTCACTCTACCTTAACACCCTGCCCAGTGCATGCAATGGAAAAATTCTGCTGTATGCAGAATGACACCGTCATCTTTGCCACCCACCGTAACCCTATCTCCCTCCAGGACTCCCTTCAAGTATCCTATAATGATGCCAAAACCTGGTTTAAAGAGCACAGACTGGTCATTAATCTCAAAAAACCAAAAACAATGCTCTTTGCCCACCCCCGAAACAAAGTCAGCAACTTCCCGCTCCATATCTTCCCCTGATCCAAACAATCACTAGAGCAAGTCCACTCCTACAAGTACCTTTGGGTCTCCTTTGACTCAGCCCTCACCTACCACACCCACATTGATGCATTTGCTTCAGCCACTAATGTGCGGCTAGGTATCTTATACCGCTATAAAAACTGTCTCCCCCCTGCTGCCCTCTGTCTAGCGGTTACATCCTCTATATTATCCCTTGTTGACTATGGCCTACAAGTATACGGTGCTGCTGACCCGACCGCCCTCAATAAAATTTGCCTCATCCTAAATAAGGCATGCAGACTAATCACTGGGGCTCCCAGGCTCATGCATTCATGCCAGCTGTATGACATGGCAATACTGCTGAATCTAGATGAACATCTACGATGCCAAACCTGCCTGATAACAAAAAATACTCTTCTCGGGCTATTCCCACCCGAGCTGACAGCCTTCCTCCACCAAGCGCAACCTTTGGTCTGTACACGGACCACCTGCAAGGCCACTTTTCTGGTCCCCAGATCTAGGACCTCCCTTGGACAGAGGTCCTTCTGCTATAGAGTGCCATCCTGATATAACTCGCTCCCTGCCCCCATCTCGGATGCCCTCATGATCTCCAAATTCAAAACCACACTTCATAGCCAGCTATTCAATACACGTAGCTGTACCTGTCTATAATTGAGGTATAGCTCTCTGTGCCTTGACAATGCCCACTGGGCGGCATCCACACCACACCTCTTTTAATCCTCACCCATTGCCAATTGAACTGCTATTATCCTGTTGCTTGCTCTTACCATCATGCAAGAATGTGCCATTGTAACTAAACTGGCTTATCTGTTTAACTGTTGTAATCACATATGCTTGCAACTATGTAACCCATATGCTGCAACCTAAAGTCTGTTATGTATTTGTCCTCAATGTGACGAAGTACCTTTGGAAATGAGCTTATGGCTCAAAGGTTGCAAACTGATGTACAAATAAATAAATAAAATAAAAAAGGGCTGAAGAGCTAAGTACCACCATACCATGCAGGAATTTTTTCTCTCATTTGGTGCAACCAGCAAAGGGGGTTATGATCAGTTACAACATTAAATTCAGGCACCCTCAGTGGCTCCTTGTGTCTGGCTTCAGACATGTGCTTTGTGACGTGGGTGATCACAAGTAGTATGTGCAAGAAATGAGGTGCCACGGCATGCCTCATATGGGGCAGGAGAAACAGAATAAGAAAAATGGCCACCCTTTGTCTGCTGGATGATGGTGGCCCACCTCCCCTAGACGTGAAGCCAGGAAGCCCCTGAGTCGACTCACGTCACCGACCAAGATGTGAGGGGCTGCCGAAGGATATCCTGATCTCCCCTCCTGGATGCCTCCCCAAAGGTAGGGTCCCCCCCCAATGAAGGGATATGTCGGGCAAGTCAGGTGGAGGGAAAGACAGACGGCAGAATAGGGGAGTGAAGGGTGAGAACTTGGCCACCCAAAGAAGTGGGTGGCCGGGTTGGAAGAAAGGGGGCATAAAAAGAGCATGTAAAAAAAAATTCAGCCCCCCACAAGTAATATTTCAGAGACCCAATAGCCCAGTTCAGATCTAAGCATTCTGTCTGTATTGTAGCATATCTTTTCTCCCTCTCATGTAGCTTTCTGCTCATATACATGATCGGATGTTCATCCTGATCTGTTTTCTGAGATAAGACTGCCCCAATGCCATTCTATGATGCATCGGTTTGAACCTCAAACACTTAGTTGAAGTCAGGGCTTTTCAATACAGGAGCTGTACATAGAATGGCCTTGATATTCATAAAAGCCTCATCACAAATAGGGGTCCACTGAACCTTATTCAGGCATCTCCTTTTAGTGAGATCAGTCACGGAACTGGCAATGGCTGAGAAATTAGGAATAAATCTCCGGTAATAACCAGCCAGGCCTATGAAAGATCTCAGGTTCTTTTTTATGGTAGGTTTTGGGCTGTTTGTTACTGCTGTAACTTTCTGTAACTTGGGATTCACTTGTCCATTGCCTAAAATGAACCCTATGTATCTTGTCTTGGTCTTTTCTAGGGCACACTTAGCAGGGTTAATGGTCACTCCTGACTCCTTTATTGCTTGCAATACCTGGGACAAGTGTCTAACATGGGATTCCCATTCAGGATTGAATATGACCACATTGTCCAAATAAGCCACACAGTACTCAGTTTGCGGTCTTAGTGTGTGATCCATAAAACACTGAACAGTGGCTGGGACCCCATGTAGTCTGAATGGCATTGTGACAAACTGGTATAAACTGATTGGGTTGCTAAATGCAATGTTATCTTGTGAATCAGGTGACAAGGGACTTTGTCAATATCCCCTAGTAAGGTCAAGGGTGGAGATATCCTGTGTATTGCCTAGCCTGTCAATGATGTCATCTATCCGGGGCATTGGATAGCCTTTGAATGGTGACATATTGTTAAGCTTCCTAAAATCTAGGCATAGATGTATCCCACCCTTGTTCTTGTCCATTATGACCATGGGTGAAAAACGTGCACTCCTTGAGTGCATAATTATGCCTAACTGCTCCATTTTTTTGATACTGGAATCATCTCATCCCTCACCTTCATGGACAATCTGTAGGGTTTTTGGTGTATGGGCTTGTCTTGCATGGCAGTTATGGTGTGCACAATTCTATTGGCCCTCCTCAGGATGTTTGTGAACATGGGTTAAAATTCTTGTAATACCTCCTGCAAATCTTTCTGTTGCTGAGGCTCCAATTCAGGGTTTTTCTGGATCTCCCCTAACTGTCCTGACTGCTTTAGCCTTTTATAGGCAACCTCCAGCTCTGACTCTCTAACTTCAGGATGGATATAAATGGAGGGGCTAGGCTTCTCACACCATTTCCTAAGGAGGTTCATATAGTAAATTTTCTTGGAGGGGCTCTTTCCTGGCATTCTAAGCTCATAATTCACTGCTCCTCTTTGCCTCAAAATGGTGAAGGGTCCCTGATATTTCATTAGTAGTTTGTACTTTGTGGAGGGAAGGAGTAACAACACTTTGTTCCTTGACTGAAATGCTTTAGTCTTCAAACCCAGGTTGTATCTTTCTTTCTGCAAGTCTTGCTGCTGTTCTAAGCTCTGGTGTGCCAAGTTGATACACTTCACCAGGTGTTTGCGTAACTGAGTCATGTACTGTATGACATTCAGATGTCCCACCTCCTTCCCTTCTTCCCAATGTTCATTAACCACATCCAGTGGCCCCTTACGGTTCCTCTCATACAGTAATGAGAAAGGAGAGAAACCAGTGGATACTTGAGGGATTTCTCTGTGAGCGAAAGACTAAATAGGGGAGGTACCTATCCCACTCTCTACCTTCTTCTATTATATACTTCCTCAACATTCTGTTTAATGTCTGATTAAACCTCTTTATGAGGCCGTCAGTCTGCGGGTTGTGTGGGGACACATGCACTGCTACCACACCCAGCAGATGGTACAATTCTTTTAGCAGGTCTGCATTAAAATTACTGCCCTGATTAGTATTTCCTGGGGTATTCCCATATGACTAGATACCTTTGTAAGCTCTTCTGCTATCCTTGGGGTGGTAACAGATCACGAGTCAAAATTGGTGACACACTAGTCACAGCTAAGGAGGTGTACCTCGGTGTTCAGCAGCGGTCAATCCTCGGTCCTCTACTCTTTAGCCTTTTCATCAACTCCACCCCAATGGTTTGCTCAGCAAGCACAGATCTCTATGCTGATGATGCAGTGATCTCAGTCACTGGCAAAGACTAACAATCCATCACAACTGAACTCCAAACAGCTTCCATAAACTTGAATCTTGGCTTACAGAAAACAAGCTACTATTAAACATCAAAAAAACAAAGAATATGCTCTTCATCACCTCCCAGTGCAAAAAGAAATACCTACCCCTGTGTATTCATAACCAAAAGGGTGAGATCCAAACCAAGTATCTAACTTCAAATATCTCTGCATTACCTTTGATGACATTCTCACCTTCTCAAACCACATTGACTCTGTTATCAAGACTACAAATATAAAACTTGGTGTACTTTATCATCATAGACATTCAGTGACACCGGATGCACTCAAACTAGCCACCAGTAGCTCAATACTGTCTACCATTGACTATGGGTTGCCTATATATGGGGCGGGCACAAAAACTGCTCTTAATAGGATCAACACACTCCTCAATAAGGCCTGTCATCTTACTTCAGGGGCTACTCTCAACACCCACACCTGCTCACTGTACTCTGAAACTGGGTGGCTCCCACTCTATCTTAGAGGGCAATACCAAACCTGCCTACTTCTAAAAAAAGTACTACTTGAACTGACATCCCCCACACTGGGCGGACACTTTAAGCTGGCCATCCCAATGAAATCTACTCACAGTGCAGTCGCTGACAAGATGGTGATTCCCTTCAAAAGGATGAAACTTGACAAGAACTCCATCCTGTATCAAGGACCGAAGTGGTGCAATGAACTACCTGCTGACCTCACTGATACTACCAAGATTAGTACATTCAAAGCTGGGCTCAAATCTTTCATTGGCTCTAAAATGAATTGTACCTGCCTGTGCTAATGTGATAGTACCTTGCCTCCAGTTTTCCATTTACCTACCCCCCTCTATATCTTTCTGCTATATGCCACTTTTTTCTTAACCCACTTCCCTACCCCTAATTACCTAACAATGGTCTCACTTGGTTGAAAGCTTCCTCTCTCTCCCACCTCAGATGATGCCACCTCTGACTGATCCACTCAACCCCATCTTATCTAATTGGTCTATCTGTTAATATGTACTTATTTGATGTGCCTAAGTTCAAATTTTACTATTGCAGCCTGTGTATATGCTTCAATGTTTATCATTTTTTTTCTCTGTAAACCTTGTATTTTTGTAATGTTTGTTCAGCACTGACATGGAACCTTTGAAAATGAGTCCTTGACTCAAAGGTATTAATCCCAAACTGAAATAAATAAATAAACAGTTCTCATGGGGATAGTGTCTGGGTATCATGCAGCATAATCACATATGACTAGCACAAGTTTGTCCCCAGATGTAGAATTAAATGCGGTCTCTCCCACCCCCTTTTAGCATATTTCAGGACCAGTTGTCCCACCTTTCAGCTGTCATCCCAGCATGGCCTCCACCCATATACGACTATGCCTTTCCCCTTGCTACCCAACATTACCTCCTTTAATATTGAATCCCCCAGAACTAGTATTCCCCCCATATTTCCATCTGCCTGCTTCCCCTCCACCATTCCTCTACTGTCTGACTCCTCCTCCAACAAAGAATTCCCCCCATCTGTCCCTGTCACCGTTTGTCTCCTCTCTGACTCCTCCTCTAGCATATAATTCCACCCTCCTGTCCTTGCCACCATTCCTCTTCTGCCTGACTCCTCCTCCTGCATGTAATTCCCCCTGTCTGTCCCTGTTGCCTTTCCCCATCAGTAGTATCTACTGCCACAGCTGCAATGACTTTGACTTCTTCTTTATCCACCCTGCTCCACTCCCCTGGATCCCAGCTCCCTTCAACTGTCCCTCCAGCTGTCTCCCTCACACCTTCACCCCTGCCACCCCCTGGCTACCATCCCTTGTGCATTCTGCTCCCTTTCCTTCTCTTGCCCCCTCCTGGGTATCCCACACCCCCTCCTCCTCCATCAATGTCACCAGCACCGCAAACCTATTACCTGCCCCCTCTGCATTGCTGCATCTTTGTTCCTCCCTCCTGACTTGAGCCTTCCCTCCAGTGCTAGGACCCTTGTTTGTTTTGCTCCCACACTCCCTCTTCCACTCCTCCCATGATCCAATGTACCTCCCATGTTGTATCCTCATGATACTCCCTGGGGATGCCCTCCTGAACTAGATTTTCTCCCCCTCCTCCCATTCTCTCCAACTCTCTCCTGAGCCACAGCATTTCTCCCTTGAGACTCCTCGGCCTGTGACAAATTGGACACCCTCCTAACTTCCACAATATGTTCATCCAAACTGTTGCCCCACATCCATTGCAGCCCACTCTTCTACCAATGTTAAACAGTACTATCAAGAAAATACAGTTCTAACTAGAAAATACAGTCCTATCTTAGGTTACCTACTGTACCAGCCCAGACCCTAACTAAAAATGCAATACTAACTGTACTTGCAACAAAGCATAAGACAGTACCACTACAGTACTAACTGAAAACTACAGTACTATCCATAATTTTTTTCTCCTATTTTCTCTTTTTTTCAACAGTTTAGTCCCTACCTAAAATACCCTACCAACTGTTACACTGCAAAGAAGCATACAAACAGTACTGTCTATAAGTTTTTTACCCATGACAGATTGAGATGCTGCACCTTTGTTCTCACCTTCCACAGACAGTAATGCCCAAGAACAGTCTCACCATCAGCTTGTAGTCCAAGTAGTGATCAGCAGGGCCACTGGAAAATTGCGGAAAAGGTTACCCAAACTTAGGGAACATTTTGTAAAAATTGCAGGAAATTGCAGGGTTCTACTATAGACCCTGAGTGCTTCACAATAAATCTTTTAATATTTTTTGCAGCATATATTAGTCAGTATAAATTGCTAAATGAATACACTGACACCTGAATAAGTTTAAAGCATAAAGAAAAGTTTATGTTCCTAACAAGAATACTAAACTGACAAGCTATCATAAGCGTGGCCTATCTTAAAAAATTTAAAAGTATCTGCCTCATACAGTGCTAAATAGATTCTAAAAAGTGAGCCACAGCAAATAAATATTAAATAAAGCCAGAAGAAATATTTTTTTTGTTTCTGGCTGTAGAATAATGAAGCTTAATCAACAGCTGTTTACAGTGCTTTGTCAGCTATTCAACCACTTTGGTACAAGAAAAAATAAGCAGACAGAGTGGTGAATAATTGAGTTTTAGTAAAATGTTTTTAAAGTGTTTAATGGTCATAATTTGTACTGTAGGTACTGTACACTATTTCTGAAATCACATATTTAAACATTAAATCTGGGGGTTATTGGGGCTGGCAGTATAATCTAGAGGTAAGAGTAACAAACTGTGATTGAGCTGATGACATTTAGCATAGCAAACCTGGGTTTGATTCCCACAACCTCCACCTGCATACTGTGTGATTCTGAGCAAGTCAGTTAACCTTCTCAGTGCTCCTGTCTTGTACCTAAAAACATGCACTTGTGCCTAGTGGGCCTTATGTGGTTACCAAAAAATGTAAAAAAAAATACCAATATACTTTTACTGCATCATATAGTAGTCAGGGTACCCTGTAATTTACCTGTGTTTTACTCTGGCTGCAATTATTTTGTTTAAAGATAAATGTTCAGATATGTTTTGTGTTTTATAAGCTTGTTTTTAGACTTTAGTCAGGTTTTTATTATAGACTTTGCATGTGAGCATCTAGGGGATAGTTACTAAGAGTGATATCACTGTTACCAACTAGCTTATTCAAGGTTAAATTTGGCAGGGTCATCCAAAAATCCTCAGCTGTTTGAATCAAAACTAGTCTGAGTTAAAGTATGCTCACAAGGAATAACTTGCCCTGGCACTTACAAAAAGGCTTCATAGTTAGCACACCATTTAAGTGAATGGGATAATTTGTTCCTTTTCTCCCAGCTTTTGTTTTAGTCCGTGTGTCAACAAAAAGTTTTCTGATAGACTACTTCAACATAAAGCAAATGTTAAGTGTTTAAGTGTACTTATGCTTGGCCAGTGGATTTTGAAACCAAACAAGACAAAGATTCAAAAGAAATCAGTGTCACATAAAACCCTTGCTCTACCTTGCACTGCACTGTTTAGGCCAAACCCAAGTATGTATGCAGAATTGTCAATATATTGAGAGTATTTTATTTAAAATGTTAATACTTTTTACACAGTTCATTACAAAAGCTCAAAAATTGCAAGAAATTGTGGAACATGTCAGTTTTTGTGGAGAATGGTCAAAATTGCAGATTCAGCAAAAAAATTGCGGGCACAATTTTCCAGTGGCCCTGGTGATCAGCTCCTTCCAAGTGTTGCTGCAGCTAAAACACAGTTTGTCCCCCAACTATACCAAAACAAAAAAACAACAAAAAAAAAGCACTTCCCTCACTTTGAGCTGTGTACTTCCTTGTATCTTCTCTATTCTGCAAGGGGTTCTGTACTGCCCTCTGGTAGTAGTGTTATGTAGAGAAGTAGGCTGATTCCCCTTAAGCATATGTAGGAAGTTGTACTACTCAGGTACCCCTTAAGGAAATGCAGGGAGTTGTATGACTTTGGTACCTATAAAGGTTGGGTGCACTCAGAGGTTGGTGGGGTGAAGGGTGGGGGTGGCAGCTACATTGCTGCCCCCTCCTCCCACAAAAAACAATCAGGCAACCATATTAAAATTCCCTGTTTCTACACACACACCCCAGAACAAACACCAGTGTAAACAGGTAAAATGAAAGCACTTTACATTGCAGTTGCATCCTTCACCAATGTAAACAGGTAAGAATGAAAGCACTTTGTGTTGCACTTACTTCCCTTCCCTTCTCTGAAGATAGCAGCTGCCTCTTTGCTCCCTGCTGTTCTTTCTCTGGAATGCCTGCTTCTTAGCAGAGTTCCTTTAATCAGGCATAAGTCTCTCGGGGGATATCCAATGACTGCATTTTGAGAAACCTGAACCGCTGACGATAGGTTTCATTGTTTATGTCACAGCGCTTGAGAATCTACTGCTTTACACGGTCATAGTTCACTGCCTCTCAAGAGTCCATGTGGCTATAAACCAACTGTGCACTGCCTGTCAGGTGCAGTGCCAGTAGAACAACCCACTGTTCCCTTGGCCATGCACATGTTCGAGTGATCCTCTCAAATGTTGTGAGGTAGGCTTCAATGTCATTACTGTCCGAAAGTTTAGACAGTTTAATGTCTTTTGGGCTACTGGTTCTTTCTGTTTACCCTGCATTTATGGAGTATTGGACTTTAGGAGGGCTGACTTTGGGAAAATGAGAGAGTGCCTCAGAAAAGCACTAGCAAACAGGCAAGAAGGAGGGGTGTGGGAACAATGGGGAGTAATCAAAACAGCCATCACAGAGGCAACAAGCCTTTGTGTGAAGCAAATCAACAAAACACAGCAAAGGAAATAAAATGCTATGGTTCTCAAAAGAGGTGGCAAGGAAGGTTAAGGAGAAAAAGATAGCATTCAGGAAATATAAGGACGCATAGAAAGAGCTGGCCAGAGAACTTTATCAGTTAAAGCAGAAAGAGGCAGGGAAGGCAGTCAGAATAGCACATGTCCAAACTGAGGAAAGGATAGCCAACTCTGTTAAGAAGGGGGCTAAGACCTTTTATGGGTACATTAGGGAGTGAAGAAAGACCAAGGGAGGGATACTGAAGCTTAATAAAGGGAAGGGAATGTGGGCAGAGGGTGACAGTGAAAAAGCAGGGATACTGAAGAAATATTTCTGCTCAATATTCACAAAGGAAGAGGAGGGGTAGGTACCTAAACCAAACAAGAGAAACACTCTGGAGATGGGGGTTGATATCAGTCCATTTATAGAAGAAAGGGTTCTGAAAGAATTAGTAAAATTGAAGGTGGACAAAGCAATGGGGCCTGATGGGATTCATCCAAGAATTCTAAAAGAACTAAGGGTAGAACTAGTGACACCGCTGACTACTCTCTTTAACAAATCATGGGAGAATGGGGTGGCACCTGAGGACTGGAGGAGGGTGGATGTGGGAGCAAGGCAGAGGCAGGAAACTACAGACCAGTTAGTTTGACCTCATTGGTAGGGAAAATGATGGAATCATTTCAGAAGGAAAGAATAGTTGAGTACCTAGAGGCCAGTGGGGCACAGGACCCAAGGCAGCATGGTTTCACAGTGGGAAGGTCATGTCAGATGAATCTAATAGATTTCTTTGACTGTGTGACCAAAGTAGTAGACCAGGAAGAGGCTGTGGACATGGCCTACCTAGATTTTAGCAAGGCATTTGATACAATCCACTCAAATGATTAATAAACAAGTTAGCCAGCTTTGGAGACGGTCCCAAGGTGGTAGCCTGGATAAAAAAATTGGCTGGACAACAGGATGCAAAGGGAAGTAGTAAACGAAGTCCACAGAGAAGAAAGGAGGGTTACTAGCAGAGTACCACAGAGTTTAGTACTGGGACTGGTCATTTTTAATGTCTTTATAAGTGACATTGCAGAGGAACTGGAAGGAAAAGTATGCCTCTTTGCAGATGACACAAGGATCTGCAACAAGGTTGATACACAAGATGGAGTGGAAAGGATGAGAAGGGACTTGGAAAGGTTAGTGGAATGGTCAAATGTATGGCAGCTTATATTCAATGCAAAGAAGTGCAAGGTAATGCACCTGGGAAACAAAAACCCAGGGGAAGAGTACACAATGGGGGTGAGATAATGACAACAATAAAAATGGAAAGAGACCTGGGGGTAATTATATCATATGACCTAGAGGTGGGAAAGCAATGTGAGAAGGCAGTAAGGAAGGCTGGGAGGATACTGGGATGCATGGGAAGAGGCATCAAAAGTAGAAAACAGGAAGTTGTTATCCCTCTGTACAGACAATTGGTGAGACCCCATCTGGAGTACTGTGCGCAGTTCTGGAGACCCCATCTCTGCAAAGACATAGACAGAGTAGAGGCTGTCCAGAGGAGGGCAACCAAAATGGAGCAGGTTCTGCACCAGAAGACATACAAAGAGAGACTAAAGGAATTTAATATGTATGCCATTGAGGAAAGAAGGGAGAGGGGGGGCATGATAGAAACTTTCAAGTACCTCAAGGGAATCAACAAAATCCAAAAGAGTAGTATCTTTCAGAAAAAGAGATGTGCAAGAACAAGGGGGCATAATTTGAAGATAGAGGGGGGACGGCTCAGATGTAATGTGAGGAAGTGTTTTTTCATGGGGAGGGTTGTGGATGCATGGAACAGCCTTCCTGAGGAGGTCATGGAGACAAAAACAGTGGGGGAATTCAAGAATGCATGGGACAGACATAAGGCAGTCCTAGTGGGGAGTAGGAGGAAGTAGGCTGTTGGTTAACTAGGATCTGCAGCTTATCCATTAGGTAGGAAAATGGGCAGACTAGGTGGGCAAAGCAGTCCTTATCTGCTGTAAAATTCTATGTTTCTATGTTTCTATGCAAGATCCTCATGGTAGCAGCCCATTTCGCATCTTGCCTTTTCTGCTCAATGTCTCTCTCTCTCTCTCTCTCTTTCCATCTGCACCTGTTTTATGCAGAGCCATTTCAACAACTCCCTTCCACCCTCAGGTGGAGCAACTTCAAGAGTTGGCAGTTCCCTTGATTCTTCCTTTTTGCCCTTGGATTACTTCATCATCTTCAGGCTTGGTCTTCCCCCAAGCTCCCAGATCCAGTTAGGACAGTTGCTTCTTTCCCAGTCTGTCAGCCATGGTTCTGGCCAGAATGCCACAGACTTTCTTCTACGGGTTCTCCTCTGGTGACTCCTTGTGCATCAGTCCATCTGGGATATCTATGCGATATCCTCCAGAAAATGTCCCCCTAGCTCAGTCCAGACCTTTCCAGTAAGTTATCCCACTTCTGACATCAAGTCTGTGGAGGAGTTGTTTGATAACAGATGGACGAGATACAAAAATTCAGGTTCAACACACAATCTCTGTGTGATGTTTATTTAAAACACAGGGGAAAACCTTAAGCAATGGCCTATCCCTTCTTCAATGCATCCGTTTGCAGCAAACAAAATATGCATGTCCTTCATCTGCACTTAGTCAGCAACTACTGACCCACTGATTCATCTCTTTAGTGAAAACTACTTAATTCCCTGTGTTGGTCTTGTGTGTTTGAGTGATGGTGAGACCAAAAAAACAAAACAAAAACAAGCTATAGGCAAAGAACCTCAGTGCAGAAGCACTGAAGCAAGGGTTACCCCATAGGGCACTGGCAATAAAGCCAAGTTTCAAAGAAAAACAACATCACACATACCCCCATAACACAAAGCATCATAGATTGTATATGCAAATCACCATGGCATTTTAGGCTGGTTCAGCTTAAAGCACGAATGCATGGTGCCAAAGGGCCTCTCAAACAATCTATAATTTACATTCATTTTAAATAACACAACAGGGGTTTTCTGATATATCTACTCAGTTCCATGTGAAAACAGCAATTTTTTTAACGCTGAATGTCAAAACGGTGAATTTATTTTTATGAATGCATCACCGGTGACCACAAATAGTGGCGAATGACAATTTGAGCAAACTCGGTGATTTCAGACATGTTTACACCTGAAATATAAAATTATATGCTAGGCCTCATAAATATGCTTGACGTTCACGACTGGAATACTCAGACATGACCAATTTGACCCTCTCAATAAGGTTGTGGTACCTTCTCCTCCCTTGTGAAGGTCTTATGCCTGACAGCATCTGTTCCATCCAAAGCTCCATCATTTTCTGTTCCTCTTTAAAACAATCCAGCAGGCACCATATGTTAGGGTGACAGGCACCAAGGAGTGAATTAAAGGACCTGTGCCACCCTTCCATGGTGTTGTTTGTGTGCACCTGCCCCTGGATTGTAGATTCAAAATAATTCCACAGAACCAGTGAAAAAGCAGGACGTCTCCTACCAGACCAGCCTAGGGAATGAACAAGCCATGTGTCCTCATAGTAGTCTAGTAGCGGCTCAAGTACTTCCTAATTAGTTACAAAAAAAGGCCATTCCCACATCTGCTCAAGTGTTGCAACCACATCTTGCACTGGTACAAATGTGAGTGCCAACAGCATGTGTACATTAATAGCAAAGTCCGCATCATTGGTATAGAGGCGCAGTATTTCACTGCACTATTGAATATGCCTCCAAAGAGATTGTGTATAGTGAAAGAAACATCTATGCACAGTTGCTTTAGGGAAGACAGTACCAAAGGCATGTATTGCTGCCTTTTCAAAATCAAGCATGGCACTTTGTGGCTTCAAATCTGCCTCCCACCACTTCAACTCACTGAAAACGTGCTCATATGCGTCACTGGTTCGGGAACACATTAGAACATACACTACAGGAAACCAAGCATCACATTTCTGAACATGAATAGTGTAAGGTTGCTGAAATAAACTAGGGCAGGCTTTAAATGTGCCCTCAAGGAATTGATTCAGAAATGATTCATTACAATTAGACAGAAGATGAAGGTTCTTATTGGTATCAAATATTAGAAAGCGATCACTGCCACTTGAGAAGTCATTGTACAGAAAAGTCTCACGTGACATACTTGTGCGGTACTTCTCAGGTATTACCAACCCCTTGACAGTGCTCGGTATCACTGGATGCAAGTGCTCGGTTTGCCAAATTCATTGGATGGTATGTCACATTAGAAGAACTGCAGGTAGGCACCATGCAATGGTGTCAGTAGCCTGCACAGTATTCTGCAGGACTACCTGTGCTGTGGACTCAAAGGTGTTGAGCGCATGCTCATGAAGCTCGCCAAGAACCAGCTGTGCAGCAATATCACCAGGGTCAGAAACATGGTTGTGGGATTTCTTGACAGCTACTATGGCCTCTTCAACAGTGTGCACTTGAGCAGGACATTGCAGATAATGTGATTCCACATAACACCAGTATACCTCCTCTAGATGTTGCTTGTCAACACATTATAGAAATCCTTCATGGAGCAGCAATCAGCACCTGTCCAGAACTCCACCCACAAAAAAACTTCAGCACTATTTTCGCTGTTTTTTATCATCTGCAATTTATTATGGGTCACCCAATGAGTTGTTGCCATAATGCTTTAGCCATAATTGAATCGCTGTTTTGTTTTTGCCTTTATTATGCGATACCACTCTACCCTGGTAACTTAATTTTTATAATTCCTTCCTTCATCCCTTTCTTGTCCCCATCCCTGCCCTCTTTTCATCTTATCTCATCCGCCTTCCTCTACCCCTCCACTCCCACTCCCCCCTCAATCCCTCCCCTCTATTTCCTCACCTTGTTCTCTCCTTCTACCCCTGTGGGTCTTGCCTACAGCTAGCATCATGTGCAGCTCGCCTGCTCTTATTTTTCCCTTCCACCCCAATTTGCCCCTATCCTTCTCTTCCTGTAATCCCTTCCACCCCTCTTCAGACAAGGCCACTAGCTGCACTTGACACAATATTTATCCTGCCATATTATTCTTTTGTTTATGTAATTACTTTCCTCATGTTGCACTACTTACTGAAACCATTTAATTTGTTATTCTTGTGACTTGACGTGGAACCTCTGTAAAAAAAGCCCTTGGCTCAGTGGTCTTCCTGATTTGTTAAATAGATACAAAAATAAAAAAAAAAAAAATATTACAGTCTCTTAGTAACTTTTTAACTTTATCAAAAACACCTAGTGCCATGGTATTTTCAGCATTTACAGGTTTCATACACATAAGACATATACATCAAGGTATTTTATGAAATAGTGCTATTGCATACTAAATCCAACAATGAGGAACACAGCCTGTTTTACATCAGCTCAGAGGTCACCACAATAACATCCTTGTATGAGTACCTGAGAGGGAAAAGAAAAATTAAAGTGGACACAATAGCATAGTCAAGAAAGGGGAAGGGGCACCCATAGGTGTCAAACCTTATGGACTAGAAATTGTAAAGGACAGATTAGGCTAATAAATAGAAGAACTGTTGCAACAGATACAAGAAAAGGTAGGTCCTCAAGAGTGGCAGGATCTCCTTGTCACAGCCAGAAGCAAATTATTCATCTCTAATACAAAACCTGGTGCTGCACAGATAATTATTTTATATTCACAAGGGGCCCTATGCATGGATGGGGTGGAGTGGCTACGTGCACGTATCTGGGGTGCATAGCCACTCTGCACCTATTGCACCCCATGCATGGCATGCACAAAGGGGGGGGGTGCAGACCCACTGCACTGATCCCCCACATCCACGGACCACACCACACTGGGGGCATTCCGGGGACGTGATGGCACTATATGGTATTCACCAAACTGCGTAGTGCTGGCTGCATGGGTGCAGAGAGTGGCATAGGGTACAGCAGGGTAGACCCTGTCATAACTCTCTGTGTGCTCCCATGTAGTGATGGGTGAAGTGGCCCCAATTAGCTTCTCAAAGTGATTAGGTAGGTGAAAGCGAATTGGCAGTGCTCCGCCAGACGTAAGCGGAGTATTACTGCTTATAATGGATAACGCTAGTCCATTGAACACAATAACTTTGTGTTACTCCTACTTTCCACGCCACCTTACTTCACCTTGTTTTAAGTTCCAAAGGCGAATTTGCAGTGATTCATGGGATTTCAGGTCACATGGGTTCTAGATTGTTCTGCACAGCCTCAGTTTGGGGTAGTGTGTGTAGGAAGCTGTAGGACACAATCTGCTCTGAGAGCTCTCTGCGATTCAAACCTTCAAAAAGCTGTTAAAAAAGCCTGTTTGAGTCTTTTTTTTTTGCTGAAACTTTAGTTTATCAATTATAGGAAACCCTTCTGTGCTCATATCATCGAGCATTTATTGTTTGTGTATGGATTTTGAACGTTAATGTCCAACATTCAGTCTGTGTACTGAGAGACAGTGGAAGTGTGCTTTGGGAAGGGGTGTATTTGTGGTGTAGGTAGATTAACTTGAAGAAAAAGACTGCTTTCTGTTTTGGTGATATTTTTCTTGTATAACTGTGTTAATGTATACACAGTAATATTTTCAATAATTCTTGCCATTTTTTCGCTGATTGTTGTGGTGCAGCAGTGCATGATGTTAGTTTGTTTAAAATATGTGGTTATATTACTGAAGTTTTCAATTTGCTAAGCACTACTTAGTGTGTGTGTGAGTATGTGTGTGACACGTGTCATCAAATCAGACACCTTTTACTGTGCCACATAATAATTTCAGCAATGTGAAGCTGCTATTCACTGCAGCTGTGTGGTTTTTGTACTTCTTTGTGGTACTTCCTGCCTAGCTAAAGAGCATGTGACTTACAGTACAAGTACTAGTGACTGTTACTGCAGCAGTACAGTACACTGCCCCCCCAAACAGCCCGCCCCAACCGGCAAAGGTATTCTTTTCCAGATTTTAATTTCTGATGGTGAGCACTGGTTAGGTGTTGTGCCTTTGTGTCTGCATCTCTTCAGTGCACAGCGAAATCTTAATCTGTCTGTGCATTTGCATCTCTTTGGGCCCAATCTCCATCTGTAACTTAAGTCACAGTTGTTTCTTTGGCTTGTCTTCAGAGTAATGGATAGGTGTGGTGCTTAATTCTGCATGAATATTGTACCCATTAATATGCATTTTTAAGTCAGGACCATCATCACGAGTCACTTGTGATACAAATCATGTTCTTCATCATCACAGTCACAAATGCAGTCACAAATCTCGATTCTTGATCCTTCACGTTACGAATCACTACATTAATTTTTTTTCTAGTTACTTGGATGTATTGTAAGCCTGTTTTGTGGCATCTCTCCAGGCTTAACCACCCCACCATTGTACTTATTGATACGTGTTTTTAAGTCTGGGAGTTTTAAGCTACAACTCCTTGGGGCCCAGGGAAGTACAGCCGTAGGCATTCACATTTCTTCATCATCACGGTCACAAATGCAGTCACAAATCATGATTTACGATCACGTCACAAATCACAACATTAACTTTTTTTAATAGTTACTTGGATGTATTGTAAGCCTGTTTTGTAGTATCTCTCCATGCTTCCCCACCCCACCATTGTACTCATTAATGTTTGTTTTTAAGTCAGGGAGTTGGACAGTGTCTGCAGTACATACACAGACTGGAAAGAAGACTGACTGCACACATGCAGTTTAGCACAGTATTCTTGCACTGCTCAGAATACAAAGTGTCACACACACGGAAGAAAACAAAAAAAGGGCATAATTACATACAAGGGTCGGGAATGGTGGAGGAATACATTTTATAACACAGCAAGGAAGGTGTGGGGGGGCACCTGGTGTGAGGAAAAAAAACTAATGTGGGATCCCATGGTGATCCAGCAGCAGTTCCAGCATGGACATCATTTGCAACTGATGTCCCTCTATGTGATCCAGCCACTGTTCCACAGCACTCACCCTCTCGTTGCTCTCCTTGACAACACTTCAGAGAATTGCCAACTCAGCCTATGTTACACACAGTTCTCTGGGGTCCACATGTTCTTCAGGCTGACCTGCTGGTGGTGGTGGTGGGGGTGGGGGTGCTGGTGGAGCAGCAGGTGCTGATGAGGCCCTCCTCTCTTCTTAGGGATGCTGCAATGCACAGCTGCACCCTCTGCCACAGAATGGCCAGCAGGTGCAAGCATGGTCTGTTCTGTGGCAGCCTGCTACTCCAACTGCTGGTGATTGAGCATATAGGTGTGTGCTGGCCCCCAGGTGAGTCCCCCGGGGGCCACGGCACACCTCCACCTTACATAGGCGGCACTTGTCTACACTGATCTCCCCCCTGACACAGTCAAAAAAACTGCCAAACAACGAAGGTGTGGGGAGAGCCAGGCACAGGCAGAGAATGGCCAGATGAACTGGCAGTCTGCTGGTCATGGTGCTGAACAGGGATGGGATCCACACCTGGACCCGGGGAAATGGGCATATCCTGCTCCAGTGGACCTGGTGCTGGACTTGGTGGTGGTGATGGTTCAACTGCCTCAGAGTCAGGAAAGGAGACAGTGCTGGTCCTGCTTCTGGGGGGGGGGGGCACTCGCAAGTTTTGAGTGGTCCAACAGGAATGGGCACCCATGCCCCTCCACACATGTGCATGGTACGATGCTTAACACTACCATGCTCTCCCAGAGCTGCCCCCATCCCAGACATTCCCTCACCATGGTCCATCTCTCCTACTGAGCTCCCTCAGTCCGAGTAATCACTACTCACGCTGTCACACAACACACACACACACACAGTCACACAAACACAGACAAACTAACTACTTATAAAAATAAGAAAAATAAAATTTACAGAAAGAACAAATTAAGTAAAAAAGAGTACAGAAAAGACAGGAAAATGTAGCTTTTAAAAAAGCTGTTGGGTCTAAATCAAAGTTTAAATCTCCTCCTCGCTCAGATCTAAAAGTATCAGCATTCACAAAACACACTACTTTCTCTCCGTCTGCACAGGAGAAAGTAAAAGTGTCTGTTTGTATGACTCACTTTCTTCCCGCCTAGCTAAAGAGCATGTGACTTACAGTACTGTAAGCCATGTGATGTGGGGGCTGCCAAATCTGAAACACCAAGTGGATCACTTAGAATCATAATGAGGAACGCAAAGTCCATTAAAAACAATGACTTCTCCTTACTTCGCATTGCCATTCTGCCATAACATGAAGTGGTAATGACAAGGCGGAGTGAGCACTTTGCATTGCCCACTCTGCATAGCAGAGTGGCAACGTGAAGTGCCCACTTCGCGTTCACTTCACCAGCGGAATTTAAATTTGTTGCATCTTTACTCCCATGGTCTCCACCTTCCAGATGCTAGGAGTCATGGACAGTGCTTTCCATGCTGCTCCTGCCCACTAGGCAGCTGGTGAGGGAAGGGGCAGTAGGTTGGGTGGGTGCCTATAACACCAGAGAAGCAGTGACACTGGGGCATTGCATGGAGGGGGAGTTGGACCATGACATATGCCTCCCCTATAGGGCTTGGGGGTTCAGGCAATGGTGTTGGGGCACAGCCAATGTGGCCGGCAGGAGGTGGGTCCCAATGCCAGGGGCCTGTAGTGCACTGGAAGGGTGCCATTTGCATGGCTTGGCCAGCGAACTGACTGGCCATAGGGGCTATGCTGCATGGGTCCAGGTGCCTAGGTGGCATGCACAACCCTGGCCCCATTGATCACCACATGAAGGATCCACTAATGGACCCTGGATGGGCAACCCATTGGATGCCCGATTGGGTCTGCGACTCCACCCCTGGCCACCCTGCAGAGTCTTGTAAGCTGGGGGATGGGAGAAGCTGCGGACAGGTGGCTGGTGTTGGTGAATGCTGGTATGGGTGCACCTGTTTGTGGGCAAAGGGTCACAAGAAGGGTCCACAACTTTTTCATGTACCCCCTCTCACTTAGTGCATAGCGCCCAATGTGTGCACACATATGGAACCCAAACAAACAGAAGAGAGAAATAAATAAATTCTTCAGCTGGGGTTTGAATCCAAGCCACCCAGAATACCATTCTGGTTGTATCATCATGAGCCCCACAAGGCAACTGGAAATCTGGGACTCCCAGAATCACCTTACTCTTTCTCTAATGCATAACCTGGAACTGCACAGATAATTACTGTACATTTACATTCACAAGTGTACAGTGTGTTCATATATGGAACCTAAACAAACTGAAGAGAGAAAGAAATAAGTGCCTCAGCTGGGATTTGAATTCAGGCCACCCAGAATACTATTCTGCTTGCACTACAAGCTATGCCAAGAAGGGGAATACATATGGAATCCTGAAACCCAATATCACAAACTCTACAAGACTGAGTTCAGGAGACTGAATTTCAGAATCCTGCAAAGCACCCCAGACCGAATCACAGCATCCCGCATAGGACTTGAATTTAATGCAGGGGGACCCCCCCCACACCCGCAACCATGTGAGGGGCTATGCCCCCGCACCCCTGTAATTAAAAGAACCAACTCTGAGGGGGAGCGGACCAAGGAGTAAATAAACAACAGTTATGGGGGAGGGGTGAAATAGAAGGGAGCAAAAATTAACTACCACCGGGAACAGTACCTGGGTCTACAAGGCTATGATGGCCGAGCTGCTAGTGGCTTAGTCCTCCATGCCACGGGAGCAGCTCAGCTAGCTTCCTCATCCTCTGGTTCCTTGTGATACCTGACAAGTGGTAGGGTAGCGGTTCATCACATCTGCTATCTTACTCCCATCGGCATCGGCTTTCTGTATGTCAGTAGTGTGTGTGTGTGTGTGGTCGGACAATGAAACTATCTGGTGCACATATGTCGAGAGACTGAACTCAGCCTCGTGAGTGTTGGGATTCTGAGTTTCAGTCTCCTTAATGTATACCCACCAGAGCAACTGGAAATCTAGGACTCCCGGAAGTAACTGACACTGTCTCAAGTGCACAACCTGGTGCTGCTCAGGTAATTACATTTACATTCACATTGATGCAGAATGCCCAATGGAATAGAATAAAGGAGGGAATAAAGTAACAGCAAGCGGTATAAAGGTGATAAGTAAAGGTAAGGGGAGAAAAAGGCCATTGTGGTTCTCAAAGGAGGTGGCTAAGGTAGTAGGGGAGAAAAAAAACAGCTTTAAGGAAATACAAGGAGACCCAAACAGAAGCTGACAGGGAGGTATATCCAGAGAAACAAAGGGAGGAAGGAAAGAGGATAAGGACAGCAAAGGCTCAGACAAAGGAAAGGAAAGGATCACCCAGGAGGTCAAGAATGGAGATAAGACCTTCTATAGGCATGTCAGCAAAAAGAAGAAGGAAAGAGGTGGTATAGTGAAGATCAGAGGACTGGGGTGGTGGGGACTGTGCAGAGGAAGACCATAAAAAAAGTATCACATTTTAAAGGAATGCTTGTTTGATCTTCACAGTGGAAGATGGGGGATTGGCCAACATGCATTAAGAGGATTTCACAAAGCTGATTTTCAACTTTTTGCCCAATCCCACTACTCCCTGCCCTTGTTAAACTTCAAGAATACCTGGTCCTCTCTTGACTAACCTCCTTCCTCAATGACTGTTCCTTTTTCACCCATCGGAAACTAGCACAGCTATTATCAGAAATATTTTGTGAGTCCCTGAGCACAGGAGAGGTCCCAGAAGACTGGAGAAGGGCTCATGTGATCCCGCTCCACAAGAGTGGTAACATGGAGGAGGCAGGGAATTATAGACCAGTCAGTCTTACCTCAGTAGTGGGCAAGTTATGGAGGCACTCCTCAAGGAAAGGATAGCGCAACTCCTGGAATCCATAGGAGCACAGGATCCAAGACAGCATCGGTTTACAAAAGGAAGGTACTGTCAAACTAATCTCATAGATTTTTTTGACTGGGTAACTAGAGTGGTGGACCAAGGGGGAGCAGTTGATGTTGCCTACCTTGACTTCAGCAAATCTGTCGATGCTGTTCCACATAGAAGATTAATAAGCTGGGTAGGCTTGGGGTGGGTCAGAGGTTGGTCAGCTGGGTGGCAAACTGGTTGACGGGCAGAAAACAGAGAGTGGTGGTAAATGGTATACAATCAGAAGAGATGCAAGTCACAAGTGGGGTACCTCAGGGATCTGTCCTGGGGCCAGTTCTCTTCAATATCTTCATCAGTGACATTGCAGATGGACTGGAGGGTATGGTGTGTCTGTTTGCAGATGACACCAAGATCTGCAACAGAGTAGATGATCCAGATGGGGTGGGCAGAATGAGAAGAGATCTGGATAAACTGGCAAAATGGTCGGGAGAGTGGCAACTGGGGTTTAACGCAAACAAGTGCAAGATCATGTATAAAGGGAAGAGAAACCCTGAAGCTACCTATAGGTTCGGAGGGGAGTTGCTGGCAATCGCAAGGGATAAAAGAGACTTGGGCATCATCATCACAGATGACCTGAAATCATCCAAGCAGACCACCAAAACTGTAGGTAAGGCTAGGATGATGTTGGGGTGCATTAGTAGGGGTATCACAAGTTGTAAGAGGGAGGTAATAATCCCTCTTTACAAGACACTGGTTAGGCCCTATCTGGAGTACTGCATGCAGTACTGGAGGCTGCATCTTCACAAGGACATTAACAAAATGGAGGCAGTACAGAGAAGGGCAACCAAAATAGGGCAGGGACCGCATCAGAAAACATATGAGGGCAGATTAATGGAGCTCAATATTTATATTCTAGAGCAAAGGAAGAAGGGATGGAGGTGATATGATCAAAACATTCAAACACCTTAAGGGCATTAACAAGGTAAAAGAGTCTAACATATTTCAATATAAGAAACATAGCAGGATAAGCGGACCCACAGCATGAGATTAGAGGGAAGCCGATTAAGAGGTAATGTTAGGAAGTTATTTTCACAGAAAGGGTGGTGGCTGCATGGAACGGCCTACCTCAGGAAGTGGTGGATATGAATACAGTGCTGGGCTTCAAACAAGCATGGTATAGGCATAAGAGAGCAATACAGATAAGTATGAATACCTAGGCCATTGACAGAGTAAAGGCCTATGGCACATTCATAAGGCAGAAAAATTAATGAGTAGACTGGATGGGCCTTGCCATCCTTATCTGCCATCAACTTCTATATTTCTATGTTCCATTCTGGTATTTGGAAGAAGCTCTCCACTACCACCTCCCTACTGAGGCTAATTGACTCCATCCTCACCGGGATGGATAATGGCCTCATTACTTCTGCCATCTTTGTTGACCTCACCAAGGCTTTCGACACAGTCTCCCATGCCCTACTTCTTAACTCCCTTACGGCTGCTGGGTTGTCTACTTCTGCCTAAAACTAGTTTAGAGCTTACCTCTCAGGCAGAACACAATCAGTCAAGATCAAGGATAAAATCTCTCTTCCCCTCTCTATTTCCACAGGAGTCCCACAGGGCTCGGTGCTTGGACCCATTCTCTTCTCCATCTTCCTAAATGACTTGAACTCAGTATGCTTCCCCTCCTCCTCTATCCATATGTATGCCGACGACACTGTCCTGTTCTCCTCTGGCAAATGCCCTGCCAATGCAGCAACCACCCTTCAACATGACTTCCAGCAGGTTCAGCTATGGTTTGCCTCACATCAGCTATTCCAAAATGCCAAAAAGACTGTCTTCATGACCTTTGGCACCAGGCAGAGAGTCTCTAGTATCCACCCTTTACCATCTTTCCACACCATTCAAGGGACAATCCTTGAGAACACCTCCTCATTCAAATACCTTAGGGTTTGGTTAGACCAACACCTCAACTTCTCTGGTCACATTAATGCCATCCTGAAAAAATTGTTCCCCAAGCTTGGTACCTTATTCAGGAACCATAGTTGCATCCCTCCTACGGCGTAGCATGAACTAGTCCAGAAGATGATCCTCCACATTTTCGACTAGTGTGATGTAGTCTATGATGCTGCTCCCAAATCCTCCCTAACCAGGCTGGACACTGTCTTTAACTCCTTCTGTCAATTTGCCCCCGATGCTCCATCACGCACTTGTCACTGTGACCTGTACCACACCCTGTCCCTTTTCCCACTTGCCAACAGGCGCCTCACTCATTGTGCCAGACCCACTCCTAAATTTTGGTTAGGAGAACTTCCCTCCTACCTCTCATGCTCACTCTCTTCCTCCGCCCCCCCGCTCTCTCAGATCCTCTGACATTCGCACTTAGTTGGTCCCCTGTCAAACCACTCTCATCAGTCAGTCAGGCTTTACCCATCATTTCCCACAAATCTGGAACTCCCACCCTCCCAAATACTGCACTCCTCCTCCTCTTACTCCCTTGCTTCTTCCTTACCTAATTTTCTCTCATCTAACTGCTTCTTCTTTAACCCTCCTTAACTGTCTTCCTATGCCTCTGCTCCTCTCCATGACTTACATCCCCTATTAAACTTTTCTTCACCCAGAACCTGGTTCTCAGCATGCCCTCCTCTCTTTTCACCACTTACCCACTCGCTCCTACCTCAGTCTTTTTTTTTCCAATTACTAACTTGCCCCTGCTTAGTTTTGACCTCCGGCAGGGTTCTCAGCATCCTGGAAGTGTCTAGCACTGGGCAAGCCTCCTCCTTCTCCTCCTCCCCTTCCCCTTCTCTCCTTTCTACCCAACTTGTCCTCACCTAAATGTGCCCTCTGTTGGGATTCTTAGCACCCTGATGATGTCTACTCTCGGGTAAGTTTTCTTCCCTCCCTCCTCCTTTTTCCTTTTCCTCTTTTATCCCCCCTATTCTCTCTGCCCAACTTGTCCTCACCTAATTCTATCCCCTGGCTGGGTTCTCTGCATCCTGGAGGGGCCCAGCAATGGGCAATTACTCTTCCTTCACTTCTCCCCTATATCCTTTCTACCCAACTTGTCCTCACCTAATTCTGTGCTCTGGCAGGGTTCTCAGCATCCAGGAGTGGTATAGTCTTAGGCAAGCTTCTTCTTTCCCTACTCTTCCCTCCTTTCCCGTCATCCTTTCTTTTCTCTCTTCCCAACTTGTCCTCACATAGTTTTCAGCATCCTGGAGGGGTCCAGCACTAGGAAATGACTTCATTCCCTCCCCCTTCCCCTCTATCCTCTCTACTTAACTCATCCTCACTTGACTCTGCTCTCTGGCAGGTTTGCCAGCATCCTGAAGAGGCCTAGTCTTAATTATGTGTCTCCAACCCCTTCTCCTTCTTCCCTTTACCATCCCCTCTACTATTTCTACCCAACTTGTCCTTGCCTACTCCTGCCCCTTACTCTTAATCCTTGCTTTATTCCACCACTGGCAGCCATCTCTGCACCCTGAAGGGGCCAGTTCCAGGTATGACTCATCCTCCCTTCCCTATCCCTTACACCCAGCTCTCTCCTGCCCTCCATCTCTACCTCCCTGCACTTAATCAAAGGAATTAGTTCACTTAAGCTAAGAATTTTCATTTTTTGCTCTGTCTGAGGTGCTCCCAGATTGCACTAGCACTGTGTTAACTTGCCCTTCACAACTGATTTTTTTTTCCTCACTTTTCTCTGGTAATGTTCCCCCATCTTTATCCTCTCCTTCCCCCAGATTGTTTCCCCCTGTCTATCCCTCTACCCACCTTGATGTCCCCCCACTGGACCTCATTTATTCAATAATTGCTAAATAATCTGCCTCTTAACCATGATCCATTCCTGCAAGGAGTTGGCTACAAGGCTACATTAAATGCCTGCACTATTTTCCTCAGATATGCCACTTGTAATTAAATGGATATTCCACAGGTATGATATATTTATTTGTATGTTATGTTACAAATGTGACTGTATGATTATTTATGATATTTTTAACTGTATGTCTTGTTACAAATGTAATTGAATGTTTAATTTCTGGGATATGATAAATGTTAAACTGTATGTCTAATTCTTCTTCCAATTATGCCCCCCGTCACCCTAGGAGACAAGCAACTTGTTGTTCAGTGTGCCTTCCTGGTGAAACATTTCAATAAATAAATAAATACATAAATAAATAAGTAAATAAAGTACAGTACAGTGACACTAATTTGCTGATGATGACCACATCACTTGGCAAATGTGTCAACCACAGCCATGGTGCCCGAAGCACTGGGGCACATTTAAACCGTTTGCAGGGGGCTTTGCACCCCACACCACCCATGCGGGGTCTCTGCCTCCGCACCACCCAGACATTTATATAAGCAACCCTGGGGGGGTTACAGGGGAGAGAGGGCAACATCAGCTCAGCACTGTAACTGTGCAGCACTCTGACAACATGTTCAACACTGTGGATGTCGAACTGGTTGTGTTGCTGTACTGGATTTGGTGTAATGCCATCGCTGCACTGTCGGTATACCCATTAACAGGCACTGGGGAGAGGATGTGCTGGCACAAATCAATTTATGTAACAGAGAGTCTGCAATGGGTTGCATGCTCTAAAGGAGTACAAGGCAATGGGGCCAGATAGGATCCACCCAAGGATACTTAAGGAACTGAGCATGGTGAGTGCTGCCCCTCTGGCAACACTTTTTAGCACCACATTGGAGACAAGAGAATTTCCAGAGGTATGTAGGAAGGACAATGTGGTCCCTCTGCACAACCGCAGCAGCAGGGAGGAGGCCAGCAATTACAGACCAGTCAGTCTCAGATAAGTAGTGAGGAAGTTAATGGAGTACCTGCTGAAGGAGAGAATGACGGAGAACCTGAAGACATATGGGTAGCAAGACCACTGGCAGCATGGCTTCACAATGGGGAGGTCACTTCAAACAAATCTCATAGATTTCTTTGAGTGGGTAACTAGGGAGGTGGATCAGGGGAGAGCAATGAATGTGGCCTATCTGGACTTCACTAAGGCCTTTGACACTGTACCACACAGGAGCCACATAAAGAAACTTAGCATCCTGGGGTTGGGGGAGAAAGTGGTGAGCTGGATATCTAACTGGTTGAAAGATAGGAGGCAGAGGATGGTATTAAATGGCAGTCACTCAGAGGATGGGAAAGTGAACAGTAGAGTACCACAAGGATTTTAAATGGCCCTGTTGTCTCTAACATCTTTATAAGTGACATTGCTTAGGAACTGGAAGGGAAAGAGTACCTCAATAAAGATGACACAAAAATCTGCAGTTGGGTTGAAATTCAGGAGGGGTGAAGAGAATTCAAAGAGATCGGAGGAAACTAGAGGAGGGGTCCAGGGAGAGGTTGCTGGGTTTCAATGCCAAAAAGAGCTAAGTCATGCACCTAAGGCAGGGAAACCCGTAGGCTGTGTATAACATGGGGTGAGGTACTTAGTGTGATCATATCTGATAATCACAGGGTGGCAGGGCAGTGAACAAGATGAGCTGGATGCTGGGGTGCATAGGGAGGGGGATATCTAGCAGGACAAGGTAGGTGGTGTTGCTTCTGTATCACTCACTTGTGAGGCCCACCTGGAATACTGTGTCCAGTTCTGGAGGCCACACCTGCATAAGGACATCAACAGGGTACAGTATAAGCATTCCAGAGGAGGACTAATAAAATGCTGTGGTGGATGGACAAGAAACCATATGAGAAGAGGCTGCAGGATCTCAACATGTACTCACTGGAGGAGAGAAGAGTGAGAGGTGACATGACTTGAAACCAATAAGTACCTCACAGGGGGAAACAAAGTGCCAGAGGGGAGTTTCTTTCACAGGAAAGGAGCACCAGAAGTTGCGGGCATGCTATGAAGCTTGAGTGGGGTAGTTTAAGAGGGATGTGAGGAACTGCTTCTTCACAGAAAGGGTGATGGACACCTGCAACAGCTTAGCAGAAGAGGTAGTAAGGGTAAAGACAGTGGAGAGCTTTAAACATGTGTGAAACAGGCACATGGTTATAACAAATAGAGATGAGGAAGGATGGAGGGACATTTGCAACCAAATAGAGTTCAGGGTGTAGTGTTAGGCAGGGACAACTAAGATTTGTGCAAAAGTGGACAATGAGGAAGGGAGGCAGGCACTCAGGGAAGCTCTAGTTAAACTTGAAAACTGGTCTAGGGAGTGGCAGTTGGGATTAAATGCTAAGAAGTGCAAGGTCATGCACCTTGAAGCAAGAAATCCCAGGACCAGCTACTGTCCGGGAGGAGTGCAGGTAACAAATTCAGAGGAGGAAAGGGACCTCGGGATAATAGTCAGAGGGGATATGAAGGTCTCAACACATTGTAGAAGTGCAGCAGCAAGGACAAATAGGATGCTGGGTTACATTGCCAGAGTGATCACCGCTAAAAAGGAAGAGGTCACCCTGCCCTTGCATAGATCACGGGTGAGGCCACACTTGGAGTACTGTGTGCAGTATTGGTGCCCATGCCTCATCAAAAAGGATGGGAGATTACTGGAGGGGGTGCAGCGCAGGTCTATGAAAATTATCATGGGGCTGGGGAGTTGCCATATGAGCAAAGATTGAGGGGGCTCAACATGTATTCGTCGGAAGAGAAAAGGGAAAGAGGGGACATGTTATAGACCTTTAAGTACTTGAAAGGCATACACAAAGTCAGAGAGGGGTGATTGTTTCGCTTTAAGGGGGGAAGGGCACTAGGGGGCACAGTCTGAAGTTGGAAGGAGGAAGGTTCAGGAAGGATATGAAGAGGTACTACTTTACAGAAAGAGTGGTGGCAAGATGGAACACACTGCTGGAGGAGTTAATTGAACTGAAGGCAGTGGATAGCTTTAAGTGGGGTTGGGATAAAGTAATGGGCAGGATTCATACAGACAAGAACACGAAGGGTGGAAGATCAGGAAAGGAGAGGAAGAGAGGAGTTTGGGTGGGGCAGGGGCAGTTGTAGTATTATGAAACTAAGAGCTGCTCAATCCAGCAGATTTGATAGACCTGTGGGCCTTTTTTCTGACTGCAGTTTCATAGCTTCATATGACAATAGGGTAGACTAGATGTGCATACTGTTTTTTTTTCGGTTGACACATTCTACGTTTCTATGTGTGTACATATATGGAACCCAAACAAACAAGAGAGAAAGAAACACTGTAAGTGCCTCGGCTGGGATTTGAATCTAAATCACCCAGTATATAATTTGGGCTGCACTACGAGCTGTGCCACCAAGGTAACTGGAAACCTCAGAATATCATTGCAGTGTGCATATCCTACTGTGTCCAACAAAGTTAAATCTCTGCTGGTCACTTTCTGAAACAGTGACCTAGAGTATGTAATCATTATTGGTGATTCCTAGTTTTTACCTGATCTGAGTAAGAAATATAAACTTATCGAGTCATGTTCCCTGAGTCTTATAATCCAGTTTGGTTAGTACCATTTAAGAGGTTCCACTCCTGGGTTTCAGCTGTACTGTGTGAATTACTAGCTATTACAATTCACCCCGAAATGCTACATTGGCCTGCCCACCCCGAAGGCCCTCATTCACTCTGTCAATCACTGTAAGCTCTTGATATGTGGGTACAGTACTAGGCTGACAGTTGTTCCTGAATTGGGCAGCCCCCTATCATTTCTAGGTGACAGTCCCCAGTCCCACCTCACTGCCTACTTGCTGATTTCCATGTCTCAACTTGATGAGCGGGTCCTTCTATGGACTTCAAACTGCTCAGCACTGACTGAGAGTCCGTGGCCCCCTTCCTAATGGTCTGCAATCCTCCTCTCATAGTGGCGAAGCCACATAACTCCACTTGCTCCATATGATCTATCATTATCTAATCTCCTGATTATACCAGGACAGGAGCGCTAAAATGTTGTTTAAGAATAACTTCCACATGATCATGCAGACTGTTGTGCTGCTCTACATGTGCTTTGGTAAAACTGAACTACATGCAGGCCACTAGACTTATGCATAACACAGTCTAAGTTTGCAAGTATATCCAGGATAAAAATTATGACAATCAATGTTAGTAGTTTAACATAGAAACATAGAAATTACCTGCAGATAAGGACCACTAGGCCCATACAGTCTGCCCGTTGGTCTTACACATTGTATGTAAACTAGATAATGTAAAAATCTTGACTTGCCTGAACAAGCTTGTTATACTCCTAATCATAGAAACTAGGTTTAAAAGTGCTATTGACCCTAATGTTACTATTTTCCATAACTATGTCCAGTACCACTTGAACTGAACCTCCAGAGGTGGTGGTATAATTATCTATATCTAAGATAAATTATCTTCATCGATAATTAGCTCTCTTTCTATGCCACATGAATATTAGTGCCTCAATATATCTGTAGCACAGTCCCATAATAAGAATGTTAATATTATTGATTGCTATAGACCTCCTTTGTATGACACACAACTTCTCAGCCATCTGACTAAGTTCCTCAGAATCATTAGTAAAGAAACCATAAAGCTTGGGGACTTAAACCATGATTTCCTTACTTCCAAATCTAATGATCTCAAGCTGTTATGTGGGGAATTTGGCCTACATCAACTAATTATAGATCCCACCAGACACAATCCTAGAAATGCATCAGATTCCATGAACCTGGATTCTGGTACTCATCAACATGCCATAAAAGTCTCAGCTAGATATTTTTTGATAATAACTGCAGTGACCATAATCTGGTGCCTTGTTTCAGAGGTTTAAAGTGCATGTAAAGCTTCCTGTTCAGTACAACAGGAGACTCTCCCGCTTCTATGAACAAAGGTACCACCTTGATTTGGCAAATATTGATTGGCAGTTCTATTTAGCTTCTGCAGTGCATAAAGTGGGAGAATTACTCAACCACTAACTTTTCTCTTTTATAAACAAACATGCCCCACTAGTAAAACAGAGGATAAAAAAATGTCATTGGTTCAGTCAAGAACTCAGGCAGTTACTGAGGAACAGGGACAAACAATGGGCCAGAACTAGAAAAAAAACAAGCTTCCACATGACTGGGTTGTGTTTAGGTGAAAAAAAAGAGTCATTGTACTAAATTAATCCAATCAGGTAAGTCCAATTACTAGTTAAACCTCATGGAATCCAATCAAAGAGACCCTTCTATATTCTGAAGACAATAAAAAACATAAAAGGAGGTGTAGCATTCCCCTTGCTGACACAAATCATAGTGGATGTTAAAATTATCAAAGACATGCAGCTTTTCATGGAAAAACTTAATTCACTCTGTCAACTGGATTGGCCTTCAATCAGTCACCTGCTGCTGTGTTCTCACATGCCATCTTGTTGAAGCCTTCAATCAACACCTGCCATCATCCAATCCTTCTGATTTTAGCCCACCACCTACAAACATGTTGAAGACCTACTCTTGACCCTAAATTCACCTCTAGCACATCTTTTTAACCTTTCACTAACTAGTAAGGAAATGCCTTTACTCAGGAAACTGGCTCACATATTAACCCTTTTCAAATTTGGTGAGAAATCTATTGTGAGCAAATACATGCCTGTATCCATACTGCCTGTATTAGCTAAGGTGCTGGAAAAAAGCTAGTCAATGACCAGTGATAAGAGTATCTTACCAATAATAACTTAATGATCCCAAACCAATTTGGTTTTCAGGCATTGCATAGCTCCACAACTGCACTTGTTAAAGAAAGAAAAATGTCCGGTTTTCTGCTTTGGATCAAAACCTGGCAATGGTAGCTATGTTTCCCAACTTCAGTAAGGCATTCAATACAGTTGACAATCAGATACTGCTGCAAAAACTCTTTGTAGTTGGTATTGGGCAACGCACCCTGCCATGGTTTAGAAACTCTCTAATAGGCAATAGTAGCTCAAATCTAAACCCTATTTTCCTCCTGCTCTGGCTTTCCTAAAGGAGTTTCAAAAGGTTCTATTTTTGGCTCTCTCCTTTTCACAATTTACAAAAATGATCTAGGGGATAATGCAGGTGAAGCCCAGCTCAACCACCACATTGATAATATGGTTCTTTATGTCACCAAATCTAGTGTACCTCAAGCTCCAAATGACCTCACATCTACATTCAGTATCTTACAACTGAAATTGTGTGCATCTAGTCTTCTTCTGAATGCCACAAAGATAAAATATATGATTATTGCTCCTAACAGCAAATGGCCAAGTAACTCCACCAAGCCCAGTATCCTTACCCTTATGGGTGATAGGCTGGAGCTAGTAGATACATTTAAATATCTTGGTCTATGTCTAGACAGTAAGCTTTCCTTCACCACCCATACTTACAATTTGTGCAACAAATTGAAGCCTTGGCTGGGATTGTACTACAGAAATAAATTTAAGCTCCCTGCTGATGTCTGCAAAATCCTTGTCACGGCCACATTTCCTACTGCTACTTGATTATGAAGACCCAGGCCCAGATATTCAGAAATGCACCAAAGGCCAGCGCAAGTCCAGTGCAGTGCAAATCCGATGTGCCGTGGTGCAACAGAGGCCATATTCTAGGTTGCGCTGGTCACACTGCGCTGGCATAACCCAGCTGAATATGGCACAGTTGTGCCATGATGCAACTGCGGTTGTACCATAGTGCAACCAAAGGTGTGCTATGGTGCAAATACAGGTGCACCATGGTGCAGAAGGAGAAGCCCTAGGACAACCATGGGAGCAGAGCAACAGAGCGACGGGGGAGGGGGGCATGGCACAGAGAAGCAACCCAAGGAGATAGCCAGGGAAGCACAGTGACAGGCCACAGGAGGCCACCACCAGCTGGGCACAGCAGGGTGCGCACAGGCACCCAGACCCCACCCCAGAACACAACAGTGGCACAGGCAGTAGGCAAAAAGAGGCGCTAATGGTGAATGGAGGGGCACCATGGGGGCCACCTCACAGGCTGCAGGCCATGCTCCCCTTACACACCCAGACCAGAGCAGGCCACACCCAAGACCATGCAGCCAGGCACACACACCCACCATACAGCCACCCCATGGGCACCCCAAGGCACAGCCACTGACCGAGGGGAGGGACACCACCACAGTGGGGCACACCACAGCACACAACAGTGATCCACAAAAGCACAACACATGCCCTGACACAAGCACACCACACAAACAGGCACTGGGCCACTGCAGCATGGCTCCTCTCACCACCTGCAAAGCAGACACAGACACAGGCAGGTATGTCAAAATATATATATATATATATATAAGAATGCAACTATGTACAATAGAAGGGTGTGGGGGAGGCTTGGAAAGTGAGGGAAGGGGATAGGGAACAGGGACGGTACAGTGGGAAGGGGGACTGGAGGGGGAGGTACAGCTGGGGAAACAGGGAAATGCAGGGTCTCAACTAACGGCTACCATGTCCTGCCACCCCTTGCATTCTTCACTGCCTGCTGTCAGCCAGCAGCATCCTGTGGACCTGCAGCACTGCCTCCATGGTTGTCGAGATCACCAAAATAATCTGGCGGAGCAGCTGGCAGTAAAAGGGGCCTCCTGCACTGCCACCAGACACCTAGGACAAGGGACAGGACAGGTGATCAGTGCAATGTCCCAAGGAACCTTGCCCATCCACAGCACGCAATGGACAGTTGGATCACACACCCCTGGAGGGCCCATACAGGCCACCCACAGGGGGGTGGGCCAACGCCTGCCAGCAATCTGGCACACCATGACAGTGCACAGTGGTAGTCCCTGTTGCACAGTGGCCACCCGACTGAGAAATGGTAATCACATGGCACAGTGCTCCGGCAGCACCACAGCAACATCAGTGGCAGCTGGGCGCACACCCACCACACCAATAGCTGGCACACATGTCCAATGGATGTGCCACAGTGGCGGGCACCACACACAGTGCGACACACATAGCTGCCATGCCATACGGCACAGGTGGCCATGCCCGTACCCATGCCCACGCCACTCCCCCGCATACAGTGTGAAGGACCATGTCAGTGCCTACCTGCTCTCTGTGGCCTCGCTGGTGCCAGAGCCACTCCTGCACAGCCACCCTGGCCTGCTGTGGCCTGCTGTCCTGCCACTGCTGCTGCTGCTGCTGCACTCCTCTTATTTTCAGGCCCTGGGAATGGAACATAGACAGGTACACATCAGTAACCTACCACAGCAGCTGCCCACCACCCCCACCCTTGTGCACAGGTTGAACCCCTGCCCGACATGTCCTGCACAGTGACATCACAAATCAAACAGTGGCAGGCGATGCCAACATGTGATGCACATGATGGCAGTGCACCACCCTGCAGAGCATGTCAGGCAGCCTAGTCAACGCCACAGTACTGCACCAGGGCACACATGCAATTTTGGCCTGCTCACCTGGCTGTGGCACAGCCCCATGCCTGACATGCACCTCCAGCCTCCTGAGGAACTCTGGGTCCCTCATTGCCATGTCCCCAAAGTGGTGGTGACACTGTTCCCCCATCCTAGCCACTCCTGTGCACTGCTGCAATGTAGCAGCAATGCCCTGCCATACTGCCACCCGGGGCTGCTGCAGGGGTGCCTGGCCGAATAGTTGGGGTGCGTAGGGCTGGACACAGGTGACCAGGTTGATCAGTTCCACCTGCATCCATTTTTCCACCCGTGCTGCTCTCTGCTGCACCATGCTGCAAGTCATAGCCTGTGAGCAAAATGGTGGCGGTAAGCGCACATGGCTACAGCATGCACCAGATGCACAGGCTGAGGGGACCTGTGCTGTGTACGCCCATCATGCAGTCTCAGAGATGGGCGGCATGGGCATGGCTGGGCAGGGTCACAGGTGCTGGGGTCACTCAGGGCCAGATCTCACAGCAGATGTCAGTGCTCAGTCACTGCACAGTGCACATGTGTGCAACAGCAGGCCTGGCGCATCATGCTCAATGGCCCCCATCGCACAGTCAGTGCACAGTGCATGATTGGTGACATTAAACCATCTGGAGCATGCACACTGTGATCCTGCACACCATTCATGCATGTGCATTGTGCCGCAACATGCTCAGGAGCAATCTCATTGTGCACAGAACAAAATTGCAATATTCAGCCGCCACATGTAAATGAGCTCATCAGCCAATGCGTGGCACACCAGGAGAATTAACATATCATTATCATTGTGCCAAAGCTCATTTGCATGAGATGCACCATGTAAGTGCCATGGAACAGCACAGGCCATGGACCGGTATTGCATCCTTTGAGGTGGGTTGCACATGCTGCTGCACCTCCCGGGGAGCAGACAGCACAGCAGGGTAGGACGCTACGGGGGATGCTGCTACTAACACACCATACTATTGATGTTCACAGGAGGTGACATGGCTGGACATGAGGAGGGTGAGGAGCATGAGGAGCATGAGGAGAGTGAGGAGCTTGGGTCTGCTTGCAAGCACAGGCCCAATTTCATGAAGGATGAGACAGAGGCCCTGTTTGATGCCTAATTGTACAGGCAGCCACTGCTGAGTGGTGCCACAGATACACCACAGGCCAGGGCTGGGGCCTAGGAAGAAGTGGCTGGCTATGTCAAGCAGCATGGCATCCACCAGCCATCAGCACAAGAGTGCCAAAAGAAGGTGGACACAGACAGGAGGTGCATACAGGAGAAGGTGGCAGCCATCCATGCCTCTCAGAGGGCCACTGGAGGGGGGACCTCCTGATGCACCACTGCTCATGGCACATGAGGAGTTGGTGGCAGCCACCATGCACTGCAGCATGGTGGAGAGTGTGCCTGGAGGAGGATTCCAGATGGGTGGCAGCCCATCACTGCATGGCAAGTATTTCAGCCATGCACAGCTGATGGCATGGATGGTGCGTACATGGGCATGCTGGCATGCATGCTGCTGGCATGCATGTCCTGTGCATGTGTGTAACAATGTGCATGCCATGCTGCTGGACACATGCAGTGGCAGTTTTGGGGAGGCACCTGTGGGCATTGCATCACTGACACACCTGTCTTCTCTTTCAGCACCAGCACACCTGCTTGTGGAGGATGGGGCACCGGCAGCAGCCATAGATGTAGGAACAGCCCCGGAGGACTAGCCTTCCACCTCCACAGGCATACGGGGGCCTGATAGGCTGTAGCACACCACCACAATCCAGGCGGATGTCCTGGGCATGGGGTCAGAAGAGACCCTGGACATGTTCCGGTGGGATGCCAGTCTGTGTGGAGTCACAGATCAGGATGGGGTCTGACACCAATGGTGACATCACTATCATCCTGGACAGCATGGGTGATGTTGTGGTGGAGATGCCAGATGAGCAGCGGCAGCAGGCTGCAGGTGCCACAGGGCAGCCAGATGCTGGGTCCACTGCCAGGGTGCCAGCTAGGGACATTCCCCATGAGGACCCCACTGTGCAGTGTCCACCTGAGAGGGGGGCTGTGCAGTGTGGCCGGTCACCACAGGAGGGTCAGAGTCCTGCCCAGGATCTCCAGGATGCCAACCCACTGGCTGAGCACACCCATTTGCTGTGGGCCTCCGTAGAGCAACAGGTGCTGCTTGCCACTGGGGTGTGTGCACTGCATGCGGAAGTGCACCAGTTGGCTGAGCAGTGTGAGAGGGGCACTTCACAGCTCCTGGTGGGGATGCTGTGCATGCAGGAGGCCATGACTGTATCCCTATATTGCATTGCTAATGTGATCATGGATGGCTTTGCGATGCTGGCTGCCACAGGGCATGGCCAGGCACCGCAGACCCCACACAGTGCACTGTCCACCCCATGATCCTGGCTTCAGGTGACACCCACACTGTTGATGCTGGTCTCTGATGTTGGCATCCCAGGCATGCCTGGGGCAGGCCTGTTCAGGCACCTACATATCCCCACATGGACCCGGTCATGGTCCCGCAGTTCGACCCCTGGGGAGCTGTTGCAAACACCCCTTAAGGCTGATGTGCAGCCTGTGGCCATGGTGACCATGGTTCTGTGCAGCAGCCCTGATGTGCATGACACCCTGACCGCAGTCCGCAGCTTCTGCCCTGTGATTGCATGGGCAGTGTGTGTGTGTGCATACCACTGGTGTGGTGACTGTGTGTCATGCCACACGCTGCCTTTGTGTTTGATTGCCCCGACACTGGACCATGTGGCATGGACATGATGAAGGCAGTTCAGCACCGGTTGCACCTGTGCACTAGTGCAATGCATCTGATCCCCACCACATGCCAACACCTGAGTGTGGGGGTGCATGTGTGTGTGTTGCTGTGTATGGTTATGTGTGATTGTGTGCCACCGAATCCCCTAATTCTGCACCATGCCTCTGTGTGTGCATGCCCATTGCCATGCATACCCCTGCTTGTGTTCTGTACCTGTGTGTGGGGCCCATGCATGGGTTTCACGCCACCTACCTGTGTGCACCAAAGTGCACCTGTGTGATGGTCTCCCTGTGTTGGCACCCCTGCCATTGCAGCTGGGGTTCCCCCCACCCAGGGCCAGGCTGTCCACCACCCTCTGGCCAATTCCCTCCATTGTCCCGACTACTGTCGTCCTTATCAGCCTCAACAGCTATTCCATAGTCAATGACCATGTTGTGCAGTATGCAGCAGGCCAGAAATAGGTCACAGGCTTTTGAGGGGCTGTACTGTAGGGCACCGCCAGACCTGTTTAGGCAATGAACCATGCCTTCAGCATGCCAAATACATGCTCAATGATGTTGCGCATGCTGGCCTGTGCCTCACTGTAGTGTTCCTCTGCTGGGGATGATGGGTGCCGGTAGGGGGTGAGCAGCCAGGGCCTCAGTGGATAAGCACTGTTTCCTGTGTGGATAATCATCATCATCATCAAATCTTTATTTATTCAGGCAAACATCATTGAGCAAGGCTCATTTACAAGATGGACCTGATAAGGTCAAGGTTCAACAGTTGATACACAACAGATACATCATACAATTATATAAAACAGTTATACATACAGGGGAAAAAACGTTTATAAACACAGTGATGTGTGATATGGTTAGCCCTCTGCCATCCTTTGCTGTGTCCCTTTCCTGTCCCTGGTGCCCACGCCAGCATGCCTACCCTGCTCTCCCCCATCCCATGGACTGCTCTGCCCGTCACCCCTTGCCCGTGCCATACTCACCCACTAGGTGGCCATGGGGATGTCCCCAAATTTGAACCTGTGGCACAGCGCAGAGCTGTGCAAGATGAACGCATCATGTGCACTCCCAGATTGTGTAGCACAGACATTGGTGATGCATCCCATGGCATCACACACCACCTGGCAGTTGATGCTCAGGCTCCCCTTCCTTTTGATGTATGCCACACCCTCAGGCCAGGTGGCATGTGGGTGCAGTCGATAGCCCCAATCATGCCAGGCACATGTGCTACCCTGTGGAAGTCCTGCATGGTTTCTGTACACTTCACCTGTGTGCTGGGGAAACGAATGTATTCAAAGCACGTGGCAGCAGAGCGTTGAGGAACTGTGTGAGGAGGCAGGATGTGGCTGACTGGGTTATGCCTGTGGTGTTCCCTGTTGGTCTCTGGAAGATGCCCGTGGTGAGCAGGCACATGATGGCTGTCACCTTCGTCTCCATGGACATGGAGTGGCTCTGTCTGGTGGGTGCCTGCATCTCCTCACTGCACAGCTTGCAGAGCTACCTCAGAATGGTTCTTTTCAGGTGGTACTGGCCCCCTATCTCTATGTCACTGTAGTTCTCAAAGGTGATGTGGGCACAGTACCACCTGTGTCGGGCATACCACCGACGGACCCTTCCTCTGCCATGTCACTATTCCTCCTGCCTCCTCACACCCCTCATTATGGCCTCCATCATGAAGGGTGCACTATCCATGGCCCCTGATGTCAAATATCCCCCTGGGCAGTTGGCTGCTGTGGGCTGTGTGCCACCCTGGTGAACTGCCTGGTAGTGTGTCTGCCTGTCTCTCTCACTCACTCTGCCCGTCTCCCTCTCAACTGCCACCTCTGTCCCTCTCCCTCTGTGTCTGCCTCGGTCTGTCTGTCTGTCTGTCTCTCGCTCTCTCTCTGTCTGTCTGTCTTTCTTTCTTTTTCTCTCTCTCCCTCTCTCTCACTCCCTCTGGCCTGGTGCAAGTGCTTTCTGTGTGCTTGCACCCTGTATTTATAGTAACAAGTCTGCTCGGTGCATCTCTGATTTGCTCCACACTTGCGCCATGGTTCCACAGTGGAATATTGCACTGAACTGGATATTCATGGGCATGCCCCCTGCACTTGAGCCTGCATTCATTGTAGTTGCGCACTGGCGCAATGAGATTTGTGCTGTGCACTGGCTTCTGCTGAATATCGCTCCTTGGTGCAACTGCTTTGAATATCTGGGCCCTTGTGTATAGTGGCACTGCTGCCATACAACTAGCTAAATTAGATATCCTTTACCTCAGGGCTCTGCAATTTATTGCTGGGCTACCTGCTAGAACCCACCACTGTACCCTCTATGCATTAGTTAGTTGGACATTTTTAACACAAGAAGGTTGAAAAACCTGTATTTGTGGCCTTTCAAGTACCTCCGTGATGATATATCATGCTACATCTCAGACTTTTTTCAAAGGTCCTCAAGTAGAAATGTTGCCAAGTTTAAATTTGCTGGCAAAGTCAACAAACTTGCCTCCACAGAGCAAACCACAGATTTTTGCTATTAGGGTTACAATTAGCCTATGTGACTTTGCTGGGTTTTTTTGTGGAATTTTGCTGTGAAATGCTGAATTACCCCCACAAACAGCAGAATTTTGCCAACTAATGGCAGAATTTCACACACAAACAGTGACATTCTGCCATATACAGACAAAAGTTCACCATTCACTGGTGAAGTTCTGTTCTTCATGGGCAAATTCCACACTTTGCAGATGGAACTTTGTGTCTGTGAATTAATCCATGAATTGTACTAAAATCGTGGATTAATTCATGGAGCAAAGTTTCCCAACTTCGTCCATCTCTATCCTCTAGTCTGTACAATCCGAATACATGTAATTACAGTACTATAGGCCCCCCAGGCACACATACAAATTTGGCAAAATGTTTTTTAACTGTCTTGTCCCTACATACTAGGAAAAATTGCAAGACTCATATTGAACTCACTGGCGAGTCTTCATATTTTCAAGCTACTGCTAGAAACCAACAGCACTGATGAAAGTACTGTACTTGTCATTAGATTATACTTAGTCCTTATTGTCAGGACCCTGTATTTTCTGTGATTCTACAGTTGCAGCAGTGGCCGCGGAAATCAGGGCTGACTGCAGAAATCAGTGCTTGCTGCAGAAATCAGGAAAACCAGCCACACAGCTACAGAAATTCTAGCTATGCTGTGCAATCACACAAGACAAGGGTATAGCTATTGATGAGTTAAGTATGCCATGGCACACATGCTTATTAGAAGGAGCAACAAACTGATGCCAGCCACTACAGGGCCAAAATGCTAGTGGCTGCATGGCATCTTGACTCATGCTAACTCTTGTTACACAACTCCTTCAAGTTATGTTTTGTGTGTGTGTATGTTGGGGGAAGCGACTGATGCAATAGTAGCAGAGCTTGATTAGGTCCACTGCAGTTATGGTTTGCTGCTGTGTAGGTGTGGGTAGCTCAGCCATGTTAATATTTCAGTATGAGGCTGCTCATGGTGCATGCTGAATTCTTGGAGGATGAATTTGGAAGGAAGAACTGGAAGGCAAGCTGTAGTCAAGAAGTGAGAAGATTCTGTGGTGCCCATAGAGGTGGAACTGATCTCAGTGTGTTGACAGGTATCAGAGGAGGAGCTGATTGCGGAAACATAGGGCTGGCAACAGACTGAGCAGAGGACTCGGTCCCCTCTGGTGGACATCTATCACAGTTTTGATTTTCGGGCTGCAGTTCTGTACCTACAAGTGTGAGAGTAATTTCTTGGCAAATCTGAACCTGCAGCCTAAGTGGTGGCATCAAGCTCAATTATTTTTTTGCAGTTAATCGTTTTATTGTAAGTATTGTAATTATACATACAAATACACTACATTCTCCAATATACGCTTGCATAAATTCTGAATGGTAGAATGAAAAAACATGTTGTCTGAGGTATTATACAATGGTATTAAAAGGGAAAACAAATGTTGAGAAAACAATATGTAGCAGTACAATCTGTATGATAGAGAGAAAATATGGCAATTTATGGTTCAAGGGATAAAAGGAGTAGATACAAACAAGAAATATGAGCAGTTCTGATTGTACTTCTATTATGCTGTAATTTAATACAAGTATGTGTAAGATTGTATAAAGGAAGAACATAAAAAAGAGAAAAATATCTAAGAAAGTAAACAAGAATGAAGAGGGAAAGGGAAGAAGAAAAGGAGATAAAAAGATAGAAAGAGAGGAGATGGAAAATGAACTTAAGAGCTATAAGTGAGATTCCAATATGGACATATAACAACCCATGGATTAAGTGACGGTATGTGTAGACGTGTTTAAATATTTAAAATAGTCCTACAAGCATTTATTATATAAATTAAGTCGGTCAGAAGCCAAGTGTGACATACGATCAAGGATGGCATATTGAAATAGTTTCTTGAGAATATCCAGGAGGGTGGGAATGATTTTGGATCTCCAATGCATTAGTATAAGGCTTCTAACTTGAAGGAATAGTAGGGTTAACCACCTATTCTGAGAATGGAATATTTTGTATGAATGAGCATTGAAAATACCAAGTATGCAATGTTTTGGATCTAATGCAAAGGATAGACCAATCACTTTCATTGTGAAGAAATTAATATGATGCCAAAAATTGTGTATGGGAGGACAATGTCATAAAATATGTAGCAAATTGCCATTGGGGGAGTTACAACACCAGCATTTATAGTTGTTCATAAAGCCAATTTTTTGCTAAATCTCAGGAGTTCTGTACCACTGATATAGAATTTTGGCTTGTATGAGTGAACTGCGATTATCTTTGAAAGATTTATGTCAGGATAGCCAACAGTTATGCCATTGAGAATTTTATTTATTTTATTTATTTATTTAGCTTTTGTTGACCGGGTAAGTGCACTAGACAAATCCTGCCTATTTTCAGGCACGACCCGGGGGAGGGGGATACAGATGAATGCCAACTAACCTTGAACCACATTAAGCTGTTGGTGGTATTTTTAGTGAATGGATTATGCTATAATTTAAAAGGGTACTTAATTTATTTTTTGCAGTAATAGATTGATCTGGAATTGTATTTCTGATATGTTTGTAAATGATGCTATTTAATTTAGAGTTTGTTTCGATTCATTTAGAAATAAAAGTATCATATACAGATTGATGAGGAATAGTAGGAAGATAAAGGTTCCATGTCATGCATAACTGTAAATATTTCCAGAAATCGTCCTGCGGAAGATTCCATTGTTTGTGCAGGTCAGAAAAGGATTTTAATTTGAGGGTCTGAGGTATAAGTATATCCTCCAAGAAAAAAAAATGCCCCTGTTTTTCCAATTACAACAAAAAATTGGGTGATTATCAAGAGTGATGTTGTGGGTCCCCCAAATGGGGGCATATATGAGAGGGGTTGGGTTGGATTTAAGGCGTTTATGAATTATTTTCCAGTAGTATATGGATAATTCAATAGTAGGGTGCGATTTTAAATTGGGGGGTGGAGGGTTATAAATGAAGGAAGTGGTGACATTGCCTGGACATAGAGATGTTTCCATATTGAACCACAACTGTGATTTATTGCTGGGTTTATTAAACCATTTGACAGTTTGAGCAGTATGGAAGGCCCAAAAATATGCTTCGAACCAGGGGAGCCCAAAGGCCCCCTTTGGACCAGTGGGAATGCAGTTTCTTATGACTAAATCTGGGAATTTTGCCTTCCCATAAAAAATTGCAAATTATATCATCAATTCTGACAAAAAAAAAGTAGGGAGGGTTAAAGAGATATTAGAAAATAGATAAAGTATTTTGGGAGCTATTTACATCTTGTTAGCGGAGATTTCCCCATTAAAAGAGAGGTTAAACAGTTTCCATCTGTTGAGAGTGTTTTCAAAATTTGCTAATAACGGGAAAAGATTGGTGTCCCATATCTTGTCTAATTTAGAGGTGATCTGTATTCCAAGGTAAGAGATACCTTGAGGGGCCCAACGAAAACCTAATATTGTATTCATAGACGGGTTACAAAAATTGTTCAATGGCATTGTTTCTGATTTGTTTACATTCAGAGTGAGCCCAGAAAGTGAAGTAAATTTGCTACGTAACTTGATTAAGGGTGGTCCTGAAATTTCAAGATTTTTGAGTAGAATGAGGAGGTCATCAGCGTAGGATAGTGAAGTATAGCAGGAATTACCAATGGGAATACCTTGGATCATGGAGGATTGATGAAGAGCAGCTGATAGGGGTTCCATAGCTAGAATAAAAAGAGTGAAGCTCAATTCTTAAGGAGGGTCAAGTTGCCCAGCTGCAGCAGAGTTGGGGACCAGGGTATACTAGAACTGGAGCAAGCAGGTATGGAAAAAAATCCAAATGGAGAGTTTGATTGCTGCTATACATAAGTGAAATGAGGGTCACTGACTAAAGAATACCACCACCCCCTGAGTTGTGAGGAGAAGAGAACATGCTAATCAAGGTTACTCCAGCTTAATAAGAATGGCTTGCTTGCATTTTATAGTGTGTCCCCTGAAAGAAAAATCAGGAGTCAACAAATCCTACAGGCACTGCAAGTTACACCCTCCTTCACTGCTATAGGAAGACAATCCCCCCAACACAGATTTGTACACTGTACTCAACATGTTTGTTGCAAGGCAGTTAGAGTATTCATAGTTTACAAAAATAACAATTCAAAAGAACGTTGATCATCATTAGAAAAATAAAATGGTCTTCAAGTTGGAGTCTCTCTTTATATTTGCTAACTGTCATTACAAACCAGAAGAAATCCAAACAGGTTTTGCCTTCTGTGTAGTTTTAGCTAAGTGGGTATGTCCTGCTCTAATTATAACCTAGGAGAACAGCAAAGGCCACCAATTTCCAGAAGAACAGATGAGCCTACAAATTCTGGATGGGAGGGAAAAGTCATTAAAAGAGAACACTGATGCCCATGGCTGTGCCAGGTTTGGGTTATTGCTATTTAACATTTGTGATAAGAAGACTACACACTGTTAAATGGCCTGCTGTTCTACTTTCAGTGCAGCAGAGTGGTTGCATGAAGGCAGTCAAAGGATTAACTAAGACTTAATCCCTTTGAAGTTATGCTGTTTAGCCACAATTTATCTGCCACAGAATAGCCACAGAATCAGCAGTTGTTCTGCCACAGAAAGTATGGGGTCCTGCCGCAGAATGTAGGTCCACCTTGTTGCAGTACACACGGGGCCCTGCTTATTGTGCTATGCCTGCTGTTTTTTTTTGTACTTCTTTTTAATATCCTGATATGTTAGTATATTGTATTACTAAACCTTTTTTTACTGCTACTCCTGTTGTACATTATAATATCATACATTTTAGTATCTGCTGCTGTAAATTCCATGTAATACTTTTTTATATAAGTAATACTGTTGATTTTATTATAATGTTACCATCCTAACCAAGATCTTCTTGCAAATGAGCATTGCTCAGTGGTTTTCCTGGTAAAACAAAAAATTAAAAAAAAAACTTACCCCCTCCATGCTGTCTACCATACCACAGAGTATAGTGCCATCTGTAATGAGACACATTTTCGACCTGAATTTGTAAAATAAGTAAAGATTTTACACCCTTTTAACCCCCTTCCCAGCAAGTACTATATCAGCCTGGCAAAATTCTTGTTGTATGATTTTCCTTGCTGACTCTGTATTATCTTTGTAGCCCACCTTTTTGGTACATTCTTTCTGGTAGTTATCCTTTTACAGGTACAGGATCCAGAACTGGACATAGTAGTCCATGTGTGGCTTCATCAGTGATTTATTTACTTATTTGTTCATTTATTAATTTATTTTATAGTCTTTGAATACTGGGCAAGTGCCCTTATCCGAGGGACAGTTTTCAGGCATGACCCGAGCCAATAAAGTGGCACAACAAAACTTACATACAGGTGCAATCAATGTAGCGACAGAACAAATTGATACAGTACAGTTTACAAATGTGATGGGGAAAAAATCAGCAGATGCACTACAATTACAACAGTATTTGGGAGAACAAGGAATACTTTACAAATTTACACTGGGTAAACAGGGTGGGGAGATATCAGACAATGGGGTGAATAGACAGTGCAGATAGCAAATACAAACAAACATGGCATATTGATTCCATAACAACAGGAAGACTGGTTATGGTTTAAGGAGCAGGTACAGAGTGCTATAGTGGCAGTACAGTTATAAGAGCAAAAAAGGAAGAGAGGACTGGGGTAATGAGGATAAGGAAATAGCAGGTCAAAGTAGATTGCCCTGCTTGGCACAGGCATTTGGCCTCATTCAGTAACCAGTCTTTGAGTCAAAGTTTGAAGGTACAGTGGGTGTTGACAGATCGGAGTGAAGCAGGGAGGCTGTTCTATAGGGAGGGAGCAGTAACTGACAATGCTTTGACACCCATAACAGAAGAAATTTTAGGTATTTCCATGGGGGGGTGAGGGCACACATAGGTATCTGGGAGCTGCTCAGGATTTTAGGAGGGATATGTACTGGGATGTGTTGCCACCTTATGGTGTATTATAAACAATGCAGCCTAGTGCATAGTCATGATGGCCAGAGATTGGGAGCCATCCAAGAGCCTGGTACAGGTTACAGTGGTGAGTGAAGTAGGGTGCCTGGAGTGCAAATCGACATACATTGTTATAGACAGAGGTTAGATGTGAGCAAAGGACAGAAGACATTCAGGAATAGATGGGGGAGCAGTAATCCAGGATATGGAGCATGTTGCCTTGGATAATTGCTACTTGGGCCTCTCTGGTCAAGAACTGTTTTAGCCAATATGTGGCTCTAAGCTTTTGGGTTCACCCATCATGTTTTGGAGTTTATGTCCTCTGTAAAAGAGAGGGAGGGGTCAAGGGTTATGCCCAAGTATTTGAAATGTGGGACATTCTCTACCAATGATCAATTCGGTGTGAGCACCAAGAGGGAGGAGTCAGACTTGCCGATGTAGCAGGTATGGTTTGGACTTGAAAAGCATCACTTTTTTTTTTTTTTTACGTAAACCAGGAGCCTGTGTCACAGGAACCTGTTGTGGACAAAGCCATAATTCTGAGACAGGGTAGAAGTTATGTTTGTCAATGACTTATCACTGCAAAAGAGAATGAGGTCATCAGCATATAGTAGTGCTTCACAGGTAAGGCTGTCAGTGGGGAGGGAATTAATAAAGATGGAGAACTATACTGAGCCAAGGATGGATCCCTGGGGGACGCCTGTGAAGACAGGCATGTCAGTGGAGGTGGCAGCTCCAATGCATATAGACTGGGATTGGCTATATAGGTAGCTCCTCAACCATTTTAAAGTCCCTGAGGAGCAGCCAAGTTGTAGAAGAGTGGTATGCAGAAGGGGGTGTCTGACCCTGTCAAAGACCTTGTTCAAGTCCACTAACACAGCACCCATAGCTTTGCCCATGTCCATGTTTTCAAAAACATGATTTGTAAACTGGGCCTGACCAGATGTGGTGCTGTGGAACTTGTTGAAGCCATGTTGCTGGCCACACAGCAGTTTGTATTTCCCAACATGGTCAGACAGTTGACGGTGAACAATTGTTTTAGGAGGTTGCTCAGGTGGGGGAGCAGGGAGATTGGTCTATAATTATCAGATGAGAGGGAGTCTCAGCTTTAAAAATAGGAACCACCTTGGCAAGCTTCCAGGAATCTGGCATGATAGATGTGATCAATGCCAGATTAAAAATAAAGGTGAGCAGTTTGGAAATGGCAGGGGTGATCAGCTTAAGCATCAAAGGGAAAATGCCATCACTGCCAGGGCTACCACAATTGGGGAGAGTTTTAAGGAGCTTGGCAGTGTCTTTGGCTGAGATGACCCTCAAGTAGTAGGGAATCAGAGGGGAGTGCCAAGGGGAACTGATAATTAGTACCAGAAAAAGAACCAGCAGGTGGGTGTGAGGGTAGTTTGCTTAGGTGAGCATTGAGATTGGTAAACTTTATGTTGAATGCTTGGGCGACTACGACAGACTCAGTTAGAGAACCAGTGGGTGAGTAAAGATGAATTGTAGAGTTATGGGTACATGGGTTGAATAGGGAACTGATAGCACTCCAGAAGCGATGCAGATTCCGGAGGCTACCCCTCTGCTGATTACAGAGAAAACTGCACTTCTGAACCCTGGAAGTTTGCTTGCACTGATTTCTTAGGTGCCTGAATTCATTCCAGAGATCAGGGAAGGGGGTCTTTATGTAGGCAGCTAATAATGTGTCCCTAATCTTCATCAAGGCTAAGAATTCTTTTGAGACCCAGGTACAGCCATCTCTGACTTTCCGGATAGTGAGAGAAAAGTGGTGGTCTTGTATCCAAATGAGGACATTGGTGAAAAAGCCCATGGCTGCTGTTACATCCATGTGGGAGTAAAAGCTGAACAGTTTACTGCCCCTACATCCTCAAGGAGGGTAGAGGTATTAGGACAATTACAATTTCCAAAAGGAAATGTGTTGGGAGGGGGGGCATTTGGATTTGGTGGCCCAGGTGATATACATGGGAGATTGATCACTGATTGAGTCAGACATAATCCCTGACTGGAGCATCTTGTTCTCTCTGTTTGTGATCACCCAGTCAAGGAGAGAATGGCTTTGGGTCCGAGTTTTGTGCTTGGTCAGGACAGAGATAGCTTGGACCAAATTGTGCTGTTTTAACTGGTTAAAGTAGTTAGTACCATGAGAATGTAACCAATTAAAGTTAAAATCCCCAAGGAGAACTGTGTCCCTGGGATGGGAAAGGTGCCTAGGCTAATCAGGTGGTTTACAAGACCTGGATTTCCCCCTGTGGGGGGTTGTAACAGCAATCCACATACCTGTACTTTTTTTTTACAGCATCTATGGTGAGTTCAGCTATGAGCCATTCACTGGGGGATGTGAGTCATAGTAGTGTACAGAGGAGGCAGATGGGTTCACTGAAATAAAGTTCCACACCCTCACCTTTCTTTTTTGCCCAGTCTATACTGGTGTAGCAAGGAGTACTCCAGGAGATAGTAGGTACTGTTAGGGATGCGGGGCTTTAACCATGTTTCTGAGAGACCGAGGACATGAAGTTTGTGGAGTGCTACCCAGGCCTCTAGGTCAGGAAATTTAGATGGGAGGCTGCATAAGTTGATATGGAAGATTTTCAGACCCCTGGGGTTATTCCACTTGTTGGAGTGGGCTGTAGGCAAACCTGTGGGACCTGGGTTGCTTTCTATGTCCTCTGCTAGCAGCAGCAGAGAACTGTCCAGATTGTAGGGGCAAGATATTGAGGTGGGAGCAAGTGCAAGGGAGAACATGAAAAAAATGAGTTGGAGTTACTCGACGTTCGTGAGGTAAGCATAGAATAGGGAGCCCATTGGAGTAAGTTCCCATCTGTTTACATCAGGGTGGGTCAGGTTTGAGGACAGCAGTGCAAGAAAGAAGGCATTCTTTGGTCAAGGGCAACTGCAGAGGCACCAAAATCAGCAATCAGTAGAGAGCATAGTAGGAAGGCTGCCATCAGAGGGAACGCAGTTAGGTTCATGTTGTGTGCCATAGTTATAAGGGAGAGAGGGAGTAGAAGTGCAGTGTAGAGAGGACTGAGGAAGAAATAGAAAAGGGAGAGAAGTAGGGTCAGGAGTGAATGCCGTGGTGGGTCCGTAGAAGGCAAGAGGGGGACTTGCTCAGTAGCATGGGTACTCGAGCAGCAGCAAGGTTACAGTGCGGCGGGGGTGTATGGGGATTACATTAGGTGTGGACTGTATAAGGGGCAGGAATTAGTTAAAGTGTGGCCAAGGGGATGATTTAATGATTAGAGTCCCTGACTTCACTGTGAAGGGTCAGGGGTGCGATTCCTGAAGGTGAACTGAAGGAGGAGGAGGATAAAATTCACTTAGGATGTGGTAGAATAGTGTAGAGCAGGGGCTCTCTGAACTAACAAGAAATTAGTTACTTATATTGAGGAGACAAGGTGGTTTATGGGCTCAGCAGTGGCTCCCAGTGGCCATGAAGTATAACGAACAGTAGGGAATCCAGGAAAATAGTTTCAGGAGAGGAACAGGTCATGTGATATGGCAAGTGACCTAAGCTACCTATAAAGGTACAGCCCGCTGTGGGTGGGTGGGGCAGTCGTCCCGTAAGGGCTAACACTGTTCCCGGTTGCTTATTTCAGATTGAAGTTACCTTGTGTGGCTATATAGCACTGCAGGGAGCTCCAATGGCTGATAGGAGGTTGTAGGAGCTAGCAGCCTTGTGTGACTGTATAGTGCTACAGGGAACTCCACGGGCTGAGGGGAGGTTGTGGGAGCTAGCAGCCTTGTATGGCTGTATAGCACTGCTGGAAGCTCCGCAGGCCAAGGGGAGGTTGTGTGTCCACACAGAGGCAACATTTCCTATTTTCTCTTACTGGCTACCCCTCTTCTTATGCATCCCAACATCCTGTGTGTCTCCCCCAGAGTACTCTGGTACACTTGGAGTTTGACTTGAAACTAATACTTATTATAATCCTCAGATTTCTTTCTTCAGGGGTCAGACTGCTTTTTCTTATCCTAGTTCATACATCTTTTGGTTACCCTTATGTTTCTTCATATATTTGCTCTTCTTCACATTAAACTTCAGTTGTCATTCCTTGGACCAAGCCTCCAACTTTGTTAGCTCCCTCTTCTTGTCCCTGACACCCTCCTTGGAGTCTATCCCAACCAAAGAATTTAGTGTCTTCTATAAAGAGCCAACTTTTTCCCTTTGATTTAATCCCCTATGTCACAGAGGAACACAATAAGCAGAGTCAATCCCAGCACTGACTCTTGTGATACGCCACTTGTTATCTCCCTGACCTCTTAAAGGTCCCCATTCACAATCACCATTTGGATCCTTCCACCTAGCCAACTTTTTACCCACTTGTTAGCTTTGACCCAAGTACCAGATCCCCAAGTTGTATGATATTATGATAAATAGTGTGCGTGGCACACTGTTGAAGGCCTTATGGAAATCTAGTGACAGGAAACTGACCACCTGGCACTTGTCAACTGTTCTTGTTAGACAGCCAAAGAACTCAGTCAGGTTAGTCTGTCATGACCTTCCCTATATGAAGCTGTGTTGCCTCCAGTCATGGACCTTATTTGCTTCAAGAAATGCCACCAAGTGCTCCATGATGATAATTTTCAAGAGTTTTCTCACTGAAGATTTTAAACTTACTGGCTTATAGTTTCCTGGGTTCTCCCTGCTCCCACTCTTGTGTAGAAGGACCACATACAATCTTCTTCAGTCCATTGTGGCTACCCCAGTCACCATGAAGTGGTTGAAAAAGACCATCATGGGCCATAGATGATCCTACTCAAATTCCACCAATACTCTGGGGTGTAACCCATCTGGTCTTGGAGTCTTTTCAACCCTTAGTGTCTATAGTCTCTTAAAGCAGCAGTACTTTGTTAGCACTAATGTACATAACTTGGTGTGCAGTTAGGACAAACCAAAACATCAATATATCTGATTTTCTTTTCACTTTTTTGCTTTCCTGAGGCTAGATAAAGGATTCTGAAGTTCATAGAAGTTATTGGGCTTTTGCCACATCAACAATCATGAATGAAAGCAAACCAGAATGGTGCTGTGCTGCTGGCCATCAGAAACATGAGCTGGCAACACCCTGATATATCTGCATTATAAATATAGTAAGTGCAGTTAGCGTGTGCTCTCAGGGGAAAATATTTTTGAAAGTTGCTCGTGGCTGCCATCTTTATTGTACAGCCACATAAATTACAAAAGTTGTAATTAAACATGGTCTTAAAAACAGTTACTAACATACTAACATACTAATTGCCAGCAGATTAGGCCTTATGGTCTATCGAGTCCACTCGAACCACAGATCCCTAGTTGGGTGCCGAGGCCCTCCCTCCCCTTGTGTTCCAGAAACCCCTATCATCCATCCCCACCCCCCTGGGCCAGGCCATCATCTGATACATCCCTTTTCTTTGTCTGTCCCACCCTCTCTTGAAGCCCTCTACTGTGGATTTCTGAACCAGCTCGCTAGGCAGCGATTCCAAGGGTCCACCACCCTCCAGTGAACAACCTCTTTTCCCCTCACCTTCCACCTTCCAACTTCAAACCATGCCTCTGGTGATCCCTCCCTGCCTTAGTCTAAAGATCCTCCATGTTTACCCTATTTATTCCCTTGAGGTATTTGAAGACCTCAATCATGTCCCCCCGTGTCTCCTCTCCTCCAATGAAAACAGGCAGAGCTCCTCAAGTCTGTCCTTACACGTCAAATCCCCTAGTCCTCGTATCATCTTAGTTGCCATCCTCTGTACCCTCTCCAGGAGCTGTATGTCCCTCTTCAAGTATGGTCTTCAGTACTGTACACAGTACTCAAGGTGTGGTCTAACCAGTCCATTGTACAGTGGCAGAATCACTTCCCTGCTCCTAGAGGTGATCCCCTTATGATGCATCCCAACATCCTGTTTGCCTTGCTAGCCACTCTCCTGCACTGCTCAGAATTATTCGTACATGCATTCACCATGACCCCTAGGTCTTTTTCCCCTGTTGAGGCCTCCAGCGCCTCCCCTACCAGGGTCTACCTGTGTTTAGGGTTTCTCCACCCAAGATGTAACACTTTGCACTTGGTGATATTGAAATTTACTTTCCGTGTGTGAGCCCAGCTTTCCAGGGTGTCCGGGTCCCCTTGCAGTGCCAACCTCCCTTCTTCCCCCTCAACTACTGCTCCCATCTTGGAGTCATCAGCAAAGAGACTCATTTCACACCCTATACCCTCCCTGATGTCCGATATGTATGCATTAAACAGGATCGAACCCAGGACCAAGCCCTGTGGTACCCCACTACCAACCTCTCTAGGGTTCGAGAGCTCCCCACCAATCACTACTCACTGGGTGCATCCAGCTAGCCAGTTTTCAATCCATCTGATCATCAAAGGACCTACTCCCAACCCCGTCATTTTCTCCACCAGACCATTGTGGGGGACAGAGTCAAACGCCTTGCTGAAGTCCAAGAATAATACATCCACTGGCTTTCCCCTGTCCAGTTCTGATGTTACCCATTCGTAGAACTCACAAGATTGGTTTGACATGATCTACCTGGCACAAACCCATGTTGCCGACTATTCAGACCTCCCACTTCCTCCTAGTACACCCCAATCATTCCTTTAGTATACTCTCCATTAATTTTCCCACCACCAAGGTCAAACTGACGGGTCTATAGTTACCTAGTACTTCCCTTGACCCCTTCCTTTATGGATTGGCACCACATGTGCCTCTCGCCAATCCCTAGGTACCCTCCCTGTCTCAAGTGACCTGTTGAAGAGCTCCACTAAGGGTGTAGCCAATATGTCCGCCAATTCCCATAGTACTCTCGGATGAATACCATCTGGCCCAGGAGATTTATCTTTCTTTAGGGCCTTGAGGGCTAACCACACCCTTTCGGTGGAGATAGCATCATTCGTCCCCTCCACCTTACTGGCCTTTTTATCCTTATCCTGATTGAATTTAAAATACCTGAATTTAAAATCTAAGATTATCAAGAATATATAATTGCTAAAAAAAGGTAGTATGCCATTTTTTGCTGGATAACTAGTACTGCTGCATTTAGTGCCTGACTCCCCCCCCCACCATACTAATCCCTCATTCAGCTCCCTTTGTCCATTCCTATAGCCTTCTATCCACAACTGTAACATTGCACCCATACATCTACTGTGGATACAGAGCAATAATACTCATTGAGGATGTTAGACTTCTTCCTATCCTCCTTTACAAACAGAAATAAAAAGTAGCCGTTAGTGTGACTGTTGCTAACATTTCTTGCTGCTTTTACTTGTTTTACTCTTCTTCATCCTCCTTTTTGATAGTGTTGGCAATGTGCCAGTTTGCTCCCCTACAATCTATATATCTTCTGCAAAACCCTGGTTGGGTTGCACACTGTCAGAGCTGTGACCAGGTAAGTGCTGCCACTCAACTCACATAGACAGTAGCCCACTGCTGTTTTATATACATACTTGCTGTTCAATAAATACACATTGCACCAGCTATTGCATCAGGCTGACTACATTTGTTCAATCACATGAGTGCTACAAATCTTTGGTTGTGCATTTCCTCTGCCTGGGGTTGGCCACCCCTCTTTTGGATAGCACCACTGAGCACCATGCTATCACAGATCCACTTTTTGGGCAGTCCCTGGTTGGGTTGTACTAGTTCTTGTTAGGTTACAGCATATTCTCATTTTTTCTTTGTTGTTCAGGAGTCAGTACTTCCTGATTATGTTATGTTTTACTCTGTATTTAACATAGAAATATAGAAGTTGATGGCAGAAAATGATCACTGGCTATTTAGTCTGTCTATAAAACCCAATCATATGCCAAAGACCTAATTACTGAATTGAATTTATGCTCATGCTGCCCAACCCCATGTTCAGTGTCCTGCTACTTCCCTGTAGGTGACTATTATGTCCTTAACTTTGTCCCATCCATGTTTGAAGCCATTAACGGTCTTGGTGCCTACCACCACAGCCAGCAGGCAGTTACATGGCTGAACCACATTATCTGTAAACAAACAAACAAAAACTTCCTCATTTCCCTCCTGAATTTTCCTCTCTTCGGCTTCCACACTTTTTCCCATCTTCTAGAGTTATAATTCCTGTTGAATAGTTCCTTACAGTTCATCTTGTTAATTTCTTTCTGGAACTTGAACTTCTCTACTATATTGCCCCACTCCCTTCTGGTCTCCATTGAGTACATGATTAGTGCCCTAAGTTGATGTTCATGGGATATGCTGTGAATATTAGTCTTCTGCCTTCAGGTAGGTTTGTCACCTTAAGCACTCCTGTCTTTCTCCTGTGTTAAGAATTGTAAAGAATATTTACTTTATTAGAGGGTGGGGGGTTTTATGGGTTTTGTGGATAGTTTTATGGGTGGGGAGATTTTATTTTGCTTAGTATGTGTTTTGGGGTGTGTGATAAGGGGAAACTTTGCATTAGTGTGTGAGAGTGGTGTGAATGGCATTAGGTGGGTGTGCCAGGATCTTGTCGGGTGTGATGTGTCAGGGCTGTCTGGGTGGGCCGGGGGGGGTTAGGATAGTGTATGAGGTATCTCAGCTGCATGACCTATGGCCCTTTATCTGCCTCCTGGTTTCCAACACCACAGCAAGATGCTGTCGGGAGGTGGGAATTTGAAGGGGCCGTGGTGATGCTGGGAAGAGGGGTGCCCCGTGCATGGCAGAAGGTGATAGAATAGAGATCCTTAGGTGCAGAAGGCACCCTGGATTATGACAGGCAAAAGAGGGAGGCCAGACATGCTTAGTGCCTGTCCTCAGGGAGTCCACCAGATCGGATGGCTAGGTAACCTGAGGGGCTACTTTGTCCACCAGTCCCCTGCAGGCAGTGCTGTGCAATGCTAGATTGGTCAGGAACAAGATTGCCATTATTGCAGACTTTATTTTCTTGGTTGATCTGGCTTGCATAATGGAAACCTGGATTGGGGCTGATGCTGGCCCGGTTTTTGAGGCTGCCGTCCTTTCTGGGTATACCATTTGCACTGCCCCAGAGAGGAACGTAGGGTTCATAAGGTAGCCATCTGCTTTAGATCCAACTTGGGCTTCACTATGCACCCAGTGAGAACCCCAAGTTCCTTTGAGTGTGTGGCCATCTGTGCAGGTACGGGCGCAGGCTGCAGGATTCTCCTGATTTACTGTCCCCTCCAGGTCGGTGGGAGATTTCCTGAAAGATGTTGCCGGATTCATCATCGGTGAAACATTTGAAGGCCCCAGATGTATTGTTATGGGGGATTTCAATGTTTGGGCTGACGATGACTCATTTCAGCTTGGTCATAACCTCCTTCAGACCATGTAATCACTGGGCCTGTCACAGGTAGTCTGCTCTGTGACTCACCAGTGCGGTCACACTTTGGGCTTGGTGTTCTCACTAGGCCTTGAGATAAATGATCTCAAGACTGATTGGGTGGCATGGTCTGATCGCTGCGTGATGCAGTTCATGTTCAGGGCACCCACCGGATGCACTCCCCCTACAGAGATGATGAACTACCACCCTTTGTGGGTACTGACCGCAGAGGGCTTTTTGGCAGTAGCCGATCTATCTAGTGTGGGCAATGCATGCTCTGAAGGCATTGACGATGCAGTTGGCACCTATAATAGGGTGCTGTCGGATGCCATTGACTCCCTTGCATCTGTCCATGTATGACACAAATATTCCTACTTGAGATTCCCTTGGTCTGATGGGGAACTCAGGGAGTTGAAGAAGAAGGATTGGAGGCTGGAGCACTGCTGGAGGAAGACCAGGCTGGAGGAGGACAAATTGGCCCTTCGTGCAAGTTATAATGCATACCAGGAGGCAATCAACCATAAGAAGGCAGAATTTCTGTCCAGGAAGATTGCTACAATGAAGAACCAACCAGCTGTACTTTTTTCAGACTGTTGACAGGCTTCTTCATCTGGCCTGTCTACAGCCAAAGAAGGCCTTTTCCAACACTGAATGCAAAGAGTTTGCTCAGTTCTTCTTGGACAGGGTGTCTGATATCCAGCAGAGAATTTCTTCAGTCAGCCAGTCCAGAGCTGACAGTGGTCACCCAAAGTGTTCTGAGTGTGCTCTTTCTGGTTGGGGAGAGTTTAGACTGGTGGAGGTAAATGAGGTCATTGAGGAAGCAACCAATCTGAAGAAAACCTTCTGTGAACTGGACCCTGTGCCAACATATTTCTTGATGAGATGCTTCAATGCTGTCAGCCCGGTGTTTGCTTTGATTCTCCAGTGTTCCTTGTCAGAGGGGGTCTTCCCCAACACCTTGGTGAGACCGCTCCTAAAGAAACCATCTTTGGACTAGGAGGTCAGGGAAAATTACCATCCCATCTCCAATCTCCCATTTTTGGTGCAGATTGTGGAGAAGGTAGTGGCGCTTCAGTTGGAGAAGCACCTTGTGACCCATGAGTTATACAAACCCCTCCAGTCAGGGTTTCAGGCTAGGCATACTGTAGCACAGACACCATGCTTTTTTGGGTGCAGAATGATATCCTCAGGGCTACAGATCAAGGGGAAATGACAATTCTTGTTCTCCTCAATCTTTCCTCAGCATTTGACACTGTGGACCATTGTGTGTTGCTGGACCACCTTAGAAAATTCTGCAGACTCACTGGCACTGTCATCTGCTGGTTTGAGTTATTTTTAACCAATAGGAGGCAAAGGGTTGTGATGTGTAATTTCTCCTCCACCTCTAGTCTCCAGCTGTGCAGAGTTCACCAGGGTTCAGTTTTGTCTCCAATGTTGTTCGCAGTGTACATGCTCACCCTGGTGGGGGGTCATTAGGAAATATGGTCTGGGGTTTCATTGCTATGCTGATGATACCCAGCTATACTTGTCCTTTGCCTCAGGAACACCCACAGCGGCAGACATGCTAAACAGCTGCTTTGCCGAGATTGATGACTGGATGGCTGAACCCCGATAAGATGGAGCTATTGGTGGTGGAGTCGAACAGAGTGCAGGATAGGACAGCCTCTGATGCAGAGACCTGACTTGTCCTAGGATCCATCCCATTGAAGGCCTCCTCTGAGGCGTGGAATCTTGGTGTCATCCTGGACAAGGGTTTGATGATGGAGGCACAAGTGTCTTCCACTGACTGCTCCTATTTTTTCCATCTCAGGAACATTGCCAGGATAAAGACCTTTTTGTCACCTCTGGACCTCCTCATTTTGATACATGCCTTGGTAGCATCAAGGCTTAACTACTGTGATGTGCTCTATCTCGGGGTCTCAGGAGGATCTCTCCACAGACTGCAGCTGGTGCAGAATGCAGCCACCAAGTTACTTATTGGGCAGCCTAAATATTGCCATATTACACCTGTACTGTGTGAGCTGCACTGGCTGCTGGTCAGGTGGAGAATCCTCTTTAAGGTGGGTCTTCTCACCTATAAGGCCTTACATGGGCAGGGCCCTGGTTACCTGATGGACCTTCTTACAACTGCTGTCTCGTTCCACCCTCTCCGCTCCTCTGGTAGGGCCTCCTTGTAAGTCCTAGGATGAGGTTAAAAATGGACATCTACAGGGCTTTTAGTTTCGCAGGTCCCATCCTGTGGAATTCGCTAACCCTCAGGGTTAGGGAGGCACCATCTTTGGAGGTATTCAAGGCCTACCTCAAGGCCCTCCTGTTCACCCAGGTTTTCCTGACCTAGTTTTTTAAGTGAGATCAGTATGTTAAGGTCTGATCTCAGTTTCCAGCCACCATGTTTTTAAATCTCTCTAGGCAAATTATTTTATTTTATAATTTATGGACTTTCATGTTTATTGATATTTATTGTAAGTTTTTGGCTGTGTTTATCTGTCTACTTCATTTGTATGGCACCCAGAGCCTCTAGGATTGGGCGTCTTTTTAAATAAAAATTGCCTTGCCTTGCCATATGTCCTACAGGCCATGAACCATTTTTGTTACTCTATGTTGCACTGTCTCCTGCCTGTCCATACCATTTCTCAAGTAAGGGCTTCTGAACTGAAACATAGAAACATAGAATTTGATGGCAGATAAGGACCGCTTGGCCCACCCAGTCTGCCCATTTCCCTACCTACTGGATAAGCTGCAGATCCTAGTTAACCAGCAGCCTACTTCTTTCTACCCCAACCCCCCAGAATTGCCTTATGACTATCCCATGCATGCTTGAATTCCACCACTGATTTTGACTCCACAACCTCCTCCGGAAGGCCATTCCATGCATCCACAACCCTCTCTGTGAAAAAATACTTCCTTAAATTACCTCTGAGCCGCCCTCCTCTATCTTCAAATTGTGCCTTCTTGTTCTTGCACACCTCTTTGTGTGGCCTTATCAGTGGTCTATAGAGAGGTAGTGATACCTAATTTCTCCTGCTATCAAATCCCTTCCCAGTACACCCCAACACAATTTTTGCCTTGATGTATCCCTTGTTTCATTGACTACGTATGTTAAAGAGTCAATTATGATGACTGCTAGATCTCTTTACTCAGTAGTAGTGACCAGCTTAACTCTACCCATCAAGTATTCTGTCCTGGTGTTCATGTTCCCAATGTGCCTCACCTTGCAATTTTTGGCATAATCTGCAACTGTAGAACCTTGGACCATGTTTCCAATCTTTGCAGGTCCATCTGCAACTCCCTTACTCTCTCTTTGATGTCTATTGTACCACAGAGTTTAGTGTCTGCTGTGAAGAGACACACCTTGCCCTGCCCAGAAACACTTCTTGCCCTGAATTTATAGTTTCATAGTTTCATAGTTAAATACATGTTCAGTAGGTATTGCTACCTTTTATGAACATGCCACACTTATGGGTGGAAACTAAATTTTAATTCACCTTTATATTTATCAACACTATTTTTAAATGAATTTAGAGTTCCACTGTTTACTACAAATGATGGTAAATTGTTCCAGTGATTGACAATCCTCTGAGTAAAACAATTATTTCTTTTCACTGTAGTGTTTGAAGTTCCTTTAAGTTTTAGTAAATGAGGTCTAGTGAATTTATTACATGGATTCCTTTCTAAACCAATGGTTTCAAATATTAAATCATTGTGAAAGGCTTTGTAAGTTAGACATAAATCTCCATGTAGGTGCCTATAATCTAAAGAATAAAGGTTATAGGCTTTTAATCTACTCTCATAATCTAAATTTTGTAGTCTGTTTATTTTTTTAGTCATTTTTCTTTGAATATTTTCAAGTAGTTTTTTATTTTTAATTAAATAAGGAGATACTACAGAACTACAACATGCTAGGTGGGGTCTAACTAAGCTTGAGTATAATGGCAATAATACTTTAGCCTCCCTACTTTTAATATTCCTAAGAATACAATTTAAAATTCTATTTCCTTTTTTAACAGCAGAAATAGTATGTGTGTTGAAAATAAGGTCGCTAGAAATTATAACACCTAAGTCTTTTTCGTCTTCAGTTTGTTGTAAGTAAGTCTGGTTAATCTTACAGGGATAACAAGGGTTATGCTTTCCCAGATGCATTACCTTGCATTTGGTCTCATTAAAAAAAAGACTTTTCTCAATGGACCAATCTACCAAATGTTTTAATTTTTTTTCCATTTCATATATGTCATTGTGATCTTTTATAATGCATCCTATTTTACAATCATCAGCAAACTTCACTAACCAGCAGGAATTGTTAAGGGGAGACATTGAAGAGATTAAAATATTGAATAAGATTGGGCCCAACACAGAACCCTGGGGAACTCCACTCATCTGTAAGATTAAGTGATGATTTTTCATCTCTTTCATCCCTCCCTAAGGGTTACACCAAGAAGTGAATCTTGTCTTTGTTTGCCTTTCCTGGTCACCAAATTGTAAACCAATAAAAGAACAATGTGGGATTTTGCACACTGCAAAACTGCAGCTGCATTTTCCTGCACACAACCCCTTCACTATCAGTAAGTCCTAACACACATAGAATTGTCATCTATAATAAAGACAGTATGTAAATTCAAAGCTAGGCAAGATATTAATTGAGAGATTTGAACCAATTCTCACAAAAATATTGAATAATATGGAAAAAGGAACATATCTGTTATTTCATTGAAGTTCTCCTCTAGCAAACACAAGAGTAAATCTCTAGTAGCTTATGATGTTTAATGAGCCCTAAAATGGAACTCTAGCCAAGTGCTAAATGTTGTTCCATTTTTATCTTTTATACCATAAGCATAGTTTATCACATGGCCAGAAACACAAACACATGTAATGCAGATTTAACATTTGGTTATATTCCATACAGCTACACCTTTAAAATTCCTTGATGATTAAATCTGAGAAATAGACAGTTTTGTTAAAAAGCGCTGAGACTGTAGAGATATCAATCATTTTTAGTGTGTTTACTTATGGTACTAGAACAATAGCACTGCAACACAGTGATGTTCCAACCACAGACAAGTGCATTAGTCAGTCATTCCTTCTCTATGGAAGAAAAGGTCATCTACTCTATACATTTCATATAAAAAACAAAATGATAACCTGGATCCTATGGTACTGTAACATTAGAATGGAAACATATTAATGTGAGTAATTACATTAGTAAACACAGTGATGTGGATATTCTTATAGAGACAGCTGTTGTGCTTGCTTTCTAAAATAATTTGGCTAATAACTCTAAGATTCAGTAGCCGACTAAACTAATGCTAGCACGGTTTAGAAAATGGGCTTATTATTTCCTTGCATCTGATTGGCTAGTACCCTTGCCAAAGGGGTACATTAACTTTCAATAGATGCCTGGAAATAACAAATACCAGCCTATAGTGCCCCTTCACAAACTTAAGAATCCTAGTGCCCACCCTGCATCCCAATTGGCTAAAACACCTAATTAAAATTTCTTAACACTACAATTGTTTCACTCTCGCTTTCCGAGAGATACTGCCATTGTTCCTACCACAGACACACCATGCCAGTTATATGCCAACCATGGCCATTACTATTTTCCCACTTCAAAAAAAGAAGCTTACAAAACTTTCATATAAAACTGCCACTAAACTGCCACTTCAAGTTGTCCGTAGCAGCCTCCCCACCCCCACCCCTTTTGGGACCCTGTTGTTCTGTCAGAGATCCTCAATCAAAACTTCAGAAATGTGCCTGGGTTTTAGCAGCCTTAGTTTTTGGCCTCCTGTCACCTCTTTAGACCTCCTCCTACAAAATACCATATACAGACATTTTGCCATTAATTGTCATCTCTATAGCATGCAGTCCACCTACCTCCTCCATTCATCTCCCAATTTAAAAAGCACAGATGCTCAGCTGCCACCAACACTCCTCTCCCACCCTTCAATTCATTCACCAGCTACACAGCAAGAATGAGCACCCACCACCTTTACTCCTGTCCCGAAATTGCAGCCCCACTCTGTAATGCAAGTTAAAAGGAAAGAAATTTGTACACAAACTATCAGTATTTACTGACACAAAGTAGTTTTTTTTTCTTTAATTTGCAGCTCGTGGGTCTCCCAACTGCCACCACCACTCATCACCTACATTCCCCGATGGAGAAAAAAATACTAATCTGTCAGAATGACAGTATAAATTAAAATCAACCAGTAAATAAATATTAAAAAAGAGAAACAAAAACACTAAAGCAAAATCCATTTAACTAAACCCCATGCTGTTATGTCAGTGGAGTAACCATAGCAACCAGCTGCATAAAAAAAGAGCATCCAATGCAGATGGAGGAACTACTTTATTAGGAACTAAGCAAGCAACTATGAGTTGAACCACTTAAAAATAAAAATAATAAAAAAAAATCATTTAATACAGTTGCCTATTTTCTAAGTGTAATAATACCCTCCAGGGTGGGTAGTATTGGGCAATACTGAACATTCTAGGGGCTATAAGGCCCTCCTCCTCCTGTGGTGTCGGGACTCATTACACCCCTGGGCAGTCTGGTATTGCCCAATACCGCCCACCCTGTCAGGTATTATTGCTTGCTAATCATTTGCCAGTTCCTATCTTCATAAGTAAGATTTTTTATTTCAGGTAGCATAATTTTGATAGTTCATATAGACAACAGCCACACCAGGATCTGGGTGCACAGATTGGGCACAATTATAATCAAAAGAAGGAAATCTGGCACTCACTGCTCCCAAACAGGCTCACTGGTTTTCATTTTGTAAGTACACTTCTTTGCTTCTGCATGGTCTCTGAAAATGTATGTAACCACTCAAACTCTGCTCCTCAGAAGTGCAAAAACACTTTTAACATCCAAAGTGCTTAAAGTGACATGAGTGCAAAAATGTTCAGAGCCACACCACTATAAACCTAACATTTTGTACAAACTCAGATGTACTTTCTTAAATGTTTCACCAATCCCTTTCAAACCAGAATTTATTCAGATCAGTAACTGGCAGAAAACACATTTAAAGACACACGATACTCATGGGGTGACAACCCAGTAATTTAGATCAAGAGCAAGTGCAATAAAGAGCAAAATGATTAAAATAGTGCAAATTATAAACAAGGGTTCTGTTTCATTCTCAGAATCTGGGATAAACTAAACCTTCTTTAATATTGTATCCTATAAATGAAAACAGTATTTATACTGAATTCATTTAAGTTTTAAGGCAACTAATTCAGCCAATAGTTATGACAGAAGAACAATTGCATCACTACTTCTAACTGCAGAAGTGCAGGCCCCTGTAAGGGCTGCACTTCTAGATCCAGAGATACATGTGCACACTGCTAGTCAGACATGCATGCATGAGCACACACACACTTCTGCAGTCACACTGTTACGTTTGTAAAAAAATACTGATAGATTGTGCTGTTTTTCAAAGTGTAGGGAGCTCTTAAGCATATTTTAAAAAGGCAATATATCAGTGCTATTGCATTTGTGTCATCTGGAAACAACTGTATGTTGTTTGACTTACGTGATGATGGCTATTTCTGGTAACTTGTGTGGTGTTGTCCTTTTTTGCTTGGGGGGGTTAAGGAGATAGGATAGAAACCCTAACATTACTTTTCCCAACTTTTGTGGTGTTATGTAGAACCCTCACTGGTGCATTAAAGCAGGTTTGTGCAGTGAATATTTCTAACTAAGCAGGTTTGTGCAGTGAATATTTCTTTCTATCTATCTATCTATCTATCTATCTATCTATCTATCTGTCTGTCTGTCTGTCTATCTACAGTATCTGCCTGCCTGTCTGTCTTTCTGTCTATGTCTGTCTGTCTGTCTATCTATGTGTCTGTCTGTCTGCCTGTCTGTCTACCTGTCTGTCAATCTGTCTGTCTGTCTGTCTATCTATCTATCTATCTATCTAATAGTGGTGCAGTGGTGCCACTCTAGTTAGTGTTGATTAGGAAATTTAATGTTAAAACTCTGATTTGCACCTTAATGGCTTTGCACCCTGTTCAATGGAATTATATGAAATTTTGCATGTGCAGTCTGGATGGTAAGGCCTCTTACTTTGACAAGTTTCGTTACACTCAGATGTGCTGCTTCCAAGATCTGGACAGTGCCAAACTAGGAAACATTTTTTGCTGTTGTATTTTGCTCTCACCTACTGCCCAGATGTTTAGAATTTTGTTCTGAAATGTTCAGGGTAGGAAGGACTTGTTTTTGAATAGAGCCTTAAATTGATTTTGTGAAAAAAATATTAATCCATTCCCAAATTATAAGGTTCTAAAATTTTGGTTCTGAGAATGCTCAGTAGGATTCTTTAGAGTTTTTGATATGAACAAAGAACGTCTGTTCACAGAAGAAGATTATTGTTTTGTGAATAAAAATTCTTTTGCGAGAAAAACATGCTTGTTTTATATGGTGACCATCTTGTTTCCATTTTTTTTTCAAAGTAATTTTTTTAAAACCCCATGGAAATTAGACACAAACCAATGAGTCTGACTAAACAGGACATGTTTAGTTCAATTCTGTAGTTAGTTTTTTGAAAAACAACCCCAAAATATATTTTGGGACATACCTAAAATGCTTAGTGAGGCATGTTTCATGAGCTGATTTTTTTGCTTCATGAGGCTCACGAAAGTGGAATAGGTCCTCACAAAACATTAATTTTGTTTCACAAAACAGGATTTTAGAAACAGTTATTTTCTTATTCTTGTTTTGTGAGAACATATCTTGTTTTGTGAGTTCATGTAAATCTCATGAAAGGAAAAGGTGGCTCATAAAACAAGATTGTGGGCTTTTTTTCCACATTCTTGATTCATGAGAAGGCATCTTGTTTCATGAATTCAGAAAAATCTCAGGAAAGAAAAAGGTGGCTCATGAAACAAGATTTTTGGTTTCACATTTTTATTTTGGTAGAAGGCATTTTTTCTGTGAGATCATGGACATCTCACAAAACAAGAAGGTGAGCTCATGAAAGAAAATGTTGGAAATAATGGAACAGATTTTCAAACAGGGTGCAGGGCTTGCATCCAGCCCTGCACCACAGGACTTAGTAATCTGCAGTGTGACAACCTCCTTTGCTGCAGCTGCACTCAAATTTCAAATCTCGGGTGCAGTTGTGACATATTCCATGATTTACCGCAGCTTGCGCCAAATGTCCAGTGCAAACCCCATATCTCAGACTCCCTGGTGTGGCTCAGGCCAGACCATTCAAATGTGGTCTAAGGACCTGTGTCTGGTGCAAGCATTGTAAAATCAGGAGCTATGGCAGGAGAATGATGCTAGCCCTGTGCGACATATGTTTGGCACACCGGGGGCCTGCGTCAGTTGTAGGGGTCTGAAAATCTGGCTGAATTATTTTCAGAATCATGTTTCTTTAACCAACAATCTTCTTTCTTGAGTCCTCTTGAAATAAGACTGATGGCTCATGAAACAGAAATTTGGGCTTATAAAAGAAGAATTTTTTTTTTATGTTCACAGAATCTAGTCTTTTGCTCATAATTTTGCTGTTGAAGATTTCAAAGGCAAATTGTTAACGTCCTTTTTCTGACCCTACCACATTAACAATTATGAAAACATACTTGATACATGATCTAAAAAGTGCATCTGTAGTTGCACAAATGGCACCTTCTGTGCCCAGACAGACTTCTGCATGTCTGCATCTGTAGCAGCATGGAAGTGTACAGATCAGAAGACCCTGTCTTCCATGCCCACATGGACTCCTCAGTTGGTGCATGGCCCAGAGGGCCCTGTGTGTCTGCATCTTTAACTGCAAGTGCAAGGCATAGGGGGTCCTAGACTTCTATACACATGGAAGTGCAAAGTCCAGAAGGCCCTGCACTTCCACAGCCAGTCAGATGTGCTCATTCAGGTCCCAAAGGGACCTTTCTGAATGAGGATACAATTCTACCATCTCAAAAAGAAAGGAAGTATAAATTGCAAAAAAAAACTGTGTTAATACACCTGACAGTGTTCAACTTGATGCAAAAAAGTAGGGAAATGTGGCATTAAGGTTTCCAACCGTAACTACCCACTCTCACCCCTCAAGCAGCAATAGGTAAAAAACTTAAGGGTTTTTGTTCTCTTGTGTCTTGGTGAATCAGTAGTGGGGTGTCCTTGGGGTTGTCAACTTGCTGTTAACCCAGATACTCATCTCTCTTCCCCCAGGCCATAGGTTCCTGTCTGAACCACAAGGTATAGCCCCAAGCCAGTGCCTCATACTCATACTCATACTGTATACTCTTCAAAGGTACAGAAGTGTGTCTCACCATGTGTTGCCATCTATGTGTGGGCCCTACCTAAAGAAAAGAGATTACATCTGACCTTTATTGCTCAGGAGAGGAGGTGAGGATTAGGGATGACAACCCCAATGAAGGGAAGGAAGCAAGTAAGGAAGACCCAACCACTGATTCAACAAGACTCAGGAGAGCCAAAAACCCTAATGTTCTTTTCCTTTTCCCATTTGAGGATGGGAGTGGGGATTTTAGGGTTGGAAGCTCTAATGCCACATTTCTCTACTTTTGTTGCTGTAAGATGTACCTTAACTGGTTCATTAATGCAGCTTTTTTGCAAAGAATATATATTTTAGGAGCATGGCAGTGCCCCTATAGTTGTGGGGGGGAGGGTTGTTTAACCAGGAAAGGCACACTAAGTCAGAGCTTGTTTTTTAGATGCAACCTGGCAGCACAATGAAGTTAAGTAACTTGTTCAGGGTTACACAGTATGCAAGTGGGGGCTGATGGGATTCAAACTGAGGTCTCCAAATTTGCAGCTCAGTGCTCTTAGCCACTTCACTATACTGCCATCAAACTCATGGTTTAGTTAGAGTTCAGTAGGGTTCTTAATGTTAAACCCATAACTTTGCACCTTAATAGCTTCAATTCCATCAAGAGAATTGCACGTGCAGTTTGGGGGACACAGTCTCTTGATGTGGCAAATTTCATTCTGGTCAGATATGTAGATTCCAAGATCCAGATAGTGCAAAAAGAGGAAAGATTTGGGTTTTTTTTTTTTTTGCTCTTTTTTTTGTTCTCGCCTACAGCCCAGACAGCTTGGAATGTTGTTGTGAAATCTTCAAGGTAGGAAAGCCTTGCTCTGGAATGGTGCCTGTCATTGATTTGGTAAAGAAAATATTAATCCGTTCACAAGTTATAAGGATTTGAAATTTCAGTTTTGAGCATGCTCAGTAAGATCTTTCAGATAGATGTTTGATATGAAAGAAGATGTTCTGCTCACAAAAGAAGATTCTTGGTTCATGAGCTGAAATTCTTCTTTTGTGAGAAAAAATTGTTCCTTCATATGGTGACCATCTTGTTTCTGTTTTTTATTTTTTTGTTTTTTTTAAACTGTTTTTGGAAAACACATATATATTATGTGCTGGAAAGAAAGCAACACTTGAATGTTGATTATGTACTTAATGTTTGGAAAAGGGACCCCAAAATATAATTTTGGGATGTCCCAAAAATCCTTAGCGAGTCTTGCTTTGTGAGGCTCACTAAAGAAGGATACACCCTCATAAAAAAAAGATTTCTTGTTCACAAAACAAGTCAGGTGGCTTCTTGTTTCATGACTCACAAAACAATTCAAAAATAAGAAGGCTGTCTTATGAAACAAGACTTATAACTCAGTTTTTTTAAATCTTGTTTCATGAGTGTACCTTCATGTTTTGTGAGAAGATAGAAAAAAACAGCTAAGACCCGCATCTTGTTTCATGAGTTGTTTCTTGGCTCACAAAACAACAGGCCTGCTAATGAAACAAGACTGAGAAAAAAAACTAAGCCCACGTACTTGTTTTGTGAGCTGAGAATCAAGAAATCAGCACATGAAACAAGGAAAAAAAATGAAGTCCAACATCTTGTTTCAAGGGCCAACATTCTTCTTTTGTGACCCTCATGAAACAAGATTGCTGACTTATGACAAAGAGATATTGGCTCACGAAATAATAATTTCTTTATAATGTAAGAAAGAAGAGTTTTTCTCATAACCATCCCATTTTTGAAGATTTCAAAGCAATTTTTTTTAATTTGTTTTTTATTTCTCTGCCTCATTAACTATTGTGGAAACATACTTGTGGCATGATCAAAAAGGTGTATCTGTAGCCACACAGAATTGCTTGGCCCCCTTCTGTAGACAGACAGACTCCTGTGCATCTGCATCTGTAGTAACATGGAAGAGCAAGGCCCAAATGTCCCCGTGCTTCTGCACCCACACTGACTTCTCAGTTGGCACATGGCCCAGAAGGCCCTGCTTTTGTGCATCTGTAGCCACACACAAGTGCAAGACATAGAAGGTCCTGCTTTTCTACAGCCTGATGAACTCCACATTTGGCAAAGAGACCGAAGGGCCCTGCATGTCTGTATCTATAAATGCATGGAAGCGCAGGGCCCAGAGGGCCCTGCACTTCCATAGTAAGATACATTTGCTCATGCAGGTCCCAAAGAGACCTGCATGAATGAGGATATGATTCTATTATCTCTTTTTTTTCCATTAAGTTTTTATTCCAGTTTTCTGGTTACAGAGAGTAAATCCATAGACAACAAGTACAAACATATACATACACAATCATACATATAATAACAGGTAGTAAAATGCATCCTCTGTAACACCCCCCTAGAATCCCCACCCTCCCACTTTCCCTCACCTCGCCTCTACTCCCCCAGCACAAGCCTAATGAAGCTGCTTGCCTTCAGTCATCAGAGGATCTATGAACACCTACAATGAGTAAATAGTGTAAAAGGGACCCCAGATCTTGTTAAGCCTAGGAAGTTTATTTTGGAGGGTAGCTATCATTCTTTCAACCCTCAGGCTGGCAAGTAATTCCTCCAGCCATTCCGTATAACTTATCAAGACAGAATCCTTCCAGTGTCTAAGAACTATTTTCTTAAGAGTGGCCGCAATTAAAACAATGTGGAACCTCCTACTCCTGATGGGGATACGAGAAACATCTCCCAGCAAGCATATTTCAGGAGTAAAAAGGTCCTCCAGTCCCAACATTGGATCCACTCTGTTTTTAATATCTGTCCACAGTGAGGTTATCTTCGGACAGCTCCAGAAAATATGCATCAAATCCCCAATCCCCGCATGACACCTATTACATGTAGGTTCCGTTACCAATTTTAAATTAGCCAGCTTCTCCGGGGAATAGTAAATATTATGGAGAATTTTAAACTGTATCAGTCTCAACCAATCCTGCAGAAGAAATCTGTGGCAATTTTGCCATAGGACAGTCCAGTTGAGTTCTTCATTAGGAAACACTGAGGCCCAATATGTGCACTGAACCAGGTGCTGGGAGTAGGCCCATCCAAATAATACTGTGTATACTTTGGAGACTGCATGGGAGAGGCCCACTAACGGCCCCAGAGATTTGTAAAATTCTACTTTCGGAGTCTGGATTGTCCTCATACCCATCTTACTGAGCAGAAGATGTTGGAGCTGATACACTTTAAAAACTGCAGTGGTGGACATTTCAAATTTGTTCAGGATTTCCAAAGAGGAGAGTACCTCCCCATCAGGTGTAAGAAAATCTTTTAAGCGGTTCGCATCGAGCAGGGCCAACCATGTGGGGCTGAGGGGTTTGTTATCGATTAGAAAATGCGATTGCCCCAGATAGGTTGCAACCAAGCCCTGAGATAGTCATACTTTAGAAAACCACAAAGCTGCATGTGGGTTCTCACCGAGATCCCTATCGGGGAGCTTCGTAGTGGGGAAGGGAGGAGCTTCAGAGTAAGATAGAGCAAGGCCTCAGGCACCAGACCATGTTTCTGAATGAGAGCTAACTCAATTTGTAGCCATAAAGGTACATACGATGACTGCATTGGAAAATCCATACCCTGTACCGACCTATGGTATTTATTCGCGTGACCCGCCCAGAAATAAAGGGCAAAATGTGGCGGTCTTAACCCCCCAAATGGTTTAGGCACAGCCAGCTTGTGGTAGGCCATTTGAGCTTTCTTATAACCCCACATGAAGTTGGCTATAAGTCCATGGAGTTTTCTAAACCACGAGAATGGTAGCCAAATATTTAACATGCTAAGGGGATAAAACAGCTGGGGGAATACGTTCATCTTAATTAAATTTATCCTTCCCCATAATGAAATTGGAAGCAGTGCCCATCTTTTCAAGTCTAGCTCAATGGCGTGCACCAGGGATTCCAGATTTAACTGGTGATCTTTGTCATGCTCCTCGCAGGGTAAGACCCAGGTACTTTATGGAGTCCCGATTTCAAGCTAAGCTCAGTAATCTCCTGCCTAAAGAGATTCTTACTAAGGGATATACAACGGATTTGTCTAAATTTAATTTGTAGTTGGCCAGACGACTATATTCCCGAATAATTTCCAGTAGAGCCGGGATAGACGTCCTTGGATTGGAAACATGTACCAGAAGATCATCTGCATATGATGTTACTTTAACAGTATAGTCTAGAATATTAATACCGTTTATTTCTTGCTTACTCACTATTGCTCTGATAAGGGGTTCCAGATATATATTAAAAAGGAGGGGAGACAAAGGGCAACCCTGCCTGGTACCTACATACAGGGTAAAGGGATCAGAGTGTCACAGAGTAGCTCTGTGAGATTTGGCGAGAAGTAACATAATAGAATTATTTTCCCCTTTCTATAAAATCTTATTCTTTAATGTAGTTCCTAGGAGGCAATGGAGAAAATCTTCTATTAATTTTCCCCCTGCGAGTAGCTTTTCCTGTTATTTTGGCAGCTGGAACGATCCTTACAGCGGCACGACTGTGCGATTATTCACACACTCGTGCAGCTTAAAAATATATTCTGGTCGTTGCTTGAAAGCTGTAGCAAAATAGTTAGCTGGTGTTATATTTTGGGGTGTATTAGTTTCCTTGAAGAAAAGACATATTGAATGTATGCCGCTGGCCTGAAATAGTGATCTTTAGAAATGGGCTGGCTTGTGGTTTGCAAGTTTATAATAGTGTTGAGAACCTTTTGGTTCTCTTTCAAATCCACCGTTCTTTTCAAGAGACTTCTGTCAGGGCATTGTTTAATACCTTTAGTCTTTTTAGTTTGAGTATGTTAATTACGTTTGTTACATTTTGAGGGCTATTTAAAGAAAAGCTCAGGGTGTTGTGTTCAGGGTTCTGGGGATTTAAAGTTTCACCTGTAAAAGAAAGTACCTTCTAGAGACCCTGAAAATATGTGAGCATCAATTCTTTATTTTGTTCTCTGTTAAATATTATTAATAAGAGCACAGAGCAATGTGTTTGTTTTGTATATAAGAACGCTGCTGAGATTCCGGGCTGCAACATGAATTGCCGGTAGAATTACTGTGCAAGGGTACGCACCGTTGAGCAGGTATTCCTTCTTGTAGCCCTTTATTAACTGTACTGTGATGATTTAAAACCCTTAGTATAATTTTGACATACCGTGGAATGATGAAGTGGTTGAGGGTGATATTTTGTGCTCTTTTGGGTGTTTGTTGTTGGCGGTGGTTTTGTCGTTTTTTTTTTGGCATTGCTAGGTTCCAATTACAGTTCCTCGCTCCCGCTGATTCAGTTTGCTCTTAAGAGCTGGCCGACCATTCTGTTCAAAAGCTGGAAAGTCTGTTTGTGGGAAATTTAGTTAGTGGCCTTTTGATTGAGGTTGTGGTGATGAGAGAATTGGGTAGCTGGACACTGGGAATGAATGCGCTGGTATTGCGCTGTGTTTCGTGCAGAGTGCATTTGAAATAATACAATAAAAATAAAGCAATCTAAATAAATGGGATTTGAAGAGGCATATGAAATCCTATTTCGTTGGTAACACAACTATAGTGTGTTAGTGTTCCCTGAAAAGATGTTCTCGGCTTTGTATATTTTGCTGAGCTCCTTCTCGATAGTGCGATTGTTGGCACTATCGCAAAGATATTTACTTATAAAACATTCCCTGAAAATGGATTATATTAGCAAAGCATAATCGTTTTGTGTTTTACAAACCTTCTGGAGGTAGAGTGGGGAGATTTGGAGTTGATTCTGGAATCTCTTTAAAACGAAAATGTTTGCGGTGTTTGTGGGGTTCCGAGTTCAGGTCCTGGCAGCGTCTTTTTTCTTCTAGGAGCCGGCCGGCCTCATTTCCTCTCCTTTTATCAAATATAGGAAGGGGAGGTGCTTTAGTTGTTAGAAAGGGTTTAAATTGTTTATAGGAGTGAAAATGTTTTGTTATGACCATTTAAAGGGGCAATGTGTTTATAAATAAAATAAATGTATAGTAAATAAAGATTTAAAGTATATAATTATATGCTGGGGTGGAGTTAAATAATCACATGACCCCTTCGGGGTATAAATTTAGACTGTGTGGGATGAGAGGTCAGATTCTGTTTTGCTGTGGGCCTGGAGGTATGCTCTGGATGCTGTGGAGAAGTGCTCTGAGGAGTTTTTGATAGACTGTGTTATTTCCTGCTCTGAAATTGAAGATTTATAAATTTCAAGATTATGCCATTCGTTGTAATGTCTGCTGTCGGAATGGAAATGTAAGAAGGAAAAAGTACTGTACCATGCTGGAATTATCCTGTTGTGATTGATGTTTAAAAAGGAACTAATTAAAATTGGAAAAATTACAAGGAATGGTGAGACATCTTTTTTTTATGACTGCCCACTTATACTGCGCCCTACCACACCAAGGTAGCCCCATTACAACTAACCCTGGCTGTAGGGTTTAAGTAAAGGGAGCCTACCCATTTTAAGAATGCATCTGGGAATCCAAACTTTCCCATTGTGGTTAACAAGAAACCCCAATGGACCCTATCAAAGGCCTTCTTGGTGTACAAAGATACAAGGGCCATGGTGGAACTGCACTCTTTGGACACTGAGAAGATGTGAGCAAGGGTTCTAAGGTGATCAGCAGCGGATCTGCCCTTCTTAAATCCGACCTGTTCCGCACCAATAAGGCAGGGTAATACCCGACTTATACGATCCGCAAGTAACTTTGCTAAGATTTTGACATCATAATTAAGCAAGGAGATAGGCCTATAGCTAGCTGGGTGCTCAGGGGGTTTATCTTGTTTTGGGATTAAAACTATAAGCACTTCAAAAAGCGATTGATCCAGTGTCTGACAACTGAGAATGTATCGGAATAACATAAGAAGTAATGGGGATAATTGTTTGGAGAATTTTTTATAAAAGTTTGACGAGAACCCATCCGGCCCCGGAGTTTTGTCTAATGGGAGACTCTGAATGATCAATTTGATCTCATTTTGAGTAATGTCAGCCATCAGCTGTACCTGTTGGGATTCAGTCAGTGAAGGGAGTTCCAGACCCTCTAAGAAGGTGAGTATCTCCCTTTCGGTGGGGGGATTCGCCATCTTGCCATACAGGGATTTAAAATAGTATCTGAATTCCTGTGCTATCTCCCCGGGCATGGTTTTCACTTGGCCATCCACCCTGGATTGAATCCCGGAGATTATTCGAGAGGATTCTAACTGTTTGATACATCTGGCCAGAAGCCTACCCGCCTTTTCCCCCTGATCAAGGTAGTTAGCCTTAGTTTTAATTAATGCTAACTCCGCTTGCTCCCTGAGCAATTTCAAATAAAGATCTCTCAGCCTAATAAGCTCAAGCTTCTCACTCTCTGAGGACTGGGGGGCCAAGTTGGCTTCTCTATTTCTTATTCAGTTCAGTAGTTCGGACATGATTTGCTCTTTCTCCCTCTTCCTTTTAACTGCCTGTCCAATTAGTATACCTCTCATAAAAGCCTTGAGCGCTCCCCCAAACCATATCAGGTCTAATATTTTCTCTCAAATTATTGGCTATAAATTCTTCTATTTGCATTGAGATATATTTAACCGTTTTGGGGTTACGCAATATCTGATTGTTTATCTTCCACCTATTGCCCCTCTTGGGGAGGGAAGAGAAGGAAATTGAGACCGCCACTACTGCATGGTCAGAGGGGGGTCTGGACACAATTTCTGCATCCAACACTCCAGGAAGGAGGGTACGAGAGAGTAAAATATAGTCGATACGGGATGCTGTACCATGAACTTGGGAAATGAACGTGTATTCCTGAGATTTCGGGTGAGCAATTCTCCACACGTCTGCTAGGCCAAGCTGGTCCAGTAATTCCCCCAGGGCCTGTTCGGCCGGAGAGAGAGTCGGGGATAGATGTTTTGGATCTGTCCATTAAAGGGTCTAAAACAAGATTTAGGTCACCCTCTAGTATCATGGGAACCTGCACAAAGGAAGTTAATGCCTCCAACAATTTTACATAAAACCCCTGGGTTTCAGTGTTGGGACCATAAACAGAACCTAACAAAACCTCCATATTTTGTAGTTTACCTTTGACAAGAACATATCTACCCTCATTGTCCTGAATAACCTGAAGAAGGGTAAGGGGACAGATCGCATAAGCACCATAACACCTCGGCTGCGTATTACCTTGTGATGAGAAAACCATCCCCATTTGTAGACGCCTCATGGAATTACTCTCCATGTGGAGTAAGTGTGTCTCTTGTAAAAACACTATGTCCACTTTCACCACCTCTAAATGTTTCAATATTCAATACTGTTTAGGTTTCTGTTGTGCACCTTTGACATTCCAGCTTACAAATTTAATAACCCTATGTGATGCCATGATCCTGTGTGTCAAACCAGAACAGTGATCTGTTTCTCCCTATCCTGTGTCGTCTGCCACAAATCGTAGAGCCTTGTGCTCCCACCCCCCACTAACCCCAACCAAATAAAACCCACAAGTAAAATATCCGCCTCCTGATCTCAGTCCCCTCCATCCCCCACCCCACCCCCACCCTCACACCCACCTGCATCCTCATGAGTCCATGATGGCAGCTCACATCGCTGTGTGCTCTCCCACTCTGCCACCCCCTGCCCATTCCCCAATCAGAGTATTACACATCTTTAAATTCTAAACACCCAATAATATACCAACCAACCCATACTAAGTACCATAAACCTATTTCTGGAGGGTTCCATACCAAAACCACCCCAGGGCTCACCTACATACCCGCTAACAAAATTAACTTAGTGTCCTTAAGGTACTCCTAAGAGAGAGTGATCAGCCCCAACAATACCTCCCATAAGCCCCAATACTATCCTAAAATAAACTGAGCTTCGAGAACAACCTTGCTCCAACATTATTAAACTACATTAATCCAAAATGGGTATGGAAACGCCCTTCCTGCTTTTACAGTGTCATAACCTGTCTGCTGTTAGTACATAAACAGAAGTGCACGGGTACATATAACTGGAGCCCCCCGGATACGGCATTTCAGTAGCACGCTATTATAACATCAGTTCCCTACACACCACCAGACCCACCCCTACGTGCCTCAATTATGGCCATAACATTGTGCAAGCATCAGTCCAGGCAGTGCGCCCTAAGCCAGAAGAAATCCAACAGTCCCATAATTCCACATTTATATAGTCCAAGTGGACACTGCCCAGTGTTTGCAGAGTTCCTTTATATAATGTAGGGATCTTCGAGGAATTCCATCAGCATGCAGGGACTCCCTACTCAACTGCCCTGGGTATTACAGAATAGGCCACCCCCTATTCGCTCACATGTAGGGTGAGGGACTTAAAAACTATTAACATAGCGGCAAAAACAGGCACATATCAAGAGGAATGAGGGCCTCCATTAATTCCTAACTAGATGAGTGTGGGAAACTCTCCATATCCAGCGCCGCCTAGACACAGTCAAGTGCAATCGTATAGAGGATCTCAAATAACCGGGGGGACCACCGAGAAAATGATCTTGTACACTTTCACTTCCACATTAGCATCGCCACTCATCACATTGAGACAGGCCACTCATTTATTAAAGAATACTACAAATAAGAGTTCCCAACATTTTACGTCAACTGCTAGGGAAGCACCCTGAAAGGCAAAGCTGAGCCCTTATTTGGTTTTGAAAAGGGTGGGTAGTGCGAGTTGGAGTGCAGCCGAGGCCCTATCCAAGTCTTCAAACTTCTTCCAAGAGTCGGAGATGCAGACATGTAAACACGGCCGGGTATACCATTTTGAACTTGATACCCACTGCTATTATCTTAGAAATGAGGGGATGAAAGGCTGCTCTCCGCTGCCACACCAATAACGGTAAGTCCTGGGTAATCCTTAGGTTCGTGCCTTCCCATTGCAGAATCTTAGCTTCCCTAACTTTCTGCAGGAAGATCTGTCTCTCCTGGTAATTCAGAAATTTAGCCATGAAGATATGAGGGGCTGCCCCTTGCATTGGCATAGGTCGGAGGGCGCGGTGCACTCTTTCGATGTTATAGCAGGGGCCATAGGGCGAGGGACCTGCTATTTTCTCAACGAATTTCTGAAAGAACTTCACCGGATCACTTCCTTCCTCCTTTTCAGGCAGGCCGATCACAACCACGTTATTTCTTCGACTTCTGCCCTCGAGATCCTCCACTTTTGAATCCAAACTGGAGATACGCTGGTTTAACTGTACAATCATGGGGTCGATCTTGTCAGCACGATTTTCCAAAGATCTAACCCGTGCCTCATTGTCCGTTATTTTCCTGTTTAGATCTTCCAGAGCAGAGGTAATACTTTTGATTTCGGTAGCCATTTCTGCCATTTCTGCCTTGAATGGTCTGAATTCCTCCAGAAACCTTGCCGCAGTTAGCAACTCTTCCCCCCCCATTGCCATGGCTGGAGGGCTGGGCCGGCTGTAGCGGTGAGGCCCGTGGCTTCTTCGGGGCCTTCTCGGGGGTTGCTGGAGGGGTGTGTTTGGGCATCACTTTTGGCATTTCTTCTTCTATCCGAGCCCCCACCAGATTCTCCGTTGTCTCCAGACAGCAATTAGTCCCCTCTTAAGTGCCAATTCACTGCTGGTAAATAGAAATTAGTATGTTTGGACAGGGGTTAGGCAGAGCTTCCAGAGAGTGCAGCTAGCAAGAGCACTGCATCACGTGACTCCCATGATTCTATTATCTCAAAAAGAAAGGACATTCTTGGAAAAAAACTATTTAATGTATCAGTTATTGTTCAGATAAAAGCAACAAAATAGAGAAATATGGTATTAGGGTTTCTAACTCCCCACCCCAACACCCAAGCAGCAAAAGTGAAAAAAAAATATTAGGGTTTTTGGGTCCCCTGAGCTTTGGTGAATCAGTGTTGGGATCTTCCTTGGGGTTGTCAACCATAATGCTCACCCCTCCCCCAGCTCGTAGCCTCCTGTCCAAAGCAGAAGGTATAGCTCCAAGCTAGTGACTCATAATGATACACTCTTGAAAAGTACAGAAATATGTCTCACCACAAGTTGCAAACAAAATCTGCTGTAGCTTTCTTCACGTAGGACACGGTATGGTCTACCTGAAGAAATGAGATTACTTCTGATCTTGCTGCTCAGGGGAGATTGTGAGAATTAGGAAGAACACCAAAGGAAAATCCCTGGTGAGCGGAATTATCTCTGACCATCTGCAGGCCCTGCACTCATGACTAGACATTGCTGGAGTACTGGATCCATTTGGTGGAGGGGGTTTGGGAGCTCCACCACCTCCACCATGGGAGGAAGTCATGGAGGAACACACTGGAAGGGTAAGTCCTGGGGATGCCGGGCTGATGACGCTGGGGTGTTCAGCATTAAGGGGGCCACCAGGTGTTCAGGGGATTAAAAAGAGCACTCACTGCAAAAACTGTTAGAATATTCCATTTGTCATCCAACTACAGTGATCATGATATTCTCACTGTATGTTTCTGATGTAAGATTATCATTATAAATGTCTATATGTTTATATATATATATATATGGAATATATGATGGTCAAGAGTGTGATATGGGAAATATTTTCACTCCTGCAGAGTGAGCTCTGTATTCTCACAAGTGCTGAAGGCATGAGTGAGAATGCACAGCTCACTCTGCAGGAGTGAGAATATTTCCCACAGCACACGATCTGCACATCATGTGTGCTATTTATACAATGGGGCAAGAGTTTAAGAAGTGTTGTTATGTTTTGCTGCACCTTTTTTTTAATTATCTGGTAACTAAGTGAGTTTTTAGGAGTGACCTGGGAGCACTGGACAGTTAAGTGACTTGTTCAGAATCACACAGTATGGAAGTGGAGGTTGTGAGAATCAAACCCAGGTCTGGTCTGCTGAATGTACAAAGCTTGTTCAGAGCTCATTACTCTAACCTCTAGACTATACTGACAGCACTGTTTGTGTGTGATCTGAGGGTGTGGAAGTGCTTCTGAATGGACTGAGATTGTTGGAAACACAATAGGAAAAAGGTAATTGTGTTTTGCAATCCTAACTTGAGTTAGTTGCAGCTTACGCTTAGAAAGAGAAACTGCTTTGTAAAGGAGTTTCCTTAAGAATTCAGGTTGTTTTGAAGCTGAGATTAGCACAGTAATGGGCTGGGAGTGTTAGAAATTATGGAACACAGGTTAGTGTGTTTTGCAGTGCAAACTGAGTAAATTGCAGACTTCAGTGAGAAATAGAAACTGACTTCTGAGGTACTTTCATTTAGAATGCCAGCTTGAGTGAGTAAGTGATGACATCAGCAGAGTATGGATAAATGGAATATATCTCACTCCACTGATGTCATCAGCATTTATCTCACTGCAGTGAGAATATCTCCATTTATTCCACTAGAATAGTTCTCACCCCCATTTATACAATTGGACGAAGGATAAATGAGTGTGATAAAAACATGTATCCTCACTGTCGTGACATCACAAGAGATAAATCATGTTGTGACATCACAACTAGAGATAAATCATGTTGTGACATCACCACTGTGAGGTATTTCACTGCTGCCTGCATCCAACTCAATTACCATGGCAAAACATTCTCACCTATTCCCCACATTCTGTCTCACTCCCAGCCCATTATGTGATATTCTCAGCATGACTGCAGCCAGAATTCTAAAGGACAAAGCTTCACAAAACAGTCTGTTTCTCACAGCTGCCTGAAGCTAACTCACTTAACATTGCAAAACACACTCAGCTTTTCCCGCAGAGTATGTAACACTGCCAGCCCATTCAGAAAAACTCACTCACAGAAACAGCAAAAACAGAAACAGCAACAGAACACACAAAAAATCATAACATTCTGAAACTCATACCCCTGTTGCATAAATCAGACACATGATGTGCAGATTATGTGGCATGGAAAATATCTTCACTCCTGCATCATGAGCTCTGGATACAGTCACTCATGCCTTCAGCACTCGTAGGTATCCAGAGCTCACACTGCAGAAGTGAAGATATTTTCCATATCACACTCCTGCCCATCATGTATCCCATAAAAAAATATATATATATATATATATATATATTTATTTATTTATTTATTTATTTATACAACATGTGTCTTAGTATAAATGTACTGATAAAAAGTTGTATGTCAGGCAGGTAGTACTCCGAAAAACTGTGCACATTTGTATACTTTCAATCTCTGGAAGAAGTAAGTGTAAGCTAGTGTTACTACAGCAACACTCGCTAACGCTTACTTCTCCTGTTCTGAAGCTGCAGGGTCACTTGCTATCCTGTCTCTAGAGTTGGGAGCTAATTTTCAGAAAAGAGATTGAAAGGGTACAAATGTACACAGTTTTTCAGGAGTTCCGACACAGAATGCAGTAGTAGACGACTGTGAGGACCCATCACAGTGCAATTTACAGACCGCTTGGTCACACTACATGTTGGGGCAGAAAGTGAAATTTCACTAGCATTACTGAATATGACAGTGGCAGCATGACTGAGACAGTTTTTTAAATAATTACTTATTGTAAAATAATGGTAGGATCAATCAGATAACCTTTTTTAAATACATTTTAAATGATAGGATGAAGCACACAATTTCTTTAGCATGTGCCATCTCTTATATAGGTGCACAATATGTGAAGTTATGTGTATATGGGGAGGATGGCAGTTGTCTTTCAATGGCCCAAAACATGTTGTATAAATAGAACTTGACATAGCCTCAGTGATGATATAATATTTATCTTCATGAGAGGCCAATGACATCAAGATATCTCACATGTGGCTTCGCCACTCATGACATAACATGATATCATTGTCCTCACATGAAGATAAATATGATATCTTCACTCAGGTCATGTCATAACCCATATATATATATATGTTCCCCCACAGTGACATTTTCAACAAGTTTCAAAAATGTCAGTGTAGGGGACCTGCCAGCAAAATTTCACCCTTTCACCAACTTTCATCCCTCCTCCCTTCAAGTTAACTCCAACTCGGCGTTAGCAATGTGTGGAAGGGGGCACTGGAGGCACAGGCCTCCTTAATGGGGGGTTCAGGGAGTGGAACCCCCTCAATAGAAAAACATACCAATGTCTGATAGGTGAAATTTCGCCTGTCGACATCAAGGATGTCAGTATGCTGAACGTTGACAAAATTGTTTTCACGTCGGCATAGTAAACCTATTTTTGGTATTTCATTTTGAGCACAGTATGATACATGGGATTCTATAATTCCAATAATCTAAACCAAATGGGTGTCCATTATTCTCACTGTTTTATAAGCAAACCCTATAATCAGTTGCAATGCCTACAATTAATGCACAAACATATGTAAAATCACATTCAGGATTCCCAAAAAGTGTGCCTATAGTCTTGTTTTTTAATACAATTCTGCTAGAGAGAAGCAGCAAATCATTTTAATTTCCAAATACAGCTGAGTAATCTGGATAGATTTTCAGAAGCCTATCATCTGCATGAGCAGTACATTTCACAACATACTGTATTTACTGCAGATATCTTTTGTAATGGGTGGAATTGTTTCTGTTATTTATTCATAATTGTGGACCAGGTAAGGCACAGTGAGCTGTGACAGCTTGTTTCGAGATGCATCCTGGCTGGAGGGGGGTGGGGGGATACAGAAGTTTGTTTTATTAACAGGACAAACGTTGGGCAAGACACTGGAAAATATTCCTTACTTATGTACTAAGTGAAATGGGATCCTTAACATCCACCTGAACAGTCACCATAGATGGGCAGAAGACACCTCTGTTTAATGAGTTATCTGAAAGATGACTTATCAACAGGGGGAAGAACCCTTCTAGCAGTACACTGTGAGTAGCTGATAGTAGCCCAAGTTCTTGTGCTTGATTAGGAATCATGATCTTACAGTCTTCTGGACTCAGAGTTAAGCATGCAACCTTATGTACATAGACTACTACATTGTGCAGTTTTTAGCAAACATGAAATCTTCAATAAAGCTTGACCTTTTTGAAAAAGTAGATTATGCTTTAAAAAGGGAACATTCTTGGCTATCAAATTCAGACTTTGGGAACTGCATAATACAAAAAAAAGATTTCTTACTGTGGCTGTTTTTGGTTGCATCTAGTCAGAATGTATACATTTTGGTAGTATATGATATTAAAAATAGGTCATTTCTAAAACTGTGAAATGTCCAAGTACACTTGTGCACTTTGTCTAATAGTACTATATCTTACTTCAGCATGAGCATTTTAACAAGATGCACTTCTTTCAGCACAGAAATAAGAAATAAATGAACATTTTAACAATTTTGGCACGGATTTCACACAATTATGTGAAAGTGAAATTAGCAGTTTTGAACAATTTTCCTCATGCTGAACTAATGTAACCTACTCTACTCTCTCTGTCATTTCATCATCATCATTGATTTTTATTGTTTAACTCAGTAGTCATTGGCAATTTAACACCAGCACACACAGTTTATAGAATAAATAAATAATGCACACATGCAAATTATACATACACATAAATCCAATGTGTCATAAAAACATTCTTTTTTAAAAATTGACTCACAATTGCTACTATTATAAAGTGCTGTTACAGGGTTTTGAGTGAAACATACTTAATACTCCCATTTACTTATCGGTTTACTTATGGATCTATTTGGCTGGATGTTATTCTTTTTTTGTCTTATTTATGGCCATAAGCTATTTTGTAATTCTTTCTACTAACCATAGGTCATTTGTGTGTAATAAAATCATTGTCAACAGTTCCTTGTCTATCTCATATATTGAGTTAATAAATCAACTCAGCCAGTACACCCTTTCTTTATCATACCAAGAGCATGTCCACATAACATGCAAAATATTTTTAACACCTCCAACCCTACAGGTAAAATTTGCAGAGACATCACTTGATTTGTTGTGTCTTGCCCTCAGAACATTACTGTAATATCTTTCAAATTTATATAAAGTAAACACTCTTCTTAATTTTGGATTGTCTAAGATTTCTAGGTAGGTCTTAAATCCAAAGTAAAAGTTGTTTGCAGCATACCAGTTTGAATAAGACAAACTTTTGATATATTCTAAGTCCTTTCTCTGCCAGTATCTAATGATCCGTTTAGTCATATTTAGTACTAATCATAATCCTGTTATTCACATAGTTTTTAAATGCACTTGATGTATGTGTATCTAAGATAGATAGCATATCAGAATATGAGTGTTTATAAGTAAGTCCCAGTTCTAGCCACTTTTCCTTTTCTGTTAGACATTGGGCAGCAATTCTTTAGCTGGGCATTCTAGAAAGCTGCAACCAGAAGCAAAGCTTCATTGATTTAAATAAAGCATTTATATTCGGAATGCCCAATTCTGCCCTCATACATGAAGCAGGACAAGACATTCCCAACCCTAGGACTTTTTTCAGCATTTTGAAGAGTGGCACCATTAATTTATTCTATAACTTTTTATCCCAAACCTCCATACCATCTAAAAGTTGGGCTTGAAACTTTGCTTGAATAACTCTTATGAGCAGCTTGATACTAGATCCTCCATATTTATAATTATGTTTCATCAAAGCCATAGAAGTTGTCTTTAATGTTTCTAAAATTTTTACAGACTGATCATTCTAAAAACAATTTGCAGAGAAGAAAATGGGGCTTGCCACTAAAAAGTAGGCCAGATTGTCTGATGACCCCTACCAGGAATGAACAAAAAGGGTGGAGGTGTGGGGGTTGGAGGGGGGAGAGAAGGATCAGGAACAGGGGGGTGGAGCTAGTGACATCACCCAAGCAGGGAAGGTGTTATATGACAGGTGATGCAGAGCCCCAGGGATTGGCTGGGGGACAGAACCACAAGGGGTCTGAGTAAGGGTCCTACAGGGATGTATCAGGCCTGGACACAGGCAGCACAACCTCTTTTGTTGGGATTTTTTCAGATTGAGAACTCAGCAGATTGTTGGCAACAGATAAGGCACATGAGGCAACTAGGCCTTGTTTAGGCTAAGTGGCCCAGGTGGCTGGCTCATGGTGTTTTGTTTTTTCAGGTATGGTATTAATTAAAAAACATAACATGTGTGGCATATACAGATGTTTAGGAGCCCATTGGTAGATGTTTTCTTTGGTCAGGCATTAATTTCATTAGGAATTGTGGTTTGGGGGAGCATGAGCACAGAGCTGAAGAGTTTTGTCATTTGTGTTAATGGTGGTGAAATGGACAGAAGCTGGGTATAGAAGCTGGTAGGCACAATAGGTTTCATTACTTGTGGAATGTGATTATGCAGCATTGTGGAGGTTCATTTGTCCTGCCTTAAAAAAAATATATATATATATAGACATATAATATATATATATATATATATATATATATACAGAGAGAGAGAGAGAGAGAGAGAGAGAAAATGGTTTTTAAAAGCTTGGGGGTGGCGAGCTCAGAGGAATGGGCAGGGGAATACCCAGCGGTTTTTCAGTTTTCAGTGGTGTTGCACGAATGCAGGGCTCACTAGGAGGGTTTTTGAGTTGTTTGCTGGTGTTTCCTAATTCTGAGGAGAGGCACAGTAGGTCTGATAGGTATGCAGTAGGTGGATTGGGAAATTGATTGTCTGGCTCAGAGCTCCATATCTCCTGGGCATGTAGAAGGAGAAAAAGCTGAACTCCTGTATCCGAGATGCACATGAGGTGATGCTTTGTCTCACTAGGCTTGGTCAATTGGCCTTTTACTTTGGTTTCCCAGGTTTGGATATGGGAGAGAAAGGTGCAGAGCCTGTGGTGAATCCAGAACGCATGGTGGTTTTCTGTTTGGTTGTGAAGGTGCTGAAAACTGAAGGCCCAGGTGGTGCAGATGATGCGGTCCCACCCAGGCTGGTCGGAGGCAGCTAGGCCTTGGAGGCCACATGGCTGGCAGTCCAGTGCAGAAGATGTGATGCCCCCCCTACACTAGGGGACCAAGAAACCTTGGCAAATTCAGGGCCAGCATGGCACAGATGGGAGGATGGCCCACATGGTTTGAATCACAGGCATCTGGGGCCTTGGAGGCCAGGTGGTTCAGGCCAGGCTGTGCAGCAGATGGCTTATTCCCATACACAAGGGGGATAGAAGCAGAAGCTAGCGTGAGGCAAGCAGTCAGACAAATTCAGCGGATGTCTCACCATCTTAAGAGAAAGAAAAAAAACTGCTGGCACAGCGTGGAGTTTAGGGGGCTATCAGTGGAAACACCAGGTCCTGGAGTGAGGGGCAGCTTTGGGCTGCGTGTGTGTGTCCTGGGTTAGGCAGGGCATCGCAGCCACATAGTGTTGGTGGGGGGAGGTGATGGATACAGTGGCGATTGGTGGTTGATAGGAGTGATAGCAAGGCCTACATGGCCATGGGGGTGAGTTCATGCCCGCAGGTACTGGCCAGCAGGGTAGGAGCATGATCGATGGGGTCAGATGGCACAGCAGGCTGTGCCCTGGATCTTGGTGGGATGTTACAAGGTTTATAAGAGAAAAAAATAAACAGGGGGGAGGGTGAAGGCAGAAGCGGGTTAGTGGCTCATGGAGTAGAGACTTGCCATGGGTAGAAAAGGGTTTATTGATTCAGATGGTGCCTCCACATTAGGTGAGTGGGGGGAGCACCATAGCCACATAACGGCAAAATTGGGGGCATTTTATCATGGCAGGAGCTGGTGGGATAACCCAGTGCTTTGGAACAGCAGGTTGGGCACCTCCAGCTACCATGGGGCAGGTTGAAGGGTGGCGTGTACTTTGGGAAAGTGCATATGGATAGAGGCCCGGTGGGCGGGCAGAAGGCAGCACATGATGGTCCCAGATCCTCAAGGTCATGGGGCAGGAGTACCCGACTGGAGGAGGCAGGTTGGGGGACCTCATCAGAGATATGGGTTGAGGGATCGGGGGTAAGACCACAGCAACGAGCCAGAGGACAACAGGATTGGAGGTGGGCAAGGACTATTACTACTAGCTCGAGCGGGCATAGATACTGGAGGTTGGGGGACAGGGGCAGAATGGGGTTCCCCTCCCCTGGTGCAACAAACGAATGTTCTGCCAGTGCTGCAATGGGGTTGGGGGTGGGAACAGGGTGGTGAAAGGGCAAAGGGACCTTCCATGGAACCAGATCATTTTGACAAGAGGAACCGGGAGTAAGGAGGTCCCAGTCACCTTGGGGATGGGGGAGAGTTATGTGGACACAAATATGTAAATGTTTATTTCTCACCCATTTAATGCAGTGAGAAATAGGAAATGGCACCAAATTGAAACACAATGTCCAGTGAAAGGATGATGCAGGAGGTGGCCAAGTTGATGGTGCAGATGACGGAACTGGTGGCAGTGGTGAAGCAAAGAGAAGTGGAGGAGGAGGTGCAGAGGAAACGTAAGGAAAGAAAGGAACAGCAGGGGCAGAGGACAAGGGGGAAAGAGACCCAGACAGGAGGTGCTGCACCCCACACCCATCCCTGTGCCGATGCCTGCACCAGATCTGGATGAGGAGAACCTGGATGGTGGTAAGGATAATGTAGATCTTATGGAAGAAAATGGTTTGTCAGAGTATTTGGAGGGACTGTTGAGTGGCATGGGGGATGCAGAGATTGAAAGGATGGAGAAGGCCATGTAGGCCTTAAAAGGTAAAGGGGCCAGGGCAGAAAGAGGTGGGGGGGTGCCAATCTGATGGGCAAGAAGCAATACGAAGGCCCCCCTGGGCTGCTCGGTGGGGGAACACGTCCCAGCCTCGATCAAAGAAAAAATTTGAAGAGGAATACATCAACATCTTTGGACTCATGGACGAGGATGCAGCCAAGAAGTATGAGCAGAAGGAGTCAGTGGGGAAGTCAGAGATGGCAGTGGCACTAGTGGTAGTAGGGAACAAAGCCGAGGAGGCAAAGTACAAGGGGAAGACCATTGAGTATTGACAAGGGGGGCTTCATCTTCTTTGGTGTGTTGGTCCTGGAGAAGCAACCGGAGCTGGCCATCCCTTTACTGATGTACATGTCCATCATAATAGATGCATACAAGGCAAAGGCAGGATACGGGTGGCTCAAATATGATGAGGCTTTCCAGAAGCGAATGGTGGCAAAAAAAGATTTAAGGTGGGATTGTACCCACCCAGTGCTATAGATAAGGACCCTCTCGGGAGAGGGCAGTGGGAGTGGTGGGAAGCACACGAGGAAAAACCCTCCAGCCCCAGGGACCAAGACCTGCTGGGGTTTCAACAAGACAATCTACACTTGGAATGGATGTAAGTTCAGGCACACCTGCTAAAAATGTTGGGGGTCTCTCCCAGCCTCTAACTGTCGACAGGAGGGGGAAAGATGAGGATTAAATTGGGCCAGTTTTATGAACAGTCCTTTCGGGGTGCTTGGGGGGACACGGCAGGGGGCGAGGGGACAGCCACAAGGACCAGCATTACACCCCAGTGGCTGGTGGCAGTGAAGCACCAAGCAGAGGGCAGTAGGGGTATGCACTGGCTGTATGCCCATTTCCCTTTTGGTGGTAGAGGAGTGGACCATGGATTGCCCAAAAAGGGGAGCAGTGGAGCTGCTCAAGGAAGGTTTCTGGGCAGGTTTCCCACTGGGTTTTCAAGGACATCGGGATAACATGTGGGTGAAGAATTTGGAGTCTGTGAGGGGGAAGGAGAAGATAGTAGGGGCTAAAATTGACAAAGAGATCAGGGTGGGGTGGGTAGAGGGGCCACTTGGAGCCCCCCATGCATGCAGTTTTGGGTGTCCCCTTTGGGCATAGTACCCAAGAAGGCGGAAGGGGAATTTCACCTGATACACCACTTATCCTACCCAGAGGGTTTGCCAGTGAACCACCTTAGGGCAGTGTCGTATGCCTCACTGGAGCAGGCCATAGTGCCTACCCGGGCAATCGAGGGGCATGGCTAGTGAAGACGGATATTGAATTGCCATTTCACCTCCTGCCTGTCAGGCCCAAAGATTGGGACCTTCTAGGATTCCAATTTCAGAGGAAAATTTATTTTGACAAGGCCATTCCAATGGGCTGTTAGTTGGTTTGTTCCACCTTGGAAGCCTTCAGCACCTGGGTGTAGTGGATGTTCGGGGGCAGGTATGGGCACCGGAGGATAGTGCATTACCTGAATGATTTCCTCCTCATTGGACAGTCGAGGGAGGCAGTACAGAGGATCTTACAGGATTTTAAGGAGATGTGCCAGCAGATCGGAATACCACTGGCACAGGGCAAAATGGAGGGCCCCGCCCAGAAATTTGAATTCCTGGGCATAGAGGTGGACACAAAAGGGGGTGTTTCAGGCTACCTGGGGAAAAGGTGGCATGCCTTAAGGGGCTGCTGGCCCAGGTGATGGGGAGGAGGAAGAGGGTGCCGCTGGTACAGATACAACAACTGCTGGGGAACTTTAATTTTATCTGCAAGGCAATTAACCCAGGTAGGGAATTCAAGAGGAGGCTGGGTAGGGCCACGGGGAAGGCAAATGTTGGTATAGTATGGTATGGTAACATTTTATTTATACAGTGATATAGCCATTAGGGTTCTGAAAATCCCTGTTCACAAGGCTCACCTGTTTACATTATACAAAAGTTATTACATCTACACATTAAAAACAATACAAAATTACAAAAAAGATACAAAAACAATGCATCACAATTTTACAAACACATCAAATACAAGCATACTAACATTTTTACTTTTTCACCTTTTTCACCTATTACAACAACAATGATAACTGAGTTCACGATTCAGGCCATTTTTAAAAACATGATCAGTAATTGTTAATTCACTTAAGAAGGGAGGAAGACAATTCCAGCTTTTAGCTACCTGAGGGTCATTTCACTAAATCGATTTTTTAGCTTTGGTATTATTAAATCTCTGGCACCAGTTTTTCTTAAGTTCAAACCATGTTTTGGTTTTTGTAATTTGTTTTTTAAACTATCTAATGATTGATTTTTAAATATATTTCGAACCTGATTTAGCCAGATTCTCCTGGCCCTTAAATCTAACGGAATTCACCCTAGTTCCATATACATGGTACAGTGATGTGTTTTAAAATCACACCTTAACACAAATCTTGCACCACTGGGTAGATGTGTCAAAAGGGGTGCGGGAGGACTTCCAGATCTGGGAAGAGTTCCTTAACACCTATAATGGGGTGACGTTCTGGCAGGACGAGTGGCAGTGGAATACAGACTTGGAATTGTTCATGGATGCCTCAGGCGCCCTGGGGATGGGGGCATACTTTCAGGGATAATGGATGTTGGAAGCATGGACAGTACAGTGGAGGGAGTTGGGGCTATTGAAGGACATCACGTTTTTGGAAATATTTCCAATATGGGTAGGCATGGAGGTGTGGGGCTCTCGTATGAGGGGAAAGTGTATCCTGTTTTGATGCGACAACAAAGGGGTGGTGGAAGTTATTAATAGGCAAGGGGGTGGACAGGGATGGTGGGCAGGCTACTAAGATGCATGGTGTTATTGGGGTTGCAACTGAATTTGTGTTTTAAAGAACAGCATATCAAGGGGTTGAAGAACTAGGTGGCTGGCAGTATCTCCTGTTTACAGCTTGGAAGGTTTAGGGAGCTGAGGCGGCAGGCTATGGATCACAGGACCAGGATCCTGGACCGGTTGTGGGAGGATGGCAGGTCACAGCCAGGGTATTGTACAGGGACTCCTGGTCAGCCAACATGCTGAGGGCCTACTAGGCAGGATGGGAGAGATTTCAAGCATTCCGAAGGAGACATGGGTGGGTCAGGGACAAACCAGCCCAGGAAGAGCAGGTAAGGAGGTTTATCATGGAAAAGTGGGAAGAAGGGCTGGCCAACGCCACAGTGGTGGTACAACTGGCTGGCATTAGTTGGGTGTGCCAGGACAAGGGTTGGCCAGACATAGCAGCCAGCAGGGCAGTCAAGAGGATGGTGGTAGGGTGGAAGAGGGGGCAGGTTTCCAGGGAGGGATGGGAGGCTACCCATAAGAAGGGCAGCTACTGGAAAGGGTGCTGGGGGCAATGCAACAAGTGTGTACCTCGGCCCGGGAGGCAGCCCTGTTCTGAACCATTTTTGTGGTTATAGCAGAGGGGGCATTCCAAGTCAGGGAAGTTGTGGCCCCAAGGAAAATGGCTGCTGTACAAGCATTGCAGCACAGGGACGTATGGTGGGGACAGGACAAGGTGGTCATCAATCTGGCTAGGTCCAAAACTGATCACAAGGGGAATGGGTTCAAGGTGTCATTAGTCAGACAACTGCAGGCCACCAGTTGTGCAGTGGGGGCACTGGAAACATAGTGAGCAATGGGGACGGTGGGGCCTTTTCTGGCATGGGGATGGCTCGCCCATCACCAGGTTTCAGGTAGGAGTGGTGCTAAAGAGGACCCTGGCTTTTCTGGGGGAGGATCCAGGTGAATTTGCCTTGCATTCCTTTGAATCAGGGTGGCCACAGAGGCAGCAGAAAAAGGTGCTGCAGTGGATGATATGAAGAAAGTTGGGTGCCGGAAATCCAATTGCTACAAAAGATTTGTCAGGTGTATATAACAGGACTCACACTGTTTACCTTGTTTCCAGGGCAGGTTCCAAGAGGATAATCTGGATAGTGGGGCACTCTTTCATCTATTGTGCAGAAAGGTTTGTGGTCGCTACTTCCAGAGGATCAGAATAGTGTTACAACATGGAGCATGCCAGGGTGCTGTGGAAGGGCACAAGGGGCATGAGATGGGCTCAATTCTTGCTATTAGTAGGTGAATTAAGGGTGCAATGGGGCATGCCAGACTGCATTGTCATACACTTGGGAGCAATGATTTGAGGGGCCTACCATGGGGAGAGTTGGTGTAGAACATACTGGGGGACTTGGAGACTATTAAGGGGTGGTGACCAAGGGTGACAATTGGCTAGTCCAACATCACCTCTTGATGGCTTTGGAGGGGCTTCAGGGATGTAAGGCTGATTGAGGTCAGGAAACATCTGAGCAGGAGGGTTGTGAGGGCAGGATTCAAAATGGGGGAGATACACCTGCAACACAAAGACATTCCCTTTGATCAGGATGTGGTGTACAGGTCATATTGGGTGCACTTGTCGGAGTTTGGCATGTGCCTATTCCTGAGACCAATAGGGGAACTAATGGACCAGATAGCTAAAAAAGGACTAAGATACTAGACTGCAAGCAAGGAGCACCTCCGTCCATCGCAAGCTGGAGGAGGGGCAGTGGAAGAAAGAAAAGGGCACATGGAGGGGAAGGAAAGGGGGAAGGGGGGAGGATACACAGGCTGGGGACAAGGACCGCAGATATGGTTAAAGCAGGGAGGGAGCTAGGTCAAGGTGCCAGGTTCAGAAGTGTCTGGACCTGGAGGGCAAAAGCCCAGGTAGGTGGAACCGGCCTGGTTCTGGCCTGGAGAAAAGGGGCTGGATTGACAGTGTTCTGGCCCAGAAATGCAAGATGGAGGAACCAGAAGAAGGAAGAGGCTGGAACTAAGAAAATGTAAAAATGAACTATTATGTGGAATTTGAAGTGATAACATTATGTATCGAAATACTTTTTGTGCCAAATAAATATTTCCAATGAGCAAACAAAACAAAGTAAGCTTTATTCCTGGGCAGGGTTCAGGAGACAATGGGCTTGCCACTAAAAGGCAGGCCAGGTTGTCTGATGACTCCACCAGAAATGAACAAAAAAGGGGGGAGGGGTTGGGGATGGAGGGGGGGAGAGAAGGATCAAGAAAAATTGGAGTGAAGCTAGTGACATCACCCAAGTAAGGAATGTGTAATATGACAGATGATGCCGGAGCCTCAGGGATTGGCTGGGGAAGCAGAGCCACAAGGGGCCTTTGCAGGGGTCCTATAGGAGTATATCAGGCTAGGACACAGGCAGCACAACCTCTTTTGCTGGGATTTTCCTACCACCCAGTCTTTAAGGAAGGCATGGGGGAAGGCATGGTTTGCACAAGGATAGGAGGAGGGCAAGCTGAGTGCCCTATAGGCCTTGGGGTAGGAGCCAAGGAAAAATAGTTTCCTGAAGAGCGGCAGCTACAGGCCCAGGGGATTAGGTCATAGTCCCCTGATAAGGGGGTAAGGATGCCCAAGAAAAATGACTGAAAAGGGGAAGAAAGAAAAAGGGAGTGGGGGAAGGAAAGAGGGAAGGGGGTGGGATACATGGGCATGGGACAAGGAACACAGACGTGGTTAAAGCAGGGAGAGGGATAGGTCCAGGCACCGGATTCAGAAGTGTCCAGCCCGGAGGGCAAAAGCCTGGGTAGGTGGAACTGGCCTGGTTCTGGTCTGGAGGAAGGGGGCCAGATTCAGTGCCCCTGCCCGGAAATGCAAGATGGAGGAACCAGAAGAAGGAAGAGGCCGGAACCAAGAAAATGTAAAAATGAACTATTATGTGGAATTTAAAGTGATAACAATATGTATGTAAATACTCTTTGTGGCAAATAAATATTGTCAAAGAGCAACCAAAAGAAAGTAAGCACAGTGTCCTTTATTCTTGGGTGGGGTTCAGGGGACAATCTCCAAACTTACATAAGACTTGACTACCTCCACCTTCTCAGATCTTAATGCACATATTCTTATTGCACTTATTAGTGCTTCTTTGAGAAAATGTAACTACCTTGGACTTAGTTAAATGTATTTTTAGTTTGAGAGTATGAGAGCATTTTTGAAGAAGGTCTAATTTTTTTTTGAAGCCCACTTTTAGAAAGAGAGAATAAGAGCAGAATGTCTGCATAGACTAGAACTAAACACATTTCATCATTCATCTTTGGGGAATCTGAAGGCAGTACCTCTAATTCTCTCAACATATTATCCATATATAGTTCAAATAAAACAGTGGCCAGGAAACAACCTTGTCTGCTGCCCCTGTTTATGTTGAAAGAAGAAGAGGGTTTTCCATTTGTACCCTACACACATTGGTCCAGGTCTCCTGGTATAGTTCATAAATTGTATGCACCAAAGATCTATCAATTCCTTTACTAAGGAGCTGCTCAAATAAAATCCTTCTGAATATAGAAACAAAGCCCACAGAATAATCTATAAAGACAGTGAATAATTTCTGCTTACTTATTTTCACATAGGTGTCAATTAAGTGATGTAGTATGAAAATATTATCCAACGTACTGTAGCCTACTCTAAAGCCTGCCTGGAAAAAGGCAGTCCTGAGGATTGTATCAGTGTATTTAGCCTCTCCAGAATGATCTTGGAAAATATTTTCAAATTGACTTCTAGGAGGGTTATGGGATGGTACATACAGGAATATGCCCTATTTGTCTTCTTGTGAATCAGAACAATGTTTGCTCCCTTCCATGAGGAAGGGAATGCATTTTCATTGATACCTTTATTATATAATACAGTTAAAATTTTACACCATTTTTTGGTCTGACATAGGTACACTTCCGTCGGGTTGGAATCTGGTCCAGGAGTTTCAGAGTTCTTTAAAGGGCTAGTTACATAATAAACTTCAAAAGAGGAAATTGTGGGAAGTCCGCTATGAGATATATCTTCTAATGGATCAAAGAAAATCTTTGAAAAATATTTTATCCATCCTTCTGATGTATATGAATCCACATGTTCCCCAAAGCTATCTGTTCCTTTGGTTACCAATAACCCAGATTTTTTTACCACCTCAAGAATTTACTGAGTCTAGCATTTCTTTCCATTGCTTTCTATAAAATGCTCTCTTTTTCTCTGTCAGTAACTATTTGTATCATTTCTTTGGGTAATTTCCTTGAGAACTTCCCTACTTTTTGTATTCTTATATAGCCTATACTGCTTCCTTATGTGATTTTTAAATGTCTTACATTATTTATAAAACCATCCTAGTTGTTATTGTTTGTTTCTAACAAAGATTGTTTTTATGCTCCAATTTACTTTTTATTTAATCAAAGAGGATAGCCAGGTTATCCATTAAGCAGTTCAATTTAGACTTGCTAGTGTATTAGGGTCCCATTGCAAAATGAGTTTTCCAGTATGTCTGAAATTACAGGGCCAGAGTCACTTTTCCATTTTATTTTTTGTTTTGTTTTTGTGGATTGAATTTCTGTAAATTAATAATCTTTTTGAGTTACTGCCACATTTAGTTCCTCTGTAATATGGCTTACACTTTTTAAAATTAAGGGGGAATGGTCATTCTCTGATCACTCAGATATGGAAACATTTTCCCAAAGGTCCAGAGATCCTAAACACAGAGCCAGGTATACCACTGAGGACCCTCTAGAAGAGATGAAAATAATGTCTCCTGCTTTGTCACCTTTTAGCCTTCCATTAAGTGAAAACAAATTATACTTCTTTAATATCTGAGTCAATAGTCTTCCAGAATTGTTCACCTTTATATCCTTAGTAGCTCTTAATGGGATATAGAGTAGATCAACTGTACTGGCAAAGAAAGAATTATCAATTAGGCCATCAAAATGAAAATGTCTAGCACTGAGATCACCTATAAGTAACAGATCTGCATCTAAGTATCTATATATTATATCTATTATGATACTGTTAAGCTTATTCCAAATGTCTAAATGATAACATTTTGAATTCTCTAGTGGAATATACATATTACTCAGCAGAAATATCTGCTTTACAGTGCTAATAAAATTGATTAGAAGATTTACTGAGCTATGTAAATGTTCTACCTGTTTAAAACTTCATACCTTAACATACTGTAGGTAGCCATACCACCTTAGCATCTACAACCTAGTTTATGCATTTTTTCTTTGGGCACTTGAAACATTTCGTACTATCTTCAGAGGTATGCAATGTTTTCTGAAGACATAATACATCAGCTTTCCCTATGAAATTTCTATAGTCATTAACAACAAATTTACTACATATACTGTATCAGCAATATTCCATGACACTGTAGTAATACCATTGGCTACCTAAGTTTGTGCACCACATTATTGTTTTTGATTAAGAGCAAAGTCATCTTTTATAGTAAGTTCTTGTCAATCACTATAGTCTGCCAGTACTAGCAGTCTATCAACTAGGGTGAGATAGTCAGTGTCCTTTTGTATCTTTGACTCACTAGAACACTTCTGTATACCAAGCAGATCTGTTTCAATCAAATTTAAACCCATCTGATCAAGTATACTTGCTTTTTCCATAAACAGGTCTGCAATTTCTCTATTTTTTACAAGTATGTCAATTTGACTGTCAGTGTTCACTGTTTTTGTTAATATTATTCCTTCTTTCCCTAAGTGAATCCTAAAAAAAAAAAATTATCAGCATACTGAAAATTGTCCCTGTACGTTTATAAACATTCTCATCATTTATATGTTCCATTCCAAATAGGCTTAAGCATAATTGTTCATCTAATTTTTTTTCCTAGTTGACCCTTTCTGTATTAAATTCTAGGAAATTCTAGGAAAACATAAACTGAAGTTACAAACTCAAATGGGCAGACTAGGTGAGCCATAGGCACTTATCTGCTGACACTGTCTATGTATCTATGCAAATAAGTGCCTAAGTGGAAATGTAACAGAGATGTCTCCGCACTGAACAACTTGCACATTAAACCATACATAATTAGCAGTTCTTGGAAATGCAAAACATACATCTATTATTATAGAAGATTCAATGTTTGTACGTTTAACATCCAATATCTCGTACATCACTATATCGACCTTAAAATCAGTTTCTAGTATATCTTTAAATTGCTGAATGTGTTTTCCCTGTTCTAGGATAAGCCACTTGGCAGGTACCATAAACCTGATTTTAGGGAACCCTGAGCATTCTTGATCCCCAGTTTCTAGTTCAGAATTTGACTGCTAGGGCCTGTTTAATAACTGTTTGCCCCTTCTACATCAGTCTTATTCTTTTGCTGAATTGTAATTTTCTCACCCATCTTTGACTTTTGCATTCCTCCTTCTTTGTCCTCCATGATGTTTATATTGGGTGGCACACTGATTTGCTGATTTAATTTTAGCATTTCTTGTTCCAGATTGGTTAAACATAGTGACAAAGGTTGCTGGCTAGGGTTATCGTTTCTTTGTTCAGTCAGGATAAGTGGAAGTAAAATTGGAGGAACAGTTGGTTGCAACAATTATAAGTGTAATATCTCTCCACTCCCACCTGTAACTCTCTTTTTTCCCACTTTACCCATGAATTCTCCTAGGGTAGCTTGATTCCCTAGATTTTGCTTTTTCTTATTATTTTTCTTCTTTTTCTTTTTGCCCATAGTTCTCTGTCTTGACTTTAGTTTCCTATTGTGGGATCATCCTTGATTTGAAGTGTGTGTGTGTGGGAGGGCTCTCTGGGATATATACTAGACTAAAGTCATGCCTTAGTTGTTTCTTCTTTACTTCACCATCCTGGATGAATATAAAGGATTCACTATGTGTGTCCTGCACTGATAGCCTCTCTAGCACTTCATTGATCTTTATTTTATTTATAACAATGTTTACTTTAAGTGATTCCATAATGTCCTTATTTATTATCAATTATTCTACTAATATTAAATTGGGTGAGTGTTGACATTTAGATATGATACATTTATTGACAGCTTCTGGAGCTTTCCTACGAGCTCAAATGAGAAAGTTGACTTCATTTCAAACCTAGTAACACTGTAATCTGTGGCTTTATGGCTACAAATGACAGCTTTTATTTACTCAGATGTCATATTTATGGTGGTAATAAAATAGGTAATTCAAGTTTAGCATGTCCCTCTTCCCCCACATAGTGGGAATGTTGCCCCACTTTATTGCCCTTTATAACATGCCATTTAATAATGCAGTGTGTGCTATGCTGAAAATTGACCTGCACATCATTTTCTTACTATAGTGCATTTTTTCTCTCTGTCTTGTAAGGTAACCATTGTAACATGGAAACATAGATAATGTAGGAATCTAGTCTACAAGATGTACACCATTTTTGGAAAAAAATGGCATAAGAAAAGGTATATTTTCAAAATTGTCACTGTAACATGCTCTTGTGCTTGTAATAAATGTCATAAGTTTTAATGACATTGAACCAGTGTTTGCAAGATGGGTGGCCATATTGTTTTAGTGGTTTTGCAATTCAAATGGGTTCTTCATACACTGTTACTATAAAAGGTAGTAAGTAGATATAACTGTAGTTGAAATAAAACAATAAAAAAAAAATATTTTCAATCTTGTGAAATGATATGCCTCTTTAAACCCTCCAGGATTCAACTAAAAGTGTTTTAAAAAAATGCATCCTATAGTTTCTAGATTTATACCACGGACTTCTGCAGGTTTTTCTTTTGAATCTTTAGTTTTAATGCATTGATTACATTTTCTAACATATTAAACAGTTTTGTTAGTTGAATGTAAGTAATAGTTTCTGATTCAAATTCCATATATGTAATGCCATAATCCAAATGCTCCAATTCCTAAAGCCCATGGTTAGCTTCATTTCTCCCTACATTCTGCAAAGCATGAATTCCCAAACATAGATGAGAGGTCTTAATAACTGAAGTCTAAATGGTTGACCACACCTTACCTTTCCCTCCCCCTTAAAGGGAAAGTCCCCACAACTTTTTTTGTCTTGGTGCCTGTGTAGTTTATAGATTTGAATAATGATTCTCTCTCCTGCTTCCTCCTGATTTCATTCTAATTTAAATGTAAATGAAGTTCATTCACTCTGTTCTGCCCAGGTGAAAAAAACCTGTTCCACTCCATTGCAAAGGTCATCACTCCTCTCATGTCAGGCATCATGGGAGTTAGGTTAAGGGGACTTTCCCTTTAGCCTCATAGTTCCAGCAAACTTGTTGAAATGTATCAATCTGTTCTGACTCCTACTTTTAGCACCAGCTCAGCCTGCCTTTACTCTGGCACTTTGCACTTTGAGTTTGCTCAATTTGCTCAGATGATTTGTTTGCTAATTCATATGTCATCCCAGTGCAATATTTTGCCATATTATCTGTACTGCACTCCATTTATGCTCTTTATGTTGTCCTCATTTTAACCAAATCACCTGACTGGCTGCATTGTGTTTGTAATTGTGCATCTCCCTTTTCTCTTTACCCTGGTTCACACCTGGAAATCTGTCTCAACTCAGTGTGCCTCCTCTGGTTACTAATTTTAAATAAATTAATATAAATCAATTCCTGACAAAATTAATATATCATTGTTAAATTAGTACCATAGGAAACTATACAAATCCTTAACAATGCAATGTAAACATTTTTTTATGTATGGATGGTATGATTTTAATAAAGGGGATCATCAATTTGGAGAATTTGAAAATGCCTGCTATTGTATTTTCTTTATATTTTCATATGAAACACATCAAGGATTAACCTTGTACAGTAAGGGTGTTGGTGAAGGCTACATAACACAGCTAAATGATGACTACAGCTTTAAAACTGGTACAATCAGCTGGCAGTATAGCTCAGAGGTTAGTGTAATGAGCTGTGAATGAGCATAGTACATCCACAGACCTGGGTTTCATTCCCACAACCTCCACCTGCATACTGTGTGATTCTGAGCAAGACCTTAACCTCCTCAGTCCTCCAGGGTTGCCCGTGAAAACAGGCACTTGTGCCTAGTGAGCCTTAAATGGTTACCAAAAGAATTAAAAAAATGCATTCTTGATTTTCACATTTGCGACAGAAATCAGGAGTTCCTATAGAAAGGTATTTGTGTAAATGTATTTGTTTTAAGAATTTGCTATGAATTTACAGTTGGGGAACAAAAATGATAAAAGCAGTATTTTGCTTGAACTGTTGGTTAGACTCAAATTTTAATGTTGGGCAACATGAAACACTACTGCATGAATTATTCTCTTTGTTTGGTTCATTGATCAAAATATTTATTCAAAACAGTATTTTTTTTTCTGAGAATGATACTAGGTATATTTTTTCATGGCAAGAAACATAGCTACTGCAAAACCATAAGCAAGTAAGTAAGTGCAACATATCGAAGTTAGCCAGGATGCAACACTTATTATACTTTCCAAAATGACAGATTGGAGTAATTGCCATTGGGTTGCATTGCATTGTATTTCTGCAGTATTCAGCACCATGTCACTGTCAACAGTGTTGTGTCCTGGCATATTCTGTTTTCAATAATGAGACTACTAAAATCATGTCTGCTAGGGTATATCATCACACTAAAGATCATACTAAGGAAAGATCAGGAGTAAAAGGCAAAAATGCCAATATGGCGCTCCTATCTCATAACCCCTAGTAATAGCTAATTTCTTTAACCATCATTAACCTGTTCATAATACATTTTAAGGGGTCTGGCACTGTCTCACACTATTCAGCATTTTCAAACTGAGCAACTTTTATGGTAACGTAACTTTGCTATATTATTCTTGATTAGGCACATTTTTAATTTATTGAAATGTAGGTAAAAACAAACCTTCTGTACAGTGCTAAAAACATTAGCATGGAGCATGGAGTGTGGTGTGTGGAATAAGACACAAGACATAAAACATGTCTACCTACTTTAGTTACACATTAAGACATTTTTTCTATTTGACAAATCATCAGCAATATATTTCAGCAGTGAACTTGAACACATCTTATAAAATAGTATTATCATATTATGTTTGTTTATGTTCGGTGGCAAATCTTAGTGCCTGTGACAAAAATGTGTTAATAGGAGTTTACAAATTAGATCACCATTGTAATCAAACATATTGGGCAATACATTTCACATTATACACACTGGGTCCGATTCTCAAAGATCCCTTGGAGTGACACAGGTTGAGTCTCTCCAGGGATGCTGCAAACTCTAGGTGTGCCAGGGACCTTGCGCCTGATTCTGTAAGAATCATGGTCACTTCATCAAATTCCCCAGGGTTGCTGCAAGCCACAACCTATGCCCAAGAGTTGTCACACCTGAGGGACATGCTGCAAGGACCCAACTGCCCCATCCGGCACAACAGATGCGGAATGTACAGTCATGTGGTGAGCTGTCTTATGGTGGAATATGCTGCCATATTCTGCTCAGTTATCACTGGTCCAGCCATGCTTTTGTTTCTAAAGGGCTGCAAATGACCATACTGTATGAGTACAAGTCACTATATCATGTAGTACAGTACCTGACCATGCTGGCTTTTATGTGATTCATAATGCTTGTCATGCACCCTGCCAGGTGCCACATCTATCATTGTCATTTACAGCTGTCCCTCCAAAACAACTCATCCCATGCTAATCCCCCTGTCATTTATGCCCTCAACAGCCCAAAGTCTACCCTGTCCCACTGACACAAGTCACTAAGACCACCTCCTAGATGGTCTAAGTGGTGCCTCATCCTGCAGCCATGGTGGGGCTTCTCAAATCCCCAAAAAGGGGATGTTGCAGCTTTGCTGTGGCACAAGCCCGGTTACACCCTGGTGCACCTGGTTGGTTGCTACAACCCTGGTAGAAAGGGGCTTGGGAACAGCTGCATTAGATTTTCCACAGGCTGATTTACAGAATCATATTTGACACAAGCAGTGATGTAAATCATCACTTGCATCAAACTCTTGTGATGCAAGTCCCTGGTGTCAATTTAAGTCTTTTGAAAATTGGGCCCACTGAATGAAAAAAAGTCAGCAATCATTTCAGCAATGTGTTCTGATCCATCATACCCCAGTCTCTGATCTTGGGGATGTGCCTTCATGTTCACTTTTTGAAAAAGAGAACATAATAAAAACTGAATTTAATAATCTACCTGGTACCTGACTTATGCCTTCACACAAACATATGTTTCTGAATCACAAATACTGACAAATGTACTGATAAGGAAATACTGCAGGTCATTACTGCAGATGGCATATGAAGATAAAGTAAATGAAAAACATCTGTCAGTGTACTCTTAGCTCTTAAACTACTACATGACTGAAAGGAATTCTAACTCCATGCAAATATATTTGCTGTACTCAGTTCATGATGTTGTTGCCCACTTTCTGTTTGCACAGCACATCTACCATCCTACGGTATACTCAGTTTACAGATTACCTGGATACTCTTGATAATTACATAATAATTAACGGGTTCCATTTTTTCCTATTGAAAAAAGCGTGTGTTAAATACCGTAACACCTGAGTAGGTGTTACGGCATTCACGCGCCTTTTTCAATTGGAAAATGCTTGAGACGCAATGCAGCTCGAGACTGTCACAAACGGTGTCCCTCGTGAATTCAGTCAGCCAAACACTCACCTCCTGAGCTGCTGTGAAACCACAAGATATTTTCTCTCTTCCCTACTACCTCAATAAAATTAAAACGAAGCTTTCTCGCAACTTTTTCTATCGCCGTTTCCCCTCCCTCTGCAGGTTACTAGACTCGACTCCACTGCTAAGCAACACCTAGCAACGCCCATAGCAACCTAAAAAAAAAGCAACCCGGGAGATTGAATCGGACTTTTTTTTTTCTCTTTGCCGTTAAAGTTACTTACATTCCCACTGTAACACTCTTACAAACTCCACATTTTACCAAATGAAGAAAATCCACGAGACAAGGCAAAACTCTGTGTTTCATTAATTTTCATACCTCTCAATGGAAAAAACGGAACCCCTTCAATTATATAAAATAAAATATGGGGTGCAGTGTGTTTACTATTTCATAACACCTCTGTTGAGGGCTAGCATAAACCCCTGGGCCTCGGGTTATGTGCCATCCAACAACTTGGGTGTGTGTTAAATTCTCGTAACACACTGCACCCCATACTTTATCCTATATTTAAATGGTTTTCAAAAATCTTCAGAGGCTAAATCCATTTCTGTGATCAAAATGTTACTTGATAATTTCCAAAAATGACAGAAAGAAAGGGTATCAGGAGATCTGAATGATGGGATTAATGTAATACCATTTCAAGAGGAGCCCGGCCTTAGTGGAAGCATGACTGGACACTGTAGTTAAAACAGCAGTATGGTAAACAAGGATTTCATAGATGAGACTGTCAGCAGTCAGCACATACCCAAAAACTAACATACTTATTTTTCATTCCATTTTATTTCACACCAGAAGTAAGATAAGTGGTTTTGAAGTTATTAGTTTAAAGGCAAACACTCACTAATGAATCCACACAATTACTGCACAATATGTGTGGTTATCCCTGATGAGCAAACTGTATTTTGCCATGACAAAATGTATATTTACTATTAGCCTTTTCAGCCATTACTATCACTAGAAATCCTTCCATCCCCCTGCTACATCAATAGTTGGTTAATATCCCATGACTCCAACACTGAAAATAATGACTACACCATTAACTGGGTCAAATGGCAACAGACTTATAATAATTCAAACTTCAAAGCAGTACTGATGTGTGCATCATGTGTAACAGGGAGTCTGATCGGAGGAAGTTACACCCATTTGTAGGGCATTCCTGCCTTCCAGAGGGCATTCTGGTAGTAGGCCCCATTTAACCTCCTTTCCTCCTTCCTACCCATCAGTAGATGGGAGGATTGATGAGCTGCCCAGATGGCCTCCATGCTGGGTGAGGCATTGCGACCTCTCTCTCTTTTCCACAGTTCAGGAATACACTGTACCTTGCAATGCACTCTCCCCTTTTGGGGTCAACTCTCTGTGGGCTATTTGACTGTTAAATACTTAGTGCTCTCTGCTGAGGGCTGGTCACATGACCCGGGAGTATTTTTGGGTCACACGGTATTTAACAACTGCCCTGAGCGAGCAAAGTGATTTTCTCCTTGTCCATATACTGTACAACTGCATTTTTTGAAGTGAGACAGATTTGGCAGGGAATTGGGAGCTCTGGCATTTATTATTTTATATACCTTGCACTGTTGATATAGCTGTGACCATAGGAGGTCTCATAGCAACAAAACAGGAAATTCACTGGGGTTTGTAGTTCCACAGAGCATGATGTAGAACTGCAACCCAGGCTGGAGGCTGCAGAACCACTTTAAAAAGTGTAATTTTAAAGGCACACTGCAACAAAACTAAGTACCTGACACCCTTTTAAGGGTTTGTGGGATCATTTAGGGTTAAATTTTTAGCGCTTCCTACAGAGGGCTGGTCACATGACCTGGGGGTATTTTGGGGCCCCACTATATTTATCAGCTTCCCTGAGCAAGTGGGGCAAGCTCTGGTGGGGTGAGTGTGCAGTCACCATGTGCAGAGATTATGTCAGGCATATTAGGAGGGTTTGGAGGCTTCAAACTCTCAAGTAAGTATTGTACTGAGTGTTTGCCAATAGTATTTGATTCAAATATAGATGGAGTCATTAAGCAGAATTTTAAACAATATGGGCAGGATTCACGAACCACTCAGAACCTAAGTCCCACTCCGCAACTGCCTTTGCAGACTGGAATTGCCCACTACTGCAGCGGTAGCGATTCACAACTGCAACAGTTGTGGAGGGTGTTACAGCTGATACCAACAGCTGTAGCCCATTCCTGCAGCTGCGGCCTTCTCCCCGGCAACACCACCTGCAAGCAGCCTTAGATCATGGAGCCAGTCATAATCTGGCTCCATCTTTGTGAATACCAGCCGCTGCTGGTAGCCTGCAGATCTGCAAGTCACAACTGACTTGTGCTGAGGCTTACCCACAGCTGTGAGTATTTCTTTGAGTTTCATGAATCCTGCCCAATGTGTTTTGAAGGAACATTCATACAATGTACTAAATGCAGAATGTTTACTGAAAATACAAACCAACTATCAGGAGGCTTTGAATGTGACAGGTGTGTGCAATATGAAACACCACTCTATAACCTAAGTAATGCACTATCAGAATTATGACATCTGAAAGAAATTAAGCATATTGAGCAAGAGAGTGGTATCCAAAGGACTAGTCATGTTAGTCAAAATACCCGTAACCCTGTCCCTGGCACAAAAAAAAAAGAGTAAGGGATGAAACAAAACTAGAATATGAGTATGCAGTAATGACCACGAGTTGTAGCAAGAAATGTAAACAAGTTGAGCAAAATGCTAACAATCAGTGGTACACAGTAACTAAGAGAAAAGGACTGAAAAAGGGTTATAGAGCCTTCTCTGTACAGGACATTCAAACTGAAAACAGATTTAGTATTTTGGCTGAAAATACCTCTCAGGATGCTATCCTAAACCCCTTGAATGATGACCAGGTAGAGATGATCATTTTAGGAGATTTCCATTACAAGAAAATGTGACTCAATTATATGCAATACAAATAAAGAAAATTGAATCAGCCTATGCTACCCTGGAGCAAAAACAGAAGATATTCAGAGGGTAATACCAAAGGTGGTAAAGAGGTCAAATAACAAACAAATAGTGACTATTCATGCTGGTGCTAATGATGTCAGGTTCATACATGAAAAAGACATATGTCAGAACCTAATTGATATTGCTATGGAAATTAAGCAATATGGAGCTAAAGTCCTAATCTCATGCCTTCTCCCAGTTCCAAGGGCTGTGTACAAGAAAAACAAAACAATAGAGAAAATTAATATAAGACTTAAGAACTGCTGCAACATAGAGGGAATTGTCCTTATAAACTATTGGAGTATGTTTAACCACTCATACAACTTATATAGTAAAGATGGACTTCATTTGAATTATTAAAAAAGATACTGGATAATTTAATAAAATCTGAAATGGAAACAGTTCTTTTAAACTGATTCAGTGGGGGAAGGGGGGTTAACCAACAGCTGGTAGTTCAAACAAATGTTGCTAGACCAACAAATAAAAAAAGCCTACTAAATTCCAACTAAGCAATGTACGGAGTTTGAGTAATAAATTTGCTGAATTTCAAAGCCAATTGCATACCAAAAACATTGATGTTGCCTTGCTGACTGAGACATGGTGGGAAGGAGATAATTGGACCAAATGCATACCAGGTTACAATTTGGTTAGACAAGATAGGTTAAACAGGAAAGGTAATGGAGTTGCAATCTACTCCTCCAAAAGTATTAGAACCATAAATATATCATCAAAGATTTAAAACACCTCTCAAAGCACAGAGTCTTTATGGTTACAAATAAATAATAACAACAGTGATTATATTTCAGGTTTATGTTACAGAGCACCTGATTCATCTATAGAAACAAATCAGGAAATTATGAATGGAATAATTAGAGCCCTAGACATGGGCAAAGTAATATTAACAGGCAACTTCAATTATCCAGACATAAACTGAATTACAAACAGACCTATATCTAAACAAGGTAGAGACTTTCTAGAAATGTATCTGGAAAGTAATTTAACACAGCATGTGACCCTCACCAACTACAGTAGTTTGAATAATGTCTTAGATCTATTCCAAACAATTGAAGGCATTATCTCTAACTGTATGTTAGAAGCCCCAATATGTAATAGCAGCCATGCTTCCATAACTTTTACAAATGAATATAGTCACCACACTGCAAAAGGATGCACTAAAATCTACCTTTACAAAACTGCCAACATTGAAGGTGTATCTGCCGACTCACAGAAAATTAATGGAAGTACAGTATTAGAAAATAAAACAATAGGCGAGGAATGGGGAATTCATAACAAATACTACACTTTCAATTACAAATACAGTACACACATTAAAAGCATAAAGAAATATAATCATAAAGGATTGAAACCAATGTGGCTTAACAATAGAATAGTTAAGTTAATCAAAAAGAAAAACAAAGCCTACAGCGTATATAAAAAACATAACTCGGATACTAACTGGTGTGCATTCAAACAATTGCAAAAAAAGATGTAAAAATAAAATGAATAAGTCTAAAAAGAACTATGAACAAAGACTATCGAAAACAGCCTAGAAATCAAATAGTAAACCATTTTGTGGTTACATAAATTCACTTAAAAACAACAAAGAAGACCTTAATTCAATAATAGGCAAAAATGAGTATATAACTGATCCAGTTAAAATGGCAAACAAATTTAACATGTATGTTTGTTCTATATTCAAAGGACAACAACATAGCCCCCCCTTCCCCGCAATTGTACAAATAATAATATCGGGGTTGGGAAGCACACATTTCAGATGGAAGATATTATAAAACTAATGCATAATTTAAAACCTCTTAGTACACCTGGGCTTGACAACATCACATCTTTGTTAAAATTAATGAAAAAATCATATCTGCTTACCATTAAACATCTTGTAATGAAAAATCATTAACATTTGATGTAATACCAACTGAAAGGAAGAAATCTAAAGTGACACCGATCATTAAAAAATGGTAGTAAGACTAGCATTAAAAGCTACAGACCAATAAGTTTGACATTAATCCCATGTAAAATTCTTAACATACTAACATACTAACATACTAAAATGCCAGCAGAATAGGCCTAACGGTCTTTCGAGTCTGCTCGATTGGTCAGCCCCCACCCTGGGTGCTGACCTTACAGCCCCCCTCACCTTCTCTGGCTTCTCCCTTCCCAGTTCCGGATATTCTTGCTGCATTGGATTTTACTTCCAGAACCCTACCCCTGTACCTGTCCCAGCCCCTCTTGAACCCCTCCACCGTCTCTGCCCCACCAGCCCCCTAGGCAGTGCATTCCATGGCTCCACCACCCTCTCAGTGAAGTAGCACCTCCTCCTTTCTCCCCTGAATCTCCCCCCTCCAGCTTCCACCCATGCCCTCTAGTGGCCCCCTCCTCCTTCCTTCGAAGCACCCTGACTGTTCCCTCCCTATTTACCCTCTTCATGTATGAAGACCTCTATCATGTCCCCCGGTCCTTCTCTCTTCAATGTGTACATATTTAGCTCTTGAGCCTCTCCTCATAGGTCCTGTCCCCAAGCCCCAAATCATTTTGGTTGCCCTCCTCTGGACCCTCTCCAGGAGTTTAATGTCCCTCTTTAAGTGTGGCCTCCAAAACTGCACGCAGTACTCAAGGTGTGGCCTCACCAAGCAGTTATACAGAGGGAGCATCACTTACCTCCTTCTGGAGGTGATCCCCATAGCGATGCATCCCAGCATCCTGTTGGCTTGGCTGCTGCCCTCCTACAAGTCTCCGAGTTGTTCATTTTGACATCCACCACCACCCCCAGGTCCCTCTCAGCCATCGAGACTTGTAGCATTTTCCCCCCCAAGGTGTACACTTGGCCCGGGTTTCTGGCCCCCAGGTGGAGTACCTTGCATTTCCCTGCATTGAACCTCAGCTTCCACTTTCTTGAATCATTAATTAAAGACCCGCTCCCCTCCACCATCTCAGCTCACTATTGATGGTGCTACCTCTTCTGATCCACTATCTATAGCTGACTGCCTCAACACCACTTTCTCTGATCTAAGCTCTGTCCTCCCCAGCAGCTTTTTTGATCCAGTCCCCCTCCTCACTCCCCCTGCCCTACATAGTCCCCATTTCTACCTGTGCACCCTATCCCCCCATGAAGCCAGGCTACACCTGCTAAAAGCCCTTGGTAGTAATAACCCCAGCAGTGATCCCCTCGACTCCAGGATCCTCTGCCTGGTCCTGAACATTGTCCTAGTCCCCCTGAAAGACCTACTCAACCGGTCCCTATGCCTTGGACAGTTCCCCGGTGCATGAAAAACTGCTGAAATCACTCCAATACACAAGAGCAGTGATTGATCCTCCCCCAGCAACTATCGGCCAATCTCCATCCTCCCCCCACTCTCTAAAGCCCTCGAAAAAGTGATGTCAATCCAACTATCTGAGTACTTTGCTAAGTATGACATTATGTGCCTGGAACAGCACGGCTTCTGCCCAGGACACAGTACAACCACTGCTCTCCTGAAGTTCTCCCAATACCTGCACTCTGCTCTCAACTCCTGCAATCTGGCCAGTCCAGTGTTCATTGACCTCTCCAAGGCCTTCGATACTGTCTGTCACCCCCTCCTACTCGACTCTCTCTACCAACTCGGTTTCTCTGCTTGTCCCCTTGCCTGGTTTTCCAGCTACCTCTCTGCTAGATCCCAGCGTGTAGAAATCAACAGCTCCCTCTCCAACATTTGACCTGTTAGCTCTGGGTCCCACAGAGCTCAATCCTGGGTTCCATTCTCTTCAGTCTCTACTGCAACACTCTCCCCAGCTCCTGCAATAGCAAGATGTTCCTCTATGCAGATGATGCAGTTCTCTTTGCCTCAAACCCAGATCCCTTTACTCTCCAATCATCCCTTCAACTCGCCTACAACCAAACAGAAAGGTGGTTTCTTGATCACGGACTAGTCATAAACCTTAAGAAAACCAAATCAATGCTCTTCTCTCAGCACCAAAATAAAGCTAGAGGTGCCCCCCTCCTGATTACTCCCAACTCTCAGCTCCCATTAGAGCAGGTGCCCACATACAAATACCTAGGCATCACTTTCAATACTGCCCTCACGTTCCACACCCACATCAATGCTCTTTCCTCTACCATAAACTCTTGGATTGGCCTACTTTACCACCATAGGGATTGCCTGCCTCTCACTGCCCTCCAGCTGGCCATTACCTCCTCCGTCCTGTTCCTAGTGGACTACGGCTTGCCCATCTATGCTGTAGCTGATAACACCTCCCTCTCAGAAAATCCAGCTCTCCATCAATAAGGCCTGTAGGCTCCCGACTGGAGCCTCCAGCCACACCCACACCTGCCTGCTTTATTCCTCCACCAACCTGCTCAACTTTGAGGAATGTCTGCAGTATCAGACCTGCCTTCTTGCTAAGAAATCCCTGCTAGGACCCCCCCCCAGGAGTCTCTACCTCCCTACTATGGTCATCCTCATCTGTTTCCACCCACAGCTCTGTTAAAGCCACCTTCAAAGTGCTCAGAACCAAGACCTTCCTCACCCAGAGGTCCTTCTTTTATCAAGCCCCTACCTGGTTCAACTCCCCCCCGCCTGCATCACCAACACTGCCAAACTTGGTCCCTTCAAAACTGCTCTCCAGAACCATCTCTTTAATGTCAGCTGCTGTAGGTGCAACTAACCCTGCCCCCCCAATCCTACTGCAAGACCTTTCCCTGCCTGGCCCCCCTATCTCAACAAGGTCCCCTGGACTGCTGATCCATCTTCCTCCTAACCCTTTTTACCTACCCCCTTAGGTTTATACAAGAATGTAGTCCACTGCAACCCCAGAGAAACTGTACATCTTTAATTGTAAATCTGTATTTTATACCAACATGTAACTTAGTATATTCTATGTTCAATGTCTGCACCTGTATTGTTGTCCAATGTTGTATCTGCACAATGTTCTATTGTCTTGCCCTCCCTGTGACAAGGTGCCTTTGTAAATGAGTCCCTGACTCAAAGGTTGTAAATCTGACTTGTTCAAATAAATAAATAAATTAAATTAAAAATACAACTTAAACAACATTCCTTACTTTGATATACATCAACATGTATTTAAAAGTGGACATTCATTCACTACCAATCGTGTTTGTTTTTATAAACAGGTTAGTCAAAATTTGGATAATGGCATTCCAGTTGATGTCTTATTGTTGAATTTCAGTAGAGCATTCAACTCTATGCCTGATTGCAGTTCATGAAAAGCTTAAAAAACATGGTATTGATGAGTTCATCATAAGATGGATTTACATATGGCTGAGTGGTATATCCTAAAGTGTATCCATAAGGGAACACCTATCAACAGAGAGCAGTGTTACCAGTGGGGTGCCACAGGGGTCAGTGATGGGTCCAATTATATTCCAAATAGTCATTGCCAATATGGAAGAAAATTCTAAAAGTTACATAACAAAATATGCAGATGATGCAAAACTAGGAGGATCATGTCACAATAAAGATCAAATAGATTCACTTCAGAAGGAGATTGACTCCATTGTCATGTGGTCTGATAAGTGGGGAATGAAACAAACATTGAGAAATATTGTGTTTTGCACTTGGGTAATAAAATTCCACATCATAAGTACACCATACACAATCAAATAATACAAGAAAAGGCAATAGGAAAATATCTTGGTATTATGATAGATAACAAATTAGAGCTTAGCGAACATTGTACTGCCATTGTAATAAGATCGAATAGAACTTTGAGATCAATAAAAATAAATATAAAGAGTCACACACCAGAAGTACTCATGCCATTATATTTATCTTATGTTAGGCCACAATTAGATTATGGCAGCCAACTTTGGAACCCCCACTACAAAAATGAGACATTAAAAATCAAAAGGGTCCAGTGCAGATTCACTAAAACCAAGAATCATACAGATTTACCATATACAAAAAGACTAAGAAATTTAGGATTGTATAGTTTTGAACTTAGAAGCAGCGGGGTGACATACTATTTTATTATAACATTATGAATAATACTGTTCTGATAACTAATTTGAATATTGAATTCAAGACAGATTTCTTAACTGTCAGGGGGCCATCCACTACAGGTAAAAATGGACACTTTAAAACTGATGAAAGAAAATATTTTTATACGCAAAGAACAACTAATTTATGGAACAGATTACCAGAATCAATCATTACAAGTACAAATATAAATGCCTTTACAAGGAATTTGGACAGGTATATTGTTACAGGGGGAAACATGAAATACTTTACCTTGTCCTAAAGGAGCTGTCTTTGGGCCATGCCTTTTTTTGCTCCTTATACTCTAAATTAATCAAGTTTTTCTTTGTTTATCCCACCAGTGACAAGGTCTTTTGACTGCAAAATGTAAAATGCTTCTGCTAAGTTATCGTATTCATTGTTCATTGTTCATTGTTCATTGTTCATCAACCTGAAGACGAGGTCTTCAACCACAACATGTACAAAGCTTCTGCAAAGTATTCTAGTTCTTAAATTGTGTAATATCATTCAAACCTGGGCAGCAAAAGCAATCCCAAACTGTAATCTACCCAAGCTTGGATTAATGTCTCCTGTCTTCCTGTTATCTCCTTGGTACCTTATTACTACTTATTTGTTGTTATTGTCTGTTTGCCCTGACGTGGAGCCTTTGCAAAGGAGTCTCTGACTCAAAGGTTGTAATTCCGAAACTTTAAATAAATAAATAAATAAATGACTCTCTCTTTCTCTAACTGTTGCATAACACCCCATTGAGACAGATTCCATGTATTCTATAGGTTATGACAATGCCCTTCCTACTCTTTTCCCCAGAGCTGAGTGACCTGGGCCCAGCCCCAATGAGGGTTAAAATAAAACAGAAAAAAAAACTCTGATCACATGAAAAAAAACAGGGAAAATTCCTTCAGAATCCCTATAGCAATCGTCTTGAAATTAGGGCTGTGTCAATGGTGCTCATCTGCTTCTCCCTCCCGAAGGCTTGCAATTTATGCTGGCCCAGTTACTGGGAGGACATTGTCTTCATAACTGTCACTAGGTTTTTGAGGTGCTTCTCCAGTGGAGATCCTGCCTTAGAGGTATACACCCATGCTACCTCCAGCACTGCCATCCCCACATCACCTGCTGAAGTCCCTGTGACTGTGGAGCTCATTGGTGATGAAGAGGGACTGAAACCTGCAGGCATACTGGACAGCTGCCCCTTCTGTGAAGAACACCAAGAGACTGCCACGGTAGCCTCCCCACCCCCACCCAACACCAGGCATCACATTAGAGTCCACACTTCCATTTTGGAAAGCCCTTAAAAAATCTTTATGCTGCCTTTTGTGACCCCTTTTAGAATCCCGAGGTGGCTGTTGCTCTTCCTAACAACCCCTTCTCTGCCCTTTTCTTGTAGGGTGAGACAATCTTGACTGTCTCTCTGCCACTAACCTGATGGGGAGACCCTTGCTCTGCCTCCTCACCTTGCTGCTCAGGAGGGGAGGCACCTAGGGATCCTTGACCTGCTATATGGCTGACAGCAGTGCTGACCCTGGCTGATCTAGCAACTGTTGGGCCACCTTAACCCAGGCTGGACCTTTGTGTGTCACCATTTCCTGCAGCTTTACTAGCAGGATATTTGCAGGATTTGCCCTGTCTGACTTTTAAATTTTGGGGGCCATCCTGTTCCCCTTTATTGTTCCCCCTTTCATTTTTGTTTTTTTGTTAATTCCCTATGCCATAACTGGGCTGATTTGCTTTTGTTAATAACTGCCTAATCCTGCAATTATAGATTCATGCTCTCAGCACATTTTGGGTACAGAGCATGCACTGTGCTATGACCTATGTGCCAGGCATTTAGGGTTGATAGGTTTGTTAGCTTGGAAAAAAATAACCAGTGTTCTGAGCAAAGTGTTTTTTTTTTATTTAGTATCCCTGACCAGGGATGCAGGCAGTTCACAGTTGTCCTGATGTCTGCTTTTTCATTCCCAGTATGGGTTCATAGACCCTAAGAGCTTCTCGTCTATGTGTCACAGTGATGAATCTACCACTTGAAATTGCTGAGGTCCACTTTAGGATGAAATCACAAAGAAAGAAGCACACAAAAAGCACTTCAGTCAAGATTTATAGCAAGGTGCAAAAAACTACTTTATTGCATCAGTGGAGACACAGAGAAAAAACTTGATTTGCCACAATGCTTCAAGGATGCTCTGCCAGTTTCTCAGTGGCAATACAGTTGTATTTTGCACTTTGCTTTGAATGTTGACTGGAGTGCTTTCTGTACAATGCTTTCTTTGTGCTTCCTTGACTTTTGTAACTTTCCCAGGAGCACTACTTATTGCACAGCTTTTGTTGGTCTGCTACAAGTTAGTCAGGAGAGTGAGTGGGATATCATCCCACTTTTATTTTGTGACTGCTCCCTAATAGAGTCAATCCTTGTCTGTCCTTCTGCCGTGCTCCAGTGCCTTCCTTCACCTGACTGCCAGCCCCTAGGCAGTTTCCTGGAGGACACTCACATGGTCTCTGCCAATAACTGCACCTTTAAAAAAGCCGGTGCAAGGTGTACCATTAAAAATGGTGAAAGCGCTAGGCAGTTCCATGTGAGAATCAGTCAAATGGGATGTTGGGTCTCAGGAGAATGGAGGCAAATGCCTACATTTTGGAAAACATTCTCTGGATGGATGGGCATAGGGCTGTGATATGGAACAGCTCAGCCTACAAAGCTCTGCTCTCCACTTTCCTTACTTCATACCATAGTGGCCATGGCTCAAATTCATCACCAATGACTATCACCCTACAGTTGTGGGAAGGTGCCCCAGAAGAAGAAAATGCTTATGGAGCACTGGCCTGTTGGGGTATTCATTCACCCTGACTCATACAAGTTAGAAATGCACTTCCGAGTCCCAAACTGATGTAAAGCTCCATACAGCCAAATCCTGAATCAGAAACCAAGCAGCAAGTGCTGCTGTTTATTCCATCAAGACACTCAGACAAGGTAGTCAGCCATTTTTTGCTGTTTTGTCTGAGTGCCTTGTTGCAATAAATATACTTAGCAGCATTCCTTGCTTGAGCCTTCATCTTTTCAGCACAGTGATGCTTCTCCATGTGGTTCCTGATTCACTTGCCCTTCCATGGAGTTTCACCAGCAATCTAGGGAAGGAGAACTGAGATCTTTGAGACAAAAGGACAAGTGAAATGGTCAATACACCACTGCCTAAGACCTGGATAATGCACCCCCCTCCCATTGAAGAATACTAATATTTAAAATGGATCATGCTTCCCTACCTACTTTAGTTTAAAAAAAGCCTGGTCAACTTGACTCTTTGTGGCCTTGTCTCTGTTTCTGCCACTTCAGGATCACATGCAGAATGGCTGGCTTCCTGAGGAGCTTGTGGCTTTGAACCCACCAATCACCCTACCTCTCTTCTCAACTACCCTGCCTCATGCCCTCCCTAATTTTCCCATTGCAAATGTGTTATGTGCATTCTCCTGCCTCATTTCTTCACTCTTGCCAGCTGTGGCCAGGCACCCCTTGCTAGGCCTCTCAGACATCTGGCCTGGAGAGAGAGAGAGAGGAGGGAGAACATTTCCTGGGCTGCCAGGAGAAATGTGTACTCCATCAGACAAAGCCCCTTCCCATCCCGTCTGGGTACTGAGTCAATATAGTGTGGAGAGAACTGCACATGAAATACAGTGCTGTAAGAAGTACTAATGGTTCTACTGCGACAAGGTTTTTTTCGGCATGTAGTATGAACCCCTACCCCTGTTGTTGTAAGCTGCCAGTAGGGAAGGTGAAGGATGCCACTGGGGTGGTGTCTGGCTAAGCCACTCCCATGGTGGAGTGGCTAGAGCACCTACCTCTGGCAGTGTTGGGGACCTGGGGCTGCAGTTCGGTTCTCCTCAGATCCTACTCTGCGGTGGCTTTTTTTTTTTAAATAATGTTTCCAGTCCGATATGTTTTTTTCCCCTGAAGTCCACCACCCCCCAGGAGTCGATTATAATTTGTCTGGGGGGGTGTGGGGGGGGCTCCCTCACAAAAAATAAGATATTCCTCCAGTGTGCACTTTGTTTGTGGTGGTCAGCGTGTTGTACCAACGTTATTTTGATGCATGCTGCTTTGCATGCAGCATTGTTGATGTGCATGGTTTTGACCACCACATTATGACCCTATGCCTCTGGTCTGTGGTCCCCAGAAGAGTCAATATACATAGAAACATAGAAACATACATAGAAGTTGACGGCAGATAAGGACCGCAAGGCCCATCCAGTCTGCCCGTTTCTTTTCTACCTTATAAATGTGCCATCGGCCTTTGCTCTGTCAGTGGCCTATCTATTCATAGTCATTTGTATTGCTCCCTTATGCCTATCCCATGCCTGTTTGAAGCCCTGCACTGTATTCATAGCCACCACTTCTTGTGGTAAGCCATTCCATGCATCCACCAATTCTTCTGTGAAAAAGAATTTCTCACATTCCCCTTAATCGGCCTCCTCTAACTTCATGCTGTGTCCTCTTGTCCTGCTATTTTTCTTATATTTAAACATGTTAGACTCTTTCACCTTGTTTATGCCCTTAAGGTGTTTGAATGCCTCGATCATATCACCTCTCTCCCTCCTTTGCTCAAGGGTATACATATTGAGCTCCGTTAATCTGTCCTCATATGTCTTCTGATGCAGTCCCTGCACCATTTTGGTTGCCCTCTCTGGACTGCCTCAATTTGGTTAATGTCCTTGTGAAGATGTGGCCTCAATACTGCAGCAGTACTCCAGATGGGGCTAACAGTGTCTTGTACAGAGGATTATTACCTCCTCTCTACGACTTGTGATACCTCTACTATCACACCCTAACACCCCCTAGCCTTACCTACTGCTTTAGAGGTCTGCTTGATGATTTTAGGTCATCAGTGATGATGATGCCCAAGTCTCTTTCTTCCTTTGTGACTGCTAGCAACTCCCTCCCAGTCTATAGGTGGCTTCAGGGTTTTCTTCCCTATGTGCATGATTTTGCACTTTGCATTAAATCCCTGTTGCCACTCTTCTGACCATTCTGCTAGTTTATCCAGATCTCTTCTCATTCTGCCCACCCCATCTGGATTATCTACTCTGTTGCAGATCTTGGTGTCATCTGCAAACAGACAAGCCTTACCCTCTAGTCCATCTGCAAGGTCACTAATGAAGATGTTGAAGAGGACTGGCCCCAGGACTGATCCCTGAGGTACCCACTTATGACTTGCATCTCTTCTGACTGTATACCATTTACCACCACTCTCTGTTTTCTGCCTGTCAACCAGTTTGCCACCCAGTTGACCAACTTCTGACCCACCCCAGCCTACCCAGCTTATTTATCAATCTTCTATGGAACAGTGTCAAAAGCTTTGCTGAAGTCAAGGTAGGTGACATCAACTGCCCCCTTGGTTCACCACTCTGGTTACCCAGTCAAAGAAATCTATGAGATTAGTTTGACAGGACCTTCCTTTGTAAACCCATACTGTCTTGGATCCTGTGCCCTATGGATTCCAGGTGTTGCACTATCCTTTCCTTAAGGAGTGCCTCCATAATCTTGCCCACTACTGAGGTAAGACTGACCGGTCTGTAGTTCCCCGCCTCCTCCCTGCTACCACTCTTGTGGAGCGGGATCACATGAGCCCTTCTCCAGTCTTCTGGGACCTCTCCTGTGCTCAGAGACTCACTAAACAATTCTGCTAATGGCTCCGCTAGTTCCTCCTTTAGCTCCTTACACAGCATGTTGCTCCAGGTGCAACACAGGATCCTCTGTGGTTGACATCATCCACAAGATACTCAATTACTTTTATATGATTTTGAACTATTTAAGTTCAAAATTATTATAAAAGTAACAGGGACTTTTGTAACAAGGCTTACTTGTATTCTGCATGGAGTGTGGATTATTTCTCTGTAAGAGATGTTGAATCTAAACTTTTCACTGCTAACATCACTGGGCTATGTAAATCAGCTGCTCGCAGATAGTGGGGCTGCAAACCCACTTCTGCAAGAAATAATGGAAAACCTCATACCAGAAAATACAAGTATGCCAGATTCATTGGTTTAAGCTTTCAAAGAACTTGAAAAAGTGGCAGGTAAGGCCCAGAAGCTGTACAGTAATACAGTCATCTTGAGGCATATTTAAAAGTAACCCATGTGCCATGTGGCTTACGATTTCCTAAAACACTGGCACAATATGTAGGGCAGGAAGACATCCTTCTAAAGTGAAGAGAAGTGCTGCATGAAACATCAATAAAGCTAATCAACCTCATCTTGGCTGAGATCAAAGCCATAAATGTACAAGTAAGTCTGAGTACAATAAGGACCCTTGATTTGAGCCACTAAATTAAAGATTAAAAGAGACAAGTACAAGGTTAGATTATGAGCTCAAAGCAGTAAAACAATGAGAATTTATCCAGGATAAGTCCAACTAGAAAAACAACCATGTATTCCATATAGAAACTCTATAACTCCACACAGTAGCATCAAAAATACACCCAGGATATAATTTGGATTTTGAACCAATATCAGTGATATGGCAGTTTATAACTCAGATACCTTCTGTTTTTATGGCTGCAGAGGGCAGAGCCCTGAAGAAGTCAAAGAAGAAGAAGAAGAATCAGTATTTATATAGCACTTTTCATGCACTGTGTATCCCAAAGCACTTTACAAATAATGGGAGACTGGCAGTGAAGTGACAGAATGTGTAGTGGTGGCCGTAGTACACATCAACACCTACACACACAGCCTGAACAATTGCATACACCAGTTTATGGGAAGGGGAATGTTGGTCAGGAGACTGGGAATGTCCCCTACTGTTTGCAAAGAGTGCCCTGAGTTCTTTTACTTCCACCTGGACACCCACCAGGACAACACCAGAGTGAGTAGAAGGGACCTCAGTTTAACTTCTCATCCAAAGGACGGCACACCCCGGCAGTACAGTACCTTCTAATACTGCTCCCAGATGCCAGCAATTTAGGTGCAAATCCAATCCCTGTGTGGGATGAGAACCCACATCCTTCTGGTCCAGAGGCGGATGTGCTACCAACTGAGCCTTGCTATCACTTGATGAAAAAGGGCACTTTAAACTCCCACCAACGCACAATTTTGGAGTTGAATCACCATCCTTTACTACTGAAGTCACTCCGCTGAAGAGGGGAGAGTTCCTTTCCTACATGTAGCACAGACAGCTTGTTTTAGTCTTAAAGGACACCTAAACCCTCTTTTTACACATTTTTATCTAAACAATGCCCTGTTGGCAGAGGTGTAGTGCTCCAATACTTCTTAAAGTCTTCAGTTATGTTTTTTTTTATGTAATCCTCCAGGCAGCAGTCTTAAATCAGCAACTGAACAGTTTTTGAAGCACAGCTGTAAAGGAACTTTGTTGAGAGCTTCTCTGCTGAATTACTTCAGACTTTATTGGCGCACAAGGTGATTTGAGATCAAGTTTTGGCTTGTGGCAGTAGGATCACTGGGCTGGGACAGTCATACAGGCATTCTGATGATTCACCAATTGAGTAAAAGAGCCAGTTTCATTTTTTAGTAATTCTGTTTATTTGCTAAGTTAAAGTTACTTTTCCAACTAAGGTAAGTAAAGATCATGTACCGTCTGTCCAGTTTTTGTATTGACAATACTGTGGAAAAATGTGTGTGGTTACACTTTATTTGCATTTGTAAGGATATTTTTTGGGGAGGGATATTGCTTGATTGATAATAAAGTGACAGTTCTATTGGTGGCTGTGTTTAATGGTTATCTTTACTCAGGAACTTACAAGGTACTGTAAGCTCCAATGGTGCTGGTGGTTGATGGGTTGAGAAGGGGGGTGAGGCTTCCATTTTTTTTTCTTTTAGCCAGAGTTTCCTCTATATAGTTCTATACTGAAATGTGTAAACAGTAAGACAGAGTAACTACAACATTAAACTGAGATTATCCCTGGCCCTATGGTGATATCTAATTATTCACTGTGATAGCAAGGATCCTGGAGTTGAATTCACTGCTCTGCTTTGACTTGTCATATTGTGTCCTACATATCTACTTACGTGATATGTTTCTGTTTGTATTAAATTAAGTATTTGGCTGACATGGCAATGTTATTTATGTTTTGCTGCCCAAACAAACAAGCATAAGTCAGTGCCAAACATCTTTGCTTTCATGCTGTTACAAGTTAGAACAACAGTATATTGAGGCTATGGACAGGCCTTTCTTACCCCATGAGCCATTGTTTAATGGACTTTGGATTCCATTGGGCTAAGGAGTATAGTCCCCCATATTCAGAGCTAGCCATGTGTGGTCTGTGGCAGTTTGTACACAGCCTGCATGGAGGGCAATATTCAGACAATTAGCTCACTGCAACTGGAGTGTGCAAACTGTCTAAATAAGGGGCAATGTCGGTACAGTGCATAGTGACTATGTGCTATTCAGATACAGGCCCAGATTGAATATGGTTGACAGGAGTGCAATGGAGATAGCGTAGATAAAATGGGATAGTGGCAGGGCTCCTGTGGGCATATTTAGCCCTAACATGCTAATGACTCCTTAGGGCATAGAAAGTGCAATGTCCATTTGCATTCCCATTTTGGGCCCATTAACATGTGTCCCCCCCCCATTCTGTAGCTGTCTTACATATTCCTTTTGATCTAGTGGTTCTCCCACCCTCCCATTTGCCTATCCTGTAGCTGTCTAAAATATTCCTAGTGGTACAGTGGTTCCTGTATCCCTTAACTGACTGTCATGTAGCTGTCTTGAATATTCCTGGTAGTGTAGTGGCCCGCATCACTGATCACTTGTCCTGTAGTTGTCTTGAATATTCCTGCTAGTCATCTGGTCCTCCTTCCCAGTAAGGGCATCTGATCCTCCTGCCTTCTCAGAACTCTCCCTACAACCCCCCCCGGAGTATGGCAATACTGACAGCAATCTGCACAGCCCTCTGCTCACCAGCTGTCTGGCCATTATTTGATTGTCAGTGAGCAATCATGAGTACAGTATAAAAAAGGTATTTGTACAATACTTGTGACTATTCAGACACTGTCAGATGGAAACCAGTAGAGGTGGTGAGCAGAGGGATGTGCCTGTCATCACTATTGCTGAGGTTTGCATTATGTTATTTTTTTTTTATTTAGTTGTTTAACCAGGTATAGCACACTAAGCTGAAAGCTTTTTTACAGGAGCGACCTGGGAGCACAAGGAGGTTAAGTGACTTGGTCAGGGTCACACAGTATGCAAGTGGAAGCTGTGGGATTCAAACCCAGGTCTGGCCTGCTAGATGTCACCAAATTTGCAGCTCAGAGCCTTAGACCACTGTGCTATACTGCCTCCTGTTACCAGGGCTGTTGGGTGCATGAAAGATTGAGTTGGGAGTGGGTCAGATGCCCTTATAGGGGGGGGGACCATTACACCACCAGGAATATATCAGACAGCTACAAAATCGGTTATCTAGATGCTTGTACAATGTATTTTTTCAGGACAGATCAGCTTAAATGCAACATTTGCTTTTCATGGGGTTCTGTTGTAGGGTCCTGCTTTTACAGTTTCACAATATATTTAGACAGGATAGCACTTCTGCATTGTGATATCTTGTTTGCAGTGGGATTCTGTTTGACCCAGTTTTTGCACTTTATTTATCCTGGATAGTGCAGTGGAGATGCAAGATATTTTGTTTTTCAGTGAGGTTCTCCTTTTACCCATTTTTATAAAGCATTTACACAGGATAGCCCAAATGAGAGGCAATTTCTAATTTTCAGTTTGGTGCAGCTTTTACTATGTATTTTTCCAGGATAGAGCAGCATAGTGGACTTATTTATTTAATTTATTTAGTTTGACAAAGCATAAGTGCATGTTTAAATGTCTTCTCCATGAAGGATTAGTAACTCAGTAACCTGGCGGTAATATTTTTGTTCTTATCTTGAAGTTGGTATGTTTTGTTTATGGGAAAGATGGATCTCCAATCTGGGGAATGTCCTACAGAAATCCTGTAACCCAGCGTGCAGTTATCTGTACTTGTGTGACTTGTGCCTCTGATAATATGTGGAGTGTGAAAGGGGAGCAGCCAACTAGTCATGCCACGTGAGCCTGCGAGGGATTAATTCTCACAAATCAGGAGTTGGGATTTGGCTGGTACTGAATTAAATGTTCAGTGCAAACAAAATAACATAAATTAATAACCAGCCTGGCTTTATCATTAAAGGAGCAGTGTGGTACAGTGAAGCCCACCAGGGTGAAGCCCAACTCTGCAGAATTCTGCAGTAGAGTTACTGCAGCAAACGATGCAGTTTCAATGGAAATTAATCCCTTTAGTCATGCAGGAAACCTGTGACTCTGCATTTCATCCTAGTGGTCTTCACTGTAAGTGTGATGTTTTGTATTATTTTTTTTTTGCGATTAACTGAACTTTATTGAAGATATAGATCAACATACAGCTACAATTGTCACACAATGTACAGTCCAAAATAACAGACAATACAAGTGAACCAGTATAAACATGGCTTTCCTACTAATTCACCCTCCCTAACTCCCCTCCGCTCCCCCTTAAATTCCAATGCCCCTCAACCTCCCAGTCCTCCCCTTCAGAAAAAGAGAACCTGAACATCTTAAGTTGGTACTGGAAAGGTATTAGCTTACAGTCTATTAACTAAAACCCCAAAACCAAAGTCCTTTCACAAAGTAGCTTAAATCAACAAAAAATGGGAGTGAGAATAATGCTTCCATTCATGCCTCTCTATCATTTCTCTGCCATAAATTGTAGAAGGGGCTTCCAGATGGTATTAAGCTTTGCTAAATTATAATATTGAATTAAGATAGCTCTTTCAGCATTCAATGTGGTTAGCATTTCTTGCAACCATTCCCTCTAGTTTGGAAAAGAAACATCCATCCAATGTCTAAGCGTGAAAAGATTAACTTCCACCGTAATTAAAGCCATCTAGGCCCGGTGTTGTCGAGACTTGATGGCCATATAATTACCAATAACACAAGCTTCCAATATGAAATAATCATTGCCTCCAAAAAGAGTAGAACATGATTGTTTAATAATATTCCAGTAGAAGGCAACACCTGGACAGGTCCAAACTAAATGGATCAAGAAAGCATCTTCTAATGAACATTTGTGGCATGTGGCTGTATGCCGCCTGCCCATGTGGTACAGCTTAAGTGGAGTATAAATTATGTAATGTATTAAATTTAATAAGATGTGGTCTATGCTGTTTAATAAATCTGTATATGTTCAGTCATATTGACTTCTACTCAGCAGCATCACAGGGCAGGCTAGTTGCCAACAGCTAATAGAATGCAATAGAAGTATAAGAACTCCAAAGCCTGGTTCCCAATTCCTTATATAGATTGGAGATTGGCCTGTCATTGAACACCAAAGATTCCAAGGAAAGAAACCATCCAGAAGCCACATCTGACCATGGTGGTGCCCCCCATAAAGAAGGAAAGGCAGCGTTTAGGTTGAAAGTACCTGAAAACCGAAAAGGCCGGGAGGTGAAAGAAATCTCTAAACTGTGTTATAGTTAAGAATGTCCCCCCTCTGATGAAATCTGATAAGGATGGTGAATTTAATCTTTTTCCAATCTGAGGACAGAATCACTTTGTTACCAGTGAGGACATTTAAATTATTGAAAAGTGGCTGACCAGAATCCTTATGACTTTTGATTTTAAAAAATATACACAATTGTTGATGTGCTCTCACTGACCACCCAGTCAGGGAAGATTTGCAAGGGGCAGGAACTTTGCTAAAGGGGATGTAAAGATGTGAGGGTAGTAAAATCTGAAAGGATTGAACCAATATTTTTCAATGTTCCACCACACCGGGGGGGAGGGAGACAGAGAACTTGTGTCACTTACCCATTTCAGATATTTACTGGTGTGAAAAGTGAAATAGCAGAGGACTTAGTGTGACACCCATAGTCCCCCTATCTCCTTAGGATGGCACAACTTGTCTAATACTCATTGAGGGTGTTTCCCCTTCCATAGAAAGGCAGACCATTGAACCATGTTCTAGAGAGGGGAGATTTAGCACAGAGAACAGGTACAGAAGAATATGGCAATCTTTAGGATATTAACCCTGCCCCAAAGGGTCAGAGGCAAATGTTGTCATAGGGCTAGAACTTGTTCTGTTTCACTACTGTGTCCAAATTCAAAGCCTTTAAAGCTTGCAGGTCTGGTGTGAGTTCTATACCCAAAACTGTGAGAGTACGGGAAGGCCCATTTGAGACCCAATTCTTCAACATCCTTTCTTGAACAAGAATTCGAAAGGGCCAAAACAGCTGTTTTATGTTAATTCAGTTTATAGCTGGACAGTGCACTGTAGTCGGTTATTATGTCAAGAATTGTGGGGAGGGACTTGTCCCAGTTTGACAAGTGTAATAATTCATCATCTGCGAACATAGAGTGCTTGTATTTATATGGCCCTACTATAATGCAACTCACCCCCTCAGAGCTGTTAATCTTCCTTGCTAAGTGCTCAATATATAGACTGAATAGCATGGGTGAAAGAGGACACCCTTGACGTGTTCCCTTCATTAAGGAGAAAAGTGAGGATAACTCTCCATTATTCATGATTTTCGCTGTAGGGCAGAGATATAATAATTTAATCCATTTAATGAATTCAGGCGATATACCATATTGAGGCAGGATACCATACAAAAAGTCCCTGCTACCCTATTGAAAGCTTTCTCCGCATCCAAGGAGATGAGCACCCCGTCGGCATTCCCCTCCCCAGATGCATCGAGAAGATGAGAATGTTTGCGAAAGTGGTGGCTAGAGTGCCTTCCTGCAACAAATCCTACCTGTTCAAAGTTTATTAATGTTGCCCACACCTATTTGAGATGGAATGCCAGAGTGTTAGCTAAAAGCTTAATATCCGCATTTAATAATGAAATGGGTCTATAATTATCAGGGAGTAAAGGAACCCTTCCTGGTTTCGGTAATACAACAGTACCAGCCTCAAAAAGAGTATTTTTTTTTAATATTATGGGAAAATAGATAGTTAAATAGGTCAGCTGAAATGGGGTGAGTTCAGAGTTAAAACATTCATAAAAAAGAGGATGGAAAGCCATCTGGGCCAAGAGCCTTGTCCGATTAGAGATGACCAATGGCCTCTCGGACCTCATGTTCAGATATAGGTCCCTTCAAAAGTTCTTGTTGGTCCTCAGTCAGTTGTGGGGGATCTATTCCTTGCAAAAAAGAGTTAAAAGAGTCAGAAAAAAATGTGCCCAGTGGAGGGGCCGTATATAAATCTTGATAATATTTCCTGAAAATCTCCACCATCTAAGCCAAGTCCGAGGTTGTTGAACCTGATTCAGGGTCCTTGAGTGCTGTGATCCAGCGTGCGGATTTTTATTGTTTCATCCTACTGGCAATGAGTTTTCCCACCTTCTCCCCTTGGCAGTATATGTTGCCTTCATTCTCAGTGTGAAGAAACTGACTTTGTCCAGTAAATAAGCAGAGTACTTTGCTCTCAAGGATTGGAGCTGGAACCATTGCTGGTCTGTCATACTCCTGGACAAATTAGACTCCAATTCCCTAATTTTAAACAGCCACTCTTCCACTTGTGAATTTGTCTTTTTCTTTTTGCAGTTGCTAGTCTTATTAATTTCCCTCACCATACTGCCTTTAGAGAGCCCCAAAATAGCATCCCTAGCCATTATTGAATGAGCATTTTCGTGCCATGAAGTTAAAATATTTTTTTTCAAATGTTCCCTGATATTATCATCTATCAAGACAGAAACATTAAGGGACCGGCTGCCAGTTCTGGGAGTACAGGGAGACACCCTCCAGATAAGCCAGATAGGTGAGTGATCTGACAGCACCCTTGGATAGATACCCACTCCTTCCACTCCCTTCTTTTTTCTTTACCAAGTAAAAAGAAATCTATGCTTGAGTAAACCAGATGAGACAGTGAATAAAATGTGCAATCTTTCTTAGTACTGTATACAACCCTCCAAGGGTCCACCAAGCCCAAATCTGTCATAAAGTCTTTTAGCCTTCACTGGGCAGAAGACAGACAAACTCTGTTATGGAACAATCTGTCCATGTCAATAGAAAAGACAAGGTCCCAGTCTCCTCCCAAAAGGCAAGGGATGTTCTGTAGCATAGCTAGTATTATAACTAGGGAAGGGAAAAGGACAGGATATCTGCATTGGGTTCATAAATAGAGCCAAGGATAATCTCTCAATTTGCTAACCTGCTGTGAACAACAATATAATGACCATCTATATCATGGCATTCCTTAATCATTGTGAATGGAGTCGATTTGTGAATCAAAATTGCCACACCTCTCTGTCTGGCACTTGAGCCAGCACCAAATACCTGACCCACCCAGAGCTTCTTCAAATTACTCAGCTGATCTCTCAAAACATGTGTTTCTTGTAAAATGACCATATGAGTGTTATATCTATTCAAATGCCTAAGTATGCAATATTTTTCCTTGTTGCCTCTCCACCTTTAATATTCCAAAATAGTGTGTTGACGCTATCTGTTTAAACTGAACTTTAAAAATGATCCAAGTCCACCTTTCCTGAGTACTTAAAAAATGTATCCCCCACCCCCTCTACCCCACAACCCCAGCCTGTACCCCCCTCCCCCATCCCCAACCCATATTAGTACTCCCCTATGTAAGCTTAAATCTGCTAACCTACATATCACCCAGGCCAAATGCCTGCTCCTATCTAGCTGGTCCATAATGCCTGGGGAGAAGCAGTCTGCCTCAAATAAACTAAATACTTATCTAGCTACCTTCCTAGATCTCTTCTATCATAGCCTGTTACCCAGACCACCTGAAACAAACATAATATCTTAAAATCACCTAATTTAAACGTAGATCCTTACCTAAATCCCAGAATGCATATACTATAGTATTGGCTAGCAGTAAATTTTCCTACTATGCTAATTAACTAAAATATTATAACAAATACTGTTTTTGCTCAAAGTACCCCTTAACCTAATCACATGGTGCTGGCAGAATGTTTAAAGATTGATTTGGAGCAACACCACTACCCCTTTACGTAGTAAGCAAAAAATCATATGGAACGTTCCACAAAATAACAAAAAGAGAAAAGGAAAAAAATATAAACAATTAGGCAGCCCCTTATCTCAGTCCAATTAGCATCTATCAAGGTCGCCAGTCTGTTCAAAAGGCCAAAAGTAATCTTAAATGTTAAAAGAATGTATAGAAAAGCAATATTCCTCTCAGGTTTAGTCCCATTTAAAGTCCTCTGTGTAGTCTTTGAGCTCCTTTGTATTGACAGGGGTTTCTTCTCTTTTAAATAAAAAATTATAAAGTGAGTCCCCTGCTATTCTCCAAATCATCTTATTTCTAAGTTAAAGGATGAAGTTGTAACGTTGTAGAAACTTAAATTTTCAACAAACAATAGACCGAAGGACAATTAGTTTTTTCAGTCAGCAAAAAACAATAAGAATAATCTGTTTTTTACAAGTCTAAATTTAAACTTTCCATTTCCACGTAGAACTTCAGCAAATGAACTGTTGTTGCATCCATCTAACACAAACAAGCTCTCCTGTAATGGCTACTCATAGCTGAAGGAAAGGTTTTTATACGGAGTCTTCCCTGGCCCAGTAGTCATCATTTCAGGCCTGATCTCACCCCCCTTTCCCAAACTGTTTACTCTCTCGCAGTGACATTTCATCAGTGGGGTCCCCCACAGCGACTACAGTGCCTGGCCGTGGTGGGAGACCCACTGGAACCTGGCACTATCTGTTGGGGGTCCTGCACCCCCCAATCAGCTCCAACTGGAGTTTAGAATCCTTAAATGGGGGGGATGTGGGGGCACAGACCCCTCGTGGGGGGGTTGGGGGCAAAGCCCCTCAAAGAAACAAAGACAGCAATAGCGAACTGGCAACCGACTGCAGAATGCGGTCGACTTGCCGGTGTCGCTGATGGGGTGTTCAACAGAATTTCTGTCGGACTCCTGTTGTGGATTCTTCCCAAACAGCTCTGGGAGGAGCTTGGCCAATTCAGCAGCAGCTCGGGTAGCCGAGTCAAAATGGTGCGTTCATGAGGGAAGAGTATCTTCTAGCCAAGCAGAGTATAGCATACAATGCCGAATTTTTGAAGCCCACAGTTTTGATTGCAGTGGCCCGGAGGGCTGCTCGCTCTGTCTGACTTTGTAGGTGAAGTCAGGGACCAATCAAAGTCATGCCTTTGCTCACTCTATCTTCTTTGTGGCCCTGGAAGCTTTTAGGAGGTGGTCCTTGTCTAAGTAATTAATAACCTTGAAGACTATAGGCTGTGGCAATTCTCCAGGTGCTGGCTTGGGTCTAATTGCATGATGAGCCCGTTCAATCACGTAAGTTGGGCCATTTGATGAAGGGCCCACTATTTTTGTACATAACCTTTGCAGAAATAAAATAGTCAACTGGCCCTCCTCTCCCTCGGGGATCCCCAGGAGTACTAGATTGTTTCTCCAAATCTTCCACCTTTTCCTCCAGTTTTTTGACAGTATGACATAACCTAGTCATTTCAGGCTCCATCTTATCAATGCACTCTTTGGTTGAAGAAATGTGGGCATCCGCGTCCGTCACCCTTTGGGCCAGGGCTGTAATACTGGGCTTCCACTCCCAAAATTCTGATATTAAGGAGAACAGAGTCATTTTTATGGTTTGCAGCTCTGCATACATCTGCTTCTGTGTAATCATCTGGGAGGTAGCAGATGGTATGTCGCACATGGAGCTGCTCCTACAGGGCTGCTTTGTGTCCAGCCCTGTACCTCTTCTTGTTCCCCCTCGGAATCTCCCCATTGAAAACTGCCATCATCTTGAAACTGAGGTGACAATTCCTCCATTCTGCTGATACCTCACAAGGTAAGGTGCCTTTTGACAGTTTGGGAACTTTGGGAATTTTTAAAATTATATTTAAGAAGGAAGTTTGTCAGATCTCAGGTGAGCTCCTCTAGAGAGCAGCTTACTCCTCGGCAGGCATCATGTGACTCCGCTGTTTTGTAGTAATAATTTTGTTTATATTGAATGGCCTTATGTGATGGTAAAGTGCTGGGCTGTACCCAGTGACTCAAGTGCTCTCTCTTCCCACAGGTTGCCCTTTGCTACCAGCTTCCCATCTAGTTATGTGAGAAGTGGGTAAAATTCGATCTGCAAAGAATTTTGTAGATTTTCCCCACTTCGAAGGGTGTGCGGAGCCCAACTTCGCCACCCAAAAAACTACAAAATGTGGGTTTCCCTGGTGTCTAGTACCCCCTACCAATTGCTGGCCCAACATGAAAAATAAATCCCCCCAGTCACCAGACAATCCTCTGTGTCCCTCCCCTCAGTGTTTTGTGCCCCAATCGCCTACTTGTTGTAAAGTACAGAAACAAAAATCAAAGTCCACTCCCCATCACAGAGCACTTGTTTTAATTAATTTTCCTGGTGTCAGTGGACCCCACCCTACGCTTCTGCATCTACCCCTCCACCCTACCCCAACTCTGAAAGAGATGACTGGCATAGCCCTCTCCACTGCATCAATGGCGGCCACCTGACTGAGCTCATTGAATGGGTGCATGCTTGCACAGGCACAAAGTCATTTATTGAGCTTAGTCAGATAGATGGCTGTGGAGAAAAGTGGAGAAGGCTGTGCCGGACACCAGCTCAGAGTCAGGATGGGGGAGAAGGGGTGGAGGGCAGTAGATGCAGGAGTGGGGGGTGGAGGGTCCACTGGACACCAGGGAAATTATTTCAAACAAGTGCATGGTGATGGGGGGAGTGGATCTTTTATTTTTTATTTTATTTTACAAGCAAGGGACTGGCAGTGGGGGTGGCACACAACACTGCAGGTGGGACACCAGGGATTGCCTGACAATGGGGGGGATTTATTTTTTCATGTTGGTCCAGCAATCGGTGGGGGAGGGGTAGACACGAACACCAGCGATACAGTGCTCCTTGTATTGGGTTTATTTTAAGTGCAATTTGCACTTTTTCTATTTATTTATTTCAGTTTGGGATTAATACCTTTGAGTCCAGGACTCATTTTCAAAGGTTCCAGGTCATTGTCATACAAACATTACAAATATAACTGTGTTTACATTACAAATATAACAGTGTTTACAGAAAACATTTTACATAGGCATCATACCAAGTGATAATATACATTCAATGATAGGTTGAGGAAGATAGGGTAAAATAGGGTTCAGCCTTGTAGTTCACTAGTTTGTAGGTAAGTCTAAGTGGCAAAAAAGGGGAGAAAAAAAGAGGGAGGTAGGGCTCAGCCAGGGATGGCATCGTCGTCAAGGTAGTGGTTTGTCATCTGAGTGGGCCTCGTTTGGGGACGGGGGGGTGTAGGGTGACAGAAATCCTGCCACATTAGTGCAGGCAAGCACAGCTCTTTTTTGTGTCAAGAAGGGATCTGAGCCCAGATTTGAAGGTACTAATTTTGAGTGATACTGTGAGGTTAGTAGAAAAGGTTTCGAGCACATACAACTCTTTAGAGAAACACATAATCATAAAAAACTTTATTTTACAAAACTCCTGACATGTTTCGGACTGCTCCCCAGTCCTTAATCAAATCAATTATCTTTGATAAAGGACTGGGGGAGCAGTCCGAAACATGTCAGGAGTTTTGTAAAATAAAGTTTTTTATGATTACGCGTTTCTCTAAAGAGTTGTATGTGCTCAAAACCTTTTCTACGAACAATTTACTGTTGGTTTTTGGAGCACTACGTCCCAGTGTGCACTCATTTTGGAATGCATACTGTGAGGTTAGCAGGTAGCTCATTGTACAATTTCAGTCCTTGGTACAGAATGGAGTTCTAAGTGAGTTTCGTCCTTTTGAATGGAATCACCAGCCTATCTATAGTCGCGCTTCTAGTTGATTTGGTGGGAACTGCTGGAGTAAAGAGGCAACTGAGTACAGGGGAGTTAAGTCCAAGAAGCACTTTTTTCAGAAGCAGGCAGGTTTGGTATTGTGTTCTAAGATGGCGTGGGAGCCACCCAGTTTCAGTGTAAAGCATGCAAGTGTGGGTATCCTGAGCGGCCCCTATTGACAATTGGCAGGCCTTATTTAGTAGTGTGTTGACCCTGTTAAGGGCAGTTTTAGTGCCTGCCCCATAGATAGGCAGCCCATAATCAATGGAGGACAGTACTGAACTACTGATGGTAAGTTTCAGTGAATCTGGTGTCATAGAGTGCCTATGGCAGTAGAGGACCCCAAGTTTTGTATTTGCTGACTTGACAACGGAGTCTATATGGCCAGAGAAGGCAAGTGTATCGTCAAAGGGGATGCCCAGGTATTTGAACTTTGTTGCTTGTTCCAGTATTTCACCCTTGTGCTTCTGAATGAGCAAAGGCTGGTATTTCTTTTTGTTCTGGGAGGTAGAGAAGAGTAGACTCTTAGTTTTTTTTATGGTTTAGTAGAAGTTTGTTTTGTGTGAATCAGGATTCAAGCTTGAGGAAGCTGTCTTGGAGTTCGGTAGTGATGGAGTTGTGATCTTTGCTAGCAGCAGTTGTCACTACATTGTCAGCATAGAGAATGGTGTGTGCTGTACATGCAGATGGTGCAGAGTTGATGAAGAGGCTGAAAAGCAGTGGGCCAAGAATAGAGCCATGTGGGACCCCGAGGGACACATCCTTAGCTGATGATAGGGTGTTTCCAATTTTGACTTGTTGTGACCTGTTTGTGAGGTAGCTTCCAAACCACAACACCATGTCCAGGGATAGGCCTGTTGAGAGGAGGCAGTCTAGGAGTAGTTTGTGGTTAACAGAGTCAAAGGCCTTTGTAAGGTCAATAAAGACTGATCCTACTACCTCCCCATTATTTAAGGCATTATAAAGCTGGGAGGAGTAATCAACAAGGGTGGTGAGCGTGGAGTGCTTTTTTTCAGAACCCATGCTGCTGTTGGCAGAGTAGGTTATGTATATCAAGATACTCTGTAAGCTGCTCTGAGACTATTCTTTCAAGTGCTTTAAAAAGGGGAGGTAGAAAGGATATTGGTCTGTAGTTGGACATTTGAGTTTTGTCCCCAGCTTTAAAAACCGGCATGAAATTGGCCGACTTCCATAACTTTGGAAATACCCCTATTCTTAGGGATGCATTAAACACCATTGAGAGGGGACCGGCCACTTCATTTAGGAGAAGACCCACTAGTTTCATATCCACCAGATCAGCCCCCATTCTGGTCTTGCCAAGAACCCCCTTAATGTGTTTGCTGGTTTTGGACTTGGTGACCTGCTTGAAATAGAAAAGTGGTAAAGCATCCTTTGGAGGGTTAGGAGGGGTAGTGGGGTGTTGTTGCCCAAGCTGATCTCTAAAGTAATCATCAGGGAATATGTCAGAAAGGTCTGTGAAAGCATGGTTGAGCTCATTTGCGATGTCAATGGGTTACTGTAAGGGGCCCTTCATTGTTAGTAGTAGATCGGGTGGAGCCTTAGAGGTCTTTCCTGTTAGGGATTTGGTGGAGTTCCAAAATTCTCTACCGGAGCCCCAGCTCTTGCTTAAGAGGACTTTACAGTAGGAAGCTCTGGCCTGCCAAATGAGCTTGGTGCAGGCATTTCTGGCTGCCTTGTAGGCAATGAGTGATGCAGGAGTTCCAGATAATTTTGCAGTGTGCCAGAGATTGTCTCTATTCTTCATTAAAACAATCAGGGAGTTAGTAAGCTGTGGATTAGAGGAACCCCTGATTTTCTTTGTTTTGTATGGGGCAAAAATATCACAGGCATGGTTGAAGATCGTATGAAATAGTTCAAGGCCTCATTACTATCAATATCTCCTGCCAAAGGAGACCAGTCCAGTTGTGATAGGTACTGCTTGAAATAGTCAAGTAGCCTTGGCCTCAGGCAGTGATTTTTGGACACCTTAGGTGGGTCCTTGGTGAAGTTGTTTGTCCAGGTGCACTTCACTCTGGAGTGATCACTGAGGCTGACAGGCAGGATGGTGACATCTGATATATGCTCTGGATGTGTGGCCAGGAGCCAGTTTATAAGGGAGCTGCTCCCTGTTTCGTAGTTAATCCGGGTGTCATCGGTTACCATCTGGGTTAAGAATAGGCTTGATACTAAATCCCTGGCTTTTTCTCCTTTGAGGAGTGCTAGTTTATGTTTAAGTTACCTATTATGATCTTCTCCCTTTGGGTACCTGACTGCTGCAGGTGGTCTATGACTAGTTTCAGTCTGGTAGTTTGGTGCCCAGGTGGTATATATACTGTAGAGTTCATCAGTGTTTTATTCTGTTGACCTATGCTTAGCTTAAGATTCAGGATTTGGACCTCTTTGGTGTGTAGACTGGAGTCAAGGGCCTGCACCTTTATTCCAGATTTGATATAGACTAGGCAACCTCCCCCACATTTGGTGGTTCTATCTTGCCGGAAGGAGTTGTATCCACCAAGAGCGATTGATGCATCCAGGATTTTTGGGGAGAGACAGGGTTCCGTGAGTGTGATAATGTCTTGGTTAGTCACCTGTACCCAAGCCTGGAATTGAGAGATGTTGGATAGCAGACTGTTGATGTTTAAAGAGACAATAGTGAGTTGCCCTTTGTGCTCAGGTATTTAAAAAACTCCAAGGCAATGTGAAGTTATTCTGTGCCATTTTGGCAAATTTTCTACTACAGATGACAACTTCATGAAATGGCACAGGGCAGTGGAGTTAGTGAATTCATGGGGAATTCACCCACAAAGTAAAACTTCTCTGCATCTCTACTCTCATCCCCCCACTGTGAGCAAGCATGAAACCAAAGGAGTGAAGTCCACATGCATTTCATTGTGGATGGCAATTTTTCTGCATTAAAACCTGTGCTGTATTCAATGAGGCATTAGGTAATTTGTATTTTTTGGCTTTGGTGTCTAGGATGACTTCTGAATGGGTGTTTAGGGTGGGATGAACCTACCACTGGCATTGCCCCTTCCCTTGCCATGTGACTGGGCTATGTACATGCCATGGGATGTACTTGGCATTGGGTCATCATCTGTTACAGTTGGCTGTGCACCCCCGCAGGTTGACTGTCATGTGTAGGCTGTGATGGAGTGCTTGATGATGTTGTGGTTTCAGTGTATGACATATGGGGATTTGGGAGTTGGCTGCCTTGTACTGGATTTGAAAGGGAAATATCCTGCTGCAGAGCGGTAACAATTATTGTCATGCCACTGACCGAGGTTTCACACAGGTTGCAGAACTCTTGCTGCATGTCAAGCCTGTGGGCTGTGATGTCACTGTACTGTATATGTCCATATTTCATGCAGATATCCCTGCTGAGCCTTACCCTCCCTGCTCCAACTGATGCAGTTCAGGGTACATGTAGATAAAGCATTCATTACCTGGTATACTGTACAGCCTGTGTCAATGTTGGCCCTGGAGGGACCCTCCAGTGGGTCCTGTGTATCAGTTCCATTCTCTGGCATGGATGGTCTGTGTATGGGTCTGCTGTGGGAGAAACACATTCACCTCCAGGCTAATGTTTTGTCTGCCTTTCTTACTGCCCTGTATATCTGACTGTGTGGGTCACTGTTGGGGAGGGGGAAGAGTCTTCTATTCAGGTTGCAAGGTAACAAGTGCAATGCCTGCTCCAGTGACAGCTGACTGTACTAAAGAGAAGTGATATATTGTCAGGTGTTTGAAGGGTGGCTGGAATGGGATTTCTTGCTTTAGTTTTGACAATTATTTTAAGAAAATAAAAAGTAGTTATTCTGATAGTGATATTAAGTGTTTGTAACAAGTTAAAGAAGGCTTTAAAAGCAGCCAAATAGTGTCAAAATGACCCTCAAAGTGCACCAGCATGCATCTAAAATCTGATAGCTTCTGGGGGCCTAGATCAAACGCTGACCTCTGGCCTGTGGGAGGTTGGGGACGTTGTAGTTCATGGAGAACCTGCACTTCCAAATTTAGCACAACACCACTGCCTGTTGGTCAAAACTGAATTTGTAATGAGACTGCACTAGTCCAGCAGAGATACAAATTACATTTATCTCTCTCTCTCTCTCTCTCTCTCCCCAATTGTGTGTGTGTGGCAGTGTACAGTCATTTACTTTCAAAAATCCAATAAAGGGATGTGAACTCTCGCACAAGGGAGGGTGCAAACTAAGGGTAGCAAACCCTAGAATTAACAAACATCCAATTATTTGCACCCCAGAGAATGAAGCCAACACAAAGGCTTTGAGGTGCTGTTCATTTTATCAGCAATGAAACTGTTTAATTTGAATTTTATTGTATTCGTTTCATTCTCTGGAGTGCAAATAATTGGATGTTTTTTACAATGATTTACTGCTGTCTGTAGAGTTTAACCCTTTCATGGCCGATCTAAGACTGAATGATAGAGCTCCAACATTCTCTCTCTCTCTCTCTCTCTCTCTCTCTCTCTCTCTCTCTCTCTCTCTAGAAGCCAGACTTATAAAGGAAAATGCTGAAAAGTGACCCTGACCAACCATGATAACTTACTTGACTTTTTTGTCAACTTACACTTTTAAACTATTTCCCAGCCTTTTACAAATAAAGCTTACTATGTGCACTGAATGGAGGCTGATGGCTTCAATAAAAACAAAAATATGTATTTCTGAAATCACTGATTGTAACCTGCAGCATATGTATGTAATGGTCATCACTGCTGGGCTTGATGGAGTGCATAGTACTGTATGGCACAGGTTTTTAATTGAATTTGTTTTGTTTTTAGTTTAATTTGATCCTCAAGCCTGCATCTCCTTACCCCTCCCACCAAAACAAACATACACATTTGTATCTAAACGTGCTCTGTAAACCAGTAGCATAAGTACAAAACTGTAACAGCTGTGTGCCTTAACCATTTGAATTATATAGCCTGTCATACACAGAAATGTAGCCTTCCCTCCCTGTGTCTAGGGATATGGATGGAATATGTCCATGGGGAGGTGGCACCCACAGCAGCAGAAACACTTCCATTGGCCACGTTACCCAAGCCCAGATGTTACACACAGGGTCTCTTTTCCTCACTGGTTCCAGATGAAAACAACAGATTAATTCATATTAAACAGTTCCTTTCAATAATGGAATGTCCACATGGAACTTGAAGAAATAACAGGGATCCCAAATTCCTTAAACATATTCATATATAGCTCCAAGGAAAATCAGTTAATTCGTGGGGAACACATTCAGCTTTCACAAGACCATGATGGCCATAATAGCAGCTTTAACCTGGATCAAGGAGGTTGCACAGTCTATAGTATAGCATTAACCTGGGACCACTATGGTCACAAAAGTTTGAAGGCAGCACAAGTGATACAACAGTTCACAACACCTAACAGCCCAATATTCTTCATAGGCACCCAAATTCTCAATGATCCCCATGTGTGTGTCTCTCTCTCTTCCCTTACTGCCGTAGTGGGTGCCCCTTGGAAAAACAATCCTCATGGCTTGGAGGTTTGTGGGTTCCCTCATGATGTCTGCATCCTTTCCCAGAATGAATAAGAAGGGGGACACGTCCCTCAGAGCTCCAAGGCAACTTGGCTCTCCGGACACAACACTCCATGTCACAATTTTGCCCACTGGATCCCTACACAAATTGGCACAGGCTGCCAGGGCACTCTGAGACTTGTGGCTTCTGGCTCCCCTCTTGACTTTAGCTGCCCCACAAGATACCATGCAACTTGCAGCTACTGGCTCCCACTTCTTCTACGATGTTTCCCCAAGTGCCAGTAGCCAGGGGGTGGAGCAGGCGATTGCCTCCAACCAGCCCCGACTCACTCTAACTCCCTTGCTGCTAACTCCTATGTCCAGAACTCCCTCGCCCACCTAAACTGCTGGGCTTTATCTCCCCATGCTCCTGGGGTTACCTCCCAACCTGCGAAAGGCTCCACCTGATTGCTGAGAAGAATTAACCCTTTGCGCTACTGGGTTGAATGAGGCCACACAAACCCAGGGAGGGACGAATAGGCTAGTAGTCTCCCAAAGGATGGGGGTTACATAAACATAGACAGTGACAGCAGATTATGACCGCTAGGCCCATCTAGTCTGCCCATGTTTAATTATTTTTTTTGCTACTACTTTTTACCTCCTTGTGTCAGCCTGACCTGCTCCCCTCCTGTCCTTACATCCCTCACCAGGGACATCCAGCTGCCACCACCTCTACCACAGGCACCTTGACTCCTGTGGCTTTCCCCACACAGCAGGTCTACAGGGATCCCCCAACTCCCCATGGAACAAGGATCCAGACAGGTGCCACAACAAAACTCACGAACAGCCATCAAGCCACTCGCATCAGGCACCATCCCCCTTTTCCTTTTAATTACTGCCCCAGATCTGAGGACCTGCAATGACATCAGTGGAGGGGAGCACACACGCATCCACACGCACTCCCTCTGGACTCCCTCAGCTCCACACTCTATGCTCAGCGGAGGAAGCTTGTCCCCAGCCTCTGCCAGGAGGAAACTGAGCACTGGCTGTAGTGGAACCCCCCCCCCTCCCCAGAGAGGGAGAGCAATCCAGCGGATGCTCGATCCCTTTCCTGCCCTGGCAACCCATGCTCATTCCCGAACATTGGTCACCGGCATGGTGTGAAGTGTGGCAACCAGCAGCTCAGCCCTCAGAGCAACCGGGGCCGGCATGCCCATTTTTAATTAGAACTTTTGTTGCAGATCTAGCTTGTACTGTAGCACTGTCTCTTCCACACCCTTTCTTCATCCCAGGATTCCTTTGTGCCTGTGCCAGTCATTTTTGAACCCTACCCCTGGTTTCACCCCCACTGCCTCCCTTGGAAAGTTGTTCCAGGAATCCACCACTCTTCCTCTGAAAAATAACTTCCTTAAATCTTATCTGCATCTACCTCCTTTCAGCTTCTATTCATGACCCCTTGTTCTACAGCACCTTGTTCTCTGAAACATACAGTATGTCCCTCCTGTACCTTATTAACCCCCGTGAGGTATTTAAAGGTCTCCATAATATCTATAATCTCCCTCCTCTCCTCCATGGTGTTCATATTGAACTCTTTCAGTCTCTCCTCATAGGGCTTCTGATGGAGACCGTGCACCATTTTGACAGCCCTCACCTCTCTTCTTGCCGATTTCTCCTTTTTTCCATTGTTCCCCCTACCACACCTTTCTTCTTTGACTGCTCCTTCCCAACTTCTTAATTTGTTAACCCCCTGCTTCCTTGAATAACTTGTATCCTGGTGGGACTCTCTCCCCTAGGGATCTCTCTACTCTCTACCTCAGTTTGTGGTGGCCCACTTTCTGTCTCCCCTATTTCTTCGATCACCCCCAGTCTACTTTAAATGTCTATTGAAGTAGCATTTGAATCATCCACTGAGGACTTTGGTTTCCTCCTGGATGAAAGCAGGCCATCACCTCAGTATAGATTCTAATCCTTCCAGGTTGGCCCACAATCTCTAATGTAGACATGCTTTTCCTCCCTGCACCATTCCTTCTACCATTACTTGCCACTCACATTTTAAACACACGGGAAACTCAGAATTATCAAGATAAATGATCCACCTTTGCAAAAATGAAATTTACACATGTAGCTGACTACAGCAATTCATCTTTATGTTTAAGGCCATGAAACAGCCATATCATGTTAATGTATTAGTAGCCTTAGTGGCTGTGACCAGAATTTGTTTAGAAGAGGAGAACACCTGGGACAGACAACCTCAGCTGAGGAAGAACGAGCAGCAACCAGATACTGCAGGCTTGCCAACTGACAACAACAACAGCAATAAGGCAGAGGAGGACAACATGGGGGAGGTGGCGCAGGAATAGTCTAAGTGAAATAGAAACCAAGCTACTCAACAAGGACCTTTCCTTTGGCCCTACAACCCCAGAAGATAGGTTTTAAACAATGACAGACCTATACAAACTCTGCAGACCATTAGGACATAAGTCATTTCATAACAGGGAGAAAATGGGCTACTTGGAAATGAGTGTGACAATAGAATAAACCCCAAATGGAGGAAATGAAACAAATGTGCATCCTTTCTACACATGCTCTACATTCCAACCACTGCCGAGTTCAGCTGTCTTGAATTTTAGAAACCTGTTTGAACAGGCTATTCAAAGGTTAATTGATAACCCTCCACAAATGAATTATAATAATTTAACTCATGTGGAAAGACTGGTTCTAGAAAACCTGCCCACCAACAAGAATTATTACAATAAAACCAGCTGATAAAATAGTGTACTCATCATGAACACCGAAGTCTACAATGCTGAGGTCCACAGACAATTATCAGATGGGACATTTTATAAAAAACTGGACAGTGACATCTTAAGGGATTTCAAATGTAGTAGTGGTAGTAGTAAAATCTTTGGCCGTGATTCTAGAAGCACCCTTACGCATGTCAAAATTTGTAACATGTGAGGTGTGCCATTACGCCAAGGACCCTGAGCCCCATTCTGTAACAGGCAGGGTCCCCGCAGCTAAGTCCTGCAACTTGCGACATGTGTATGGCTACGCCAAATGCAGGATGTACCCAAGGGGCATGTTGCAAGTTGTATTCCTCTGGTTGGTGGGTGCATGTGCCCCCACACTCAGAAAGCCCCACAGGACATCTCTGCCCCCCCAGGACCCATTCCCCAACCCCAAAACCCAGGTCCCTGCAGTGCCACATAGTGTAAAAAAATAACTCCCCAATATCCCTGGTAGACTAGTCGCCTCCCACCCAGCAGTGCCAGTCCACTTTGCACCCCCGACCTGTCCCCAGCTGGCGGCTGGTACAGGCCACCTTTCACCACTATGGTCAGCAGCCAACTGAGCTCCGTAGGAGCTCATTCTGAATATATGTGCTCAATGAATGAACAACAGTACATTCATTCATTGGGCACATATATACAGTACGCGTTCCTATGGAGCTCGGTCGGTGGCTGTCCATGTTGGTGAGAGGTGGGCTGTGCCAGTCACCAGCTGGGTACAGTTTGGGGGGTGCAGGGTGGACTGGCACTGCTGGTTGGGGGGCTGGGGAGCCACTAGACTACCAGGGATATTGGGGACTTGTTATTGTCTTAAAATTTGTGGCACTGCAGGGACCTGTGTTTTGGGGTCAGAGAATGGGTCCTGGGGGGAGACAGAGCTGCCCTGAAGGGATATTACTGTTGTGGGAGTTTAGGGGCTTGGGGGGAGTGAGCAGCCCTGCAGGGTATTTACAGTTTGGAGGACCGGAGGCTGGCGGGGACACTGCTGCCCTTCAGGGCATATACTGTGGGTGGTCTGGGCATGGGGGGAGGGCACATGCATTGGAAGCCAGCCCAGTGGCAGATCTGCACAACCCCGGATTGTGTAAGCACACTTACACCAGCTAAATGCTGGTGTAACTGTACTTTGATAGATGTCCTCAGGGGGTTGTTCTAGAATAGCAGATCTGGGGACTTTGTTGCTGCCCTTCCAGAATAGGGTACAATAGCTGCCGTAACCCCCCTAGCACCATGTTGCAGGGGATTTAGGGCGTAACTAGTGGTCTAAGTCCACTTTGGTGCAAGCAGCCTGCGACATGTCGCAAGCTGCTTTGCTGAATACTGAATGAAGCAACTGATGGCGTAACTTGCTGCTTGCACTGTTTGTTACGGCACAAGTCAAGTTACACCAGGTGTATCCCTTCTAGAATTGGGACCTTTATTTTTAATCAGGAAGGCATGACATAACACCATTAGAACAAAGTCCTATTTACAAGGTGCTCCTGAAAGTGGTAAAACTTCATAGTTTCAGAGAATTAATCCAATACATCATATCACAATGAACAATTAGTTTCAGCTCACATAATGACAAATACATTAACATGAGCAAAAAATACAAAATATGTAAAGACATTTTAAGTTAACACTGTCGTGCAAATTAGATATGAACTTTTTAATAATGACTTGTGCAAAGTTTTATACTAGATCTTAGTCAAAGCATCTGCATCTAGTTGTAAGTTCATGCTTTAAAGCAGTGTTAAATTGTTTTTTATTTTCACATAAGTTTTTTTGTTTGGATACTCAAATCATTCCACACTTTAATGGATGAATATAAAAATGCCATTTCACCATACCTTGTTCGTGGGGTCCTAACATAATATTCCTTCAGTAAACCATTTTTACCAAGGATATGTAGATGCGTTGTTCTTTCCATCTTATCTAGTAGATATTTTGGCATTTTAGTAACCATAGTATTCCTCATTTGGACAGCTAATGCCCTGTTAAACTTATTATCTACTGTAGGCCAGTTTACTTCTAAATACATGTCATAATGATACATCCCCCTATCAGCTAATGAGACAAATCTAGCTAATTTGCTATACATTACTTCTACTTTTTATGTTGTCTTCCTAATGTAATTAGCAGGTGGGGGTGCCCAATCCCCATCTGCATAATGTGTCACCCATTTCTTGTTTGCAGAGGGGGTGGCCAACCCCCTCGGCTCATGCGACCTCGCCCAATTCTGTATGAGCCTGCGGGGGTGCCCAGTCCCCATTGGCTACAGACCCCCCTCCCATCAAACACACAGGTAGCATGCTGGGAGCCCACCCCAGCTTGTAAAAGTACCTGTACAAATAGAAAACCTTCCCGTGTTGCTCTTTCTTTCCTGGTTTAACCTGTGAATCAAAAAAAGGTCCCTCGTTGAGCCTGATGCCCCATCCCCAAACCCACAGCCACCCTCTGCACACCCATCTCCCCACACCCCTCTCACCCCATACTTACCTCTGGAGCCGGCGTGATGATCTTTGGTGTAATGGGAACACATCTGCACTTTTCAAAGTCGACCATGAACTGAAGAAATGCCGGTAAGCTGTATAATGGTATAAATTGTTTTTTTTTCAACTTATGTGGATATGTAGACCATTTTTTTGACTTTTACCACCAAATTTTCAACATGGGTTTTTTGGGACCCCTCCTCATGAATTCAGTCACTGTCATGGCGTTATTCAGTCCTGAAAGGTGATTTTGCGGTCACTGCATGGAATCACCTTTTGGGACTGAGTAACAAAATGACAGTATCACTGTTCATGAGGTGGCCTTCCAAAAAGCCTATGTTGTAAATTTGGTGAAAAGATTCCAAAAAATGACTGTGTTACGAGTGTACATTATGCAATTTCCATGCGCACTGGTAACTTTGTTAATTTGTAATACTTTCACTCCATTTTTCAACATTGACATTTTTTCACACTTCCTGATGAGCAGTGTAGCTGTCATTTTTCACATCCTGGCCAAAATGTGTTTTCGCACTAGCGGTGCAGAATAACGCAGTCGCTTTGGGAAATCAGTGTTCAGGACAGATTACAAAAATCACAGCAACACTGGTCATGAGCAGAGGTCCTAAAATGCCTATGTTGAAAATGTGGTGACAAAAGTCCATAAAATGACTATGTTATAAGTGTGCGTTGCGTAGTTTCTACATGCACTCGTAACTTTAACAATTTGTAATATTTTCACTCAACATTTTCAACATTGTTAATTTTGCACATGTCCTTATGAACAGTACAGCTGTCATTTTTCAGATCCTGACCAAAATGTGTTTTCACACAAGTGGCGCACTATGGCATGGTCGCTGTGGGAAATCAATGATCAGGACAGATGAAGAAAATCATAGTGACAGTGTTCATGAGCAGAGGTCCCAAAATGCCTATGTTGAAAATTTGGTGAAATAATTCCACGAAATGATTGTGTTACGAGTGTGCATTGTGCAGTTTTTATGTATGCTCATAAATTCAAGCATTTTTAATGTTTTCACTCAAGATTTTCAACACTACCATCTCTTCACACCTACCTATGAATGGCACAGCTGTCATTTTTCACATCCTGCTCAAATGGTGTTTTCCCACATCTGGCACAGAAAGGCTCGGTCGCTGTGAGAAATCAATGTTCGGGACAGATTAACAAAATCACAGTGCCACTATTCATGAGCAGAGGTCCCAAACACTTTCATGAGGTGGGGATCACAAAAATGCTGTGTTGCAAATTTGTAGTGCAAATACCAACAAATGGCTGGGGCATTAGGGTTTCTAACCATAACGTCCCATCCTGTACAGACTGACAGGCATCAGGGGTGTGTCTTTGCATTGCCGCCTGTCATGCTCACGCCATACCATCCTCCCCCACCCTCAAGCCACTGACAGGCATCAAGGTGTGCCTTGGATGCTTCAGCCTCACAGTTCACCCCATTCTCCTATGCTGCACCCATTTCAGCATATGTCCTTATGAAAAAGGGTGACTGAAAAGCCAAACACCCCACGGCACACCTCAGCACTTGTCTGTGTCTGCAGGATAGGGTGAGGTAAAAGACCATGAGTGTTATGGCTGAATGGGGTGAGTGTAAGGCCCAAGGACCCCAAAGTACAGTGCAATATTTGTCACACTGCAGGATAGGGTGAGCTGAAATTCCATGAACATTATGGTCAAGGCCCAAAGGCACACTTCAGTGCCTGTCAGTCTCTGTAGGGTGATGTGGGGTTTGATGTCACTTTCATAATTCACTGCCATCCCTATTATGCATTTATTCAACTCCTGCGCTACTGATACCAAAGTCAGCAAGACAACATTCGACATTGACAAATGCTTGTTTCATGTTTGTGTTGGTAACATGATCATAGATATGAATCCCATAGTCTATAACTAGGACCAACATTTGATTAACTAATAACTTCCTCATAGTTCAATCCATAAAATACTTGGTCCGTCTAAGGGCCCCCAGCCTACAGCTAATGGATTTAACTAGTTTATCAATATGATAATCATATTTCAGGCCACAATTGACCCAAATGCCCAAGTACTTGTATTCACAATTTGTCGTAATGTTTAAACTGCTAAGGTTTTTATATCCAGTGCTGAGGGAAATTGTTTTTATGTTGACTCTTAAACAGCATTGATTTAGATTCTTTACCATTCAGTATTAGGTTAGAATCTTGAAATCATTCCTGAATGGACAAAAAATTGCTTTGGAGCCCTTCTTTGATTTTATCTTCATCTGTTCCCATAGAAAGGAGTACCGTGTTGTCTGCATAAAGTCTAACCACTGACCTCTGCAAAACTGTGGGCACCTGATTGGTATAGATCAGGAACAACAAGGGTCCCAGAATTGACCCCTGTGGTACAGCCTTCTGAACACCAAGCTGGAAAGATGACAACCCACCCACCATAGTGATATGTCTCCTCCCCACCAAATAGGAACTGAACTAACCACAGGTCTCCTCCGAGACTAGATCCCAGAGCAGTCGTTGGTAGTTGAAATAGTCAGTTGCAACTGCATTGGATTGCAGTCATAAAACAGTGAAGCTGAAATCCACTGCAGTTGATGATTCCGTTACCCATCCAAGTTTGTTTTTGTGGTGCACTGCAGTATGTTTTCTCTTTTTTTCTTTCCTGTTGGGGGGGTGGAAATGAGCCAGGGGACTGTGAATATCTAATGGTCCTCAACCATCAGCACCAAGCCTTACAGCCAATAAAATGCACCCCTGGCTCCTGGACATGAAGCATCCACAAATTAGGAGAGATAGAAGGAGGAGCCAGGAGATTAAGAGTGGCAGTGACTGGCTGCACAAGGTGGTGGGGAGAGTGTGCCTATGTGGGAGAGGAGACTGTCAGGAGAAGGGGCAACTGCATTGGTGTGTGGGCAATAGAATGAGCAGTGTTTTTTTGCAGGGACAAAGGTTGGTGGTCCGGTCTTTAATTTAAAAATAAGTTAACTGTGTCCACTGTTCTGATGTGTCTGGTGCCTGAAGAGAGACTAGTGTGTGGCTGTACCGGTCCCAGTCAGTCCTCCAGCAAAGTCAGGCAGCAATCATGTGAAGGCAGCAAGTCAGTGGTCTGGTGGTGGTTGGGATCAGCCCGTGACCCCGTCGGGTGACTCTCACCCAGTATCAGTCAGGTCTTCAGAGTCGGAGAGGAGGAGGAGTGGCAATTGCACTAGTTCCACTGCTCGGAGTACCAGAGTGGGGACGTAGGTCTGGGTTGGGGACCGACTGTGTGGGTTGGGAGGAGGGAGCATACAGCTCCAAAAAAACACCTGCACCACCACCAAATAGAGCAGCAGTGGCAGCCTGAGCCATGGAGCCACCCACCGATACCGACCGAATCATCACCCGACACCTGACCGAACTGGCAACAGGATATTACAGTGAGCAAGGTACTGTATGGGATGTGTATGTAAGGCCCGTCAGGTCTGGGCAGTGGGCAGTAGGAAGGAGGAGAATGGTCTCTCACAGACTAGTAAGTCTGTCTGTGTGTCTGCTGTGTGCTGGGCTGGGTTGTCTAGCTGGTTGAGGGCTTGGGGGCTGTGGGGGCCAAGGGGGCTGAACTTGAAAAGCCAAGGCGATCGATCATCACTGATCTACTGCTGGTTGCCCAGCTGGGATCTCTCTGGCTGTGGTGGCATTGTCAGTAAGTCACATTCCCCATATGGTCGTGGAGCAGGCTAGGTGGAGGAGGTCAGTTGGTGAGTTCCCAGACCCATAGGAGGCCGGAACGTGAAGCATGGTTCGTTGGGTCCAATGGACAAAATGTTTGTTGTTTGCCAGTGTAGGAATCAGATAGGCTAAATATTAAAGTGTTCATGGCAAGATGAATAAAACTTTAAAAAACACATTACTGTACATGCTGAAAGCCAAAACAAGTTCAGAAACTGTCAGAAAATGTGTTTTTTTAATATGTATGAGTTTTTTTTAGCTTTAAATGTAAACTATGGATACATCTCAGTTCTGGTATACTATACAGGACGTATTTCTAGGGGTCCTCTCTTAAACGTTTTTTAGTCTCACAGATTCTATGACTACTAGTAAACTAACATATATTGATGGTTAGCTCTGTTTGCAAAAGGGTACCTTCCAGATTCCGTGGGGTGTTTAAGAGGCCCTACCTATACTGTATATTAGACTCACTCTTCTTCTTCTAAATAACTAGTATTACTGCTGCTTATTTTTCTATACCATATACTGTTTTACTACCCTGCTTCAACTTGTTTACTTTCAGGGGCTTAGTATATTTTGTTGTTGTTTTGACTGGTTGTTTTGCTTTAGTGGGTCCCTATTGTGTGTAGATTTGTTTCACTGCACTTTGTATTTGCAATTTAAACAGCAGCCAGCTTCTTAGCTGCTGCTGACTAGTTGCTGCTCCCTATAACAAATGCAATATCTCACCTGCCCCAGAGTTGAGGGGCATAAATAATTCCTTTGGTTTCTGCCCATTTATGAAGTTATAATGTTGCAGAATGCCAAATGCTAAAAATGGAGCTGCTTCCTGACTCTTAACCCACCAACACACCCCCATGTAGCCACATGCAGCCCCATTGTGTGATGTCAGAAAGCGGAAGCTGTGTGTATGCACATCCCATCAATTTCAAGGGAGGGGACTTTTCCATACATTTTATTAACTTTTATAGTCGAAATTTTAATAAAAAAAAATACGAAGTTAAAAAAGTATGACAAACTACTACATAATAAAATTCAATGATGGTGAAAATTGAAAAAATTGGTTGGATTTTCTTTAGTTAGTTGAAGTCATAAATTTCAAATTAGTTGACAAAATCAGTCATAATGTGAGGTATGTCAGTCATAATTGGTTTTTCAACTGACTCCGGGGTCTATCCGAGACCCCTATTTTCCTAAGCCTTTTTAATAAGGTTTGGTGATCTACTATGTCAAATGCCTTTGACAAATCCATGAACACTACGCCCACCAATTCCCCACAATCCAAAGATTTTGCTACAAGATCAGTGTGGTCGGTGAGCGCGGTGACCATGGAGTGCCTTTTCCTATACCCTGACTGGTGACTGGTCAGAAAATCATACTTCTCCAGGTATTTATATAGCTGGTTATGCCCCAGTCTCTTAAGGATTTTAGAGATCACTAATAATAGAGCTATACTGTAAGGCCCAGATATTCATACTGCACCAGGCAGTGATGCAAGCCTGGGCTCAGCGCAACCAGGTTGCACCGGGGCCAGGACCAGGTGATATTCAATGTTGAGGCACCATGGTGCAGCACTGTTGAATATGGAACACACTGTGCATGGTGCAGTGGCACTGCACTGGCAAAAGCCACAGATAGGGAGCATGGGGATGCACCAGAGCAAGTGCAGTTGCGCTAGGTGCATCACTAGCAATATTCAGAGGGGGGCATGCAAATGAGGCCATAATATATGTAAGGTGCAAATGGGGCCATTTGCATGTCATTATTGCCCCATTTGCATGCCTTGCACTGGGCAGCCCTGTGACTTGCACCTGGCACCCTGCACAGCATGACGTGTGCAGTGGGGATCCCAGGTCATCTCCCGCCCCTAGCCGTGACAGCGGTAAATGTACGACAAAACAATCCCTGGCAGTCTAGTGGTCCCTGCTCCCTCCTGATTCCACAATGCCCCGATATATGTACAATAAGACTGTCCCTGGTGGTCTAGTGGTCCCCCCTCCTTCTTGATTCCTCGATTCCCCGATAAATGTAACTGAAGACCATCCCTAGTAGTCCAGTGGCCCCCCCGCCCGTGGCCGCGATCACTGGTATCAGATGTTAAGATAAATCCCTGGTAGTCTAGTGGAATCCCCCTCCCTTCCTTGTCCCAGATGGCCGGTATCCAACATTTAATTAAATCCCTGGTAGTCTAGTGGGAATCCCCCCACCCACCCATTGCTGCGAACGCATATCATCTCCATATAATAAATCCCTGGTGATCCAGTGGCACAACCCCACCTCCCACCCACAGAACCCCTTGCCCACCCGCCCCATTGGAGGCAGCAGCAATCTGCCACATACCCACTTGCCACATCTGCCAAATGACATGTACAGTATGGGCTGTAAGCCCATTGGTCCCCAGTGTGGACCAATAGGCTTGCAGGGCATACTGTACTAGACAGTCCCAAATATGTGAATGGCATCACAGCCCATACTGTACCTGTCATTCAGCAGGGCAGCTGGGCAGTATGCGGGTGGGTAGCTGCAGCCCGCCGATGATGGGGGGAATGGGGTGGGCAAGGGGTTCTGTGTGGGTGGAAGGGGTAGAGGTGCCACTGGATCACCAGGTATTTATTATAAGGAGATGTTCCATGATCATGGCAATGCATGTGTGGGGGGTTCCACTAGACTACCAGGGATTCATCTTAACGTCTGATACCGGCGATCGGGGACAAGGTTGGGAGGGGCGTACAACTAGTCTGCCAGGGCATGTTTTATTTTACATTTACCACGATCACAGCAATGGGTGGGGGGGGTCCACTGGACTACTAGGGATGTTACTATATGTCAGATACCCACAATCGGGGACATGGGAGGGAGGGGGTGCAACTAGACCACCAGGGTTATGTGGGTGCTTCGTGATGGTGTACTGGGTGGTGGGTGGCCACCCATGGCTGGGGCTGCTGTGTTGCACCATGCAATACAGCAGCCACCTGTGGGTGGCTGGGATTTTCTGACATTCCAGAGGCTCAACTTTGGAGCCCCCCAATGTGGTGCAATGCAGGGTTGTGCCAGCATATGTCGCATCCGGAGCTGAATATCGGATTGACTCATATACTAAAGAGCGTCCCCTGCATCTGTGCTGCATACAATTACATTGCACCCCAGCACATCGGGATTTGCACTGCGCCAGGTAGCATTTCCAATATCCCATTGGGGCGCAATGCGAGTTTGCACCAGTGCAGCTCTGTTGCACCATGCACAACCCCTTTGAATATCCGGATCTAGGTCTATAATTTGATGGGTTAGTTATTTGTCCCCCTTTAAAAATTGGAATGACTTTGGCCTCCTTCCATATAGTTGGGGCAACTCCCTCTTGTAGACGTCAGTTAAACAGTTTAGTAAGGACTGGGGCAATTATGCTTAGTCCATCATTTATGAACCTTACAGTATTTCTATTTTATCATTTCCTGGGGCTTTGTTGACTTTTAATTTCCTAATTAAATCCTTAACTTCCTTGCATGTTACACATTTAAATCTAGACTGTGGAATGGTTGGGTTCTCATTAAGTACCTGGGAAGAATCTTCATTTAATAACTGTGGATCTGTTCTTAGTTTTTCTTCATTTTCTTTAAATTTGATTACATAAGGGAGATTAATAAAATACTCATTTAAGATGTTTGCGGAGGTACTATTATTTCGAATAACCCCATCTTTTTCAATTTGGATTGTAGGACAAGTATGGCTTGGATTTTCCAGAGATTTTAGTAAAGTCCAATATTTTCCTTTTCCTTCAGTTAGCTGGCATTTATTTTTGTAATATTGGGCTTTAGCTTGTTTTATCTTAGCTTTTTATTAATTTCTCAGTTTTTTGTAATTTGCCCAGTCTTCAGGTAACAAGGATTTGTTTGCTTTTTTCCATATCCTATTTTTAACTCTTATTTCTTATTTTCTCTGTAATCAATGGTAGATGATATGTTTTTTGGCTGAATTTTTGCATGGGGTGCTGAGGCTTCACTGAAATGGGTGCAATATAGGAGAATGGGGTGAACTCTGGGGCCAAAGAATCCAAATCACACCTCGATGTCTGTCACTGGCTGCAGGGTGGGGAGGTGAAATGGCATGAGCATTACAGTCAGCAATCCAAAGGCACACTCCTGATGTCAGTCAGTCTGTACGGGGTGTGACATTATGGTTAGAAACCGTAATGCCCCAGGCGTTTGTTGGTATTTGCTCTACAAATTTTCAACATGGCCTTTTTGTAACCCCCACCTCATGAAAGTATTTGGGACCTCTTCTCATGAACAGTGGCACTGTGATTTTGTCAGTGTGTTCCTAACTTTGAGTTCCCACAACAACCGTGACATTGTGCGCCAGACGTACGAAAACACAGATTGGGCAGGATGTGAAGAATGATACCTGGTTAAATAAAGTGATTGATTGATTGATTGATTGATTGATTGTTAACTGTACCATTCATAGGAAGGTGTGAAGAGATGGCAATGTTGAAAATCTGTAGTAAAAATATTAAAAATGCTCAAACTGCCGAGTGTACGTGGAGTGTACGTGGAAACTGCGCAAAACATGATCGTAACACAGTCATTTAGTGGAATTATTTCACCATATTTTTAACATAGCAATTTGTGACCTCTGATCATGAACACTGTCAGTATGATTTTTTTTTAATCTGTCCTGAATATTGATTTCCCATAGCAACTGTGATATTCAGTGCCATAGGATTAAACGCATATTTCAGGCAGGATGTGAAAAATGACAGCTGTACTGTTTATAAGGAGGTGTGAAAAAATGCTACTGTTGAAAATCTGGAGTGGAAATACTACAAATTTGTGAAGTTATGAGGGTGCATGGAAACTGCACAATGCACACTTGTAACACAGTCATGTTATTGAGGTTTGTCACCAAATTTTCAGCATAGTCATTTTAGGTCCTCTGCTCATGAACAGAGTCACTGTGATTTTACATATGAACATACATACGAACATACAAATCTGCCAGCAGAACAGACCAATTGGTCTATCTAAGTCTGCCCAAGGGTGCAGCTAGCACCCTAGATTGCAGCTGCCCCAGCCTCCTCCCCCTCACTTCCTCCCCTGCTTGTCCCAGCCCATGCCTTCCTGACTCTTGCTTTATTTACCCCCTCAGGTATTTAAATGCTTCAATCATACCCCCCATCCCTCCTCTCATCCAGTGTGTACATGTTCAGCTACTTCAGCCTAACTTCATATTCCTTTCCTTCCATCCCCTTTAACAGTTGTGTTGCCCTCCTTTGCACCCCCCTACAGTAACTTTATATCTCTCCTAAGGTATGGCCTCCAGTATTGTACAGTACTCCAGGTGCGGTCTGACCAATAATCTGTAGAGAGATAGGATCACATCCCTGTGTCTGGATGAGAACCCCCTTGTGATGCAGCCCAGCATCCTGTTTGCCTTCGCTGCTGCTCTCCTGCACTGGGCCGAGTTGTTCATGCTCCCAGTTACCCACACCCCTAGGTCATTCTCCTCCTCTGTGATCCCCAACTCACCCCCCCCAACCATTAGTCCCTCTTCTGGTTCTTTGCCCTGAAGTGCGTCACCTTACACTTCTTTGCTTTGAATCCTAACTGCCACTCTACCGACCATGTCTCTAGTTTGGTTAGGTCCCTCTGCAGTTTTTCCCATCTCTAATCTTTGATCACCACCACTGACCCCAATTTGGTATCATCTGCAAACAGACTAACCCTGCTCCACAGTCCATGTGCTATATCAGAGATAAAGAGCCCAAATAGCACCGGGCCCAGCAGTGACCCCTGTGGCACCCTGCTTGTCACTGCTCTGGGTACTGAGAGCTCCCCCACTACCGCCACGCTCTGCACCCTCCCCTGTAACCAGTTTTCTGTCCATTAAGTCAGCTTCCCCCTCCCCCCCACTGCCATCATCTCCCCGCCAGTCTCCCATGAGGCACTGTATCAAAGGCCTTACTGAAGTCTATATACAGGACATGTAACACATGGCCCCTGTCCAACTCCCTTTTCACCCAGTCATAATGCTCTGTTAGGCTGGTTTGACAAGACCTCCTTGACACGAACCCATGTTACCACCCATCTTGGAGGCCATTACTTTCTAGGAATGCCACCAGTCACTCCTTCAGTATCACCTCCATAAGCTTACCCCCTATGGACATGAGACTGACTGGCCAATAATTTCTTGGCTCCTCCCTAGGCCCACTTATTGTGTATGGGCACCACATGGGCCACCCTCCAGTCCAGGGGCACATATCCTGTTTCCGGGGAGGTGTTGAACAGATCTGCCAGCAACTCAGTCAACAGCTCCGTCATCTCCCTCGGCACCCTGGGGTGGATGCCATTGGGACCTGGTGCCTTGTCCACCCTTATTGCCCTCAGCCCTTCTAGCACCCTACTCCCTGCAATCACTTTGTCCGTCACCTCCCCCTTTTCCCCACCCCCAGCCCCATGCTGGTAGTGGACCATCCCTCTCCTTAGTGAAAATGGAGCAGAAGTACTCATTTAGAATTTCCGCCTGCTCCTCCCCCTTTTCCACCCAATCCCTTCCCCGCTTTATCCTCACAATAAGTTCCTTGCACTTCCTCTTTTCCCTGACATACCTAAAAAAGTCCTTTTCCCCTCCCTTTATGCCATGTGCTAACCTTAATTCCCTGGAGGCCTTAGCGTTTTTCACCCTCCTGGCCACCTCCCTTGACCAACTCCTGTAAGCCTCCTTATCCTCTCCCTTCCCTGTTCTCCTGTACTTCTGGTATGCAGCCCTCTTTGCCCTCACCCCTTGCAGCAATTTCTTGTTCAGCCACAATGGTCTCTTGGCTCTGCTCTTCTTACTCCTGGCACTGGTGCAGGCTACTGTGGCCTCTGTTAGCCCAGTCTTTATGACTCCCCACTTTTGTTTTGCATCCATTCCCGGCTTTATATCCTGGAGTCTCCCTTGCAGTATTGCTCACATCCTCCTAAAGTCCACCCTATTAAAGTCCACCACCTTAGTGCTCATGCCTCCTGTCTCCCTGCCCAGCGCAAGAACGAGACACACTGTTTGGTGGTCACTACTCGCTAGTGGGTCATCCACCATTACCTCCCACACCACCTCCTCATTTGCCAGTACTAGGTCCAGAGCCTTGTAGACCTTGTAGTCCCATATACCAATTGCGTCAGAAGGCCATCCTGGAATGCATCAAGGAGCACCTGCTCCCAGGTACTGCTAGTGGTCAGGGGTGCTCCAGTCAACCCCTGGTAGGTTAAAGTCCCCCACTATCACCACACTCACCCTTCTACCCACCCTCCTTATCTGCTCTGCCAACTCCCCATCCAGTTCCCCTGATTGGGCTTGTGGTCTGTACACCATGCCCAGCCTCAGCTTTCTGCCCTTGAAGTCCAGGAGCTGCACCCAAAGCACCTCTGTCCTCTCCTCTTCTCCCTCGTCCCTTATGCATTTGATCCCTTCCTTCACACAGAGTGCAACCCCCCCTTCAACCCCTCGGCCCCTCCTGTATATCCTATATCCCGGGATTGCCAAGTCCCAGTCATGGTACTCTGTGGCCCAAGTCTCTGTCACTGCAGCAGTGTCCACCTTCCCCTCTGAAAGGAGCACACGAAGCTGTGCAATTTTGTTCCCCAAGCTTCTTGCATTGAGAGAGACCACCTTCCACCTGTACCCTTCCTTCTCCTCACTTTTCCCTTTGGCCTGTGTCCCTCTTCCAGGTAGTCCAAACCATTTATCCTCCTTATTCTTACTGGGTGGTGGTGCCTTCTGTATTACACTCAGACCACTCTGCCTTCCCCCTCCCAGGGTTACTACGCCTCTGCCTTTACCTATATCTAGGGGAGTGAGCTCATTAGGCTCCCTTGTCCAGACCTTTCTACTAACCTAAGTCTTTTGGCCACCCCCCAGCTAGTTTAAATCCACCTTAGTGTTTTTATCATGCCACTATTTCTCCTCTAGCAGAGCAGGCTCTAGCGACATCTGGCTTCTGGATCCCGCACCCCCGGACCAGGTTGTGCGCTTGAGAGAAACTCGCCTTTCGCCCAGGGTTGGCAGTACCCCTGGGGGTGCGCCGCTCTCATGTCCAGAGGTGCAGGGCACGACCATCAGCCGGTGAGATAACCCAGCTATTTTTCCACCTCCATTTTCTCCCTGGGAGCCGGATGTGCAATGGCATCAAAGACACGTAATGTCACAGCCCACCGCACTCCCCCCCTCTCGAGCACTCAACTGCAATGCAGAAGGCCTCTGCCAGCTGCCACTGCAGTGCAATGCCAGACACCCACCCACCCCAAAGGAAGGAGACCAGTCATAGGCTGCTCAATCCTTCCTCTCCCCAGCCAGCCCACAGTGGCCCTAGTCTGTTCTAGAACCCGGGTCACCAGTGTGGCATGAGGTGTGGAGTCCAGCACTTCAACCCTCAGCACCACCAGGCCCAGATACACCTTAGTAGAGATATACCCCTCTAATCCCACCTTTAATACTCCCCTCCCTGCTCAAGTGTAGCCTGCCCCCCCCCATACAAGTCACTATTCCCCCAGACCCTACCCCAGTTAGTCACTAACCCATAATTTTTGGTGTGGCATCAATCACTCAGCCACTCATTGAACTTCTCAATCCTAACCTTTCCTCCTCATGTTTGCACATGGTACTGGGAGTACCTCTGAGAATGCAACCGACTCCCCCCCCCTCACGCTGCCTGCCCAACTCCTCGAACCTCCCCCTCACTTCTTCCACAGTCTCCCCCGGCAAGTCATTTGTACCCACATGCAACACTAAATGAGGTTTCTTCCTCCCTCTCCCTCACTGCACACTTAAGCAGTGCCTGCCCTGCCCCTCCTGCAGTCAACCCAGGGATAACTTCAATCCAAATACAGCTGTTCCTTCCCCCTTAGACCTATCTCACCCTTTTCAGTACACAGTCCCACAGGATGAGTACCCCCCTGTCCCTACCCCTTTCCCTTCTAATGCCCCTTCCACTACCCCAATATTCATTCTTCCCTGCCCCTTATCCCCACCAGCTGCACCCTCTGTGACTTCTATATCTGCACCCCGTAGGTCTGCCTCACCCCTTTTTTACTGCCTTATTTCTCACATCCCTTTGAACCTCTTCCCAGCCTGACTACTTTCTACTGGGCTTTCCATGTCGACCTCCCCTCCTCCCCTGCTGATTTCCAACCCCTTTCCTATCCCTGTTGTTGTCAATTTACAGCCCCCCATTACCTTCAACCCCGATAGTGATGCCCCTTCCATCCTTCCCACTTCCTGTAGCCTTCTCTCCTCCAGTCACCCCTCCTTCCTTACTAGAGTCGCTTGAACCCTTTTGTCCTCACTATCTCTTCCCCTACCTGTTGCCATCCCTGTCATGCCCCGCTTGTCCTCTCCCCCTTCAGTATGTTCCTGCTCCCAATCTCTCTCCCTCTCCCATAGCAGAGGCTCAAATCTATTTCTAGTCAACACCCCTCCTACATCTCTTTCCCCTAACAGTTCCCCCCTCTTACTTGTTCCCCTCTGTGTACCCTGGTCCCTCCCTACTTGCAGCCATCTGCTCTCTCCCCAGTACTCCTCGGGGTCTCTTCCTCCCCCATCAGGAGGCCCCCCCTTGCCTCAGGCAGCCTCTCCCTTCTCCTCTCTTTTCTGCTACTGCTTCTGATACTGGGGTCAGTTTCAGTCCCTAGTTTTTCTTCCCCCGTCCCCACTTGCCATCCCCTACTCCCCCCCAGCCAGGATGCCCACCATACTCATCTGCCCTGCCAGTTTGACTCCTCCCCAACCTCCACAGTTCCTCTCTCAAACTAGCCAGTTGTCTACAGACCATACACCCTCCATCTTCCAAGCCCAGTTCAGGATCATGGTGGACCCACACCCTGTACACCCCACCACCCTTCCAAAGATGCCCATGCTATTGACATGCGGCACCTGCCCCATTTTAGCCCCCATCTTATGTTATGGGCTCTTGCTCCCGGTTTCTGTACCCTACTGCAACTGTTAGGCCCCTATTTACTCAAATTCCTGTTTCCCCCACACTAATTCCCTACTGCCCCTTTGCCAACTGGGTTAATTCAGTCTCAAATTTCATCCATTAGATACTGTATTACTGTAGCAATCCTAAAGCCTTCTTGTCAATTTTTCACCCCTTAGATACCATACTTTATGTTCTCAGCCCTCATATAGTTTCACTTAGCCCAGTTTGAAATCCTATTGCACTCCAAGTATTATTCAGCTCAGTTAGAGAAATAAACAGAACAAATAAATATGTATTATTACAGCAATCCTAACAGTATAGATCAGTACTTAGCTCAGTTAGAGAAATAAACAGAACAACTAAATCTGTATTATTACAGCAATCCTAAAAGTATCCAATCATTGCTTTGTCTCCACCCCAGAGACCCTGCTTTAATATAGGACCACACTGGACCCTGGGAGGGAGGATAAGCAACTATAAAGTCCCAACAGAGCCCCATTGAGCTTGTTCACACCCTCTCACTCACTTGTTCTGTTTCTCCCTGCACTGCAGGCTGCCCTTTTGTACTGGGCTTATGCCTGCATTGGCTCCTTCTACCCACAAAGAAATCCGCAGCAGTCCTGACACAGCTCTGTTGAGCGCGCTCACTCTCCCTCTCTCACTCGCTTGTACTTAATCTGTCCCAAACACTGATTTTCCACAGCATCTGTGCTATTCTGCACCAGAAGTGTGAAAACACATTTAGGCCAGGATGTGAACAAGCATTTGTCAATGCTGAATGTTGTCTCGCTGGTATTGGCATTGGTAGTGCAGGAGTTAGAGATGCATAATTGGAATAGCAGTGAAGTATTGAACTGACGTCAAACCCACCCCCACCCTGCAGAGACTGACAGGCATTGGGGTGTGCCTTTGGGGTGTCAGCTATAACGCTCATGACATTTTACCTCACGCTACCCTGCAGACACTGACAAGTGTCGTGGTGTGCTTTGGGATCTTTGGGCCTTATACTTACCCCATTCCATAAGGAAATGTGCTAAGATGGACACAGTATAGGAGAATGGGGTGAACTTTAGGGCCAAACACTCCAAGGCACACCTCAATGCCTGTAGCTGGCTGCAGGGTGGGGGTGGGAGTGGAATGGCATGAGCATTACAGCCAATGATCCCAAGTCACATCCCTGATGCCTGGCAGTCTCTACAGGGTGGGGTGTTACAGTTGGAAACCCTAACATCATTGGCGTTTGTTGGTACTGTCACTCCAAATTTTCAACATGGACTTTTTGTGACCCCAGCTCATGAAAAGAGGCACAATCAGTTTGTTAGCCGAAAGGTGGTGTTGCACAGTGGCTATGCCATTTGGCAACACAGTGGCGAAAACACATTTTGGGCAGGATATGAAAAATGACAACTGTATTGTTCATAAGGATGTGTAAAAAAAGACAAAGTTGAAAATCTGGAGTGAAAATAAAAATTGGTGAAGTCATGAGCATGCATAGAAACTGTGCGAAACACGTCCGTAACCCAATTATTTTTGGGATTTTCTTAGCCACATTTTCAAAATAGGCATTTTGGGACCTCCCCTCATGAACAGTGGTGCTGTGATTTTGTTAATCTGTCCCAAAAGTTGATTTCCCACAGTGACCACGCCATTGTGCGCCACAGGTGTGGAAGCACATTTTGGTTAGGCTGTGAAAAATGACAGCTGTACTGCTCATAAGGAGGTGTGAAAAATTTCCAGTGTTGAAAATCTGCCATGAATATATTGCCAATTTGCAAAGTTACAAGGGTGCATGGAAACTGCACAATGCACGCTTGTAACACAGTCATTTTATGGATGTTCGTCACCAAATTTTCAATATAAGCATTTTAGGACCTCTGTTCATGAACTGTGTCACCATCATTTTCTCAAATTGTCAGGAAAACTGATTTCACACAGCGACCGCACCATTCTGTGCCAGATGTGCGAAAACACATTTCAGCCAGGATATGTAAAATGACAGCTGTACTGTTCATAAGAAGGTGTGGAAAAATGGCAATTTTGAAAATCTGGAGTGAAAATATTACAAATTCACAAAGTTGCAAGCGTGCATGGAAACTGTGCAATGCACACTCATAAAACAGCCATTTTGGGGATTTTGTCACCAAATTTGCAACATAGGCTTTTTGAGAGCCCCCCTCATGAACAGTGGCGCTGTCATTTTGTTAATCGATCCCTAAAGGTGATTCTGCGCAGTGACTGTGAAATCACCTTTTGGGACTGAATAATGCCATGACAGTGACTGAATTCATGAGGAAGGCTCTCAATAACCCCATGTGGAAAATTTGGTGCCAAAATTCCCCAAAATGCCCAAGACATTCACCAAACTTGAAAAACCCTATTTATGCCATTATACAGCTTACCGGCATTTCTTCAGTTCGTGGTCGGTTGTGATGAGTGCAGATGTATTCCCAGTTAACAGAAGATCATTGCGCCATGCTCTGGAGGTAAGTATGGGGTGAGGGGGGTGTGGGGAGGTAGAGTGAGCAGAGGGTGGGCACAGGTTGAAGAGTGCCACCAGAGTCAATGAGGTACCATTTTCTGCTCTGCAGGTTTTTAAAAAAACAAAACAAAAAAAACATTGCGGGATGGTTTTTCTTTTACAGGGTCATTTGGCACCCTGGGGTGGGCTCCCAGTGTGCCACCTAAGCTTTGTTTTTGAGGGGGTTCTGTAGCCGATGGGGGATTGGGCACCCCTGTCAGCACACAACAAATGAGGGGGACATGATGCCGAGGGACTGGGCACCCCCTCTGCACACACTTTAATGGGGGTTTGCATTATACTGATGGGGTGTGGGCTCCCCCATCAGCAAATGACATGGGTTAGGGCATGCCAACAGGGGAAATGGGCACCCTGAAGTCAGCTCTCCACATGGTGGCAGTCAGTGCCATCATGTGAATGGAAGGGTTCACCAGGAAAGGCACGTAAGAAGGGCATGTTTTGGTGCCGCCACATGATGAGCTTGGCTGTCACTGCAGTGGACATTTCCTTAGATGTGCTTGCCACATTATGTATTCCTGGTGTGGTGCCTGCATGCTGGCTTACGACGCAGCTACTGATGCGTGCCCTGCATTCGCCTAACAGTGACTGTGCCTCCAAATCTGCTACTAGTGCAATATGTTGGCAGCGCAAGCATAAGCCAACATAAAAATGACAGCTGTACTGTTCATAAGGAGGTGTGAAAAAATGCCAGTGTTGAACATCTGGTGTGAAAATATTATAAATTTGTGAAGTTACAAGGGTGCGTGGAAACTGCGCAATGCACGCTTGTAACACAGTCATTTTATGGACTTTCATCACCAAATTTTCTACATAGGCATTTTAGGACCTTTGTTCATGAACAGTGTCACTGTCATTTTCTTAATCTGTCCCAAAAACAGATTTCCCACAGCGAATGCGCTATTTGCACAGGAAATGCGAAAACATATTTTGGCCAGGATGTGTAAAATGATAGCTGTACTTTTCATAGGGAGTTATGGAAACATGCTAATGTTGAAAATCTGGAGTGAAAATATTCTAAATTCGTGAAGTTATGAATGTGCATGGAAACCTCGCAACGCATACTCGTAGAAGTCATTTTTTTGATTTTCTTCACCAAATTTGCAACATATGCTTTTTGAGAGTTCACCTCATGAACAGTGGCACTGTCATCTCATTAATTGATCCTGAAAGGTGATGCCACGCAGTGACCATGAAATCACCTTTTGGAACCAAATAACGCCTTGCAGTTTCTGAATTCATGAGGAGGGGTTTCAATAACCCCATGTTGAAAATTTGGTGCCAAAATTCCCCAAAATGCCCTAGATATGCACCAAAGTTAAAAAACAAACTATTTATGCCATTATACAGCTTACCAGCATTTCATCAGTCCAAGGTCAGCTTTGAAGCGTGCAGACGTGTCCCTGGTCCACTGAAGATCACCGCACTGGGCTCCGGAAGTAAGTATGGGGTGAGGGGGGGTGTGGGGAGGCAGGGTGCACAGAGGGTGGCTGCAGGTTGGGTGATGGGGCATGAGACACCATGAGGGACCATTTTCTTGGTTTCAGGGAGAAAAGAAAATGTTGTGGGAAGGTTTTTGTTTTTCAGGTTTGTTTTTTGCACACTGGGATGGGCCTCCAGTGGGCCACCTGCATTTTGGGAGGGGGAGCTGAAGCCAACAGGGCTGGGCCCCCCATTGGCAAAGAATGACTGTTTGGGGAGCATGATGTTGAGGAGGATTGGGTACCCACCTCGACACACAACAAATGGGGGCATTATGCCTACAGAGAGTGGGCTCCCCCATTGGCAAATGACCAGGGTCGGGGGCATGCTGATAGGGGGATTGGGTGCCCCAATCAGCTTTCATGGGGCTCTGAGTTGGCATAACCACAGCCTCTTTGACAAAATGTTACACCAGGCAAGGTAAGTACCACCCTGCAATGATGGGTTGCTCTCTCATTGCAGCCTAATGGCTGATGCTGCAATGATGAGGTGGCCCCTGATTGCAGTGGAAAAATCATTACAAGTTGATGGCATTCTGCAGAACTAGTGTCATCAGGACATTGGGCCTGCACCGGTTGAGCACTGCCAAGCCCAACAATGCAGTGCCAGCATTGGTCGCCACAGTGCCGCACCTCCACAACCCGCTTCTTTCCTAAGCTGCCATATAATGTTTCTTGTGCATGCTCGCAAGCAAACATAAAAATTAATTATTAAATTCCTGGATTGCCATTTCCAAAGTGGGGAGCAAAAATAGCCTTGACCACTTTATGTTCTCCAGCTTGTTTAATAGCAATTCTGCTTAGTATTTTTTCAAAATGTCTTCTACTAATCAACTTAGGATTCTGTACTGCTTTTACATTTTCTGTTCGATTTATACTACAGTTAATTGTATTGTGGTCCCCCAGCACTGGCTGTTTGACCATAGCCTGGTTAACCATTACATTTTGAGACACAAATACCAAGTCCAGAATGTTTCCCTGATTGTTTACAGAACTCTTCCTTGTGGGAACATTCATAATTTATTTGACTCCCAAATGGTTTAGGCTCTGATCTAATGTTTGGTCCCTAGGACAGCCCCATGCTGAGTTAAAGTCTTCTATTAAGACAATCTTATGCCAGTTTGTATGATCCATAATAGTTTGGGCAAGTCTTTCAAACACCTGTGTTTTAACTTTAAGTGGAGAATAGATCACTCCTATAACTAGTCTGAGTTGAGGGAGTCTAACTATTAGGCAATCAGTTCTCTCTATTTCATCTTGATATAATATGTCAGTTTGTCTTAAATCCCATTTAGTATACAATAATACCCCCCTCCATTCCTTTTTTTTCCTGTCTAGTCTATGGCTAAAGAACCCTCCAGTTCAGTTTCTTTGTTTTGCACTGATTCATTTAGCCACGTTTCTGTTAAGGCCACAAAATCTGGTTGCTGTAGTTCATCCCAGGCTCCAAGCAAGTCCTGTTTACTTTTTACACTTCTAGCATTATCATATATTATTTTTAACTGGATATCTTGTTCAGGGCCTGGGTTAATCTAAACATCCCCACACAGAATCAATGCAATTAACAAGTAGCTGTTTTTTATTGCCAGTGGATTTTTAATTTCTTTATCTGTTGTTGGTATAACTCATTTTTAACATTTTGGAATCGATTCATCCTAATTTTTCCATTTTTTACTGCATGACAGTCCTGTATTAGACTGAAATGGATTTTTACTGTATGTGACCAACCACTAGGTTCCTGTTTGCCTGGATAGCATCACTTTGTGGATACAAAATAACAATTTGTGCAAAACATATTATTAACAAGGAACCTACCACTAACCCCAGTACAACAACATGTTTAGAGTCAATATCACCTATACTATCCCCAGAAGCACTTGTTTCAGGGAGTTACCCCTGTATGCTGTATTGGTATGTCTCTACTCACTCAGTTAAAATGTTTACTACTCAGTGTTCACTTACTAGTAGTCCTCCTTGCACTACTTAAATTGTTATAAAATTCTAATTAACATTAATTAGAATACCGGGACCTAATCTTATACCTTTAGATCTTCCTAAGTAATTTCAATTTTTTAGGTACAGGTTATATATAATACACATTAAGTTTAAAATAAATATACTAAAATCCCCCTAAATACTTATTTTCATTTCTACAGTTACCTGAGTGGTATAGTGACAGTAGAGCTCAATTTCAGAGCCTGACATCCCCTTTCTTCCCCCCTTTCAGCTCTGGTTCTTAGATATTTTTTAAAAATTACCTTGGATCAGGGAACTGCAGAAGAAGCAAATTCAGTCCACTTTTCTCCACCGAGTGGAGCAGCAACTCATGCTAGCGCCTGCATGCTCGCACTTGCAGGCACCACACACTACTTATCAGGACTAGCCCCTCCCTTCATGCAGGTGTATGGCCACCGGCCCACCTCTGAGTCCTCTCACCAGCCCAATTGCTATTCAAACCTGTTTGAGGGTTGGAATTTCTATCTTCTGCACCTGCCCTTCAATGAAAAAATAGTTTATCTGAGCCGGTAGCTGAGCTTCTCCTGCTATGGATTCTAGCAGCAATCAATGTTCCTTTTAATACTCTGGGTTTGCATGGTCTTTATGCAGGCAGCTGAGCTTCTCCCATACCAGCAACCAGGTTCTCTTCTTGAGCGGGCAGCAGAGCTTCTTCTGCATCAGTAGCCAGGAGCTCTTCTCATATAGGCAGCAGAGCTTCTCCCATACTGGCAACCAGGTTCTCTTCTTGTGCAGCAGCAAAGTTTCTGCCACACTGGCAGCCAGGAGCTCTTCTTGTACCAGCAACAGAACTTCTCCGGCACTGACAACCAGGATTACTTCTTCTGTGGGCAGCAGTGCTTCTCCCGCACCAGCAACTGGTCTACTAGTAGGCATTACCTCAGCGAACAGATGACAATATGCCAGGAAGGGAGACTGCAGAGCAGGTAGCTGAGCTTCTCCCACAGATAAAGTTGCAATATAGGGCTTAATGGATCTTGCAGGCACCATGTACTATTTATCAGGACTGGCCCCGCCCTCCACACAGGTGTATGGCCACAGGGCTGTGGTGGGTTGTCATTGAGGCTATCTCAAATACCTATGCTAACAAATTCATGATGATGAAATGAAGACATTCCTGGCTACACCCTTCTCCATAAAATGTACAGGTACAGTGACATGTTGTCTTGAGGGAATCACTGATTATGATCCAAAGATACTCTGATGTAGTAGCCAACCTAATCCCTCCCATCCAGTGTTTTGTCTGTGGGTTCCATCTCATTAACTGGATTACCTTGAACTTCTTGGCATTGAATCCCGACTGCCAGATCTTAGACCATCTTTTTAGCGTCCATAAGTCCATTTTGCACTCCTGCATCCCTTCCTCTGATCTGCCCTTTTCCAGGCTTTGTGTCATCAGCAAAGAGAAGCAGCTTGCTCTGGATAACTTCCCCTATGTCACTGATGAACATAATAAATAGGACAGGTCCCAAGACTGATCCTTGTGGCCCCCTGCTCATGACTACCCTGTCCCTGGACATGGCCCCATTCATTACTATCCTCTTGACTCTCCTCCAGTCAATATCCTATCTACTTGCCTAAACCCTGCTTCATTTCCATGTCCACCACATTTTCAGCAGCCTACTCTGTTACCAAATCAAAGACCTTGCTAAAGTTAAGTAGAGCAAATATTTCACCTGTCCTCTGTCTATTGTCTTACTTGAAAGACAGTGTTGGGTTGTTCTGGCATGACCTCCTGACACAAACCCTTGTTGCTTGCTATCATGCAGTTTATTATCTTCAAATGTGCATTTGATTAATGGTGTTATATTCTCTTTCATTTCAAAACTTCAAAACATGATTTTCTGCCATTTGGTATTTAAAATACAGCAAATTTATGCAGGCAAATCCATCTTGTCAGCTATACTCAGTGCTGATTCAATCTCTAGATATGGCCCAGTCACTGTGGGTGGCATTGAAGCAGGATAACCCAGCAGTACGTGGGTGGGCAGATATTCCCTTGAAATACAGTGATGGTGGTACAGCCAATCAGTTAACCAACTCATGGGCCAAGGTGATGGTCTGAGCTTGGAACAAAGTAATAGACTTAATTGAGGGCAATAGTGGCCTGCGCACATTTTTTGCCTGTAGAGAATAGACCCAAAATTTTTCAGGTGGGCCCATGGTGGCTTAAATCAAGTCAGACAGCTAATGCAGCATGGCACTGTCAAATCCCTTTAAGACTGATACAGGTGTTTAATATCCCAAAACAGAATTTTTACTGTTATCTCCAAATTAGGAGCTTGTTGCAGACTCCAGATCAGAGGAACCAGCTACTACAGCAACCAGACACATTACAACAAGCAATATAAGTGCACATGGATTCCCCAGGTCTAGGATACTGGGTTTCATTACAATACAAGGCACTCAAACCTTGGACTCCCCCATCAAGAAGGCCATCCAAGATAAATGGGAAATGGAGGCAGGCAGGCAATGGTCATAGGTGGAATGGTGCCAGATATAATCAATCAATCAATAAATAAATAAAATGATATGGCAGGCCACAGCTAAAGTGTCTGCCTCATATGAGTGGAGGGAATGTAAGTGGAAGGTGGTGTCAAGGTATTTTTGGACACCAGTCATTATTAACATTTTCAAACCACATACTTGAATTGCTACTGGAGCTGATGTGGCCGGAAGGCCCACCACCTGAATGTATTCTGGAGCTGTTCTGAACTTACCCACTTTTGGAAGGAGGTAGTGGAATCACTAGGTCAGATATTTCACCATACTATCCCCCAGGAGGTACCATTCCTGGTACTTAGTCTCACACCTAATGTCTTAACATAGAAGCAAAACAAATATTTATATCTACTTCTGATCAATGGGGATGCGAAGGCCATCATGCGCAATTGACTTGCAGCAAAGTCCCTTCCCTGGAAGGTTAGATAGCCATATGGAAGTAGATGAAAGGATACAGAGGCCTGAATGCCCAGTTGTAGCTGAAGGGGGAAGGACACACAGCCAAATAGCTCATATTCATGCATTTTTTGAAAAGCAATTGGTCCTGGATCAAATGGTAGCGCTAAATGTAATAAGTAGCCCTTATGTGAGATACCTAGTACCTCACTGATGTATATTTCCCCCATGGGTAATTCCCACCTCAGTACTGAGACAGTTATGGAATTAATCTAAATTCACAGATCTCTAAGAAAAACATGGTAAATAGAAATTATTCATTGACTTGTACCATCAGTGTTGACAATCCCACGTACTTTAATGCTTCATGTTAGCTGGATTTGTCAGGCCCCAACCTTTAAATCTTTTCAGAATGTTGTTCAAAACACTCCATCACCTTCTTTTTGACAGAAGATTCAAAATCAGTTTTACAGGATAAGAACGCAAGAAAATTGTCGGCAGATGAGGACCATGTGGTCCATCTAGTCTGCCTAAGTTGCCCCCCCAATTATATTTTTTTCCTAACTTGCCCACATTGCCTGCCCCTAGTAAGTTTGAATTTCCTTAGGCAAGGCAAGGCAAAATTTATTTAAAAAGACGCCCAAGCCTGGAGGCTCTGTGCACCATCCAAACAGATCAAACTCAAAACAGAACAAGCAACAAAACAGATCCAATAAATTAGGTCACACAATATAATTAAAATAAACCATAAGATAACTATCAATAAATACTACATAAATATCTGAAATCTGAAATGTAAAAAGGTCTGTGACCAGATCTGATCACAAAGGACAGCCTGGATAGGGATTATCAGCCAATGTCCGGGAAGGCCTGATTATACAAAAAGACCTTGAGGTGGATTTTAAATACCTCTATTGAAGTCCCTCTCTTATAGCTGGAGCTTTACTGTCTTTGATGCCACCACTTCTGGTAGCAGGCTGTTCCATGGGTCTATCACTTTCTCGGTGAAAAAGTACTTTCTAGAGTAGCTTTTAAACTTGCCTCCCACCAGACACAAGTAGTGCCTTCTTGTACACACCACCTTGTTTTCCTGGAAGAGGTTTTCCTTCAGAGTTGTGTTAATTCCCTTGACATACTTAAATGTTTCTATCATATTACCCCTGTTTCTTCTCTGTTCCAGGGAGAATAAATTCAACTCACTGAGTCTTGTCTTATATGTCTCATGATGCAGCCCCTGCACAATCTTTGTGGCCCTTCTCTGCACTGTCTCCAGAGGGTCGATGTCCTTTTTTACGTGAGGCTTCCAGAACTGGACACAGTACTTGAGATGTGGACTCACCAAGGATCTGTAAAGAGGCATGATAACTCCATGCTTTCTGATTGTAATACCCCATCCTATGTATTCGAGGTTACCACTTGCCTTCTGTGCTGCTTTTTGCATTCTTTTCTTACCTTCAAGTCATTGGTAATGATCATGCCCATATCCCATTCCATCTTTGTCCCTCTAATTGATGCCCTCCTAGTAAGTACTTTTTTTCGTGGGTTCTGCTTCTCCAGGTGCATAACCTTACACTTCTTGGCATTATATTTTAACTGCCAATTTCTGGACCATTCTTCCAATCTCCTTAGGTCAGCTTCCGTACCTAATGTCCACTTAAGTGTATCCACTCTGTTGCAGAGCTTTATATCATCTGCAAATAGGCAAACCTCCTCCTCCAGTTCATCAGTGATGTCACTGATGAATATGTTGAAGAGGACTGGACCCAGCACAGATCCCTATGGAATGCCAATGGTCATATTTCCTTCCCTTGATAATGCCCCAATGACCCAACCCTGTAGGTCTTATTCTGCATCCAGTTTCTAATCCAGTTTCTGATTTTCTGTCAGACTCCTGTGTGTTCTAGTTAGCAAGTCTCCTGTGGGGAACGGTGTCAAAAGCCTTGCTGAAGTCTAGGTACACCACCTCCAGTGCCCCACCCTGGTCCACTGTTCTGGAAACCCAATCAAAGAAATCAGTCATGTTCGTTTGGCATGAGCACCCTGCTGTGAAGCCATGCTGTTTGGGGTCGAGATTCCAGTTTCCTTTAAGTAGTCAACTATTCTCTCCTTTAGTAATGTCTCCATAATGTATCCCACTATAAAGGTCAGGCTGACTGGGCAGTAGTTTCCTGCCTCTTCCTTGCTTCCACTTTTGTGCAAAGGCACAACTGTTGACCTTTTCTAGTCTTGAGGTACTCTGCTGCTTTCCAGAGATAGGTTGAACAGCTTAACTAGTGGTACAGCTATTTCTTCCTGAAGCTCTTTTAGTATTCTGTGGTGGATATCATCAGGCCCAATGGCTTTATCTACCATAAGTTTGCCTAGCTCTTCTGAGACCCTCTCTTTTGTGAAGGGGTTTGTGTCTGCCGCTCCACTATCCTGCTCTGCCGTACTTTGTGTAAGTCTTTTGCCAATATCTTCCATTGTGAAGACTGAGCAAAAGAATTTGTTTAACAACTCTGCTTTTTCTTCATCTTTCTCTAACAGCTGGCCCTCCCTTTTTGCTAGTCAGACTATTCACCATTTGATTTTCCTTTTTTCTCTTATGTGTCTATAGAAAGCTTTATCTCCCTTCCCAGCCCCCTGTGCTATTCTTTCCTCTGTTTGGGCATTGGTTATCTGAATTGTGTTTCCTGCCTCCTTGAGTGTGTTCCTATATTCCTCCCTGTCAGTTTCTCCTTTTGTTTCCTTGTACTGCTTAAAAGCCCTCTGTTTTCCATGATTTTGGTTGCTACCTCTTTGGAGAACCATAGAGGATTCTTCATTCTCTTGGCTTTGCTGATTTGTCTTGCACATTGCTCAGTGGCTGAATTTAAGTCATTCTTCAAGTTATCTCAGCAATGTTCTGCATATCCCTTGTTACTTGTGTCAAGCATGATCATGATCCTGGATTTCATTTCAGGAAAGTCTGCTTTCCAGAATTAAAGTATCTTAATTTTTGTGTGATTTTTACCTTTCCCTTTATTTACTGATAACCAGACTGACCAGTTGTCACTGGTCCCCAGATTGATATCCTCATGAACTTTTGAACTCCTTTTGCTGTTTATGAGCACCAGGTCCAGGGTTGCTTTGTCTCTGAAGGGTGAATCTACCAGCTGTTTAGACCTGCCCCCCACAGCGTGAACAGGAATTCTCTGCTCCACCCTGTGGCTGCTGTGTATGAGGTCCAATCAACATCTGGCAGATTGAAGTCCCTGACAAGCAGCAACTCACCCCATCCGCCATCACTGAGATGGCCTCCAGGAGCTCTTTGTCGATTTCACTTTCTTTGTTGGAGGTCTATAGATAACTCCCACCCAGGGTGGGGGCTTTTCCCCTGCTCCCAGGTGACTCATAGTGCCTCTGCTTTACTGTGCTTCCCCTGGATCTCTGTTGCACAAATCCCTCCCTTACATAGAAAGTTCCCCAGCCTTTCTTTCCCTCCCTGTCTTTTCTGAAGAGTGTGTAACCTAGGATAGTAGCATCCCAGGTGTGGTTGGTGGTAAACCAAGTTTCTGTAACTGTGACCCAGTCCAGTCAGGTATTTTGTTTGGTAGACTACACGCATTGATGCACATAGCCTTCCACCCTTGGTAGACCTTCTGTTGTGTATCATTTCCTTGTTCTGATCCAGATTTGTTTTGTCTTAATCGCTTTATGCTTCTCCCTGATGGATCAGGCTTGGTAGTGCCTTTACTATGACTGCTCTTGGTATCTTTGTGATAGCTAGGCACTGCGGTAGCCGATGCTAAGGGAGAGGTAGTTGGTGACCCTTTCAATGTGAGGGTTGCTTGTGGCTCCTCCCCCTCCACTAGCTTAACTGATCGATATGGAAGTCAAATTTCTGTCCAAGCACTCAAATCCCCTACTTAATGAGGTGCAGGCCATCAGATTTAAAGAGGTCCCTATCCCAAAGGTCCACCAGTTTCCTAAAAGTGATGCCCTCTTTCTTTGCACTAGTTTTCGAGCCAGCAGTTGAGTTTGGTGCTGTCCTTCTCTCTGATCTTCTGCCTGCAGTCCCCTTTTCACCAGACAGACAGAATCTCTGAGAAAAAGATAGTGGACAAAAGAGAAGCTACAGTAGTTTGTCGCCCAGCCTGGTAAGATTTTGTTTTGTTTCTTCCACAGATCAACTAGCTAGGTCATTTGTACCTATGTGGAGGATGACCCACATGTCCTGTTTCACAATGCATACAATTTTCTCCATGCAGTCTGTGTCCCTCCATGCTGATGTGCCAGGAATATGTTATTTAACTGCAGAATGAAGAAGACTGTCAAATGTCCTGTGAGATGTTTTTTATTGTGATGTCATTAATGTGTTGTTAAATCAGTTTTTTCAGTGAACTTTTGTTGCCAAAAAAGTATGCAAATCCAAATGAATGCTTCTTAAATATTGTTTTGGGTGATTTTTTTATCTCAATAAAAGCCCACTAGACTTTGGATTACTGTACAATGAGGTTGGAACATCTACCTGATGTCCTAAAAGTTATATAATTTAATGCAGTTGTTTCCATGATGAATTAAGACTGAAGGAAAAAGGTCAGCTGGGAATCTGGCTTTACCATCTCAGCACTGAGAAATGCATCTACTGTTTATGTGCAAGACTGCTTGTCTTGTTAGAGGTTGAATAAGGAAAGGTAAACTCAGACAGGAAAGGTAAGCTCAGACTCATTCTATATATTTGGACATTCTGAAGGAGGATTGTGAATGGTGATTAGCACAAAAAGTAGTATGTTATCAAAACAGGTAATGAACAATATTTAAATTATTTAGCTGAGAAAGGGATTGGTACCAGCAGAATGGGCCATTTGCCTTACTGGCTCAATATGTGATAATAAGGGCATCCATCTGGCTGTTCAGTTATGTTCTGCATACCCAGCCCCTGCCAGATATGCAGGGTTGTGATGCATGACCATAGCAGCCTGATGTGTAGCTGCTTAGGTCTGCTCATGGGGCAGAGCCAGCTGGAGGGATGGACCTGGACTAGACCATGGGTTTCCAATCAGAAGCCTGAACTGGCTCATACTAGATTTCCTGCTCTATAGAAGCATATAATTATGGGACATTGCAGTCCGCATAAGGACTGTCATGTCCCCTATGGTCCATGGGAGTCCACATAAGGACTGCCATGACCCCTGTAGTTCACTAGGTTTTATTCTTCTTCTGCTAACTGTCCTGCTGGCATCATCCAACCCCCAGCCGTCTGTGGAATGAAGGAAGTCTTCTGTCTATGGCTCTGGGTTGCCATGTTAACATTTGGATACTGGTAAGGGATGTGTACCACTGTTTTGGCAGCCTTCTGGCTGGTAAATGAAACATCCTCTGACACTGGCCTGGCAAAATTTTTCTGGCATTATGCATGCCACACTCCACTGGCCCAGTGAGGTCATGCTCTGTCTCCAGCCACTGCCTGGACCAGCCTTGCAGTTGCTTGGGGTCTGGCATGGATAGCCCCAGGTAGGGCTACACAGTGGGTGCCAGCATTTGTTTATTTGTGGGTATCCATTGGTACCTGGGATGTGTGTATCCTGTCCCTAGGTGTTGTGTATAATGAAATGTAGGGTCAGAAGCCTTTCATACATAGAGCCCAATGTATGCATACATTAAGTAAGTGAAAAGCACTGAAGACCAAAACAAGGCTAATTTTGATATATAGTAAAAACAGTTTTTTCCTTATACAGTATGGAAAATATACTGTTTCTACAGGAAGAAAAATTGAAATTTGAATGGATCCAGTCCTCAAACACATTTTTTCATGACTTCCAGCAAGTGTCCCCCTTTCTTTAAAATGCATGGTTAGAGGAAACAGTGTTGAGATACATACAGAGATATGTAAAGCACCAAAAATAATGTTAGATTTGTTTTACATCAGTGTGTGTGCAAAACATGTAAATTTAAGTCAAAAAAGTTTTACTGAAATGTTTTCCATTTTGAATGAGGAAGTTAATGGTAAGACTGATGATATAAACTCTAATGACTCATAGTGTAGATCAGCAGGGAGTACTTATAGTGTGCAGAATAAAAATGTTAATTCAGTCAATGCAAGGAAGATGCTAAAGAGATTTTTCATATGCTTCAAGACATCTTAAGCAGTGATTTTATCACAGATTTTGACTGAAGCTTAAACCCTTCAGTGAGTTACACATACTTTAAAGAGAGCAATAGGGAAGATTTAAGAAACTACAGAAACCCATTGTTTTAAAAGCCTCAGGTAAATCACATAACAACATGTACAGTTATGGAAATTACTTTAGACAGGCATTAAATAGAGCGTTGTGCCAAGATCTTTGCACATTTAGCATAGAAGTTGTAGGAAACTTAACACAGATCACACATTTTCTCCAGTACCAGCAAATAGTAAATGATAAGACATGAAATGGTGTGCTGGGATAACTTGTCACCTAGGAATGTAATGAGACACAAGACAGTAAACTGAGTGCATTTACCCCCAGAGGTGAATTTTTCACAGCACAACAAGACCTTGAGGTGTATTATTGCACATAAAAATATATATAATTAATAAAATTAAAAAGCAGCTGATGTCTTCAGGAGAATTTTAACACAACATAATATTTAGATGCAGTTTGGCTTGTATTTCTCAGTTCTGTATTCCTATTTCTCCATTATTTATTAATGAGGTCATTTGCATGAAAACAGAATCTTTGCTCCTGAAGAGTTTATATGTTCCTGTTGCTTTCTTCCTACCTGAGGTCATAATGCACTCCTTGTGACAGCACAGTTACTCCCATGGCAACAAATTATGATGTCACAACACTGGATTATGACATGAAGTAGGGAGTAAGCTAAAGAGGCAGATAAACTCTAGGGTATAAAGATCATGTATTCATGCAAATTTCCTCAGTAATAAATAATGGGGAGGAGAAATCTATAGAATATACTTAGAATGCAAGCTGAATTGTACTTAAATATCATGTTTTTCTAAGTTTTCTTTGAGGCATCAGCAGCTCTTTAAACAAAAAATACCAATGTTCATGTTCTGCAATACAAATTATTTTTAAACCAACAAAAGTATGCTTAAGCAGTGAAAAATACTCCTTCCACAATCTGAAAACCAATATCTGGTGCTACAACATTTCAAACATTCTTGTGTTTTTTGTGGTTACTGTGTTCCCCTTGATTTTGAGTCCCATTTGTTGTCTTCAAAAATGTAAATATTATCCAACTCCTCCTATTTTCATGAGCTCACCATATTCGTGCCCAGTACCTTACTGATTCAAAATCTCCATGTGTTCTCTTTTTGGTTACTCTGTTACCCCTCCTACCACTCCCCAGCCCCAGCTACATGATTTGCAGTCCATTTGAAGTCTTAAAAATAAACATTGTCAAACTCCCCCCATCTGCACAAACCATCTTTGTAACTCTATAGTGCCTTCATAATTCTTAAATTAAATGTACATTTTCCAGTCTATTTATGAGAAGTCATTTAATCCCTATTGCTTACTTCCATTTGATAACACACTGAATGGCATCAGTGAGTACAGCTACCACTGGCATTTTCAGAAGGGTCCTCATTCCTTATCCATTTTATAACAGTACAAGATTCATATCAGTATATCAGGATTGTCTAAATCCCAGACAAATCACATAAAGGAGTGAAGAAATGTATAGTGATGTAATAGGTTTATGCATAGAGACAACACTTTAAACATGGGGACCCCATAAAGAGTAGTTGGTAGCAAGACATGAATTTGGGTTTTGGGGGGCAGTTGTTCATAGGGGAAACCCATTCTTACCCCCACCTCAAACTCTATCACCAAATCCTATCCCAGCTGATCAGGGTACCTCTTCCCTTTCCTATGTTAAAACAATACTGCCACCTATGTCATAGAGGGTTGTCACCAGAATTTATTCCTCTGATGCTGTCCCCCTGTCAGGTGGGGTGCTGCAGGGCTCCATATTGGTGCCTATGTTGTTTGCAGTGTACATGCTGCCATTAGGAGATATCATTAGGTGATACAGTTTGGGTTTTCACTGCTATCCAGATGATGCCCAACTGTATTTTTTCTTTATTCCCGGACAAGATGATGCGATCTCCGTGCTTAACAACTGTCTAGCCAAGATCAAGAATTGGATGAGCACTAGCTGGCTGAGGTTGAATCCGGATAAGACCGAGGTATTGGTTGTGGACCCAGGTCATCCGGAGGCGGATCTGGAGTCTGGGCACCCTTCAGGCTTATGGCTTGATGGTGTCTAGCTCGTGACCTCAGACTGGGTGCGTAACCTAGGCATTATTTTTGACAGAGGTCTAACCCTGAAATTACAGGTGTCTGCCATTGTCAGATCTTCCTTTTACCATCTAAGGATTATCACCCAGGTGAAAAACCTGGTTTCTCCGGCTGACCTTCCTACATTTGTCCACGTCTTCAAAACTTCCCACCTTGATTACTTCAATGCCCTCTACCTAGGGCTTCCATGGGTTGATATCCATGGCTTGCAGCTAGTGCAGAATGTGGCAGCCAGGCTTTTGGCTGGAACATCTAGGACCAGTCATATTACACCTGTGCTGCGCTAACTGCATCGGCTGTGGGTACAGTGGCGGATCACCTTTAAGGTCAGGTTACTGACCTATAAAGCCCCACATGAACAGGGGCTAAAGTATTGGCAATAGCTCCTTACTCTCTACTACCCCTCCCACTCACTCCAATATGCTGACAAGGGATTGCTAGAGATTCCCAGGGTCCAGTCAAAAACATCTGGGGCGCATGCTTTTTCTTATGCTGCCACTACCCTGTGGAATTCTCTACCTCATTGGTTAAGGGAATGGCTGACTGTCTCAAGTTTTAAATCAGAGCTCAAAACATATTTGTTTTATCAAGCTTTTTGTGATGATTTTTTAACTATTTATGGATGTTTATTATTTGATTGCATTGTTTGTGTATTTTATTGTACAGCACCTTGGCACTTGAAAGGTGCTTAAGAAATGCATTTTACTTTACATTTACTTTACTACCGTAGAAGAATTCACCCTCCCCCGCAAATTTTCCCCACTAACTATCCCTACCAAATTCCCCAAAACAACAATTAAGTTTCCTTATTCACTCCATCCATAGGTTGACTTTATGCATTCCCTTAAACCCAGTGCTACACCACAAGCGAGGCAGCCTAGGTCACGGTGCCATACCCAACCTTCTGTTTCTACAGATAAAAATCCTCTATGTTTTCTAACATAGTTTGATCCCCTTATTTTCTACAGCCCTGAATCCTCCTTCTGTCTCATCTGTAGGAACTTCCTGCTATTCCCTCAAGCTCCATTCAGTGGCACCTTAGGACAGCTCCCTCACAGTTCAGATATCCCCCTGAGGTAGGGTCATTCTTTTCAGCAGCATGGTAGGCATTGACCTACTGTCCAGCTTTGGGGTTTGGGTGGAGGTGTTCGTGACCTTCACTAGCTCACTAGCGGGCAGGGAACAGAGCCCAGTATGTCCAAGACAGGTTGAACTGCATTTGTCCAGCCTGTGTTGCCCTTTTTCTATTTTCAGTTCTTTTCTCCACTGAGTGTGTGTGCTCACAATGCTATAAGAAAACATCTAATAAAATGCAGTGGCACATACATACTCTGTCCTCCCAGAAATCCCTGAGTTCTTGACTGTACTGCCACTGTGGTTCACCTAGGTGGCAGTATAGATGTGGGAGGCAAAACACACCCTCCCCAGGGAAGGAAAGCATCCTATAGATATTCAGTCCTCCTCTCCATGGCAGCCTTCTGAAGTCTTGAGCATGTTGCAGAATTCATGTTTACTTAAATAAATTCCTGATCATCCAGCCATACTCTACTGACTATCAGACTGACTCCTACCTATAGTTGAGCCAGGTTTTGGCCCTCTCTGCTGTTTAATTCAGCCTGATCCAATGACATGGTTTCTTCCCTTCTGACAGTGTGCCTTCCTATTGTTAGACAAAAAGTATATGATACATGACAGTCTATAGTGGTATAACTACTGTACTATATATTGAATGCAAAGCACACACAGATCCTTTACAATGATCATTACCATACAGTATCTGTCAGTTAAGAAATGTGAAGAAAAGGTGTGTTGGGTAGAACTGTTTATGGTAGTAGCAAGTATCTGCTAACGGGGGAAGTTTATATATGAGTGTGATATAGACTGAGTATATTCTTCCTCAAGACCTACTGTATGCTGCAGAAGATAAGACAGAAATTACAACAGGATGGAAGAGTAGAAACTGGGTTGCAAGGAAAGGAGATAAGATCAAAATAAAACTGCAAGTGACCACTAAGGGCAATAGTAAACAAGTACTGACCAATGCCAGCATTGTTCGCTTGCTGGTATTTACTGTGTTTTGGGGCATAGGTAGCACAACAGTTATGTATGTCGTAGTAGTAGTAAGCAGTAGTAATTTTATTTGTTGAGCAGCCGTTCCTTGGGGGCTCAGGCTACTTTACACAGGTAATAACTCATAAAAATATTTTAAAATAAGTTTTAAAAGCATAAATATATATTTTAGTGGCTCGGTAGAAACCACAATAGTTAGGGTTGAGTAGGGTGTTCATTGTTAAACCCCTAATTTTGCACATTGATTCCTTTGGCACTGTTTTATGGAATCATCTGAAATTTTGCATGTTTTATCTAGGAGGCAAGGTCATGATCTATGGAATGTTTTGTGACAGCAGCTTGTTTTTTTTCTGAGATCTGCATATGTCATTTTATGTAGATGCATTTTTTTCTCCCATAAACTTTTTTTTTTTTTTTTGCTCTCACCTACTGCATACATGGAATGGAATTTTTTTCCCAATCTTACAGGGCACATGTGTTGCATCCTAAAGTATTGCCTTTGAAAGGTTTGATGAAAAAATATTAATTGGTTCCAGAGTTATATGGCTTTAAAGTTTTGTGTTTTCCCATTCGGAGTATGTACAGTAGGGTTTTTGAGATAACATTCTGATGTGAAATGAAAAATTAGTCATCACAAGACCCTTTTTTAGTTTCTCACCACTTACTTGGCACAGCACCAAACATTTTTTGTGCCATGAGAACTATCACCTTGTTGCTTTTCTCCACAAATTGAGAAGCATGGAAAACACAAAACATTGCTGGCATTTTAAGAAACAAATACCAGAACCTAGCTAAACATCCTCTGTTTAGATAGATTCTGATGTTTATTTTTTACAATAAGGACCAGAAATATATTTTCTGGGCACCCAAAATCCCTTGTGCCCAGCTTAGCAAGAAGAGCCATTCACAAATGATCTCTGTATGTGAACAGCTGGACTTCCCTGACTTCTGCAGCCACAGCTGGAACTCATGCTGCGTTCTGCAGTGAGAGCAGTGAGCTGCTGTTTCCCTGGTGTCTAGTGGCACTCCCCCACCCTACAATTGCCATCCCTGTAATGAACTGAATCTTTCTCTGGTGTCTAGTGGCACCCCCATGCTCTGATCACTGTCCACTTAATAAATAAATCTTGGAATCATATGATTCAGCCAGTTGAGCTAGCTGCTCCTCCTTAGCTCTCATGACCACTCTGCCTGATTTTTTGCTTTTTTATTCATTTCACTGGGCTACACTGGTGGATAGATTGCGTGTTAGAACTGCTCTTACCATTACTTGTGTCAGCTGTTGGCAGTCACTACAAATATGGACACAGAAATGAAGAGTACTCTGCCATGCCATACTCCACTAGTACCGCCCAAATGAAAGAAGGCCTTAAAGTGGTTGTAGGCGCAGGTCACTCCTCCTGGTCACAACACTCCAACATCACTGGTACTCTTTGAGATGCCATAACAGGACTTACCAAAGAGATTAAGACACTACGCTCCTCTATGGATACCCTAAACAGAGAGGTGGGAGACAACAAGGCCCATACTAGCTACCTAGAAGACTGGCATAATAGACTGGGTCCAGATGTTGTCTTCTTGCAATAGAAAACTGCACACCTAGAAGTCCACCTGGAAGATTTGGAAGGAAGCAGCCATCAGAATAATATTGTAATCCTGGGTCTCCCAGAGAGAGTGGAGGGTCCTAATGCCTTGCTTTTTTTTCATAAGCTATGTGAAAAACTGTCCAGACCCTCCCCAGTGGCCCTGCTTACATTATTGAGAGGACCTATCACTCCTTACAGCCCATGCCTATGAAGGTACACCACCTCACCCTTCTATTTTTAAGTTTTTTGACCTTCTTAGTCCAGCAACACCTTTTAACTAAAATGAGAGATCTGACAGGAGGTGTCATGGATTGGGTCCCCCATCTGAGTTGTGCAGGGTTTAAAAGTGACAGTCTGACAAAAAAGAGCCTCTTTTCACCCTTCCATTGCCAAGCTCATTGCTGTTGGGATTCATTTTTGCATGTTTTATTCAGCAAAATTACAAGTTCAGCACCAGCACTAGCACCAGGAAATGTGGAGGACTTATGATACAGTGGAAAAGGCAAATCTGGAACTAAAATCTGTTTCCCAACCTGTCTAAGGCACCATGAAGGTACATGCTACTGTTATTGAAGGGGTTTATTCTTGGTGCCCTCAGTTCCTGGTTTGCTGTATATCCGATGTTGTAGCTGATTTGATGGTGTGAGATATAACCTGATTTTCCTTCGATTGAATTTCTGTTAAAATTGCAGTGGACTATGAAGCTCCACAGGGAAACTGCATGTCGTTTATATTTTATTTTGAACTTTCTTGTTCATTCTGTTTGGTGAAGCATGCCTCATCACTGTTTGGCCCCGTTTCTTCAAGCAATGTCTGTGAAAACTGTTCCTACTATACGATATGGAATCATTTTTTTGTCTGATAGTTTCTCTATTTTCTCAGTTAATGGCTGCCTAACTTGATGCCAGGAATTTAGATCAGGGGCACCCTTCTGTTTTTCTCCAACATTTCTGGGCCTGACTCTCTTTATTGTCTAATGTAGTTTAAATATGATTTGATATTAATATTTATTCCATTTCTGCTCCTGATCGTTCTTTATTGTGGAGTGAGCAGTTTATTGCATCTTTATTATTGTATTATTTTACTACCAGCTTGGAGAAAAACCTTCCTGTGTTTTGTTAGAAGGGTCATCTTTTCCTTTTTAGACCTAATGGCTCCTATTGTTTAGTGTTGTTACATGAACGTCTTTTTTACATTGTTAAGGGGATGGTCCTTTCACCCTGTTATGATGCTCACAGGCCCATTATGAATATCATTCCCAGTGATAATATTATAAGTTTAACAATAGTTGGGTTGGGTTCCAACTCCTTTTCAAGCACCAGATATGGCTTAGCCTTGTGGGAGGGGGAGATGGAAAGTTGATTCAGAGTAGGTGGTTAATACATCATGGGCCTGGATTCTTTGGTAGTGTGGTCAATCGGACTGGGTGGTTTGGTCCTTTACCATGGTGATTTTCATTGGGTTGTTTGGATTTGCTTCTTGGGATATAGTTTTTTTTTCCTTTTTGTTAATGTGTACCAGTTTAGATTTCCACTTTACTCTCAAAGGGTGGGGTGATATGGTTTGTTTTTTTACTAGGGATTTAGTACAGCAGTCGTATCTTGTGATTCTTTATATCTGCTGGATACAGATTCAACACTTCCTTTTCTTTGATGGCAGTACTAATGGTAGTCTTTTTTATTTTGCCTCTTGGAATGTTAAATGAGCTCAGAAAAAGTGGAAGAGGCATATGGTGTTATGACATCTTAAACAATGCTGAGTGGGCATTGCTTTCTTGCAAGAGGCACACCTTCACCATAAATATGTCCATTATTTTAAGAGGGAGAGGGTGGAACATGTTTGTGGCACTGGTACTAGCAATGGCAAAGAAGGTGTGGCTATACTGACAGCTTGAAGGCTCACTTTTCAGCTTACCCATGATCTTTGGGATACCGAAGGCAAATACATTTTTGTGAGTGGCTGTTTAGGCCTTACACACTTTTTACTGGGCTTGATTTTTGATTTATGGCCCCAACGTAGATTCCCCAAACTTTTTTGTAGTTCTGTCTAGTAAGTTAGCCCCTTTTGTCCACATGCCCATCTTTTTTAGAGGGGACTGGAATCTTGTTTAACAATTTGATTTGGACCTATTTAGTTCTCCCCGAAAAGGCCTATCCCCAGAACAATGTGGTTTCAGGAAGATGTTAGATTTGGTTGGATTGCTTGATTCTTGGAGTGTTCTCCACCCTATAGATAGGCAATTTACCTTTTATTCCCCTCCACATGGGTCTTTTTCCCCGAATTGATTTTTTTCTTATTAGTGCCGAGTCACTTTCAGGTTTTGTTTTTTTGTGATCTCCAAACAATGATCATCTCTGATCATGCCTTGGTAACCATGACTCATTCTATCCATGGGTTGGAGGCTCGTGGCAAGGTCTGGCACCTATATTCACAACTTCTCCAAGACCCCTCCACCTATTTGATTATACAAGATTACATTAAGTCCTTTTTCTCGACAAATGAGGCTTCAGTTCAACAACAGGATGTTCTTTGGGGTGCTGCCAAATGCGCAATTCGTGGGGAGTGCATTAGGTTGGCCTTTAAGAAGAATAAGACCTGTCAGGCTAGATTGGACTCAGGAATTCTGGCAGTTAGAGCACCAGCTTTCCCTATCTACCCCAATGCTATTTGACTTCAGCTTAACTCTTTAACAGTCCTGTATACTAATGTCCTTGTGGAAAGAACAGAGCTAGCCCTTTTATGGACTAAAGTGAGATATCTTGAGTCAGGTGAAAGAGTTGGTAAGCTGCTGGCTCTATGCCATAGGCAGTCAGAGGCCTCAAGAGTTATCCCCAGCATCCAGAAGATCTCTAAAAAGATTGTCAATACTCATCCATGTGAGGTTGCAGAGGATTTTTGGTCATACTATAGCTCCCTCTTTGCTGAAGATCCCCCCACCAGATTTCATTACTTCTATGCACTCCTATTTGGATTCTCTCTCCCACACTAAGTTAACTCCCCAACATCAAGAATTCTTGAAGAACCTTATCACTGTACCTGAAGTTCACAAGAAAATACAACAGCTGCCACTAGACAAAGCACCAGGCCCCGATGGTCTCACTACTAATTTTTATAAGGCCTTTATCACTGATCTTGCCCCTTTTCTAACCTGTTTGTTTAACCGCATATTTTCCATGGATCTCACTTTCACTCGAGTGCGGATTACGCTTATCAGGAAGCCTGGTAGAGATGAGCTGTTGCCAGGCAGCTATCGTTCTATGTTTTTCTCCTTAATAGTGATATAAATATCTTGGCCAGAGTGCTAGCCAGCAGAATGCGATTGGTCTTGGACATGTTGGTTGGCCCAGTTCGAGTGGGGTTTATGACAGATCGCCTGTCCAGCAACCATGTACACAGACTTCACTATCTGATGTCCTTATCCAGGGAGAGAAAACAAACATCTGTCCTGGTTTCCCTGGATGCGGAAAAGGCCTTTGGTCAAGTCTCTTGGCCATTTGTATTTTTAGTTCTAGAAAAATGTGGGTTTCTGATGGAGTTTATATTATGGATTAAGGTGTTTTACAGCAATCCAGCTGCATAGATTTGCTGCAATGGCATACTTTCTTATTCTTCCCTTGAAGCAATGGATGATGCGGGGATGCCCACTTCCCCCTTTCTTTTTAAACTTTATTTTGATCCACTGATTCTCTATCTTAAAGCAAACCAGGCTGTACAATGAATTCTGTGTAAAGGAGACAGATATAAGCTGTCGATTTATGCAGATGACCTCCTTCTACATATTGAGGACCCATCAAAATTGATTGCAGCTGTGCTGTCTGACATTCATAAGTTCTCTGTTTTTGCCAGTTATAAATTAAATATAGAAAAATTAAAGCACTACCTCTCAATATATACTCTTTGTCAACAAACAGGACATTTTGGGAATGGGCTTAATGTGGGAACCTAAAGTGCTAACATATGTAGGAATCCATCTGACTTGATCCCCAACAATATTAATCAAGAAAAATGTTATCCCTGTTTTGCAAACAAACAAATCAGACTTTCAGTAATGGGCATCCCTTCCTCTCTCTCTCTTTGAGGTAAAATTAGTGTGGTTAAGATGAACATTCTGCCTTGTGTTTTATACCTCCTCAGCATGCTTTGTATACACCTTCCTAAGTTCTGGTTTCTGCATGCACTTAATTAATATGTTTTTGTTGAAAGGAGAGGCAATCAGACATTCTTATTACAAGCTAACTACCCTGAAAGACCAGGGAGGTTTTCTTCTGTCTATTTTTTTTCTATTACTGTGCTCTCTGTGCCTCTAATTTTTTTCAGTGGTGCCATTTGGTGTACCAGGCAGATGTAATATATGTATTGCTCTGGCTGACTATTGAAAAAGGATTATTTCAGCAGTCAGGCATACAGTTACCTAGTCTGCTATACATGTGTCCATCTCTTCAACCTACCAGTTTGAAGATCACACTGTTATTTTGGTCCTTGAAAATATTCTGGCAATTATGCACTTACTTTGGTCAAGATTGGAGGAAAGCTACTAGTCTGCCTATTTTGTGCAATCTTAATATATTGATTGATCATCGCCCTGTACCAATGGCCTTTTGCCTGCAACCTCGGGATGCTCCGTGTGATGTTCTTCTGGACAATGAAGAGTTTGTTCCCTTCCTTGACTTTCAGGAGCTTTTCTCCATACCCCATGTGGGATTTTTTATATATCTTCAACTCAAGCAAGCCCTCTCTGCTCATCTTGGTCAAACCCCATCCTTTTCTGGGCCTGATCTGGTTCATTATTTTAACACATCTCTTGCAACACAAGCCCACTCAGTATCAACATTTTATAAGCACTTCCAAACTATTGATCCTGTTTGGCCCTCAGGAATTTGTTATTATTGGTTGCAGTACTTAATCTCTCAGAGGAACTCAATCTCTGACCTGTCTGTCTGTCTGTCTGTCTGTCTGTCTGGAGGTCCTCGTATAAGTATATTAAACAAGACCATTACCACTTTATTCAATTCCTGGTGTTACACAATATGTATTAAATCCCTGTACACTTGCATCAGATGGCCAAGCTCTCTTCCCTGACATGCACTAGATGTAAATCTACAGACAGCAATCTCAAGCATATATTATGGGATTGTACTAAAGTGGTTCCCTTCTGGAAAGATATCCAAATTTCTTTAGACCCATTCTTGGATTTAGACTCCTATTTTACCCCTGAAGTTTGTTTACTGGGTCTCTACCCATCAACTCTTTTTGGACAAAGGGAGGCCCATATGGTGTTGATCTCAATAACGGCTAAATTAATATTTATTTAAGTATTTGGTAACTTGGAGGGGCCCACTAGGGACAAGTGCCTGTTTTCAGGGGTGACCTGAGAGCACTGGGGGGTTAAGCGACTTGCTCAGAGTCACACAGTACAGAAGTGGAGAGTGTGGGAATCAAACCCAGGTCTGCTGGATGCACCAAACACATTCACAGCTCATTACTTTAACCTATAGGCTATACTGCCAGCCATTGGCTAGATGATGTTAAACTTTCTTATAAGGAATGGCACCAGAAAATCCTACAAGCCTTAATGGCAGAAAAGCAGCTTATTTCCCTTCATTGTTGGTTACAAGGTTTCTGGGACAGGTGGGAACCACTTTATGCATTATTATCTGTTGCTGAACAGTTGTGGGAAGGGAGTCCCATCCATTGCCTGATTTCTTCTTTCCCACTGCCTGAGATCCTTACTCGATTTCATATTGTTGCAATACTTTTTCTTCTTTCTAATGTATCTGTATATATTATGTCTTTCATTTAGTTGCTGTGCCTCAGGGAGGGGGCGGGTGCTGTTTGTGGGGAGTTGGGGGACAGGGAGTTTGTTTGGTTTGTTTTGGTTTTGCAGTTGTGTTGTTTGTTGAGTTTATATTGGTATTATTTGTTTGTTGTATTTTATATAAATTAATAAAGTGTATTCAGTAAAAAAATGAATCTTTCCCTACTGTCTAGTGGCACCATCCCTATGTGTCTGATCACCACCCCTTTAATGTTATAATCTTTCCCCAGTGTCTAGTGGCACCACCGACCTGCCGATCATCATCACCATCATGAATTTATATTTCCTGGTGTCTAGTGGCACCCACCACCCTCCAATTGCCATACCCAATTATTTTTTTATTTCCCTGGTGTCTAGTGGCACCCCCACCCTCTCTTTACCATCCCCATAATTATTTAATATTTCCTTGGTGATTAGTAGCACCCCCCATGTTTCAATCACTGTCCCTGTACTTATTTTATTATTCCCTGGTGTCTAGTGGTGCCTATAGTCTCTGATCACCTTCCCAGTTAAGTCTTGTCCTACTCTGGTACTGTATCTAGTGGTACCCCCACCCTTCAGTCACCATTCCTGTTATGATTTTGTCTTTCCCTGGTGTCTAGTGGCACCTCCACCCTATGAATGCAATCCCTGTCTCAAATAAAGAAAATGGCCCTTCAATGTTTTTTTCCCTTAAAGCCAAAAAAAGAAAATGGTCCTTCACCGATCTGACACCCCAACCCCCACCTCCCACTCTGCACCCACCACCCCATATCCCCAGTACATCCCCACACACCCTCACTCACCTGAACAGGTCACAGGGTGAAGATCCACCCTTTGATCAAAGACACACATCTTGCTGCTGGAACTGCCAAATGCAATATGAGATAGTGAGGTAAGAGCGGTTCAATGTAGTTCAATAAGGTTTTCAACTTTGATGTAAAACTTTGCCATTTTTGCACATATTGAGCTCAGTCTTTCAACATGGCCTTTTTCAGACCTCACCTCATGAACAGTGGTGCTAAAAATGCACAAATCCAGCCTGAAAGGTGATTTTTAAGTTGCTTGGCCAAATCACTTTTCTGGTGGGATTTGAACATTTCCACCATCCTTGTTCATGATGTGAGGTCATAAAAAGGCTATGTTGAAAATGTGGGCTCAAAATATGCAAAAATAGCAATGTTATGCTCATATTTTGAAATTTTACTATGCTTGCTCATAACTTTTGTAATTTTAAATATTTTTACCCCAAATGTTCAGTGTTGCCATTTTTTTACACCAATTCATGAAATGACAGCTGCCCTTTTTCAAATCCTGGCCAAAATGTGTTTTCACACCTGTGGTGGGGAATACATTTCAATGCTGCAGAATGACGTTTTGCCTAGAATTTGAAAATGTTCACTACCGGGTTCATGAGGTGGGGTTGTAAGAAGGCTATGCTGACAATTTGATATAGAAATACAGTAAAATGCCCAGGTTAGGAGTGAATGCTGAAGTACTTTATCATAACATTCACTGGAACAGTACTAACATGCACCAAAAGGGCAAAAGTTGCATCCTGCCCAGCAATGACCCATTTTCCCTTTGCCAGTAGGTCCAAATTGATGCACCCAGTCTATAACAATATCTGAAGGAAAGGACATAAACTGTTAAAAATCTGCCACTGATTATGTTATGACCCAGTAGCTTCATCTTTAGACCCACATTTTTTACACCAATAGGTCCAATTTGACTCATGCTGTAAATCCCCAAGGGCTGTCACTCATAATTTCATTAATGTTGACTATTTTGACTCCAAAAATTCAACATAGCTGTTTTTCCACACCACCTTATTAATGTGACATACATAATTTTTTAAAATCCTGGATGAGATGTGTTTTTGCACTCCTGGTGTGAAATTATATTTTGGCCAGTATACTATACTGTAAATGGTACATGCTGTTTTTATCAGGCAAATCATAAAACAATTTTGAAAATTTTGGGTCAAAGTTGAAAAATATATATATTTATATATATATATATATAAAACTGTTAACAAAATGTGTGTGTAGTGCCACTCTTGACCCCAATTGGTATGTTTTGTGATCCCTTGCTGGTGAGTTGAGTCTGGGGGTGGCTCAGTGACCCAGCAGGATGGGGTGAGGTTGGGGGGTGGTGCTGTTCTGCAACACCCCCTCAGCCAGGGAATAAAAGGCACAGGGTTGTCCACACAGGCATGGGTACCATATATTGAAAACAACTGTCCTTTTGGAATAAGGCTCTGCACCTTTTGCCCCTTTGGTGTCAGCAGACCCTGCACCTTGGCTAACAGATGCACTCTTTGTCCTGTGAATCAGTAGCTGTGGCCACATAGAAGTGCAGGGGCCACAGGGAGCTGCACTTCCACAGCCCACCAGACAGCCCCATAAATTCTTCATGACTATCATTGCACTGGACTGAAAGGGCCTGCAAACTGTGGGACCATTCTGCAGATGGATGGAGTCTTCTCTTCGTGAGGGGCACCTGCATCTCTTCATTATGGTGCTGAAGGGACTTGTATGAATGAGGAAATGTACAATTCCACTGTCTCAAAAAAGAAAGGAAATTATTTGCAAAAAACTTTGTTAAAGCACCGGTTAGGGTGACACAATGCAACAAAAGTAGGGAAATGTGTCATTAGAGTTTCTAAGCCCAATGTCCCATCCCCACCCCCAAACAAATAAAAAGGAAAAAAAAATAGCATTTTGGGTCTCCAGAGTCTTGGTGAATCAATGGTGGGGTCTTCCTGGGAGGTTATCAACACTAATGCTCACCTTTCCTGCAGTCCATAGCCTCCAGTCTGAAGTACAAGGCAGAGCTCAAAGCCAATGCCTCATAATGATATGCTCTTCAAAGACAGAGAAGTATGTCTCACTCACCACTGGGTGCCAGCACCATTTGTTGTGGCCCTGTGTGAAGAAAGGAGATCATGTGTGATGTTGTTTGCTCACAGAATGGGATGGCAATAGGGCTGACAACCCCCAAGGAAGACCCCACCACTGATTTTCCAAGACTCCAGAGACTCAAAACCCTATTTTTTTTTCCTTTTGCTGCTTGAGGGGTGGGGGTGGGGGTAGGGTTTGAAATCCTAAACACCTAATTTCCCTACTTTTGTGGTGCAGAGTTACCCTAACTAGCACACTAACAACGTTTTTGCAAGGAATATATATATATATATACCAACTAAAAGCAGTGGCACCAGAATAATAGAAGCAGACCAACATATCAAATGCCTTCATGAACAAGTAGGTCTTCAAGCCCTTCTAAAAGGCCTCAACTGAGGGGGCCTCCATCAAGGATCTTAGCAGAGTGTTGCACTGGACTGTGCTGGGCCAGCAACATCAAAGGCATTATGTATCAAGGACTTATGCCTAGCCTTGGGAGCAGCCAGGCATCCCACCTCTGAGGAGTGCACAGAACACAAAGTGCAGTAAATATGTATTCTGAATGTGTGATATGATAATGGGAGCTGGTGCATACAGATTCTTTTAACATTGTCTCTTTTTAATTTCTCCAATGAAATTATAAAATATGCATATAATGTTATCAATGTTTATTACTGTGTTTTTAAACCAACATGTAAAAGCAGGAATACATCTACCTATATTTATTATTATTATAATTATTATTATTATTATTATTATTAATTGTTTTGGTGGGGGCTGCATTATCTGTTCGCACTGGGGCACTGTCAGCTTTTAATATTTATTTCTGGTCATATGGGGACCATGGCCTATCAGTGACAACATGCTTCCTGACTTTATTTAGGCAACCCATTTTGCCTTATTCATTAATTGATCATTATTTTTCAATCAGAATTTTATTTTACTTGGCCTGAGCTTCTTACCTCATAGCTCATTTGAAATTTCATCTGCCCAATGCCTATGTGTGTTCCTGAGGAAAAGAGAATGCATGTCAGAGCATGGTGGCTTTGAAATGATGTTAACCCATGCATGCACGAGTTACAAATGTTTGAAGCACTCTGATAAAAACACCATAAGGCTCAAAGTGGTTTTTGTTCTGAACATTGCAATATGTTTTATATTTAAAAATGGGCATCAGAACACTTAAAACTATTGCTTTGAAAGTCAAAACTGTGACTTTGGTATGTGTTTCAGCACTGGAGCATACATGTGTTCATGTTGTGGGGCCACCTTTTTCATACACATGTTTTCCTGTCCTCAGGAATGCACAGAGACATTGGGAGGTGGAACTTCAGATAAGCTATAAGGTAAGAAGCTTGGGCCATGTACAATTACAATCTGATTGAAAAAGAACAATGAACTAATAATTAAATTAAAATGGGCAGCCTAAACAAGGTTAGCAAGCAGGCAGTTTTTGACAGGCACACTGGTCCCATAGGACCAAAAATAAATAGAAACATAGACTTTGACAGTAGATAAGGACTGCTTGGTCAACATAGTCTATCCATTTCCTACCTACTGGATATGCTGCATATCATAGTTAACCAACATCCTACTTCTTCCTAAACCCCTCCAGAATTGCCTTATGTCTGTCCTATGCATTCTTGATTTCCCCCACTGTTTTTGACCCCACGACCTCCTCAGGAAGGCCATTCAATGTGTCCACTACTCTCTCCATGAAAAAATACATCCTCATGTTGCCCCTGAGCCATCTCCCTCTATCTTCAAATTGTGACCCCATGTTCTTGCACATCTCTTTTTCTGAAAGATGCTGCCCTCTTGGACTTTGTTGATTCCTTGAGGTACTTGAAAGTTTCTATCATGTCCATCTTCTCCCTCAGTTCCTCATGGGTATACACATTAATCTCCTTTAGTCTATCTTTGTATGGCATCTGGTGCAGACCCAGCACCATTTTAGTTGCCCTCCTCTGGACTGCCTCCATCCTGTCTATGTCCTTGCAAAGATGGGGTCTCCAGAACTGCACACAGTACTCCAGATGAGGTTTCACCAACTGTCTGTACAGAGGGATAACAACTTCCTGTTTTCTACTGGTGTTGCCTCTCACTATGCATCCCAGTATCCCCCAGCCCTCCTTACTGCCTTCTCACATTGCTTGTTTAACTTTAGGTCATCTGATATGACTATACCAAGGTCCCATTCCATTTTTGTTGTTGTTAGAACCCTTCCCCCATTGTGTACTCTTTCCCTGGTTGTTTGTTTCCCAGGTGCATTACTTTGCACTTCTTTGCAGCAACGTTAAGCTGCCATACTTTTTACCATTCCTTCAACCTTGCCAAGTCCCTTCTCATACTTTCCACTCCCTTGTGTATCTACCCTGTTGCTGATCTTTATGTTGCAGATAAATGATGACAGTGGCTGTGATGGAGTGTGTGTATATCATGCTCTTTTCATCCACAAAGCTCCTTCACAGCTATGCAGCACAGGCTTTGACAGTGGCTGTTAGGGAGGTTTGTACCGAACCACTCTTGCATTAAAGTTGGCCCTTTCATACCTCACTATACTGCACTCTACTGTACTTGTTGGCTATCCCTCAGTGTGAGGGTTAACAAGAAACCTCATAGCCTAATAAAAGGGAAAGGTGAACAAGAGTGAAAAGCAGGTTTTGTTTTCTGCTATGGAGAGACAACCATGCACTGAACTGCATGAATCTACTTTGTAAAGCTGAATACAGCTATTTGTTATACCTGCAGGGGCAGAGCTCTGAGCCATCTTGCAATGAGCTTTAAAATTACTCATCGGATTCTGACCAAAGAACAAATTTGTAGCTGCAGCACAAAGTTGAAGCACTCCACTAATCAATCACTTCTTTAGCTCCCTCTCTTCTGCAGGTTCACTATTTTACTTTCCCATCACATCCGATGAAGCCCACTGTGCCCAAGACAGCTGCTAGAGCTTACTGCACAAATGCATGAGCAGTGGCGCATGCGTGACTTCACTTCTGCAGTTGCAGTGAAGTTGCACATGTGCACTGAGCTCATGGCAGTACAGTCCACCATGGCCAAGATAGCCACTGGAGCTCAGTGCACATGCACAACTTCATCGTAAGTGCATAAGTGAACTCATGCATGTGCAGCTGCTCATGAATGCATACTAAGCTCTGGCATCCATCTTTGGCACAGTGGACTGTTCTGCTGTGACCTTATCAACCACTCTTGCAGTACAGCTGCAGTCGTGTTGTCTCTGCTCAAGACTTGTTTTCTGTATGTTACTGATAAGGTGTCTGGAATGTTCTCTTTTTGAGTGTACCCCAAGAAGCTGTGCAGTTCGCTACTCTGTCACAGTATCCAAGTGTAACAGTAGAGTAGTAGACCCTAAAGCACAAGATCGAAATCAGGAGTCACACAAGAAAACCTTGCAGCTTGCATTTTACAGTCTTGTGATTGGACAAGGACTTCAAAGACAAAAGGAGGAGCAAGAGAGAGAGAGAGAGAGAGCAGGCAGAATTAGGGTGAAGATTTTATATTCTGAAGGTGTTTTAGGTGGAGGAGGGGTGCGCCTCCAAAACACGTCTCACATTTCTGACCAATGTGAATACTTCACATGCTTTGCAAGCAAACATAAAAATGTAATATGTGAGAGTGACAGTAGCATTTGTACAATTGTGAGTTCAGTGAGAATCTATATGGTGGTGCATAGAATACCTAAAAAGCAGAATGGTGCACTTCAATAGCCATATAACTGATATAGCCATTATTTGTTATCTAATCAGTCTGTAACCTATAACAGGTAAGCAATGGTATTACTAGTAAACTTTGTACTTAGAAAATTATATATCCATACATGCAGAACATATAAATTATGAGAAATAGCTTAGAAAAGGGTGTGGCTGTTTGGCAATTATGTTCAATGACAAACATAAGAAGAATGAAATTTGTTGCATTGGGACTGAATCATTGAAATAATGAAAAGTTTATGAAACTGCATGCTGGTGTTGTGTTGCAATTTGTTCTTGACCATCTCTATGGAAGTTCAAGACAGACTTTGTTATAGAGATAATGACAAAGAGAGAAGCAGGAGATGGGGGATTAGGTTATAGATGTGGACGAGAGAAATAAATATGGAAATACATGCACTTCTTGTTGACTTTTTCTTTGCTTATTGAAATGTATAGTGGAATGGATCGAGGTGTAGGTGGAATAATGAGCAAGATTAGTTCAGCTTTCATAGTAGAATAAAAGAAGTGTGGGATACGTACACTGTTGCATATACATAAAAGGCATTCTTGTTGAAAATAGGGTATCTTTTCCCTAACACTTGTTCCTGTATAAATGTAAAATTTTATCAATCAATCAATATACAGAAAAGGAGCAGTTAAAGAGATAAAATTAAAACAGTTTGCAATGCAAATGTACCAAATGAGAACAAATTAACTGGAGCAAAATGACAACATGCACAGCTGATAGAAATTAAAAAATTGTACCTAGATAGAGCACGTTTTTGTGATGCCACTCTATTGTGAAGGGTATGGGAAAAAAACTAATTTAAGGAATGTTATGTTTATCAGGTTATGCTGAAAGTTTGGAGTGAAAACATTGAAAACTACCAATTTTATGAGTTAGCAGAAAAATAAATTAATGTACACACACAACTTTATTGCTTTTTTGATTTATACAGTAACTATCCTGGCTGCACTTCAAAAGCTGTTTCACATTTGATTGACCCACACATAAACATCATCCAGACATTTGGTTGCAGGCATGGAGTACTATACTACAAGGAGACTACAAAGACAAATGCAACAATTTATTATTACATAGCAGTTTATCTGACACATACAAGACAGAACACATTATAAGCATGTGAAAGAAAATCTATGTGACTTGTAATACTTGTTAAGATACCTAAGATCATACACACTAAATTCACCAGACATAACCTCATATAAGGTGCAATTCTTGGTCCTGAACTTTTCAATCTCTTTTGAACAATTTACCTAAGGTTATTCAGTTCTTGAGGATCCTGCTGCACCCAGATGATACAGTAATCTTTACTCAAAAAAATATTTGATTGATTAATTGACTGAATAATTTGCAGACTGATTTCTTTGCAGTTAATTGTTGGTTTGTTAACAAGTTATGTTTCAATTTAAAAAAGACAAAAGTTATACTATTTTATTCTGAGAACCAATCATGTCCACAATTTCTTCCTATAACATTTATAGATGGGACTGCCTTGGAATAAGTTGATGAATATAAATATCTTGGCCTGATCCTGGACAGTTGCTTTAGTTACCATCAACATGCTGGAAAGTCTTGTAGAAAATGTTAACCAAAGATTTGGCATGTTGTATAGAAATAGATCCATCTTTACTTCTAAAGTCAGACAACTGGTTGTTTTGACACATACTTTATCACTGATCGATTATGGTCTTGTCATTTATTCATCTGCATTTAGAATACTGATGAACAGAATTGAACTACTGGTGAATAAAGCATGACGGTTTGGATTGATCTTCCTTTGGACTGCCATAGTTGCTTATTATATAGTGTTCTGAATTGGAAATCATTACAACAAAGAATTAGTCAACATCTGGGCTGTTGGGCTTGGAAGATGGCTAATGGACATATACCAATGAAGCTAAAACTTATGGTGAAAAAAAATATAACTTTCTTAAATAAAAAAATTACATTTAGGGATGACTTATGTTTTAAACTTCCAAGGTGTTGTAAAAATATTGAACAAGCATTCATCTAGTACAGGATTGCAATGTTGGGAATCTATTACTTCAAAACATCCAGACTCTGATGAAATACAAATCTTTTGTAACTACTTTAAGAAATCATATTACTGCCACTAATACTTACAAATGTTATGACCAATAATGTATCTGCTGTTTATATGTATTACTGTGTGTTATTGTTTCATATGCAATCTTTTTTGCACATCTTTACCACAATTGTATATGGAAATTGGCAATGTTGTCCATAGGCTCTCATTTTAATAAATAAAATGAAACAACAAATGAAATTGAAATATAGAATGTAATGGGGAAGATAGGTTCTAAATTTAGATTTTAAATTATTTAGTCATGTATTACTCCTTATTATACATTGGCAAGAAAGAATGCTGCTCCCTGATTGATCAGAGAAGGACTAGAGCTGAGATGTTACCCCAACATAACATACCACAACTAGTCCCAAAACGCAAATGACCAAATCACTTTTTAAAAATCATTATCCACTACCCATTCCATGCCGCCCACCAGTTCCATAGTGAACCACTTTTTAAATAAATGGGGTGCACCCACAAATCCTCTCCTCCACACCCTAACACAAGTAATTGGTCCCACCAATCATTTTCACAGTTCCTTTGACCTTTCTCCTGGTACAGATAAAAAAATCCCACAACCTGTACTGGGAGAACATAAAACACAATGCCATCAGCTGGTTCTGCAATGAGTGGCTTTTCAAAGCAAGGGGCACCATGTCCCCATATATCCTTTGATCTCCAACGTCCCTCACTTGACTGCTGCCGCCAATCACTTTCACCGCTACCTCAGCTTTCTCCTCATACAGATCAAAAAGGCTCCAAACAATACGGGGAGAACATAAAAAAATACACTGTTACCCAAACCCAGCGACATCAGTGAAGCATGCAAAGCATAACTGAAGGTCATGTGACTCGGTGTAAAAAATATCTATTTCAATTGAAAACTGAAAACACCTGACACCCTTGCCACAGTAAACCTACACAAAAAAGATGAAGTCCTCACGTACTTTGTCATTTTTCTTCTGTCGGTGGTGGTGGTGGGGGTTCAACACACACACCATCCAGTCACCAGCAGTACCTAAAGCAACAGCACCACCTCCTGGACATAATAGAAACTAGGGACATTTTCTCCAATACGTCTATCTCCACATACAAAAAAAATGCTTTAAAAATGTAAAACAAAATGTTCTCACTTTTATTTTTGTTTTAACAAACAAGTCATTGTATAATAGGAATAATGCCCTCCAGGGTTGGTGTTATGCTGGGATAACATCCCATCTCAGGTGCTGGATGCCTTTGGCCTGTAGCCTTGGGCTCAACCACCCAAGGTGGGGTGTTATCCCAGCATAACACCTACCCTGTCTGGAATTATTCCTTTATTTGACTATGCAGATACATTTGACAAACATGCTTAAAATTTACAGTGTCCTTATGACATTGATCACTATGCACTCTACTAATAATTAAAATGGTTATTTTTGATGGCTTGCCTATGGTTCAGTGGGGCAAATGGCTAGACTACAACCCATGGCACTACAAAAAGCAGCCCATACCTGTCCCATCCTGCCTTAGCTGCTTTGCATGGTTGCTGTACAATGCACACTGGCTTTGCATTTGCCTCTCCCTGACTGCCTGGTCTGAGATGTCTTGTTTTGCACCTGCTGTGTTCCTCTTGTGTGCTCTGCCCAGTTCTCTGGCTCTTTTTGTTTCTAGCAGTGCCACCACTTGGTGTGATCACTCTCTTCCCCACTTTGCTCTGATCTGTTTAGCACAACTTTCTCCATACTTGCTGTTCCTCCCTGATAGTGTACCTGCTGACCCAGCACTGGGTCCAAAGAGTGCCAACAAGAATAGCATCGGCTAGGACTGCGCTGTGAAAATGGCACTGATTTTTCATTTGTGGGAGGCTCCACCCCCATACCCCTCAATGCAGTGGTTCTGCCCCTGCACCCCCCCATCTTAAGGATTCTCACTCTGAGGGGGAATGGATCTCGGGGAAAGTTAAAATTCATGGGGCCATAGAATACTGTTTCCACAACCTTATATAAATTAAATATAAGTCCCAATGTGCAAAACACTTTTGAGACTGGAACTAGAACCCTGATTTCCACTGCTGTTGGCTGAGCTGCTTTGTGCCCCAGCCCTCCACGCCATGGAAGCAGTTCAGCCAGGCTGCTGGATTCTGCTGTCCATGTCCGTATAGCAGTACCATGGACAGTGACCAGTGGAACACATATGGTTAGCACTATAAATCCCTGCTCACTGTCTCTGGTAGCACTAAAAGGAGTAGTGCTCACTTGACTGGCACTATTAATGTAGTTCTCTTCTGACCGGGCACCACTGACCCCCTCTCTTGTTATGCCTTACTTGTGCTCATTCATGTCCCATTTGTGTTGTTTTCCCTACATTTGCCTCAGGAAAATATTGCCTATGAAAACAAATGAAAGACAGCCCTTCATCTTTGATATATTCCATAAACTCATTGCTCTACTTTAATCTGGCTACTCAATTCCTGTCACAGTCTTCATGCTGCAAGCCACCATGGCTTTAGTTTTTTTTTATTATTTTGTTTTGTTTTTTTTGCTTTGTTATGAATTCTTACCACCAGGCAAATTCAGTGCTGCTTCAGCAACTTATTCACTTCACCTATATCTCTCTAACTTTAGCCTACCAAAGTCTGCAGACCTTATGTTCTACTGCTCACAACCTCCAAAATGGAGTGTCTCTCTCAAGACATTCACATCACTTAGCATCCCACCTATAATCATGCTTGCCAGTCTCCAGGTACACCTCTGCTTTAGACTGAAAAGAAGTTCATCATAACTAATTTGTGGTTCATAACGTACATACAGATCATCCTCTCTCACCTTAGCTAGGAGCCGCTAATCTACTGTAGCAATTCTTTCTCCATTGGAGCAGCCACTCCAACAAGAAGACAGAACAAACCAGATCACATCATCCAAGTTTAAAGTTTCAGGTTTCTTTCTTTATTAAGTATGTTTAAAAATTAACATTATCACATATGCAAAACACACTCAGTATACAATATGATTATTTAAAAATGGGTTACAGATCAGATAGGTTAACATTTCCGTAATAAAATCCCTCCATATTCATTTTCAACTTTCTAGCAATTTATCCTATGGACTTGGTACAAAGCTACCTGGGCAAGTTTTTCCATTACAAAGATGTGACTTGCTATATTGCAAAATAACAAACATTTTATAATATTTTCTGTATCTTAAGATTGCCTGCTATCTCCCCGGAATGGCATTAGCCATTTTTCTCTTGGCTTACCTAATTGTAGTCATTCAAATATCAAGTGGTGTGCCATAATTTTAATACTAGTGCAAAAACAACACCAGGTTTAAGATGCTTCCTCTACAATCCCCTAGAGCTAATAGTCCTATACTGAATTAACAAAGTGAATTTCTGTGCAATACATTTTCACAAAAGGTTAGGTACTTTTCTGTCTTTTGCAGATTTTTTTTTAAACTCAAGTTTAGTTAGACAAACAGAATCAAGTGCAATAAGTTTTACATATCCGTAACATGCATCGATTTCTTCTTGTTACATTACTTGTGGGAAAGACTCAGTACAACTTTAATTCCAATTTTCAAAATTGTAACGCTTTTGTCCCTTCCCACAAAGCATTGCTTGGATTCATTAGTACTCAGTAACTACTATATTAAAATGTAAAGTCTATTCTACAAGTTCCATCTAACAACTATAACCACACTACACCTTTGGCACTGTTTCTTGGGTCCCTTTAAAAGAAGGGTGGGTAACCTATTTTTTATTACTAAACTGGGTATTTCTTCTTCAACTGTTTCTACTTGTGAGAGTGACTGGAGTGGTCTTAGTGGTAGTTCATGCCATTTTCTGTCCAAATGGGTTTGCTCATTAATCCCTTCTGAAGAAGTATGCCAACACAGGTTCCAGAGTCCTACTTTTCCAATTTTCTCAGTGAATCAATTTCCAGACCCCCAACTGTGACGCTGCAGATAATCCCCCCCCCATCTCAGTATCTAGGGAACTTAAGGATAGGATGGGCACCCCAAAGTGCCCCTCATCATCTCAAAACTATTCTGTCTCTGGCTACCTCCCATACCATCCAGGGGCCCCATAGCTTCCTGAACTGTGTCTCTCTTAAACACAATCTAGCAATAATTTCTTCCAGGTCCTATATTCTGTTAACCCTCTCTATCCCATTCCTCAAACTGTGGCAGCTTCTGCTTTAACCAGTGTGCAGTGATGCATTTCAGAGCTGCTGCATCCATGAACAGAGCAAGTTTTCTGCCTAAAGGGGAAAGGTTAACCGTAGTGGGAGTGCCCAATACCCATTATATAAATTCTCTGGGTATATTAAGGGATAACACCTCTTTGGTGGCCTCCCTCACATCCCTACCAAAACTATCCTAGTTTGGGGCAATCCCAAAAGATGTGCACATGTGTCCCCACTGAGCCACAGGCTCTCCAGCAGTTAACAGTGTGTGTTCTAAAAGGTGAAAGTGTTTGGTTACTCTGGGTTTTCTAAAAAAAAGGAACTAGTATCCGCCAGTAAAATTCTTTCTGTGTGGGAGGGAGGTCACCTTTCATCCTAGCTTCAGTGTGCCCTGCCAATCTTTCCAGGAAATCCACATTCCCATCTCTCTCTCTCTCTCTCTCTCTCTTTCTCGCCCAGGCTGTCTTCACTTTTTCTAATGGATTTGAATCCCCTGGTCACAAGAGTCCATAAAGTTGGGAGAAGCTTTGAGTCCTGGTTCCCATGGCCATCAACTCCTGTATAAATGTTTCCCATGTGTTAAGTGTGTGGGTCAGACTTGTCCAGCGTCCTTCATCCCCCACAAAATGTCTTACCTGTAGGTACCTATGAAAGTCATTGTTTTGTAGGACATATCTCACTTTTTTCTGTTGGAAAGACATGCACAAATTCCCTTCAAAGAGATGGGCAAATTTAGTTAAACCCTTGATTTGCCACCTTCCATAATCCAGGTCAATCCTGGGTGGAAGAAATGCTGAGTGATGTCTTATAAGAGACAAGGGGCCCAGGTTGTCTATTGAGTGTAGAATTTGATGGGGTTTGAGTAACACCCTCAATGTATGTTGAGTCCAAGAGTTGTGGGTCATGGAGGGGATGGGCTCTCCAAACTCTGTTATTGCCAGAGAGAACAATGGAGGGCTCACTCAGTCTGCTTTCTCTATTGTATACCATCCTGAAGTTGCCTGATGAGACAGCCTGGATGGGATCATGTGTAACTGACAGGCAAGGTAGTAGCGGGTCATTCTGGATGGACCAAACCCCCAGACACCATTGGCAACTGAAGAATCTCCTGTGATATGCGTGAGCAGGGTCCTCCCCAAATAAACTTATTAATGCTTATGTTCAGCTGTTGCCAATATGTGGGATGGATAGGAATAGGAAGATTGCTAAATAGGAATAGCAACCTGGATAAGAGATTCATTTAATCAAGTCAATTCTGCCTGCTATACTCAAGTGGCAGTAATGACCACCTGGCCAGATCTTGTTGAATAGTTGTCCAGAGCTTATTATAATTTGCCTCAAAAGGTTTTGTAGTATCTACATGTATTTGTACCCCTAGATAACGGATTTGATGATTCTGAGCCCATATGAAGAGACCAGTACCATTAAGTCGCAGTTCCTCTGATTTTTCATAATTTATTTTATATCCCGATAGAGTGCCAAATCTTTCTAGGAATGTTAAAAGCCTGGGGACTGGGGACCCTAGGGAGCCTAGGAAGAAAATGGGATCATCAGCATATAAAGCAATTTTTTGGCCCGGATTTCCCACCATCACCCCCACTATCGGCGGGTCCTGGCAGACTGCCATGGCCAGTGGTTCCAAATATAGTGCAAACAGCAGCGGGGACAAGGGACAACATGATGGGTACCTCTATGCAGGGGAAAGCTCGCTGAGGTAACCGCATTAACGTTTACCTGTGTATGTGGTAAAGTGTATAAATTCACGTAGTCATTTAAAAATTTAGGGCCAAATTTCATTTTCTCAATGGTTATTTTTAGAAACTGCCAATTATCCCTACCAAATGATTTGTCAGCATCCATGGAGATGGTTATTTGGAACTCCCCACAGCCCCGCTGCATAGAGATAATGTTCAGAATTCTCCTTATGTTGTCAGGCTGGTACCACTGTACCACAAATCCTGTCTGACCTGAGTGGACCACTTTTCCTATGACTCTCTGAAGGCGGTCCACCAAGATTCTGGTAAATATTTTCAAGTCTATATTTAATAAAGACACTGGGTGATATGATCCACATAGGTTCATGTTTTTCCCTTCTTTGGGCAACACAGCTATCTAAGCTTGTCTCCAAGAAATGGTGACCTGTCCCACTTCTTGTACATAGCAGAAGCAGTCCAGCATTGGGGGCACCAGGCTTTACCCAGCACTTTTATAAAGTTCTGAGGGGAAACCATCCAGCACCGGGATTTGCCCATCTTCATTTGTTTAATTTCATTTAATATTTCCTGTGCTGTGATACGATCCTCTAGAAGTCTCCTGTCCCCTTCACCCAAGGCTGGAAGTACCAGTTTCCCCATGAATTCTTCCAGTTTTTTGTCAAAGTGATCTGTTGGGGCCTGCAGGTATAAACTGGTATAGTAGTTGGCAAAGGCTGACAAGATTCCCATGGGATCTTTAATCAAAGAATCCCCTTTTGCTGTGTCCTGGATGTGAAAGACAGCCCTAGAACTTATTTGTTTTCTGAGTGCTAGGGCCAATAAACACTCAGCTTTGCTGCCTCCTTTATAATACTTCTGAGCTGTCCTCCTCATCGGGCCATCTACAGGTACCTGCTTAGCTAACAGTGCTTCTGACCTTTTCTTTGTTTCTAACCAGTGGTTTTTATCCTCTGGGTGCAAGGTTATTTTATAATGGAAATCTGCTTCCTGATATTACTCCTCTAATTGTTTTTGGAGTGGCCTATATTGTCTTTTTTGTTGGTAGCTATATCTTATAATGGCGCCCTGCAGTACCGCTTTTAAAGCATCCCACCTCATTGATTTGGAGGTATTTGAGCTTGGATTCAGTGCAAGGAAGCTATCTGTCTCCCTCTTTAACTTCTGCTTAAAATTATCTTCATTTGAAAGACCCTCATTCATACGCCAGGTAGAATTGTGCAGGAAGGGGGCCATCCGGAGCTTCAACAGCACTGAGGAGTGATCCAACCATGTCATAGGTAAGATTTCATAAGTTTGTATTAGGGCTGTTTTTTCTCCAGGTACGAAAAACATATCGATTCTAGAAAAACTGTTGTGCTGGTGGCCAAAAAAAGTAGTCTTCCCTATCTGGATGATCTTCCCTCTATGCATCCACCAGGCTAAACTCCCCAATTAATCTCCTCAAAAAAACCCATTAGGGTAGTGCCCCCTGTTGGGGAGTGAACACCATGTCTGTCCTTACGTGGGTACATTACCATATTAAAACCCCCTCCAATGATGTACAGTGCCTTTGAATCAGTAATAGACCTCAAGAGTAATTTCCTGAGGAAGAGTTGGTTCTCCCTTTCTTCATTTGGGGCATACACATTTAGAAAAATACATTTCACATCATAAAACATTGCTTCCAACTTCACAAAACACCCTCTAGGGTCTAATTCAGTCCTTGCCACCTTTATGGGGGTATCCTTATGAAAATGTATGCTAGTACTCCTCCTATGAAGGTGTTCTGACCAGGTTACTGCATATAATTCCCCCACCCATGCTCTCTTTAGTTTCCGGTGCTCGCTTTCTGAACGGTGGGTCTCCTGCAAAATGACCACAGATACATTTAGCCTACCAGCCTTTGCATGATTCAAGTTCTTTTAATTGGTCTATTCAAGCCCTTGACATTTAATGTAGCTATATTCAGTTCTGTCATAATGAGCTATCATTGGAAATAAAAGATCCTTATAGAGAGACTGGTATACATCACTTTCTTTCCCCTCCCTCGGTCTTCCTTGAGACCTATAACCTGTTACCTCACCATTTCCCTGTTTCTCCAGTGCCCTTAAGAAAATACAACAATAACCAAAACCAAAATGGAAACCTTTAACCTTTAACTCTGTAATAAACATTAATTTAGAATTTTTGTCCAAACCTCTGTGCTCAGACTTCCAATTGTGCCACCTGGTCCCATCCTCTAGTCATGGGTGATGGGGGGCATTACACAATAAGGTCATGCCAACTTGAAGATCTCAACCCTGAGATCTTCTTCAAAAGGTGGTATGTCTTTCCCTTAGTGAACTGATCACCAAGACCACAATCCCTCCCAGCCCCTTTATCTAATTGTCTGGGGGGTCCATGGGGTCCATGAACTCCCCCACCTCCCAACTTCACCTCCTATGACTAAGGAACCGTAGCTAATCTGGAGGTGGTCCGCAATTGTACCCTCTCCAGCAATCTGTAAAACAATGTCCTATCACCTTCAGTGCTTAGTTTTTTCTTACCTTCACTTCTTATTTATCCCCCAAGATCTGTAAATGCGAAGTCTATTCAGCGAGGACAAAGTTCAATCTTTCAGAAAATTATTGGTGTTGCTTGTAGTAGTAGTCCTTCTAGTAGTGCAGTTGATCAGTTATGTATTCAAACTCAGACTGCCGCTCTTGCCTTTTGGACTCCTTTGTTAATAGTTGTTTAAACCTTTATCTCTTAAAGAAGGGCATGTCTATTAAAGGGGGATCCCTGGCAAACCCCCCAGGTTCAAGGTCTGCTAATGTAGACTGATCCAATGGGTGCATAAACCAAGCTGTCAGAAGTTCCATACCATATTTTTTCCGTTATTTGGGGAGTGAGGATGGGGGGGAGGTCTCTCAAAAATCTGCCAAGTCTTAACTATGTCTTGGAGATTTTTCCAACAATTGCTTTTGGACCCTGAACTTTGTTTATGTGAGTTGCCGCCCAATATTCTAATGCTCCCAAAAGCCCTTTAACTTACACGATTCGTAATACTGAAGTCCCACTTTCTGTTTTGGCCTCCTCAAGTTCTATGAAGCTGGTTGATTTGTTTTGGGCATTTTTTGTTTTATTTCTTTACTTGCCACCTGCCTTCCTTTGTGGCAATGCTACCACAAGGTTCGGACCAGTCTTGACTGCCTCTTCCAAAAGATGGAGGGGTTGTGAAGAAGATGATAATTCTGTTCAGCATTGTTGTTTACCCAAGCCATCTCCCCAAACAATATACCAGTGTTGGCAATCCAGTTCTTCAGATGTTTAAATTTATAATAAGGGCTGCAGAATTGTAAGTCCTGGACTTTACCTAATTCTGTTAATAAGAAAGCGTTCTCAAATCTTTGGACCACCAATTTAGCATATAGCTCTGTGTTGTCTGTAGTGTATCTGTCCCAGATTTCAATAAGACCTTTTTCCACAATTTGTTTAAGTGGTAGAACTAGCACTGCGTTTTCTTTTGCTCTTTGCTTTCTTACCATCATTTGACTAGTAATCTGTCTGATGGTAAGGTCACATTTTTTTTCCATGAATGCAATGCCCTTATTTGTGCCATAAGTACAATGGATTTTAGATGAAATTTACTTCTTAGTAAAGCCGTTGGAGTTTGTTGATGTAAGTTGAATTTTTGTTTGCAAAACATATTCTGGACCACCTCTAAGTCTCTGGTGCCCATATAGAAGGCCCATATTTCTGAACCATACAGAAGTATGCTTACCACTTTCGAGTCAAATGCTCTTTTCAATGCCATATAGGAATTCACTGCAAATATTATGCAAAATCTATTACTGGCTTTAGCCGCTATTAAATGCTGTTTCATTACATTGGGAATCTGGATATTCCAGGATGAATTTGTTTTAAAGACCACACCCAAGTAAGTTTATTCATATTTAGTCTTAAATTGAATATCAGTAGTTCAGTTTTTATTTTTATGCTGTTTCTTTTTACCATATTTTAGTATAGCAGAATTCTGGTGGTTGATTGTCAAATCTAGTTGTCCAAGGATCTTTAGGCAGCACTCTATTGCCCTCCTCAAGCCTAATGGAGTTAATGAACATAAGACAATGTCACCAGCATATAACAAAGTTCGAACTTTACTATCTAATATGCTCGGTGCCACACATTCGGCCTTATTTAGTTCTTTATAAAGATGTTCCATATATAAGTTAAATAGTAATGACACCAACAGGCAACCCTGTTTTACTCCCTTCTCAATATGTATTGCTTCTGAAACCATACCATCCCAAGTGGTTCTTATATATGCTTTATTAGTTTTGTGCAAGCACAGTAGAATGGCTAATAAGTGGACCTGTAGTCCCTGGTCTCTAGAATTGTTCATAAAATATATCTATTTACTTTGTAAAATGCTGCCTTCAGGTGCAGGAAAGCCACATATAATACATCATTGTTTATTGCACAGTATTTTTCCACCAGATAATTTAAAATAAAGATATTATCCATTGTACCCCTGTTTTTCCTACAACCAGCCTATTGTTCTGATAATAAATTGCCATCCCTAACCCAGTTGTCCAATCTTCCTAGGATGATTCTTGAAAAAACTTTCAGTGAAATGCACAAGAGGCTGATTGGCTGATATTTTCACAATCAGCTATAAAACCTTTCCATGATGGACTCCAAGTCCACCATCTTAGTTGCTAAGCTCCTGGCATTGGCTGCTAATCCCTTCCATCAGGTTCCCTCACCATCCCCCTTCCCTATTCTCCCTCATGCCCAGTATTTTATCACTATCCTGGTGGGAACATAGAAACATAGACTTTGACGGCAGATAAGGACCACTTGGCCCATCTAGTCTGCCCATTTCCCTACCTACAGGATAGGCCACAGATCCTAGTTAACCAACAGCCTATTTCTTCCTACCCCCCACAAGAATTGCCTTATGTCTGTCCCATGCATTCTTGAATTCTCCCACAGTTTTAGACCCCACAACCTCCTCAGGAAGGTGCTGTTCCATGCATCCACTACCCTCTCTGTGAAATAATACTTCCTCACATTGCCCCTGAACCACCCTCCTTCTATCTTTAAATTGTGTCCCCTTGTTCTTGCAAGTCTCTTTTTCTGAAAGATGCTACCCTCTTGGACTTTGTTGATTCCAATGAGGTACTTAAAAGTTTCTATCATGTTCCCCCCTCCTGACTTTCCTCAAGGGTATACATATTAAGCTCCTTTAGTCTCTCCTCATATGGCTTCTCTTGCAGACCCTGCACCATTTTAGTTGCCCTCCTCTGGACTACCTCTATCCTGTCTATGTCCTTGCGGAGATGGGGTCTCCAGAACTGGCCACAGTACTCCAGATGGGGTCTCACCAACTGTCTGTATAGAGGGATAACAACTTCCCGTTTTCTGCTGCTGTTGCCTCTCCCTATACTTCCCAGCATACCCCCAGCCCTCCCTACTGCCTTCTCACATTGCTTGCTAATCTTAAGGTCATCTGATATGATTACCCCCAGGTCCCTTTCCTTTTTTGTTGTTGTTACTACCTCCCCACTCATTGTGTATTCTTCCCCTGGGTTCTTGTTTCCCAGGTGCATTATTTTGCACTTCTTTGCATTGAATCCTAGCTGCCATACTTCTGACCATTCCTCCAACCTTGACAAGTCCCTTTTCATCCTTTCCATGCCTCCTTGTGAATCAACCCTGTTGCAGATCTTTGTGTCATCTGCAAAAAGGCATACTTTTCCTTCCAGTCCCTCTGTAATGTCACGGATGAAGACATTAAAAAGGACTGGACCCAATACTGAACCCTGCGGTACCCCACTAGTAACCCTCTTTCTTCAGAGTGGACTCCATTTACAATTACCTTCTGTGTCCTGTTGTGCAGCCAATGTTTTACCTAGGCTACCACCCTGGGACCCACTCCCAGGCTGGTTAATTTGACTATTAATCTTTTGTGGGACTGTGTCAAATGCCTTACAAAGTCTAGGTAGGCCATGTCCACAGCCCTCCCTGGTCTACTACTTTGGTCACCCAGTCAAAGAAATCTATTAGATTCGTCTGACATGACCTTCCTGCTGTGAACCCATGCTGCCTTGGGTCCTGTGCTCCACTGGCATCTAGGTACTCAACTATTCTTTCCTTCAGAAGTGACTCCATCACTTTCCCTACCACAGAGGTCAGACTGACAGGTCTGTAGTTTCCTGCCTCTGTCTTGGTCCCACTTCGTGAAGGGAATCACATCCGCCTTCCTCCAGTCCTCGGGTACCACACATCTTCCCATGATTTATTAAAAGAGTAGCCAGTGGTTTCACTAGTTCCTCCTCACTTTTTAGAATTCTGGGTGAATTCCATCAGGACCCATTGCTTTGTCCACCTTCAGTTTTAGGAGTTCTTGCAGAATCCTTTCTTCTGTGAAAGGACTGGGATCGACCCCCATCAAGAGTGTTTCTGTTAATTGGATTAGGCACTTCCCTCCTCTTTGTGAATACTGAGCAGAAATATTCGTTCAGTATCCCTGCTTTTCACTGTCCCCTCTGCCCACTCACCGCTCATTCTATTCAGCCTCACTATCCCTCCCTTTGTCTTTCTACGCCGCTGATGTACCTATAAAAGGTTTTATCCCACTTCTTAACTGAGTTGGCTATCTTTTCCTCAGTTTGGGCCTTTGCTATTCTGACTTCCTTCCCTGCTTTCTTCTGCCTTAACTGGTACAGCTCTCTGTCCTGCTCCTTCTGTGTTTCCTTATACAGGGGGCTGGTAGCCCCCCATTTCTCTTGCCTTGTGCTGCAGATTTTTTCCACCCTTCCCCAATCTAGTTTAAATTGCTGGTTTCTTCTATGAACTTTCCAAATTTGCTTTTCAGCACTGCCACACCCTCCCTATTCAGGTTGTAGTCTGTCTGGATCAAATAGATTCTCATCCCTACCATGTGGATCCCCAGTCCCCTACTAACCCATACCTCATTTGCTTGCACCACCCCACCAGTCACTCATTGAACTCCTTAATCCTCAGCCTCCTAACAGTACTTGCCTTTGGTACTGGCAATACCTCAGATAAAGCCACTGATCTGAACCCCAGACTGCTGCAGTATCTAACAAGTGCTCTAAATCTTACCTGTGCCTCCAACAGGCTTTTTCCTGCCAGGTAATTTGTTACCAGGTGGAACATCAGGTGTGTTTCTCATCCTGTTGTTTCCCCCTTGAGGGGATATACTGTAGTGAATGACCTCAGCCACCATTATGCCTGGAAGACACTCAACCCATACTGCTCTATTCTTGCTCCCCCTGCCCCATCTAATTCCTTTTATTATAGAGTCCCCAACTAGTAGAACCCTGTTCTCCATCACCTTCTGTTTGCATTTCCCTTCTATCCTTCTCCCAACCCCTTCCATTTTATTTCCTACCCTATTTTCACTATCCCCTTTGCCCGTTTCATCTCCTGGTGTACTGTCTTCCCCCTGCGCTCCCCTAGCTCCATGCTCCACACAGGCATTTACTGCTAGGCTGCCTGCCTCTGCCCCACCATCTGCAAGCTTTTTCCTTCCCCTTTGATTTGCCTCAAGCTGTGCCTTGCTTGAATTCCCCAGAGAACATTCCACTTTCCCAGCCACGTTTAGCCCTAACCCTTTTGAACCTGAGCTCTCTGTCTCCTCCCCCTTTTGGGTTTGCCCTTTCTGGGGTGTGCTCATCCCTGCACCCCTATCCCTATGTTTACCACCCTCCTTGTTCTTTCCTGAAAGGGCATCCCCTTTTCCAATTTCCTTTCATCTTCCTTCATGCTTACTTCTCCTATGTCCCCTGGATACTCCTCAACTCCACTTTACTGATTTTCTCCCCCATTTAGTGCCCCAGTGAAGCATATCTGTTTTTCTGCTCCAAGCCCACTGCCTGTATCCATCTGGCTGGGGCTCCACCCCTTGCTTCCTCATCCCTTGCCCTCTGTGCGGGCTTAGGTTCTTTATTCTTAACCTCATGCCATTCCCTCTGGTTTCCCTTGTGTCCCTTGCCACCTCTATCTTGGATTCCTGTAGCCCCACTAGAGCCATCTGATAGCCCTTCTACCCTGCATCTATGCTCCCTTGTTTTCCTTCACTCTCCATGGTAACCTCCCCTGCTTATTTCTGTATTTGCTCATTGTCCCCTTATAGCTCCCCTTTTAACAGTTCCTTGTCCTGTCCACAGTGCCCCTTCTAATCTCCGTTGCTCCCTCAGCAGAGCCCCTCCTGTTCTCCATTATATTCCTCTCCCTTTCCCTTTCCCAGTTTAGCATCCATCTCAGCCATCTCATCTCCTCACTCAGTTGTGCAAGCTGCCTACATACTATGCAACCCCCATTTTCCAAACTATAACCAGTACCATGGCCAACCCACAACCAGTGCATCCCACCATCCTCCCAAAGATGCCCCCAGCCATTTTAGCCTCAAGACCATGCCTCAGACCTGCCCCAACCCTGCTCCATTGACCCCTCCAATTTGTATGCCCCTCCATTTTCCCTATGGCTTATTGCAAGCTTTAGTTTTCAGGCCCTGGTATGAAAATTCCCCCCACTTGAAATATCAAAGTTGTCCCAGATGTAGTTATCAAAACTACTTAATTTCCCTGCCCACCAGTCAGCATTGTCTGAAAGATTTCTGCGCTTATTCCATCTACTCCTGCTGCTTTGTTTCTTTTTCAGACAATAATTGCCTGTCTCACCTCACTTTTGATTAGTCTGACACTGCTTGGCCACCTATCTGTGTCAATATCAAAAGGTAATACATCATTTAATATCTTATCAGTAAGTCCATATTTTGTTGAACAAATTCCAGCTAGATCAGAGGTTATATAACTGAAAGAGTATTAAACTCAATATTTTAGGAACTGAGAGCCACCAATTCACAAAAGGCCTTACTATCCTTTCTCTATATGCTTTCTTGTAGACCATGCCATATATCTTGTTTATATTTCTTTTTCTTAGCATCCAAATGTGAACTATAGTCCTTCTGTAACCATTTTAAAGCTGTTTTCTGGGCCACATCCACTGTTTTCTTTGCATATTGTCAAACCTTGTTTAGAATGTTTCTCTTTTCAATATAGTCCCTATTTAACCAAGGCTTATGTTTAGTTCCTAATCTATTATTCTTTATGTTGTTATGTAACTCCAAATTCTTTTTTATTGTTAAAATAACTTTTTAATAGACTTTCAGTGATGCCATCAGGGAAATGGCAGGCGGATTAATTTTGTGCAGGCACCTTGGTTTTGAAAGGTGCATTTTATAAATAAAGATGACATTGACATTGACATTGATTGAGGAGCTCCCCTGTCGCCAACCACAAAATATCCTACCACACATACTATAAACAACTAAAAACTAGAAAGATGGCATCAAGAAACAGTGGTAAGGATCATGCAGCTAGATCCCTGTCCAAACAAACACAGAGAAAGAAGGACGAATGAGGATTAAGCCAAGCTAGTTTGGCAGCAAGTGGGAGAGATTCACCAGCCAGCATGGTGAGGCCAGAATTTGATACTGACATGGAACATGAAAAGCAAGCAGGTAAGCAAAACTTTATTTAAATAGCGCCTTTCATAGGCAAGGCACTGTACAGAACATAAAATTACAATATAGACCATAATATAATAACATTTAAAAACAATCAAATAATTTATAATTTAATTAGGGAAGGCCAGAGAAAATAAATGTGTTTTCAGCATAGATTTAAAGCTACTGATGGTCAGGCATTCTCTTAACCAACGAGGTAGAGAATTCCACAGGGTTGGTGTCACAAATGAAAAAGCACAAGCTCCAGATGTTTTAAGATGAACCCTGGGAATCTCTAGCAATCCCTCATCAGTGGATTGGAGAGGGAGATTGGGGGAGTAGGGAGTCAGGAGCACTCAAGGTTGCGATTTTAAACCCTCCTGTCCAAAATACAGAATTTTAGAACTGAAAACCAAAAGGACTTTCAGCGGCTACATACAAAGCTTAATTAATTAGAAAGCAGAGTTCAGAGTACAGAGGAAAAGGTGGCATCAACAGAAGATGGCCTGCACCAACTATACCAAGTGGTGGATTTCCTGGCAGGCCATCAGGAACAACTAAGTTGGAAATGTACTGACTTGGAAGCTTGCACCAGAAGGGAGGATCTCCATATTTATGGTGTTCCAGAGGGAGCAGAGACAGAAGAAATGGTAAATTTCCTTTCATATCTACTCCATCATGTACTAGATATACCACCCTCCCTCCAGTTAAAAATTGAGAGGTCACATTTGGCCCTATGGCCAAAACTGACAGATGCAACATCGCACCCCAGTTTTATAGTGGCAAAATTCTCAAGTTATCAAGATAAAGAGCAGATTCTGAAACAAGCTTGGCAACCAAAGGTAGTGGGATACAATGGTAGATGATTATATTTCGATCAAGACTACCCCCAAGCTATTCTACAGAAATGCCTCACATACACACTGATTCTGAAGGTCCTGCATTCTCATTGGGTATGCTTTCAAACTCCTTATCCAGCCAGGCTAAGGGTTTTCTGGTCATCAGGCATGATGTTATACTCCACTCCAGAAGAGGCTCTAAAAATCTTGGAAGAGCAAGACTGGGCTCCACCTAAGACTAGTGAAGAAAGATCGAAGGGGAAACCACAGAGATCCCAGTGGCAAGCAGCAAAGAAACACAATGCACACAGCTCAGGCAAGAGATCTGCCCCATCCAAGTTGCAGGAGAGAAAAAGCCTGCTGAACGACCTTTCTAACTCAGAGACTCTCGAAGCTCAGGACACTTCCCAGATAGAAGCAACTTCATAGCAGTACAGACCTTGTAATTACAATATACACCATTTCTTTGAGTCAGTGGCCTGGAGGTTCTGGTTTATTGGCCAACAAGATCAACGGTGACACCTCTGAGGCATGAGAGGGGCCTTTCCCTTAACTGTTAAGTTCCCTATTTGGGATAATTGATTCACAAGAAAAATTGAACATGAGATGAACATGTAACCCCGAACTGAAGGAGAGGTCCTCTCTTATATAATTTCTTTAAACCCGTTTAGTTAGTTAAAAATAAGTGAAAACGCTGAAGTGGAGATATGAATGGAGGAACAGGCTATATAAGCAGAAAGGGAACACATTTCAAAGTACTTTATGGTTCTCCCCCCTCTTTTTAATTTCTATTCTTTAGCAAGAATCTACTTTAAATTGGGGGACACTCTGTAGATAAGCTAAATGAGGAATTTCTTTTCCCTTTACTAGGTAAGTGAATTAACTGCCGCTGAACTCCTCTTTAACCACTAGATGGAGACAGAGGAGAAAGTACCAGAGGTATGCTGTTTTAGGAATTTAAGAGCTGGAGAGCAAATATAGCCACTGCTCATATCAAAAAGTTTGTTTATTATTAATGTTTTGCCATTTCAACCTTTTTTCTCCTTCTTTATTAAGGTATGGTTTCCATAAGGAGAAGCCCTAACTTAAAAGAAGGGATCATAAGTTGATTTCTATTAGCTGGTGGATGATGGGGCAGCTGGGAGCCTGGTCACTGATTGGCATTCACACACCCCCAGAGATGGGAGATTCTGGCTTGGACTTTTGCTCCTTAATACAGTTCTTTGTCCATTGAAAGGGGTCAAGTTTCGATTTGGCCTGGGAGTTGTGGACTTAGGCCCTGTTCCACCTCCCAGTTGGGCCCCCACAGCCTTTGGGGGCTCCCCTCAGCCCCAAAGAGTGCTTTGTTTCATGCCCTCCTCCCTTGGGAGCAAAGATGTACAGTGTTTCGGTTTTTTATTGTTCATATATATATATGTGTATGTATATAGTTCAATTGTTGTGTTAGATTTGCAATCTAGGTCAGACAATGGTTATACTTTAATATGGATACAGGGAACAATACAAATGGGGTTAGGAGTGATGAAAGCAACACAAATTAACCATGGGAGATGTGCAGTAATGAAACTTAATAGGCATAGCTTACAATCCGGGAGGCATAAAAGAATACAGGGTACAACAGTAGTTTTAACACCAGTTTTGTGCAAACAAGGGTTTAGTAATCAACTGTCATGGCTCAAATAGGCAGACAAAAAAGTTGTTAAACTAATGTGAATGGGTTAAACAACCCAGTGAAATGATATAAAGTAATGTCTCTCCTCAAGAAACAATGGCCTGCAGTGGTGCACCTGCAGGAAACGAACCTCAGTCCTGAGGAGCATCCAAAATTAGCCAGGTTTGGCTGCTCACAGGTAGTCTCCTCCTCCTACAGAGGGGGCAAAAGGAGACAGGTAGCCATACTTGTCTCCCATATGACACAGTTCCAGCAGACTTATAAGTATGCAGACTCAGAGGGGTGCTTAGTGATTATTAAAGATACTATCAAGGGATCACAGATTACGTTAACAAGCTTATATATTCCACCGGGGCGGGCCCAGAGGTGGTGAGGGGTTTGTTGCAGATGATAACCTCACATCATTCAGGCACACTAATTATCGGAGGGGTTATAACATGATTTATGATAACAGGGATACCACTAGCCCACCCCCACCCCCAGGAAATCAGTAGCTCAGAGAGCAGCTAGCGCCTATATAAAGGCAGCAAAATGGACGGATACATGGAGATCAATTAATCAGACACAGAGGCAATACTCTCACTATTCCCCAGCCCACATGATATACACTAGGGTAGACCTAGTTCCTATTTCATCAGAACAGAGCCACCTGGTGAGGTCTTGACAATCCTCCCCTTCCCTCCATCAGACCACTCACTGGTTGCTCTGAACTTGGACTGGGGAGAGAGACTAGGAATACCTTCTGGAGGTTCAATACTTTTTTATTGAACTTACCTGAATTTAAAGAACAGGTACAAGAATTAATCCCCCAGATTTTAAGGGAAAATCAGAGAGAGGAGACTGGTCCAGGAATTATAAGGGACACTTTAAAAGCAGTGCACTGAGGTGAGGTGATAAAGTCTGCCACCTATTATGAGAGGAAACAGGCCACCCTGCTAGAGAAGTTACAAGCCCAACTTAAAGACCTGCAAGAACAGCATATGAGGGGAGACAAAGCCATCAAATCCTTATTAGATGCCACAAAAAATACAACATTTGCTAGATCTTAAGATGGAACAGTCCCTTCAGTACATCAGGCAGACGTACTATGAAACTAGGCCACGTGCAACACAAATTTTGGCACACAGAATTAGACACAGAGTAGCCCAATCCACAATCACACAAATACAGTCATCAATTTCTTTTCGTTCAGTAGTGCGTTTATTTAATTTGTCTCCCCTATCCTCCGAGACCGTGTGTGACTCTTTTTGTACTTACTTGTCTATGTGGGACTGTGTGATCTGGATGGAAGACTGGCTTTAATGTCACCCATTTGGACCTGCTTTTGGATACCGGAATCGAAGAGGTGGAAAGTTGTGAAGGGAAATCAGACCGCAAGAGCTGGGGAGGCTAGCACCCTGCTAATTCTCGGTGGTCACTAGGGGACCGTATGATTTGGAATATATTTGGGATTTTGGACCCCTGGATTGGTTTGGAGCACTGGCAGTAGTGAAAGGCCTTCTGAACGGAATTGTTGTGGAATCTGGCCAGTATCTGCAGTGGGAGACCGTGAGTACTATGTGAACATTGTGTCATTAGCGACTGCTGGCAGCCGAGACTATTTTTTAATACCAGTGAAGGAGATTATAGTACTGTGTGATTTGTGTTTGCCGGCCATGGAGACCATTCTTTAAACGCCAGTGGACTTTGTCAGGGATTTTGCAGTGCCCTGTGATTAGTGAATTTTGGACCATCGAAGACTGAGGCAGTCCTGGGGTGTGGGGGTTCCCTATCCTCCACCGGTCTTAGTGCCACTTCTGGTCATGGCTTCCACAACTGAGTGGGTATTGTCTGGGTCTACCCCAGGAAGCTGGGGGGGTTACCCAGAGCTTGCCTAAGGGGCCTCGTGGCTGGTCGTGCTGGCCTGCTTTGATGCCGCTGTAGCTGTGGGTCGTGGGTAGTCTGATCGGGCCTGTGTGTGGCGGTGAGGATTCCTTCACTTCAGCCTCGATATAGTTTGCTCTGGCCTTATACCAGGAGTATAAATATCAAGAACTGGTTCCTCCTTTTCTATGGGATTGAATTGTGACTTCCTGGTGGTGAGAGGACCTGGGGTTTTATAAATTCTTGTATGACTTATTATAGGAGGATTTATTAACCCTCTTGGAACTGGATCAAGACATATTTAATTATAAGCAGGGAATGACTGGTACTTTGACTGCTTTTGAAGAATCTATTGCTAATGAAGCCTGGTTTGGCTTCTGTCTGATTTATATATTATTTTGGACTCTGGGAGTGTAATATGTGGATTTAGGAAGGCCAAGTATTAATGTCTGAATAGTGCTTATCCCTGCTTTAAGTATTGGGAAGGCCTGGATGGGTTCCTTGACTTTTATATTTTAGTTATAATTTTATTTGTTATTGTCAGACCTTTTTATATGACCGGAACCTACTCTCTGGATTAAAACATTTTATTTATAACCGTGCAGTGAGAGTGCCTGGTTACTGTGAGGCTTGGGGAGTGGGAGTCCCTGCTTTCTCACAGTTATTATATGATTTTAGATCCTTGCAGTGAGAGTGCTTGGTGGCTTAGTTGACTTGCAGTGTGAGTGCTTGTCCTCTTGGCCAATTTATTCATTTATTTACTGTTTATTTCTTTTTATTTTCTCAGGAAAGTGGGTTCCATTTAAGACTCTTTTGATTGTCAGATTATTTGGGTTTGTGACTGTGTCTTTTGAGGTGGTTTAATTTGGTGGGTTAATTGCTATTTTAATCTAGGGGTGGGATTTTTAGTCTTGGTTAGAGTAAGAGATCATTATCCTGCCTCATGTTGAAGGAGGGGGATATTTATTATTACCCTACCCCCCACATCGTGCTCTATTCATCTTCCACCCTTCATGCCCTTCTCCCCTTTTTCCCTCCTCCTTTAGCTTTGTCAGTCTATCAGCGCTGCCGGGCCTTGGGAATTGCCTGTAGGAGGAGGGGAAGGGGTGAAGGGCGTGAACGGTGGAGGATGGTCGAGGGGAGCACTCGCATCGGGATTGTTAAGCCCAGAAGACGCCCTGGGGCGAAATGGAGATCTGAACCAGGGTTTCCCTGTTTGACCCCCATACTCAAGGGCACCATTATTAGTAATGATGTGTCAGTAGCCAGGCTTCCCAGGGATCTGTCCAACTCGGTGTTATGCACGCCAGATCCATTGTGAACAAGACTGCTATTATGGCTGACTTGTGAGTACAGTAGATCTGGCTTGTATCACCGAGACCTGGCTGGATGGTAATGCTGGCTCCATTCTTGAGGCGGCAGTTCCAGCCGGGTACTCGGTGATTCACCTCCCACGATTGGACCGCAGGGGTGGGGGGGTTGCGGTCTGTTTTAAGACTGAATTGGGTCTTATCAGTGTGCCAGTTGAGGAGGCCAGATCATTCAAATGTGTCATTGTGGCAGGTGGGGGCTATAGACTGGCCCTCGTCTACTGTCCACCCGGAGACGGGGCACCATTCCTTAAGAAAGTGGCAGACTTCATCGTTGACCTGGTTTTGGAGTCCCCCAGGTTGATGGTGCTGGGTGACTTCAATGCCTGGATCGACGATGAACTCTCGCACTTTGGTCAACACTTCCTCCAATTGATGAATTCTTTGGGCCTCTCACAGGTGGTTACCTCTGCCACTCACAAATGCGGCCATTCCCTTGACCTGGTCTTCCTCCTGGGATGGAGGCTCACCGTGGGGTGGAACCCCAATGGTCTGACCATCACACTGTGAGATTCAATTTGGCACCTCTATGCGTAGACCAACTCTCAGGAGATGGTCAGGTACCGCCTTTTATGGATGTGACCCCAATGGTCTAACTGTAGCACTTGGACTCATCAGAATTCCTGGGATATGCATGGATCCAGAGATTTTGGTTCTGGCCTATAATAAGGCCATTACCTCTGCCCTGGATTCCATTGCCCCATTGCAAGGCCCTTCCTCCTTTTCCCGGGTCCCCATGGTTTGATGGGGACCTGAGGGAGATGCGGCATTTAGGACGCAGGTTAGAGAGATGTTGGCAGAAATCCCACTTGGATGCTGACCATCTTAGACTGCGAGAGCATTATCAACTCTATCAGTCAGCAATTACCCGTAAGAAGGCAGTGTTCCTGTCCGGGGAAATTGCTGCTGCACAGAACCGACCGGCTCAGCTCTTTTGAACCGTGGACAGACTGTGCAACCCATCCTGTCTACAGGTTCGTAGAGTGTTTTCACTATCTCAATGTGATGAGCTTGCTCGGTTCTTTGCAGATAAGGTGGAAGACATTAGGGCGGAGATCCATGCAACACTCTCTATAAGAAGGGCCATGGACCAGTCCTTGGTCGATTTCCTTCCCCGTTCCTGGAATCTCTTCAAAAGGCTTGATATCGAAGATGTTATGAGGATTGTCCAAGGTATGCGCACTACATCCTGTAGTTTAGATCCGGGCCCCACAGCCCTGATTATGGGCTGTGGGGGGATCATCATCCCAGTATTAGCAAGGATAGTCTGGTGCTCCTTAGATTCTGGTGAATATCCCAGCTCCCTGAAGGAGGCTGTGTTGAAGAAGGCTTCTCTGGACCCTGACTCCCTCGCTAACTACAGACCTATCTCAAACCTTCCCTTTGTTGGGAAGGTAATTGAGAAAGTAGTAGCTACCCAGTTGGACAACCATTTGTCCATCCATAGCATCTACAATCCTCTCCAATCCGGTTTCAGAAAGAGGCATAGCATCGAGACTGCGCTGGTTTGGGTGCTCAATGATCTCCTGATGGCGAGAGACCAGAAAAAACGGTCCATTTTGGTCCTGTTGGCCTTGTCATCAGCATTTGACACTGTAGACCATGGGTTGCTGCTTGAGCACCTGGAAAACATCTCTGGGCTTTCAGGTTTGGTCCACAGATGGTTTACGTCTTTCCTCACTGGTAGAACACAGAGAGTGGTGTCGGGGGTATTTTCCTCTGACCCCATCTCTCTGTCTTGTGGGGTTCTCCAGGGCTTGGTGCTGTCTCCCATGTTGTTTGCGGTGTACATGCTTCCCCTCGGAGACATTGTAAGATGGTATGGGCTGGAGTTTCATTGTTATGCCGATGATACTCAGCTCTACCTGTCTTTTGCACCCGACCAGAATGGAGCACTCTCAGTGTTTAATAAGTGTATCGAGGAAATCCAAGGATGGATGAGGTCCAGTGGGTTGAAGTTGAATTCTGGAAAGACGGAGGTGATGGTTGTGGATCCAGGTCACCGGATAGGGGGATGGGGGACAGACCATCCCTCAGGTTTATTCCTGGGGGCAGTTGAGCTTCCTATCTCTGAACAGGTACGTAACCTAGGGGTAATTCTTGATGATCGGCTGACGCTGCGTGCGCAAGTGTCGGCGGTCGTTAAGCTATCCTTTTACCATCTTAGGAATATCGCTAGGATTAAGCACCTTGTTCCGTCTGGAGACCTACCTACGTTGATCCACACCTTTGTGACCTCACACCTGGACTACTGCAATTCCCTTTACTTTGGGCTTCCAGGGGTTGATATCCGCCGCATGCAGCCGGTGCAGAACTCCACAGCCCCGTTGTTAACTGGGATGCCTCGTTCTTCCCATATTACCCCGGTGCTGCGGGGTCTGCACTGGCTGCTGATTCAGTGGTGGATCTCCTTTAAAGTCGGCTTGCTGACTTATAAAGCCCTGCATGATCTGGACCCTGACTACCTGAAAGAGCTTCTGGTGCCTTACATCCTGGAGCGACAGCTCCGCTCAGCCAACGAGGGGTTGCTAGAGATTCCAAGGGTAGTTTTGAAATCATCCGGCGCCCAGGCTTTTGTATTCACAGCACCGACCCTTTGGAATTCTCTACTCCATTGGATTAGAAAGTGCATGACGGTGGGGGACTTTAAAAAAGCTCTGAAGTCTTTCTTATGGAGAATAGCATTTGGGGAGGATACTGAGTCGACCTGATCTTATTATTTATTATGTGGATGTCATTAATTATTTTATTGTATTTTATGATATGGGATTTGGATGTATTTTAAAGCCTGTTCTGCGCCTTGATTTTTTGAAAGGCGCAATAAAAATAAAGACTATTATTATTATTATCAAACATAGGTAAAATAACTAAAATACCTTCACAGATCAGACAGGAATTTCAAATCTTTTACACAAAATTATATACACCAGAAACAGGCTTTAACCCCAGGCAGCACAGGACTTCTTAGCATAACTACAATTACCTGGGCTATCTGAAGACCACATAGCCCAATTAGACACCCTTATAGCAGAGGTGGAAATACAAGAGACCATCAGAGAACTTAAGTCAGACAAGAACTCTGGCCTGGATGGGTACATCTACAAATTTTATAAGGCATTTTGGGCCCTCCTGGTCCCCACACTGTTAGATGCCTGTAATAGGGTGAGAGGTGGAGATTCAATGCCAGTTACATGGAGGTATGCTACCATATCGAGCATTCCAAAAACAGGGAAAGATTTAAATTACTGCTCCTCATATAGACTTATATCAGTCCTTAACACAGACAATAAAATCTTTGCAAAGGTCCTGGTGTCTTGTCTGTAGATGGTATTATCAATGCTAATTAATCCAGACTAGTGTGGATTTGTGTCCTCCAGGAAGACACAGGACAACATAATGTGGACTCTCTATTTATTGCACCATGCCACCCGGTCAAATAACCCATTTCTTTTCATGAGTTTAGACACAGAGAAGGCTTCTGACCAGGTGGCATAGCCATTTTTAATGGCAGCTCTGGGAGCAATGGGCTTCTTGTCGGAATTCTGGGGGATTATTGGGAAGCTTTATGACAACCCAGTAGCATATGTAAAAATTAATGAGTTGATTTTGGATCCTATCCCACTCCTAAGAGGCACTAAGAAGGGGTGTCCCCTCTCGCGCCTGCTATTTGCTATTTACCTCAAACCTCTGGCACAGGCAATATGGCTGGAGAACTCGGAGAAGGGGATCAGAGCAGGGGGAGGAACATCACAAATTAGCCTTGCATGCAGACGATCTACTGGTGTACCTGTTGGACCCAAAGAGGTCTCTGCCCCCTTTGTGGCAACTTCTAGACAATTTTGGATCCATAGCCCTTTACAAGATAAACTCCTCTAAAATAGAAGTCCTTTGTATTCATTATTCCCCCTCACTGACAATAAAACGCACATACCCCTTTTGTGGGACCCTCACTCACTTAAACTACCTGGGGGTACAGCTAACTGTAGACACCTCTCAACTATTTAAACTTAATTATGAACCCTTACTAAGCGGTCTTAGTGCAGACATGGACAGATGGAGAAATATTCCTCTTCCGCTCATCCAAAGAATAGAGGTCATCGGTAAGAATATATTACTGAAGGTACTATATTTAGCACAGACAGTGCCAATCACGCCACCTAAGACATTCTTCGGGGAAATCAATAAAAACATTTCCAGATACATATGGGACCTTAAGCCCCCAAGAATTAAATTTTCAACCGCGCATAAAAAAAAACAACAGGGAGAGTTGGCCCTTCCAGACCTAATACTATACCACAGTGGCTCAAATCCGTATAATGCTGTTATGATTACACAAATCTTACTATGCTAAATGAAGGGAACTCAGAATAAAAGAGGAGGACATTGTAAATCTCCTCCAAATACTCTTAACAGACCCCACTCCATCACCAAGGGAGTTTACAGATAACCCTTTCACTAGTACCACCTTAACTTGCTGGTATTCATTGTTGACCTCAGTGGGATTTCAGCAGCTGAGACCCCTGCTGATCTCTCTCATTAGGCATTCTCAATTTTTCCTGGCCCACTTAGACACAGGATTCAGAACGTGGGAGAGACAGGGTATTATAATCCTCTGGCACTTACTTAAAAATGGAACTCCGGGGGCGCTTATGAGCAGCTAAGATGATAAGATGTGTCTGGACCTTATTCCTCCTCGTTGGGATTATTAATAAAAATAAAATAATTACCTGTCTACTTTTTCAATTGCATTTCAGTCATAATTACCTGTCTACTTTTTCAATTGCAATTCAGTCATTATTACCAGCTAAGACTGAGAAGTGAAGAAAGATGGACGAGTATTTGGTTCAAAGTGCTGGGAAAAGCCAGAGAATGGCCAGCAAAGCAGCAAAGAAAAACTCGGCCTGTGCACCACCAGAGAGCCAGAACGTGGTATTCTTTTCTGCAGTGGAGGTGAGCGCCCTTGGTAGAGAACTTGCAGGCCAGGTCATGGCAGCCCTGGAGCCGCAGCTATGTAAACTTGAATCCAAAATCGATGATAAGCTGCAGGAGGTACTCACGAAATAAACCCTACAGCCTACTCACATAACAGAAGCAGAGGAAAGGATCTCCTGGCTGGAGGACGAGACACAGGGGTGCAGGGGCAGATTCAGGTGTTACAAAAAGAGCTGGAGGAGATGAAAGAGGTGGCAGACTACCGGGAAAATTACCATCGTCGGCTGAATCTATGCCTCAGAGGTCTGCCTAAAGGTTTGGAAGGGGGTAGTGCTTTGGAATTCTGTGCTTGTCGCCAATGGTGCCAGAACGGTTTGAAAAGTGGTAGGGTCAAAGATGTAAGAGGTAAATTCTCCCCTATTAAATACATTAACGTGATTGCAAAAACTGATAGGGCCACTTATGAAAGTGGTAGGGCCATGGCCCTAGTAGCCCCCCCCTTCCAGCACCTATACCTGTCGCCATTGATCTTGCCCAAACTACTGGCTTGGATTTGAAAAATGGGAAGTTAGTTGGAGCGGTACACTGTACCTATTAGGCTATTAGTTCTCATGGACAACTCCTGCGTAAACTTATTATGAGATTTCATCACTATCAAGACAGGGAAGCTGTCTTATGAGCTTATAGGGAGAAAGCTTGACTGGAGTGTGAAGGTCACAGAATATTTTTGTCATGAGATTACTTGGCAAGACTCTTAGAGAAAAGGAAAATGTTCAATGAGGTCATGGCCACTCTGAGCTTGTTAAAAGTGGAGAACTTTATGATATACCCTGCAACTTTAAAAATCAGACATGAGGGAGTGGTCTTCTCCTTTTCAGATGTGGAGAAGGCCAAAAAGTTTGTAGAGGAGCTGCAGAAGAAAGTAGGCTGAATTCTGGTTTGCTGTGGTTAAATATAACCAACAAAGAAAAAAAGAGACATTGATGTTTCCTGCCATGGAACCTGGGGAATTACCAGGCTTCACAGATGTGCAAATCAAGATTTGTTTTATTTTCTGTTGCAACTGGCTCCCAGACTCTGAATGAGATTAATAAATGAAGATCCTGCGATTGGCAGGGAACTGGTGCTCTCCCATATCATGTGTAGGAGACTAGTGGAGAAGCTGGGGCCTGTTGCAGTGGGGAGATTTGTTTCTAGGCCTTTGCCTCAGACATTCAACACCATGCAGCTTCCCATGTGATGGCATGGATGCATTAGGGGCTGAGAGATAAAATTGATAAGGCCTGCAGGTAGGAACTCTTTCTGTTTCCCGTGCTCCACCTATGGAGGTACAGGGGGGTTTGGATGGACTGCCATGTTACCCAAGCTCCAAGAACAGGAGGTGCTGGGGGAAGATGGGACATGTCATGGATCTCTCGGATTGGAGACATGGAGGTGAATCTTTCTACTTGCTGAGGCCCTCTCAGTTTTAAAAAGAGGGGGAGGGTAGTGGGTGACCTGGAGGAAGAATGAAGGATGGATTCAATAGTGGTCTTGCTGGACTTTCTGCAATGGGTGATGCCTCGGTTTTTTTGATGGGCCTCCTATGCTGGACTGTCACTTATTTTCCCGTGCTCCAACCGATGTTGGTGGTGCAGGGGGATCCCTCAGGAAACTTCTGATGGCTGGGAAATGAAAGGGGGATATCGCCTCACAAGTTGGGGAGCTACATATTTGGGGAAGGGTAACGAATTACAAATACACGTTACAGCACTGTTGCAGAGTTCTGGGCCTTGTCGTAGATGTTGTTTATTCATATAGAGCATTGCCTAATGTTTATACTAGATGCAGAGTATATATAATTAGTCTGGGAACTTGGACAGGTTTTAGGAATCCCGGAGGGGGGGGTAGGACATAGACTCTTGGAAGGCAACAGTTTTAGAAATTGTTAGCAAATTTTGCTCTTAGTGTCTGCACATGAGAGATGAGGGAATTGTAGGGAGGAGAGACAGGGATAAATTGATTCTAATATTAGGTGGTCTTTAGGTCAATTGGGGAAAAATGCTTGATACAATGCAAATAGAAGGTAAGCTGGGAGTGAAGATGATGGAAGGGAAAACTGTTATTTACCTGTTTGGGGGGGAAGTAAAAACAAAAAGGGATTATTGGTTCTGGAAAGGGGGTGGGGCTGGGATGTTATTTAAACTGTTAAAATGTTTCTGTTTATTATTTATTTACTTTTTGGTTCACATGTATTCACATCCAGAAGTTTTTCATGTTACAGGATCAGCGGAAGGGTATGTAAATCTAGGGAGGGGGGACTGCCAGAGTACTATTTTATGGGAGGGTCTGCTTCGAAGGGAGGCATGGGGCTTAAGGACAAATATAATTCTTTGTAATGGCTAGCAGACAAGAGTTGACTACATATTCCTGGAATGTGAGGGGGATAGCAACCCCAGTAAAACGTACAGCTCCGCTGATGGCACTTCAGAGACAGGGAGTGCAAGTGGCCATGTTACAAGAAATGCACCTTACGTTGCTAAAACATAGTAAGCTGGTACGAGGTTGGTTGGGGAAATGTTTTGCTGCATCTTATAAAACACACAAGCTTGGGGTCACTATCCTCCTGCATAAACATCTGCCATTCCAAGTTAAGAGAGTGGTCAAAGATCAAGAAGATGGAAGGTATGTTTTATTATAGGAGAGCTATGGGGGGAACAAATCATATTTTGAAGTGTATACGCACCAGTGGTATTTGATCAAGCTTTTTATGGTTCCCTCCTTGCACTTCTGGTTAAAGAGCAATCCTGGGGCTGATGCTGGGGGGGGATATGAACTGTACATTGGATCCTGTACTTGACCATTCTCAGGGTTGAGGCAGAAAGAGTGAGGTGATATCACAGTGGCAGAGGGGAATGGTAGACTTGGGACTAATAGATGGCCCGAGGGAGGTGAACCCAGGAGTTAAAGAATTTACATTTTACTCTAATCTGTATGGTACGTGGTCACATATAGATTATATGTTTATAAGGCAGTAATGGTATGGGAGAGTTCAGGGGTCCAACACAGCCCTATCCTTGTTTCTGATCACACCATGGTGATCTTGTCCTTGAGTATGAATAAGCCAAGGGATGGACCCCCTCCCTGAAAAATCCTGACTTACCTCCTAGGGGATAAGGGATTTAAGGAATACCTGGAAGAACAATGGAAATATTATATGTTGGCAAATAAGGACTCCCCCACTTCTAAGGCTGTTATTTGGGATGCGGGGAAAGCATTTATGAGAGGAATGATAATTAGGTATGTGGATGGGGTAAAGAAGTGGAAACAAGAAAAAAGGCTGGAGTTGGAGGCTAAGGTAAGGGAACTAGAAAGGCGGGCAGCAGGTGGAGAGGAGGAAGGGGTATGGGACTGTTTGAAGGCAACCAGGGAGGCACTGAATGCCTTATTAAATGGGGAGGCAAGGAAATCTTGGATATTATGCAAGAAGCAGCTATATGAATTGGGTAACAAGCTGGGCCAAATGTTGGTCAGATTAATGAAGGGTGGTAAATGCCCCACACATATTACAACCATTAAGGACCAGAAGAGAAAGGTGCATAAACAACCGCAGAGGATAAGGGAATGTTTTAAAGAGCTTTTTAAGAACCTGTACTAGACAGAAAGGGATTGGAGGGAGACAATGATGGACTTCTTGGGAAAGGTCAGTATGCCCAAGGAGTCTAGAGCACAGAAAGAAATGTTAAATGGCCCTATTACAAAAGTAGAGGTGCTGCAGGCTAACCAGAAGTTGAAGAGTGGGAAGGTGAGTGGCCCAGATGGTTACCCGGTAGAATATTATAAATGTATGGTGACCCACTTGGCTGGCCCACTCTCTGAGACATTTCAGCAGCAGGAAGGGGAACCCTTGGAGCTCCTGAGTACCTTTACAGATGTTGTGATTTGCTTGATCCCGAAAGCCAGGAAAGATCCTATGGAGTGTGCAGCATATAGGCCAATATCACTATTAAATTGTGACTTGAAAATTTTGGCTATGGTTCTGGCAGGAAGACTGGAGAGGGTACTGACTGACATTGTTCACCCTGACCAGACCGGGTTCATTAAGGGGTGCCTGTCATACCATAATGTCAGGAGACTACTGAATGTGATTTGGAGAGTGAACAAGGAGAAGGGGGTCACATGTATTATTTCTATGGATACAGAAAAAGCATTTGACAGGGTGGAATGGGAATATTTGTTTGAGGTGTTGACCCAGTCTGGTCTGGGAGATGCATTTGTAGGGTGGGTAAGTACCACTCCCCATGAGCAAGAGTCTTAGTAAATGGCACCCTCTCTGATGGGTTTGGGTTAGGCCAGGGTACAAGGCAGGGATACCCGCTTTCCCCGGTGCTGTTTGCCCTGGAGGTGGAACCACTTGCTATTGCAATTAGGCAGAGTGAGAATATTCCAGGGGTGCAGGGGATCTCAGTGGTACAACATTAGATAACGATGAATGCTGATGATATGTTGCTTTTTGTAACAGACCCTGTGACCTTGGTGCCTGAGGTGATGGGAGAGTTTGAGCAATTTTCGGGATACAGAATTAATCTCAATAACTTGGAAATAATGAGATTACCAAGGAGACTAGATTCAGGGCAGACATGGGGCCTTAAGCGGGTTGGGAATAGTTTTACTTATCTGGGCATAAAAATAGGGAGGAGTCTGGGAACATTGTATGACCTGAACTATGCACCTTTGCTCAAAACTATTGAAGCAGACCTGAGGGGATGGGCAGCCCTCCCAAGCTCTTGGCTAGGTAGGATAAACCTTATTAAGATGAACATTCTTCCTTGGCTGGTGTACATCATGCAGATGGTACATGTGGGTTTATCAAAGCGGGATACTAAGAAGGTAGAAAGTATGTTTTCTGTGTTTATATGGAAGAGGAAGAGGCCTAGGGTGAGCCTACAAAGACTCAAAACGGACTCAAGGAAGGGCGGACTAAAGTTTCTGCACCTGGGAAATTACCATCTGGCGGCCCAGCAGAAGTACATTAGAGATTGGGTGCATATGCCTAGTGTGGCTAGTTGGGTGGACCTTGAACAAAGGGCATGCCAAGCTAGACTTTCAGCCTATTTAGATAGGCAGGGCAATAGAGCTATAAAATTGCAGGATGGAGGGAACCCACTGGTTGCTGCAGTATTGACTACTGTAGTTGGAGTATACTCCTGAAACAGTGGACTACTAAAAATGTGAATGTAAAATGTAAATGCCCTTTGGGGTAACCTTTGCCTCAGTGCTTGCACACAGAGGTTCTTTGTCTTTTAAATTGTTTTTGGTTTTTGCATCGTGGGGGCATGTGTGATTTTGTATTTCTTTGAAACTTGGCTTCCCAGCCAAATGTCCTTTGGGATAACCTTTGCCTCAGTGCTTGCACAAAGAGGCTCTTTGTCTATTAAAAATGTGGATACCTATCTGGTCCCTGTGGCAGGGAATCCTTAATTTCTCCCAGGATGGGAGGACCCTGGATTCAAGCTGTGGGAGAAGAATTAAATAAGATCCATAGGGGATTTGTATACTGGGAAGGGGACTTGGCCCCTTTACAGGGTTTTGCCAGAGGTAAAACTTAGGGCTGGGACACTTGTTTAGGTTCTTTCAAGCTAGAGCCTGTGTTGCAGGATTGGCCAGAGAGGAGCCGGGGCTGTTTGAAATGAAAAAGATAGAATCTCTTATCCAGACTGTGAAGCAGGTTCCCAAGGGGTTTATATGATGGGCAGTGAAAGAGAGTAGGCAGTGTTTTCCAGACCTTTTTCTTAGGGTGAAGAGACTATGAGAAAGAGATTTGAGTATACAGATTCGGGATCAAAACTGGGCACTGATACATTCTCTGCATATGTGTCTCTTGATCTGTAATAAGTTTAAAGAGGCTTTCTATAAATTAATTTATAGGGTTTATAGCCCACCTGCCATAGTACTGTACATAAGTACCATCCCACAATATCGTCACAATGTGGATGGTGTGGACTAGAGGAGGGAAATTCTTTTCATTGTTTTTGGGTGTGCCCTATTCTTCAGGGATTATGGGGTAGGGTGGTACAAGAAGTTGGGGTTATGTGGGGGAGGGTACTGCAGCTAGACCCCAAGTTATGCTTATTTGGGGTAGAAATAGATGAGGAAGGGGAATGGGAGTGCCTCTCAAGATGGGCTCAGATTCTCTTCAGCCTGGCTAGGCACCGTATTCAAAATATGTGGGTCTCTGGTGTAACACCCACAATATAGTGCTGGCGAGCTCTGGCTTTGCAGACACTGGCACTTGAGAGTCTGACTTTTCTAGTAAAAAATAAAATAGATGCTTTCTCTAGAGAATGGGCACCCTTCCTGGCAGATCTCACCCAGCTTGAAAATATACTGTAATGGGAAGGAATGCATGATTGAGGAAATTCACCGTGATGTATTGATCCTGAGAACTGCATATCTTATAATGATTAACTATGTTAAAATGTGCCTAATATAATAGATTTATGTGGTCCTGTGTATGGATGTGAACTACTATGTGCTTGTTTACAATAAAATAGTTTTTATACAAAAAAAATGGGACTCCTTGCCCCTTTCAGGAATTGAGAGACCTCTATGGGCTACAACAGCAAGATCAGTTCCGGTATATACTGGCTCTTGATTTCATAAAATAATTCTCAGAAATTCTATGGAGGGGGGCTACAATAACTCTATTAACACACATGATCTCATATATATATATATATGTATATATATATATAGCCCTTCTAGCACTCCAAAGTGACACTATTACCTTAATTAAACATAGCTGGGAGGTGGATCTGGGAAGTAGCATCACAGAACAGGACTGGGAGTGGCATGTTAGGTTTTTATATTCTAGTACTTCATCATATAAATGGAAGGAATATAGTTGGAAAGCAACAGTGAGATATTTTAGAACAGCGGCTACACAGGCTAAATACATCATAGATAAGGCAGCCACCTGCTGGAGAAAGTGTGAAATATCACCCTCTACTCATGGACATGTATTCTGGAAATGTCCAAAGTTAAAACCCTTCTTTATGGATCTACAGAGAGCCATATCAGAGCTGTTTAGTTCCCAAATACAGACTACAATGGAAATATTCCTGTTCTTCCAGTACCCAAGGGAATTCAGGGACTCAGCTACAAGAGGGTTGTTGGGCATCTCCTTTCTCATGGCCAAAAAAGCCATTACTCATAGGTGGCTCTCCACGGAGATCCCCACCCTGAAGGAGTGGCAGAATTTAATGATCGATGTATATCAGTTGGAGAAGGTGATGGCTTTAGTCCACCATGAAAGGGAGAGGTTTGAACTCTTTTGGCGTAGATGGGTGTTGTATATAATGCAATATAGGAAGGACTTTCTCACTTAAAAAGGAGTTGGAGGATTATAGAAGAGGTTTTCAATGGGACGAGAACAATAGGATATCTGGGGACACAGAAAAAGGAGAAAAAACTTTCCATAGAGATGAATTGAAGAAGAAGAATTAGCATTTATATAGCACTTTTCATACACAGTATCTCAAAGCACTTTACAAGCAATGCTAGACTGGTAGTGAAGTGACTGAATGTGTGGTGGCGGCCATATCACACATCATAACGCACACACAGCCTGGATAATTGCATGAACCAGTTTATGGGAAGGGAAATGTTGGCCAGGATACCAGGAATGTTCCCTGCTCTTTTCGAAGAGTGCCCTGGGTTCTTTTACTTCCACTTGGACACCCACCAGTACAACACCAGGATGGGAAGAAGGGAACTCAGTTTAACGTCTCATCCAAAGGACAGCACCCCCCAGCAGTACAGCACCCCCCCAATACTGCACTCAGATGCCAGCAATTTTAGGTGCAAGTTCAATCCCGGTGTGGGACAAGAACCCATGACCTTCTAGTCCAGAGGCAGATGTGCTACCAACTGAGCCACACTGACAATCGTTACTACAGAAATATATATGTTAACATCAAAGTATTCGGTGCCTTGAGATAAGATTAATTAATACCAGAAATTGTTCCTGATATATATATATATATATATATATATATATATATATATATACAGTATATTTTATTCATTTACCAATTTTTATCATCTAGAATACCTATATGTAGACCCTGAATGTCTGTATAGACGCTTCTATTTGTTGTCCTGTCTGACTTAGATGTTAAGTTTCTTGTTGTATAATGTTTGTCTTGTAAAAAAAAAAAAAAAAAAAGAAAATTTCTTAATAAATAAAAAGTTTTAAAAAATTTGTTTTTTCATAATAATATATTGGGTTTTGGGGTCCTTCCCCCTCCTTGGACATTTTTGCTCCATCATCCTCAGTGTGATGGAGGGAATCTTTAATGCATTGTTCTGTTTGTGCAGTCCAACTTAAATGCCTTTTAAATCTTTTTTTTAAATTAAATTTGCTTTATTAGTTTATAGCAAACAAACAAGCATTAACAAACAACAATATGAAAAAGAAGAAACAAACAACCGACTAACAATAAACAAACTAATCCCTCTACCTCCCCCTTCCCCACCCTCAAAACCCTCCCAATGGCATCAGAGTGTGAAGTAAGACAGGCATTTGCCCCATATTGTTGGATAGGATGGCTAAACTATAAAGAATACAGTGCTTGCAGTTTACCCCATATACTGTTGAATTTTGTGAGGCGATGGCAATGAGCCTCTTGGCATATAAATTGAAGAGAAGTTCCTGCAACTAATCAGTGTAACTTACAATGTGCTTGTCCTTCCCGTGGAGTATCACCAACTTTTTAACTGACATAGAAATCGGAGCCTAAAATATCTCTGTTCTCGAACCCCAATGCCCACATAATCTCCCACTAGACAAACCTCCAAAGAAAAGTATTCCAAGATACCCAGGAGTGGATCAGACCTCTGTCATGTTAGAGACCATAGAGGGGCCACTTTTGAACATTTCCAAAATATGTGCAGGAGATTGCCTTCAGCTTGAAGACATCTTAAGCAGTTGGGAGATGAGATTTTACCTATTTTGTGAAATTTCACTGGGGTAAAGTGCATATTATTAAAGGATCTGAAATTGCATAATACACAACCTGTCCTGGGTTATGTAGGTATGACAATTCTGCCAAATTTTATTTTAATTAAGTCTTGAGTGCGGTAATATAGAATCCCAATGACTTGAGACCTCATCTAGTTGAGGGTATGCCCTATCAAAAAGTGTAAGGTAAATCTTTGACACCGCATGTGGCAAGGCTGCTAACTCACTGAGTGAATGCATGAACCTGCCCATATCACTATTCTCAATTATACATTCTAGGCTCCGAACTAATAAATGACAAAGCTGTATTATCTTGAAGATATCTCCCATCTTTAATTTGTAAAACCTAATAATTCCTTCAGAGTTGAGACAGATTCCATCCCCGAATTAGGTTCCCTATATTAACTGTGGCCAATTGTGGCACCGAGAAACCTGAACAGGCTTGCCCCCATTTTAAAATTAGGGTTACCTAACAATGGCTGGGTGGGGTCTCTGTTATTCTTGTGTGCTAAGAAATAACATAATTGAGAGTGGACCATGACTGAGGTTTCTATTGGGGAGTTGCAACATTTTTAGTGATATCTTTAGGAATTATGTGCATAAAGGCTTTGGGGAGGAGGCTTACAGAGGCAATGTTCTCCCTCTCAGTTGTAAGCCAGATCGGATTATAGGGTAAGGCATGAAAGTCTTCTGTCGGTGTTAATCACTTTAGGTATTTGCTGACATGACTGGCCCAGTAATACAAACCAAAATGAGGTAGTCAAAGACCACTGAGAGTTTTGGGGGCTGTCAATTTGTGATATGCTTTCCTCAATGTTTTTTTCCCTGAGATGAAATCAGAGTAATGGCATGTTGTTTCTTAAACCATGATAATGGGAGCTATAGGTTTAGCATGTTGATGGGGTAAAAAATGCACAGAAGTATATTCATTTTAATTAAGCTTATGTGGCCCCAAAGGGATAAAGGTAGAGCCTTCCCCCAGACTAAATCCAATTGTACAACATGACATAGGTCATCCAGGTTTTGTCTCTTTAAGCTCTTCTCACTCCTTGTCAGATTTATGCCTAGATATTTAATACTTTTGGATGCCCAGGTTAGTCCCAGATCTGTAATTGGACCCTTTATCACCCTAGAATTCAGTGGGAAGACTGTAGTTTTCTCTAGATTAATCTTGTAATTTGAGAGGGTGCTGTATTCCTCAATGGTTGTGAGGACTGTTGGTATGGATGTCTCGGGCTACGTGAGGTGTAGCAAGATGTCGTCTGCATACGCCGATAGTGTTAGTTCATTGGCACCCACTTTAATTCAGGTAATCTCTGGATTGTTCTTAAGCTTAAGTAACAAGGGTTCGAGATAGAGGTTAAATAACAAGGGTGACAAGGGGCAACCTTGTCTGGTGCCTGAATATAGTGGAAATGAGGAGGTGAATACCCCGTTACAGTAGATATGTGCAATTGGAGCATGATACAGGGCACCAATCCACCAAATGAACTGTAGAGGAAACACAAAACTGTATAGCGAGCTAAACAAAATTGCCAGTCAACCCTATCAAATGCCTTCTCAATGTCCAGGGACAAGAGCACTGCAGAAAGTTATGATTCCCTGGACACAGAGAAGAGGTGACTTACCTTATGCAGATGATCCACAGAGGATTGGCAGGTCATGAAGCCAACTTGCTCTGGACCTATAAGGTGTGGTAAGATTTTCCCCACCCTGTTGGCTAGCAGTTTCACTAGGATTTTAATATAATAATTCAAAAGTGAAATTGGCCTGTAGCTTGAAACATTTTCAATTTAATGCCCTGGCTTATAAAGCAGCACTATTAATGCTTCAAATAATCTATTATCCACAGCATCTGAAGTAAGGACATGGTTGAACAATTTTTGTAGCCATGGTGCCCATTCCTCTATAAATACCTTGTAAAAAAGGATATGTCTCCCCTAACATGCTGTGTATGTTAAAGTATCTGGTATCTCTTACATTTATTGCGGGCACCTCTTACATTCCATGTGATAATATTTAAGTTACCAGCCATCCCTTAATTCCTGAACCATCTGGTAAACCTGGCAACATTTGTCATAATGTAGCACACTGCCACTGAGAATCTAAGACCCCTCTGATGCCATGATGCCCCAACCCAAATCACCGTTCTTAGGAACAAGCCAAACCCCCTCCCCATTACACCCTGCCCATGTAGCAAGTACAAAGAACAATGAATGTATCCCACAACACTGTATACAAGGCAGCCTGAAAAAGGAGTAGAACCAAACCTGTTGAACATAAACAATAACCCCCCACCAATCCAATATAACTCTTCTTTAGTCCATGATGAACAATCAATCCACTTTCACCCCTCCCTCCATCCACCAGAGGTTAACTTTGAAGAAAATAAATGGAACATCTCCTAAATGGAGGTAGTTTTACTTGCAGACTCCCCCACAAGTCTGGGGCAACTTGTTATAAGTTAGCCAACTGATATTAAGGAACATGAGCCCATAATGGAAATAAATAAAACATAAGAAATATATATGAGGTCATAATTGAGAGTCCAAAATTACTATCAGCTATGTTAAAGCTCAGTGCTAAAATTCTGTATTAGAGGCTTGACATAAAAACAGCATACTGAGCAACAAAGGAGGTGTCCGATGAAACTTTTGAGCAGCTTGAGCCAAGCCAGCATACCCCTTGCCGAGTCCATCACTCCGTGGAATAAGTGTAGGGAAAAGGCAGTGGACCAACTGCAGAGCGATTGACATATGACCAGAGGCTAAAGAGTTCCCTTTGAAACTCTAAACCAGTCTAAGTAATTATTATGATGCTGGGTGGGCCAGACAAAAGCAAACAGGGAACTGGCCAGCATGTTCAGTCATCTGTTAGTGGTACTAATTTCATAGTGCAATCAGTATATGCAGGAGAAAAAAAAAAGAATCCCGAGGCAACTAACGCCAGACGCCCCCACCAACAAAAGTTGAGTACTTTGATTAATTTAGGATGAAAGTAACAGGTGATCCCATGAGTTGAGCTGGATAACAGAATGTCCAAGCCCATTTAAACACTGCTGCAGGATATAGTATGTTGTCATAAACTCCCTCTTCTCGTAGACCTCATGAGATCCAGCATGTCCTTAAAGTATGGGGGGGGGGGAATACAGATCCAGAATCAAGCCTTGCTCGGAATACTAAAGGATACTTCAATTAGCGCAGCCCCCAAAAGAGTCTGTCACCACACAAAATTAACATCCTTCAAGTTCCCAGAGATACCGGGTTAAACAAAGAACCATTTTACCACATTGTGCTGTGCGATCCTTGAAGAGATTGGGTAAGACTGATGCAAGCTCCATGGCTGCGGTATCAGCATCTTCAAAGGTAGAACCTGATAGCAGGACCTGCAGCTTAGCATCCAGAATTTTTTGCCAGCCACAATGAGTTTAGTTACTGTGGCGTGGAAGGTAGCTCGCCGTTGTCTAACTGAAACAGGTAGGTCCTGTGCAACTCACAGTTTAGCACCTTCTAACTTGATTTCTTGGATCATGCATGGCCCCAACACCATGGAATGCAGCACCACACAGGACACAGACCATGTGACCCAGCATGGCATGCCCAGCCAGAAGCCATGCCATGCAGCCGGTGGACTTATCTGGAAAGTATGGGTGGGCAACAGCCAACAGTGGGCAATGTGGTAGGTGTGTATGAGTGGTATACTGATGGCTGTGGCCTCTGTCTCAACAGTGAAGGAGATGGACATGGAGACCCAGCAGGACAGTGAGACTGAGGGGGAGCACATGGCTTCCCCGACAGAGAACATGGACAGCAATACTGGGAGCGAAGGACCACTGGATGAAGGGTCAATGGATGCTCAAGCAACTGGACAGCAACAGGCCCATGGTCATGTGACCACCTTTCCGGGCACTAGTGCCACACCAGTCATGTTGCAACAAACAGCACCACCGAGTACCGACCAACCCATAGCCTCTGACGACAGTGGTGACAAGGGCCCCTCCACAGACCCTCCAGACATGGAAGGGCACCTCAGCACAACCCATGCATCATGGAACAGTACCATGTGCTGCAGCAGCTGGAGAGGGTCAGGCTTGCTGAGCAGTGGAACACGAATGCAGGAATAGTAGTGCTCACTGCTGTGGCAAGGGACATCAGCACCGGCATACTATGGGTGCCCATAACGCAGGAACAGATCCTGAAACACCTCCTTAATACACCTGCCGCACACCCTACCTCAGCCTCACCAGAGTAGTGCCCACATACCAGCACCATGGGTGCACAGTTCATGAGTACAGATCATGGCCTTCCAAGCCTTCTAGCTTGGCCTCCAGAAGGAAACATCCTTTGTTGGGCTGTAGTTAGATATAGATTGTGTTTATTAGCTCTTTTCTCCAGAGTGTGCAGGTGAACCTTATTATTGGCAGTCTGCTTAGATATTTCTTCCAGTGCAGTCTTCATAGTTTTAAAGTCGGTGGCCAGAGAATGTAGTTCCTCCCAGAAAGGCCTGAATTCAGCTAAGAATCTCTGCAGAATTAGGGGCTCTGTATCTGCAGCAGTGTTAGGAATAGATCCAGAGCCATCCACAGGAGACTAAGCCTTGGCCTTCTTGCTTGACTTCTTCGGAGTCGCCAGTGGCGTGTGTTTAGGCAGTGCTTTCTTCATTTCAACATCCATTTCTTGAAAGCTGTCTCTCCATGCTACTCCTGAGTGGACAATAGAGCTTCTGAACCTAGAAAAGCCTTGAAAAGCCTAATTAGCTGGCTAGTGGTTTACTGAAAAATGGAAGTTTTAAACCTTGGATGGCCGGAGAGTAAGAGACGAGCTGTTAGAAGGAGAACTGCATCACGTGACTCTGCCTTTTATTTTTTTATGTACAAGTTTTCATCTGCTTTTTGAGGATATAGGGTGGGTTGCTTAAGACCACAATCTTATTCCACTGAATTCTAGAACTATGAGAAAAATGATCTCTTTCCTGCATTGGTATCATTGTAAATTTGTTGATCTTACTAAACAAGAATATATCAATTAAGGCTAAGTCAAGGATGCTACCCCCTTTTGCATTTGGGAAAGTATATTCACCTGTGTAATCCCCTTTACTCTTCCATTAATAATCCACATATTGTTTCCTGCTGCAATTTTTAATGTTTCTCTTCCTTTTTTATTTATCGTCTTATCTTTATAGTTTCTCAAGGGGCTCATATAAACATCACCGAGGTGCCACACTAGTTTTTGAACTTCACAATTTGTTCCAATGCATGCATTAAAGTCTCCCATAATTATTATTGCTGTCTTTGGAAATGTATTTTGAATATATGTTAGGGTGTCATCTAAAATTTGTAAGGCTCCCTTAATTTCTGTTAGTGGCATAGGAGGACTATAAACATTGATAATAATAATGTGTCTGTTTTCTATAGTAGAAAGTCTAACAGCCACAAACAGTGGGGAATCAAGAATTATTTCTGTACTATTCATAAATGTATTGATTGCCACCAGTGTATTTAGGCCCCCTCTGGGTCTACCATATTTATGAATTTTAACTGCCCCTACGGACCAATGTGGATATCTGGTCATACAGAAGATGGTATTATTTTAGCCATGTTTCCTAAAATAATTTCTAAGCTTTTGTTCCCATCCATAATCTTTGATTTTTCCAGTCAATCCTGCAATATTTCAACTGATAGTAAATTCTTTTCACTGCCAGTTTGAATTGATTGAGATTGTGGTCTTAGTACTATCTAATTCTGTCTCAACCTCTTCCTGCTCAGACTCAAAATCACTTCTCTCTGAGAATTTTTTCCAGCAGCCCTTTAGAATTAATTATTTTGCCTTTGACCATTCTGCCTCTGATATACTTACTACTGGGTGCAGTGCATGACGCGAAAGAGCATGCGCTATGGAATACAATAGCATGGCGTGCATGCATACTCAGTGCGGTATGTACAATGGGCATTCAGAGGGCAACTGCGCAACCTACCTTGAGGTAGATGTGCAGCAGAACTGCGGGGGCATAGCCGTGGAAATGGGTGTGCACAGTGCACCTGTGCACATGTATGAAAACCAGTATGACATGCACACGTGCAAGGATCAGGGGCATACATTTATGTCAGGGTTTGGACTGCTGTAAAGATATGCGGCCAGCAGGGCATGAACCTGGATGGACACAGCATGTCCGCTGATAGTGCAGTGCCCACCCCATACGGCCAGCCTGCCACCTGACATGGACACAGCAGACACCCTGAGCTACATGGGCAGGGACAGCAGCAGTGCCATGGTGAGAGGCACCACGCAGACAGCCACAACCGCTGTCCATACACACGGTGGGCAGCATGGCATAGCCCCCCCCATGTGCAACACTGCAGCCCTGGGCAAGCAGAGGTGCAGGGTGGACATCATGACCTTGCCGTATGGCACACAACAGAGGTGTGGTTCTGCCATATGGTGTTGCACCATGACGTGCCAGCCCGACCAGCCACTGGGGATGCCATACATCACGTCACCATACAGCATGGTGGCCACATGGCACCTGGAGAAGTGGTACAGTATGTCCCCATACAGCACAGAGGACAGAAGGTGCCTGTGGAAGCCATACATAATGTCCCTTTACAGCATGGTGCCTGGGGAAGTCATACAGCAGTCACCTGGGCTGCTGGGACTGCTGAATGGATGTGGTCTGTCCACATGATAGACATATGACACACCCCCTGTGTGACTGCTGTCATATGACACATGGCCATGGCCATATGCACAGCAGGGCACAGGCCATGGAGCACGTGGCATTGTACACAATGAGCACAGCCATCAGACATGCCGGGTGGGCATGACACATGTGGACGCCCAACTGCACTGCCACATACCGGCCCTGCACGTGCCTACCCCATCCCTGGTGCACCTGCCAGGAATGGCGCATGGCACCACCGTACTGTGGGTACCCATGCCCACCCACCTTGTAGTCAAGAACCTCACACTTGAATGATAATAACAGTTTATTGGCGCACTGTCATAGGCTCTGGAACTGTAATCCCACCTAAACCCCCCCCACCATAACAGACACCCGCCCCAGAGGGAAAAATGCACAGCCCTCCACACAGCATGTCCAAATGAGTCCAGATGGCCATAACACAGGCCTGCCCCCACTGGGCACACGGTCCCCCATCCAGTACACAACACAGTCATAGGTGGTCACTGCTACTGCTGCCTTTGTCCTCCTCATCATCTGGGGGTGGCCAACCCAGCTTGCACAGCATAAAGCTGCAAGGAAAGGGCACAGATCAATGGTAGACCACAAGAATCCACACCCAGCCCACTGACCTGGCAGGGACATGCCCTACCTGGCCATGACAGCTGTACTTACCAGGGACACACACCTCCCAGCGCACGTATAGCCTGTCCTCATGGTACATCATGTGCCTGTCACTCATAAGCATGATGTAGTCTGGGAATGCCAATCAGTACCTCTGCCTCTGCTGGCCCAGTGTCCAGACAAAACAGAGGACATCATCAGGCTGCTCAAGCAACTGCAGCTCTAGTCATTCTGGCATGCCACCCCTGGCCTGTGTGGACAACAAGATGAGAGATGATCAGTCACACAGCCTACAGAGGGCAATGCCACTGGGTGACAAGGCAATGGCCACTGAACTCACCTGTCCATAACCCTGGGCCTGCCACAGGGCCCTGGCACACCAGTTGTTGGTGATATTGTCCTCTGACACACAGAGAAGATGTGCTGGGGGAAGAGAGCCATCTAATCCAGGACAACATACACCATCTCGGCACCACCTTGCACACACAGCTCAGGCCTGTTAGTGTGTCTGGGCCTGTGGCACGTGGATCGCCCTGTGCTAAGGCAATACCAAGAGCGTGCTGAGCCACACCCCCTTAAAGAGTGACTGTCATATGCCAGGCTGCATAAATGGGACTGGAATCAGTGCTGCACCATGGACAGGAATGTCGACCAGGTGGTACAGGATGTGTCCACGAGTGTCCATGCATGTCCATCTACTGGAGGTGATGGCCCGCAGGTGCAGGGACAGACTACTGCATCTGAGGGTGTTTTGTGATAGGATTGATGCTATGGGATGACAGGACACACATTGCCATGAATGCTTCCACTTCCCATGGCTGATTGTTGCAGGCTGTGTGACATAGTCCAGGCTGAGATGGCACCACATACCCGATGCTCGAAGGTGATGACGGTGGAGACAAATGTCATGTCTGCCCACTCCTATTATGCCAGCAGCTCATTCCATCGTGTGACAGGTGACACCATGGGTGTCTGCCAGTCCTTGGTGTCATGTGTCATGGCCCAGGTAACCGATGTATTGCTGGCACATCTTGGGGACCATATATACATGCCCAGGTCAGAGCATAAGTTGCGCATCATGAAGCAGGCATTCTATGACATGCACAGCATGCCCAACATTGTCAGGGCAATTGATGGTATGCATGTTGCCAGCCTGTTACCCTCAGCAAATGAGGAGGTGTACCAGAATGGAAAAGGCTTTCACAGTATTGTTAGGTTGTTTGCAATGCCAATGGCATCTTCACGAATGTATGTGTGAAATTCCCTAGTTTGAACCACAACTCGTTCATCCTGGATGCCTCCGGGCTTGGGCCAGTGCTCTGTGATGGGCCCATTGAGGGGCAGCTACTGGGTGATTATGAAGTAAGCCCATTACACGGCCACAATGTTGCTGCAGAGTGGCATGCCATATCACACTGTTATCTATTTCCTTGCAGGTGAGAGAGTATACCAACTCAGGATATATCTCAAGACACCTATATTGTTTCCAGTAGTGCCGTCAGAGGAGGTGTACAAAATGGCACACAGGAGGACCAGGGGCATTGCTGAAAGGACAATTGGGCAGCTCAAGATGTGATTCCATTGCCTTGATCACTCAGGGGGCACTGTCATGCTGTTTCCCACCAAGGTGTGCAGGGTGTTCGCGGTATGCTGTATGTTGCACAAAATAGCCAAGCATACTGATGTGCCACTGCCGATGGTGCTGCCAGTTAACCCACAGGATGATGGTGGTGGTGATGTTGTACCCCCGAGGGAGCAGGCGATGGCAAGTGGACATGCGGCATGGAATGCACTTGTGGCGGGTACCTTTGCACAGTGACAGGCCCATGGGTCATGCTGTGTCTGGTGCCCTTGGGGCTACATCAGCAGGGATGCCATGACCACTATGATGCCATGTTGTGTGTTACATGAACCAACCAGTAGTACCAGGGCGGTGGGCCATGATGATGATGCCCTTTGCTTGCGTGGCCCTGTGTCATGGGTGGGGAGGTGGGGCATGTGTGTTGGGACTGTGTGTGCTATCATGTGTGTGTTGTGGGTGCCCTCACTTCCTGGTGCCATTGTGTTGTGACTGCAGCCATGATGACACATGTGTGCCCAGCTGCCTCGGTGCCACGTGTGCATGCACCGCACCGCACCACACTGTGACCCCTGTGAACCTCACGGCCCTGTGTGTCATCCATACATGGAGGGATGCCAGTTGCTGTGCTGTCTTGGCTGGCAGTGATGACCATGTACCCTGTTGTGCCTCATGATGTGGCACCATCCTGGCATGGTGGTATACCATGTGCATCTCTGCAGGTGTCTGGCTCTGTCCCCCTCGGTCCCATGCATGGCGTGCTCAGAGCCATGATCTGTACTCATGAACTGTGCACCCATGGTGCTGGTATGTGGGCACTACTCTGGTGAGGCTGAGGTAGGGTGTGCGGCAGGTGTATTAAGGAGGTGTTTCAGGATCTGTTCCTGCGTTATGGGCACCCATAGTATGCCGGTGCTGATGTCCCTTGCCACAGCAGTGAGCACTACTATTCCTGCATTCGTGTTCCACTGCTCAGCAAGCCTGACCCTCCAGCTGCTGCAGCACATGGTACTGTTCCATGATGCATGGGTTGTGCTGAGGTGCCCTTCCATGTCTGGAGGGTCTGTGGAGGGGCCCTTGTCACCACTCGTCGCCAGAGGCTGTGGGTTGGTCGGTACTCGGTGGTGCTGTTTGTTGCAACATGACTGGTGTGGCACTAGTGCCGGAAAGGTGGTCACATGACCATGGGCCTGTTGCTGTCCAGTTGCTTGAGCATCCATTGACCCTTCATCCAGTGGTCCTTCGCTCCCAGTATTGCTGTCCATGTTCTCTGTCGGGGAAGCCATGTGCTCCCCCTCAGTCTCACTGTCCTGCTGGGTCTCCATGTCCATCTCCTTCACTGTTGAGACAGAGGCCACAGCCATCAGTATACCACTCATACACACCTACCACATTGCCCACTGTTGGCTGTTGCCCACCCATACTTTCCAGATAAGTCCACCGGCTGCATGGCATGGCTTCTGGCTGGGCATGCCATGCTGGGTCACATGGTCTGTGTCCTGTGTGGTGCTGCATTCCATGGTGTTGGGGCCATGCATGTGGGGAGGGAACAATAGTGTTATGCCAGCAGTCCATTGCCCATCATATCACCCCATATGTCCCCAACGCATGGCTGTGCCTACCTGCCAGGCAGTCCACCTCTCTGTCCTCACCATGGACAGCCACCTTGGAGAGGGTCTCCACCACCATGCACTTTATGGTCATCAGTTGGTGTGTCATGGGATGGTGACACTCCACCCATTCCATGCTGCTCCTGTTCACTGTGTGCCAGCTTCTTCTTCTTCACAGTCATGTGGAGGTTGTGGCACTTATGTTTTATGGCCATGAGTGTTCTCGCCTTGGATCCAGCAGCATTGGCACTGGACTGTATGTGCAGCCATGTTCTGGAATTCACCTCCTGGGCCGTGGTCAGTGCCAGGGCCCTGTAGAGTCTGGCATAGTTCTGACAGATGCTGATTACTGTCGCCACCACCTGCCTGCTGCTGAAGTTGGAGGATCAGGAACATGTGCCACCTCTAGCATGGCTGCCTTTCATGCCCTGCCTCCACTTTCCCCATCTCCATCCACAGCCACCAGTCTCTCCACAGCAACTTGCCATTCCACCATGTTGATTCCCACTGTGCAATTCGTGGTACTGACATCCATGTTGCTGAGTAGTGCAGCATGCAGCACCATATATGGAGGGGTCAGGGGGAGGTGCCGCATATCCTCGCCATGCCTCATTGCACTCTGTATCTCACTCCATGCGTCCTGAACTCCCATCCCCCCAGGTGTGCACCACATGCTTATGGTTGTGCATACCATGTCTCTGCTGCACTGTGCATGCCTCGTAGTGGTGCACAGTGCATACTACCGCTTAGCACGTTTAATGGTGCCCTTCATGCATAGCACCCAATATGATCAAAGGGACTTTCAGTGTCTCCTTCTAAGGTGTGCACAAACTCAGTTGGTTTAATAAAATCAGTTATTCTAGTTTGCAGTTTTAGGATTGATGATCCTGCTTATTCTAATCCTCTTTGCATGTACATAATTCATCTTCTCTCCTCTTGTCTCTAATCTTATTATAGTGATCTTCCTTTCTGGCATTTGCTTTTTGTCTCAGATTTTCAGTTGTAGTATCTTAGTTCATACCCAAAGGGGAAATGATGGTAGTTCTAGGAGAAGCACATATAGAGCCTGCCGTCTCTTCCCCTCCAGCTAGCAGCATATCTACACACTCCAGGATAGCAAAAGCAGATAGCGGGATACACGAAACCCTTTCCAACTCTGCAGATGACCAAAGCAAAGGAAATGGAGGAAACAAAAACATAAACAAAGGCAAAGGAAAAAACAATAAGATCAAGGGGGGCATGGCAAACAAAGTGACACATCAATGATGGTCAGGGCTATGCCTCAATGCAAACTTTCTGGCTAACAAGATGATTGACCTCACTGCCACAATAGATGAGGCAGGACTAGACTGGGTTGCCATGACCAAAACATGGTTTACAAACAATCACGGATGGGAGGTGACTATTCCAGGGCACAACTTGTTCAGAAGAGATAGGACTGGGAAAAGGGGGGGGTACTATTTATGTTAAGGACACCATCAATGCTACAGAAATGCAGCAGGCACAACGGGAAAGAGAGGATCTATGGATCACAATTGGGGCCACAAATAGGAAACTCATTCGGGTAGGAATAATCTACAGACCCACAAATCAGGAGGAAGCCAGGGATAAGGAAATCCTGGAAACCATCCTCCAGATGTCAGGCAAAGGGTATGTGGTGCTGGTGGGGGATTTCAACCTGCCAGATATAGATTAGAGTACCCACACAGTGGCATTACAAAAAAGCAGGGAATTCCTAGTCACGCTACAGGAAGAAGGCCTAAATCAACTAGTGACATCACCCATGAGGGGTAACACAATTCTAGGTTTGATATTCACAAATAGTGACAAGGGTTCTGGGCATCAAAGTAGGGAACCACCTGGGTAATAGTTACCATAACATGGTATGGTTCAGGGTAAAAAGGACTGAAGACATCACACACTCCAAACTGAAGGTCCTTGACTTCAGGAGGACAGATTTCACAAAAAATGAAAGTCTGCCTGAGGGACAACATTAGTAACACAACAGAAGCGAGCATTGAGGAATGTTGGACAAGGTTGAAGGATGCAAGAACCATGGTCACATCACAGTGTGCCCAACATGTTAGTAGGAACAAAAGGAGGAAAAACCCACTATGGTTTTCCAAGGAGATGGAACCATGGTGAAAGAGAAGCACATAGCCTTCAGAAAATATAAGGAGTCAGGGAATGAGGCAGACAAAACAGAATACAAACAGAAACTAAAAGAGACAGGAAAAGTGATAAGAAATGCAAAGGCTCAGACAGAGGTTGGCATAGCTCAGGAAGTAAAAAAGGGTAACAAAACCTTCTACAGGTACATACGAGAAAAAAGGAAGACCAAATTGGACATTGTTAGAATCACAAAAAAAGAACTGACAATCCACAGAGCAAGACAGGGAGGAGGCAGAGGCACTCAATGAGTACTTCTGCTCAGTCTTCACACAGGAAGCAGATGGAAATGGACCAAAAACCGGCATAAAGAAGTGCCCAATTGAAGGAATAGATGTGGGTCCCTTCACAGAGAAAAGAGTCCTGGAGGAAACAGACAAGTTAAAGGTAGATAAAGCTATGGGGCAAGATGGGATACACCCAAGAATATTTAAAGAACTATGAAGAGAACTGACAGTCCCCTTAGCAATGCTCTTCAACAAATTGTTGAGGAGCAAGGAATGCTGGAGGATTAGAAGAGAGCAACAGCAATGCCACTCCACAAGAGTGGAAGCAAGGAACAGCCAGGAAACTTCAGTCTGGTTAGTCTAACATCAGTCATGGAAAAACTGATGAAGTCCCTGCTGAAGGAAAGAATTGTAGCTTTTTTGGAGCAAACTGGTCAACTCGACAAAAATCAACATGGTTTCATGTCAGGGAGGTCCTGCCAGATAAACCTGGTTAATTTTTTCAATTGGGTCACCAAAACAGTGGATCATGGTGGGGCACTGGATGTTGTTTTCCTGGACATCAGTGAAGATTTTGACTGTGTTCCGCAGAGGAGACTAGTAAAAAAAACTGGAGAACATAAGAGTTGGCCCTGAGGTAATGAACTGGGTCAGAAACTGGTGAAGTGGGAGAACTCAAAGAGTATTAGTGAATGGCACTCTGTCAGAAGAGGGGAGGGTGACTAGCGGGGTCCCGCAGGGCTTGGTTCTGGGGCCAATCCTCTTCAACATATTCATCAGTGACATTGCAGATGGACTAAAGGGAAAGGTGTGCCTGTTTGCAGATGACACCAAAATCAGCAACAGGGTGGACACACCAGAGGGACAGCATAGCATGAAAAGCTGATCTCCAAAAACTGGAGGAGTGGTCCAGGACCTAGCAATTGAAATTCAATGCCAAAAAATGCAAAGTCATGCACCTGGGAAAACATAACCCAAGGAAACTGTGCTGAATGGGAGGAGAGCAGCTGGTGACTACTAGGCAGGAGCGAGATCTGGGGGTGATCATATCAGATGACCTCAAGGTCAGTAAATGTGAAAAGGCTGCACTAAAAGCTAGTGGCATCCTGGGATGCATAGGGAGGGGCATCACAAGCAGAAGGCATGAAGCAATCATGCCCCTATATCAGTCCCTGCTAAAGTCTCACCTTGAGTACTGTGCTCAGTTCTGGAGGCCACACCTCAGGGAGGACATAGATAAGCTGGAGATGATACAGAGCAGAGCAACAAAGATGGTGCAGGACTTGCATCAGAGGCCGTACAAGGCAAGACTAGATGGCCTCAAATTATACTCCCTAGAACAATGCAGGAATCATGGGGACATGACTGAAACATTTAAATACCTTAAAGGCAACAACAGGATGCATGTGCAGAACCTCTTTCAGTTAAAAGACTACAACAGGACTAGAGGGCATGACCTTAGACTTAAGGGAGGAAAGTTCAGGAGCAATATGAGTAAATTCTTCTTCACAGAATGTGTTGTGAAATCATGGAATAGCCTGCCGGAGGGGATTTGTGGGAGCCAAGACAGTGGGGGAATTCAAGCAGGCATGGGATAGACAATGTGGAATACTCAAGCAGGCAGCTAAGTAAGGGGAGGTTAGAAACCGAAGGCAGATTTGATGGATTATATGGTCCCCATCTGCTGACAACTTCTATGCTTCTGTGCTGCTATGCTAAAGACAAAAACTCATTATTCTTTACTAGGATGAGTTTACTAGCCTTAGTTGACTTCAAGACAAGGCAAATCATACCTTTCATTGTTCCTGCCTTTTACCTATAGGTGGGGCTAATGTCATTCCAGTTAGGTTTCGCACTCAAAACTCCTTTACACAAGCTGTATACCAGTAACTTCAAAGTTGTTTGATTTTCATTCTTATTTTTAGGTATACGCGCCATATAAACGGGTGGTAATTTGGATCCTTGTTCAATTTCTTGTTCTTTATCTTGGACTATAACACTGTCAAGTTATTCCTCAGTATACTATTATTTGCCTTGTTTATGCTTTCTGTGATCTAACTCATATCTACTGTTAAGGATCCCTTAATTCTTTTTTCTTTGATATCTTTTGCCAATTCTTTACCTTTGATGTGACCTTCAGCTTTCTTTATATTCTTACTTATTACCTCCTCTTTCCCCTGAGATTTCCCATTCATGCAAACAAACTTACAGTAGTTTGAACACCCACTGTGTGTTTCATTGTACATCCCTTATCTCTTTTATAGTCTTATTTTGCACCTTTGCTTCCCAGTTGTTTGATTAGTTGTGTGATAGCTCAACCCTCATGGTCAGCTATTTGTTTTGTAGTCAGTTTAATTTGATCCTTGTACAGTATTTAGCTATCAAGTAGTCCTTGTTCCCTACCGAGAACTTCTGTACCTTATCTCCCTGTGCTGCTATCTTGTTGTATGATCCATTTAATATACATAATAATTGTTCTAAAAGACATTTCTGCTTTATTACCACTGAATTTATTTCTGCTAGCTCCTTATATATTGAATGCATGTGGTCTGCCCCACAATTCCTGGGTGAACAATCTTTGTTCATTTTTCCCGCACTTGCGCTGGTGCACCCCCCTACTCCCCTTCTGCCACTTTCACTGGCACAGTGCCACTGTACCGTGCGCAGTGCATGCACCCTCAGTGCCATATTCTATGGTGCTAAGCCATGGCACAGCACCGTTGAATATCGCCTGGTCCATGCCCAGGGGCAGCCCAGTTGCACTGCGCCAAGGCTTGCACCCCTGCCTGGCGCAGTCTGAATATCCAGGCCTGTAAGTGCAAATATAAATGCAAAACAACAGGTTATAAATAACAACTTATTGTCTATCGCTATTGTATTCTGTGTTGTAACTGTTGAAATCCTTCTGGTATTACTAAAAAGATACTTGGTCAAATAAAGTGCTTCAGGTTAATAATGCATGTAATAATGTCTTAATTCACCAGTCATCATTGATCATTCGCTGTTATTCACAGGATTTGCAGGATTCACAGTTGATCAAGATAGGACTTTGCTGCTTGCAGTTCCTTTTCCAATGTCTCCCTAGGTTGCTTTAGGTCTTGTTATGATTGTTATGAATGCTCAGGCTTTCCTTCCCCTTTCCCTCATTGTCTTTAATCAGTTGCTTTAGCTTTTTCCTTATAAACTTTCTTCTAAGGCCTTTGTAAATGATCTGCCAGTGTTAGACAAATGGCTGCCATCAGTAAATTAGGATGAGGCCACACTACAAAACAGGGATACAATAAACAACTTTAAAATAAAATCTGGGTTAAATTTATTACTATTGAATTTTAAATCCTCTAACTTTTAACTTCAGATTACTAGAGCTACTAAAAATATTCAGTTTGAAAACTCCTGTCTCCTATTTCCTAAAACTTTAATATCTTGAATAACTGATGACCCCAAGCAGTATTCAAAACATTACTATTTCAATGTCCTTTACTTTATTTCTTCTAGCTATTTTAACCCACTGACTTATTTCAATAGCAGCCTATTTTTTACTTACTTTCCCAAAATGGCTAAACCTCATAGATGAATTCCAGAAAATAAGTTGGTCTGAAAATTACTGATGTGGCACCATCCTGATCTGGCTTCTATGGTCCAAACTGCGGCAAAGTCTCCAAAATGTTTTATGCTCTGTTTTTATCAGTGGGACTTCTCATCGCTCTTATGCTCTGCTCCTTCCTTACTGAAGTTAAAAATGGCGATTCTGAGGAGCAGAATGCAAGCGCATACATTGTAATCAATGTGATCACACGACAATAGTGGTGCGAAAATTTCAAAAAGTCAAAAAGGATTAAAATTTAAATTTACAGACATCAAATCTAGTTTTACTAGAATAAGGATATTTAAAATGTTTAAATCAAAGCTGTTGGTCATTCAGCTTAACTATTTACTTATCTCACAACTGTGCTAAATATAGTAGCTAGGAATGATTGTGTAGTATCCACCACTAAAGTAAGAGAGAATACTGCATCAAACCACATTAACTAGCCCTGATAAACTGTTCCACTGACTTATATTAAACTACTATTAAACTCAGAATTTGAGGAGTACTAACACCCCAATTGACCTGTGTATGGAATAAAATAAAATAAAAGCAAAGCATATAACAAATAGCAAATAGCATGTGCATGTTCCTATTTTGGTTGAAAAGTTGTTCTCATAGTTTTTCCATTTTCCAGGTCTTCGACTCTCAGTTCAGCAGGTCTCAATACAAAGGTTTCTTTGATATTGTCTCTGTGAATCTTTGTCCAAAGATGTAGCAACCATACCTGTAATCCCTTTAGTATTGTTGTCTTCTTGCTTTCTCAGCATTTATTCTTTATCTGTCCTTGAATGGAATCTCCCCCTCACTGTGTTCATCCTCCGCATTACTCACTGGTCACTTTCCCATGGGTGTGGGCTCTGCCACTGCACAGACTCCAGGCGCCTCTGTGGAAAAGCACAAACAGAGCAGAGAAGGTAGGGACTCCAACTTCTGGTGATACAAGTTTTACTGGAAAGGAGTTTGAGAATACACTCCAGAAATAGTAGCATTAACTCAATGCAAGTGTTAAAGCAATGGTGGCATACTGTACATAGGAAAAAAAAACAGCCTCTCAAACTCTTTGCTTCTGCCATCTCAAAGCACAGTGCACGGTTGCCACTCCAACTTGTGCTACTTAGGCGTTTCTTCATTGGAACATCCACTATAACAACAAGACAGAACAAACCAGATCACATCATCCAGATCCTAGGACACTGGTCATCTTCTTGCTCTGAATCATGCATCAGAAATCCAGAATCTGCCATTTTATTTATTTATTTATTTTTTGATAAAACCTGCACAAGAGTGGCAATGATCTCCATTGCCACTGTTTTCGTTTTTATCTGGAAAAGCAGCAAAATCAGGAAAACTGATTATATATTTTCTAATAAAATTACTGAATTTCAAAGAACTTGATATGTTATAGGAAAACAACACTTTTATAGGTATGTGCAGTTAGCCATCGTTACAGTGACAACTTTACCACGACCAACACTATAGCAACAACAGCATTAGGTCACTATAGTGTCAGCAGAGAACCCCGGCACTGCTTTCTGGGGGTATTGCACCCCCTCCCCAAAGCAACTCTGACTCAAAGTTGATTAATTTAGTAGTGGGGGGTGCAGGGAGCAGAGCAGTCTGAAGTGACTCCCTTTATGCTGACCACAAATGTGTTCGACAAAAAGGAATCTCTGTAATGTCAGTCAACAACGAAATTGTCGACTGACTATCATGGATCTGGTATGTGCATTCCATATATTATGCTGCGAATTTCTCCTGCATTATCATTTTATTGCATTTAATTATGCTGTATATATCTTTCTTTCATTCCATATATTTATACACATTACTGTAAATAACAAACAGTAGAATCCAAATAAAATCCAGAAGAGTGACAATTACCAATACAATTCACAAAACTTCAAACCTTAAAACAGAGTTTGACAATGTCATTCACCAAAAATCAGTGATCCTGATGATCTCTATACAAAAAGAAACCAGAAAGCACTCAGAGATATATTACAATTTAAAATGCTTAATAATGCTATTAGAAGGGGACCTCAATATCCAAATGCTCCAGTGCTTTATTTGACACAGGAAATGCATCAGCAATCTCCTCGGGAATTTCAATCTAAACTGGCTGAGCAACCACCAACTGGGCTATGCTTCCCAGCTTAAACAACACAACCTGGCCCAGACTATCACTCTTCCCACCAGACTCAGTCATAGAACTGGTACTCAGTCCCTCTTGGACTGGATTAACATGAACAGGGATGACCATGTACTGCACGCAGGAACCATGGCTGACTCCATTAGTGACCATTCCCCAACCTATCTCCTATGGTCATCCAAACTCAAGAATTCTCCTCCCAAATACATATCGTTCCATAATTTCAGTAACCCCAACACCCCCAATCTCCTTGCGGAGACCTGAGCAGTGGACTGGTCTATTCTCTACTCACTTACTGATGTGACCCCAGCAGTTACCCTTCTTACTCAGACCCTACTGACTATACAGGACTGTTTCTTTCCTCTTACCACTAGATGGGTCAGAGGTGGCTGCTCACGCTGGGTCTCCAGAGATCTCCTAACCCTCATGAAGGACAGAGATCACGCTTGGTTCACCTACAAAGGATCCACCTCCCTAGTCCTCTGGGAGGTCTTCAGGCATCAGATAAACCAATGTAAGCTTCTGGCCAAATCACTGAAACAAACTCATTTCCATAACAAACAAAAGGCTAACCTTGGTGACCCCAAGAAATTTTGGGAATCAATTGGCTTCCTACTAAACCCCCCTCTAGCAAGGCTGACCTACATCTAAATTCCATGGATGGCCTGATTTTGGATCCCATGGAAGTGGCCAGGACATTAAATAACATGTTCACCGTTCTATCCATCTACCTAAATAAACTCCCAATTGGCAAGCCAAACAGCTCAGTTCCCCATCTTAATCCATTGTCATCCTCTACCAGCTCTACCACCCACCCTCCAATCCCACCTTTCTACTTCTAAGAGCTCTTTTGCACTGATACCACCAAGCTCCTCAAAAGCCTATCCAATCACAGCTCTGCTGGAGCTGATGGCCATCGCCAGTCTTCCTCAGGCTGATCTCACCAGCTTTAGCCAAACCACTCACCTTTGTCTTTAACCTTGCCCTCTCTGTCTCCTCCATGCCCAACCCCTGGAAGACAGCTAAGGTGATCCCCATCTTCAAAGCCAGTGACCCTCAATCCTCCGACAACTACCGGCCACTCTCCATCCTCCTCCACCTTAGCAAATTGCTTTAGAAAGTGATCCACACTCATCTAGCTGAACACATTGGCAAATACAACCTCCTGTGTAGCCAACAACATGGTTTCTGTAAAAAAAAAAATTCCACTGCTACGGCCCTAGCACTTCTCACTGACCATATCCTCATGAACATGGATATTGGTAATGCCACAGTTGCTGTTTTCGTTGACCTCTCCAAGGTCTTCGACTAGGTCAACCATGCCCTCCTCCTCAGTAAGCTAAGCTGCCTAGGCTGTTCTCAGGAGGTAACAGACTGGTTTGGGAGCTACCTCACCAACTGATCCCAATTTGTGTGTATTGGTCAGGCCTGCTCCCCTACCCTGCCTGTCTCCACAGTGGTCCCCCATGGCTCCATTCTTGGACCCTTCTATTGTCCTTATTTATAAACTCCCTTCCTTCAGACAGTCTCAGCTGCCACTCTCTTCTGTACGCTGATAACCTCATACTTTTCTACAGTAACAAATCCACTGCCAGCATTTCCATAGCTCTCACTCAAACTACACTGTGGCCCACAACTGGTTCACAAAAAATTTCCTCTTGGTAAATGCCAAAAAAACAAAATCCATGTTGTTCAGATCTAAGCTCTTCCTTTCCAAATCCGGGACTCACTGCTACCTAAACATTCTCTCCCTGATGGACTAGCCCTGGAGGATGTCAACACTTTCAAATACTTAGGAGTCATACTTGGCTCCTCCCTCACCTTCTCCGAGTACTTCAATTCCCTAGTTCACAGGTTCCATCAAAAACTGGGCACAGCCTATAGTTTCCAGCAATTCCTCACCCCAGAGGCCAGACTAGCCATTGCCCAAGGAAATTTACTCCCAATACTGGACTATTGCTCCACTATCTATGCCAGGGCATCTGTAACCACTATAGCCAAGATCTCCTCTGCCTACAGCAATGCCTGTCATTTTGCCTTGCTGGCCCCTTTTTCTACCCACCACTGTGTCCTCTACAACTCCTTTGGATGACTCCCATGGCAAGGTCACTTTGACCTTGCCCTCTGCTGCCTGGTAGATACTGTTATTCGTACTGGTCAGTAATCCCCCTCCTTGTGTCTCTCCTCAAAACCCAAACTCTCCACCACTGCCTCTGCTCAAATAGCACCCCCCGCTCTAGCAGTTCCTAAGGTATCCACGAGTATGGGTGGCAGAGCTTTGTCAGCAGCAGTCCTTACTCTGTGGAACAAACTGCCAGCTGTACGCCACTCCACCAACACACACTGTAGTTTCAAATCCTGCCTCAAAAGTTAGCTTCTAGCAAATACCTTCTGTCACTGTTCCTCTGGGCTGGCCATCTTTTGCCAAATTTGTTCACTTATCCACTGAGTCTCGTTTGCCTCCCTCCCCTTGGTTTTCCTACTGTTTCCCTCTTCATCCACTCACTACCAATGCATTTTTGCTTAGATTGCAGGCTATGTAATCATACTGTCTACCTGCCAAATGTGCTTATGTAAAATTACTAATGTATATGTAATAACTGACTTATGTATCCAATCTTGTTTTATTTGTATCCTGTATCACAGTTTCTACTGTGTTTTACTTTTTATGTTTTCTGTACTATGTTACCTGTGCCATTTGTAGTGGCCCGGGTCATGCCTGAAAATGGTCCCTGGGATCAGTGCACCCACCCAGTTATCAAAGTCATAAATAAAAATCTGTATTCCAAATTGGTAAATCCTGGGGAAACCTTGTAGTATGTAGTTAATACGATGGAGCCCAATGTGTGGTGCGAAGAACAGTCAAAGTCCAGAAATTGCACTGGCTCTGGCAAAAGTCACCCACACAGTTTCTTGTTTTTCAAAATTTAAATAGTTTATTCCAGTATAAGTTCAGTAGGCCCAACATTTCGCCAAAAAGGCTTCTTCTGGGGGACTGTAAAAACATATATTTATTAAACAATAATTAGTACATAGACCAGAAATGTTTACACAACTGTATACAGTACATTTTAGATAATATTACATTTTTTAAAACATGCACATTGAACAGTGTGTTATCTAACAAGGCCATATGAAAATTAATGGTGCCAAATAAAATAATTAGCTACCTCTCTGATAACAGGTGAAACGCTGGGACTACTGAACTTATATTGGAATAAACTATTTGAATTTTGAAAAACAAGAAACTGTGTGTGTGGCTTTTGCCAGAGCCAGTGCAATTTCTGGACTTTGATAAATAAAAAACTCCCTGAAGAAGTTGCTATTTGGAACAAAGAGCTAGCGTAGTTGGGTTTTAAGAACCTGTTTTTAAAAAGATGCACTTGAACTTTGAAATATTAAATTCCCTAAGTCCTTTTTCAGTTTGCTCCTGTTTTTGATTGTTGTCCTGGGTCAGAGCTATGGTCCCTGAGTGAGCACACTGCTTGTGAAAGAAGAGATAACCTTGATAATGCCCCAATATTTACACACAAAATTCCACTTAACACACTCCAACCCTTTCTTCTGCCAAATACTTAGCATCCTTATCCACTAAGGGGCCTCTGTTCCTTATCTGGCATTTCTTTCTTTTGTTTGTTTTTGCTAAATACATCTTTGCCTCCTTTATCATTGTTTAGGGTAGTATCGCCATCTCTTACCATACTTGTTATATACATACTCAATTCATTGTAACTTATGTATTTGACATTGTAACAATTGTTTTATTTTGCACAAATTTGATGCTGCTGTATACACCTGGTATTTTTCACTTTATTAGTCTGTTCACTTGTATTCACCAATATACACTTTTTTTGATATGTGCCTTTGTGTATTTTCCCATGCATGTGTATTAATCCTCCTGGGTCACACCAGGAAACGAGCCTTGGCTCAGTGTGCCTTTCCCGGTTATCAACTATTAAATAAATAAAATAAGTAAATAAATCTGATTCCTTACCTTATCTACCAATTTGCATTGAGCACCTGGCTTTGAATTGTATGCTGTTAAGATGCCAAAATCCCTTTTTCTGAGCTATCTACCTGACCCTCCCATTTAAACTGTAATTGTTTTTCTGTTTTTCTTACCCAGATGCATCATTACCACTTATCAGTGTTAAGTCATACAGTGTCACCTACATAGATACATAGAATTTGATCACAGATGAGGATTGCTTAGCCCATCTAGTCTGCCCATAAACCCTACCCCTCCTTGTTTACCCTTTCCTCATCATCACTAGCGTTCCCTTATGTCTATCCCATGCATTTTTGAATGCCTTTACTGTTTGTACTCTTACCACTTCTGTGGGGAGGCTGCTTCATGCATCCACCACCATTTCCATCAAGAAGTACTTCCTCACATTCCCCTGAGTCTACTTCCCTCCAGCCTGGTATCATGCCCCCATGTTTTTGTGCATTCTCTTTTCTGAAAAAAGCTTATCTTCTGGACCATATAAAAACCATTGAGGTATTTAAAAATCTCTATCATATCCCACCTCTCCCTTCTCATCTCCAGCAAACATGTGTCAAGGTCTATTAACCTCTCCTCATATGTCTTCTGGTGTAGCCCCTGCACCATCTTTGTTGCCCTCCTCTGGACTGCTTATAATTTGTCTATGTCTTTTCTGAGATACGGTCTCCAGAACTGGGCACAATATTCTGGAATGGGGTCTCACCAGTGATTTGTAAAGTGGAATCATCATGTCCTTTTTTCTGCTGAAGATGTTCCTGCCTATGCACCCCAACTTCTTCTGGCCTTCCTTGTCACTTTCTCACACTTTCTGGTCACCTTTAGGTTATCTGTTATAATCACTCTCAGATCCCTTTCTTGCTTGGTGGGCAACAGCAATTCCCGCCTCCCCACTGAATATTTTTCTCCTGGGTTTCCAAGCCCCATGTGCATAATTTTGAATTTTTTTTTTTTATTTTCATTAAATTTCAGCTGCCACACCCTTGACCATTCCTCAAGCTAACATACAGTAGGTTCTTTCTCATTCTTTTCACCCCCGACAGAGTATCAATTCTATTGCAGGTCTTTGTGTCATCTGCAAATAGACAAACCTTCCCTTTCAGCCCCTCCACAATGTCACTTATGAAGACATTAAAGAGAGCTGGCCCCAGCACCAAACCCTGGGGCTCCCCGCTGGTCACCTCCCTCTCCCTGGATTGAGCTCTGTTTACTATCACTCTTTGTGTCCTGCTGCTCATCCAATTTCTAACTAAGTTCACCATCCTGTGCCCCACACACAGGCTGCTCAACTTGTTTATTAGCCTTCTATGTGGGATAGTGTTGATGGCCTTACTAAAATCAAAGTAGGCCACATCCACCACAACCCTTTCCCCCAATCAGTATACCATCACAGCAGCGACTCCGACACCGCGAAGACCATCACAGCGACAGGAATCTGGCAAATCCCGCAGGTCACTGTAATGGTCTGTGCAGTGACTGAGACTGCCTCGCTGGGTGTTTCATGCCCTCTGATCCAACTCCAACTTGGAAATCCTGGAGACCAGGGGTGTGGGGGCAGAACCCCTCACATGGGGGGTTCGGGGTGCACAGCTCTCCGATGGATACATGGAGGCATCCCCAATACTGCAATGCTGACAGTCAGCACTGCAGCTGTCACTGTCAGGGACGTTTCCATGATAGCTGTTGCGGCAGCATGGTAACCCCCCCCCCAAGCTACCATTCTTGTTACCCAATCAAAGAAATCTATCAGATTTGTTTGGCAAGACTTACCTGCCATGAAACCAATTGCTTTAGATCCTGCTACTTGCTGGATTTGAGGTACTCCACAATCATTTGCTTGAGCAATGATTCCATCAGTTTCCCTACCACTGAAGTTAGGTTGATTGGCCTGTAATTACCCACCTCTTCCCTAGTCCCACTCTTGTGGAGATGGACATTTGCCCTTCTCCAGTCTACCATCTGTTAGATGCTTAGTCTGTAAAAAAGTCTAGTAGTGTGGTTCCTTTGTAACTTCTCAGTTATGTCCTCAGTGTCAACCTTACTTTGTATTACAGTGCTGTCAACAAATTTGCAAATCAAACTTTCTAGCTCTTCATCGATGTCTGTAACTAATATTTTAAATATTTTGTCCCAACAGCGACCCCTGTGGTACCACACTTGTAATCACACCCCAATCTGAATTGTGTCCATTAAGGCTGACTATCTGTTGGATGCCTGTCAACCAGCCTTGAACCCATCAAAGAATGTAACCTTCTGGTCTCATATTCCCTAATTTATCAATCAGCTCCTTATGTAGGACCATGTCAAAAGCTTTGCCAAAGTCCCAAAAGATCACATCCAGTGCTTCTGCCTTGTCAAATTCCCAATTTATTGGCTTGAAAGAGCTCAACAAGTTTGTTACACATGTCCTACCCTAATAAACCTATGTTGGCTTTCACCTGCCAGATTATTGGTAGACATTTAATTTTCTAATACAGCACTCCATCCATGATCTTGTGAAGCACAGTCATGCTTGCAACTCCATTTTTATGTTCGCTTGAGTGTTTGCGCAAGGAACATCTTGGGAGAATGGGACACTTTGGAGGTGTGCCCCTCCTGTGCAATCCCCTGCTCCGTTGAGCAGGCATGGTGGTCCTGCACCAATTGGATGTGGTGCTGTGGATGACAGCGGTGGTCTTCTCTTCAAAGAAAACCACCGCTGTGTGCTGGCAGCGAATCATGCCCCCCCCATATCTTTGGTGCCACGCTGGGAGCCCACCCCAGCATGGCAAACGTCCTGCGTCATCTGCTGATGGGGGTGCCCAATCCCCCATTGGCTCCATGGCCCCCCCAGCCATCCTTCTGCCATGCTGGGAGCCCACCCCAGTGTGGCAAACGTCCCGCGCTGTCTTTTTTTTTTTAAAAAACCTGTAAATTAAAAACGGTCCCATGGCGCTTCTCCCTGGCCCCCCTCCCACAACCTGCACCTACCCACTGCACACCCTGCCTCCCCACACCCCATACTTACCTCCGGAGCTCAGCATGACGATCATCGCTGGACCGGGAACACGTCTGCATTCTTCAAAGGTGACCGCTAACTGAGGAAATGCCGGTAAGCTGTATAATGGGCTAGATGGGTTTTTTTCAACTTTGTTGCATATCTTAGGTATTTTATGGAATTTTTGCACCAAATTTTCAACATGGGGTTTTTAGGACCCCTTCTCATGAATTCTGTCACTGTCATGGCATTATTCGGGCCTGAAGGGTGATTTTGCAGTCACTGCACAAAATCACTTTTTGGGCCCAATTAATGAAACGACAGTGCCAGCGTTCATAAGGTGGGCTCTCAAAAAGCCTATTTTGAAAAATTTGGTGGAAAATTCCTAAAATGACTGTTTTACAAGTGTGCGCTAGTGTCTTTACTTAGGTCATAAGTTTGTGAATTTCCAATATTTTCACTCCAGATTTTCAACATTGCCATTTTACCACACCTTCTTATGAGCAGTACAGCTGTCATTTTCACATCTCACCCAAAACCTGTTTCCGTCTCATGTAGCGCACAATGGCAGTTGGTGTGTGAAATCAATGTATGGGACACATTAAGAAAATCACAGTGTCACTGTTCATGAGCAGAGATCTTAAAATGGCTATGTTAACTGTTTGGTGAAAAATTCTAAAATGACTGTTTCTGAGAGTGTGCGTTACTTGTGATTCCTATACTGCCGCTGCATGGTTGCAATTTTTCAATATTTCCTCCAGATTTTCAACATTGCCATTTTACCACACCTTCTCTTATGAGTAGTACAGGCTGTCATTTTTCATATCCTGCCCAAAACATGTTTCAGCTCATGTAGCGCATTAATGGCGAGTCTGTGTGCGAATCAATGTATGGGACACATTAAGAAAATCACAGTGACACTGTTCATGAGCAGAGGTCTTAAAATGGCTATGTTGAAAATTTGGTGAAAAATTCCTAAAATGACTGTTTTATGAGTGTGCATTCGCAGTTCCTCACATGCCGTCAAATTCGCAATTTTCAATATTTGTACTCCAATGACTTCCAAATACCTAAACAGCACATAGAAGCAAGCAACATTCGGCATTGACAAATGCTTGTACTTCTTTGTCACTGATTTTTTTAAGCCATGTCAAAGTGCCAAATACCACTGCAAATACCTGCAAGCGAACGTTCGGCATTGACAAATGCTTGTTATTGATAGGGCTGCTACAGCAGCATATCCTTCCAGTCATTTAATCAATAATGCATGACAAGGTATGTGTTGTGCTTGGATAATGTCATGCTTTGGTTGGCTGGCTACAAGATCACAGGTCATGTGTATCCAACATCCAAGAAGTGATGTTATCCCCATGACACACATCCTAGAGTGCATTATTCCAAATATAATATGGCTTCCTGATAAAAAAACATGAAAAAATACATTTTAAAATATTTTGTGTTTTGATTTTCAAATCAGTGTGATGATGTGCTGCTATGGCATCACTGTTGAAGGTCAGCACTGATGAATCAAAGTCAAAAAATGTTTTCTTGCCATTGTATAGTAGGCACTATACAATCTAGAAAGTGAGTGTTTCATATGACTACAATTAGTTGTGCTGGTTTTTTTTTGCTAAGTGTTTCAGTAGTCTCAGGGTTATGCCACCTTGCTAGCTGCCTTAGAAATAACCAGATTGATATTTTCCCCCTTTATCTCTACCACCTTTATTGCAATACTTTTGATATGCTTTCTAGTGTAATAGCTACTTCTTCTGTTGAGTCATTATTTATAGGGCAGCCACTAAATACTAAGCAAATGTACTTATTTTTATCATTCTTTTTCTTCAGGTTTCCTGTTCTGCTTTGGGAACCTCTGACTTCCTGCCACTCCTTCTTGCCACTTATGAGATTCCACGAGGGACTGTCAGGCCTTCCAGTGACATCCATGTAAAATTGGGTTCATCAGCTCACTGACTTTGATGAATATTCATAAATGGCTTATGATCACCCATCAAAGTTCACCCAACTGTTCTTTGACTCAGTTCATTAACCAAGTTCATGAACTGTTTATCAACATAAAGTTAATGAAGTTGGTAATCCTTTAAAGAGCCATGATAAACTGAGATAAAAATCAATTTGCATAACCAATATGCATGTCAGAATACTCTATTTGCCACTGTAAGGGTTACAGCATAAAGCATCACAACATTAAAACTTTTTTTGAATAGTCATGGAAAATATACTATATGCTCTGCAAGACAATTAAGTGTTTGAGCCAAACAAAAGGATTAACATTTAAACCCACCAGATGTTATATGTTTTTCAGGTTCTGTGATATAAATAGTATTGGACTGATCTTTTTATGAAAGCAAGGTGAGAAGTGATTTCATTCAAAGAACAACAACAGAAAAAAGGAAGTCTAAGCCAAATTATTAATTCTATAATGCATAATAAGAAAATCTATTCATTAGAAAATATTGAGTTTGTTAAAAGCATTCAGTTGTCATGGTTAATTGCTTAGATTGAGTGGTGAAACAACTAATGGTTGAATGGGTCTTCCTCTGATGTGTACATAAGGCAAACAGTGTTTGAGAATATGGCTAAAAAGGGTTGCCTGATGAATTAATCACTATTTTAAAAACTGTATTTCTGATCACCAAAATATATTGATGGACTTTGTTCATAAACATTTAGTGGAGGAGTTTCATGCGCTTTCACAGGTCTTTATGACCTTCATGTTCTGAACATTTATGAACACAGGAGTGCTATTTAATGTTTTTGCACACTTCATGAACACTCATAAATATTTTGATGAATTCTTGATGAGTGTTCATAAGCAAAATTCATGAACTGTGTGTGAATAATTCATAAACATTCAAAAATGGTTCACCATGATCATTTCCAGTGGTGAGTACCATCCATGCTCTTGGGCTTACAGGGCAGCCAGCTCCCTGACCTACATCAGTCCGTAAATCAATTTAAGGGGCTGGTCCATCCTCTCTGGACCATTTTGCTGGAAGAATTGAGTGGCTTCAGATAATTGGTTGAAAGATGTGTCTTCCACAGTCAAAGTGGCAATAAGCAGTGCAAATGCAACTGTGGCTCACACCCCAGAGTTCTGTGACTCTTGAGGAAGTTGTGGTCAGAGATTTGTGTCAACACCTCCACACTCTACCATCAATGGACTCTGTCATTAGCCTTAATGACCAGAAAGGGAGCAGAACTAGGAACAGTTCTTCCCTAGGAACAAAGAAACATAGAATTTGATTGCTGATAAGGACTGCTTGGCCCACCATGTCTGCCCATGTTTCCTGCCTATAATGTCACTGCAGACCCTACTTGATCTCCAGCTCCCCCCCCCCACTTCATAACTAACTAAGATTCCCTTGTGCCTGTCATTGGCATTCTTGAAGCCCACCACTGTTTTCACCCCCACCACATCCACTGGAAGATTTTTCAAGGCATCCACCACTCTTTCAGTAAAGAAGTACTTCCTGACATCTCTCTCACATTTAACCCTTCAAGTTTCATTACATATCCCCTTGTTCTTGTGCATCATTTAATCTGAAAAATACTTTGTTCCTGTACCTTATTTAACCTTGTGAGGTATTTATAGATCTCTGTCATGTTCCTCCTCTCCCTCCTGTATTACAGGGTGTACATATTAAGGTCCTTCAGTCTCTCCCCATTGGACTTTTGATGCAGACCCTACACCATTTTAGTTCCCCTCTTCTAGACAGCCTCCATCCTGTTTATGTCCTTTCAGAGATGTGGTCTCCAGAAGTGGACACAGTATTCCATGTGTGGTCTAACTAACAATCTATACAATGGCAATACCACCTCCCTCCTTTCTGCTGGCGAACCCCCTCCTATGCACCCTAGTATCCCACTAACCATACCTACTGCCTTGTGGCACTGTCTCACCATCTTGAGGTCATCAAATATGATTAATCCCAGGTTCCTTTCCTGTTTGGTGACCATCAATACCTCGTCTCCCATTTTATACTGTGCCTCTGGGTGTCTGTGCTCTGAGTGTGTGTTTTGCCACTTTTTGTATTAAAAGCCAGCTGCCATGCCCTTGACTATTCCTTGAGTTTTCTCAGGTCTCTGCAAATTCTTTCTACCCCCTCTGGAGTGTGTACCCTATTACAGACTTTGGTGCCATCCACAAAGAGGCATATCTTTCCTTCCAGCTCCTCTGCACTGTCACTTATAAAGACATTAAAGAGGATTGGTCCCAGTGCTGAACACTGAGGTACCCCGCTGGTCACTTTCCCTTCCCTGGATTGAACTCCCACCCTACATCACCTGTTAACTAATTTATTACCAGGTTTACCACCTTAGGATCCACTACTTAGCTGCCCCATTTCCTTTTGGGTCTCCTATGGGGAACAGTGTTGAAAGCCTTACCAAACTCTAAGTGGACCACATCCACCACAGCTCCCTGCTCAAAAGAATCAAGATACTCCACAGTCTTTTCCTTATCTGAGACTCCATTAACATCCCCACCACTGATGTCAGATTGACCGGCCTATACTTGCCAACCTCCTCCATGCTATAGCTTTTCTGAAGCAGGACTACATCTGCCCTCCTCCAGCCCTCAGGAACCACCCTTTGTTTTCAGTAAGCTGTTGAATCGGGCTGTCAGATGTGTATCCAGTCCCTCCCTGATCTCCCTCAATACCCTTTGATGTACCCTGTCTGGCCCCATAGTTTTATCCATTTTCAGATTTATGAGTCCCTTAGGACCCTCACCTCTGTAAAGGAATTGTGTCTATCTCCCTCACCTCACTGATTCTGCTTCTTTTATGTGGCTCATCCCCTTTCCCTTCCTATGTGAAGACTCATCAAATGTATTTGTTCTGGATATCTACCTTTTCCTGATCCTTCTCGGTACAGTTCTTCCCTGCTTTTCTTAACCTCACAGTTCCTCACCTAGTTTTTCTTTACTTCCTTATGTATCTAAAAAATGTCTTGTCCCCTTTACTTACCCCTTCAACTATTCTTTCCTCACTCTCTGCCTGTGTGCTCCTCTCCAAATTACCTGCTTCTTACTCCTTCTCCTGAAACACCTCCCTGTCCTCTTTCCTCTGTGTCTCATTATACCTCCTAAATGCTATCCTTTTAGTCCTTACCTTTTCAGCCACTCCCTTTGAGAACCATAATAGTCTCTTTTTCTTTTGTTTGTGTTCACTTCCTTTGTGCAGTTTTGTTGCCTTTATAGTGCATTCTTTTAATATAGCCCATTGTTCCATAACACCACCAAGGCCATCCCCTCTTTTCGGTCATCTCTGAGGCATTCACCCTTTTTTTATAAATTTGCTCTTCTGAAGTCTAGGACCCTCATCGTTGTGTGATTTGCTTCCACCACCATACTTACATTGAACCACACTGTACTGTGATCAGCAGTTCCCAGGTGGCCTTCAACCTTGACATCTGCAACAGTGTCCTGTCAATGAGCACAGCCAAGCATAAGTGGGCTCCTTGACAAGCTGCCTGAGAAAACAACCTGCAGGGAGTCTAGGATGTCCCTGATTTTAGCCACAGCCATGTCACAGAGGCTTCAATCTTCTGATATGACAGCCAGGATGCAACACAGAAATGCTGCAGAATGTCCCAGAATGCTACAGTTTACTGCAGGTCCCATTGTAAGTCAATGGCAATTAAGCCCTTTTGTTATGCAGGATTTTGTGACATGTCATTACTGCAAGTTATTGCGCTTCATCATGGCTGACTCCACTGTACATCCGGCAGATTGAAGTCCTCCCACCACCAGGACCTCCACTTTTTCTGTCATTGTGCTAATGACTTCCACCAGTGCCTTGTCCAATTTATCCTCCCCCCCCATGCTGGAGGTCAGTATATCATGCCGATTTGAACAATGGCTCTGATTCATGTCTCCAGGGTGACCCACAATACCTCCAACCCCTCCACACCCCCAGATTCCCTGTATCTCTGTTGCCTTAATACTCTCCCTTAAATACAGTACCCCCCGCCCATCTCTCTTCCTTACGAACATACAAACTTTGGCAGCAGATAAAGGCCTAGAGGTTTATCAAGACTGCTCAAATGTGCAGCTTGCACCCCTTATTCTGCAGCTGCCCCTCCCTTCCACCCTTCCCCTTCATTAACCCTCCCCCTTGTTCTGTCCCATCACCTTCCGAAGCAGTCCACTGTTCTACTGAATACCACTTCTGCAGGTAACACATTCCACCCGGCCACCACTCGCCCTGTCAAAAAGTGTCTCCTCATCTCCCTCCTGAACCTTCCTCCCTCCAGGCTCATATCATGGCCCCTGGTGTCCCTCTCCTCCCTTACTTTGAACAGCCCCTCTGTACCTGTCTTGTTTATTCCATTCATGTACTTAAAGGTTTCAGTCATGTCCCCATCCCTCCTCTCCTCCAGTGAGTACATGTTCAACTCCCTCAGCTCCTTGATCATCTTTGTCACCCTGAACTGCACCCCCTCCAGTAACTTTATGTCCCTCTTCAGATACAGGTGCCAGTACTGCACACAGTACTCCAGGTGCGGTCTAACTAATGACCTATACAGTGGCAGAATCACCTCCTCCCTCCTCGAGAATATATCCCCTTGCAATACAACCCAGCATTTTGTTGGCCTTTGCAGCTGCCTTCCTACATTGTGCAGAGTTGTGCATTGACCCTGGAATGAGCACACCCAGATCCTTCTCCTCCTCTGTCTGGGCTAGCAGCATTCCCCCAGGCTGGTAACTCCTACTTGGGTTCTTCATCCCAAAATGCAGCACCTTGCACTTTTTGGTATTAAACCCCAGTTGCCAGGTGTCTGACCAGGTTTCAAGCTTTGCCAGATCATCCTACAACCCCTGCCATCCCGCTAGATCATCCACCACTGTTCCTACTTTGGTATCATGAGCAAAGAGACTGATCTTGCTCTTGATGTCCAATGATATCTCAGCAATGAATATCCCAAACAACACTGGTCCCAGCACCGACCCCTGTGGAATACTGCTCATCACTACCCTTGAGTGTGAGAGCTCCCCACTCACCACCACCCTCTGTTGCCTTCCCTGAAGCCAGTTTCCTACCCATCTCACCAGCTTTGCACCTGCCCCTGTGCCTACTAACTTACTTCCCAGCCTTCCATGCAGCACCGATTCAAATGTCTTACTGAAGTCCAAATACAGGACATCCACTGCATGGCCCCTGCCCAGTTGCCTAGTTACCCAGTCATTGAACTCCACCAGGTTTGTTTGCCAGGATCTGCCCTGTATGAAGCCATGCTGTCTGCTGTCATGTAGTCCTCTGGCCTCTAGGAGAGCCACCAGTCTCTTCTTCAGGATAGTCTCCATTAGCTTACCTACGATGGATGTGAGGTTCACTGATCTGTAGTTTCCCGGTTCATCCTTGGGGCCACTCTTGTGGAGGGGCACCACATGAGCCATCCTCCAGTCCTGAGGTACACACCCTGAATGTAGTGAGGCATTAAATCGGTCTGCCAATGGTCCTGCAAAGACCTCTGCCAGCAACTTCAGTACCCTGGGGTGGATGCCATCTGGGCCTAGCACCTTATCCACCCTCAGTGCCTTCAAACCCTCCCGAACTCTGCCCTCCATGATTTCCCCATCTGTCACCCCTTCCCCCCCATTTCTGCCACTTCCCTGGGTGTCACCCTCTCTTTAGTAAATACTGAGCAGAAGTACTCATTTAGTGCTTCTGCCTTATCACACCCTGCTTCCACCCAACCCCCCTGCTTCCTAATCCTTACTATGTGGTCCTTGCAACTCCTTTGCTCCCAGATGTACCAAAAGAAGTCCTTCTCCCCCTTCTTAATGCCTTGTGCCAGCCTGAGTTCCATAGGTGCCTTGGCTCCCCTTACTACCCTTGTCACCTCGTTCGATTCTGTCAAGTACTCCTCCCTGTCCTCCCCCATCCTTGTTTTCTTGTACTTCCTAAAGGCAGGTCTTTTCCTCCTTACCTTTTCCATGACCTCCTTGCTCAACCAGCTCAGTTTCTTAGCCCTAGCCTTCTTGCTGTGGGCCTTGCAGCAGGTTTTGGTTGCCTCCACTATCCCCAGCTTTATGAGCTGCCACCTCTGGTTAGTGTCCATACTAGATTGAATTCTGGCCAGGTACCCTTTTACCACTTCCCCCATCCTCCCAAAGTTGGTCCTCCGGAGGTCCAGCACTCTTGCGCCAGATTCCACCCCTTCCTTGCCAATATCCAATGTGAGCCATACTGAGTGGTGGTCACTCCCTGACAGTGGTTCCTCCACTTTAAGTTCTCTCACAAAGTCCCCATTTGCCAGCACAAGGTCAAGGGTATTCCCTAAACTGGTTGGTTCACTGACCATTTGCAGCAGGAAGCTGTCCTGGAAGACATCCAACAGTACTTGCTCCCTTCTGTTCCTGGTTGTTGGAGTACTCCAGTCCACTCCTGGCATGTTGAAGTCCCCCACAATCACCACATTACCTTTCTCACAAGTCCTCCTGATCTATCCCGTTGGTTCCCTGTCAAACTCCTCCATCTGAGATGGTGGCCTGTACACCACTCCCATTCTAAGAATCCTATTCTTGGAATCCTGGATTTGCATCCAAAGTGACTCTGTACTACCTCCTCCCCTTCCTCCCTTACACACTTCAGTCCTTCCTTCACATATAGTGCCACACCCCCTTCTTTCCCAATCACCATGTCCCTATGAAATAACCTGTACACTGGTACAGAGAGGTCCCAGTCATTGTTGTTTGGTGGCCCATGTTTCTGTGATGGCTGCAATGTCGACCTCTCCCTCTGCCATGAGCACCTGTAACTCTGCAATTTTCGTACCAAGGCTCCTAGCATTAAGGGTAACCACCTTCCACCCTTTCCTCCCCCTCCCATCCTCCCCTTCTTTACTAGCATCACCAATAGTACTTACCATTTGTCCCTTGTCACTGTTAGGGGGGGTAAGCTCATATGGTTTCCCAGCCTGTGGTCTCTGTATGTCTGTTGCCCAACTGCCACCCCCCACTCCTAGTTTAAATTCCCAACTTCCTCTATGTACTCCTCCATCCTCTGTTTCAACACTTTCTTTCCCTCTTCACTCAAGTGTAGTCTGTCCTTGACATAGAGACTACTGTCCTCCCAGGTCCCCCCCACCCCCAACAGCCTATACCCTTTAGCACAACACCAGGTTCTTAGCCATCTGTTAAATTCCTCTATTCTCAGCTTTCTTGTTGTGCTTGCCTTGGGCACAAGAAGTATCTCTGAAAAAGTTGCTGATCTTCCTGCCCCCACACATAATTGTCCTAGTTCCTCAAACTTCCCCTGGACTATATCTACTGTCTTGTCAGTTAGGTCATTCGTCCCAAGATGTATAATTAAATGAGGCTTGTCCCTACCCCTTCTAACATATTTCAGAACAGATTGTCCCACCCTTTCCACTGTCATTCCTGGCATGGCCTCCACCCAAATACGACTATGCCTCTCCCCCTTGCTACCCCACCTTACTCCTCTTAGTATTGAGTCCCCCAGCACTAAGATTCCACCACTCTTACTCCCTGCTTGCTTCCATTCATCTCCCTCTCTAAATTCCAGCTCCTCTTCTTCTTCCTGCACATTATTTCCCCCTTTTGCCCCTGTTGTAATTCTCCTAGCAGAACTTCCCCCCACTCCGGTTTGGTCCAGGCATTTATAAATTACTCCCCTAATTTCATCATTTCCCTCCTCCAACTTCTGCCTCTCTTGCAGTGCAAAACTATTTTCTGAAGACCCTTCACAAATGCTTGCTCCCTTTCTCTTAATAGTAACCTGTTGTCTCCTTTCCACTCCATGACTTTTGCCACTTCTTCACCTCCCCTCACAAGTCCCTATCTCCTCCTTCCCTTTGTCTTTTGTCTCCTGACCTGGTTTCCCTGGCAATCGTTCTTTCGGGCCTGGGCCCCTTTGTCTCTGCTTCCCTTCTTCTGACCCTCTCCTCACCACTGTTGGCTTAAATTGCCCTCCCTCATCTCCCCTTCTTCCTCCCTCCAGTATTGGGCTAAACCCACCCCCAATCTGCCTTGCCTGACTTAGTTCCTCCTGCAGACCCTCAATCTCCTTTCTAAGTTTCTCTATGTGGTTGCACACTGAACATCCTCCCACACAACAGGCAATATTTAGAAAGATTGGTGTACCGCAGATGTTGCAGTCTACCATCCTACCTATTGCTGTCATTGCCCACCAGCGACCCCCCACCCTTCCAGATGCAGGATACCAAACACTCCCCCAAGTCTCCCCTCTCCCCCCTCTATCAATGCAAAACATTCTTTTCTTAATTTCCCTTACCCCCTTTGTTGTACACGTTTAGATAGATTGAGCAACTGCATTTTATATTCCTATGCATAATCAAAGAGAGGCTTTAAGTACCTATTGCACAACCTTCTTCAATTTCCTACTCCACCTTTCCCCAATGCAATAGCAAGGCAAAGAAGTAACAATGAAAGCTCCTAGATTTGCAGTTACTTCCCTTCCACTGAGATAGCAGTCACTTCTTCACTTGCTGCTGTTCCTTTCCTGGACGTCTGCTTCTGCTATGACAGGTGCATATCCTTTGCCCGTTTGAGGAAGTGATGTCAGAACCTCTGGTATAAAGGAAATCACAGACCAGGGGTGGGTGGGGTGAGGGGTTGGGGGTGGGACCAGCCTAAGTCTTCCAGGAACAATCAGGTAGCTGAGGCCCCTGGTCAGACCATTAGCACCTTCCCCCACTATGCACTAAACTTTGCAGCTAGTGAAGCCAGCAAAAATGAATCACAATTCTACTCAAAGCCCCCAAAATAGGTTTGCTACCAGAAGAAACAGGACTCCAATTCAAACAGCTTCACCAACAACACATCAAAATAGGCTTGAAATTAGAAGACATAGGACTCAAATTCTAAGAAACAGCCCCAGTTAAATCACACCAAATAGGTTTTAAATCAGAAGAAATAGGCCTCTACAAATGCAGCCTGCTACACAGTGAAACATCAGACAAATGAGCCCACTTATAGCTACCAAAACAGGTTTCAAAATTCCAACAGCCCCAAACAATACCCTGCTAGCCCCTTAGAAGTAGTAAGAAAGAAAAGAAATAACCTTCTACCAAGTAAAATCCACAAGAAACAATGTGACAACAATAAGAAGAAGCTACTGTGCTGTAACAGATCTGATCCTGTCCCCTTCTAGTTCCTTCTGAGAAGCCAAAGCAACTGACACCACACCTGATTCAGCTCCACCTCCCTAACTGAGTGAGACCTGGCCAGACCATTAACACCCTTCCCCCACTATGCACTGAACTTTGCAGCTAGTGAAGCCGGCAAAAATGAATGACAATTCTACTCAAAGCCCCCAAAATAGGCTTGCTACCAAAAGAAACAGGACTCCAATTTAAACAGCTTCATCAACAACACATCAAAATAGGCTTGAAATTAGAAGATATAGGTCTCAAATTCAAGAAAACAGCCCCAGGCATATCACACCAAATAGGTTTTAAATCAGAAGAAATAGGCCTCTACAAATGCAGCCTGCTACACAGTGAAACATCAAACAAATAAGCCCACTTATAGCTACCAAAACAGGTTTCAAAATTCCAACAGCCCCAAACAATACCCTGCTAGCCCCTTATAAGTAGTAAGAAAGAAAAGAAATAACCTTTTACCAAGTAGAATCCTCAAGAAACAATGTAAAAACAAGAAGAAGAAGCTACTGTACTGTCACAGATCTGTAACAGATCTGATCCTGTCTCCTTCTAGTTCCTTCCCATCCTATCTTTCCTGAACTGAGTACAGTCTTGTGTGGCCATGTACTAGTTGTGGTTTCCTGTGCCACATGACTCAGTGATGACCACAATATCTAGGTCAGCCTCCATCATGATGGCTTCAAGGTCCAGCAGTTTATTTCCTAGACTTCTTGCATTTGCACACATGGCCTTCCACATTTTGTTCGAACTCTGCCTATCATTCACTCTCGTATTTTTGGCCCTGACTCTTTCCCCCTCTCATTTTACAACTCATGATCTTGTCTCTTTGTTTTCTACCATATTGATTTTCTTCTTTATTATGCAGCTTGGGGATTTTTCACCCTTTGAGTCCTCCATTTTCTCTGAATTGAACTCTGGTAGGGCAGTTTATTGCTCCCTGGTTGCTCCTGCCACCTTCCTATGCTAACTTAAATGATCATCAAAGTAACATTTAAACCCTCCACCGAGGACTGCAATTCCTTTACCAGATGGATACAGGCTGGTGGTACCTGCTTATGACCCCTCCCCAGCTTCCCTAAAATCTCTTTGCACAATTCCAGCTCCATCCTTAGCATTGCTCCTTAGTCCCCAGAGGAGAGTGACATCCAGCTTCTCCTTCTGCCGTGCAACTTAAGCAATCCTTAGGATCTTCCTTCCATCCTACCTAGCCGAGGCAATAGACAGGCACCTCACCTCCCTCTTTCCCTCCATTCCTGTTCCCAAATCTAATCCTAACAATCAAGCCACCCCACCATATATTGCTTCCTCTTCCACTGTGGTCTGATACCTCCCACCCTGGGGCCTCCCCTACAAATAACCCCTGAATCCTCCATGGCCTCAACTACATGAGTCCCTTCCCTAGAGTCTGTTCCTGGCAGACCAGAAAATGAGTTTTGTAGTAACAAGAGCTGAGAAATGTGCCCCTGACTCACCACCTACACTCTCCAGTAGTCTTCCCCCCTTCTAGGTATCCTCTATGGCAACGGTGATAGACTCAGTATTCCATGGGTGAGGGAAGAGGTTCCATAAATCCTAGCCAACTCAGCCCACAGTTCTGTGACCCCCTTCATCCCAGTGAGGTGTGCTCTGATGGGGCAGCACCTTAGCCTCCAGAAGATCTCTTTGAAAACTGCTGTTCCACAAATACTGCACTGCACCACTCCCAATATTCCCATTCCTTCACTCTCTATTTTTATTGGAACTTACTTTGTACCCCTAACCTAGATAGGGCAATTCTAATGTTCCCCTTTCTTGTTTTACTAAACCCCTTTGTATCATGACCCTTGATAGGGTGATGTTATTTCCCCTTTACTTCTTTTCCTCTTTGTACGCTTACCCTAGATAGGGTGTTTCCCCTTTTTCCCACACCACAGATGATTCTAGCTTTTCCCTTTTACAGGAGTAGTACACCCTCATATCTTACAAATGTTATTTCTTTCCTTGTCAACAGACAGCTTTTTTATGTAGCTGTTGGGGATTTATGTGTTTACTTTAGCTTGTTTTCACTTTTCACACCAGCCCCTGTAACTAGCCGGGGAGGGGGCTACATTTTCTGGTTACTGAAATCTCATTGTGCCTGTGAGCTGAATTAGCATATGAGAAGATGATGGGTCAGCACCCTTTAGATGCCACAATATACCTGTCTGTTTACTTATAATTCAACAAAAAAAAGTTGCAGCAAGGTGTGACATATCACGTTTATCTTCAATTAGCTTTACAAACTGTCTTAGTCGTAATGCAAGTTATTTTTCCTTTCAACTGCAATTGATCTGTTTGTTTCTACAGAATTTGTCAGATTATATGTACTTTCAGCATAGAGATACATGGTGTAAGTGGGTGATGTGGCATCATGTTCTCATATACTAACGCAGCTTTCATGGATAATGAGATTTCCACAACCAAAAAATGGAATCCCCTTGGCTAGTTACAGGGGCTGGTGTGAACAATGAAAGAAAACTAAAACAAACAAATATATCCCCAACAGCTACATGAAAAGAAGGAAATAAATAACATTTACAATATATGAGGGTGTACCACTCCTTTAATTTTCCCTTTACCTTGTTGTACACTTACTCAAGATAGGGCATGCCTTCCTTTCCCACACAGCAAGTAGTTACTGCTTATTTGACTGTTTTCTCCTTTCCATTACATCCTTACCTCCATGTATTACTCTCATACTCAGGCAGCTACAAGTAAACATAGAAACATAGCATAGACTTTGACAGCAGCAAAGGACCACTTGGCCCACCTAGTCTGCCCATTTTCCTACCTAATGGATAAGCTGCAGATCTTAGTTAGCGAACAGCCTACTTTTTCCTACACTCCACAATAATTTCCTTATGTCTGTTCCATGCATTCTTAAATTCCTCCACTGTTTTTGACTCCATGACCTCCTCAGGAAGGCCGTTCCATGAGCCACCACCCTTTCCATGAAAAAATACTTCTCTACATTGCCCTTGAGCTGTCCCCCCATTATCTTCAAATTGTGCCCCCTTTATTTTGCACATCTCTTTTTCTGAAAGATGCTACCTTCTTGGACTTTGTTGATTCCCTTAAGGTACTTGAAAGTTTCTATCATGCCCCCCCCTCCCTCTTTTCCTCAAGGGTATAAATGTTAAGCTCTTTTAGTCTCTCTTCGCATGGCTATTGGTGCAGCCCCTGCACCATTTTAGTTGTACACCTCTCATCAAGAAAAGAGATCAAGATCAAGAAAAGTTATGATACCACTATATAGTGGCCTGGTGATTCCACATATGGAGTACAGTAGCTTATTTTGGGCACTCTACAAGAAATGGGACTTTGGTAGGCTGAAAGGGGGTGCAGAGTATTGCAACAAGGATGGTAGATGGATATATGGGTAGGACACATGCAAAGACATGGGAAGAACTGTATCTGCAAAGTCTGGAGGACAGGAGGATATGGATGATCTAATTGTGATATACAAGTTCATGAGAAAATAAGTCCTCATATGAAACTTAATTATAAAATGGCAAGAAAAAATTATTGATCCTGATTGGTCCATTCAAGAAGAGATCCATAATGTTATCCCAGTACAACATCACTGATTAATTTCTGGCAACTGTCAATCTTATCACACAATATACTAGCTTCATGCTAAGTAAGGAATTACTATGTCTGTCAGGTTTACCATATAGAAGTATACAGAAAGGAAATGTCAAGAATGTCTCAGGTAAACTTCAAACTCTTGGTATCAAGACATTTTATAATAACAATAATACACTTCACAGTGTGCGTTGTGCGGGGATAGCATCACACCTTTTTTGGTGGATGCACTTAGCCTGCAGCCTCACACCAACAATCCAAGGTGTGATGTTATTCCAGCACAATGCATACCCTGTTGTGCATTATTGCTTAAATATACAGTAGAGTCCAGTATTAGGTTCCATCATTAAAGATATCCTGATTTATCCTGATTCTACTGTCATATTATCATTGGACCCAACTAGTTGTAATGCTTGTTATCACTGTTTTAGTTCTTTAAATATACATCAGTGACTGCAATGTTGTTAAAGAGTAGGTGGTGTTGTACTGTATGTGCAGAAACAGTGTTGCTCATTTCAGAGCCTCCACAAGCTCTGTAGCATATGAGTTCTGGTAGTCAGCTGGCAAATTGCCAGACCACAGGAAAGGACAAAGATTCAGCATTTAATATTTTTTTGCAGTTTTCTTGAACTGTGTGGGATTTTCTAATTCTGCTCCCTCTGCACATCTATGGAATTTCAGATGGTTGACTTAACTCTGTGAAAATTCCAGTGGAAGTGGAATTTTGAAATTCTGTAAACAGAATGTTCACTGAGGAATAGTGTTCCACAGTTTACGTAAACCCTGGATTAATTTTCCTCAAACCAAGGAATAATATTCCATGGATTACATAATTTGTGGAATATTATTTAACAATTTACATAGTAATGCTTTTTGGAATTCTTCAGGATTAAAAAATAAACAGAGAATAATGGTTGGGTAGGGGATTATAAAAAGAATTTTATACACCCCTGAGGTAAGGAGTGCCACATAAACCCTGAGAGCAAAGCTCAAGGGGTTTATTAAGGCATCCCACACTGACAGGGTGTGTAAATTTGTGAATATTACACACCTACCCAACCTTTATTTTATATAATTGTTGGCCAGCATTTTTTTGCCACAGCAATTAAATTAAATAAACAGAGAGTTGGGGACCAAGGTCAGTTTTCAGTGCAGTCTACAGTCTGAAGCAAGTGCTAGAAAATAAACTTTCCATTTTGTTTTCTTTTTTTTTTTAGCGTTAGTGGAGAAAGAGACATTTTTTATTTTAAATAAAAAATCAATTTACTGGCAAATGCAAGGGGTGGTGAAGTCTGCCATGATACAGAAATGCCCTGGGGAATGCCACAGAGTAGAGGAAGACTGGCAACAGGCATGTGTGAAGTCCAAAGGAAACACGACGCATGCATGCCTTTATAACCAACTGGTTATAATGGCAAATTTTAACTGGGTTTCCCTGTCAGAAAAAGTGCTGGGCAGTAATTATATTACAATAAATATTTCTGAACTGGAATAGCCATTCTGCATGAATTCCATTCTGGAATGCCACATGCAGCACTAGACATACGTGAACCTGACACGGGACACCAATGTGTATCTCTCAGAAAATACCAGAGTGAAAAGAAAAAATGACTACCAGATATGGGAAGTGGTTTCAAGAGTGAAGGGAGGAAAGCTTTTTGCATACAGAGGGCGGTGAAAATTTGGAACAGTTTATGTCAGTAAAGACAGAACTGAATGGACACACTGCATGAGGAAAACAAAATGCAATATTACAGTTATTGAAAGATGGGGGGGCAGTCACAATGGCCTTATAACCTACTCCTGCCTTATGCTTTTATCTCATTTTCAAATAATTTTCTTATTTATGGAAAAAAATCCACAGTTGGCCTCAGTAAAACCTATAGTACATTACAGAACTCACCAACAATATTAATTTCTGGATAGTTCCTTTTATATTTACTGAAAAAACTTGGCATGAAAACTGTTTCTTTGCACTATTGCCTTTTTTTGTCATAAAGTTGCCACTCTTTGCTTGCAACACATGGGAAATTGTCATAGTAAATGGTTGTGATGTCACAGCTGAAGAATATGACTTGAAAGCAGGAAAATGTGCAGGAAGAGCTGGATTCTGAGTTGCAGATACTGATTTTTCCTGCAAATGACTTTAGTAATAAAGAATGGAATATCTTATATTCAGCATATTCGGGTAGAAATGTTATTTAATTTGACTCATGCTGATGCCAAATGTCAGTGTTTTGTAACAAAAAAATGGAAGATCACTTTAGTGTACAGTGGTAGTCATAAAAAAGTTGACCAGTACTGAGGTTATTCTAGGGTACAATAAGGCTGAATCACATTACAGCCAATGTGAATTGTAAATTGAGTGCCTAAACATAACTTAGCATTTACATCAACTACCACTGCATCAATAAATTATTTTTAAGAAAGAATGAAAACACACTGGCCCACAGAGTTCTTTCCCCAACTAGCTCAGTGGTAAAACCCTCTCACCCCATGTTCCAAGTTTAAAGGAACAGTAGCAATAGTATTAGCTAGCAATACTGTACTTCCTTTTAGAGACTGTTTTACATATTCCTCACATGTTTACTGAAATAGCTTTTCCTGTCATTTTCCCTTAAATCACATTCCTTTCAATGACTTTGCATGCTCTCTTATTCTTTCATCCTTGGAAATTCTGAAAAGTTATGCTGGATCTGATAGTTATATCTGTTTCAGGAATTTCAATACAGTGATCTAGTCTCCTATGTGTCCCCTCCATTCCCACAAGAAGGGGCCTAGTTTGTCCAGTTGGTCATCATTGTTCATGTTCTCTAATGCCTCATCAACAACTTTGATTGCCTTCCTCTTGATATATTTGATCATGACACAATTTTTCTCAAATATGAGAAACAGAACTGAACACTGTTCAAGGAAGAATTTAGCAAGGATCAGTACAAGGGTATGATTATGTCTTTTGATCTGCTGAAACAGTTTCTCTTGAAGAATTCCATTTTATTGTTCTCTTTGCCAGCTGCCACACTGCAGAAAATGGCTTTCTTAAAATAAGAAAAATAGTTAAAAATTATACATTTTGTCTTTAAAACAACCAAACTATCTCTAAATAAGGTGATTTAATTATTTTAAAGCTGCAGTACAATGAAATGTGGCAAAACATTGACTATACTTTTTCACTAAAAAGTTTTCCAACATCTTCAAATTTTATTTAGGTCATAACATTTTCTAGTTTCACCAAAACGTGAGTGTTTTATAAATATTTTAATTTATTTTTTCTCAAGAAAAAAAAAAAAGATGGCCACTAATGTTGGCTTAGAAGTAGCACTGTATACCTGGCAAGGGATAAGACCAAGTAAATAAAAAACAACTTGGCCCACCACATAGGATGTACTGTGAAAAATAGATTTGACAGGTATGCTGATATTTTTATTAATTGTACTTGAAGTACCTCTTTGGAAAACACAATCTTAATTGTGATGCTAATATAATACAATTTTTTTTTTTAATTAGAAAATAATTCTTGTTTTCAGACTTTGAGTATCATAACACAAGCCAATAAGCCTTAGATTAAGAGTGCTTTATGATCTTGGCAAGATAATAAAACTTATTTCAAGGTATGGGCCCAGATATGCAAAGATTTGTGCTGGGCACAAAGTGATTGCAAATGTATTGCACATGGGTTTGTGCTGAAATCTCATATTCAAAGAGTACCTTTGCATGTGATAAAATCATTTGTGCCCCTACATAGCGATCATGTATGCAGCGTGCAAAGCAGGGAGCAGGACCATGCATATCAGTGCAGCACGATATTCAGCATGTTCGCTCTGCACAAATGGGTTTGCATAGGTCACTTTTACTGCCTATAAAAAAAAGCCATCTGAAAACAGGGCAAATCCCAGAGGTGGACAGAGACACTGCAGGCCACAGTCCAAGATGGCAGTCATGGGAGCACGCATAGTCTATCTCATGCAGCAGGTCCTAGAGCATGAGGAGATGTCCAATACCTACCCTGCACCCAGATGTAGCCCACAGAGGTGCTATGCTTCACACATACAGTACTGTCCATGAATCACAAACAAAGTCCTCAGTGACTGACAGATCATGGGACAGTAAGACTCACCAGGTCCATTCTCAGGCAGCTGTGTGAGCTGCTGTATGACTAGCTCCAGACAAATACCCAGCATAGTCATGTATTGTCTGTAGAGCTCAAGGTGATGGATGTAGTGTGTTTCCTGGTCACTGGAACATTCCAGACACTGGTGGGGAAACAGTGGTATCTTGCAGTCAGTCTTCTCATGCCTGTTGGTCCAGTTACTAAATGCCCTGCTGGCACATGCTGGGGAGTTCATCATATTCCCCAGCACACCAACTGTGTGAACAGAAATCATGCAGCAGTTCCATCGAGTTCCACATCTACCATCTGTACTCAGTGCATTGATTGCACCCATGTTGCCATCTGGGTACCCACCATGATGGAGTGGAGGCCTATCTCATTAGGAGGGGGTACCACTTCATCAATTGCCAGGTGGTGTGTGATGCAAATAATGTGCATCCTCATCATCCTCACACTGTACCCCAGCAGCACCCACAACACCTTCATGAGTCAGAATACCGCCCTGTGCCAGAGATTTGAATTTGAGGACATCCCCAGTGGCCACCTTGTTGGTGAGTGCACCTACAGGCCCCACAATCCTTTTTTTTTTAAATAGAACGCTTTATTGATTTTTAAGTTAAAAAGTATAACAAACAGATAACATATAACAGAACATATAGTAAATCTAATTACTGCCTAACCCAGTAACTTTCAGAGAATAAGCAGTGCTACAATGGTGCTGTTATATTAATGTAAATAAGGTCAAATTCAGGATATACAACTACATGGCAAAGGTGGAAAAAAACTAAGAATCAAAATTAACATATAGTATAATTCATACAGTGTAGAGAAGAGCATCCAGCATCCCCCATAGTTTTGATATAGTGCTTGAATATTTTGCAAATATATCATTTTCTCTATATGTAATGTTTTCAGGATTGGGTTATGCCACTCCTGGTATGTGGGCACAACATCATCTATCCAGTGATTAAGAATAAGCTTTTTAACAATAGGTGAAAAAAGGGAGATTTAATAATTCCTTTGTTCAAAAAACTGTCCAAGTTGAGCACTAGTAAGCAGATTTGAGGGGTGAAGGCATTTTCCATTGCCAGTATTGGATCCAGACAAAATTTAACCTTATCCCTTAAGGGTCTAGCTTCAGGGTCATCCCATAGGATGTGCTTTAGTGTGCCTTTGTCTTGCTTACACCTACAACATAAATCAGGTATGAGCTTCCCCATTTTATAGAGTTTCACTGGGATGTACTAAAGCTTGTGATTAATTTTATATTGCATTAGCCCTAGCCTAGGACATCAAATTTGAGAAATTCATAAGACCTTTCCCACATAGCAGTTAAAGTATGCTGCTTGAAGTGATATGTTCAGAGAATTCAGATTGCCAATATGGGCAGGAAGCATTTCCTTGAATGGTGGTAAAGGACAATAATTTGTTATGTGTTAGGGAGGTGGCATGTCATTGTTGCTCAAACATCCCAGCTCATCCCATTTAACAAGTTTCCAGCCTCCCATGGTCTGGGTCCCAGGGCTAAATCCAGCATGTCCTGGAGCTGGAGGCAGGGGAAGAGTGTTACATGACTGGAGGCCACAATTTGCTTAAACTTGTTATAGGATATTAGGGAGTTCCCTTTCATTAGCATGTTAAGAGTGCGTAACTCAGCAGCTCCCAGAAAGTTTGCTGGAAGGGTTTTATGTTGTACTTTGAAATTAGGATTACCTATTAGGGGTTGTTTAGGATCCAGGCATGTGCCAAATAGTCCCTGAAGTTGTTCAGTGACCAGGACTGAGGTTCCTACAGGGCTGGTTTCAGGGGCTGTGGAAGCTTATGATAAGTAACGTTACGGCGGACTTTTATATTGACACCAGTTATTTGACGTAGGTTTAATGCCATGATTTTCTATTTAGGGAGGCTCTGTGTGTTTCCTTCACTATAAAAATTTACTTGCATGGTTGGTAAGATAATATAGTCTGAAATCATGAAGCTGAAGCCAACCTGGTTCTTTTAAAAGGGTTTGCTTATGATATGCCCTGTGTTGGGGTTTGCCATTCCAGAGGAAGGAAGAGAGAGCAGATTTTAATTGAATGAACCAGGTGTTGGGAAGTAAGCAGCCTGTCATCCCAATTGGATATAATAATCTGGGAAGGACGTTCATTTTTACTGCATTAATTCTAGCCCAGAGAGTTAAGGAGAGAGAAGACCAGTGGTACAGATCTTCCTTGATGTGAGTGAGAAAGGAGTGTAGGATTTTGGAGAGCAGTAACGTGTTGTTCTGAGAAATAAAATCCCTAGGTATTTAATTGAATCAGGGCACCAGATGCCCCCCCCCCAATTGCAGTGTCTGTGTTTTGAACATATGATGAATGAGTAACATTATACAGGTTTTGGAAAGGTTTAATTTATGCCCTGAAATATGTCCGAATTAATGCAGCAGAGTAAGCTCTGAGGTAATTGAGTGGCTGGATCTTCAAGGTGTAAGAGCACATCATTGGCATAGGTAGAAATCTTATATCTGCTAACTTTGATGCCCTTAATGCTGTCATCTGCCAAGATCCTTCTTGCTAGGGGTTCAAGATATTAATGATAAAAGGTAAGGGGGTGGGGCATCCCTGCCTGGTGCCTATTTGTAACTCAAAGGGAGGGGGAAGGAAACCATTACAGAATATCCTACCAGAGGGGAGTGAGTACAACAATTTGACCCAGTCAATGAACGAGGAGGAAAAACCAAATGTGTGCAGCGTCTCAAAGAGAAAAGTCCATCACACTTTGTCAGAAGCCTTCTCTGCATCCAGGGAGAGTGAAGCAGCTGAGGTTTGGGAATCCTTGGACACAGACAATATATAAGCCAGTTTACACAGGTGATCAGTAGCCTGCCTTGCATGAAGCCCACATGTTGAGAGGCAATCAAATAACTCAAGACAGCATTCACTCTGGTCACTAGGATTTTGGTTAAAATTTTCAAATTAATGTTATGGAGTGAAATACTGAAGATCTGTAGCTACTCATAAGTGTCAAATCTTTATCAGGTGTTGGGGAGTAAGGTTATGAGAGCTTTCTGCAGTGTCAGATCTAGGTCCACATTCCACTTAGCTGCATTAAAGAGAAGCATGGGGAGGGGTAGAAAGTTCCTGCACCAGGGCTTTGTAGAAGTTATGGGAGAACCCATCTGGCCCAGGGGCTTTGTCAAGAGATAGAGAGGTGATATTCTGTTTAACTTCGTGGTCCAGGATGGAAGAACTTAATTTTTCAAGGTGTTCAGAGGCAAGTTTAGGAAGGTGGGCATTACAGAGTAACTGCTGGATCTCAGAAGCAGGTACGACTGGCTCTTTAGCATATAGCCGAGTGTAAAATTCTTTGAAGGCCACAGCTGTGTCCCAGGGATGGGCATGGGGCTGATCAGTTTTAGAGTGAATTGATTGGATTGTTTTGCTCATTTCCTGTTGTTTGAGCATGAGAGCCAGCAGCTCCCTGCTTTTTCTCCTTGGTTAACGTATTTGGTTTAGGACATAAATACATAAAATTCTGCCTGTTCCCTAAGAAGCTCCCCATATTTGTCTTTGGCTTTGTTAAGTTACAGATTGGAGGTGGAGTTGTTTCCTCTGGAGACCTTATTTTTGAGGTCCCTAATGGTTTGCAAAAGCTGTGTGCCCTCTGCTTCTCTCTTCCTTTTCTTGGTGGAGGCCAGGTGAAGAAGTTCCCCTCTGATTGTGCATTTAAATGCCACCAGAGGTGTGTTTGGTAGTAACAGAGTATATATTAGTAAAGCTGCTTGATACATTCCTTTATCCTGCCAAGACAGAATGGGCCTTTCAGTAGGTTGCTGTGAAGCCTCCAAATTTTGTCATGACAGGCCTGCTTGAGGGTTAAGAAAGTGAAGCGTACTGGAGTATGATCAGATGTGACCCTAGGATAAATTTCACAAACACTGGTGACTTAAAGAATGTCTTGACTTACTAAAAAGAAGTCATGCCTGGCAAGGGAATCATTGGCTGCTGACCAAAATGATACTCTTAGAAGGTGGGATGTAACACTCACCATATATCTACCGGCCCTAGGGAGTAGCTGGATTTCCTGAAGGCCACCTGGGAAGAGGACAGACTAATCCATTTAGTTCTAGACCTATCCAAGGCATTGTCTGGTACTAGATCATAGTCTCCTTCCAAGTAAATAGGATGACTAGACATAGTCATCAGCTTAGTTAGAAGTGTTCGGAAGATGCTGGCTCCATGGCAATAAGCAAAGGGTTTCACTCGGCATGCTGGTGACCCAGGTTCGCACCCCAAGCCCAGGTACCAGGAGTGAAGACTGGCAGGGAAGGAGTACAAACTGTCCATTGGATGCTTCCCTCCCAGGGGAGTGGGCAGGACCTTGGCACTTTATAGTAGATTGGGCGACGTAGCTTGGGAGCATGAGGCTTTGACACACACCCTGTATGTCCCCTCCTCAGGTTTCCACCACACTCAGCCAATTAAGGTGGAGGGAGTGAAGGGCAAAACACTAGAAAAGTGCCCCCTATGCAACCGGATAATGGCCTCTGGTCCCTCGATGCCACAAAGCCCTGGAAAGTGTCCAGTCTGACCCCACAGCACTCAGGATACGAATTTGCACCTGGAAGGTGCTTCCCCCCCCAAGAAGGGAGGGACCCTCCTGACTAAGGGAAATGTCAGGTTACAGAGGCAGATGGGGGCAGTGGTTGGCTGGAAGGGGATGAGTGTTGCTGGGAGTGCACTTTGGAGGCCCGAATGAATGACTGCTCAGTGTTGCCTGGGGAGCATCATAAAAAAAAAGAACTGTTGTGAAGAACTGTGGTTCCTCTGTGTCTGGGCCATAGATTGAAGCAAGGGTTGTCTCTAGATTACCCAAGTTGCCATTGACTATTACATACCTTCCCAGTGGGTTTATTTGCTGTTCAGTGGATTGGAAAGGCACATTTCTGTGAATTAAAATCTCTTTCCCCACCCTTTTCTTAGTAACTCCCATACCAAACACATGCCCTACCCACTCCCTCCTCCACAGTGAAGCATGGTGTATGGGTGTGTGTGTCTCCTGTACAAAGATAAGTTTGGCCCCTAAGGTTCTGAGATGCTTGAGAAGTTAGTATCTCTTTTCTTTAGTCTGGGCCCCTTCACATTTCATGTTACACAACAGTAAGGGTTGATTGCCATAATAGGTAAGAAGTAACTGTTTGCAAGGTCTGTAACAAAGCTAGTAAAGGGGACTGATTAGTTTGTTTTTGGACAACAGTATATTACTTGGAACTGGTGGCACAGTTGCAGGTAGTCCTATATAATGGGAAAGCCCGAGCCCATGATAATGAGTAATAACAATAAAAGATACAACAGTAAAAACTGGATAAAACATGTAACAGGCATTGTCATCATTGCACCACTAAAACACAACAGAACCTGTGGTGTGATGAGGATAACAGTGAACAGTAAAAAAGGTGCAGGAGTGGTTTGAGATCTACACCAGTTACAACCTTAGAAGGGGTGTCTGACTGGCGCAGGGTCACCAACCACAATCAGTAAGTCTGATCACAGCCTGTACAAGGGTGACCCTCTGCTCATAAACTGATTTAGACATTGGGATAGATAAAACCTGGAAGAAATAAATCAGAGTTGTATGCAGTAGGGATTGGTCTGAAGCATGGTTAAATTAATTCAAAGACAGTACACCAACTAGGGGCTGCACATAGGGCAAACACATAAGTAAAAAGGGAAATACAGTATGATACAATAATCCCCCGCAATACTTCTGGGATATTTATGGGGCCCTCTACCCACGTGTCCAGCACATGAGTTACTCCCCAATAAATGTGGCAATAAGAGCAATTCAAATACAGTTTAATTAAAAGTCACCGGTGATAAGGCCGGCACAGTTGCAGTGCTCACAAGGAGAAATCCAGCAAATTGGAGAGAGGTAAGAGCTCAAAGAGATTAGCTTAAAGCAGTGGTATTGCTACAGTACCTTGGATTGTTGAAGAAAGCAATGTTCAGCATGGTAGGCGATCCAGCGAGGACATGCTGCTGTTCACGACGATTGGGGAAACTGAGCGCAGGGAGTGGAGGCAAAGGTAAAAGTCAGGGTCCATTTTCAAGGCACAGTTAATTGATCCATTGTCAGGTAGTGCCATTAGCTATTTTAAAGAGGAAATGGGAGAAGAACTCTTCCAATGCATAGTGTGCGAGACAAACATTCCTACCAGTAGTACAAGCTGCATGAATTGTTGCAAAAATTCATTCTTGGTAGTGTGGTGTGGAATTTTGATTGGGTACAGGTGTGGAAGAGTGTCTTGGGTAGATGTATCCTGCATGCACTCTCATTGACCAATTTGTTGCTGGGGGGACAACCACAGGAGGTGTGTTGCACCACTGCTGGAAATTACAGTTTGACAGTTCTTGACAGGGGGAATGAGCTGAGGCTGCGCTGATGGCAACTGTGTAGGGGAAAAGGACATTAGCCACTGAGGAAAGGGAGACCACAAAAAGACTTCAAGACAGTCCACCATGTTGTGCCCCACACTATCCAAATACTCTAACCGGGTAGCAAACCAAAATAAAGTGAAGCACCAAGAGCAAATGGACTTCAATGTGCATGGTGAAAAATGTCAAGCATCACACCGGGGTACCATAACATCCAAATAGAAGCAGTTGGCAAAGTTGCATACTACACACAGATTATTCCATAGACAATAGACACTATAGGCACATGTGGAGGTGCAGTTACCTCAGGATATGCAGGGTAAACATAGAGGGGGATAATCAGTGAAAGGGAAAGACCTTGAAAAGATCAGCAGCAGTCTCATAAGTTTCTTGTGTGCCACCTCAGCATTGTGAAATGTGTGTGTTCCCTGTACTGTAGACATTATTAGTCTGGCATGGATATAATGTGCAGAATTTAATGTGAGCATTGTGTAGGATTTGCTTAATTTTTTTGTAAGCCAATTGCTTCTCACAAACCACAGGAATGACATCACTGAAAATGTGGAAATGGGTCCCATTCCAATTAACAAAACCTTGTTTGCGGGCCTGGTTCTGGATGTAAACTTTCTCCTGAAAGTTCAAACACATTAAAATGATTGCTCTGGGCTTACCCCCTGGGGGGAGGTTGGGGTCTCAGGGAGCAGTAAGCCCTCTCGATGGTGCAGGTGGTCTCAGTCTCAGGGGGTCCCGACACCTCTTGCAGTGGTTCTGTATAAAGGTGAGCATGTTTCCAATCTCTGCATTCTCCAGTATGCCAACAATAAATAAGCTGTTTCTTCTCTACCTCCCTTCCTGGTTCTCCACACAATCTTCAAGTTTGGCACATTTTTTTCATAAATAGCTGAATCTCTGATGATTTCTGTTCCTGTTAATCCTCGATTGAGCTGATATGAGCTTCGGCATCACCCACTCGCATGGTTAGTGTTTCCAGGGCCGGCTTCAGAGTCCTGAAGTCGGTGACTAGCTTCAATAGCGTAATTTTAATTGATGCAGGTTTGTTAGAGAATCTATCTAGCTCATCAGCTGTCTTCCCTGACACCAGACTCCTGGGGAGAATCAAGTGGCAACCCTTGCTTCTGCCATTTTACTGGTAAGGAGCAGGATGGTAGTGGTAAGACCGCTGACAGGTCCATCTGCTGTGGTTCTAGTTCGGTCATTTTGGCTATAACCAGAGTCCATATGTTCTGTAGGTGATATTCAAGCAGGGCGAGTAGAAGTGAAATGAAAACCAGTAAAAAAGGACAGGTTTGTGTCTCATTTAACAGGCTTGGTTCAAGTAGCTGAGAAGGATGCTGATTCTCACACCATGCACATTGCATGACCCCCCCCCCCATTGTACATGATGAATCTTACCTATGCCCTTTACCTACTACCTATTGCTGAGCAGGTCCCACTTGGCACTAATAGCTGCCACCTGACATTCCCATCTCCTCCAGGTGCTGTAGGGTGAATGTTCTGGCCTTCTCTACAGGATCCATGGTATGTGCAGCCTCTAAAACCCATTATCCCCCATCTGAAGCATGTAGCTCCCTGAACTGTGTCACCATGACCTGTTTCATTCACCTTCTCATGTCACTGAGGCATTTTCTTACTGCTTCCATGGACTTGTTGCAGCTATTGATGGCCTTGACCTAGTCAGTCATCTCCTCCTAGGCCTGCTGTACCTTCACGTTTGTGCTCTTGCTCCTGGACAAAACCTCCCCCCTGGCCTTGTATGCCTGAGGCAGCACTTGCAGCTCCTTCATGGAGTAACACTGGGTGAAAATTCATCTGGTGTCCTCCATGGTACCTGCTGGACAGGGGGGAGTGCACTACACACCACTTGACACAGGGCTACTTATGTGCAACCACAGCCATTGTGATGGTGACAGACAGGCAGGGTACACATTGGCAGTGGCCCACAGGACCCAGGGCCACCACCACCTATGAATTTATGTAAGGGGGTGTCTCCACTGATAGTGTGCACTATAGACTACAAGAAGGAGGTACCTCCACCCAGGCAAGGCAACACCACCACCACTGGATGTGGATGCCATTCACCACCACCACCATATGTCCAGGGTACCACAGCACATAGCATACACACAGGGGTTACACTGGACAGGAATCAGAGGATCCCCATTTTGTCACCCCACCAAACCTTGCATGAGAGGCCCCCCCCCACCATTGTCATCCAGCCCCATTGAGTACTATAGGCAACTATCACCACCTATAATTGACACGTCCACCTCCTAATAATCTGTATGTGACAGTTCCTCACCTTAGCATTTCTGGTGTAGCAGTGCCCCCAGATGTACAGGGCTTCCTCTATTGTAGAGACCAATGGAGACATGTACATGGGTGACATTTCCATAGAGTTACATTGGCTACATGGGGCAACTGACTACATTGTCCTCCATATTACATAATGAGGCTACCAGAACACAGAGGACTCCACACTGGGGGTACATTGAACATGCCACAAGAATCTGGAAGCTGTGCTATAGTCACTGCATACATACAGTCCAGTGCTCACCCATCATTTTCTAGGCCATTATAAAGGACTCATACCTTTGTTTGCCTGCAGTTCAGCAGTGGAATCTAGGTGGTGCACTGTGCTCCTTTATATGCTCCAGGCACAAGGCTCCAGGCTCCTGCCTGTAATGACATTCAAATGTGGTTGTTTGATCACTGACTGTGAAATAACCACATTTGCATACCCTTGCTGAATATTACAGTTTGCCCGACATGCAAACCCCATTTGAGCTAGCAAACCATTCTGTGCAGTGCATGTGGTTACATGACATTAGGTCGTGGTACATTTATGACCTCAGTTGCCGCTCATGATATCATCCCATTGTGCAATTGCAATATGCAGCACTGCCCAGCTCTCCCATGCTCAAGACATGCATGCACATCCCACCCACATGCAATCCCTAGAAAGGCTGTATGCTCCTGGTTCTGCTCCCACCCCTGGATGTTCATGTTGCACTGTGCAAAGTGATGTATTGTACCAAGGTGTAAACAAAGCAGTATGCTATGAAACACCCAGACGGGACAGAACCAGGAAGTAGCATTGTACTATAGATGGACTTTGTAGTGGGAAAAGTATGTCAGACAGATGACACAGGATCATTCAGCAGCAAGACTATAGGTGGACCTCCATTGAGTTAGCCGATCTGGGTGAACTGGTGGTGGCCAGAGAGGGCCAGCTGATGGGGGAGGCAACGGGGCAGATAGGCTCTGCAGAGAGGTGTGGGTGTCTGTGGTGTGGCACCTCATGAGATAGGCTGGGGTCACACAAACCAGGGACAAATACAGACATAGGTATAATGACTTCCAGAGGAGGAGGTATGCTGCCTGCAGAAACTGCAAGCACTTATTTCAAACAAGAAACACTTGGGCACACACCACCACACTGAATGCTGACACCATGAAATGCAATAAAAGGTTCAGATTTATTTATATCTTAAAAACAGTTGAAATGCCCTCCTGATGTGTTTCTGGTCCCACCTAGACCCTTTTCTCAGCCTTTGAGGGTGTCTTGGCCCCCGTACCATAGGAACTCCTTGTGCCGTGTACGTGACAGGAACGGCCATGGTTACCTGAGGTGTGCACCTGCCTGTACTACACAGTTGTGGGCCACCCCAGTGATGTGGTGGCAGTGTCCAGGTGCATGACAGGCCAAAGTATAATGTAATAGCATGCTACGCAGGGTCAGTTTAGCAGGTATGGTCAACCCAACATGTCACCAGCCATTGCTGGGTACAACATGAAAAATCCTAGATATCCCCTGCACTCGAACAGAAGGGCCACAGACTCTGCAGTATATATTTCAAAAGCTTTGATGCATATTTTAACAATATAGATAGACCTTGGAAGGACTCACAACACTTACTTTAAGCCCTGGTGCTTCGGGTGACTAAACCCTTCGTCAGGGGGCCACCTATGAAGGGTTTAGTCACCCGATGTGCTGGGGCTTATATTGGGCATTGTGAGTCCATCTACAGTCTATCTGGATTGTTACAATAAGCATTAAAGCTTTTGAAATATATACTGCAGACTGTGTCCCTTCTGTTCAAGTGCAGGGGATATCTAGGATTCTGTTGTGCTACAGATTGTGTTTGCAGTCAACACTGTTTGGACTTACTTGGTACAACCTGGGAGGGGTTCACATGTCCTACATGTAGCTTTGCTAGTAGGCACTTCCATCAGGATGTGGATGAGGCCATCATCTGTGTTATGTACATGGTCCATATTAAGTCACATGGCCACTGGTATGCATCTGTCAGGTATAGGATGGTATACTACATTGCTGCACAGGGGCTGCCAGACATGTACTGGCCAGTGTGCAGGCCCACACATGCTATGTCCTGGCCCTTAGCCATTGTTCATCTATGTCAGTTCTGCCCTTGTAATCTGTGAGCTGATGCACAATGCATACCCATTAGGGATGGGCTACCCATCGGGTAGCTGGATCAGGTAGGTCAGGTATTGGCAATTTTTGGCCAAGTAAGGTAGTTTGTGTAATTTACTACTCCACACCCCCATAACAGTGTACTTCATGGATCAGGTAGTTTTGACACAGGTAACAGGTCGGCTAATGGGTTTTTTTTTTTTTTTAAACTGGCATTACAGGCAGCCTTTGGGGTCCTGGGAAACTTTCTAGGTTGAGAATAGGCATGAAAGGGCAGCCTGTGGGGTCTTTCATGAGCTCACAGCAGAATTAGGAGCACATGACACCAGGCTGACAATATTTTTTTATCACTATATTATTTTTACCACCTCCATGGACCTGGCAGGGGCGACGCCCCCCTCTTTGAGGGATACATCATCTGGCCCATCTGGGCCATCATGAGTCCTGCCGAGTCCCAGTATTTTTCATCTGTTTTCTTCCCCTGCACCCTCACCCGTGCAATGGGCACAGCAGCTGTCTCCACCTCTGTGGAGTCAGCTAAGCACCCTGGGCGGGGGCCAAACCCCTCTTGTGCTGATGCACCCATTACAAATCCCCCACCCCAAGGAAGGAGAGCAGTCCTCCAGATGCTCAATACTTGCCTCCCTGCCTGACCCCTGAACAACCCGAGTCTGTTCCCGAACCTGGGTGAACAGCGTGGCGTGAGGTGTGGCGTCCAGCGCCTCAACCCTCAGCTCCACTGGGCCGGCACTTGGCTGACAATCTGACTGGTCAGTGGTGTCTGTGCTCCATCTGCTGTCAGCCTGTTGAGCAGATAGCAGCCAAAGTGTAAAGGAATCGGGTGCTCATTCTGCATTTTCACCAAATCGCATTGAAAACATAAAAAACAAAAACAAAACATGGACACAAAACTAAAACCTCCACGAAGGAGAAAGGGGTTGGGGACTGAAACGATCTTAGGAGGGAGTGGGGAATCAGGGAATCATCCAATGATGCTGTGCTGGGGAGAGAAAGAGGAGGGGGAGAGGCACTGGCAGCTGGTTTGTTTCTCTGCAGCATAGTGAAAGCCATTTATGCTGTCAATTTACACTGTTTGTGTTATGTGCCACGAGTTCAGTCATTTTATTAATGTGACATAGCTGTGTGTCTCTGCAGCATAGTGAAAGCCATTTAGGCTGTATTGTATTAACTGTCTGTTAGGTACCCCAAGCCCTATTTATGAAATTAGCTACACTGTGTGTCTCTGCAGCATATTGAAAGCCATTTAGGCAGTATTATACTACATGTATGGTGCCCTGAACCCTATCATGTATTACTCTGACATAGCCACACTGTGTGTGATGTCTCTCTGCAGCATAGTGAAAGCAATTTAAGCTATGTTACACTGTCTGTTAGGTGTACAAGCTCAGTCTGTGATATTAGCTACACTGTGTGTCTCTCTGCAGTATAGTAAAAGCCATTTAGGCTGTATTACACTGTCTGTTAGATGTCCCAAGCTCAGTCTGTGACATTAGCTACACTGTGTGTCTCTTTGCAGTATAGTGAAAGCCATTAAGGCTATTTTACACTGTCTGTTAGGTGCCCCAAGCCCTGTCATTTATTATTGTGATGGTAGCCCATGAAGATAGCGACTCCTGAATGGTGAGGAGTTAAAATGGCACAGAATAATAGCGAGTACTGTATCAGGCAAACTTTCTGTTCCCTCTCCCTGAGGTATGCCCCCCTGGAGTTGGTATATTAAATAAGGGGGGGCACAGCCCCCCACAAGGGGTGTGCAGAGGGAAAAGCCCCCCGCAAACTGAAAGTTTACTGATAATGGCACTCACTATTATTCTGTGGTGTTTTGACTCCATGCCAATCTGGGGTTGTTATTTTGATGTGAAACCTATTGTGACATAGCTACACTGTGTGTGATGCCTTTCTGCAGTATAGAAGAAAGCCATTTAGGCTGTATTACACTGTCTGTTTGGTGCCCTGAGCCCTGTTATTTATTACCATCTGTGACACAGCTACAGTGTGTGTCTCTGTAACAGTTACTGAAACAATGTCTATTACTTTCACGGAGGTGTCTACTATTTCTTGTATTTCCCAGTCTAAGTCTACTAAAAGAAAGCACGACTGGCACTAAATGTCCTCCTGAACCAAAAAAGTATGTTAACAATGAAATGATAGTAAAGTTTTGAAAAGAACTGACTGGAGTTACTCATAGAGGTTCTGAACATTTTGTCACATGTGCAAGGATACTTCCAGCTGCTGAGCAGGTTTCAAGGAGGCATCCTCCTCAAATATAAGCTCAGATACTGAGGCAGTGAATGCTGATAATGGTGGTAATGATAGTGGGGTCTGGAAATGGGATAGCCCAGGCTATGTCTGATATGATAATGATGGCACTTCCAATTCTTCTGAATCTTGTGACAATGAGGTCTGTAGTTTTGATGAGGGGGTAGGAGAGGATGCTGGTCTAAGGCATCAGAGGCAAGTGCAGAAACAAATCATATGCTGAACATAAGAATAAGAATTACAATTCATGTCATGAAGGAAATGGCAATGTAGGGTTTCATCTAGGTCCCTTGACTGTACAAGAAATAATGCCAGGCGCCGTACTATAAAACACAAAAGGTAAATCTTTAGTGTGAAATTTATTTTATATTGACCCTGCAGACAACTCTCAAACTGTTTGCAGTACTGTATGTGCAAAAAGAGCATTAGTTGTGGTGGAAAAGTGGGAAATCTTGGCACATCAGTAATGATATGGCATGCAAAGGCAAAACACCTAATTAAGTGTGGCACAGCAAGGGACAGCGTGGTTGGTATGGGCAGTAGTGGAGGTGGTGGCAGTGACCATAGTAACAATGAACTGGAAGCAGGCACTAACGTTGAATCACTTGATGTGTCATTGCAGTCTTCCCAGATAAACATAGATTGTTTTCTTCTGACACCATCAAGTACTGCAAAATCCCAAAGTAGTGCTCCATGTGAAAAATACAATCCTCAAAAAATTAAAAAATAGCTCACGATTCTTGTCAATTAACATTAAAAGAAAGTGTTGCAATGTCATCAAAATTTACCCTCAAGCATCAAACATTCCAGCTGTTAAATAGTGCCATTGCAGTGCTGTTGGCCAATTGTCACCTCCCCTTTGCTTTTGTTACCCAAAATGTTTTCCTCAAGTGCATGAACTGGATTGAACCATGGTACACCATTCCCTGTCAAACACATTTCTCAGAAAAGGCTGTGTAATGCAATTATTAAACAGTTGAAACTCTCTGAGGTGAAGCGGGTTCACATAACCACAGATATATGGATCAGTAACTAAACAATTGACTCCCTGACTATTACAGCTCATTGGGCAAGTTTTCAGGCAAAAAGTATTAATCCCCACTCTACGATAAGCAGTAGAAAGCAGGCTGTATTATGTCATATGATTTATGTCACTACTTTTGAGGAAAACCACACTGCTGTGAATCTTTTTCAGGAGCTGCAAAATTAATTTCAGAAATGGCTTACTCTGGATTCCTTATCTCCAGGGTTCATAGTGTCAGATAATGGTGCCAACATAGTCAAAGTTGTTAAGAGATGGCAACTACCAACACATACCTTGTTTTGCACATTGTTTAAATCTTCTCATCCTTAGTTTCTCAAATGGAAACAAAAATATCGAAAACCTATGAAGTCTTGCTAGGAAAATATTTATGCATTTCAGCAACTATGTGACAGTACAAAAAATCCTGAAGAGGCTGCAGAGGTCAAAAAACTTACCATTGCATACATTAAAGCAGGAAATTCCAACCTGCTGGAATTCAACATTTTACATGTTGGAAAGGCTTCTTGAACTGAAAGAAAAAAAAAGCTATACTTGACTACACCATGCAGAATCAAATAGATAAAGTAGACATCATGCTCAGTTCCAACAGCTGGACTCTACTTGAATCTTTGGTCACCTTATTGGAGCCATTTGAGGCTGCCACATGTGCTCCCTGTGCGGACAGTGCAACTCTGAGTCAAATTCTTCCTCAAATAAGATTTTTTCACATTTTCTTGATGACATAAAGAAAAACTTTCAGTAAAAAGAAGACTCCACCACTGTTAGGCTGGAAGATGACTTGAATCTCAGAATGTTGACTGATCAGAGAATAAATGCCATGTTTAAGAATGACACCTATGTGTTGGCTATATTGCTAGATCCTAGCACATTAAAGCCATCCTTCCTGCAGTGGAAGATATTGAGTATTGGAGAGATTTTCTCTTAATCAAATGTGACATAGCCCCACCAACACCATTAACTGATGTACAGCAGTCAAACCCTGCTGAACCATCAGTGTGCATCTCTGACGCAGACAATAGCACCTGTATCAATTCTTCACAATCACCAGTGTCATCAGCAAGGGAAAAAACATCTACAGCTACTTCTCAGGCTTCCTGTCTTCAGGATCAGAAAGGCAAATCACTTCTGAGTCACCTGCAACAGAAATGACTAGTATCCTGTAAAGAGAGTGCAGCTGATTCGTCTGCCAGACTGGTAACTGTATCATGCAGCACAATGATCTTGGAGTGTTTTGTAGACCATATTGTAATTGGTCTCGAGGAAGATCCATTACTCTATTGGAAATAAAAGAAAACAATATGGCCAGATCTAGCAAAAATCTTGCAGTAATGTACCTCAGATGTCCCCCTTTGAGTGTATATTCAGAATGCATATTTAGTGCAGCTGGAGGACTAGTCACTGACCACAGAAGGCTTTATGATGCCGGTTTGATAACAAAGTTGTCCACCGCCATCACAGCGACAGATTTATGTTGACTGCAACTTGTGGTTGACATAAATCCAATCTGAGACCCTGTTTTTTTATTAGGGGGGTTGCCCTCTGAACCCCCAGTGCAGGAGACAAAGCTACCCACACCCGGCCCCCAATCTCAAGGATTCCAACTCTGAGTTGCAGCTGGATAAGGAAAGGGGTGCAGAACAGGGAGACAGTGTGCAAGGAACTCAGGCGGACCTCTACTGTGAAAACGTCTATGTTGTCGGCATCAACATTTTTTCTGTATTGGTGTTGCCGTTCAGGGGGCACACCACCACAGAACACTGCTAAGTCCTATAAATATGGAACTGCTTACATTTTTCAAAATGAATGCTGACCATTTCCCAGTTGTCCCAAGCACTGAATTATGCATTTCTGACCCTAAACATTAACAGCCTGCAATCAGTGATTCTGACTATAACAAGGTTGTGTACAAAATGAATAGAACCATCACAGCTGACACCATCCCAGCCAAATATGCCACACTACTCTTAGTTTTCTTTTGCCAATCATCAGTTTTATATTATGTAACTATGATACCCAACATGAGTTTAATATCTGGAAACAGTAGCATCATCACTCAGAGCAGCTGCACCTCTCATATCTACTTCAGCAATGCCTGCCATGGTTACAATTTTTGGAAAAAGCAACAGGCTCAGTCAGAGCAGCTGTGCCTCTTGTACCTGCGTCAGCAATGCCCACAATAAGTATAATTTTTGGAAACAGCAGCAGGCTCACTAAGAGCAGCTGTGGCTCTCATACCTGCCTCAACAATGCCTGCTATGGGTATAACTTTTGGAAACAGCAACAGACTTGCTAAGAGCAGCTGAACCTTTCGTACCTGCCTCAGCAATGCCCCCCAAAGGTGTAATGACTCAGGACATCTAACAAAGCGTGTAATAATCCAAAAAAACAATCTTTCAATTTTTGTTATGGTCAGGGTCAGGTAATTGGGTAGTAGAATGGATTAGGGGTACCAACTCAAAATAGCACTGCCAAAACAACACAGGAATAACCACGCTGCAGAAAGCGCTAAAGTTTGTACAGTGACAGGGTTTTTCAGCATTAAGGAATAACTGCTACCCCACCGCTGTACACTCTGTTGGTAGAGTGTTAAGGAGGTTTCTGGTGTGGTGCCCAGTTGAGCCACTCCCATGGTGGAGTGGCTTGGGCACTAGCACCTAGTGATGTAGGGACCTGGGGACATGGTTCGGTTCCCCCAGATCCCATAGTGTTGTGGCTGTTTTTTTGCTTAAAAAGTGAATTTTCCCCCATCCAGTGTGTTGCCCCATTCCTGAAGTGCACACCCTTCAGAGTTAGTTATATTTAGTCTAGGTGGTAAGGGGGGGCAAAGATCCTCATTTTGGGGGGTACAGGGGGTAGACCCCCCCTGCAAAAAACAAAATAGTGCTATTTGTTTTAATGGTGTGCGCTGTTTCTGTTGTGGTAGGTGTTTTTCCTGACCTTATTTCAGTGCACACCACTTTGCCTCTGGCATTGGGTTTTGTACTGTTTCATCTGTGACATTATGACCCCATGCCCGAGTCAGGAAGTAACTACTTGACTCGACCCAACTACTCAGTTTTCATCCAGGTATGTTCAGGGTGTTTTAGATGTACCTGCAGGTTGTCTTGAGGGTCGGGTATTTTAGTACCCACCCATCCATAATACCCATGCATACCATGCCTGGACAGTGTCTGGAGCTGACATCTATTCCACTGTACAGGGGCTGGGTGGCTGGCAGGATGTGGGCACTACACAGGCTGGTGTACACTTTGCAAGACATGCCTACCATATGAGGAGAAATCATGCCTCCTGTGCCTTGGTCATGGCACACATGTGTGTATTGCCACAGGTGATCCTAAGGGTATGTTGCAGACCTGCTTGGACATGACAGTCCACATCATGCATATCTGGTGGCTAGTGCATGATACAGGTGTATGGGCCTTCATACTTTGTAGTGTGTACTAAGCTGTGCACTGTGTTCCACTGCACAATACTGAGCACACCTCCCTCTGTCACCTTTACAGACCTCTGCATAAAGGTTAGCCAGACCAGTGGCACAGCTCATTTGGAGCAGCCATGCTGCAGGAAAGAACATTCTGGGGCTTGAAGCAGTAGGTCGAAGGAGGGAAATTCATGAAAGTACCCTACATTGTGTGTTGCTCCTGGTGTTCCATGTGTACAGTATGCTCATAGGTGCCAGAAGGCAATGGGTCCAAACAGTGCCAACAAGAATAGCGTCAGCTAGGACCGGGCAGTACAAATGCTGCAGATTCTTTTTTTGTGGGAGCCTCAGCTCCCTGTGCTCCCCATCTTAAGGATTCTCACTCCAAGGGGGAGTGGATCCCGGGGAAATTTGAAATTTGTGGGGCCGTTCCTGTCCCATGTAAAAATAAATACATGTCCCGAGGTATGCTAAAATTCCAGAGACCAGGATTAGAACCTATGTCTCCAATGGTGCTGGTCGAGCTGCTCGATGCCCCAGGCCTCTATGTCATGGAGCAGCTCAGACTACCCTCCTGGTTTCTGGTGCTGTAGACCCTTGACAGTACCACGGACAGCGACCAGAGGAGTGCTTACAGCAAGTGCTGTAAATCCCTGGTCACTGTCCCTCTGAGCGCTTACCAGGCTAGCGCCGTATAGTGCGGAGATATTCTGGTAGCACTCATCTAAGTGGGTACCATGCTGGCACAGGTGTGGCCACTATGGCCATGGCCCTACCACTTTCATAGATATTAGGGCATGGCTCTATCTATTGTTACATTCATGGCTGTATATGACACTGGTGAATTGTGCTGTAAGACTAGTGTAGCAGGCCGAAAGGTTCCCTGACAATGTCAAGACAAGCCAGATGAATCTGGAAGGAGAGGCAGGAAGCTTACTCAGTGACCAAGATGCAAAAGATTTATTTACAAGGGATAAGGAGAATAACAAACAACTGTTTTCAGCAATACTACAAGATATGTAATGTGTATCGTGCTTTGTTAAATGTTCTTTGTGACGTGGAACCTTTGTAAAAGAGCCCTGGCTCAAAGGTATTAATTCCTAGACTAATAAACTAAACTAAACTAATAATAAAAAAAAACCAAAAACAACAACACAATAAGATTGGGACCCATAATTGGTCGAACCAAGAACCGAGGGTTAACCCCTCTTAGTCCAAGTCCTGCGTGCACTTGGCTGAGATGATGCTACTATGGACAAACCAATCTTGAGCTTTCCAAAGCATTGGTTGATCAGCAGGTGGGCATTGACCACACAAAGCGCTTGTTACAAACAGGCCATCACGGGGCATCCCCCGGAGGAACAACACGCAAATAGAAACACTGTTAGCTGGACAAGGAGGAAGGTGGCAATCCTCTGTGGCTCTGGGCAAGAAGCTGAAGACTTCTGGTTGGCCAATGGTTCACTGCGTGATCAGCAGCAATGACCGCTGTCAGGTCCCTGGCACCCAGGACACCTCCCAAGATGTAGACTGCTAGTGATGTGACCCTCTGGCGGCCTCAGCAGAGTGACACGGGCATGCGCAGTCTTATGGCTGGCTGGCTGGCAAAATAAGAAAAGGGAATGCACAATGCTAACTGTGGTCGCTCAAACTTGAGCCGGGGTGACTCCTAAGCTGACTCACTACTGGATACCTCACTAGCTGATCTCTACAACTGACCATTGCAGGGCTGATGCTGGAGCGCTAATGGAAGGTTTAGAACTGGCTGTTGTCACTGGAGGTGGTTCTGCCACAGATGGCGGATAGGCCAGGGACCTCCATGGGTCAGCATCAGCCTCTGTTAAAGCTGATTCAGGCAGTAAAGGTGAAGCTGGATGTCCAGTACACCAAGGTGCAATTCGGTAACACAGTTCAGTAGCACACAAACAGTTCAGACTTTCAGACAGTACAGTTTTTGCAGGAAATACAGTCTCTAAGGGGGGGTGCTAGCCAGGCAGTGGTACAGTTTGGTTTAAGTGGTGCTCAAACAACCCTTATTGGGGGCAACCCAGGGCCACTAGACCACTCCCCTTCCCCAAAGGGTGCTGCACTTGTAAGGCTGGTTTTCTGCTTGGGCTATTCCTGAGGAACCAACCCCATTCCTCGTGGTCATAACCACCCCTGTGGCAGGGCCTATGGGGCTCCCATTCCTAAACCCACCTCCCTCATTAATACCAGTTGTGCCACTGCACTTGCATAGTGCTGTGTCCTGCCTTGCCCATCAACTGGCTTCCACATAGGGCTGGGACCTCGTGTCCAGCCCTCTCTCTCCAGGAATGGCTATGGGCTTCTGTCTGCAGCGTTGCCTCTGGTACAGAATGCTGCCACAACACAACAAAAAGGGTGGCCACCCACCTCTCTCTGTTTTTCTTGGGCTTCTAACACATGGTGCCCCTCTCTACAGGGCACTTAGCCCACTGCCTGTTGGCCCCCCCCCCACTTGCTGATTACCGGCTGGCCCTTAAAATGTCCCTTCTTTTCCCTTTTCTGTTGGGCACCTGGCCAACTGCCCTGATCCACTCCTTCCTCTTGCTGGGTACTCAGTCCACTGAATTCTGGTCCTCCACCCTTCCCTTGGGGCATTTACCTTGTGGGGCCCCTCTAGCACTAGTGCTGCTCAGTATTTGCAAGTTGAGCTAATGGCCCACATTTTCCCTCTTCTTTATTTTCCCCCTGCTTGGGGCTTCTACCTTTAGGGTCCCCCTCCAGCATCAGCAGCGCTTATTATTTTAAATGTTTGCTACCGGCCCACATTTCCTCAGTTCCCCCTTTCTGATTCTTTAGCCTCCTTCCTCTCCCTAGCACCTGCAGTGTGAGTTAAGCAAAGAATTGGGCACTGGGCCCACTCACCACCATGATCTTGGTCTGCTGCACTGCTGAGGAGGTTCCAGGAACCAGCCAGGGAGCCACGCTCCCACCCTGCTTTCCCTTTCTGCTGTGGCTGCTGAGCGGTGGAACTAAAGTGTCCAGGCATGTTTTCCAGCTGGACCTATTATTTTTGTGGCCCCTTTGGTAAGTCAGCCCTTTCCTTCCCCCTCTTCTCTTTGGGACTCTGCTGGAAAAGGACAGGTCACAATCGGGGAGCTACACTCTACCCGACTGACCCTGCTGTCACTGCCACGCATGCCAGATGCTGACAGAAGGGGAGTGACACCAGAGGAGCCACTGACTTAATTTAGATAAGCCTTTGCTCATCTGTGCTGCTCACATCCTCCACCCTCCATGCTCGTCCAAAGGCCCACCTTATTGATCACTCCCAAGCCCTTTTGTAGGGCAGGGGAGGTCATGTCTTCTGGCCAGGACAGTGGGCACTGCATGCCCAACAGGGATGGTCTTCTGCCCCTGACCCCCCCTTCCCAGCACCAGACAGTGTGAAAACAGACAAAGGGACTGGGAGGAGTTGATGGGACTGCAGGCAAGAGGAGGGGTGGAATGGGGGATCTAGCAAGGAAGAAAGAAAAAAAAAAGAAAATTTCCATGCTGGGGAGAGAGCCTGTATGGACCCCATGACTTTTTCACCTGGGAGTATGGCCCTGCCCTGCTCCACCCTCTGACCTGGGTGCTTTTGACATCAGTTCCATCTTCTTTTAGGCCAGTATTGATGCTGCACAACTGGGCACCGGACTTCTCGCTTCATCTCTGCCACCAGTGCCACTATTTCCCACACCCGACATGTTAAATGTGTCAATTCCTCTCTCTCTCTTTACAGCTGTGTCCCCCTCCTCTGGGGGATGACCAGTACACTGAATGCACCCATGGACTTCCATGTGAGGACTGGTCCACTCCTTGCCACTTACCAGTATTCCCAGCTGCCACACTGGACCACTACTCCCAAGTTGCTGAGGCTCAAGTATCCTGATGACCTTCTCCTTGAAATCCAAGAATGTTACCTCAGGATGTTGCTCTTGTAGCATGCAGAGTCTGATTTGAAGGGTATCACTTTTAGCCTCTTCGACAAATTTGTCTATCAGGATTCCATCCAGATTGGGGAACACCTCAGGATCGATCCACTGGATAGCACACAGGTCTTCCTGCAGGCTGAGGGTATAGTCATGGAGGAGGGTCTCGGCCTCTCTGTACCCTGGAAAAGAATCAAACCATTGGCACCGACATACTCTTGGGACCAAAGAGGTGGTGTAACCTTTTAAAAATATGTTCTGCAGTAGCCTTTTCTTCAGTTGGCCAGGATGATGCCTCCTGGTGGTCTGTACCTCAGAGTTGCGCGAGCAGGACTTCGACTCTTTGAGCTTCAGGCAGGTAGTACAATCAGAAGAAGGCTTTCAGCTTGTTGGTGAACTCATGTAGCCTCTCGCTGTTAGGATCCACTTCTTCTCCCACAAAGCATGGGAGCATGGCGCTCTGTAATAGTAGGGAATCATTAACAGCTTGTTTCAGACTTCTTTTGTGGGTCCTTCTTCTCCATTAGGACAGTTATCTCCTCACAGAGTCATCTTGGTATGGGTAGCTTTAAGCTTTGGACACCTTGATGTTATTACCATGCTTGCTGTGCCAAGTTGTGGCAGGCCGAAAGGTTCCCTGACAATGTCAGGACAGGCCAAATGAATCTGGAAGGAGAGGCGGGAAGCTTACTCAGTGACCAAGATGCAAAAGGTTTATTTACAATGGATAAGGAGAATAACAAATAACTGTTTTCAGCAATACTACAAAATAATAAAAAAAATAAACAACACAATATGATTGGGACCCAAAATTGGTCAAACCAGGAACAGAGGATTAAACCCTCTTAGTCCAAGTCCTGCGTGCACTTGGCCAAGATAATGGTACTATGGATGAACCAATCTTGGGCTTTCCTATGCGTTGGCTGATCAGCAGGTGGACACTTACCCCACAAAGCGCTTCTTACAAACAGGCCATAACGGGGCATTCCCTGGATGAACAACCCACAAAGAGGATCACTGTTAGCTGGACAAGGAGGAAGGTGATGATCCTCTGTGGCTCTGGGCAAGAAGCTGAAGACTTCTGGTTGGCCAATGGTTCTCTGGATGATCAGCAGCAATGACCAGTGGCAGGTCCCTGGCACACAGAACACCTCCCAAGAAGAAGACTGTTGGTGATGTGACCCTCTGGTGGCCTCAGCAGAGTGACGCAGGCAAGCACACACTTACGGCTGGCCAGCAAAATAAGAAAATGGCATGCACAATGTTAACTGTGGTCCCTCAATCTTGAACTGGGTGGCTCCTAAATTGACTCACTACTGGTTATCTTACTAGCAGGTCTGTACCACTTACCATCGCAGAGCTGATCCTGGAGCACTTGTGATGGAACTTCAGAACCGGCTGTTATCACTGGAGGTAGTTCTGCTGCAGATGACAGATGGGCTGAGGACCTCCCTGGGTCAGCATCAGGATCTGGCAAAACTGGTCCGGGCACTAAAGGTGAAGCTGGATCTCCAGTACACCATGGCGCAATTCAGTAAAACAGGTCAGTAGCAAGCAAACAGTTCAGATTTTCAAACAGACAGTTCCGTTTTTTGCAGGAAATACAGTCTTTAGGGGATGCTAGGCAGGCAACAGTACAGTTTGGTTTGAATGGTGCTCAAACAACCCTTATCAGGGGGAAACCCAAGGCCACTAGTCCACTCCCCCTCCCCAAAGGGTACAACACCTGTAAGGTTGGTTTTCTGCTTGAGCTATTCCTGCGAATCCAACCCCGTTCCTCTTGGTCATAACTACTGCTGTGGCAGGGCCTATGGGGCTCCCAGTCCTGAACCTGCCTTCCTCATTAATACCAATAGTGACCCTGCACTTGCATAATGCCTTGTCTAGCCTTGCCCACCAACTGGCTTCCACATAGGCCTAGGCCCTCATGTCCAGCCATCCCTTTCCAGGAATGGCTATGGGCTTCTGTCACTGGCCCTGCCTATGGTATGGAATGGTTCCACAACACAACAAAAACTGTGGTCACCCACCTATCTCTGTCTTTCTGGGGCTTCTACCACATGGTGCCCCTCTCTATGGGATGCTCAGTCCACTGCCTGTTGGTTCCACCCATTTGTTGATTAGGGGGCTGGCCCTTTAAATGTCGCTTCTTTTCCCTTTTCCTGTTGGACACCTAGCCAGCTGCTCTGATCCGCTCCTCACTCTTGCTGGATACTTAGCCACCGAGTTCTGGTCCTCCAGCTTTCCCTTGGGGTGTATGCCATGCGGGGCCCCTCTAGCACCAGTGATGCTCAGTATTTGCAAGTTGGATTATTGGCCCACATTTCCCATCTCACTTCTTTTCCCCCTGCTTGGGGCTGCTACCTTTTGGGGCCCCCCCACTCCAGAACCAGCAATGCTTAATATTTAAATCTGAGCTACCGGACCACATTTCTTCAGTTCCCACTTCCTGTTTCTTTAGCCTCCTCCCTTCTCCCTAGCACCCGTAGCATGAGTTAAACAAAGAATTGGGCACTTGGCCCACTCACCACCATGACCTGGGTCTGCTGCGCTGCTGAGTAGGGTCCAGAAACCAGCTGGAAGCTGTGCTCCCACCCGGCTTTCCTTCTCTGTGGTGGCTACTAAGCGGTGGAATTAAAGTATCTGGGTGCATTTTCTGCCCGGACCCATTTTTTTTGTGGACCCCTTTGGTCTGCTGGCCCTTTCCCTTCCCCTCTTCTCTTTGGGTCTCTGCTGGGAAAAGACAGGTCATGTCGGGGAGCCACACTCCACCTGACTGACCCTGCTGCCACTGACATGCATGCCAGATGCTAACCGGAGAGGAGCGACACTGGAGAAGCCACAGACTTAATTTAGGTAAACCTTTGCTCATCCATGCTCCTTGCATCCTCCACCCTCTGTGCTTAGCTGCAGACCCCATTTGTTGACCACTCCCTGAGCCTTTTGTAGGGCAGGCGAGGTCCTGGCCTTTGACCAGGAGTTTGGGCACTACCAGTCTGACAGGAAGGATCTTCAGCCCCCAACCCCCCCTTCCCAGCGCTAGATGGTGCAAAAACAGACAAATGGACTGGTAGGGGTTGGTGGGACTGCAGGCAAGGAGAGGGGTGGAATGGGGGACCTAGCAAGAAAGAAAGAAAAAAAAAAGGTTTCCACATCAAGGAGAGAGACCCTGGTCCCTTGCAGTGCCCCTAACTTTGGGGTACTACAGTAACATGTGATGTTCATAGTGATACTTACTCAGGACTCTCTGTGTGGCGTGTAGGGTGTCAGTACCATTGGGGACAGTGAAGGACTTGGTTTTGTAGATGGGGGTGGGAATGGGTTATGGCCTTCTGGATTATGGCACAGTGGGTAGACTTTTCCAATGTAAATGACATGTTAGGCCTGGGGAGGAACAAGGCACATGGGTCCCTATCAGAATCTGGAGGGAAGTGCTGATACCAGGGAAGTCTTTCCCAAGGACCTGAGTCTGAGTACAATCCACCAAGGTCAACACATTCAAGGCAAAACCATCTAAAAAGAACCATGAAAATCAACGAGGTCAAGCATTCTGAATTTCAGTTATAAAGCATCAAAAAGCAAGCAGTCCAACGATTCAGATAGGGTTCAGCTAAAGGACAACTCACTGAAAATTTATAAAATATAAAAAAACAAAATTCAAATTAGCAGATAGCATCTTTTATAACTAAGAGGCAATTAAATAACATCTGCCCAAACCACAGAACAGCATGATAATATATTTTCTAACCAGAAAGTGACATAATAACTTAATAACTCTCCTGTAACCACAGAGCAACAAGATGGCAATATCCATGTAGTTGCTGCTGTGTTTACCGACAACCTGAGACCATTTCTTGTTATGTTCTATTTAGCATGCAACAACTATGCAAAGATGTAGTTTTGCTTTCCCTTTGCACTCCAATGGCCTTGTTGCAATCCCCTGCAAAGAGTAATTAAATCCCAGGCTTTTGGCAGTTTGGAGAACAGTACGAGTAGACTCATTGGAATATGACTGCTGAGTACTAGTCATTGCGGGCATTGCCTGCAAGGGGCTGACAAGGCCACTGAGGGGGTAAGAATCCATTGAGCTGTTGCTCCCAGCCAGACTGCTTTTCGTGCAACATTTAATAGTCCGGACTACAAACTACTGGGTTAGGGAATAACTGTTTCATGATATGAATGCTGATGTAATTTAGTTAGGCTGATTTGCTTTGTAACTTACAGTAGATCAGAGTTTATGATTAGAAGTCAGGGCTGTAGGTTGTAAGTTGTAGGGCATAGGAAATAATACGGTTTGAAATATTGCTTTTGCTGAATTGAAAAATAATAGTCTTTTGTCACATATTTTGGTACATTTTCCTTATATGACATTATGGAAACTAACTTTTATCTAGCAAGTACTTTAGTAATGAAACAACATTTGAACTATGCCAGTATGCTTCGGGGCCAGATATTAAAAAATGGGCAAAGCGGAGCACAGAGGTTTGCGCTGCACTTGCCCATTGCCCATGACCCCGAGGCTGCTATATTCAGTCCAATAGTGCACTGATGCTATCTGATTGAAAATAGAGTAATGTTGGTACAACACAAAGTCAAATAGTGTTGTTCCAAGAGGGATCCTTGCAGTGCAGGGAACAGTGCTTTCAGACCCCATAGCACCAGCAGCCCACCCCCTGCATTCAATATGAATCCAGCACCATGTAAATGAGCCCACTGGGCATGGAAGGTGCTAAGGGGCCATATGCATGCCTGGTATGGACACATTTTCATGGGAAGCAGCAGCAGGTTTGTGCCCCTCCTTGGGCTGGCCCCACCAACTCTGATCCCCACTCCTACAAAAATAAATTCATCCCTGGTGCCTAGTGTCCCCCCCACCCTCTGATTGCCATCCACAGTATTATAAAATAAATCCCTGGTGTCCCGTGGTCTCCCTGCCCTCTCATAGGTGGCCCTGTGTTCTATCAAATAGTCCCTGGCATCTAGTGTTACCCTCAACTCACCTGTCCCCATCACCATACCAGTGTAATCCTTCCCTGGCATCTAGCAGCCCCCCTGCACCATGGGCACTGACCAACCCCCCTTGCCACCCCCTTTACCTTAAGTGCTAGTGCTGCAGGAGCCCATACCACAACCAGTACAGCCCTCATCTTACCACCTCAGCCAGCCAGCGTATGAGATGTCAGGGAACATGCAACCCATATACTGTAAAAGGAGCATGTGTACTGTCTTCTGTAAACAGTATGCATGCTCCCTTTACAGTATAAGAGATTGGTGCTTCCTGACATTGCACACAGTGGCCAGCTAAGCTGGTGAGAGGAGAGCTGTGCCAGTTGCAGTATGGGCTCCAGCAGCACCAACGTTTAAAGTAATTGAGGGTGGCAGGATGGGTTAGTCAGTGCCATGATGCAAAGAGAGGGGCAACTAGGTAACAGGGATGGATTACATTGGTACAGAGACAGGGATCAGTTGGTGGGGTCATGACATTAGACACTAGGGACTATGTGATAGAATACAAGCCAATTATCAGAGGGTGGCGGGACCACTGGACACCAGGGATTTATTTTATTACAGTGGGTACAGGGATCAGAGGGTGAGGGGAACCACTGGACTCCAGAATCTTATATTATTATACTGGGGCAGTGAACAGAAGGCAGGGGGACCACCAGACACCAGGGAAATCTGTTATTATATTGGGCTGGCCATTGGAAGTTGGAGGGAACCACTGGAAACCACGGACTACTGCAGTTTTAACAGGGCCAGCGATCGGAGGGTGGGGGAAAGAATAGGCACCATGGAAATTATTGCTTTTAAAGTGGATGGGAAGTGGGGGATGGGTGTCCACTAGGCACCAGGGAAATTATTACTTTTACTGGAGATGGAGATCGGTGGATGGAGGGACCACTGGACAGTAGGCCATAATGTTTGTTTTAATAGGGCCAGGGTTCAGAAGCTGGGGTGGACTGCTGGACACCAGGGAATAATGCATATATTGAATGGGGCCAGGGATCAGAGGGTGGGGAGAATGCTGGACAACAGGGCTATTTTTATATCAATGGGGATGGGGCTCAGAGGAGGAGGGATGACTAGACACCAGCGTAGATTGTGATTCTGATGGAGATGGGGTTCAGAGGGTGGGGTTTGCCATAGCCACTAGGGAGCAGATGTGCTCCCCAAACTTCCAATGTGGCTGTTTGCTACAGTGGCTCCACTGACTACTAAGGTTGCCTGGAGTAAGTCGGGCTTCTTCTCAGCAATAATTCCACAGTGCAAGGAGGCCTGTGCTATTCCCTTTGTACAGCACTACCGCACTGAATATTGTGCTGCACCCGCATTCATGTCCCCGCCCCTCCCTTTGCCACTACATGCATTATTTTTTCCACATTCGCTAACCCTTTTAGCATTCACCACAGCTCACTTTAAATATTGTGCTCAGAGATCAAATGCTGGCTTTCGTTTTACCACGGTGGTGTTTTGTTTTCGGGAGCAAGGTCTGCTCAAGTTATAACAATAGGCTTATTTATCCCTTGATTTCACGGAGAAGAAGGGAAGGACCGGAGAGTTCCTATTATTTGATATGTTTAGCTGGCAAAGTCACAAAATTCACGTTTGTTAAAGCTTTAACTTTAACCAGAAGATGGTATTTTAATTTAAATTATCCACCACAAGAGGGAGCCAGAGACTGTTTGTATGCTATAACACAGCACATCTGAGAGAGACTTATTTTGATTCAAGTTTAAGTAGATACAGTTTTTCTCATAATTAAAGGGTTGAATTAATAGGGGCAGTTGCCCAAGAGGCAAAAGCATTTATGGACATTTGCAGAGTAAAGTCTTGGGTTATAATGCTACATTAGATCACCAGCAGAGGTTGGTGCAATATTGTTTTACATAGGTTTCTATTTAACTGGGTAGCACAATTCATCGCAATTACATGGTGAATGATACATGCTTCAGGTTAACACATTTCAGAGGTTCCTATAGGATCCTGCTTGATTTAATGAGATGTTTAAAGTATGTAAATGTGGTTAAACGTTGTAACATAAGGTAGATAACAAATATAGCGGGTTGTCGATTGGTCGATTATGAGTTGTTGTGATGGAGAAAGGGTGGGAGGGTGGTGGAGTGGGCTATGTTACTGTTGCCAATGGGCCACGATAGTAGGGGTGGGTTGGGGGTTATTTGTGACCGCTGGAGCTATCTGGATGGGGGGGTGGAGGATAGAGGGGCTTGGTGGATATTTTATATGGGGTTTTATTGTGTTTGGGAGTTTGGGGGGGCACAAGACCTCAGGTTCCGAAGTTTGGTACACCGAAGTGGGTTGTGTACATCATGATATTGGCTAATGTGAAGAATCATGGCATCGAATAAGATTATTAAATTCCTTAGCTGGAATGTCAAGGGGGCACGACTTAAGTCCAAACAGTATAGGATCCTGAAGCACGTAGAGGTTGTAAAGGCAAATTTTGTGTTCTTACAGGAAACGCATCTACTCCACACAGAGAATAACAGTATGAGGTGATTACCAATAGGGATGGTCTTCTCCTCTCAGGGTAATACGCAAAGCAGGGGTGTTATGATATTAGTGCACAGGTCGGTTCCCTTTACTCCCCTACAAGTGATCCAGGACAATGAGGGTAGATATGTTCTTGTCAAAGGAAAGCTGCAGAACACAGAGATCCTAATAGGATCTGTCTACGGTCCGAATGTTGACAAGCAGGATTTTGCTGTAAAGCTACTGAAAGCACTTACACCGTTCAACCAACTCCCCATGATTTTAGGGGGAGACCTCAACCTGGCCCTAGACCCCTTAATGGATAGGTCCAGACATTCTCAAATGGGGCCTACCCCTGCCCTAAGAGCTTTGAGGGAATTAGTGGATCACCTTGGTTTAGCAGATGTATGGAGAGTGCTCCATCCAAAATCTAGGGATTACACTTTTTATCTCTCAAGCTCACGTACAGCATCCGCATTGACTACATATTGCTTTCCGAACTCTTCTCCCAGGGTATTGGACTCGCAATTGTGGCAGGACCTCCTTCAGATCATGCCGCAGTGTCAGCCTCAATATCTTTTTCGTCTTTGCCCAAAAGAGGTAACAGGTGGAAAATAAATAATCAGATTTTGAGACAACGTAAGGCGGCCCAATTCATTTCAACACAAATAGACGAGTTTATTATAAATAACCTGAAAGACAATGTCCGACCAGATATGTTTTGGGGGGCATTCAAGGCCTTTATAAGGGGCATCTTAACTAGCCAGGCCGTTAAAAAGAAAAGGGAGAAGGAACGCATCATGTCGGACTTATTGGCCCGGATAAGGACCATGGAGTCCAACATGTTCCCCCACCCCTGGGAGGAAGATAAACTGGAGCTAGTTAAATTAAGAGATATATACCTTAATTTATTAGGGGAACAAGCGGAATTAGCTCTAATAAAAACTAGAGCCAATTACCTAGATCAAGGGGAAAAAACGGGAAAGCTTCTGGCAAGGCGTATCACGCAGTTAGAATCTTCCCGAATAATTTCTGGGATTCAATCCGAGGAAGATGGTGATATTAAAACCACCCCCAGAGAGATTGTTCAAGTATTCCGGAATTACTTTGAATCCCTGTACTGGGCTATGGAATACCCTCTAGCCAATTCTGAGATACTTGCTTTTCTTGAAGACTTGGAGCTCCCCTCAATGGCGGAATCCGACCGGACATGTCTGATTGCCGATATAACCCAAGAGGAGAGTGAGGTAGTTATTAAAAGCCTTCCGTTAGACAAAACACTGGGTCCGGATGGATTCTCGTCCAATTTCTATAAAAAATTTTCTAAACAATTAGCTCCACTGTTGCTTATGCTATTTCAACATATTCTCACTGGCCATGAGCTGGATAAGTCACTCTCCGAGGCGCTTATAGTTCTAATTCCAAAGCCAAACAAACCTTCCGAAAAGCCAGCTAGCTACAGGCCTATCTCCCTGTTAAATTATGATATTAAAATTCTGGCGAAACTATTGGCAGAACGAATGAACAGGGTATTGCTTAAACTTATAGGTGCAGAGCAAGTTGGTTTTATGAAAGGCAGGTCCACTGCCGATCATCTCAGGACGTTGGCCAATGTCTTCTCGTCCTCCAAGTAGAGCAACTCTCCCATGGCTTTGGTCTCCTTGGATGCCGAGAAGGCATTCGACAGGGTCCACTGGGGGTTTTTGTTAACCACAATGGGTAAATTCGGGTTTCCAGAGATGTTCTTAGAATGGATAGGTGCCCTTTACTCAAGTCCCACAGCCAGAATCACCTGCAATGGGGCTACATCGGACCCCTTTCCTCTATATGTAGGCACTAGACAGGGATGCCCCTTATCCCCCCATCTCTTTAATTTGTATTTGGAACCCCTTATCAGGCACATAGTGCGTAACAGGGAAATAAATGGCATCAAAATACTGGATCAGGCCATTAAGGTAACAGCATATGCAGACGACCTTTTGGTATACATCTCGAGGCCGAATACATCAGTCCCAACTTTATTAGAGTCTATTCAGGAATATAGTTGTCTGGCTAATTATAAACTAAATCAGGATAAAACCATGGTTTACCCCCTTAGTAAAAGCCTCTTCAAGCAAGAGATTACTGAGCTAGGTCTAGGGTGGAAATCTGACTCTTTCAAATATCTGGGTCTTTCCCTGACGAGGAGCATGACACGGACACGCCAGTTGAATCTGGATTCCCTGGTGCATACCATTGATTTAGATCTCAAAAGATGGGCTCAACTTCCATTTTCTTTATGGGGTAGGATAAATATAGTTAAGATGAATGTATTCCCTCGGCTTTTCTATCCCTTGAATATGTTAAACATCTGGCTTCCACTTTCATGGTTTAAGAAGCTCCATGGAGCTATAGCTAACTTTGTTTGGGGATATAAGAAAGCCAGGATGGCCTATCACAAACTGGCTGTGCCTAAACTACTCGGGGGATTAAGGTTACCACATTTTGCTCTTTATTTTTGGGCGGGTCAGGTTAATAAATATCTTAGATGGGTTCAGAATATGGACTTGCTTATGCAGACAATCTATGTACCCTTGTGGATAAAGTCTGAGGTAGCTCTTATCAAGAAATATGGTCTTGTCCCAGAGGCTTTACTTTATCTCAATCCAAAGCTACTTGCCTCTCCTTTGAGGAAATCCCCGATAGGGGTTTCTCTAAAGATCCATGCTCAGCTTTGTAGCTTTTTAAAATACGACCAGGTTAAGGATTGGTCCCAACCTATTTGGGGTAACCCACGTTTTTTGATTGATAATAAACCTATCAGCCCCACCTGGCTGACCCCACCAGATAAATGTTGCTTGAAAGATTTCTTCAACGAGGAGGGAAATGTATGTTTCTCATCGGAGATTCTGCACAAATTCAATCTGCCCTCCAAGGCGATTTTTAAAGTATATCAGCTTCGACACCTTTTACTCAACAAAGTAGGTAGAAATCCAGTCCAGCCTCCGCAGGTGGACTTTCATGAGTCCTTGGAATCCCTGGTGGGCCTCTCACAGGTAATTTCCAAAGTATACACTGTATTATTTAATTGGGCCTACTCCCAAAACCTTGCTCCATGCTCATATTGGGCTGCAGTGTTTCCTGATGAAGATCTGAATTAGTCGGCCCTCTGGCAAGGTTGCCATAAATTCATCTGGCAGGACCAGTTAAGACTTATACAGTTTAAAATTGTCCACAGCATTTACTACTCCCCTCAAAAACTTGTGAGTCTAAAATTGGTAGCGGATCCCAAATGTAACAGAAGTAATTCCAGAAACGGGGACCTGTTGCATATCTTCTGGAATTGCCCGAAAATAATCCCACTTTGGACAGATATTAAAAACAAGATAGATCCTTTGCTGGGCTTGGAAGACCTTTTTACTCCTGAAATATGTCTGCTGGGGGATATGTCCCGTATGACGGTTAAGAACAGGAAGTTCTATGTGGCCCTGATCTCGATTACCCTGAAAAAAGTGGTCCTCAGACATTGGAAGGATTCTAGCATGATCAGTTACTCTGAATGGCTGGAGGAACTTCTCTCTAGCCTTATGATTGAGAGGATGATAGCCGTCCTCCAAAATAAGAGTCCCAGGTTTGATAAGATATGGGGGCCCTTTTATACTATTCACTCACTGTAAGAGATATAGGTACCCTCTTTGGTTGAAATCAGTTTAAAAGGTCTTGTGCGGGGAGGGAGTGGGGTGGAATGGGGGGGCGAGGGAATTTTGTTCTATTTGGGGGGTTTATATTTTAGTTACTTTTTGTTTTTGGTTTTTCATTGGGGGGGTATTGCAGAGAAGGACTCCTGTCAGTAATTGTAATACGTATCAATGTTTTATGTTTATAATTATGTTTCTTGTATGTATTCTCTGCAAAGAAAACTGGAATAAAGACTTAATGGCAAAAAATATAAATAAATATTGCACTCGGGTGGAAACCCTGGGCAAACAGGGTGCAACCGCTTTGCCCATCAGTAAAGATTTGAATATGTGGCCCCAGGTGCCTTCTAAAAATACAAAATACAAGACAGAGTACTCATTCTGTGTCATTTGAACCTGTGACAGTACACCAATAGTCTACACCTGCTTGAAGCAGCAATATGGGTGTGGGTGACACAACAAATGAGGTGGAATTGACCTCTTCCATCCTCGGCCCTGCCGCTGTGTAGGCTCTTACACCAGTAATGTCTACACTATGTTGAATGTCTCTGTCACCACTGATGGATGTCTCTGTGTGGCCTGCCATGCAGGATATGTACATGTTCGGATATCACCTCTGGGGTTGTGGGGGGATACACTCACCCCACACATAAGGCATTGACCCATCAGTGCAAATATGGTCAGTCATGGCCTATGCTATCTACTGCTGTGCACCTATGTGCTCTTGGCATGTTGTCCTTGGTCTGTCTACCATGCTGTGGCATACCTTCCACCATGCAGTAGCACATCCTCTGTGCCACTGACCAGGTGCCACAGGGAGCGGGTGATAGTGCTCACAGTCCCAGTTGTGATCCCATCAGTGTTGGTCCAATCTGTATTGCTATATGCTTGGGACTGTGTATACATGGCAGTCAACAGGTGGTTGGCACTGGCCACTGTAGTAGTGGTGTACTGCCATGTCCAGAAATGGGCATCATACAACCACCGTGATAGTCCAACTGTGCTAGTGCCAAATCCAGTGCCATATGCACTGTGTGTCATGCTGTTCTGGCTCTCCAGAGGCCTGTGTATGTGGCATGGGGTTGGCAGAAGGTGGGGTCATTGGTGGGCAGTAGACATAAGGTACCATATCTGATTGACATTATTATGACGCTGCAGTGGTGACTAAGCAAAACAGTGATGGCTAGGTTATCATCACTCCACTGTACATGGGTGGAGCAAACCATACATTCTGGCATGACAGGGCTGTACAGGACCAATGACCTGTGCAGGCTCTGCACTGGTGGACACCCTCTCTGTAGTGTGGCAGCAGCATCTGCTTATACGGTGGCTGTCCTCTGGCAGCAATGCATCATACACCAATGATGTGGTGACTGGGGAACAGTGTATCAGGCCCTCACCAATATACACCACAGCCACACTCATATGTTTCCATGTCTGCTACACGGGTCTATGTCACTTCACTCCCGCAATTTCACTCCGTGACATTTCGTTCCTGACATCTTGCCCCAACGTCAATTCACTTCCGCTAACTACGCTCTTTTTAATTTCACTCCCGCTGCCTGCTCTCCTGATATAACACATAGCTCAAGTGCAAGCATAACTTATTATTCCAATATGTCCTTGAATCAGTATAACACTGGACACCATTGGTCACTGATGATTATTGACTACTATTGGCCACAGTATTGCTACCAGTGCATAAATGAATGTGTTATCAAAGCCTATTTTGGGAAAAATGGCAAAATGTATTGACTCTGTCAGGGGCAAGAAGAAGCTGGTGGACAACAACAATTTCATCTATACCCACCACAAGTGTGGGTATAATTGTAAATCAATTTGGCACCGTGAGTTTGCTGTGAAAAAAGAAAAACTTGTAATGCCAGGGTGCACACTGGAAGTTATGAGTCACCTGTTATTATATCCACTTTCAGTGTGCACACACATGCTTCTGACTCTTCTGCAGTGGAGCATGAAGAGGTACTGTCCAGAGCTAAGGCGTGTGCTGTTGCAACCCAGGACAGTACTGCACAAGTCATCTTGCACAGCAAAGAATATGTGTCCTTGGCAGCACAGGGTACAATAGTGGACAAGAACCTAAAATTCACTATACAATGGGTGTGTGCTCATGGTGCTCCACCAAACCCCAAGGACCTATGTAGTTTGTTAATACCACATCCATACACTGTGTTTAAAACAAGTAATGGAACAGATGTTAATTTTCTACTTTTTGACAGTAGTCCAGGGCAAGACAGAATACTGCTTTTTGATACTACTTCCAATTTGGAGTACCTGAAGCAATGCCAGTACTGGTTCGCTGATGGCACCTTTAGTGTCGCTCCACTACTGTTCCAGCAGATGTATGTAATAATCGGCAAGTGCTCTGCTTGCATGCACCCTGCCATATTTGAATTGCAGCTCGGTAAATGCAGGGAAAGTTATGAAAGGATGCTGAACGCCATGAAACACCTTAACCCAAGACTACACCCCAAAGTAACAATGACAGATTTTGAAAAATCAACCCTTCAGGCTGTCAAAGCAGTATACCCTGGTGCCAGACAAGTTGGTTGTTTCTTCCATTTTTTGCAGTGCATTTACTGTAAAATACAGCAAAAAGTATTTGGAGTAAGGTATGCACAAGACAGCGAATTTGCCCTAAAATGTCGATATTTGCCAGCTGTTGCTTTTTATCCTCCAGACCAAGTAGTAGCTCGCTTTGAGGAGGTCACAGATGAGTCTATGACTGTGTTCCCCCAAGAGCTAGAGCCTGTCATAGACACCTGGGTTGGGGGACTCAATAGAATGGGAACAGGATGAAGAGCACCTCATTATCCTATCCTTCTGTGGAACAATTATGCCACTGTACTTGAAGACAGAGCCAAAACAAACAATGTTGTTGAAGCTTTTCACCATGGAATGCAGTCAATATTATCCATGAAAAATCCACTCTCTGGACATTTATTGATTTGTTTTATTTAGTTTTTGTTGACCGGGTAAGTGCACTAGACAAATCCTGCTTATTTTCAGGCACGACCCGGGGGAGGGGGATACAGATGAATGCCAACTGACCTTGAACCAGATTAAGGTGTTGGTGGTATTTTTAGTGAATGAGGGAAATTTGGCCAGGACATTGGGGATATTCCCCTACTCTGACTGCAGGGGTGCTGTCACTTCCTGTGGACAGGATGGAGGGGCACAGTTTGCAACCAGACACAGGAGGAGGAGGAGGAAGTGCTGATGTGACAGAGGAGCAGGATGTGCTGAAAGGAGGATGCCTGGTTTCAAGGCCTACAAACTTTCTCACTGTTGCTGATTCTGAGGATTTTTCATCGTTGTCAGTGAATTTGGATTTGAAAAAAGATGCTCCTGAGCTTTTTTTCTCTATTGAGGATCTAACTTCGCCTAAAACAACAGAAATTGAAACACTGACTGACTCTACAATTTCGACTACTTCCTTGAGTAAACCAGTACCTTTATTAATGGATTCCTTGAAGCACCACGACATGGAAACAACTTCAGAAACACCCCCAGTCAAACACCCTGATTTGGATGTCAAATTGCAGAATGACGTATTAGCATCAAAGGCCTGGCTGGAGCTCGGTGAGTCATTGTCAGTTTCATTTGCAAACACAGCCACCTCTAATACAAATAATGTGCATGAAAAGGCTGCCAGTATGGTCGCTACAATGAGTGAATGCCAAAAGCCTGCTATTATTTTGGAGGGTCATGGAAAAGTTATAAATGGGGAAGTTTCACATTTACCTAGTAATCCCTCAGCAAACAAACTGGTAGCTGTTTCTATCCTTAATAAAGCTCCTACTCAGTCACAACCCCAGCTCTCAAAAACATTGGGATTTGTTTTTAAAGCTCCCGACTCTATTGCTGTAGCAGATTCAGCACTTGAGGCTACAATATATCAAAAATCTCCCTTGTCACAAGAGGGAGCAACAACTTTTTCAAATAATATGAAACAGCAAACTGGAGCATTGAAACAACCGGCAGAGCCGGCCTCTCTTAAAGCAACAGAACCATGTCATTCAACTCAGATTTCAACAGAGACTGCAGCTCCAAAATTGTTAGAAGAAGCTACCCTAAAAGAGATACGGACACCAAAAAATGCTCTTTTGGGATCAGGATGGATGTAATCACCCAAGGGCATTTGGTTACCTGATCCCTCCTGGGACTCCTCATTCTCACTTTCTCAATCAAACCCGACTTGGAAACCAGAAGAAAAACAGGGGGTGGTTATTGAAAAGGACTTAAAATCAACTGATAGGGATTTAAAAAATGCTGGGGCATCAGTTTTACAAGATGTATCAATCTCTATTATGGACTCTAAACAGATTCCTTCCATTTCAACCCCGGAAAATGAATTACCAAACATTTCACTCCCTTCACTGGAGCATTCTTCAGGAACTGAACAAAAACCCCTAATGTCTGAACTGTTTTCCAAAGCTAAGAAAGAACCTGCTCCCAGAAGAAATGCTGTGCATATTCAGTATATTGAGGGCCTAGCAGACAGACCAGATAGATATCACGTGGGGGAAGATATTACTAAAAGACTTGCTGCATTTTTCACCCAAAGAAGTCTTCACATTTATTAACATCTCCGGAGAGGACAATTTTGATGTTAGCTTCCGCTCTACATATTTACTGGATTTTTTCTGGGAGAGATACGGACAAGTAAAGTTTTCCCCTACATGGACCCCCTTTTTGGTGATTCCTCTTACCAAACCTTTGATTAAGAATGTCACAGTTATGTTTAGGAATGAGGGGGTCCATGTAGAGGCTATAACTTACTGGTTATCACAAAAATGTGATGTTTTAAGCTCTCCTGAACCCATTCTGGACACTGAACTATTTTGGACTGGGGGATGGAAATACAAAGTGAAGTTAAGACAAACAGATTCTGGTATACAGCATATCCCAAATTCCTTCTTGTTGGGTCGTGGAAGGGGGGTTTGTTTTTATGGGGGTCAACCAAGGGCCTGTTATAAATGTGGTTCAAGAACTCATCTATCTAGAGTTTGTGACAGATCTCGCTGTGACAATTGTGGAGAAATTGGGCATGTTACAATGCAATGCGCTAATCACACAAGTTGCGATTTATGTGAAGAATCTGGGCACATTTTTCAGGAATGTCCTTGGGCAGCAAAAAATAAGGCCTCCTGTATTAGCCCTGACTTACTAATTCAACAAGCACAGGAAGCTGCTGCCCCCTCCCCCTCCAAAATCAGAGGATAAACCTCCAGAACCCTCCCAGACCCCTAAAGGTAATGTATCTTCCTCTCCCCCTTTGAAGGAAGAAATTTTGGTGGTGAAACCAAAACCGGAAAGGCACACAACTGTGGGACCCATTCCTTCCTTGCTGATTCCTGTCTGTTACAAAGAATCAGAAATAAAGGATAAAGAAGTGACAGTGCCCCCTCCTTCCTCTCCTCAGACTCTCAGACGATCTACAAGAATTTCTAAAGTGAACCCTCCCCCACAATCCCGTTTCTGTTTCCTCATAAGAAGTTAACTTTGAGTCTCACAATTCCAATGCAGCACTTTTTTGGGGAGACTCAGAAATGGAGGTAGGAGATACAGATTCACAAAAATCCTCACAAGACCCTTCAATGGTGATTGTGGAGGAATATAAAAAAAAAAAGAAAAAAAGAAGGAAAAATGAAGGCATGTTTATATGGGTTCTCCTACATTGACCTGGGGTTCTTTAAATACTTATATTCTGTTAAAAACTGATAAAAGGCAAGCAATTTTTCAATATATTCATGATGAAAAAAATCCAAGTATGTTTTTTACAGGAAACCTGGATGTATACATTTGATCAGATAGCTTCTTTCAAAAGGGATTGGCCTTGGGTCCATCCTTTTGGTCTTTTGGACCTGACAGTGCAGGTGGGATAGGAATTCTATTTAATTCTTATGCTTTTACTTTATATAATCTGATAGACCTCATTCCGGGAAGATTATTAATTCTGGATGGTAATTGGGGAACTGAGGCCTGTAGATTTATCAATAGTTATAATTCTCAATCTGAAGCTGAAAGGGTGACATGCATGCAGGCGGTACTACCTTATTTAGTTTCCTCAAAAAAAATCTTTTGGGGTGGGGACTTCAATTGCAGTCTCCCAAAGTGTCAAACTAGTGATTCAAAAAAGATTTACTGTGATTCTAATTCTCTTCAGAAAATTGTTAAAGTGGCAGGTTTACTTAATTGTTCCACATTCCAAAAACAGGGACCTGATTTTACATATAAAAGGGGTAAATATCAATCTACAATAGATTATTTATTTATATCCTCAGATGTTCCTGCCAGAAAATTCACTGCATATCCCTCAGAATTTTCTGATCATGTGTTTTTAACTTTTTCTCTAGTATCCACCTTGGCAATACCTAGACAAGCTCACAGATGGAAACTAAATACTTCCATCCTGTCTCAACAAATGGTAGTTAATACAATACAGTCAATACTTATGGCAAGGATTTCTGTAGCTTTTTTATATACTGATTTAGGGGATTGGTGGTTGGACACTAAAATGGATATTAGTACCTGGTTTAAAAAAATTGGGAAAAATAACAGGAGGAATAATTTTCATAAGTATCTTATGCTTAGAAATCAATTAAGGAAACTTTATACTTTATCAAATACATCTCAGATAGATTATACATCTCAGATTAATAACATTAGAAAGGAGATGCAGAAATACCAATATAACAGAGCAAATACCATACAGGCAATGTTAGGCAATCATACAAAAAAATCACCCTTAGGAGATCCTTTTGAAGCATGTAAACATATTAAAGAGTCCATGCAAATAGACTCTTTAAAGGATGAAGCAGGTAATATTCTAATTTCTGAAGTTGATATTGAAGCCTTGATGAAACAACATTTTTGTTCTTTATCTCCATAGGCCTTTATTTCTCCTTCTAGCATAAAAACATATCTAGCCTCAGTGACGGTGCCATCCTTTCCTTTTGATACCATGTCATTACAACACCCCATTACAGAACTAGAAATAAAATCTGCAATACAGCAGCTTAAACTTAACACATCACCTGGCACAGATGGGCTTCCTAATAAGTTTTACAAAACATATTCTACTTTGTGAATAACTTGTCTTCAATTGGTTTTTCAATTTTTCATGGAATCTCAGATAATGTCCCCAGCTTTTACTGAAGGACTTATGATATATTTATTTAAATCAGGTGATATACAAGATATGAAAAATTAGAGGCCTATTACACTTTTGAATTCGGATTACAAGATCCTTATGATCTTGATATATAATAGGCTTAAAGCTTATGCTTTAAGAGTCATTTCTCCCTACCAATTCTGTGGTCTAACAGATAAGAAAATCCAGACAGCACTAATGATTAGAAGAGATGTGGTAGAATATCTAACACTTCAATGATCAACAGGTTATATAATTACAGCAGATTTAGAAAAATCATTTGACAGGGTCCATCTGCCATATTTATTTCAGGTGTTACTTAAATATGGGGTTCCAGCCCCATTATTGAACTTAATTCAACTTCTATATAAATCTGCTAAAGTTTATCCTATAATAAAAGGTATGACAGTAAAGGTTTTTTTTTTACAAACAGGAGTCAGACAAGGATGCCCCCTAAGCCCTTTATTATATATTTGTTCATTAGATCCCTTCCTGCGTTCTATTACAGAAGTACCAAAATGGCCAGGAATTCTTAATACAGATCAAAGAGGAGAAAAAGCAGTGCACTGTTGCGAGTGGGGTGCTCTCTACAGAGGTTCCAAACCTGTAAATTCAGTAGTCCAAAAAGTAAGAGCACACCACAAATCTTCAGCTTAATAGCTAAATTTTATTGCCAAAGTGTTCACAGCCAGGAACCCAAGCGCGTCGGCTGAAGCGCTTGGGTTCCTGGCCGTGAACACTTTGGCAATAAAATTTAGCTATTAAGCTGAAGACTTGTGGTGTGCTCTTACTTTTTGGACTATTCTTAATACAAACACAGGGAAACAATTACTTTTACAGGCATATGCTGATGATGTCTATATGTTTTTAACAGCATCGGAACAATTAACATCGTTTCTGGCAGAATTTGAAAGATACGCATCTATCTCTAACGCAAAATTGAACATTTCCAAAACAAAAGGTTTAATGGTTGGGTCTGGTATACAGAAAGATTCTTATTTTAGGGATATCTTTATTTCATCTACTCCATTTTTAATATTAGGAGTTCTTTTTGGGCCACAGAATTTACCAAATGAAAATTGGTATCTGGCATTGAAAAAAATTTCTAGATGGAAACAGTGGAAACTAACTAAACAAAAAAGGATATTGATTTTAAAACAGTACATTGTTCCTTGCTTGCAATATATAGCAATGATTTTTCCTTTGCCTCAACAGTTTGAAACCAGGATCTACAGTTCCTTTTTCCAGATATTATGGGGAATTGATTGAACCCTGTTAAGCGTTGTTTTACATATCTGACAAAAAAGAAAGGAGGACTGGGTATGATTGCCCCTGTTGTGTTTTTTCACGCTTTATTTTTTTCTCAAACTATTAAATTTGGCCTGAGATCTAAACAAGGAGAAGGTCAAGCATGGGTTTACAAAGCTTTAAACAGATATTTTCATATTTGGCATAATATGGCCCTGAAATTATCCTGTCATGTTCATGTTCCTTCGTATTTTCGAGTTGCTGTTTCAAAATTATATAAATGGCAAATTACAAAGACACTGGTGCAAATCACTATGGTACACACTTTATATTAAACTATTATTTCCACAATTTACCCTACCAAACCTAGCTTTAAAAACTGCCCTACAAAACAAAATTCTTTTGTATTAACACAATTGAATAATAAAAGACTCCCCACCTATATGTGGGAAATGCAGTGGTTAGTTATGTATGGGAGGTTAAATCTAAGGGGCAACGCAAAATATAAAGCACAGTTAGAAAGGAACTGCCCATATCCTGGATGTATCAACTTGGAAGAAACAATGGAACATTTTTTGCTTAATTGTTCTTATGCAAAATCATTGTGGTTTTTTTTAGGTACAAAATGGAACTTACCTTGGTTACTTTACCTCACTCATGATATTTTAGTCTTAGGAATTTATCCTTTGAGATTAGCCCACTTTCACCAAGACGCATTATCTCTCTTTTTCAGTTGCCTTAGATTTTACTTATGGCAGGCACGTTGTCAATGGGTAATTTACCAGAAAAGAATATCCCTTGAAGGTTATAGTCTGATTGTTTCTCAAGAATTAAGAAAAATACAGTATATTTAAAATATGTTCAAATGTTCACTACAACAGCAGTAACACGGTGGTGTAAAGGTTTTCACAGAGTGATAAAGTTTAAGTAGTTGTTTTTCTAATGTTTTGGCTGTATCTTGTTTAAAATGTATAAATCTATGTAGTGTTATTGACTATGTTTCATTGAATAAAAATCTCTCCTACTCTTTTTGAGAAGTGCCATGGGATCTTTAACATCCACCTGAACTACCACCAATCCAGGCAGATGGGACCTTGGTTTAACATCTCATCCAAAAGATGGCACCTCAGAAGTGCAGCACCCCTCTCATGCTGCACTACAGTGTCAGCACTGGGATATTAACCCAAGTGCCAGATGTGGGAACTGAACCCATAGCCCTCTGATCTCTCGGCCTCAGAGGCAAGTGTATGCTACCTACTGAGTCACTGACACTGTCATTTAGAGGGCATTAAGGGGATACAGAAAAAAAGAGATGCTGAGACAAAGCAAATTATTGCAGGGAATGTGCCAAATGCTGCCAAAAAAACCTACAGGGACAGTGCCTCATGTCTGGTAGAGAAATGGGTAGACTAGGTGGGCCAAGCAGTCCTTATCTGCTGTCAAAGTCTATATTTCTATGTTTCTATGTTTCTGCAGTATGTTGTGCAAAAATGCAAGGAGCGTACCGCAGAAGAATTTGTCCTGGGAGTAGCACACTGCTTTGATTACTGAACCACTCTGAAATATTAATGGTTGTAAAGTGATTACCTTAATAAAGAAGTTTTTTTATCAGTACTTTTAATCCATTTGGGCTTTAATCGCAAGAACAGCAATCACTTCCTGCTTTGTTAGTCCTGGAACTAGATCACATGATTGCTGATATTGCTAGGCAACACATCACATGTCTATCACGGGAGACAGCCAAGGTAAGACTGATCAGCTTTTTATTAAAAATGAATTTTTTAATCTTCTTTATTCCTGAATCTAATTCACAATGTAGTGTTGGGGAAGTGAAATGCCATGTCAGGGAACGAAATGCCATGGTAGTGAATTTGAACAGGAGTGAAATTAACCGGTGTGAACTGTTGGGAGATTAATGATGCAGAGTGAAATGATGGGAGCAAAATGTTGTGCTCCCCTGCTACACATGGTGCTGCTTGATAGTCCCAGCCATGTACAGTTGTGTTGTGTTCACCATGTGTGTGTGTGCCTGAGTCCTGCCCCTGCTGCTAGCTAGAGTGGCTCCTGGATGTCTGTGTCCTGCATGCCAGTTTGGCCTATTCGCTGGATACTTTGTCAGTGGTCTTGGGGTATGTGGGTATGTTTCCACTTATTCCATGACACTGCCTATTGGACTCCAGCATGGCACTACCATTGCAAGTGCTGTATTTATACCTATGATATGCCTTTTGAAGGCATGTCTCCAAACTAAGGCTTGGGCATGCACTGATGCATCATGGCACATCCATTGCATGTGTAATCCTCCACTGTAAGGGTCCACAATGCTGTCTAAAGTATGCCATGACCAGACCATTGTAACTATTTGACTCCAATCATCCATATGTGGCATGATGGGCCATGTGTCAACTGGTTGTGTTTTGGTTACATATATTTGGCCATACCTCTGTTTCATGCAGTTTCATGCTGTTGGTGCCATATCATAGGCTGACACCTACAGATGCAGAAAATTCAGCATGCTAGTGGTCCCACAGCCTATGACTTTTACAGCTGGTAAAAAAGAAAATCATCCACTTCAGTTTTTGCAATAACACTACCTGGGTAGAAATATATGCTTAAATGCTAGCATATCTGATGTAAGGCACAAGATGAACCCAAGTGCATAACCTGCCAGGGCATGCAATATGGAATGACCATGCAGTATGTACCTATGGTAGTAAAAAAAAAAATGCTTATATTATAAATTCATAAGAAAATATTGTTGGGCTAAAGCTTGGCCTCAGCTACACATCTCTTGTGATGCTGAAGTTGGATCCACGAGGAAGGCTGGGGAGGAGGATAATGGTAATTACCACTTGGGTAAATGGTACATTGATTGATGTTGGTCACTATGAACTTGAGTAATGGTAAGATTTTGTTGAAGTCAAAATCCAAAATGAATGAGAAAATACCACGACACTTAGAAAAGTGTAACAACAGTTTGCCCCCCTCCAATTCCTTAAACTGATTTGAGAAAAAAGCCATTCAACAATTAGCATTTTGGTCTGAAAACAGGATTGTGCCACACAGTTCTAAAATAAAAATTTGAATGGGCTGGATGAAAACCATTAAACAAAATATACAGTATACTGGTTTCTCTTAACCAATGAGACATAGCTATGGCTGTGCAGAATGCAGTTTCTGCCCTTGGAATTGGTGTTGAATGGCAATTTTGCTTCTGAAATTCTTTTAGAAATGTCCTTTTAAATTTTTTTAGAATTCTAAAAAGCATTGTTGTGTAAACCATGGATTAATATACAGTGCATTACTTAAACTGCTGATTATTTTTCCATGGACTACAGAAAAAGGATCTGCAGTTTATGTAAACTATGGATTATTAATCTGCAAAGAACATTCAATATGTGAAACAGAATTCTGCAACAAAGGGAATTCTGTTCTGTCTGAATTGAAACATTTCACACAGCACTATAAATAACTACAATAGAACATACTGGGATTCAAATTCAGGAATTTAGATTGGAATACATGATTTGTGGCCTCATCAAAATAATATTTTTGGAATGTTAAAAGTAAAAGAGAAGAATAGATTGTGTTGCAATAACATAAAAAAATGCAATAGTGAGGTTATCAACAGCGTACCTCATGATGCTGCAGGTCTAGATCTCAGAAAGGTAGCCAAAGGGAAAGATCATGTGTATAGAGGGTGGGATGATGACAATAGATGAGATACATCAGTATTCTAACTTGCTGCAGACAGTACTGCTGGTACTGTTTGAAATCTGTGGTGTTGTGTAGCTTATGCCATTGAACTACATTTATATATTTTAAACTGTGTTTTGCTTGCTCTGTTAAAATCCTATTGGAGCCCTGCTTAGCTCTACAGAAAGCAGGAAGAGGACTTTGTAGTTTGTGTCAGCAGTAGCTGAGGATTACAAACTTGAGTAAAGTGCTTAAAAACTTTTAATTTAGTCCACATAGGCTTCTTTCTTAATATATGTCCTACTATCGTAGGGCTTTCAAATATTATAATTTGTGCACTTTTTGTTATTTCAGCACTTTACTGTGATCCTTGTGATTGTGACCCCGTGAGGTCTTCTGGGTCACGTGGGCTGTATAACTAAACACCCTGTGGTAAGCAGCAACCCTCAGTATCCTAACTTTGCTGCAAACAGTGTTGCTGGTACTGTTTGAAATCTGTGGCGTTGTGTAGCTTACACCATTGAACTGCATTTATATATATAAAACTGTGTTTTGCTTGCTGAGTTAAAATCCTATTGGAGCCCTGCTTAGCTCTACAGGAAGCAAGAAGAGGACTTTGTAGTTTATGTCAGCAGTAACTGAGCACTACAAACTCAAGTAAAGTGCTTAAAACTTTTCATTTAATTCAAGTAGGTTTCTTAATATGTGTCCTACTATTGTGGGTTTTTTAAATATTATAATTTGTGTGCTTTTAGTTATTTCAGCGCTTTACTGTGATCCTTGTGATCTTGACCTCGTGAGGTCTTCCGAGTCATGTGGGCTGTATAACTAAATGCCCTGCACTGAGCAGGGAAAGTGTGCATCATCAAACACAAAGATGCACGCTAAGACATGCATGTCTAAGTACATGTCAAGCTTGTGTCAAGTGTGTCAGAAGTGCTAGGAGGGCCTAGTTCTGAACCAAGGTAACGCGGGCAGATGAGAGTGAGAAATTAAACAAATACTAGCATTGATAAAGCAAGTGCCAAGCTACATGTAAGTAGGCAGTTGCATTGTATTACATCATAGCCACATACAGCTGCTTACAGGGTAACGGCTCATTATAGGGTAAATACTGAGCAAGTAGAATTGTTGACTAGCAGCTCAGGAATTGTGTTATTATACTCAGGAAGTGTATATATCACTGCTTCATTTCTTGTATACTATATTGTATTCCTGATTTTATACTGGATAGTCTGGTGACTTAGCATTTCTGATATTATTTGACTGGCCTTAATAAGTACAAGTACACAAATCCGATATTTTGAATAACTGAATAGAGTGGTGAACTCTAAATACACTGTGTGCTTGATATGTATGCATTGTGCATTTCTGTGCAATACAAACCAGTACCAAAATGAATATCAATGAAGGAATAGTCACCTTGTCAACTGGTGAATTTGCTATGATCTGCATTTGTGCCAGAACTTCTGTCTAGAATCAAGTTCTGGATTTGAACGGCTGAAATGTACACAATGCATTGAAAATACTACTGTAAGAAATACAATTGATGAAGTGGAAGAACATATTAAAGACTTACTGGTCCAGAATGAGCAATTAAAATCCCAAATAACCATTCTTCAAGTCCCCTCCTCCACAATGTTTACTGGCTCCAACAGAACCAATGAGGAATCATTGAAGAGGCACAGAGAAGAAAATAACAACAGTAATGAGGAGTGGAGCCCTATAATAAATAAACAAAAAAACTAAAAAAGTCACAGGGCTATGGAGTGTATAATCCCTCTGAAAAACATGTTCCAGCCTTTAGAAAATAAAGAAATAGGAAATGCAGGTTCTGAATCAATTGACATTATGAACACTTCAGACAGCAGTTTAAGGAATGCCCAGCAAGCTAATGAAGGGCTCATTATAGAGCCTATACAAAAGAACTCCATGATAACGGTCTCCCAAGTTCATAGGGATCTAAATGACATACCTAAGCCAACCCAGCCAGGAAATTCCCACAATGTCAGACTAACACCACAAAACTCAACAAGAATGACCAAACAAAAATGGGGAGCAGTAACAGTTGATCATCCTGAGGAAATTGATGAAAACATAAGCACTATAAACACAGCACAATCAACAGATGAGACAGTAGATAGTTCTGAAACTACGAATAGCAGACAGATAATAGTATTAGGGGACTCAATCACTAAATATATAGATGGACACTATGCAAAAAAGATAAACAGAACAGAAAATATTCAGGTTTCAGAGGGCATGGATTAGGGACATTGAGAGAGTAATTCCAAACATATTGAAAGATGCAGAAAAAAGCCATTAGTGGAGGTCCACGTCGGTACTGATGATATAAACAGATTTACTACTGAAGACATAAAAAGTAGATACATCTCCCTGGTTGACACCCTTAGAACAGTAGAATCCGAAGTCCGCCTATCTGAAGTCTTGCCAGTCTCACATGCATTACTGAAAACAGAAGTTAACATTAAAGAAGTGAATGAATGGCTAAGACAGTGGACTTTAAAAAACAGTGTAACTTGCATTACGCATTGGGAAAGATTTAACACTGACCATATTCTATTTAGTTGGGATGGCTTGCATCTAAATAAGAAGAGGAGTCATTTTCCAGGAAAGAAGATTCAAACCATAGTTGATCAGCATTTAAACTAAAAATAAGGTGGCAAAATGAGGGTACAACAGTGGAACATCTATCACCAAGTAAACATCTCACGTTCTTTATGAGTAACACAAGAAGTCTAAATGTAGCAAAACTGACAGAATAAATTGGTAAAATAGAACAGAAAGGTCTCGATATGATAGCTATCATAGACACCTGGTGGGATTATGCCTCTACCTAGTACACAGCAATATCTGGGTATAATCTATTCTTTAAAAATAGAGTAATAAGAAAGGAGGTAGTGTGTGTATTTACATCAAAAACTCTATTATGACCAAATAAATCCCTATCATATCAGAAGATGGACCTGAGATAGAGGGATGCTGTATTCAAATTCAACAACCTAATAAAAAAACATTAACATTAGCAAAAATATATAGATCACCTAATGCAGATATTGCACATGATTCATCTCTAATGAAACTCATAACTGATTTAACTAATAAGTCTGATGTAATATTCATGGCCGACTTAAATCTCCCTGGGATTGATTGGTAAAATTTAACAGCATCATCAACAATGGAGCACAAATTCCTCGAAACTTTTCTTACTTTGGGCTTAGACCAAATGGTAACAGAATCAACTAGAGAAAGAAACATATTAGACCTTGTCCTAACCAATTCACCTGACTACAGTGCCTTCAGAAAGTATTCACCCCCCCCCTTGGATTTTGTCACATTTTGTTGTGTTACTACCAGAATTTTTAATGCATTGAAATTATTTTCCCCCCTTGATTCACACAGCATACTCAACAATTTAAAGGGGCAAAAATATTTATATTGTGTAACAAAAATTTATGAAACATTAAAAACTGAAATATCTTGTTTACTTAAGTATTCACCCCCCTGAGTCAATTGTAGAAGCACCTTTGGCAGCAATTACAGCTTTGAGTCTTCTTGGGTATGTCTGTATCAGCTTTGCACATCTGGATTTGGGGATTTTCACCCATTCTTCCTTGCAGATTTGCTCAAGCTCTGTCAAGTTGGATGGGGTGTCGGTGAACCACAATCTTTAAGTCTTTCCACAGATTCTCAATGGGATTCAAGTCTGGACTTTGGCTGGGCCACTCAAGGATATTCACCTTCTTGTTCTGAAGCCACTCCAGTGTTGCTTTGGCTGTATGCTTGGGGTCGTTGTCCTGTTGGAATGTAAATCTTTGCCCCAGTCCAAGGTCTATTGCAGACTGATGCAGATTCTCCTCAAGGATGTGCCTGCATTTGGCTCCATTCATTGTTACATCTATCCTGACAAGTGCCCCAGTCCCTGCCGCTGAAAAGCATCCCCATAACATGATGCTGCCACCACCACCACGCTTCATGGTAGGGATGGTGTTACATGGGTGATGAGCTGTGTTCGGTTTGAGCCAGGCATAGCGCTTTGTATTCAGGCCAAAGAGTTCAATTTTTGTTTCATCAGACCAGAGAATATTTTGCCACATGGTCTCAGAGTCTGACACGTGCCTTCTTGCAAACTCCAGGCATGCTATTATGTGGTCTTTTCTCAGGAGTGGCTTCCATCTAGCCACTCTCCCATAGAGGCTACATCTGTGAAGTGCTGCAGAGATTGTTGTCCTCTGGACAGGTTCTCCCATCTCAGCCATGGAACTCAGTAGTTCTGTCAGGATGGTCATTGGGTTCTTGGTCACTTCCCTGACCAAGGTCCTTCTTGCTCAGTTGCTCAGTTTGGGAGGACGGCCTGCTGTAGGAAGAGTCTGGGTGGTTCCGTAATCTTTCCATTTCCTAATGATGGACTTGATTGTGCTCCTGGGAACTTTCAACATCCTAGAAATGTTTTCATACCCCTCCCCAGATCTATACCTCCTCACAATTCTAGCATGGAGTTCTATGAACAGCTCCTTGGTCTTCGTGGTAGAGTTTCTGCTCTGACATGCACTGTCAACAGTGGGACCTTATATAGACTGGTGTATTTCCTCTGAAATCATGTCAACCATTTGAACTGACCACAGGTGGACTCCATTCAAGTTTTAGAGTGATCTCACAAGGAAATTGGATGCACCTGAGCTCAATTTGGAGTGTCATAGCAAAGGGGGTGAATACTTATCAAATCAAGACATTTCAGGTTTTTATTTTAAATTACATGTACAAAAAATTCCAGAAGTTTCATTCCACTTTGATATTATGGAGTAATTTGTGTAGATACATGCCAAAAAAATCATATATAAATGTATTTTAATTTGAGTTTGCCAAAATGTGACAAAATCCAAGGGGGGGGGGCAAATACTTTCTGAAGGCACTGTATATCAACAAGTTACAAATTACTGAACCATTAGGTACTAGTGACCATAATTTGGTTATATTCACCATAAACCAATTTAAGAATAACACTAGACATACTGCCCACAGACTGAATTACAATCGAAGTAACTATGATGAAATCAATGAAGCACTACATGTTAATAACTGGAATTCATTATTCAGGAATCTTGAGACAAATGAATGCTGGCAGTTACTCAAAGAAATCATTTATGAATTAGAACAACTATACATTCCTGTCAAAAAAAAAAAATCAAACGGGAAAAATACCTGTTTGGCTAACCCCCAATATTCTAAACCAAATAAAAAAAAAGGAGAAAGCATATAAAAAATTTAAACACGACCCAGCTGAAACAAATAAAATTAAGTTAAATGAAGTTAAACTCACTAAAAGTCTTATTGTCAGGGAAAGAAAACAAATAGAACTTATATTGTCAACAGCTAAGGGTAACACCAAAACGTTCTATGCTTATATAACACCAACAAGAACAATAATCCTGAAATAACTTCCATTATTAAAGATGGGAGAGATATCAATAACAAATTTGAAACTGGGAATACATTTAATAACTAATTTGGCTCAGTTTTTACCAAACAAAATTCTTCCATTGATACAGTTTATCCATAAATGAGTCTGTTTGAAGAGATAACAATCGAGGACATAAAAAATGCAGTGTACTCACTTAAGGATAACTCTGCATCAGGCCCAGATAATGTTAATACACATTTCATAAAGCATACCCTTGAAGAACTTGTACATCCCTTGAGTATCATTTTTAATAAGTCTTATAAAAACAGTGAAGTACCTGATGACTGGCGGTGTGCAACTGTGAAACCAATTCATAAAAAAGGAAACAAAAATAATACCAAAAATTACCGACCTATAAGCCTCACATCAATAATGTGTTAAATAATGGAAAGGATACTTAAACAAAAAATTGACCTTGAAATAGAAAATAAAGGACTAATGGATAATACACAACGGGCCGGATATTCAAAAGGGTTGCGCCATGCGCAATAGGGTTGCGCATGAGCAAGTCCAAAAGTGCGCCATTCTGCGATATTCAGCAGGAGGCAGTTGCACCACTGAAAACATGCTGAGCAACAGCTCAATGCAAATGAAGGCATGCGCAACCGAAGGGGGTGGATCCATGCATAAAGAGCGCAATGCGATATCCAAAGACTTGCACAATGCGCAACAGTGGAACAGCCGGAAGTTGCGCCCCAGCGGAAATGAGCCAAACTAAAAAGGCTCATGGAAGAGGCACAAGAATGCTACAGGGATGCCAAGTGGGGAAGAGAGAGAGAGAAAGACAGACAGTCACAGGCCAGGGCAGGCAAGGGAAGCAGTGTGGGCCATAGGCTGCAGAGGCCAGCGGGGGGTGCCCAGTGCAGTGGAAGTAGCAGTCAGGACAGCGGGGGTAACAGAGCAACATCAGCCAGGGGGGGTCACAAGCCAGGGAGATGGACAGTGGCAGCTTCCTCATGGAAGCTGTAATGAGGGGGGGGTGAGAATGCAAGGTGCAGGGGGATGTGGCCGTGGATGGGCCTGTCGGCGGTACGCCCCAACAGGCAGTACCGTGCCTGCAACAGCTTTGAGCTGTACACAGATGTAGAGATTGTGGGCAAGTACCACCTGAACAGGGCAATACTGAGGCGGCTCTGTGAGCTGTGCAGTGATGTGATGCAGGCACCCTCACGACAGAGTCATGCTCTGTCAGTGGAGACCAAGGTGACAGCCTGCATGTGCCTGCTCGCCACGAGCACCTTCTAGAGGCCAACAGGGGACACCACAGGCATCACACAGTCGGCCACGTCACACATCCTCACCCAATTCCTCAGTGCACTGCTGCCACATGCTGCGGAGCACATCCATTTCCCCAGCACTGAGGCAGAGCGTACAGCAAACATGCAGGCGTTCCACAGGGTAGCATGTATGCCTGGCATGCTAGGGGCCATAGACTGCACCCATGTAGCCATTCACACACCACCTGGCCTCGATGGGACCGCATATAGGAATAGAAAGGGCTTCTCCAGTGTCAACTGCCAGGTGGTGTGTGATGCCACTGGGCGTATAATCAATGTCTGTGCCACACACCCTGGCGGAGCACATGATGCCTTCATATGGCATCAGTCCGCACTGTGCCATCGATTCGAGAGTGGGGGATATCCCCACAGGCCATCTAGTGGGTGAGTACACATGTAGGAAATGCAAACTCGGGGCAAGGGTGGGAATGCCACAGGTGCCATGGTAGTGGCACACAGGGATATGGGCAATATGGACCTGAACATGATACTGATCTCCACTATCTCCACACAGGTGACAGCGGATACCCACTCCGTCCCAGGCTGCTCACACTGTACCGGCACCCCATGACCCCATCGCAGCAACTCTATAATGAGGCACATGCTGCCACATGCAACATCATTGAGCGGGTGTTTGGGATGCCCAAGGCATGCTTCCGATGCCTAGACACCTCCGGCGGTGCCTTACAGTACAGCCCCTCAAAGGCCTGTGGGATATTCCTGGCCTGTAGTATCCTGCACAACATGGCCAATGACTGTGGGATAGCCGTACAGGTTGAAGAGGGGGACAGCAATGGGGACGCCAGTGGTGCCGGTGTTGATGTTGATGAGCAGCCCCCCCTTGGACGGCGGGACCCCCGACTGATCCGGCAGACCCAGCTTCTCCCGGACACCATCATGGAGGAGCATTATGCACAACACAGGTAAGTCAAGGGGCCATGTGCAAACAACACTGTCCTGGCACAACCCACAGGCACACAGAGTAACACACCAGGGGTGCATGACGGCAAGGGGGGTGGAAGGGACCAGGCACACAAACACACCATCAGGGAGGGGCGAACAGTCATATGGACACACACACACACACACCAGGCACAAAACGTACATGGGCAGGTGCACAGCAGAGCAGGAACAGACATGGCAAATGCACAGATCCACAGACCACACCCACCACCTGTACTGTCCAAGCACGTGTGTCAGATGCTGGGCACCCTTGCACCTTGGTGTACAGTACAATGCAGGCATCATCATACTGCACGCACCTGTGGACAGCAGTCGGATGGTGTGCAGGTGGTCCGTATAGCCGGCGGATGGGCGGGGCACCCACCGGTGCACTGCGGCGACGATGCACAGGGCAGGCACCAGACGGGGCCCGCACTGGGAGACAGGTCAGTCATGTTGCACCATTCCACAGCCACCACGGATGCATGGCGGCCCGCCGCCAACAGCACTGGCAGGCTGAGCAGGGGCCACATGGGGTGGCACCGATGGACCACCAGGGGTCCCACTGCATGATTGCGACCTTGTCCACAGTTGGGTCTGTAGGATGCCAAACATACCTGCACCAGGGGTGCTTGGGATGCCCACAGCAGAACCCGGCATCGACAGGCTTGGTGTCGCACGATGCCGGGAACAGGGAGTGGAGAGCGTACTGTGGGGGTGCGGCGGTACAGGAGCACCTGCTTGTGTGCCCAATGCAGCCACGACAGCGACCAATGCCTGGGTCTGCCTGTCAATGGCGGCGGTCACATCCATCTGCATATGGACCATCTCTGCACGGTCCAGAGCACAGTCCCTGCTGTGCCACTCCACAGCCGCATACAGTGCCTTCACAGATGTTGCAACCCGCCTTTGCTGCTGTACTGATTCCCACAGCAGGCGGGTGTGCTCTTCAAATGGGTACTCTGCCACAATGGCATCCTGTCCCCCAGGGTATGGAAGGTCCTGATGCTCAACACCCCTTGAGGGTGGGCGCTGTTCACCAGGACCAGGAATGGGCATATCAAAGGTCGGCGGGCATGTGCCACCGCTGGACACTGTACCCCCAGACCTGGTGGGTGACTGCTGCTTCCCCTCCAACCGCTGTGCCCCAGGGACCACTCGTTCTATTGCTGTGGCCGCAACAGTGCCTGACACCTGCACAGCCACCAGTGCTGCCCACCAGTGCTGACAGACACAGCCTGGGACTGTGCCGACATGCTGGCACACACGTTGGAACCAGGTAGGCCCATGGGCACGTGCTGGCCTGCTGTGTGTCCGTCATGGGACACACACACATGTCACTGCCCATTGCAGTCCTTGCATCATCAATGGTGCAGGTACATGCTACAGCCACAGTCACAGCGTGCTGGCATGCTTGCATGCCAGACTGCTGAGACACAGGCTGTGCACCCCCCACACCCAACTCACCGACACCAGAGTTGGCAGCCCAGCGTACATGCTGGTGCAGTGCATGCTGGCTGGTGACAGAGGTGGATGGACCCTCCTCCATGTCCAGCAGGTGTTCCTCACTGCCTGGACCCACCACCACTGTTCCCTGAAGATGAACAGGATCTGTAACAGAAAGAGAGGACATGTGAGTGCATGTGAACAACCTTCCCCCCCAACACCACCACCATGTCATACCGTGCAGTGATGGGCTTCCACCTGTCTGGAATCCACCTCCTGGTACGCCCTCAATAGCACTCCACTGCATTGATGCAGCCAGTCGGTCCTCAGCCGGGGTCAGCTCCACCACCACTGGTTGGCCACCGCCAGTGCCAGCACGTGCCACCCTGAGGGCTGCCACCTTCTCCTTCACCATCCTGTGGTCTGTCCCCATCTTCTTTTTGCATTCCTGCATGGAGCACTGGTGGCTTCCATGCAGGTTCACTGCCTGAGCTACCCCCTCCCATGCAGCCGCACAGGCCTGAGGGGTGCCCCGCCGTCCACTCAGTAGTGACTCCTCCTCCAGGTAGGCCTGGAAGAGGGCCTCTGTCTCTGCCATGGTGAAGTTGGGCCTCCTCCTCCTCCTTCGCCCACCATCCTCACCCTCATCTTGGCTCTGCTCAGTCATGGCGATCTGTATGGGTGGAAGTGGACACCTGTCACTGTGCAGTTTACAGCGTTATCCCATGCCCATTGTCCAGAACATCCACAGCTGAACCCACCTCTCACCTGCAGTAACTCGAATCTGGCCAGAGCGGCCAGTATAGAACATTTATAGTGCAATGCATGCAAATTAGAGTGGAGCAACTGTAATGAGATGCAAATCACGCCCCTGCGCTTTTGAATGGCTGATCAGATGATCTGCAAGTGTCAGCTGAATATCGCGCCGTTGTGCTTTGCGCAATACAGTTGAGCCAGCTGAGCCAATGGCGCAGATCTGTGACTGTGTGGTACACTGCATTGCGCATGCCCAGGTAGCTTACACAGGCGTCTGCCGCGCTGATGACGTGCTGTGCGCGATCGGCAATTCAGGCCATGGCCACCATTGTGCCAGTGGTGCTACAGCACTGGGCACCATAGCGCTGTGGCACTACTGCGCAATAGTCACTGTGGCACTTCGCGCATGGGTGGTTGGTCGCCTGGGATGTGGAGACATCAGATGGCGCTGTGCGTGTGCTTGCGTCATAGACCCTGACCTGGTGTCCGACCTTTTGCCCCTGGCTCTGATCGGCTGCCATGTATGGCTATTCGCTGTTTGGTGACAGCGCTATGTGAACTGACGGCGCTGTATGAACAGCGCGATTGGAACCTATGGTGGTCTATTGTGCAACATTTCCACGTGGAGTTGCCGCGCTGTGGGGCGCCATATTGCCTGCTGTACAACACGAACTATGGCATGCAGGAGAGCACCCCGATGGAGCCAGTGGAGGTGGCCAACCTGGTGGCCCTGGTTGAGCCCCACTATGGGTCACTGTATGGGGATAAGCCCCTCACCATGGCTCACACCCAGGTCTGGCTGCAGGTGGCCACTGACCTGGTGAGGGTCACAGGGCGGTGCCGGTCTGCAGAGCAGTGCAGGCACAGATTCAGTGACCTCCACAGGAGGGAGCCAGATGTGCTGCAACGCCTAAGGTCACGTGCCAGGAGGGCGTTGTGCCTAGGCGGTGGGTGTACCATCTATGCACCTGTATTCTCCGTGGGGTGTGACTGTGTTTTGGTGGCTGTGCATGGGGATGGCTCTGCCATGGTTGGCTGTGTCAGTGTGTGCAGGTGTGAGATGCATGGGTCTGGCTGTGTGGGCAGGCACACTCACTGGGGCAGGGGCAGTCTGCTTTGAGTCACACTGATGTTTTCACAACATTTGTCACCCACAGGCCTGGCAGAGAGGATGCAGGCCGCAGGCTCAGGAGGGCCGTGGCAGGGCCCAGGTGGCGGACAGAGGTGATGTGAGGGGTGGGCCACAGCAGCAGCAGCAGCAGCCACAGCTGCTTGATGTGTGTGAGTATCACTACATCATGGATGCTATTGCATGCTGGAGAGGGTGGGCATGACCACCTGCCATGGACAACACAACCATGCACGACACAGGCGACAGTCATCACTGTCCAGTGTCACTGTACGTCTGTGTGTGTGTCACTGGTGGTCCATGCATGCACTGGTCACATGTCTGTGGAACTGGCATCCCACCACATTTCCAAGTCACTTGACAGCCTTGTTTGTGCTATGACGGACATGGGCAGTGTGTGTGTGCAGCGGTGCACATAGCTGGTGCCGCCTGGTTGGGCATGTCATGTGCATGAATCACTGTGGGTGGGTGCATACCATCACAGGTGCGGGCACTGGGCCATATGCCTTGCAGGATGGGTGGTGTTCAGGGTTGTGGACAGTCACAGCCATTGACTGTGTTCCCTTTTGCTAGGCCTCAGCGTCTTACGCAGAATTGAGCGTGCCCTCCACCAGCTGACCAGAGTGTCAATTGAAAATCATAACATCCTCCCGGACATTCAGCGCCGTGGGCTCCGGTGACGGCACAGCCAACAAAGACAGCACCAGGCAGCAGAACACCAGCCTGCTAGGCATTAGACAGCCTTCCCTTCCCACTTCACCCATCCCTCCCACCCTGCCTTCCCTCTCCCAGTTGTTCACCCTACCCCTTGCCCACCCCAACCTTGTACCCCTACCCCCAGTCTTGTAAATATCTGTAAATAGTTTTGTTATTGTTCTTGTTATTCTACTTTCTCTTTTTGCAATATATATATATATTTTTTTATGAATACTCTGATTTGCAGCTGGCTATGGTTGCTCAGTTGCAGTGGTGTGCATGCCATCTGGGGTGGTATGGTCCTGGGTATGTGTGTGTGTGTGTGTGTGCATGGGGAGGTGTCTCCAGTGTGGCAGTGACTTTCAGTCGGTCTTGCCATCTGCTGCCGCCCACTGCTGGGTGCACAGGGTGGGTCTGGCTTGTATGGTTCTATGCTACATGAGGTTGACGTGTGCCGGGGGGATGCATGGTGTTTACTGCAGTGACATCACTGCACATGGGTGGTGTCTTGGGGTCACGGTGCAGGGTGTGCTGTGCAGATGGGGGGCTGATGTGCACTGTGGTTGTCAACCCCCTGTGTGTGGCAGTCTCAGCCTGCCAGTGGTTGTGCTGGGGCATCATGGCCCTGCTGTGCTTTGTTGGCTTGTCCCCATGGGCCAGGTGGATCATCCATCCCTCCCCCAGTGATGCTGTGCTTGGGGTGTGCGGGTGGCTTGTTGGTTCTGCAGTGTGTTCCTGTGCCCGTGTGTGGCATGGCTGGCGGTGAGCCCCAGCCTGCCTCCCTGGTTGTGCAGTTCCATTGCTCTGCTGGGGTTGGGGGGGCTCTGCTTGCGCTATGGCACCTCTGGACTGCTCAGCTGGGCTAGCCTTGTTGCGCTATGGCGCAACCTTTCTGCTCAGCTTCCCCTTCCTGGTTGCGCTATGGCACAACCTTTCTGCTCAGCTTCCCCTTCCTGGTTGTGCTATGGCACAGTTTGTGCGATATTCAGACGTTGGCTGCTTGCGCAATTTGTTTTGCTCAATGTTTGAATATCGCGTCCGTTGCGCATGTGCGCAATTGAATTGTGCTTGCTCCTGCTGTTGCGCACATTTTGGGCACAGTTTGAATATCTGGGCCAACATGTATTTAAAAAGGGAAGGTTGTGTACTACAAACTTAATATCTTTCTATGAGAGCATTAGTGACAGCATGGATAGGAACTGCCCAGTTGACATTATTTACCTAGACTTCCAAAAAGCATTCAACAAGGTTTCTCATGTTCTGTTAGTCAAGAAAATGTTACATATGAAACTTATCAGCTACACTATCAAGTGAGTAGAAGGATGGTTAAAAGACAGGTCACAGAATGTTAGAATAGCAGACACAATTTCAAATCGAATTTCAGTTACCAGTGGAGTGCCACAGGGTTCAGTACTGGATCCAACTCTATTTAACATCTTCATAATGGATCTACATCATGGAATATTAAGCCAGATAGGCAAATTCATTGATGATACAAAACTGTCATCAGAGGTGGACACGACAATCAAAATTACCAAAATAAGGGGTGTGTGGCCAGCAACTGAACAAAATGGTCACTTGAGCATGGAGTTCCCTGCAGATCCCCACAAAACCCTAAAAAATGTGGGTCCCTCCGGTTGTCGGCGTGACTGCAGCAAGTCCATTAGTGAGTGGGAAGCATTGCTCATCTACCGACCTGTTGTTTTGTCTCCCGGAGCTGCTGATTTTCATCCTGGAACCATGATGTGTCACTTTCTTATCCGAGAGGCCTTAGCTTTCCTTACGGCCGCGGGATGGAGCCTGTCACCTCACCAATGGGATCAGAGGGGAATCTTTTGGAAATTAGGCAGATGTTTGCCGAAATTTTCCAGCCGATGGGCAACTTGGATCTGGCCACAAACAAAAACACCTCGGATATCGTGGCTCTGTCTCAGAGAGTCAGGGTTACTGAGCACAGGCTGGCTGAGTGGAGGACAGTTGGCATAAAATGGGAGCCAGGCTTTGTGACCAGGATAGGAAGATCAACCAGCTCTGGGCCAGAGTGAAGGACCTTGAAAACCGCAGCCGACGGAACAATCTGTGGTTTATCGGGTTCCCAGAATGCTGCGAGGGGTCAGACACCATCTAGTTCTTACAGACTGTAATACCCCACATGTTGGACTGGCATACCAGAGCCTTGCTTGAAATTGATTAGGCTCATTGATCACTTGCCGCTCGGCCCTCCCTTGGGGGCCGCCCAAACACACTATCCTCACCCGGTTCCTCCGCTTTCAATACAAGGAGAATATTACCAGAATTGCATGGGGGAAAAAAGTAGTTTTCTTGGCAAGGTCACTGTGTTCAGATATTTGCTGACTACTAGCAGGAGGTCACCATGAGATGTCAGGCCTTTACCCCAGCATGCAGAGCCTGCGCTGAACTGGGGCTTGAATACTCCTTAAGATACCCTGCCTCTTTCAGAGTAGTATTCAATGGTACCCCTAGGCTTTTTTACGATCCAATAGCAGCAGAGAATTTCCTGGCAGCACAGGCCCCCAAGCTGAACCGGGGCAAGTTTAAAGACACTGCTTGCTCTGGGTCTGAAGTCACTTCTCCTTCCCAGAGAGAAACTGGACAACAGGGGGCTGTCTTAGCCACTCCAAGACCCATGCAGCTGCAGTCATCAACCCACTCACACTCCAAGAAGACCCCAGGCAGCAAATGGAGGAACAGATGTAAGGAATGGATAGAAGGAGCTCACATTGATAAGACACCCTGACTCCACTCTAGAAGTCGTAGTGATAGCCCGACGCAGGTGCATCATGAAGCCTGTTGGACTTGAGTAATAATAAATTCAGCGCTCTGATGGATCTCTCAATGGATGACCCTCCACAGGATGTACCCAAGCCTCCTTGGAATTCACCTCAAAAGAACAGTAGGTCTTATTCTGCAGGAGGCCACTCCTGGGTCGAAACAACAAGTGTCCAACCCTCCAGAGCCTCAGCACTCTCTGGACAATCTTTAATTGAAGGACAGTTTGATGCCTCAAACTCTGTGGGCTGAGCAGGAGTCTAATCTTCCAGTGTGTAGCCTGGCTTTGTTTTTTTTTTTCACTGGTCACCTGTAATTTGGTGACTCTTCCTGTTCTGGATCTGAGTCTCCCTGCTGTATTTAAACCTGTCTAGAGGCAGTATGTATATACTGCCCTTGCAGCAAGGAGGTTTGTATTTAGGGCTGGGGTATTCCCTTCTACGGAGTGGTTTTCCCTCCTGTACTGAGTTGGACCCTTAATTTTATTCCCTCCTTGTCTGCTTTGAGACAATTCCTGCTTTATGGAGCAGGCATCTTTTTTCCTTCACCAGGTTTTACCCCAGTTTGAGGATGGTTGTAGGGTTTAATGATTGACCTGCTCTGATTCAATTATACATTCAGGCAGTCCTTATTTATTTGAAAGATTATGGAGGGTTCCCTAGCGATTGGCTATATTTGGGGTTACAAGGGAACCTTGGAGCTCAAGGGACTCCTACACTTTATTTTATTTTTTTTAGTTGCTCACCATCCAGCGACCACTGCTGATATCTGGGCTGTGTATCAGCCATTACATGGAACATAGTCTGGTCTTGTACTGTGATGTTCATGGGAAGTGGGATGGGGTGGGGGTGTTATGTAGATAAGTTTGTAAATGTTTATCCAAAGTTGGTTTTCATTTGTATGTTTAAAATGTTTATGATACTAGGTGTTCAGTTTGCACCACCTAGAGTTCTTTCTGGTTAAGGCAATCCGCAGGTAGGGGTTATGATTCATTACTGGTGTAAGGGGGATACATGCTGGCTAGCTGCTGACTCTAGATACTACCCTGTCAAACTCTGTTCATGCCTTCACCTACTTTCAGCCATAGTATACCCCAAGGAGGATGGAACTTAAACTAATCTCCTGGAATGTTAAGGGGCTTAACTCCCCAGTTAAAAGGAAGAAGGTATTCCTGCATCTAAAGAAACTGGGCCCCCTTATAGTATTCCTTGAGGAAACAAAGCTTCTTCTGGTGAACCTAAGAAGCTTAAATGAGGTTGGGTAGGTGAAGAGGTACACAGCGTGGCAGATTCCCATAGGCCAGGAGTCTCTATATTAATACATAAAAATTTGGGCTGGAAACTGACTCGATTTATCCATGATAAAGAAGGCAGATGGGTTATGGCCGAGATGGACACTCCGGATGGCCCACTGATTCTAGTTAATATTTATGCTCTCAACCAAGACTCCCCTCAATACTTCCATGCCTTAAATCAATCTCTCTCTGACGTTAATCCTAACCAAGCTCCAGTATTACTGGGTGGGGATTTCAATCTGATGCTGGACCATATACAAGATAGAAGTAATAAGTCCCCAGAACCCCACAAATAAGCCAGACTGGCTGTTCAATGGCTCATGAGTGCCATGTCACGCTGGATGTTTGGCGGGCTCAGCACACCGGGGATCATGATTTTACATACTTCTCTCCGGTGCAAGGGTCCTCTTGCAGATTAGACCAATGGCTTATCTCCTCTAGGTTATATGAATCTGTTGTCCACTCATACATTCACCTGATCATTATATCAGGCCATGCACCCTTAGAACTTATGATTAGACAGGAGCAGGTCTCCCCTCCAACTTCTACATGGCACTTGGACTCTCACCTGCTGGAGGATGCAGAATTCCAGCACTGGCTTGGACCTGAAGTGACAGAGTATTGGAAGCATAATGACAATGTGGAGGTCTCTGACTTGACCCTCTGGGAGGCCTTTAAGGCCATGATTCTGGGCAGAATCATTGTCTTTGCTTCTGCCAGAAGGTGAAGCCGGGACGCTGACCGGCGAGCCCTTGAGAAACAACTTTATAAATTAGAGTCTCAATATGAGGCACTTAAATCTCAAGCTCCTTCCCAGACCCTGATGGCTTAGTTGATTAGTACAAGAATCTCACTTAATGCCCACCTTACCCGTCAAGCTGAACTGAACTTACAAAGAATTCACCATGCTAACTGGGGGGGGGGTCTAGTAATCTTCTATCCTACCGCTTGAAACACCAACAAGCCTCCCATATGATCCACTCCCTGGCTGATAAGCAAGGGGGTATATGCTACTCTCAAAAAGGGATTCATGAGATTATGACTCAGTTCTATGAACAGTTGTATGCTTCTCCCAATCCCCCTGATCTATTGAAAATTCAGGACTTTCTAACCACATTACCTATTCCTCGAGTCCCAGAGTCGGACTCCCAAATTTTGGACACCCAGATCACAGAGGAAGAAGTGACCAGAGTGGTCAGGTCTAGGAACCTCCACAAGGCCCCAGGGAGGGATGGGTTGCCCATAGATTTTTATAGAACCCCAGGTATTAATCTGGCCCTGTACCTAGTTCGTGCTTTTCGCTATTTCCTTTGGGTGGGCAAACTTCCTCCTACCTTGAGAGAAGCTACTATCATGGTTCTTCCCAAAAAAGGGAAAAACGTGCTTTTCCCCAGTAGCTATCGCCCTATATCACTCATCAATGCTGATGCTAAAGTTCTGGCCAAGGTTCTGGCAACTAGCTTGAACATCTCCTTCCGGGATTAATACATCCTTCACAAGCTGGCTTTGTCAAAGGCCACCTCGGGTCAGATCACCACAGAACTTGGATCTCGCTGATGCACCTTGTTAAATCATCTAGGACACTGGCTGTGGCCCTGGCCTTTGACTTTGAAAAGGCGTTTGACTTTATTGAGTGACCCTTTCTTTTTCACACTTTCTCTGCTGTGGGAATGGGTCCCAATTTTATCTCTTGGGTCAAACTCCTATATGACTCCCCCAAGGCCTTGGTCTTGACCAATGGCATCTTGTCTGTGCCCTTTCACCTTCAGAAAGGCACGAGGGAGGGTTGCCCCCTTTTTCCACTTTTATTTGTCCTGGCTATGGAGCCTCTCGCCATCGTCATCCGGGAGTCCCCCGGGATTCCTGGGGTTTGGGTGGGGGACTCCATTGTCAAAACTTTTCTTTATGCTGATGATCTCCTCATTACTACAGAGCACACTCCTTAAGTTTTAAAGGAAATTTTCACTTTATTAGCTGAGTTTTACCAGGTCTCAGTTATTAAGCTTAATCAGTCCAAAACTGAGGTCCTGCTATTAAATTAAGATACCCCTAAGAACAGTTTTACGGCTTTGGATTTAAAATGGTCCCCAAATAGCATTAAATATCTGGGCATAATCCTGCATCTGAACCTAGACAAAATGCTCTCTGTTAACTTCATCAATTTTATAGACTTTCTCAGATTGGATTTTGACAGATGGAAGACTCTGAGACTGTCATTAGCATGAAAAATTGATTCAATCAAGATGATGGCCGCCCCAAATATGTTATATATTTTGGCTCATTTACCTGTGCCCATATCCCAGAAATCGTTTCAGAAATTGGAGGCCCTTATAGGCAATTTTTTATGGGTAGGGACCCATCCAAGATTTAGCAAACTAAAATTGAGACAGCACTGGAGCAGAGGGGGCTGGGGACTCCCCTGGTTACACGGGTGCCACATGGCTTGTGTTTCCACTCAGATGATTAAATCATTCTCTACAATCGATCAGGCCTCTCCCTCCTGGCTACTACTAGAAGCTTTCTTGCTGAATGCTACATCCCCTGCAGCAGCCCTATACAAGAAAAAAAATTCCTTCTGGGGTTCCCCCACTATACTGACATCTGTTATGTACTGGAGGAGAGCTTTTGTCCTCCTAGGCCAGAATCTGTCCCCATGGAAATTTACCCCTTTGTGGAATAATCCTGCCTTACAAATAGGGATTTGTATGCCCCACTGGTGAATTTGGGAAGCTCAAGGTATTGCTCTGATTCAGGACTGCCTACTTCCAGGTACATTTTTACTCGAATCCTTTGCAGCCTTGAGAACTCGCTTCCATCTACCTACATCCCATTTTGAGATACCTCCAAATCAGGGATGCTATCTACCATTTACCCAATGATCTGCACATAAATGAGATCCCTCAAGAACCCCACCCCATTAGAATATGGGAAAGCTCCATAAAAATAGAGCCAGTAAGATTTATTTGGACCTTAGAGATGCCACAAAGAACCCTACTCGGAAAGCTAGGGTTCAGTGGGAATTGGACCTACAGTTCTCTATCTCTGAACATCAATGGGAACATGGTAGGATAAGGATCCGTAAAGCATGTCGAGATGGTCGTACCCACCTCATCATGAATAAGACCCTTCATAGGTGGTATAGGGACCCCGCCAAACTTAAGCGTATGGGTCTTACTCCGGTTGATAATTACTGGAGATGTGGCAATCTAGGAGCTAATTTATTCCACATTCTCTGGTCCTGTCACTTGTTTCAGCTCTTCTGGCTCTCAATCCAGATGTGTTTCAGAAAATTTTCACCTTGGTCGCCTCTGAACCCTCTCTTCTACATTTGGGGTGTGGGAACCTGTCCACACCTAAAGGCTCCCCTGGGGCCAAGTGGATCACTAGTATAGGGGCTATCACCAAAAGATTAATCCTGATGAGATGGAGATCCCATGGTACCCCTACATTTCAGGAATTCCTTCTGGCTGAGGCCAAAGGGGCTATGTTAGAGAGACTCTCCCATTTGGCAAGGGGCCTAATCTCTCAGTTCAAAGAATGATGGCTGCCCTTCCTTAGTTCAAAATTCTGTCATGATGTCTCCTCAAACCTAGCCTCTGTATCTTCTAATTCTGTCCCCTCCTAGATGAGTCTTATGTGGTATTTAACTGTTTTTCCCTTCCTTTAGTTCGGATGGCCTTTTTGTATATAGTTCTTCTTAGTTAACATATTATTGCCAGAATCCACCATGTTGACCCTAAAGTGTATGTACAGGGTCCAGGTTTTTATGTTCTTTATGTACTTAACACAGGTATAGACCATCAGGACACGGTCCTGGACAGGTGTGTCTTTATAAAGGGACCCAGCTATGATATAATTCTATTTATTTTATTTTTTTTTCATTGTATAGTTCTGGCATGGATTCATTCCAATTCTACTGTGTACAGCCATTTCCAGATAATGTTACTGTACCTGGTGTTAAGGTTTGGCATTGGTGATCCAGACTTACCAAATGTTGTGGTATGGTACTGGATCCTGTCTGTATCTTTGAATCTTTGTGCATGAGTGGTGCTTGTTCCTTCAACTAATAAGAATCTTTAACAATTAAAATTACCAAAATAAAGAATGACCTCAAAGCTATTGAACTATGGGCCCAGACTAATGATATGTATTTTAATAAAGATAAGTGCTTAGTTATCCATCAGGTAAAAAAAAAAAACAAATATCGAGTGCACTTCTATGTAATCATGTCATCAAAATGGCTGATGTAGAAACACATTTAGCTGGAACAACCAATGTAATAAAATCACCCAAGCTGGTAATCGTATTTTGACTGCTATTAAAAGATCATTCATTACAAGAAACAAAGAATGTATTAACCAACTGTCTAAGTCCTATATTAGACCTCATACGGACTATGCAGTTGCATTCTGGGCACCTTATTTAGAACAGGATAAAGAAATGATTTAGAGCTTACAAAGAAGGACAACAAAATTAATTCCTGAAATAAGACATTTACCAAATCAGGCTAAGATAAGTTTCTTCGGACTATATGACCTTCAAATGATAAGGGATAGAGGAGATTTGCTGCTATTTAATATCCTACATGATGAGGATCTCAGAACCACCTGTAATATACAATTTTCTGATAAAAAAACATGGTATAAGAGGTAATAATAGGCAGATTCAAATCCCAAGATCATTCACAAACAAAAGAATTAATTTTTTCTCACTTCGAGTCAACAAATTATGGAATTTGTTGCCACAAAATATTCTGGAGTTGTCATCTAATATGAAGTTTAAAACAGAACTGGACAAATTTCTTCTTAAAAAAAAAACATAAATTTCCTCCACAGTAGTGGGGAAAGTGGTCTTGATGTGCCTGGAGCCTACTTCCACTTTACTTTTACTGAGTAATACCGAGTATTGATCCATAGTGAGGCATAGGAGCATTGCCACACAGAAACTGAGTGATGGTAAGATTCAGTTAAAAAAAAAAGTGAATATTCCCAGCTGTTTGGAAAAAGTGAAAAAAAGCTTTCCATTCATAAAATCCTAGAACTGGTTTGTGAAAACAATCTAAAACTCCAATAATTAGTATTTTAGTCTGAAAACAGGATGGTAATACAAATCCATGAAATAATATGTGTAATCAGTCAGATAAAAAAGAAACATTAAAGTAAGAAATTTACACCATCAAATAAGCTTGTTGTTCTTGACAAGACAAAGATTATTTGGCTTTGTAACTAAATGTTTCTTAATGAACAAAAAAATCTAGAGAAACTCTTGGGGATTCAAAATTAAGATTTTTTGTTTGTGAAATAAGATATTTAAGTTTGTCAAGAAAGTATTATTTTGCAATGCACCATGCACTGTTGTTCCTATCTGAATGTGCTGTCAATCACTACACCTTGTTCCTTATATGTTTGACTTCTGGTAATCTTTGAACAATTCAGGTAATATTGTACAATTAAATTTGTCTTTCAAAAATGTGCAATTTTGCATTTTTTGTCAATAAAGTTAATCTGCCATCTCTCTGTCCACTCTGTCAGCATGCTTAGGTCTCCTTATATCTCATTTATCTACTCCTGTAATGCTGTGATGCAAAAAAAAAACTTTCTTTTCAGGAAGACCATATCACACCCATTCTGAGTGTGCAGCATTGGCTGCCTGTGCAGTAGCACATCACCTTTAAGATATGCTTGATGACCTGCAAGGCCCTACATGGTTTGAGACCTGACTTCTTAAAAAGATCTCTTGCTTGCCAACTCATTCCCTCCACTCCTCTGATGCAGGCCTGCTCATTGCCCCCCCCCCCACCATGCTTTAAACAATCCAGGGATAGGACTTTTGGTATGGCAGCTGGCATGCTTTTGAACATACTGCTGGGAAATGTCCATTCTGTCCATACAGAGGAGGCCTTTACAGCCACTTTAAAACTTAACCCGTTTAATTTGACATTTCCTAGTTAGTGTAGTGTGTATGTATGAGATTTTATTTAGTGGATGTTATTCATGATATCTTCTCTGATATGTTTAAAAAAATGCTATTTTTGATGTTTGCTTGCATAGTGCCCTGTGCCTATCAAAAAGGGCACTTTTGAAGAAAACATTGCCTTACCTTGCCTATTTTGGTGCCCACAACAAACATGAAAATCCAGCTACTACTGCTCACCTCCAAGTCACTTACAAACATATGAGCAATATCTAAAATTATCAACTTATTCACACACAGTAATAAGGGAAAAGTTGCTTGCATGATAGGCTTATTTGAGCTCTTTATTGTGGAATCCTTATAGCTGAAGCTTATAGGTAGCCAAACATTTGTAACCCAAAAATATACTATAATTTGTAGCAATTACGGTAATCTATAGTCTATGCATATTGTAAAGCCCCCAAAACAAGGTACCTGTATGGAAGAAAATGGATGGTAATGGATGATGAACATGCATGCACTAGCTATCAAATCACTTAAAAAGATATGTTAAGCAGTGTTGCACCAAGAACAGACCTCTGTGAGGACAGCTGATTACCTGATTCCATGCTGACAAATTGCTATTAATTATAACTCTTTGTTTCATATCCTGCAGCCAGTTTCTGTTCCATTGTATTACTTGATAAGCTGTAACTAGATTTTCAAGTTTTATGAACAAACCTCTGATAACAGTGAGTGTGCAATCATTTGCTGAAATTTTCCAAATGCTAGACTGTTAGTGAAGTGACTGAATGTGTAGTGGCAGACATTTCACATATTAATACCCACACACAGCCTTGGACAATTGCATGAACTGGTATTATGGGAAGCGGAATGTTGGCCAAGGCAATGGGGTCAGGTAGTGGTCATGGTGCTGGCAGCCCCACATCTTATATCTCACAATGATCTGCTCATATTTCTCCCATTCTGACTTCCTCCTTCCCTGAATATAGCAGTACCTTGGAGGAGTGGCCTTCTCAGTCCTCCTCTGGTATTCATTCTTCACTCCTTCTCCCCACACCAAAAACTGTTGAGCTCATTACTGTTCTGCATCATGAATGCAGGTAGTACAGTCCCCGTTTTTTTGACATATCTAAAATAAACAAATCTTTCCAGTAAGTTAAGCTGATAGCAACAGGGAAAAGGGGGAAAGATTGTCTTTCCTATCCATAAAAGATCTAGGCTACCTTTGATTAGGCACTATCAACTGGTGGCTGTGTGAATCATTATACACATCATTTAATAGTGCCTAATCATAGGTGGCTTAGATCCCATATGGGCAGGAAAGCCTATTTTTCCCCTTGTGCCCTGTTGCTATCAGCCTGGCTTACCAGAAGATCAAGTTTATTATTAATATGTAAAAATAACACGGGAGACTGTACTAACCACATTCATGATGTGGAAGAGTAGTGAGCTCACCAGTTGTTGGTTTAGAGAACAGGTGAGAAGAATGAATGCCAGTGAGGGACTGAAGAGGCCATTCCAGCAGGGTACAGCTATATTCAGGTTAGGGGAAGACAGGAAGGGGGACGTTGAACAGATCATTGTGAAATCTGAGATGTGGGGCAACCAGCACCATGATCACTACTGACTGTGGATGAGAGCAGCCAGCAATGACAAGTACTCAAGAGTGTCAGGGCTGCACCTAAACTGTTACTTGAATTCAGTGTAGGGAGATTACCCTCAGGTGGGGGGATGTTGGATGTTTGTTAGGACAGTATTGAGGGAGCTGTCTAGAGCTCATTGAAGATTTGGAAGGGTGGTAGCCAGCCTACTCGCATGCTGGAGTAGGGCATAGAAAAGTACTGGAGAAAAATTGCCAGGAACTGTCCTGTGGGGATCTGCAGATCACAGGTAAAGGAGCAGACCGACACTGGAAGTTTGGTGGATTTGCTCAAGGCATTAGTATGCCGCTCCCGCTAATAATATTGTTATCCATAGTAAGTGCAGCCCTTTTGAGGACATGAACAGCAGTTTTTCTGGTGGGTCCTGCTGTTTATTACTTGGTCCTCCAGGAAGACCCAGTTGTTGGTTAATGAGGCGGGAAAGAAAGAAACAGGGGGCTGTACACACTGCGTTCACTGTGCAGAAGGGTGGTGATCCACTCCATGTTTACTGTGGGTGCAGAAGACAAATATTGAGAAAGTGGACTGGAGAATGATTTGGGAGGCATTTGTTTCACAGTGCCAGCTGATGGAGCATATCAGTATAAGTGTGCACAACTCTCTGAGGTACAAGATTACAATCTGAGGTTGAAAATTCTCTTCATGAGACTGCAAGCTCATATGCAGCCCCAGGCAGTACTAAGTACAGAGTATGGATGGTGGGGTGTTCAACAGAAGGCAGACTAGGTGCAGGGGGTTCATGTGGAAAAAGACTACAAGAGAAGCTTATTTGAAGATTACCAAGAAAGCATGAGCTTTGGAATTGGACCAGACCGTACTTCGCTACACATTTCAGGGCATCATATAACCACTAGATCATCAGGTATTTGAAGTGTTGTACTGTACTGCAGTTTGCCAAAGAGAAAGTCAGCTGGATTACAAAACATTTTCATCAAGTTAAAGTAAACTAAATAAACAAAACAATAGCCTAATGTGTACTGATCAAAATAATCCATGTGTTAACACACGGTGTTGATCATTTTGGTGATACACATGGTGAAACAATTCAAAACAATGTTGGAAAGAAGAACTAGTTAGCACTACAGGGAGCCATTTGGGTCTCTGCCTATGGCTCCAATGATGTCATCATGACTCATCACTTAACACACTTGGAAGACATTTTAGGAAGCAAGCAAGACTGTTTTTTGAAAGTGAAAGGCTGATATTTACATTTTTCAAAAGCTATGAAAGTGCATTTATGTTATTTACATAAATGTAGTTTTAGCATAAATGTAAACCACAACCTTTCCTTTACCTTGCTATGATGCCAGATTTTGAAGTTTGCAGTTTTAACAAAATTGGTTGTTTAGGTACCCTTTATGGATCATAACAGTTATTCCCAGACATATGTGAAAAGGTGGACGTGCAGCTCTTTGGCTATATTTGTATGCATGTGGCTGACTGGGCTGCTAGCATTTCATAGCATACATGCACTTGTTTTATATATGGTATATAGCAGTGTGCAGTGATCACTATTCATGGAACACATTCAAACGTAGGAGAGAAAGAAGTAAGTGCCTTAGCTGAGCCTGGGTTAAGTCCCAGTTGAGGCACTTACCAAGTTCTGCCTCTGTATGTTTGTATGTGTTCCATAAATATTCACACTGCACTCCATTGAAATAAGTAATTATATGTGTAGTCTCTGGGCTGTGCATTTGAGAAAGAGTAATGTGCTTGGGGATGACCCAGTTTCCAACTGTCTCAGTGGCACAACTGGTTAGTGCAATTGGAACTGTATTCTGGATGGCCTGGGTTCCAGCTGAGTCACTTCTTTCTCTCCTATTATTAGTATGACTGCCAATGAATGTCTTTAAGTGCTGCATCCCTGAGCATCATCTTGGTTGATATATTTTTTGATGTTGGGTTGGGTAGTTTATTTCTGCAAGCTGTGATTTACTTCTCTGTCATTAGACTGTAGCTCTTTGAGACTGTACTTTATGGTGTGTTGATAATTTTAAAATGATGTCCCAGAGCTGTATTTTTTAGGCGGGGATGCCTGAAGGCAGAGGGATCATGATGAAGAGAAGAAAGAGGTTATGGGATTTTTGATCTAGCATGGAACAGATCAATTTTCCTTCCTCTCTGCCCTGTATAGATCTGCATCAGAGCTAATGAGAGCAGGCAGGTAGGGTATTTTTTTTGCTGTTGGGTTAACTCACTGGCACAGGTGGTGGCCTGATCTAATCCCTCATGATGGTCCAAGATTAGGGCTGGAAGGCTGATTTATTTCAAATACTACTGAACTGCATTGGACTCATGAGGAAAAATGGTATTGTATTTTTTCAAGGTGGTGATGAGATGAAGTCATGCTTTCACTACTCATGATGCTCAGTTCTGGGAAAATGTTTTGGATATGACAGTAAAGGAAAATGTAAAGACCTAACTACTTAGGCATGTTGTTTTAACAAATTGACTCATAAGCCTTGGTACTTTTACTACGATGAGGCACTAGTCATTTGTTTTATGTAGTGGTAATCAGAGAACTATCCCATAGAAACATAGACTTTGATGGCAGATAAGGACAGCTTGGCCCATCTAGTCTGCCCATTTCCCTACCTACAGGATAGGCTGCAGATCCTAGTTAACCAACAGCCTATTTCTTCCTACCCCCCCACAAGAACTGCCTTATGTCTGTCCCATGCATTCTTGAATTCTGCCACAGTTTTAGACACCACAACCTCCTCAGGCAGGCTGTTCCATGCATCCACTACCCTCTCTGTGAAATAATACTTGCTCACATTGCCCCTGAACCGCTCCTCCCCCTCTATCTTTAAATTGTATTCCCTTGTTCTTACACATCTCTTTTTCTGAAAGATGCTACCCTCTTGGACTTTGTTGATTCCACTGAGGTACTTAAAAGTTTCTATCACGTCACCCCTCTCCCTTCTTTCCTCAAGGGTATACATATTAAGCTCCTTTAGTCTCTCCTCATATGGCTTCTCTTGCAGACCCTGTACCATTTTAGTTGCCCTCCTCTGGACTGCCTCTATCCTGTCTATGTCCTTGTGGAGATGGGGTCTCCAGAACTGAACACAGTACTCCAGATGGGGTCTCACCAACTGTCTGTACAGAGGGATAACAACTTCCTGTTTTCTGCTGCTGATGCCACTCCCTCTGCAACCCAGTATACCCCCAGGCCTCCCTACTGCATTCTCACATTGCTTGCTAACCTTAAGGTCATCTGATATGATTACCCCAGGTCCCTTTCCTTTTTTGTTGTTGTTACTACCTCCCCCATTGTGTATTCTTCCCTTGGGTTCTTGTTTCCCAGGTGCATTATTTTGCACTTCTTTGCATTTAATCCTAGCTGCCATACTTCTGACCATTCTTCCAACCTTGCCAAGTCCCTTCTCATCCTTTCCACGCCTCCTTGTGTATCAGCCCTGTTGCAGATCTTTGTGTCATCTGCAAAGAGGCATACTTTTCCTTCCAGTCCCTCTGCAATGTCACTTATGAAGACATTAAAAATGACCGGACCCAATACTGAACCCTGCAGTACCCCACTAGTAACCCCTCTTTCTTCAGAGTGGACTCCGTTTACAATTACCTTCTGTGCCTTGTTGTCCAGCCAATGTTTTACCCAGGCTACCACACTGGGACCCACTCCCAGGATGGTTAATTTGATTATTAATCTTTTGTGTGGGACTGTGTCAAATGCCTTGCTAAAGTCTAGGTAGGCCATGTCCACAGCCCCTCCCTGGTCTACTACTTTGGTCACCCAGTCAAAGAAATCTATTAGATTCGTCTGACATGACCTTCTCGCTGTGAACCCATGCTGCCTTGGGTTCTGTGCACTACTGGCCTCTAGGTACTTAACTATTCTTTCCTTCAGAAGTGACTCCATCACTTTCCCTACCACAGAGGTCAGATTGACAGGTCTGTAGTTTCCTACCTCTGTCTTGGTCCCACTTTTGTGAAGGGGAATCACATGCACCTTCTTCCAGTCCTCAGGTACCACACCATCCTCCCATGATTTATTAAGAAGAGTAGCCAGTGGTTTCACTAGTTCCTCCCTTAATTATTTTAGAATTCTGGGGTGAATTCCATCAGGACCCATTGCTTTGTCCACCTTCAGTTTTAGGAGTTCTTGCAGATCCCTTTCTTCTATGAAAGGACTGGGATTGACCCCCCTATCAAGAGTGCTTCTGTTAATTGGATTAGGCACTTCCCCCTCCTCTTTTGTGAATACTGAGCAGAAATATTCATTCAGTGTCCCTGCTTTTTCACTGTCCCCCTCTGTCCACCCACCGTTCATTCTATTCAGCCTCACTATCCCTCCCTTTGTCTTTCTACACTCGCTGATGTATCTATAAAAGGTTTTATCCCCCTTCTTAACTGAGTTGGCTATCTTTTCCTCAGTTTGGGCCTTTGCTATTCTGACTTCCCTCCCTGCTTCCTTCTGCCTTAACTGGTACAGCTTTTTGTCCTGCTCCTTCTGTGTTTCCTTATACTTCTAGAATGTTATCTTTTTCTTCCTGACTTTCACATCCACCTCTTTTGAGAACCATAGTGGCTTTTTCTTTCATTTTGATATGTTTATTTGCTTCACACAAAGGCTTGTTGCCTCTGTGATGGCAGTTTTGATTATTCCTCATTGTTGCTCCACACTTCCTTCTAGCCTGTTTGCTAGTGCTTTTCTGAGGCACTCTCCTTTCTTGCCAAAGTCAGCCCTCCTGAAGTCCAGTACCCTCACTTTTGTATGGCTTGACTCTGTAGCTGAGTTTAACGTGAACCACACTGTTTGATGGTCACTTGTTCCCAGATGGCAACCCACTTCTAGATCTGAAATACTCTCACTGCCCCCGTTTGAGAGTACAAGGTCTAAGATTGCACCCTCATGAGTGGGTTCTGAAACTATCTGTCTGAGGCCTGCCACCTGTAGGGCATCAAGAATGGCCCTGTTCTTGGATGTGGCTGCAGCAAATGTGCTCCAGTTAACAACTGGCATTTTCAGGTCTCCCATCAACAGTATCTCCCCTTTCTCTGCCATTCTAAGAATGCCTTCTATCATATCCTTATCCATTCCCTCCCCCTGATATGGGGGTCTGTACACAACCCCTGTGCAGATTGTGGTGCCCTTTCCAGTCTCCAAGGTGACCCACAGTGCCTCCTCTCCTCCCTGTTTACTCTTTTGTTCAGTTGCTTTTATCCCTTCCTTTACATAGAGAGCTACTCCTCCCCCTCTTTTCCCCTGCCTGTCTCTCCTGTAGGTTATGTACCCTGGTATGTTAACATCCCAGTCATGGTTCTCTGTGTACCATGTTTCTGTGACTGCTACGATATCCAGGCATCCCTCTTCCATCAAGGCCACCACCCAGGGAGCTTGTTTCCCAGACTATGGGCATTGGTAATCATTATCCTCCATTTCCTGATGGCCTTACTCCTTATTGCCGATCCCTGTCCTTCTTGCCTTTGTCACTTTCTCCATTTACCCCTGCCCTTCTCCCTATCGACACCTCTATGTTAGTGTTTACCGCACTTACTACCATGATTGTTTTGGGGGGGATAGGATATCCCTGCTCCTTTCCAGTGTCTCCCCCCCTTGGCTAGTTTAAATGCTTGCCAATGAAGCATTTAAACCTATCACCTAGGATCCTGGTTTCCCTCCTGGACAGATGCAGCCCATCATGCCAGTATAGGCTTGCATCGCTCCAGGTGGACCCCCAGTCCCCAGTGAAGCCAAATTCCTGAGCTCCACACCAGTTTTAAACCACTGATTGAATCCCATGGTGCAGAACACCTCTAGCCTCTCCCATTTACAGATGGGCAGCACTCTCGAGAAGGTTACCGTGTATGCTACTTGTCTAAGGCCCCTCCCAATTCCCAAACTCTTCCTGCACTTCTCTAATCCCTTTCTTAGCCAGGTCATTTGTCCCTAGGTGGACAATGACATCCAGCTCCCTTCCCTGTGCAGCTACTCTGGCAATCCTGAGGATTGGCTCCCTGTCCCTCCAAGCCATGGTGCCAGGCAGGCACCTTACCTCCCTCACCCTTCCTCCCCAGTTCTCCACTAACAATGAAGTCTCCAACCAGGACCTTGTTTCCTTCTCTCTGCGGGTCCCCTGCCACCCTTCTGTGGGTCTCCTTGTGGAGGTTCCCAGCATCCTCCTTGGTCTCCACTGTGGGTGCCTCCATAGAGGAACCACACTTTGCCAGAATGGCATAGGAATTGTGGAGAGGTACAACTGGAGGGATGCACCTCTGTTCCACCACCCTCACCCTCCCTGAGCCCACTGTGGTCCAACCGCTCCTCTTTCTTGGCAACCTCTGAGGCAACGGCAGTGGCCCTGGTGGTCCCTGGATGGAAGAGGAGGTCCCACAAATCCTGGCCAACTCAGCCTGGAGATGAGCAACCTCCCCCCTCAGCCCAGAGAGGTGCCTGCAGATGGGACAACACCGCATCCTCCAGAATGTCTCCCAGAAGACTGCTGCTCCACAGCCACTGCACTGCACCATTCCCATCATGTCTTATTTCTGGCCCCTTAACTGTTTGCAACCCTTACTCTTTCCTCTGTTTTTTTCTCTCTCTCCTTACTTTCTGCCTGTGTGCCCTTTAAGCTCCTGATTTTCCTGTTCTGAGACAAGAATATCCTATATTTCTCAGCAGACCCCTTACTTGATCAGAGGCAGACCTCCAGCAGCTAGAGGGGGCCGGAGAGCTACTCTTGCCCTTCTAGGATGGTGAGTCTTTGGTGGCTCTGTGATCACTCACTTCCTGCTCCCAAACAGGAAGTTCCTGTTGTCAGTCAAATTCTGTGACTATAAAAGTAGAACTAGTTTTGGGTGGGAAGGAGGGCAATATAGTCCCAGTAGAGAAGTCCAGTCACACAGCAGTCCTTTCTCCTGGTGTCTTCTGCCAAGCCATCCCAGAAAATATCTGGTTATTTTATTGGCAGCTGTATTGTAAATCCTTTGGAATGAATGTGGATTTTCTGAGATACACATTTCTGTAGCAGCAACAGACATTGGCAGCTATTTCCAGATATTTTGTGAAACTTCTATAGAGTTTCTCTCTGCTGCCCCTACTGTGGAAATGCAGATAGCAGGAGATTTCTCTAGAAATATCACAGAAATTTTGGGAAATAGCTGGCAATGTCTCTGGCTACCACTGTATACTGGGACTTCTGTCTGGCAGCAACTGACCATTATAAAATAAGCATCAGTTAGGTACAGAACCTTGTTCAAAACTTGATTTTTCCAGTAGCTAATGCATGGTGCATGCTTTTTAAAATGCTTTGTATAAATCCATCACTCGTACACATCTCATATCTATCCAGTTGTTTCTGGAGTGAAGCAGTCTCCAAGGTTGATCAAACATTGGAATAATGAGGAAAAAGATCTGCTTAGTTTATCTGCCTAAGTAGGTCTACCTTATTAATCTCTTATCTGTCCAGTTTCCTGAACAGACATCATTCATGCTTATACGCATGCAGTTCAGCCATTTAGAAATCTGTTACAGGCATTGCAGGATCGAGGCTGTAAATTAAACTTCAACAGTGGCACTAGGAATTTCAGTACTCCTACTGGTTCCACTAGGCACCAATGCCATTCCATGCACCCTACAAGCTCACTGTTTGAGAACTTATCAGAGAATTCAGTGTGGACTGATTTATTTGTTAAAATACATATGAGAGGTAGTGTAGGCAAGTGGCCATAATAATTGATGTTCCAGTATATTATTTCAACATTTTGGGCCTATTTTGTGATGTCAAATGGCTAAGTCTCAAATGTTATTCAGTCAGTCTCTGATGGCTGTGGAAGCTCAGCCTGTTTGATTGGCCAGCTTAAAAAACATTCCCTCTCCCTGGATAGTTTTTCTTAATGGCTTAAGATGGGGGGGAGTGTTCATGACAAGCTGGGCTGCCTTAACAAGGCCTTCCCCCTGTCAACCCAGATTAAAATAATAAAAAATAATATAAATTGAAAAATCACTTACTTTCAAGATATGTCCTCCTGGTGGCTGTCTTGGCTGTGTTGTAGGGGGACTGGGGTCATGCTGCAACACTGGAATGGCACAGAACCTGATGCTGGTAATTGTGGTGGTTTAAGATAATAAATGATTATAAATGTTCACTTGCCACTTTGGATACTGGGTGGCTAACATTGTGAGTTATGTATAATGTCCATCAGCACCAGCTGATATGGTGATGTGGTTGACCACCCTGGTGTCCTTGTTGGGAAAGGGGAATAGCTGATTTTTAATTTTGACCCCAGATGTATCCAGTTCTGCACACTGTGCTCAGACAGTTTGTGTATGTGTATGTGTGTGAGTGTGTGTGTGTGGGGGGGTCTGCACACTAACCAGTTTAATAATAGTCAAACTCTTTGTAACTGTGTTTCACCAAATAAAAATGTGTTATGAAGTCTTTTGTCTCTATCTTATTTCTGGATGTTGAGTCCTTAGTCATCTTTTACATATCCTGGCTACTGCTGCATCTGTCTCATTTCTGGATGTTGAGTCTTTTGTCATCATTAACATATCCTAGCCTGTCTGACATCTGGTGGCATGATGTGGTCTTTTGCCTTCTGGAGATACCACAGCCTGATTTCAAGTATGGTGAGCCACTCCATTTCTTTGATTCTGCAGAAACCAGCAGCAACGTCAACACTGAATCCTCAAAAGTAAGGACACTATCTCCTTCATCACCTTCACCAACATCAAAAAAGATGAGGTACAGACAGCATTACAGAAAGGACTGGGAGCTTGAGTCTGAATTTTAAGAATGGCTGCAGAAGAGCAACAGAGGACAGGAATATGGATTCTGTGTGTAGTATGACAACATTCTTGATTCTAGTACTGCAAAACACAGTCTTGCACTGAATCTTCAATGTTGTTCAAAATTACTTATCACATAGGAAGGAGGAACTTCACAAAGTTTGATGTAATGTATAGTTTACAAAATATGTGTTTTTCATTTCAGGCCCTGCAGCAAGGATGTGAAGACAGCCAATGAGAGGAAGAATGACCTATGTGACCATGGCAGGGGAGATAAACACAAGAAATTTATTGCTTCCTTATCCAACAACAGAAGTAAGGGCAACTTTTTGCAAGATCACTAGATACAGATATGGTATTGGTTGAACTCCTCTGGGCATGAGCTGTAGTAGAACATCATCTTCCATTTGCCCTGGCCAACCACATGTCAGAATTATCTCCGGTAATGTTCAAAGATTCCAAGATTACTGCAAAATTTTCCTGCAATGAGAGCAAAATCAGGTCACTGCTAGTTAATGTAATTGGAGAAGCATTAGCAATCTGTTGTGGAACAAATCAGACAACACCATTTTGGCCTTCTTATAAATGAAAGTAATGACGCAACAGTGGCAAAGCAGCTTGCTCTTCCTGCATGACTCCTGGATACTCAAGAGAGGGTGAGATCCTTCTTTTAAGAACTCATAGAAGTACAGGGTGCCCCAACTGCAGTTGGTGTTACTTTTAATGCAGAAACACAGTACAGCACAATTATGGATGCTCTGCAGAAAGATGAAGCGCCTCTACAAGATATAATTGAAATTGGATCAGATGGTGCGAATGTCAAGATTGGTGAGAGAAACAGCATGTTGTTCAGATTGAAGAAAGAACTTCCATATACATTCAACATACACTGCATTTGTCATGTTGCACATCAAGTTGCAAATGATGCCTGCAAGGTGTTCCCTGAGGAGAACCAAAGTCTACCCATAGATATTTGGTACTATTTTTAAAAAAGTGCCAAGCAAATTCAGACTTTTTCAACATTCCAAGAATTTACCAATACTACACCTCATAGACTCCTAAAGCCCTGCCAAACAAGATGGCTCAGTCTGCATCAGATAGCTGGGAGAATGTCTGAACAGTTTCTTGCTTTGAGATCTTACTTTGAAAGATCAAGTGAGAAAAATGCCATGGTACTTGCCATAAGAAAGGCTTTGTAGTCAAACCTTGCGAGATTGTGCTTCATGTTTTTAGACTTTGTTTTACCAACAGTCCTGGAATTTAATTTACTGTTTCAGCAAAAGTGGCCAAATATCCATCTCTTGCAGCAAGAACTGGACATTCTCTACAAAAAACTGCTGACAAAATTTATAAAATCTACTACCATCAGGGAATCCACCTCAGTGGGGACCATTGATGTGACAGATGAAGAGAACCACCTACCACTACATCAAATTGCATTTGGAAAAATGGAGTGCCATGCATTGGTGCAGCAGCTGGAAGATGATAGAGAGGGAGATACAGTTATTTCATTCCTGTTATTTGCAAAGAGGTTCTGGATTGAGGCATGCCTCCAAGTATAAAACGTTTGCCCTTTGAAGACTATGATGGTGGCATCTACAAGAATTTGGAGGCACTTAATCTAGAAAAACAGCATGTGTCTAAAACCAAATTCCAGTTTCTGGCCAAGAGGTTTCCTAACATAATTGATAACAGCAATTCCACTATGGAGCAATTGGAAGATGAGGCTTTGGAATATAAAAATATGACATTCCCATAAGATAAGATTGCCTTGCCAGTTGATGAGTATTGGCACTATATAAGTTACTTAAAAAATCCAAGAAATCCAAGCCAGTTGAGGTTTCCAGTAGTGGGGCAACCTCCATTAGCACTTTTAGTTCTGCCACATGGCAATGCTGATGTGGTGAGACTGTTCTACAGATAGACTGTGTTCTGGTTCTTAAACTGGTAGCTGTGCATGCGAGTGAGGCCAATTCAGTTGGTTACCTTAATCACCCACTAGCTGTAGTGCTGATTTGAGGGATTACTATGTTGCACCTTTAGTGTGTTTTAATGTAATTTATGTGTGCCTGCTTAATTCTAATTTAGCCAGTATTCTGATTTACCTTTAGGTTGACATTCTGATCACCTTCAGGAGCACATGCACACTGGAGACTCAGCACTATTCCATTGTTTGTTTCTCCCACCTCTCATTCTTTCCCTTTGTCCCCTTTCTTCAAACAGGCTCCAAAGAACCCCCCCTTCCAGTCCACCCAACCTCAGGAGCAAGCAACAGGTAAATAGCTCAGCCATGGAGCTTCGTTGTGGGACAAACTTTTTGTTGTGGGGAGTTAGCCCATCGACGATGTGTGTCGACTGCCCCACCCACCCAAGGCCGTCCCTCGCCTTATAGGACTCCTGTGATCATGTAACTGGTTATGTGATGGCTGAACGAAATGCCTAAGTCCCCAGTTTCCTATCTGCAGTTTATATTAGCTGGCCACCAGGGGTCACTCTAGAACCTTTCTCAACCCCCTAGCTCCACCACATATTTCTGTCACACCACTACACTCTAACCCACTCAGCCCTCATTTTTTAGGAATTCCACTATACTTATCCCATTACTTTTGACCTTCCAGTCCTGGATTTGAACCCACTACCTTCTGTACTGAGGGTAGCACCTATCCACTGCACTATTCTAGTAGCCCTGTTATTCTTCTGTCTTTCTCCTGATTTTAAATCTCAGGGACATTGCTTGGACTCTGCCCTTGTGCCTCCTCCCCATACCCCTCACTTCATCCCTAACCATACACTCATGCTACCTAGGGTACTCAACCTTCTCTCAACCCTCTGACTCCACTATGGCAGCCCTCTTACTCCCTGGTCACCTTTATGTCAGCACTCCTGCTGACCCACTTCCCCACCCCAACACAACAGCACCATGAACTTCTGTAGTGTCCTTCACTAGTACAGCCTCTTTACCCCAATACCCCTTCTGCGACTGCCACCACTTACACTGTGAGCAGCCCCCTTGTCCCGCTTGATCATACATAGCACATAGCCAGCACTTGCCACCTTACCCCTGCTAAGTTAAACATTCCAGTTACCACTGCGGACCAAAACAAATGCATATGTATCTCCCAAAGCAGATGACATATAAAAAAATTGCTTAAACTCCATGCAATTAGATTGGCCTGGCTCCCTTTTAATGCTGTCTGGAAACATTCATCCCAACTCCAGACCTGTGAATGGTCCAAAATCACCTACCACTGTCAAGAAAACTGGAGGACTAAGAGCTGGCTAAATCAATATCTGCAGCCTATTGGCCAAGTTTGACTCCCTTCAGGCCTTGGTGGTGCAACATAACCCTGACTTTCTTTCTATTGTTGAAACCTGGCTCACCCAAGGACCCTGACAGGACAATCCAACTTGAAGAATATACTTCCTACAGACTAGATAGACTGGGTAGGTGTGGAGCTAGCTGTGCCATTTACATCAGAAATACCCTCCTAAACAGGGTTCTCCCCAGTCACCCAACTGGGATTACACCCAGCTACTTGCAATCCAGCTACAGATAGGAGCACTAAAGAAATTCCTCATCATGGTATCGGTCTATATTCCCTTAAAACCAGTCCATAGGCTTCAAACACACACTTGAATACCTGTCTGACCTCTGTAAGACATCCGAGGTTCTAGTGCTAAGGGACTTCAATATCAATTGACTGTCCCCTGAGGCAATACAATACAAGGATGCCCTCTCCGCTATTGATATGACCCAAATGGTGGAATCCTCCACATGGACAAACTACAATAGTGACACCAGCACACTACTAGACTAGTTAATTACTAGTAGACCAGATATAGTATCCAGAACCACAGTGCTCCCGGACACCATCAGCGACCACTCCCTGTCACATACACCTTGTCCAATAAGGTTCCTAAACCCCTCCTATAACTATTACAACACATGTGTTGAAAAGAGACAACTTGCCTCACTCAAAACCCACCTCAGCACACACAAGACTGGTTAGCCTTATACAACACATCGGATCTAGACAGAGCGCTTGAGTGCTTCATCAACATGTTTAACACCTCCTGCAACTTATTTGCACCAGTCAGAAAAAGAAAAAATAAGGGATCCAGTAAGTCCTGTGTCACATCTCTCTCTGAACAAATGCAGGCTAGGGACAACCTGTGGTATAAGGCCAAAAGTACGGGATCCCCAACTGACCTTCAAAATTATAGAGCCACCAGAAAGAAATGTACCAGTGCCATCCACTCTACAAAGAGGAAGCACTATAAAAAGGAACTGAACAATTCCTGGGGGAAACAGTCATGTGTTCTGGGAAAACATCAAATCCCTTACAGGGAAAGCCAGCAAAGCTCCTCCCACAGTAATCAGCACCAATGGACCCACCACCCAAGAACCTGAAGACATTGCAAACACCTTTAACAAGGCCTTTACAACCTCAGCAATGTACTTCCCTGATTTCATGGAGCCCATTCCAGCAACAAATGACGACAATAGCACCCATTCCCCTACCCCTGCCCCCCTTCTACCTCAAGTTCATTACTCTGATTGAAGCACACAAATACCTAAAACAAGTCCTCAAAAAGCGCAGTTTCAGCAGTGACATGCACAGCCTCAAACAAGTTGCCTAAATCCTTGATGTCCTGCTCTCCCCTCTAACATGGTTCCTTAACTTATCACTCACTACAGGCAAATTTCCACTTCTCTGGAAAGTGATAACTATCACCCCCATGTTCAAATATGGTGACCATACAAACCTCTCTAACTACAGGCTAATACCCCTATCGAAGTCCCTCAAAAGAATAGTTTATGACCAGTTAGTTGACTACCTCACCAAACACAATCTCAATGTCAGCAGCTGCATGGGTTCTGCAAGGTGCAGACCACAACTAGAAGCCCTAGTGGAGTACACCAGCTACATTCATGAGTTGCTGGACCAGGGGTCCTTGGTGAGCCATCTACTTTGACCCCACCAAGGCCTTTGATACAGTTAATCATGACCTACTACTTGGGCAGCTCTCCCGTACAGGGATTTCCATTTATTTCTAGGCTGGTTCAGAAGCTGCCCCTCCGAGAGGACTCAACAGGTCAAAATACAAGGTTCTCTATCTGACTGTCAGAGTGTTTCCACAAGGGTGCTCCAAGGCTTGATCCTGGGCCCCCTGATTTTCAGTATGTACCTCAATGACCTGCCCAAAGCCTGCCAATACAACATACTTTTATACGCAGACAACACTGTACTTTACACACAGTACTCTGCACCTGATCTGCTCAAAAAACAGCTGCAAGCTGACTTCTCCACAGTTGAGGCTTGGTTCCATAATGCCAGGCTTTTGCTAAACTATGAGCAAACTAAGGCAATGCTATTCACATCCCCCAAAACTGTCATAGGATTATCCTTAAGATACTTAATTGCAGCAATGACCAGCTTGAAACCGTCGGCAATTTCAAATTCCTCGGATCACACTTCACTGCTCACTTTCATTCGGGCTGCATATTGACCTCATTGCCAAAGCAGCAAATGCCAGGCTGAGGCAACTCTCCACCACACTCATTGCCTCACTGATAGCACCATCAAACTAGCAGTTACCAACTCAGTTCTGTCAGTTATAGACTACTGCCTAGTGGTTTATGGGCTGCTTCTAACACTGCACCAAGAGAATAAAAGTAGCACTCTACAAAGCCTGTAGGCTCGTACCCTGGGGACCATCGCTCAACTCATACATGTACACTCTACTGTAACACTGGCTGAATCAATCTTGGGAACAGAATACAATTCCATGTATGGCTGCTAGCAAAAAAAGCCACCCTAGGTCTTGCACTGCCAGAGGGTCAGGCTCTCATTAGCCCTTCTATCAGCACAAGACTCACCAGAGGGTCCAGTAAAGCAGCCTTCCAAGTCCCTTTCACCACACAATACAAGGGCAGTAGTCCTTTAGGCAGAGGGCCCCTCTCTGGCTAAATATCCTTAATGTTTCACTCATTTTGGAACCCAAGCTTGGCCCCTTCAAGCAACAACTGCAAACATATCTAACCTCAGTCAATGAGTGAAACTGTGATGCCATCTCCTAACTCTATCTCTTGGGCAACTGAAAGCTCCTTGTGACTTACCCCTAAGCTTATGCAGATATCTCCTCATTCAAGTCTTTCCACTGCACCCAGCACTGCAAGCAAGTCACACCCCAGTGCCACCCACTCCTCCCACAGTGATCTCCTTCTCTCCATTACTGCACCAACAACACCCTCTGGGTTGCTCATCCAGCAACATTGTAAAGCCCTGGCACCTGCCCTGATACCCCCATCTCCCACAAACTACTCCCTCCATTTCCACCCTTACCTTGCTCAGCTTCCCCCTCCCACAGTCCCTAACCCTGCCCTTCTCTCCTTCCCCTACTTACCCACACTTTCCTCTGTTTTCCTCTACCCCTCACCCTTCCCCTTCTTATTGGCCAATATCTACTACCCTGGGATATCAATTCAAGTTGTTGATACCAATACATTGTGTTTAAGTATTGCAACTTCAAATGTTACTGTACCACTGTAAATTCCATTACTCAACTTATTTGCCTATTCCTTTAATTTTTGTAATAATGTTATTCAAGTCTCCTCTTCTGTTTGAATGCACATGTGTTTCTATTGCATGATAGCCTGAAACATTGTTAGAATTATAATTATGCAATAAGGCATAACAGGGTGTGTGTCGTTGCTGAATAACGTCACACCTAGGGTGGGTCAAAGAATGAAGCTGCAGGTCAAGTACTTCCACCACCCTAAGTGTGACATTATTCAGGGACAATGCACACCCTGGAGTGCCTTATTGTGATTATAATATGGCTATAAAAAAATCAAACAAGACTTTAATGATTAAGCAATGGGCATAAGAAACAAATCAGAAATTATTAACTTTCTTATAAGTAATTTAGACATAAAATGGAGATAAAATAGTCCCTTCAAGAGTTTTACTGCATCCCTCCAAATTGCTTACACTGACTGTTTTATAGCTGATTTTATTAATTTTAGCTAAGCAATATTTTTTATACTCCTGCTTTTATCTTGTTTTTCACTTTGCAGAATTAAACACATTAATATTGACAGTCCCATTTAGTGTCACTATAGAGATCAATCCTGCTGTGGCAGAGGCACCCATATGGTTATTTTATGTGTTTGTTTTTTTTAAACAGGAGTAAAGAGTGTCCTAACAAACAAACAAAAAAAACAACAACAATTAAGCAATAAGATATGACAGAATATGCGTTGTGTTGGATAGTGGCACACCTCGAGTGCGGCATGAGGCATGCAGCATCGCTGAGTGCCTTCACTTCAACCACCCAACATGTGCTTTCACCCCACCACAATGTACACCCCGGAGTGTCTTTCTGTGATTATAAAATGGGTCCAAGATATTTTTTTTGGGGGGGGAATGAAGAAATGCACCAAATCAAAAAAGAAACGTTTTTATGACTTTTTTAAAATACCCCCAGCTCATCCCTGCACTGACATGCCATCACAGGTTTAAATATTATGTACAGCAAAATTCATGTATTTTTTAATTAGCTCTTAAATCCTCTAGTTTCCCCCAACCCAAGCCCTTTTATCTTTTCCCTCACCTTTCTTTCTTCTTCTTTATAATATTCCCTCCCTTTTTTCTGTCTTGTTTATTTTTGGTCTTGCCAACATTCAAGAGATGGAATGTTTACTACAGATAAAATGCAAGAATTCAAACCTCTGCTCAGTTCTGCTGGCAGAATGTTTACTCCAACCAGCACACAACAGAAAGCCTTAGATGGGACCAGGGCTTCTGTTTTATCTGTAACAGCTTAAACAACTCAGGTTTCTAGTAAGCAGGTTAGGATAGGAGGGATTTTTCATGGCTAGTAAAGAAACACCATAAATTACATCTGAGTACTGTAGTACTTGTTATGTATGTGTGTGTAACACGAGTATTATAAGGGCAAATAACATTTAGTTCTTATGTTTATACATTTAAGACAGTTTTATTTTTAATGCCTAGTTAAAGGTTTTTAGTTAGTAAAGGTGACAGCCACATTTCTGATGGCAGTCAGGTATGGCGGGAACTACTGATTTTTTTCTGAAGAGGCTACTGGGCCTTCATCCAGTGCTGTCGTCATGGGATATCAGTACTTGGTTCTGAGATCCTCAGCCAATCAGATTACTGGATTTTTATAGCCATATTATAATTACCTGTAACCATATGATGTGGAACCTTTGTAAAGGAACAGTAATGTTCAAACATTCTTAATCAGTTGTTAATCCTAGACTCAATAAATAAATAAATAAATTAATAAATTAAAGAACAGAACAAAGACCAAGGACAGAAGCTGAATGAAGGCAGAGTCACTTAATTCACTTCTGTATGTCTAATTCAACAAAACAGAGAGTGAATATTTTAAATTTAAGCCACCAAAAGAAATGCTAGAAAGATGTGGAAAGAATGATAAGTACTAATCATATCAGGGCAAGAACTGTAAAGAAAAATAGTGACTCTGACGGACTGAATAAGGACACATTAAAACATATTAATTGATTGAGTTTTTTTTACAGATTGGATGTTACTTAATGGGGACACAGTAAAAATGTAAATACTTAGGCCTGGATATTCAAAGGGTTAGCATGCATAAGTCCTACATTGCGCCATTCTGCGATATATTCAGCAGGAGGCAGTTGCACCACTGAAAACAGGTTGAGCAACAGTGCAATGCAAATGAATGCATGCTCAACAGGAGGGGAGGAACCATGCACTAAACTGCACAACCCAATATTCAGTCGACATGCAGAGTTGTAGCCAAGCCACTAACCTGCGCCTGCACAACTTTGAGCCAAAAAGGATCAGTTGAGGGCCACCGACAGGTGAGCTGCTGCGATTGCAGGGCGCAACACAGCAGCTGCCACCCGTGGCTGGCCCCCAACTCAGTTCCTGTGCCCCCCACCAGCCCAATTGTGGGCAGATCGTGAAAAGAACCCCCACCCAAACATCTCCCTAATGCCGATTGAGGCAGAACGTATACTGACAACCCCAGTGCCCCGATCACGGGCAGAATGTGGTACTGACAACCCCCAGTGCCCAATCACGGGCAGAATGTATACTGACAACCCCCAAACATCTCCCAATGCCCGATCGCAGGCAGTATGTATAATGACAACCCCGCCCAAACATCTCCCAATGCCTGATCACAGGCAGAACGTGAAAACAACCCCCAGTGCCCGATCGAGGGCAGAATGTAAAAGACCCCCAACCCGAATATCTCCTGGTGGTCCAGTGGACCGTAATGCCCGATCACGGGCAGAATGTCCAGTGACAACCCCCAAACATCTCCCTGGTGTCTAGTGTCCCCCCACCCCACCCACCCACAAAGCCCCTCCACCCTGCTCCCCGGCAGCCAGCGGAGGCAGCATCCACCTGCGCCCGCTGCCGCCCCGACTGACTGTCCGGTAGGGCTGCACGCCCATTGGTGCAGAGCTAGAGCCAATGGGCGTGCAGCCCATACCGTACATGACAGTCCAGATTTGTGAATATGTTCCCAGCTCTGCCTTTAGGTTGAGTGAGCCATTTATATATGGAATGGGTTTATAATGAAATGTCATAGTTTTTGGCCTGCTGGATTGTTGAAGTGAGCAGACTCCTTTTTTGTTTTTCCAATTGTTTAACCAGGTAAGAAAGCTTGTTTACAGGTGCAACCTGGCAGCACAGGGAAGTTAAGTGACTTGCTCATGGTCACACAGTATACAAGTGGGGCTGTAGATTCAAACCCAGGTCTCCAGATTTGCAGCTCAGAGCCTTAAACCACTGCACTATACTGCTCCTTAACTGACAGTAGTGCTAAAAGTTTGTCTTGTTCATTTGGAATTTGGTTTGTAATGCCTTAAAGGATTCCATGTCAGGAGAGAATGGCACTAGGAGGTTCTTAAGGTAGCTGATACCTTTAGCAGACCAGCCATCCCAGTTCACCATGGGGCTGGCTATGGTAATGCTTGGATTATTCCAGATGGGAGATAGGGCTGGGTGTGTAAGTTGGATGTATAATTCGACCTGTACCTCCTTCCATGTTGCTAGGGCTTGATGCACAGTCATCAATAGGACAACTGTCTTAGGTGGTGGTGAGTAAAGGAGTGCCAGCAGGGTGCTGCCTTCCATCATATTTGTTTTTATGGTGCACCAACTGGGCAGTTGTTGGGGTGGAGGGGTGAAACCTCTGAATGGGCCATTAGGAAGGCCCAATGATGTGCCTTAAATGAGGGTTGACCCCACAAACCTCTGGACCAGTGGGATCAGAGTTTGGAGTGGCTGTATGTGGGTTTTTTACCTTCCCAGGTAAAACTACTTAATAATTTGTCTATACGTTCGAACCAAGTATTAAAGATCCAGATTGGCAGGTGAGCCAGGTTATAGTTTAGGAGTTATGACTATTTTGATAGCTTATATTTTACCTACCATTGAAAAGTGTAAGTGTTTCCAATGGTCAGACTCCGTACTCATATCTGTAAGAAGGGGACCAAGGTTGGTTCTACATGTTTAGTGAGTTTGGGGGGAGATTTTTGACTCTCAATTAGGTGATTTGCTGCTGATTAGCCCATTGCGGACCAAGAGTCTGTGCTTGCTGGTAGGTGCAGAGGTTTTTGAAAGGGAAGACCTCCGTTTTGTACAGATTAACAGTATCTGTATTTGTACAGATTACAGAGGCTTGAGATATGGGTGAAGGAAGATAGGAGCTGGAGCAACTGTGCAATGGAGTTCCGGTGCTTTGTCTGTGATCACCAGCAGGTCGACTGCACACAGGAGCATTTTTATGTCTCTGACCCTATAGTGATACTGCTTATCAGTGGATCATGCCTGATAGCTACTGCTAGTGGCTCTATGGTCAATACAAAAGCAAGGGCTTGGGGCACCCTTGATGCATCCCCTTTGAGCGGAAAGGATCCAACATGGCAGAAATGGCCAAGACCCTGAGTTCATGGCTGGAATATATGGTGTGAATGCATTGCTTGAAGTATGGACCAAAGGCCATACATTCCAACACCTTATTAAGATACCCCCACTCCATGGAGTCAAAGGCTTTTTTAAAGTTTATGGCTAAAGCAGCCATAGGAGTGGAAGCTATGTGCTCTATTTGGATGAGGTCAATAAGTGCCTGTATGTGATCAGTACTGTGGCAACCCTGGATAAATCCAACCTACACTGGGTGTACCTGTTGTGGATAAGGGCTCCAACCTTGTGGTCAGAACCTTAGCGAATATCTCACTGTCAACTGAAATGAGGGAGCTTGGCCAATAGTCAGAAGGGTTGGTAGGCTTTTTGCCTTTTTTGGTAACACAGTGATGGTGGCAGTGCTTAGGGATTGTGGGAGTACACCCTCCTCAATGGCTTCCTGATATAGATGGGTCAGGGTAGAGCAGATTGTCCGAGCCAGTATTTGGACTAGATCTGCAGTGTGTATCCATCACCCCCTGGTGCTTTACATGGATTGAGAGCTTAGAGCACTGCCTCAATTTCCTGGGTTGTTAGCAGGGCTTCCAGTGTCTGTGCCTGTGCCACTGAGTGGCTAGGGAGCTTTAACTTGTTCAAGAATGAACCTATGACCTCAATATTAGGGGGAGAGTAGGAGTTGTGCAATTGCCTATAGAATTCCTTCATTATGAGATTTACCTGGAGCTCTTTGGTAGAAAGGTCACCATTGGGGCCTCTGAGGCTGGAGATGTACCATTCCGACTGCTGTTTCCTAAGCCTGTAGGAAACAACTTCACTACATTTATCCCCATCCTCCCAATATTTATGTTGGAGCCTCATAAGTGCCAGTTCTACCTTTCTGGATAGGACAGTATCAATTTCCAGATACAAATGAATAACCTCCTTATACAAGGGAGACCCAATACCTATAGCAGGTTGGAATTTCAGCTGAGTTTCTTTATTTTGGAGTCTGAGCTCCAGAGTTTGCAATTCTTGTTCCATTCAATTTATTGCTGAGCTGCATAGCTGATAATGAGCCCCCTTAAGGTGACTTTGAAAGCCTCCCAGATTGTGATCACTGAGGTTTCATTGTTATCATGGTCTGGAAAAAGGCAGCAGCTTCCTTCTTGACCCATTTAATAAAGTGAGGGTAAAGCATCAGTAGGGGGTCTGTGTGCCAGAAAGAAGATTTCCAAGCAGTTGGTCCCCAGAGAATATTTATATGAACAAGGGCATGGTCAAATATACAGTATGCAGAGGCTGTATTGTGGCAGATAAAACCATACAGAGTGCACATTAAGATGCTAACCAGAGGTCTAGTCTACTATTTGACTTGTGGGCTGCCAAATAGCAAGTGCAGTCTCAGACATGGGATTGTGCAAATGCCAAATATCCATCAGTGCTTGAGCCTGTTGCCAATGCTTGACTGCTTGGATGGCCTTCATGTGCGGCTCAATGCCTCCTGGCTGCAGCACATGGTAGGATCAAGTGTAAGCTAAAGTCCCCCTATAAGCTGGAGCCTGAGCTGTATTAAATTACGAGAGCTGTTCCATTAATTGGTGAAAAAAAGATGAAAAGTCTTGGTTGGGGACATAGATATTAGCTATAAGTAGCGGGTCTGGGGGGTGCTGAATGTCACAATAAACCATCTCCATTCAGTATCAGCCACCAGAGCTAGAAATGTCCAGTGATGTGATATATGTATAAGTATTGACACGCCACATGTCTTTGTTGTTGCTGAAGCATGGATTTTGAATCCCACCCAATCACGTCGGAGCTTGGTGGCATCAGCTGAAATTAGTTTGGTTTCCTGTATAAGGGCCACCTGGGTGTGAAGTGTTTTAAGGTGGGTCAGCACTTGCTTTCTCTTCATCAAAGAATTCATCCCCTGCACATTCCAACTAATCAGTCACAGAACAGCCATAACTGGAATAAACCATCAGGAAGTGATATCGATAGATGTCCTATAAAGAGAAAGCAGTGTTGTCTCATCTTTAGTTTGCTCTCCTAGGTTGACCACAATGTGTTTTACCCATCCAACTGGTGGGGTTGCCATACCTGAGCACAGGCTGGCAAATATGGACCTTACTTAAGTACAATGCAGCTATGTGGTAGACTTGACAACAACAAACAGTCATCAGCATAAAACAAAAAGTTAAGCAGGGCAGAGGAACTATAAATGCAAACATGTAAGGTGGAAGCTTCTCAGAAAGGGTGGGATCCCGCAGGCTAACCCAAAGCCATCTACTAAAGCTCCTGGGAGAGGTCTACTGCATGTGACAATAAGCATGGTTTCTGAGCATACCGTAGGTATCACCTCAGAATCTACAGGATGAAATGAGGTGTGGGATTCCGGATACTTTACCAGCCTCTAAAACAAAGGGTGGGGCAAGGTACAAAGACGTTATCCCTGGGATGGGCATGTATCAGGTGTAGTGGTGTGTACAGCAAAGAGACGGTTATGACAGAAGAAGGGGTGCTCAAGGGGTTGATACCCAGTAATACTAGATGAGGGCACTGCCTCAGGTTTGGCTGAGGAGGTGTAACCCCCCATTCTAGTCATCAGCCTGGTGCTCATAGGGTTGTGCATCTATGTTTGGGTCTGGGGTTAAAGCAGGCAGAGAAAAGCAGCCTTAAGAGTGCTTGCTGAAGTCTTGCCTATTTCCCACTAAGTACTTTAATAGGGTAGATGGGATCCTAAGGGCAAGCCAAGTGTGGGATACTATTTCTGTGTTTTAATAGTGCTGAATATTAGGGGCTCTCTTGGCAGGTTTGAATGTCTGCTTATCTGCAGAATTGCTTCCTGCTTCTCCCCAGCTTCCTGGATAGAGCAGGCAAGAACTTCCTGAGGAGCTGAGGGTGCAATAGTCTCTCAAGTTGTATTATGGCTGTATAGAGGTGGAAACCTGTACAAGTCCAGACTCTACCCCAGAAATCCTGTGGCTGCCCCCAGGTGGGGCAGGAGAAGTACCTAACTGCAGTGTTGGTGTGACTCTGTGTAATATTGTATGGCAAGCCCTGGGGTAGGAGGGACTGATTGGAAAATAAAAGACAGATGAATGCATGGGAGAGGACCGAGCAAGAGATATTGTACAGGAGGAACTTCAGTGGGTGCCTCTGTGTAGGGGATATCCTTGGCAAATCATGTGGGAGCTATGTTCCCCAGTGCATAGGTTAGACACATAATTACTGGACCATCGCCCTTTCTGTGGGGAACTGGCTGTCCACACAGATAGCTGAATGCATGAATCTGCGATAGGATGGGTACCCAAGATGGCTATAACCTCGAGTATGCGAGCAGCTGTGGGAGTTGCTACTAGGCTGTACAAACATGCAAGTAGGAAAGCCCACTGAGTCCTACTGTGTCTGAAAGTATGCAGTCCATCATAAGGATTGAGGAAATAGTGAAGAACGTGGTACTGGCACCTCTGTTGTTCATGAATAGTCACAAAAATATACTCCGGAGGGTCTTGCCAGAAAGAGGGATAGAGGTACAGGCTGTCATACATGGCCGGATGGGGGCATGAGGCAGTATGCACCAGTAAACAATAAGACACTTCCTGTGTGCAACCTAAAGAGACAGCCTACAAGAGAAAAGTGGTTCAGACAAGAGAAATTGTAAAAGCAGTCTACGCCTCAGTCAGGTACAGTAAGTGATGTGACAGGCGGTATAGAGTGAAAGGCAGACTGCAAGTTATACTTTCATGGTTGATGTGTGAGTTAGTCTTGTCCCCATGGATCTGTAGTATAGAGGATGGGAACAACTGATGGATAGTGCACCAATAGTCACCAGGGGGAGGTTTTCAAGTTAGTCAAAATGGTGCCTTCTCACAAAATGGAGCCAATCGCTAGGATATGGGTAAGCTGGAACATGGATTGAACAAGGACCACCTTGCTAAACACTGGTAGGGAGCCCCAGTGAGGGAGGATGCAATTTCAGATCCCAGTAGGCAGGGGTATAAACAAGAATGGTCACGCAACTTCCACCTGACATCAGGCATAGAAGGCTAGCACACGATACATATAATTGTAATACTGAAGCATAGTACACAATACATATAATTGTAAATATTGAAGCACAGTACAACACCCAGGGAAAGCTAAACAATAAGTATATATAAATGAGCAATGTCCCAGCCTCTGGTGTAAGACTACACAAATGGTGTGAGAACAGGTGCAGCCGGGAACTGGAGGGGATGAAGTGTGATCACAGTTGGGCTGTAGGTCACCGAGCAAAATATGTACAGAAAAACAGTATATCTACAGAGAGAACACCAAAAGCCTTTTTAGGTGTATATTGGGCAGACCTGCATGCTGGGACTTTGAAATTATTCCTATCTCATGAGGAGAGAGAGAGAGAGAGAGAGAGAGAGAGAGAGAGCACATTTACAGATTATATGATCAAGTGTTGGGGGCAGGGACTGTTCCTGGATCCAGCAGCTGGGCTGTGTGGCTGGGGCTCGCCTGTCTTACTTTCTTTTAGTTTTGATGAGGCATGTGTGGGGGAGGTGGCTACAGCTGTGTCAGCTTTTGCCCAAGAAACAGATGCATTAGCAGCGTTCTATGTGGGGTTGACATCAACTGAAGACTGAGTTCCTTGTAGCTCCTGCTGATGTGATGAGGGATCTGAAGGGTGGCTCACCATCAGGGTGGGCTTTGAGGACTCCATAACAAGTGGTACAAACCTGTTACTGGATAGTAAATACACCAGGTCATTGTTATCTTCTTCCAAGATATCACTCTTGCTGTGGCTCCTGGAATGGATTTGCGATGTGCACCTGTCTTTCCTAACTCTGTTATTGCCCCTGTACTTCCTTTTGGGTCTTGGTGGTGGGAGCCAGGGTTCTTCTTCCACTGAGGGATGCTGCAAGGTGGGTGGAACAGTCTGCAAGCTGGGGTGCAGCTCCATGGGTTGAGAAGGCTCTATAGTAAGAGTGCAGCTCCTAGGCTAGAGGCAGTGAGATGGAGGTATTCCCCATCTGGTGGATGCAGGAAGCTGATTATCAGTGAAGCCTTCAGCAGCTTCTGGTGAATGGAAGATTAAAGGCACCTCACTGTGAACCAGTCACAAGGTGACTGGGTATCATAGTGTAAACTGCACACCCTGCTCATGCAGCTGGTGTTGGATCTCAGTATAAGGTCTCCGCTTCTGAGTAAGCACCTTACAAAATTCCTAAAAGATCATGATGGAGTACCCTTGCCACTCTAACTTCCCCGGCTCCCATGTAGGATGTTTTCCTTTATGGGGTATCTGAGGAAGCCAACCAGAATTGGCAGTGGTCATTCTCCATTTTGGGCACTGGTAGCTTCAGGAGGGACAATAGCACGTGATGCAGAAAGCCAATGGGTTCTGACAACTGCTTTCTCTTGAAAGCCAATAAAATGCAAATTATTGCATCACCTCCAGTTTTGTAAGTTATCTGTTTCATCATGGAGTTGTCAGATAACTGCGACCTGTTAGTGGAGCGATTCTATGCTATTACGGTGATCACCAAACCGCAATTGCCGTTAGAGCGATTGTACATCCCCGAAAAGAAAAACGGCAAAGTACATCTTCAATGAGGACCAGGTGAAAAACCTAAACTGAATTTATGCTGGGGGCTTCATCCCCCATACCCCCCTAACTAAAGATACAGCATTCTGGACCAACTGTCAGGGTGATGCATCAGACCCAAGGAGGTGCATGTCGGGGAGATGGAGACAGTCAGAAAAAAATAAAGAATCCCTACCAGCATAAAATGCTTTCCCTCCCCAGTCCCAAACCCTGCACCTTGCTCCCTATAGCTGGCCACACTGTACACCACACCATGGGGGGTAGCTTGGTAACACTGCATCGCACTACCTCCCACGTACTCCCTTCCTCATCCCTCCCCTTCTGCTAGCCGTCCTATGTTCCAGCTGTTCTTCCCTCACTAACCTGCATGTTCACTCTTCTTCCCTCACTACCCTTTCAGGGTAGCTTACAAAACAGGTGCTGAGACTGAGTCGATCATATGTGAGTCGTTCAATCTCAGTCGCCCATATAATGAGTTACCTCGTGGAGCTGGGCATGAAGGCAGAATTAACTGTCTTCATTAACCTTGGATTTGGATTCAGCAGCTAGGAGGCATTGATCAAGGTCTATCATGGCCTTTGTGTTGATGGTAACAAGAGATCTTATGATGTTCATCCTTTTAAAAGTTGCTTGAACCTTGCCTCAATTTTTTGTTAGACATGTTAGACATGTTTCCCACCATAGTGGCCATCTATGAGAAGAAGGCTGGTTCTTGGGAGAGATCTCTGAGTAGCAATGCTAGACTTCAGTCCCATTCTCCTCACCACAAATTACTTTGATCGATTGTATGGGAGGTACTATGGCTGATACAGCTGCTAGATCAGGGCTCAAAGTGGATCCAGTAAGCAGATTTAAGCAGATAGCAGGTTTGAGGTGAAGAGCAAATAGATTAAGCAGCCATCTTCCTTGCTTCTAGGCCACAGAGCACAGGGAGGTCTTCCTGCACCTAAGACAGCAAAACTGCTGACAATACCCTACTTACAGTATTCCCCAGAGATTTCTCAGGTGGAGTGATTACTGGGATCAATTATAATATCAAAGTGAACTAAAATAAATGGATCTAACAATGGATTATTTGGAAATTTTATATAAGAAGGGATTAGTGATCATGTCTATCAAATGCAATATGTGTGCACTTATACCCACCTCTGAGGTAGTGATGAGACGTGCCTAGCCTTTATGGCTTTGACAATAGAACTAGAAAATGTTCTAGCAAGAACTGAATGGAGCATTTGAAATAAATGAAACAGAAACATTTGTCCAATCCTTAGAAACAAAAATCCACTTAAAACAAATCAAGCCTTGGATAGTAGGAAAACATTTTGGGAAGAAGACAACCATTTCAGTCCATCAGCCAAAGAAAGGATCCCAAGAGGGGAATGAGAAATACAACACTACTGATACAGAGTGGTACATTATACCAAAATGAGGAAAAAATAAACAGAGAAGGGACATCCTACCATCAACTCCTGAGGTAATAACTGAAAATCTCTTCAGTGTTTTATGAAGCTACCAAATGAAGAAAAAAAAAATGACAAAAACTAATTCTGGGAGGCTCAGTAATACAGTTTGTGGACTCCACTGTCTGTAAATTTGACAAAGGCAATACGACAGTCACCTATTGCCTAAAATTATGGATGTAGAAAAGAGACTTGACAGACTTTTGTGGTATGCTGACCCAAATAGCAAGGTCACTCAGCACACTGGTGGGGTATCTCTCCCCTACTATAGTTGACTTCTGCTACCTCCTCCCACATCCCTCCCCAACACCCCTCTCTCTCACATCACTATATATAAATCTCATCACCTATAACCAGTGTCCTACTAGTAGGGCTGTCCACTGCCTTGCCCAGATAGGGATATCAGGACACTGTTGAATTTCAACTTCCCCTTCTCCATGGATACCCCCACCTACAATACCTCTCTCTCATCACCCTGCCACACTTAACCTCACCTCTCCTCCTACCCCCCCCCTTTCTTGGTTAACATAACCTAACACTGGCCAACTCCTACACTCAATTAAGCACTTATAACCTACCCCTATACCTCGCTTATATGTACTTTAGCCCACCCTGTCATCTCTGTTTCCCTTGAAAATCCTGTTCTGTCTGCATCTCTCCATAAATTTCCTTTCCCTTCTTCCATTCTACCCTCTGCAATTTTTCAATCCCTCCTCCCATTCTTCCTCTCTTTGCTCCAACCACTGTAAATCTTGAATATCTATGTTACATTAATGACTATCAATTACTATTGGGTCACCTTACAATCTAGTGTTACATACTGTTGCCAAGTTATTACATGTGTTCCAGTGTTACCAACTGCCACCAACTGTTGCCAATTTATTATATGTGTCTTCATATCTACTATACTTAACTGTTGCATTGTTAGCCAGTGTTATTCACATGTAATCCCTCATGCTCTCATTGTATGCAGTAAGCAAATTGTATTCCAACATTGTAACATTTCTCTGTATTCCATCCCATTGTTCCCTACCCCCCAGGTTGCAGCAGGAGACAAGCAACTTGTTGCTCAGCACGTCTTCCTGGTGAAATATTTCAATAAATAAATAAACAAATCCCACAATGGCCATACATAGGAGCAAGTGAGGGTCAGCACATAAAAATACTAAAATCACTAAAAATACCACCAACAGCTTAATCTGGTTCAAGGTCAGTTGGCATTCATCTGTATCCCCTCTCTCCCGACTCGTGCCTGAAAATAGGCAGGATTTGTCTAGTGCACTTACCTAGTCAACAAAAACTAAAATAAAATAAATAAATAAATAAATAAACATCACATGAGAAAGATATATGTCATGAAATTATCCAACTTGGTAAAAATATATGGAAAAACAGGAGTAAACTGGCCATATCTAGTATTTTACCAGTCTCTAGAGCATCCTTTGGAAAAAAAAATTAACATACCATCAAACACATAAATATTAGATTAAAACAGTTCTGTAAAGAAAACTTAACATTTATAAACAATGGAGAACTGTTTAATTACCATGTTTAATTAACATGTATCAACAATAAAGAACGGTTTAAGGACGAAATGCATTTCTTTTCAAGGGATCAACTTCATCTAAACAAGCGGGGACCACATACAGTGGCAAAAATCTTTGAAAGCACAATAAATATACTACATTTAACAAGTACGGGAATATAACGAAACACACAAGCAATAACATGGAAACAGCAATACCCAGGGAAAATGAGAATCATAATTCAAAATTAAAAAATAAATAACTGATCATAGTGACAAACGTGCAAAGTATAAACAAAAAGAAGGAACAACTGGAAGCATATACAGAAAAAGAAAATTCCAGCATTATAGCAATAATAGAAACTTGGTGGTCATGTAAGAACTCATGGGGAAAATCAATTATTGAGTACAATTTTTACCATAAGGATAGGGTGCAAAAAAAAGGAGAAAAGATTACTACATATTTAAAGGAAAGTATAATGGCAACAGACATATCAAACAAGGTGAAATCAGATATTCATAATACTGAAAAGCTATGGCTCAAAGTAACTACCGTATTTCACCAGCTAGAAGCCCCCCTCAAATATAAACCACCCTCAAATACGAGTTATAGGTCATAATGAATACTTTTAATAAAAGCTGCCCTCAAATAGAAGCCACAACTTCTAATCAGGGCTGAAGTCATATCAGATGAAGCTCTGTAGGTGGGACTCTTTATAATTTTTGCATCTATAAATATAATTGTTATGACATTTCTTTTAAAATTGTGATTTTTGGTTTGTGTTTGTTGTGCTTATTTTGCTATGAAGAAGACCAGTTAAAAATATTTGATCATATTCAGGATGTGTAATATTTTCTTTTCACACTTAAAATTAGATTTTGCAATACAAGCCACAGTCAAAATAATGAAAAAAATTCTAATAACTGTCCTCTGTTGCAGCCATTTTCAACACATTTTCACTATGTATGCATACCCTGTTGATCATCCAATGGCTCCAGCTGTCCTTCCTCCCCTTCATTCAGGGGACACCATTTTCCCCATCTCCCCTCAAGAAGTTTACCAGTCTCTAATGTTCCTCAACCCTGCTAAGTCCAGCCCAGATGGCCTTGACCCCAAGCTTCTCTGTATCTCCACTCCTGCTGCAGTCCTCCTCTTACACCTTCTTAACCTCTCCTTCTCCTCCAACCCAGTCCCACTGTGCTGGAAGGTTTGCCAAAGTTCTGCCCTTTCACAAAGGTGGAGATATCTCTTGTCCTGGAAACTAATGGCCCATATATCTTCGCCCCACCCTAACTAAGCTCCAGGAGTCCATTTGTCTTCTCCAGGCTTGCCAATTTCATAACATCCTCCAATACTCTCTCTTCTGTCCAATCTGAATTCAGAAAATATCACTCCACCACTTCCCCTCTATTGTAGATCATCAATTTCACCTTCTCTGGGATGGACCAGGGTCACGTCACTGATGCCATTTTCATAGAACTGGCCAAGACCTTTGATTCCATGTCCCACTCGCTCCTCCTAAACAATCTGCACTCTGTAGGTCTAGCTGTTCCTGCTAAAAAATGGTTCAGTTCCTACCTTACAGGTAGACAACAGTCTGTACAGGTGGGAAATGTCCAATCACCTGCTCTTTTGATCCTTTTCCGTGTTCCACGAGGATCAATCCTTGGCCCGATCCTCTTCTCACTTTTCATAAATAACCTTCCCTCCATCTGCTCAAATGTTTGCATACATATGTATGTGGATCACATGGTTATCTAGACCTCTGGCCCTTCCACCTCTGATGCCTTGGCCCCTCTCCAGCAAGACTTCCATAATATGCTTAACTGGTTTCTTGCTAACCTACTCAGGTTAAATACCAAAAAAAAAGCCTCAATGACTTTCAGCACCAGGAGGCAAAAATTGGCTAGGCTTTTAAACCCACTAGTGTTCACCACTCTGGAAGGCACCCCACATGATGTGGTCCCAATGTTCAAATACCTTGGGGTTTAGTTAGACTCACACCTTGAACCTCAATTTCTCAACCCATGTAAATGCTATTCACTCCAAACTTTGCCCCAAGCTAAGAGTGCTATATCATAACAAAGACTACCTCTCCCTCACTGTTCGCCATCACTTGATAATGAAATTGGTTCTCCCAGATCGACACCTCTATGTTAGTGTTTACCGTACTTACTACCATGATTGTTTTGGGGGATAGGATATCCCTGCTCCTTTCCAGTGTCTCCCCTTGGCTAGTTTAAATGTTTGCCAATGAAGGCTTAAACCTATCACCTAGGATCCTGGTTTCCCTCCTGGACAGATGCAGCCCATCATGCCAGTATAGGCTTGCATCGCTCCAGGGGACCCCCAGTCCCCAGTGAAGCCAAATTCCTGAGCTCCACACCAGTTTTAAACCACTGATTGAATCCCATGGTGCAGAACACCTAGCCTCTCCATTTACAGATGGGCAGCACTCTCGAGAAGGTTACCATGCATGCTACTTGTCTAAGGCCCCTCCCCAATTCCCCAAACTCTTCCTGCACTTCTCTAATCCCTTTCTTAGCCAGGTCATTTGTCCCTAGGTGGACAATGACATCCAGCTCCCTTCCCTGTGCAGCTACTCTGGCAATCCTGAGGATTCGCTCCCTGTCCCTCCAAGCCATGGTGCCAGGCAGGCACCTTACCTCCCTCTACCCTTCCTCCCCCAGTTCTACCTTCCTAACAATGAAGTCTCCAACCAGGACTTGTTTCCTTCCCCTGCGGGGTCCCCTGCCACCCTTCTGTGGGTCTCCTTTGTGGAGGTTCCCAGCATCCTCCTTGGTCTCCACTGTGGTGCCTCCATAAAGGAACCACACTTTGCCGGAATGGCATAGGAATTGTGAGAGGTACACTGAGGGATGCACCTCTGTTCCACCACCCTCACCCTCCTGAGCCCACTGTGGTCCAACCGCCTCTTTCTTGGCAACCTCTGAGGCAACGGCAGTGGCACTGGTAGTCCCTGGATGGAAGAGGAGGTCCCACAAATCCTGGCCAACTCAGCCTGGAGATGAGCAACCTCCTCCTCAGCCCAGAGAGGTGCCTGCAGTTGGGACAACACCGCATCCTCCAGAATGTCTCCCAGAAGACTGTTGCCCACAGCCACTGCACTGCACCATTCCCATCATGTCTTATTTCTGGCCCTTAACTGTTTGCAACCCTTACTCTTTCTCTGTTTTTCTCTCTCTCTTACTTTCTGCCTGTGTGCCCTTTAAGCTCCTGATTTTCCTGTTCTGAGACAAGAATATCCTATATTTCTCAGCAGACCCCTTACTTGATCAGAGGCAGACCTCCAGCAGCTAGAGGGGGCCGGAGAGCTACTCTTGCCCTTCTAGGATGGTGAGTCTTTGGTGGCTTCTGTGATCACTCACTTCCTGCTCCCAAACAGGAAGTTCCTGTTGTCAGTCAAATTCTGTGACTATAAAAGTAGAACTAGTTTTGGGTGGAAGGAGGGCAATATAGTCCCAGTAGAGAAGTCCAGTCACACAGCAGTCCTTTCTCCTGGTGTCTTCTGCCAAGCCATCCCAGAAAATATCTGGTTATTTTATTGGCAGCTGTATTGTAAATCCTTTGGAATGAATGTGGATTTTCTGAGATACACATTTCTGTAGCAGCAACAGACATTGGCAGCTATTTCCAGATATTTTGTGAAACTTCTATAGAGTTTCTCTCTGCTGCCCCTACTGTGGAAATGCAGATAGCAGGAGATTTCTCTAGAAATATCACAGAAATTTTGGGAAATAGCTGGCAATGTCTCTGGCTACCACTGTATACTGGGACTTCTGTCTGGCAGCAACTGACCATTATAAAATAAGCATCAGTTAGGTACAGAACCTTGTTCAAAACTTGATTTTTCCAGTAGCTAATGCATGGTGCATGCTTTTTAAAATGCTTTGTATAAATCCATCACTGTACACATCTCATATCTATCCAGTTGTTTCTGGAGTGAAGCAGTCTCCAAGGTTGATCAAACATTGGAATAATGAGGAAAAAGATCTGCTTAGTTTATCTGCCTAAGTAGGTCTACCTTATTAATCTCTTATCTGTCCAGTTTCCTGAACAGACATCATTCATGCTTATACGCATGCAGTTCAGCCATTTAGAAATCTGTTACAGGCATTGCAGGATCGAGGCTGTAAATTAAACTTCAACAGTGGCACTAGGAATTTCAGTACTCCTACTGGTTCCACTAGGCACCAATGCCATTCCATGCACCCCTACAAGCTCACTGTTTGAGAACTTATCAGAGAATTCAGTGTGGACTGATTTATTTGTTAAAATACATATGAGAGGTAGTGTAGGCAAGTGGCCATAATAATTGATGTTCCAGTATATTATTTCAACATTTTGGGCCTATTTTGTGATGTCAAATGGCTAAGTCTCAAATGTTATTCAGTCAGTCTCTGATGGCTGTGGAAGCTCAGCCTGTTTGATTGGCCAGCTTAAAAAACATTCCCTCTCCCTGGATAGTTTTTCTTAATGGCTTAAGATGGGGAGTGTTCATGACAAGCTGGGCTGCCTTAACAAGGCCTTCCCCTGTCAACCCAGATTAAAATAATAAAAATAATATAAATTGAAAATCACTTACTTTCAAGATATGTCCTCCTGGTGGCTGTCTTGGCTGTGTTGTAGGGGACTGAGGTCATGCTGCAACACTGGAATGGCACAGAACCTGATGCTGGTAATTGTGGTGGTTTAAGATAATAAATGATTATAAATGTTCACTTGCCACTTTGGATACTGGGTGGCTAACATTGTGAGTTATGTATAATGTCCATCAGCACCAGCTGATATGGTGATGTGGTTGACCACCCTGGTGTCCTTGTTGGGAAAGGGAATAGCTGATTTTAATTTTGACCCCAGATGTATCCAGTTCTGCACACTGTGCTCAGACAGTTTGTGTATGTGTATGTGTGTGAGTGTGTGTGGTGGGGGTCTGACACTAACCAGTTTAATAATAGTCAAACTCTTTGTAACTGTGTTTCACCAAATAAAATGTGTTATGAAGTCTTTTGTCTCTATCTTATTTCTGGATGTTGAGTCCTTAGTCATCTTTTACATATCCTGGCTACTGCTGCATCTGTCTCATTTCTGGATGTTGAGTCTTTGTCATCATTAACATATCCTAGCCTGTCTGACATCTGGTGGCATGATGTGGTCTTTTGCCTTCTGGAGATACCACAGCCTGATTTCAAGTATGGTGAGCCACTCCATTTCTTTGATTCTGCAGAAACCAGCAGCAACGTCAACACTGAATCCTCAAAAGTAAGGACACTATCTCCTTCATCACCTTCACCAACATCAAAAAAGATGAGGTACAGACAGCATTACAGAAAGGACTGGGAGCTTGAGTCTGAATTTTAAGAATGGCTGCAGAAGAGCAACAGAGGACAGGAATATGGATTCTGTGTGTGAGTATGACAACATTCTTGATTCTAGTACTGGCAAAACACAGTCTTGCACTGAATCTTCAATGTTGTTCAAAATTACTTATCACATAGGAAGGAGGAACTTCACAAAGTTTGATGTAATGTATAGTTTACAAAATATGTGTTTTTCATTTCAGGCCCTGCAGCAAGGATGTGAAGACAGCCAATGAGAGGAAGAATGACCTATGTGACCATGGCAGGGAGATAAACACAAGAAATTTATTGCTTCCTTATCCAACAACAGAAGTAAGGGCAACTTTTTGCAAGATCACTAGATACAGATATGGTATTGGTTGAACTCCTCTGGGCATGAGCTGTAGTAGAACATCATCTTCCATTTGCCCTGGCCAACCACATGTCAGAATTATCTCCGGTAATGTTCAAAGATTCCAAGATTACTGCAAAATTTTCCTGCAATGAGAGCAAAATCAGGTCACTGCTAGTTAATGTAATTGGAGAAGCATTAAAGCAATCTGTTGTGGAACAAATCAGACAACACCATTTTGGCCTTCTTATAAATGAAAGTAATGACGCAACAGTGGCAAAGCAGCTTGCTCTTCCTGCATGACTCCTGGATACTCAAGAGAGGGTGAGATCCTTCTTTTATGAACTCATAGAAGTACAGGGTGCCCCAACTGCAGTTGGTGTTACTTTTAATGCAGAAACACAGTACAGCACAATTATGGATGCTCTGCAGAAAGATGAAGCGCCTCTACAAGATATAATTGAAATTGGATCAGATGGTGCGAATGTCAAGATTGGTGAGAGAAACAGCATGTTGTTCAGATTGAAGAAAGAACTTCCATATATATTCAACATACACTGTATTTGTCATGTTGCACATCAAGTTGCAAATGATGCCTGCAAGGTGTTCCTGAGGAGAACCAAAAGTCTACCCATAGATATTTGGTACTATTTTTAAAAAGTGCCAAGCAAATTCAGACTTTTCAACATTCCAAGAATTTACCAATACTACACCTCATAGACTCCTAAAGCCCTGCCAAACAAGATGGCTCAGTCTGCATCAGATAGCTGGGAGAATGTCTGAACAGTTTCTTGCTTTGAGATCTACTTTGAAAGATCAAGTGAGAAAATGCCATGGTACTTGCCATAAGAAAGGCTTTGTAGTCAAACCTCATGTAGATTGTGCTTCATGTTTTTAGACTTTGTTTTACCAACAGTCCTGGAATTTAATTTACTGTTTCAGCAAAGTGGCCAAATATCCATCTCTTGCAGCAAGAACTGGACATTCTCTACAAAAAACTGCTGACAAAATTTATAAAATCTACTACCATCAGGGAATCCACCTCAGTGGGACCATTGATGTGACAGATGAAGAGAACCACCTACCACTACATCAAATTGCATTTGGAAAAATGGAGTGCCATGCATTGGTGCAGCAGCTGGAAGATGATAGAGAGGGAGATACAGTTATTTCATTCCTGTTATTTGCAAAGAGGTTCTGGATTGAGGCATGCCTCAAGTATAAAACGTTTGCCCTTTGAAGACTATGATGGTGGCATCTACAAGAATTTGGAGGCACTTAATCAGAAAACAGCATGTGTCTAAAACCAAATTCCAGTTTCTGCCAAGAGGTTTCTAACATAATTGATAACAGCAATTCCACTATGGAGCAATTGGAAGATGAGGCTTTGGAATATAAAAATATGACATTCCCATAAGATAAGATTGCCTTGCCAGTTGATGAGTATTGGCACTATATAAGTTACTTAAAAAATCCAAGAAATCCAAGCCAGTTGAGGTTTCCAGTAGTGGGGCAACTCACATTAGCACTTTTAGTTCTGCCACATGGCAATGCTGATGTGGTGAGACTGTTCTACAGATAGACTGTGTTCTGGTTCTTAAACTGGTAGCTGTGCATGCGAGTGAGGCCAATTCAGTCGGTTACCTTAATCACCCACTAGCTGTAGTGCTGATTTGAGGGATTACTATGTTGCACCTTTAGTGTGTTTTAATGTAATTTATGTGTGCCTGCTTAATTCTAATTTAGCCAGTATTCCTGATTTACCTTTAGGTTGACATTCTGATCACCTTCAGGAGCACATGCACACTGGAGACTCAGCACTATTCCATTGTTTGTTTCTCCCACCTCTCATTCTTTCCCTTTGTCCCCTTTCTTCAAACAGGCTCCAAAGAACCCCCCCTTCCAGTCCACCCAACCTCAGGAGCAAGCAACAGGTAAATAGCTCAGCCATGGAGCTTCGTTGTGGGACAAACTTTTTGTTGTGGGGAGTTAGCCCATCGACGATGTGTGTCGACTGCCCCACCCACCCAAGGCCATCCCTCGCCTTATAGGACTCCTGTGATCATGTAACTGGTTATGTGATGGCTGAACGAAATGCCTAAGTCCCCAGTTTCCTATCTGCAGTTTATATTAGCTGGCCACCAGGGGTCACTCTAGAACCTTTCTCAACCCCCTAGCTCCACCACATATTTCTGTCACACCACTACACTCTAACCCACTCAGCCCTCATTTTTTAGGAATTCCACTATACTTATCCCATTACTTTTGACCTTCCAGTCCTGGGATTTGAACCCACTACCTTCTGTACTGGAGGGTAGCACCTATCCACTGCACTATTCTAGTAGCCCTGTTATTCTTCTGTCTTTCTCCTGATTTTAAATCTCAGGGACATTGCTTGGACTCTGCCCTTGTGCCTCTCCCGCCTATACCCCTCACTTCATCCCTAACCATACACTCATGCTACCTAGGGTACTCAACCCTTTCTCAACCTCTGACTCCACTATGGCAGCCCTCTTACTCCTGGTCACCTTTATGTCAGCACTCCTGCTGACCCTCTTCCCCACCCCAACACCAGCACCCATGAACTTCTGTCGTGTCCTTCACTAGTACAGCCTCTTTACCCCAATACCCCTTCTGCGACTGCCACCACTTACACTGTGAGCAGCCCCCCTTGTCCCGCTGATCATACATAGCACATAGCCAGCACTTGCCACCTTACCCCTGCTAAGTTAAACATTCCAGTTACCACTGCGGACCAAAACAAATGCATATGTATCTCCCAAAGCAGATGACATATAAAAATTGCTTAAACTCCATGCAATTAGATTGGCTGGCCCTTTTAATGCTGTCTGGAAACATTCATCCCAACTCCAGACCTGTGAATGGTCCAAAATCACCTACCACTGTCAAGAAAACTGGAGGACTAAGAGCTGGCTAAATCAATATCTGCAGCCTATTGGCCAAGTTTGACTCCCTTCAGGCCTTGGTGGTGCAACATAACCCTGACTTTCTTTCTATTGTTGAAACCTGGCTCACCCCAAGGACCCCTGACAGGACAATCCAACTTGAAGAATATACTTCCTACAGACTAGATAGACTGGGTAGGTGTGGAGCTAGCTGTGCCATTTACATCAGAAATACCCTCCTAAACAGGGTTCTCCCCAGTCACCCAACTGGGGATTACACCCAGCTACTTGCAATCCAGCTACAGATAGGAGCACTAAGAAAATTCCTCATCATGGTATCGGTCTATATTCCCCTTAAAAACCAGTCCATAGGCTTCAAACACACACTTGAATACCTGTCTGACCTCTGTAAGACATCCGAGGTTCTAGTGCTAAGGGACTTCAATATCAATTGACTGTCCCCTGAGGCAATACAATACAAGGATGCCCTCTCCGCTATTGATATGACCCAAATGGTGGAATCCTCCACATGGACAAACTATAATAGTGACACCAGCACACTACTAGACTAGTTAATTACTAGTAGACCAGATATAGTATCCAGAACCACAGTGCTCCCGGACACCATCAGCGACTCCTCCCTGTCACATACACCTTGTCCAATAAGGTTCCTAAAACCCCTCCTATAACTATTACAACACATGTGTTGAAAAAGAGACAACTTGCCTCACTCAAAACCCACCTCAGCACACAAGACTGGTTAGCCTTATACAACACATCGGATCTCGACAGAGCGCTTGAGTGCTTCATCAACATGTTTAACACCTCCTGCAACTTATTTGCACCAGTCAGAAAAAGAAAAAATAAGGGATCCAGTAAGTCCTGTGTCACATCTCTTCTCCTGAACAAATGCAGGCTAGGGACAACCTGTGGTATAAGGCCAAAAGTACGGGATCCCCAACTGACCTTCAAAATTATAGAGCCACCAGAAAGAAATGTACCAGTGCCATCCACTCTACAAAGAGGAAGCACTATAAAAAGGAACTGAACAATTCCTGGGGGAAACAGTCATGTGTTCTGGGAAAACATCAAATCCCTTACAGGGAAAGCCAGCAAAGCTCCTCCCACAGTAATCAGCACCAATGGACCCACCACCCAAGAACCTGAAGACATTGCAAACACCTTTAACAAGGCCTTTACCGACCTCAGCAATGTACTTCCCCCTGATTTCATGGAGCCCATTCCAGCAACAAATGACGACAATAGCACCCATTCCCTACCCCTGCCCCCTTCTACCTCAAGTTCATTACTTGATTGAAGCACACAAATACCTAAAACAAGTCCTCAAAGCGCAGTTTCAGCAGTGACATGCACAGCCTCAAACAAGTTGCCTAAACCTTGATGTCCTGTTTTCCCCTAACATGGTTCCTTAACTTATCACTCACTACAGGCAAATTTCCACTCTCTGGAAAGTGACAACTGTCACCCATGTTCAAAAATGGCGACCATACAAACTCTCTAACTACAGGCCAATATCTATCCTCCCACCCCTATCAAGGCCCTCAAAGAATAGTTTATGACCAGTTAGTTGACTACCTCACCAAACACAATCTCAATGTCAGCAGCTGCATGGGTTCTGCAAGGTGCAGACCACAACTAGAAGCCCTAGTGGAGTACACCAGCTACATTCATGAGTTGCTGGACCAGGGGTCCTTGGTGGGGGCCATCTACTTTGACCCCACCAAGGCCTTTGATACAGTTAATCATGACCTACTACTTGGGCAGCTCTCCCGTACAGGGATTTCCATTTATTTCTAGGCTGGTTCAGAAGCTGCCCCTCCGAGAGGACTCAACAGGTCAAAATACAAGGTTCTCTATCTGACTGTCAGAGTGTTTCCACAAGGGTGCTCAAGGTTTGATCCTGGGCCCCTGATTTTCAGTATGTACCTCAATGACCTGCCCAAAGCCTGCCAATACAACATACTTTTATACGCAGACAACACTGTACTTTACACACAGTACTCTGCACCTGATCTGCTCAAAAAACAGCTGCAAGCTGACTTCTCCACAGTTGAGGCTTGGTTCCATAATGCCAGGCTTTTGCTAAACTATGAGCAAACTAAGGCAATGCTATTCACATCCCCCCAAAACTGTCATAAGGATTATCCCCTTAAGATACTTAATTGCAGCAATGACCAGCTTGAAACCGTCGGCAATTTCAAATTCCTCGGGATCACACTTCACTGCTCACTTTCATTCGGGCTGCATATTGACCTCATTGCCAAAGCAGCAAATGCCAGGCTAGGGCAACTCTACCACCACACTCATTGCCTCACTGATAGCACCATCAAACTAGCAGTTACCAACTCAGTTCTGTCAGTTATAGACTACTGCCTAGTGGTTTATGGGGCTGCTTCTAACACTGCACCCAAGAGAATAAAAGTAGCACTCTACAAAGCCTGTAGGCTCGTACTTGGGGATCATCGCTCAACTCATACATGTACACTCTACTGTAACACTGGCTGAATCAATCTTGGGAACAGAATACAATTCCATGTATGGCTGCTAGCAAAAAAAGCCACCCTAGGTCTTGCACTGCCAGAGGGTCAGGCTCTCATTAGCCCTTCTATCAGCACAAGACTCACCAGAGGGTCCAGTAAAGCAGCCTTCCAAGTCCCTTTTCACCACACAATACAAGGCAGTAGTCCTTTAGGCAGAGGGCTCTCTGGCTAAATATCCTTAATGTTTCACTCATTTTGGAACCCAAGCATTCCCTTCAAGCAACAACTGCAAACATATCTAACCTCAGTCAATGAGTGAAACTGTGATGCCATCTCCTAACTCTATCTCTTGGGCAACTGAAAGCCCTTGTGACTTACCCCTAAGCTTATGCAGATATCTCCTCATTCTAAGTCTTTCCACTGCACCCAGCACTGCAAGCAAGTCACACCCCAGTGCCACCTACTCCTCCCACAGTGATCTCCTCTCTCCATTACTGCACCAACAACACCTCTGGGTTGCTCATCCAGCAACATTGTAAAGCCCTGGCACCCTGCCCTGATACCCCCCATCTCCCACAAACTACTCCCTCCATTTCCACCCTTACCTTGCTCAGCTTCCCTCCCACAGTCCCTAACCCTGCCCTTCTCTCCTTCCCTACTTACCCACACTTTCCTCTGTTTTCCTCACCCTCACCCTCCCTTCTTATTGGCCAATATCTACTACCCTGGGATATCAATTCAAGTTGTTGATACCAATACATTGTGTTTAAGTATTGCAACTTCAAATGTTACTGTACCACTGTAAATTCCATTACTCAACTTATTTGCCTATTCCTTTAATTTTTGTAATAATGTTATTCAAGTCTCCTCTTCTGTTTGAATGCACATGTGTTTCTATTGCATGATAGCCTGAAACATTGTTAGAATTATAATTATGATAAGCATAACAGGGTGTGTGTCATTGTTGAATAACGCCACACCTAGGGTGGGTCAAAGAATGAAGCTGCAGGTCAAGTACTTCCACCACCCTAAGTGTGACATTATTCAGGACAATGCACACCCTGGAGTGCCTTATTGTGATTATAATATGGCTATAAAAAATCAAACAAGACTTTAATGATTAAGCAATGGTACAAGAAACAAATCAGAAATTATTAACTTTCTTATAAGTAATTTAGACATAAAATGGAGATAAAATAGTCCCTTCAAGAGTTTTACTGCATCCTCCAAATTGCTTACACTGACTGTTTTATAGCTGATTTTATTAATTTTAGCTAAGCAATATTTTTATACTCCTGCTTTTATCTTGTTTTCACTTTGCAGAATTAAACACATTAATATTGACAGTCCCATTTAGTGTCACTATAGAGATCAATCCTGCTGTGGCAGAAACTTACATATGGTTATTTTATGTGTTTGTTTTTTTAAACAGGAGTGAAGTGTCCTAACAAACAAACAAAAAAACAACAATTAAGCAATAAGATATGACAGAATATGCGTTGTGTTGGATAGTGGCACACCTCGGAGTGCGGTATGAGGCATGCAGCATCGCTGAGTGCCTTCACTTCAACCACCCAACATGTGCTTTTCACCCCACCACAATGTACACCCGGAGTGTCTTTCTGTGATTATAAATGGGTCCAAGATATTTTTGGGGAATGAAGAAATGCACCAAATCAAAAGAAACGTTTTTATGACTTTTTAAAATACCTCCAGCTCATCCCTGCACTGACATGCCATCACAGGTTTAAATATTATGTACAGCAAAATCATGTATTTTTAATTAGCTTTTAAATCTTCTAGTTTCCAACCCAAGCCTTTTATCTTTTCCTCACCTTTCTTTTCTTCTTCTTTATAATATTCCCTCCCTTTTTTCTGTCTTGTTTATTTTTGGTCTTGCCAACATTCAAGAGATGGAATGTTTACTACAGATAAAATGCAAGAATTCAAACCTCTGCTCAGTTCTGCTGGCAGAATGTTTACTCCAACCAGCACACAACAGAAAGCCTTAGATGGGACCAGGGCTTCTGTTTTATCTGTAACAGCTTAAACAACTCAGGTTTCTCTAGTAAGCAGGTTAGGATAGGAGGGGGATTTTTCATGGCTAGTAAAGAAACACCATAAATTACAATTCCGAGTACTGTAGTACTTAAGTTATGTATGTGTGTGTAACACGAGTATTATAAGGGCAAATAACATTTAGTTCTTATGTTTATACATTTAAGACAGTTTTATTTTTAATGCCTAGTTAAAGGTTTTTAGTTAGTAAAGGTGACAGCCACATTTCTGATGGCAGTCAGGTATGGCGGGAACTACTGATTTTTTTCTGAAGAGGCTACTGGGCCTTCATCCAGTGCTGTCGTCATGGGATATCAGTACTTGGTTCTGAGATCCTCAGCCAATCAGATTACTGGATTTTTTATAGCCATATTATAATTACCTGTAACCATATGATGTGGAACCTTTGTAAAGGAACAGTAATGTTCAAACATTCTTAATCAGTTGTTAATCCTAGACTCAATAAATAAATAAATAAATTAATAAATTAAAGAACAGAACAAAGACCAAGGACAGAAGCTGAATGAAGGCAGAGTCACTTAATTCACTTCTGTATGTCTAATTCAACAAAACAGAGAGTGAATATTTTAAATTTAAGCCACCAAAAGAAATGCTAGAAAGATGTGGAAAGAATGATAAGTACTAATCATATCAGGGCAAGAACTGTAAAAGAGAAATAGTGACTCTGACGGACTGAATAAGGACACATTAAAACATATTAATTGATTGAGTTTTTTTTTTTACAGATTGGATGTTACTTAATGGGGACACAGTAAAAATGTAAATACTTAGGCCTGGATATTCAAAAGGGTTACGCATGCGCAAGTCCTACATTGCGCCATTCTGCGATATTCAGCAGGAGGCAGTTGCACCACTGAAAACAGGTTGAGCAACAGTGCAATGCAAATGAATGCATGCTCAACAGGAGGGGGAGGAACCATGCATAAACTGCACAACCCAATATTCAGTCGGATTTGCAGAGTTGTGCAGGCCAATCCCCAACCTGCGCCTGCACAACTTTTGAGCCAAAAAGGATCGTTGAGGGCCACCTGACAGGTGAGCTGCTGCATTGCAGGGCGCAACACAGCAGCTGCCACCCGTGGCTGGCCCCCAACTCAGTTCCTGTGCCCCCCACCAGCCCAATTGTGGGCAGATCGTGAAAAGAACCCCCACCCAAACATCTCCCTAATGCCCGATTGAGGGCAGAACGTATACTGACAACCCTCAGTGCCCCGATCACGGGCAGAATGTGTACTGACAACCCCCAGTGCCCAATCACGGGCAGAATGTATACTGACAACCCCCACAAACATCTCCCAATGCCCGATCGCAGGCAGTATGTATAATGACAACCCCTCGCCAAACATCTCCCAATGCCTGATCACAGGCAGAACGTGAAACAACCTCCCCAGTGCCCGATCATGGGCAGAATGTAAAAGACCCCCAACCCGAATATCTCCTGGTGGTCCAGTGGACCGTAATGCCCGATCACGGGCAGAATGTCCAGTGACAACCCCCAAACATCTCCCTGGTGTCTAGTGTCCCCCCACCCCACCCCACCCACAAAGCCCCTCCACCCTGCTCCCCGGCAGCCAGCGGAGGCAGCATCCACCTGCGCCCGCTGCCGCCCCGACTGACTGTCGGTAGGCTGCACGCCCATTGGTGCAGAGCTAGAGCCACGGGCGTGCAGCCCATACTGCATATGACAGTCCAGATTTGTGAATATGTTCCCAGCTCTGCCTTTAGGTTGAGTGAGCCATTTATATATGGAATGGGTTTATAATGAAATGTCATAGCTTTTGGCCTGCTGGATTGTTGAAGTGAGCAGACTCCTTTTTTGTTTTTCCAATTGTTTAACCAGGTAAGAAAGCTTGTTTACAGGTGCAACCTGGCAGCACAGGGAAGTTAAGTGACTTGCTCATGGTCACACAGTATACAAGTGGGGGCTGTGGAATTCAAACCCAGGTCTCCAGATTTGCAGCTCAGAGCCTTAAACCACTGCACTATACTGCTCCTTAACTGACAGTAGTGCTAAAAGTTTGTCTTGTTCATTTGGAATTTGGTTTGTAATGCCTTAAAGGATTCCATGTCAGGAGAGAATGGCACTAGGAGGTTCTTAAGGTAGCTGATACCTTTAGCAGACCAGCCATCCCAGTTCACCATGGGGCTGGCTATGGTAATGCTTGGATTATTCCAGATGGGAGATAGGGCTGGGTGTGTAAGTTGGATGTATAATTCGACCTGTACCTCCTTCCATGTTGCTAGGGCTTGATGCACAGTCATCAATAGGACAACTGTCTTAGGTGGTGGTGAGTAAAGGAGTGCCAGCAGGTGTGCCTTCCATCATATTTGTTTTATGGTGCACCAACTGGGCAGTTGTTGGGGTGGAGGGTGAAACCTCTGAATGGGCCATTAGGAAGGCCCAATGATGTGCCTTAAATGAGGTTGACCCCACAAACCTCTGGACCAGTGGGATCAGAGTTTGGAGTGGCTGTATGTGGGTTTTTACCTTCCCAGGTAAAACTACTTAATAATTTGTCTATACTGCTCGAACCAAGTATTAAAGATCCAGATTGGCAGGTGAGCCAGGTTATAGTTTAGGAGTTATGACTATTTTGATAGCTTATATTTTACCTACCATTGAAAGTGTAAGTGTTTCCAATGGTCAGACTCCGTACTCATATCTGTAAGAGAGGGACCAAGGTTGGTTCTACATGTTTAGTGAGTTTGGGGAGATTTTTGACTCTCAATTAGGTGATTTGCTGCTGATTAGCCCATTGCGGACCAAGAGTCTGTGCTTGCTGGTAGGTGCAGAGGTTTTTGAAAGGGAAGACCTCCGTTTTGTACAGATTAACAGTATCTGTATTTGTACAGATTACAGAGGCTTGAGATATGGGTGAAGGAAGATAGGAGCTGGAGCAACTGTGCAATGGAGTTCCGGTGCTTTGTCTGTGATCACCAGCAGGTCGACTGCACACAGGAGCATTTTTTATGTCTCTGACCCTATAGTGATACTGCTTATCAGTGGATCATGCCTGATAGCTACTGCTAGTGGCTCTATGGTCAATACAAAAAGCAAGGGGCTTGGGGGCACCCTTGATGCATCCCCTTTTGAGCGGAAAAGGATCCAACATGGCAGAAATGGCCAAGACCCTGAGTTCATGGCTGGAATATATGGTGTGAATGCATTGCTTGAAGTATGGACCAAAGGCCATACATTCCAACACCTTATTAAGATACCCCCACTCCATGGAGTCAAAGGCTTTTTTAAAGTTTATGGCTAAAGCAGCCATAGGAGTGGAAGCTATGTGCTCTATTTGGATGAGGTCAATAAGTGCCTGTATGTGATCAGTACTGTGGCAACCCTGGATAAATCCAACCTACACTGGGTGTACCTGTTGTGGATAAGGGCTCCAACCTTGTGGTCAGAACCTTAGGAATATCTCACTGTCAACTGAAATGAGGGAGCTTGGCCAATAGTCAGAAGGGTTGGTAGGCTTTTGCCTTTTTTGGTAACACAGTGATGGTGGCAGTGCTTAGGGATTGTGGGAGTACACCCTCCTCAATGGCTTCCTGATATAGATGGGTCAGGGTAGAGCAGATTGTCCGAGCCAGTATTTGGACTAGATCTGCAGTGTGTATCCATCACCCCCTGGTGCTTTACATGGATTGAGAGCTTAGAGCACTGCCTCAATTTCCTGGGTTGTTAGCAGGGCTTCCAGTGTCTGTGCCTGTGCCACTGAGTGGCTAGGGAGCTTTAACTTGTTCAAGAATGAACCTATGACCTCAATATTAGGGGGAGAGTAGGAGTTGTGCAATTGCCTATAGAATTCCTTCATTATGAGATTTACCTGGAGCTCTTTGGTAGAAAGGTCACCATTAGGCTCTGAGGCTGAGATGTACCATTCCGACTGCTGTTTCCTAAGCCTGTAGGAAACAACTTCACTACATTTATCCCCATCCTCCCAATATTTATGTTGGAGCCTCATAAGTGCCAGTTCTACCTTTCTGGATAGGACAGTATCAATTTCCAGATACAAATGAATAACCTCCTTATACAAGGGAGACCCAATACCTATAGCAGGTTGGAATTTCAGCTGAGTTTCTTTATTTTGGAGTCTGAGCTCCAGAGTTTGCAATTCTTGTTCCATTCAATTTATTGCTGAGCTGCATAGCTGATAATGAGCCCCCTTAAGGTGACTTTGAAAGCCTCCCAGATTGTGATCACTGAGGTTTCATTGTTATCATGGTCTGGAAAAAGGCAGCAGCTTCCTTCTTGACCCATTTAATAAAGTGAGGGTAAAGCATCAGTAGGGGGTCTGTGTGCCAGAAAGAAGATTTCCAAGCAGTTGGTCCCCAGAGAATATTTATATGAACAAGGGCATGGTCAAATATACAGTATGCAGAGGCTGTATTGTGGCAGATAAAACCATACAGAGTGCACATTAAGATGCTAACCAGAGGTCTAGTCTACTATTTGACTTGTGGGCTGCCAAATAGCAAGTGCAGTCTCAGACATGGGGATTGTGCAAATGCCAAATATCCATCAGTGCTTGAGCCTGTTGCCAATGCTTGACTGCTTGGATGGCCTTCATGTGCGGCTCAGTGCCTCCCTGGCTGCAGCACATGGTAGGATCAAGTGTAAGCTTAAAGTCCCCCCTATAAGCTGGAGCCTGAGCTGTATTAAATTACGAGAGCTGTTCCATTAATTGGTGAAAAAAAGATGAAAAGTCTTGGTTGGGGACATAGATATTAGCTATAAGTAGCGGGTCTGGGGGGTGCTGAATGTCACAATAAACCATCTCCATTCAGTATCAGCCACCAGAGCTAGAAATGTCCAGTGATGTGATATATGTATAAGTATTGACCACACATGTCTTTGTTGTTGCTGAAGCATGGATTTTGAATCCCACCAATCATCCGGAGCTTGGTGGCATCAGCTGAAATTAGTTTGGTTTCCTGTATAAGGCCACCTGGGTGTGAAGTGTTTTAAGGTGGGTCAGCACTTGCTTTCTCTTCATCAAAGAATTCATCCCCTGCACATTCCAACTAATCAGTCACAGAACAGCCATAACTGGAATAAACCATCAGGAAGTGATATCGATAGATGTCCTATAAAGAGAAAGCAGTGTTGTCTCATCTTTAGTTTGCTCTCCTAGGTTGACCACAATGTGTTTTACCCATCCAACTGGTGGGGTTGCCATACCTGAGCACAGGCTGGCAAATATGGACCTTACTTAAGTACAATGCAGCTATGTGGTAGAGCTTGACAACAACAAACAGTCATCAGCATAAAACCAAAAGTTAAGCAGGGCAGAGGAACTATAAATGCAAACATGTAAGGTGGAAGCTTCACAGAAAGGGTGGGATCCCGCAGGCTAACCCAAAGCCATCTACTAAAGCTCCTGGGAGAGGTCTACTGCATGTGACAATAAGCATGGTTTCTGAGCATACCGTAGGTATCACCTCAGAATCTACAGGATGAAATGAGGTGTGGGATTCCGGATACTTTACCAGCCTCTAAAACAAAGGGTGGGGCAAGGTACAAAGACGTTATCCCTGGGATGGGCATGTATCAGGTGTAGTGGTGTGTACAGCAAAGAGACGGTTATGACAGAAGAAGGGGTGCTCAAGGGGTTGATACCCAGTAATACTAGATAGGGCACTGCCTCAGGTTTGGCTGAGGAGGGTGACCAACCCCCATTCTAGTCATCAGCCTGGTGCTCATAGGGTTATTGCATCTATGTTTGGGTCTGGGGTTAAAGCAGGCAGAGAAAAGCAGCCTTAAGAGTGCTTGCTGAAGTCTTGCCTATTTCCCACTAAGTACTTTAATAGGGTAGATGGGATCCTAAGGGCAAGCCAAGTGTGGGATACTATTTCTGTGTTTTAATAGTGCTGAATATTAGGGGCTCTCTTGGCAGGTTTGAATGTCTGCTTATCTGCAGAATTGCTTCCTGCTTCTCCCCAGCTTCCTGGATAGAGCAGGCAAGAACTTCCTGAGGAGCTGAGGGTGCAATAGTCTCTCAAGTTGTATTATGGCTGTATAGAGGTGGAAACCTGTACAAGTCCAAGACTCTACCCCAGAAATCCTGTGGCTGCCCCCCCCAGGTGGGGCCGGGAGGGTACCTAACTGCAGTGTTGGTGTGACTCTGTGTAATATTGTATGGCAAGCCCTGGGGGTAGGAGGGACTGATTGGAAAATAAAAGACAGATGAATGCATGGGAGAGGACCGAGCAAGAGATATTGTACAGGAGGAACTTCAGTGGGTGCCTCTGTGTAGGGGATATCCTTTGGCAAATCATGTGGGAGCTATGTTCCCCAGTGCATAGGTTAGACACATAATTACTGGACCATCGCCCTTTCTGTGGGGAACTGGCTGTCCACACAGATAGCTGAATGCATGAATCTGCGATAGGATGGGTACCCAAGATGGCTATAACCTCGAGTATGCGAGCAGCTGTGGGAGTTGCTACTAGGCTGTACAAACATGCAAGTAGGAAAGCCCACTGAGTCCTACTGTGTCTGAAAGTATGCAGTCCATCATAAGGATTGAGGAAATAGTGAAGAACGTGGTACTGGCACCTCTGTTGTTCATGAATAGTCACAAAATATACTCCGAGGTCTTGCCAGAAAGAGGGATAGAGGTACAGGCTGTCATACATGGCCGGATGGGGGCATGAGGCAGTATGCACCAGTAAACAATAAGACACTTCCTGTGTGCAACCTAAAGAGACAGCCTACAAGAGAAAAGTGGTTCAGACAAGAGAAATTGTAAAAGCAGTCTACGCCTCAGTCAGGTACAGTAAGTGATGTGACAGGCGGTATAGAGTGAAAGGCAGACTGCAAGTTATACTTTCATGGTTGATGTGTGAGTTAGTCTTGTCCCCATGGATCTGTAGTATAGAGGATGGGAACAACTGATGGATAGTGCACCAATAGTCACCAGGGGGAGGTTTTCAAGTTAGTCAAAATGGTGCCTTCTCACAAAATGGAGCCAATCGCTAGGATATGGGTAAGCTGGAACATGGATTGAACAAGGACCACCTTGCTAAACACTGGTAGGGAGCCCCAGTGAGGGAGGATGCAATTTCAAGATCCCAGTAGGCAGGGGTATAAACAAGAATGGTCACGCTAACTTCCACCTGACATCAGGCATAGAAGGCTAGCACACGATACATATAATTGTAATACTTGAAGCATAGTACACAATACATATAATTGTAAATATTGAAGCACAACACCCAGGGAAAGCTAAACAATAAGTATATATAAATGAGCAATGTCCCAGCCTCTGGTGTAAGACTACACAAATGGTGTGAGAACAGGTGCAGCCGGAACTGGAGGGATGAAGTGTGATACAGTTGGGCTGTAGGTCACCGAGGCAAAATATGTACAGAAAAACAGTATATCTACAGAGAGAACACCAAAAGCCTTTTAGGTGTATATTGGGCAGACCTGCATGCTGGGACTTTGCAAATTATTCCTATCTCATGAGGAGAGAGAGAGAGAGAGAGAGAGAGAGAGAGAGAGAGAGAGAGCACATTTACAGATTATATGATCAAGTTGGGGGTGGGACTGTTCCTGGATCCAGCAGCCGGGCTGTGTGGCTGGGGCTCCGCCTGTCTTACTTTCTTTTAGTTTTGATGAGGCATGTGTGGGGGAGGTGGCTACAGCTGTGTCAGCTTTTGCCCAAGAAACAGATGCATTAGCAGCGTTCTATGTGGGGTTGACATCAACTGAAGACTGAGTTCCTTGTAGCTCCTGCTGATGTGATGAGGGATCTGAAGGGTGGCTCACCATCAGGGTGGGCTTTGAGGACTCCATAACAAGTGGTACAAACCTGTTACTGGATAGTAAATACACCAGGTCATTGTTATCTTCTTCCAAGATATCACTCTTGCTGTGGCTCCTGGAATGGATTTGCGATGTGCACCTGTCTTTCCTAACTCTGTTATTGCCCCTGTACTTCCTTTTGGGTCTTGGTGGTGGGAGCCAGGGTTCTTCTTCCACTGAGGGATGCTGCAAGGTGGGTGGAACAGTCTGCAAGCTGGGGTGCAGCTCCATGGGTTGAGAAGGCTCTATAGTAAGAGTGCAGCTCCTAGGCTAGAGGCAGTGAGATGGAGGTATTCCCCATCTGGTGGATGCAGGAAGCTGATTATCAGTGAAGCCTTCAGCAGCTTCTGGTGAATGGAAGATTAAAGGCACCTCACTGTGAACCAGTCACAAGGTGACTGGGTATCATAGTGTAAACTGCACACCCTGCTCATGCAGCTGGTGTTGGATCTCAGTATAAGGTCTCCGCTTCTGAGTAAGCACCTTACAAAATTCCTAAAAGATCATGATGGAGTACCCTTGCCACTCTAACTTCCCCGGCTCCCATGTAGGATGTTTTCCTTTATGGGGTATCTGAGGAAGCCAGCCAGAATTGGCAGTGGTCATTCTCCATTTTTGGGCATTGGTGCCAGAGTCCTATGGGCCCTCTTTATCTCAAACTGGGGATCTGCAGGTAGCTTCAGGAGGGACAATAGCACGTGATGCAGAAAGCCAATGGGTTCTGACAACTGCTTTCTCTTGAAAGCCAATAAAATGCAAATTATTGCATCACCTCCAGTTTTGTAAGTTATCTGTTTCATCATGGAGTTGTCAGATAACTGCGACCTGTTAGTGGAGCGATTCTATGCTATTACGGTGATCACCAAACCGCAATTGCCGTTAGAGCGATTGTACATCCCGAAAAGAAAACGGCAAAGTACATCTTCAATGAGGACCAGGTGAAAACCTAAACTGAATTTATGCTGGGGCTTCATCCCCATACCCCTAACTAAAGATACAGCATTCTGGACCAACTGTCAGGTGATGCATCAGACCCAAGGAGGTGCATGTCGGGGAGATGGAGACAGTCAGAAAAAAAAAGAATCCCTACCAGCATAAAATGCTTTCCCTCCCCAGTCCCAAACCCTGCACCTTGCTCCTATAGCTGGCCACACTGTACACCACACCATGGGGGTAGCTTGGTAACACTGCATCGCACTACCCTCCCATGCACTCCCTTCCTCATCCCTCCCTTCTGCTAGCGTCCTATGTTCCAGCTGTTCTTCCCTCACTAACCTGCATGTTCACTCTTCTTCCCTCACTACCCTTTCAGGGTAGCTTACAAAACAGGTGCTGAGACTGAGTCGATCATATGTGAGTCGTTCAATCTCAGTCGCCCATATAATGAGTTACCTCGTGGAGCTGGGCATGAAGGCAGAATTAACTGTCTTCATTAACCTTGGATTTGGATTCAGCAGCTAGGAGGCATTGATCAAGGTCTATCATGGCCTTTGTGTTGATGGTAACAAGAGATCTTATGATGTTCATCCCTTTTAAAAGTTGCTTGAACCTTGCCTCAATTTTTTGTTAGACATGTTAGACATGTTTCCCACCATAGTGGCCATCTATGAGAAGAAGGCTGGTTCTTGGGAGAGATCTCTGAGTAGCAATGCTAGACTTCAGTCCCATTCTCCTCACCACAAATTACTTTGATCGATTGTATGGGAGGTACTATGGCTGATACAGCTGCTAGATCAGGGCTCAAAGTGGATCCAGTAAGCAGATTTAAGCAGATAGTAGGTTTGAGGTGAAGAGCAAATAGATTAAGCAGCCATCTTCCTTGCTTCTAGGCCACAGAGCACAGGGAGGTCTTCCTGCATCTTCCAAGACAGCAAAACTGCTGACAATACCCTACTTACAGTATTCCCCCAGAGATTTCTCAGGTGAGTGATTACTGGGATCAATTATAATATCAAAGTGAACTAAAATAAATGGATCTAACAATGGATTATTTGGAAATTTTATATAAGAAGGGATTAGTGATCATGTCTATCAAATGCAATATGTGTGCACTTATACCCACCTCTGAGGTAGTCGATGAACGTGCCTAGCCTTTATGGCTTTGACAATAGAACTAGAAAATGTTCAGCAAGAACTGAATGGAGCATTTGAAATAAATGAAACAGAAACATTTGTCCAATCCTTAGAAACAAAAAATCCACTTAAAACAAATCAAGCCTTGGATAGTAGGAAAACATTTTGGGAAGAAGACAACCATTTCAGTCCATCAGCCAAAGAAAGGATCCCAAAGAGGGGGAATGAGAAATACAACACTACTGATACAGAGTGGTACATTATACCAAAATGAGGAAAAAATAAACAGAGAAGGGACATCCTACCATCAACTCCTGAGGTAATAACTGAAAATCTCTTCAGTGTTTTATGAAGCTACCAAATGAAGAAAAAAAAAATGACAAAAACTAATTCTGGGAGGCTCAGTAATACAGTTTGTGGACTCCACTGTCTGTAAATTTGACAAAGGCAATACGACAGTCACCTATTGCCTAAAATTATGGATGTAGAAAAGAGACTTGACAGACTTTTGTGGTATGCTGACCCAAATAGCAAGGTCACTCAGCACACTGGTGGGGTACTACTCCCCTACTATAGTTGACTTCTGCTACCTCCTCCCACAGCATCCCTCCCCCAACACCCCCTCTCTCTCACATCACTATATATAAATCTCATCACCTATAACCAGTGTCCTACTAGTAGGGCTGTCCACTGCCTTGCCCAGATAGGGATATCAGGACACTGTTGAATTTCAACTTCCCCCTTCCTCCATGGATACCCCCCACCTACAATACCTCTCTCTCATCACCCTGCCACACTTAACCTCACCTCTCCTCCTACCCCCTTTCTTGGTTAACATAACCTAACCTCAGCAACTCCTACACTCAATTAAGCACTTATAACCTACCCCTATACCTCCGCTTATATGTACTTTAGCCCACCCTGTCATCTCTGTTTCCCTTGAAAATCCTGTTCTGTCTGCATCTCTCCATAAATTTCCTTTCCCTTCTTCCATTCTACCCTCTGCAATTTTTCAATCCCTCCTCCCATTCTTCCTCTCTTTGCTCCAACCACTGTAAATCTTGAATATCTATGTTACATTAATGACTATCAATTACTATTGGGTCACCTTACAATCTAGTGTTACATACTGTTGCCAAGTTATTACATGTGTTCCAGTGTTACCAACTGCCACCAACTGTTGCCAATTTATTATATGTGTCTTCATATCTACTATACTTAACTGTTGCATTGTTAGCCAGTGTTATTCACATGTAATCCCTCATGCTCTCATTGTATGCAGTAAGCAAATTGTATTCCAACATTGTAACATTTCTCTGTATTCCATCCCATTGTTCCCTACCCCCCAGGTTGCAGCAGGAGACAAGCAACTTGTTGCTCAGCACGTCTTCCTGGTGAAATATTTCAATAAATAAATAAACAAATCCCACAATGGCCATACACATAGGAGCAAGTGAGGTCAGCACATAAAAATACTAAAATCACTAAAAATACCACCAACAGCTTAATCTGGTTCAAGGTCAGTTGGCATTCATCTGTATCCCCCTCTCCCGACTCGTGCCTGAAAATAGGCAGGATTTGTCTAGTGCACTTACCTAGTCAACAAAAACTAAAATAAAATAAATAAATAAATAAATAAACATCACATGAGAAAGATATATGTCATGAAATTATCCAACTTGGTAAAAATATATGGAAAAACAGGAGTAAACTGGCCATATCTAGTATTTTACCAGTCTCTAGAGCATCCTTTGGAAAAAAAAATTAACATACCATCAAACACATAAATATTAGATTAAAACAGTTCTGTAAAGAAAACTTAACATTTATAAACAATGGAGAACTGTTTAATTACCATGTTTAATTAACATGTATCAACAATAAAGAACGGTTTAAGGACGAAATGCATTTCTTTTCAAGGGATCAACTTCATCTAAACAAGAGGGACCACATACAGTGGCAAAAATCTTTGAAAGCACAATAAATATACTACATTTAACAAAGTACGGGAATATAACTGAAACACACAAGCAATAACATGGAAACAGCAATACCCAGGGAAAATGAGAATCATAATTCAAAATTAAAAAATAAATAACTGATCATAGTGACAAACGTGCAAAGTATAAACAAAAAGAAGGAACAACTGGAAGCATATACAGAAAAAGAAAATTCCAGCATTATAGCAATAATAGAAACTTGGTGGTCATGTAAGAACTCATGGGGAAAATCAATTATTGAGTACAATTTTTACCATAAGGATAGGGTGCAAAAAAGAGGAGAAAAGATTACTACATATTTAAAGGAAAGTATAATGGCAACAGACATATCAAACAAGGTGAAATCAGATATTCATAATACTGAAAAGCTATGGCTCAAAGTAACTACCGTATTTCACCAGCTAGAAGCCCCCCTCAAATATAAACCACCCTCAAATACGAGTTATAGGTCATAATGAATACTTTTAATAAAAGCTGCCCTCAAATAGAAGCCACAACTTCTAATCAGGGCTGAAGTCATATCAGATGAAGCTCTGTAGGTGGGACTCTTTATAATTTTTGCATCTATAAATATAATTGTTATGACATTTCTTTTTAAAAATTGTGATTTTGGTTTGTGTTTGTTGTGCTTATTTTGCTATGAAGAAGACCAGTTAAAAAATATTTGATCATATTCAGGATGTGTAATATTTTCTTTTTCACACTTAAAATTAGATTTTGCAATACAAGCCACAGTCAAAATAATGAAAAAAAAATTCTAATAACTGTCCTCTGTTGCAGCCATTTTCAACACATTTTCACTATGTATGCATACCCTGTTGATCATCCAATGGCTCCAGCTGTCCCTTCCCCTCCCCCTTCATTCAGGGGACACCATTTTCCCCATCTCCCCTCAAGAAGTTTACCAGTCTCTAATGTTCCTCAACCCTGCTAAGTCCAGCCCAGATGGCCTTGACCCCAAGCTTCTCTGTATCTCCACTCCTGCTGCAGTCCTCCTCTTACACCTTCTTAACCTCTCCTTCTCCTCCAACCCAGTCCCACTGTGCTGGAAGGTTTGCCAAAGTTCTGCCCTTTCACAAAGGTGGAGATCTCTTTTCCTGAAACTAATGGCCCATATATCTCGCCCACCCTAACTAAGCTCCAGAGTCCATTTGTCTTCTCAGGCTTGCCAATTTCATAACATCCTCCAATACTCTCTTCTGTCCAATCTGAATTCAGAAAATATCACTCCACCACTTCCCTCTATTGTAGATCATCAATTCACCTTCTCTGGATGGACCAGGGTCACGTCACTGATGCCATTTTCATAGAACTGGCCAAGACCTTTGATTCCATGTCCCACTCTCCCTCCTAAACAATCTGCACTCTGTAGGTCTAGCTGTTCCTGCTAAAAAATGGTTCAGTTCCTACCTTACAGGTAGACAACAGTCTGTACAGGTGGGAAATGTCCAATCACCTGCTCTTTGATCCTTTTCCGTGTTCCACGAGGATCAATCCTTGCCGATCCTCTTCTCACTTTTCATAAATAACCTTCCCTCCATCTGCTCAAATGTTTGCATACATATGTATGTGGATCACATGGTTATCTAGACCTCTGGCCCTTCCACCTCTGATGCCTTGGCCCCTCTCCAGCAAGACTTCCATAATATGCTTAACTGGTTTCTTGCTAACCTACTCAGGTTAAATACCAAAAAAAAAGCCTCAATGACTTTCAGCACCAGGAGGCAAAAATTGGCTAGGCTTTTAAACCCACTAGTGTTCACCACTCTGGAAGGCACCCCACATGATGTGGTCCCAATGTTCAAATACCTTGGGGTTTAGTTAGACTCACACCTTGAACCTCAATTTCTCAACCCATGTAAATGCTATTCACTCCAAACTTTGCCCCAAGCTAAGAGTGCTATATCATAACAAAGACTACCTCTCCCTCACTGTTCGCCATCACTTGATAATGAAATTGGTTCTCCCAGTATTCAATTACGCTGACATTGTCTTTGGTTCTGCTCCTGCTTCATTCCTTGATAGACTTGACTATCTCTTTAATGCTTTCTGTTGATATGCCACAAACTCTCCTTTTTGCACAAACCACTGCCATCTCTCCTTCTCTCTCTCTATTTTTCCCTACCTTAAAGGCACCTGGTCACTAGTCTATCCTTTATTTCCAAATATTGCTATGAGACCCTCCCATCCTATCTCTCCTGTCTCTCCTGTCTTCTTTCCACTGCTTTTCCTACTTCTTACTCCCTGTGCTTCAATAATTCCCACTTCTTCTTCCTCCCCATCCCCACTCCTCTACTGGAAAGGTAACTTTTTCATATCACCTCACTTCCCTCTGGAATCTACTTTCCTCTTCCATTTGTCTAACCCCCTCATTCCCTGTCCCTAAGCACCTACTCAGACCCACACCAGATGCTACTTGCTGCTACCCCTCAGTCTCCTAGCCTCTTCCTCACCCCATGGTCCTGTACTTGCAGTCAATAGATTCTATTTGCCTGCTTGCCACTGTGCCTTTATCAGTTTTGCTACATTTGTTTATTTAGTCACATTTATGTAAAAAAAATGTTTCACTAATTGTGCTATGTATACTTGCCATTATGTACATTTTTTGTTTCCCTTTGTATCTGTTTTCCTCCTCCTCAGGTCACATCTCAAAATGAGCCTCATACTAGTCTGCCTTTCCCATTACCACATTTTAAACAAATAAATAATAGAAGCCACAGCTTCTATTCAGGGAAAGGGGGAAAGGGAATATTGTTTAACCAGGAGTAGCACACTAAGCTGAAGCATGTTTCCAGATGTGACCTGGGAGCAGAAGGAAGATAAGTGACTTGCTCAGGATCACACAGTATGCACCTAGGCAGCTGTCAGATTCAAACCCAACTCTCCACATCTGCAGCTCAGAGCCTTAACCCACTGCACTATACTGCCTCCTAATTCAATGAAATGCAGTAACAACAATATCAGAAACCTCATAATTGGGACATGTACACCACCAAAGTCTGATAACATAACCACAGCTCCCTTTCCTTAATGAGTGTTTGGAGAGAGCAGGTGTAAGTTGTGGCATACTACAGAATGGTGGTCAGTTCAGTAAAAAAGTAACTCTTTAAAAAATAAAACAAGTACAAGAAGCAGCAACCACCGCTTGCTGTATTGCGAGTAGCAGCCGAGAACAAATATCTTATAAGAACATTTCTGTGCCACAGGGAAAGACTCTGCTTAAAAGTATACATGGGAATTCTTTCAGCTAATAATAAATCTGGGCATAGCGGCAAGTAGCCGATATCAAGGACTGAACAAAAGATAAATATCCTCGGGGGACCACGTGATGCAAGCTACCTGATAGTCGCTCCTCTGTATAGCTCCAGCCTCCAGTCTCTATATTTTCGTTTTCTGGTATACTTTCTCGGTCTCTAAACCTCTAATTTCAAGTTATTCTGGTTTCTTACAACTTTGTGCCCTTGCAGGAGATTTCGAGAGAGAATGGTCATTTACATGAAAAAACAACAGCAGAAACACACTCCGCCAGTTACACCAGAGAAGGCCTCAAAAATACCCCGGGCCTGGAGTGGAACAGAAAAGGGAGACATTCTGAATCTAGGGGTGGATCAAGGAGCCACTCACATTGTCCAGATTTTTGGAGGAATTTAAACCTTTCAGAGATGAGATCAAGGAGATGGCATCAGAAATGAAATCGCTTAAGAGAAAAATAGAAGAAATTACCCTCGCTACCTCAGACAACACAACTAGGATCTTCTCTCTAGAGAAGCAAGTCGAGAGGTTCAAACCTGAGATGGCAGCAGTGCATCAGAAACTGTCTAGATTTGAGGTCAAGATTGAAGACCTTGAAGGTCATAGCCGGAGAAATAATGTTGTGATCCTCGGGTTACCAGAGGGAGAAGAGGGCCAGAATATCATAGCTTTTATCCAGAAGTTGGTCGAGAAGATTGCAGGCCCTTCCCTATTTGGGGCTAAATATATTATTGAGAGATCCCACAGGTCATTAAGACCGAAGCCCCCTCCCAGAACAACGCTCCGACCTATAATCTGTCATTTCTTAAATTTTTTAGAACGACAACATTTCCTGTACAAAGTGAGAGAACTTCAAGAAGTTCTCTGGGAGCAAGTTAAGCTTAGAATAACACAAGATATCCCGGGTTCAGTCCGTTTGAAGCGAGCGGCTTTTCATCCTGTTGTTTCAAAAATTGTTGTGGCTGGACTTAAATTTCGTATGGGATACCCGGCCTGGCTACAGGTACTGGTGGCTGGTTCCTGGGCTACCTATGAAGATCCGGAGGCAGCGTTTGCTGGTTTGAAATTAGCACTGCCAGATCCCTTCAGGGACACATGAAAGGCCTTAGGGCTCTCTCAAAAAGATGAGAACCACTTTGAGAAGGCTGGGTACTCATGTAAAGGGATCTTCTGGAAAGCAACGGTTACACATTCTTGGACTGTCACTTCAGCCCGAATATGGGGCAGAAAGGACTTTCTTTTTCTTTTTTACAGTGATCTAGTTGTGGATGTATGCTTTTACTTACCTTGACTGGGTCTGGGGTTTCGGGCCCTTCGGTTTTCTAAGTGTTCCAATCATGAAAGCATATTCCTGCTTGTTTTGTCTGGGTCTAGGGTCTCAAGTAATCAAGCGATTTCTCACTAGTTTTCGTACTGGCAGAAAACAATGCCTATTTAGCAACATCTGGTCTCCCCCTCTCCTGTGGGAGTTTAGTAAGGAAGGGTTTGGTGGAAGGCTTTAGCCTTTTGGGAAATCCAATTACAAGGGCTGAGATGTCCCTTCCTTTGTAAGGCATCAGGGTGCTGTTACACACTCATAACACAGGAGGGAGCTTGTGCTCCATGAATGTTAAGTGCCAAGGGCTCCTAAAGTAGGAGATAAGCTGGGATTTAGTAGGACAAAGGAGCAGCAACTGGGAGGAGAGGATCGGGGGCTTGTCCCTATAGGGCTGGAGAGCCTACTGAGACGAAGGCCCGCTCAATGCATGTTATTGTTGGCTGAGGCCGACTTCCCAATTTTACGCCACAAGGTGCCTTATCACACTCAACAAGCCATATGCCCTTGTAAGCTGTGATGTTACTGGGGGCATTGTTTTATTGATATTGGTTTACTCCTAATGGCCCTCATTAGGGGACAGGCGGTAGATACAAGGGCTTGTGTAGTAGGGATGTTGCATTCTCTCTCATTCATTTATTACTAGCGTTTCAAAAAAGGGGAATCTATTATAAAGAATACAGGGTTTGAGGGATGGCTTTTCAGGGGGCTGGGGGAGGAGTAGTAAACGGAGCATTGCTGAACATTGTTAGCGATAAGAGGGTGGTTTGGGTGGATGGTATTTTGGATTATGTTTTGGAGATATGGATGATGTGGATTGTTCGAGGGGTAATCGGGGGGGTGGGGAGGGACAGGAGTTCAATGCGGGGTGGGAGACCGACACAGCAGATGCAGGGGAATAGAATCACCTGTTACATATCAGCAGGATATGTTAGATATTTTATCTGGATTATACCTGATATAATAGATGGCTCAGAATATTAATATTGCCACGTGGAATGTGAAGGGGATCAGGAAAAAACTGAAACAATATCAGGTACTTAAACACCTGAGTTTGTTACGTGCCCAGATATCATTCATACAAGAATCTCATTTTTTGGATTCTGAAGTATTACAACTTCGAAGACAACAGATAGGTCAGGTTTTTCATGCTTAAGGGGAAACCAATAGTTGTGGGGTCATGATACTGATTAACAGAAATATCCCATATGTCCCTTCTCAGGTATTTAAGGATTCAGAAGACAGATATGTCTTAGTGCAGGGCACTATTTGGGCCATGCCATTGGTTTTAGGTAGCATATATGGTCCAAAACAGATGATCCTTCTTTTTTTATGAAATTGATTTCCACAATTCTTCCTATACTCCCTATTCCAATTATATTAGGGGGAGATTTTAATTTAGTTTCGGATCCGAATCTGGATAGATCAAGCACTGGGTCCAGGGGACCGACACCTGGACACAGGGCCTTTAAGGAGATGATGGATCAGTGCGGATTGTGTGATGTCTGGAGGGTCACACATCCTAATATTGGGGAATATACTTATTGCTCACCAGGTCATGGCACACAATCTCGCATTGATTACCTATTAGTTTCTCATGAGCTCCTGCCAGGGGTTCTATCCATCTCGATCCAACTGGGTCCAATATCGGATCATTCTTTAGTCTTGGGTAATTTGGCTTTTCTTAATATCCCCAAAACAGAGACCAGATGGAAATTAAATGAACAATTACTAAAAGATGAAAAGTATAGAAGAGAGGTGAAAGAGCAGATAGTTTTTCTTCTCCACCAACCCAATAGATAGTGCAAGACCGGATATTTTATGGGGAGCCTTTAAGGCTTATATAAAGGGTATTCTCATTAGTCTAGCTACAAGGAGGAAGAAGGCACAGGAAATGGAGTTACTCTTTTTATTGTCCCAGATACGGGTATTAGAAAGTATACACCCAGATATAATTTTTCAAAAGGAGTCACAGAAGTCATTAATATATAAAGATAAGTATCTGGGAATGTTAAGAGAAAAGGCTGAGTTGGCAATAATCCAAACAAAGGCCAGTTTTACAGATCAAGGAGAAAAAGTGGGGTGCCTGCTGGCTCTACAATTAAAACAACAAGAATCAGCAAGATTTATTCCCCCAATAAGCTCTCAGTCTGATGGCACCCTGAAGGTATCCCCCACAGAGATAGTCGAGGAATTTGTTACCTTTTACGAACAATTATATAGGGACATGGATAGTCCTCCACCCATTCAAAAACTGGATGAGTATCTCAAGGAAGCTCATCTTCCGTTTCTATCTGACTCTCAAAAGAAATTCATATCGTCCCCTTTATCACAGGAAGAGACAGCAACTGTTATAAAGGACTTGCCTATGGGTAAAGTCCCGGGTCCAGATGGGTTTTCGGCCTTATTTTATAAAGCTTTTACAGAGCAACTACTTCCCATATTGCATCGGCTCTATTTGTATATCTTGTCTGGATGGGTGGCAGATGCACATCTGTTTGAGGCATTGATAGTTTTGTTACCTAAACCGGACAAAGATCCAGAAATGGTTCAGAGGTATAGGCTAATATCTTTGCTGAATCAAGATGTCAAAATTCTCTCAAAGATAATGGCAGATAGACTAACCCTGGTTCTTCCGGATCTTGTGAGTATGTCTCAAGTGAGATTTATGAGAGGACGTGCATCTTCAGATCACCTAAGTACTCTCTCCCATGTCTTCTCGGAGTCCGGGGATGCCATATATCCTGTGGGGTTGGTCTTCCTGGATGCCAAGAAGGCATTTGATCGGGTTAACTGGATTTTTCTTTTTCAAGCCCTCAAGGCATTTGGATCCCCATCCATGTTCATAGATTGGATCAGGGCAATTTACTGGTCTCCTACAGCGAGGATTTCAGGGAATAGAACCTTTTCCAAGTCTTTTGCACTGCAGTCGGGAACAAGGCAGGGATGCCCTCTCTCCCCCTTACTTTTCAATCTTTACCTGGAACCCCTTATTCAACATATTCTCAACAACGAAGGGATACAAGGTATTCCCATTAGGAATGAGGTAGTGAAAGTAACAGCATACGCTGATGACCTTCTCCTATCTATCCCGAATATGCTAAGGGAGGTTGATAGATTTAGTAATTTCTCGAATTATAAATTAAATCCCAATAAGACATCTTTATTCCCTCTTAACCATAAAGTCTTTAAGACTGACATTATTTCTCTGGGACTATGCTGGTCACCCTGAGCTATTAAATATTTAGGCATAAAATTAATGCGTAATCCCTCCTTGTGGTTTAAGGAGAACCTGGATCCCCTTCTGCAGGGGATCACTCAAGATTTAGAGAGATGGGATAAACTCCCATTATCTTTATGGGGTCGTATTAATATTATTAAGATGAATGTGTTTCCCCATTTATTTTATCCTTTGTCTCATCTTAATTCATTCTTCCCCCTAAGTTGGTTTCAGAAAACACATAAACTCTTTACCAAGTTTATTTGGTCAAATAAGACCTCCAGGCTGGCATACCACAAGTTAGCTGCACCAAAGAATGGGGGGGTTGCGGATTCATTACTTGCCCATCTACTACTGGGCTAGTCATTTGGCTAAATACCTGAGATGGGTAAGACTGGGTCCAGATACCATGAACCCAGTTTGGCTAAAGATTGAATTAGATTTTTTCCAATCTATGAACATGGACCCCCTGACTATACTCTATCTAAAAATTTCTCAGATGCAAGATATTAATAAATGTCCCACTATCATGACCTCACTAACAGTACATTCACAATTGTGCTCTTTTCTTGCGTTGTAATCAAAGTAATGATCTCACTCAATCTATTTGGAATTCCCCGGCTTTCACTACAAACAAACAGAAAATTTCCCGTTCATGGTTCCCTCACTTAGGAGAGGGGATAGTAACTTCATTTCTGGATGAAGTTGGTGAGTGGCTCTCATTTTCTCAGTTCATGCACAAGTTCAAAATACCTGAGTCTCAGACTTTTAAAGTGTTTCAACTGAGACACTTGTTAACCACGGTCTTTGGGGCCACTCCACCCCGTCCACTGACCTTTGCATTGGTATCTGAACTTTCCCCTTTACTGGTTTCTTCTGGTGTGATTTCTAAGATTTATCAAGTCTTGTTCCAATGGAGGTTTGGACACGGTGGTGGCCCCACTAACTTCTGGGTTTCATTTTTTCCCCACTATTCTTTTAAGTGGCCTGTCCTCTGGATGTACTGTCATAAATATGTATCCCAAGATAGATCACATCTCATGCAGTTCCATATCTTGCATAATTTATACTATACCCCAACTAAACTGGTGAAATGGGGCCTTCATGATACCGATAGGTGTAATAAGTGTTCCCAGGATGCAGGATCACTTTTCCATTTTTTCTGGTCATGCCCCTGGATAGCATCATTATGGGAGCAAATAAAAACCAATCTGGATCCTTTACTGGGTCTACAGGACTATTTTACACCGGGTATTTGCCTGTTGGGGGATCTCTCCTCCATAAAGGTTAAATCCGGAGATTTCACATATCTATGGTGGCGCTCTCGGTTAAAAAAGTCATTCTCAGGTGTTGGAAGGAAAGAACCGGCCCAACATATCAGGAGTGGCTCCATGAGATCTTAGCAAATATACATACAGAGAAGGTTATTGCTAGCCTTCAAAACAGACTACATAGGTATAAGGATATCTGGGATCCCCTTCATACTTTAATTACAGTGGCTGTGAAGAAGTGTGTAGCCGAGGTTACCATCTTAATTACTCTTGGTATAGGTAGTTAGTGGGTGATAACAGTGCTAGAATGAACTGCTGTGCCGGGGAGGGAAGGGTTGGGGGCAGTATGATTTGATGTGTTTTATGACTCCAATATCAAAGTGCTCATTACTGCCTCCTGTAATGTGAAAAATGTGGTGAATAAACTTTGAATTAAAAAAAAAAGATAAATGTCCCTACAATAGGGGTTCCTTTTAAAAAAATTCCCCCCCACCGGAACTTTACTTCCAAGATTTATCTCAAGGGAGAGATCTTCATGCAGGACATTCAGAAGCCAGAAACTCAGGAGACATTTGGAAAAAAATCTTAGAAAAACGAATTGAGAGAATACTAACAGAGCGCATAAAACTACTGACAGAGTCTGAAGAAGGGTCAGGATGGTCCTGAAAATATTTACCCAAGGAGCTGTATACAATTAAAGGATTGTTCAAGTGCCTGTTACTTAAGGAGCTGTTGTTATTCAAGAGTTTGTTTACATGCCTACTTGGGCAACATTTGATTTTTAAGTATGGTGGTTATCTAGTAACCTGAACAGAGTAAACCAAGTGTTGATCATTGTTATCTGAATGAATTACAGACATGACAAGAAAAATGCTTTGGGTTGAGAGTCTTTATTTTTTTAAATTGTCTTGATGAACATAACTACAGAACACATATGTTTAGTACTTCAAAAAAAACATGTGAGAAGGGAAATCTAATATTCATAGTAGACCTAAATGTGGGGGAACATTAACTTGGTAGACTGAACAACACAAACAGCCTCTAGTCAACTCTTTGTAAAAATCCCTGAACAAAGAAACTTAGTACAGCATGTCATGTGGATAAGCCCGCGGGGGGTGATAAAATACTCAGCTTACAAATGATTTCAGTCGACATAAAATAAACTGCATGAAAGTTACAACACCTCTAGGTAATCATGATTATAATACCATACTACTTGAAATCAATACCACAGACAATATTCTTTCTTTCTTTCTTTCTGGATCAAAGACCCTTTTTCGGCAATGCCTGGGCAGAAGGGGATACACAAGGGATATAAGAATACAAAATTACATCATATATAAAATCAATTTAAAATCATGCAGTAAAATCAAAGAAAAATATATTCAGTATGTACATATTTAAATGAGTACATCTGTACATGAATAAACTAATAGACATCAGTTTAATAATGGCAAAACAACAATATTTCAATACAATAAGGCAAATGAAACAAGATAAATGAGAACATTATGAACAAAATCTGGGAACAAGTCCAGGCAAATAAAATAATTTAGGAGATGTGGCAGATTTTCAGAGATATCATCCTTGAAATCTGTTACAAATATATATCAAAAGGTAAATGAGTATAACAACAGGGGATTAAAACCAATATGGTTAACAAACCAAAAAAAATTATCCAAACCAAAAGTACCAGAACTATCAAAAATTAAACAAATAAGAAGAGAGGAATATTTGAACAAAGCTTAAGAAAAACAAACAAAAAATGAAATAAAAAGACAAAAAAGTAAATGGATATTAACTTGAATTGAACAGCAAATAATAAACAGTAAAGCTTCCTATGACTACACAAAATCCTTTAAAGAATCTTCAAACAAAATTAGGCCACTAATAATAATAAAACTGTCAATTCCCCAGAAGACATGGCAAATACATTCAACCAGTATGTCTCTTCAGTTTATGCCACAAAAAGATATGCCCAGAATTATTGCAACAAAGTAATAGGCTAGAGACAGATATAAAGATAAGGGTAGACATAATAACATAAAAAATGAATAACTTAAAATCAGATACCTCACCAGGCCCAGATAACATCTCTCCAAGAACGTTAAAGCTAATAATAAATAATATTGGATTGGAATTAAGCTTTGTTGGTATCACTTCACTAAAATGGAGATAATTATACCTCTAGTAAGTTTAGACACATAAGCTTGATATTTGCCCCACAGAAAATACTCAAAAGTATTTTCAAAAACAAAACTGAAAACTCAATGGAAAATAAGGACCTAAATCAACATAGTTTCTGAGCAGGGAGATCATGTACACTAAATCGTCTGTGTTTCCATGAAAATATCATCAGTTCTTTGGATCACAATATCCCATACAATGTAACATACCTCAGTTTTGGCAAGGCATATGACCTGGTCCCATGCCGGGAACTAATATATCAAGTTACTAATGGTATTGAGTGGCACCAAGGTATGGAACTGTCATTTTTTTTTTTATGTTTGCTTGTGCGCATGTGCAAGAAACATTATGCGGCAGCTTAGGTGAGAAGTGGGTTATGGAGGAGTGGCACTGTGGCAGCCAATGGAGTCACAGCATTTGGGGGCTTGGCAGTGGTGCACCAATGGAGGCACAGTGTGGTGATGACACTGACTTCCAAAAGTGCCACCGACTTGTAACGTTTTCACCTCAGCAATCAGGGGCAGCCTCATCATTGAAGCATCAGTCATTCCACTGCAATGAGGGAGCCACCCATCATTGCAGGGTGGAACATTGCCTAGTGTAATATTGTTTGTGAATGCGGCAGCAAACCACTGCCATGTTCACTAACAATATTGCACAGCCACCAATGCCGAGGGGGTGCCAAATGTCCCTTGGCATCATGTGCCCCCCCAAACCATCTTTGTTTGCCGACAGGGACCCCAATCTCCATCAGCTTCAGTCCCCTCCATGCCCAGTTTAATTTGCCAATGGAGGAGCCCACTCCCCATCTGCATAATACCCCCCCAAAAAAACAGTTGCTTTATGCCAAGTGGGGTACCCAATCCCCCTCGGCTCTTGTGCCCCCCCTCGGTATGTGCCAACGGGGGTGCCCAATTCCCTGTCGGCTACAGCCCCCCAAAACAAAACAGTCGGGTGGCATGTCGGGATCCCAACACAGCACGTCAAATGCCCCTGTGAAAACAAAAAAATGTCCCGCTATGTTTTTTTTTTGTTACCAGCAAACCAGAAACGGTCCCTCATCGAGTCCGGTGGCCCTGTCCCCCAACCTGCACCCACCGTCAGTGCATCCTGCCTCCCCACACACCCATCACCCCATACTTACCTCCAGAGCATGGCACGATGATCTTTGGTGAACCGGGAACACGTCTGCACTCTTGAAAGCCGATCATGAGCTGAAGAAATGCCAGTAAGCTGTATAATGGCATACATAGGGTTTTTTTCAACTTTGGTGCATATCTCAGGCATTTTTAGGAATTTTGCCTCCAAATTTTCAACATGGGGTTAGTGGGACCCCTCCTCATGAATTTAGGCACTGTCATGTCGTTATTCAGTCCTGAAAGGTGAGTTTGCGGTCACTGCATAGAATTACCTTTCGGGACTGATTACCAAAACAACAGTGCCACTGTTCATGAGATGTGCTCTTCAAAAGTCTATGTTGCAAATTTGGTGAAAAAAATCCAAGAAATTACTATTCTATGAGTGTGTGTAGAGCAGTTACTACACACACTCACAACTTCACGAATTTGTAATATTTTCACTCCAGATTTTCAACATTGCTATTTTCCCACACATCCTTATGAACAGTACAGCTGTCATTGTTCACATCCTGGCCAAAATGTGTTTACTTCACTTCTGGTGCAGAATAAGGAGGTCGCTGTGGGAAATCAGTGTTCAGGACACATTACAAAAATCACAGTGACACTGTTCATGAGCAGAGGTCCTAAAATGCCTATGTTGAAAATTTTGTGATGAAAGTCCATAAAATGACTGTGTTACGAGTGTGCATTGCACAGTCTCCAAGCATGATTGGAACTTCGCAAATTTGTAATATTTTCACTCAAGATTTTCAACATTGTCATTTTCCCACACCTTCTAATGAACACTACAGCTGTCATTTTTCACATCCTGACCAAAATGTGTTTTTGCACTTCCAGCATGGAATAACATGGTCACTGTGGGAAATCACTGTTCAGGAGACATTAAGAAAATCACAGTGACACTGTTCATGAGCCGAGGTCCTAAAATGCCTATGTAGAAAATTTGGTGGCAAAAGTCCATAAAATGCCTGTATTACACGCATGCATTGCACAGTTTCCACATATGCTCAGAAGTGCGAGCATTTTTAATATTCCCACTACAGATTTTCAGCATTGCCATCTCTTCACACCTCCTTATGGATGGTACAGCTGTCATGCTTCACATCCTGCCCAATCTGTGTTTTCACATGTGGCACAGAATGGCATGGTCGCTGTTGGAACTCAAAGTTCGGGACACATTAACAAAATCACACTGCCACTGTTCATGAGAAGAGGTCCAAAATGCTTTCATGAGGTGGGGTCAGAAAAAGGCCATGTTGAAAATTTGTAGTGTAAATACCAACAACCACCTGGGGCATTAGGGTTTCTAAGTATAACGTCCCACCCTGTACAGACTGACAGGCATCGGGGTGTGCCTTTGGATTGCCGACTGTACTGCACATGCCATCCCACCCCCCCCAGCCACAGACAGGCATCAAGGTATACCTTGGACTCTTCGGCACCAGACTTCACTCCATTCTCCAATGGTGCACCCATTTCAGCATATGTCCTTATGGAATGGGGTGACTATAAAGCCAAACACCCCAAGGCACACCTCAACATGTGTCAGTGTCTGCAGAATAGGGTGAGGTGACATGGCATGACCGTCATGGGAGACAACCCAAACACTTACCCCAATGCCTGTCCATCTCTACAGGATGGAGGTGGTGTTGGCATGAAGTTCAATACTTCACTGCCATTCCTATTCTGCATCTGTCTAACTCCTGCATTTCCAATGCTAATACCAGCAAGCAAACATTCAGCATTGACAGATGCTTGCTACAGTAAGGGGCACATATATTTTACATGTTAAACAATGTATATGCAGATGCTGCACATTCCAGACACATACATGCATGCAAGTACATACATACTGTATACCTCAGAAAATAAACAAGCAAAACGCACACACTGCAAAAAGACATAATTTTTAACCTGATCATTTCCTGCACTAGATCATCTGGAGCTGGCATATCCTTTCTCATTTTGAAGTAATGTTTACAAGCTGCATTCAAACTAGAAAAGTCTCAGCTGGAAATTTTCAAGTTAATAACAACATAGAACTTCAGCCTTGCCACCTTGCTGAAATTCAATTACTAACATCAGCAAAGACAACTCTAATAATTTCTCTCATACTTCAGATATGGCAGTGAGAACAAAGGGAACACTGCACACTGGAGAGCAAACTTAGGCCCCCTACCTGTTTGGCTTAATAGCCTGTAGCACTACGATTGTACAAAGGTTCCTTGATAGGACATGCATGCTTTGGCAAAGGACATCCAGTACTACGTGCAGAACCCCCCCAAAAAAAAAAAAACAGCTGCAATGGATTTAGTAATGAATCAGTCTGCAAAGAGACTCATTTCACTCCTGATCCCCTTCCTTATGTCTGAGACATAGGAGTTGAAGAGGAGTGGCCTGAGCACTGACCCCTGGGGCACTTCACTAGTAACCCACCTTGGGGATGAGGCTAGCCCTCCAACCACCACCTTCTGAATACGCTCCAAGAGCCAGTTTCCTATCCATCTTAACAACTGTCTCCCTACCCCCATTTCCTTCAGCTTAGTCAGCAGGCCACTGTGGGGTACTGAATCAAATTCCTTGCTGAAGTCCAGAAAGAGGACGTCCACTGTCCTACCCTGGTCAAGGGCCCTCATTACCCAGTCATAGAACTCAACAAGGTTTACCTGGCACGATCTTCCCAGGACAAAGCCATGCTGCCTATCGTCCAAAGAACTAGTTTGCTCCAGTAACCCCCCTAGCCTTTCCTTGACAATACCCTCCATCACCTTGCTGACCACCAAAGTCAGGCTACTGGGCCTGTAGTTTCCTGCTTCCTCTCTTGATCCTCCCTTGTGGATCGGCATGACATGGTCCATCTTCCAGTCTTTGTGCACCCACCTTCAGTAGCAGTATAAAACTTCATATTGTTCTGAAACTCTATCACAACATCAGCAATAACATCAAACATGTTCTCTCACACAACAGAAACTGAGTAAGAAACAAAAAAATGTCCCACAATGGGGATCAAACCCAGGTTCTCTACCCAATGCTGCTTGGAAGTCAATAGGTCTACTGCTGCACTATAATACTTTCATAAGAAACGCATGATGTGGAAAGGACATCCAGTACTAAATGTAAACCACTCCTAACAGTTGCAGGGGATTTAGTAATGCACCAGTGTGGCAATTTGAAGTAATGATTGCTAAGCTGTATGCAAACCTGAATGTCTCAGCTAGAGCTTTCCAAGTTATCAACAACATAGAACCTTAAGTCTTGCTCAACCTCTGTTACAAACATCAGTTATAACATTTCTGACATTTTAAATTATACAAATTTAAAAAAACACTCGCTTTTGAGACCAAAAGCAGCCCGATTGCACAAACCCACGTCAGTTCATCCAAATGAATCATAAACAGCACAGCTTACCGTGTCTTCAATTCTTTATTCTGGTCACAACTGTTTCACAGCACAGCAAAATCAGAAGTGCGGCGGTGACTAACTGGACAAAGAATAAATAAATTAAAACTTACACCAACTTAGTGCATATATGTTTTGACCGGGTCAGCCGAGCAGAGACCAGCCCGCGTGCGTGATGACGCACGGGAATCAGCTGACGTTTTGGCTAACGCCTTCCTCAGAGCTGATTGGTCAAAGAACACATCAATCATTTATAGTGAACAAAATACATATTCAAAACCCAACAACCAATTAAAAACATGAACAGCTCATGAATATTCATATTTGCCCCAAATAGCTCACAAATAACAATGTAGCAACAGTTCTTCATTCAAACCTTTTGGTTGCAAAGTATCTAATTTAAAAATCCAGAAGCATTCCCTCTGATCCAGTTTTTTTGCCAGATTACCCCCACGAAGCCCAAACTGTATTTTTTCAATGCCAATAAATTTAAGATTAGCCGGTGATCCATGTCTTGCAGATACAAAATGGCGTGCCATTGCATTAGTTAAAACATTATTTCTAATTGCTGACTTATGTTCACTTATCCTCTCCCTCAACTGACGTTTGTTTGCCCACATAATTTAAACACATGGGCCATAAGCATGTATATTACCCAGTACTCCTACAGTTGATGAATTCATTTATTACAAACTTTTGATTTGTGTGTGGGCGTGAAATGCTACTATTATAAGTATTATTGCATTGTGCACAATTCCCACATTTATAATTCCCTTTGGAAATGTTGGAATCAAGTTGTCCTCAGTTTCTCAGGGTTCTGAACACTATGTACTAACAAGTCTTTAAGATTACTACCCTCTTATAGGTGATTCTGGTTTTATATATCTCCTTCCTAAAACAGGATCACCTTGTAAAACTTTCCAATGTTTACTCACTACATTTGTAACTTCCTCAGCTTGATTTGAAAATTCAGTTACAAAATGAATAAAACCCTGAGGTTCCTCATTAACAATTTTCGGCTTTAACAACTCACTTCTATTAATATTGGCAGCTTTTTCCATCCCCCTATTTATGCAGTCAACACCATAGCCGCGTGTTTTAAAACGTCTTGCAGTTTCTTGAACATTATTTTTGAACTGCTTATCATCACTGCAAATTTGTTTTAAACACAGCATCTGCCCACTTGGAATATTTTCCTTCAAACTCCTAGGATGATTACTTTCATGTAACAATGTATTCCTACTCATGGGCTTTCTGTATAACGTTGTTTCTAATCTGCCCCATCTTTATAAATAAGCATGTCAAAATGGCACTTTTACAGCATCTGCCTGCATAGTAAAATGCAAGTTTGTATCAAATGTATTAATCAAATTCACAAACTCATTTAAACTTTCCAAATCAGCTGCCCAAATAAAAAACAATCATCAATATATCACCTCAAAATCGAACATATTTTCCAAAACTTTCATTTTTTATATAAATAAGTCATTTCCTGCCCAACATATAAACATGCAATACTTGGAGCAAATGTAGTGCCCATCGCTGTACCCTTATATTTGTCTATAGAACTGATCTTTGTAAATAAAGTAGTTTGATGTTAGCACCATATTTGCCATGCTAATAATCAAGCCCAAATCTGGAATAACATCAGGCTGTGTTTGTGCAAAAAATTAAATTGCCTTAATCCCCCCATCATGCGGTACATTTGAATATAAACTTTCTATATCCAGAGTCACTAACCACTCATCAGAGCTCACACACATATTTTGAATTTGTCTAATCATGTCACCACTGTCCCGAAATAAAAGATGGCAAATTTTTAACTAGCGGTTTTAAATAACAATCGACCATTTGTGAAAATGGTTCCATAGATGACCCAATACTCGACACAACTGGACGTCCTGGAGGGTTCTGAGCATCTTTGTGAATTTTTGGCAATAAATAAATCGCTGGCCTTATTGGTACCACCACCTTCAAAAATTCTATCTCTTGTTTATTGACTAATGACCCGACAAATGAGATTAAGTTGAGAGCTGATGAATTCATTAAAGTGAACGAATCAAGTGGACGTCTCGGTAAACAAGAGATAGAATTTTTGAAGGTGGTGTTACCAATAAGACCAGTGATTTATTTATTGCCAAAAAATTCACAAAGATGCTCAGAACCCTCCAGGACGTCCAGTTGTGTCGAGTATTGGGTCATCTATGGAACCATTTTCACAAATGGTCGATTGTTATTTAAAACCGCTAGTTAAAAATTTGCCATCTTTTATTTCGGACAGTGGTGACATGATTAGACAAATTCAAAATATGTGTGTGAGCTCTGATGAGTGGTTAGTGACTCTGGATATAGAAAGTTTATATACAAATGTACCGCATGATGGGGGGATTAAGGCAATTTAATTTTTTGCACAAACACAGCCTGATGTTATTCTAGATTTGGGCTTGATTATTAGCATGGCAAATATGGTGCTAACATCAAACTACTTTATTTACAAAGATCAGTTCTATAGACAGCATAAGGGTACAGCGATGGGCACTACATTTGCTCCAAGTATTGCATGTTTATATGTTGGGCAGTGGGAAATGACTTATTTATATAAAAATGAAAGTTTTGGAAAATATGTTCGATTTTGGAGGCAATATATTGATGATTGTTTTTTTATTTGGGCAGCTGATTTGGAAAGTTTAAATGAGTTTGTGAATTTGATTAATAAATTTGATACAAACTTGCATTTTACTATGCAGGCAGATGCTGTAAAAGTGCCATTTTTGGACATGCTTATTTATAAAGATGGAGGCAGATTAGAAACAACGTTATACAGAAAGCCCATGAGTAGGAATACATTGTTACATTATGAAAGTAATCATCCTAGGAGTTTGAAGGAAAATATTCCAAGTGGGCAGATGCTGCGTTTAAAACGAATTTGCAGTGATGATAAGCAGTTCAAAAATAATGTTCAAGAAACTGCAAGACGTTTTAAAACACGCGGCTATGGTGTTGACTGCATATATAGGGGGATGGAAAAAGCTGCCAATATTAATAGAAGTGAGTTGTTAAAGCCGAAAATTGTTAATGAGGAACCTCAGGGTTTATTCATTTTTGTAACTGAATTTTCAAATCAAGCTGAGGAAGTTGCAAATGTAGTGAGGAAACACTGGAAAGTTTTACAAGTTGATCCTGTTTTTAGGAAGGAGATATATAAAAAACCAGGAATCACCTATAAGAGGGGTAGTAATCTTAAAGACTTGTTAGTACATAGTGTTCAGAACCCTGAGAAACCGAGGACAACTTGGATTCCAACATTTCCACAGGGGAATTATAAATGTGGAAATTGTGCACAATGCAATAATACTTATAATAGTAAGCATTTCCTACACCCACACACAAATCAAAAGTTTGAAATAAATGAATTCATCAACTGTAGGAGTACTGGGGTAATATACATGCTTATGTGCCCATGTGGTTTAAATTATGTGGGGCAAACAAAACGTTCAGTTGATGGAGAGGATAAGTGAACATAAGTCAGCAATTAGAAATAATGTTTTAACTAATGCAATGGCACGTCATTTTGTATCTGCAGGACATGGATCACCGTTAATCTTAAATTTATTGGCATTGAAAAAATACAGTTTGGGCTTTTTGGGGGTAATCTGGCAAAAAAACTGGATCAGAGGGAATGCTTCTGGATTTTTAAATTAGATACTTTGCAACCAAAAGGTTTGAATGAAGAACTGTTGCTACATTGTTATTTGTGAGCTAGTTGGGGCAAATATGAATATTCATGAGCTGTTCATGTTTTTAATTGGTTGTTTGGTTTTGAATATGTATTTTGTTCACTATAAATGATTGATGTGTTCTTTGACCAATCAGCTCTGAGGAAGGCGTTAGCCGAAATGTCAGCTGATTCCCGTGCATCATCGCATGCTGGCTTGGTCTCTGCTCGGCTGACCGGTCAAAACATATATGCACTAAGTTGGTGTAAGTTTTAATTTATTTATTCTTTGTCCAGTTAGTCACCACGCACTTCTGATTTTGCTGTGCTGTGAAACAGTTGTGACCAGAATAAAGAACTGAAGACACGGTAAGCTGTGCTGTTTATGATTCATTTGGATGAACTGACGTGGGTTTGTGCAATCGGGCTGCTTTTGGTCTCAAAAGCGAGTGTTTTTTTTAAACTAGTTTGCCTCTGATTCTGAATATGCACCAGGTCAAAATTGTTCACATTCAGTGAATTTGAGCTCCTCAAGTTGTTGGTTTGTTTCACAATTTATATTATACAACAGAAATTGCAATGAGAACAAAAAAAAACATTGCAAACAGGGTATCGAGCCCAAGCCCCTACCCAATAGTGTTTTGCTAACTTTGCTCCACAAATTAATTTGTGAATTTGATGTGATCCATAAAGTTAAATTTTGCATTCATCTGGTAACTTTGTGAAGCACAACACTGGCAACTTTGCCAGTGAGTTAAAATTTAGCTGGTGAATTAAAACTTTACCCCATCTCTAAACTTCTTACACTCTCTTGCCCATTGCTTCTCCAAACGGCCTCCTGTCCATAACTTCTAATTACTCTCCCCTGTCCATAACTTCTCCTTACATCATCTTGCCCATAACTTCACATTACTCCCTGCTGCTCTAACTTCTTGTTACCTATCTCTACTGCCCATTAACGTTTCCTTACTCCCTCCTTTCCATAACTTCTCTCAATATATCTCTCTCATTCACATAACTTCTCCTTACACCCTCTAGCCCATAATTTCTCCATACTCTCTCCTGCCCATAACTTCTTACATATGTCTCCTTCCACAGTTTCTGCTTATGCCCTCTTGACCCATAAATTCTCCTTACTCCCTCCTGCCTATAACTTCTCGATACTCTCTCCTGCCCATAAACTTCTCCTTATTCACTCCTGCCCATAACTTCTCCTTACATATCTCTCCTGCCCATAATCTCATTTTACGCCCTATAGCCCATAACTTCTTACTCTCTCCAGCCCATAACTTCTCCTTACTCTTCTGCCCATAATTTCTCCTTACATGTCTCTCCAGCAATAACTTCTCCTTATTCCCTCTTGCCCATAACTTCTCCTTACGCTCTCCTGCCCATAAAATTATCCTTACTCCCTACTGCCCATAACTTCTCTTTATGTCCTCAGGCCCATAACTTCTCTTGACTTTCTCCTGCCTATCAGCTTCTGTTTACTCACTCCTGCCCATAACATCTCCTTATATATCTATCCTGCCCTTAAACTTCTCCTTTCTCCCTCTTGCCAATAACTTTTTCTTACATATCTCTCCTGCCCATAACTACTCCTTAGACCTCCAACCCATAACTTCTCCTTACACTCTCTTGTTACAACTTCTACTTACGCCCTCCTACCCATAAGGTCTCTACTATCTCCTGCCCATATCTTCTCCTTACACCTTCCTGCCCATAATTTCTTCTTTCATATCTCTCTTGCCCATAAATTCTCCTTAATTCCTCCAGCCCATAACTTCTTCTTATACCCTCCTACCCATAACATCTCCTTACTCCCTCATTCTTTTAACTTCTCCTTACTCTCTTCTGCCAATAAACTTATTTTTACTACATCCTGCTCATAAGTTCTCCTTATGCCCTCTTGCCCACCACTTCTCCTTACTCCCTGCTGCCCATAACTTCTACTTATGACCTCCTACCCATAACTTATTCTTACTCCTTCCTGACCATTCCATCTTCTTACATATCTCTCCTGTGAATAAATTCTCCTTACAGATCTCTCCTGCACATGAACTTCTCCTTACTCACTATAACCCATCACTTCTTTTTACTTATCTCTCCTGACCATAACTTCTCCTTATGCCCTCCAGCCTACAACTGTTCCTTACTCTCTCCTGCCCATAACTTCATCTTACAATTCTTGCCTGCCATAACTTCTAATAATGCTCTCTTGCCCATAACTTCTCCTTACACCTTCCTGACCATAACTTCTCCTTACTCCCTCCTGCATATAAACTTCTTCCTACTCCCTACTGCCAATAATTTGTCCTTTTGCCCTCTTGCCAATAACTTCACCTTAGGCCCTTCAGCCCATAACTTCTCTTTATGCCCTCTTGCCCATAAAGTCTTCTTATGCCCCCTGATTATAACTTTACCTTACTCTCAACTGACTATAAATTCTCCTTACGCCCTCCTGCTGATAACTTCTGCTTAAGATTGCCTGCCCATAACTTCACTTTACTCCTTCCTGCCTATAACTTCCAATATATCTCTCTTGCAAATAACTTCTCCTTACTTCCTCCTGCCCATAATGTTTCCTTACATCCTCCTACCTATAAGGTCTCCTTACTCTCTCCTGCCTATAACTTCTCCTTATGCCCTCTTGCCAACAACTTTTCCATATGCCCTCCTGTCCTTAACTTCTCCATACTCTTTCCTGCCCATAAGTTTCTCCTTACTCTGTGCGGCCCATAACTTATTACATATCTCTCCTGCAAATAACTTCTCCTTACTTCCTCCTGCCCATAATATTTCCTTACACCCTCATGCCCATTACTTCTCCTTACTCCTTCCTGACCATAACTTGTCCCTATGACCTCCTGCCCATAATGTCTTCATATGACCTATTGCACATAACTTCTCCTTACACCCTCCTGTTCATAACGTCTTCTTATTCCATCCTGCCTATAATGTCCCCCTTATGCCCTCCTGCCCATATCGTCTCTTTACTCCTTCCTTCCCATAACTTCTTCTTATATATCTCTACTGCCCATTAAAGATTCCTTACTCCCTCCAGTCCATACCTTCTCTCAACATATCTCTCTCATGCACATAACTTCTCCTTACACCATCTAGCCCATAATTTCTCATTACTTTCCCCTGCCCATAACTTCTCCTTACATATTTCTCCTGCCACAACTTCTGCTTATGACCTCTTGACCCATAAATTTTCCTTACACCCTCCTACCCATAAACTTTTCCTTATTCACTCCCCATTAGCTTCTCCTTACATATCTCCTAATATAATTTCACCTTACACCCTATAAGCATAACTGCACTCTCTCTCCAGCCCTGCTTCTCCTTTTTCTCTTCTGGACATAAACTTCACCTTACTCCCTCCTGCCAATAACATCTCCTTATGCCCTCCAGAACATAATGTCTCCTTACTCTCTCTCCTGCTTATAATTTCTCCTTTCGCCCTCTTGCCCTTAAATTCTCCTTACTCTCTCCTGCCCATAACTTCTCCTTCTGCCCTTTTGCCATAGAAACATAGAAACATAGAATTTGATGACAGATAAGGACCACTTGACTCACCTGGTCTGCCTATTTCCCTACCTAATGGATAAGCTGCAGATCCTAGTTAACCAACAGCCTACTTCTTCCTACCCCCCACTAGAATTGCCTTATATCTGCCCCATGCATTCTTGAATTCCCCCACTGTTTTTGACTCTATGACCTCCTCAGAAAGGCCATTCCCTGCATCTACAACATTCGATGTGAAGAAATACTTCATCACATTACCTCTGAACTGTCCCCCCATCTTCAAATTGTGCCCCCTTGTTCTTGCACATCTCTTTTTCTGAAAGATGCTACCCTCTTAGACTTTGTTGATTTCCTTGAGGTATTTGAAAGTTTCTATCATGACCCCCCTCTCCCTCCTTTCCTTGAGGCTATACATCTTAAGCTCCTTTAGTCATTCTTCATATGTCTTCTGGTGCAGACTCTGCACCATTTGGTTGCCCATAACTTCTCCTTACTCTCTCCCACCCCAAACTTCTCTTTACATATCTCTCCTGCCAGAATATTCCTCCCTACTCCTTCCTACCCATAACATCTTTTTACATATCTCGTTACTTATAACTCTCCTTATGCCCCAAGCTCATAACTTCTCCTTACTCTTCTGCCCATAATTTCTCCTTACATGTCTCTCCTGCCATAACTCCTCCTTATGCCCTCTTGCCCATAACTTCTACTTACACTCTCCTGCCCATAAAATTATGCTTACTCCCAACTAACCATAACTTCTCCTTATGTCCTCTATCCCATAACTTCTCCTGACTTTCTCCTGCCTATCAGCTTCTGTTTACTCACTCCTGCCCATAACATCACCTTATATATCTATCCTGCCCCTAAACTTCTCCTTACTCCCTCTTGCCAATAACTTCTTCTTACATATATCTCCTGCCCATAACTACTCCTTAGACCTAGAACCCATAACTTCTCTTTATGCCCTCTTGTTCATGACCTCTCCTTACGTCCTCCTGCCCATAAGGTCTCCTTACTGTCTGCTGCCCATATCTTCTTCTTACATCTTCCCACCCATAACTTTTCCTTACATGTCTCTCCTACCCATAATTTCACCTTACACCATATAGCCTGTAACTTCTTCTTACTCTCCCCAGACCATAATGTCTCTTTACTCTCTCCTGGACATAAACTCCATCTTACTCCCTCCTGCCCATAACTTCTTGCTTATCTCTTCTGCCAATAACGTCTCCTTATGCCCTCCAGAACATAATGTCTCCTTACTCTCTGTCCTGCTTATAATTTCTCCTTTCAACCTCTTGCCCTTAAATTTTCCATACTCTCTCCTGCCCATAACTTCTCTTTACAAATGTCTCCTTCCACAACTTCTGCTTATGCCCTCTTGACCCATAAATTTTCCTTATGCCCTCCTGCCCATAACTTCTCCATACTCTCTCCTGCCCAAAACTTCTCCTTTAGTCCTCTTGCTCATAATGTCACCTTACTCTCTCCCACCCCAAATGTCTCCTTACATATCTCTCCTGCCCAGAAAATTCTCCTTATTCCCTCCTGCCCATAACATTTTCTTACATATATCTCCTGCCAGAACTTCTCCTTATGCCCTCCAGCCCATAACTTCTCCTTACTCTCCTGCCCATAATTTCTCCTTATATGTCTCTCTAGCCATAACTTCTCCTTATTCCCTCTTGCCCATAACTTCTCCTTACACTCTCCTGCCCATAAAATTATTCTTACTCCCTACTGCTCATAATTTCTCCTTGTGCCCTCTGGCCCATAACTTCTCCTGACTTTCTCCTGCCTATCAGCTTCTGTTTACTCACTCCTGCCCATAACGTCTCCTTATATATCTATCCTTTCCCTAAACTTCTCCTTTCTCCCTCTTGCCAATAACTTCTTCTTACATATCTCTCCTGCCCATAACTACTCCTTAGACCTCCAACCCATAACTTCTCATTACACTCTCTTGTTATAAATTCTCCTTACTCCCTCCTACCCATAAGGTCTCTACTATCTCCTGTCCATATCTTCTCCTTACACCTTCCTGCCCATAATTTCTTCTTCCATATCTCTCTTGCCCATAAATTCTCCTTAATTCCTCCAGCCCATAACTTCTCCTTACACCCTCCTACCCATAACATCTCCTCACTATCTCCTTCATTTAACTTCTCCTTACTCTCTTCTGCCAATAAACTTAGTATTACTACATCCTACCCATGAGTTCTTGTTACGCCCTCTTGCCCATCACTTCTCCTTACTCCATCTTGCCATAACCTCTCCTTATGACCTCCTACCCATAACTTATTCTTACTCCTTCCTGCCCATAACATCTTCTTACATATCTCTCCTACCAATAAATTATCCTTACAAATCTCTCCTGCTCATGAATTTCTCCTTACACACTATTGCCCATAACTTCTTCTTAATTATCTCTTCTGACCATAACTTCTCCTTATGCCCTCCAGGCTACAACTGCTCCTTACTCTCTCCTGCCCATAACTTCATATTACAAGTCTCACCTGCCATAACTTCTAATAATGCTCTCTTGCCTATAACTTATCCTTACACCTTCCTGACCATAACTTCTCCTTACTCCCTCCTGCATATAAATTTCTGCTTACTCCCTACTGCCATTAATTTCTGCTTTTGCCCTCTTGCCCATAAAGTCTCCTTATGCCCCCTGATCATAACTTTTCCTTACTCTCAACTGCCTATAAATTCTCCTTACTCCCTCCTGCCGATAACTTCTGCTTATTGTCTCCTGCCCATAACTTCTCTTTAATCCTTCCTGCCCCTAACTTCCTACATATCTTTCCCTCAAATAACTTCTCCTTACTTCCTCCTGCCCCTAATGTTTCCTTACACCCTCCTGCCTATAAGGTCTCCTTACTTCCTACTGCCTACAAATTCTCCTTATGCCCTCTTGCCCACAACTTTTACCGCACGCCCATCTGTCCTTAACTTCTCCATACTCTTTCCTGCCCATAAGCTTCTCCTTACTCTGTGCTGCCCATAACTTCTTACATATCTCTCCTGCAAATAACTTCTTCTTACATCCTCCTGCCCATAATGTTTCATAACACCCTCATGCCCATAACCTCTTCTTACTCCTTCCTGACCATAACTTGTCCCTATGACCTCCTGCCCATTATGTTTCTTTACTCATTCCTGCCCATAAATTCTTCTTACAAATCTCCCCTGCCCATAACTTCTCCTCACACACTCCTGCATATAACTTCTCCTTACTCCCTCTTGACTATAGTATCTCTTTACACCGTCCTCACCATATCTTTCACTTATGCCTTCCTTCCTTAACTTCTTCGTACTCTGTCCTGCCCATAAACATCACCTTATGGTCCATAATTTCTCCTTGCACCCTCTTGCCTGTAAAGTATCCTTATGACCTCCTGCACGTAACTTCTCCTTACTCTCTTCTGACCATAAAATTCTCCTTACTCCATCCTCCCCATAACTTCTTCATGTGCCCTACTGCCCATAAAATCACCTTACACCTTCTTGTTCATAACTTCTTCTGATTCCCTCCTGTCTATAATATCCCCTTATGCCCTCCTGCCCATATCGTCTCTTTACTTCTTCCTTCCCATAACTTCTTCTTACATATCTCTACTGCCCATTAAAGTTTTCTCACCCCCTCCCTCCACCCCATAACTTCTCTCAACATGTCTCTCTCATGCACATAACTTCTCCTTACATATGTCTCCTGCCACAACTTCTGCTTATGCCCTCTTGAAGCATAAATTCTCCTTGCAACCTCCTACCCATAAACCTCTCCTTATTCACTCCTGCCCATAACTTCTCCTTTCATATCTCTTCTAAGCATAATTTCACCTTACACCCTATAGTGCAAAACTTCTTACTTTCTCCAGCCCATAACATCTCCTTACTCTCTCCTGGACATAAACTTCTCCTTACTTCCTCCTGCCCATAACTTCTTGCTTATCTCTCCTGCCAATAACATCTTTTTATGCCCTCCAGAACATAATGTCTCCTTACTCTCTCTCCTGCTTATAATTTCTCCTTTTGCCCTCTTGCCCATAAATTCTCCTTCCTCTCTCCTGCCCATAACTTCCCCTTTTTCCCTCTTGCCATAGAAAGACAGAAACATAGAATTTAATGGCAGATAAGGACCGCTTGGTTCACCTCGTCTGCCTATTTCCCTACTTAATGGATAAGCACAGATCCTAGTTAACCAACAGCATACTTCCTCCTACCCCCCACAAGAATTGCCTTAAGTCTGTCCCATGCATTCTTGAATTCCCCCACTGTTTTTGACTCTACAACCTCCTCGGAAAGGCCGTTCCATGCATCTACAGCCCTCTCTGTGAAAAAATAGTTCATCACATTACCTTTGAGCTGCCCCACATCTTCAAACTGTGCCCCCTTGTTCTTGCACATCTCTTTTTCTGAAAGATGCTACCCTCTTGGACTTTGTTGATTCCCTTAAGGTATTTGAAAGTTTCTATCGTGTCCACCCTCTCCCTGCTTTCCTTGAGGCTATATATATTAAGCTCCTATAGTATTTCTTCATATGTCTTCTGGTGCAGACCCTGCACCATTTGGTTGCCCATAATTTCTCCTTACTCTCTCCCACCCCAAACTTCTCTTTACATATCTCTCCTGCCCATAATATTCTCCTTACTCCCCCCCTCCATATAACAACTTTTTACGTATATATCCTGCCATAACTTCTCCTTATGTCCCTAGCCCATAACGTCACCTTACTCTCTCCTGGACATAAACTTCTTCTTGCCATAGAAACAGAATTTGATGGCAGATAAGGATCACATGGCCCACCTAGTCTGCCTAGTTCCCTACCTAATGGATAAGCTGCAGATCCTTGTTAACCAAACTTCCTTCTACCCACCACTAGAATTGCCTTATGTCTGTCCCATGTATTCTTGAATTCCCCCACTGTTTTTGACTCTACAACCTCCTTAGGAAGGCCATTTCATGCATCTACAACCCTCTCTGTAAAGAAATACTTCATCACATTACCTCTGAGCCATCCCCCTTCTATCTTCAAATTGTGCCCCTTTGTTCTTGCATATTTCTTTTTCTGAAAGATGCTACCCCCTTGGACTTTGTTGCTTCCCTTGAGGTATTTCAAAGTTTCTATCATGTCCCCCCTCTCCCTTCTCTCCTTGAGGCTATACATCTTAAGCTCCTTTAGTCATTCTTCATATGTCTTCTGGTGCAGACCCTGCACCATTTGGTTGCCCGTAACTTCACCTTACTCTCTCCCACCCCAAACTTCTCTTTACATATCTCTCCTGCCCAGAATATTCTCCTTACTCCCTCCTGCCCATAACATCTTCTTACGTATATCTCCTGCTATAACTTCTCATTATGCCCCAGCCCATAACTTCTCCTTACTCTCCTGACCATAATTTCTCCTTACATGTCTCTCCCACCATAATTTCTCCTTATGCCCTCTTGTCCATAACTTCTCCTTACACTCTACTGCCCAAAAAAATTATCCTCACTCCCTACTCCCCATAACTTCTCCTTATGCCCTCTAGCACATAACTTCTCCTGACTTTCTCCTGCCTATTAGCTTCTGTTTACTCACTCCCCCATTACATCTCCTTACATATCTATCCTGCCCCTAAACTTCTCCTTACTCCCTCTTGCCAATAACTTATTCTTGCAAATCTCTCCAACCCATAACTACTCCTTAGACCTAGACCCCATAACTTCTTTTTACACCCTCTTGTTCATAACTTCTCCTTATGCCCTCCTGCCCATAAGCTCTCCTTACTCTCTCCTGCCCATAACTTCTTCTTACATCTTGCTACCCATAACTTCTTTTTACATATCTCTCCTGCCCATAAATTCTTCTTAATTCCTCCAGCCCATAACTTCTCCTTACACCCTCCTGCCCATAACATCTCCTTACTCCCTCCTTCTTTTAACTTCTCCTCCCTCTCTCCTGTCAATAAACTTGTCCTAACTACATCCTGCCCATAAGTTATCCTTATGCCACCTTGTCCATCACTTCTCCTTCCTCCCTCCTGCCCATAACTTCTCCTTATGACCTCCTACCCATAACTTCTTACTCCTTCCTGCCCATAACATCTTCTTACATATCTCGCCTATCAATAAATTCTCCTTACAAATCTCTCCTGCTCATGAACTTCTCCTTATTCCCTCATGCCCATTACTTCTTACTTATCTCTCTTGACCATAACTTCTCCTTAAGCCCTCCAGCCTACAACTTCCCCTTACTCTCTCCTGCCATAACTTTTTCTTACAAGTCACACCTGCCATAACTTCTAATAATGCTCTCTTGCCTATAACTTCTCCTCACACCCTCCTGCCCATAACTTCTCCTTAATCCCTCCTGCCCATTAACTTCTCCTTACTCCCTACTGCCAATAATGTGTCCTTTCACCCAACTTCACCTTATGCCCTTTAGACCATAACTTGTCTTTACGCCCTCTTGCCCATAAAGTCTGCTTGTGCCCCCTGATTACAACTTTTCCTTACTCTCAGATGCCTATAACTTCTTCTTATCCCTCCTGCCAATAACTTCTGCTTATTATCTCCTGCCCATAACTTCTCTTTACTCCTTCCTGCCCATAATGTCTTACATATCTCTCCTGCAAATAACTTCTTCTTAGTTCCTCCTGCCCATAACGTTTCCTTACACTCTCCTTCCCATAACATCTCCTTACTCTCTCCTGCCTATAACTTCTCCTTATGCCCTCTTGCCCTCAACTTTTCCATATGCCCTCCTGTCCTTAACTTCTCCATACTCTTTCCTGCCCATAACCTTCTCCTTACTCTGTGCCACTTATTACTTCTTACATACTGTATATCTCCTGCAAATAACTTCTCCTTGATTCCTCCTGCCCATAATGTTTCCTTACACCCTCATGCCCATTCCATCTCCTTATTACCTACTGCCCATAACTTCTCCTTACTCATTACTGGCCATTAATTATTCTTACAAATCTCCCCTGCCCATAACATCTCCTTACACCCTACTGCACATAACTTTTCCTTACTCCTTCTTGAATATAATATCTCTTTACACCCTCCTCACCATATCTTCCCCTTATGCCCTCCTGCCTTAACTTCTCCTTACTCTCTCCTGCCCATAAACATCACCTTATACCATCTGCCCCATAATTTGTCCTTACACCCTCTTGCCTGTAATGTATCCTTACAACCTCCTTCACTTAACTTCTCCTTACTGTCTCCTGACCATAGAATTCTGTTTACTTCATCCTCCTCATAACTTCTTCATCTGCCCTATTGCTCATAACCTCTCTTTACACCCTCCTGTTCATAACTTCTTACTCCCTCCTGCCCATAATGTCCCCTTATGCCCTCCTACCCATAACTTCTCCTTACTCCTTCCTGCCCATTAGATCTTCTTACATTTCTCTCCACTACATAACATCCCCTTATTCCCTCCTGCCCATGACTTCTCCTTACACACTCCTGCCCATAACATCTCCTTACTTCCTCCTTCCCATAACATTTCCTTAGTGAAAAGCCGCCAACATTGACATGACCATAGAAGAGAGTATTTTCATAACTATAGGTTTGTTCCACCTAATAAGTTTATTTTATATATACTCTTCCATGTCTATATTATATATTTATTAGATCTCCTTTATATTCTTTTTTCTTTTCATTTTCAGAGCAACACTAGCTCCTAGTCTGATGAAGGAACTTAGTTCTGAAATGTTACTACATATTTATTGGAGCATTGTAACATTGTGATTCATTTGATGCTGTCTATATTTTCACATTTGAGCATTGTTACATTGTGAATAAGTTTTTGGTTTGAAGTATATATTAGAAGTTGGAAATGAATATCTATCATATGTTGAATGATTATAAGCTGTAATAATGAGATTCTATACAAAATTTCAACTGTTTTTTGTGAGAGAGCTACTATTACTATTTTTGTTTTATTAGGGTTGAGAATAGGTTCTTTTCACGTTCCTTATTCCCTCCTACCCATAATTATAGGGCCAGCCCATAATTCAAGGGACGAGGATTCCTATAAAATACCGACATGCCCAGCCCTCTCTGCTTAGCGGTCTTAGTTTGAATGCCAGGTTGGGTGTGTGGTTCTGTCCTCGCTGGGCTTACCTGTTGCCTCGCTTCTCCCAGCTTTTCGCTGCTTGTGGCATTCTTTCAGCACCTCCTGCTGCTCTACTCCTTGCTCCCCCCCTTCTCCTTTACATCTGCGGTTTTGGATGCTGGATAGCCTGATTCTCACTATCCTTCTCCTGCTACATGCTTGGCCCTTCCTAGGTTCCTCCAGAGTGCTTCCTGCTGCAGGTTCAGCCATTATTTTCGATCCCGCCTGCCCCCAGCTTTTTCTTTTTCATTCCACTTTCCTGGCAGTTCATTTACCCTTTCATTTGGAATTTTATGGCCTCCTGCTTATCCTGGATTTCTTGGTCACTACCTCCTGGACATCTGGACTATCACATTGGACATATTTTCTGTTTTTTGTTTCTGCTATTCATTCCTGGTGTTCAGCTCATAATTGCATTCATAGATCCTCCTGCTCCACCTGAAGAACCCCCCACTCCTGAGAACAAATCTTTGAAGTCTCACCATTCCTTAAAGAACTGGACTGTTCCTCGTCTCCTCGCTGAACTAAAGGTTCTTGGGGTCCCTGTTCCTGCTGGTGCTAAAAAGCAGGAGCTTTATGATTTATGGCTTGAAAATTGAGATCGCAATCCTTGCCCGGGGCCAGCCTGCCCTGCTGTCCCTGCTCCTGATGCCTTTGCTGACCTAAAAGATTTGATTTCTCAACTGGCTTCCTCTGTGACTGATATTTTCAATCGCCTGGATGTTATAGAATGTTGTCAGTCCTCCTCTCCGTTTCTGCAGACTCTGCCTTCCCCTCTTCCTGCTCCAGCCCTGATGCCTCAGCCCTCTCCTTCAGTGCCTGCCATCGCTTCCAACTCAGGTAATTTGGCTTCCAACTGCTGTATGCCTGCTGTCTCCCCTGTTCATTTGGTTCCTGCTCATCTCCGCAAGGATATCTTTGAAGAGAAGGATATCAACCTTATCTCCTTGATTATTTCTTCTCATGATACTATTGAGAACAGAGTCATCTCTTGTGGTGACTTCTCTGTTGTTCTGCGTTCTAAGGACCCTAGGCTTTCCAAGAAATTGACTATTCCTGAATTCGTCCTGGCATTTAGTCTGTTCAGAAACATTCTGTGTTCTGCCTTTCCATCTCAAAGGGGGGAGCTGGATACCTATTTATATCTCATAGAGACCTCGGCGTCCGCTATGATGGTGCTCACTTCGACTACCATAAATCTTTTCAGCTAAGAGCAGCTGCAGCTTTATCTCACTTGAATGTCCGCCTTCACTGGGGTTCTCTCGACAACGAAATTGTTTTGTCGTTTATTTCCTGCATTGCAGGCGCTCATTTGCCAGATTTGTGGCTCCTTTTCCCATGCCACTTCTTTCTGCCCTTTATCCATTCCTGATTCATCTTCCCGTACTTCCTCTTCAGGCTCCACTATTACCAGGACTATACGTAATCATATTGCTATGCCCCTGTTTGTCATATGACAAACATGGTCGTCCAATTATTTTCATGGGTGGTAGATCTGACTGTAATAATTTCAACGATATTGGTTGCTCCCTTCATCCCTGCTGTATGCTGCACGTTTGAAGTCATTGTGGTGAAGCTCATGCAAAATCAATCTGCCCTAACCTCAGAAGCAGGACCTAACTATTCAGTCATCCCCCTACTCCTATTAATGTCACCACGCTGGCTCATTTCCTAGCCTTATCATTCATCTCGCTCCTTGGTGCAATTTCTCATCTCCAGATTTACTTTTGGATTCCATACTGGCATATGTTCTCTTCCTCAGGACTCCTACGAATCTTCTAATTTGCAAACAGCTCTCTCTCAGACGGACTTGGTCTCCTCCCTCTTACAGAAGGAACTGGATAAAGGCTATATCATTGGACCATTCCTCCATTCTCTGTTTCCTCTCATTCATGTCAGCCCTACTGGCATTGCTACTCACAAATTCTCTGGAAAGCAGTGCCTTATATTCAATTTATCCTCTCCACGTGCCACTTGCATTCCTGGTATCAACTCTCTTATCCCTTCTCAGGATTTTTCTCTGGCTTATGCCAAGATTGACGACGTCATATCAACTATCAAACAGATGGGCAGAGGCACATGGCTTTCCAAAGCTGACATTGCCGATGTGTTTAAACTCCTTCCTATTCATCCATCCCTTTGGCATCTCTATGGCATCAAATAGGCAGATTCCTACTACTTTGCTGTGCGAGTAGTCTTCGGTTGCAAAAGCAGTCCGAAACTGTTTGACATATTTTCTTGGACACTTTGTTGGTTGTTGTTGAATCATTGTCGGGTGACCTCAGTGATTCCTTTGCTTGACGATTTTCTTCTTATCGAGCCTCCTTCTGCACCTCCGGTGGCAGCCCTTTCTGCCTTATGTTGTTTATTTCATCAATTGGCTGTGCCTGTTTCAAAGGAAAAGACTTCTGGTCCTGCTACTTCCCTTGAATTTTTGGGCATCATTCTCGACTCCGTTTGCATGGAAGCCAGACTCCCTATGGAAAAGTTACGCAGAATCAAGACTCTGATCCTTTCATTCTCCAATCGCTCATCTTGCACAAAACACGAACTCTTGTCTTTGCTAGGTTATCTCTCCTTCGCTACATATATAATTCCTCAAGGACATACATTCGTAGCATATTTACTCAAATTGCTCCGTTCAGCTTCAGCCCTCCACCATCATATTTCTATTACAGCCACTGCAAAATCTGACCTTGCCATGTGGTTCCTTTTCCTAAACCAATGGAATGGTCACTCTATGTTCTACAAAGACATTTCTCAAGAGCTTTCTCCTAAAGACTTCACGGATGCTTCTCCTACTCATGGATTTGCTGCTATTTTCCATCAATCCTGGATTTCTTTAACATGGCCTCACGAATTTCTGCAATTACCCATGGCCATGACTTCTTCTCCATTATTTGAGATATATCCTTTTGTTGCAGCAGCTGCCACTTGGGGTCATTGCTGGTCTTTGTCTACAGTATTAATTTATACAGACAATCAAATAACAGTAGATATTATTAACAAAGGCAGATCATCTCCTACAATCATGCTATTTTTGCGGAGATTAACATGGCTTTCTCTGATTCATAATTTTTGTATTCAGTGTCTTCATATTCCTGGTCATCTCAACACAGCAGCTGACTACCTTTCCCGTTTTCAATTTCAAAAATTCTGTATTGTCCTTCCTACGGCAGATCCTCTACCAACTCCAGCTCCTCATTTCAGGGATCTAGTCATGCCATGAGCAGTTACCTGACTTCAGCACAAAACCTCATGTGGTCAGCATTATTTGTCAGCACACAATCAGCTTACCGCACAGCCTGGAGAAAATACAATTCATTCTGCACCATGTCAGCCTCCTCTGCATTCCCAATTTCCTTACCTACCATATTAGCTTTCACGACCTATTGCCATTCAACCAGCAAATTATCCTATTCTACTATTCGTCAGTACTTAGTTGGTATTCAATTTCATTTCTGCTTACAAGATCCATCATCTGGCTCCTTGACATCTTATCCTGCAGTTAAGCTCCTCCTTTCAGCAATCCAAAAACTTTCATTCAAAAAGATGCCTACTCGCCTGCCCATCGACGATATCATATTCAAACAGCTAATTACTTTACTGAAGTCAGAACCTCCTACTTCACACTCCACCATTCTACTTGCAGCTATACCTTTGGCATTTTATGGATTTCTATGCCCTGGAGAATTTACAGTCTCATCAAGTTCTGCAACATCCTTTCTCAAAGTTAAACATCTTACCAAGCAAGCTGAGTACTATGTTCTTCATCTACCCGCATCAAAGACGGACAGACTTCGAGAAGGCGTAGACATTCGACATTTTCCTACTAATATGGCTTTGCGCCCTGTCTACTTCTTGAACCAGCTATGCAACCTTCATAGTCAATCCAGTCCTGATTCTTCCCTACTTACTTCTCATAATAATGCTCCTCTAGCCACCAAAGAATTTGTGGATTCCATACGATCACTATTGCAATGCCTGGGACTTGATCCTTTCACTTACTCTGGACATTCATTTAGAATTGGTGCTGCTACCTCCGCATCTAAAAAGAAAGTTCCAGCCTACATCATTAAACATCTAGGAAGATGGACATCGTCTTGCTTTGAGACTTACATTCCTATTCCTGAAGCAGAAATACGTTCAGCCTTTATTTCTGTCTCCTCATAGTATGCCTAGAAGGAAGGAAACTTGGTAGCCATGGTTCCTCAGAGGTTTCCTCCACTAAAGAGGGTTTTTCCTCTCCTGAGTGCTGCCAGGTATACTCTATGTGAGATGGAGGAGGTGGATTCTATTCTATTCTTTGGGCCTTCAACTATCAGCTCATACTCAAGATGGGAACGAGTAAGGCCAAAACAAATAAATGTACAAACAAGTGGCACCAAGCACACTTCATAAACATTATTCCCGCACAGTGAATTATAGGCCCAGCCCGTAATTCAAGGGGTGGGGATTCCTATAAAATACCGACACACCCAGTCCTCTCTGATTAGTGTTCTCAGTTTCCTCCACCATCCCCTCCTCCTTCTCCAGCACTCTTCCCATCTATAGGGCCTTAAACTATCAGCTCATACTCAAGATGGGAATGAGTAAGGCCAACACAAATAAATGTACAAACAAGTGGCACCAAGCACAATTCATAAACATTATTCCCGCACAGTGAATTTCTCATTACACCTTCCTGCCCATAACTTCTCTTTCTTCTCTCCTGCAAATAAACTTTTTCTTACTCCATCCTGCCCTTAAATTCTCCTTAAGCTCTTTTGCACATAACGTCTCCTTACATCCACCCGCCTTTTACTTCTGGTTATTCTCTCCTAACTGAAAAACTCCTCCTTATTCATCCTACCCATTAATTCTCCATACAACCTCTTGCCCACAGCTTCTCCTTAAGCACTCCTGCCCATAACTTCTTGCATCCTCCTGTCCATAGGTTCTCCTTACTCTCTCCTACCCATAAACTTTTCCTTACTCCCTCCTGTTGATAACTTTTCCTTTTGTCCTCTTGCCCATATCTTCTCTTTATTCCTTCCATGCATGTAGCTTCTCCTTACACCCTCCTGTCTGTAACATCTCCTTACTCCATCCTGTCTATAACTTCTCCTTACTCCTTCGTGCCTATTATTTATTATGTATCTCTCCTGCCCACAACTTCTCCTTACTACTTCTTGTCCATAATTTCTTCTTATGCCCTCCTGCCAATAACTTCTCCTTACTCCCTCCTGTACATAACTTCTCCTCACTCCCTCTTGCCCCTAAAATTCTTAGCCCATCCTGCCCATAATTTCTTCTTACTGTCTCCTGTCCATCAATTTCTTCTTTCTCCCTGTTGTCTGTAATGTCTACTGATGCAATCAAGCCCATAACTTCTCCTTACTCTCTGCTTCCCATCAATTTTCCCCTACTCCCTCCTGCCCTTAAGTTCTCCTTTCACCCTTTTGCTCACAACTTCTTCTTATGCCCACCTGCCCAAAACTTCCCTTACTCCCTCTTGCCCATAACTTCTTCCTACATATCTCTCCTACTCGTAACTTCTCCTTACTCCCTCCTGTTATTAACTTCTACTTACTCCCTCCTACCCACAAATTCTCCTTTCTCCTTCTTGCCCATAAATTCTTCTTACGTATCTCTCGTGTCCATAACTTCTCTTACTCCCTCATGAATATAACTTCAGTTTACACCCTCCTGCCCATATCTTATCCTTATGCCCTCCTGCCCTTAACTTCTACTTACTCTCTCCTACCCATAAAAGTCTCTTTACACCATCCTGCCCATAATTTTTCCTTATACCCTCTTGCCCATAACCTCTCTTTACAACCTCCTGCCCTTAACTTCTCCTTACTCTCTCCTATCCATAAACTTCTCCTTACTCTGACCTTCCCATCATTTCTCCTTATGCCCTCCTGCCAATATTTTCTTCTTATGCCCCCTGCCCATGAATTCTCCTTATTCACTTATGCCCATAAACTTCTTTCACTCTCTTGCCCATAACTTCTCTTTACACCCTCCAGCCCATAACTTGTACAAGCATACGCTCATTCATTGAAGCACTCAGTCAGGCCGCCAGCCATGTAGCTGAGTGGAGGGCTCTGTCAGTGGCCCAATCAGAGTACTGGGGGGACAGGGTGGGTGCTATCTGATGACAGGGTGGGTGGGGTCCACTAGACACCAGGGAGTGGGGATTGGTCTTTTATTTAATGATTGGGGGTCCGTGGGATGGGGAAAATAATGAGTTAACTGGGGCGGGCTTGCTTTATTCACTTTGGGTCAGTGATCAGCCAGGAGACCAGGGAAATATCATTTTAATGGGAATTTGGGCCAGTAAGTGGCTGGGGAGTGACCATTAGATACTGGTAGTTTCATCCAGGAGCAGTGAATTTTGCCGGCTCGAGGACAAAATTTCGCTCACACCACTGGTGAAATTTGAGAATTCACCCGGCAAAATATTTCACAAAATGTAAAAACTACATGAAATGTTTAGTCAGGCAAAAGTTTCCAATTTTGCAGAACACTAACTTCTACCTACTCTATCCTGCCTATAGCTTTTCCTTATGCTCTTATCCATAACTTCTCCCTATGCCCTCCTGCCCTAACGTCTCCTTCCTCTCTCCTGCAAATAAACTTTTTCTGACTCCATCCTTTCCTTAACTTCTCCTAATTCCGTATTGCCCATAACTTCTCTTTATGCCCTCCTGACTTTCAATTCTCCTTACTCTCTCCTGACCATAAAATTCTCCTTACTCTGTCCTGCCAATAACTTCTTCTTAAACCCGCTTGCCCCTGCATATACCTTCTTCTTACACCCTCCTGTTCATAACTTCTTCTTACTCCCTCCTGCCCATAACATTCCCTTATGCACTCCTGTCCATAACTTCTCCTTACTCCTTCCTGCCCATAACTTCTTCTTACATTTCTCTCCACCTCATAAATGTCTCCTTACTCCCTCCTGACCATAACTTCTTCTTAAGCCCTCCTGTGCATAATATCTCCTTACTACCTCCTGCTCATAACTTCTACTTAATCCATCCTGCACATTTCTTTTCCTTTCACAATTTTGCACATAACGTCTCCTTACGCTCTCCTGCAGAAAACTTCTTCTTGCTCCCTTCTGTTCATAAATGCCTCCTTACTTTATTTTGCCCACAACTTCTCCTTACTCTCTCCTACCCACAAACTTCTCCTTCCTCCCTCCTGCTGATAACTTTTCTTTTCATCCTTTTGTCGATAACTTCTCTATACTCCCTTCTCCCATAGCTTCTCCTTACACCCACCTCCTGTAAGTTATCCTCACTCCCTCCGGCCCATAACTTCTCATTACTTCTTCATGCCCATTTCTTCTTCTTAATATCTCTCCTGCCCATAACTTCTCCTTATTCACTCCTGCCCATAATGGAAAGATGCATGCCTGTAGTTATGTGGGGGAAGAGCTCCTCCCCCACAACCTACTTAAAACTTCCTGATTACAGCTGCTCTTCTTAGAGTGAGTCACACTCGCTTTCGGCAGTGTGGCTGGCCCTTCCTCTCTTCCTTACCTTGTTTTGTTCTGCATTTCCTCCCCCCATTTTCTCTGCCTCACTGCCTTGTCTGCTTTCCTTCCTTCTGTGTTGTCCCCCCCTTGTGCTCCCATTCCTTCAGTCCTGTTCCTTATGTTTTGTTTTTTGGGGGGTCTCTCTGCCAGCCGCACTTCAGTTCGTCTGCCGAACAACCGCACCTTACCGGTTGTTTGTTTCCCTGTGACCGGGTGTCCTCTGTTTGCTCTGGCAGTCCACCTCCATCCGCTGAGCTCTTTACTGTTTGCTGACTTGCAACAGAACTGGAGCACAGCCGTGGCATGGCCACGCTTGCCATTTCCACTCCCAAGGAATTTTCTACTCACGCTTTCTCACTTCTGACTGATATATTCTGCACTACTGTGGTTGTCTGGCCAGAATTTGCTCATATCCTTCGGGGCATGGAAGGACTGCAACTACAAAGTTACCCAACATCTCCCCACAGGTCTGGCACACTTTTGGATTCTCCTCCTTGTTCTCCATGTGTGTCTCATCTTCACTGCCTCGGTTTACAGTGCTTGATGGATTCCAGACTGAATCGGCGTCTGCCCAGTGACAGTTTGCATATTGCAGGGAGCACCACAGATCATAACCCTATGCAAGGGACAGCTGTATTGCACATTTGGGGGGGGGATTAGAGTTTTATTTGTCTTCCTTGTGGGACTGCTATTCATTCGGATCACAGCTAAAATGCCTGCTCACGGCATCGCCTTTTTAAGGCAATTTCTGAAGGACTGGGTAGAGGACTCTCTATCTTCAAAGAAACAATTGGATAATGTTACTGCACATCTTCCCTGTTTGGTCCTTGAATTACTGATTTCAATTTCCGTGCTGCTCACAAGTACTCAGTTGCAACTTTTCAAGCTGTCTTTCTTGGTCTCCGCCCTCAGTTTCTGCCTTAGCAATTGTCGCAGCTGTGCCTGCCTGGATCCTATGCTGCTGCAACCTCTGGGAACTTCCTTGCCTCGGCTATTTCTGTATACATCTCCTCAACTACCTCTGCCTATATGCTGCTATTCAGGACCCTGCCGCTTCTAACCTACTGTTAACATCCTGAATCCTACACTGGCCTGCAACTGCCTTGGAATGTTTCTCTAGCTTGTCAGCCCTTCCGCTTAGCATTTCCTGTCCCATATTCATGCCATATTCCAAGCTATTGCAGTGGTAACATACTTCTCCCTGCCATGACACTTTGTGTATAGCTAGGATTCCATACTCAAATGATTGCCCATGCTTGCATAGGATTCCTGCTGTTCTCAATCCTACTGGAGCCCTTCTGGACACACAAACTATATTTGTTATATTACCATGATGGACCATTCCTTCCACCAATAATTTGAGGCCTCTATATGTAGACATATCATTGTTCTATACAGTAGTACTTGGTGGCAGCCAGCTTCCTTTCCTGCTACACACTCTAAAAGCTCAACTTACTACCATTCAGCTTCAACCCTAGCACTCTGTTCAGCTAGGCAGCCCTCTGTGGTGGCACTCCATCATGCTAGCCTATGTGGGGTCTAGCTTGACTTGCTCCTTTTTTGCCAACCCACGTGGGGTTCTGGCTGCACCACCAGGCATGTGGGGGCCTTGCCCAGCACACTTCCATTCCTTATTGCCCTACAGTGGTTTGCAGCCTGCTAGCCTTCATGGGGTTGGTGGCCTCTCTCTATTTCCTTACCCACTGACCTACGTGGTCCAGCTGCCATGCTAGCCTTCTTGGGGCTTAGCTGCCACTCTCCATTCACTTTATTTCTTAGGATTGGATGCATCACCAGTTATTCCTCGCCTTCAGTTGTACTACTCGGATCCTGGACCTTGCAGCCCTCACCTTGCTGCTCACACTTACTTCCAATTATCAAGGATACGCTTCTGCCTCCATCAGATTGAATTCTGGATTACATCAGATGTTCACCTCATTCCTGGGATGCTTCTTGCCATACTGCTTCAACTTCTTCAGAGGTATTACTACCACTTCATAATGCCTTCCTTATCATAGCTTAAGTTTAAGAGATAACTCTACTGTAGTTTAAGATGCTATTACCGCTGGTCGAGTAGCCAACCCATCCTCCCAGGTCTTTTCATTGCATACTTTACCATCCTTGATTATCAGGAAACAACAGTCTACAGCACCCTTCTACTGCTGTCATAAGTATGCCTCAGACTATTCTATGCTGCATGGAATTGGCTCAGGATTATGCTAACATTTGCAATACATTTACAATCTATGCATTACTATTTCGCTACTATGTCTGCATTGCATGCAGTTTAACATTACTATTACTCTATTTGCCACTGCTCTACAACCAACATCGCCAGGGCTGGAGGTTTACCACAGTGCACTTCAAAAGACCTGCTCCCCTATGGGCCCGGAGGTCCATTGATCATATATTACTACACCGTAATCACCTGCTTCTATGAGCTGCTTCACCCATTGGGCCTAGGGGTTCAACTACCTCTACTCTACATCTGCCTCACTCAGCTTCGGGGCCCGGAGGTTCACATATTCTACTATACGTATGCCTGCCGTCATGTCTGCCAGCCTTAGGAGTTCCTTTTACTATGGACTCACATCCAGGATTTGTTTAGCAGTACCTCATCTATTCCTTTGAATGCTTCTGCCTTGCAGCTTCAGTTCCTATTACTTACTACTACACTTCTACCAAGACTTAAGTTGTGCCATCCGGAAGACTTCAACGTTATGGGTTACACCTCGCCATTATTGTACTTCAATCCTCTAAGACTTTTGGATCCCATTACAACACTACTTCATCTGGCTCAGTCTTCTTCAATTATTATCATCCATGTCTTTAGAAGCACATCAATTCATGATTCGTCAGACCATTTTCACAAGTTTAATTCCAGCTGCTTTACCATTCTGGCTTCCAAAATGTGTATGTCTGCAGCGCTGTATAATACTATTTCATTCAACAGAAGAAAGCTCCTTTGACTTACATGCTATTTAAATTTCCTCAATGCTCTCCACTGTATACCACACATAAGCTATGCAATACTACTCCTCTGCTACTACATCTCCATCTTACAGGACCTAGAGGTTCATCAAGACTGACTCATCAATTCTACAACCTACTTCACCCCTTGGGACCTGGACATACATCTAACTTATGTCTATCTAGTCACACTAAGATCTATACCCAATTCACTTACCTGCTTTACCCACTATGGACCGGAGGTTCCTACTGCTTCGTCCTCCCCAGATCATGTAGCATGTGCCAAGCTCCTGTGCTTCATCACCAAGGCTGTCATTTGCAAAGCTTGCCAAGTGGAACACAAACCAACTGTCTTCCTACACTAGACTTGGACAGTTAGTCTTTATTTACTGATTCTCCTCGAAGACGACTTCTTTGCCTATTTGAATGCTTCACCAAGGCAACTTTGACACTTCAAATTATCATCGACCATGGACTCCAAACTACTATCATTAAACCCTGGATATGGATTCTTGGACTAGGAGTTCCTAGAAGGATGCTGCTATGTTCACCTGACACTTCATTATTCAGTACTTTATTCAGTTTTCCGCTTCACTGGATCAGGATCTACAACTTGGATTTTGGATTAGCTGATAACTTAATATTGTTACCTAGGATTAATCTCCTTTAGTATGCCCAGAAGGACAGGCAGGTCAGTAGCTATGGTTCCTCAGTGGCTTCCCCCAAGGGGTCCTGTACTACATGCTACTGGTCACACTCTCTGGAGTTGGAGGAGATAATTGTACGATATTATTAATTCTTTTAAGGAGGGTCTCATCATAGTCAACTAAGCCTTCTTCCTGAGGAGGGATGCAGAGAAAGGCCAAAACATCAAGTCATAACAAGTTACTCACCAGTATAAGCATCTAAGCACTTTGTACATATCATCCAGGTACACATGTACTATAATCACTGACTTGCTCATGTCCATGCTGAAGTTACTAAGCACTAATACCTCATAAGCATTGCCCTACTTACTGGTCTGGCCTCTGTATCCAAGCAACCTACATCATTCAGCTACAGTACATAGCATAAGTACCGAGCTATGAACCACACACATAACTTTTAATTACTCTTTCATGCCTATAACTTTTCCTTACATACAGTAGTAGCCAAAGATATTGCCAGCGATTTCCAGATATTTCACGAAATTTCTAGAGTTTCTCTCTGCTGCCTCTACCGTGGAAATGCAGAAAGCAGAGGATTTCTCTAGAAATATCACAGAAATTTGGGGAAATAGCTGGTAATGTATGTGGCTACTACTGTATCTCTACTGAACAGTACTTCTTACTCCCTCTTGCCATTAATTTCTCCTAATGCCCTCCTGCCCATAACTTCTCCTTACTCCCTCCAGCACATAAATTCTCCTTACTCCCTCCTGTATCTAAAATCCTTAGTCTGTCCTGTCTGTACTTCTGCTTACTATCTCCTGACCACACATTTCTGCTTTCTCCCTTTTGCACATAACTTCTCTTATTTATGATCTCCAGACCATAATGTCTCCTCACTCTCTGCTTCTCATAAATGTCTCCTTACTCCCTCCTGCCCTTAAGTTCTCCTTTCACACTCTTGCCCATACCTTATCCTTATTCACTACTGCCCATAACTTTTCCTTACTCTCTCCTGCCCATAACTTCTTCTTATGCCCTCCTGCCTATAACTTCTCCTTTCTCTGTCCTGCTCATAATTTCTGCTTATTCCCTCCTGACAACTTCTCAGACTCTCCAGTACATACAGTAACTTCTCCTTACATTCTCATGCCTATAACTTCTCCTTATGATCCCCTGGTGATAACTTCTCCTTATTCGTTCCTGCCCATAAATTCTTCTTGCATATCTCTCCTAACAACTTTTTTCTCCCTGCTGATGATAACGTCTCCTTACACCCTCCTGCCCATAACTTCTCCTTACACCCTCCTGCCCATAGTTTCTCCTTACTCCCTCTTGAATATAACTTCTTTTTATGCTCTCCTGCCCATATCTTTCCCTTATGACTTCCTGCCCTTAACTTCTCCTTACTTTCTCCTGCCCATAAATTCTCCTTGGATTGTCCTGCCATAAGTTCTACTTATGTTTTCTTGGCAATAATTTTGCTTTACGACCTTCTGCCCTTGACTTCTCCTTTCTCTCACCTACCAATACACATCTCCTTACTCTGACCTTCCCATAACTTCTCCTTATGCCCTCTTGCCATATCATCTCATTACACCCTCCTGCCCATGAATTCCCCTTTCTTACTCCTGCCCAAAAATGTGTCTTTACTCCCTGTTGCTCATAACTTCTCCTTTCACTCTCTTGCTCATAGCTTCTCTTTACACCCTTCTGCTCGTAACTTCTTCTTACACCCTCCTGCCCATAACTTCTCCTTACGCCCTACTGCACATAACATCTCCTTACTCCATCCTGCACATAACTTCTCCTTCCTCTCTGCTGCAAAAAAATCTTTTTCTTACTCCATCCTGCACATAACTTCTCCTTATGCCCTCCTGCCATTCACTTCTTCTTACTTTCTCCTAATCATAAACTTCTCCTTGCACTGTTGTGCCCATAATTTCTCCTTATGCCATCTTGCCCCTAACTTCTCTTTACGACCTTTTGCCCTTAACTTCTTCTTTCTCTCACTTATCCATAAACTTCTCCTTAATCCGACCTTCCCATAATGTCTCTTTATGCCCTTGTGCCCATAGCTTTTCCTTACTCCCTCTGAATATAACTTCTCTTTATGTCGTGCTGCCCATATCTTCCCCTTATGACCTCCTGCCCTTAACTTCTCCTTACTCTCTCCTGCCCATAAATTCTCCTTGTACTGTCCTGCCCATAATTTCTCCTTATGCCCTCTTGCCCATAACTTCTCTTTACAACCTCCTGCCCATAATTTCTCCTTACACCCTCCTGTCCATAATGTCTTCTTACATATCTCTGTACCTCAAAACATCTCCATACTCCCTCCTGCCCACATCATCTCCTTACTCCCTTCTGTTCATAACTTCTACTTACTCTGTCCTGACCATAGGTTTTTCTTACACCCTCTTGCCCCAAACTTCTCCTTATGCCATCCTGCCTGTAACTTCTCCTTTCTGTCTCCTGTTAATAAATCTTTTCTTACTCCATCCTGCCCTTAACTTCTCCTTATGTCCTCTTTCCCATAACTTCTCCTTACACGCTCCTGCCCATAACTTCTCCTTATGCCCTTCTGCCCATAACATCTCCTTACTTCCTCCTGCCCATAACTTCTCTTTCCTCTCTCCTGCAAAAAGTTTTCTTACTCTATCCTGCCCTTAACTTCTTCTAATGCCCTCTTGCCCATACCTTCTCCTTATCCCCTTCTGCCATTCACTTCTCCTTACTTTCTCCTAACCATAAACATCTCCTTGCATTGTCCTGATCATAATTTCTCCTTATTCCCTTCTGTCCATAACTTCTCTTTATGATCTTCTGTCCTTGACTTCTCCTTTCTCTCACCTACCCATACATTTCTCCTTACTCTGACCTTCCCAAAACTTCTCCTTATGCCTTCTTGCCCATATCATTTCTTTACACCCTCCTGCCCATGAATTCTCCTTACTCACTCCTGTCCAAACACTTCTTCTTACTCCCTCTTGCCCCTAACTTATCCTTTCACTCTCTTGCCCATAACTTCTCTTTACACCCTCTTGCCCATAACTTCTCCTTACACCCTCGTGCCCATAATGTCTTCTTACATATCACTCTACCTCAAAACATCTCCATACTCCCTCCTGTCCATAACTTCTCCTTACGCCCTCCAGCCCATAACATCTCCTTTCTCCCTTCTGTTCATAACTTCCACTTACTCTGTCCTGACTAGAGATTTCCTTACACCCTCTTGCCTCAAACTTCTCCTTATGCCCTCCTGCCTGTAACTTCTCCTTCCTGTCTCCTGCTAATAAACTTTTTCTTACCCCATAATGCCTTTAACTTCTCCTTATGTCCTCTTTCCCATAACATTTTCTTTCACCCTCCTGCCCATAACTTCTACTTATGCCCTCCTGCCCATAATGTCTCCTTACTTTCTCCTAACCATAAACTTCTGCTTACTTCATCCTGCCCACATCTCCTTACACCCTCCTGCCCATAACTTCTCACATCACCCTCTTGCTCAAAATCGTCTCCTTACTCCCTCTTGCCTATAACTTCTCCATATATTCTCCTGCCCATAACTTGTCTGTAAGCTCTCCTACCCATAACAGTCTCCTTACTTCCTTCTGCTGATAATTTTCCTTTCATACTCTTACCCATAAATTCCTTTTACTCCTTCCTTCCCATAGCTTATCTTTACACCCTTCTGCCTATAACTTCTCCTTCCTCCCTTTTGCCCATCATATCTCCTTACTCTTTTGTGCATATTACATCTTCTTGCATATCTCTCCTGTCCATAACTTCTCCTTACTCCCTCCTGCCATTAACTTCTAATTACTCCTTCATGCCTATAACTCCTTCTTACATACAGTGAAGCCAGGCAGGATGAAGTGCAGTGTCACAGGTTTACTGCATGATAAAAAGGATTAACTTCCATTGAAATTGCACTGTTTGCTTCATTAACTCTACTGCAGAATTCTGCAGTGCTGCACTTCATCTTGGTGGGCTTCACTGTATGTCTCCTGGCCACAATGTTTCCTTACTTTCTCCTGCCCATGATTTATTCTTATGCCCTCCTACCCATATCTTCTTCTTATGCCCTCTTACCCATAAAATTCATACTTCATCCTGCCCATAACTTCTCCTTACTATCTCCTGTCCATAAATGTGTCCTTTCTTCTTCTGTCTCATATCTTCTACTTATGCCCTCCTGCCCACAACTTCTCTTTACACACTACTTCCCATAGACTTCTCCTTACTCCATCCTGCTCTAAAGTTCTCCCTTCACCCTCTTGCTCATATTGCCTCCTCATGTCCTCCTGCTCATACCTTCTCCTTACTCCCTCATGCCCATAACTTCTCCTTATGTGCTTCTGCCCATAACTTCTACTGCCCCTCCTGCTCATAACTCTCCCCTCCTCCTGCCTACAATTTCTTAGTCTCTGTACACACACTTCTCCTTAACCCATACTGTACATAACTTCTCCTTGCCCTCCTGCCCAAAATTCTACTTACCATCTAACTTATAACCCTTTACTCTCTCCTGCCATAATTCTCCTTACTCCCTCCTGCCCATGAACTTCTTACTCCCTCCTGTCCATAAGTTCTCCATACTGCCTATAAGGGAGAAATAAGAAGTTTTCAACAGGATGGATTAAGATGTTTATGGACTGGAGAGACAAGGAGAAGTTAGGAGAAAGAGGGAGTAAGGAAAGGTTATGGGCAAGTTGGAGTAAGTAGAACTTATGGGCAAGAGTAGTAAGGGAAGGTTTATACAGGAGGGACATAAGAGATGTTTTATACAGAGAAAGTGTAAGAAATGTAGGCAGGAGGAAATGGAAAAGTTATGGTCAGGAGAGAGTAAGGAGGAGTTATGAGCAGGAGGACTAAAGTTCATTGGCAGGAGAGGTAAGAGAGAGGTTAATGAGCAGGAAGAGCTGAGGATAATTATGGGCAGGAGGACTAGAATTTATGTGCAGGAGGGAGTAGGAAGAAGTTTATGGCCAGGAGAGTAAGGAGAAGTTTGAGCAGGAGATAGTAAGGAGACATTATGGGCAATAGGGACTATGTTTATGTGCAGGAGGGAGTAAGGAGAAGTTATGGGCAGGAGAGAGTAAGGAGAAGTTATGGGAAGGAAGGCAAAAGGAGAGTTTATCAATAAGAGGGCAAAAGGAGAAGTTATGTGAAAGAGTTAAAAGGAAAAGTTATGGCAAGGTAGATATGTAAGGAGAAATTACTGGCAGGAGTGAGTATGGAGAAGGCATGGGCTGGAAGGCATAAGAAGAAGTTATGGACAAGAGAGATATATATGGAAAAGTTATGGTCAGAAAGGAGTTGAGGAAACATTATGGGCAGGAGGACACAAGAAGAAGCTATAAGCAAGAGGACATTATGAAAAGTTATGGACAGCTGGGAGTAAGGAGATGTTTATGGGCAGGAGAGAGTAAAGATATGTTTTTGGGCAGGAGAGAGTATGACGAAGTTATGTGCAGGAGGTCAGCAGGAGAAGTGACTGGCAAGAGTGCATAAGGAGAAGTTATGGCAGGATAGATATGTAAGGAGAAGTTATGGTTAGGAGAGAATCAGGAGAATTTATGGGCTGTGGGGAGTATTGAGAAGTTATGGGCAGGTAGGAGTACAGAGAAGTTATGGACAGGAAGATGTAAGGAGAAGTTATGGGCAGCAGGGCATAAGGAGAACTTATGTGCAAGAGGGCAAAAGGAGAAGATATGGGCATGTGGGATTAAGGAAAGGTTTATGGGCAGCAGAGAATAAGGAAACATTGGGGCAGGAGGGGTATAAGGAGACATTATGATCAAGAGAGCATGAGGATAAGTTATGGCAGGAGAAGTATGTAAGGAGAATTTATTGGCAGGAAAGAATAAGGAGACATTAACGGCTGGATGGTGTATGGAAAAGTTACAGATAGGAGGACTATGTAAGGAAAAGTTATGGACAACACTTAATAAGTTATGGGTAGGAGCGCATAATGAGATGTTATGGGCAAGAGGGTGAAAGGAGACATTATAGGCAGTAGGTAGTAAGGAGCAGTTATGGGCTGAAGAGCGTAAGAAGAAGTTATGTGCAAGAGGACAAATGGAGAAGCTATGGCTGGAAGGAATAAGCAAAAATTATGTGAGGTGCTCATAAGGAGAAGTTATGGACAAGATGGTGAAAGGAAAAGTTACAGGCAGGAAGGAGTAAAGAGAAATTTATCTGCAAAGGAGGGTAAGGAGAAGTTATGGGCAGGAGGGTGTAAAGAGAAATTATGGCAGGAGAGATATGCAAGGAGAAATTATGGGTAGGAGAGAGTAAAGATTATTAACTGGAGAGCATAAGGAGAAGTTATGGGTAGGAGAGATATGTAAGGAGAAGTTATGGGCATGAGGGAGTAAGGAGATGTTTATGGACAAGTGAGATTTTTAAGAAGATACTATGGTCAGGTGGGAGAAAAGAGAAGTTATGGGCAAGAGGGTGTAAGAAGAAGAAGAAATTATTGGCAGGAGGAAGTAAGGAGAAGTTTATGGGCAGGAGGGCTCATGGAACATTTATGGGCAAGAGGATGTAAGGAAAAGTTATGAGCAAGAGAGACTAAGGAGAAGTTTATAGGCAGGAGGGAGTAGGTGGAAGTTACTGGTGAGTTTTGCAATTGTTGAAGTTATCAGTGAAGTTAGTGGTGAAGTTGCTAGGCAAATTTCCAAGCCTATAAGAAAACTTTGTTGATTACTCAGCAGAGGTGAATTTGGCAACTGTTGGAACTCCACCAGCAAATTAAAATTTCACCCCATCTTTACTTGGTATCCTGTAGCTGAAGTCTTGTACAAAGGTTCCTTGAATGCAAATTCATACTGTGGCAAATGGCATTCAGCACTGAGTGCTGACAACACCATCACACATACATACACACACACACAGAGCAGGAGTGGTTTTGTAAAGAACCAGTCAGCCAGTTTGAAACAATGGTCCAAAGTAGCTTTCAAACTTCAAAGTCTCAGCTGGAAACGTTCACGTTATCAGCAATTGAGAACTTCACATCTTGCAGAAGATCTATCATTAACATTGGCAATGGCATCAAACAATTTCTCTCATACTACAGAAACTGAGTAAGAAAGAAAAAAAAAACAGTCCTTCAATGGGGATCAAATCTATTTCCCCAACCAACTACTGTTTGGTAGTCTGTAGGTCTATCACTGCACTTAAGCACATAGACAAGAAATGCATGATCTGGCAAAGGACATCAGTACTGGATATTGCCCCCCTCAACAGCTTCAGTGGATTAAGTAATGCAGCAGTCTAGCAATTTGAAGTAATGTTTCCAAATTTCATTCAAACCTGAAAGTCCCAGCTGGAACATTTTAAGTTATCAGCAATATACAACTTTACATCTTGCTGAAACTCTATTGCTAACATCATCACGGCCATCTAACAGTTTCTCTCATACCACAGAAATTGTACTGTAGTAAGAACAAAAAAATAAGTCCCACACTGTGAATCAAACACAGGCTCCCTACCCCTACTCCCTGTAGCTCAACCAGCTCTGTGATAGAAGTGTATGCTGTCACAAGGATATTCAGCACAGACTGCAAACAGCGCGCCCCCCCCCATCACCACAACCACCACCACCATGCACACACACACAATTGCAATGGACTTAGTAATGAACCAGTCATTTGATCAGAAGTAATGTTTCCAAGTTGCATTCAAATGTCAAAGTCTCAGATGGGAATTTTCAAGTTATTAGCATTATTGAACTTCACATTTTGCTGAAACTCCATCGCTGACATCAGCAATTATATCAAAAATGTCTCTCATTTTACTGAAACTGAGTTAGAAAGAAAAAAACAAAACTACCCTGAGCTGTGGATCAAGCCATATCCCTTACTTAGTACTGCTTGGTATGCTGTAGCTGTACTGCTACTCTAAAGCATAGGAAATACATGCTGTGGCAAAGGACATTCAGTACTGAGTGCACACCAAATTCCTCTAACAGCTGCAGCACATTTAGTAATGCACCAGTCAGCTAATTTAAAGTAATGTTTCCCAAGCTGCATTCAGATCTGAAGGTGTCATCTGGAACTTTTCAATTTCATAGCAATATACAACTTCAAATGTTGCTGAATCACCATCACTAATGTCAGAGAGTGCATCTAACAATTTCTATCATGTTATAGAAGTTGTAGTGAGAAAACAAATGTCCCACACTGAGGATCAAACCCAGGCCACTACCCACTACTGTTCAGTAGCCTGTATCTATACTGCTCTACAAAGGCATTGTGACAGGAAATACATGCTGTGCAAAGCGTGTTCATTACTGAGACCAGGCCCTCCCCCCACAAACTGCTTCCATGGAATTAGCAAAGAATCTGAAAATCAGTTTAAAGTAATGTTCCCAAGCTGCATCCAAACTTCCAAGTCTTAGCTGCAAGTTTTCAAATTAGCAGCAAATACAACTTCTAAATTTTCTGAAACGTTATTACTAACATCAGAAAACATCTATTTATCTCATGTTACAGAAATTGTAGGGAGAACAAAAAAATGTCCCACACTGAGGATCGAGCTCTGGCCCATACCCACTATTGTTTGGTAGCCTGTAGCACTACTGCACTACAAAGGCTCCATGACATGTAATGCATGCTATGGCAAAGGATATTCAACACTGAGTACAGTCCTCCACCCACACACAGCAGCAATGGAATTAATAATGAACCTGGCTGTCAGTTTGAAGTAATGTTCCTCAGTTGCATTCGAACCTCCAAGTCTCAGCAGGAAGTTTTCAAGTTATCAGCAATATGCAACTTCAAACTTTGCTGAAACTCTATCAATAACATCAAAAAAGGCATCTAACAATTCCTCTCATATTACAGAAACTATAATGAGAAAGAAAATGTCCCACACCGAGGATTAAACCAAGGCCCCTGTCCACTATTGTTCGGTAGCCTGTAGCTCTACCACTCTACAGAGGCTCAATGATAGGAAATGCATGCTGTGGCAAAGGATAGTCAGCACTGAGTGCAGTCCCCCAGCTACAGTGGAATTAGTAATGAACCTGTCAGTCAGTTTGAAATAATGTTAAGTTGCCTTCAGACTTCCAAGTCTTGGGTATAAATGTTCAAGTTTTCAGCAATATAGAAGTTTACATCTTAATGAAACTTTATTACTAATATCACCAATGACATTGAAGAATTTATCTCATACTACAGAATCTTAATAAGTAAGAAAGAAACCCAGGTCCCCTACCTACTACTGCTTGATAGTCTGTAACTTTTCTACTGTATTAAAGCTTGTTGACAGGAACTGCATGCCTTGACAAATGACATGCAGCCCTTAGTGCAGACCCCCCCCCCAACAGCTGCAGTAGATTTAGTAATGGAACAGTCTGTCCATTTGAACTCATGTTTCCCAAATTGCATTCAACCCTTAAAGTCTCAGCTGGAACTTTTCAAGTAATCATCAATGTAAGGTTTCAACATTTTCTGAATCTCAATCACTAACATCAGCAGGGGTATCTAACAATTCCTCACATACCACAGAAATTGTAGTGAGGAAAAAAAATGTTCCACTCTGGGGATCAAACCCAGGCTTGTTTAGGTCTGAAACCCTATGCCAGGACCTAAAACCCTATCACAAATATCATCAACGACATCATGCAGTTGAATGAGTCACATGGAATGTACTTTTGAACTTGACTAACTGGAAAAAAGAGTAAGCATGACCACAATAGGTGCTTACAGCTATGCTGTTGGTGCCCAAAAACATTGAAATAAATAACATTCATACACGACTAATCAACTGGGCTATATGACACAAAAAAGTAATAATAAATCTGTATACGTCTACATCTGGAAAAGTATCTAGTGGAGTCTCACAGGGTTTGGTCCTTGGCCAACTGTTGTTTCAAATATCATGTTGGCGTTACCCAAGAACTGATGAGTTATTCTTTAGGATATGTACTGTAGATGAGTCAAACTTAGGGGGACCTTGTGAAGCAGCACAACAAATAGCAGTCACACAAAATGATCTTGATTAAATAACTGCATGGGGAACTAAATGGGAGATGAGTTTCAACACAAAGAAATATGAAGTCATGCTTTTTGGAAGACTGAATCAAAAGCATATATATAGGTTCTGTTATAAACTACAAGCTATCACAGAAACAGAAAACGATTCAGGGGTGATGGTATACAGTGCATTCAATAATATAAAAATAATTCAGTGGTGTAATTGCCAAAGCAAACAAATCTATGTGATCAATTAAAACAAACATAGAATCATGACACAAGGTTGTTATTCTGCCTCTTTTATGGGCATGTGTACGACCAAATATTGAGTATGAATTATGCGTCTCTGTTCTGGTGTCCATATAAATGAGGGGAAATTAACCAGCTTAAAAAAGTGCAGAGAAGGGCTATCAAATTAATCAAGGCACTAGAAAACAAAACCTATGCAAACAGATTAAATTAACTTATAAAATAGGTAAATGGATTTCCTGGCCTCTGATTGACTGAACCCCTTGATAATGGGTACATTTATTTTCCAATAAGCCAAGAAATAACAAGTGTTACTCCAGACTGTCCCTTTGCTAAGCATATCCCTGTGCCACATCAAATTTTCAAACTGACACCATGGTTTTTTGTCCACTTAGCAGCTACTCACTTCACTCCCCCAAGTGTGCCTCACAAACTACTTTCTGCTTCATTTAGCATCAGATTTTTATTTTATTTTTTTTAAACCCACCTTGTATTTTTAACTGGTGATTGCTACCATGCTGTACCACTTCAGCATGCTTCACACACTGTGACCTGCTCAACCATGAACAGTCTGCCCATTCCTAAAGCAGCTTCAAACTACTCATTAAAAAAAAGTTCAAAAAACAATCTAGTTTGATATGGGAGCAGGAGAATGAACCACATTTTTCCCAGCTGTGACAAACACCAGCACTCTCCTGATGATGCTGCTGCCCTTTCACCCCGCCAGAGTCCTTCTTCTTGTAGTGCCACAAGCCAGCAGCATGACTCTGTCTGTGGCAGTGGCATTCATAAAAGTCCCACTCCTTTCATCCACAGTACTTCACTCGTGTCCCAGAATAAACCAGCTTCAGTCACAGTGTGTGTGTGTGTGTGTGTGTGTGTGTGTTTGTGAAGGAGGCAGACGAAGACTTGAGACATCAGCACCTTCTACTGGTAATTCTACCAGTGGAGGGAATACTTTACAACAACTTTTGTTGCAAATCTCCATGACCCAAATGTGGAGTCTCCACATTTATTTACACCTTGGCATCATAGGATTCACAGTTTACTGATCCCCAAACTTCACTTCTCAAAGTGGCAGACTAATTTACCTTTCTACCCCTCCACAGGTAGGAGCCATGGGAGGCCAAAATCACATTCCTGTGCTGCTCAGGCTGTCAATCTTTGGATCTCAGACCAAGCCCTAGCTGACAATTTGAACCTACATAACCCACGAACTCACGACTGCACATATCACTCCATTATGGATGGCACATTCACTTGATTAGATATGTGGCTTATATCCCAGCATCTGACTCCGATGGTTATAGTGGTGACTATAAACTCACTAGTCATATCAGACCATGCCTCCCTCCAATTAGACCTATTGCCTTTGCAGCCGCCTTCCTACTCTGAGCTGAGTGAGTCATATGACACGTTATTAGTACCCCCTAGATCATTTTCCTCCACTGTGCTTTCCAACTGTACCCCTCCCAACTGATATTTCCTCCCCTGGTTCCTTACTCTGAAGTGCAGTACCTTGCACTTTTTGGTGTTGAACCTCAACTGCCATGTCTCTGACCATTCCTGTAGTTTGATCAGTTCTTTCTGCAGCCTCCTCCATCCCTCTATGTCATCTACCACTGCACCGATCTTAGTATCGTCTGCGAACAGATTGATTTTACTCCGGATCCCATTTGAGATATCGGCTATGAATATCCCAAACAGAACCAGTTCAAGTACTGAACCCTGGGGATCCCCACTCATAATGTCCCTTGGTGATGAGAGTCGCCCCTCCACCACAACCACCACCCTTTGCTGCCAACTTCTTAGCTAGTTGGCCCTGTCCAGTTCCCTGGTAACCTGGTCATAGTACTCAGCTAGGTTCGTTTGGCAGGATCTGCCCAATATAAAACCATGCTGATGGCCATCTTGGAGCCCACTGTCTTCTAAAAAGGTCACCAGCCTCTCTTTTAGGATCTTTTAGGATAATCACCCCTACTGTTCATTCTGGCCATTGAGCCTCTAGCCATGGCAATCAGGCAAAGTCATGATATCAAGGGAATTAGAGTAGGTGACACCTCCCACAAAGCCCTACTATATGTGGATGAACTCCTTGTATTTCAGGATGAGGCTCATGATTCCATAGCTCCTTTGCTGCAGTTACTATGCACCTTTACCTCTTTGCCAAGACTCATAATTAATCAAACCAAAACAGAGGTTCTTCCTCTTAACTACAAATGTCAGCAATCTGCATTCATAGCTCATGACCTGTGCTGGGCCCTGTACTCCATTACATACCTAAGAATTCGGATAACCCCTCATATCAATAAACTTAGTGAGGGAAATTAGACACTTCTATCTAAAATACAGACTGAACTAGATTGGTGGAAGCCCCTACAATTATCTATAGCTGAAAAGATTGAGGTGCTAAAAAGGATTACAGTCCCCAAACTATTTCAGCTCCTATCGCACATCCCAACAATTATATCTAGCTGTTGGTTTGATCATATAAACAAACTCCTTGCCCAGTTTCTGTGGGAGGATAAGCAGTCAACGTATTATAGAATAAAACTCAGGTCACATTAATGTAAAAGGGGATGGGGCCTCCCCTGGTTCAAAGGGTATCACTGAGCCTTAGAGTGGCACAACTCAGATGGTTCCATAATCCAGATATGCCCTGCAGCTCTGGGAAAAATTGAGTCCTAACTTATTCCTGGCAATACCCCCACCACATATCTCTATAAACTTCAAGCTATGCCACCAAAAGCTCCATCTACTGTCCACACCTTCCCAGAAGCCTGGACCCAATTAGGGTAGTGGCTGGGCTTTAACGTGGTGCAACCTGCATTTACACCTCTCTGGGGCAACCCCAGCATCAAAGTGGTAGGCAAATTCCTGGTCTGGGAGTCCTGGCAGACCAGCTGCATCTACATTCTGGCCGACCTACCCCTACCCCGTACAAATAGCCTAGACTCCTTTTGAGGTCTACAGACCAGATACAGATTACATAAATCCAAATTCTAGAGATTTCCCCAACTACAGTACAAGTGGGGAACACACCTGGGTATGGGCAGTGGCTGGTATAGATAGTCACAGTGTAAGAATCAAAAATGGCTGCCGGCACCTGCCACACCTGGGTTTCTCATGCACAAGTTCTTGTATTGACTCCATTAATGTCTTTCAAATGGTCACACAGTCACATTTTAAGAAATAAGAGGAGAGCGTACCTGGTTTGGTTTCAAGCAAAAGTGCTTCATTTTATTTAAAGTGCACACAAACACTCCCTTTTCCAGGCACATACAAACAGCAAGCTCTAATCCTCTTGCCCCCCTCCCTCAACCAAAGGCGGCATCCATGTGACCTGATGTGTTTCAAGTGTTTTGTTAAAGGTGGTGTAAAACAAATAAGGGTGCTCTTTTGTGTTAGTTCATTTAAAGAGACACACATCAGCAAAACTGCTCACATTTAAACAGCAAAGTGTCATAGTGCAAATACCATCTCCAATAAAATAATTGATAAGAAATGTCCAAAAGCACACCTACAATACATACAAAATTGCCAACAGATAAAGGCTTTATGGTCTATCAAGTCTGCTTGACTGTGCAGCTAGCAGTCCTTACACTGCAGCTGCCCCTTTCTCCTCTCCCTTCCCCTCCCCCCTCCAGTGACCCTCCCCCTTACCCTGTTCCAACTCCTTTTGAAGCAGCCCACTGTTCTAAGGGATACCATTTCCTTTGGCAATGTGTTCCACCCAGACACCACCCTCTCTGAGAAAATGTGTCTCCTTATTTCCCTCCTGAACCTTCCCCCTTCCAATCTTGGGTCGTGCCTGTGAGTGTCCCTCCCCCACCTTGATTTGGAAAGCTCTTCTTTGCCCATATGATTTATTCCCTTCATGTACTTGAAGGTTTCAATTATGTCCCCCCATCCCTCCTTTTCTCCAGGGAGTACATGTTCAACTCCCTCAGCCTGCTCTCATAGGATAAGTCCTTTAGATCCCGAATCATTTTTGTTGCCTTGCACTGTACCGCCTCCAGTAACCTAATGTCCTTCTTCAGGTATGGTCACCAGAACTGCATGCAGTACTCTAGGTGTGGTCTACCCAGTGACCTATATAACAGCAGGATAACCTCTCCCCCTCTTTGAGGATATGCCTCTGGCAATACAACCCAGCATCCTGTTGGCCTTTGCAGCTGCCTTTTTTCACCATGCTGAGTTGTTTATTGCTCCTGTTATGATCACCCCAAGATCTTTCTCCTCCTCCTCCATCTTGGATAGTTGAATCCCCCCTAACTGGTAGCTCCTCCTTGGGTTTTTTCCACTGAAATGTAGCACCTTACATTTCTTGGAATTGAACCTCATCTGACAAGTGCCCGACCATGCCTCCAGTTTTGCCAGATCACCTTGCAAGCACTGCCACCCTCCTAAGTCATCCACTACTAATCCCATCTTGATGTCATCTGCAAACAGACTGATCTTGCTCTTGATGCCTGTTGAGATGTCTGCTATGAAAATCCCAAACAACAAAACTTCCAGTAAAGAGCCCTGTGGCACCTTGCTTGTCACCATCTTGGGAGATGAGAGCTCCTCTCCCACCACCACCCTCTGCTGCCTCCCTTGCAGCCAATTCACTACCCATCCCACCATCTTTGCCCCCACCCATGTGCCTTTCAGCTTATTTCCTAGCCTCCCATGCAGCACCGAATCAAAGGCCTTACTGAAGTCCAGGTACAGGATATCCACTGCATGGCCTTTCTCAAATTGCTTGGTTACCCAGTCATAGTACTCCACCAGGTTGGTCTGACAGAATATGCCTTAGACATACCCATGCTGTCTGCCATCCTGCAGCCCATTAGACTCTAGGAGGGAAACCAGCCTCTCCCTCAAGATTGTCTCCATTAGCTTTCCCATGATGGATGTGAGGCTTACGGGTCTGTAGTTTCCTGACTCATCCTTGGGCTGCTCTTGTGGATGGGTACCATGTGCGCCATCCTCTAGTCCTGAGGTACACTCACTGAGTACAGGGATGCATTGAACAGGTCTGCCAAGGGTTCTACCAGGACTTCTGCCAGCTCATTTAGCATGCTGAAGTGTATACCATCTGGTCCAGGCACCTTGTCCACCCCTCAGTGCCCTCAAGCCCTTCAGTATCCTGCCCACTGGGATTTCCCCATCTATCACCTCCTCCCCACTTGCCCACCTCCCACCCCTTTGAGTTTGCCCCTTCTCTTTAGTAAATACTAAGTAGAAGTACTCACTTAATGCTTCTGCATGTCGTGCCCCTGTTTCCACCCATCCCCCATCCCTCTTAATCCTTACTATCTGGTCCTTACAACTCCTTTTCTCCCTGATGTACCTGAAGAAGTCCTTCTCCCACTCTTTAATGCCCTGTGCAAGCCTGAGTTCCCTGGATGCTTTGGCTGCCCTGACTACCCTTGTCACCTTCCTCAGTTCCTTCAGGTATTCCTCCCTGTCCTCCCCACTCGCTGTTTTTTGTATCTTCTTTTCTTCCTTACTTTTTCCATGACCCCCCTGCTCACCCAGCTAGGCTTCTTGGACTTAGCCTTCTTACTGTGGACCCTTGTACATGTTGCAGTTGCCTCCACAATTCCCAGTTTAATGACCTCCAACTTCTGGTTAGTGCCCATATTTGGATGGATCCCGGCCATATACCCCTGTACTATTTCCTTCATCCTCTCGAAGTCGGCTCTCCTGAAGACTAATACCCTTGTGCCTGTTTCTACTCCCCCTTTCCTCATATATATCGTGAACCACACTGAGTGGTGGTCACTTCCTGCCAGTGGTTCTTCTGCCCTCATCCCCCTCACAAACTCACCATTCACCAGCAGAAGGTCTAGGGCATTCCCTAATGTGGTTGGCTCATTGACCACCTGCAATAGGAAGCTGTCCTGGAAGGCATCCAGAAGTACCCACTCACTCCTATTTATGGTAGCTGGGGTACTCCAATCCACTCCCGGCAGGTTGAAGTCCCCCACAATCACCATGCTGCCCCTCCCGTATGTCCTTCAGATCTGTCCTGCTAGTTCCCTGTCTAACTCCTCAGTCCGAGAGGCTGTACATCAATCCCATCCTGAGAGTTCTATTTTTGGAGTCCTGTTGCTGCACCCATAATTACTCTGTGCTGTCCACCTCCCCTTCCTCCCTGACACACTTCAGTCCTTCCCTCACATACAGCGCCAGCCCCCCTTTCCCTTTTACCCTGTCCCTCTGAAATAATCTACACCCCAGTACTGCCAGGTCCCAGTCATGGTTATGGGTTGCCAATGTCTCGGTGATGGCCAACATGTTAGTCTCCCCATCTGCCATGAGAGCTTGTAACTCTGATGTTTTGTTCCCTCCCTCAACCAAAAGCTGACATCCACGTGACCTGATGCTTTTGACATTCTTACAGCATTTTGTCAAAGGTGGCATAAAACCAAAAATGGTGCTCTTTTGTGTTAGTTCATTTAAAGGGATGCACACCAGTAAAACTGCTCATAAATAAACAGCAGACATTTAAACAACAGAGTGTCATAGTGCCTAAGTAAAAAATACCATCTTCAATAAAATAGTTAATAAGAAATATCCAAAAGCACACCTACAATACATACAAAATTGCCGGCAGATAAAGGCCTTATGGTCTATCAAATCTGCTTGATTGTGCCATAGACTACTAACATTCCAGATTACCACCCTCCACCCCGCTTCCATCCCCCTCTCCCTACTTGCTCTCCCTTTCTAGCATCCCTTCCTGACCTCTCCCTAAGTCCCTTGCTGCTGGAATGGTGGGTAAGCTTCTTCGGCTTCACTTCCTGTGGATCCTGCCTGACTCATGCCAAACTGCCACCCCCTCTTCTAGTTTAAATTCTCATTGTTCGCTAAGTATTCCCCCAGTTTCTGTTTCAATACCCTCCTTCTCTCCTCACTCAAGTGTAGACTGTCCTTAGGATAGAGATCCTTGCTCTCTTGGGTCCTTCCGTACCCCACCCCCCAACAGCCGATACCATTTGGACTGACACTTTTCTCTTAGCGACGTGTTAAATCCCTCTATCGTCAGCTTTCTTGCTGTGCTCACCTTGTATATTGGAAGCACCTCTGAGAAATTTAGTGATCTTCCTTCTTCCTCACAAATTGGGCCCCAGTTCCTCAAACCTCCTCTGGGCTGCATCTACCATATTTCATGCCAGGTCATTTATTCCCAAATGCAGAACTATATGAGGTTTCCACTCATCCCTCTTCCTAGCATATTTCAGAACAAATTTTCCACCCTTTGGCTGTTCTGCCTGGCATGGCCTCCATCCATATGTGACTATGACTATCCCCCTTGCTTCCACATCTGATTCCTTTCAGAATCGAGTCTCCCAGCACTAGGGTCCCACCCTTGTTTTCATGTTCTGCTCACCTTGTCCTTCCTTTATCCCATCCCCATCTCTATTCCTCCTCCTCCAGTGCAGTTGTTCCCTCTTCCACTCTTGTTGTAATGACCCCTGCCTCTGCCATTCTGTCCTTCTCCCCCTTTTTCCTCTGATTTACCTCCCCTTTCCACTAGACTCCACCTGTCTCCTCCCTTGATGCATCCCCTGATACATCCCTTCCCCTTTCCCCACCACCCTCCTTACTTGACTAGCCCCATACCATATACCCTCAAACGCTTGACCCCCTCCAATTCCGTTCTCACCTTGTCTATCATTAGTTCCTCCACCCTGCACTCCCATATCACATCCCCAAGCCTTCAAGTACTTTGAACAGATTTTTAAATCTCCCTACACTACCACCTAATTCCTTCATCCTTCTGATCACCCCCCCTACTGCTGCTGACTCTGCAACTGTTAGATTCTTCCTTCCCTCCCATCCTCCTTTTCTCCTCTTTCCTGTCCTCTGAACTGGGACTCCCTGTCTTCTTCCCACATCTGCCCCCATATTCCTGCTCCTCCCCCTCCCTCTTTGACCTGTCCTCCTTCCACAGTTACCCTCCTTCCCTCCTCAGCTGCTGAACTGTCCACCATCACAGCCCTCAGTCCCATCCTAAGCTTCATTTGTAAACAGCTGATCTCATTCTTAAGCTGCCTTATTTTCCTGAACACCAAACACCCTCCCACTCTCCGCGCAATATTCAGAAAGATTGCCACTCCACAGTTGTTGCAGCCTACCACCCTTCCCATACCACTGCTTTCCCACCAGCATCACCCCCTCATTTGCAGTAGAAGGATGCCCATACCACCCCATGACCCCTCCCATCCACCTTTTCCAGTTGCGCCCATGATTCCCCCAGCTCCCCAATACCTTACCCTCATGTGAATGATAGCCAGCCAACAAAGTTTGCCCCCGAAATAAATGCTGTCTGCCCCCTAAGTCCGAAACAAGATGGATCCCCCTTAATCATACCTATAAAAGCCTTTTTCCCCTCAGGCTGTGTGCTGATGAAAAAAGAAGAAAGCACAGTACCCGCCTCATTCTTCAACCTGTTTACACCTCCTAATTGCTATCTGCTGTCTCCTGTCCATTTTTTGTTTTGCTTTGTTTGCAACAACCTGTGTGGTTGCAGGATGTTGCAAAGCACTATGGGCCCCACCCTATAAATGAAGGCTGAGCCTTGGGTTAGGTGGGTTGTGAGTTGGGTGGTTGGGTGGGATTAACCCTACAGGCTATGTCCAAAAACAGTCAGCCTACTAGTTCCCAGGCAGGGGCTGGTCCAGCCACACTTACTTAAAAGCTGCTAGATGCTTCCATAACTTAGGTTTCTAAACTGATGTTTAACTAACTAAATAAATAAATAAATAACTGCTGCAGAAACAAACAGAGCCCTCCTCCCCATCAGCCCAGCAGCCTGAAGCTATTGAAATCAAACACAAAGGCAATAAAATTAACAGAATTGCAGTCAGAAACAGTTCAAATCCCAAACAATGCTTATTAAACACCCAGGCACATATCCCTTCCCAGTACAACTTAAGACAATAACATCAAAACAGCAGGAACAGATACTTCCCATTTTAGTTCTTTCTCCCTCAAACAGCAGGGAAAATAACATTGCTGAAGTTTATCCTCCTTCAGGCTCCAACTCCAAACTGAACATTATAAACAATAGAAATACAAATACAGTTCAAACCCATATTCCACAGAAACATATAACAATGATCAGGGGCACTGGAAATGATGGGTCAGTCCACACCTCATGAAATCTTAGGTTTTAGAACTGAAGAATGGACACACGGTTTTTTATAATGGTACAAGAAATCATTTCTGTGTACAATTACCAGTCCATATCAGCCCAGGAAATGGAAAGTGTACTCCTAAATGGACACATTGCCACAAATAGGATCCCATTCTGTAAACAGAGAAAAACAATAAAAAAATCAATTATTCATCAATTTAAGCACATTTTATACTCTTATTATTTATGAGCAGTAACTGGAATATCACAGAAAATACAGCACAGGAAAAATAACATCAAACACGAGGTTACTTAGAACATAGCATAGGTGTCTATGTATTGTCACTTAGACCATGGTACACAGCTTATGTATTATTTTAAAAGAAGCTCAACTCAGAAGTGTGTGTTGGGTGGGGGAGATTTTTCCTTTTGGTTATTTCATGAGATATGGGCCAAGTTCCAGTTTATCATTCAGTCCTGGTCTGTTTGTGGCCCCCATCGAGAATATCCAGAATTGTTCTCTCTTATGTAAGATGTTATCATAGTTTCATCCCCTTTGGTGCTTGACCGGTTTCTCAATGCTTATAAAGGACACTTTGTGTGCTCCTATGTTGGTCATCCCATTCATGTGGACAGCTAGGGGATGACTCAGATCCTTATGTTCTATTGCCCAGCTTTGTTCTCCTATGCATAATTTAGACTGACACTTTGTCTTTCCCATATAGTAACAGGCACATGTACATGTGGCCAGATAGACCACCCCTCCATGGCACATGTGATAAAACCTCTAATAATGCATATATTTCCCGTTTTAGGATCAAGACAGGTTTTACTGTTACAAACACTAGTGCAGTACTTCCAATTGTCACATCTAAAACAGCTCTCTGATTTGTCTGGAAGCCACATTCTGAGTCTCTCTACTTGTACTTGTGGTTGCACTGAGTGTACTACCCAATTTCTGACATTTTTGGCCTTTTTATGGACAAACCTGTGTTGGCAATCTGTCAAATCAGTCAATCCTGGGTCTAATTCCACTGAGTGCCAATGTTTCCTGATAATGTCTGAGATCTTTTGTACTAATGCACTATAGGTTGTAACAAAATTAATTATTTTGTTCTCATTCTCCCTACGGTCACTTTCTACCAACAGTTCACTTCCGTCAATGTTATGAAGCAAGTGTTCTTAATATAGGATGGTAGACAATGGCCTACCCAGTAAAACCATTGAAAATCTCACATTTAGGAACCCAATCAGAAAAGTTTTCTATTATCTTCTAAAAATCCACAAATGCAGATTGTGTCAGAAAATGATTCACTGACAGAGCTGCTGGCTAAATTTGTGGATTCTTTTATCAGGGAGCAAGCACAAAAGGTACCATCCTATATCAAGGATACTGGGGATATAGTAAGAGTGTTGGAAGATTTGACCATAGAAGAACATGTTCTCTTGGTTAAACTGGACATAGAGTCCCTATACTCGATTATCCCCCATGAAGTTGGCAGCCCTGACTTACTTCTTGGACAAAAGAGAGGTTTTGTTTCCAACCATTGAGATCCTTACAGGTTTATCAGAATTTGTATTAAAATGTAACAGTTTTTTAATTCATGACCAATTTTACTGGCATAAGAAAAGTACTGTACTGGGGGCGACTTTCACCCCTAATTATGCCAATTTGTATCTTGGCAAATAGGAGGAGGATGTGATGCAAAACCCAGAGGTCAACCTGTACCTGTACCTGGACAAGGTTGACCTCTGGAGACGATACATTGATAATGTAATGATGGTATGGACTTGCACAGAACAAGAACTGTTTGATTTTGTACAAATGCTTGAGGAGAACAATCCCAACTTGAGATTTGCTGTATCTTTTAGTTATACGCAGATTAACTTCTTAGATCTCATTATAGCAAAATATGACAAGGGTGGGGTTACAACAGATGTACAGTATATCACAGACCCACAGATCACAATATGTTATTGCATGCCAGCAGCAGTCACCTGGCAATGTCCAAGCATGAAGACATCATTCAACCCGTCAAGGGTGCAGGACACACAGAGCCGAAAATCATCTCTATAGCAGTGAAACTCTATCCCATACTGTCTAATGATTTCACGCAATGGTAAAATGTACATGGTGAACAACACTGGTGCCAAGATTGAGTCTTGTGGAACTCCACAAGATACCACAGGTACCCTGAGATGTAATTACTTTGGGCTACCTGCTGTGATCTCCCAGTGATGTAGGATACAAACTATGACAAAACATTCCCAGTCAGTCCAAAATACAGTAGTTCCTCAGGTGATCAATCTACATAGCATGGCCCACTGTGTCAAATGCTAATGAGATATCCAACAGAAACAAGATGGAACAAAGTCCAAGGTCTCTCAACATGAGGGGATCATGCCTCACCCTGACAAGGGTGGTCTCAGTACTGTGACAAGGCTTAAACACCAACTGTAGAGGATTGCAGACGTGTTCCAAGTGAGTGTAAAGTTGTGCTGCATTTATCTTTCTGATAACCTTCCCTAGAAAGGAAAGACTCAAGACAGGTCTATAGTTGACCAGACTTTCAGGGTCCAAAGATGGTCTCATAAGTAAATAGTAAGTTACGTAAAAATTTTTTGTTTAGTACCCCTTCCTGGAGGCTCTGGGTGAGGTACTGGTAGGTAGGAGTAAAACCAACATACAGCAATACCAAAACATAAGACAAACACTAATAATAAAACAATTTAAGCCTATAATAGATCCTGAATTAAAATAACAAAATATCTTGGTAGCGAGTTCCATAATATCAGGACTGTAAATTCAAATGAATGCTGTCCAGAGGGATTTCAGGCAGGCCTTAGGAATCTCTAGGAGGCCCACTGTAGAAGAAAGAGCAGCACATGGGATGGACAGGAGTCAAGAGGTCACTCATGTAGCCAGGGCCCAGTCCATGTAGGGACTTATAGGTGAGCAAGCCCACTTTGAACATGACTATCCACCTGATCTGTAGCCAGTACAATTCATGCAGAATTGGAGTCACATAACCGGACCTTAGAAGTCCCATCAGCAACCTGGCTGCTGTGTTCTTCACCAGCTGCAGGTGCCGGAGAGTCCCTCTATTGACCTCGAGGTATAGAGCATTGCAGTAGTTGAGTCCTGAAGTCACAAACACATGTACCAGTGAGGGCAGGTCATCAGGTGTAATCAAGGCTTTAATCCAGGCAACATTCTTCAGATGGTAAAAAACTACTCCTGGTGACAGATGAGACTTGAGCCTCAAGTTTTCAGTCCATCATCAATGATGATGCCAATATTTTTCACCTTGGTAGATGCCACCATGGGAGTGGAAACAAGGAATAATCCTGTTCCCCTCCCAGTGGCATCCACATCCCACCAACAACCAGGCTCAATCACTAGCACCTCCCTCTTGTCAGGATTGAGTCTTAGCCAGCTAGAGGACATCCAGGCCTGGATCATGGCTAGACATTTATTTAGCATCTCCACAGTGTCACCAGTCTAGGTTGTAAATGACATGCACAGCTGGTTGTCATCTGCATAACAATGAAGCCCAAGCTGTACCATCTAATGATCTCACCCAGGGGCAGCATGCATATTGCAAACAGTCGAGCCCTGGAGCCTCCCAAAGGCAGGGACTTCGGGCAGGATGAGAAATTGCCCATCACTACCTTCTGGGTTCTGCCTGTGAGAAAGGACTCAAACCAGTTGGTGACAGTACTGGTGAGTCCACGGAGCTCCTTATGGTGATCCAGCAACACTAAGTGGGCCACATTGTCAAATGTTAAGGAGAGGTCAAGGAGAATGGATATTGATCATTCCCCTCTATCTCTTGCCCTGAGGATATTAATCTGCACTCTCACTAATGCCATTGCAGTGCTATGCCTTGACCGTAACCCCGACTGGAAGGGCTAATAGATGCCATGTGCTGTGAAGTCTGCCTCGAGCTGCAGAGCAACCACTTTCTTAATAAACTTACCTAAAAATGAGAGGTTAGAGATTGGTCTATAATTCACCAAGATGTCAGGGTCGAGAGATGGTTTCTTTAGAAGGGATCTCACCAGGCCTCTTTCAAGGTGCTGGGAAAATAGCCCTCTGAAAGTGAACACTGGACAGTCTTGGTGAGCACTGGACCAACAGGCTCAACTCTTCCCATTAAGAGATGAGTCAACTGGGTCCAGTTTACAGTAAGTAGGTTACAGCTCCTAAATCACCTTGCAAACCTCAGTCACCTCAACTGGCCTAAACTCGCTCCAGACAATAGGAGTCCCTCTGGACACACATGACTCACAACCGCAGGGCTGCAATTGCCCTGTTGGGGAGATCCCAGCCCTAATGGAGGACACCCTGTCAGAGAAGAAGAGAGCAAACTCTTCCCACTAAGCAATTTAAGATGCTTTTTTCAGTTGCAGATAGGCAGGATGGAGAAGCCTGTCTACAGTATGAAAAAGCAGAGCTGGTCTGTTTCTGCCGGCAGCAATCTCCCGGGACAGGAATACTGCCTTTTTATGGTTGAATGTCCATTGATAGTAACCATAGTGAATTCTCAAAGCCTGTTTGTCCTCCTCAGACAGAGACCTCCGCCAACAAAGCTGCAAACTCTGACCCCCAGTCTCCATATCCTTGAGAGCCCCATCAAACCATGGGGGTCTCATATAAGAAGACTGGGGTCTTACACCAACCAGTGCAAGTCAAGTGCCTTTAAACAGCCTCATTATAGACTGCAACCACCTCATCCATACCTGTGGCACATGCAACACTCACGCTGGAGAGATCCATTGCTGCCTTCAGTTCCTTCTGGGGAAAACTCCTTCAAAGGACTGTACAGTAGTGGACCATCTCCACAGGGGAAGAACTAACAAGGGAAGCCCCTAATGAAAACCTCACCATGTAGTGATTTCACTGAATGCCACTATACATCGCCATCTACTTGCAGGTCATCATGTCTGCCTGCGCTATCCGCTCACTACATTGAGCCCATTACCAGTCTGGCAGCTGCTCCTGCACCTTCCACCCGAAGAACAATTTCTGCTCCTGACTCAGCTGCCGCACACTCCCTTGAGCCAGCGTGTCTGTGGACATACTGATACCGGCATTCCTGCTTTATGCCTGTGCTTGTTCCTATGCTCCTCACGGCTGTTCAGCCTTTTCCTCATGCCTGGACTTCTAGACGTTCCTTTACAATGACCCATTGCTCCTTGGCAGGCCGGCAGCTTCCTTGGGATTGCCATCTAATACTCAGGATTCATGCTTCCAATTGCTTGCTTTATTTGTTCTGACTTGGACTATCTGCATACAATTACTCAAGCTACATGCCTATTGGCAGTGTTCCTAACTTCAGCAATCAGGATCTGGATGCCTCATATTAGGCGGCTTCTTTTACACTCTGTACTTAAGCTTGTTTATGCTTGCTGCCCTCATGGTTCTGATCACAATTCACCTTCTACCTGTAGTATCTGTGTAGTTTACAGTAACTACACTATTATCCTCCTGTGCCATGAAATCCATAGCGTGCATTTGGGGATTTGTTTGCTTCCTGAAGACTCCGCAGTTGTTCTTGCCACTTCTCCATGATGTGATGTTAGCATTCCTATAAATCCATGCATTCGGTAATTGCAGCACCTCCGAAGCGCCTCTGTGCTATGATAAGCTACTTACTGTACCGTATCTGACCAATTGCTCCTATTCCGCTAAGCAGCGCTGTTTTCTCTACTCGGCATGTGTCTGTGGTTCTGCTTGCCTTCATGGGGTTTAGCTGCCGCCTCCTGCACCTTCTTTCGGTTGACCAATGTGGGGTTTCAGCTGCTCTTCCTACCTGCCTTTCTCATTTCCGGCTGACCTACGTGTGGTCCGGCCATCCTGGCTTACCTTGTTTGGGCTCCCTTGCCTCTTTATGTACCTCGTCAGTTTATCTACGAGTGGTTCAGCTGTGCATGCTCGCTTATATGGGTCTAGCTGCCACCCTGCACTTATTTTACTTTTCTAACGTACATCGCCTAGCCCAGATATGCTAGTCTTCTTGGGTTTACCTACAACTCTACTTACTCAGGCTGACATCAGCAGTTATCATATCTCCTATGGCCCATCGGCTAACCTGCACGTGGTCTAGCTGCATTTCCTAGCTCATTGGGTTTAGCCCCCTTTCATTCCTTGGTTGCTTCTGACAGAGTTCCTTCATTTATTTGGACTTGCCTTTCCAAATATGCTTCCTACACCTTTACTTCTATTGGACTACTTCTGGAGTACTCTAAGATATTCACCTCAAATCCCCAGGGATGCTTCTCACCAAGCTATAACACCTCCTTCAGAATGAATATTATCATCTGCCAGAATGCTTTGCTGAATGCTATTCTAATATCGCCTTCCTCAGTCAAAACAATCCCCAGAAACTTTGATTCTACAATTCAGGATGCTTACCTCTGGTCGAATTGCCATTCATCCACCCAAGTATCGTCATTGCAATCCTGTCCAGCCTCGATCTTCAGGATGTGACAGTCTACAGTGCCTTTCATGGCCTTCAAATTCTACTTTAATCCTTATTACTCCTCAGCACTAAACTGACTCAGGATATGCTACTACTGTATTTGCAATACCATTATAATCTATCCTTTACTACTTCCCTACTATTTGTTGTATTTCATGCAGCTCGCCATTACCATTACTTTATCTACCAATGCATTAGAACCTGCCTCGCCTTGTCAGGATGGAGGTTCGCCACATCACACTTCTAAGACCTGCGCCCTACAGGCCTGGAGGTCCCTCGATCTTATATATTATATTTTAATTGTTTGCCCTATGACCTGCTCGCCATTGGGTCTGAGGTTAACTACTTTTATTCTCACCTGTCTTGCCCAGCTTTGGAGCCGGAAGTTAACACATTCTACTATATGCCTATCAGCCGCCATGTCTGTCAGCCTTAGTAGCTCCATTCTGCTATGGACTCACGTCCAGGATCGTTTAGCTATTCATCATTTGTTTTGAAATGCTCCTGTCTTGCCGCTTCAGTCATATGTATTACTGCTACTACACTCCTACTGGGACACTTACTTGAGCTTATCCTGAAATCTTTCAATCCTGGTTTATGTCCTAAAGCCTCTTGGACCCTCTGGCAATGCTACTTCATTCGACTCAGCTTCTTCAGTTATCACCATTGTGACTCATAAGCTTGACTGCTGAAGACTCTTCAGACTATTCTTGTCAAGTCACTTCTAGCTAAGGTGCCATTCTGGTTTGAAACATGGATGTCAACATGGTTATGCTACCTTTTGTATCCTCATGAAGTTCTTCGATTCCTGTGCTATTACTATTATTCATACCCTCGCCATATGCTGTACATGAGCTATGCACTGCTACTTCCTTACTACTACATCTGCGTCATGCAGTTCTTCTTATTACTATAAATGACCTATGTTCAGGTCCATGTATTGATATTACTTGGTCATACTACCTGCTTCGCCCTTACAGGGTCTAGAGGTCATCACAACTAACTCACTATTTACACTCAACTGTGCTCCTCATGAACTGGAAATACATCTGAACTATGTCTACCTATTCACTATGATCTACCTACTTCACACACTTGCTTCCCATCTCCAGATTGAAAGTTCCTACTGCTCTCTTCTCCTGATCTCACAGCATACACCAGTTCTTGTGTTTCATCGCTATGGCCTTTATTTTCTAACCTTGCCATGCAGAACTTGACCCATCGGTCCTCCTTCTAGACATGGTTGTTGAACCTTTGATTCCTGGATTTCCTCTGCGAAGTCATCCTCACCTGCTGGAGTGCTTTTCCACCTGCGACTCATTGCTTCAAATTCATATCAACCATGGATTTCACTCTACTTCATTCTGGTCTGCTTATGGATTCTCAAACTTGGAGTTTACTAGCTGGATGCCTGCTCTGTTCTCCTGACATGTCACCATTCAATGCGTCTTCAGTTTCCCGTTTTTTCAGACTGGGTTCTACAACTGTGGGATTTGAGTTAGCCAATTAAAATATTTAGGATTACTCTCCTTTAGTATGCTCAGTAGGACGGGCAGGTCAGTACCCATGAGTCCTCAGAGATTTCCTTCGCAAGGGGGATTTTCCTCTCCTGCGTGCTACTGGTCACACTCTCCAGAGTTGGAGTAGGTGATCATACTGCTACTCATTTTCTTGGGCGTGTCTTCCTACTTGACTCCTTCATCAGTCGGATACAGAACAATCATTGATATCATAATTCTTTTTTGGGGGGGTCTCATAATACTGGACTATGCTTCCTTCCTTCCTACAGGTGGGATACAGAGAAAGGCCAAACACTAACAAATCATAACAAATGACTCATCAGTTCAAGCATCTAAGCACCTTGTATATATTATCAAGTTCATATGTACTATAATCACTGACTTGTTCGTGTCTATGCTAAGTACCTAAGCACAAATCATTTCATACTACTAGTACCCTGCAATCATTATCCTACTTACTGGTCTGGCCTCTGTATCCAAGCACCACCTACAGCATCCAGCTACAGTTTGTAACATAAGCATTGAGCTATGAACCACACAGAATTGTATGGCACATGCCTGTAGTTCTGTGGAGGAAGAGCTCCTCCCTCACATCCAATATAAGCCTTCAGGCTCCTCCACTCTGCTTAGAGTGAGTCACACTCAATCAATCAATCAATCAATCAAAATCTTTATTTAATCAGGCGAACATCATTGAGCATAACTCATTTACAAGATGGACCTGAGTGGTCAAGAAGTGCAAGTGTTATTACATTGACAAGGGTAGCATAAACAGTAATACAATGACAGGGATAACATAAACAGTAATACAATGACATAAGTGCTAATATATAACACTATACATATGTACACGGCACATTAAAACTTTTAATCTGTGAGACAGAAGGCAATGGGCACATCGAGTAATATGTGATTATAGGACCTAGCAGGCATTTTGAGGGTGAATCTTGGGACTGGAAACGGAGTTTATCAGCATATAGGAACACGAAAAAAAAAAAAAGGGGGTAGGTAGGGCCGGGTTTAGGCCTTGTGAAGCAGTTGCAGAGTTCTGGGAATAGGGTGGTGAATAATCTTTGAAGGATATTAAGGGTAGGAGGTTATTTAGCTTCATGGTTTTTGGGTGAATTCCAAACAATTGCTAGTGAGTAGCTGATAACAGCCTCCCAAACTGGGTGCAGACATTGGGACCTTAAGAATGATAATTTTGCTGATCCTTAGGTTGTATGGCCTAGAAGTAATTTGAGTAAAACAGTCTGAGATATAGGTAGGTAGCTTGCCTGATAAGGCTTTAAATATCCAAATTGCAGCATTCCTATTTCTTCTGTGTTGTAATGATGTCCAGTTAACTGTCTTATAAAGGGAGCAATGATGGGTGCCGAAGGGAAGGTCAGTAATGAATCTGATGGACCTGTGGTATAGGGTGTCCAGTTTATTTAAGAGGGGGAGTGAACAATGTCCGTACAGAAAGTCAGCATAGTCAATGAGGGATAGGAATGAAGCCAGGATTAATCTTTTTTTGGAGTCTCTGTTGAGGTAGTGCTTTATTCTAAAAATAAACCAAGCCTTTGTCTCAGTTTCTTTAGTAGCCTCAATATGGACAGAATAGTCAAGCTTGTTATCAATCCAGACTCCAAGGTATTGAAGTTATCAACGAATTCCAGCTTCTCTCCAAGTAAGGTGGTTAGTTGTAGGGTGGTGGATGGTGGGGTAGTGGCAGAGCAACTCTGAGGTAAAGAACATAGCTTTTGTTTTCTTTGCATTTAGAAGTAGTTTTTTATCCAGTAGGTTGTGTTGTAGGATGGAAAATTCAGATTGTAGCAGTTCACAGGCTTTAGATAATGAAGGATTGCTAACATATAATACAGTATCATCAGCAAACAGATGGATGTTAGATTGAGTGAGGTTAGCATCAATATTATTAATATAGATGGCAAAGAGGATGGGGCCAAGAATAGAGCCTTGCGGTACACCTCTTAACAGTGGTTTTAAGGTGGATATGTAGTTACCATCTTTTACCAGTTGTGACCTATCTGATAGATAGCGCTTGAACCAATTGAGTGAAGGGGAATCCAACCCTAGTGAGCCAAGGGAGGTGATTAATGATTCATGATCCACTGTGTCAAATGCTTTGCTCAAATCCAGGAACACAGCACAGGTACTGCTCTTCTTATCCATAGCAATCTGCCAGTCATTGGTTACTTTGGCTAGGGCCGAAATGGTGCTATGCCTTGATCTAAATCCTGATTGTGCTGTATTTAGGAGGTTATTGTTATCCAGGTAGTCCCTAATTGTGAGTTTACTAACTTTTTGAGCATCTTGGATAGAACGGATAGGATGGAAATGGGCCTGTAATTATTGAGGTCCATGGGATCACCAGATTTGAGTAAAGGAACTACTTGAGCTGTTTTCCAAGTGGAGGAATGGATCCAGTGGTGAGGGAAAGATTGAAGAGATGAGTGAGGGGGCAGATAAGACTTGAGATGCAATCTTGAGGAAGTAGGTCCGGAGTCTGTACCTGCACTTTTGAAGTATCTAAATTGGAGGAGATCTTCCACTTCTTTCAAGGATATTGGGTTGAAGGAGAAGGTTGATGTAGCCTTTTGACCCACGGTGGATTGAAGGTTCAAGGAAGATCTCAGGAGATTTGCAGGTGAAGAGTCAAATGCTAGTCCAGCTGTGGTGAAGTGGTCATTGAAGGTATTTAGGATTTCTTGTTTGTCCGTAATTTCAGTGTTATTTAGTAGCAGTTTGCAGGTTAAGGCAGGAGTAGAGTTTTGGCCCAAGATACCCTTTATAGTTCCCCAGAGCCTGGTTGGGTTATTATTATCCAATTCAGCTCTATAATAGGCAGCTTTGGCAGATCTTATTTGTGTTGTACATGAATTTCTTGCTTTTCTGAAATTTAGCCAGTCTCTGGAATCCTTAGTTTTTCTTGCCTTTTTCCACAGTTTGTCTCTGGCTAGCAAGGCTGTTTTAAGATCAGTGGTGAACCAGGGGCAGGACCTTGCTTTAGTTCTGATATTGGTGAATGGTGCATGAATATTGAGAGCATTAGTGATAATGTCCTTTAAGATCTGGAGAGCTGTTTCACTGAGGTTGTAAGGTAGAAATCTTGCCAATATATTGTGTTACTCAGGTCATGGAGGTATCCTGGTGTGTTGAACTTCTTTTGACCTTTTGAGGACAAATTCAGCAGGGTTGTGTGGTTTGAGTGAAGATCTTATGCCAGCTATGGGACAATGGTCACTTACATCATTCAGTAGTACTCTGCATGCATATAAGTAAGGCTTGTTTACCAACATAATATCCAGGAGTGAGCTGTTGCTAGAATTTTTAGGTTAACCCTGGTTGGGTCTTTAATTAGCTGTGTAAAGCCATAGGTGTCACAAAAGGTTACCAATGGTGCAGATGCATTAGATAGCCAGTTTAAATTCAAATCACCAAGGATGATGGTATCTTCAGGGCCTAGATTGGTTATTGACCCCAGGTGAGATAGTAATTTGAGGCCTGCTGAGGGGAGCCTATAGTAACCAATCAATTTAAATGAAGACAAGTTAGGAAGGGATATTTTGATTGACAAACATTCAAATTCCTTTGGTTCGGATGTGTTGATGAGGCAGGTAGCAGAGATGGTGTCCTTAATGTATATGGCCACCCCACCACCCTTGGAAGGGCAATCTGCTCTGAAGAGCTGATAGTTGGTAAGGTTTACAACACTGTCTTTGGTGGAAGGTCTGAGCCAAGATTCAGAGATGACCAGAAAGTCAGGCAGGGTATGTGCCACCCAGGCCTGAATTACGGAGAATTTTTTTAAGAGGCTGCAGGCATTGAAGTGTAGGAAGCTTAAGCCATTTATAGAGGATAGATCAGCAGGGGAAAATAAACTTTCAATGGGGCCAGGATTTATTTCAATGGTACCAAACAGATCAGAAGGTAGAAGATTAATTTGAGGAGGGCACCAAGGACAGGGATAGTGAGTGGTCAGGCGCTTCCTCCTAATCCTGGGTGCCTGCTGTGAGATGAGTGATGGTCCTGGTATATAGGTGCAAATTTTATCATAGCATAATAATTTAATGGACAGGCATAGTGGGTTAATAAAAGCCATGATACAAGTAAGGTGCCAGGGCTGTGCTGAATTGTTAGGGTGGCCTTTGTGGGATATCCCATAGGTTGCATTGTAAATGTGGTTCGGGTGAATAAGGAATCTGTGGTTGGCCATTGTGGATGGCAGAAGTGGGCAGGTCGTATTAACTGAGTTATTTATCTTGACACTGGGCATAACATTAATATCATAAGGGATTGGGTGAGATGCGAGGCTCAGGAGCAAAGGAAGCAAAGTAGCATTGTGAAGGTTAGGTATGGGTTAAGGGAGGAAGGGAAGGGATGTGGACGTGGATTAAGAAATGGCGGGAGAAAGTGTATAAAAGGAATCAACCAGGAGGGGAGGGGGGCGGGCAAAAATTTTGCGGCTTTGCCCGTACCTTTCTGCCTGCTTCTCCCGGCCTCCTGGAACCCTTGGTCGGCTGCACAGGTGACGCCAACCCGCTGGCGGCTCAGAGCCCCTCCGCTCCCTGGACCTCGAGGGCTGTGCCTTCTACAAGGTGGGGGACAGAGGAGAAGGCAGTCAGCAGGGTACCTTTATTGCAGTAATCTGCAACAAGGTGCTAAAACTTAAGACTCACCCCCCATACTCCCCTGACACCTCCTCCTTCTGAATCTCTCTTATCCCACTGGTGGGGGTCTCATAATACTGGACTAAGCTTCCTTCCTATAGGTGGGATACAGAGAAAAGCCGAAAACTAGTAAATCATAACAAGTGACTCATCAGTTCAAGCATCTAAGCACCTTGTATATATTAACCAGTTCATATGTACTATAATCACTGACTTGTTCATGTCTATGTTAAGTACCTAAGCACAAACCATTTCATTCTACTAGTACCCTGCAAGCATTATCCTACTTACTGGTCTGGCCTCTGTATCCAAGCACAACCTACAGCATCCAGCTACAGTATGTAACATAAGCACTAAGCTATGAACCACACAGAATAAATATCCCTTCCCACCTAAAACCCAAAATCCAAAATAAATATATTACATGATACCCCAAATAAAATAAATAATCAGCCCTAGTTTTCAACCCTCCCATACCCACTAGCCTACAAAATTTATAAAACACAATAATTTACAAAATGAAATAACTCAAATAATTATAGGAGAATCCATGAACCAAGGTGCTGTGAGAAAGTGAAGTGAAAAGATCAAACTCCTTTAAAAGAGCAATGTCCAAAAAGTTAACTAAAGGTAAATGCTACTGAGTTAACTGCCAAGATTAAACCTCAGCAGTCTTTGGAGTTTTTTGCAGGTCCTTCAGTAAAGCTCCCACCATAGCTGAAGTAAATAGTGACTCATTAGGAGGATTGTGCTCTCACCACCGTACTCCAAAAAGTGTCAGTGTGAATTGTAGGCTGCTAAAAGATTGGAGGACTTATACAAAATGCAGGGGATTTCAGGAGCCATTTCTCACTCTCCCCCAATGCTGCTCTCACCTGCGTTGAAGTACATAGTTTAACACCAGATTAGATTTAGATAAGGAATAGCTTCACAACTGACCTTTTCAGAGCAGATGGAAAAACACTCGCCCTCAAGGAGCATCTGACATTCTCAGTATATACTGGACAAAGGGATTCAAGGTTACCAACAAACAACTAGATAGGCCCATGGTCCATCAGAAAGTAACTCCCACTATCAGTTCCTTGTGATGTTTCTGAGATTGATGAAGAACCTAACCTGGTGTCTGGAGCAGGGTGTAAACTAGATGTTAGCAGGGGTCTTCATATACTGTGATGCCTCTGACCAGGTCTATATTTAAAGAACCAGATAATATGTAAAATTAAAGGAATCCAATGAAAACAGCTGAGCATCAAGAGAGTTAGGGGCCAATGGAGAGACCTGTGAATTGTTTTGGTGTCCTACCTCCCTCCCATCCACATGGGAGAACGTTTCATGGAACCATATTAATTCAAAATAATAGGCATAGGTAAAGTAACTGGGCTATGATAAATAGGGGAGAAAACAGAACTCCAGCCTGAGCCATCAGTATTATTTTCCCAAATGACCTTCTCTAATGCCCCAAACATGCTAAAAATGGAGAGCAGAGGATCATGGTGCATCTTCATCAATTTTTTTCTTAGAAGATTGTGCTCCAAAACCGCCACCTTCTGAAGCTTGTTTCAAGTTCAGATTTAAAACCGAATAAGTTCTGCATGCAGGAGTGGGATAGACTCAGGGGAGCAGTTTGGGTGAGACTGGGTTGTCACCCACTATCAATGTCAGAGCTGGTGGCTATTTCAGAGCGTCCTTTGATTTGGCTGTCATGAGTCTCTTTGATCCTCGTATCAGCTGTGTCAACTGTCTGGCAGGGCCATGATTGAGACCATCGAGGTGGATGCACCTTTGCGTCAAACAGTTTCAGTTGCTCAGAAACATTCAAGGACAGTCAAGTCTGTTGTTATAGGGTCTTAACCTGATGGTGGCGACCTGAAACAAATACTGAGTTTTTTTCGGCAAGCAGTACAACTCTTCTTCAGCGATCAGCAATAACAAGACTGTTTTCTTTTTAACCAGCTCCAGGCCTGGCAGCCTTCCTATGACAGACAATTCTCCTGGTTTGAGATGAGATCTCCCATCCTGCACCAGGAACACCATCATTACTGGTCTCCTCCAGCAGCAAAGTTCCAGGGCCAGAACAGATGCCATCTTAACTAACAGCATTACTCTTAGTGTTTATCATGCATTCAGCAAATGCTTCAGCAGTTTCTATAATCTCTTCAGAACATGCAGCAAGCTCTGTGATATGTTCAGTCAATGATACAGTTACACAACTATTGTAGTGGCTGTTAGGCTCACCCCTCAGCCATCATGTTCTGTCAGTAGCATCTCCACAGTTTCTTTCAGACTTCAACAGCCACAGCAAAAGAGTCATGAGAATTGAAACTGGCTTCCAAATTCCACCAGCTGGGGAGGGAAGCAGACTCCTCTACCCAGGATGCCATCACACCCAGTCTCAAGTCTTTGGGCTTGATTCTCAAAAAGGGCTGGTATAGGTGCAAGCTGCAGCAAACAGCAATTCTCACCAAAGCCCGGTGTGCCAGGTACCCTCCACCAGATTCTGGTACAGGAGGAGTCCCGGCACCTAAGTTCCCACACATGTGGCAACCTCTCCCATGTGGAAAACACTTGGCACATGGAGGGTTTGCTGTAGGCTCCTTGTGGCCAGGGTAAATGGTTCCCCATCCTCGATACCCTGCTTAACAACCAAACCATCCATCCCTGGTGGTCTAGTGGTCCCTTCTGATCCTCAATGTCTGCTATTTCAATGACAATAAATATAGCCACCCTGCATCAGTGGTATAGGCCCCCCCCTGCTTCCCCAAGTACCAGAACATATGCTAGTAAAATGAACATTCCCTGGGAGATCATGTGACCCCGCTCCACGCTTTCCCCAAAACTGTAAACAACCCCCTTCTTGATCCCTGATCTCCCCGGTAATCTGTTATTTAAACATCCCTCTCCCTGATCCCCTGTATCCTAATATACATTTTCAATTTAATATTTCCTGGTGAAGTAGTGTCACCCATCCCCCCTCAAGCCACAATCACCCCCTATGAATGAAATCATTATTGGTGGTGTAGTGGACCCACACTCCCCACCCCAGCTGACAGTGTCCCACCACCCCGCTCCTCTCCATCCTGTAGATCAGCTGGAGACTGGCACAGTCCAACACACACGACCACGGCCAGTTGTTGACTGAGCTCTCAATGATCGCTGTCCTTTATACAGTAAGCATTCATTCTGAGCTCAGTCGGCAACTGACCACGGTGGTGAGTGGTAGGCTGTGCCAGTCACCTGCTAGTCTATGAGATGGGGGGAGAAGGGTGGTTGGGCACTGTCAGCTAGGGTGTGTGGTGAGGGTCCAGTACACCACTAATGATGATTTCATTCATAACGAGTGATCTGGGTTTGGGAAGTGGGGTGCTGTTCATCAGCAAGAAATATTAAATTGAATATATAAATTAGTTACATAGGGGATCAGGGAGCGGGAGGGCAATATTTAAATTATAGGTTTTCATGGAGATTGCAGATCAGGGAGGGAGATGTTTACATAACAGATTATCGGGGATATCCCGCTCTGGAGGGGGTTGTACAGTTTTGGGGAACCTGATGATTGGGGAGGGGGCTGCTATAGCACAAATGCAGGGGACTATATTTATTGTTATTGAAATGGTGGACATCAGGGATTGAGGAGGGGGGGCACTAGACCACCAGGTATTTCATAATGTCTGTTAACAGGGGATCATACTAACATACTAAAATGCCAGCAGAATAGGCCTAACGGTCTTTTGTGTCTGCTCATTTGGTCAGACCCCACCCTGGGAGCTGACCTTGTGGCCCCCCTCTCTCACTCTGGTTTCTCCCTTCACAGTTCTGGATATTCTTGCTGCACAGGACTTTGCTTCCAGAATCCTTCCCCTGTACCTGCCCCATCCCCTCTTGAACCCCTCCACTGTCTCTGCCTGCACCAGCCCCCGGGCAAGGGCATTCCATGGCTCCACCACCCTCTCAGTGAAGTAGCACCTCCTCCTTTCTCCCCTGAATCTCCCCCCTCCAGGTTTCACCCATGCTCTCTAGTTGCCCCTCCTCCTTCCTTCAGAGCACCCTGACTGCTCCTCTCCTATTTACCCCCTTCATGTACCTGAAGACCTCTATCATGTACCCCTGGTCTCTTCTCTTTTCCAATGAGTACATATTTAGCTGTTTGAGCCTCTACCCATAGGTCCTGTCACCCAAGCCTCAGATCATTTTGGTTGCCCTCCTCTGGACCCTCTCCAGGAGTTCAATGTTCCTCTTTAAGTGTGGCCTCCAAAACTGCACGCAGTACTCAAAGTGTGACCTCACCAAGCAGTTATACAGAAGGAGTATCACTTCCCTCTTTCTAGAGATGATCCCCCTAGTAATACATCCCAGCATCCTGTTGGCCTTGGCCACTGCCTTCCTACAAGTCTCAGAGTTGTTTGTCTTGACATCCACCACCAACCCCAGGTCCCTCACAGCCATTGAAACTTGTAGCCTCCCCCCTCAGGGTGCACACTGGGCCAGGGTTTCTGGCTCCCAGGTGCAGTGCCTTGCATTTCCCTACATTGAACCTTAGCTTCCACTTTCTAGATCACCTTTCCAGAGCCTCCAGATTCCTCTGTAGGGCCACCCTCCCCTCCTACACCATCCATCACTGCCCCCAATTTTAAGTCATCTGTAAAGAGACTCATCTCACTTCTCATACCCTTCCTTATGTCAGAGACATAGGCGTTGAACAGGAGGGGCCCAAGCAATGATCCCTGAGGGACCCCACTAATGGCCTTCCTTGGGGATGAGACTATCCCACCAACCACGACCCTCTGGATCCGGTCCTGGAGCCAATTTCCTATCCATCTGATTATCTGGTTCCCCTCCACCATTTCTCCTAGCTTACCCAAGAGGCCCTTGTGAGGAACAGAGTGAAAAGCATTGCTGAAGTCAAGAAAGAGGACGTCCACCAGTCTACTCAGGTCCAAGGCATTTGTCACCCAGTCATAGAACTCCACAAGATTTCAGGGTTGGAGCACTCTACTAGACCACCAGGGATAGTTTTAATATTAATAATGGGTGATTGAGGCTTGTGGGAGGGGTGTTGCCACTAGACTTCTTGGGATATTTTATGTGAGTTTAATGTATATTTTTGAATGTTAGCAAATACAGGGGTTATTAAAGAATTATGACAGGCGATCGAGGCTGGGGGGGGCACTAGACTACCAGGGAGTATTTTAATATATATATATATATATATATATGTATATATATATATATATATAACAGGAGACTGGGGTTGGGGCTGGGGACTGTAGCACATTGCTACACACTTAGACCAACTCAGGCTAAGGGTACTTAGAAATTCACCCTCTGGGTGAATTTTGTGAACCCCAATTGGCAAGCTTTGGCAGTCTGCATCTGCTGCAAGCCCCTAGCACCTTGTTGCAGCCCATTTTGTGATGCACAGGTGGTGCAAGCCTCTTTTGGTGCAGACTGCATACAGTAGGTGCAGGCTGCCTTTGTGAATCACTCCTGGGGCATCTTTTTGCGTAAGTGGAACTTTGCACCAATCATTGGGATGCAAACCCCTTGTGCTGCCCAGGGAACTTTGAGAATGGCTCCATATGTCTCTCCAGCAGAAAGCCAGCAGTGACCCCTGCTGCAGAGTTGAGGTATTTCCCTGGTGCACTCACCAAATTCCCCCCAATCGCTGATAAAATACCACCAACAACATAATCTGGCTTAGTTTCAGCTGGTTTCCATTTGTACCCCCGGACGAGGCTGAAAATAGAATTGTCTAGCACTCCTTTTATGGTTAACAGAACAAAATTAATAACAAAACAATAAAGCATACATTCCAGTCATCCTTCTACTAGTGCTGAGGATGTTCCTGGAAGCCATTATTAATGATAATATGATGGCATACTTGCTTGAGGAAAAATACCTTGCCCTTTCTCTGCATGGATTTATGAGGCACAGATCATGAAAACCAACTTGACCACTTTTTTTGAGTGGTTGACAGGAAGCTGGACAGGGGAAGGGATGTGGATATACTGTAGACTGAATTCTGCAAAGCTTTTGATACTGTGGCACATGATGGGCCTCTAGATAAAGTACACCAGTGTGGCATACATGAAACACAGTCAAAGTGAATTGCTAAATGGTTTTGGACAGGAAGGGTAGGGTGTTGGATAGGAACTTACAGTGTTACATTTGGGGAGGAAATATGGAGATAGGATCTACACATTGCGTGGGGCTTCTCCCTTTGTAGTGGATAAGAAACTGGGGGCTACAATAGACAAGAGGATGTCACATGACTAGCAGAGTGTGGATGCTGTCAAGAGGGTCAGCAAAGTGCTGATATGCATGGGGTGGGGAGGTGGTGACCAGCAAAGCAGAGGAGGTAATCCTAGCACTTTACATGGTCATTGTCAGTCTCCACCTGGAGCATGCAGTTCTGTGCTGCTCAATACAAAATGAATGCTGAATCAGTTGAATGGGTGCAGTGCAGCATGTAGGGCCACAAAGTGATGAGAGATATGGGGACAAAAACTGATGTATAAAGAAAGGCTAGAGTCCCTTAACATGTTCATCCAAGACAAAAGCAGTTAAAGTGGAGGCATACTCTCAGTCTTTTGCACTCTCAGTTTGCACACTCATTTGTACTGACAAGATGGAATATACAGAGATGTTTGATTTGCTGTTCTCCAGCAGAATGCAGTGACATGCCCTGAAGCTAAGAGGTGGTAAATTCAGGGGTAACAATAGGAGACACTTTTTTCTCCCGGGGGTGCTGAACAGCCTACCAGCAGAGATGGTATATTTGAGGACAGTACACACTCTCAGGATAAGCCTGGACAAATGTCTGCTTACTAAAGGAGTCAGTGAGTATGCTGAATAGTAGAATGGATGGGGAATTCCTACAAATTGGTACGTTTGCACAAAATATTTTTTTATCCTTCTTAATCCATAGAGGCAAATGGGTTGATATTCTACCTAACTGCCCTGCTGACCCTGTAATAGGAGTCAGGTGATTCTCTTTCACTTACTGTAATCTACTCCATGGATGTAACCATAAGTCCAAACCTGGTATTCAGGCAGCGGTAGGTCTGGTCCCTCTGGTTTGGTCAGTCCAGACTCTCTATTCACACCTTCCATGCAGCTCTTGTTATAATTAAAGAAAATGACATATTTAAATGCTAGCCTTCTATATGGTAAGTTTCTTCTCTGGGCATTTTTTTTTTATTTCTGGTTAGGAATCTCCACTTACCCAAAATGTCCCACTGGAACTCAATAAACAGCATGAACCACAGTGGAATATTCATTTTTTTGCTCTACTGGACAACTGCCATTTTGACTCTACCCCTAACAAAATGTATTTTAAAACTACTAAAATGCATTTCCTCAACCTCTAAAGAATTATAGTGGCATGACAGAGCCACTATAGTTAGGGTGGAACAGGGGTTTCTATGTTAAACGTCAAACTCTGCACTTTAATATCTTTGCAATCGTTCAACAGATTTGCACAAAATTTTGCACATGTTGTTTGGGGGGTTGATCTCTCGATGTGCCATGTTTCATTCTGGTTGAATTGGTGGATTCTGAGATGCAGATAGGAAAAAAAAGTTAACAAATCTGTGTTTTTTGCAGTTTGCTGTCATCACCTAGAGCCCAGAAGGTTTGGAATTTTGGTCTGAAAATTTCAGGGTAGAAAGGAATTATTCCACATATGTACCTTTCCATAGTTTGGCAAAAATATATTAATCTGTTCCAAAGTTACTACATTTTAAAATTTCAGTTCTGAGCATGCTCAGTACAGTCTTTCTGATAGCTGCTTAGAACGAGAAAAGAATTTGGCCTACATGAAACAGGATCATTTTTCGTATGGGGGTCATCTTTTTCCATGGGGAAAAATCCTTTTATGTATAGCCACCAACTTGTTTCCTTTTTTTAATTCAAAACCTACAAAGATGACATTCTAGACAGACACCAACAGATGTGTCTTCATCATCAGGACCCCATTAGTTGGATTCTGCACTTAACTGTTGGAAAAATGACCCCCAAATGTGCTTTTTTTAAATGTTAAAATACTTTTTCATGACTTGCTTTCATTGTTTTTGTATGGCCATATGAAAAAAGAATTCGGCCATAAAAAAGGATACCTTTATATGAAAAAAGAATCTGCAAATAATGAAGTCCACATTTTGTTTTGTATGAGGGCATTCCTTTTCATATGAGCAAAAAAAAGCATACAAAAACGGATCCCTTCATATGAAAAAAGAATAAAAACCAACTAAGTTCAATTTATTTTTTCGTAGGAAGGCATCCTTTTTCTGATGCTTTTTTTGTTCGTATGAAAAGGGATGCTCTCATAGGGAAAAATATTTTGGGCTTACTTTTTTTCCATTTCTTTTTCATATGATGGAATCCTTTTTCATATGCTTTATTAATTCATATGAAAAAGGATGCCATCATATGGAAAAAGAGTATGACTTAGTTTTCTTCAGATTCTTTTTTCATTTGAAGAAATCTTTTTTTGTATGTTTTTTTCACTCATTTGAAAAAATAATTTGTCCTTTGCTTTTTCCCCAAAATAATTTTTCATATGAAGGCATCCTTTTGCATATGGGTTTTTCATTTGATACAAAAAATGATTTCTTCATACAAAAAAAAAGATTTTGGACTTTGTTTTTTTCCCCATATTTGAAGTCAACAAGCCATAATTTCCTCATTATTTGGACTTAAGGGACAATCTAAATATCAAAACAAAGGTCTTAATGAGTACTACAAGAATGCATATTTCACTAACATATATCAAGAAGAGGATGGGCAAAAAATGCTATATACCAACATGGTGTAATAAATGGAAGTAATATAGCACCTATTACTGAAGAAGAGGTACTAACAACAATAAAATAGTAAGACATAAACAAATCATACAGACCAGACAATTATCATCTAAAATTCTTGTATGAAATAGCAGAGGAACTGTCAATCCCACTAACAGTCCTGTTTAACTTATCCCTCAAACAAGGTAAGGTGATATCAAATGGACACAGGCACATGTCACTCCAATATCTATAAAGGAAATAGAAAAGATGTAATTAATTATTGCCCAATTAGTATAACATCAGCGCTTGAGAAAATAATGGAGGGTTTCATCAAAGAACAGATTGATAAGCATGGTATCCTAAATTATCTATTGGATTTCACACATTTTTTTATAACCATCTAGGTCCTGTATTATCAAATTATTAAATGTCTTTGAGCCTGTTAGTCATGCTCTGAACCAATGTTTAACCGAGGACATTCTTTATTTGGATTATGCTAAGGCATTTGATTCAGTATCTCACTCAATACTACTAAAAACATCAAGGATTTAGATTTTCAACCTAACTTCATTTTGTGGGTACAATCATGGCTTGAAAATAGAAAAGAGAGAGTCTGTCCAACGGGCTTCTTATACAAGTGGGAAATGTGACCAGTGGTGTCCCGAAGGGATTGATTTTAGGACCCACTTTATTTAATATCTTTGTGTCCAGGATGAAGACTTCTAAAAGTACATTGCTCTGCAAACATGCAGATGACATGAAGATAGGAGCAGTTATTAAATACATCGAGGCAGCCAAGCATTTTCAATCACAAATAACAATATTGGAAACATGAACATGGGTAAATCAACATAAATAAAGTTTTAATGGAACAAAATGCAAAGTTATGCACTTTGGTTACAATAATATTAAAGCAGAATACAAAATTAATAACAAGATTATTGCCTCAACAGACATTGAAAAGAATCTTGGAGTAATAATTACAAATACTCTAAAATTTGACAAGCAAGCTCAAGAAGTGGCAAAGACAGGTAACCAGATATTAAGAAACATTTTAAGAAACGTTAGACATAGAAAGAGGGAATTGATCATGCCCTTGTATACCTCATTGGTGAGACCCATCTTGGAATATGAAGCTCCCTTTAGTTCTCCACAAAGTATAAGCAGTAGTAAACTCATAGAAACAATTCAGAAAAAAGTAACCAAAAGGTTCCACTCACTAAGTGAAAAGAAATATGAAGATAGGTTGAAGAACTTGGGTTAACGCTCACTGGCATATAGAAGATGAAGGGGAGACCTATGCTATGTGTATACAGCTTTTAATAATGATGTTATATGGGTATCATCTGGGTTAACACCAAAAATGGAAATAAGCCATCAAGGTTCCATAATCTTCAACTTAAAGGTGAAACATATAGAAAAAACAAATGTTGTCTCTTGTTTGACCAAAGTTTGATTAATGCATGGAATACATTACCAGATTAGGTAGCAAAAAGTTTAAGTATTGAGGCCTTTAAAAAGGCACTAGATAACTATATGGGACATGAAAAAAACTCATATTACCACTGAAAAGTGACGAGTCATAATACTGGCTAACAGCTACATGACTCATATCCAAATTTATGAATCTATGAATAACACATAATCATACCAATAAATTTAGGGACCACATAAAAAAATGTTAAAATAAAAAACCTCATAGAATAACACTGAAACTTCACCAAGTCATAACTCCCTCAATATATGCACTTAATGCACACTCTATATATCAAAACAAAGGTCTGAATGAGCACAGCAACAATAATATGTATTCCCCAAAAACATTTAGGGGTAATGTAAGAATAAAATGTAAAAATGCAGATTTCTGTAGGATAACATTGGAACTTCAACAAGCCATACAGTAACTCTCTCAATATATGGACTTTAGGGATGATGTACAGTATACAGTAAATCAAAACAAAGGCCTTAATGAGTACTGCAAGAATAACACATATTCCATTCTTAAATATTTAGGGGCAATATAAAAACAAACCACTAAAAAATGCAAATTCCCATAAGATAATATTGGAACTTCAGCTAACCAAAACTCCCCCAATATTTGGACTAATGGGACAGTCTATACCTACTACAAGAATAACACATGCCCCCCCCAACACAAACACTTAGGGGCAATATAAAAAAAAAAAAACCTTAAATAAAAAATGCAAATTCCCATAGGATAACATTGGAACTTTAACAAGATATAAAACAAAGGAATGACATTGCTGTTTCAGAGGGCACAGTGCTTCCACAGCAACATATATGTATGCATCTATGGAGAGATGGAAGCACAGGGTCCAGAGGGCCCTGCACTCCCACTGGCAAATGAGGATACAATTATACTATCTCTAAAAGTATGGGAATTCATTGCAGAACACTTTGTTAATGCACCAGTTTGGGTTAAAGCAACCAAAGCAGGGAAATGTGATGTTAGGGTTTTCAACTCTAACACCCCACTCCCACCCTGCAGGCAGCAACAGGAGAAAACATTACAGTTTGACCTTTACTGCATCTTCACAAATCAGGCATGGGGTGTGCCATTGGGTTATCAACCCTAACGCTCACCATATTCTCATATACTGTACACATTCAACAAAGAACAACAATATGGTCTCCTCTGCATCCCCTGGATTATCTAGTGTGACCAAGATGATCCACAGGATGCAGGGAAGACCATATGCGGAGAGGCTAGAGGAGCTTGGTCTTTATACACTGGAGACAAGGAGGACATGGTGGAAATCTTCAAATACATGAAGGGTATAAATAAGGTTAAGGGCAATAGCATCTTCAGACTGAGTGAAAACAAAACCACTGGAGGTCATGCACTTAAACTAGAGGGGGCCATTTTAAGAGGAATGTGAGGGGTTTTTATTTCTCAGAGAGGTTTGTACACCATGGAACAGGCTGCCAGAGTGGGTGGTGGGGGTGGACATGGTGGAGAAATTCAAAAGAGCTTGGGATAGCTTTATGGGAATAGGAAAGCGAGGTGGGGGAGGAGGGCAGGAAGGGAGATAAAGGGGGGCTACTGGGAAGACTTGATGGACTGCAAGGTCCTTTTCTGCTGGCAGGTTTCTATGATTCTATTACTCTATGACATCTCAGCTTATTTACTGATGGAATGGGATGAATGTTAGGGTTGAAACCCCCAAGGCCGATCCCATGCCTGATTTGTGAAGCCACAGGAGAGGTCAGACCATAATGGCTTTTCCTGTTGCTGCCTGCAGGGTGGGGAGGGGTATTAGGGTTGGAAATCCTAACACCACATTTCCCTACTTTTGTCGCTTTAACCCTAACTAGTGCATTAACAAAGATTTTTGCAAAGAATATAACATATACATGGCCAGATAGCTTAACTTCTTATTTTTCTCTCCTGAATTATTTTCACAAGTTTCCATTTATAAGAATGCTTGGTCACTTTTAACTACAGTTGACCTCCACCCCGGTATCAAAAATACTTCATTTTTCTCCTAAGAAACAAACTATTAATTCAGAGAACAATATCCGTAAAATGTCCCTCTATCACTTTTCATGTCAATGTTACCTTAAAAGCTTTATTTACACAAGTTATTTGTGGACATAGAGCCCTTGATCTAAGATAGGATTGAAGCCTCCTGAGTGTGTGTGTGTGTGTGTTGGGAGCCTTTAAATAAGCATATGAATATGCCAGCAAGGATAAAGCCCTTGAGTCTGTCTAGTCTGCTTGAGTGTACAGGTCCTCACTGTGTCTACATAGAGAACTACACCCCTCTCCAAATCCCCCCTAAATCCTTCAAGTTCCCTTGCCCCCCTCCACCCTCCTCCACAAGCAACTTTTCACTTTATTTTGCCCCATCATCTCTTGAAGCTATCCACTGTTGACTGGGGACACCTCCTCTGGTAACTCATTCCTCTTGGTTATCACTGTCTTAGTTAAAAGTGCCTCCTCACCTCTCTCTTGAATCCTCCCCTTACAAGCTTTAGGCTATGTCTCCTAGTGGACTTGTTCCCACAAGACTCAAGAGACCCTTTGTAGTCACCTTGTCAATAGCTTTAAGGTATTTGAAGGTCTCAATCATATTCCCCTTCTTCCTTCTGTACCCAGTGTAGTACATGTTGAGCCCCTTGAACTTCCCTTCATAGCTGTTGCCCTGTTGGCCCAGGATCATCTTGATTACCTCTCTCTGGACCATCTCCAGCAAATTAACATCCTTCTTAAGAAAAGGACACCAGTACTGCACACTATACTCAAAGTGCAGCCTACTAGTGACCTGCACAGCAGCAGTATGACCTCTGCATCCCTGTTGATAATCTCCATGGCTATGCAGCCATGCATCCAGTTTGCTTTTGCAGCTGCTCTCCTGCAATGTGTCAAGTGCTTCAGATCACTCATGATGATTACCGCCAGGTCCTTTTCTTTCTCTGATTTGGTAACCTAGACACCTCCCGACCAGTATTCAGTCTCTGGGTTTTTCAACCCCAAGAGCATAATGTTTCACTTTCTTGCCTTGAATTCCAGTTGCCATAGGCCAGACCACTATTCTAACCTATCCTGGTATTCCCTAAGTTCCTGTCTTCCATCCTCCATATCCACCCACCAACAGAGATTTGCATCATCTGCAAACAGGCAGATTTTAATCTTGATGTGATCAGCTATGTCACTAATGAAGATATTAAACCACATCAGACTGAGCACTGCATCCTATGGGACCCCCCTGGTCACTGGCCTACCTTCTGAGAATTCCTCCTTGACCACTTCCTTTTGGCTTCTGTCCTGCAACCAGTTTTGGACCCATCTAGCAAACATGGCCCTCACTTCCAGCTCTTCCAGGTTACTAATCAGTCTCTTACGTGGCACAGAGACAAAAGTCTTCATGAAGTCCAGATAAAGGACATCCAAAACTTTGTCCCTGTCCACTGTTCTGGTCACTCAGTTAAAAAAAATCAATCAGATTAGTCTGACAGGACCTCCCCAACACACAACTCTGCTGCCTCTTATCCTAAAGCCCATTTTCCTCACGAAAGCTCATCAGTCTTTCTTTTAGGATAGTCTCCATCAGCTCCTCTACTACTGTATTGAGGTGAGACTGACCAGTCTGTAAGTCCCTGGATCATTTCTTTGACCACTTTTATGTATAGGCACCACATGTGCAGTTCTCCAGTAATTGGGCACACTCTTGGCTCCAGAGAGGTGTTAAAAAGGTCTGACAGGGAGTCTGACAGCACATCTGCAAGTTCCCTTGGACCCTTGGGTGCATGCCATCTGGTTCTGAGGATCTGCATGCCTTCATGGCCTTTAAGCCCTATGCAGCCTATCTACCTCTATTATGCCATCCATGCTCCCCCCCACTTCCCTGCCCCATTTTCCTGCTCCCTTGTGGCACAAGTACATTCTTCTCCCTAGTGAAGATGGAGCAAAAGTACTTGTTTAGCACCCTTGCTTTCTCTTCACTTCCTTCTGCCCAACCCCCTCCTTCTTTAATCTGACAATCTCATCTGTAACATCCCTCATCTCCTTGTATATTTGAAGAAGACCTTCACACCAGATTTTACTCCTTGCGTCAGTAGTACTTCTTTTGTAGCCTTTGTCTCTCTAACCACTCTGTTCACTACCCTGGATTTAGCACAATAACCCTCCCTATCCACTTCCTCCTTCTGAGTACATTTTTACTTCCAGAAGGCTGCCTTCTTTTCTCTTATTGCATCTGCCATATCCTTTCTGAACCATCTGGGTTTTTTGGCCTTAGATTTCTTGCTTTTGATTTTGGCAAACTAACTAGTGACCTCCATCAGGCCCTTCCTTATTAGGGCTCATTTCATTCCACCTCCATCTCCATTCTGATCCCAGCAAGGTGTCCTACCAGAATTTCTCCCATATTATTAAAGGCAGTCTTCCATGTCCAAAAGCTCATCTTGGTCCTGACCATCCCACTACCCATGCACAGGAGGAACCACACCCCATGGTGGTCACTTCCTGCATGTTGTGCTTCCACCATTACATCTCGGACATGCTCACAGTTGGGAAAGACCATGTCCAGTATGGTCTTCTCCCTAGTGGGCTCCATGACACTCTGTGTCAGGAATCCACTCTGGAGTTATCCAGCAGCACCTGCTCCCATGTGCTGGAGATAACTAGGATTGTCAAATCCACACAAGGCTGATTAAAGACCCCCATTATCAATACCGCCCCCTTGTCTTCCATTTTATGATTTGTGACCCCAGTACCTTGTCTATCCACTCATCCAGTGAAGGTGGCCTATAAACCATCACAATCTTAGTTTCCTCCCCTTAATGCATTGTACCTGCACTCATAATGCTTCTACCTTCCTCCCTACCCCTTCCTTTCTGGTACAGATTATCCCTTCTTTCACATACAGAGGCACTCTCCTCTTCCTATTTCCCTATCCATCCTATACACTTTATAATTTGGGACTAAGAGGTTCAATCCTTCCAATACACTTTATAACTGGGGTCTGTGAGGTTCCAGTCATGGTTCGGAGTGGCTCATGTCTCTGCGATGGCCACTGTGTCCACCTTTCCATTCACCATCAGCACATGCATCTCAGCCATTTTGTTTCCAAGGCTTCCGGCATTCAGAGACACCAACCGTCACCACTAATCAGCCTTCACTTTACAACTGTCCTGGCCCACAACTCCTCCTTCCCAAAGTCCTTCTTTCCTTCTTCCCCAGCCCTCTAACAGTTTCTCACTATTTCATCCTGCATCAGGGCAGACCTATCAGCCTCCTTCAGCAGGTGCCCATGGGTAATATGCACCCTTCTGCCCCCCAGTCAGTATAAATTGAAGGTTTTTTATTCCCCATGAATCCCTCCAGCTTTCCCTTTGGGACCCTTGTTCCATTTTTATGTAAATATAACTTGTCATGTGCATACAAGCTCTTGTTCTCCCAGGTCCCTACCCAGTCACCAACTATTCCATACCCCTCCACCTCACACCACCCTCATAGCCATATACTGAATTCCACTTTTCTAACTTTTCTGGTAGTGCAAGCCTTGGGACTGGTAGTATCTCTGAACACCCTCCTTCCTCGGTACAGAGTTTCCCTACCTTTCTGAACCTCTCTCTTGCACCACCACCACCTCACATCCAGCAAGGTCGTTCATACCCAAGTGCACTATCATGTGAGTCTTCCCACACTCCTGTTCCATGTGCTTGACTAGCAGAGATTGCATTCTCCTTGCTGTCATCACTGGCATACATTCTACCCTCCTACAGTCTATTCAGAACCCTCCACCCAACTCACCCTCTTTACTGTTGAATCCCCAAAGATCACCATCCTTCCTTCATCTTTCTGGGCCCATCCTCTGTTTGCACTTTCTGCTGCCCAGACATGTCTGCCCCTCCTTCCACTCCTGCCCATCCTGCACTCCCCCTCAACACTTCACACCAGCTAGCCTTGTCCCTGCCCACCCTCCACCTAACCCTTAGAACTCCATGGCATGGGCTGGCCCATCGGCACAGCAATAGCACTTCTGCTTGTGAAGCCAGTGACACACTTTTGGGAATGAGCCTGGGGTGTCAGAGCACCAGCTGTGGGTGAAGTCTTGAGTGTCCAAAGGACCACTTGCATTCTCCAGGAAGGGAGGTGGGAAGTGGCTGGGTGCTCGACTGACTTCAGCTGGAGGCCTGTGGTATAGACAGCGCCTTGCCATAGTATGCAAGGATATGAAGGACGTCAGTGGAGCTCTGCCTTGGCATTGAGGTGCACTTCACACCCATGAAGAAACTGGAAAAATGGCTTCCTGCACTCCAGGTAGATAGAGCACCAGCACAGATTCCCAAAGTCCCCTGGCTGTCCCGATCAGTGGCCCCAGATGCAGTACATACGTTTGGGGTGTACAGGCCCCCACATCACCCTCATCTGGGGGTATTGACCAAGACTACATGGGGGGACCGCCATGGGCTCTGGACAGGAAGGAACAGGAACAAGTTTCCAGGAGTCTCCCAATGAAGTGAAGTGCAAGAGTGCAGAAGTCGGGGGGAGCAAAAATAGCAAGTAAAAAAAATGAGCCCCTTGACATGTCCCCTACCTTCCCCTTCTGCTTGATCTCTGGCCTGAGACCTCTCTCACCCTTCCCCACTGCCCTATTCCTTACTTCACCATCCCACCACCTCTCACCTGAACTTCTTCCTTCTCACCCCCTTTCCTTATCATTCATGAAGCCCTCCCTCTTACTGCCACTTCCCCTCCCATCTCACTGTCCATACCCATCCCACTAAGTTCCATCCTTTCCCTCTATCCAGCAAGAGCAATCTGTTCTGCACCAGTACCTCTGATGGTGCTCCCGCTGGACACCCTTCCCACCCTTCCATGCCTGTTCCTGTTACTGTTATCTGCCCTCCTACCCTGGGCTTTCTTCACTGCTGGGGGGGGATGGACTCTGCAAACCTGCCTACTTCCTCCCTCCTTCCTTTCCTCACTGTGTGGCCCCCTTCCCCACTAAGGCTCCATTCCTGATTTCTCTCCACTGCCTGCCTCCAGGCCCTGCATCCCCTCTGCCCCTCCCATCATTACCCTCCCACCTTGGCACCCCCTTTGTTTCCCCCTGCCTGCCTCCAGTCTCTGTGTACCCTCTGACACTTCCATCATTACTTTAAGATCATCCCACTAGCACACTTATCTCCTGTCTCAGCTGGCATACATCTACCACCAGTTGTTCAACATGCCTCTAAACCAGTCATCCTTCCATCTCCCACAGAGCTCAAAGAAACACTGCACCCTACAACCATACTTGCCTCCAATTGCCCCCACTGTACACCTTCTCTCCACATACTACATTCTAGGCCCTCCTTATTAATGCACCAGCTAATCCTATTATCCTTATGGAGCTTAAGCTGCAGACCGAGATAAGGGTAGTTTAAAAACAACACCTCCTTCCCTCCACTTTAATCAGCTAGGACCTAGATGTGGGTGCTAAAGAGCTGCACCCACTTCCTTTCCAGCTGTCTACCCCAGTAACAGCTTTGAAGACTATGTGCCGGTCATCCTTAGGTATGCATTGTCAGTCTTGCTAAAGAGTTAGTTGTCCACTAACTCCTCTGTAGACTGATGTCAGCTGGGGAGTAACTGAGACTTAGCCTGTGTATGAAATTCCTACTGACTGACTCCCTGTAGGCTGTAGGCTGACCCTAGATAGAGAGTAGCTTTGGCCCACTGGAAGTGCTGATCTCCAATCCTAGCTGAGAGGTAGCCTCCCTCCACTGAGACCTTCCTTGTTGCCTTCAAAGCATGGAGCACTCTGAGCACTGAGTTGTAATGTCTATTGAATTATGTGGGTAAAAAGGCCTTTAATATTCATAGGTGAGCAACTCAATGTTACTACAGAAGGCATATGGAGCCTATTTGAGTTTTTTTAGAGGGGGCTGGAGATTGCCAGTGGCTAATTTTTGGGAGAAAACTGGCCCCAAAAGGAACTGTGCCATGGGCCAACTAGCACGTATAGCTGCTTTTACCTGGCATAGTTGCTGTACCCAAGTAGGAACACCAAGCACTGTATGTACTGTACCTATACAATTTGGCTGATGAGGCCACACCTCTGTCTCACTAAAACTCAATGATACATGCAGTTGCACTAGATCCAGCCTGACCAGGGAATTAATGGGCAATCCATAGGTGCAGGTCTATGTTTACGCATCTGCGAGTTCTCCATATGACCAGGCAGCCACATAACTGGGTCCTATGCATGGTGAGGCATAGCATATAGAGCTGAAAATTTGGAGTGCATAGAGCCCATTATTAGTACAGTACCTTTGCTGATCCACTGCAGTGGCCCAAAGTATTGGGAGGGTGATTAAATGATAGTTTCCATTAAAGAAAGTCATTCTCCCATAATGTTCAAGGTATATCTCAAATCCTGGCTGCTAGATGAGGCCAAGTGCCTATGATCTCCTAGTTAACCCCCTCCCCCTTACCAGCTGCTTTCCTTCCTCTGCTACCTGGTCTCCTAAAGCATTTCTCCCATTTTCACTGTGTCTTGTCTAATCCCACCCCCTCCCTGTACTCATCCCTGCTCTGTCTATGTGGGTTCCTTGATCATATTACTGTGTCTTTGTATGGTTTTATGCACTCTCTTGCCCTGTCTTTTATTCTGTTGTAATACACTGTACAGTAATTTCTAACTCCTCTGGAGGAACTGTGAGTTTTTATTAAATTGTATATTTCCCACCTACCAGTTCCTACCTTGTAATCTGCACCACCTACTGGTAATGACTACTGTACTGCTCAGTTTGTTATCCATTGTATCAGTGTTTTTTCTCTCTGTTTGTCGCATGTTGCAACTCGGGTCATTCCTCAAAACAGTCCTCTGGATCAGTGCACTTATCTGGTTATCAAAGACTTAAATGAATACATAAATAAATAAATAATTGTTTTTATTTACTTTTTTGTTTTATTTTAGAGGGCTTATTTTAATAAATGAAAGTCCCCTTTCAGCTACAAAAGGCCTTTTATAGTAGTTGAGTAGTGATTTGCTTTGCTCAGATTTTCCCTCTAAAATACAAAAAAATGAATGAAATGGGATGCAATTAAAGCCTATGGAGTCTGCTGTCATGATCTCCAGACTATTAAATTACAAAACATTCTAGCACAGGAGTGGGTCTCATAAATGAAAACTGGAAGGTATCAGGCTGTCTTCTCCATGGAGCATAAATACAATCCCTCTCCTCTAAAGAACCCAAGACACACAGGCCCAGATATTCAAACTGCACCCAGAAAGTGTGCAACAGCAGGAGCAAGCGCAAGTCCACTGCGCCCATGTGCAAGAAGTGCAATATTCAAAAACTGTGCAGGCCAAGATGTGCCTATGGCAGACGACTGAATATCGCACCACCTGTGCCATAGCGCAACAAGGGATGCTCAGTGGAGCAGTCCAGATGCACCGTAGCACAACCAGGGATGCCCCTTGGAGCAGGGCAGCAATGCAATAGCACAACCAGGGATGCAGGGGCCCACCACCCATGCCACAGATGGGCAGAGGAGCACACAGCATAACAGACATTGTCCCCCACACCCCATGCACTGCACAACTGGGGGAGAGCTGGAATAACCACCAGCCCATAGATACCAGCAACCAACCCACAGCCTGGCCATGGTGCCCCAGCACACCCCCTGGCAAGCTGTGTCTGGCACACAAGGAGGGCCGATCACCCCATGCCACACCATCCCACCAATGCAGGGCACACCCTGCACCATGATCACCATACACCCTTCCCTGGAGTAGCGCCCAACAGTGCAGGACACTCTATGCATGCCACCACCCCCACTGTGACAATGCAACCCTGTGCATCACGGAGCCATGCAAGGCAGACCCACCATGTGCACCCTGCTGTGGGGTGGCAGCAGACAGCAATGCAACAACAGCATACACAGTGCCACCCTGCATATCCCTCCCGAGATATGGCTGAGAGACCGACCATGCGTCGCCACACGAGGTACCCCACATGCAACAGGGCATGCCCCGGACCCCACCACCAGTGGTACAGCACCCTGCACACCCTCTCAAGGACACATCCCATCCCAGCATTGGCCACAACAGCCAGCACAGACATGCACAGTGTTGCATGGAAGCATGCACCACACACAGGATGCAACACAGTGCATGGACAAACACCCACCCATACCCAAGTGCACACCAACACATGGACACAGTAGCGGGTCAACTAAGCCACTGATGTGTGGCCATGGCTGATGTGAACACATGGCCAGCAACCCTACATTGCACAGGTGTGCCAGCCACCCTGCGCAGGCACCATGAAGCTGTATGCCACCAGCATGCTGCCGAAGCACAAGTGACAGACAGTGGATCACATCCCCTGCAACAGAGACAAGTGACAGCATGGAGGGGGGACAACTACAGTGGAGGACACAGTGCCACCAGAAGCAGACGTGCACCATACTGGTGATGGAAGGCAACCTGGCATTGTGTTGGGTACAGTTGTTATCCAGCATGGACAGCCACCACTGACACGCCAGCAGACCGTGCATATCACAGACATGCAAGGGTATCAGTTGCACAGGCCATGGATGATCTGACAGGGGTGCCATGCACACAGTGCATGCACCGTGGACCACTGCACACAGGCATCCACTGCACAGAGTACAACACACAAACCACAGACAGTGACTGATCCCCCTGCCCACACCATAGGTGGTTCACTTCTGCACACACACACACGCCCATGCGTGCACCACCCCTTACGCCATGCACACCACTGCAGCTGAGCACCTGTAGCCCGCTTCAAATCAGAGACCACCACAGTTGTCAAAACAAAACAAATGTACTTAAAACAGGAAATACAAAAACTATATACAACTATGTATAAAGGAGGGAAGGGCCACATACCAGGTGGGGGTGGGTAAGGGGCAGAGGTGAACATATGGGAGATGGAAGAAGGGGTGTGAGGTTGGGTCCAGGGGAGAGATGTAATTAGGGGCATGGATTGATCAGCATCTGCCCGGTCTTCCTCCATGTGGCGCCGATGTCATCTCCTCCTCCTCCTCACCCCGCAGCGGTCCATTCTTTGCAGGAGCTCCAGGGTCACCCTCGCCACCTGGAGCAGCTCCTGCAGTCCTCACTCCAGTGCCTGGAATTGCTGTCCACCTAGGACAAGGGAGCAGAGTCAATAAGTGTGACTGTCCAGCCCCCTGCAGCTCACCCACTGTGCATGGCATACAGCCATGTGCCACACCCCTGTGATGGTGTGTGACCACCCACAGTGACCGTGTCCACAAGACCGGCCTACCCAGGCAGCTACAGCCATGTGGACCACTGCACACACCCACCGCCCATGTCTTGCACAGCACCACCGTGGCTGTACAGTAACTTGGCTATGTGGTGTGAAGGCAGTGGCACAGCCATGTGCACAGTGCACGCATGGACCACCATTGATGCACTCCCAGACATGCAGTACCACTGGACAGTGCTGACTGTAACAAGTTGTGTGCATGGCGGTGGTGTCAATGGATGGTGGCCATGCCCCCCTGCCCGCCCAGTTATACAGCATGCAATAGTAATCATGGATGTAAGACACTCACCATCATCAGGCTGGTCCCTGCACCGCTGCAGACCTTCAGCCCTCCTGTCCTGCTGGTCCTCCAGGTTGCACCTCCACTCCCTCACCTGCCTGTGCTCTTCTGGGCCTAAGGTGCAAACATGGAGAGAGGAACATCAGTACAATCTGGTAGCGAAGTCCCCTCACCCCCAGGTGTGTGCAGTCCCACATGGCCATACCTATCCACCCCACACCCCGATATCACCACCACAGCCAACACTGGAGGCCCCCCATGTGCCGGACACATGCAACCTTGATATCTGTATGGACAATAACATTGTATGTATGGATGGGGCACCTACCTGGCTGTGGCACCATGTCCCTCCTGGTACATGCCCCCAAGTGGGCAAGCAGGTCCAAGTCCCTGCTCCTGAGGTCCCCGTAATGGTGGCAACACTGATCCGCCATGCACCCCATACCAGTGGCCTCCTCCAGAGCATCAGCCCCCTCCTGCCAAACTGCATTCCTGGCCCTGTCCAGGGGGCATCACCATATAGAGCCCCAGCATGGGGCTCTACAATGGCCACCAGGTTCGCAAGCTCCACCTGGCTCCACATCACTGCCCTTCTCTGCACCATCTCAGCAAAGTGGTGGATTCAAAATGGCACTCGGCAGTGCGGTCCTGCCACGTGCAGATGCTGCATGGTACAGTGCTGCCATTCCCTATCACACTGTCACCGAACAGCACAATAGCTTTGCACCCATGCCTGATGCATGGCGCCTAGGGGCAAAGGTCAGGCACATGGTCAAGGGTCTCTCGCACACAGACAGCCACAGCATGATTGGAACCCAATGCGTATAGCATGACTGGGTGCCTGTGTGCCACCTCCTGCAGTGACCTACAGCACTGTGGCCCCAGTGCACCTATGGCACCCCAGTGCCACAGCACCATATATGTGAACAGCGCAGTAGTGCCACTGGCACAATGGTGGCCAAGCCCTGCATTGCCTCCTGTGCACAGAACGTCAGCAGCACAGCAGGCACCTACGTCATCAAACCGGGCAGGCGCAGTTAGGTGTGTACTGCACATGTTACAGAACTGCACCTTTGGCTCAGCACGTTCACACAATTGTGCAAAGCGCAACAGCACGATATTCAGCTGGCATATGCAAATCAGCTAATCAGCCATTCAATGGCGCAGTCACTGCATTTGCATCCACTTAAAAATTCGCCTCACCTCATTTGCATGCTTTGCGCTATAAAAATGCGACATTGGGCTGCTCTGGCCATAGTTGGTTACTGCAGTCTATTGAGCTGAGTTGCATGCTGTTTGGGAGTGTGGACTGTGGTGTTTGGGACATGCATGGGACTGCACAGTCACAGATAACACCTGTCAGTCTCACAGTCGGAATAATGACTGATCGTGAGGTGGAGAAGAGGAACAGAGACATGGGAGGAAGAGGAGGCCGAACTTCACCAAGGCAGAAACAGATGCCCCGTTTGAGGCCTACCTCGAAAAGGAGCCGCTGCTCAGCGGACACCAGGGAACACCACAGGCCAGTGCTGCTGCATGGGAAGAGGTGGCGCATGCTGTCAACCTGCATGGCAGCCACCAGTGCTCCGTGCAGGAGTGCAAAAAGAAGATGGGCATGGACAGGTGGAGAATTAAGGAGAAGGTGGCTGCCATCAGGGCAGCATGGCTGCGACCGGTGGGGGACAGCCAGAGGCGCAATGCCTGACCCCACAAGAAGAGCAGGTTGCTGGCAGCATTCAGCATTGCGCCATTCAGGGTGTTCTGAGTAGTGGATTCCAGATGGGTGGTAGCCTGTCACTGCATGGTAGGTCCTGGTCTGTCAATGGGGGGGACAGGGTAGGTCACATACATTAATGCTACTGTTTTTCCCTTACAGCTCCTAAGCATCTACATGGGTCAGCGGTGGTGGGCTTCTCAACTGAGGGCGGTAGCATGGAGATGGAGGAGGGCCCATCCACCTCCACAGGTATACGGGAGTCAGGGTGACAATGGGCCTGCCTGGACATCCGGACTGATGTTGGTGAAGCAGGTGCGGAGAAGGCCCTGTCCATGTCCCAGCGTGCCAGCATCCATGGATGCCAGCATGCTGAGACTCCAGCTGGTGCCGGATACATCACCGATGATGATGGTGCTAACGTCATGGGCAGTAATATGTGTGGGCCACAGGATGGCCACTCAGCAGGTGACATCACGGGCATGGCTGTGGGTGGTGCTGCCGTGGAGGCCTGCGTGACTTCATAGTCCCAGCCTGTGCCTGTCTGCACCAGTGGGGCAGCACTGGTGTGTGTCAAGGACAGTGGGGCTGTTGCAGCCACTGCGGCAGCACCATTGAGCCCTGGAGAGCGGCAGCCGGAGGGGCAGTATCAGCAGTCAGCCAATGGTCATGGGGGTACAATGTCAGGAGGCAGCATCAATGAACCACCTGTGGACATGTCCAGGCCTGGCCCTGGTGTGCAGCACCCACCCTCAAGGGGTGCTGAGCATCAGGGCAGTGAACACCATGAGGGACAGCATGCCGATCAGGCAGATGACCTCTTAGATGAGCACACCTGCATACTCTAAGCATCAGTCACTCAGTAGATGCGGCTTGTGATGGTGGTGGATGCACTCAGTGCAGCTCTGCACCAGGCAGAGGAGCAGCACAGAAAAGACACTGCTCTGCTCCTGGCAGGGATGGACCGGTCACGTGAGGATGTGACCACTGCCATTGACAGGCAGATACAGGCAATCACAGCTGTCATGGCCACAATGGGCACACAGTTATTTGCCTATGTGTCCAGACACCGTGCAGTGCAATGTCCCCCACCATTCCCAGCATTGTGCGACACCCTTCTTGTTGACACTGGGTTCAGCTGTGGGCATCCCGAGCACGCCTGGTGTAGGCATGTTTGGTGTGCTTCAGACCCCTGTGCAAGCATGATTGCATTCACGCAGTGGAACCCCTGGGGGACCATCGGTGCCACACCATGAGGCCATTGGTCAGCCTGTCAATGCTGGTGGGTCTCGGCAGAGCTGCCCATGCATCCGTGGTGGCTGTGGCACTGTGGCATGTGACTGACCTGTCTCCCAGCATGGCTACTGTCTGATGCTGCCCTGTGAGCATTGTGTTGTTCAGCGTGCAATGCACGGGTGGAATGCCGGCCTACCGCACACATTCCATCTGCACACCCTCCTGGCTGCTGTCCACTGTGGAGTGTGCATGATGATCCGTGTAAGGCGCTGTCCACCACTGTGAAATGGTGCCCAGCGTCTGACACATGCACAATGACAGGCAGTGGGTGTGGTGGTCCGTGGACGTGTGTGTGGTTTGGGGTGGCAGTCGGGGTCGGTGTGCCTCCTACCATTTGTGCATGTCTTGTGAGGGTGTGTGTGTGTGTGTGTGTGTGTGTGTGTGTGACCGTGTGCCATGTTAGACCTTGCCCATCCCTGGCAGTGTGTGCAGTTCCATGCTCGGTCACTTCCCTTGACAGCATGCACCCCTGGTGTTTGTCCATGCATGTTTGTGGGTTGTGCCTTTGCCACTGGTGGTTGCACATGGTCGCATGACTTACCTGGGTTGGCTGAAGTGCTCCTCTGTAATGGTGTCCCGGTGCAGCTGTGCCAGCCGGATCAGTTGGGGGTCCATCGCCCTAGGGGGGGCTGCCCATCACCATCTTCACCAGCATCCTCATCATCCCCATCGCTATCCCCCTCTTTGACCTGTACGGCTATCCCACAGTCATTGGCCATGTTGTGCAGGATGCAACAGGCCAGGAATAGCCCATAGGCCTTTGAGGGGCTGTACTATAGGGCACCACCAGACGTGTTCAGGCAATGGAAACATGCCTTCAGCATCCTGAACACCCGCTCGATGACATTGCATGTGGTGGCAAGTGCCTCATAGTAGCATTGCTGCGATAGGGTCGCGGGCCACCGGTATGGTGTGAGCAGCCAGGGATGGAGTGGATATCCACTGTCACCTGTGTGTAGATGGTGGAAGTTAGTTTGGTGATCAGCTTTGCCCTGCCTTGGGACATCTAGGCCAATACCCATGTCACCTCTGACTATGCCCCTCCCAAGCTCTATATCTTTCCATGTGGTTTGCATACTCACCCACTAAGTGGCCAGTGGGGATGTCCCCACTCTTGAATCTGTGTCACAGTGCTGACTGGTGCCAGTTGAAGGCATCATGTGCTCCCCCAGGGTGCGTGGCACAGACATTGATTATGCACCCCTGGCATCGCACACCACCTGGCAGTTGATGCTTGTATTCCCCTTCCAATTAATGTATGAGGCCCATTCGGGGCCAGGTGGTGTACAGATGGCCACATGGGTGCAGTCTATTGCCCCTAGCATGCCAGGCATACATGCTACCCTGTGGAACTCCTGTATGTTTGCTGTGCCCTACGCCGGTGTGCTGGGGAAATGGATGTACTCTGCAGTAAGTGGCAGCAGTGCGCTGAGGAATTGGGTGAGGTGGCATGACACGGCTGACTGGGTTATGCCTGTGGTGTCCCCTGTTGGTCTCTGGAAGGTACCCATGGTGAGCAGGCACATCCAAGCTGTCACTTTTGTCTCCATTGACAGAGCATGGCTCCATCGTGTGGGTGCCTGCATCACATCACTGCACAGCTCACAGAGCCATCTCAGAATTGCCTGGTTCAGGCAGTACCAGCCCACGATCTCATTATCAGTGTACAGCTCGAAGCTGGTGTGGGCTCAGTACTGTCTGTTGGGGGCACACCGATGACAGGCGCTTCCATGGCCATGCTCCCCTGCTGCCTGCCTTCTCACCCCCCTCATAACTGCCTCCATCTGGATGGTGGCACTGGCCATGTCCTTGGCTTGTGTTCCCCCCTGAAGCTGTTTCTGTGTTCCCCCCACTGTCCTGGCTGCTACTTCCCCTGCACCGGGAACACCTTCCTGTGGTTGCTTCAGTGCTGTGTGGCACTTCCCCCTTCTGCACTGTGGTTGTAGCTGTGGCTCCCCATACCTTCACTGTGCCTGTGGGTTCCAGGTGCTCTGTCTCTGTCCTTCCCTGTGTGAGTGTGTGTTGCCTGTGTGGCTGGCTATGGTTCAGCAACATGTGCCTTCCCTGTAGCATTCTTACGCCTCTCTCTCTTGTTCCTTTTTATTTTGGCTCATTTCTGCTATCGCGCAACTTCCGCTTGCTCCCCTATTGCGCATGTTGTTGAATATTGCACTGCGTCATTTATGCATGGTTCCTCCCCCTTCATTTGAGCATGCATTCATTATCATTGCACTCTTGCGTAGTGTGATTTGGGGGGGCGCATCTGCATCCAGCTGAATATCGCAGAATGGTGCATTTTTGGACTTGCGCTGGTGCAACCCTATTGCGCATTGCGCAACCCTTTTGAATATCAGGGCCACAATGTATTACTTTTGTGGCAGATGTCTCATCTAGAATTAAGACTCCATAATGATTTTTTTTTTTTTGGGGGGGTATCATCAATGACTACAACTTCTGCTCTCCAATCACAGCAAAACTTTAATGAGAATTTCATTACTTGTTAAATGGAACATAACGAGTGTTGTTTAGAATTCTAAATATAATGGTAGATTTGGCCATGTGTAAATTCTGTCTTATCACCCCAGTGTATTCTTTTGTGTGCTTGTTTTAAAATAGTCCTATTTATTTCCTTATTTGAAAAAGCTTTTTTTTTTTAAATTGCTGATTTAAATTCTGGGGCTTTCCTTTCTTATTGTAAACCATACAGAGCCCATGGATAGGGTGCTATAGAAATAAAAATTTGTCCTGCCTTGCCATTTAGGACCCAATATTAATGCAGCTTTTCTCCACCTAATATTCATTTTTTTACATACTGTAGGAGTTCCAGAATCTAGTGACATCAGTTGAGCTGAACATCCCTATGAAACAGAACACATCAGCTGATATCTCTGTGTTACACTTCATTGTAATATTTTGCTCAACTGATGTCATTAGGTTCTGGAACTGTTAAGTAATTAAAAAATGAATATCTGGTAAATAAAGTTACAATAATATGGGGTCCTAAGTAAGGAAAAAAGTAGTCTTATTTCAAAACAAACACACAAACCAATAAACTGGGCTGATAAAACAGACTTCACACATGCTCAAATTTACAATTATATTAAAATGTAACCATAGTTTATGTTTCCTTTAAAGCATTGTCCCATCAACAGATGGTCCTTCAATAAGCAGCCAGATTGGGGTTCATGCAATATATTAAGCAAGTGTTCATGGCCAGTATTATGTAATGGGTTGCAACTTTTTTTTTTTAAGAGTTAATTTTAGCAGCATGAGATTAAAAAAAACTCAATATGTAGACTTCCGTTTCTACCCCATGAGTAATGGCAGCCTACAAAGAGAACTGCGTCTACCGCAAGCTAAAAATACTACACTTTGGCTGTAATTCTGCATATTTCTTAAATAGATTTTGCATCACAAAATCAGAGGAAAATGTAGAGAATTGGAGAGATTGAGTTTAGTAACAAAACACAGCACGATGGAGGAGATAGCTGATGGAACCGAATTGGAGGCCTCAGTCTCATCAAATAACCGCGACTCTGCAGATCTTAAAAGAAGCCTGGTTAAATCACAGTGGAAACAACCAAAAGCCAAAGTGAAGAAGGCAAAACTTGACCTAATTTACCAAGAGATAGTCACTTTTCATGCAGAAATCAAAGAAATGTACAGTGAGCTACGAAGAGATGTGATACAATTAGAGCAGAGAGTAGACAAAAAAGAGAGAGCTGCTACAGTAACTGAGAATAGTATGGATGATCTGGAACAAATGGTACAGCAGATGAAAGAGATGCAAGAAAAAATAATTGATCGCCAAGAAGATTTTGAGAACAGAGCATGCCGCAAAAACATTAGAATTTATTGTCTACCTGAGGACTCTGAGGGAACTAACATTAAGGAATTTGTTGAAGCTTTGCTACATACAGCCTTAGAACTGCCAAAAGATTTCAACCTCCAACTAGAGAGAGTGCATAGGGCATTAGCACCTAAACCTACCTCTGCAAATATTCCTCCAAGGTCAGTAATTCTTCATTTTAACAGCTATGCAACAAAAGAATATATTCTGCTTACAGCATGGTGGCGCCAGAAAGTTTACTATGGTCCAACTCGCATATATCTTGATCATGACTATGCACCAAAAACTACTCACTTACGACGTGCCTATTTACCATTACTTCCAGTACTGAAAGCAGCAGGGCACAAATTCACAACCCCTTATCCAGCACGGCTAATTGTTCATCTGTCTATTGGAAAGAGGGCGTTCTCCACGGCTCAGGAAGCAAAAGAAGAACTTACAAAAATGGGCCCACGCTTTTGCGAACGAAGTTTGGGTAGCAACAATCCAGAAAAGCATAAAGTTGTCTGGCAGTCTAATTCTAACAGAAAACAGGGAAAATAACAAGAACTGGGAACAATCAAAACTACATTAGTGGTATACAGGAGGGAAGCAAAAAGTGACAATACTTGAAATTTACGGAGAAACTCGTTCGGCTGAGTGAGCAGGAAAGAGAGTTTTAAAAATATATGCTACGCCATCTGTTTTTCGGGCCTGAAGCATGATCTCTATTTTAATGAGCTGCTCTGAGCCTGGACTAGGCAACTGCACAATGAACAGACACTACCTTACACAATTTGCTAGATAAATAACAGCCAGTAACTAAATAACCCAAGTGCCTTCTAATGGTGGACTAGAAGTTATAGACATAATTATTTGTTCATGCTAATTGCAGGCTCTTTCTTCTTCCATTGATAATCAAAGTAACATAAGGGGGAACACATTTTCAGAAAGCTCGGGGAGCAGGAATGGGGAAGGGAGCAGTTTTTTAGCTCTATGCTGCTTTTGGGGGGCATCCCTAAAGATTTTCTTTGGAGTTATTTACTCATTTCCTATGTTGTTTTTGCCTTATTTAAAGGTGAACAGTTTACTGGCTCCTCAAAGACCCTTAACAGCAATGTTAAGGTATTCCCTTCACTTTTACGGAGAGTTCAAATGCTCCAGGAGTAGTTTCTACTGGAAATTTGGAGTTTTTTATTTCTCTCCCCACATTTGGAAGTCCTAAGGCTTCTACAATATAGAATAATACTAAAAGCAATACCTATATGTGTATATGTTTTTGATTTACTGTCAATCATTATTGGACAGCTATCCTTCCAGATTACTGGATATACCACTTACATTAGCATTTTACACTGGCTAGTTACAGTTATATATGTGATAATAAGTTATTTTTGGTTGATAAGGGACAGTAAGAAAACTTTAGTTTGATTATGTGGCACTGGTCAGATGACAGGATATCTAAGACAAGATAAGATATTTTTTGCTGGAACCATTATTAGGACATCCCGGAGACTTTGTAGATCCTTGTGGAGATTGAAGGGGGAATGGTGGAAGGGAAAAATTGTAATAATCAGTAATACTTTATCAAATGAAAACATAATATGGTGTTAGAAACAACTAGGATATTGTCATTAAATATTAATGGCATTAATCATCCTATAAAAAGAGTTAGACTACAACAGTATTTGCGGAAGCAGAACACAGACTGCATTTATTTACAGGAGACACATTTGTCACAAGTGGAACATGCTAAGCTTGCTGCAGGTGGCAGATTCACTGTTTTTTCTTCATCTAGTAAGTCGGGGAAAAGGCGTGGAGTGGCTATTTTGATTCCAACTACTACTCCATTCACTAAAGGGCAGGTCTATTCAGATAATAATGGGCATTTTGTCATAGTACAAGGGCAGTTGTATAAGACTGATGTGACAATGGCAAGTGTTTATCTGCCACCAGGAGCATCTCCCTCACTACTGAGACAGTTTTTTAATAGACTGCTCAAAAAGCAAAAGGGGGTAATGCTGATAGGAAGCGACTTCAACTTAATAATGTCTTCACAGAAAGACTCCACTTTCCCTAAACAACATAGGTTTACTCCCACTTAAAAACTTTTAAAAACCCAGATACCTAAGATGGGTCTTACAGATATATGGCGCCATTTTTACCCCTCTGTGGAAGGACACACTTTTGTCTCCCCTAGATTTCACACATCAGCTAGATTAGATTATTTTTTCACTTCTACAAAGCACTTAGATATGATCCAAGATATATCCCTGGAAGCTCGCTCCACTCAGACCATATGCCTCTCTTAATTAAGGTGGGATTAAACAAAACTCATAAAACAACTTTATGGAGACTGAATCTTTCTCTTTTGAAGGATCCAGTGTTTAAGACCAGAACTGTAGATAGAATGACACAAAGCTTAGAGGACAATGCAGACTCTTCTATTTCAGCTACTACCCTCTGGGATACTCTGAAGGTTGTGATTAGAGGAGCGATTATCTCTTATTCCTCCAGACTAAATGAACAGAGAGAATCCAGATACAAAATATTACAAGATAAGCTTCAAGAATTACAGCAGAAGAGATACGAGGGGAATGAGTTTCATAACTTGAGCTTAGACAAATTCAATCAGAATTACAATCCATTTTAGATCCTAAGACACAAATGTCTTTATTATATCTTAGAAGAAACTATTATGAGGGCTGTCCTAAAGGTCCCAGAAATTTAACTAGGCATACTAGAGGATTTTAGCAGACTGCCACTATTACAAAGATTAGAGACCCTTTAACAAGATATATTCTTAATAAAACTCCTGCAGTTCTGAAAGCATTCCAACAATACTATGCAGATTTATACTCTGATCCTTCACCACCCCTCCCCGGAGGATATAAAACATTTCTTGTCTCCCCTTAACCTCCCACACTTGTCTGAATCCCAGCAGGCTTCACTTCTATGCCCTAGCTCCACTATAGAGATCCAGAAAGAAGTTAAAAATTCTAAAACTTTATAAAGCCCGGCCCAGATGGCTTTGGAGCCAAATGGTATAAGACATTTCTTTCAAAATTGATCCAGCCAATGCAAAAACCTTTTTTAGAGGTGCAGGATGGAGGTGCCCCTCCACCCTTCTTGGTCATATGCGGCCATCTCAGCTATACTGAAACCAGGTAAAGATCCATTATTTTTAGAATCATACAGACCCATTTCAGTTTTAAATAATGATTATAAGATATACATAGCAATATGGGCCCATAGGTTAGAGACTATACTGCCTACTCTGATACATCCAGATCAGGCAGGATTTTTATGCATGTGTCAGACTGCAGATAATGTACAAAGAACAATCCACTTGATGGATTATAATGCTAACTCAGCTACCCCCTCAGCTTTAGTCAGTTTAGATGCCTGTAAGGCTTTTGGCAGGGTATCCTGGAGATTTTTATGGGGAACACTAGTGTCATTTGGGTTTCTAAAGGCATTTGTGAATTGGCTGGAGCAAATATATTCTGAACCAAGGGCTTATATAAAACTTAATGGCGGTATCACACCCCATATTAAGCTACAATAAGGCACTAGACAGGGATGCCCCCATTGCCTTTGTTATTCACCATCTATATTGAACCCTTGCCTATGATGCTTAGAAAATCAGAAAAAAATGATGGCATTCAGCTGGGCAATCAATCTTGGAAGTTGACTTTATATGCAGATGACATTTTACTGTCATTATCGAATCCAGAGTCCTCTATTCTAGCAATATGGGAGATACTTGAGCAATTTGATCATTTCTCTGGATATAAAATAAATTCTTCTAAAATGGAAGTTCTCCACTTTCATTTCTCCCCTTCGCAGACACTGAAGGGTAGTTTGCCTCTGCGATGGAAAATATCTAGGCATACAGTTACCAAACTAGTTAATGCATCTCACTATGGTAAACTATGAACCTCTAACACAAAAAATACAGTCTGATCTACATCAGTGGTCCCAACTTCATGTATCATTATATTCTAAGGTGGATCTTACTAGGATGAATATTCTTCCAAGGCTGCTATATCTTTTTCAGACCATACTGATGATGCCAGATGGAATGTACTTTCCCTCCTGGAATAAGCCTTTTGTGAGATTTGTCTGCTGGGAAAAAAGCTCAAATCAAGTGGTCCACATTAATGTTACCAAAAGATAAGGGAGGCTTAAATTTGCCTGATCTTCTGATGTATGCATACGCCACTGTGATAGCTCAAGTTTTCAATTGAAATAATCCAATGTATGACATACCCTGGAAGAATTTGGAATTCACCCTTAATGGGGTGAGGGAGGGGAGTGAACTTTTACAACTGTTATAATATGTCCCAGTAAATAAAAGACCTAGACTTATTTATAGTACAAATTCTACTATGGAGACTTGGAGGAGACTCATCCATTTAAGACAGCTAGAACCAGTAGTTCCGTATCTTAATCTATTAAATTTCGGAACCCAATCTCTTACTTTAGAATAGGAGGATACTTTGGTTCAATGGAGACAAAAAGGTTTTAAATTTATGTTCCACTTGGTGGACGCCGGGGGGGGGTCTTCTCAATTGCCAAACTTCAAGAAACTTACAATCTTCCAAAACAAGACTTTCCAATTTATACAAGCTTAAGAGAGGGCGTTGAACATAAAGGACCAGCCTATAGTAGGCTCCCAGATCCCCCCCCCCTTCATTGCTTACTTTAACCATGACCACTGGGAGAGGTCAGATGTGGCCCAACTTTGTGGGATTAATATATAGGGGTTTGAGGGAATTATCAAAAAAATCAACTCAGGGAATTCTGAATGCCTAGAATAAAGAGCTTCCATGCCAGGTATCAAAGGAGGATTGGGAAAAGTATACTAAATTCTCAATGGGACTTTTGGGAGCCTCCTATTGGCAAGAATTTGCATGGAAAGCTAGAAATAGATTTTTCTATACACTGGCAAGACTGGCCAAGTTCTCATCAGGGACATCAAGCAATTGCTGGAGAGATTGTGGAGAAATATCTGCGGATCAGTTCCATATTTTTTGGGCATGCCCAGAGTTAGCAGGTTACTGGAGAGATAGTTTAGGGGCATTAAAAGAATTGGTAGATGCGGAAGCTGTGTTGACCCCTGAGCTAGTGTTACTGTCCATTCCAGCCAGTGGGTCTCCCAATACCCAGAGGATCACTGTTAATGACATACATGCTGGCAGCTAAAAAAAGCAATTACTAGAAACTGGGGGAAGAAGATGTCTCCAAACATACAGAACTGGTGGGGAATAATGGGAGAAATTTATGTATTAGAGATATGAATAGCTAAAAGCACAGATAAATGGTCTGCATTTGAGCTTAAATGGAGGAAATGTATTCTATATATTTCACCATTAGATCCTACTTTTGTACCTTAGAAATATATTGACCTAGATGATGGTTTCTGTAAATGTCTTAGTGCTCATTATGTGAATTGCTTTGTAAAATATGTAAGTTGTCCTAAGACATTTGACTAATGTATTGCTACGTATCTGACTGATGTAATTATGTGCTGTCTTAACTTGTACACTGTAAAAACTGTTCTATGATTTTGCAAATGAAAATATAATAAATATAAAGTATAAAAAAACTAAATATGTAAACTGAAAATTCATCAAACCTAAAGGCATGTCCAATTCCAGTTGACTCATATGACTTGAACCATTGGCCAAATCTAATTTTGTAGGAGACTGGGGACTTGTATGTTTTTTCATGTAAAAGGTTTAGACATGTTGCGTTCATGACATTATTTTTAAGCAGGTCCATTCCCTAGGGTTATTCTTTGAAGAACATCAAAATCCAACTTATTATGTCTCAAATGTGCAGGTCAGAGAATAGCTGCTGAGAATCACACTTGACTTTGTTACAACTTTACTTTCTTGACATGACTGAGTATTTCAGTGAATTAAACATGCCCCAATTAAAACTGCTCTCTCAAGCAGGACTGTCTTTGCTTTGCACTAGACTTTTAGCTACAGCAAGGCTGATTGAAGCAGCTGTACTTACTTGAACTGCTATGACTGCCAAACTTGCCTTCCATTTTCTTAAAAATCTTACAGAAGACATCAACTTGAAAGGGGAAGTCTAATTTCAAAGTAATGTGGTTGAGTTAAATTACTTTCAATTTAAGAGTTCATTTTGGTGTTCATTAGTGCTGACATCTAACAGGTAGATTTCTGTGGTGGTGGTGACAGTTGTAAAGTGACTATATAATTATAGTCCAATATGTCTAGGTTTCAGTAAAGTAAGGAATAACTGTGCTGATTGCCAATTATCCTGTACTGGCTACTGAAGTTTCAGGACTGGTTGTCTCTGGATAATAGCTACTTTACATTTTGTAGAATGTCACAAAACTCTCTAAAATTAAAATGCTGTGTTGAGTTATTTACTAACCACAGCAAATTCATGGAAACCTCAGAAACCAAAGCAATTGTGAAATGTAGATTGTTAGCTACTATAAGGTAGCATGCATACTGATGTAAAAACCAATCATAGCGAAGGAGAACTGAAGAAGACTGTCTACAAAATACAACTGATATAGTAAGTAGCTATAAATTAGTGATGATTACAAAGTACTATGCAGATTAAAAGTTTTTTTTTGTAACTGGAAATTTTAATTATTAATACAATACTAATAAACATTAAAGGGGGAATAATGGTTGGAACCTTCAAAAGTTTGTTTTTGTGAACATTATATGTCACTGCATGTAAAGTTCACCAATGTTCACTTATTTTTGAACTACTGTAGTTGGCCATTGTTTGAAGGTAGAAAATCATTGTTTTATGTTTCAGAATGCAATGGAAGAGTATTTACTTTCTGCCAGCTTGCATGAAGCAACCTCCAGAAAAGACTACTGGCTATAAAAATGATGTCTGTTTGGAGGGTACACTGCCAAACATAGAAATGGAAAAGGCTTCTTATTATGCCAAGAATAAAGGTGGCACACAGAATACTTGACAATTTTGTCCAAAATTTAAAATGTTGTATGTATGATCCATGTAGGCCAAAACATCAAAAGGAAACAACACAGAATCCCCAGTGAATGAAGGCTTCTGCCCTCCTCTTAGGGTCATGGTTAAACCATGGTTTTACATGGTTAAGCCATGATTAGACATGGCCAGCAACCATAGTCATGTATACAGTAGTGTGTCCATGATTTTTATCAGTGGACAACAACTCATGTTATATGACCCAGGAATAGACCATTGATGACCATAGTAAATATATTTTGAAAATATATTGAGTTAACCAAGGTCACCCATGCTTATCCATGGCTGTTAATGTCAGGTATTTTTCTGCATTATAAAACAAACTTCTACACTGCTCATGTAATTTTGTTTTCAAACAACCTTAAAATTCTGGAAGTTTCTGAAATAGCTTCATTTACTTACCCATTGCTGTTATTGTCCCTCTCTCTAATAGAGTCTATCATTCTTCATAACTTATAGAATAGATTAATTATATTTCTACCATCACAAAACAAAATTCTTTAAAGAAGTGATGAATGTTTATGTTAAATTTTATGTTCAAGTAATTAACTTCCATCTGTGAATCATATTTGCCTTCATAAATAACAAAAATTGTGATCATTTATAGAGGATAATGTATATTCCTCTGTCTGTAGCAAGTTTGTAAACTCTTTGAGAGGTCGTCATGGAGATGCTTGGAACCTTGAGAGCAAAGCTTGAAACGTTCAGTCACCATGACGACATCAAGAAGAGGTTTTCAAATTTGTCACAGATAGAGGAATATACATTATCTTTTTAGTGTATGGTCACCTATCTGTGTTGCCAAATTAGGAAATTGTTACTCCATCCCTTAGAATGAGACAGAAACATGAAGACAGCAACATTTCTATTGATTTTTACTTACATTTCACATGGCTTACATCGGATGGCAAGAGCGATTGTAGTAGATTGAAAAAAAAAAAAAAAATGACCGGAAAGCCCCCATGAGAAAATAGCAGCCAACATGCTTTGATCTGGTGCCTGCATTTTTAAAATCGCCACTCGCAACTGTGTGCAGTTATGACAGCTGTTTAAAGAGTATGCAGCTCGTGCCTACAGCATTTCGTGAAAAGGTTCCAAGTTGTTATGCTGCAGTAGCTACGTACCTGGTGCAGCATAACAAAAAGCTACTGCAGCATAACAACTTTTTAGCTGATATGGATTTTTATGAATAACAGCATTCTACCATACATTATATATTCTTTAAAGAGTAAAAGTTTGCATTCTGAGTTGCAAGTAAATTATGCCACTTTGGTTGCTATCCCTGCTCTTATGACCATAAGCAAACAATGGTCAAACATGTACTAAACATGGATGACCATAACTAACAACACTGTGTACAGAACATTCAGAAAACCATATTGGGAAAGGCCATAATACACAGAGATATCACACTCAAATAATTATCTAGCACCTTTGAATATGAACAGTAGTCATATAGAGTCAAAACAATGTATTAATTAACATAGGCTATTGTTAAACTATAAACTTTTGCACTACAGCTTGACTATATTTTGGGGAACCATTATTACTTTTAAAACAAAACAAAAAGATACATTACATTAGGTAGATGTCTTTTGCAGCTATGATACAAGAGGACATAATTAGGTTGGAAATTAAACTGATCCAGGCATAGATGTGGATATATTATGATTACTTTAAGTAAGAGATGGCATAAACAAAAAACAAGAGCCAACTAGCAACAAAATAAATCAACAGAGTCATATATTTCAATCTAATCTTCCCACTAATGTTGATACCTCTAACACTGCTTTCATTTATATATGCCCCTATAAGAGGCTTACATAGGCATATTTTAACATTAGGCTTAGCTGAAAACTGGAAGTATTTTTATAAGGTTTTAATATATAATCTATCTCATAAGTAGGTGAAATGATGCTAAAACTAAAGTGATTAGGCAATGTTTTTATCTTTAACAGGATATCACCTGTGATAGTGATTTAAACAGAAAACAAAGTTATTACTGTACATCTTATTAATATCATAATTAAAAACAAACCATGAAATCCATTATCAGGACTGGACGCTGAAAACCATATTTAGATCATGGACAATCATATTGCTCCCTTAAATAATTTCAAATACTTTCTTATCAATATCTTTTTACTTCATTTACCAAACTGAAAATGGATAAAGTTCTCCTAATTAATTCTCTCAAGTGTGTTTTTTTAAGCAGTTGTACTTATTCATCAACAATTGACAATCTTGTGCATGACTCCTGGACAAACCATGGATGCAGCTATTGTGAACTTAGATCAGGGGCAGTGCAGGGATGACCACCTTGTTTGTCTGTGAAAACATGTCAACAAGAGCATGGGGTGGTTCCAAAAATTATATCTGGACAATGTCAAATGTTTATGAAGTTTCTTGTAAATAAAGATTTATTACCCTAGGTCACAACTGGAAAAAAGTCTATTTGAGCTCTGTTTGTTTATTTGGAAAAATATGTTTCAATAAATTATTACAGCTTTATTTTTTTAATCTAATTATTTTTAATGAATTATTTATATGCTAGGAAAATATGCTTATGATGGAGAAAAAATAAATGTTTATAACTTAAGGTGACACTCTGTCGGTTTGCAACATTCTGAATACAAGACTACAAGGGCCCATGATGTGTGAAGGTTATTCATGTTTAGATGCAAGTTAAAGACCTGGCTTTTCAGACATGCATTTGATGACAACTGAAATAGCTTTCTTTGCTGCTCCATTCAGTGGAGGAGAAAAAGAAGAAGAGGGGCAACTGATATACAGGGCAGTCACTGCCATGGAATCTGTGGTCTTACCACTTGCCAACCAAAGGTAAAAGATGCGAGCAATTGGCAACTTCAGTTTATGCAGGAGTTTTGGCCGCATGAATTTGCTTTAGCTTCTAGAATTCAAACTAATCACTTTGGCTACCAATACATTAATTAGTATTGGGGTAATAGCAGACTGTAAAGAGAATAAAAGATCATAGGTCATCAATTTTTTTTTACTCTAGCTTACAGTGGTGTTGACATGCCACATTCTCAGCTACTACAAGTAAGCAATAATACCCGACAGAGTGGGTGGTATTGGGAAATACTGCACCCTCCAAGGGCATAATGAGGCCTGACGCAGCAGGCAGAGGGCCTTATAGCCCAAGGAAGGTCTGATATTTTCAAATACTGCTCACCCTGGAGGGTATTATTGCACTTAGAAAATGGGCTTCTGTGTAAATTTTAATAAAGTAATGAAATAACAGAGGAAATTACTTTGAAGACAAATATAAACATTACAAAATTTTTTTGGTGGGGTAAAGTAGTCCCTGGTTTATGTGCTGTTCTGTCTTCTGCTGCACCCCCTCCCCCAGAGTCATTCTCTGTACATATCATACCCCACCACATCTAGAAAAAGAGACAGAACTTTTAAACATTTTGCCCAGTAGTGTCTTGGGGTTGGTTTTGTGCTTATAACACTTTGATGGAGTTTTCTTGTTGTTTTCTTTCTTTCTGAGGTCAAAAGATGCAGGTGATAGCAATGCGACCGTGAGCCAGCTGTAAGTGAGACAATAGGAGCAGAGTAGGAGATGAGCTGTCTAACAATGCAGGCTGCAAGGCAAGGGATTGACTTAAACAAATAAAAGTATGCTTTATTTATTTATTTATTTATTTAATTTAGATTTTGTTAACCAGATAAGTGAACTAGACAAATTCTGCCTATTTTCAGGCATGGCCCAAGGGAGGGGGATACAGATGAATGCCAACTGACAATGAACCAGATTAAGCTGTTGGTGGTATTCTTAGTGAATGGGGGAAATTTGGCCAGGGCACAATGGAAATTCTCCTACTCGCCTGTAGGGGAATTGCTGGCCATCTCAGGATGGCCACTTTGCCTGGGCTGTTGGTGGAGATGGATGTCTCAGAGACAGAGGAGTCGACCTACCCCTGATCTGGCTCCTCAAGAGATCATGAGAAATGGATCAGAAAAAGCAAAAACAGAAAATGTTCACAGTACTTCAAAACTTGAGGAAGATGGAGAGATTTTTGTCTCCACAGAGGACTTAAGCACAATTGAAAACCCTGAAAAATTCAGTGTTTCAAGTGGTGAAAATAAAGACTGGAGGAAATAATTTATTTCAAGAACGTCTAGCAGAAGAATCGAGAGACAATCTTGCTAAATATATGCTCCAAGTATGAATGAAGCAACAAGCACCAAAGCCTGGTTTTGATAAGGGGTACAGTCTTTCTGACAGGCCTCCAAGTGAGCCCAATGATGCACCTATAACAAAGAATGCCACCAGACCTGATGCTCCGCTTGCTACAGCACCACAGGTAATTACCTCTCCTTACCCTAAAATCCTTGTAATGCTACGGCTGGCAGTGGAACTGTTGAGAGTCGCACGTGCCAAAAGCCATTGGAGAAGGTTAACGGTGGGGAACAAACAGCTGACATTCAGATTTTGGTCCAATCATCAAAGGGGTTTCCTGAAGCTAGAGACAAACAGACTGTAATAAAGAAAGATATTTCTCGACCTCCTGTGGCACAGGGGTATGAAACTGATTTAAATCTTGGACCTATAGAAACTATGATAAATGATTATCTGGGAATACAGTGCACTAAATCAGACAGCAGCATACTTTTCCAAACAACCTCTTGCAGTCATCCTGATGCTACAATATTTTCTTTTACTGCAAGGGGGCTCCCACTTAAAAACAACCACACGAGATGACTCAAAACAAAAATGTTCTGCTTTAATATTAGCAAATAGGAATATAACAGCTGGACACAGCAATATAAAAAGAAGCCCTCAGGCTGTGTTGCAACCCAAAACTACATCTGCAGCTCTCCAAACTGCCTTTTCTCTCTCTCTTCTCTTTCTCTCTCTCTCTCTCTCTCCTATAAACTAGGATCCCTTTGCTAAATTGTCACCAGAAAAAGCACTATCTGGAGCTGGATGGAACAGAATGCCAGATGATAGCTGGCTCCCTGACCTGGGATGGGACCCCAGTGCAAACTTTTTTCAAACGCATCCTGAATGGTGTCCTATTCTTCCAGGACCTAAACAAATATACTTAGAAGATGAGAATACTCCTACCTCTACACCTAATGAAATACTTAGGGATGAAAAAAACAGTATATTGGTGATACAAGAAGACTCTTCAGAGGTTGGGGTAACCCCCCCCCAGCCAATTGACACATTGGATTCTACTGGAAAGTGATGCCATCAGAGGACAGTGACAATATTACAACAAACGTCCAGCAAAAAGAACCTTTACCTCAAAAACCTCTGTTATCCAAGCTATTCCAAAGTCTACGTAAAGAAGCAGTTCCGCAGAGAAATGCAGTCCAGATTAGACACAGAGGGGGCTTAGAATAATGGCTGGACAGACACTTTGTAGGGAAAACCCTATCAAAGGATGCTCTTCATTTCTCAACCAGAGATGTATTTGCCTTCATCAACATCTCTGGGGAAGATAATTATGATGTCAGTTTTAGTTCTTCATATGCATTAGATTTATTTTTGGAAATGTACAATCAGGTTATATTCCCCTCCTGTGGTCCCCGTTCTTGGTAATTCCTCTCATGAAGCCCCTAATTAAATTTATTACCATCAAGTTAAGGAATGAATTGGTTTATGTAGATGATATTACCTATTGGTTGTCCCAGAAATGTCAGGTCCTCTGTACCCCTGAAGCTATACTAGACTCAGAATCATTTTGGATGGGAGGGTGGAAAAACAAAGTAAAACTGAATCAAATGGAGTCTGGCATAGAGCATGTTCCAAACTCATTCATGCTGGGAAGAGACAAAGGGGTTTGTTTTTATGTGGGGCAACCCCAGGCATGTTACCAATGTGGGGTTAGAACTCATTTGTCTAGTGTCTGTGATAGACCTAGATGTGAAAACTGTGGAGAAATTAGTCACACAAGCCATCAATGCGCAAATCACACCAAATGTGACCTTTGTGAAGAGACAGGCCATGTTTTTTTGGAGTGTCCCTGGGCTGAAAAAGACAAAGCCTCTTGTAACAGCCCTGAATTATTAATAGAATAAGAACAGGATGTGGTAGAAGTCTCTAGACAAAATTCCCCAACTACGGACTCTCTTCCCCCTCCCTTCCCCACTCCATCTAGGTGGAGTTTCAAAGGGCCTATCTTGGTTAATCAGAAAGAACCCTCTCTTCAGAAGGATTTTGAATGAACTAATGTATCACAGGCAGTGCTTCTCACCTCGGTTTGCTATCAAGTATAGTCAGAAGGGCCTAGTGAGGAAACAATTCCTTCCAAAAACAGTTAGCCCCTGCCCCACTCCCAAGAAGATCTAAAATGGGTTCAAAACCAACCCCATCTCCCCCCAAAACCATCCAGCAAATTGGATTTAGAATCAGAGAACCCCTTCACCATTTTAGAACCAGCCTGGGGGGGGAGACACAGACATGGAGGTAGAGGAGACTGAATCCCAGGATCAGGATGAGCTCTCTGCTAGTAATGACATAGTGGGGTACAAAGTAAAAAAATGAAAAAAGGAAGAAAAAAAACTGTCTATCAAATAAACTCTTATGGTTTCCTTATCTATTGGGTCCTTGAACATACATAGCCTTTTAAATCCCTTAAAAGGGCAAGCTGTCTTTTTCTTTATTCACAAACAAAATTTAAACATTTGCCTTCTACAGGAAAATTAGGTGTATTCATCAGGCCAGGTCCATCTGCTTCAATCTGAATGGACCTGGGGTCCATCTTATTGGTTCTTTGGCCCAGACAAGTCAGATGGGATAAGAATTCTATTTCATCCTTATTCCTTTTCCCTGGTTAAGCTGATTGATCTTCTTCCAGGAAGACTTTTAATTTTAGAAGGTAAATGGAAAGGAGATCTATACAGAATTATTACAGTATATGGACCTCAAACTAAGGCAGCGAGAGTGTGTCTCGTGTCAGCAATTCAGCTATTCTTGCTAACAAATACCATAATAATTTTAGGTGGAGACTTCAACTGTGATCTACCTGTAAATAAGGGTGTCTCAAAGAAAATTTACTGTGACTCTAATGCCCTACAAAAATGCATTCAGTTGGCAAAACTCACCCATCGCAACACTTTGAGTCAGGCTACAAATTTACATTTTAACATGGAAAATTCACCTCCACCATAGACAATTTTTTATTTATAAAAATCTTCCAGCACCCTCCTTTTCACTTTCACCAGTAGAGTTTTTGGACCACTCTTTCCTAAAAATATCCTTTTCAAATGTTAAACGTAACAGACCAGATGTGAGATGGAAATTAAATATGAAAACTCTGTCAGACCCCTTAGTATTAAGGGAGATATCAAAATTATTATGGACAAGAAAATCAGTAATGCTACTACATGATGGCATAGAAAAGTGGTGGGAAAACACAAAGTCAGACCTTAGAAATTGGTTTCAGAAGTATGGGAAAAAGAGGGAAAGCAGAATTTTTTTTTTAAATGCCTTCAACTTAGGAATCAGTTACAGTATTTGTATACACTGTCATATTCACAAAAATGTGATTATTCACAGCAGACAGAAGACATAAAAAGAGAACTGCAGGAAGTCCAGTATGACACGGCTAAAACAATAAGGGCAATGCTTCAGTATGGAACACCACACACCAAGATACCCTGCCCACACGTAGAGCTTCCTCCTGGAGCGGACAGCCACACGGGTGCCTAAGAGGTAATACACTACCTCCAGTAGCAGCACCCTTGTGAGGGGGGTTAGCCCATCGACACACTGCACACGTCAACTGCCCTGCCCACCCTGGCTTGGCATTTCCTTTATAGGTGCTGTCTTGTGACATCACATCCTGTTTGTTGTTTAACCCCACTTTTCCATTTGCAGGTTATACCTGCTAGCCACTCTAGGGACCCTCTGACTATTCCACCTCAGTCTCCCCACCTGAATTTCCTCCTCCTCCTCCTACTTACTGGAACCTCTTTACCTACTTACACTACTTCCCTCCCTACTCTCATCTCTGCCTCTGCCCACACCTCACCCTCACACCCAGCCTTCTGGCTAGCCCTACATACCAAACCCCTGCCCTACCACCGGACCCACACTCAGCCTGCCACTAACTCCAATGACCACTAGGAGTGACTATTTCAACCCCGATTTCTGGCCCAAACCCAGCCCACTTTAAGTCACCTAGAACCTGGATCCCTAATCTCACCCAGGTCCTATTTCAACTGCCCTGCCATGGTCTTGAAACTTGTACCCTGTCCACCAGAGTCTGTGACACTACCACTACTCCAAAGTGGTATCTACACTTTCTGAAGGGCAGCCAAGATACTTGAACCTTTCCGCCCTGCTGCCACCTAAGCACTATGTTTGTACACCTCCTCCTCAAATGTCTCCCCCTCATTTACATGCTAGTACCCACATCTCATCAGCCAAACATCTCCCCTGGCACACTTGTACCAGCACCCACAACTCTCCCTGAATTGGGCCGATCCCACCCTACACTGACCATGTACCCTGGCCCACAGCACTCACCCCCTAGAAGCCCTTCCGCTGCCTACCCTATGTCCCCATGGCCGCTACTTGTCCTTGCCCTCCCAACCCTTCAAACCCTGCCCATTCCTTGCTCCCTCATGGCCTCTTCCCCATCCCTGTGTACCCCCCAGAAGCTTATATACTACCACCCCTTGATCAGGGCCTTGGTCTTCCTACTATTCTTATCGGGTAATATACATCCAAACCCGGGCCCTGCCCCCTCCAACCCACCGGCTGGGCACAATGGTCTCTGCATAGCCTCCATGAACATATGCAGCCTACTGAAAAAATGTGATGCCCTCCAGTGCTGGGTCATGCTGCATCAACCAGACAACATAGCCCTGGTTGAAACCTGGCTGTCCAAAATCCACCCCTGACTCCTTTGTCTCCCTCCCAGGCTATACCTTATATCGGGAGGCCCGAGTAGGGCAAATGCGGGGGTGGCTGTGCAATCTATACAAGGGACACAATCATCGGACAAGCACTCCCTGCCCCTGCTCTTGTAAATGGGGCCTAGGCCCTAACCCTCAAACTTGCTACTGACCCCTCCAGGGGCCCTCTATATCTCACCACTGCCTATGTTCCACCAAAGAACCAGAACCCGGTGCTGATATCTGTAACAGAATATCTTGCCACCCTCCACCACAAGGTGGAACAATCCTAGTGGAGGATCTAAACGTGAACTGGCTCAGCACCTCCTCTTCCACTACCCGAGATACTTTCGCTGCCCTAGACCTGAGACAAATCATTTCCCAGCCCACCAGAGTAAACCCAAGGAAAGGAACCAGTACTCTTCTGGACGTCATTATCACCAACCACCCCAATAAAATACATAACATCCAGGTCCTCAAAGACTCACTAAGTGACCATTCCCCTATCCTATTCCTATGGGCGGCCCCCACTCCCAAACCCACAGCCCTGACCACACCCTGCAGGTGCCTCCGACCTGGTGGGATGAAGAAACTCAAACAGTTTCTCACCCAGATAACAATTGGTCCCCCATTCATCATGCACCCCACACAGACACTGTCCTCGTCTTTTTCTCCCAGACCTTTAACAAGGCCTGTGACCTCTTTACACCCCTCACAGGATTTCGATCCCCCCAAAAAATGTAATGCACCCTGGGTTATCCCTGCCCTACTACAAATACTCAGAAATAGAGAAACCACAGGCACCTTGCTATTGAAACGGATCGGATGACTGATAGACAGGCCTATAATGCTGCACAGAACAGGTGCACATGGGCCATCCATAAAGCCAAGGCAGACTATTACCAGGCTACCCTCACCTCCTCCTGGGGGTGTGCCCGGACTTTCTGGGACAAAGTTAAACAACTAAATGGGAAATCACGCTCCCCCCATCCCAGCTCACCTTTGATGGCCCCACCTCCACCGACCCTGCCTCATAGCTACCCACCTTAACACCTCCTTTACTGACCTTAGCTCTGTCATCCCCAGTAATTTCTTTGACCCTCCCCCACCCTACCTCCCCTGACCTCCAACGCCCAAGCTTCCACCTATGTAAGGTAGGTGCCAGGAAGCCAGACCGCTCCTAATTAAATCATTAAAAAGCAATAGTCCCGGCAGCGATTCCCTGGACCCCAGCATTCTCTGGCTGGTGCTGGATGAAGTCCTTGCCCACTCACCAGCCTACTCAACTGATCCGTCTGCCTGGGGCAATTCCCCACTGCATGGACAAAAGCCATAGCCACAACCATTCATAAAGGGGTGACAGGTCCTCCACCAGAAACTACCAACCTATCTTCATCCTTCACTCCCTCTCCAAAGCCCTGGGAAAAAATGGTGTCCATTCAAATCATTGAATATCTTAGTAAGCATAACATCTTATGCCCAGAGCAGCACGGCTTCTGTGCTGGTCACAGTACCAGCACTGCACTAGTTGAGTTCTCCAATTTTCTACACTCCTCCCTGGATGCTAGCTCATTAGCTGGTGCAGTGTTCGTTGGCCTCTCAAAGGCCTTTGACACTGTCTCCCACCCTCTTCTGCTGAATGCCCTATGCCACACAGTTTTCTCCACTGGCCCTCTTGCCTGGTGCACAAGCTATCTATCCGCTTACTTTCAATGTGTAAAAATGAATGGAACACTCTCTGAAACTCATCCCATCCACTCAGGGGTACCTCAGGGCTCCATCCTAGGCACCCTACACTTCTCTATCTATCTAAACACCCTGCCTAATGCCCACTCTGGCAATATTCTTATGTATGCAGACGATGCTGTCATTTTTGCCACCCACTGCAATCCCATCTCCTTCCAGGACACTCTACAACAATCCTACAATGATGCCGAGGCCTGATTTAAGGAGCACAGACTCATCATTAATCCCCTCCAGAAAAAACAATGCTTTTTGCCCACCCCCAAAACAAAGCCTGCTACTTCCCACTCCATATCCTCCCTAGTACTAAACAACTGCTTGAACAAGTCTGCTCCTACAAATACCTTGGGGTTACTTTTGACTCAGCCCTCACCTACCACACCCACATTGATGCCCTTGCATCCGCCACTAACACATGGCTTGGCATCCTCTACTGCCATAAAAACTGCCTCCCACCTGATGCTCTCTGACTTGCAGTTATAGCTTCAGTACTGTCCCTTGTTGACTATGGCCTGCCAGTCTATGGTGCTGCTGACACTACCGCACTCAACAAAATTCAGCTCACCCTAAATAAGGCCTGCAGACTGATTACTAGTGCCCCCAGGCTCGCACATACTTGTTAACTCTATGGCGAGGAAAAATTGCTAAACCTGGATGAACGGCTTTGCTATCAAACCTGCCTCCTCACAAAGAAAACTCTACTCGGGCTATCCCCTCCTGGGGTGACAGCCTCCAGCTGCCACACCAAACCCACTATTGAAACCTGAACCTCCGGCAAGATCAGTCCACTGGTCCCCAGATCCAGGACCACCCATGGTCAGAGGTCCTTCTGCTATAGAGCTCCATCCTGGTTTAACTCTCTCCCTGCTCCCATCACCAATGCCCCCACAATCTCCAACTTCAAAACTGCCCTTCGGAGCCAAGTGTTTAGCACTCGCAGCTGTTCCTGTCTCTAAATGGGACCTTGATCTCTCCACACATGACAACGCCCCTTGGGTGGCACTCAAACACCCCCCAGTTTTCTCCCCCATAGCCTATTGTCTCTGTGATATATTGTAATGTCTACTAAATTGTATAAATCGATGAAACCATTCTGTGGAACCCTAAGTATGTGACATATATGCTGTAACCTAAATTTATTTCTGTCTGTCTTCAATGTGATGTGGTACCTTTGGAAATGAGCCTCTGGCTCAAAGGTTGTAAACTGATGTACAAATAAATAAATAAAAGAAATAAAAATCCCAGATAGGTGACCCTTATGAAGCATGCAAGAAAATAATTTATATTATCACCTTAAACTCTCTTTTGGACTCAGATGGAAATAAGTCAGAAACAAAAGAAGGTATTCATCAGATCATTCAGAATCACTTACACTCCCACAACATGATAGCCCCTCCAGATCTTTTTACAATTAAAAACTATCTACAAAAATACAGAAACCCACACTCCAGATAGGAAACCAGGATTTACTGTGGAACAGGTTATATTTGATATAAAATAATTATAGCTATTTTCACTTAAGTGATAATTGTGCTAAAATAAAATGGTTCTAATTGGCCAAAATTGCATATTTTCAATGGACATAAATTAGGAGCTAATTGCAGAGAGCGAAATTAAATTTGCACAATTGCAGCCGATTAGTGCCATGTGTGTAATATAACTTGCATGTCAATAAACAGTTCTACAGTATCAGAGCCTATTAAAGCTGCTGAAATTGAAGCAGTCATAAAAACTCTTAGACAAGGAACTTCACCAGTTCCCGATGGGCTTTCATATGAATTATATATGGCCTTCTCTATGAATTTTGCACACTGTCTAGGGTAGGTGTTTAACTTCTTTTTACAGCTAAATTAAATCCCCCCTTCCTTCATAGCAGTGCATCTAGTCTACCTATATAAAACAGGTGATAAATGCCAGAGTAAATATCAGATACCTATCTCTCTATTGAATTCAGATTGTACATTTTTTTCTCAGGTTCTGAATAACAGATTGAGAAAGGTGGTCAACTCTCTTATTTCCTCTGCTCGATACTGTGGCATTCCCAATAGGAAAATTCAACACACCCTTATGATAATCAGGGACGTGCAATATAACACCACCCTTCAAGTCAAAACCATATCTATATTGTTTGTGGACCAATCCAAAACCTTTGATAGGGTTTATCACCCTTTTTTATTTCAGACCATACAATACTATGGGATACCACAGGATTTAGCAAAACGGCTTCAAAAACTAAATATGCCAGCCTCAGAAATTTCTATAATAAAAGGTCACATAACCCACAATATTAAGGTAATAACAGGGGTAAGACAGGGATGCCCTCTGAGCCCCCTTTTGTATGTCTTCTCCTTTGATCCATTTATAAGACAAATAATGGATTCAATGGTGTGGCCAGGACTCAAAGGGAATTGAAGAGGGGTCTCTATTAAAATACAAACTTATGCAGATAACATGCTTATTCCTTTCTGCTCACACTTTCATAGAGAAAGCTTTGGAGTACTTTGACATTTATAACAGGGTATCAAACTGTAAAATAAACCATGAGAAAAGTAAAGAATTTTTTGTGTCAAGTTACCCTCCCCCACAACAGTCTCGGGTATTCATATTACTTCCAACCCCATTAAAATTGTTTGGGTAATGTTTGAACACCGTAACCACACTTTACAAAACTGAGATACAACTTTGCAGACTGTTGAAGGAAAGGTACAAAGGTGGAAGAATTGGAAGTTGTCTAAAATTAAAAGGATCCATATTGTAAAAAAGGTTTTTAATCCCAATATTACTATATATAAATATAATATTCCCCATACCAACCTGTCTAGAAACTCACATTTACAGTTGTTTTCTCTCTATGTTATGGGGTAGCAGGCTTAACCCCATAAAACGATGTTTCACCTGCCTATCAAAATCACAAGTGGGCCTGGGGATGGTGGATCCAGTTACTTTCTTTCATGCACTTTTTATCTCTCAAATGGTGAAAATTGGCCTTTCTCCCTCTGAATCACTACATTATAAGATCCAGAATAACATCTCTAGATACTTCCAAGGTTGGGACAATGCATCCCCAAAAGTCTCCCCAAGAATATTCATTCCAGAATATTTTAAACCCATTGCCCAGAAATTATATAAGTGGAGGCCTAACAAAATCACAGGTTCTTTCAGCTTCTGGTCCCAAAATGTATAAGTTAGTAATAACAAAAATATATCCTGAGGAACCAGACTTTAAAAATTGTCCGCCACACCTTAAAGATAAGATACAAAAACCCTGAATAATGATAGAATTCTTCCTCATATGTGGGAAGTGCTTGGGCTGTCCACGTATGGCAGACTGAATATTAGAGGGAACTGTAAGCATAAGGCACAGGAGGAAATGACTTGTCCTTATAATGCCTGCATAGCCCAGGAACAGTCAATGGACCACTTTCTCTTTCAATGCTCTTATGCAGAAGCCCTGTTGCCCTTTCTTGCAAAAAAATGGAAACTCCAGTGGCTAAATAGCCTTAACTATGAATCATTAATATTATGTCATTGCCCCCATTTATGCTCTAAATATTTTGAAGGGACAATTGCGGTTCTTTTCTGTTGTTTGAAATTCTAACTATGGCACACAAGATGTCAATGGGTTTTATAACAGAAAATAATGATGTATGAAACATTCAGCATTCTGGTGTCTCAAGCTACGAACACGGTATATCTGAAGGATAAAGCTCAGAATGAGTCAAATAAAGTATTTAGATGGTTGAAGGGATTCTCAATGTTTATAATATATAAATAAGGTGTAAACTGTTTCAGAAACAACTTTTGTACATACCAGTAGTGGAATGATAACACAGACATATGTTAGCTGTTTGTAGTTGTTTAAAAAGGACTAGCACACTAAGTTGAAAGCTTTTTTACAGGTGCAACCTGGGAACACAAGGAAGTTAACTGACTTACTTAGGGTCACACAGTCTGCAAGTGGAAGCTGTGGGATTCAAACCCAGGTCTGGCCTGCTGGATGTCACCAGATTTGCAGCTCAGAGCCTTAAAACACTGCGCTATACTGCCTCCTAATATGTAAAAACTTTAAGCCAATTGTTTAATTTGAGTCTTCTCTACCCCTTCCTTTACCTTTCTCTTTTTCTTCTTTTCCTTTGTATTTATTAGGCAATACTTAAAATAACAATATTTTTTATTATTTTATATTTCTTGAAAGTTGATATAATTGCAAATTGATGTTTTTTGATGATTTTCTAATAAAATATTCCACTACTCTTTTTGAGAAGTGCCATGGGATCTTTAACATCCACTTGAACTACCACCAGAACAGTCAGATGGGACCTCGGTTTGATATCCTATCTGAAGGACAGCACCTCAGGAGTGCAGCACCACCTCATGCTGCACTACAGTGTCAGTACTGGGATTTAACCCCAAGTGCCTGGTGTGGGGATGGAACTCACAGCCTTCTGATCTCCCAGCCTCAGAGGTGAATGTGCTACCAGCTAAGTCAGTAATACAAAAGTGTCTTGTCACTTGTATGTGTGTGTTTGTTTTTAAGGGGAGAACCAGGTAATGACACAACAATACATACAGGAGTGATCTACAGACCTCCAGCACAGAGGGAGGAAGTGGACATGGTACTAGTGGTGGAAATTCATGACATGGCAGCTGAAGGTGAAATCCTGTTGATGGGAGATTTCAGTATGCATGATTGTGGATTGTACCACCCAGGCAGCTGCTTCAGCCAGAAGCATGGCCATCCTGGAATCTCTGCAGGTAGCTGGACTCAGACTGCTGGTGTATGAGCCAACCAGGGACAAATCGATTCTAGACCTGGTATAGACCAATGGGAACAGAGTAGAAAGAATCCAGGTGGAAGGGTAGCTGGGATCCAATGACCACCACATGTTGTGGTTTGACATGGAGACAGTGACTCAGTTAAGCCACACAAGGACAAAAGTATTAGATTTCAGGAGGGCGGATTTCAATGAAATGGGTAAATGTTTAAAAGCAGCCCTGGAGAAGGTAGAGCTAATGAAGGTAAAGCTACCAACTTTCTGAGGCTGAAAACTGGGACAGTCCATCCTGGCCATGCCTCCCCACCATGTAACTCCCACGGGCACTGCCACAGACAACGCCGTGCACGGTCCGTTGCATTTTGCTGCTTGCTCTTGCCATGTCACCCCACAGTAACACCAGTAGCAAACATTAAAATTAAAACAATACATCATTCTGCTACAGCAAGTTCCAAATCATGATGTACAGAAAGTTAATTAGAAGCAAACCTATGTTCATTTGTGATCAGATATTCAAGCTGCATGTATTGCTCCTCCTGACAGTCCCATCCAACCCATTTACACTCACCTCATATGCTGAGTAAACTTCATATCAGTGACTCCTACCACCACACCAGATTGTTTTCACACACTTCTCTACAGCTGATCAGGTTCAGGTACCTTAGTTCCCTGCTGCCAGTCTCTTCTCTGTCTGAAGTTCCTTTAAGCTGCTGACAGGCAGACATCAACATATGCTTGTTTGCACTACTACCCAGTAATCTAACAGGAAGGAACATGCTTTACAGTACTCCCACTGACATGCTTGCAGTGCAACACAGGCGCTGGGGTTGATGTTACAATTTGTTGTCCAGCCTGAACAGTGCCAAAGTGGTGCTGAAATAATTGTCACTCACAGATTAGCAGTCAGCAAAAAAGGGACAAGTAAGCAAAAACTGGGACAAAAGTGACATTTTACAAAACTTGTCGGGACACTGGGACATGCTGTCTAAAATAGGGACTGTACTGGGAAAATAGGGACTATTGGTAGCTTTAAATGAAGGGGGGTGGAGAAACAGTGGGGGAGACTAAAAGGAGCCCATCTAGAGGTAACTAACCAATGTATTAGGATAGTGGTCAAAGGGAAAAGAAGAAACAAACTACTATGGTTTTCTAAAGAGGTGGGAGACAATGTAAGGACTAAAAGCACAAGTTTCAGGAAGTATAAGGGGACCCAAAGGGAGGAGGACAGGAAGGTGTACCTTGAATGTCTCAGAGAGGCAGGGAAGGCTGTTAGGATAGCCAAGACACAGACAGAGGAGAGTTTAGCACAGTCTGTGAAAAAAGAGGACAAGACATTCTATAGGTACATCAGTGATAGAAGAAAACTGGGAGGGGGATTGTGAGGCTCAAAGGGGAGGAGGGAGAGTGTAAGGAGGGGGATATAGACAAGGCATAAATACTGAACAAATACTTCTGTTCAGTATTCATTGAGGAGGAAGAAAGTCAAGGACTGCAGTTGGAGAACAGAGGCAATCGAGGGGGGAGAAATGGATACCAGTCCATTCACAGCAGAAAGAATTTTGGAGGAACTCACAAAGCTGAAGGTAGATAAAGTCAAGAGGCCAGATGACATACACCTGAGGATATTAAGGGAGCTACGGAGGGAACTAGCAGCACCTCTGGCCACCCTGTTCACAAAGTCACTCAACGCAGGCATGGTTCCAGAGGACTGGAGGAGGGTGCATGTCGTCTCACTGCACAAAAGTGGCAGTAGTTTGGAGGTGGGTAACTACAGGCCAGTCAGCCTCACCTCAGAGGTGGGGAACATCATGGAGACACTGCTGAAAGAAAGGACAGGGGCACACCTGGAATCCATTGGTGCCCAGGATCTGAGACAGAATGGATTCACATCAAGAAGATCTTGTCAAAATAAGCTGATAGGTTTTTTTGATTGGGTAACTAGGGAAGTGACTCAGGGAGGGACTGTAGTCATTGCCTACCTGGATTTCAGCAAAGCCTTAGATACTGTCCCACACAGAAGGCTGATTAACAATGTGAGTAGTCTGGGCATGGGGCATAAAGTGATTCAGTGGGTTAGAAACTGGCCAACAGACAGTAGGCAGAGGGTGGTGGTAAATGGGATCCAATCTGGGGAGAGAGGGGTGACCAGCGAATGCCACAAGGATCAGTACTGGGACCAGTCCTGTTTAATGTCTTCATTAGTGACATTGCAGAGGGGCTGGAAGGAAAGATCTGCCTATTTGCAGATGGCACCAACATCTACAACAGAGTGGATACTCCAAAAGGGGTGCAGATAATGAAGAGGGACCTGGGGAAGCTTGAAACATGGTCAGAGGTGTGGCAACTGAGGTTTAATGCAAAAAAGTGCAAGATAATGCACCTGGCTAGGGGGGACCCTGGGGAGACCTACAGGATGGGGAAGAGGTGCTGACCATCACCAAAGAGGATAGGGGAAATAGGGGTTACCATAGCTGATAACCTGAAGGTATCGAAGCAGTCTGCAAAGGCTGCAGGGAGGGCCAGTGGCATGCTGGCGTGCTTGGCAGAGGTATTACCTGTAGGAGGCAGGAAGTGATGATGCCATTGTATAAAACACTAGTAAGGCCTCACCTGGACTACTGTGTGCAGTACTGGAAACCACACATGTGTAAGGATGTAACTATGATGGAGGCTGTCCAGAGAAGGGCGACAAAGACGGTGCATGGTTTGCACCACAAAACATATGAGGAATTACTAAGAGGCCTCAATATGTACTCACTGGAGGAGAGGAGAGGAGAGGAGAGAAAGGGGAAACATGTTAGAAACTTTTAAGTACCTCAAGGGCATAAACAAGGTGGAGTTGGGAGATATTTTCCAATGTAGAAAAGATACCAGAACAAGGGGGCACAATATGAAATTGGTGGGGGGGAGATTAAGAGGTAACGCAAGGACATTTTTCTACATGGAGAGGGTGGTGAATGTTTGGAATAGTCTTCCAAAAGAGGTGGTAGGGGCAAGCACAGTGGAGGGGTTTAAAGATGCCTGGGACAAGCACAGAGAAACCTTGGGTGGGAAGGGAGTAATGAAAAGCCATTGACAACTTAGGGTGAGTGATTGTGTGATTTTATATTTTCTTGAAACTTGGCTTCCCAGCCAAATGCCCTTTGGGGTAACCCTTGCCTCAGTGTTTGCACACAGAGGTTCTTTGTCTTTTAAATAGTTTTTTATTTTAATGGGTTCACCACAACATAACCCAGACAGACCGTCTTAGGGTAGCTGGTTCATTCCACTGGGGTGTCAAACAGACGAGACTTACTGATGAGTCCTGGTAGGACGAAACACGTGTCTATGTCATCTGTTATCACCCTTTGCAGACTGTGTGAGAGGCCTTTCAGTACCATGCTACTCTGCTTAAAGTTGAGCCAGCATAACATTTTGTGGTGATTTGCATATGCAGCCCATGATGCTTTGCATTGTGTGGACATGTGTGATTTTGTATTTTCTTGAAACTTGGCTTCCCAGCCAAATGCCCTTTGGGGTAATCCTTGCCTCAGTGTTTGCGCACAGAGGTTCTTTGTCTTTTAGGGTGAGTGGATGCATACATGTATAGGGCCTATGGACAGACTGAATGGCCTAGCAGTCCTTATCTGCCAACAATTTTTGTTTCTCAGGGCTGTTTGAGGGAGCAAGCAGGAATGTGACTGCAAGTCAGGGGACTGCTTTCCCCCTTTACTGCATGGCAGCAGGAGTGATCGAAAGTCAGGGATTTCTGTTTGGTAGGTGCTGCTTTACATGGCATGACCGAACTGACGAAAATGGGAAACACAAAATAAAAAAACAAATGCTACGATTTAAATGCATTCCACTTGAGAAATTTTTTATTGCTTTTCCAAGGGAAAGCAGTAACTGCAATACCACTGCTGTGCAGGATGGGAGCTGTATTTTCTTTGTTTTCATTACTGCAGATGGATGTCCAGTGGTGGTATAGAAAACTAAGAAAGTCCCGCTTCTCTCATGCTCAGTAGCAGTGTCACAGATACCACTCTCTGTCAGTAAACAGAGTGTGCATTTGTGAATTGGAATGCATTATAACCTACCCACTGCCATTTACTTCCACTACATTTCATTTTTGTTGCCTTGGGTGTGAGTGGCCCAGTCACTATTTTTGCAGCTGACTTGGCAAGGGTTGGCCCCCATTCTTTCTTTCCTTTTTTTTTTCCTTCCCCCTTCTTCTTTTTCTCCCTCTTCCCCCCTCCCACCATCCATCTTTTCCCCAACCCCCTCCTTTTTCTTTACTTGGTATGAAACATAGAAACATAGAATTTGACGGCAGATAAGGACTGCTTGGCCCACCCAGTCTGCCCATTTCCCTACCTAATGGATAAGCTGCAGATCCTAGTTAACCAGCAGCCTACTTCTTCCTACCCCAACCCCCTAGAATTGCCTTATGACTGTCCCATGCATGCTTGAATTCCACCACTGTTTTTGACTCCACAACCTCCTCTGGAAGGCCGTTCCATGCATCCACAACCCTCTCTGTGAAAAAATACTTCCTTAAATTACCTCTGAGCCGGCCCCCCCGGTATTACATTACTTCTGATAAGTCACTAACCATCATTGTTTATTGTCTTCTTTTCTCAGGAGTTCTTGAATCTGGTTTGTGATTCCATCAAATGGTCTTCAAGCCCTTTCCAACAGTTCTTCAAATTTACATTTTATATCACTGTATTTAAAGTATATTTGCTTTAAGTAATTACTTAAGTTACTTACATAATTTATAGTCTTCTATTACTTTAATGCTGGACTGTTTTTAAAATGCCCATTTTGAGCTGTAAGGAACTTGGAGTTTTTACTTATACAGTATCTGCAATAAACACTATTTGCCCTCAGTCTGTTCTGATCATGGTCATATATTTATTTTTTTATAATTGTTCAACATTAAATATCTAGGATTCACTTATACATGTTAATATACTTGGCACTTTCCTTATGTGTATGTGTATCTTTACTGACATTACTGAAATTAACTAACTGTATTCTTGGTCTCCCCTCCCTTTGATGAAGATCCCACATTGGGATTGAAGCACTGGGATGCTTGATTGTTCTGTCTGCACCACCACAGTTTATTTATTTAGCTTTTGTTTACCGGGTAGGTACACTAGACAAGTAATATGCCTATTTTCAGGAACGACCCGGGAGAGTACAAACATACAGGATACATACAAGGCAACTTAGGAGGAACAACTTATTACAGGAGGTACTAACAATTGTAGAAAAACAGATGCACAAGCAGCAATTACACCACATAATAAGATTACATAGATTGACATTAGTGACAGCAGAATTCGTCTGAAAACATTTCACTATGGAGGCTTGAAGCAGTCACACACTGATGATAATTTTAAGTGCGACCACAGGGAGGAGTGAAAGATCCCATGGGAGGGGGCCATGCGGACATGGTCAGGAAGAGAGTTCCAGAGTCTGGGCACGTAGGCAGCAAAGTCTCGGTCCCCCATAAGAGACCGGGTGGAAGGGACGTTGAGCAGTCCAGCAGACTGGGACCTAAGCTTGTAGGGCATGGTGTCCATTTTTGGGAGGAGATTCACCAGTCCCTGTGGAGCCAGTAGCGAGCACCTTTTTGGAGAAGCTTCCAACACCGAAATCCAAATATTCAGCTGGAGGCAGCCAGTGGAGTTTATCATAGAGCTCACAGCGATGGGTGAGTTTGGGGTCAGCTAGTGCAAACCGACAAATATTGTTATATGCCGTGTTCCACCGGGCAAGGTGAATTTGGGGGGACCGGGCAAATAGGTGGAATCCATAGCTGAGGGAGGGAAGAAGCACTCCTCTTGCAAGTGCAAGTCTCGCCCCGGGGTCAGGTTGTATTTGGCCCTGTAGGCCAAGCCAAGCTTGCAATGTGTGCTTCTACAGATGTTGAGGATATGATTCCCCATGTCAAGTTGGGGGTCAAGAGTAACCCCAAGATATTTGATTGTGTTCACCGTTGGCAATGAGGGTCCACCATCACAAGTTATGTTGAGCAAGGCTGATGAGGCTTTTATCTTGGCCGTGGAACCAAAAAGCATGGCCTGTGTTTTATTAGGGTTCAACACCAGCCTATGGTGAGTAACCCAGGCCAGGACTCTGCTGAAATCATCAGTCAGGCTCTGGTTTAGTCCTGCGACATTGTGGGAATGGGCCACTAGTACCAGATCATCTGCGCATAGAGTGACTTGGCAATGAGAGGTCACCAGTGGCAGTTGATTGATAAAAAGCAAGAATAGAAGAGGGCACAGCACTGATCCCTGGGGGACTCCCATAGTCACCGCCCTGGGCTCCGAGAGGACCTTGTTGAAGCAGGTACGCTGCTTTCTACACTTCAGGTAGCCCATAAACCAGTTCAAGGCATGGGAAGAGAGACCAACAGCCCATAGCTGCTCCCCAAGAAGGTCATGGTTAATAAGGTCAAAAGCTTTTGATAAGTCTATAAATATAGCACCAGACAGTTTACCTTGGTCCATGGCAGATCTTATGCTAGAGGTTACAGTAATCAGGGCAGTTGTGGTACTGTGTCCCTTTGAAAGCCATGCTAGCCCTGGATAGCAGATCATGAGAGTGCAAATACTCGAGAGTTGCTCGCGCCACCACCTTTCGAGAAGTTTGCCAAGGGATGGGAGGATAGCAATTGGACGATAGTTGTCAGGAAGTTTGGGATTGCCCTGCTTCAGAACTGGTACTATCCTTGCTTCCTTCCATATATCAGGGATTATCCCTGAGCTGAGGGATAGATTAAAGATGTGGGCAACCGGGGAGGCAATGTAGGCCACTCCTAGCTTGAGAAGCCGAGGTTCCAGGAAGTTGAGACCTGGGCTGAAATACTGGGTGAGGGCAGCAAGATGTTTCTGGACATCGAAGACTGATACTGCCCTGAGATTTAACTCTCTCCGATGATGTTGATCAGTCTGACTCGGGAGGGACGGGATAGTGAACGGGCTCCCCCCATCCATCGTAAGTCGAGAGGTGAGGGCCGAGAGGTCAGAGAAGTGACAATTAAGGGAGTCAGCTATGGTTTGGGGATTATTGCATGAGACGCCATCTATGACCATATCCATGACACCCGTGCTGGAGGATCCATTAACTAGGGATTTAATGTTCCTCCAGAACCTCCTGGGGTCTCTGGCAGAGCTAAGTAGCGCAGACTTACAGAAGTCACTTTTTGCTACCCTAATAGCCTTCTTACACTGGTTCCTGAGGTGCCGATATCTCTGGAGTTTAGAAGGATCTCTGGATCCCTTAGCACGAGCCCAGCATCTGTCTCTTTCACTCATCTTGGCTAGAAGATTTCCATTCAGCCAGAAGGTAGCCGTTCCCCTCACCCTCCGAGTAATCATGGGTGCGTGCCTGTCCTGGAGGACACCAAAGGTATCAATAAAGCAGGAGGTTGCCGCTGAGGGGTCAGAGGCTTCCAGTACCCTAGTCCAGTCAGTACACCTTAAGTCATCCAGGAACCCCACTGAGTCAAACCTGGAATAGTTTCTGACTCGAGTAATTTTGTGTGGGATTTTAGGGAAGGGAATTTTCAAGATACAGTACACTGGGGAGTGATTGGAGATAGAGTCAGACAGTGTGCCTGAAGATGATATTCTCTCCAGATGGTTGGTCAGGATCCAATCCAGCAGGGTACTCAAGGAACCACTAGTGGACTGTCTAGTCGGGTCATTAATTAGTTGGGTAAGGGATAGGGTGGCAAGTTGAGGCTCACATTTCTTAATATTGCCACTCTCCCAATTTAGGTTGGTATCACCCATGATAATAAATTTGTTGTCTCCTATACTGGACCTGATGGCATCCAGGAGATAAGTGAGTCCTGTTAGACCTCCTGGGAGGGATATAGGCCACACCAGATGCAGCTTCTTTGTTTCCCCTAGCAGCAGGAGCCCATGCAAAAGCTCACAAGGGGGATGATCAGTTAGGCAATGAGTCACAAGGGAGATTTTCAGATGGACTCTATAGTAGATAAGGATGCCACCCCCCCTCCTACCCCCTGGCCTGTCAAGGTGGATGAACTCATAACCTGTTAAGGAACAGGCGGAGTCGGGGATAGAGGGATTGAGCCAGGTCTCAGTTATCCCCAGAATGTCAGGCTTGTAAAGTTCAACCCACGCTAACAGCTCATCACGATTGGGTAGTAAGCTCCTGATATTCAGATGAGCTATTTTTAGCCCCTTACTCATACTCCAGGCAGCGGGAATGTTAGAGGGCAGCTTAGGGGGTCCAGGGTTGAGCTCTATATCTCCTGCCCTAAGTAAAGCAAGGAGGAAAAGCCAGGGGAGATACCGCCTAAAGAGCGGATGCCCACCCGGACAGTTAGCGGGTCGGTTTTTCTTGACCCTGGCCGTGTACATAATGCAACTAATGTCAAGACTGAGGATAGTACTGTAGTGCATTATATTGGTGGAAAGCAGGTTGGAAAAGGAGAAGTCAGAGTCATCATAGGGGGAGGACAACTCCCAAGTCACTCCCAGGGATATTGGGGGCGAGGTGCCACATTGTAGGAGGACCAGCCCTGGGGCCAACACTACAAGTGGAATGGCCATACGGACAACCAACGGCCAACCCCTGAGCACTACATAAGGAGCTTCCCTACCATCCATAGTGAAGGAAAGGGGGAACTGCCCCCTTGTCGTAGATGGAGGCACAAGGAGACCTGCATGGGAGGACATGTCAGGACACTCAGCCAGGGATGACCCAGAGGGGAGGAGGTCCACACACCCCTAAGCTATACCAGGCAGCAAGACTACCAGCAGGCCAAAGTGTATCTGATTGACCTGTACTGCGTCCGTAAACTTTTTGCACTGAGTATTCATTTTTCTGACTGCATTTACCTTCCTTACACACCTTTTTGCTCTCTTGTTTGGAATTCCTATTGAAGGTGCTGCATTTTTGTCATGAGAGCCGGACAGTTTGTTTTGTTTTGTTTACAAATGCATTACTAGGTGGCAAAAAGTAAACAGAGGAAGAAATCCCTGATACCAGATTCCCATTCATTTAATTGGATGGAACTTTAGTCAACAAAAGCAGTATCACCTATAATCTCAGTAGTCTAGAGCACAATCTAAAAAGAGGTCAGGTTCTGAGGGGACTTGGAGTAACCAAAGCTCCATCTAGTGTCTCAACTTACTTCAAACAAGGTTGAGTGGGAAGCTGCAGCCCTATGCCCAAGGAAATTTACAGAATTAATTATAAAAGATGACCTCCTAAAACAAGAAGAAGTCAAAAAAGAAATCAATAGCATAAAAATGGAATTAGAGAAATATAATAACCAATCAAGCTTCAAAGATCTGGACAATTAAAAAATAAAGTGTTTGTCTATGAAAAAGAATTGATAAGGAAAAAACAAAACAATATGCTATGAGACAAACAGGATTATAAAAGTGGAAATATTTTATATTGGGAGAAAAATGAAAGATTAGTAGGCAGAGGGGAACACTGGAGCATAGAGAGGTCATGGACTGCAAGTAGGAAATACACATGTGGTTATCTGCTTATCCACAGAGGATGAATACACTGATACAGATCAACCAAGAGCCAACCAGCATCAGAAGAAAAGAGTAGATTTTTAAGACAAGGGAATATCATAAACAAAAGAAAAAAGACAGCAAGTATAGGAAGCAGGGATGAAAAAAAGGAAATCTGCAAGTATGGAGATCAACCAGACAGAAGAACCTACCAAAGTGGCAATCAACCTAACAACTACAGTGCAAATGAACAATCAGCAGTAGGGCTTAAGAAAATTATTATCATTTTTTCCTATGCCCCAGTGAGATGAATTAAAAATAAAAGTAGATCCTTTTCAAAATTTTTCCATAAATAATGATTAAGATTATTTTATTCCCCTAGATCTACCAGAAGTACTGAAGATGTGACAATGGGAGAGTGGGCACTTTAAGAGATCTGGGATCTCCTGTATGTCCCATTGAACTTGAAACTGAGAAACTAGAAATATGAACCTATCAAGGTCTGGCTACAGTCTTTGGAATGTCTGATAAAGGATGAAACAAATGAAAGTAAAACACCTGTTGAAACAATATCTATATTTCCTACAGCTGGCTTGCTGGTGCAGCAGCAATGCTACTGCTTGCAATTACGATTACCTTAAGCAAACTTGGGATATTGAAGGACTGGCTTGGCAGAGGAGAATTCAGCATCAGCCGGACTGCTCTCCTCCTCCTTCTGAGGGGGTGTTGTGGTGCCTGGCATAAGAGTGGCTCCCAGTGGAAACTGGGAGTATTACACCAGCACACGACCACAATGCTGGGGGAGGCGATGACAGTGGACATCTGTAGGGAACATATGGGAGCATGCACATCCTGTGCTGACATCATTGCAAATCTACATCTCCAGGGGGAACCTAAAGAAAGGAAGTACCCATGAGCCAGCCACACAATGATGCCAGGGCACTTGATGGCACTGCATCGGGCTCACTTTGGGGGATGCTATGGACTAGGTACATCTCATTCTCCCTCCTTGCATCCAGAAGGGGGGATGTACACTGTTGGGGGAAAGACACGGTCCTCAGTTCCCCGGTAGGCTTCTGGAGATGGCGCACGTAAGGCAAATTTTGAACAGAGCACCTAGTAGCTGATATAAAGTATATACCCAAGCCTACATGGGAGAAAAAAGAAAATAAAGAAATAGAAAATTAAAAACAATGGGCCTTATGCACTATTGGGGCAGAGTGGTTATGCACACATATCTGGGGCGTGTAGCCACTCCACACTCGTTGCACCACCATGCAGTATGCTAATGGGGGGATGCAAAGACTCACTGCACCTGATCCCCCACGTCTGTGGACAGCTCTGTGCTAGGGGCATTCTGGAAGCATGCCAGCACTATGCAGTAATCACTAACCCGTGTAGTGCTGGCCACATGGGTGTGGAGGGTGGCGAAGGGTACTTCAGGGTGGACCCTGCCATAACCCACTGCTTGCCCCAATGGAGACAGGACTCCAGTTGCTGTGAGACCAGAACAGGGCACACCATGCTGCCCCTAACCACTGGGCAGCTGGAGGTGGCTGGGGCAACTGGACAGGCGAGTGCCTGGAAATTTCAGGAGCAGCTGGTGCTATGTGGGTCTGGGTGCCTGTAATCAGCATGCACAGCCCCAGACTCATGCCACCCTATGTGTGGGATCCACTATGGGTTTCTGGAAGGCATCCCATTTGATTTCTGCCCCGGATGATGACTCCCCCCACCCACTGCCCTGCTGAGTCCTTTGTGCCAGGGGGGAGGAGCCACCGACAGGTGGCTGGCATTGGTGAATGCCAGTATGGGTGCACCTCTCCCAGGGGCACGGGGGTTATGCAACTTTTCCATGTACCCCCTCCTGCTTAGTGCATAACTATTATAACCATTAACAATATAGACTACAACAGAATTGAGCATATATTTAAAATAAAGTCCCAAGTTGAGCTTTTGCCTCTTAAGCCTTAATGCTAACTTTATAACCAATGAAAAAGTGACATACTCAGAAATTAATAAAATTGTGGATGGAGGGCAAAGAATAATATAATCTTTTCCAACTCAGCAAGAAACTCTTAGGAAACTAACAGATACAAAACAACTCACATTTAAACCAACTGGCAAATTGGAGAACATGTTTACAGTACAAGCCATTTAAAAGGGACATGCTTAAGCAGAATGATCACTTAAATGAGGTGTCTGTACTGGAACTGATTTCCTCCAATTTTGAGCCATGAAGCTGACAACATTTCAACAGGACAGCCCTGCAGTATACCTTTGCTTTGCAGGAAGACTGTTGACAGATTTGCAACTGATTCGGACAATTACTTTGACCTTTACCAGCATAGTTTAATCTAGTATTTGTCTTCAATCATCTGCAAAGCATTTAAAATTGCCTCTGTAGCTCAGGCTGTAGCATGCTGAAAGTGCTAGGATCTGAGTCTGCCCTCACAGGTTACAGTAATGTCTCTCCCAAGAAATGAACTTACCTTGGCCAATTGTGTTCCTCTACTCTACCCAGGGAACTGATCAACAGTGTTTCTGGCCTCAAAGATGTTTTGATCACAGCCTTTATGGATACCACTGCTTTTGTTGACTTTGTGGGCATGGATAGTCACAAACCAATAGTGGGAGAACTCACAGACGGGGAACTTGTGAATGTTGTCTTTAAAGGGTTAAAAGAGTAGACACAGACAAAGAGGACACATCGGACATGAGTCTACACAAAAAGTGTTAACTGTGGAGGCTCTCACAGGTCTGAAATCTGTTATGGAGTAATGCCAACAACTTGGACAGACCCCAACCTGGAAACAGCCTTTTAATATCAAATGCACCATACGGGCTCAATCAATTAATGAAAAACAACAAAAAACAATCACTAACTTTTTTCAGCCAACAATTCCGTCAGACCTTCTGCTCCATATACATCATCAACATTGTCTGAATTGCCACATGACCAGGTAGCTAAAGCCCAGTTGTCATCATCTTCCACATTCCTAGCTAACACTGCATCGATTTTGATGTAGGAAAAAGACCCAAAAGCGTATACCGTGCTTAAGCACTAGGAGCGCTACGAGACAGTGGCCAGAAGGAAATACAGTACAGTACTATGCAGCACTGTAATAAATTAAGTATGGAACATTAGTGCACAGTTAAAAAACCATGAGCACAAAACAGTAGAATAATAAACAAAACAAAACAAAACAAAAAAAACACTTGAGCACACTTTTCTGACTCGCACTTACCCTATTTGCTCTGTTAGTCACCACTTTCCTGACCAGTCTCCATAAGCATTCCATCAGCATTCAACCTAACCTCATTCTGTGACACTAAAAGTCAACTTCGCTTTGCAACAACGGCCGCTTAAGTGGGATGATCAGCTTTCCACCAGCCCATCCCATTAAAGTGTCTTCACCAGTATTTTAGAAAGGAATTACTATGTGAACATGGTATATAATTTCCTGTCCATGGAGAGCAACTATAGTAAACTGAATGACAATCCTATGAAGGGTTGTACTATACTATCAGCAAGATAAATGTAAAAATACTGCATTTAATATGTTTATCAGTATTTCCCTCTTGTATAGGTCTTCACTTGTGTGTGTACTGTGTACATTGTATTTTCTTTGAGTAGCAAAGCTTTGATGAATGGAAACTGTATGTATGCATGTATATGGGACCTCTTTGAAAATGAGGAGTGCTCAGTGGAGTAATTTCCCTTTCATGGTTTTTGAATAAAATATACTACTACTACTAAATAATTCTTAAAACTTTTAAAAGCAAGGCACAATATGCAGTTTACAGAACATGAGTTTAAGTATTTGTAGATAGAAACCCCAACTGTGCTGACTTTTTGTGCACTTTCCAAGGTGCACAAATCTCTTGAACAATCACCAGGAAGACCCACCATTTCTGGGGTGGTATCTTTGACTAGCAAGTTGGCTACTTTTATTGATTATTTCTTTCAAGGGAATAGAGTACCCTAAGATCCCACCTCAGAGACATGATGGATGGTGTGAAAAAATATGAGAAGTTTGCATCAGAGGATAACTATCACTGGATAAGCATTGTTGTTTAAGCCCTATATATGTCTGTTCATTGCAAAAAAACATTTTTAATGCAACAGTTAGGGTCGGTATCAAAGCGAAAAAAGTAGGAAAATGCAGCGTTGGGGTTTCCAACCCTAAGTTGGCACCCCCCCACACACACACACCAGTAGCAGAAGGAGCAAGCCAACACAAGCAAGCAGATACAGTGATCATCTGGTAAGACACACAACATACAACTCTGAAGATAACATAAGAGACATCCATCATCATGGTCCACCAGGTGTCTGAGGTTCACTGTCATCTCAGTGTTTTGGGAGGATGCCTGCATGCTGGATACCATGGGGGAGGGGCCACTTCATGCACCACACCCAAAATTGCTCCCTAGAGACCTACCAGGCAGCTTCTGGGGTGGTGGCAGATGTGACAGTGCAAAGACAGGGCTGGTGGGAGACAAGTCAGTGATGCAAAAGTTGTGTTGGTACCAGGAACAGAATAGAGCTGTATCAGCTTGTAGCTATGCCATGGTGTAAAGGAGGTACCTGGATGTCTACTGGCATGACTGAGTGTTGAGAAGGCAACTGAATCCTGGCCATCCTGGGAAGCAGAGGGGACAACACTGCATATGCATGGCTGATAAGAGTGTCATTGGTGACAGAAGGTGGTACAGCAGCACAAGGACAGGCTTGTATGAAGTCTACCACCATTCCACTGTGTTTCTGGGTCACAAAGATGTCTGGTACCATGCAATTGTGTTTGGCCAATACCTTGGAGAAAGACCCAATGAGAAACTGCTGGGCTCAAATTCGACAGGGAACTGAATGAAAATGTGGTGGGACACTTATAAGTGATGGTAGCCATAACAGCAGCAGCACTACAATGCAATTGCATCATGGTCACTGCCATACTACTGTGTTGGAGATGCCCCACACATAGTGGGCACCTCAACAGTACTGGAGTAGTAGAGGACAAAGAATTACATACATACACACACACACCTGTTACAGGAGAGATGCTTGACAGGATGTCTGGCAGAAGAACTACAGTAAAGCTTTACACCTTCCAGTACTATGGCACTGTGGTGGGAGGGTGCCTATGTGTCTGATGCTATAGCAGTCTGTTCTGGGGGCAGCCAGATACAGACAAGGTAGGACAGGTGTCATTGCATATGTAGTGCACATGGTAGATAGAGGGGAGACAGAAAGGAGTGATGCCAGCATGACAATGGGCCTCTATGATGTCTCCTGTGACTGCACCATGTTTGGGAGGAATCTGAAGCTGTAATGTTATGATGCAGTCTTCAGGCACTGCCTAGAGCAGAGAGGTACCAGAAGCCTGTTGGGGTGACATGGTACAAGTCAGTAAATAGATATAGATATGCATAATGAGAGGGGTGTCAGCAGCACCACAGTGGGGCTGTATTAGTTTTACTTCTATGTGACCATGTTAGAGAAGGTGCCCAAATGTATATTGCTATGGTACAGTGTTGGAGTGGGGGGGACATGCATGTGACCTCCCACCAGCCCTCGCTAAGAAATGTACAGTCCACCATGACCCAGGCAGCCTCCCAGTAGGTCTCTAGGAAGCACTTTTGGGTGTGCTGTAGACAGTGGCCCCTCCCCCATGGTGCCCAGCATGCTTGTGCCCCCCAACACACTGACATGGCAGTGGACTTCATATGCCTGGCATACCATGATGATGGATGTTTCTTGTGTTATCTTCGGAGAGTTGTATGTTGTTTGTCTTGCCTGATGATTACTATCTCCACTTGCTTGTGCTGTCTTGCCCCTTCTGCTGCTTGATGGGGGGAGGGAATGTGGAGTTAGGGTTGGAAATTCTAACACTGCTTTTCCTTACCATTTTCACTTTGATACCAACCCTAACTGTTGCATTAACAACATTTTTTTGCAATTAATTTCCTGTGTTTTTGAGAATTCATGTTCAACTACTTTTTTCTTTTTTTTGCATATTGTGTACCTTTTCACTCCACCATAGTAGTAAAATACATTTGAAAAGTTGTTACACAAGATCATCAAATAACCATATGTAATGAAGTCTTTTCCGAGTAAAGTATTATATCAAATTTCACAGGTTTGTTAAACAAGGAACTCTTAAAAAATTCAATTTGCTATGTTCCTGTTTGCAACTGAATTTCTCACTGGGAAACATTTACCATATTGTATCCATACTTCAAATAGTTTCACTGAACTGTATTTCATTTAATTATAATAGAACCACAGAATATTTCATCACTGTCTATGAAGAAAGAAACATGACACAGAGCATACTTTTAAAATGTTTATTTGAAAAATGGCAATTGAATTAGGGCCAAATTATACTTGTATTTCTAGAGTGGGTGAAAAACAAGTACTTTAAAACCAAAAATAAATCTTCCATTCAACAGAAGCAGTGAGCCATGTTGCAGTATTAAATTGTGGATGACTCTGATAACAAGCTATATACATAATACTATTTAGAAAGTATATAGATGTATTTTCAATAGTGTACTCGGAAAATTCCACACTTGACCCCTTAATGAAGATACTCCTACAAAAAGCAAGAACACATTATGAGTAGCATAGTAGGTGTTCCAGTGAAACACAATAGCACACTTTGTTTTCAGATTCTCATTCTCAAGACATGTACATTTTTAGAACCGCATTCAGAAATGTAATCTATGTATAATTACTTAGGCACTGAAACAGTTAACAGCATAACAATCTATAGTGTGCTCTGAGAAAGAAAACATTTAACATATATACAAGTGTGCACACAGATGTATTCTGCATTATCTTTCAATCTACAAAATAACAATGACAATGCAGTGTATTTAAAGGAAAATAATATTTTCAGTAATATATACATATTTTTAAAATTAAGTCGTACTTTGGTAGGTGTTACAAAGGCAGTCAGGTATTGTGCATTTCGAATCATACGGTTTGTCAGTGACCTTCGTATTAGAATAGTAGTCACATATCTAAAATTAAACTGCTCTGTACTTAGTGTATGTGCAGAGTACAATGCCATGACAAACATGTATATGGGCCAAGATGTTTTACATTGACAAATTGTACAAACAGCCTTGCACCCTAAATTAAGAGCCCACTCAAATGGTAAAAATTCCTTTAAATCAGTGGAGCAATCAATGCTTTGCATGTAGATGGAAATAGCAAAATATATATTACATTTCACTGTTCTAATGGCAATATTGTGTGGCATTTTCTTTTATGTATGTGCAACATGAGCCTTGAGAAATGTTTACATGGGCCTAGATATATTACAGTCACTGAGAGTACATAGATGGTGGCAGTCTCATGACAAACCACTGGATATTCAAAACTTCATTTACATCAGTGCAGCAATCTAAGCATTATATACAAAAGAAAACAGCAAAAAAGCAATATTTTTCAATGTCCTTATGGCTGGATATAATGCAGCTTTAACAGATGTGAAAAATGGAACAGCATATATTCAAAAGTTTAAAGTACACATGGGTCTGAGGCATGCTGTGACAAGCTATTTTCCTTCAGCTTGTACAAGCTCGAAGTTTATGAGCACAAGCACATATGTATCCTTTTAGTGCTATGGGGAATTTTCAAATTCAAGCAGAATTACATTTTATGGACTTTTTGAAATTCTGCCAAAATTCTGCCAAATTTCACCAGAAACGGAATGGCCGAATTCCATGGCAGAAAAATGTGGAATGAATTTTTCTGAAACATTTCTGCAGAATATTATAACATGGATCTCAGTATTGTCCACAGAAATGGTTGCAGAATGATTTTCCATGGAAAAATGCTGTTCCATGGAATATTATTCTTCAGATCGCAGCAGGTAGAATTCCTCAGAAGAACTAGCAGAATTCCAACAGAAATTCTGTCAGTGGAATGGTCATTCTGTGCTAATTTCACCATTGGAGTTCTGCATTCTGCATTCTGCACACTACATCCTTGAGATTCTTTGGTAGTCTCTCTTTGAAGGTGCATATGACATCATTGCATTCTACCCACCCACCTCTGTATCTGTGCCGTGTGATATAATGAATGACCAGACTGTAGAGATGGTCCATGATGGAAAATTATTGCATATGTGTCAAAATGAGCCCCTGAAAACATAACTTTACCAGCAGTAAAGCCCTGTTACTGATGTCACAACTCTGACTCCATGTGAGTTGCAGTACAAGCGTGAGATGTGTACTGCACTGAGTGACTCTCAGAGACCATGTGGTGTTCTTGCCACACCTTGGCACATCCACCCACATCTTGCATCTCTAAATAATTTTTCAAATTTCACAGAAGGGCCATCTGGGATATGTAGAAAAATCAACAGCATGTCATCTATCACTTCTCTGTCTATGTTACCACAGGACAGGCATGTATACTTTCACACATAGTTAACTGTGAAATACTGCCTTACTGGAATGTTTTCCTTCTCCAAACTGTTAACAACAGCAATCATAAAGTCTGTAACATCTTGATGAGCATTATCAGCAAACATTCTATGTCCGTGATAGGCTGACAGGGCTGGATGAAGTGGTGTTGGTGTCTGCAAGGTTGGAAGTTGCTGTTGACTGGCACTTACAATTCACTTCAAGGAATCAGAAAAACTTGTTGATTTGCAATCTTTAATCACATTAACAAACTCTGACACATGCAGAAATGCCTGCATTGTGGAGATTGCATAGCACTTTACTCCAGTACTATTAGAATTGTATGTATGTTCCTGCTGTGATTATTCATGCTAACTTTTATAGTTTCATATTGTTTTTAATGGTTTTTACTGTAAAACACTTTGATAATTAAGCTTGCCATGAAAAGGAAAGCCAGTTTGTCTCATGACCCCAGCCAGAAAGAGACAAAGGAAAGGGGAGAGGGGAGGGGGATGGAATGTTGTTTAAGGATTGAGTAGAGCAGTCTGTCCCACAATTGTAGCTCAGTTTCAGTGGAATTCTTAATTTGTTTTGCTGTTCCTAGTTTGTGGTCAGAAAGAGTACGTGTGTTATATTTCATTGCTGAGTTTTGTTTGGCAGTATTAGGACATGCTGTATTTGATGTAAGGCCATGGAGCAGGAATGGGTGCATCAGCATGTTTTTTTTTTCTTTTTTTAAAAGAGAAAATATATATGCAGGTCAGCTCATTGAGAAGCCATTTGGTAGAGCCAGAGGGATTTCAGGGCACCCACTCAAACAGGCTGGTGAGTAGGAGGGCAGCATGGTCCATGAAGGAGGAGTTGGGCTCATTCAGGCCTTGGGCCCAGTGGAATGAAAGACCTGTGGCGGGTTTTAACAAGAAGGGGTAGTGTTTCGCTGAGGCATTGAATGTGGTGAGCAGCTGGAGGGCAGCATTTGGAGCTGTGGGTGGTTGAAGTGCTTTTTCGGGTGAGGATGCTGAGTGCTATGGGGCAGGGTGCCCTGAGGGTCGGGGCTAGGATGAGTGGAGGACTGCTGACTCTTGGGAGAGTGGCCATTTGGGCCAAATTCAAGTGGGATTGGGGAAACGTAGGACCCTGGGGCCATTTTGGGGGTTGCCAGTAGTGACCGGCAGGAGAGAGCAGAGGCCACGTGGGCAGTGAACAATGGGCCCCAACAGGGGTGGCCAGTTTGGGCTAATGTAGAGGTCTGGGTGGATGCAGCAGATGGCAGCCACATCCTGGCCTAGGTTTGGTGGGCAGAAGACAAGGGGCGAATGGCTTTTTGACTTTGGTGTGGTTTTCCGCACTACATGGTCACAGTTGGAGTGGCTGGGGCAGGCAAATAACAGGGAATCTGCATGGTAGGCATCTGTTTCTGGGCCAGGTCACAGAGCAATTAAAATGCAAGGCCTAATTCAGAGTGGGAGTGGCTGGTTGCAGGCTGCAGGGGAAGAAAATATTGAATTGGATGGCCTGTGCCCAGCTGATGCAGGGGTTTTGTGCTGGTAGCAGTCGGTGGTGACTGCGGGTTATCCCTTTTTTTTTTTAAGCGGGGCTCCTACCACCAGGTTTCTGCCCTGGTCACAGCCCCCGGTCTTCCACCTACTGTCTACCGTGATCCCCAAGTCACCCCTGGCTTTCCCCCCAGAGGGCGGAGCCGTGGAACTGGCTCCGCTTATCCAGCCCACTTAACCATTATCTGGTTGGGGGATCCGGCGACAGAGGCCAACGAAGACCGGGGAGGGCTTCATAGAGGTGGAGGTTTCCTCTGATATTTTCTTGTATCTTTTTGCCCACTGGAGAGCTGGACATGCAATGACATCAGCGCACCTACGTGCAGATGTCCGTCGGCTCTCCCCTCCATTAGCTGCACCGGCTACTGTCAGACACCCAGCCTCCGCTGGGTGTCACTGTAGGGCGGCGTATGTCCCACACCCACCCCAAAGGAAGGAGAGCTGTCGTGGAATGCTCAATCCTTCCTTCCCCCTGCCAGCCCCCAGTGGCCTGAGTCCGCTCCTGAACCTGGGTCGCCAGCGTGGTGCGAGGTGTGGCGCCCAGCCAACCTCCAGCACCACCAGGCTGGCCTGACCGCGGTTATCCTCACAGAAAGGGGTTGCGGGTTGGGCTTTTGGGCCTGGAAATTGGCTCAGATTTATGATGGAAGCAGCACCAGGAGGGAGCGAGGCGGACAGACACTATGAAGGGGAGGGGTCATGGGCCTTGCAAGGAAGGGCAAGCAAGTGGTGGTACCCTGCAACTGGGGGTGATGCACGCAGCAAAGGGTTAAGGAGCACTGCTAGGTGGCCAAGTGCCTAGGAAGGTTTAAATTATGAACAAGATAAATCTAAAAAAAAAAATAATAATAATAATAAAAAGAGACCGGAGCTAGGAAAATATGCAATGCCATTGTGATTGCTGAGAAGCACTTGTTAGGGAGCATGTTACCTAGCCCATTTTTACTGTGTCAGCTGGACATTTCTCGACAGTAGATGCCTCTGCACTGGGACCCATGGGGCAATAAAATAGCACCCTCTGCATCAAATGGGTAACAGAAGCCCCAGGTTTGGCTGGAAGCCAGTACGGGGGGGGGGGCATCTTACCACCTGGCCTTCCAGTACTGCAACTCAAACTAGGCAGCACAAAATAAAGAATATTAAGCCAGAAGGCCACAAGTCATAGGTGATTCATTACTTGGGGCAGGATTGTGAAAGTCAGAGCTTAAGCTGAGTATTTGTCATCAAGGCGAGGAGGTTGTGCCAGCCAGGTGAGGGCGGGACAATAGCAGGTGGGGGAGCAGGAGTGATTTTTTTTTGTGCCTCGTTGTAGTGCTCTCCCACCACAGTATGGTGGAGTGGAAAGACATGCTTTGGCTACCACATGGGTGGAGTTTTGGGGCCCTGATGGGGATGCACGTGACCTGTGTGGGGCAGGGGGGAGCGTGTACACAGCTGTTCCTGGCGGACAGGGTGAAGCGTGGAGACAGGCCACGGTTTTATTGCATTCACTGTGGTTTTTTACACATTTTTATTTGCAAAACAGAGAGGATGGCACCCAAGAAGACACCAGAATCCAGCAACAAGATGACAGAAGAGGCAGAAAAGTTAATGAGCCAAATGACAGAGCTGGTAGAAGTGGAAAAGTGGAGGGAGGTGGAAGAAAGAGGCCCAGAGGAAAAAGAAAGAGAGAGAAGAGAGGACAGGTTGTGGAAAGCATAGTAAGATATCCAGAAGAGTGGGACCCGGTCCATCACACACCCCGGTACCTGACCTGAACCAACTCTTGCTCTGCTGGTGCCCCAGCTGGACTGTGGTAAGGACGGGGTGGATGTAAATAATAAAGGGGACTTAAAGAAGTATTTGGAGGGTCTTCTGGGTGGCATGAGGGAGGAAGATGTTAAGAAAATGGAGCAGGCGCTGCAGGCCATCAAGGATGGGGGTAAAGGGGGGGATAGTGGGGCTAACAAAGCGGGGGGGACCAGGAAGCTGTATGATGGGCCACCAGGGTTTACTCTGGGGGACCATGTTCCATCCTCACTGAAAGAAAAAAATTTGGAAGGATGTGGATACTTTTGGTTTGGTGGACGAGGAGACAGCTAAGAAATATGAACAAAAGGAATTGGTTGGTAAGTCACAAATGGCGGTGGCAATGGTGTTGGTTGGGTATAGAGTGGAGGAGGCAAAGTATAAGGGGAAGAGCATTGACAGATGGAAGGCAGAGTTTCTGATCTACAGCACGTTGGTGCTAGAGAAACAGTCGGAGTTGTCTATCCCACTTTTGACTTATACGGTAATAATTAGGGACGTGTATAAGGCAAAACTGGGTTTCAGCTGGTAAAAGTATGATGAGGCATTTCGGAAGCAGATGGTGGCAAAGGGGGATTCGAGGTGGAACTGCACCCACTCGGAACTGTGGGTGAGGAACCTCTCTGGCCAGCAGTTGGGCCAGTGATGAATCAGGTGAAAAGGGCTACTCAGTCCCAGGGAGCGAAAATCTGTTGGGCCTTTAACAGAGCGTCATATACATGGCCCAGTTGCAAGTTCAGGCATACCTACAAGGTAGGCTTGCTTACTTTTAAAGCCCTACATGAACAGGGACAAGACTACCTGAAAGATCTCCTGACTCCCTACTTCCCCAATCATCCTCTCCGATCCGCCAACGAGGGATTGCTAGAGATTCCCAGGGTTCTTTTAAAAACTTCTGGAGCTCATGCTTTCTCATTTGCAGCACCCACTCTGTGGAATTCTCTACCTCATCAGTTAAGAGAATGCCTGACCATCAGTAGTTTTAAATCTTTGTAAAAATCTTATTTATTCTTTTTGGCTTTCCCAGACTGATTTTAAATTATTCATATTATTGCTTGTTTTAATATTTTGCTCATATTGTGTACAACTCCTTGATTTTGAAAGGTGCTATTTAAAGACTTTATTTGATTTTATTTGATGCCTGCTCTCAGTGGGTGGGGATCACACCCGGCGACTAGCTGCAGACAAGGAAATGATAAGGCCTTGCAGCCAGGGGGGAAGCATCAGGAGCAGCACTTTCTGGGTGATGGGGGGATAAGGGAGGGGATGGGGGGACCTAGCGAAGGGGGCTAGAATTTCACCTACAGATGGAATTAGGGAGAGGAAGGATGTGGGGCAGTGGGGATACACCCTAGTCCACATGCCCATCATACTCAGAGTGGTAGATGTGTGGATGGAAGGCTATCCCAAGGTGGGGGAGGCTGAGCAGCTGAAAAAGGCTTTCTGAGGAGGTTTCCTGCTGGGTTTTGTGGGAGGACGAATGGGAATGAGGGCAAAAAACTTAGGTTTAGTTTAAAGGAAGGACGACATCATCCACGAGAAGATGCAAAAGGAGGTTCAGGCAGGAAGGGTGGAGTGGCCTTTACAGGAGCCACCGTGCCTTAACATCATTGTGTCATCACTGGGGGTGGTACCTAAGAAGCAGGTGGGTGAATTCAGGCTCATATACTACTTCTTCTGCCCGTATGGGGGGTCAGTCAATGAAGGGATCCTGGAGCATTTGAGCACCATCTCATACACATCGCTGGATCAGTCAGTTGTACTGATTAGGGTGGTAGAAGGGGCATGGCTGGCAAAGACAGGTATTGAATGATCATTCCACCTATTGACAGTGCAGCCAGTGGATTGGGACCTGTTGGGGTTCCAGTTCAAGGATGGGTTGTATTTTGATATGGCTATGCCCATGGGTTGCGCGGTGGCTTGCTCGACTTTCGAGACCTTCAGTTCATGGGTACAATGGGTATTCGGGACTTGGTATGGACACAGGAGGGTGGTCCACTACCTGGATGACTTCCTGCTGATCGGGGTCAACCAGGCAGAGATGCAGGTGATGCTGTGGGACTTCCAGGACATGTGTGGGATCATAGGGATCCCCCTAGCAGAAGGGAAAACCGAGGTCCCAGCCCGCAGACTGGAGGTCTTCGGGATTGAGGTTGACATGGAACAGGAATGTTTCTGGCTCCCTTGGGACAAGGTAGCACAGCTGTGATGGCTGCTGGCACAGGTGGGGGGAGGAGAAAGGTGCCACTGATACAAGTACAGCAACTACTGGGGCACTTTAATTTTGCCTGCAAGGCCATAAGCCTGGGAAGGGTGTTCATGAGGCAGTTGGGGAGGGCCACTGGAAAGGCCTAACAACCCACCACTGGGTGGATATCAGTAGGGGGGTGTAGGAGATCTCCGAGTATGGGAGGAATTCTTGCAAGCATACAATGGGGTGACATTCTGGCAAGAGGAATGTGTATATAATATGGACCTCGAGCTGTACATGGATGCTTTCGGGGCTCTGGGGATGGGGGCATATTTTAAAGGGGAATGGATGTCAGAAGCATGGCCAATGCAGTGGAAGGAATGGGGGGTTGTCAAGGATATTACCTTCCTTGAGATCTTTCCCATCTGGGTAGCAATGGATGTGTGGGGGGACTGGATGAGGGGGAAGTGAATCTTGTTATGGTGAAACAACAAAGAGGTGGTAGAAGTAGTGAACATCAGGGTGTTAATATGGAATCAGTTGGCAGAATTCTGCGACGCATGGTGCTACTGGGGTTACAGTTGAACCTGTCATTTAAAGTGCTACATATCGAGGCACTCAAAAAATTAAGTTGCTGACTGTCTTTCCCATTTTCAGCTGGAGCGGTTTCAGGAATTAGCACCACAGGCAGCACCATCCCAAACCAGGGTCCCAAACCTACAGTGGGAGATTGGAAGGAGAAAGCCATGGCCCTGTATTGGGGTTCCTGGTCGGACAACACCCTGAGGACCTATGAAGGGGCATGTGTGGGTTTCCAGGAATTTAGAGCTCAGCAGGGTTGGGATACAGCAGAGCTAGTGCAGGAGGAGCAGGTAATGTAGCATTTGGTGGCAAGCTGGGAAGACGGAATGGCCCACACCACCATGGTGGTCCAGCTGGCAGGCATAAGTTGGATGTATCTGGACCAGGCGTGGCTGGACGCAGCTGGGGGTGGGTGGTATGGCAGATGGTCATGGAGTGGCATAGGGGGCAGGGCACGAGGCAGGATAGCAGGATGCCCATCATGGGGCCCCTGCTCATGAAGGTGGTAAGGGCGCTGGAACATGATTGCACCTCAGCTAAGGAGACCTGCCTGTTCAAGGCCATCTTCACAGTCATGGCCGGAGGCACCTTTAGGGTTGGTGAGGTAGTGGCTCCAAGAAAGGGGGCTGCCACTCGAGCACTTCAACACAAGGATGACACATGGGGCAAGGACACAGTGATCATTTGGCTACCTTGGTCCAAGATGGAAAAGAGAGGAAAAGGCTCCTCAGTGACAGTGTACAGGCACCAGCTTGAGGGCTTGTGCATGGTCAGAGCCATGGAGGAGTATGAAGAATCTCGGGGCATGAGGGAGGTGGCCTGATTTCACTGTGAGGATGGGTCTCCAGTGACGGGCTTCAAGGTTAGGGCCATACTTAAGAAGTCCCTGGTATTTGTGGAGAAGGACCCAAAGGAGCTTGCCCCTCACTCATTCAGGATAGGGGCGGCATCTGAGGCAGTGGTGAGAAGGGAGGCAGCAGCAGAAGTAAAGCTAGTGGGGTGATGGAACTCCAATTGTTACAAGAGGTATGTGAGGTGTTGATGTGGATAACTCATATTCCTTTCTTTCCATGGCAGGCTCCAAGCGGCAGGCGTGGATTGTGGGGCACTAGTTCATCTACTGAGCAGAGATTTGCTGCCACCACAAGCAAGGGGATGCAGTTGTGCCCAAACATGGAACAAACGAAAGTGCAATGGAAAGGCATCAGAGGCATGAGGTGGGCCCAGCTGCTGCCTTTGTTGGAGGAGCTGCGGGTGCGGTGGACCAGGCCCGATTGACAATTATTCATCTTAGGCCAATGATGTGGGGTTGCTGCTGTAGGGATTACTAATGCATGACATAGTGGCTGACTTTGAGAAGGTGGAGAGCTGGTGGCCAGGAGTGGTGATAGGCTGGTCTGAGATCACATCCAGGAGGGTGTGGAGAAGAGCAAAAGGGGTCAAGGCAGTGGAAACAGTCAGAAAATGACTGAATAAGAAAGTAGCTAGGGCAGTTATTGAGATGGGAGGGTGCACATCCAGCATAAGGGACATCTCATTTGATTAGGCGGATGTTTACCATTCCAATGGGGGTGCACCTGTCGGAGTTCGGCATGTGCCCGTTCTTGCAGACTTTTGGAGACCTGGTTGGGGTGATGGATAAGAGGGGCCTGCGAGGCTAGCCCGGAAGGGGAGGAGCCTCATCTTCCATCACAAGCAGGAGATGGGTCAGTTGAAAAAGTAGTGGGAGCAGGGGGAGAAAAAGGGGGGCAGGAAGAGGAAGGAGGGAGAAAGGCACCATGGGCTGGGGGCAAAGGAACCCAGGCGTGGGAGTAACTGGGTGAGGTTGAGGGGTATAGAGCTAGGGAGCAGACCTCCAAGTCTATTCCTAGTGGGAAGGGGGGTCTGGGTAATTGTCTGGTACCTGGTTCTGGTGATGGAGGGGGTAACCAGATCTGAGTGTCTGGACCCCAAAGAGCAACATGGAAACAGGAGGAAAGATCAAGGAAGGAAGATGGGAGGATGAAGACATGGACTTATATGTCCAGTGCAAAGAAATGGACTGATATGTCTAATTGTAATGTTCATTGTTGTGTTTATGAAATATGGGATGTAAATATAATAAAGTGTGCCTTTAATAAATGATTGCTAGTGAGCATCCAAAGTTAGAAGTTGTGGTGTATGACATTTCTACGGGGGATCATGGGACAATTAAGCTTGCCATTAAAAGGCAATCCAGGTTGTCTCATGGCCCAGCCAGAAAGAGACAAAGGAAAGAGGAGAGGGAAGGGAGATGGTGGGGAGAAAAGTAACAACATCACAGATGTGTAGGGGAGAGTAATATGACCAAGTGCATAGGATCAGATTTATCCTGGACTCCCTTCAGGGTGCCTTCCTCAAGCAACTGGTCATGGAACCAACTCGGCAGAAGGCAATACTGGACCTAGTGCTCACAAACAGGGACAGTGGGATTGGGGTAATAGTGGGGGAGCACCTGGGGAACAGTGACCACCAGTCACTGTGGTTTGAAATCACAGAAAGAGCAGAACCAAACCACACAAAAACACATATCCTGGATTTTAGGGGGGCAAACTTTGAGAAAATGGGGAGATACTTGTAAGAGGCATTAAGGGGAATGGGGCAGGAATCAGGGGTTGAGGAACAGTGGGAAGTATTTAAAATGGGGATTACAAGAGCAACAGAATTATGTATTAAGCAGGTTAGCAAGAGGAAAAGGAAGAGGAGACCATTATGGTTTTCCAAAGAGGTAGCAAAGAAAGTGAAAGCCAAAAAGATTGCATTCAGGCAATACAAAAAGACACAGGCAGAAGGGGATAGGGAGAAGTACCAGGAGAAGCAAAGGAGGCAGGAGGTCAGTGAGGGAAGCCAAAGCTCAGACAGAAGAACACATTGCAAAATCAGTGGGTAAAGGGACAAAACCTTTACAGGTACATAAGTGAAAAAAGAAAGGCAAGGAGGGATAGTGAGACTGAAGGGGAGGATGGGGCTGTGTGGAGGATGACAACAGTAAACCTGACATATTGAACAGGTATTTCTGCTCAGTCTTTACTGAGGAAGAGGAGGGTAATGGGTCTGAATGGAGTACAAGGGTGAGAATGGTGCAGAATGGACACAAGTCCCTTTACACGAGAAAGGGTCCTGAAGGAACTGGAAGTAATAAATTGATAAAGCAATGGGGCCAGATGGGGTGCACCCCAGGGTCCTTAAAGAACTAAGAGAGGTGGTGGCTGAACCTCTTGCTATCCTGTTTAGCCGATCACTAGAAACAGGGAGGTACCCAAAGACTGGAGGATAGCAGATGTAGTCCCTTATACAAAAGTGGGAACAAAGAGGAAGCGGGAACTACAGACCAGTCAGCCTCACCTCGGTAGTGGGAAGATCATGGAAGCACTACTGAAGGAGAGATTGGTGGAACATCTGGTTGTCAATGGACTACAGGACCCAAGGCAGCATGGTTTCACCAGGGAAGGTCATGTCAGACCAATCTCATTGAATTTTTGACTGGGTGACTAGGGAGGTGGATCAGGGGAGGGCAGTGGACATGGCCTATCTGGACTTCAGCAAGGCCTTTGACACTGTGCCACATAGAAGACTATTGCACAAACTGGGGAATATGGGTGTGGGCAGGACAGTAGTGGTGGGTAGGTAACTGGCTGGGCAGCAGGACACAGAGGGTGGTGGTAAATGGCTGTCACTCCACAGAGGGAAGAGTGACCAGTGGGGTACCACAGGGATCAGTGCTGGGACCGGTACTATTCAATATCTTCATCAGTGACATTGCGCAGGACCTAGAAGGCAGAATTTCACTGTTCGCTGATGACACAAAGCTCTGTAACAGAGTAGACACACCAGAGGGTGTAGACAGAATGAGAAGGACCTGCAGAAACTTGAAGAATGGTCAGGGGTTTGGCAGTTGAAATTCAATGCAAGGAAGTGCAAGATAATGCATATGGGGCACAAAAACCCTGGCACAATATATCATTTGGGGGGTGAGGATATAGCATGCACCAAGCAGGAAAGGGATCTTGGAGTTATCATCCCTGATGACCTTAAGATAGGGAAACAGTGTGACAAGGCAGCAGGTAAAGCAAATAGAATGCTGGGATGCATAGGCAGGGGCATCACCAGCAGGAAAAGGGAGGTCATAATTCCACTATACAAGACACTAGTGAGGCCGCACCTGGAGTACACTGTGCAGTTCTGGAGACCTTACCTATGTAAGGACATAGACAGGGTAGAGAAGGTTCAGAGGAGGGCAACAAAGATGGTGCATGGATTGCATCACAAGTCCTATGAGGACAGGTTGAAGGCACTGAACATGTACTCCCTGGAGGAGAGGAGGAGAGAGGGATATGATAGAGACATACAAGTATCTTACAGGGAGGAACAGGGTGCAGGAATGCACTATTTTAAGTGAAAAGATGTTCCAGGACTAGAGGCATGGGATGAAGTTGAGGAGGACGATTCAGAAGAAACGTGAGGAAGAATTTCTTCACAGAACGGGTGGTGGACAAGTGGAACACCCTGCTAGAGGAAGTAGTGGGGGCTGAAACAATCACGGGATTTAAGAATGCATGGGATAGACATAAAGGAATTCTGGAGGTCAGGGGTAAGGGGCAACAGACTTCCTGGAAAACATAAACTGAACTTACAAACTTAAATGGGCAGACTGGGTGGGCCATAGGCCCTTATCTGCCGACACTCTCTATGTATCTATGTATCTATGTAAGTGCAGGGCTCACTGGACATTGGCCAAGGGGAGGGGCTACAAAGACTCCTGATCTGGGGTCTGTAGGGGGTATATAACAGCTGGTAACCATCAGGGAGCCCTCTTTCTTGCTTAATAATGTCCCCACCCACCCACCTGGGCAAGAAAGAGGGGGGCAGTGGGGTAGGATGGCACATGGGCAAGAAGGCAAGAAATTGTGGTTGCCTTTGTGGGGCCCAGCACAGGCTCAGCATGCTGTGGAAGGGCAGCAGATGGGCTGGGGGCTAGGTGGAGCCTCATCAGCAGACAACAGAAAGAGGGTAAAAAGGGGTGGGAGCAGGGGAGGAGAAAAAGGGGGGCAGGAAGAGGAGGGAGGGGGTAGACACCATGGGCTGTGGACAAAGGAACCCAGGTGTGGGAATAACTGAGAGAGAAGGAAGGGGTATAGAGCTAGGGGGTGGATCACAGTGTCCATACCTACTGGGGAGGAGTCTGTGTAGTTATCTGGTACCCAGTTCTGGTGATGGAGGGGAGAGCCAGCTTCAAATGTCTGGACCCCGAAGAGCAACACTGAAACAGGAGGAAAGATCACGGAAGGAAGACGAGAGGATGAAGACATGGACTGATATGTCCAATGCAGAGAAATGGACTGATATGTCTAATTGTTATGTTCATCATTGTGTTTATGAAAGATGGGATGTAAATATCATAAAGTGTGTCATTAATAAATGATTGCCAATGAGCATCCAAAGCTAGAAGTTGTGGCGTATGTTATTTCTGGGGGGGGGCGGATCATGGGACAATTTGAATTGCGCTATATACAGTAAATAAAGTTATGATTATTATTATGTTGGCTTGCTGCGCTTGCGTGCAAGTCGACATCTTGCAGTGGTGCAGCTTTGGAGGCGCAGCCGCTGTTGGGCGAATGCAGGGCATGCATCAGTAGGGCGTCCTCATTCCCGCAATCCAGCCTGCATGCACCCATGCATGCTGCTAATGTGAGCACACATCTAAGGAAGGTCCTCTGCAATCCGAGCAAAGCTCGTCAGATGCAGTGGACACTTCCTGTGTGCTTGTCACATGAGCAGCATGGCGGGTGGCTGCCCGCCTAACGGCCAACTTCGGGGGTACCCAATCCACCAGCAGCTTACTGTGGCCACACAAGCAGCCCCCTCCCCATTTCCTATATGCCTAGTGGGGTGCCCAATCCCCCTTAGTCCTTGTGTTCCACCCCACTTTTATTGTGTGCCAATGGGGGAGCCCACTTCCCGCGGACATAAATCAGCCACCCCTCATTTATATATGCCGAGGGGGTGCCAACCCCGGCTCTTGCCTCCCCCCTTTCATTGTGTGCCGACTGGGGTGCCCAATCCCCATCAGCATAAATTCACCCCTCTGCAATTTTCTGCCGACGAGGATGCCCAATCCCCCATCGGCTGCAGCACCCCCCCAAAAATAGTTAGGTGGCATGCTGGCAGCCCACCCCAGCATGCCACATCCCCTGAAATAAAAAAACTGTCCCATGATGTAATTTTGTATTTTTTTCTTCCCTGTAACAAAAAAAGGCCCCTCGTAGTCTCCTGCCCCCCACCCGCACCCAGCCACTGTGCACTATACCTCCCCACACAGCCCCTCACCTCCCTCACCTCATACTTACCTCCGGAGTCCGGTGCAACGATCTTCGCTGGACCGGGAACACATCTCCACTCTTCAAAGCTGACCGTAAACTGAGGAAATGCCGGTAAGCTGTATAATGGAATGAATAGGGTTTTTTCAACTTTGCTGTATATCTCGGGCATTTGTTGGAATTTTGGCACCAAATTTTCAACTTAGGGTTTTTGGGACCCCTCCTCATGAATTCTATCACTGTCATGGTGTTAATTGGCCTTGAAAGGTGATTTCCCAGTCACTGCGTGAAATCACCTTTCAGGAACCATTAATGAAATGACAGTGCCAGTGTTCATGAGGTAGCCTCTCAAAAAGCCTATGTTCCAAATTTGGTGGAAAAAATTCAACAAATGCCTGTTTTACGAGCGTGCATTGTGCAATTGCTATGCAGGCTGGTAACTTTTCGCATTCACAATATTTTAATGCCGGATTTTCAGCATTGTCATTTTTGTACACCTCCATGTGAACAGTACAGCTGTCATTTTCCACATCCTGCTTGAAATGTGTTTCCGCACTTCCGGCGCACAATAGCGCAGTCACTGTGGGAAATCAGTGTTTGGGCCAGATTATGAAAATGACACTGACACAGTTCATGAGCAGAGGTCCTAAAATGCCTATGTTGCACATTTGGTGATGATACTCCATAAAATGACTGTGCTATGAGCGTGCATTGGCAGATTGCACGCAGCTCATACCGTCATGCATTTGTGATGTTTTCACTCTGGATTTTCACCATTGCCATTTTTCCACACCTCTTGATGAACAGTATAGCCATCATTTTACATATCTGGCCCAAAATGTGTTTTTGCACTTCCGGCACAGAATAGCGTGCTCGCTGTGTGAAATCACTTCTTGGGACACTTTAAGGAAATAACAGTGACACTGTACATGAGCAGAGGTGCTAAAATGCCTATGTTGAAAATTTGGTGCGAAAACACCCATATGTAGAGACTGACAGGTGTCAGCGGTGTGACTTGGGATTTTTGGACGTAATGCTCATGCCATTCCACCCCTACCCCCACCCTGCAGCCAGTGACAATCATCAAGATGTGCCTTGGATGCTCTGGCTCCAAATTTCACCCCACTGTCCTATACTGCACCCATCTCAGTGTATTTCCTTATGGAATGGGGTGAGCGTAAAGCCCGAAGATCCCAATGCACACCGCGCCACTTGTCGGTGCCTGCAGGATAAGGAGAAGTGAAATGGCATGAGCACTATGGCCAACACCCAAAGGGACACCCCAATGCTCGTCAGTCTCTGCAGGGTGGGGGTGGGTTGGCATCAGTTCAATACTTCACTGCTATTCCTATTATGCATCTCTCTAACTCCTGCACTACCAAGGCCAATGCCAGCAAGACAACATTCGGCATTGACAAATGCTTGTTATTATTATTATTTACTACTGCAGTCCTTAGGCATTCACCCATTTTGGCAAAGTCAGCCCTCCTAAAGTCCAGGACCTTTGCCTTTGTAAGGCTTGACTCTACTGCAGTGTTTATCATGAATCATTATTATTATAAACATAGAAACATAGACTTTGATGACAGATAAGGACTGCTTGGCTCACCCAGTCTGCCCATTTCCCTACCTATTGGATAAGCTGCAGATCCTAGTTAACCAACAGCGTACTTCTTCCTAACCCCCACCAGAATTGCCTTATGTTTGCACAATGCATTCTTGAATTCCCCCACTGTTTTTGACCCCACAACCTCCTCAGGAAGGCTGTTCCGTGTGTCCACCACCCTCTCCATGAAAAAATTCTTCCCCACATTGCCCCTGAGCCATCTCCCCTCTTTCTTCCATCTTTGCCCCCTTGTTCATCCACATCTCTTTTTCAGAAATATGCTACCCTCTTGGACTTTGTTGATTCCCTTGAGGTACTTGAAAGTTTCTATCATGTCACTCCTGTCCCTCCATTCCTCAAGGGTATACATATTAAGCTCCTTAAGTCTCTCTTCATATATCTTCTAGTTCAGACCCTGCACCATTTTAGTTACCCTCCTCTGGATTGCCTCCATCCTGTATATGTGCTTGCAGAGACTGGGTCTTCAGAACTGCATGCAGTACTCCAGATGGGGTCTCACCAGCTGTCTGTACAGAGGGATAACAACTTCCAGTTTTCTACTGGTGAAGCCTCTTCCTAAACATCCCAGTATCCCCCAGTCCTCCTTACTGACCTCTCACATTGCTTGCTCATCTTTAGGTCATCTGATATGACTATCTCCAGGTCCCTTTCCATTTTTGTTGTTGTTAGTATCTCACCACCCATAGTGCACTCCTCTCCAGGGTTTTTGTTTCCAGGTGCATTACTTTCCACTTCTTAGTATTGAATCTAAACTGCCATACATTTGACCATTCCTCCAACCTTGCCAAGTCCTTCCTCATCCTTTCCACCCCACCTTGGGTACCAACCCTGTTGCAGATCTTTGTGTCATCTGCAAAGAGACATATTTTCCTTCCAGTCCCTCTGCAATGTCACTTATAAAGATATTGAAGAGGACCAGTCCTAGAACTGAACCCTGCGGTACCCCACTAGTAACCCTCCTTTCTTGAGTGAACTCCGTTTACTATTACCCTCTGTGTCCTGTTCTCCAGCCAATTTTTTACCCAGGCTACAATCTTGGGACCCACTCCCAGGCAGGCTAAGTTGTATATTAATCTTTTGTGTGGGACTGTATCAATTGCCTTGCTAAAGTCTAAGTAGGCCATGTCCACAGCCCCTCCCTGATCAACTACTTTGGTCACCCAGTCAAAGAAATCTAATAGATTCATCTGATATGACCTACCTGCTGTGAATCCATGCTGCCTTGGGTCCTGTGCTCCTCTGGCCTCTAGGCACTCAACAATTCTCTCCTTCAGAAGTGATTCCATCATTTTCTCTATCACTGAGGTCAGACTAACAGGTCTATAGTTTCGTGCCTCTGCCCTGCTTCCACGTTTATGAAGCAGAATCACATCTCCTCTCTTCCAGTCCTCAGGTACCACACCATCCTCCCATGATTTGTTAAAGAGGGTAGTCAGTGGTGTCACTAGTTCTTCCATTAGTTCTTTTAGAATTCTGGGATGAATCTCATCAGGCCCCATTGCTTTGTCCACCTTCAATTTTAAGAGTTCTTTCAGAACTCTTTCTTCTGTGAATGAGCTGGTGCCAACCCCCTACCCAGAGTGTTTCTCTTATTTGGTTTAGGTACCTCCCCTTCTTCACTTGTTAATATTGAGCAAAAATATTTGTTTAGTAGCTCTGCCTTTTCACAGTCACCCTCTGCCCATCTCCCCTCCTTTTATTAAGCCTCACTATCCTTCTCTTGGTCTTCCTTCACTCCCTGATGTACCTATAAAAGGTTGTATCCCCTTTCTTAACTGAGTTGGCTATCCTTTCCTCAGTTTGGGCCTTTGCTGTTCTGACTACCTTCCCTACTTCCTTCTGCTTTAACTAATACAGTTCTCTGTCCTGCTCCTTCTGTGATTTGTTGTAGTTCCTGAATGCTGTCTTTTTCTCCCTAACCTTCCCTGCCACCTCCTTTGAGAACCATATTGGTTTTTACATTGTTTTGTTTTGTTTATTTGCTTCACACAAAGGCTTGTTGCCTTAGTGATGGTAGTTTTTATTATTTCCCATTGTTCTTCCACCCCTCCTTCCTGCCCATTTACTAGTGCAGTCCTTAGGCATTCACCCATTTTGGCAAAGTCAGCCCTCCTAAAGTCCAGGACCTTTGTCTTTATAAGCCTTGACTCTACTGCAGTGTTTATCATGAATCATACTCTTAGATGGTCGCTAGTTCCCAGATGGCTACCCACTTCTACCTCTGTGATCCTCTCTCCATCTCCATTTGAGAGTACCATGCTTAAGATTTCTCCCACCTGAGTGGGTTCCAGTACTAGTTGTCAAAGGCATGTCCCCTGCAGGGCATCTAGAATGACCCCACTCTTTGATGTGGCTGCAGCAAATGCACTCCAGTTAACATCTGGCATATTCAGATACCCTATCAGTAATATCTCTTCATTTTCTGCTATTCTAAGGATACCATCTATCATTTCCTTGTCCATTTCCTCTCCCTGAGATGGGGTCTGTAAATAGCCCCTATGCAGAATATGGTGCCATTGCCTGTCTCCAGGTTGACCCACAGTGCTTCCTCTCCTCCCTGTTTACCCTTTTGTTCTGTTGTTTTGATTCCTTCCCTTATGTAGAGAGCTAGTCCACCTCCTCTTTAACCCTCAATGCCCCTCCTATAGACAGTGTACCCTGGTATGTTCACATCCCAGTCATGGTTCTGAGTGTACCATGTTTCTGTGACTGCCATGATATCCAGATGTTCCTCTTCCATCAAGGCCACTAGTTTAGGAAGCTTGCTACCCAGACTGCAGGCATTGGTACTCATTACTCTCCATTGTTTGATAGCTTTTCCTCTGGTAGCCCCACCACTGCCCTCACTGACTTTGCTTTCTCCATTTACCTCAGTCCTGCTCCCTACTGACCTTTCTACCTTGGTAGGTCTTTACCTCATTTATTACCTGGTTATGGAGGGGGAGGCAGGGAATTCCCTGCTGCTTATCAGTGCATACCCCTTGGCTAGTTTAAAAGCTTGCCAATGAAGCATTTAAACCAATCACTAAGGAGACTGGTTCCTTTCCCGGACAGATGCAGACCATCATGCCAGTATAGAAGGGTATCACTCCAGGTGGAACCCCAATCCCCAATGAAGCCAAAACTCTGTGCTCTACACCAGATTCTCAACCATTCATTGAACTGCATGGTGTGAGTACCCTTGCCTCACCCATGCCATAGACAGGCAGCACCTCCGAGACAGATACTGTATGAGGTACTTGTTTAAGGCCCTCCCCAACTCTACAAACTCCTCCTGCACTGCTCTAATCCCATGCTAATCCCAATCCAATGACATCCAGCACTGTCTCCCATGCAGCTGCTGTCATGATCCTTAGAATCCGCTTCCTGTACCTCCAAGCCATGGTGCCAGGAAGGCACCTTACTTCACTTTCCCTGGCCCTCCCAGTTCTATCCCCCTGATAACTGAGTCCCCCACCAGGAGCTGATTCCTTTCCCTGCTGCATCCTGTGCCACTTTCCTGTGGGCCTCCCTTGTGATGGTTGCCACAACCTCAGACTCTACTGTGTGTGCCTCCATAGGGGAACTATGCTTCACCAGAATAGCATATGGATTGTGGAGTGGTACGACTGAAGGGGTGAGCCTCTGTTCCACCACCCTCACCCTCCCTGAGCCCACTGTGGTCCAACTGCTGTTCCTTCTTGGCAACCTCTGTGGCAGAGGTGTTGGCCCTGGTGTTCCCTGCATGGTGGGGGTCCTGTATTCCTGTCCAGTTTGGCCTGGAGACAGGCAACCTTCTCCCTCAGAGCAGAGAGTTGCCTGCAAATTGGCCACATCTCAGCCTCCAGAAAGTCTCCCACAAGACTGCTGCCCCACAGCCAGTGCATTGCACTACTCCCTATATGTCTGTCTTTCTAGTTTACCCTGTATACATTTTCTTTAAATAGTGTGTGTGCTTTTACTGTCAATGCAGTGTGCTGTGCTGATAAAGATATCACAGTATTATGCCTGCAGAGGAAATGATGTCAGAATCCCTGGTATAAAGGAAGTGACACCAAGGGGGAGTGAGTGGGCCCAAGTGGTGCCCTCCAGACACAATTAACTACAAGCTCTGACCCACCACTATGACGAGTGTTGACCTTGTTGTTAGTACCTCACCACCCATTGTGTACTCTTTCCCTGGGTTTGTTTCCCAGGTGCATTACTTTGCACTTCTTTCAGGCGAATTTAAGCTGCCATATATTTGACCATTCCTCCAATCTTGCCAAGTCCCATCTCAACCTTTCCAGCCCCACATTGTGTATCAATCCTGCTGCTGATCTTTGTGTCATCTGCAAAGAGGCATATTTTTCCTTTCAGTCCCTCTGCAATGTCACTTAAGACATTAAAAAGGACCAGTCCCAGTACTGTAGCCTGTGGTAACCCACTAGTAACCCCCCATTCTTTGGAGTGGTCTCCATTTACTATTACCCTCTATTTCCTGTTGTCCAGCCAATTTTTTTACACAGGCTACCACTCTGGGACCCACTCCCAGGCTGACTAACTTGATTATTAATCTTTTGTGTTGGACTGTGTCAAATGCCTTGCTAAAGTCTAGGTAGGCCATGTCCATAGCACCCCCCCGGTCTACTGCTTTGGCCACCCAGTCAAAGAAATCTATTAGATTCATCTGACATGAACTTCCTGCTGTGAATCCATGCTGCCTTGTGTCCTGTGTCCTGCTGGCCTCTAGGTACTGAACAATTCTTTCCTTCACAAATTATTCCATCATTTTCCTTACTGCTGAGATTGAACTAACAGGTCTGTAGTTTCTGCCTCTGCTTTGCTCCCACTTTTGTGAAGGGGAAGCACATTTGCCCTACTCCAGTCCTCAGGTACCACACCAACCTCCCTAAAAAAGGTAGTCAGTGGTGTCACTTGTTCTCCCCTTAGTTCTTTTAGAATTCTAGGATGATTCCCATCAGGTCCCATTGTTTTGTCCACCTTCAGTTTCAGGAGTTCTTTCAGAATTCCTTTTATAGGTTTATAGGCTGACAGGTTTGTGTTGCAGTCACTACCAGTTTTTCTCTTGAATTTAATACAAATTAGGCCACAACAACGTTACTCTTTAACATCTTCAACTCTGACATGTTTTTATGTACCACGATGTAGGACTAGATTTGGGAACACAACTATATCAAGTCTAGTGCCCAAGACATGGGAACAACTGTCTAAACAACTAGACAGTACTATATACAATACTACAGTTTAAGCATTTTAGATCTTCCTTGGTGACTCTGTACAACAAATATTGTAGTTGTTATGGATAAATGATGATTCTGTGTTTCATATTCTAAATGATTGTTGTAATTTTATATAGAAACTGAAATGTTGTATGCACAGTAAATCTGCAATTTTGTCTTCATATGTTAAATGTTTGGATATAATTGCAAAAGAGATAATATTATCTCAATTTGATATCCAATAAACTTGGAAATTGAAAAGAACCCTTTCTTCTGTGAATGGACTGATATCATCCTCCCTATACAGAGTGCTTCTATTGATTGGATTAGATACCTCCTCTTCTCTTCTTTTGTGAATACTGAGCAGAGGTATTCATTCAGTATCCCTGCTTTTTCACTGTCACCCTCTGCCCACCCACTCTTCCTTTTATTAAGCCTCACTGTTTCCCCCTTGGTCTTTCTTTACTCCCTGCTGTACCTATAAAAGGTTTTATCCCCCTTCTTAACTGAGTAGGCTATATTTTCCTTGGTTTGGGCCTTTGCTATTCTGACTGCCTTCCCCACTTCCTTCTGCTTCAACTGGTACAGTTCTTTGTCCTGCTGCTTCTGTATTTCCTTATACTTCCTGAATGCTAACTTTTTCTCCCTAACCTTCCCCGCCACCTCTTTCGTGAACCATAGTGGTTTTTTCCTTTGTTTTGATTTATTTGCTTCACACAAAGACTTGTCACCTCTGTGATGGCAGTTTTGATGTTTCTCCATTGTTCCTTCACTCCTCCTTCTTGCCCATTTGCTAGTGCTTTTCTGAGGCACTCTCTCATTTTGCCAAAGTCACCCCTCCTAAAGTCCAGTACCCTCACATTTGTATGGCTTGGCTTTATGGCTGTGTTTATCATGAACCACAGTGTTTGGTGGTCACTTGTTCCCAGATGACTACCAACTTCTAAATCTGAGATGCTCTCTCTGTCCCCATTTGAGAGTACCAGGTCTAAGATTGCTCCCTTCCGAGTGGGTTCCAGGACTAGCTGTCTGATGCATGCTCCCTGTAGGGTATCAAGAATGATCCTGCTGTATGATGTGGCTGCAGCAAAGGTGCTGCAGTTAACATCTTGCATATTCAGGTCCCCCATCAACCATAATTGCCCTTTTTCGGCATCTGAAGATTGCCTTCTATCATTTCTTTTTTCATTTCCTCCCCCGTGCAGATTGTGGTGCCATTTCCTGTCTCCTGGGTGACTCACAGTGCCACTACTCCTCCTCATTTACCCTTTAGTTCTGTTGCTTTGATCTCTTCCCTTACAAAGAGAGCTACTCGTCCTCCTCTTCTACCATCCCTGTCCCTCCTGTAGATTATATAACCTGGTTAGTTGACATCCCAGTCATGGTTCTCTGTGTACTATGTTTCTGTGACTGCCACAATATCCAGGCTTCCCTCTTCCATCAAGGCCACTAGTTCAGGGAGCTTGCTACCCAGATTACAGGTGTTGGTACTCATTGCCCTCAATTTTTTGATGGCCTTACACCTAATAGCCCCATCTCTGTCCTTACTTCTTCAAGTTGTGTAACAGGGGGTGCTTTGAAACAACTGAGAAGCTGCATGGGATATATTATACTGAACTAGACATCTGCAACAAATCTCTCTCTTGCTTACATCTGAGGGAAGTTTTCCTTACTTTACAGTCTTACACTGGTATTGCTTTGTGTTTAATTATTTTAGTTTTTAAATCAGGAAGAGGGTTTTCAAAACTGCTTATCTTGTGAGCAACTTCAGAAGGGTTGAAATAACTGCATATTTGATTTTCCTTTGTGGGTAACTGGACTGTCTACTAGTATTCTGTGACAGTTTGCACCAATATATTTTGAAATAATTTACTGGTGGTGGCTGTGTACTTCTAATAGCAAAGGCTGCAGTTTGTAATTTGATGCCAGACACAGCCTCAGGTGGTGGAAATTGTCTTCACTAGTCAGGGAGACCTGCATCAGAACCAATTGTTCTGGTAGGAACATTCCAGCATTGATCAATTACTATAAACTACTAGTGTGACCCTGTTTCAGACAGAAGCCCATCTTCTTGAAGTTGTGTAACGGGGGTGCTTTGAAACAACTGAGAAGCTGCATGGGATATATTATACTGGACTAAACAACTGCAACAAATCTCTCTCTTGCTTACATCTGAGGGACGTTTTCCTTACTTTACAGTCTTACATTGGTATTGCTTTGTGTTTAATTATTTTAGTTTTTAAATCAGGAAGGGAGTTTTCAAAACTGCTTATCTTGTGAGCAACTTCAGAAGGGTTGAAATAACTGCATATCTGATTTTCCTTTGTGGGTAACTGGACTATCTACTAGTATTCTGTGACAGTTTGCATCAAATTACTTTGAAATAGTACACAAATCAGTTACAGGAGGTTAGTTGAATTACTATAAAGGGCAGTACTCACGGGGGTGGTGGAGCAGTGGTGTATTTGATTTTTTCTAACAGTCACCAGTGGTTGTGGACTACCCATCCACCCTTCCCCACACCCCATCCCCCCAGGCATGATGTTTCCTTTATAGTCAAAGTTCTGATATCACTTCCTCAACAGGTCTTGGGGCAGAACTGTCATATTCTTAATAACCCAGCACAGTGGATAAAGGGTAAGTACACACCACAAAAAGAAAAAAAGAAAAAAAAACAATAAATATATTTTACATATTGTATATTATAAGGGAGAGGGACATGTGAGGAGTGGTGCAATGCACTGGCTGTGGGGCAGCAGTTTTCCGGGAGACATTCTGGAAACTGCATTGCTGTCCTATTTGCAGGCAACTGTCAGCTCTGAGGGAGGAAGTTGCCCACCTCCAGGCTGAACTGGCAAAGACTAAGGAGGCCTCTCCCACCCAAAGAGCACCACTGCCACAACTACTGCCTCAGAGGCTGCCAAGTATGAAGACCAGTTGGACCACAGTGGGTTCTGGAAGGGACCGTGTGGTGGGACAGAGGTGAAGCCCCCTAGTTGTACCTCTATACAAACCATACACCAGTCTGGCAAAGCAAGGTTCCTCTATGATGGCACCCTCAGTGGAGACATAGAATAATACTGAGGACATCCACAAGGGAGACCCACAGAAGGGTGGCAAGGGACACCACAGGGGAACAAAACAGCTTCTGATAGGGGACTCAATTGTTAGAGGGGTAGACCTGGGGAAGGGAGAGAAGAGGGAAGTAAGGTGCCTGCCTGGTGCCATGACTTGGAGGGACAAGAAGCGAATCCTCAGGACTGCAGAAGCAGCATCACAGGAGAGGGAACTAGATATCATTGTCCACCTTGGGACAAATGACCTAGCTAGGCATGGGATCAGTGCAGTGCAGGATGAAATTGTGGAGTTGGGGAGGGGCCTCAGACAGGTATCAAATATGGTTACCTTCTCAGAGGTGCTGCCAGTCCATTGCAGGGGTAAGGCTAGGGTACTACACACCATGCAGTTTAATGAATGGTTGCAAAACTGGTGCAGAGCACAGGGCTTTGGCGTCATTGGGGACTGGGGGTACACCGGCAGAGATGAAGGTCTATACTGGCATGATGGTCTGCATCTGTCCATGAAGGGAACCAAGATCCTAAGTGACAGGTTTAAATGCTTCCTTGGCAAGCTTTTAAACTAGCCATGGGGGGAGGTGCTAATAAGAGACAGGAAATTTCAAGCCTCCCTCCACAAAACATGCCAGGTAGTAAGGTAAACACAGAGGTACAGAACTTAACAGAGGGCAGGACAGGAGTAAATAAAAAAATAGACAAGGGCAAAAAGAGCAGGCATGGGGAAAAAAGGATAAAGCCAACATTAAATGGAGGGCAATGAGTACCAATGCCCGTAGTCTGGGAAACAAGCTCCCTGAGCTAGTAGCCTTGCTGGAAGATGAACAATTGGATATTGTGGCAGTCACTGAAACAAGGTACACGGAGAACCATGACTGGGATGTCAACATACCGGGTTACACAGTCTACAGAAGGGACAGGAAGGGGAAAAGAGGAGGTGGAGTAGCTCTATACATATCGGAAGGGATCAAAGCTACAGAACTAAAAAGTAAAGGGGGAGGACAAGAGGCACTCTGGGTCACCTGGAGACAGGGAATGACATCACAATCCACACAGGGGTTGTATACAGACCCCTGTCTCAAGAGGAGGAAATGAACAATAAAATGATAGAGGACATTCTCAAAATGGCTGAAAAAGGGGAGATACTGTTGATGGGGGACCTGAATATGCCAGATGTTAATTGGATGACATGTACTGCAGCCACATCCAAGAGCAGGGTCTTTCTCGATGCACTGCAGGGGGCAGACCTTAGACAGCTAGTATTGGAACCCACTCAGGAGGGAGCAATACTAGACCTGGCACTCTCAAATGGAGAGAGGATCACAAATTTAGAAGTCAGTAGACATCTGAAAACAAGCGACCACTGCACAGTGTGCATCACAATAAGCACAACCATGGACACTAGCCATACAATAACAAGTATACTGGACTTTAGAAGGGCTGGCATTGGCAAAATGGGTGAATACCTGAGGAATACTCTAGCAAATGGCCAAAAAGGAGGGATGGAAGAACAATGGAGAAAAATCAAAACTGCCATCATAGAGGCAACAAGCCTTTGTGTGAAACAGATAAAGAAAACAAAGCACAGTAAAAAACCACTATGGTTCTCAAAAGAGGTGGCAGGGAAGGTTAAGGTGAAAAAGGCTGCATTCAAAAAGTATAAGCAATCACAGAACAAGCACGACAGGGAACTGAATCAATTAAAGCAGAAAGAAGTGGGGAAGGCAGTCAGAATAGCAAAAGCCCAAACCGAGGAAAAAATAGCCAATTTAGTTAAGAAGGGGGATAACACCTTTTATAGGTATATTAGGGAGCATAGAAAGGCTAAGGGAGGAAAAGTGAAGATTAATAAGGGAGAGGGGAGGTGGGAAGAGGGAGACAGTGAAAAGGCAGAGATACTGAATGAATGCTTTTGCTCAGTATTCACAAAAGAAGATGAGGATGAGTCACCTAAACCAGACAATAGAAGCACTCTGAGTAGGGGGGTTGGCAACAGTCCATTTACAGAAGAAAGAGTCCTTAAAGAACTCCTAAAACTCAAGGTGGACAAAGCAATGGGGGCTGATGAGATTCCCCCCAGAATCCTAAAAGAACTAAGGGAGGACCTAGTGACACCACTGACCACACTTTTTAACAAATCATGGGAGGATGGGGTGGTACCTGAGGACTGGAGGAGGCCAGATGTGATTCCCCTCACAATAGTGGGAGTGAGATAGAAACAGAAAACTACAGACCTGTAAGCTAGACCTCAGTGGTAGGGAAAATGATGGACTCACTTCTGAAAGAAGAATTGTTGAGTACCAAGAGGCCAGCGAGGCACAGGACCCAAAGCAGCATGGATTTACAGCAGGAAGGTCACGTCAGATGAATCTAATAGATTTCTTTGACTGGGTGACCAAAGTAATAGACCTGGGAGGGGCTGTGGATATGGCATACCTAGACTTTATCAAGGCATTTGACACAGTCCTGCACAAAAGATTAATAATCAAGTTAGCCAGCCTGGGAGTGTGTCCCAGGGTGGTAGCCTGAGTAGCAAACTGGTTGCACAACAGGACACAGAAAGTAATAGTGAATGGAACACATTCTGAAGAAATGGGGGTCACTAGTGGAGTACCTCAGGGCTCGGTACTAGGTCCTGTCCTCTTTAACATCTTTATAGTTGACATTACAGAGGGTCTGGAGGGAAAGGCATTCCTCTTTGCATATGACTCAAAGGTCTGTAACAGAGTTGATACACAAGGGGGGTTAGAAAGGATGAGAAGGGACTTGGCAAGGTTGGAGGAATGGTCAGACATATGGCAACGCAGATTCAATGCAAAGAAGTGCAAAGTAATGCACCTGGGAAACAAAAACCCAGGAGAAGAGTACACAATAGCAGGGGAGGTACTAACAACAACAAAAATGGAAAGGGACCTGGGGGTAGTCATATCAGATGATCTAAAGTTGGTAAGCAATGCAGTCAGTAAGGAGAGCTAGGGGATACTGGGATGCATAGGAAGGGCATCACAAGTAGAAAAAGGGAAGTGGTTATCCCTCTGTACAGACAGTTGGTGAGACCCCATCTGGAGTACTGTGTGCAGTTTTGGAGACCTCATCTATGCAAGGACATAGACAGGATGGAAGCAGTCCAGAGGAGGGCAACTAAAATGGTGCAGGGTCTGCATCAGAAACCATATGAAGAGAGACTGAGAGAGCTTAATATGTATACCCTTGATGAAAGGAGGGACGGGGGGGACATGATAGAAATGTTCAAGTACCTCAAGGGAATCAACAAAGTCCAGGAGGGTAGCATCTTTCAGAAAAAGAGATGTGTAAGAACAAGGGGGCACAATTTAAAGATAGAGGGGGGACGGATCAGGGGTAATGTGAGGAATTTTTTCATGGAGAGAGTGGTGGATGCATGGAACTGCCTTCCTGGGGAGGTTGCTGAGTCTAAAACAGTGGGGGAATTCAAACTTGCATGGGACAGACATAAAGCAATTATAGTGGGGGGTGGCTGGAAGTAGGCTGTTGGTTAACTAGAATCTGCAGCTTATCCAGTAGGTAGGGAAATGGGCAGACTGGGTGGGCCAAGTGGTCCTTATCTGCCATCAAAGTCTATGTTTCTATGTTTCTATGTTACTGCCTATACCTTTTTCTCCATTTACCCATACCCTTCACCCTATTGACTTCTCTATTTTGGTGTTTACCTCGCTAACTACCCTATTTTGCAGGGGGGGGCTAGGATTTTCCTGCTACTTTTCAGTACCTCCCTACTAGGCTGGTTTAAATGCTTGCCAATGAAGCATTTTAATCCTATCACCTAGGATCCCGGTTCCCCTCTTGGACAGATGCAGACCATCGCACCAGTATAGAACTCTATCCCTCCAGTTGGAACTCCAGTCCCCAATGAAGGCAAAACCCTGAGCTCTGCACCAGTTTTTCAACCTTTGATTGAATCCCATAGTGTGGAGCACCTTAGCCTCACCCATGTCATAGACAGGTATCATCTCTGAGAAGGTTACCATGCTTGCTACTTGTCTAAGATCCCTCCCCAACTCCACAAACTCCTGCTGCACTGCTCTGATCCAATACCCAGCCAGGTCATTTGTCTCTAGGTGGACAATGATGTCCAGCTCCCTCCCCTTTGCAGTTGTTACCATGATCTTGAGGATATGATCCCTGTCTCTCCAAGCCATGGTACAAGTCAGGTACCTTACCTCCCTCTCCCCTCCCTCCCCCTGTTCTACCCCCCTAACAATTGAGTCCCCCACCAGAAGTTGTTTCCGTCCCCTGTGGGGTCCCATGCCACACTCCTGTGGGTGTCCTTTGTGGAGGTTCCAAGCATCTTCCTTTGTCTCCGCTGTGGGTGCCTCCATAGAGCAATCACACACTGCCAGAATGGTGTATGAATTGTGGAGAGGTACAAATGGAGGGATGCCCCTCTGTTCCTCCACCCACATACTCACTGAGCCCATCATGGTCCAAACACTCCTCTTTCTTGGCAACCTCTGAGGCACTGGCTGTGGCCCTGATGTTCCTTGGGTGGGAGAAGAGGTACCCCAAATCCTGGCCAACTCAGCCTGGAGACAAGCAACCTCCTCCCTCAGCCCAGAGAGGAGTCTGCAGATGGGACAACACTGCATCCTCCAGAATGCCTCCTGGAAAACTGCTCCTCTATAGCCACTGCACCCCCTCCCATCATGTTTTTTTCGTGGCCTCTTAACTGTTGTTTTGTATGCTTACTCTTTCTTCTCTCCATTTTCTTTTTTTTTTTCTACTTTCCTACTGCCTCTGGGTCCTTACACCTCCTGCCCTTCCTGGTCTGGGACAGGAAGTGCATGTATTCCTTAATAGTCTTCTTCTTATTTGCTCAGAGACAGACCTCCAGCAGTTGAGCCTTTTTTCCCCTTCTCCTTCTTTCCCTGTGTTTCTCTCCTTTTGTAGTGACTTACAGTTTCTCTTTCATCTTCCTCCTGTATGCACCTTTGTGGACCTAGTTGCAAGCTACACCCTTTGTAAGTCTGCCTATTTATTAGTTAGTCTATTGCTTGTGCTGTGCTGCCTAACTGTTCCCGTGTCTTTAAGCAGGTTTGGTCTGGCCTTCCACTCTATAGGTCAGAACATCCGGGGATGGTTATGTTGTCAAATCCTACTGTCGCTGATAGATCAATACAATTCTTTGCTGGTGGTGACCTCATGTCATCAACTGTAGTAGACTGGCCTTCAATGAAGGCAGAGGAATGAACAACACTAGGTTTCTTCCTCTTTAAAGTATGCAACTCATCTAAGGAGACATCTCACATGACTACATTGGTAGGTACAGGAATCAGAAATTGGTTGTGTTGACACAGAGTCCAAAGGTGATTGTACTCAACAGTACACTTGACTGCAGCATGGAGTTTGTTTGGCGCAATATTTAAGATGTACAGACCTGCAAGAGTTCTGACATGAGATAAGGCAACATATCTCATGCCATCTTTGAAGATACCATTCTCTATGACAATCATTGCTCCATCCAGACTCAAACCATAAGACTTATGAATTGACACTGCATATGCATCGCAGAGTGGGAAGGGCTTTCCGGTTACATAAATATCTTTTACAAGCTGGAATTTTACTGGACACCTCTCAATGATCTGCGGGTACTCAAGGTTGTCAGACTTAACCACAACCATCTCAAAATGTGCTCTCTGCACATTATATTGAAAGTCAACTATGTGCCCCATTGCACCATTTACAAGTCCATGGTCCACACTGAGATTATGACGTAGCATGACATGTAAATTCTTACATATTGTCAAAACTGCTTCCAAACCAGGCATTCAAGAGATGTCTGAGGTCAATTCTTTCAGTTGTTCAACCATTTTGATACCATCTTGGAACTTAAGCAGATGCCATCAATTGAGTCAAGTGATTATAGCGTAACAATTGATTGCTGTTGTCTCTCCAGCATAGTTTGGTTGAATTTTACACACTGCTTAAGTCTTGGCATCAAACAGAATATGTGTATACCATCACTGTATAGCTTTGAAAGCAGATCACATGCATCAAGCATGGAAGTTTCCTTTTTGGCTATGACACATGTCTTCAGGAGTTCTGCATTGGAAGGTGACAAGTTTCCAAAGCAAGCCTCATCATGTAGAGCTTTATATTGAAGTGCAGCACTCTGTCTCGTGTTTTGAAACAGTTCAACAGAGGTGAAGAACTCCCACAGGTTTATTCCACCAATGCACCCTATGGTCTTTTTGGCTTCTTCAACAGAAAGTGTTGAAAATCCATGTGAACCATTCACAGGTGCTAATTGAAGAAGGTCTTCAGAAACTACAGTGTTCTTCCCCCAAAGGGAACATCATCATCTAAGCCAACAATCTCAAATAGCTGTAGGTAAATGAAGGCAAGACAAATATTGAAAACCATGGTGATCTCATCAATAATCAAGAGCTCCACCTTATCAAACAAGGTCCGTAGCTCACTTGTGACTTCAAATGACAATTTTTGGTGATGAAGCACAGGAGTAGGGCCTCTCAGTGTACCATGCCTTGATAAAGTGTTGGAGTGATGCAAAACATTGGTGTTACATATACGGGTGCTGCTTTGTCTGTATTTATACTTTTAAACTTTTGAATAAAGTATTTTATCTTTGAACTAGCATGAAGATCTATTTTCCAAACTGGTATGCTGGTGGCCCTAGTTCTGCACTTCATTACTAAAAAATGTTTTGTATGCAGCACCAGAGGAGTTCATTATGTAGTCACCTTCCTGCTCATTCTTGACAATTTTTGATAGTCACCAATATTGACATCTTCAAATATGAACTTGATTTGTTTATGGGAGAAAATAAATTTCATTACCATCATTAAGACTAATGATGGCGAGTTCAATTATGGGCCTGTCCCTCAAACTCGTACCTACCTATGAACCTATGAACCTGTTCTGCCATGTTCAACAGGGAGCATAAAAAGGTGGTGTAGTGTTACTCCACTTATGTTGTATGCTGTAAGACCAGTTGGAGCTGTCACAAAGACAGATGTTGCTAGTACATTATGTTTTCATTTTTCAGCACTAGTAGCTTCAAAAAACAAAAACTCTTGCCTGTCCCTGCAACACCACTGACAAACATACAAAGTGCATTGTTCTTGTCACAAGACCACTCTTTGTTACGATACCCCATACCATGCTTCACAGCATACATCACAGCTGTGTAAATGATTTCCTGATGTGCATTCAAATGCTGCTGTACCATGCAGTGGTCTGACCTTAAGTGGCTTGCCTGCTGCATAGCACTTTCAACCTCTGACATCAGTAATGCCAGATCATTGACAGGGAGGAGTGGTCCTAGAGCTCCTTCTCCATCTGGGTCACAAAGTTCTTGTGAATTAACTCGAGTGTCTTCTTCCAATTGTTATCTAGCTTTTTCTAGTTGCTCTTCTTACAACTCCACTATCTTAATATAAGCAGCTGATTCTTCAGTCTTGAAGGTCTCAAAGGTCAGATGGAACTGCTCTTCATTTGTCTCACAGTCACCTTTCAGTGAGCTTTCTTCCCTCCATTGCTTAAACAGGAACAGGAGAGCAAAGTAGTAATGCTCCCTCTTCTCTGTAGTTTTCTAATTGCATTTGTAATGGTCAATCAACCAAGGCTTCCACCTCTTGACAAGACAGCCATGCAATCCTGTCATTTTGTACACTTTTCTAGCTGGATCTGGCTCAACTTTGTACTTGTAGTCATATCATTGTGTGACTTCAAAGGGGCAATTTTCTCCACAGTGTTGTGGCCCTGTGGATAGCATTTGTCAAGTTGTTTTTCAAGATGTTCATGAAGATGGTGTGTGTACAGCAAGCTCTTCAATCCCATCAAGAGGTTTGAGAACTCACAATCTCTTTTCCTTGTAGTTGATGTTCAAGTACCATATTGACTCGGATTTCCCATACAGATATGTTCTGATCAATAGGTCACTGGCTTCATAGGTTTCACATTCGTGGTGTGATAGACTCTGTAACCCCAGTGACTACAGCAATGAAGAGACTGACCTGATGTTGTTTGCCAAATCTTTCCAAAGCTCCTGCAAGCATGTTTGCTTATTTTTGGTAATGTATGAAGTGACATATCTTATCAGGGCCAAGGAATCGTCTGCAACAAACTGCACTTTACTATTAGCCTTTTACATCAATAACAAAGGTGGACTGTAATCATTTATGAATACCTCATTTTCCTCTTGAGGCAAATCGTACAATCTTTTTGTGGATTTCACTTTCAGATAATGGTGTATGGCAGAGAACAAATCATTGACATTGACATTATCACACACACATCTGTGAAATTCAAAACAACACATTTTGTACCAGTTGCCATGATTTTTCACATTTTTACAACAGTACTTGCAACACAAATAATGCTGGAATTTCTCCAATAGTTTTGACAGTGTTGGACTGTCATACATGTCTGGGATCCCTCCCGGGTCAATATGTCATATGCTCTACAATGCATGACATGACCATGAGGAAGGAACAGCTAGGTAGAGAAGAGCGAGAGGGTGCAAAACTGTGAAAGAAAGTATACATGGTAGTGCACCCTCTCACTCTTCCCAGTGCAGGATAAGAATCTTGCTGGGACAGGGGTCCACTGAGCAGCTGCCGTGGCTCAACAGGATAAGCCACTGGCAGCCAGAGACTGGGTTTTGATTCCTGGTCCCAGACACATGGAATTTTACTTTTTTCACACTTTGTACGATTTTTACTGATAACCCCAACCCCCCAGAGTTAGATAATTTAGTTAGTGGAGCTGGGGATGCAGCACCTCGTAAGGGGGGTGCAGGGGAAGAGCCCTCCTCATAAAAACAAGACTTATGCCTTTTTAAATATATTGCACTGTATTGGCAGCATAGTACATTGCCATGGCATAATGTCTTGCAACATTATGACCCTGTGCCTCAGGGATCTGACATATGATGCACTGTATTATGAATCTGAGTATCTCAGAGTCCTCACTGTCACCAATGTGCAGAGCATCCTTTACCCACAGTAACATCTGAATATGAGAAACCCCTCATGCCTGGTATTCCACTCCCCAAAAGTAGTATTCAACAGTACCAAGAGATGGATTACTCTTTGATAGAATGAATTTGAGCAATGCATGAAAATGGTGATGAAAGTGTCATGACACAGACGCAGAATCTAGAGAGCACATCACATTGAGAGTCATAGATATTATGCTATACATAGTACATTTGCATTTGCCCACTTGAAAAGGTCTGCCAACTCTTCCCAGCTGTATTCTGCACAGCTGAGTGTAACAAACCAAGTGACTGCACCATACTCTCGCAACATACACATCACTTCAGAATGCCTTCAGTACCAATATTCATTCTTGCCATGCATTACTGGAAGGATGGAGTTTAAATTAACCTGTGGTTTCTCATCCTTTTTTTCAGCTTTTGAAGCAACTCAGTAGATGTCATACCACGCAGATCTGTGGTGAGCCACAGTGTGCACAATGCATTTAGAGAGTATACTCAGCTCAATCTCCCAGAGCAGGTGAAATAAATTCTGAATACTGTATCAGAACTTACTGTCCGTATGAAGCACACTGGATGCTCACTACTCAGCTTCAGGAAACATACCTCATATTCATATAAGCCACCACCACAGCCATGTGGAAACAAAATCTGGGAAATAAGGTGCTTCCAATATGTTCTCCCAGATACTAACAGGGTTTCCTTAAACCTACTTCATCTGGTACTACTCAGCATTGTCAAGTACTGGATCCTTGCCTTGCAGTTGATGAACTGTGTACTGTTCAGATACATTCTCATTACTATTCACTGAGACCTTCTCAGTCATTGCTTTTGTGGTGTCCACTACTCCAAACTGAGTGTTAGCAAGGTGATCAAAATTTATATCCCCATACAAGGGATTTCTATGCTTTAAATACCGTATATCATTTTTTCATCTTCTCAGCATTGACAACTTCTTGCCAAATTGCTTTCAATTTTGTTGGAACACCATTCACTAATATAACAATACTGTTGTGTCTACTTATTGCCTATACATTTTCTTGATGTGTGAGTGGCAGGTATATAACAGATCCCTTCAGTGATTTAATGAGGCCTTTTTGTGGCATGTTTCTCATTTTCATTTTTAATCTCCATATTGTTTCAAACATTTTCATTGTCTGGATTAGAATTTGTGCAAACAAATTCAATCTGTCTATCTCAGGAGGTGTGACATCTGCATCCATGTTGTTTAGCTCAGACCTGGCAGGAAAAATGTTTAATTATATCTTTTGGAAACACTATGCACACCTGCCCACTGTTTACAGTGGATGAAGGTCAATCTTCAGAAAAAGATAAGCCCCACATCTCATTCCACCTCAGAATGTTAGGTCAGCCTTTACTTTTTGCTCCCAGTATGAGAGGCTGTTGCATGACACACATTCATTATCATAGTTTTGTCATTTAGACTACTGAAATGTGGCAATTTCCTTACCAAGTTTATGAATCAAGTGTGATTCTTTTACAGGCACAGCATGATATATACACACATAGCCAGCATTGGGAGTGGAAGGCTGGGCAGATTCTAAAGGCCTCAGCCAGGACTCCCCATTACACGCACAGCCAGCATTGGGAGTGGAAGGCTGGGCAGGCTCTAAAGGCCTCAGCCAGGACTTCCCATTACACACACAGCTAGCATCTGGAGTGAAAGGCTGGGCAGGCTCTAAAGGCCTCAGCCAGGACCCTCATTACACATACAGCTAGCATCAGGAGTGGTAGGTTGGGCAGGCTCTAAAAGTAATCACCGCTCTCCTACCTGCAGAGAAACCACTGGAAGGGTGTTTTTAATAGGATGACATTGGGTGATAGATTATTTCAGGAGCTGTCTGGACATTTTCATTGCATCTGAGGTGGTGTCACCATGTTACTTTAACTAGGGTTCTAAGGGGATCATGCTTGCTATCTGTGGGCTGTGGAACTGTTTGTGAGCTATTGGGCTAAGATTAGAATCCTCATCTCGTGTGATTTAACCTGTATTCTTTACATAGTAATCCTGACATGAGTACATGATATACAGTATTGTACTTACTGTTTCTAATGTTTGAAACTCTGTTGTTTGGAACTCTGTGAGCCCTTCCCCTTCCCCAGCAGGAAAGTCGCACATGCTCAGTTCAAGCACCTAATTCTAATTCCCTACTTCTCTTTCCTTACTAGGCCTCAGCCAGGACCCACATGACACACACACCCAGCATCAGGAGTGGAAGGCTGGGCAGGCTTTAAAGGTAATCACCACTCTCCTACCTGCAGAGATACAACTGGAAGGGCATTTACCCACCAACGCTTTGTATCACCTCCCTACCCACTCAGCCACATTCCCACCCAAGGCCAACTATCAATATATTACATCATCTGGTCACATGACTAAGTGTCCACTTCCTCATTAGCAGGTTATCTTTTCTGGCATCCAGGGGTCAGTCTTGAACACCCTCCCTCTAGCCTCATTTCTTTTTTTTTGTTCCCCCCTCTCTCCTGTCTTCATCACCTCTTTCTCACCCACCCCAGTACAGCTGATGCTTTCTGGCCCCTTCCTCTTAATTTCCCACTTGCTAGCCACCCCCGACTCAAACCCTGCACCCTGAACTTCGTAGGCACCAATCCTACTGCTACTCCTTTGGACCTGGGATCACTTAAGATAATACCTTGCTAACTTTTGAGTCCTGTGGCCTTTGGGTACACTGCCCTGTTGTGGTTCCCATCCCTCTATTGCATTGTACTCCACCATGCCCCTCCCTCTAATCTTTGGTGTGCTCCTAGTGTATGCCACAAGGTTGGACATTACCAGCAATGCTTCACACACCTTCCATACCCCAATATGTCCTTCCTGGAACCTAACCCAGCATACCCCAATAGCCCTCTTAGTGGCCATTCGTATCTCTACCCTACCCATACCTGTGGTTGTCAGCAAACCCTGTCCACAGCCACACAACCCTAACATAAAAGTCAAGCTAATTAGACTTGCTGTCCTCTGCCACACCCTTCTACTCCTTTTCCTATCAGGCAATGTGCACCCAAACCCAGGCCCACCCCCCTTCTCTCAGCACCTCCTGTGGGTCATTGAATGGACTCCTTCTAGCCACCATCAACATCTGTAGCCTTCAAAATAGCTTGATGTCCTTCAGGGCTAAATTGCAGAGATCTCTCTAGAAAAACTTACTGTTACAGAAACCTGGCTTGATCCTGATACCTCGGACTCAGCTATCCATATTCCTGGGTACTCTACTCTTGCCCCTAGGCTATGGAACTCACTCCCAGTGAGCACCTGCTCCTCCACCTCCCATTCCTACATTAAAGCTTCCTCTGGGGCTTCCTCAAATCTGCCACTACCTGCCTCTGCACTTAATGTACCTCGCTGCATATCACTCTGTTTCCTGACTGCTTTTAGGTGTTGGGTCTCCTGGCCTTCCCTACCAGTGAAACATACTGTGATCAAAGAACCAATTGTGATGGATTCTCCCTGGCTCTACTGTATCAATTTATGCATATACCATGTGTTCTATTCCTCTTGGTTATTCACTGGCCTCTCCTATCCTCCCTTTGAAAACTGCTGATGTACTTTACAACCCCTAGCCTGCAAAGCCTTGTTGCCTGTTAAACTCAGCTTGCTGCCTGCCTCCTTGTACTGTGATTTATCTTTCTCCCACCGGCTAGGTAAATGTCCACTGTTGTTTGCTGTATTGACCATGCTTATGACTGTTGCCTTACTTATACCTGCTCGTATTGTTAGCCTGTTGTACCTGATTGCATCTTTGTAATCTTGAATGTATCTTTGTAATTCTCCCGGGTTGCACCTTAAAATAGGCACTTGGTTGTCTAGTGTGCTTACCTGGTAAACAAAAGCAAATAAATAAATAAATACTCTATCCTCAGAACTGACAGGCTAGCTAAGAGGGTTGGGGGTTGCACTCTTTACTATGGAGATTTCCTTCAGGTCTCGCTAGTCCCTGGTGCTCCCACTCTGTCCCATGGTGCACAGATTCTCACTGTGAAACTGCAACCTGACACATCCAGCAAAGCCCTATACACATAGTCACAGTTTATATCCCCCCCGGCACCAAAGACCAGCATTTGACTTGGTAATGAACTGCCTAGCCCACCTGGCCACCTCCAGAGAAATCATTGCCTTAGGTGATTACAACGTCAACTGACTAGCGACCTCCTCGGCCACCTACAAGGACACTGTTGTGGCACTGGACCTCACCCAAGTCACCTGTCCCCCACAAGCCTTAAGCATAAAACTGGCACCTCCACACTCATTGACCTCATATTCATGAATCAGCCCACCTGCATATCTGAGGTCTCAGTACTTCTGGATGCACTAAGCAGCCACTTGCCAATCTTCTGTAGATGGTCCTGAATAAAATTCCCAAAGCGGTCACCCAAATATACCTTTATACATTTCCTAAAAAAGGGACCTCTCTCACATCTTAAACACGACCTATTACAATGTGACAGTACCCCATCAGCACTGCACATTCTACTGACAGTGCCCTAGATTACTGTATCTCCACATTTAACTCCACTTGTGACCACTATGCCCCAGTCTCCAAACAGAAAGTCAAAGGTCAGGACACCCCATGGCTCTCCCATACCCTATTTGACCTCGTGAAGACATGACAATCAGTGGCATAAAGCTAATGAATTGGGCAAACCACATGACCAGCAAGTCTGTAGGGAACTTAGGAACAAATGTACCTGGGAAATTTGGAAAGCCAAAGCTATTAACTATCAGGAGACACTCTCCTCCTCCTTGGGCTCTGGGTAAAAATTTTGGAACAACATTAAAGAACTGGAAGCAAAATCTGTCCCCCCCCTCCAATGCCCAGCTGCTAGTAAATGGTTCACTCTCCCAGGACCCCCTGTTGATTTCTGATAACTTCAATGCTGCATTTTCTGATCTTAGTAGTGTCCTTCCCCCTAACTTCTTTGACCCGGCCCTGGACTTGTTCTCCAGCCCACAGCTTAAAGAGTCCATCCCCTCTTTCATGCTCCAAACAATCACCCCTCCCAGAGGCAAGACCTTATTTAACCAAAGCCCTTGGGAAAATGCACTTTAGTAGTGACTCACTGGACCTAAAACTAGTCCTCCTCCCTTAGACTCCATTATCTCCCTGCTCACTGACATCCTAAACTGGTCCCTCTGTCATGGACAATTCCTGTCATGCTAGAAAGCAGCTGTCATCACTCCAATATTAAAAAGTGGGGACTGAACCTAACTGGACAACTACCACCCCATCTCCATTACTCCCCCCTCCAAAGTGCTAGAAAAAATAGTGTCAGATCAGCTCTTAGACAATCTCACTAAATGCGACGTTCTCTGCCTTGAACAGCATGGATTCAGGAAGGGCAACAGTACTACAAATGCCCTTCTTCAATACACCACATTTATAAGCAAAACCCTTTATTGAGGGCACCTAGTTGGATCTGCCTGTATTGACTTAACCAAGGCATTTGAATCTATCAGCCACACACTCCTAATCCAATCCCTGCATTGCATGGCCATGTCACTGGATGCTACTGCATGGTTTAAAAGCTACCTCAGTGACAGAATCCAGAGGGTCAAGTTCAACTCTACATTCCTGGCCAGTAAACAGGTACTTTCAGGAGCTCCCCAGTGCTCAATATTGGGCCCCCTCCTGTTTAGAATGTACTTGAATTCTCTCCCAAAAGGCCTGCTTGGGACAAATGCTTCTGTACACTAATGACGCGGTTATATTTGACAGCCACTCGAACTCCCACTCCCTTCAATCCTTCTTGCAATGCTCCTTTTCCAAAACTGAGGCCTGGTTCTCAGAGCACCATCTTGTCCTGAATTACAAAAAGACCAAGGCCATGCTTTTCACCCACAGACAAAATAAGCTAAAAAATGTTCCCTTAACATCAATAACATCCAGGGCTCCCCCATCAACCTTGTACCCAACTTTAAATACCTGGGCATCTCCCTTGACTCCTCTCTCACCTATCGCAATCACATCAATCAGCTTAGCTCAGCTATCAGTTTCAGACTTGGTCTCCTATATAGGCATGGGGGTGTCTGCCTCCTGTTGTCCTAGGTCTTGCTGTGATATCATTGGTCCCCTCCCTTATTGACTACAGGATTTTTGTCTATGGCATGGCTGACCCCACTGCCCTGCATCAAATCATGATGCCCCTAAATAAATCCTCCTGGTTAGCCACTGGACACAACCATTGGACAGAGACCTGTGAGTTCTATAGATACACCAACTGGCTTAACTTTGAAGGCAGACTCAGATACCAGATCTGTCTCCTTGATAGGAAGCTCTCCCTAAACACCTGGCCCCCAGGTCTCTGCCATCTTGCTCAGTCCTCCACTCAGCCATGGTCTACATGGAGCTTCTTGCTAGACCCCCTCTCTGTTATCCCACAGCAGGACCTCTCTGGGTCAACACTCATTTTACTACAGGGCCCCCATCTGGTTGAATGAAATGCCACTGGCCATCACCCTGGAACAGTGACTAGGCCCATTTAAAACCCTAATCCATACCCTAATCCTCTCCCACTCCAACTGTGACTGTGCTTAGTCCTTCTTCACCTTGCTTGTGACTATGACCTTTTGATTTCTGTATACTGTTATTGTACACACTTGACTTATACTGATTTGACATTGGTTGTTCCATTCCACCCTTGAACTGTAACTTGTCTTCACTGTATGCCTCTTATTGTATATACTGTTTATAAACTTGCAAAGTATGTATTCCGGGGTGTTCTCTGTATATTTATTATTGTATATCTTGAAATATCTTGTAACATAGAAACATAGAAACATAGAAGTTGACGCCAGATAAGGACCGCAAGGCCCATCCAGTCTGCCCATTTCTTTTTCTACCTTATAAATGTGCCATCGGCCTTTGTGCTGTCAGTGGCCTATCTATTCATAGTCATTTGTATTGCTCCCTTATGCCTATCCCATGCCTGTTTGAAGCACTGCACTGTATTCATAGCCACCACTTCTTGTGGTAAGCCATTCCATGCATCCACCACCCTTTCTGTGAAAAAGAATTTCCTCAGATTCCCCCTTAATCGGCCTCCCTCTAGTCTCATGCTGTGTCCTCTTGTCCTGCTATTTTCTTATATTTAAACATGTTAGACTCTTTCACCTTGTTTATGCCCTTAAGGTGTTTGAATGCCTCAATCATATCACCTCTCTCCTCCTTTGCTCAAGGGTATACATATTGAGCTCTGTTAATCTGTCCTCATATGTCTTCTGATGCAGTCCCCGCACCATTTTGGTTGCCCTTCTCTGGACTGCCTCAATTTGGTTAATGTCCTTGTGAAGGTGTGGCCTCCAATACTGCACACAGTACTCCAGATGGGGCCTAACCAGTGTCTTGTAAAGAGGGATTATTACCTCCTCTTACGACTTTGTGATACCCTACTAATACACCCTAACACCCCCTAGCCTTACCTACTGCTTTAGAGGTCTGCTTGATGATTTTAGGTCATCAGTGATGATGATGCCCAAGTCTCTTTCTTCCTTTGTGACTGCTAGCAACTCCTCCCAGCCTATAGGTGGCTTCAGGGTTTCTCTTCCCTATGTGCATGATTTTGCACTCTTTGCATTAAATCCCAGTTGCCACTCTTCTGACCATTCTGCTAGTTTATCCAGATCTCTTCTCATTCTGCCCACTCCATCTGGATCATCTACTCTGTTGCAGATCTTGGTGTCATCTGCAAACAGACAAGCCTTACCTCTAGTCCATCTGCAAGGTCACTAATGAAGATGTTGAAGAGGACTGGCCCCAGGACTGATCCCTGAGGTACCCCACTTGTGACTTCCATCTCTTCTGACTGTATACCATTTACCACCACTCTCTGTTTTCTGCCCATCAACCAGTTTGCCACCCAGTTGACCAACTTCTGACCCACCCCAAGCCTACCCAGCTTATTTATCAATCTTCTATGTGGAACAGTGTCAAGAGCTTTGCTGAAGTCAAGGTAGGTGACATCAACTGTAATGTATGTATATCTGATGTGGAGCCTTTGCAAAGGAGTCCTTGACTCAATGGTTGTAATTCTGATTCCTTCAATAAATAAATAAATAAATAAAAATATATGACCCACACTGCAAGCCAAAACTTCATCAGAAGGTGCTTTGAATTGATTGAGCTGCTTCATAAAATGAAGAGCACCTTCCATATCACCTTCAGATAGTAAGTAATTGAATCATGTGAAGTTCCTAACAGCACTTCTGACACGATGTAAAGCTGCAACAAATTTTCCCATTCCTGAATTATGTACAACAATCAAGCAGAACTGATAAAATGCACTGTCACAAGCTCCATTTTGAAAGCATGCAAGAAAATGGCCCATCAATGCATGATGAAATCTAATCTTACACTTGCCAATATATTCTAGCAGTTTGAATTTATCACTTCTCTTTGTAGTGAGAAACACTTTCAAAAATATTTCCACCTCATGAAAATATGATTCTCTGTGAGATGAGTGGCTCTGAGGGTTGAGGCACTGGACGCCACACCTCACACCATGCTGGCAACCCGGGTTCGGGAACAGACTCTGGTTGCTGGAGGTCAGAGGGGAGGAGGAAGAATGAGCATCCCAACGGATGCTGTCCTCCTCCATGGGTGGGACCTGTGGGTGCTTTGTGCACCCGATGCTCCGGTGCCAGTGGAAGCATGGGCACTGGGGTATAGGTGGCTCTATAGAATCAGGGAGGGAAGGACATCCAGGCACTTGACTATGGCATGTGTCAGCACGCAATCTGTCTGGACGTCAGTCCTGCATGCTGACGTCCTCGGTGTAGAGGGATCAACAGGGGAGAAAAACAGAAAAACACCCTCCTAACCCTAGATGATGACTAGTCCACACCCAGGATCTCCTACCCATGGGCAAGACTCCACTGTGCAAGCACACTGAGGGAGGAAGATGATCAAGGTAGGAGTTGACAGGGCACTCTAGGGGCAGATACCGTGGGCGGGATCCACTAAGAGGGATTGACCAAGTCCGAAGGAGTAGGGTGAAGAGGGCAGTATAGATGGGATAAAAAGGAAAGTATATATAAAAAAAAAAGATGATTTTCTGATATTGCACAAGTCATCACAAGTCTGTGAGATAGCGTGCTTTTCTCTTTTCTACATTGGAGATATTTCATTCATCTGTCTCAGGCACATCATCATCTTGCAGCAGTGGCAAAACACTGTGCTTTGACAATTTCATCTACAGAAATAGGCACCTGCTGATTGTGTACATAAGTCTCTCACTAAAAATATGCCTCAATATACTGGGTATGTAGTCAACATCCATCAACCACTAAACACAAGTTATCTCTGCTGAGATGTTTAAAGTCATCTAATTTGACTAACATTCTCAATTGTTTTGCTAAAGTCATCAGTTATAGCCATCATGTTAGTCCACAGTCAAGACCATACATTCATGGTCATGTTCACAAACTGCCTTATCTTTAGACATAATTTTATCTGGTAAATTGCTTTCTTATTTTTTTTTCCTAGTACATCTTAGTATGGCATATATCATATAATCAATTTTCACATTTGCAGACAACTTTCTAAAATATTTCACTCTTTTGGGATGCATGCTATCCACACTCACATCTCTACTGCTCTTATTTTGTTTTAACTTGTAAAGCCTTAGTCAATGTTTGCCATTTGACTTTTGACTTATATACATTTCGTGCAACATGCACTTTTTTGAGCATGGAGCACCTATGTTTGGGATCACATCTTACTCTATTTTCACCTCTTTTTTCAAATGGCAGGCAGAACGGATTCCTTTATCCATATTATCTACTTCAACACCGTTACTGATGTTATGCAATCCATGGCTACCAAAATGCCTCTGTTTTCCTTTTTACTTTGTGCATGTTTTGTGATATGCATTTTTTCTGTTCTTTTGAGAATTCAACAATCAACTTTTGAATTGTTCCTTTAAATCTAGAAAAGACAAAGAAAAACAAAACAGTTGCTACAGTATTACATTGTAACTGCACATGGAATCTGTGAAAAAAAAATACCAAATAGAAGTTATTACATAAAATTTTGCATTTCTTACTCAAGAAAGTAATGCAGTAGACAAGTATAACCCATGACAGTCATGCACAAAATGTATACCTGAATCAGGTATCAAACAACCACAACTATATATATGATTATAAGTGGATGTGTTTACTTCAAGTACACCTTTGCAGTTGTACTCTGTGCTAGCCCACAGGAATACACTTTTTTCCAAACTCTTATAGTGGTGCTAACATTTTTTATTAATTATCATTTTATATTTTTTTCCATTCTCCACCACAAACACACTCAGTACATAGTCAATATGGTATCATGGTCCATTATTTTTCCTTTTCTAGTTCAACATGGAAGTTCATTTTAAATAAGTTTTTTTACCATTCTTTTCTTGTAGGTTCTGCCTTGTTTTCACCCCTCCATTTTGTTCTTCTCAGCTCTGTTGCCTAATCATTCAGATATAGGTGTTAGATTTACCTTGTTTTTTCATTGTACCTCCAGTGAAGCTCTCAACCAACTTTCCAACAACCAGCAGTGCTCACAGTTTACAGACTTGGTGCTTGACAAAATAAAATCCAGGATAAGTAATGAAAGTCAGCACTCTCAATGTCAGTGGTAAAACATATTTTACTTGTGCAAAATGCATCAATTCAATGATAAAGTACATTGAATGAAATAAAATTGTAGTCAGGTTCCAAGCCAAGCATCTGACCAGCCTAGCGCTTCGAGGTGCAATACGTCTTCAACAGGAGCATGGCATACAAACTACACTTTAGTGTTTAAATACAGTACATACCAAACAGGTGTTTGTGATAAGTGTTTTATACCAATAAAACAATTAAAAAATGAAATAATTTCAATAACAAATGATTAATTTGGCATTTCAATCCAGCCAATGCTGACACCTTCCCTGGGGGAAGGGAAATATTAACTCTTTCATGGATTCAAGCCAGAGAACCTTCAGATGGACAACCCCATTCTGGCTACCCCACTACCAGTTCTGTCCCCCCATGGGGGGACTTACATACATATCACAAGTTGATTTAAAACATTGTACTTATGTACAGCACAGTTACAAGACAGTAGGCTACCCCCGTTAGTTCAGAAGTAAGTATCATGTTTTTATACATATGAGGTTTTACCCTGCTCCGATCTAGTGACATGTTAATTAATTATTTTAACTATTATAACTGTTATAAAAATGAAAAAAAAAAAACAGCAGGAAAATAAAGAAAACCATGATAAGTATCAGATCCTATTTAAAAAAAAGTAGTGCTAGTAACAGCATGATGTGATAATATGGAACCTTAAAAGTATTAACACAGCCTTACAAAGATTTTACTTGCACAATATCACACTTCTTTACAGTTCAATGGCATTAAAAACATAATTTAAACAACTGATTAGAAAACCACCACCAATGAGAAATGTTCATTATTCAACAGTACTGTCCATGAGGAGGGATGTTAAAGAAGATGGGGGATTCACAAAGACATGCACTCAGTGCATCTCAGTTGCAACAGCACAAATCAGATGCACCAAGCCCCATCTGTGGTATTCACAGAAGATGTACCGGAAGATGCTCCGGGTGCATCCCAGCTGTGAATATTACAGTTGCACCCAACCTGAGATGCACCAGCACCACCCCATGGTCAGGCTGGGAAACTGTTGAGGCATGGATCTCTGGATGTGCTGTACCCAACGATGGTATTCACAGCCTCAGACATGCTAATGGGGCCATAAAGCATGCAAGGCACAATGGGCAATTTGCATGTCACTATGGCCCCATTTTCATGATCCCTGCATGGATGCACCTGGCAGAATGCAATGGGCACCCTGCAAAGACTGAGAGTGGAACACATATCCTGGTAGTCTAATGAAACCCCCCTTCCCTCCCTGCCTGCATTCCTAGTAAACATAAATAAAGTGCTGCATGATCCCTGTCAGTCCAGAGGTGCCCCCCCACCCATATCCACGGTAAAAGTAAATAAAGTTCTGCACTATCCATGGCAGTCCAGTAGTACCCCCTCCATGTCTGTATTCCCGGTAAACATAAATAAAATTCTGCATGATCCCTGGTAGTCCAGTGGAACCCACCTCCCTGCCCCGACCCAATCACAACACCATCTAAAGTTTCCCTGGTAGTTCAGTGGACACCCCACCCACTCAGGCACTCCCACCCCACCCAACTCCCCCATCCAAGCAGGTTCCAAATGTTGGCAGGCAGCTCAACCTACATGCAAACTGCCATGGCTGTCCACCAACAGAGTTGTCAGTGAATGACAGCTACTGTACTCCTGGAAGCCCATTGGTAGACCCTGTCAACCAATGGGCTTACAGAGTATACTGTAAGCTGTCATTCATAACTTGGTGAATGACCTGTGTCATTCACAAAGTTGTGAATGACAGTTTACAGTACACACTGGTAGCCCAGTAGTCGACAGGGTCTACCAATGGGCTTCCAGGAGTACAATAGGTGTAGTTCACTGACAGCTCTGTTGGAGGGCAGCCATGGTGGTTTGTGGGTGGGTTGAGCAGCCCAATGACATTTGGCATCTGCTGGGACAGGGGGAACAGAGTGGAGTAGGTGTGCCTGAGTGGTTGGAGGGTTCACTGGACCACCAGGGAGACTTGGGTACTTCAGATGGTGCTGTGATCTGGTCAGGGCAGGGAGGGGGGGTTCCACTGGACTACCAGGGATTGTGCCGAATATTATTTACATTTACCAGGGATGCAAGTGGGGAGAGGTGTTGCTGGACTGTCAGAGATCAGGCAGAACTTTACTTTTACCGGGATACGGGCAGGTATGGGGGTACCACTGGACTGCTGGGAATCATGCAGAACTATATTTACTTTTACCAGGGATATGGACGGGGGTACCTCTGGATTGCCAGGGTAAGCAGGCTACCATGCTGCTGTCTGAAGTAAAGCAGCCAGTCTGTGGGCAGACACCCACTTAAGTCTACTGCTTGTAGACATAACTTTTGGAGGCACATCTTAGGACTTGTCCCGGAGATGAGCCTCCAAGTTGGGTTGTGAATAGGGCTGCACCCCATATGCATGAGCACACTCCCTGCACATCCCCTCTAGATGCATTACATAACATTATGGGTGGTGTGTGGTGCATCTGCGATGTGCCAGTGCACTGGTGATTCACCATCGCATCACTGCCCTTACAGAATCATAACTGGGCACAAATCCAGGATGCGCCAGTGCATCCATTTTGTGAACTCCCCAGACATGTTAAACATTGAAAGGCAAAAGACACCAAAATGGCAAAAATATGGCAAGAAAACTAAATATCCCCATTAAAATTAATGGCTTTTCAAATGAAAAAGAATCCTGTTTCTTGAGAAGTTATTTTCTTTTTCATTTCTCGAATATGAAAAAAGAATTACAAAACTGATGAAAAATGAGTCCATAAACTAATCAAAACATTCATTGTGAAAGCTTGGGTTGCAGTGTCCATAAGTTGGGGTCCTAAGGCAGGTCTCCCCAAAATTTGAACTTGAAAGGACCAACAATCACAAGGTTATTAGACAGAGTTGAAAACACCCATTGAATTGCATTGGTTTTGATACGAAATGCAATCCCTTTCCATTTGACAATATTTTATTTCAGTCAGAAAAAAGGATTCTATTCAAATGAAAAAAATATTTGAATCCAAACAGGAAATGCTTCAAAACAGCCAATGGAAAGTGTTTCTGACATGGAACTACCACAGGAAGTGTACCATCTTGGATTTTGCAATCTAGCAAGCTGTATCACCAACTAACTACTCATATAAATATTTTAAAGAATAAATAATCTTAAAAAAAAAAACTTAATATAGCTATAACAAAGGCATGGCACAAAATCAGATTTTCTAACCTACTGCCTCATATGATTTTATATCCTGCATAAAATGTTTCTGCACCAAAGAAATGATGGTTTGTAAGTTAGACACATCCAAATTTCTTCTTAGTGAATATTTTATTTTCTAAAGCTTTTAAAACAAATAATTATGCTGTACAAATAAACAAACCTCTCAAAAACACTACTAACATGTAATGTATGTTTGTAAATTAATTACTGCGTCTTTTCTACCACATAATATGACTCTTAAAGTGAAACACACAAAAGTGTCTTATCACCACTTAATGTTTACTGGCAAATCAGCTGTTATGCAGCAGGGAAAAGGTAGTTTAGAAAAACAGATTTTGAAGTGTAATGCCACATCTGTTCAGAAATACAATATTATATGTTTTTGTGTAAAAAAAAATCTTAAAATAAGAAGCAGATATCTGTCTTACTACCTAGGATTCCAGCTCAGAATGTAGGGAAGACAAGCTATATGCCAATATTGATAGCTACCCTGCCACCAATAGAATTGTTCAATATTGTGATGTTAGTTATAGTGCCCTATCAGTTAAATTTCCCTCCAGACTCAATACATGTTTTATAAACAATGGACCAATAACTAAGTGGACAGTAAACATAGTAATCTTTTTTTTTTTTAAGATTGGTACCTTGAGTTTGTCAACATCCATTCAACTGCTTTAAACATGTTTTTCTGCCTGACTCAGCAATTTCCTTCTTCATAGTCAGATACTAAAACTCAGGCAGTCACTTGGCACAGGCTGTTGAGAAATACACACATTTTAGAGATTTCCATCTTTTGCACTTCTCTGAAAGGATTGCACATGGCACAAAGTTTCAGAGCAATTGTCTGGATCCTCAGAAATTCAATTGTGTGAAGGACTGCACAGTTTGCCAGAGGGAATCATTTGTCAATGACCTGCAACTGACAAACTGTGATATTTACTGGTTTGGTAAGGATGACATGAGGTGGGAGCAGCTCACACCAGCTATTCCCTGCCTTTTAGACAGTCCACCTCAGTCAGACATACTTCTGATCCATCTCAGAGGTGAAGGTTTGAGCTGCAAAAGGGGTATAGAGTTGACTGAAGCAAGTAAATCTGACTTGGCTGCAATTATTGCAATGTTACCTGCCTTTAAGGTTCTGTATTCAAGCATTACAGACCAGATGATCTGGAGAGGCCAGCAACATGCACCTGGACTTAAAAGATCACCGAGAAAGGCCACCATTCAGACATCTAGCTTCCTTCATGATCTGGGTATGCACACTATATGAACGTACATACAAAATGCCAGCAGAAACAGGCCTCACAGTCTATCAAGTCTGCATGATTGTGCAGCTAGTCCCTCAACTTGCAGCTGCTCTTCCTTCCCTTCCGCTATTCATAACCACCCCCCCACTCTGTCCCGCCCTCTCTTAAATCCTCCCTCTGTTCTACAGTATACCATCTCCTCAGGCAGAGTATTCCACTTGTCTATCACCCTTTCCATGAATAAGTGTCTCCTGATTTCCCTCTTGAATTCCCCCTCCAATCTCAGCCAATGCCCTCTCATGTCCCTCCCCCCTTCTGATCTGAAGAATCCTTTCTGTATTAATCCTGTTAATACACTTTAGGTGCTTAAATGTTTCAATCATATCCCCCTTATCCCTCCTGTCTTCCAGGGAAACATTTGCGCTCTCCTAGCCTCTCCTCATGGGATTTTCCCTCAAGTCCCTGGATCATCTTTGTAGCCCTATGCCACACCCCGTCCAGCAATCTGGTGTCTCTCTTCAGGCATGGACGCCAGTACCTGATGAAGTATTCCAGGTGCAGCCTGATCAGTAACCTGTACTGAGGTAGGATCACTTCTCTGTGTCTGGAGGAGATTCCACTCACTATGCACCCCAGCATCTTGTTTGCCTTTGCAGACACCTTCCTGCACTGAGCTGAGTGGTTCATACTCCCCATTATTAGTACCCCTTGTTCCTTTTGCTCCATTGTGCTTTCCATCTGTACCCCTCCTAACTGGTATTTCCACCCCTGGTTCCTTGATCAGAAGTGCAGCACCTGCACTTCTTGGCATTGAACCCCAACTGCCATGTCTCTGACCATCCCTGTAGTTTTGTTAGATCTTCCTGCAGCCCCCTTCACCCCTCTATACTTCACCCTGAAATTAAACATTACACAAATTGGCTTTATCTAAAAGACGGTGTGCATCTCTCAGATGCTGGCACTGTGATTTTCCTGTGGGACCTCCAACATGGAATCTTAACAGCGTTGTGAATATGTTGTCACACTGCTCAGCAGCAACATCATACAGTCCCACAACAGCTCTTTTCAGAGCCATATCTACCTTTGTCAAAAAATAGATGAGATACACCTGCACAACATACACCTGTCATTCTTATTATAGTTTTAATTCTGTTTTTTTTTTCCAAATGTTTCTGTTACTATGGTGATGGAAGCAAACTGGGACTTCATAACCACTGTGGGTTGGGTGGGGGTCTGTCACTGTGCATAAAGTGAGGAGGAGGGAAACTGTGCTTTTTTGATACACACAGATGTAGCACATCATTAGAGCTGTCATACACAATGTGCACACTGATTATAGCTTGCAGAGAGAATGTGCCTGAAAATTTCAGGGATTTTTTGTGACATATCTGGTTGCATAGACTTTGGCAGTATGGGGAGGTATAGGAGCTACAAAAAAAAGAGACAACTTACACTGTTTCTGTGTTTACAGTGCCAGTTGTGAGGGTAGGAGCTTACTCATTCATGCACAGATGATGGCCACCATAATTACTTGGTGTAACAAGGATGTGGACCACAAATATACACTACAAGAGGGGTTTCTGATTATGATAGGTTAATTATTTTTTCTGTGATGCCTGTAGCACTAGATGATTTGGGCATCAGCGTAAATTCACATTTGGGGCAGAGGACACTGTGTCAGTGGGTAAAGATTGAGAGCAGTAGGAGACCATAGTTTTTTGCTGTGCAGAGGTATGGACCACATTTCTGTTATCAGAGACAATATGAAGGCTGATTACAGCTTGAAGGGAAAATATGCCTGTCATTTTATATATTTCTTTTTTTTTTTCTTTTTTCCTCTTTTGATGACACTTCTGTTACCACAGACTTTGGTACCAGGGATAAACATGGAAAGTACATGAAATGGATAAATTATACTGTTGCTGCCTTTACAGTGTAAGTTGTATGTGAGGAGGCTTATTCATACATACACACAAGGTACTGCACATAATTACTATGTGGAAGATAGGTATGGACCACCACTATACAGTGCACACCAAGTCTGAGACCATGATACTTTTTTGGGGGGTCTGATGTCTCTGCTGCTATGTGCTTTAGCCATTACTGTGAGTTCACAGCAATAGTGGGGGGGATTGTCTTCTGAGTGTACAATGACTGGAAGAGGAGATTGTGTTTCCTGAGTGTGCAGAGCTATACCTTCATATCACTAGTAGTAGAGACAATGTTCCCATTGAGTGCACCTTTCAGGTAGAATATACTTGACTTTTCTTTCTTTTTTTTGGGGGGGGGACTTGCTGTATTTTCTTTTGGTTACATTGCTAGTAGCATAGACCCTGCCAGCACATGAGGCTTTCAAGCTACACCAATCAGAAAAAATGACAGATTTGCAAAGTTTACAGTCACAGAGGTGGAGGGGGTCTTATTCCTTTATGCACAGAAGGTAGGCACTGTAACTACTATGTGGAAACAGAGTCTTCACCACTGCATAGTCTTAACACATCACTGACACATCACAGCTATGAGTGGGGGGGGGGCATGTTGCTGGGTGTTCACTGGCAGGTGGAGGAACCAACCTTGCTAACTATCTCGAGTGCTAGTACCTAGTTAGTGATAGGAGAAACGGTGTGCACACTAATTACAGATAGCACAGAGACTATAACTGACATTTTTTATTTCTTTGTTTTAATTTTTTTTGGCTATACTTGTCCTAGTATACATTTTGATAGAACGAGAGTCCTACAAGTAACACAACATGTAAGAAATGCCACTGTGTATTGCATTTACAGTGAAACATACCTTTTACACAGGACAGTCATTTGGCATACACAATCAACAACAGATCACCTATATCACATCAGAGGAAAGAGCAGTACGCTGCAAAGTTATATTAGTTGTTCATTGAATGTAATATCGTGTTACTGCTACACTAATTTCATAGACTACATTTCACTGAAACATGTGCCAGGAAATATATAGAGCCAGGCAAAAATAAAAAAGAGAAAAACATGATAAAATAAGAAATTAAATATTGTATGCCATAAATAACAGCAACATGATAAATATATACATATTATTTCATTCATAACAGAATCATGACAAAAAACTGGAATAATGAGGAGGTACTCACCCTGGTTGAGGCTGTGAAGGAACACAGCCAGGCAGATATTATGATGCAGGGGACAAATATGCAATTAAAGAAATCCTGGAAATGTGTTAGTCACTTCTGGGGTGATGAGGATATCAATAAGAAGCTAAATGCCTGCAAGCACAAATGGAAGCAGGAGCGCAAAAGTTCTACAAGGCAAAATAATCTGACAGTGCCCACATCTGAGAAAGGAACTGGTATAAGCTCACCCTCGAGATGTGGGAAGAGGCTGGGAAGCCTGAATTTGTAGACAAACACCATAGAAGTAAGTTCATCTGCAGAATCTTATCAGCAAAATCAAAGAGAAAAAATTGCTTCTGGGTTGGATACTACTGATATCATATAATAAAACAACAAGTGTATGGATAACTGACACAAGAAATGTACATAAGAAAAAAGTTAGAAAAAATATATCTGATGTACAGTCATGCACAATCTGTGCTGTGTAATTGAGCAACAAGGCATGTCATGGGAAGGGTGGGGAGTTATGGTGCATAATGACCTATCATGGGTGGCTTGAAGAACAAGACTAAGCCAAGTGCTTACACCACTTGTGAAGAAATGTTAACCCACCATAACATAATGGTTGGACTGCTGTATTTCAATTATGAAATAGGCCCTTTTTGGAAAATTGGATACATTTTTTAAATATATTACTTTTACAAAGGTTGTTGTCCTGTGATAACAGCCAAGTTCAACAGCCAAGTTCAAAGTATTTCTTAGTCAATCAGGAGCCAGCATTCTCTCTGGCTATTTCATAATTGTTAGGAACATTTTCAAATTTAGTAATGTCACAGTTGCCATTGGTGAAGACATGGGTTGTAAAAAAGGCAATGTTGAAACTTTTGTGTAAAAATATGTCACAAAATGTCAACCATATCCAGCAAAATTAAAAACGTAATTGAAATACATTGAATCACAGTTACCTTACCTTCATTCTATACCAGTCACTGGTTGCAACAGCTAGACATGTGCTCCATCAGATAGTTGATCTAAATCCCATGACCTGTTCAGGTGAGTAAAGCTGTATAAGGGATGTGGCAGGACATGAGGTGCTGACTGATCCCTGGGAGGTCATTGTCCAGTGGGGGGGGCAGAATCACATCTTTGAGGGACCACTTTCTTATTTTAAAGGTCTACCAAAAGAAAAAAAAGTCAACAGTACACTGTTTTCTTTATTTCAGACCCATTTTTGAGGAGGACAGTGTTGTGGGTGCTACTACAAACCAGAGAAAACTTTACTTGTTTCAGGGAGGAAGATCAGACTGTGAGTGCCACAGCTAGACACCAGTGGTTAACTAAATACTTACTTTGGAACATTGACTGGAGGGTGGACAGTGCCACTAGATACTCCAAATAAGTTTAATAATGATTGTGTTGATGACTGAGGCGTGGGAGGCATCATTGCAATAACTACCAAGTAGTCATACAGTAGCAAGAATAGGTAACAAATCACACAAGGCACAGGAAAGGAAAGTTGTAATTTTTAGACTGAATAGTGAGGCACAAGCCACATCTAACTGCTTTCAACAATATCAAAATGACTGAACTACAGTGCACTATAAAACAATGTGTTCTCTCTCAGATACATTCTGTAGATGAAAACACATTTCCATCCAACAGACATCGCTAATAATTTGCCTTCATATCTTCCCTGTCTCCGCAGAATATTTAGGCTTCCTTGCCACACAAGAAAAGAATGTGCAGCTGGTACCGGTCCCCAGTGATCAGGTGGAAGAGGATCATGCCCCTGACAATCACAAGTTGATCATAGAGCACGACAGTACGTAGGAACAATAAGAGAATAACACTGAATACAAACATGCACAGTGCTATCATGTGTTAAATTCCTTGCAATTCAGACATATGCAGAGTGGGGATCTACCTTCTGCATTCTTCAGGTAAGACAAAAACCAATTCTCAAACCACTGATCAGGATCTCCAGTACAGCAGTACAAGCACCCACCATGCTATGCTGCATGCAAAGACACCCCTACTCCTCCCATCACTCTTCTGTGCCCCACTACCCTCAATATCGACTGCACTTTCACACAGAAGCACAGTACCCTCCTATAAGATCTGTAGGTGGTCCTTTCTGGTGTGATGCCCATGATACTGCCCCCACACCCACCATGGTGCATAACATGGTAAGAGCCCCACCCCCTTGAGGTCTAATGCTTTCCAAGATGGGGATACGGTGCCAACACTAGGACACCCAACAACTGCAGTGTGCTTCCCAAGCCCACACAATACTCAGCTGGCTCCATCAATCAATCAATCAATCAACTCTTTATTTATGCAGGCAGTCACCATTGAGCAGAGCTCTTTTTCAAGGTGGACCTGTTTGAAACATAGATCCAGGTTATGCAAACGACATACGTTAGTTAATGTATACAGTGTGGGCAAGGCCACAAAGTGGAATTTATATGCAGGTAGTACTACACATAAATATATAAGAATTAGGATACCAGTTAGGTCTGGTCAGTAAAAGATAATTGCATGACAACATTTGAGGACTACAGACCCCATATATGCTTAGAGCTGTACACCTGCTGGTGCTAGGAGGTAAAGGATAATTTCACAACAGCATATAAGGATTACAGACCCCATGTGTTCTAGAAGCCATGGCTAATAGACTAGGAGAGAAGTACGGCAGCGTATTTAAATAGGGCAGAATATAGGGTGTGGAGTAGGTGGGTATAGTGTTGAAGCACAAGTTGAAAATGTTCTCAACATACCGACGATAAGACGGAAACAACCACCATAATTTAAAGGTGGCCGTGGTCATAGTTCAGACCTGTGGGTGAGCCACGAGTGGTTTAGGAGCCATTTGAGGACGAGCAAAACAGTTGCTGACTTCGCTTACTGCACGTGAGTATAGTACCTTAAAGATAGACAGAGGGGCAAGGGAAACTAATTTAAGTCTTTTGTAAGTTATTCCAAAGGGTAGGGAGCGTAAAGCTAATTGCCACTCTACCGAAATGCAAGTTTACTCTGGGTATTGCAAGGGAAATGAAGGAATGGCTTTGAGCGCATATTTTCTTATTGTGCATATTGGTAGGCAATCGGAAATATATTGGGGTAGTTTATTTGTGAGGGCATGGTAAGTCCAGTGAGCAGCGTTTTTATGGCCCCTAAGTTTAAGGGATGTCCATTCCACAGTATCATACAGCATGCAGTGATGAGTAGAATTTGGGAGACCTGTGATAAACCTTAGTGCACAGTGGTACAGTGTGTTGAGTTTAGCTAACTGGGAGATGGGGCACTGGCTATACAAGAAATCCACGTAATCCACCAGAGATAGGAAAGTAGATTGGACCAGTCTTGTTTTGGTATCTACAGTGAGGAAGTTGCTTAGCCTGAAGAAAAGTTCAAGCCTTTGCCAGAGTTTTTTCAACAAGTCTTCGATGTGTTCTGCATAGAAGAGTCTGTTATCAATCCATACTCCCAGATATTTAAATTTGGTTACTAATTCTAGTTTTTTCACCTAGTATTGTAATGATTTCAGGAGTGGGTCCACCATCTGTAGGGCTGGGTGAGTGGGCAAGTGGAGAAAAGAGCACTGCTTTTGTTTTTTTAACGTTCAATAGTAATTTTTTGCAGATTAACTTGCTTTGCAGGAGGTCAAACTCATTTTGGAGGTCATTACAGGCAGCCTCTGGTGTGGGTCGGCTGATGTATAGGACAATATCATCTGCAAACAAGTGGATATTGGCATTTTTTATATAGTAGTTTATGTAATTTATATATATATATATATATTGCAAGTAAGAGTGGACCTAGTATAGATCCCTGAGGGACCCCTCTTACAAGTGGTTTAAGAGAGGACAGCTCGCCGCCTTCTGCTTTAACTTCCTGGAAGCATCCTGAGAGGTAGTCAGTGAACCAGAGCAGTGAGGTAGAGTCCACTCCGATGGTTTAAAGCAAGGTGAGGAGAAGGTTGTGGCCAACAGTGTCAAAAGCTTTGCCTAGGTCCAAAAGGACCACACAGGTGAAGTTCCTTCTGCCAAGGGCTCTCAGCCACACATCGGTAACTTTGGACAGTGCTATAATAGTGCTATGTTCGGCTCTGAATCCTGACTGCATCGAGTTTAATAGATTTGTAACTTCGAGGTAGTTCCTTAGCTGTGTATTCATGATTTTCTCCAGTAATTTAGATAGCAGTGGGAGTAGAGAAACAATTGTTGAGGTCCCCTGGGTCACCTGATTTAAAAAGTGGTATGACATGGGTGGTCTTCCAGAAAGGCAGTAGGTGCCCTGTGAGAGAGACAGATTGAACAAGTGAGTGATGGGGATGGGAAGGACATGGTATGCGATTTTAATAAAGTAGGGGACCAACGAGTCAGCAGCTGTGCTTTTTTTAGTGTCCAACCATAATATGAGCATACGAACATATGAAATTTGCCAGCAGATAAAGGCCTAGAGGTCTATCAAGTCTGCTCGAATGTGCAGCTAGCACCCCTTATTCTGCAGCTGCCCCTCCCTTCCACCCTTCCCCTTCATTAACCCTCCCCCTTGTCCTGTCCCATCCTCGTTTGAAGCAGTCCACTGTTCTACTGCATACCACTTCAGGAGGCAACGCATTCCACCCAGCCACCACCCTCTCTGTAAAAAAGTGTCTCCTCATCTCCCTCCTGAACCTTCCTCGCTCCAGTCTCATATCATGGCCCCTGGTGTCCCTCCCTTCCCTTACTTTGAACAGCCACTCTGTACTTGTCTTGTTTATTCCTTTCATGTATTTAAAGGTTTCAATCATGTCACCCCTGTCTCTCCTCTCCTCCAGTGAGTACATGTTCAACTCCTTCAACCTCCTCTCGTATGATAAGTCCCCCAGCCCCTTGATCATCTTTGTCGCCTGGCGTTGACACCCCTCCAGTAACCTCAATGTCCTCTTCAGATACGGACGCCAGTACTGCACGCAGTACCAGGTGTGGTCTAACTAATGACCTATACAGTGGCAGAATCACCTCCTCCTCCTCGAGGATATACCCTTGCAATACAACCCAGCATTTTGTTGGCCTTTGCAGCTGCCTTCCTACATTGTGCTGGAGTTGTTCATTGACCCTGTAATGAGCACACCCAGATCCTTCTCCTCCTCTGTCTGGGCTGAGCTACTCCCCATAGCTGGTAACTCCTCCTGGGTTCTTCATCCCAAAATGCAGCACCTTGCACTTTTTGGCATTAAAGCCCAGTTGCCGGATGTCTGACCAGGTTTCAAGCTTTTCCAGATCATTCTGCAACCCCTGCCATCCCCCTAGGTCATCCACCACCGCGCCTACCTTGGTATCATCAGCAAACATACTGATCTTGCTCTTGATGTCCCATGATATGTCTGCAATGAATATCCCAAACAACACTGGTCCTGACACCGAGCCCTGTGGAACACCACTCGTCACTGACCTTGGGTGTGAGATCTCCCCACCCACCACCACCCTCTGTTGCCTTCCCTGCAGCCAGTTTCCTACCCATCTCACCAGCTTTGCACCCGCCCTGTGCCTACTAACTTCCTTCCCAGCCCGTGTGGCACTGGAGTCGAATGCCTTACTGAAGTCCAGATACAGGACATCCACTGCATGGCCCCTGTCCAGTTGCCCAGGTTACCCAGTCATAGAACTCAACCAGGTTGGTTTGGCAGGATCTGCCACATATGAAGCCATGCTGTCTGCTGTCCTGTAGTCCTTTGGCCTCTAGGAGGGCCACCAGCCTCCTTCAGGATAGTCTCCATTAGCTTACCTCACTATGGATGTGAGGCTCACTGGTCTGTAGTTTCTGGTTCATCCTTGGGGCCACTCTTGTGGAGGGGCACCACATGAGCCATCCTCCAGTCCTGAGGTATACACCCCCAAATGTAGTGTGAGGCATTAAATGGGTCTGCCAAGCCCTGCAAGGACCTCTGCCAGTTCCTTCAGTACCCTGGGGTGGATGCCATCGGGATCTGGCGCCTTGTCCACCCTCAGTGCCTTCAAACTCTCTCAAACTCTGCTCTCCATGATTTCACCATCTGTCACCACTTCCCACCCTGCTTCTGCCATTTCTCCCACCTTGGGTGTCACCTCCCTCTTCTCTTTAGTAAATACTAAGCAGAAGTACTCATTTAGTGCTTCCACCTCATAGCACCCTGCTTCCACCCAACCCCCCTCCTTCTTAATCCTTATTATGTGGTCCTTACAGCTCCTTTTCTCCCTGATGTACTTAAAGAAGTCCTTCTCCCCCTTCTTAATGCCTTGTGCCAGCCTGAGTTCCGTAGATGCTTTTGCTCCCCTTACTGCCCTTGTCACCTCCTTTGATTCTGTCAAGTACTTCTCCGTCCTCCCCTCCCTGTTTTCTTGTACTCCTAAAGGCAGCTCTTTTCCTCCTTACCTTTCCATGACCTCCTGCTCAACCAGATCGGTTTCTTAGCCTCAGCCTTCTTGCTCTGGGCTTTGCAGCAGGTTTTGGTTGCCTCCACTATCCCCAGCTTTATGAGCTCCCACCTCTGGTTAGTGTCCATACTAGATTGAATTCTGGCCAGGTACCGTTTTACCACTTCCCCCATCCTCCCAAAGTCAGCCCTCCTGAAGTCCAACACTACTGTGCAAGATTCCACTCCTTCCTTGCCCATATCCAATGTGAGCCATACTGAGTGGTGGTCACTCCCTGACAGCGGTTCCTCCACTATAAGTTCTCTCACAAAGTCCCCATTTGCCAGCACAAGGTCAAGGGTATTCCCTAAACTAGTTGGTTCACTGACCATTTGCAGCAGGAAGCTGTCCTGGAAGGCATCCAGCAGTACCTTCTCCCTTCTGTTCTGGTTGTTGGGGTGCTCCAGTCCACTCCTGGCATGTTGAAGTCCCCCAAAATCACCACAATACCTTTTCGTAGGTTCTTCTGATCTGTCCCGCTAGTTCCCTGTCAACCAGGAACAGAAGGGAGAAGACTTGGTTTGCTGGCCTAGGCACCTAGCTTCACCTGAGCTCTTTTCCTTCTAAGACTGCTTGAAAGGCAGAGTAGAGAAACTTACCAGAGCAAGGAGAAGGATTAAGACTTAGTTTGGCTATGCAGATTTACTGTGTGGTGGTGTTTTGATTTTTACTCAGGGATTGCTACTGTTTGTGGCTAACATTTCATTGCTTTATTTTTTCTCTGGATTCAAATTTGTTGCTGTTGTATACCTTCTTCTGCATTATTACAAGGTGTGCCTACAGGTGTGTGCTAACAGATTACTGCTGTAATCTTCTGATTCAAATTGTCTTTTGCAAGGTATATCTTCTGTTACTGCTTTATTTTTCTCTGGAGCAAAGTGTTTGTGTATAGGTATATCTTCTGAAATTACTGTATTACAGGTGGAGCTTACATTTTGTGACTTTTTATCATTGGGCTAAGTAAAATTACTGTTTGACACTGTGTTTTATTTTATTCTTGTTTGTTGAAAAGGTTTGTTGTCTCAGAGGTGTTTCAGTCTCCTTCTCACATTGAAGGAGCTAGTGCTTTTCCTCCCACAGCTCTTCCAAAGGATTAGGTGTGTATGTGGGGTGGGAGTTGGCAAACTGTCAGTAATTTCCAACAGAAAGAAGGGTTAAAAGTCAGGTTAGTTGATATCTTGTAGGTAGAAGACTTGTTTGTCTTGCATAATCTAGCTTCACCTGAGCTCTTTCCTTCTAAGACTGCTTGAAAGGCAGAGTAGAGAACTTACCAGAGCAAGTGAGGGATTAAGACTTAGTTTGCTACAGATTTACTGTGTGGTGGTGTTTGATTTTACTCACAGGGATTGCTACTGTTTGTGGCTAACATTTCATTGCTTTATTTTTCTCTGATTCAAATTGTTGTTGCTGGTATACCTTCTTCTGCATTATTACAAGGTGTGCCTACAGGTGTGTGCTAACAGATTACTGCTGTAATCTTCTGATTCAAATTGTCTTTTGCAAGGTATATCTTCTGTTACTGCTTTATTTTTCTGGAGCAAAGTGTTTCTCACAGGTATATCTTCTCTGAAATTATTACAGGTGGTGCTTTACAGGTTTTGCATGGTTTTATCTAACATTAGGATAAGCTTTCAGGGTTACTCCATTTGTTGTTGACTGATTGTTTCTGCTCTTACCTCCTTGTTCTTTCAGTCCGTGGTTCTTCTTTTTTTGTGGGAAGGGGCCCAGCTACCCACCCCCATCCCCAACCACCTCTGCCACACTCCTTTTATAGGTTACCACAGTTGTGACATTTCCTGTGGCAGAGCAGGAAGGGGCGGATCAGTGGGCCTCCAAGGTGATCTCATTTACAGGGCATCTAGTAATTTAACTTGTTATAACAAGTTAAACAAAGCAGAATTTAAACCATTACTTGCATTTTTTCCTTTTTTTTTTCCTTCTAATTACTCTGACTAGGTTACAAACCCAGCAACTTATTTGGAATGGATTTCATTAACTGCAGGTACTGTGGAACAATTTTCAGAAGGACAGTCTACAGGATTTAGACACTGTCCCATGCTTGGGCCCTTTGGAGATCTTTGTCTCAGCTCCGGCAGCATGGGCAGAGATTGTATCGCCCACTTCATATTGAAGAGGAAATATTATAAGAACCACCCGCCATTTCCCCAGCATCCAACAGAAAAACCTCGGACCGCGAGAGGGTAGCGTTGGTCCAGGAGGTTGGCAGGTGGTTAGGAGGAGCAAATCAGGTGTCCCATCACTCTCTGCTCTCAACACATTACCTCCAAAACCATATAAACGCTATAAAACAGGTATCTGCCTCTATCTCTGAAATCAAATAAAGAGGCAGAAGACACTGCAGAGCAGGACACTGCGGGCACAGGAGCTAGCACAACAATACTCACCCAAATCAGGAACCAAAACTAAATAAGCACAAAGGAAATCCAAAACTTCTGATCATAGGAGATCTTATGATTCGGGGAGTTGATACCCATCTCCAGCCAGGGTGATGGTCAGATGTCTCCCAGGTACATCAGCATGGAGAGACACTGACCAGTCACAAAATTGTTCCAAAGCAGGAGAAAACATTGATGCTCCTAGTACACATAGGGACTAATGATCTCGCCAACCGGGTCAGTTGTGGAGACCAAGGAACACCTGGACTAAGCGGGTGACAAACTATCATCTATTTGGTCTGGCATCTCCTTCTGCGATCCCAGTCTGGGAGAAGTGGAAACAGATGGACTGAAGGTCAGAGAAGGAGATAGAGCTAAACATGTGCTCAAGGACTGGTGCCAGGAAAGGACACAGATTTGTAGGAACTGGCAACAGTTCTGGGGCGTAAAGTTCTTTAAATTTGATGGACTGCATCTGACTAAGGGGAGTCAGTGCATTGGGAGCAGTTTTGACGTCTTTGCAGAATATTTAAACTAGCAAATGGGGAGGGGTGCAGCACCCTCATACGCCGGAATGGGAAGAACACCCCTCCCTCAGCTAGTGGTCAAACAGGAATTCAGCGTGTTTGCCATTCATTTGCATCACCAGGTAAGAAAAAGGTTTGTCTCCCATACGATGCACAGGGTAATGCCAACTTTTCCAACAACTAACACACCAAAATCTGGCCAATGGAAATCATGTACACAATGCTCACAGCCTGGAAATAAGATCCCAGACCTGCAGGCAATAATGTCAGAGCTAAAACCGACATATAGTAATTAGTGAGACGCGGGCTTACCAGCAACCACACTTGGGAGACTTCAGTACCTGGCTATGTATTGTCTAGAAGAGACCGAGGTGCAAAAGGGGAGGAGGGCCCTGTATGTTAATGAAAATATCAAAGCTACAGAAATTCAGAATACACATAATGAGCCAGAAGAACTGTGGGTCACCCTGAAACAGGAAATGGGACAGCCATAAGAACTGGGGTTGTCTACAGGCCCCAGACCAGAGGGAGGACATAGACACATTACTGTTAGAAGATATACAAAACATGACAGCTAAAGGGGAGGTTCTATAATGGGAGACTTCAACATGCCAGATATAGATTGGTCATCACCAGCTGGAACATCTGCCAGAACTAGACTCATAGGATTCCTGCAGGTGAGGGCCTCAAACAACTGGTACAGCAACCCACAAGAGACAGGGCTATCCTAATCTAGTACTGACTAACAAAGAAGGGATCATGATCTCCAGGTAGAAGGTCACCTTGGGGTCCAGTGACCATCACATGGTATGGTTCAATTTGGCTACATCTAAATCATCCCATTCCTGCAAAAATATGGGACTTTCAGAGGAGCTGACTTTGATAAGATGGGCAATAGAGTTAAGCTAGCCTGGCAAAAGAAGCACAGGTGAGGAGGTACAGGCAAAGTGGGTAGCGTTAATGATACAATACTTGAAGCAACATCCCATTGTGTTAGACAGAAAAGGAAGTGCAAAGAAGAAGGAAACCACTTGGTTCTCAAATACAGTAGCAGAAAAAGGTCAGAGCCAAAAGGCTGGCCTTCAGAAATTATAAGGAAACATAGCGGATGAAGATAGGGAGGCATACCAAACTGCCCTTATGGGAAGCAGGTAAGGCAGTAAGGTAGGCAAAGTCCCAAACTGAGGAAACACTAGCACGAACAGTAAAGACAGACAAGACTTCTATAGATACATTAGTGAAAGTAGAAAAGTCCAGAGAAAATACAAGTTTAATGGAGAAAAGGGAGCATGTGAGGAGGAGGACCCTAAAGGCATCTATCCTAAATAGATACTTTTGCTCAGTGTTTACTGAAGAGAAGGTAGGGAGGGCCCAGCTCAGCATCATGGACAGGGGGAGGGAGGTGAGCACTACTCCTTCACAAAAGAAAGGGTCCTACAAGAGCTTGCTAAGCTCGGGTGGATAAGGCAATGGGACCTGATGGCATACATCCCGGGTACTTAGTGAGCTAAAGGAGGAACTAGCAGAGCCATTAGCAGAATTGTTTGTGAGTCTCTGAGCACAGGAGAGGTCCCAGAGACTGGAGAAGGGCTGTGTGATCCCGCTCCACAAAGTGGTAGCAGGAGGCGAGGGGAACTACAGACCAGTCAGTCTTACCTCAGTAGTGGAGCAAGATTATGGAGGCACCCTTATGGAAAGGATAGTGCAACACCTGGAATCATAGGGCACAGGACCAAGACAGCATGGGTTTTGCAAGGATGGTCCTGTCAAACTAACTCATAGATTTCTTTGACTGGTTACCAGAGTGGTGGACCAAGGGGAGCAGTTGATGTCGCTTACCTGACTTCTCATTGCAAGCTTTTGACACTGTTCCACATAGAAGATTGTCTAAATAAGCTAGGTAGGCCTGGGTGGGTCAAGTTGGTCAACTGGGTGGCAAACTGGTTGACTGGCAGAAAACAGAGAGGTGGTAAATGGTATACAGTCGAAGGATGCAAGTCACAAGTGGTACCCTGGGATCAGTCCTGGGGTGATCCTATTCAACATCTTCATTAGTGACCTCGCAATGGACTGGGGTAATATTTGTCTGTTGCAGATGACGCAGATCTGCAACAGAGTGTAGTTGATCAGATGGGGTGTGAGAAGAGATCTGATAAACTAGCAAATGTGGTCAGAAGTGGCAACTGGGATTTAATGCAAGAGTGCAAAATCATGTAGTAAGAGAGAACCTGAAGCCACTTATAGGCTGGGAGTTGCTAAGTCACAAGGAAGAAAGAGGCATCATCATCACTGATGACCTAAATCGTCCAAGACCCTAAAGCAGTAGGTAGGCTAGGGGGTGTTAGTGGTTAGTAGGCATGTCGTAAGAGGAGGTATTAACCTCTGTACAAGATATTGGTTAGGCCCCATCTGGAGTACTGCGGCAGTATTGGAGCCACACTCACAAGGACATTAATCAAATGAGGCAGTCAGAGAGGGCAACATGTGGCAGGGACTGCATCAGAGATATATGAGGACAGATTAGCGGATCAATATGTATACCCTTGAGCAAAGGAGGAGAGGTGATATGATCGAACATTTAAACACCTTAAGGGCATAAACAAGGTGAAAGAGTCTAACATGTTTAAATATAGAAAATTGCAGGACAAGAGGACACAGCATGAGATTAGAGGAGGCGATTAAGGGGAATGTGAGGAAATCTTTTCAAGAAAGATTTGTAGATGTATTGAACCATGTGTGCAGCCCTATTGCGCTGTCTGGTGACAGCGCTATGTGGACTGACGGCGCTGTACGAACAGTGCAATGGAACCTATAGTGGTCTATAGCAACATTTCCGCGTGGGGTTGCCACGCTGCGGGGCGCCATATCGCCTGCTGTAAAGTTGGAAGCATGGCACGCAGGAGGGCAGTCCAATGGAGCCCGGTGGAGGTGGCCAACCTGGTGGCCCTGGTAGAGCCCCACTATGGGGCACTGTATGGGAGGAGCCCCTCACCATGGCTAGAACCCAGGTCTGGCTGCAAGTGGCCAATGACCTGGTGGGGGTCACTGGGTGGCGCCGGTCTGCCGAGCAGTGCCGGCACAGGTACAGTGACCTCCGCAGGAGGGAGCCGGACTTGCATGTGAGGCTACGGTCACGTGCCAGGAGGGGCGTTGTGCCTAGGCCAGGTGGGTGTACCATCTATGCACCTGTATTCTCCGTAGGGGTGTGCGTGTGTTTTGGTGGCTGTGCATGGGTGATGGCTCTGACATGGTTGGCTGTGTCAGTGTGTGCAGGTGTGAAATGCATGGGTCTGGCTGTGTGGGCAGGCACACACTCTCTGGGGCAGGGGGCAGTCTGCTTTGGAGTCACACTGATGTTTTTCTCAACATTTGTCTCCCACAGGCCGGGCTGAGAGGTTGCAGGCACAGGATGAGGAGGGCCGTGGCAGGGCCCCGGTGGCGGTCGGTGGTGCTGCGAGGAGTGAGCCACAGCAGCAGCAGCCACCACAGCTGCTTGCGGAGTGTGAGTATCATTACATCATGGATGCTATTGCATGCTGGAGGGGGTGGGCATGACCACCAGCCATGCACAACACAACCATGCATGACACAGGCGACATTCATCACTGTCCAGTGTCACTGCACGTCTGTGTGTGCGTCACTGGTGATCCATGCATGCACTGGGCACATGGCTGTGGAACTGGCATCGCACCACATTGCCACGTCACTTGACAGCCTTGTTTGTGCTGTGATGGACATGGGCAGCGTGTGTGTGCAGTGGTGCACATAGCTGGTGCCGCCTGGTTGGGCTGGCCATGTGCATGTTCACTGTGGGTGGGTGCATACCGTCACAGGTGCGGGACATTGGGCTATATGGCTTGCAGGTTGGGTGGTGTTCAGGGTTGTGGTCAGTCACAGCCATTGACTATGTTCCCGTTTTCCTAGGCCTCATTGTGCTCCGAAGAATAGAGTGGGCACTGCAACAGCTGACCTGGGTGTCCATGGAAAACAGGACCATCCTCCAGGATATCCAGCGCCATGGCCTACGGAGGAGACACAGCCAGACATGACGGCACCAGGCAGTGGAGGACCAGCCTGCTAGGCCTTGGGCCGGCTTCCCCTTCCCACTTCACCCATCCCTCCCACCCTGCCTTCCCTCTCCAAGTTGTTCATCCTCACCCTTGACCACCCCTACCTTGTACCCCTACCCCTTGTAAATAGTTTTGTTGTTGTTCATTTTGTACTTTACATTTTTCTTATATATATATATATATATATATATATATATATATATATATTGATATGAATACTGTGTTGGTCTCTGATTTGCAGCTGGCTATGGTTGCTCAGTTGCAGTGGTGTGCATGACATCTGGGGTGGTATGGTCCTGTGTGTGTGTGTGTGTGTGTGTGTGGAGGTGTCTCCAGTGTGGCAGTGACTTTCTGTTGGTCTTGCCATCTGCTGCCACCCACTGCTGGGTGCACAGGGTGAGTCTGGCTTGTATGGTTCTCTGCTACACGAGGTTGACATGTGCCGGGGGGGATGCATGGTGTTTCCTGCAGTGCCAGTCACTGCACATGGGTGGTGTCTTGGGGTCACAGTGCAGGGTGTGCTGTGCATATGGGGGGCTGATGTGCACTGTGGTTGTCAACCCCCTGTGTGTGGCAGTCTCAGCCTGCCAGTGGTTGTGCTGGGGCGTCATGGCCCTTCTGTGCTTTGTTGGCTTGTCCCCATGGGCCAGTAGATCATCTGTCCCACCCCCAGTGATGCTGTGCTTGGGGTGTGCAGGTGTCTTGTTGGTTCTGCAGTGTGTTCCTGTGCCCATGTGTGGCATGGCTGGCGATGGGCCCCAGCCTGCCTCCCTGGTTGTGCAGTTCCATTGCTCTGCTTGGGGGGCTCTGCTTGCACTATGGCACCTCTGGACTGCTCAGCTGGGCTGCCCTTGTTGCGCTATGGCGCAACCTTTCTGCTCAGCTTCCCTTTCTGGTTGTGCTATGGCACAGTTTGTGCGATATTCAGACGTTGGCTGCTTGCGCAATTTGTTCTGCTCCATGTTTGAATATCGTGTCTGTTGCGCATATGCGTAATTGAATTGTGCTTGCTCTTGCTGTTGCGCACATTTTGGGAGCAGTTTGAATATCTGGGCTGCAGTGTACTTCACTGATGAAAGCTGTTGCTTGAAACATTTGAATTGATATGGTGCACAGCACAGTGTCTTTTTATTTGAATGAAAAGATAATTTATTTATTGATTGAAATTGTTTCACCAGGAAAAGCACAGAGCAAGAACTGCTCGTCTCCCAGTGCGACCTTGGGGGAGGGTACAGTGGGGAAGAGGACAAGGGTAGTCAGGTCCTGACATACTGTATATACATACAATTCTGATACAGTTGAAAACATTTGACAGAAATAGTTATGAGATGACTATTACTTATAGTATAGTAGCAATTACATGGGAAGTCATGTTTATATCTTGAAAACCTATAATTAGATAATACAGCTGCATAGGTTTGACAGGAATAGGTGAGTGTGGATTAATACATACTGTATACCCTAATAGTGGAAGTAACAGTTACAATGAGGAAATCCTGCAATGTATTGGGTTGTGGTATATAATGAGATAGGGGTAAGTGCAAGCTAGCTAGCTCAAAATTTGGGATCAAGTGCAGTAGTTGGGTGTGGTTAGCGAAGTAACACCATTGGGCCTACTGGGAGAAGAAATATAGGAGTGTCTGAGGTAGAAAGATTGGAGGTTAGCTGCACAGGCAATTTACTAAGCAGTGGTTGGCAAGGGCATAGGATAGTGAGTGGATAGAGGAAGAGTGGCGATAAGAATAAGAAGAAATAAAATAAAAGTATTCTTTTACATTATATACTGGTGAGCGAGCTTAATTGTCTACCAATCAGTATTTGTTGTCATCTGCAAATAGGCAGATTGTGCCTTTATGCCATCTCAATGTTGTTTCTGAATATATTAAACACTGGGCCTTGCACCAAGCCCTCTGTTACCTTGCTGGTAACTTCCCTTGAGTCTGAAGCTCCCTCCACTACCACCATCTGGGTCCTACTCTTCAACTAGTTTGCCAAACATCTAGTGAGTTTCTTCCCTACCCCTTGATCCTCCAGCTTCTTGATCAACCTCCTGTTGGGTACCAAGTCAAAGGAATTGCTGAACAAGTATAGGATTTTAACTTCTTGGCCCTTGTCTACTGCTCTTGTTACCCCATTAAAGAACTTGATCAGGTTTGTTCAGCAGCTCTTCCCACCAAGAACCCATGTTGCCTCTGGTCCTGGAGACCACTCATCTCCAGAAATGCTACCAGTCTTTCCTCAAGCATATCCACCCCATGAGTATACCCACAATGGAGGTCAGGCTGACCAGTCTGTAGTTACCTGGCTCATCTGTGGGCCCACTCTTGTGGAGTGGTACCACATGCACGTCCTCCATTCCAATGGTACTTCCCCAAATATAGCAAACTGTTCAACACACCGACCATGGGGCCTGCTAGTTCCCTGCCAGCTCTCTCGGCACCCTTGGATGGATGCTATCCTGAACTGGGATTTCTAACCTTGATGGCCATTAGCTCTTTTTTCACCCTGTCATCTGTGATACTGTCTTCCATGCCCCTCCCCCACCTATTCTCTTGTGGTACCAGTCTGTCGTCTTCTTCACAAAGACAGAACAGAAGTATTCGTGCAAAACTTTGAACAATTGCCAAAAAGCTTGACTACCCAGACTAAGGGCACAAAGTCAGACACCAGTCCAACGCTGAGTTTCCAAGATTTGTTGCAGATTTTAAAACAGCAGCAGAGATCCTAGGACAGGGCAGTCCTGGCTGTCATTATGCTACGGCTCCAGTTGTGCTGTATCTGAGCTCAGTCACCTACTTCATTCAATACTTTTGCCTGTTCCATAGTACTTTCCACCTACCCCTTTTTAGCCTCACAATACCATCGTTCTTGTCCTTTTTTTGCTGATGAATTGGAAAAAGTCGTTTTCCCCTGTCTTGATCTCTTCTGCTAATTGCAGTTCCATCTTATCCTTGGCAAGCGGGACTGCTTTATGTGCCTCCTTTGCTTTTCCCAGGGATTTCCTCCCTATTTTCCTACTTATGGGTCCTCCAAAACTTCTATGTGCTGTTCTCTTTTGACTGCTTGGGCCAGCTCTGTATTAAATCAACTTGGTAATTTGGTTCTACAGTTTTTTCCTTTCAGCCTGACACATGCATTTGTTGAAGCTGCTATCCTGTCTTTAATGACAGTCCACTTCTGATCTACCCCATCTCCTCACTGAGATTAGTCAAGTGTCCCCTTAACTGTTCCCCCATCTTCCTGAACTTGCCTTTCTGAAGGCCAGGACCCTAGTCTTGGTGATTACTTTTTTCCTCCCCATGTACACCTTGATTTAAAATATATGATGATCACTCCCTCCCAGGGTCTTCTCCACCTTGATGTCCTCAACATGCTCCCCGTTCCTTGGTACAAGATCCAGGATGGCACCTTCCTTTGTGGTTTCAGTGACACCCTAAACCAGTAACCCACTCTGAACCACATGAAGGATTACCTGACTGCTGGCCCAGGCCATAGCTGTGATCTACCAGTCTACCTTGGGCAGACTGAAGTCTCCCTCATCACCTCTCCTTTGCCTGCAGCCGTCTTGATTGTGGACCTCAGTTCCCTTTCCTTCTCCTGGTTAGGTGGTCTGTATATTACCCCCAACCTTACTCTTCTTCCCTTAGCAGTATGCAGTTGTACCCATAGTACCTCTGCCTTCCCGTCCTCTGCCTTCTGCCTTGTGCTAGTTATATCTTCCCTTATGTATAGCATTACAGCTCCCCCTTCCCTACATATTTATCCCTTCTACAGTATATAACCTGTACCTAGGAATAGAGAGGTCCCAGTCATGGTTCAGTGTGTAGGTCAAATTTCTGTGACTACCGCAGTGTCCACTTTCCTTTCTGCCATCAGTGCCTGTAGGTCATCCATTTTGCTACCAGGGCTTCTTTCATTTATGGACACCACCTTTCACCACGACTTTGTGCCTCTTTCCTCCTTGGCCCAATTTCCCTCCCTCTTACCCACCGCTGACTGACTCCCCCTCCCCACCACTCACTCCTCGTGATTCCCCTTTATATGTCTCCACGTCCTTTTCAGTATCTCCCCACCTTTAAAATCTCCCCTTCTGCTCCCTGTAGCTTTTTGCTTTCTTCTCCCTCCCTGATTCTGTTGCAAACTCAACCTGTTTACCCTGAGGAAAAGACCCCCTCCTGCTGGAGATCCTGTGTGCCCTGACCTATTCTGCCTCTCCTTTTAGTTTTAAATTTAGGCTCCTGTTCATACGAATGTGCAAAAACTTGCCAGCAGAAACAGGCCTCATGATCTATCAAGTCTGCTCGTATGTGCAGATCGCACCCTTATACTGCAGTTGCCCCACCCACCAACCATCTATTCTTCCCTTGAATCTGTTCAGCATTGTTCATGTACAACCCCCAGCTTATCCTTAAATTGCCTGAAACTCCCTCTACTAAGATTTAACCTGTCTGGTGCATAGAGGGTTTTGTCATTTCAGGTCCACACCCAGCTTCTTGTGTATCCAAAACCTTCCCACTTGCACCATTCCCTCAGTCAGCTACTGAATTTTTCAATTCTCCTCTTCCTAACTGTGCTGATTCTCAGTACAGGTAGCACTTCTGAGAAGGCCAATGATCTAGCCACCCCCTGCAACTTCACCCCACCACCCTAAACCTCTCCTGTACTACCTCCACCTCATTACCTGCTAGGTCATTCATACATTGGTGTATTATTACATAAGGTCCTCCCCATTCTCTGCATAAGTAGACCTTTCATAGGATGCACTTCCTTTGCTGTCATTCCTGGCATGCACACCACCTTTCTGTTTCTTTGTGTTTCCTTCTTTCACCTCCCAGTGTACTCCCTTTTATAACTGAATCATCCAGGACTACAACGGATTCACCTCCATTTAGATCCCCTTCCCACTCTCTACCATGGTACCCGATTCCTAAGTTTTCCCTCTTCCAATCTGCTCCCCCTACTATTCCCCGACCTCCCCCCCGCCTTCCCTTACTAAACTGCATGTTTCCCCCTAACTTTCACAGCTACCCCATTTGCTATCCCCCTCAGCTACACTTTGCACTCCTTTACACCCTGCTTCATATCTCTTCAACCTTTCATCACCCAAATGTGACAACATGTGTGTCAACTGGACAAAATGTGTGACAAATCATCAAACATGGCACTGAAAGCTCAGAATACTGTGGAAATCAGTGTACTAATGTTTTTAATGTTTTATTGATAAAATTCTCTGAGTTGGAGTATACGAAGCAATAACCAGCTTCTGTGGATGATTAAACGCTGAGGCGAAGCCAAAGCATTTAATCACCACAGAAGCTAGTTATTGCGAGTATACTCCAGCTCACTAAATGTTATTACTATTATACAAGTTGGAGTGTGTTGGAAAAAAAAATTGTTTTAGTGTGTTTACAGTATAGGGTGAGCAGGGAAAAAAAAAAAGGGCAAAGAGGAACGTCTGCCGCATGTGCTTAGTTTTTCCTGTATTCTCTGTTGTCTCTTTGTCTTGTGGTCGCTGTCGTTGGGCTTCACCTTCCAGAGATAATGGAAGCCAGAGCATGTGGCCATCAGGGTCTACCAGGAAGTGAAAGAGAGGTAGATATTTGAGAGAGAGAGACTGGCAGCAGTCAAGTAGTCGTTTGTGCTAAGGCTGTATGAGTGTAGCTGCAGCCTTGTTGTGGTTTACGGTGGTGGAGGGAGTGAGTGAAGGGGGTGGGGGGGTCATGGTCAGGATGTTGTAGTCGTATACAAATATGAGAAAGAAAGAAAATAAGTATTGGGCTGGATGGGGCAAATGAAAAGGGATGGGAGTTGGAAATGGAATGGATGAGGGTTAGCTTAATGTTTTAGAAGCTGCTGATGCGACAGCTGTTATGACAGCATTTTTTACTGTTTTGTTCTTTGGTGTGTGTGGGGGGGGTGATTAAACGACTGTAGTAGTAAATAGTAAAATTTATTTATACAGAATTTTTTGCCATTAGGGTTCAAAGAATCCCTATTTACAAGTCAAACCTGTTTATACAAAGTTTAGGTTACAAAAAGTTACAATACTCATGATAATAGTCATACAATACATATCATTCTTACTTGACTAATACACATACCACTCATACAATTACATGACAGCATAAAAAGATGTCAGTCAATTACAACATCTTATATGTAAACGACACATGTAATGTTATTTAAAAAGACTACCTAGTATGTAGACATCTATAAAACAGCTCATGTTTTACTGCTGTTTTGTACTGAGGTGGATAAGTTTAAATCTCTAAGAGAGGGGGGAGTCCATTCCAATTGGAAGAAACCTTATATTGTAAGGTAATTCTACTAAAACTAGTTTTTATTTTGGAATCAAAAGATCTCTAGCTCCTAATTTCAGTAGATTCAATCCGTGATCTGGTTTTAGGAGTTTTTTTCTGCCAAATAATGTTGTGATCTATGTGTAATTAATCCTTGTATCTGGTTTAACCAGATTCCCTTAGCCCACTGATGTAGTGAATTCCAACCTAATTCAGTATACATTGCACAATGGTGAGAACCAATGTCACATTTCAATACAAATGTTGCTATTTTATTATAAAGTACTTCCAAGTTTTGTAACTGCTTTTTAGAGGTATGCCTATAGATGTGACTCCCATAATCTATCACTGGTAATATTAATTGATTTGCTATATTCGATCACATTTCTTTTGTTAAACAATTTGATATACATCTCATTGCCCCTAATTTTGAGTTTTTCTTAATTAGTTCTGTTACATGATGTTCAAAACTTAATTTTTGATCAATTTGAATACCTAGATATTTATATACTTGGGTTTGCTCTAAAATTTTTCCTTCCTGAGTCTTAATTGTTATTTTTGGGATTGTTTTATTTTTTCTGTCTATACCAAAACACATTGTTTGTGTCTTTTTACTATTTATCAAAAGCCCAAGTGGTGAGAAGAAATTCTGCATGGCTAAAAAAATCACCTTGTAATTTTTTTTCTATTTCTTCTGAATTCCTTCCTGCTGCTATCAAGACTGTATCATCCACATAAAGTCTAACTTGTGAGTTTTTTATGAGTTTTGGTAAATCATTCAAATAAACCAAAAACAAGAGGGGTCCCAGGTGAGCATGTCTAATGGTTGACTGTGGGCAGGGTTTAGGTGAATAAATGACTCTGAGGCATTGTTTTTCAGTTTGTGTGGAAATAACTGACGAGAGTTCTGAATCCTGATTGACTGCGAGGAGATTCCTGTCGTATAACTGCTGATAACCTAGCATCATATATTATTATACATTTCTGCTTAAAAGACTCAGTGGTCAGTGTGGAATGTCACCTTCTCAATGTGGGAGAGAAGGTCTCAAATTCTGAGAGATAAAATGAGTGACATACCTCATAATGTGTGACAGTCGAGAGCTACGCCCTGCTTCTCCTACCTCCTTCCTCTCCTTCCACCCATTCTAATCCCTCCACCTCTGCCACTATCTCTTCCACCATTCCACCCTTCTTACCTCCCTTGTTCCTCCTTCATGAACTGATGCCCTCTCCATACTTTGATCACCCCATACCCTTCCCTGGTCATTTTTAAGATTTTTAATAATACAATTTACAATGTTCAGAAAATCCATTCCAAACCAACTTATGTTATTTCATAAATAAATATGGTAAACTACAATAAATTACTAGTAAGTAACTACATAACTATTAAATGACTCAAAGTAAATTATTGTGCCTCACTATAATAGACAATAAACAAGAAATATTAATGTTATTTAAATATCAAACTGAAAAGGTTGTGATTTTATATTTTACCACCTGTGCAAAGAATTAGACCTTATTTCATAACTGTATCATTCTGTGAAGACAAGCATTGGGTGTAGAGGCATGCACAATATTTTATAATAGGTGGTATAGTTATGTGTCACCTAATTAATTTCTTTCTTTCTTACTGTGTTATCCCTTCTAGGTATGCATTATTGATCTCTCTTAAGCTAGCTGTGTGCTCTCTGCTGACAGATAAGCCTGTTTAACCCTTATGGTTTTCTGTCTTTGAAACTCTCCTCTTTTTAATCCATTAATTTGTTTATTTTTGTTGTTGGCTTCAAATTTAGAATGAACCATAGAACATAATATGGTAGAAGCTGTTCTTAGTTTATGAAATTTACTAAATACCTAAAATTATACCTAAGGACTAATGTATAGATGTTTTCCTGTTTCTTTTCATGAATTGCAACAACTTAATGAATCTTCAGGGCAATACAGTGGAATGATATATAAAAAGTAGCACATTTCTGTGATGGATAGTAGTTTTTTGCACAAAATATTTTGTGGTTTTTGCTTTTAGTGTTAGTTTTGTTGCACCTGCAGCAGTTGTTTAGGTTTAGATCATTGCTGAATGCAAGGTGTGTGTTTATTGTTGAGCAACAGCATTTGCCATTTTTCTTTCGGTTATCCATCGTTTACATTATATTAATGTTTTGGTGTTAACCTCAGTGCACATATGGCGATATGTCTTTAAGCAGCCTGCTATAAATCTGCATCTTGGCATTTCCAAATCATGCCCCTTAACAAAGTACATTGCCTCAAAGAGTTGGGGCATTTGGTTACTGTGAAATCCAAAGTAGTCTGAGATAACAAGTTGTAATAATGCACTAATTTTGCAATGAAGGCTCCAGTAAGTCATTTCTCCTTGCATGTGTTATTTCTTATTTTGTTGTTCTGCTGGTTACAACTGCTCCAACAAATGCAACAAATTGCAGCATAGAACGCTTCCCTGTCTCTGTTTTTGTGTGTAATGGCACTTGTAGGATTGGTTTTCTTGGGTAGGTGCATATAATCTGGTATCTCGGTCATTATCTTGAGAAACTGACAGGATTTATGATACTTTCCCCTGAAGATGCCAGTAATTATATTGGGATGACTGGCAACTATGGCACTAGGTCTGTAACTGTGGGAAACTTGATTCTCTCAAAAAGGACACCTTTGATTGGGATCCATTCCTTATAGATCAATAACATACTGCAACACTCTTCCATTTTTGTAAGGGGAACTTGTAAAATTGTTAAGTTTAAAAATGTTTTAAAGTACAACTTGATTGGGTTTATAGAATGTGCATGTTTTATCTGAACATATGCATTGTTACTTGCATTTATTGACAAATGAGCATTGTACTTCTGTGAACATTTTTTTGACTTGGGTGTCTTTGCCAATAGGTCTAATATGCTCAGAGACCTCAAAATTAGCTTGGACTACTGTATCCAGCCACATTATCAATAACAGTAGCTGTATATTGTGCCTGGATTCAAATACTATGAAGTATTCACTGATAATGTTCTTCAGAGGTTAGTACACTATCTGAGCATCTCTAGTGTCTTAGTATAATACTAGAGGATACCCTTAGCACTAAAAGATTGGTTTTATGCACAGTCTCTGGGTGTGTTCTGATCCCCCAAAGGTCACAGGTAAAATCATTCCTGTGCTGGGAATAGTACAGCATGCTCTGGCATTGTAGTCACACATTATATATCCACACTGACCGTACTTTTTTGAAAAGTTGGTGTAGTTCATATGTTTTCTGATTGTTTAAGCCATCTCATCCAGTCAAACTGTTGCTAAGCACCTATTACAAAGGTCAACTGTACACATAGCATTCTCTGTATAAGAGGGATCTCTTGCGAAAAGTAAGTACAAAGTAAGTCTTCTCTATTGTAAAGTTCCTTATGCTTTGCTCTGTAGTATATAGACTGGACACTTGTGAAAATGGGCAGTTATGCTGACATGCCTTCTAGTATAAACAATAAAAATTTAATGAAAAATGAAAGTACCATGTCTAATTGGCCAAGCCACATGAGATGTTCTGAGAATCAGTGATGGTAAGCTACTGTGTGGTATATGCATTCCTTTATAAGTGTATATCCATCTGTAATGGCTGCCTGCTACTATGAAGCTGTGAGGTCTAGTGATCTGAGTGCCAAGTAAGGAATCGGGGATATTTAAAGTTCAAACTCCATTAGAGCCAAGTACTGGGAAACCATAACCAAGTTCCTTACTCTCCCAGTGCTCCAGTCCACCCAGCTGGGAAATGAGTATACGCACAACCACACTGAAAATGGGATGTTGCAATTCAGCATGGTTCTTTTAGGTAAATAATTTGTGACATAGATAAAATTAAAAAACAAACTCTTCATGGCTTGTAAAGTGCCTTCAGACACAATGTGTATGAATGGTGCTAAATAACCTGGAATTCATGTCCACCTTTTCTTTCCCTCCCTCCTCACATGCTTCTTGAACTTACATATGAACAGATGAAGAAGCCAGCAGAAGGCCATTTGGTCTATCAAGTCTGCTTGTATTGCAGGGTCCACAGCTTGAACTAATGTCCCTGACCTCCCTACCCCACTCTTCCTATCCTCTCTACCCATGATCCTTACCTTCTCCCTATGCCTATCCCAGCCTCTCTCAAAGCTGGCCACTGTCTTCAGTGAGATGACCTCTTCTGTCAGTGCATTCCAAGTACATAACTTGGTTATCGTAATACAGTCTAAAAGTGATCCTGTTGTTTTCAGAATGAAGGACCACCTATTCAGCAAGATTACGTGGCAGCGATCGGAGGAGGAGGAGGAGGAGCCCAGTACTACTGTTCTTGTTCATGAACACTTGGAAGATGATCAAATAGTATCAATCCAACATCAGCAGCCCTGGGCATCATACACAGAAAGTATGTAAGGTGCACTGTGTAGCACTGGTGTTTATTATCGGTAGATTACAGTTATCCACATGGACTCTGAAATAAATGTTTCCACCTGTACTGTCTAGAACTAGTCACCATACTCATTTAATCACAACAGTCATTTATATTTAATAATATAGAACAAATAAGTGTTAAAGGGGAAGTAAAGTCACAATTTACAAAACTATTTGTTGTACAGAGTATTTTGATTTTGTAGGTGTAGTTGTAGTATGTCCTTCCATTTGCTTGCTGTAAGGGGTCTTTTAAATTTGCTTGCTAGTTTTATGGCCCCTGGGGATCTACAAGGTCACATTGTTTTATGGCTGCTCTTCTTCCCACAATGCCTCCTGTCCTATGCGACAGTGATGGGTCAAGGACCATTGATTCAGAGAGTAATGACCGCTGCAGCAGCAATATCATGTTAGGAATGGGATATTCTGCCTTCAACTAAACAACTCTTTCTAATCCAAACTTTCTGTTATATAGGTTTGTGTCTAGGTCTAGCCAGCAAGAGTGAATGTTTTGTTTTTAAAGCTTTGCATTTTATTAAACTACACACAGCCATAAAAAAGCAAGTAAATCACCCCAGGCCACCAAAGCTTTAATCAGTGAAGACTATAACTGTTCCCTTACAGAAAAGCCTACTCAATTTATCCTTCAGGTGTTTGTCATCTGTAAATTTAGTTTTTATTAGAGTTCTCTGGACAAGGAGAGTTGCTTAAAATCACAGCTCTACTGCTATAAACTTGACAAAAAAAACCAGCTCTTGTTGGATGACTGATCCTGGATGCATCAGTGTCACATGGGACAGGAGGCATTGTAAGAAAAAGGAGAGCCATAAAAATGCAGACATGGAGATCCCCAGGGGCTGTAAAACTAGCAGGCAAATAAAAAAATTAATAAATTATTGCAGCAAGAAAGGGAAGAACACACTAGGACTACACCTACAAATCAAGAAACTGCACAATGTATTGTTTTGTCAGTTTTGACTTTCATTCCCCTGTAAGTCCTGACAAGGTGCTTGGTTGCCATCAGTTATTGTAATATTAGGGCTGGTGCCAATGGAATTTGCTCTCACAGTCGGTCTTCTCTCACCCTATGGAACCTTGCCTCCACCTCGAGCATTAGATTCAGGCATTGGCCTGGTCAGCCTTTTGGTGTATGTGTTTGGAAAATATCCCCATGTGGAGAACAGTCTCTCCAGCAGAACACCCAGCTCCAGACTCTTTGGCTTTTCTCCTACTCAGTCCCAGATCCGAACTGCTAACCCTGAGCAGCCTGTATGTACACCCACAAAAGCCTTAGCCTGCTACACCCTCTTACCCTGGTTAGTGGCTTCTAATCGCATGCCAGAGGTACCCAGTGGTGCATTTACAACTATCCAGTCCCTTGCAGCAAGGACAAATCAGTGCCGCAGTGTGCAGCACAGTTGCTGTGATCAGCTGAGCACATTACCTGGTGCTGAAGAACTAGTCACCCTATTTGCTTATGCTGCCCATTGCACCTGCAATGCAGGCAGGTCCCTGCCTGGGGACAAGGTGAACAAGAAGCACACCAGCTGCAGGCTGGGAAGCCCCAGCCTGGAGGTGAGCCACCACATGAGTGAGGTTGCAATCTTTTAATAATTATTATATATTTTTACATAATCTCTTCTGTTCTTTGATTATTTTGCAAAGTCATGTGTTTTTATGTATTTTGTCTCTGGTGATTTTGCATTCCTTCATGGTTGAACCTAACTATGTAAATTTTGAACTCGGTTTGTTGTGTTCTTTATCGCCTCCCCTGCTCCCCCTCCTCAGGGTTACACCTGTAAATGAGCTTAAAGGGACACTGTCAACCTGTTTTTCATTATATTATTTCTAGTTAAAAATCTACATTTTATGAATGCTTACCTTCTCTAAAATTTATTGATGTTGCTGTCTGTTTTGTCTGTCTGCTTGTTTAGTAGAACTGAAATGCATGGCAATGTATATTTAGAAACAACATTGTTTTATTTACAGTCCTGGAGCTGTTGTTACTGCATACTTGATGAGCATTAGAAATGCACCCAAACTGTACAGTCACTCATGAGGCAGTAGCCTCCTAAACTCCCACTGTATCATGAGGAGCTAGACTGTATTGTGGGTGTTCCCAAGTCCAGGAAAGATGCAGCTGGAGCTGATCATGGAATGTAAACAAACTTGTGCTTGTGTGGTAACACCAGTATGCTGGGCAGTCCGTTTTTCACTTCTCTAAAGAAATAGAGTCCGAATCAACCTACCAGCTACATCAGCAATCTTTACAGAATGCTGGCAGTCATAAAATTTTTTTTTTTTTTTTTAAACTAGGGACACTTTGAGACCTAAGGGGGTTGACAGTGCCCCTTTAAGATCTGTGTGTCAATCTTGGTCACTAAAGTTGAAATAAAAAACAAATGGCCAAGACCTTATGCCCATAGGGTTAGATTAATACATATTTTTCAAGGCAAAGTGAAAAAAACAAAAAAAATGCTTTTTCATGTAGACTTTGCAAGGAAGCAGAGGGAGTGGACCTCATGTAGTTTCATGATGGTTAAACTTCACTGGCAAAATGTATAATATTTCATGAAGTTTACACTGGATAGCAGGTGACGAGACTGATTTCCTGTCCAAAAATATGGTCACATGGAACATGCTATGGCATAAAGTTCCCCACGGGGTTCTATGCTCAGTGTACAGTCATAAAGTGAAAGCCAAAGGAGCAGGCTGTGTCTCTGAATATGAAACAAATCAGTTTAATTAAATAAAAACAAGCATTTGTCAATGCTGAATGCTTCCTTGCATGGTTTATGTGGCAGGTATGTATTGTGTTAGTTGAACTTCTGGTGGGAGGAAAAGCCTGCCTGAACTATGTTTTGACACGCTGTCATATTTTGGACAGCAGTTGAATACAGAAGCTCGGGTAATAACAAGGCTATGTTGAAAATGTGGGGTGCATCGCCGGCCTGGTGGCACTGAGGGTTGAGGCACTGGATGCCACACCTCATGCCATGCTGGCAACCCGTGTTCAGGAGTGAGCGCAGGCCACTGGATGTCAGCAGGGAAGGAGAAGGATCAAATGTCCCAGGGACAGCTCTCCTTTTCTGGGGAGAGGGGTGACCAGTTGTTGGTGCATACCTGGCCTCTAGCGATGGCTGGAGGCTGGCACACCAATGCTGCAGACATCGAGTCAGAGGCGGGAAAGATGCCTGATGGGGTGCGTGCATGGCAGTGTGCATGGCACCATCACTGACGTCCTTGTACACTGTGCCCCTGAAGGGGAGAAACCAGGAGGAAAAAGTTCATGGCAGATGATGGAGGGAGCTCACAGGTCCTGCCCCAAATAGTCATGGTGCCAATCATTGTACTGGATCCAGTCTTGGTGGGATTGGGCCCCCGCCAATCCCACAGGGGATGTAAGCCCTGTTAGGTGGGCGTCGGGGGCTGGGGCTCCCTCCAGATAGAGGGTCATGGAGCAAGAGTAAAAATAACTGAAAAAAAATGTGGGGAGCAAATATTTAAGATTTCTAGACTTACTAGCATGCATACCAAAATTGCAACAAGTGGCCATAACTTTGTAATTTTTTCATATTTTGACCCTAAATGTTGAACACAGTCTTCTTATCACCCCACCTCATGAATCCTGCAGGTGAAATTTTTCAAATCCGTGGGAAAATGGTATTCCACGCCATAGGTGTAAAAAAAAAAAAAAAAAAATTATGGGCAGGATGTGAAAAATGACAGCTGTACTGGTCATGAGGTGTGGTGATAACAAGGCTATATTGAAAATTTGGAGTGAAAATATTGAAAATGACCAAAGTTACATGTGTGCATAGAAAATTTTGAATGACCAGGTATATCTTGGCCATTTGTTTGGAGCTGTTTCACCAAGTTTTGAACATGGCCTTTATGGGACCCCACCTCATGAAAAGTGCCACTGACAATTTGTTCACATATCCTAAAACATTCTGCACCACAGATGTGAGAATACATTTCAGGCAGGATGTGAAAAATGACAGCTGTACTGTTCATAAGCAGGTGTGTAAAAATGGCAATGTTGAAAATCTGGAGCGAAAATATTAAAAATTGGCAAAGTTAGAAGAATGTGTAGAAACTGTGCAACACATGCTCATAACACAGTCATTTTTTGGAATTTTTCACCAGATTTGCAACGTGGGTGTTTTGGGACCCCCATCTCATGAGTAGTGTCACTGTCATTTCATTAATCAGTCCCAAAAGGTGATTCTGTGCAGCGACCACAAAATCACCTTTTGTGACTGAATAACAAAATGAAAGTGACAGTGTTCATGAGGTGGGGTCCCAAGAACCCCAGGTTGAAAATTTGGGGCCAAAATTCCCCCAAACGGTTGAGATATCAACTTAAGTTGGAAACCCCATTGATTGCCATTATACTGCACTTAACTTTTGATTCTTCAGTTCACTGGTCGGCATTAAAGAATACAGACATGTCCTGGTCTTCAGAAGATGACAGCGCTGACCTCTGGAGGTAAGTATGGGAAAGGGGGAGTGCAGGGAGGTGGGTGCTCAGTGGAAGGGTGGTGATGGGGGAAGGGAAACTATTAGGGACCATTTTCTATTTCACAGGTTTAAAACAAAAGAAAAAAAGGAGTTTGGGGACCATTTTTCTTTATTTACAGGTTCAAAAAATAAATTGGGCACACTGGGGTGGGCTCCCAGCGTGCCACATGAGTTGGGTGTACATGATGCTGACACGGGGATTGGGCACCCCAGTGTCGGCATGGGAACAGAGGGTGCAGGGTGGACTGCACACAGTGAGAATGTGCGAAGGGTTTGATTAGATGCCTGGGGATGGGATGGAAGTGGGGAGGACAGTAGCAATGGGAGGCAGTGGGAGGGTTTAATGAAAGATGCCGGGCCAGTGGGGGAACGGAGGGTACGTGCATGATGGACTGCAGCAGTAAACTTGCAATGCCGGCTATGCAAATGAGAGGAATGAAGCGCACTCTCTCATTGGTGTGGTTCATTTCTCACAAGTGCGAGCTGGCTCCAGGCTGTGAAATTCCAACGGCCGTCACACTCTGCTTCCGTGGTCATTGTTGTCAGGGTCATGCCCACTGTACAATGCTTTGCATTGGACTCATCCCTGACACATCTCTCAAATGCAGCACTGTCCCCAAGGTGTTTCTTGTGCAAGCACAAGGAAACGCAAAAATTAGTTGAAGAAATTTTGCTTGGTTTCTGTCCTGACTACTGAGACTTCATAGAAGGGATTTGAAAAGATTTTACCTAAACAGAAAACAGTTTTAGCCAGTATATAGAGAGGTACAGCACAGTTGTGCTTATTCTCAGTGTAAGTCAGTGCATCTGTGCTGAATTGGTTGTGGGTAGGGTTACCACCTTTTATGGAATCCAAAGTGGGGCATTTCTTACTGAAGCATGATTTTTGCAGGACCATATGTAGCCTCAACCAATGCAACAGACTGTTTCCCTATGTAATCAGAATTAAGACTAAGTGTTGTAGTCTTTTTCTTGTTTCTATTGTTTCTGATCATTTTAAGGTATTTTAGTTAAGGTATTATAGTTTTCCACAACATTTAGAGGAAAGTTGGAAAATATTTTTTGTATTATAAGGTCAGGGAATGTAGTATTTTTTCATGTTTTTCTGAAGGACACAGCTGCCCAAATCAGGACTGTCCTGTCCAAATTAGGGGAGGTGGTGACCCTGCCTGTTGGCAGAGGACAGTCAGCCCTCAGTTTAGTGTTGGTTTACTCAATGTTTGAAACATTTAATGTGTTTTTTTTTTTTTTTTTTTTAACAAGTGCCACTTTTTGTTTAATGGTCTGTGCTGACCACTGATTATGAGTGGCCACTGGACACCATTGGCCCATTTTTCAAAGGTTGACACAGGGCTTTCATTAACCCATCACAACCACCACCCCTTCATGTCTTATTTGACAAGTGTGCAATACGTGTGTGTGTGTGTGTGTGTGTGTGTGTGTGTGTGTGTGTGTGTGTGTGTGTGAGAGGGAGACATTTATGCAATAGGTGTACAGATAAACAGAATGTGATGAGTCCATTTATCTGAGTAACTGTGTACATAAATTTATTTATGTACACAGTTACTACATCATACTCCATTTATCTACATAGTTACTATGTCACATCCCTCCCCCCGCTGGCACTACTTGGTCAGAAGCAGTTTCACTTTACAAAACAGCACTTGCAGAGACATACTTGCAGCTGGAACTGCATGCTGCTTTTCACACACACATACACACACACCAGCGACTGGCCTGCCTGCTTGCTCGCATTAACATCATCATTTAGTCCACCGCTCTTCTGTTACCTAGTACAACTTCAAGGGGGTTGGGAATATTACAAATTAGTACCTTTTTTTTCTGTTATGGATAAAATCAAACACTTCTCGTCAAACCCCATATGGACAGCACTGCTCGCTTCATCTTTTTATTTTTTTATTTATTTTTATTTATTATTGATTCGGAAATACACCTTTGAGCAATGCTCCTTAAGAAAGGTTCCACGTCAACTGAATGGTGCAATAATTTGCAGTGTCAGTGGCTCAGTAGGTAGCACACTCGCCTCTGAGGCTGGGAGATCAGAAGGCTGTGGGTTCAGTTCCCACATCTGGCACTTGGGTTAATATCCCAGTACTGACACTGTAGTGCAGCACGAGAGGGGTGCTGTACTTCTGAGGTGCCGTCTCTCGGATGAGATGTTAAACCGAGGTCCATCTGCCTGGATTGGTGATAGTTCAGGTGGATGTTAAAGATCCCATGGCACTTATCGAAAAGAGCAGGGGAATTTCCTGGTATCCTGGCCACATTTCCCTCACTCACTGAGAACACCACCAACAGCTTAATCTGGTTCAAGGTCAGTTGGCATTCATCTGTATCCCCCTCCACCGGGTTGTGCCTGAAAATAGGCAGGATTTGTCTAGTGCACCTACCCGGTCAACAAAAACTAAATAAATAAATAGTAATGTTGGTACACAGTAACATTAAGCAACAATGTTGCAGGTAAACAGTGAAAGGATACTAAGTTACAACCATAGCAAGGGTACAAGTAAGACAATTTGAACTAAAGTTTGAGTTACTAACAATTGTGAACAGATGCAGTCAGCTGCTTAGAGAAACATTGTCAAGTTAGTAAGTGCATAGGTGAATAACTCTTAAGTGTAGCGTGTGGGTTTAGTAGAGGGTTGAGGGAGGGTAGGATGGGGCTCGTGAGTTCTAGGGGTATCAATGTGAAGTTAGGCGCAGATGCAGGCTAATTTCCTGGAGAGATATTTTTTAGGGCAGGTTTAAAGTGCCCAGGGGAAGTTGAGTCCATGTACCTCGCTTCTTTCACAGCCACAAATAAATTATTTTAAAAAAAGCAATACTAGCCCCAACTGCACTTTATACAGGTTTTACAGCCAAACACAGTAACTGTTTCAAAATCGCCTGCTAGCTTCCTCTCATGCCGACTCCCTTACTTCCTCACTAAAGTGAGGCACCATCTTTCCCTGAATATTTTTTTCTAAGGCGCGCAACTTTTTTTTTTTTATTTATTTATTGAGGTCTTGGATTACACCAGTGAGCAGATGCTCATTTATGGGTTCCACATCATTTACTAAACCATACAATACAGATGACAGGGTTTCATATGGTACAGGTAAGTTACAGGGTACAACAGCATTAAACAGCTTAGGCAGTATAGCAGCTAGCTAGTGTCAGAGGTCAACACCCTACTTGGAAGCTCTCAGAGGTGAGAAGAAGGAGGGGTTGCAAACATGGGTGGAAGGAGTGAAGTAGTTGGGAGCATCTGAGGGGGTTGGGGAAATGGGAGCAATGTCCTGATTACTGGGGTAGGTGTAACCTAGAGTGCTGGGATTGGGGTCCCTCAACCCAACGAGTTGTCGGGAGGTAAGTGCAGGTAGCTGGTTAATGTTCTGGGAGGGTGCTAATGGTAGCAGTCCCATTTACTAGGTGCTGCCGGAGTCTGCATTTGAACGATCCAATAGATGTGGCATTGATAATGTCAGGAGGTAAGGCATTGGTCCATAGTGGAGCATGATAGTAAAAGGCACGTTGTGCCAGGGCTGTGCAGGATCTGGGAACTTTGTAGGTCTGAGTGAAGGAGTCGCTTGTGGATCAGGTGCTTGAGTGTAGAGTTAGGAGGTTCTGGACCCCCTGTAGGTAGTTGGTTGAGGGAGCATTTATTGACTTTGAGGCAGGTTTGGTAGTTTATTCTGTCCTGCAGTTGTAGCCAACCTGCCCAGGTGTAGAGCTCACAGGTGTGCATTAACCTTTCTGCACCTGTGAATAGTCGGCCTACCTTGTTTAGTGCAGTGGTGATGCATTTTAGGGCTGTGTCTGTCACTGACCCATAGACTGCCAGGCCATAGTCAATGAGGGAGACTATCGAGCTGTTGATGGCCAGGTTCAATGCCTTACATGTTAAGCAGTGTCTATGCCTGTATAGGATCCCTATTCTTGTATTAATCGCCCTTGCTGTGTTGTGCGTATGAAAGTTTAGAGTTGAGTGTGTGATGATCGGGTACCTGAACTGCTGGATGTGTTCCAGTGGATCCCCATTGGCGTTCTTGTTTGCAAGGGGGGAGGCCTTATGCTTGCTTTGTGTGCTGGTGAACATCATAGTCCTAGTTTTTTTGCACTTCACTAATCAGCGTTGACACTGTGACATTGGTGCAATGTCATGGCACTGTGTCTACAGCAATGACCCCAGAAATGGGACTACTAAAAAGTGGAGACTACTTTTCATAAAAAAACTCCTATACAACACACGCAAAAAAAAGAAAAACTTAAAATACAAAAAAACTCACACACAAGCTCGCACTTATAGCATAAATGAAATGTGTGATGAGGAGTGCCTGATAAACAATTTATCTACAGTATATTCATGCTGTTTGCCCTCAGGCAACTAATTGGGGCTTATGCCACTTGTAAGGTTACCCGAGGTCAAACGGCACTCATAGGATAATCATTTATCACACACTCCCCATCGCATAATATGTGTGTGTGTGTGTGTGTGTAAATATATATATATATATATATATATATATAATATAATTTTTTTAGATAAACTACTCTGAGGTGTGCGGTTGTGTCTAATATACACACGCCTTGGTGTGCGTTGTTATGCTTGAGGCTGTAGGCTGAGTGCATCAACCACCCAAAGTATGTGGAGTATCAGAGAGTGCCACCGCATACCCTAGAGTGGTTTATCTATCTTATAAAATGTCAAAATTGTTTTGGAGGGGGGTAAAAGTGCAGGTTGCGGTCGGGCTCTGATATACACACGGTCATGTGATGTTTTATACGGTCAGAACACTGGATTTTGATTTGTATTTGCATGCCCATTTTATAAATATGCATACACACATCTGAAACCTAACAAACAGAAGAGAAATAAATAAATGCATTAGCTGGGATTTGAACTCAGGCCACCCAGAATACCATTCCATGTTGCTACAAGCTGCATCTCCAAAGCAACTAGAAATCAAAGACTTTTAGAAATACCTTACACTTTCCCTGATGCACAACCTGGTGCTGCACAGAATAATTACATTTTTAAGGGTGCTGTGGAGATATATGTATATACATATAACCTAACAAACAGAAGAGAAAAAGAAACAAGTGCCTTAGCTGGGATTTGAACACAGGCAGCCCAAAATACCATTCCATTGTGCTGTAAACTCTGCTACCAAGGCAACTAGAAACCAGGCACTTTTAGAAGCACTTCACTCTTTCTCTAATGCACAACCTGGCGCTGCCTAGATAATAATGAGATTTTAAGAAGGGTGCAGTGTACATGTATGAGCAGAGGACTTAGCTGGGAAAGATTCAGGTGCTTCTGGTAGTCATAGCTCTTGAGTTGCCTTGGTGGCACAGCTGGTAGCTTAACTGAATGGTATTCCAGGCAGCACGTGTTCAAATCCCAGCTGTGGTACTTATTTATTTCTCTTTTCTCATTGTTTGGCTTCAGTATACATTCACACTACATCCTTGTGAACAGAAGCCTAATTATCTGTGCAGCATCAGGTTGTGCATTAGAAAAAGAGTGTAGATGCTTCTGGGAGTCTCAGGTTTCCACTTGTCTTAATGGTGCAGCTGGTGGCTCAAATGAATGATATCCCAAACAGCCTAGGTTCAAATTCCAGCTAAGACACTTATTTCTTTCTCTCTTCTGTTTGCTTGGGTTCCATAAATACATGGGCCCAGATGGGATGCATCCGAGGGTGTTGAAAAAGATGGGTCAGGTCCTAGCAGGACTAGTGGCAGAACTCTAACTGCTTTTTGGAAATGAGAGCGGGGCTGTGGGATTGGGGGACAGCTTATGTCCCTCTGCACAAATATGAGAGATGAGATAAGAGGCAATAAAAAGATTGGTCAGTCTGAAGATGAGATTGGGGATGTACTGGGATAAATAATAAGAGACTGGTAGGGTTCCTGGAGACAAATGGTTTGCAGGACACCAGGCAGTGTGGATTTACCAGTGGGAGTTCATGCCCAAGTAACCTGATCAAAGTCTTCAGTGAGTGGCAAAAGCTATAGATAAGGGACAGGTAGTAGAAGTCCTTAATATAGATTTCAGCAAGGCCTTTAACTCTGTCCCACACATGTGGTTGGTTAAGGAAGTGGTATACCTGGGGGGAGATAAGATAAGATAATTGGGTCATTAAAAAACTTGCTGAGTTGAAGGACCCAGAGGGTAGTCCTTAATGAGCAGCAGTCAGAGCTAAGGAAGGTCACAAGCAAAGTGTCCCACAAATTGGTTTTGGGACTGGTCCTTATTACTATATTCATATTTATAAAATGGCAAGGATAAATCCAGAAACTTCATTGGATGACAGCCATCACATGACTGTGCATTAAGAGTACTATGGTCGGAAACCACATCTCATTGCAAAGGCTGGAAAACCTTATTACTTACGAGATATTTTACAAGTGCAATAAGCCACTCCAGGGTGTGAATTAAAGAATTCAAGAATGCACTTCCCCACAAGCATGAGGACACTTGGCCTTTGGCCTCGAGCCTTACTATGCCCCAATGGCATGCATCGTTAATGTTTAATGCACACCGCATCATGGCATGAAAGGGGTCTGGGGGTGTTTTATAATGGAGAACTTGAAAGCACTGCACCGTGTACAAGGGCTGTGGGTAGGGCCAGTAGGATGCAGGGATGCATTGTGGGGGATCAGCAGCAGAAGAAGGAAGGTGATACTGCCCTTGTACAGATCCCTGGTTTGACCACACCTGAAGCACTGTGTACAGTTTTGGAGCCTGCTCTTGAAGAAGGACAGAAAGGGGTTGGTGTAATTGCAGAGGAGGGCAACCAAATTGATCAAGGGACGGCAAGGGGAGTTCCTCGGAGCGGCTGGAGGACCTAAATATATACGTGTTGGAGGACAGGAAGGAGAGTGGAGATGTGATGGAGATATTCAAGCACCTCTGAGGGATAAATAAAGTAGACAGTTGGGAGCTGTTTACACTGAGTGGGAACGAGTGCACTGGAGAAACCCCCTTGTAGCTGGTGTGGGGGCAGGGTTGGACTGGGAAGCAAAGGGCCTACCTTGAAATGGGTCCAGGGGGGCCTTGGTACTGGCCCCTGGGGAGGCCCCCATTAAAAAGTCACAAGGGGGCCTTGGTACCAACCACGGCATGCCCTAGTGTATAAACTGTAGCCCAATTTCTACAGACTGGTACGCCTTGGCATGCTGTAGCCAAGTATAAGATCAAGGATTACATACATATTTTGCATAAAAATAAATGTAAATATACTACTGATTGATACTCAAGATAAACAGAAATGGTACCAATGACAAGACGGCACAGAAAAGCTAAGCTTTCGCACAAAATATTTGCGGCTTAGGACTCCAGATGAAGTAGATTTTTAGATAATTAACAATGTACACACTTGTCTAGTTAAACTGCACCCTTAATATAGAAAAGGGTACTCACCAAGGCAGTCCCTAAAACAAACACCTCTTTCAATTCCTGGTGGTAACATTTACCAACAGGCAAATAGCAACTGGGGCTGGCTGGCTTAGAGATGGTGGACTGGAGTGGTGGATCTGAGGTTTGGACGTTTGGACTCAAGTCGCCAATAGGCCTGCTCGCCACTTGCCTCGAATAAGTAAGACACTCACAAAAGTGCCTCCCTGACCCCTACTTTACTACCCCACCCATGCAGTCCATGCCATAACCGGAAGCTGGGTACTTACACGGACTGATGACACCCGGTACCAGGACAGAAAAAGGTGATTCTAACCCAAAACAGACAGGAGGATTACCCTGTCTGTCCCCCATTCACACTATTGCACTTCAAGGTTGACACTGTGGTAGGGCCTGCCCTGCAAAGCGTGTTTGTGACAGCCATTACCTGGCACCACAATGCCTTCCCAGACCCACCAGGTGGAACAGTAAAATGGGAGATGGAGTGAAGTTACTGGACAATAGAGAATGCTTGAAAAATGGGATGGAAAAAGGGAATGAGTGCCACTGACACTAAGCATCAGGAACTGCTTGACATGGGACGGGGAGGGGGTGCCTCTAGTAGACACCACAGAGTGCACGAGACAAGGAGAGCAAGTTCCATGACAAAACAACATTACAATTATGCTCACACTCAAAATTAGGTAGGCATGTCATTTTTGACCTGGAAAGGTAAGGCAAATGTATTTGTTAGACAACCACCCAATGGCTCCAGGTAACATACAATTTCTCATAAGGTATAAATACTGGATTATATAAATGATAATCGATAATACATCATTTTAAAATACTCAGTTACAATTCTAATTTCCTAGCTGGACCCAAAAACTTGAGCAAACAAATGAGTTTTTAGCACTCTAAAAATGGTAACAGACAGGACACCACACATCTCAGTGTTTTCCACATCAGTGAGCCTGCCACCCTACAATTCAGGCAGCAGAGTCGCCCTCATCCCCCACATACACACACAAAATGGCACACAGTCCACGCCACCCCCCCAAAACACCACGTGGTCCACACCACCACCCCTGCCCCCAGAAACCAACATTTCTCAGTTTCTCTCAACTAACTCTCAAACTCTGTACTGTATTGTAGCCTGGGCCATAGGCACTGGCATGCCCTCCTCCCTGGGCTGAGTTGACCCCTCATTCTGGCAGATTGCCAGAGAGACTAAACTTTAACTAGTAAAGCACTGGCAGCACTGCTGCTGCCCTTAGCCCTTCCTTGTTTTACCATGCTGCCACGCCACGCCACAGTCATTGACTGCAATCAGGGTTCCAGGCCAGGAAAACTCACCAAATTGTTTTGGAATGGACTGTGTCCCTGACTACCTTCACCCCATACATCGACCCGGCATTCTTCAAATTCTGTTAAATGTCGCTACGGCTCAGCGGCTGTGCTTGGATGGTCATGGTTGGACTCCAGTCAGAACAACTACTTCTTCCCCAAAATCAACAGCTCAGCTGGGCTCCACTCCAGGCTTGATCGCGAGCGACGCTTAGGAACGAACTGAAGGGAACAGAAAGAATAATCCCAGCTCACTTCTGCTTTCTGAACGCCCGGGCGCATCGCGTCATGTCACAGTCGCTCAGACAGATGACAGACCTGAGGACGGACAACCGGGTTGCCATGGTGATGACGTAGACAGCTCAGCTAATGGAAGTTGTTCCTGTGCCCAGCCCCCTCTCGTCCAACACACTGCAAGACTCAAATTATATTGAAGAATGTGGAGTGGTGAGGTCATTTCGTCTATCTAATCGATTGCGGTCAGTCCCACCCGGTCACCATGGCAACGCACAAATAAAACTTTTGTCTACTCTCTAGCGCACGATTACCCTGCAGTTAACATATGCCGAACACAGGGCCCCACCCAGCCCCCAAAGAAACTACTGCAGCTGCCTCACCTCGTGGCTATTAACTGGGGGTAGTATTTAATATTAGTGACGGCACACAGCATGGCTTGAATTCGAGTAGGTGCCCCTCCACAGTAGTTGTGTGCGTGACTGCTGGGGGGCCCACCCAGAGATCTCTCTGTATCCGGCCAGGCCAGTCCCGACCCTGTGTGTGTGGGGGGAGAGGTTTAGAAAGGACATTAGCAAGTATTTCTAAAAGGGTTCACAGAAAATGTAACAAGCTTCCAGTGGAGGTTGTTACAGTTGAAACATTAGGGGTTCAAAAGTGGGTGAGACAGGCATGTGGAAATGGTATGGCTGGTGCAGCGGGGGGGGGGGAGATAATGTCTGCAGAAGGCATGTCCTAGTACAAGGAGACTTTTAGCAGACTGGATGGGCTTTAAGGCCTTTATATGCTGACAGACAGTATATAAGTTTGTATGTTTCTATTTACTGAGGATAGTGACCAACCGAGCAGATAAGTGACAGGCTGCGCCAGTCAAGTTCGTGGAGGGAAAATAAGGTAGGGGAAGGGTTGTAGAGCTCTTATCCAGCACAGCCAGGTTTGAATCCTATCACTGTGTAATTCTGAGCTAGTCTCAAATCTCCCTGCCTGTAACATGCAAATGCACAAATGACACATACTCACCTTGCCAGCTCACATTTTCTGTTGCAATCCTGTAATTAAAGAGTCTCCAGAATATGTTTCTTATGCATGAACTCTTCAGGAGCAGTATGGAAGTAGCACTGCTTAAAATTGCTTGTATTTTTGTGGCAACTTATCTCCTGTTAACCAGTCCTTCATTAGACAAAACTCTGGCTGCAACAGAACATGACGGAGATTGGCATAGCTTCAAATAACATTAGCAAGCAGTAAATTAAACAAGTTCATCTTTTTTTCTCAAATCCCAAAGCTACCTACGCAAATGACTGTGTGTTCAGAATACCTCTGAGAACCCCAGCCATCTGACTGTGGAGAAACCTCAGTAGGGAGAAGATTACTGAAATAATTGAGCATAATTTCAAAAGATTGAGAGAGAGAGAAAGCCGGTCAAGTGTAACCATGTTTCAGAGCCGATTCTCAGTGGCACCAGCATATTTGTTTGAAATTCTAATGGGCAAAATTAATCACATATGAGAGAGGTGATGCTTTTGAAACAGTCTCATATCAATTTTTCAGAGTTGCCAAATGATTCTGTTTCTTCCTCTGCTTGATAGTAAGGGTCTGTTTTTAAGAGATGCTGTTCTGCACCCACGTGTACTGGGGTAATTTTCAAAAGTTCCGTAACTCACAATAAATATTTAGCGTTCTGGTTACATTTTCTGTAACTCAATTCCCCCCACTGATTTTTCTGGCTAAGATGTCCTTTCACCTCTTGTCAGTGCCACCAGCTGTCCATCAGGGTACCTCTTACCTCGGCTCCTGGGACTCCTCGGGCCACCTGAGACACAATGCTGTGGTACCCCCTTGGCTTGTGCCCCCCCCCCTTAGGTGGAGCCTGCCCTTCAGCTCCACTCCACAATCCAGTGGTCCACCACTGAGGTGAGGCCTGGGAGTAAGCCAGGAGGCTGGGGAGGGAAGCCTGAATATGAATTGCAGTGGCGGGCAAGGTTTCATCTGCCCAACTAGTGCCTGTTTTTGCCCTTTGTCCCCCCCCCCATGGAATGTGGCTATGCTATGATGCCAGAGGCATGCACTCACTGTGTGGGTCATGTCGGCATGGACCACGTCTCGACCCTTCCTTGTGTGACCAGAGTTTCCCATACTGCCACCCAGCCTTTGCTAGATGGCAGATAAGCAACAAGTCATAGTGGCCTTCTCCCTGAAAGAAATGAGTCCATCTGACACTCCATTCTCCTTCCCAGGCTGGCTGCCAATGAGGCGAGCTCATTCTGAACCTCGGGTCACTGATGCCATGAGTGGTACCATTGCTACTGTACCAACGGGCTGGTATCCTTTCGGTTTCTTGTACTTTTTCCCTGGTCTCCCCTCACCTCCCTCTCCATCTGCCCCATCAGGGCTATGTGCCCCTACAGGGTTTTGAATCCCACTGGTGTTCTCGACTGCTGCATGGCACTGGTTGCAACCTGCTTCTCCTGTAGGCTCAGACATCCACAGATCACTGCAAAATGTCTGCAGGGGCCTGGATCATGGATGCACCAGCCACACTGGTGGTCAGTGTGTGGGCAGAAAGACCCTAACCTCTGTGCATGGCAGGGGGTGTTAAGTAAAGTCCCAGGACAATGGTATGGGGCCTGTTAGGAGCACCAGGAGTGCACTGGAGGAGTATGCAGGTGTCATCAGCATGGGGAACAAGGCCGGTTGTTGGCATCTCCATGCCCTAGGACTATTTATTTATTTTAAATCTGTTGACGGAGATGCACACTGAGCTGTAACTAATTTCTAGGTGTGACCCCTGGGGTGGGGTGGGTGGTTACAGGGTTGAAATAATCAATAAATAATACGATAAATGCAATGTTCAATACAAAATATCAAGCCCACGATACAAAAGTTATAGAAATAATTACAGGAATTTACAACATTAACCAAGTAATAAAGCAATAAGATAGAAGAATGGTGTGATCAGTGCTTTGATAGGAGTAAGCCACAACTGGTGTCACTGGCTAGCTGCAGGAGCAAGGTAGAGAGACATGAAACAGTAGGAGCAGTTTAAGGGAGTGGAGTGAGGGTGAGAGACAAATAGGGAAAGGAAGATTATTTTGCGGAGTTTGGAGGTGGACAGAAAAAGCAGACTGACTAGTAGAGGTTTTGCAACAAAGGATGTGGAAAGAAAAGTATCAGATTAGCAAATGAAGCATGATGGACTGCAGGGGAGTGCAGAAGTGAAGGGACTAGAGGCGAGCCAATATTTAGTGAGAAGTGGGAGAGATAATGGCCTTCAGGAGGGAGAGTGAGAAGCTGAGATAAAGGGAGCAGTGATTAGTAAGGGGCAAGGCATTTAAGGTAAAATGACAGAACGTGTGTAAAGGGGGGAGGGGTCTGGCCTGGCCAGGGTAGTTTTGGGGCTAGCACTGTAAACCACAACTGCGTAGTCAAACACTGACAGGATCATTTTGAGACTAATTTTTGTGGCAGACTGGGATTGGAAGTTAGGGTTTGTTGCACTAGCAAGCTTAGGCTGGGGCAGAGCTTCTTATGCACTGCATCAATGCAGGTAGAGCTCCTAAACTGCTGTAGTCTAGCCACACACTCAAACACCATACTTAAAGTGGGGCACAGCATCAAAGGGGAACTATACAGAGTCTTGAAGAACAATGTTGCAGTCATAAGGAGGGGTAAGGGTGGGTCCAATGGGTGCAGCTCTCACTCTGGTCTTTAGGGAACAGCAGTTCCCAGACTGCCATGAGCAACTCTCTCTGAAGGAGCCGATGTATCTCTGGGACAGCATTCCAACTGCTGCCCTTCCCAGTTGGACTCACAGCAGTTTTCCTTTCTTCTCACTCTAAAGTAAGCTCCCTCTTCACCTCCATCAAAGTGATTTGATTCCACATTTGTCGTGCCTCCACTCTTTTGCCCAGAATCTCTGTGTCTGTCTCAACTACCACTGGACTAATCATTTAGAAGCAAATATTCTGGAGTGTTTGTTTTTTTTGGGTTTTTTTTTTTTGCTATTTTTCTCCCTTGGTTCCTGGTTGGCTGTACCTCCCGACCATCCTCCCGGCCCACACCCTGATATTGGGCCGATTTCCCCCATATTCCTCATGGCTTGCCCTCCATGGTAGGGTGGCAAGGAGTCCCCCAGGCTCAACTCACCTTGAATGAATCCAGACTGGGAGAAGCACCATTCGGAATTGGGCCACAGAGGGTGGAAGCTCATGCTGCCCAACCAGGAGCCCTTTTTCCTTGTTTTGCGTGGTCCCCGGAGGCGAAGCGTGCAATGATGCCAGTGACGTGCATGCTCCCATACGCATACCCCATCAGGTGTCTGCCCCAACTTTACCCCTGTAGATGCAGCTTTGGTGTGCCAGCCCCTAGCCACCACAAGGAGCTAGGCATGCACTGACGTCTGGTCACCCCCCCTTCCCAGAGAAGGAGAGCTGTGCCTAGGATGCTCGATCCTTCTCTCTTGCCGACCTCCGGCAACCCACACTCGCTTCTGAACATGGGTCGCTGGTGTGGTGTGAGGTGTGGCATCCAGCAGCTCAGCCCTCAGTGCCACTGGGCCAGCTGCAGTATTTTTTTAATGTAACATTTTTTATTGAGTTTCCAAACATACTATTCATTATATTCACAAACGTAAGCTCCACAATCTTGGTACTAACAATTAACATGGAAATCCATGACATGAGCAGAATATATAAATGGTGCAATTTACAAACTGAAACATTCAAATAGTATGATTAGATTGCCGCTTATATGAGATATATCCATTGTGCCCAGATCCCTCCTCATACCCCTACTAACAATAAATTAACCATAACATAAACATACTATAAATGGAGAAATTAAAAAGCTGTAATGCTGAACTTGTTCAAATGTAATTACTTTTGACCAGTGTATGCAACATGCCACTGCCATTGTTATGGTGTGATAATGTCTCTTCTCAGGTGTTGGATGCACACGTCCTGCGCCCCCTACCCAACCACCCAAGGCATGTTATCTCGGCACAGAACACACCCTGTCATGCATTATTGCTCAAGTGAAGCTGGGGGCAGAACTAAGCAGAGTGGTTTATTCTGCTCCCAGCTTCACAAGATGAAATTAACACTGAGTTTGTCACTGGTATCCTTGTCAGTGAGTTATATTACATGGTTAGGGGGAAATACATTTAGAAAACTGAATGCAGTGAATTAGAGAATTGCAATGGATATCAAAATTCAGTCCAGGTTTCATCTAGAACACTGCATAGTGAATCTCATGCTGATTGCTAGTTCCAGTCCAGGTTTTTCTGTGCTGCTAGATCTATGCTGGATCAAAGCACTTTGAGAAACGGTCTATATTTTTGTCTACAAACATGTATATTTTCTTCTTGCCTTTAGTAAATGTAGCCTTTTTTGTTTGTTAAACTGCCAGTCTGTGTCTTCCTAAAGTGGCAGCTTAAAAGGACTGGTATGCCACAATTACTGTATGTAAGGGTTACTGCTTAATTTGCTTGAATTGAATGAAAAAAAAAATGGATTGTTTGTTTTGAACACTGAATGTAGTCAGCCATTTCTACTTAAGAGATTTATCTAGTTTATTTTTTCCTGTAGGAGTTTTGTTATAGGTTCATGGTAATTGTGCAACTTTTAGCTATATAGTTTTGTACTGTTGTTTTTTAGGACAGTTTGTTTCATATTATTTGACTTTAAGTTGTTTGGGGTGGGTCAGTGTTGCTTTGGTTATGCTGCAGGCAGGATACTTTCTATTTGGTTATTTCCTTTTTATGGCTGTGGGTGGAGCCCACAGCCATCCTGCTTTTACTTGAGAAAAGGTGTTTCCGTTGAACACCTCTTTTAGGAGTTTTCAGTGCGTCCCTCCATCATCTGCAAAATAGTGCACTCTCCCTCTGATTTTTGCTATTGGCTGTTCTGCCTTAAAGGCAGGGGGGATGCTACTGTGCCTCCCAACTTCTCAGGACATAAACAAAAAAACAAAAATTTTGAAGATGCTGTCATTTAACCCTTGCAGGGCTGCAGGATGAGCATCTGTCCAGCTCAAGTCAAATAGATTAATTCCAGTTCTTTCAGCAGCCTAGGGATTAACTCATTATCTCTTTACTTTAACTGAATACTGACCCAGTAGCACATGACTAATTAGGCGCATGTGTTTCGTGGAAGACAGAGCAATGTAAGAAGTAGACCTGGATCTCCCCTCCCCCCGAATCCCAGCCATGAAGCTAGGTGTCATCATGTAGAAATGTCTGTCTACTGCTGTTAACACTCCCACATGTCTAAGTCATATAGTTCAAAAATAAATTAGAGCTACAAAACCAGCCATACAGAGGGTATAATAACTTGAATAATTTTTTGTCTTTTTGTTTGTTTTCTATTACTGGTCTAAAATAAGTATCCGTTTATAAGTGTATGAGCCCTGTTTGATAAATGAATGCTCTGCTATGCCATGCAGCTCCAAATGTCAGTACTAAAACAATGTCCATCAGTGCCAGTGGCTCAGTAGGTAGCACACTCGCCTCTGAGGCCGGGAGATCAGAGGGCTGTGGGTTCAGTTCCCACATGTGGCACTTGGGTTAATATCCTAGTACTGACACTGTAGTGCAACATGAGTTGGGTGATGCATGTCTGAGGTGCCGTCTTTCAGATGAGACGTTAAACTAAGGTCCCATCTGCCTGGATTGGTGGTAGTTAAGGTGGATGTTAAAGATCCCATGGCACTTATCGAAAAGAGTAGGGGAATTTTTTTATTAGAATAACAAAATCAACGCAATACAACATAGTGTTGCCTCACACAAAGGAAAAGTACAAGTCGTAACAAAAGCAATTAAGTATTACAGTCATACCCATCCAAAGGGATTGTTTAATACAAAAGTAGAACTTAAATCTAAACTCAAAACAAGAAGAACCCCCCCACCAAAAGAGTAGGGGAATTTTTTTTATCCAAAAGTTAAAAAAAGAAATAAATTACATACATAATAGTGTTACTGCACACCTAATCATATGAAAAAAAAATTAAAATAAACAAAAAGTAGGCATGTCATCAAGCATTCAATACAAACTTTCATTTTTAGTATCTTAAAACGGAAAATCTGACCCCTCCCCCCAACAAAAGTGTAGGGGAAGTTTTTGTTGAAGTTATAATAACCTAAATACAAATCCAAAAATACGTTAAACAAAACCATAGAAGGAGACTAAACAGAAACATTTTTGTATAACAATAGAAAAAAAACAAATGCAATAATACAACCTATAAATCTATGAAGAAAAAGGAAAAAAAAAATTGAACCAAAGTAGAAACATAAATTCGGAATCTAACCATCAAACCCCTTTCCCTTGATCCCCTACCTCTCTTCCCTTAAAGCCAATCAAAATATTTCCAATGAAACTCCCATTCAGGTAAAGGGAGTTTCGAAAACTCCTTACGTTTAAATATTCGTAATGCCGTAACAATTATAGTATAAAGTTCCCCTCCTGAAATTTCCGTTTGTTGAAGTGCCAATTTGCATCTAATTATCCATATCCAATATAGAAAATGTACCATGATTATACGTAACGTACTATGTGGAATGTGGTTTAATGAGACCGGAAGAATGCCATAAAATAATAATCTTTCATCTGGAGGGAAATTAAATGACCACATCCCTGTATTAACAATCAAATCCCAGAAGGACTGAATATATGGACAATCAAAATATAAATGTGACATAGTTTCAATATGTTGTATACAGGAAATTCTTGGACAATATCGATCTTGAAGCTGTTTATGCTTATGATTCCCTTTCACATTCGCCTTTCCATGAACTGCCAACCATACTGTATCCCACATTTGTTCCGGGATTCTAACATCTAGAATTAACTTAGAAATTGAGAGTTGATCTCTTACTGAAAAATGTACAAAGGAATCATCCAGGAAGAAACCCTGTATAATATCTGCATACAAAATTCGCCTTGAAAATTTTAGAACTGAAACAAATGTTACTTTCCATTGTTTTATTTTATCAAAAACTTCAGCCCATTGATCATCCAGTCATGGAGATCTTTTATTTTTATGCAAAAATAAATTCCTATTCCATTCCCCTATGACACCTTGTAATTTTGGCAACCTCCAAAAAACCCATACTTTTGAAGAAGGTTTTATTAAATAAAGTAAGTTATTATAAATAAAAATCATAAAAAAAAAAACCCACCAATGGATTAAACATATCTAAACCACCATCCTTTATAGGTTTATAAAGCAGATTACGCTTAATGGGATTCAAACGGCTACCCCAAATACAAGAAAAAAACATGCCAATCACTTTGCCTCTAAAGACCTAGGTAAAGGAAATATTGTGGCAATAAAAAAAAAAAAACTGGTACAAGAAAGGATTTGATTAAATAAATTCTCTCTTTTTTTTAACATTCTCCAAACGTTCCAACGTGCAACCTTATCCATTCCTTTATTTAAAGCCCTCGTCCAATTCTCCTCAGCTAAATTCTTCTGACCAAAATAAATTCCCAAAATCCTACTTGGTTTTTTTGCAATGGGTATACCCCTAATCTCTAATATTGGGACATCAAACCCTTGAATAGCCAATAAAATAGATTTCTGAGGATTCAAATGCACCCCAATTTCCAACCCTATGATTCGAATTATATCATATGCCTTGATAAGAGATGCATCATCTTGTGCTAATAAACAAATATCATCTGCATAGGCAATAACTTTGATATTCTGTTCCACTTCAATGTCTAAACCTCTAATTGAAGGTGATTTTTGCAAAATCCGAAGTAGTGGATCAATATAAAAAACATACAGTAAATGGCTCAAGGGGCACCCCTGGTGCACCCCTTTCAATATTTTACAAGGGTTACCAATATGACCATTCTTATATGGACGTACAAAAGCTAAAGCATAGCATAAACATAACCATTGAATAAAAGGCTCAGGAAATCCATAAGATTGTAAACATAACCATAATAAATGATGTGAAACATTGTCAAGAGCCTTGGCCTGATCCAAACTCATAACAAAACCTCCAGTCAAGCCAGAAATTATCGTATTCTGCCCAAACTCCATAATTTCCCTTAATAAACATACTGCATCAAAAAGACTTCTTCCTGGTATCCCACAAAACTGTGCAGGATGTATCAAAGAATTCATTACCACCATTAATCTATTACCCAATAGTTTGGCGAAAATTTTAAAATCTACGTTCAATAAAGTAATTGGACGCCAACTGGTAATGTCAGACCTCGGTCCTAATTTAAACAAGAAAATCAAAAGCCCCTCATACATCTGCATAGGTAAACAAACATCTTTTAGCATGAAATTATAAACATCCAAAAATTCTGTTGGTATATAATCCCACACTAATTTGTAAACCTCTGTATACCATCAGACCCCGGGGAAGTATTGATTTTTAAAGACATAATCACATTTTTCATTTCTTCTGATGAAAACTGAGCTATTAATATATCAGATTGCTTAGCTGTAAGTTGTGGTAAATCAGCTACCTGTAATATCCAAACCAAAGCTTTATGATCCCATAAGACCTCTTCATACATTTTAGAAATGAAAGATTCTAAATACTCCATCACATTTACATTATCCACCAGTAAATCTCCTCGTTCATTAACTAAATTCACAAACCCTTTTTTCTCACTCCGCTTCTTACAATCTATGAATGGATTTGTTTGATCTACTTTCCCCTGTGTTCCAAAAGATTGTTCTTTCTGTAGAGACATTAATCGATTATACTGATATAGGGACATTTCTGCACGAATCGTACTAATATCATGACCATAATCCACCTTACTAACTGTCTGGATTGATATTAGCTGATACAAATGTTTCCGAAGTTCCAAATATTTAGTATTCAAAGATGCAGCCTGTACTGTAGTTTTAAACTGAAAATATTGTGTGAAACAATATTTCACATCCTCCCACCATTGGCTAAATTGACCTTCATATAGAAATATCGTGGAACATTTATCAATAAGAAGCAAATGTAAATCATTTTTAACAACCTCATCCATTAATAAAGATGCATTCAATCTCCAAAAACCCCGCCCAGACACTCTTGGGGGTGGAGTTGCAACATGAATTCCCAATAACATATGATCTGTCATTTCAATAGGTAATATACCCACAAAGCATATTCCAGCAGATGGTTTTCTAAATATGTAATCAATCTTTGAGGACAAAGTCCCTCTATGATAGGTAGCCTTGACCTTGTGACCTCCCTGTAGGTGTGTGTCTTGTAAACCAGCTTGCGAAATCATTTTAAGCATAAAGGTTTTATCACAATATTGTTTACTACCGGAACGAGTCTGCAAAGAATTCACATTGAAATCCTCCCAAAAAAGTTGCCTACTAGTATATAAAAAAGGCTGAACTTTAAGCATTAACTGTATTCATAGAGCTTTGGATTGCGGGCCATAAATATTAATTAATCGACAGGAAAAAGACCCTATCGCAACATCCAACATCAATGCCCTACCTGGCTCTATATCCACTAGCCGGAATACCTTGAGATCACAATTCCTAAAAATAATACCCACACCACAACATAAATCATAACCGATAGACCAATATGCAGGTCCCCAAATCCAATCTTTGGTGGCCCAATGTAAGTCTAATGAAGTATGGAATCGAGTATCCTAAAAAAAAAAAAAAAAAAAAAATATATATATCATACTGTAAATGCTGTAAAATGGAAAAAGTAGTAGCCCGTCTAACGTGAGATTTTAGACTATTAGCATTCAAACTAGCCAATTTAAGATTTACAGGCTCAGGGTGGGTTCTTTTTTTAAGCGAACACTAGATCTCGTTCGTCTAGAAGGTAATATAGGTATTCTGGAAGATAGTTCCGTAGCCTGGGTAGTTCCCTGTACTCTCTGTGAGGGGGGGTCCACAACTATGTCTGATGGTTGTTCTTCCTCAACTCTATCGACCCAGGAGGAAAAAGCTGAAAAACTGTTTGAAAGGGGTAATGGGGATATCTGTCCCAGGTTTGGACAAGTAGCCACATCTTCTGCAATAATGACATCCGTACTGAAAGTATAATCTTCTGAATTTAGAGATGGACCCAGTGTTTTGGTCTGAGCAGAATCTACAACGGGACCCGAAACCTCAACCGTTTTAGATGTAGATACACCAGGCTGAAGTTGATGTTTAGTAGGAAATACTATACCATCAGGTAAAGGGGAAGGGATAATGGAGGGTACAGCCTGAGATAAAGGAGTCATAGAGACCAACTGAGACTCCACCTCTACTGGGGTGGAAAAAGCAGCAATAACAGTAGGTCGGGAGAGTGGAGGAGCAGTCCTTGGTAAACTTCTCTGGCTTCCACTACCACCTCGGCCTCGACCTCGTCTCCTATTAGGTATTGAAAAGTCAACACCCACTTCCTCATTCCTGGCAAAGGAATGTCGAGCTTGAGAAAGCAACACATCATGATCAGAGGCCTCCTCTGAATTATGAGCAGCCCAAGGGCAATCCTGAAAGGCATGTTCATCATCCCCGCAGAGATTACACACGGGGGGAGCTGAACATTGCGTAGCTGTATGGCCTAAAATACCACATTGAAAACACCGCAGAATACCACAATCAGTATTGACGTGGGACAACGACCCACACTGATAGCAACTCTTAGGCTGCCCAGCATAGAAAAGAATTCCTCTATCCCAGCCTAAAAAAAAGGAACTTGGGAGGTGTTGTATACCGTCTTCAGATTGGTTCAGCTGAACCCGAAAAGTCCACTCCCCAGTCCAAAAACCATTATCATCCATTATAGGACAGGGATGATCAAATATGGTACATCGTTTTTCCAACCAGAATATTATATCCTTAATATCCACCCCTTCATTTCTAAATAGCAATGTGACCATTTTAATGGTTGGTTTAGTTACAGGTATAGCAAAAAAATCCTTCCAAACTTCTGTATGTTTTTCTTCATAATATAGTTTCCAAAACTTATCCAGTGAAGACATAGTACAGAAACTAATATACATGTGGTCATGTGAGCATGGATAAAAGCATATATCTCAGTGGGTGTAAAGCCCATAGAGTCCATTAGTAATGATTTACCAACCCATAATCTATCAGGTACAATTGGAGCCAAACCTTTATATCGAAGACGAACCAAAAATTTCCTTTTGGCAGCTGTAATGGGTTTCTGAAATAATCCTGCATAGGTGGTAGATCATTTGTTCCCAAAGGTGCTTCAGCCTGAACTGCTTCTTCTACAACCGGTCCTACCGGCTCCTGCTCACTCCCCTCATTGCACTGTTTTCCCCGCATAATGTCGTCCCCACCTACATCGGGTTCTGGAGCAGAAACGTCAACCAGAGCTCCCACATGTACTGTCTTGGTACCCGGATGCTCGCTGAGCTCAGCGTCTGTCGCAGGCACCGAAATCCTTTCTATCTGGTAAAGAATTATGATTTCCAACCTTGCCAACCTCTGCAATGGCAGATATATGTTCAGGTATGTCACAATTCCTAAAATCAGAAGTTGGGGAGCCGGGGATGGGAATAGAGGGGTCTGGTAACCAGTGCCCATTGACAAACACCCAACCCGCCTGGTCGAGTGCTTTCCCTGGTGTCCAGTCTGAAGGAGTCCCTTCAAACACCATATCCTGGGATACTGTTTCTCCATACAAAGGGTCAGAAATAGGCACCAAATTCAATGGAGATGATGTCTCCAGACCCCCCCCCCGTAAACGTTTACTTACGTCCTGTTGTGGACTAGCCATCGATCGTTTACGTTTTTTTCCTTCTTCATCCAGTTGAGATTTCTCTTTAAGAAGTTCCTGCTCCACTGCTGACAGCATAGACAATAATTGTTGTTTTTTTTTTTAAATAATCCAACCTGTAGTAACTCTTCGTCTTTCGTGTTTTCTGCCTCCGAAATGGGTACTGAACTTGAAATTCCAAAAACTGAAACTGTGGATTCCATAGGCATTGGGGGGGGGGGGATCTACCGACTCCCTTACATCGTGCTCTCCACATCCAACAGCATGACCATTTCCATTCAAGTCCAACAGCAGACTGGGAACCTCCATCCCTGCAGACAGACGGACAGCGCCACCTGCCTACAGAGTAGGGGAATTTCCCTGGTGTCCTGGCCAAATTTCCCTCATTCACTAAAAATACCACTAACAGTTTCATCTGGTTCAAGGTCAGTTGGCATTCACCTGTATCCCCCTTCCTGGGTCGTGCCTGAAAATAGGCAGGATTTGTCTAGTGCACTTACCCGGTCAACAAAAACTAAATAAATAAAAATAAATAAATGTTATCAATGTGTGTCCATTTGCCTGTTACAGAAGGTTAAACTGATTCCATGATAAGGAGACATATTCTGTAATTGGACACTGTCTATTCTGCTTCACTCTGGGATCGATTTTAACTGGAATTTCATGCACAAAAATAGGGTTTAAGTATCCTTTAAATTCTGTTCTGTTATTCCCTCTGCATGCATTTACTGTCAATTTACATAATGTGTCTCATTGGAACCAGTTTAACCTTGCTGCAACAGGGAAATGGACATACATTCCACAGCAAAATGTATTCAACTCAGATTTAAAAAACAAATATGTGTGCATAGATTCTATTTTGCAACAGTAGCCTTGAACATGATGAAAGTAGCCCTTATCTAACACAAGTGTTCCTGGATCATAACATATAAGTGGCTCTGGTTGGATTTGAAGCAGGTGGTTCACTTATCTCAAGCTAGGTAGCAACTTTGTAAACATAAGACTGCAGAATACTGTTTTCTGTTGTGCCATAAATCTGATGTATCACATTTTACTGTCATGTTTTCTATGACACATTTCAGACCACCTTACGGAGACAGGTAGAGGGACCTCAACATGTACTCATTGGAGAAGAGAAGGGAGAGGGGTGACATGATCGAAACCTTCAATTACTTAAAGGGCTTCAACAGGGTTAGTATAGAGGGCATGTTTCAATTAAAGGGAGAAGAAATTACTGGGGGCACAGCCTGAAGTTGGTAGGGGGTAGTTTAAGGAGAGAGGTGAGGAGACATCACTTCACGGAGAGGGTGGTGGGAGGTAGAAAACACTTCCCGAGGGAGTGATATCTCTTAAAACAGTACAGAGCTTCCAAAGGGGGAGGGACAGGGCCAAGGGCAAGATGCTAGTTAGTGGGAAGTTAAGGGGAAGAGAATGAAGCAAGGGGTGGGAGTGGGGTGGCAGCAGGGGTCTAACCTGTGAGCTGCATGACTGAGCAGATACTATAGACCAACTGGCCTGTATCTTCTGGCATTTTTGTATGTTTTTATCACTACATTTTCTTACTTCAGATCTGAGATTTGGACTTGCTACTGTTATTGCTAATGATGCTACTAGTTAAAAAACAGTGATTGAATTATTATGTTGGCTGGCGAGCACGCACAAGCAACATCTTGTGGTAGTGTCACATTTCAGATGTGTGTCGATGTTGTGGCGAATGCAGGGGATGCTTTAGTGGGTGCGTCCCTCAGCCGTCAACCAGTGAGCATGCTGCTAATGACGGCGGTTTCAAAGAGAACCATGGAGTTGAAATGAATCTGCAGCCGCAATCAAAGACAGGCGCATTGCAGCGCCAGATAACACGTCTCCATTACGTGCCTTTTCTTTTGAAACATTTCAGTAAATATGGCAGCTCCTGCTGTCCACCACACAATCCCCAGAAAGCTGACAATGGGGTGCCCACTCCCCGTGTTGGCATGTTCCTCCCCTCACATTATGTGGCATACCGTAACATGGTGGCTCCTGCCACCCACCACACACTCCCGAAAAGCTAACATCTGGGTGCCCAATCCCCATTTTGGCATCCCCCCCTCTTAGTGTGTCTTTCCTGGTTAAACAGTTTCCCTTTTCCTTTCAGACACCAGGATGCCCACTCCTGGTGTGGGATGCACCCCCCAACCTAGCTATACACCTTGCCAACATCAAGGTTCCTAATCCCTGCATCAGCATCCCCCCCCCCCAAAGAACTGTCACACTGGGAGCCCAACCCAGTGTACCTTTTTGTGTGTGTGTGTGTGTGTAACTTGTAAATTAAGAAAACCTTCCCTCGCGGTCTTTTTTTTTTCTTTCCCCTGCAAGCAAGAAACTGGTCACCATTGTCTCCTTATCCCTCCTCCATCCCACCTCCCTCTGTCCACCAACCTCCCTGCACCCCATACTTACCCTCCAGAGGTCAGGAGCTGCAATCTTCTCTGAACGGGACATGTCTGCACTCTTCAAAGCCTAACTGTGAACTGAAGAAATGACGGTAAGCTGTATAATAGGAGGCAATGGGGGTCAAGCTTAGGTTGATATATCAGCCATTTCTTTTTGAATTTTGGCCCCAAATTTTCAACATGGGGTTCTTGGGACCCCACCTCATGAACATGTCACTGTGATTTAGTTTTTCAGTCCCAAAAGGAGATTTCGCAGTCGCTGCATGGAATCACCTTTTGGGACTAATTGATGAAACAAAAGTGCAACTGTTCATGAGGGGAAGTCCCAAAAAGCCCAGGTTGCAAATTTGGTGAAATAATTCCAAAAAATGACACCATCATGCATGTGCATTGTGCAGTTTCTATGCACGCGCATAACTTCAATTTTTAAAATTTTCTCTCCAGATTTTTAACATTGTCATTTGTTCACACCTCTTTATGAATAGTATAGCTGTCATGTTTCGCATCCTTCCTGAAATGAGTTTTCACACCTGTGGTGCAGAATGGCGCGGTTGCTGTGGGAAATCAACTTTTGGGACAAATTAACAAAAATTACAGTGCCACTGTTCATGAAGAGAGGTTACAAAATGCCCATGTTGAAAATCTGGTGAAAATAATTCCAAAAAATGATTGCGTTACAGGCATGTGTTGCGAAGTTTCTACGCACGTTCATAACTTTGCCAATTTTTCATATTTTCACTCCAGATTTTCAGCATTGCCATTTTTTCACACCACCTCATGAACAGTACAGCTGTCATTTTCCACATCCTAACAGAAATGTGTTTTCACAACTGTGGCACCAAATTGGTCAGTTGCTGTGCAAAACCACCTTTCGGGATTGAGTAATGAAATGATAGTGCCACTGTTCATGAGGTGGGGGTCATAAAAAGCCCATTTTGAAAATTTGGAGTGAAAATACCAACAAACAGCTAGGGCATTAGCATTTCCAACCATTACGCCCTACTCTGTAGAGACTGACAGGCGTCCGGGGTGTGACTTGGAATCGTCAGCTGTAATGTTCACTCCATTCCACCACCACTCTGCAGCCAGTGGCAGACATCGAGGTGTGCCTTGGGGCCTTTGGCCCCAACATTCACCCCATTCTCCTATATCACATATCTCCCCCTTCACTAGTGTGCATCCAGTTCTACTGCTATACCATGGACAGAAGGTAGCCATCTGTTTGTGGGCCTATTTTCCCATCCCACTTTTACATTTTTTCCAGGTATACCCCTGAACTAAAGGGGCATAATTACATTTGACATTATGTACTAGGCCTCTTTTAACCCTACAAAACCTTCACCTCCATTGTGGGGTCCCTGTAGCCCTGGCACTTTCAAGAACATTTATGCAGTGGTACACTCCTCAGGCAGGGAAATCACTTACCTGAGGGGCAAGCTTTGCAGGCACATGTCTCAATGTGCCGAGTAGGACAAGAATTCTGAACATGTATCAAGTCTAAGTGCATGAAGCATGGTTGTTCCAGTTGTACATGTCTCCCTTCAACAGTACACTGAGAACCCTAGTAGCCCATAAAGCAGACTTCCGTGTCTGGCCTTCCACATGGGGACTTACTTACCCCAACACATACTTGGCCTCCTTCTATGTGACACCCATTCATTGGGATACCTGCCAGGTGTTTCACTATGAACTGCCTAGGACTTTGCCCAACATGTCTGCTAAGCAAGGTGAACTTACAGATTGCTCCAAACAGAGACTTCTATTTCTCTCTGTCTCACCTCCACTACCTGAGTGAACCCACAAGGGTTCTGGTGACGTCCCTTGAGGTGGTGGCCAACACTCTCCCAATTGTGCCTTTTGGGGCTGATATCTTGATTCATCTCAAGGCAAATCCCTGGGGCCTCCAGCCCTCAAGCTGCTCCTGATGTTCTTTTTCTCTGGAGACCAGGCACAAAGGGATCAGTGCCACCCAATCCAAGGGAACCTGTTACCATCTCTGGGACTGCAGGCCTCCAAGGCCCGCTCACAGCCAGAGAGGCTATACTGCTCCTTTATCCCAGATTCTAACGCCAGATAGCAGGGCCAGTGCCTTGGTGCCATTGGAGAAGACAGAACTATGAATATTTATGTCCTAGTTTCCTCAACCTGTAACACAGAATTTGTACCCCAGCTATGCCAATGCACTTCAGAAGGAATCTGGAACTACTTTCGCCACATACAATGCAGCAGGAAAAGAAAGCTCAGAAACAGCACTGAGGAGCATACCAACTTACTAAAGGATAATGGAACATCCACAGAACAATTCATTGAAGACTGCTGTCAGACATGCAAAACTGCTCTGAAAACACACACAATAAAGAAACAAAAGAAACTGAAGCAAGTACTGCAGAAAACTGGGACTTATCATCTGCAAATAACAGATGCTGAACATCCCAGTGACTGTTCTGACCAGAGTAATGCAAACCAAACTGAAACTAATGTGCCCAACCTATCAGAATATGCACTCTCACAAGCAGAAGCATCGTTACTTTCCAAAGGATTGTCTTTCTGTCCATTATCCAATCTAGATGAGACATAACTTTATGGGAACCTTGAACAGATTTTCTGTTGATTTACATCTGCGGGAATTCTTCCATGATAGGCAAATCACTGATCCCCATGATCTTCTATGTAAACCACTGAAGAGCAAACCCTCCACAACACAGAGAGAAAATAATCATGTAACCGATCGGCAAGATGGAGCCCTGCTCTAGACTAATAGATTGACACCTTTAGACACTGTGTAAATTCAGAAATCTTAAGCAAATTAAACAAAATTTGGTGTAATCTGAGCTCACTGCAAAGAACGGCAATTCATGATCTAAAGAAAAATGACTATCGCCATCAATCCTGTTGACAAAGGAGGAGCAGCTGCAATCACAAACAGTACACAACAGAAGCAGAAAAATGGTCAGATACTAAGTTCTATATGTCTTTATGGGAGGATCCAACACAACTTTAGAACGAAACTCCTTTCTTTGATCGATAAATGTCCAGCAACCACTAAATCACATCTAACTGCTTTAATTCCTCAGAATCCAAGAGTGGGAATGTTTTATACACTGCCAAAGATACATAAACCAGGTATTCAAGGACAGTTGATTATCTCAGGCATTGGCGTTCTTTCTGAACAAATATCAGACTGGATTCAGGGCACTCTCAAACTGGTGGCACAATGAACTCCAAGGTTCATCCTGGACACAACTGGCTACCTAAACAGACTTCACAAATTAAAGACACTCCCTACCAGCTCATTTCTGGTTACAATGGATGTAGAGTCTCGCTACACCAATATACCACACTTGGATGAACTAACACACATGCAAAACATTACTACAAAGGGACCGAGACAACCAGGCAATTACAGATGCAATTTTGAAACTCACTCACTTCATACTGAAACATAACTACTTTACCTACAACAACAAACTATAACGACAGAAAACCAGAACAGCTATGGGCCCTAGAATGGCACTACAATATGTTATCATCTTCATGGCTGTATTAGAGGAGAGCTTCCAATCACAGCAGAGAGCAAAATCATTGACCTCCTACCATTTTATTGATGACATCTTTTTATATGGACAGAATGTGGACAAACTACACGGCTTCCACAGAGCCTTCAATAATTTTAATCCCTCAATCAATCTGACAATGGAATATTTCCAGCAAAAAAAAATGTTTTGGACACCACAACTAGACTGCAATATGGCAAAATAAACATCAATATGGTGAAAACCAACAGATCATTTCAGCTACCTACACCATTCTAGGGCACACACAAACCATACAAGAATTATTGTCTACAGCCAAGCCCTTCAATACCAACTATATGTGCACAGACAAGACAGGGACAACAATTTGGAAATACTATAAGAAATCGTCACCAGTAAAAACTACCCTTCACATGTAACTGACAGGTAGCACAAGCTAGACAAATACCATGAGAACAGCTACTGGCATATTAAGGGAAAATTAATGCACACCACTGGTTGTGACATACAACCCACCAGTCAAGCCACTGCAGAAGCTCATTATAGAGCTGCAACCAGTTCTGCACAGCAATGACTGACTGTCCACTATATTCAGTGAACCATCTCTAATATCATACTGACAACCACCAAACCTGGGGAGAACACTTGTCAAGAATTACACCCCCACAATTCAAACGGACACACAAGAACATGACCGTGAAACAAGGTCAGAATCAAAACATACAGCATGATTGATACGTGTGACTCTGTCTACTCTCCATTTACCAAACAGGAATACAAAATAAAAGGGTCTTTCTCATGTAACACCAACAAACTGACTTATCGAATAAGATGCCCAAAATGTCCACCTAGGTGGTATGTAGGAGAAATGGGACAAATACTCTGTAAACACATGAATGGACACAGATCCACAATCAAATGCTCATGACAATCAGCCACAAGTGACTGAGAACTTCTTCCAAAACAACCGTTCTTTGAAGGATCTTAAACAGCACTAACTTAGGTGTTTTATCATACCCCTAAGGTAGCATAGCTACTCAGGACATTGTCAGTCACGTTTTAGAATTTTCTTCTCTTTTTTTTTTTTTTTTTGAAGAAGAAGAAATCAAAATTCTGCTGGTCTTCAATCCCTTCCTTTACTATTCACTAGTGCTCCTCCTCCATACCACCTCCGCACTACAGTGTTTTGTGAGGTATTAGTTTGTAGAGTTTGGGAGTGTGCTCAGTTCATGTCAATGGGAGCTGAGCTTTGATGCTTATTTAGAGTCGCTGAGGGTCAAATCCAAGCCACAGCTCAACTAACTAGGCCCCTGCTAGTTGGGCGTGGCTGATTGACCCCAGCAACTCTGAATATAGAAAAACATCAATGAAACTCCGCTCCCATTGAAATCAATGGAGCATGCCCCACAAACTACTGACTCATAGCTTACAAAATGTCAGAGTGCAGGGGCGGTATGGAGGAGGAGCACTGGTGAATAGTAATGGGAAGGGATCGGGCAGACCAACAGAATTTATAGTCCTTTCTGCTTCAGAAACAAAGAAGAAACATTCTGAAAAGTGGACTGACAAAGTCCTTGGCAGGAAAGCTACCTTTGGAGAGTATGAGGGAGTGTTTTGAAATGAACACTGTTGTTGTCCTTTAAAGTGGTAGTTTTAAGAGGAAACCTCAAAGACATTTATACAAGACTTCACTGGGAAGCAAAACTCATGAGTTTTTTTGGAACAGATAAACATGGGCTGAACAAAAATGTGGGCTTTGTCACACATTACTAGATCTCAAATTGAGTTTTGACAGTTTCCACTGCAGCTCTGGGCCCTGCCATTTAGAATTTTTTTTATTAAATCTTCTGTTGTTGAAATAATTGACTTAAGAGCCACATATGCAGCACTGCTTAATTCATTTACAGAACTGGCAGCATTACATATCCTACATACTTTTTCCCCCACTTTATTTTTTCTTCCAGACCCCCGGGTAACTTTCAGGAGTACCCACACGGATGCTACCCTAACTTCCGGCCTGAACCCCCACTTCTCCCAGGCTCTCTCTCCCAAGCGACTGAGGCAGGCCAGACCCTGGAACACCTCCAGGGCTGGTTCTGCCCTCCTCTGAGTCAACTCCTAAGTGTGAGTGTCTTACCTCTGTTGTCGGGTTGGCCTTGGAGAGATCTGGGTGCACTGGGCCGGCATTGGGTGTGGGTGCTTCACTGGCAGACCAGAGGCTTTTTCCTGGTGTTATTCCCCACCCTACTGGCCCCGACTGTGCAATGCTCTCCAGTGCGGTATGTGCACGCTCCCATGCACATCCACAGGAAAGCCTCCGTGGCTGATCTGCCCCATTGGCTGGACCCCCGACTGCTGGATCGGACCCCCAGTCTCCACTGAGGGTCACCAGAATGGCAAGATCATGTCTCCCCTTCCTCCCAGGGAAGGAGAGCAGTTCTCCAGATGCTCAGTTCTTCCCCACCCCGATGGCCCGAGTCCGCTCCTGAACCTGGGTTGCCGGCGTGTCGCGAAGTGGGGCATCCAGCGCCTCAGCCCTCAAAACCACTGGGACAGCACATCCTACATACTTAATGGAACTTTTTTAGTCATTGACCTTTTTGTTATGATATCACTTTGATGTAGCTCGCCATTTACCGTCTGATCTCTCGGCTTTTAATGACATGAGATGTCTTTCCTGGTGAACACCTGTATTGTATTAAATTGCTTCCTCTACACTCTCCCCTTTGATAAGCAATTTGGGATCCACAAACTCTTGCATATAGTATGAAATGCTGGTTAGTGTTCTCTGCACCTGATGAAGGGACCTGAGAGGTCTCGAAAGCTTGTGTAAAAAAAAATTCAGTTAGTCTAATAAAAGGTATTACCACATAAAAGTGCCCTGGTTTCCTGCTCTTAGATAAGTCAGGCTACTCAAGCATGAACATCCAGACATCCTGGGCTGGACTTTCAGCCCTCCAGGGTTTAAGTCCTGCTCCACAGTGGCCGGTGCGGACTAAAATTTCTGCACCTGTGGATGTCTGTATTTTCAGTCTGTGCCGCTGCAAGAGATGGTACACCTGGTTCCACTAGGTGTATTTTTTTTTCTGCACAGCTATATTTGAAAACCAAATGCAAGCTGCTGTAAATCTGGCAGCCAGTCGTAAACAGATTCCCGCTTTGAAAATATGGCATTTGTGGGGAAAACTACGCCTCCACAAGTGAAGCCCCACTTGCAGCAGTTTTTCTTCACAGCTGCACCAATTTTGGATGGGCTGTCTCTAGTTTCCCCCCTGAGAACAGCTCTCAGGATCAGGCTTAACCATTTGAGTGTTCTCCGGTAACCTGCCTTGAGCCAGCTGAGGAGAGAGACTGGTTATACTATTATAACTTGTGTTATTTATTTGTTAATTTTAACTGCTGTGCTGTCTATGCCCAACAACTACAAAGCGAATTTGGTGTTGGCCAATGCTTGTTTAATGCATGGCTAATGTATAACTATTGTGCTTGAAGTAATTATTGAGAATGATACAGAGTGCTATAGTGCTTAGAGCACTTGCTTAGGAACAGAGAGATTGCAGGTTCAGATCCTACTAGTGCCAAATACTCACTGTGTGACCTTGGCAGGTCACTTATGACTCAATGCGCCAGTCCTTTCAACTGCTGAAATGTAAAGAAATAGGACTCCTACTGAAACATAGAAACATATCATAAAATCAGACAATCATGGCAAAAGACCAATGGTCCATCAAGCCTGCCCATAACACACTATCATACCCCAAGACCTTTTTTCAATACAGGGTCATTGTCTATACTATCTACCTCTTTGCTCCCTGTTTTACTACAACCCTCCCTCGAGTAGCTACTACATCCTTAACTCCATTCCAAAGAAACCATTAATTATTTTGGCACCCACCACTTCCATTGGCAGACTGTTCCACGGCTTGGTCACTCTCTCTGTAAAATAAAACCATCTCACTTCCCTTCTGAATCCCCCCCCCAACCCCCAGCAGCTACCACATGTGACCTTGTGTTTTAGATTCACTATTCTTGTTGACTAGTTCCTCATAGGTCACCTTATTCATTCTTTTATGAACTTTCAGGTCTCTATCATATCGCCCCTGTCTTGTGTGGCCTGGGTTGAGTACATGTTCAATGCCCTTAGTCGATCCTCATACAATCTGTCCTGCTGGCCTAAATTAATCTTGTTACCCCACACTGCACATCTCCAGCCTGACCTTGCCTTTCCTTAGGTGAGAACTCCAGAACTGGGCACCGCACTCTAGGTGTGGACTCATCAGTGATCTACAGAGAGTATACATGTCTTTCCTCCTGAAAACAAAATGTTGCATCTCAGCTGAGTGATCTTGGGGAAATAAAGTATCAATAAAATGATACTTCTTCCTGCTGCGTAACAGTATCACTACAATGCAGTTTGATTTTTTAAACTCTGTTTATTATTTTAAGAAAAACAAATGTGCAGTTTGATTTCCAAGCATTGAAAGAGCAGTGCAATTTGTTGCAAACCATGAGGGTGCCACACCTCTTAATACATGCAATAAAATTTAGTCAAATGCTTTGAGATGCATCATATGGGGAGAGAAAAAAACGAGATGAATAGTCAAATACATACACGTGAATGCTGCAAGTGAGACCATGAGCTATGTGGTAAAACTTCGTAGTTAATACAATAAGAGTCCACTTAGTCCTCTTCTACCACTGGGGTAAGAGGTAACCACCACGTTTCAACCACTTGTTAACGCACTATAAAGTGCAATCTCAGTATAAAAGGAATAAACAATGCTTACATATTTTCCCACAGCTACCAGCCCAAAACATCTTAATAGGAGCAAATTAGCAATTGTGGTTCTTACTTTACAGAGTTATCACGCTAAACTACATTTAATACTTTGCAATTTGAACTGAAGGGAATTTAAACAGTTAAATGGGCTAATACAAATCTTAAGCCATATACCTGATATCAAGGGGTTATTGGCCATTTCAGGGACTATCTCACAGTTACCCAGTAAGAGTTACCGATGTAAAATTAACGTCTTAATATGCCCCTGGTAGGCAATGCCCTTCACAATGAGAGGAGACATGGAGCACTTTTTGTTTTGTTAAAGTCATTAACCCCTAGGAGGTCTCAGGGTATGTCTTTGTCTGAAGAAGATGTCTCCTGATTCCAATTTCTGGGTTCCCACAGTGTATTTCTTTGAGCCCATTTCATTGCCTCCGTGGGATCGGTGAAAACAAAAACTTTCCCTTGATGCACAATGTGCAGACGAGCAGGGAAAATTAGGCCACGGGGAACACTCCCCTCCTGCAGAAGGGCCCTGGCACCGTCAGATTTATTCCGCTTCTGATGGGTGGTGTAGCCTATGTCTGGGAACAGTCTTACCTGCTCCCCATCCTGGAGAGCATTCTTATTTGTTTTGCTAGTGCCAGAATGTAGTCGCGGGAGCCGATCCCATCTGTAACCACCACCACTGTCTGTGGAGCGTCCAGGATGTCTGGGCGACCTCTGTGGGTAATGCGATACACTTTCTGGATCCATTGGGCTCAGTCTGCTATTGCTTCCCCAACTGTTGTAGAAGCAGTCTTGCAGAAACAGGAGGAGGTGATCTCCCTTGCAGACCTCCAGCAAACCCAGGATTCTAATATTAGCAGCTCTTGTCTGGTTCTCCAGGGTTTCCAGGCACGATCTTAAATGCACATTTTCTTTTACCACCGCTGTTACCGCTCCAATTGCTGCATCAGCCCTCTTAGTGGCCTCCACCGATGCACCTTGGACAACTTCCACCTTCTGTTCAATCCCTGCTACACAGTGAGTTAAGGCTGATATCAAATTTGTCAGATAATCCGGACACAGAGGCACTCAATTTACTGAGTCTGATGCCTACAGTTCGCAATGTCTCCTCTTGTAGTATTTCACCTGGATCAGTCATAGGGCCCATTTGAGACATCGTGGCAGGCATCTCAGAGCTCGTTTTGGGTCAAGCTCCTGCCCCTGAACTCCTATCTTTTTGAGAGTGCTTACATAGAAACATAGACTTTGATGGCAGATAAGGACCACTTGGCCCACCTAGTCTGCCCATTTCCCTACCTACAGGAGGATAAGCTGCAGATCCTAGTTAACCAGCAGCCTGCTTCATTGTGATTAGGGTTCATTTAGTAAGTTTTGCTCCCAAAATCCGACAAAACAGTTTGCTCCAAATCCACTAATTTATAGCTTCTTCTTAAGCTGAGGCTGCAGTGCTCTAGTAGAAAGCCTCCATCTTGTTTGGGCTCAACAGCACCCCTCGCTCAGTACATTTTACCCTTGTAATGGAAATGTCTAAACCATTCAAATGGAACCCAAGTCACAGCTGTATAGGCGGTAATTGGTGATACTCATCTCTACATCTCTGATTATGCCTGTATTATCTTAAAAATACAGTGATTGTGAAATATTAGCATTCTACACATATAAGGCAGAGCAAATGAACCATTAAGTGATGAGAGAGTAGTCCTTTGGAAATTTAATCTGTATAATCTCATGACATGCTAGATTTGCTGGTTGACTTTCTAATTGTATATTGTGTATCAGATCCATGAAGCCATCTTGTCCAGTATTCTGTAAATTTGACTTCTGGTACTGTCCTTGTTTAAGTTGGATTTAGATGTAGTATTCTGGCCCAATCATGGATTAATTAGTGACTATCCACTTGCCTATTGTGAAACTGGACAAAAGTTAAAAATAAGAATAAACCTCCACAGATTCACAATCACCCATGAAAAACAAAAAAATCGTCAGCAGGGAACATGTCTCAAGACCAGGACTCTCCATCAGTGAACTGCTGTCAGAGTATTAAAAGGCCATTTAAAAAGCATGCTGGAACAGCAGATATTTGTGCTGAACATGATCAAACTGTTTGACACTAAAGGAAAAATGTTTAATAAAGGTGTTGGCTTTCAGGCATCTTACTAGAGACAAATTCAAATCTAACCACAAATAGAAAAAAAATGGGTATTTTTTTTCCTTCCCTTTCAGCTTCAACCCACCTACTTCCCTATCCAGACATGAAAACCATTACTTTGATCCCGATAGCTGTCCCACTACAGCAGACATGCCTTGCCTTCTTCCACAGGCCCAATCTTCAAAAGGTTCATGGCTCCTCTGCACATATGGAGAGTGAGGAAAAGATGTGCAGTGCCCAATTCATACACTGGGGGAACTCTATGGCATCCAGAGTGGTAACTCTTGCCCCTTCCAAAGCGGATTCCTGACCCACACTTTGGTAATGTGGGCGGACATGATGTCAGTGGCATGTATGTGCCCAATGCTGAAGGTAAACAGCATGGCGCAGATGGGGAGATCACTATGCTTGCCTACAGCAGCTGTAGCAGCTACATGCCCCCCTGTGCCTGGCCATGCAACTGGAATTCTGGGCTCAATTGTCCCTCTCTCCTCCAGCCCCCAGCCCATGGGGCCTCTGTGGCAGGCTGAGGGTGTCACTGGCACAGGCTGGTGTACTTGTAATAACCTGATAGTTTTCATCAGGGATGTGGCAGTCCTGGAGCCTGTTATGCCTCACGTTGCCTTTCTCCCTGAGCCTTCCTCCTACCTCCTTTGCCCTAGTCTTCTACTTGCTGCTTTTCCTTGGTTCCTGTGGTGTAATTTTGCTGTCTGGGCGGTCAGCACCCTGAGCTCCTGCTCTGTTCTTTCTCTGTGCACCCCCCTCCTCCCTTTGTTCATATCTTGCTGTTCGCATTTTAATGCTGTGGTGCCATCTCCAAGAACTCCTCCAACCCTCCTCTCTCACTTTAGCTCATCTGCCTCTGTGACCTCATCTTCCTGTCCACTGATTAAACTGCTAACCTGTTCTTCTGTCCCCTGCCTGATTCCTGACCGATAACTAACTGCCTCCCTGTTTTGTTTTCCTCTTCCAGACTGCCCTGAATGGGCTCTTCTCCCTGCTGCCCTGTGGCTCAGCTGGAAGAAGCCAGCCAGCCACGCTGCATCTCCTCCCCGCTTCCCAGATGCTGCAACCAGGTACACACTCAGCCCTAGCCTAGATCAAACTAGGTTCCTGATATCCTGCCAACCACTGGACCTGTTCCCAGTTGGCTGGACAGTTGTGTCTTGCCTCTGGATTGGCCAGGAAGGAGCTCGGTGTTTGTGGTAAGCTCTTTCATGGCTTCCACAGCCTACTCCTTGCCTGTGCTCTGTGCTACTTCAAACTGTGATTTTTTTTTTTTGAGACTCTCACACACCCTACCTCCCCCCCTCAAGCACCTTTAAATACACTATCTCCCTCCTACTTGCGAGTGTCCCATTTCCTATTGGTGGTTTGCTAGTCATTCCCTCTTAAAGTGACACACCGCCATTGCAGATTGAGTTTCCCTACAGCCTTTATCTCTACTAGCTGATAAAGCGATTTCCCTATTATCTTTCAAATCATTGTGGTTTAAGTGAGTTTTCCTACTGCCTTTACCTATACTAGCCAATAAAGTGATTTCCCTATTATCTTTCAAATCGTCTACTTCTGTGCACCTCTGCCCTCAGAAGTTAACTAGGGATAGCATCCCCTTGCCTCTGGTGCATTATAAAAAAACCTCTTAACCCTTTATCCTAGCAGTGACTACTATGTTTCACAAACTTAAAATGCAGTGTAGTTTTTTATTTCTGTGCTGCTTAGCAGGCATACTGATTCATACCCTTGATCCTCATGCCTTACACTTGTCTGTGGCCCCTCCCTATAAGCAAAACACGAAAGGTGCCTGCATCACCTAATATAGTCATCCACCTTCCTGTCTGGAATTCAGCTCACATACTTATTGGCTCACTGGAACTTTAGTCGTCTTTAATAAGTGGAACACCTCCATACCTAGACATCCCTCATTTCATTACACCCCCCAACTAATTGAGGCCCGGGTAATTTATTTATTTATTATTTTTTATGCATCCCTGGGACCACTGGGCCTATGAGTCAATCACTCTGCCTCCTCTTCACCCCTCCTACTCAAAGAGAGAACAGATCTGACTCCTTAGGCTGCTGTTAAATGCCCTCAAAGAAAGCTGCTACTGCTCTGCTCGGGCAATGTTGAATTGAATCCAGGTCCTATTGCCTCTATTACTGTACCTTCAGAATTAGTCCATCTCAAAGGTATGAGATTACTGCACATGAATGTCTGCAGTCTTCTAAAAAAATGTTATTCTATTCAATCCTGGATTAATCATACTAAGCCTGATGTTCTCGTGGTTACCGAGTCCTGGCTTAGACCCTCTATCCCAGATTTTAATATAAATGTTCCCTCTTACAATGTCTATAGAGCAGACAGAAATTATAGAGGAGGAGGGTTAGCTGTCTACATTCAGGACAAATTTACTGTTTTTGTCTTGGATTCTACCACGTTACCTATGGAATTTGAAAGCGTGGCTCTAAAGGTCCAACTGTTCTCCTCCATATCTTTTTGTATCATATGCTGTTACAGACCCCCATTGGCCAGCTTTAAAGTGTTGAATTATTTGAGCATCTTACTTGAGATGCTGTCTTCTGAGATCATCATCATGGGAGACCTCAATCTTGATTCTTTTTCTGATAGCGCTAAGCCTCTAAAGGAGATCTGTGACTGCATTCGGGCTGTTAAAGCTCATCACTGAAAACCACGTCCAATAAAAATATCCAGAAATAGCATGCTGATTGACCTTATTCTAGTAAACAAACTGCACTTTTTTACTCATACAAGCCTTTTTTTATATTTCAATATACTTTATTAATATACAATAAACTGCAGAACATACATAGCTAACAAGTAGATAGACAGATATAACTACTCCCCAATAAAACCCTCAAGGGGAAAACATGGATTGGAGTACCTCAACCAGAGTCCCCACCCCCAATCCACCCTCCACCCCAACCCCTTCCCGTCAGGCACGTACATGTTCAATCAACAGGTTACATTCATAGCAAGCAGCTCTTATTCAGACTTATCCTGGCTTCCACATCGTAAGCAAAGCATCCAAATGTCCCCACCTGCTCTGATAGATCTGTGACCGATTATTCATGGTTAAAATGTGTTTTTCCAGCTGAAGGGCGAACAGCATTTCTTTATGCCATTCTATAATTGAGGGAACTGAATCTTCTGTCCAGTGTCTCAGTATAATTAGCTTGGCTATTGCCAAAATTAAAGCTAGATGGGCCTTCTTAACATTGGAAATACTTCCCTGAAATAGGTTTAACAGGCAAACCTCTGAGGTAATGTAAGAGTCCAGGCCCAACAAGGGGTCAAGGGTATTCCTGATAGTAAGCCAAAACTTCTTGACTGAAGGACAGGTCCACAGCATATGGTATAATGTCCTGATGTGATTATCACACCTTGGACAGTCAGGGGAAGACCTACTCCCCAGTTTGTGTAATTTGAATGGTGTAAAGTATAAGTTATACATAACATTGAACTGCATCAGTCGCAATCTATCTTGCTTGACAAACCTATACAGGGTCCTCAAATTGTGGCCCAGAAATGCGGTTCAGCCCTTAGGAAAAAATCTGCAACCAGTAATAACACACCCTTGTGGAAGCCTTAAATCAATCATCTGAACTACTTTATATATTGCAGACACAGCATAGGGTTCCTTGCAGACCCTCACAAGCTTGCTGAAAGCATCCCTTAGTCCCAAGTCGTTTCCCAAGAACCCAGATGGGCAGGACAGCCTTCTTAAGTTGTTAGTATTTGAAAAAAACCGTGACAGGCACTTGAATTTAGTTCTAAAGAGAGCAAAAGCAGGGATTACTCTGACTTCCTCATATATGTCTCTAAGCTTGGCATTTCTAAGGAAGGTAAAAACCCTGGGGATGGGCTTCCATCCAATTTGAAAGTGAGGATTCCCACAACTGGTTGCTCCAGCGAAAACATGCCAATTTTAGGACAGATGGATTTGCAGCTGATTCCGGCACTTATGGGCCAACCTAGCAGCATATTTCAGAGGGGCTTTGGGATTGCTATCGGAAAAGTGTACAGAAGGGCGAGGAGAGAACAGTAGTGCTGAACTGCCAGGGATTGCTCGATATCTAGCCACAACGGCACATAACCTTGCCTTTCCTCACTTGATGTCTCCCCTGACCAATAAGACATCCTTGCCAGATGGTGAGCACAGTAGTATGAAAAGAAAGAAGGTGCTGCTTAACCCCCCCTGCTCCTTGGGTGCAGAGAGTTTCCAATAGGATCACCTGACACTATTACCTTTCCATAGGAAGGCAGTTATTATTTGGTTTAATCTACTGAACCATTTTTTAGGAATAAACAGGCCCAACATTCCTAAGGGATATAATATTTGGGGTAAGATATTCATCTTTATAAGGTTAATACACCCCCATAAAGAGAGAGGAAGCTCTCCCCATCTACCTAGGTCTAGTTTAATTGTATGTAATAAATCAGCGAGATTAAGTCTAAACATAGTAGGGATCTCTCTGGCAATCTTAATCCCTAGATATGTGAGGCACTTAGATTCCCATACTAGACTGGAGTTTCCAAGTACTGACCGGGGCGTACTGCTGTTTAAGGGAAAGACTTTGGTCTTAGACTCGTTAAGTTTACAATATGAAATTACAGAGAATCGCTCTGTCTCAGCAAGGAGCTCTGGGATGCCCTCTGCCAGATATTGAAGGTGTAGAAGGAGGTCGTCTGCGTATGCCGAAAGGGAATATCTTTGCAAACCTATTTTAACACCCTGGAGCTTGGGAGAGGTTAACAATCTCCTAATCGGGGGTTCTAAGTAGAGATTAAATAATAATGGAGAGAGGGGACAGCCTTGTCTAGTCCCTCTCTGAAGTAGAAAAGGAGCCGACAGTGTCCCATTGGCCCAAATCCGTGCTGACGGTGTTGTGTATATAATAATTTGATCCATCTGAGAACCTTGGAGGGAGACCCAGATAGGCCAGGGTTTCAAAAAGGAAGTCCCAGGAGACTCTGTCAAATGCCTTCTCGGTATCCAAGGACACCAAGACAGAGGGGATACTTGAGTCCCTGGATGCCGAGAGGATATATATTAATTTACGTATGTGGTCTACTGAGGACCTACCTTCATGAAACCTATCTACTCTCTACTGATAAGCATGGAAGTAATGGCTCCCAATCTCATGACTAAAATGTTAGCTAAGATTTTAACATCAGTATTAATTAAGGAGATGGGTCTATAACTTTCCGGATGTATAGGATCTTTCCCAGGCTTGGGTATAAGGGTAATTATTGCATTGAGAAAAATTGGACTCGGACATCCCTCAGCAAACCAGTGGTTGTACACCTCCACTAAAGAGGAGCAACCTCCTGAGAGCAGCTTTTATACAAGTTGTTGGATAGCCGTCTGGGCCAGGGATTTGTCCGTACAAGTTGCTCAATCGCAGCTATCACTTCCTGCACTGCCACTAATTTCCCAAGGTGTTCCCCTTCAAGGATGCTTAACCTAGGAAGAGCAGCAGCTTCAAGTATTCGACTATGTCCCGGCTGCAGGCCTTTCCTCATGAGCTTCAGAATACAGCCTCTGATAGTAAAACCTCAGTGCCTCAGACACTTCCCGAGGGGATGTCACCAGACTGTCATTGGCGGCGGATCTGATACAGGGGATGGCTCGTGAGGCCGCAGCTTGCCTGAGCCGTATGGCCTGCAACTTGCCCGCTCTCTCACCAGCATCAAGATATTTCATTTCAGTGTGTCTTAGGGCAAGCTCTGCCTTCTGGTATATGAATTCAGAGTACTGACTCTGTAACTGGTGCAACGCAACCCAGTCCTCGTCTGGAGAGTGTCGAGATAGGGTGCTTTCCATAGGCCGTATCTGCGAAAGCAAGGTAGCCATCCATTCCCTAAATTGGTGACTCCTCATTGCCAACAGCCTAAGACATTACCCCTGAGGGAACACTTAAGTGCTGCCCAAATCATATTCCACCTAGGGTGGACCTTCTATTATCCTGCAGAAAGTTAGCCATAAAATTTTTAATACATTGAAGAGATTCCGATCTTTAAGTAATTGGTTATTTAATTTCCAAAACATCCCTTTGGATATTCGGTCCCAAGAGATAGGTAAGGGAGATGAGTGCGTGGTCTGAGATAACCCTAGCGTGTATATCCGCACACTACTCCTGGTAATGCAAAAGAGCTCAATAAGAAAAAGTCAATACGGGAGAAGGTTTTGTGAGGGGGCGAGAAGTAAGTGTACTGGTGCTCTTCACAATGGAGGACTCTCCATACATCCAGAAGATCAGCACCAGCCATGAGGTCATGCAGTGCCCTCTGCGAAGGAGACAAACCCCGCTTCCAGGAGTCAGATCTGTCTATGTCTGCGGAAGGCACCACATTCCAGTCCCCTCCCAATATACTCAGAATGGGTGGGTCGGCAACCAGATGTGCCAATAGTTTAACAAAAATTTGGGGAGACTCGAGATTTGGTCCGTATACAGATCCAAGGGTGACCTGCTGCCGCTCCAGATGCCCATTTAATATTATGTATCTGTCCTCTGGATCCCAGAGCTCCTTATTCAGCCTGAATGGAATTTTTTTCCCTATTAATATCACTACCCCCCCACTAGACGCAGATTTCCCCGCTCCATAGGCTTGTCCAACCCACTCTTTGAGAAACCGATTAACATCCTGCCTATGAAGGTGTGTCTCCTGGAGGTAAGCGATCCCAGCTTCGTAGTTGGTGTAGATGCCTAAGAACAACCTGTCTCTTGCATTTATCTTGTGCCCCTTTGACATTCCAGCTTACAATTTTGTAATAATTAGCCATTTTTAGAGCAATCCCATAAGACCCGAGATGAAAAGGATTGCCTCAACACCTGTGGTCTCATTCTGAATCAACCAGACCCCCATAAGAGTACTGCTTCAAAAGAAAATAAAGGCACATGCCTAACTACCCTCCCCATCACCCTATAATCTACTAGGAAAGGAAACTTATTTACCACGCTACCCTGATGTCTCCACCCCCCCCCACAGTCCCCAGGAACCCCCAACAATACTCCACCCATTACTCCCCCCAGTTCTAATTAACTGCACCACAATTCACTTTCAGGTGAGTGATGTCTTAGCGCAGTTACTGAGCTGTTCTGGCCGCCCTCCAACCTCGTGCCCCTACTGCACGTCTGACAGTTGCATTCACTGTCTAAGATCCCCCAATGGAGCAACCTTTTAGCTACTATCTGCGTGGCACCCCTAACTAATTAATCTTCCAAGTGACTACTAAAGTCGCAACATAGCAAAAAAAACCAATGACCCCCTTCACCACCCCTCCAGGAATGTTGGAAGATAAAACCATGGTTAGACTCCAGCACTTACGTGCAATTGCTCCAGCATATTTAATTAGGGCCATGCAGTCCTAATCTAACAGAGGACCTAGCCATCCTGACTGTCCAACACTCCATTTCTGTCCTTAATGTTATTACAGGCGCCCTTCAAATGTCTTCTCATCCAAGGTAAACCGCCTGCTTCCATCATGCCTCCGCTCCTCTCCATGTGGAAGTAATGGAAAATTAATTATCAAACCCCCAAAAAGGAAAAACCATGTAAACACAGTCTCTAGTCCGAAAAAATGACAGTCCTTTCTAGCGCTGATGACCCTTCCGACTTCCTTATCAAACCGCTGTGCACCGTATTCATATACATACAGCCAGAGAGGCCTTTCACTTAAAGCGGTCCGGGAGGAGGTTTCTAAGCTCCTGCTGCGCTTGTCCTTGTGAGTCGAAGGATAGCCACTTCTCCCCAATCTTCCCATGGAGGACCGCTGGGAATTTCATGCGGAAAGGGGTGCCCACTGCGATTAACTTCATCACGGTGGGGTGCATTTCTTGCCTGTTTATCCAGACGATTGTGGTAAATCCCAGGTGATCCGGATTTTATGGCCCCTTCCCAACGGACTTCTTGTAGGTCACGACCGCTAGTATGTGCTGCTTATCCAAATAATTAAGCATTTTGCAGATGAGGGGCCTTGGTGGGGAACCAGGCTGTGGAGGAGGGCGAAGAGCCCGATCGCCCTCTCTATAACATAGGATGCACCTTTCGGGGAAGGACTGGCAATTCTCTCACACAACTTCTGAAGAAAGAGAATTGGGGCAGCTCCCTCTTCCTTTTCAGGTATTCCAATTATCAGTAGATTATTTCTTCTACTTCTTCCCTCTAAGTCCTCAATTTTCTCCTCAAGCTTTTTGATTCGTCTTCCATGAAGAGACAGAGCCAACTCACTCTTATCTTGCTTTTTCTCTCATGACATCAGTTTAACTTCCGAGTCTGATACTCTGACGGTCAGAGACTGAGCGAGGCCTTAACCTGCTGGAGATCATCGTGAATCTCCGTGATCTTCTCCTGCAGGGCTGCATCACTTCAAGAAACCGCTCCTCCGAGAGAACGCCCGAGGCGGTACTAGTTTTACTGGAGCCCGCCGCCTGATGCTTAGGTGCTTTGCGGCCTTGTCTCTCTCTGGGGAGGCGGGGCGAGTGTCTCAGAGGTGCTTTCTTCATATATACCTCCATTTCCAAAATGGTTACATTTACCTCGATTGTTAACCAGGTAATATGGACACAAATCTAGCAGTATGAGCCAGGACCGTGCCAGATCACCCGGAAAGCATAGTGGAGCGGAGCTATGGAGGTTGCTGCCACTTCTCAGGCTGCCATCACTGGCCTCCCTCAGGCATCTTTTTTAATGACATTAGCGACCACTGCTCTATAGCATGTTTCAGATCCCAACTGAAGCCTGTGTCAGCTTCTAGGTATATTTTTAAAAGAAGCAAATGCAACTTCGATACAGAGGCCTTCTTATCAGATCTGCAATATTCAAACTGGCAAAAATTCTACTTGGCCCTTATGCTAAGCAAAGCTTATGACATTTTCCAGAACACTGTACTTGGTACAATAAATTGACGTGCGCCTTTAGTGAAAATTTGCGCTAAGAAAAAATCAAACCCTTGGTTCACGGCTAATCTGAAGACTGTTCTCCTTAATAGGGATGTTCTCTGGAAAACACCTGTAAAACCAAACTTCCCTCTGACTAGACAGCTTTTAGAGTTGCCAGAAATCATTGTACAAACCTTATTATGGCAGAATAAGCCAAGTACTTTCAAATTGTATTGGCTGCATCCAACAAACCCTTGGCATAATTTTGAAAGACACTTAGGGACATTGAGGGGTATGCATTGGCTAACTCCTCCCCACAAAAATTGTGTCTGGTGGCTCCTCCACTACTAACAGAAACATGATTCTGGACTTCCTCAACAAACATTTTGCAACTGCTGGTCAGCATTTGACTCCCGTTCCAACAAGCTGTGCAATCTGCTATGTGCTCAGGATCCAGTGTGTCTAGCCAAGGACACCCTGTCCTTGATGCAGTGTTCTCCATTTGCCCTGTCTCACTTAAACAGGTTGAAAAGTTACTACTGGGATTGGATACCAGAAAGAGTGCAGGTGCAGATCAAATTGACTCATTTTTTCTAAAACTAAGCTACTATGTCTTGTCAGTTCCTGTCAACCACCTTTTCAATCTGACTTTGGCTCCCGGTGACCTTCCAACAATTTGTAAAACTGCGTAAGCCATTCCCCTATTCAAGTCTGGTGACCCAAGCAACCTAAATAATCATAGTCCACTATGGCAGGTTTGCCTCTGTCCTTCCCTATAAGATCACCAGCCTTTTATTTCCACTGGGACACTTGTGCAATCTACTTGAGCAGCAGCTATCCAAGAGATCTGTGTTTTTGGAACAGTTTGGCAGCTTGAAAATGACTGTAAGTGCAGCATATGTGTGACTTTGTAACTGAAACTGCTCTGATTTGTTTCATCTTGCTGTTGTGCTGAACTGAGGGGATTACCCAGGTGTGTGCAAGAGGCCATTTACCTGCATGTAATTTCAGCTCAGGGGTGAGCCAATAATACAGCAGGTTTGCCTCTGTGGGAGGGTTTGCTGCCGCATTTAAACATCGTGCTCACGCATAGCACGAGCGTGTGCGCAAGCGTGAGTGGCCGGAGTAGATTTTGCATAGGAATATGTACCCATAAAAGAGAGGGACCTCATTTTAAATAGGTTTTATTGTTTATTTGGTTCTGTATTTTTTGGTTTTAACTGGTGGGTCTGGCTGTTTTCGGGTGGGAAGGCTTTCTACAAATTTAAGGAGTGATGCTCATGGAAGACTCAGCTGTTCAGATAAGCTGTCACCTGACTCCTTTTCAGTCCCAATTTTTGAGTTAGGATTTAAATTTTTTTTCTCTCTTCTCTCCTTATATGTATACTCGAAGTGGTAAGATGGTAAACAAAACTGTTAAAGGGGCAATTAAAGGGAAGTAAAGGATAAATTCAAAAAAGAATAAAAAAGGTAATTGCTGTGTTATTATGCAGGAATTGGTCATCACAGCTTTGACCCCTAAGGATTTGGTAGAAAGTCCCTAGTATCCTACTTACCTCACTCCTTTAAGGAGCTTATGAATGAGGAATGTAGATCAGATTTAGCTGGAGACAATTCAGAATTTAATGGAAAAACCAAATTCTGATGGCTAAGAGCTGGGATAAGAACAGTCCGAATAATATAAATCAAGAGACTTTGATTAATTTATTGGAGAACCAATTTAGTGGTAGCGATGGGACTAACAGGGAATTTGAGGAATTTAAACAATTATCCTCTTCTGACAATAAGAATATAACTCCGGACTTGGAATATAGCGGATCATTCCCAGGCTTTTAGACAAGATGGGTGGATGGGGGAAGTAGAGGCAAGTCAGCAATGCATGTCTCGGCAAGGAGATTATATAGATAAAGATGATGGTATTTCATGCTTTCCCTCAGGAATAAAGTTATTTAGTCCATTAGAGATCTCTAGTGAGGTAGGGGCCTGCAATATCGACTCTAAAGAAATGGTGTATTCATCCCTTAATGATGCGCCTGAAGAGTTTTTTCCAAAAATGGACAATGAGGTCCAGGACATTCATTTAGATAAAGATTTTTGGTTCAGTGTCTGGATACTATATGAAATATACCATTAAGGCTCTTGCACATCCAGTAATGTCCAATGTTGTTTTATTGGAGGCATATAATGGTATTAAGACAGCTTGAAACTCTTTCTAGTTTTTGTGTTGTGAAGTTTGCTGCTTTAGAACAACAAATTTCACAATTATTGAGAGAAAGTTCACAGATCTAGGCATAGTTTGTCATTTTCTCCCTAAATGTTCAAGAGCCCTCAAAAGGCAAAAAGGGCAAAAAGAGGGGTAGAGTAAGTAAGAAAAAAGGGGGGAAGAAAAAGCTTGGGCCTGTGAGACTTACTCAGACTCCTAACTTAGGAAAACAGAATGATGAATTAAACATTAAGGATGAAAAGACTAATAAAATTGGGGTTACAGGTACCATTAGGACAGAAGAGGTACAGAGAGATACAAGGAAGAATCCTGACCAAAAAAAACAAATCTATACTTGTGGATGGGACACTTATAAAAGATCAAGAAAAGGGGGAGGGTGATTACATTGCGAAACAAAAAACAAATTCTAAGGAGAATTTAATTAAGGTAGATCAGTCTAATAAAGATCTTTGCCCAAATTTCATGTTGGCCAAGGAGGATAGTAACCCCAAGGGGTATGACCTGGAAGCATATATTTTAATTTTGTACAGGAAAGAGTAGTTTTAAATTAGACAAGCTGTATTTTAAACATTATGAATCTACTAGACCCTAACGAGCCTGATAGCCCATATGTTGAGCAGAATTAGGGTTACCAACAGTCTCAGATGCTCTTATTATGGTGACTAGGGATACTTCCAAACCTACTAATTCAGTTTACTTTATGCTCCCCTAACATGGATATGTCAAAATTGGTCTGGGCTAAGCAAGGCCTGGTAGACTCTTTGGATTACTGTTATCAGCACCAGTGACCTGGTCAACAATTTGGAAAAATGTTTATAATAGGGCAAAAATAGGAAAGATGTTAACATATGATATATTTAAAACTACTCTTGTAACACTGAATTGGGAGTTTGGAGTTTCCTGTGAAACCTCAATGATCTCTATTTTTGGGCTGGATATATTGGAGGGACTGCTACTAATTTACCATCATTATTGCAGATGATTTTATCAACTATTATCAAAACCCATATACTTCCAGAAGAATTTGTGGAGGTGAATAGAGTTTGGAATGATAAAGAGGGTACTCAGATCAACTGTATTATTGGTTCTGCACAATTGTTAGTATTACTTTTTGAAAATAGACATGTGTTGGATGAGGTGGGTATTTATATGGTGGAATTGAATGAGTGGGAGACATCAGGTCAATCTAGAGCCATGCAACCTTGACTAAGTTTTTTGGAAATACAAAGTAATGAGTCCTCATTAGAGCAGGAAGGGGGGTCAGAAAGTAACCCTGGTTATAATGTCCTTAATTGGAATATAGCAGGACTCCATAATAAGTTTGTGGATCCGCAGTGGGTTGCTTTTATTTCGTGACATGAAGTGATTATTTTCCAAGAGACATGGGTTTTAACATCTCCTTTCCTGTATGGATATGAAACTAGTTTTGTGCCAGCAATTAAAGGGAAAATACATGGGAGGAACAAAGGAGGTCTGGTTACAATGATCAAAATTAGGGAAGGATTAAGGGTAATCAAAAGTTACTCTCCAACTCCCGAGATCCTTATGGTAGTGGTTAACTGGGACCTTTGTATGGTTCTGATTGTTAACTTTTATATTCCACCATGTTTTCACACTTACTCTACATATGATTTTTGGTCCAAACTATCGATGGAAATAGATTTAATGATACAGTCAAATTGGATAGATACTGTCCTTTTAGCTGGGGATTTTAACGCTAGGATAGCCGAGTTCGATATGATTTCCTTATTAAATATGTGAATGCAAAATATGATATTTTATTCATACTTCTTCACCCTCAGACATTGGAGTAGGCTAAGATGGTTTCAAGTTTTTTTTTAATCAGGTGTTGAAACACAAAGAAAAACGTCTTTCTGCCTATGACAATTAATTTGTTCATGGATTTTTATGTCTTAAAATTTCAAATGTAATATTAGATTTAATATTTTTTTTTTTTTTTTGTACATAATTTTATGCGCTTAGTATGTTGTAAAGGCTTGATTGCTGAACAATAAAAACATTGAAACCTGAAACCTGAACTCCTGAGAATAAAAGGTTTATACTGATTTTAGCAAAAAGGTGCAGATCACCTGATGGTGATGACATCCATGAAAGGTATAAAAACTCACCACTTGGAGTAACAAAAATAGATAGGGGAATCAGTTGAATACTGACTACCAAGTGAAGAGGACCTTAGAAGTATGTTTTTGTTTCCACACTTCTATTTTGCAAAGGCTGAAGCTAAGCCTCAGGAATTTTCTAAATTAGAAAGTTTGCTGGATACTGGACATTGATTACACAATCGCTTTTAAAATCTCACTATCTCATTGGCTGACTGGCACCTCACAGCCGTGGTAAATTTTGACATGACCCACAGGAAGAGGTGTCAGTCAGCCGCATTTTAAAAATCACTCCAACCACCAAAATCAGAAGCGAGAAACTGCCATATTGGCTCGCTAGTAACTCGGTAAATTTAAACATAGGCTTGTGAGTATTTTTTTTTAACTGCAAGCAGTCCCCGATCAGAGTGGAGGATCAAATTTATTTTCAAATGTAGCTGCAACTGCCACTGTAATTCAGATCACAATTCTCTCTGTACTCAGTGCTGTGCCCTGTATTACAACCCCCCATCCACTCACTCCCTAGCTCTCTCACTCCCCAGTCTTCTGCAGCTGGTGTTCAGAAGTGCAAGGAAGTTGGATAACTGTTTGGATGCCTGTCACCTCCTAGCACAAGTCCACTATCTCATCACCTCCACAAGGTAAGTGCCTTACCAATGAGTGCCACTCTCTGAACCGCTTCGAAGAAGAAGATGGAAAAAAAACAAAAAGTGAGCCGTGTTAATAGGCATGCACCTATCAGCCAAAAGAGACTTAGGAACATCTAGATTGATAGTTAAGTACCGGTTCTTGCACTTGCCTATGTGGTTTGATAAATGTGAATGTCCGTTCCTAACAAAAATGTGTACACTATGTTGTAAACTTTGTAATATACTCTATACTGTTCATGTATATACCTATACACAATGTACTATTTGCTGTAATGTATTTATCAAAGCTTTGGATTTCTTTTTCCCTAGGTACATGTAACTAACCCCTGGTCACCCCTGAAAAAGGGGCCATCAAGGTCTCAGTGGGCCCACACAGTTACCAAAATTTAAATAAATAAATAAACATATGCATACCTCAGTGCTCATGCATATTCATAAGCGCATGTCCAATTTCACGGCTCCACTTTTCAAACAGGTTTTCAATAATGTTCAGCACTCGTTTTTAAAGCACTTTCCCTAGTTCAGCACTCATCAAAGTAATAAAATATTTGTTTAGCTGAACTGGGATGGTGGCAGGAGAGCACGAGGGCTCTAGAGTTCATCACTGTGGGAAGCAGCGTGGTGTCAGTCTGTCACTGGGATAACAAAAATAAACTGAATATAGTGTAGCTGTGACCCACTCACTGAGTTGCAGGGAAGGTGGGGGAGAGTGATTAAAAAAAAAAAGAAAATTAACCCTGGTCCCTCACATGTTCTTCTCTTTTGCTGAGACCTGGGTGGGTAATTACTCTAACTAGCAATAGGGAGCTATTTTTTGTGACACAAGAATAAATACTATTAAACAATGTTTAAAATGGGGCAACTAAATGTAATTTTCTTAATTTTTTTTTTTTTTTTTGAGGGAAGGCATTTTACAATCGCAATAAACCACTCCAGGGTGAGGGTGATGCTGGGATTTGCCAACGCCTGGTGAGGTTTGGTCATGAGGCCGAAACCACACCAGGCATGGGTAAACCCAGCATCACCCACACCCTGTCATGGTTTATTACTTAAATAACCTTTTGCTTTCTGTATGTTTATTTTTTTTTTCCAATTAATAAAATAACAATGCACATTTGCATTTTTATGCACCTGACTTTAGGATTGTTGTGTCTGTTTTATCCCACACCTTCACACTTAACCTTACAATCCCTCCTCTGGTCTTTCTCCTTTTGCTTACATAACTGAAAACTGTCTTGTCCCCTTTCTTTACTGTCTGGGCTATTTTCTCCTCCTTTTGCACCTTTGTGCTCCTGACTGCTTTCCTTGCCTCCCTCTGCTTCTTCTGATACACTTCCTTATCCTCCTCTCTCTGTATCTCCTTATACCTCCTGATTACAAACTTTTTGCCCTAACCATCCCAGCCACCTCTTTTGAGAACCATAGCAGTCTCTTTTTCCTCCTGTTTCTGCTTACTTGCCTGATGCAAAGATTTCTTGCCTTCACCATGGCTTCTTTTAGTTTGACCACTGTTCCTCTGCTCCACCCAAGTCCTTCCCCCATCAGGGCATCCCTGAGGCATTTCCCCATCTTTTTAATGTCAGCCCTCCTGAAGTCCAAGACCCTCACCTTTGTCTGGTTCAATTCTGCCACAGAACTTATATTGAACCACACTGCATGGTGATCACTGGTCCCCAGATGGCCACCCACAGTGATGTCTGCAACACTGTCCCCATTGAAGAATACCCCCTGTAGGGAGTCCAGGATTTCCCTGCTCCTAGCTGCAGCTGCAGCCGGGATGCTCCAGTCTACATCCGACAGATTGATGTCCCCCACCAGAGGCACCTCCCCCTTAATTACCATTTTTGGGATGACTTCCAGCAGGACCATGTCCATCTCCTCCCCTGTGCTGGAAGTCTGTAAATAACACCAGTGCAAATAGGGGCACCTTTCCCCATCTCTAGGGTGACCAACAGTGTCTCTGCCCCTCTCTGTATTCCCTGTATCTCTGTCTGTTGCTTTTATGCTATCCCTCACGTAAAGGGCCACCCCTTCCCCTATCTTACCCACCCTGTCCTTCCTAACTAGAGTATTTCCTGGTGTGGCTATATCCATCCATGGTTCTCATTGCACCATGACTCGGTAATGGCGATAGTGTCCAGGTCAGTCTCTGCCATAATGGCCACTAGGTCAGGATTTTATTTACAAAACTATGAGCATTTGTGCACATGGCCTTCCAAATTCTGCTACCACCCGTCTTCTCAGCCTCCTTTTTTCCTTCTTATTTATTTATTTACTTATTTAAGTCTTAGTTTACCGGGTAAGTGTGCTGATCCAAGGACCATTTTGAGACATGACCCGGGCCACAAACAATAGCACAGAATCAAACAGCTAAAATAATTTATAATCCAATAAGAATAGCAAATTATAAGCTGTACAGACACAAGTCCCAACAGAAACATACATAGCATAACAAGCAACGGTACAGAGAAGTAACTGAACAATGTAAAGTTACAAGCTTGATGAAAGCAGATAACTAGCTGTACAACAATAGATTGCCCCTGGGTAGTGGAAAAAATCAGTTACAAGCAATAATACTAATTTGAAACAGAGTAAACAGACTGCACCACAGTAACCTAGGAGGATAAACAGTTCAACAAGCAACAATACCTAGATGGAGGTAAATAGGGAGGAAGCAGGGAAGTTAGGCACCAGAGGTGGTAAATAGAGGCACACCAAGGGTGCTATGTACTAGGGTAAGGAAGAGGGAAAGTAGAGCAGGAGGACAAGGGCTGTGCAAATAGGGAAAAGACCTAGGAAACGAGGAGGTGAGAAGACACAGGGGAAAACAAGATAATATACCCCTCCACCTTCATTCCAATCCCTCACCATTTCCTCTATTCTTCTTTTCCTGTTTTTAGGTACCCTTGGAGATTTCCCTCTCTTTGGGTTCTCCCTAATGATTACGTCAGCTTTTTTTGGGGGGGGAGTTTATGTCTCCCTGCTTCCTCCACCACCTCCTTGGCTAGTTTAAATGCTCATCAACATAGCATTTAAACCATTCACTGAGGACTTTGTTTCCCCTCCCAGATAGATGCATGCCATCTCCCCTGTATAGGCCTTTATCCCTTCAGGTGGGATCCCAGTCCCCAATGTAGCTGAACCCTTCCTCTCTGCACCCCTCCTTCAACCATGTGTTGAAGCTCCTGGTACAAAGTACCCTATCCACCTCCTGTTGTAGACAGGCAACACCTCAGAAAAGGTCACTAAGCAAGCTACCTGCCTAAGACCCCGCCCCAACTCCCTGAACTCCTCCTCCACCCTAGCCAGATCATTTGTCCCTAGGTAGACAATGACATTCAGCTCTCCCCCTATCCTGCTGCTCTAGCAATCCTCAGGATCTGTTTCCCATCCCTCTGAGTCATGGCACCAGGTAGGCACCTAACCTCCCTCTCCCCTCCCTCCCTGTTCCCAATTCTATCCTCCACACAGTGGAGTCCCCAACAGGAATTGCTTCCTCCTCTCCTCCGAGGTCCTCTGCCACCCTCCTTGGGGTCTGCACTAAGGAGGATTCCTGCATCCCCCCTTGTCACTACTGTGGGTGACTCCATGGGAAAGTCCTGCCCCACCAGAGCAGCGTAGGAATTATGTAGTGGTACCATCAGGAAGATGTGCCTTGGACTCACCACCCTCACCCTTTCTGAGCCCTCCATAGTCTAGCCACTCCTCCTCCTTGGCATCCTTTGAGGCAACGATGGCAGAATTGGTGGTCCCTGGGGGGAGGCACTTTGAATCCTAGCCAACTCGGCCTGGAGTCAAGCAACCTCCCCCCTCAGCCAGAGAGATGCACACAAATGGGGCAGCACTGCAGTCTCCATAAAGTCTCCCTGAAAACTGCTGCTCCACAACCATAGTTTTCAAGAAAACTGTTTCTTTGCTGACAATGAAAAATCCTCTTTTTGTCTTTAACTGCTCATCAGGGAAATCTCTTCTGTTTTCCCTGTCAGTGAGATAATTGAGTCTGTGGCTCTAGAAGAGTCCTTTGTTTTGTGTGTGTGTGTGTGTGTATAGTATGTTAGGAGAGGAACATTCTGCCAGAAGAACTGAGCAGAATTTTGAATCCCTATATTCCATGGGAAACATTCTGTATCGTGAATGTGGGGAAAGACAGAAGGAAAAAAAAACAGGATGAAGACGGTAGGCAATAATACTTCATAAAGAAAGAGAAAATATGGGAAACAGAGTTACATAGGCAGAGGCAGATTCAGACTGCTCAAATACATTCCTGAAGTTTTTAAGAGCATGTACATTTGCATCACAGGGGGAAACTCACAAAGGAAGATGGAGACACCACTGAGGATGACAAGGACAAAGCAGAAATCCTAAACAGGTATTTCTGCTCCATATTCACAAAGGAGCAAGATGGCTGCAGACCCGCCATTACAGGAGACAATGAAGACGGCAATGGAGTATACTCAGGACCCTTTACAAAAGAGGAAGTCCTAAAGGAACTGGAAAAGCTCAATACAAACAAAGCCATGGGACCAGACAAAATGTGCCCTAGACTACTAAGAGAACTAAGAAAGGAATTGGTGGCACCACTGGCTGATCTTTTTAACTTATCATTTGAGCTGGGCAAGGTCCCACAAGATTGGAAAATAGCCACAGTTATCCCTATACACAAAAGTGGTAGCAGAGTTAGTGTGGGCAACTATAGACTGGTAAGCCTCACATCAATTGTAGGCAAAACAATGGGAACCATTCTCAACAAGAGGATTATATCCTTTCTCAAGGACAACAACAAATTAGACACTTAACAGCATAGCTTTACCACAGGGAAGTCATGTCAAACCAATTTACTTGACTTCTTTAACTGGGTAATGAAAATAGTAGACCAGGGAGGTGAGGTAGATGTAGTGAACCTGGATTTCAGCAAAGCCTTCGACTCGGTCCCACATTGAAGGCTGCTAAACAAATTAGACAGCATAGGACTGGGTCATCAGGTAGTAAACTGGGTAAGGAGTTGGCTTACTGGTAGGACCCAAAGGGTATTAGTGAACAGCTCACTCTCAGAGGAAAGAGATGTAGCTAGTGAAGTACCACAGGGTTCAGTGTTTGGCCCTATCCTATTCAACATCTTCATTAGTAACATTTCTGATGGACTGGAGAGCAAGGGGGGTTTGTTCGCAGATGACACAAAGATAGGAAACAGGGTGGATACCCCAGGAGGAGTGGAGAAGATAAGGGCTGACCTGGAATCTTTAGAAAAGTGGTCAAGAACATGGCAACTAAACTTCAATACTGAAAAATGTAAACTCATGCACCTCGGAAGGACTAACCCAGGAGTGGATTACTACCTAGGAAGTGAAAAACTGGAAGCCTCTAAACAAGAAATGGATTTGGGAATAATTATAACAGATGACCTAAAAATGACCAACTAATGCGAGAAAGCAGCACTTAGGGCAAATGGTATGTTGGGATGAATAAGCAGGGGGATTACCAGCAGGAAAAAAGAAGTCATCCTTCCACTCTATAGATCAATGGTGAGGCCACACCTGGAGTACAGTGTACAATTCTGGAGACCACAGCTCAAGAAGGATATTACTAGACTGGAAACAGTGCAGAGGAAGGCTACTAAAATGATTCATGGATTGCACGACAAATCATATGAAGAGAGGCTGCATGAATTAAACATGTACTCCCTTGAGCAGCAGAGGGACAGAGGAGACATGATCAAGACCTTCAAATTCCTAAAAGGAATAAATAAGGTGCAGGTCCAGGACCTGTTCCATATCAAAAATCGCTGAAGAACCAGAGGGTACAACATGAAGCTAGATGTGGGCAGATTCAGAGGCAACACACACAATTTCTTCTTTACTGAGAGAGTAGTTGAACCATTGAACTGTCTTCCACAGAAGGTAGTGGAGGCAAAAATGGTGGAAACTTTCAAAAAGGTATGGGGTAGATCCAAGGGCACCATAACACTGAAAAGAAGTTAAGGGAAAGGGTAGGATTATGTGCACCTGAGGTGGGGCATTTGTTGCATACTGCTACCCAGCTACCCACTTACAGTGCCCCAAATGGACAGAGCTGCTGCATCACACACATCATGTCTTACAGTCAGGGCTGCTACACCCTGATGCCCCACTGTGTTCTGTCTCACAGTCAAGGCTTCAGCACCATGCTGTCCTCTGTCTCCTGTCACCACAACCAGGCTGCTGCACCCTGCTGCTGTCTACACAGTTGGGGTTGCTGTGGACTGCTGTGCCCTAGAGCTCCATGCCTCTACAGTTAGGGCTGCTGCACCATGTTGCCACTTGCCACTAGAGTCAGGGCATTTGCTGCACCTTGTTGTCTGCCTCCACAGTTGAGGCAGTTGCACCCTGCTGCCTGCTGCCACCTGAGTCAGATCCTTTGCTACACCCTGCTGCCCACATCCCTTGTTACAAACAGGCATAGCTGCTGTACCCTGTCCCACAGTTTGGGCTGCTGTACCCCAATGACACCCCTATCTTCTGGCTGAACAGTTGGGGCTGCTGCACCCTGCTGCCCTATTTCCCCACCCCAACAGTCACAGCCATGACCCCTGTTGCCCTCTGTTCCTGGTGGGAGGGAGCAGCATAGTGCAATAACCCTAACTGTGGAGGCAAGAGGCTCCATGGTGCAGCAGCACATAGTGGTGGCAGGGGACACAGGATAGCATGGTGCAAAGGCCTTGAATGTGGGGCAGGACACAGGTGGGCATCAAGGTACAGCAGCCCTGGCTGGGGCACAGAGAACACATGGTGCAGCAGCTCAGCCCAATTGGGGCAATAGAAGTGTGTAGCAGGGTTCAGCAGACCCAATTCTGGAGGCAGGGGGCATGGGACTCTTGGGTGTAGCACAGCATAGCAGCCCTGACTGTGGAGAAAGGAACAGGGGGCAACAGGGTGCTGTGGCCATGACTATGGGGGGAGGACAGAGGGCAGCAGGGTTCAGCAGCCCCGACTGTTTGGGCAGGAGATATGGGTGGCAGCAGGGTGTGGAAGTCCAAAATGAGGAACAGGGTGCAGCAGCCATGCTTGTTTGGGACAACAGATGTGGGTGGCACAGTGTAGCAAATGATCTGACTCTTGTAATGGGGGGAAGAAAGGTGCAACTGCCTCAACTGTGGGGGCACACAACAGGGTGCAGCAAATGGCCTGACTCCTGTGGGAAGTGGCAGCATGGTGCAGCGGCCCTAACTGCAGAGGTATGGGGATCTATGGTACAGCAGGCCATAGCAACCCCAACTGTGTAGATGGCAGCAGGATGCAGCAGACCTGGCTGTGGTGACAGGAGAAAGAGGACAGCATGGTGCCAAAGCCTCAACTGTGGGGATAGACACAAGGGGCCATCAGGGTACAGCAGTCCTGACTGTGAGACAGGGTGTGCATGGTGCAGCAGCCCTTGCCATTTGGGGTAATGGAAGTGGGTGCAGGGTGCAGCAAAAAACCCACTTCAGGTAGCCTAGGGTAGCATGGTGCAACAGCCCCAACTGTAGAGGCAGGGGGACCTGGGAGAGTCTAGGGCTTATCAGAGCACAGCAGCCCTGACTGGGGAGACAGGAACATGATGCAACAGGTGTAGCATTCCTGACTGTGGGGGGGGAGGGCAGCTGGGTGCAGCAACCCTGATTCTTTAGAAGGGGGATGGAGGCAGCAGGGTGCACAATCCTCAACTGTGTGGGAGAAGACAGTGGGCAGCAGGGTGTAGCAGCCTTGAATGTGGAGCAGAAGACAGGCAGTTTGTGAGGCAGGGGACAGGTGGCAGCGGACTGCAGCTACCTCAACTGTGGGGAACAGACATGGTGCATTGGGATGCCATATAGTGTTTCAATTTATACACATACATAATGTATTTTCACACAGAAACCACCAAAGAACTGACATTTTTTAGTTCAGACAGTACATGTGCTTGAAATAGTAGAGCGTGACAGGTGCCTGTTTGTCAATCTCACATGATAAAAAAGTTCTTACATGAATGTATTTATGAAGGCAACATCAAGGACAAACTATTTCTATGAATGAACAAAATTTAGATTTATTTTATATTCATTAAACAACCCTGTGTTATATAGTTAGAACAAAATCTGAGTTTTGATAAGAAAGAACTGAGAGCTATGATACAGGCAAGCCAATCCCTCACAGAAAAAGATTTCCAATACTTCAATTCAGCACTGAAACTAAAATTATCAACTTTTATAAAAAGAGAGTGATAGATTTTAAACTAATCTATCTAAACACAAACCACAGACTGAATTTGTAAGAAACCTAGAGAGCAAACCATTAACTCTACAGCCTGCTGTGACTGGGAATCTGAAGCAGCAAGCTCCAGTACTCCAAAATGATGTCATCACTCTCCAAGCCTGACAGAGAGACAGAAATAACTCCACTGTTTTCAACCACTGTAGAGCATGTTAACAAATGCTGATTTAAAGAAAGCCACAAAACCAAACATCAGGAAATTTTCAGGGAACACTAATCATGACACAGGGACTTGAATTTAAGCTTTATTAACAATATACAAAAACTTTTGCACATGATCTTTAAGAAAGGCACTGTCAAAATCATGTCAGCACCCATCTCAGTTGCTGGCATCAACAAGAAAACTGAAAAAATATATCAGATGGACAGACAGGGGGTTGACTACCTGTATGCCCACCCTGATCACAAGGGAGTGTTTGGGGGGGGGGGGTTAGCATGTGAGAAGGCTAAGGTGCCTTTCTCTGCTTGAAAAGGATTCTATTAAAATGGACACCATGACCAAGAAAGTGTATACATCAGCTTCTAATCCCAGGACTTCCTCACTTAATGTTTACACTTTCAAAATAATAAAAAGGAAGTATTTTTTTCACTCAGTGTATTATAAATCCATAGAATTCTTTCCCATTAAATGTAATAATAAGCAAAGATAAAAATGACTTTAAAAATAAGCTGGACAAGTTCCTAACAAATTGTAGAAATGTGACTTACTACAGCTGATAAAATGCAGCATCATGGGCTAATTGCCTACCAGCTCCTTACTCATCCTAGTATGAAAGTATGAATCCTAGCATGACTTTATACAGGCATCTCAGCCAAGACAGCGATGCCCTGGAGACAGAATCTATGGACATTTTTGAATTTGGAATGTAGGTTCAAACTCTGCATCCACGCTCCACTCTGGCCATTGCTCAGATCTGTTTCTCTGTCTTAAGGGTGCAGTTGCCCCATAGTGAACTCCGGTAATGGCTGGATTTCCAGTCTTTTTTTTTTTTACTTGTAATTTATTTAAAAAGCATACTTGTAGTTAGTTTTCAATTACTTTCCATTATCTAGAGTTTTTTCCATTAATTCTGGTCTCTCCTGCTCCTCATTGATTCCCATGAATCGGAGACCATCCTAGCTGGCTACTGTTTTGTTTTCAGACTAAATAGACTACTTTTACTTAATTTAGCAGTAATAGCAGTAGTAGTAACAATTTTATTCATACATAAATTACAGAAAATGGAACACTTTCTCTTTCTGTTTCTGGTTTTGCCCTTTCGCTTAAGGTTCCTGTTGCAGGAACCGTGATTTGGACTTTAGCACGATTTCCTCTGTACAAAAGCCATTTTTTTCACTCTGGGCTCTTGTATAGCATCATTTTGGAGAATAATTTTTATTATTTTAAGGCTTTCTCAGCTTGATATGTCAGAGAGGCCTTGTCATTCTTCTAAAAATTGTAAAAAATGCTTGTAGCTCCTGGCATGGGAGATGTCCTGTCATATTTTTTGGCCCAAAACCCCATTAAAATGAGTGAAAATTTTAAAAACAAGCATGTCTTTTCAGTCTGCTTCTGTGTCACCTGGAAATAATAATAAAAGGCTCTGAGTAAGTTCCCAACGATGGTAGAAAGGATGCATCTCCTCATATTCAGTGACAAATAATGTTAAAGGTGACAAGAAAAAAAGATAACGCTACATAGCCATCACATAGGCATGGTAAAGACAGTTCAGACATCAGGGTGAACTATCTAAAGGGGGGACACTGAATCCAGTGATGGTAAGACTATAAATAAAAAAGCCTCAGAGCAAACACTGGAAACCATTTCTGCTAAAAAGAAATTTAAAGAAAAGAATGTCATTGCTGCTCTTCCTGAATGGAGAAAGGAGCAGGCAGATGACACAGGTAAAATGCCCTCATCAGACATATTTCAAATGTGGCAATTTTTCCAGGTGATCCAGACCATGGGAAATTGTAATAAGATACCTGGCCTGCCCCCTCACCCCCCCCCTCACCTCAGGCTACAACCTAACTGCCTGCAGAGGAGGAGTAAAAAGAATATTCCGCACAAATGGAGGAAGGTGACTGAAACTAGAGGGTGCACCAGAGCAAGATTTTGAACCTCTTCAAGGCATAATGTGGACTGCACATCCTTTTCCTCATTTGTCAGACAAATGGTTGATACCCTCAACATCCCCCACTAGAGACAGAGGAAGATGAAGAGGATGCTGATTTTATGGATGTGTTTGGAGTAGCCCCACCAAGAAGAATGCTACTCACCATACAGAAACCACTTAGAAAGTCATATCAAAAATCATTATGTCATAAAACAAACTCTGCACTCAGGTTGCTACAAAAAAATGACCGCTAAATAATCATTTCCTTAAACATTTTTATTCCAAAGTGACTCAGTCTGTGTTGCTAAACCTTCACACCCTGGCCACAGCACAGACCGAACCATCTTGGAATAAAAATGTTTAAGTAAACAATTATATAGCGGCCTGTTTTTTTGTGGCAGCCTGAGTGCAGATCTTGTTTTCTGACATAAAAATTGGAGGGCAGGCACCCTTACTCAGCACATGATTTCTGATTCTGCAGAGCACGCATTTCTTTTGTTGTGTTCATATCAAAAATCTTGTCTACACCCACCTAAGCTGAAACCATAGATAAGAAAACTGAAGGAAAATATCAGGTGAACAAGCAGGGATTATAAAATGGCAGGGTAAAATGCAGTAATCTGATTGGCTCTTATTTATGTGTAAAATATGGTTTACACATGGTTATAAAAAGGACTGCTCAGCAGTGAAGATTTTGGAACCCAGATCAATGGGCATTTGGAATGCAGGCATTTCTCCTCTTAAAGATACAGGGTGCAGCTATTAGGCCTAACACTTTGGTGACCCAAGGTGGTACCGTCCCAGCGGGAAAACTGTATTGGAGCAAGCATGGGACTCATTGAGCTCCCATCAAAGCTAGTCATGTGCCAGTTACTCATGGGCGCACTAGCCACTATAGCCACTGTGAGCCTTACTGTCTCCTGGATCCCCTGGATCTATGTAGCTTGGCAGAAGACTCCAGGAGAAAGGACTGCTGTGTGACTGAACTTCTCTGCTGGGACTAAAGTAGAAGAACTTTTGTATTTAGACCTTTAATTTAGGGTAAAAAAACTAACATACAAAACAAAACAAAAAAAAGTGTGTGTTTGGGTTAACTGAACTGAATGGGTAACTGAAAAGTCATTTAGGTGTAAATCTCAGGTGACTGAAAGGACTTAACTGTTGTGAGGTTTAAATTACTTGTAGAAAGATCTGGTAAGTAGGGGTGGCTTAGCTAGAAGGAAGCTACATTTAAAGACTGCCTTAGAAAGATTCTGCTAATAGCTTGGCAGAAGACACCAGGAGAAAGGACTGCTGTGTGACTGAACTTCTCTGCTGGGACTAAAGTAGAAGAACTTTTGTATTTAGACCTTTAATTTAGGGTAAAAAAACTAACATACAAAACAAAACAAAAAAAGTGTGTGTTTGGGTTAACTGAACTGAATGGGTAACTGAAAAGTCATCTAGGTGTAAATCTCAGGTGACTGAAAGGACTTAACTGTTGTGAGGTTTAAATTACTTGTAGAAAGATCTGGTAAGTAGGGGGAGTGGCTTAGCTAGAAGGAAGCTACATTTAAAGACTGCCTTAGAAAGATTCTGCTAATAGCTTGGCAGAAGACTCCAGGAGAAAGGACTGCTGTGTGACTGAACTTCTCTGCTGGGACTAAAGTAGAAGAACTTTTGTATTTAGACCTTTAATGTAGGGTAAAAAAACTAGCATACAAAACAAAACAAAAAAAAAAGTGTGTGTTTGGGTTAACTGAACTGAATGGGTAACTGAAAAGTCATCTAGGTGTAAATCTCAGGTGACTGAAAGGACTTAACTGTTGTGAGGTTTAAATTACTTGTAGAAAGATCTGGTAAGTAGGGGGAGTGGCTTAGCTAGAAGGAAGCTACATTTAAAGACTGCCTTAGAAAGATTCTGCTAATAGCTTGGCAGAAGACTCCAGGAGAAAGGACTGCTGTGTGACTGAACTTCTCTGCTGGGACTAAAGTAGAAGAACTTTTGTATTTAGACCTTTAATTTAGGGTAAAAAAACTAACATACAAAACAAAACAAAAAAAAGTGTGTGTTTGGGTTAACTGAACTGAATGGGTAACTGAAAAGTCATCTAGGTGTAAATCTCAGGTGACTGAAAGGACTTAACTGTTGTGAGGTTTAAATTACTTATAGAAAGATCTGGTAAGTAGGGGAAGTGGCTTAGCTAGAAGGAAGCTACATTTAAAGACTGCCTTAGAAAGATTCTGCTAATAGCTTGGCAGAAGACTCCAGGAGAAAGGACTGCTGTGTGACTGGACTTCTCTACTGGGACTATATTGCCCTCCTTCCCACCCAAAAGCTAGTTCTATTTTTATAGGCACAGGATTTGACTGACAACAGGAACTTCCTGTTTAGGGGCAGGAAGTGAGTGATCACAGAACCACCAAGGACCCAACATCCTAGAAGGGCAAGAGTAGCTCTCCATCCCCCTCTAGCTGCGGGAGGTCTGCCTCTGAACAAGTAAGCGGTCTACTGAGAAATATAGGATATTCTTGTCTCAGAACAGGACAATCAGGAGCTTAAAGGGTACACAGGAAGAAAGTAAGGAGAGAGAGAAAATAAAACAGAGGAAAGAGTAAGGATTACAAACAGTTAAGGGGCCAGAAATAAGACATGATTGGAGTGGTGCAGTGCAGTGGCTGTGGAGCAGCAGTATTCCGGGAGATGTTCTGGAGGATGCGGTGTTGTCCCATCTGCAGGCACCTCTCTGGGCTGAGGGAGGAGGTTGCTCATCTCCAGGCTGAGTTGGCCAGGATTTGTGGGACCTCCTCTTCCATCCAGGGACCACCAGTGCCACTGCCGTTGCCTCAGAGCTTGCCAAGAAAGAGGAGCGGTTGGACCACAGTGGGCTCAGGGAGGGTGAGGGTGGTGGAACAGAGGCACATCCCTCCAGTTGTACCTCTCCACAATTCCCTATGCCATTCTGGCAATGTGGTTCCTCTATGGAGGCACCACAGTGGAGACCAAGGAGGATGTTGGGAAACCTCCACAAAGGAGACCCACAGGAGGGTGGCAGGGGACCCTGCAGGGGAAGGAAAGAACTCCTGGTGGGGACCCATTGTTAGGAAGGTAGAACTGGGCAAGGAAGGAGAGGGAGGTGGGTGCCTGCCTGGCGCCATGGCTTGAGGGACAGGGAGCGAATCCTCAGGATTGCCTGGAGCAGCTGCACAGGGAGGGAGTTGGATGTCATTGTCCACTTAGGGACAAATGATCTGGCTAAGAAAGGGATTAGAGAAGTGCAGGAAGAGTTTGTGAATTGGGGAGGGCCTTAGTCAAGTAGCACGCACGGTAACCTTCCTCGGAGGTGCTACCCATCTATGGCATAGGAGAGGCTAGGGTGTTCCGTACCATGGATTCAATCAGTGGTTGGAAAACTGGTGTGGAGCTCTAGGATTTGGCTTCATTGGGGACTGGGGTCCACCTGGAGTGATGCAAGCCTATACTGGCATGATGGGCTGCATCTGTCCGGGAGGGAACCAGGATCCTAGGTGATAGGTTTAAATGCTTCATTGGCAAGCTTTTAAACTAGCCAAGGGGGGAGGCACTGGAAAGGAGCAGGAAAATCCTAGCCCCCAAACAATCACGGTAGTAAGTGTGGCAAACACCAACCTGGAGGTGTCGATAGGGAGAAGGGCAGGGGTAAATGGAGAAAGTGACAAAGGCAAGAAGGACAGGGATGGGGCAAAAGGGGGTAAGGCCATCAGGAAATGGAGGGTAATGAGTACCAATGCCCATAGTCTGGGCAACAAGCTCCCTGAGCTGGTGGCCTTAATGGAAGAGGGATGCCTGGATATCGTAGCAGTCACAGAAACATGGTACACAGAGAACCATGACTGGGATGTTAACATACCAGGGTACATAACCCAGGAGAGACAGGCAGGGGAGAAGGGGAGGAGTAGCTCTCTATGTAAAGGAAGGGATAAAAGCAACTGAACAAAAGAGTAAACATGGAGGAGAGGAGGCACTGTGGGTCACCATGGAGACTGGAAATGGCACCACAATCCGCACAGGGGTTGTGTACAGACCCCCATGTCAGGGGGAAGGAATGGACAAGGATACGATGGAAGGCATTCTTAGAATGGCAGAGAAAGGGGAGTTACTGTTGATGGGAGACCTGAATATGCCAGATGTTAACTGGAGCACATTTGCTGCAGCGACATCCAAGAGCAGGGCCATTCTTGATGCCCTACAGGTGGCAGGCATTAGACAGCTAGTTTCAGAACCCGCTCATGAGGAAGCAATCTTAGACCTCGTACTCTCAAACGGGGGCAGTGAGAGGATCTCAGATCTAGAAGTGGGTTGCCATCTGGGAACAAGTGACCATCAAACAGTGTGGTTCACGCTAAACTCAGCTACAGAGTCAAGCCATACAAAAGTGAGGATACTGGACTTTGGAGGGCTGACTTTGGCAAGATGGGAGAGTGCCTCAGAAAAGCACCAGCAAACAGGCTAGAAGGAGGTGTGGAGCAACAATGGGGAATTATCAAACTGCCATCACAGAGGCAACAAGCCTTTGTGTGAAACAAATAAACAAATCAAAATGAAAGAAAAAGCCACTATGGTTCTCAAGAGAGGTAGCTGTGAAAGTCAGGAAGAAAAAGATAGCATTCCAGAAGTATAAGGAAACACAGAAGGAGCAGGACAGGGAGCTGTACCAGTTAAGGCAGAAAGAAGCAGGGAGGGAAGTCAGAATAGCAAAGGCCCAAACTGAGGAAAAGATAGCCAACTCAGTTAAGAAGGGGGATAAAACCTTTATAGGTACATCACAGCGTGAGAAAGACAAAGGGAGGGATAGTGAGGCTGAATAGAATAAACGGTGGGTGGGCAGAGGGGACAGTGAAAAGCAGGAATACTGAACGAATATTTCTGCTCAGTATTCACAAAAGAGATGGGGAAGTGCCTAATCCAATTACAGAAGCACTCTTGATAGGGGGTCATCCAGTCCTTCACAGAAGAAAGGGTTCTGCAAGAACTCCTAAAACTGAAGGTGGACAAAGCAATGGTCCTGATGGAATTCACCCCAGAATTCTAAAAGAATTAAGGAAGGAACTAGTGAAACCACTGGCTACTCTTTTAATAAATCATGGGAGGATGGTGTGGTACCCGAGGACTGGAGGAAGGCGGATGTGATTCCCTTCACAAAAGTGGGACCAAGACAGAGGCAGGAAACTACAGACCTGTCAGTCTGACCTCTGTGGTAGGGAAATGATGGAGTCACTCTGAAGGAAAGAATAGTTGAGTACCTAGAGGTCAGTGGAGCACAGGATCCAAGGCAGCATGGGTTCGCAGCGGAAGGTCATGTCAGACAGATCTAATAGATTTCTTTGACTGGGTGACCAAAGTAGTAGACCAGGGAGGGCTGTGGGACATGGCCTACCTAGGACTTTAGCAAGGCATTTGACACAGTCCCACACAAAAGATTATTAGTCAAATTAACCAGCCTGGGAGGGTCCCAGGGTGGTAGCCTGGTAAAAATTGGCTGGACAACAGGATACAGAAGGTAATTGTAAATGGAGTCCATTCTGAAGAAAGGGCGTTACTAGTGGGTACCTGAGGGTTCATATTGGGTCCAGTCCTTTTAATGTCTTCAACAGTGGCATTGCAGAGGGACTGAAGGAAAAGTATGCCTTTTGCAGATGACACAAAGATCTGCAACAGGGTTGATACACAAGGGAGTGGGAAAGGATGAAAAGGGACTTGGCAAGGTTGGAGGAATGGTGTGACATATGGCAGCTAGGATTCAATGCAAAAAGTGCAAATAATGCACCTGGAAACAAGAACCCAGGGGAAGAATACACAATGGGTGGGGAGGTAGTAAACAACAACAAAACAGGAAAGGGACCGGGGGTAATCATATCAGATGACCTTAAGGTTAGCAAGCAATGTGAGAAGGCAGTAGGGAGGGCGGGGTATACTGGGATGTATAGGGAGAGGCATCAGCAGCAGAAAACAGGAAGTTGTTATCCTCTGTACAGACAGTTGGTGAGACCCCATCTGGAATACTGTGTCCAGTTCTGAGACCCCATCTCCTCAAGGACATAGACAGGATAGAGGCAGTCCAGAGGAGGGCAACTAAAATGGTGCAGGGTCTGCAAGAGAAGCCGTATGAGGAGAGACTAAAGGAGCTTAATTTGTATACCCTTGAGGAAAGAAGGGAGGGGGGACATGATAGAAACTTTCAAGCACCTCAAAGGAATCAACAAAGTCCAAGAGGTAGCATCTTTCAGAAAAAGAGACTTGCAAGAACAAGGGACACAATTTAAAGATAGAAGGAGGTGGTTCAGGGCAATGTGGGAAGTATTATTTCACAGAAAGGGTAGTGGATGCATGGAACAGCCTTCCTGAGGAAGTTGTGGAGTCTAAAACTGTGGGAGAATTCAAGAATGCATGGGACAGATATAAGGCAATTCTTGTGGGGGGCAGGAAGATACAGGCTGTTGGTTAAATAGGATCTGCAGCCTATCCTGTAGGTAGGGAAATGGGCAGACTAGATGGGCCTAGCGGTCCTTATCTGCCATCAAAGTCTATGTTTCTATGTTTCTATGGGGCGGCTGACCCCCTAAAAACAGCTCCATGGTGTACATATGTCCAACCAGTGGAGTCGGATTTTACCTTCTCAAACATTATAGCAGAGGGCTCTCCCCTGACCGTGGTCCTTGGTCCTTGGTGGTCTGAAACTAGGGTACCTTCGAAGACCATCTCATAAGGTCAGGCGTTATGACCAGAGGTCACAGAACAAGGAGAGACCCCCCCAAGGCATCTACTCTGGCTCCTGCTGATGACACTTGCGCTAGCAGGGGACATTGAACTAAACCCAGGACCGCCACTCCAGTCCATACCTACACGGGCGGGCTGGCCAGTGGTTAAAGGGCTGAAGGTGGCCCATCTAAATGTCAGAAGCCTGCTCCCAAACCTAACAGAACTTCATGTCTGGGTAACTCGGCACAGTCCTGACATTCTTGGAATTACAGAAACCTGGCTGAAGCCTTCCACCCCCAGCTCAGCATGTGCCTTCCCTGGTTACGACCTTATCCGCCGAGATCATCCGGGAAGTAAGAGAGGTGGTGGCATCCTGGTCTACTACAGAAACCATCTAAACCTGTCCACCCTTCCTGATCAACAGACCATGCAGTCCCCCTGTGAGGCTCTGCACACGGTACTGTTACTAGGGATGGCAAAAAAGATTCACATTGTATTTGCATACAATCCTCCAAAAGGAGGCGTAGAGGGACTGACTGGTCTCCTTGATGCAGTTGGTGCTGCAACACGGCAGAATGAGCTAATCATTCTGGGTGACCTCAACCTAAATTGGTTGGGTGGCAATGCCAAGGCCTTTGAACCCTCACTTACCAGTCTCTCTCTGACTCAGCTTGTCAAGGATCCTACCAGATGCCCTACTAGTGGTGGTAAGGGCTCACTCCTGGACTGGATCCTGACAAATAGACCAGATAGGATCAGCTCATCGGGTATCCTACCGGACTGTATCTCTGATCACTCCCCGGTGTACTGTGTCTGGAGGGTACCACATCAAAAAATTCCCCATAAAATTATTTAGATCAGAGACTACTCCAAGTTTGATCTGTCCTCCTTTCAAAATGACATCAAGTACACAGACTGGGGGGCAGTTTGGAATGCTAAGGACCCCGCATCCACTGTCGGTCACTTTCTTTGCTCTCCAAGGGCCTTGCAGGAGAAACATGCCCCCCCTCATCAGACGGAGGGTGAGGGGAATGGCTGCTAAATGGCTTCATGGTAGCCTCCTGGCACTCCTCAACACTAGAGATAAGTTCTGGGCCAAGTTCAAGACCACGGCTGGCCAAGCCATCTTTCTGAGATATAGACAACTCAGAAATTAATGCAAAAAGAACATTAGGATTGCCAAGAGTGAATTTTGCAAATCTGCTTTATTGAACTCGGCTAGGGATCCTAGAAGGTTCTGGAGGAACATTAAACAAGTTGTGAGTGGTACACAGAGCACTGAGTCCACTGACATAATAATTGATGGTTCGAGCTGTAACAACTCGGAAACCATCGCCAACTCCTTCAACCATTATTTTGCGGATCTGTCAGAGTACACCTCGTCATTCCCAAATGATGATGATGGTGTCAGTGGCAATCAGCCCACAGCACCATCTTCACTCCACCAGCCTTTTCTGTTCAGGGCAGTGGTAGTTCAAGAGGTGCAGAAACTGCTAGCTGGACTCTCCCCCACTCAAGTGCTGGACAAGATGGCTTAGAACCCAAGCTCCTCAGTCTTGGTGCCCCCTGGCTGGCACCTCAGGTGGCACACATTTTCAATCTGTCCCTGGCAACTGGAGTTATCCCAGACATATGGAAGGTTGCCAGGGTAGTCCCAATCCTTAAACAAGGGAACCCTAAGCTGATAGAGAACTATCGCCCTATATCTATCCTGTCGGCGGCTAGCAAACTACCATCGAAAGTTGTGGCAGGGCAACTCTCAGAGTACTTACAGGCACATGTCATAATGACTCCTGTACAGCATGGATTCAGGAAGGGGCATTGTACCTCATCAGCCCTAGTTACTGTTACATCATGGATCAGGGAGGCCAAGGACCAGGGTAAACTCTCGGGGGCCCTCTTCATTGACCTCTCAAAGGCATTTGATCTGGTCGACCATGCCATGCTGTCGACTCAGCTTAGAGCAAATGGTCTTTCCACTACTGCTCTTAGCTGGTTCGACAACTACCTATATGGTAGAACGCAGCATGTCAAATGGCAAAGAGCTTTTGGGTCCCTTCCCAGTAATGGTAGGGGTTCCCCAAGGCTCCATCCTTGGACCAATGCTCTTCTCCATTTTTATAAATAACCTCCCTGAAACTGCAGCCCACTGTAAACCAATTCTCTCCGCAGACGATCTGGTTATCCTGTCTCATTCCCATGAGGTGGTGGTCATCAGTCAACAACTGAGTGAAGACCTTATAAACATTCAGGCATGGATCCTGAACCACAAGCTTGTCCTTAACCTAAAAAAAAAACAGGCCATGCTCTTTGGGTCCCGGGCAAAGATTAAGGCCACCCGTGTGCTGTTCTGTGTATCCGGCAAGGGAAATGTCCCGATCCCTATCACGGGCAACTTCAAATACCTGGGAGTAATGCTGGACCCACAGCTTGACATTGGCCTTCATATTCAGAGGATATGTAAAACAGTCAACTGTAAACTGGGTCTGGCCTACAGAGCAAAAAACAACCTCACACCAGCCGAGCGTGCTGCCCTTGCAAGAGGGATGCTTCTCCCCTCTTTGTGTTATGGGCTCCTGCTGTTTGCTAGCACCACTAAGGCCCATCTCTCCAGGTGGTGGATGGGCTTATAACAATATCTGTCGCAGCCTATCGGCCCCCCGGCTTACTCATCACTGTGAGCTCTACAACAAGCTCACACTGGCTCTCACTACAAAGTACATTGACTTTGTCCTTGGTTGCTTCACTGGTAATGTCCTCAACACGGGTACCCCTCCAAGGGTGGCAAGCTTGCTGGCCCAAACTGCCCCCTCGTCATATTACCTTAGGTCTCAGGGGTCTGCCACACTCAAGGTACCTGAGGCTAGGACCAAGATGGGTGAAAGGGACTTCGCAGCATGTGCCCCTAAACTTTGGAATACCTTCCCAACCCAGGTCCGTGCTGCCCCTTAGCAGGGCAGCCTGCGCTCTTCCCTATGGAGCCATCTTAAAAGTACATCGGCCTGCGGATGTCAAAACCCCCCATGACATATGTTTAGCACTTGCACCCATACAAAACTGCCAGCCCTTAAAATGTAGTATTTCTGTACTGCCCCAAACTTGATGCAAAATGTGTAATCTTATCTGTAGTCTCTTAACGTGTAACCTGTTCCTAATCATGGGATGTGTAATCTTACCTTGTAGTCTCATGATGTGTAACCTGTTCCTAATTATGTGATGTGTAATCTTACCTTGTAGTCTCATGATGTGTGACCTGTTCCTAATTATGTACCATGTTGTCCCAAGTGTGTAAGTAAGTAATTTCCTGTACTCTCCCGGGTCGTTCCTGAAAATAGGCAAATTGCTTGTCTAGTGTACTTACCTGGTTAACAAAAGCTAAAAAAATAAATAAATAAATTTCAGTTAGCCCCCTATAGCCAGAACCAATCTTCCACCATAAACATGGCTGCTACCTTTACACTGTAAAACAAATTTCAGATGGGCTCTAAAAGTAAAACTACCTTAAATAAAAAAAGAAAAAAAAAATAATTAAATGTTGTTTCCCTGATTACCACAGTCTGCTTACATACATAAACAAATTGTGTATAGTTTTCAAAACAACTGCTTCTTTGTTGACAGTGAAAAATCCCTCTTCTATCTTTACCTGCTCATCAGGGAAATCTCTTCTTCTTGCCCTGACAGTGAGATAACCGAGTCTCTGGCTGTAACAATGGCCTTTGTTTGTCTGTATGTACAGTATGTTAGGAGAGAAACATTCTGCCAGTGGAACTGAGCAGAATTTTGAATCCATGTATTCCACGGTAAACATTCAGCGATAAACATTCCATATTTTGAATGTGGAGCAAAACAGGAAGAAGAAACTAGACAATAATACAGTGACGTCATCAATTACATCTCTTGCAGTGGGCAGAATGACTATTTCATCACAAAGGCACATAAGTAAATTTATTACTTCTACATACAATATAAACATGCTTTTCCCAACAGTAAAAAGTAAAAAAAAAAAAAGGAGCCAATTTTATAAGCACAATAAGGCACTTGTGCCTTACTGCGCCCCTGGCCGTGCTGTAAAATATGTTTTACACACACCCCTTCATGCCTTATTCCTTACGTGGCATACCTATATGCCCATCCTGATCATCATGGAGTAATCCAAGCTGCTGTTTGTGAGAGGGCAAAAATCACTCTTTCTGCGTAGCCCCCTGAAAAGTACTTTAAAAAAATTGTATACTATGGCCAAAAAGGTTTATGCTATAGCTTCCCTTCTCATCAGGGAGGCAGCTTACTCTGCACATATAGCACAGTACCAGAAAGCACTTTGCAATATAGTTCTGGCACTGGCAGAAACAGCAGAAGATGGTTTTGCATAGGACCTGATTGCCCCAGCAAGATCAGCCCTGGATGGCACAAAATATAATTTCCATACTGCGGTGGACACCAGTGACATTGCTGCTAGAGTTTCGGCTCATGCAGTGTCTTTAAGAAGGTTTTCCTGGCTGAGGGCTACCATCCTTTCTCAGGATACTCAAAACCAGGCCATGGATTTCTCCTTTGAGGGAAATTCGTTAGTTGGTGACAAAACAGTGACCTACGGAAAAAAGTGGATGAATACAAACCCGCCTACAAACGTAACAATGGGAAGAAAAAGGGCTCTACCTCCTACAGGTCCTATAGAAGGGGAGGCAGAGGCAGGCGATACTTGCCAAGAGCCTATGCCTCTTATGCCCCTTATGAGTACCAATCACAAAGCGGTTACCACAGGGGAAGAGGGGGAGCTTCCAGGCATAATACTGCAGCTCCGGTGCCTAAGCACCAGCCAAAATAAAACCCTGACAATTTTTCTCCAGTCACCCAGCTATTGCTAGTGGGAGGAAGACTGGCACACTACTTCCAGGAATGGGTAAAAATTACTACAGACAAGTAGGTACTGGAAGTAGTGGGCCAGGGTTGTGTCTGCAGTTCAGGCACTTTCCAAACCTGCAAAAACACAGATGTTTTCCAGCTCACTCTCCAACAGAAAAAAAGTCTACTGGAACTGGAAGTAAACTGTTAATATCACAAGCCACAGAAAAAGTCCTTGCCTCCCAGTGGGGCAGGGGCCTATTCTCAATATACTTCCTGACCCACAAGAAAAATGTGGAGTGGCAACCCATTTTAGACCTTAGGTTTCTGAACAAGCATTTGAAAAAATAGAATTTTAAGATTATCACACTAAGGACAGTGATACTGTCTTTGCAGAAAAGTCATTGGCTAGGATCCCTGAATCTGAAAGATGCCTATTTTCATATCCCAGTCAGACAGTCTCACCGAAAAAAACCTCAGATTCAAGCTGGGGAACTGCCAGTACTAGTTCACAGCTCTCCCATTTGATCTTACCTCAGCTCCAAGAGTTTTCACAAAGTGCCTGGCTGTGGTGGCAGCACATCTGAGAAAATAAGTGTAGCCACCCCACCTTCCCATTTGTCTAGAGGCTCCTAATATTACAAGTAGAGAAGTGGGACCTACCCAAAGAGACCCAGACCAGAACAATAAACTACCATGGAGAATAAAATGGTGTTGTCTTACCATGGCCTGGGTCCTACTGCAGTATAATAGAAACCGCTACCCCTCGCCACTCCTCTGAATACTGCCTGATGGAACTGGAGGCCTTCTCTATTCTCTTTCTTCTTCAGAGTCTCCCACCAGCATCCCAACCCAGGAAGCACCAACATCATAGGAGCTGCAAACTTTAAAATTTCCCCCAAAGAAATCTGGATAGAAATTCATTAAGTTCTCTGGAATTCATCTATCTAGTAATCTTTAAAAACACTATCATGCATTCAGGAATAAGCAGCAAGCCTATTTATTACACCTGAGGTCCCAATGATTTCTGCCAGGTCCTAGGGGTTCTTATTGCTTGCTTAAAACTTATCAGCCATCCGGCTCCATGGAGCACTAACTATTTACAATACCTGGGTGGGGAAGACATAAGACTTGAGAGAATAGATGTACTAGGCAGCATTCCACTCCAGGCAGCTGATGAAACCTCAGAAATAGCTATTTCCCAAGACCTCCCTCTGACCTTCACTGGATCTTAGAGCCCAACCGACCCTCTGGCACTGGTAAGTTGATCTCTGATTTTTCTTGTTCTTTATCATATTTCCCTGGTCTGTCTTCCACCTGTCAGAGAATCAAGCTGCTTCTCCCACCTGGTCTCGTGCCAAGGGACGCAGGAATTTTCCTTCCCTGGTAAGTCCTTCCAAATCCTTAAGGTTCTGGAATCCCCTTAAACCATGGCGGAAGTCATACCCAGTCTGCTTTCCACATACAGAATGGTGGGCCCTCAACTTACTTCTGGCCTGCATCCCCACACACCTTTCATCCTGTGCTTGCTTTAACCTACCGGGACCAGAAGGCTTCCCAAGGCCTGTCCTAAATGACCTGCGGCCTGCCCAAACAGCCTGTGATTGACACTCCGAGGTCTACCCCTCCAAGCAAGCTCTATAGTGGGTGAGAAGCCTCCAACAACCCCATTAACAAGCGTGGACCACCCTGTCACACCGGAAGCCAGAAAGGCCACCACCCCTCCCCTGGAGGAATCCTACCACAAAACCTCCAGACCTGGCGGCCGAGGCCTACTTCCCATGGTCCTGGGACCCCTCCAAGCTACCTCCTAGGGCACTCTCATACTCTCACCATCCCTTTCTCCTTGGAGCCCTATCTGCCCCACACAACACTGGCAGGCTAACTAATGCCCTTCCCACACACCTCCCATTACCGGTGCCACATCGCCTTGTTCCCCACACTACCTTGGACTCACTGGGGGGGGTCTCCCCTCCTAGAATATAGCCCCAAACCCAGACTGACAAGCTCCTTCCTGTCTGCCTGTCCTACCATCTCCCAGCTAGCCTCCTATATCCCCCCAGGCTACCCACGCACCCAGCTTTTAACTCATTGTCTCCTAGCAGACACCTGTAGTCATCAGTAAAAAAACACTGGTGTGTCCTGAGGATGTCTGCAGAAGTCGGCTACTGACTCCCAGTGTGCCCAAGCAACATCTGGAGAAGTCACTTATATATTTTAATATATAGTGTAACAGAATATAATATATATTTGACTGCATAGCACCGTTGGAAAGGTAATGTTATGCTGAACAACTCTGTCACTGATATTTTGAGCATATCATGTGTACTTTAGGAGTTATTTGCATTTGTTTATGGTATGGTGTGTATGGCTTATGTTGCCTGTTTTAGTTATAAAAATATTGTTTTTTGCTGTTTCAACCAGCTTAAAAAAAAATTACATATTATTATTTGCATACCACCATTGGGAAGGTAATTTTGTGCTGAACAACTTTGCCACTGATATTTTGTGTATATCATGTATACTTTAGGAGTTATTCACATTTGTTTATGGTATGGTGTGTATGGCTGACATGTTTTCCATCAAGATTCACCTAAGCTGCTTGAATAAAATTCACTTATTTGGCACTTCAGCAGGTATAAAATAAAAACCATATTGATTACAACTGGTTGCAAAGCACCATTGGAAAGGCATTTTTGTGCTAATCAACTTTCATGCTGATACTTTGTGTGTATCATGTATACTTTTGGAGTTATACGCATTTGTTTATGATATGGTGTGTGTGGTTGAGATTCAGCCCTCAAATCTCACCACAGCACCTTGACTAAAATGGGGAAAAATTATGTTTTATAGTAAAAAGATATCTTTTTTTTAACTAACATAATATTAAAACACCATTTAATGTCTGTATGCTGAATTTGGTGTTGATATTTTACATATTTTCCAACAAAAAATGGCTTATGTTGTACTTTTTTAGTGAAAAAAATATTTAGTTTGCTCTTTCAACCAGCATAGAAAAAATACAAAATTAATTATTATTACATGCATGCCACCATTGGAAAGGCAATTTTGTGCTGAATAACTCTGCCACTCATACTTTGTGTCTAGCATGTACAGTTATTGAGCTATTAGTATTTGTTTGCAACATGCTGACTATGGCTTGATTTTGCTTAGAAAGGCCCAGGATTCACTGTTAACAGGAGTATACAGGAGATTCAGGAGGCAAGTGGTGTAATCTCAGAGTGAGCCTGTGGAGGCAATGAGTTAAAGGGCTAAAGAGCCTGCCCCCAGTGGCAGTCTCACAGTATAGTACAAAAGGTGCCTTCCCCAAAAACCTACCAAACCCATAAACTAGAGGGGAAGGCACAAAAAGCTGGACCTAAGCAGAATCAGCCAGGGAAATCACAAATGGGCCCTAAACCAGCAGGTTCTGGCCACAGTGTTCACAAGACGGGTTACTCCCAATATAGACCTGTTTGCATCTTGGGAGAACTTTCAACTGACACAGTTTTGTTGCAGACCTCCAACCAGAGCCACAGTCCTAGAGGACACCCTGGTACTGAACAGGGACATTTCTGTATCCCTTTGCACCAATCCCACTCATTCAGAAAGTACTCCTGAAACTCAGGAGAGAACCTACAACAATGATCCTGATAACTCCAGACTGGGCCAGCTTGTCCTGGTGCCCAGTGCTCCTAGTCCTGTCCAGTAAGAATCCAATCAGCCTGCCACTCAGTCACACTCTGTTGACTTTGTCCCAGGGCAGAATAACATTTCTAAACCTCAGAACCCTACATCTGAGGGCATGGTTCTTGCGGAGTTAGAATGTTCTGAATTGGATCTTTCAAAGAAAGTCCTGAAGGTGCTTAGAATTTCAAGGAAACCTGCTACCAGTAATCATATTCCTCTAAGTGGAAAAAGTTTTCTTACTGGTGCAACCCCAAAAAATAAAACCAATAGAGACAATGTTGCCTATAATTCCTAGAATACCTAGTACACCTACTGTCATTAGGCCTAAGGCCTTCAACTTTAAAAGGTGCACTTAGCAGCAGTAGCAGCATACATATCAGCTGGCAAGAGAAAGTCTCTGGCCTCACAACCCATTTTCAAATTATTTTTTTAAAGGCCTCAGCCATTTGTCGCCCACAGTGAGAGACCCTGTCAAACCTTGGGACCTCAGTATAAGCCTTGCCCAGCTTATGAAGGCTCCCCTTTGAACTGATGGAAACTGCTGACCTGAAATATATCATATGGAAAACCACATTCCTGGTTGCAATGACCTCTGCTAGGAGGGTAAGTGAATTATTTATTTATTTATGAGTTTTACCAGGAAAGCATACCGAGCAACATGCTCGATTCCAGATGCGACCTGGGGGCCGAGACTCACATACATTTTAAAAATGCTTAGACAGTACAGAGATAAGCAAAGGATTGTACATAACATTTTTGTGGGAAAAATTACATAGTTGGGGGAAAATTACAGCCAAGGGTAGGATACATACAATCAGTATAGAGAATACAGAGGGTAGATAACTGTTCAATACATATGAGATTATAGCAGCGAGACATTTGAGCAAAAATTCCTTAAATGAAGCAGGAGCAACTGGAGGTGAAATGTGCTCTGAGTAATTGGTTCCGTAGGGAGGTATTTGGTGCGTGTCTGATGGGGGCAGGTAGGGCATTCCAGGTCTGAGGTAAGTGGTAATTAAAAGCGGCCTGGCCTTTGGATGTGCGCATAAATGGGACATGGAGCAGTTTATGGTCAATCCTTCTCAGGGAGTACGTTGTTGACGGTTGTTGGGAGAGGGCCGAGGTCAGGTAGGGGCGAAGGGAGTTGGACCAATATTTGGCTGTGGATCTGGTGCAGTTGGATTGTCTGCGGTCATGTAGGGATGGTAGAGTTAACGAGCTATAGAGATCACAGTGGTGTGTTGATTGGGGGCAGCCGAGGATGAAACGGCAGAATGAGTGGAACAGGGTGTCTAGGCTGGCCAGGGTGGACCCGTGGGCAATGGAGTAAACTATATCACCATAGTCGATTACGGGCAGGATCATTTTTTGCACAAGGCATGCCTTGTCGGTGTGGGGAGGCAACTTTTGTTACGGTGCAGTGCCCCAAGTTTAAGGAGTAGCCGCTTGTGTAGAGAGGTGATGTGAGCAGAGAAATCTAAGTGTTGGTCTAGCCATATGCCCAGGTATCTGAAGCTCGTACAGTTTTCCAGGGGAGTTCCATCCAGGTTTTGACAGGGGGGGGGGTGGGGACTTGGCAGGAGAGTCTTTCAGGTGAACCAAAAGTTAGTGATATGTGTTTTTTAGAATTAAGAAATAGCTGGTTAGACCTGAACCAGTTCTGGATAGCGTTGAAATCTTCCTGGAGTTGGATTGCTACACTGAGGGTTGTGGGACCAGAGGAGTATAGGACAGTGTCATCTGCGTACATCTGTATAGAAGAGTGTGAGCATGCTGCTGGGAGGTCATTTAGAAAGATGGAGACGAGAAGGGGACCCAGGACTGAGCCTTGAGGGACACCAGCAGGGACAGGCAATGGGTGGGAGGTGTGAGAGGCTATTTTGACTACTTGTCTCCTGCCTACTAGGTAGTCATGGAACCAGTTAGTGGCTGGAGTAGAGAGCCATGCGACGGTGAGTTTGGAGAGGAGTAGGGAGTGGTAGACTGTGTCAAAGGCCTTGGCTAGGTCAATGAAAATGGCAGAGGTGATGTGACCTTTGTCCATACTCGTGAGGATGTCACCTGTGACTCGAAGTGAGGAGGTGGTGGTTGAGTGGGATTCTGGAAGCCTGATTGGAATGGTGTGAAAGGAGAGGCATCTAGGTACGGGGTGAGTTGGGACAGGACCAATCATTCCTGGAGTTGGCCAGGATAGGAAGTAGGGAGATGGGTCGGTAATTTCCAGGGGAGGAGGGGTCACCTGCTTTTGGCAGAGGTGTAATGGTGGCCAGCTTCCAGACTGTTGGTATCTTGCCCAGAGAGAAGGATAGATTGAAAAGGTCAGCTAGAGGGGCGGTGATGGCTGGGGCGGAGAGATAAAGCATCTTTGCGTCCATGGACGTGGGCATTTCCCTTTGTTTTGGTTTAGCGCCTGAAGGGAGTGAAAGACATCTGCTTGGGTTACTGTGCAGAAGGAGAACGGTATGGTTGTGGAGGTAGTGTGAGGGGCACATGTGTGGTGGGGAGGAACCGTGGGGTGGGTGTGGGGGAGGGAGGAAAGGAGCTGTTTGGTGCAGCTGGCGAAGTGTGTGTTAAAAGCTTCAGCTCGTGGATTGGGTCAGAGATAAGGGAACCCTGGTCTTGTAGTGTCGGTGGAGCAGGTTGGGTGGGGGAGCAGGGTTTTACGAGATTTCCAGAAGTCAGTTGGATGATTTATATTTTGCTAAAGTCGATTGAAGTAGTTTTTTTTGCTAGGCGACAGTTATCAGGCACTGTTACGTATGGGATCTGTATGTAATAAGGGAGGCCTGAGTTCCCCACTTTTTATTGTCCTTCCAGGCGTGGTCCCCGGCGTGACATTTTTTGATTATGTCGGCCAAGATCCAGGGGAAATGCACTCCTTGAACTCTTTTCATACATAGAGGTGCGTGTATATCCCAGACTTTAAGGAAGTTTGTTTTGAAAGCATCAAAAGCTATATCAATGGTGGGTGCCATTGAGATGAAGGACCAGTTTATCTGTCTTAGGTCAGTCAGGAGGGAGGCTAGGTTGAGGGAGTTATAAGACCTGGTGACTAATGTCTTTGGGGGTGGGGCGGGGGACTGTGAACCTTCCTGACCATATACATCATATGATGATCACTTATGGAATCGGGTAGGAGGCCTGCGCTTAGTATTCTATGTGGGTGGGAGGTGAGAGCCCAGTCCAGTAAGGTGTGATTTTGGGTTTTGTGACTTAGCCTGGTGTGATCAGTAATGAGCTGAGAGAGATTTTAGGCCTTAATTTTAGTCTTTAGGTGGGCTTTATCAGGGCCGATCCAGTTTATATTGAAGTCGCCGGTGATATGAAGCTCACCTCCAGCTGCGAGTGATTGTAAGTTGCCCAGATGGGAGAGGATGTCCTCGGGAGGAGTGCGGGGGGGGGCAGTATGAGCCAGCCACATAGATGGGGTTGGAGCTAGAGAGAGAGATTTTTATGAGTAGTGAGTCAATGTTTCCAAGGGATACGGGGATGTCCATTACAGATAACTGATGACTATTTGCGATGTACATTGCTGTGCCTCCACCTCTCTTATTTCCTTGCCGGTCACGCCTGATTATTGCATACCCTGGTAGGGATACTTCTGCATCAGTGTTATGCTGTTTTAGCCAGGTTTCTGAAATGATTAGGATGTCGGGGTGCAGGGTTAAGGCAAGTGGTTGTAGAAGTGAGACTTTAGATAGGAGGCTGCAGGCGTTTAAATGAAGGATACGGAGGCCTTTTGGGAAAGAGAAAGGGGAATGGGTGCCTGAAACAGGGGTGTTAGGACCAGGGTGTGCCTCTATATCCCCTGACAAGAGTAGGAGAAGGGTGATAAGATGCTTAAACTTGACCCAGGGAGGTTTAAAGTCAGTAGTAGTGATTCGAGAGGTAAGGGCTGGTGGGGGGGAGTCGGTAGGAGGAAGTGCGTAGAACCATAAGGCCCATGTGAAAATGAGGGGGTAGAAAAGTAGCACTAATGATACTGTAATGGTCATATGTCACTGCTAGAGAGCGTGTGTCCGAAGGCAGAGTAGCAAGGGTTTGGTGTTAGATTTGGGGGCATAAGTGATGGCTGTACTTTGCATAAGAGGATAGCTGGTGGCAGGGAATTGTTTCCCAGTTGGAGGAACATGATTAAAGTAGATAGCAGCAGCATCCTGGCTTGAGATATAGTTGGGTGGACGAAGATTTTGGATGGGAGCCCTCTGGTGGCGACAGGTGACAATGCCTATAAAAGGAGGAGCTCACCAAGGGCGGTGGTGGGGGTAGTGGGGAGCTGGCGCACAGCGCCGGCAGGGCAGTAGCAAGCAGACAGTGGAAGCAGAGCTTCACCATAGGCAGTAGGTGATTTTGAAATGGCACCTGTACGCCTGCAATTGAGTTCATGCTCTGCACCTGCTGGGGGGTCCGCCATTACACTGTGGGAGGGCTGCTGTAGATCTTGGGCCTCGCACTCTGCACCCATGTCCTGCCTGTGAAGAGAAAAGAGTGCTTTATGCAGAGCTGAAGAAGGGCCTAGAGGTATGTGGGGCTTGTTATTGGCCCAGGTAAAAATTCTTTTGTCCCCCGACTCAGCGTTTGTGCAGTAATGGCTAGGTGAAATTCAAACCCAGAGGCTGCGTGGTAAGTGCTTAAGCAGGCAGATGTTTACAATGCTGCTTTTGGGACGTGGGTCGATTCGGCAGAGCAGGGTAAATTTGTGTTTAGTACGCTGCTTAGTTCACGCTCTGCCGAGAGTAGCTTGAAAGAGAGATTCAAATCCTAGCTTAGGTAAGCTGCAGCGTTGATTACTGTGAGCAGCAATTACTGTGAGCAGCAGATTCGCCCACCAGCATCCCCTTTAAGGTTATAAACGTCTACTTAAGTTGCTTACTATGGTTGCCCGTTATGCCTTTTATTTAATCAGTAATGCCATCCTACACACTATTAGGTGAACTATCAGCAAATTACTGGAAAACACCTTCCAAGGTGAGTAAAGGAGTAAGCCTGGCAAAAGGTTTAGAATTTCTTAAAGCACCTTACAGAAATCAACAGGAGGGTAAGCATGGCAGACTTTTGGCTAAATTAAAAAACTATCATCACACCTGTGCCGACTTTATAACACAAACATAAGCACATAAGAAGCAAGCGGGCAGTGGAAGCAGCAAGCAGACAGTGGAAGCAGAGCTTCACCACAGGCAGTAGCTGATTTTGAAAATGGCGCCTGTGGCGTCTGCAATTTGAGTTCCGCATTTCCTCGTACCTGTGCTTCGGGGTCCATCATCAGCGACAGTGGGAGGCTGCTGTAGATCCTGGGCCCTCATGACCCTGCACCCGTGTCCTGCCTGTGCTGGGGGGTCTGTCATCACCGACTGTGTGGTGAGGGCTGCTGTAGATCCTGGGCCCTTGCGACCCTGCACCCGTGTCCTGCCTGTGCTTCAGGGGGGGTCCATCATCAGCAACTGTGTGGGGAGGGCTGCTGTAGATCCTGGGCCCTCGCGACCCTGCACCCATGTCCTGCCTGTGCCGGGGGTCCATCATCAGTGACTGTGTGGGAAGGGCTGCTGTAGATCCACAAGCCCCTCGCGGCCCTGTCGTGTCCTGCCTGTGCTTGGTGGGGTCCGTTGTCGAGACATGTGTGGGAGGGCTGCTGCAGATCCTGGCCTCATGACCCTGCACCCATGTCCTGCCTCAGGCTTGGGGGTCCGCTGCCGGCCACTGTGTGGGAGGGCTGTAGATCCTGGGCCCCGCGACCCTGCATCCGTGTCCTGCATCAAGCTGTGTGGGAGGACTGCTGTAGATCCTGGGCACTCATGACCCTGCACCTGTGACCTGCCTGTGCCTGGGGTCCGTCATCACAACTGTGTAGGGGCTGCTGTAGATCCTGGGCCCTCGCGATCCTGCACCCGTGTCCTGCCTGTGCTTGGGGTCCGTTGTCGGTGACTGTGTGGGGAGGGCTGCTGTAGATCCTGGGCCCTCGCGACCCTGCACCCGTGTCCTGCCTGTGCTTCGGGGGGGGTCCGTTGTCGGTGACTGTGTGGGGAGGGCTGCTGTAGATCCTGGGCCCTCACGACCCTGCAACCGTGTCCTGCCTGTGAAGAGAAAGGAGTGAAGCCCTCTGCACAGAGCAAAATTACTTAATCCTAAACAGGGATAAGGTGCTTCTTAGAGCCAACAGAGAATTCCTACCTATGATGGTATCTAAATTCCACTTGAATCAGTCAGTGACCCTCCCTGTACTCTTTCCAGAGCATTCCAGTCCAGATGAGGAAACGTTGCATAGCCTGGACCTAAACCAAGTCCTAACCATCTACATGGGCCAGGCAAAAGAGGTCAGGTACCAGAGTACCAAACTTTTTGTTACCTATGGTGAGGCAGGCAAAGGCAAACTAGCTACAAAGAAATCTGTCTCTCTCTGGACAGTCTCTTGCATTCAGTTTTGCTATGAAAAGGCCAGGAAAATGTCACCAAGAAGCTTAAGGGCACGCTCCACAAGAGGTACCTCTGCCTCTGTGGCATCCTCAAGGGGCATCTCATTATTAGACAGTAGTAAAGCAGCTATCTGGAAAACAGTGCACACCTTCACAAAACACTACTGTTTGTACATACAGTCCAGAAGGGATACCAGCTTTGAAACTGCTGTCTTGCAGAACCTTTCTCCTAATTAGGCTCTAGACCCAGCCTCCCAGTGTACTATTACTGAGTCTGCATGAAGTGTAAATATTAAGTAAGAGATTATTGGGCTTAGAAGAAAAAAACTACAGTACTCACCATAGTAATGTTGTTTTTTCTTAAGGGATTACTCACTATGTTTACACTCCCTACCCTGCCACTCCTTCTAGAACCTGAAATAGGTTCACACAAGAATCAGTTCTTTTTCATTGTAGTTGCTTGGGCATTACTGCTGCAGTTCTTACAATTGTAAGTTTGTGTTTGGTGTTTCTAAAAACCATCTAAGAAGTTTTCTAAAAAAAATTTTGGTAGCCTTTATAGCTAGTTTCACTAGTCGCTGCTCCACTCTGACTTGGAAACAGATCTGAACAATAGCCAGACTGGAGTGTGGTTGCAGTTTGAACCTACATTCCAAATTCTAAAATTTGCATAGGTTCTGCCTCCAGGGTGTCACTCTCAGTCAAGATGACTGCATAAAGTGTTAGCATGGTGAGTGATCTCTTAAAAACAAACATTACTACAGTATTTTTATGTTTGCTTGCACGCATACGCAAGAAACATTTCGTCACAGCTTAGGATAGAAGTGGGGTTTTGGAGGTGGGGCACTGTGGGGGCCAATGCCCCCAGTGCCTTTTGAGGCTTGGTCTGCTTTTCCCAATGCAGTGGCATGCTGCTGCTGACACTAGTTCATCCAGCATGCCACCACCTTGAAAGGAATCTGCTGCTGCAATGAGGGAGCGACCGGTCATTGCAGGGCAGTCCCTTGCCTGGTGTAAAATTTCATATGACATGGCAGCAGGCAGCGACTCTCGCCGCCTGCCTCAATGTCCCCATGAAAGCCGACTTGGGGTTCCTAATCCCCCTGTTGGCATGTCCCTATTCCCAGTTTATTTTCTGACAGGGTAGCCCAATTCCCATCAGCATGATGTCTCCCCCCCACCATTTATTATGTGCTGAGGGGATGCCCAATCCCCTCGGCTCATGCTCTCCCACTTCCCCACCACCACCACACTGTATGGCCAACCGGGGTGCCCAATCCCCATCATCTCCAGTACCCACCTGTCCAACAAACATCCGGCCAAGTGGCACACTGGGAGCCCACCCCAGCATGCCAAAAGTGTCCAGCGATGTCTTTTTTAATTTTAAATCGTATAAAAAGAAAACAGTCCCTCATTGAGCCCCATGCCCCTCCCCTACCCCATGCCCACCCATCATGTATCTCTATACCTCCCCACACCCCCCTCACCCCATACTTACCTCAAGAGCCTGCAACGATCTTTGGTGACTGGAAACAGGTCTGCACTTTTCAAAGCCGACCGTGAACTGAAGAAATGCTAGTAAGCTGTATAATGGCATAAATGGTTTTTTTTTCCAACTTTGGTGCACATCTCGGCCATTTTTTTGAATTTTGGCACCACATTTTCAACATGGGGTTCTTGGGACCCCACCTCATGAATTCAGTCACTGTCATCTTGTTATTCAGTCCGAAAGGTGATTTTATGTCACTACCGGAATCACCTTTCTGGACTGAATAACGATTGTCACTGTTCATGGGGTGGGCTCTCAAAAAGCCTACATTGCAAATTTGGCGTAAAAATTCCACAAAATGACTGCGTTATGAGCGTGCATTGCACAGTTTCTACGCATGCTCATAACTTTGCGAATTTGTAATATTTTCACTCTAGGTTTTCAACACTGGCATTTTTCCACACCTCCTTATGAATAGTACAGCTGTCATTTTTCACATCCTGGCCAAAATGTGTTTTCACATTCCTGGCACAGAATAGCATGATCGCTTGTGGGAAATCAGTGTTTGGGACAGATTAAGAAAATCACAGTGACACTGTTCAATGACTGTGTTACAAGCATGTGTTGCGCAGTTTCCACGCACCATCGTAACTTTGCAAATTTGTAATATTTTCACTCCAGATTTTCAACATTGGCATTTTTTCACATCTCCTTATGAACAGTACAGCTGTCATTCATATCTTTCCTGAAATATGCATTTGCACATCTGGCGTGGTCACTGTGGGAAAGTAATGTTTCAGACAGATTAAGAAAATCATAGTGACAGTGTCCATGAGTAGAGGTCATAAAATACAAAATCATAAGGTCATAAAATGCCGAGGTTGAAAATTTGGTGAAATAATTCCACTAAATGACTGTGGTACAAGTATTTGTTACACAGTTTCCACGTAAGATCGGAACTTCGAGCATTTTTAATATTTTCACTACAGATTTTCAACATTGCCATCTCTTCACACCTCCCTATGAATGGTACAGCTGTCATTCTTCACATCCTGCCTGATCTGTGTTTTCACACATCTGGCACAGAATGGCATGGTTGCTGTGGGAACTCGAAGTTCGGGACACATTAACAAAATCACAGTGCCACTGTTCATGAGAATAGGTCCCAAATGCTTTCATGAGGTGGGGGTCACAAAAAGGCCATGTTGAAAATTTGTACTGCAAATACCAACACACGCCTGGGGCATTAGGGTTTCTAACCATAACGTCCCACCCTGTACAGACTGACAGGCAGCAGGTGTAACTTTGGATCGTCGGCTGTAATGCTCATGCCATCCCAACCCCACCCTGAAGCAAATGACAGGCATCAGGTGTGCCTTGCACTCTTCAGCCCCAGGCTTCACCCCATTCTCCTGTACTGCACCCATTTCAGCATATGTCCTTATGAAATAGGGTGACTGTGAAGCCGAACACCCCAAGGCACACCTCATCGCTTGTCAGTGTCTACAGGATAGGGTGAAGTGAAATGCTGTGAGCATTATGGGCAATGACCCACAGGCACACCCCAATGCCTGTCCATCCCTGCAGGGTGAAAGTGGGATTGGCGTGAGTTCAATACTTCACGCCACCCCTATTCTGCATCTGTCTAACTCCTGCACGTCCAATGCTAATATCAGCAAGCAAACATTCGGCATTGACAAATGCTTGTTTTCTTCCTTGCTCCTCAGGCAGGCAGCTTACTTGGCACACTGACACAGCCCAGTACCAGAAGGCACTTCGGAACTCCATACTGGCAATGAATGAGAAACAAATGGTGATTTGACAAAGGACTTGACCGACAGAGCTAAAACAGCAATGGATGCCACCAAGTACCACTTTCATGTGGCTGTGGATACTAATGATACTGCTTCAAATGTCCTGACCAGGACAGTATCTTTAAACCTAAGAGCCTCATATGTAGCTCGTTTTCCACTGCCTTCTATTTAATTCAGGTGAGAAGGAGTTAAGAAGATTTGCCTGGCTTAGGGCTCCTCGCCTATCCCAGGACACACAAATTAAAGCTTTGGATTTCTCCTTTGAAGGAAATTCCTTGTTTCATGATAAGACAGAGGCATATATACAAAAAGGTGGATAAGTACAAAACCACCTACAGTAACAAAACTGAGCAAGAAAAAAACTCCAGTTCCTACAGGCCTTATGAATGGGGAGGCAGAGGTAGAGGTTACTAACCTAGGCCTTATGCCCCCTACGAATATCCACCCCAGAGAGGTTACTGTAGGGCGAGGAGTAGAAGGGGCACTAATGTGCAGCTGCAACACCAGCCCCTAAGCCACAGCAAAAACAAACCCCCTGACAATTCAGACCAGGTCACCCAACCATTGCCAGTGGGTGGAAGGTTGCTCACTACTTCCAGGAATCGTCAAAAATCACTACAGACAAGTGGGTCCTGGACATAATGAGTCAAGATTTGTCCCTGCAGTTCAAAAAATTCCTCAAACTGCAGAAATCAAAACTATTCCCACCTCACACCCCAACAGAAAAAATCCTGTTTGAGCTGGAGGTAAGAAACTGCTGCAAGCAAGAGCAGTGGAGAAGATCCCAGCCACACAATGAGGCAAGGGTCTCTTCTCACAGTATGCCTTACACACAAGAAAAATGGGGAGTGGCAACCCATTTTTAGACCTCAGATATTTGAACAAATATGTAAAAAATGAAAAATTCCAAATGGTTGCACTGGGATCAGTGATTCCATCTCGGCAGACGGGAGACTGGCTAGAGTAACTGGATGTGAAAGATGCCTGCTACTTTCACATCCAGTCAGCCCAGCCCCCAAGAAAGTACCTCAGGTTTAGGCTAGGTAACTGCCAATATCACTTCACAGCCATTCCCTTCAGCCTCGCCTCAGCACCAAGGGTTTTCACAAAGTTCTTGGCTGTGGTGACTGCCTACCTAAGAAGGCAAGGTGTGGTGGTTTTTCCCTACCTGAATGTCTGGTTAGTCTCAGGCAAAACACAGCAAGAGGTAGGGTGCTCTATACAGCTAGTAAAAAGCACCCTGGAAAACCTGGGCTTCCTGATAAACCTACAGAAGTCACAAATGGAGTCAGCTCAAGTGCTGCAGTTCATAGGCACAGAGCTGGATACCGTTCTGGGGAAGGCCTTTCTTCCACAGGCAAGGGTATCAAACCTGATTTCCACCACAGATTCCTTCACAGTTGGTTAGTCAAGGCCTGCAAGAGATTTTCTGCAGCTGCTGGGGCACATGACCTCCTCCAATGCAGTGGTACCAGGGGCCAGGTTCCAGATGAGGGATATTCAGTACCACTTAAGGGAGCACTGGTCCCAAAGGTGAGATAATCTGTCCAAACTAATGCCAGTTACAAAAACTTTGCTAAGGGCACTAGAGTGGTGGAAGGAATAGGACAGCTGCAGAGAGGGAATTCTCCTTCTCCAGCAATCCCCAACAAGTATCCTTACAACAGATGCTTCATTCCTAGGGTGGGCTACCCACTTAGAATATCTTACTGTGAGGGGCATCTGGAGTGCACAGAAAAGTCAGGAACATAACAGTCTCCTGGTGGTCAGGGCAGTGTTCCTTGCAAATGCAAGCATTTGTCTCCTAGATCCAGGGTCAGTCTGTCAGATCAGAACAGAAATACCACAACAATGTATTACATAAACAAGCAGGGAGGAACAAGATCTTCAAGGACATGTACAGAAACCATTAAGATCTCAAACCTAGACTGTTCCCTAGGTGTAGCGTTATCTGCAGTACACCTGCCAGGGAAGGACACTGTCCTAGCAGACTCACTAAGCAGAATCAGCCAGGGAAACTACAAGTGAATTCTAAACCAGCAGGTGCTACTATCAGTGTTCAGATGACTGGGTTCACCAGAGAAAGATCCATTTCTTTCTTGGGAGAACATTCAGCTCCCACATTTGTGTTGCAGGCTGTGACAGGGTTGGGTAAAACCCTATTCCATTTGTTATGCAGAGAGAGAGAGAGAGCTGAAAGCATGGATCTATTTTGTCCTCTCCTATTCTGTCTTTAGCCTGTCTGATTGCATAATCAAATTTTCCTTTTGGCATCTAGGAATTGGCCACTTCGATGGTCCCACAATTTCCCTCTATTATCTCCCCTCCTGGTTCCATGTCAGAATATAAACCAACAATGTTGTGAAATGTACAATTCTTGATAGAACAATGCCGACTGTCGGCATTGTTCCCATCAGGAATGGAGTGTTTGTTTGCAGGGGCTTTGTCCCACCCCCCATCCCTAAATAGCCAACTCTGAGTGGGAGCTGGTTTGGGGTGGAGGCATAACACTGGGAGACGCAGTGCCAGTGTACAGCAGACCATCACAGCGACCTGGTGAGATTTGTCACTGTGATGGTCTTCGCTGTGGAATTGTCATTGTGGTGGTATGCTACCTCATCTTCTTCACTTACCAATTCTATTCTTCTTTCTCCCATTTCTTCTCTGTGGGTAAAAATATATATGTGAATCCTTCTGTGAAACTGGGATCCCGTGTTGAAATTATTGCAGAAAGCTATTTGGGTTTCTTAAAAAGATAACAGTCTGTAACACTGGGGGTTGACCTTGAGATATATTTTGACTTCCATAAGCTTGTTTACAGAATTGTTAACAGGAGACCAGCTCTAGGGCAGAATGTTCTATTTGGAACTGAAATATTGGAGCAGAGCAGCAAGATAGACATGCTGCTGCTCTGCAGTTCTGCACCGAACATTAACTTTTTTTAGCATGCTCATTACTCTTTATTTTATTCAGAGTATCTGCTGGCATTTTGTTTACAGTTACTGTGTTTTATAAAAAAAAAGCATTTTAGTGTTTATTGGAGTTAGACTCCAGAGAGCTGAATTTTACATACTGATTGGCAGGCTTGGGAGCGTGGAGGAAAGAGATGCTTGAGAGCCTTGTGGAGCGAGAGTGCCCATCGGGCAGTGGCGCCGGTCTCCGCATCTGAGCTGAAGATTGCTAGAGGTTCAAACTGACTCCGATGGATACTGTTTTTTTATTTCTTGGTGTTGGAAATGGCTGTTCTGGCAGACTGACGTTACACTCAGAGACAAATAAGAGGCTGCAGCTATTTTTGGAAGATGCTCCAAGGGGGAGAGGAATGCTGGTCATAGCAAGACAGAGCACTCAGCCTGGTGGTTGCGAGGAAACAGCAGATAAAGGGTGCACTGCAGGGGTTGATATCCTCACTGCAAATTTATTACAGGTATGCCAGCTACGCCATTAGCTGGGAATTTATATTTCAAGTTTAAACAGAAATGCTACACCTAGCCAGGACATTTTTTCCTTTTAGGTCAGTATAAAGAAGACAAAATCACATTGAAGCAGATTCTGGCCAAGGAACTGCATGGGGAAAATGGACCACTGAAGTATCCACAGTTTGTTAATGACTGCATAAAGATTCTAACCTGGAATTGTGTGGAGTATGCAACTCCAGGATGCTGTTTTTAATGGCTTGAAGAGCTCAGTTGGAGCATGACCTGTAGTGGGACTGAGGTGATATCCCTCCTAGAGGTATTTTTCTTTTTCTATAAACAAATGGTTTTACACAGCAAAGACATTAAGGGGCTTTGGAATGTTATAAGTTAAAGAGCTACTGACGCCTCAAAGAAAACTTTAAAAAACATAATAATTAGGTACAATTCTTCTTGCATTCCATTTATATTGTATATATTTCTCCTCCCCATAGTTTATTACTGAAGGAATGTGTATTAAGATATGATCATTGTCCCTTAGGGTTCATTTTGAGTTAATTTGCCTCCATAGCTTATCCCTACTTCAAGTCATAATCCTCTGTTCTGACATCACAATCTGTTGCCATGGGAGTAACTGTGAGGTCACAAGCAGTGCTCTATGACTTCAGGAAGGGAAAAAGTAGTAGGAATAGATTAACTCTTCAGGAGCAACAATCCTGTTTTCATGCAAAGGACTTCACTACAAAATATTGGAGAGGAGGAATACGTAACTAATGGGAAATACAAGCTGGACAGTGCCTAAATATTATGTTTTGTTAAAATTCTCCTGGACGTGTCACCAAATCTTTAGAGACACCACTAAACTGGCATTTCTGTAAAAAGAAATGTTTGCTCAAGCATCAGAAAATGCTGTCCTCGCCTCTATGAAGCTTGGGAAAACTGCTGGAGTTCTAAACTCATTTTATTTCTACTAAAATATGAAAAATGGCTAAAGTAGTTTAAGAAAAAAAAAGTTAGTATATTACGCCAGAAAAGAAAGAAGAGAAGAAAATAGCTGTGAGAGGTAAACTGAAGCAGAATTAAGAAGGTAAAAGTTTGTTTGGAGTGTTCTGATCATAGAACTGTACATGGATTGCCCTGGGATATTTGCAACAGGGATATGTTTACCTTTTATAAAGAACGATGTTTATAACCATCTTATTTTACAAAAAGGTGACTGGAAATAGATACTGCATTCAGAAACTTTATTTTCCTTGATCGCCTCCAAAAAGGAATAAGTCTGCTTTATGTGCTAAGTGAGTGAATAAAAACTGAGTTACTCACAGAACGTAGCATTCAAGAGGATTAATATGAAATTTGTGTGTGGCAACTTCATAGACTTTGGCAGAAAGCTGAAATTTTGCACTCTGAATCTACTGAATTAGCTTTAAACTTAAAAACAGGTTTAAACTTTGTGAATAAACCCTAAGAACACCTCTCATATGAACATTACAATTTATGATGGGGTGAGGTGAAATTTAATATGACTTGACTGATTTTTATTTTTATCATGTGTTTCACCTAGTGTGTTTTATGTATTTTAACAGTGACCTGTCTTAATTAAGGAGACACTACCTTAATTGTCTACTGCAAGTGATGAGATTTCAGCAGGCAAGAATCTGTCATATCAAGCACTTATCTAGCAGGTGTTAACATTAGTTAAGAAAATTTTAAAAGTTTTTACTTTTTACGATGTTTGTATTATAAGGGGATTTTATAATATCCAGGGTATACTATAACTGGAGGGCTCTGCCTGTATTTCAATGGACAAGTAGTCAGTCACTCCCACTTCCAGACCTGTATAAGCAGTTCCTCTCAGCCTTCTTCTGAAGCACTTTTTCTTTGCCAGCTGGAGGCTCTGTCAGTCTGTCCTCTGCAGCTGGCTGGGGCCTACCCCCCCTCCACCTTGCTGCTTCTTTCTGCTGGACTTATGTGTTTGTTCTTCTGCTTCTGGTTTGTATTTTGCCTCCAGCTGTGTGCTTCCTTTTGTCAATTTCCTCTGGTTTTCTGTGCCTGTGTGTCTTGTTTTTTTTTTTTTTGGGGGGACTTGGTTTCTAAGCTCCTAGCATATTTCTAATCTAGAGCTCAAGCTACTTGTTTTCCGTTACTCACATTGCTATTGCAATCATTACCTGTGTTCAACTCAAATCAAAGCTGCTCCCCATGCTACACGCTTAATTGTTTTCACCTGATTCAGGCTCACTCTGAACCCTAGCTATGCAGCTAAATCATGCTTTCTCAGCTTAATCTACCTCCCACTTGGTCATAGTTGCTTTCAGAGCATTGCACCTTCCTCCATTCTATGTTTATTGAATTACAGCTCATAGGTACTCATACACAGATGCTGCTTTTTATGTTTATACACTGTCCCCTGAGCTGAACTTCATTCCTGCATATGCTGCGTATTAATGGACACTGCTTTCTACTTGCATACTGCTTTATTATACTCTGGAGGTCAGCTTTGGCTACTGCCAGTGCTGTAAACTAGCTGTTAATGCTGCATGTGAGTTACGGCCCTTCACCATGGCTTTCTTGTTTTTCCTACAGCGGGGGACTGGGGGGTTTTGGTGGGGAGTCATGGCCCAGTGTGGCATATTGCTTCTCGTTTGAATCTTGTCACTGCTGCTAAAAATCCTCCATGTATTATGTCACCTTCTAATTGGCTCCCTTTAGACTTGGATGGCTTGCCTTTGCTTATTCTATGTTCACTATAACTTCTGCCAGCTGCATAACTTCAGCAACTAACTGAACAACTTCCATGTGCTAAATAAATGTATCACAAATGAAATAATGAAATGACTGATAAGAAAGGAACAAGAACTGAACAGACATGAATAAGGAAGTGCCTAAAATACTGCTCCATGTCGGAAACACCTATGCAACTGTATCAGGCAAGCCAACCTCGTTAGAAACATAGAAACATAGACTTTGATGGCAGATAAGGACCACTTGGCCCACCCAGTCTGCCCATTTCCCTACCTACTGGATAAGCTACAGATTCTAGTTAACCAACAGCCTACTTCCTGCAACCTCCCACTAGAATTGCCTTGTGTCTGTCCCATGTATGTTTGAATTCCCCCACTGTTTTAGACCCAACAACCTCCTCAGGAAGGCTGTTCCATGTATCCACCATCTCTCAGTGAAAAAAAATTTCCTCACATTACCCCGAGCCATCCCCCCTCTATCTTTAAATTGTGCCCCTTTGTTCTTACGCATCTCTTTTTCTGAAAGATGCTGCCTTCCTGGACTTTGTTGAATCCCTTGAGGTACTTGAACGTTTCTATCATGTCCCCTCTGTCCCTCCTTTCATCAAGAGTATACATATTAAGCTCTCTCAGTCTCTCTTCATATGGTTTCTGCTGCAGACTCTGCACCATTTTAGTTGCCCTCCTCTGGACTGCTTCCATCCTGTCTATATCCTTGAGTAGATGAGGTCTCCAAAACTGCACACAGTACTCCAGATGGGGTCTCACCAACTGTCTGTACAGAGAGATAACCACTTCCCTTTTTCTACTTGTGATGCCCCTTACTATGCATCCCAGTATCCCCCTGGCTCTCCTTACTGACTTTTCACATTGCTTACCCACCTTTAGGTCATCTGATATGACTACCCCCAGGTTCCTTTCCATTTTTGTTGTTGTTAGTACCTCCCTGCTATTGTGTACTCTTCTCCTGGGTTTTTGTTTCCCAGGTGCATTACTTGCACTTCTTTGCATTGAATCTAAGTTGCCATATGTCTGACCATTCCTCCAACCTTGCCAAGTCCTTTCTCATCTTTTCTACCCCCTTGTGTATCAACTCTGTTACAGATCTTTGTGTCATCCATAAAGGCATACCTTTCCTCAGACCCTCTGCAATGTCACCTATAAAGATGTTAAAGGGACTGGACCCACTACTGAGCCTGAGGTACTCCACTAGTAACCCCCCTTTCTTTGGAATGTGTTCCATTCACTATTACCTTCTGTGTCCTGTTGTGCAGCCAGTTTGCTACCCAGGCTACCACCCTGGGACCCACTCCCAGGCTGGCTAACTTGATTATTAATCTTTTGTGCGGGACTGTGTCATTCTAGTATTGGTGCAAGGATCCCCTTTACACCAATGGTCTCACACTGTACCACTAGTCTGCAGCTTGAGCATGCGAAGCTTGGGGCAAGGTCCTTCTCACCTGGCCCATAGCTGGAAATGTCCTTGCTCCGGGTGGACCTTCAGTCATCAATCATACAGATGGCACCTCAAGTTGTAGAATTTAAGTCTAAGCCATGAAGGGAGGTTACAGTGATTTCCTTTAGCTCTAGTGGTTTCCACTACAATGGTTGTCCATTGGCTTTAGTGGTTCCCTAGCAAGGCACCTTCACTGTATTCTCCCCACAACCACCTCTGGTTCACCTAGTTTGTTTTTAGATCGGTAGGCTGGGTGAGTGCCTTAGTGGCTGTTACTTTCCTCCTCCCACCTTGGAGTGGCGGTTGAAGAGCAACATCTCGCAACCCTCCACAGCATTCCTGTTAGAAGGATAGAGTGAGAGTTTCACTCAAAATTGGAATATTTTCCATCTATTAATTGTGCTTCCAAATTGCAGTAGCAGAGCCATCACTAACACAATTATCCCATGCCTGGAGGGAAGGTGACCTAGGCCTTGGATCCCCAGAGATTTCCTTCTCAAATATTTTTTTTTCTCTCCTCTGTGCCGAAGGTCATGGTATCTAGTTAGTTCAGTTAGTATCCCCTAGTTTCCTTAGTTAGGTTCCACTGTTGGATGGAGGTGGATGGTGTCCCTCTTGCCATTCCCTTTTTCCTTAGGAGGCCCCCTTTCCATTTTCAATGTATCCAAAGCACTTATCTATATCTTGTCAATCTGTTTCCTTGTATTATGAAGCTACACTGTTGTCATTATGCTCCTGTGCCTCTTGGCTTGATTGCTTTTGTCCTTGGTGCTACTCCTTTCTTTTTGGGGATCTTCCTAAGGTACTTTTAGCCAAGGGAATCACCCCACTGCACCTCTAGGGGTGTAACCCTCTTTGAGGGTTCCTTGCCTTTGGTACCCCTACAGGGTGGTAATTTCTTTGGAATAGACAGTGCAAATGGCCAAAACCTAAGTTACACAGTTGCACAAGCATAACATTATACTGGCCACATAGGCCATTGAAATGGAAGGTTCTCTGTCTGTATTTCAATGGACAAGCAGCCAGCCACTTCCACTTCTAGACCTATACAAGCAGTTCCTCTCAGCCTCCTTCTGAAGCACTTTTGCTTTGTCCCTCCATCCTCCCCTCCTCCCCCAGTGGCAATGCCTCTCTCCTTCCTAAGGTACTTTTAGCCAAGGGAATCGTCCCATGGCATCTCTAGGGGTGGAAACTTCTTTGAGGGTTCCTTGCCTTTGGCACCCCTACAGGGTGGTAATTCCTTTGGAACAGAGAGTGCGAATGGCCAAAACCTAAGTTACACAGTTTTACAAGCATAACATAATTAGTCTTTTCCCCTTTTATTCCCTCCAATTTTGTAGAATACTTAATTTTCATACTTACTGTTCTTTACTCTCCTGGCTAACTCTTTACTGTATTTGTTTATGTGTGCTGCGTTACACTGATGTTGTTGTTTTGTACTTCACTTGTATCCTCCCGGGTTGTACCTGAAAATAGGCATTCCTATGTCTAGTGTACCCACCCAGTCAACAAAAGCAAATAAATAAATAAATAAATACTGGCCACATAGGCCATTGAACTATAATTATAGTGTATGGTGGAATACTGTTCTAACTGGAAATTCCACCATACTGAAATGCTGGTCAGCCACTCACCCAACAATGAATGGAATGCTATACTAACCATACATGCAGAACAGCATTCCATCCATTCAGAGTGAAAAGCTCAAGCCCTGTGTGAAAGCCACCACAAAAAAAATGCTGCGCATCGACAGCAGTGGAATCTGCTACAAACATGGAAGCTGTGCACAGTGTTTCTTTTAAAACACTCACCGCTCAGAAGCAGTTTATTTTCCATGATGAGAACCACCATTAAAAAAGAAGTTTCTGCCTCCAGTTCGTGGATAAACTTGCTAAGCGAGACATCTGCCCGCCATGTTTTTTCTTTGAAAACCTGCCCACATTACAGAGGCAACCAACTGGAGTGTGTGCTGCTAATGTAGAGATGCCCAGTCCCTAGCAACCACACATTTTGGCAAGAACATGCCATAGCTTCTGAAATATGAAATGGGGGGCTAGCATTCATTTTTCAATGAAAACATTTAGTTAGAAAACCTAAAATATGATACAAGGGGTGCCATACACTATACAAAATACAGGATTGGCAGCCCAATGCAGAACCAGAGTGTTCTGCCACCTCAGGGTTTGATTACTTGGACCTCTCAAGCTTTGCTTTTGAGGTCACAGGGAATCAAACCACTCTGTGGCAGAACACACTGGTTCTGCATGGTTGCCCATCCAGTATTCTCTATATTGTGAATGAGAATGCAGTTATTAGTGGAATCCTCGCAAGTAAATGTGTTAGTGTTTTCAGGTTAGAACAGTTATCACGTCTTAATTTTGTTTAGCCACTGAGTAATTGATTCTGATGTTACCCTTTAACGTGTTTCTCCCTTCTTATTTGAGTTTAGTTTGTCTGCCGTAAAGTGGTTCAATATTTTTGTCCAGAAACGGGGGGAAGTAGTCTGTAAGTAGTACTGCTGGTTACATACAAGATCACTTAGTACGGGATATCAGGAGCAAAACAATGACTAGTAGCCCAAACATGTACACTGGGAAAGGACCAGTTGTTATCCTGCACTTTTTTGGCATTGAGGACCCTAATTTCCAAGTATGGTAACTACCAACCATGATTGGTCTAAATGGAATGTCAACCTAGGCTTTGTAGCTAGGGTAGACTAGTACTTAGACCTCATATGGCATAGTCATACCCAGTGGTAAAGAGAATCCATAGAGATATTGCTCTTGCTGCCATATAGTGGGATTCATATACTGTAGGTGGAGTCCCATTAATGCACATAAAGACTGCAAGACACAATATACCCCAGAAAGTACCAGAAAAGTTTAATGTGTATTTGATAACAAGTAGTGGGTCTGATGGAGTGCCCCACACTTGGAAAATGGGCACTTTGTTGTATTCCCTCTTTGTTTGGATAGACTGCCCCTGCTAGATAGGGTGGAAAAGTCTATATGGGTCCATTTATTCATGTTACTGAGTGTGGTCTCAGTGGGAACATAATATATAGACTGCGGACAGCTAAGATCATGTAGTTTAAAAATTCAAATTAGAATTGTAATGACTTGAAATTGAACAATAATACAATCTATGTTTCTAATAATAAAGTAATAATATAGAGGATAATGCATGGTCCTCTATTGGTAACTGGTTTTCTAACCGTTGAGATGTTGCCAGAGCGACCAGGTAAACCTTGAGAGCAAAGCTCGAGTCGCTTTTGAGGTTTACATCATCATGGCAACTTCAACATGGTTAACCAAACTGGTTACCAATAGAGGGAACATACATTATATTTTATAGTGTATGGTCCCCATAACAAGTATAAAAAGGAAGCAGATTCCTTACTGTTTTGGTTTCAGTTACCGCTGTGGCTGTTCTGAGTCATGCTCTCACTGCTGCGGCCATTTCTAAAAGGCTGTCTGCTAAACATTAATAAAGGTGCACGCATGCGTAGATCAGCTCCTTTTATAATCCCATTGCTATGACGAACTCAAGAGGGGTAAATAACCCCTGACATCATAGCAATGGGATTACAAAGAAATAATCTTACTGCTTTTTAGCAGTAATAAGGGCTCTACATACATTATAAAGTAGTAATAAACTTGCTTGAACTTGAGTTTTGCTAAACCTGTTAAAAACTAGATATGCTTTTCAGACTGCCCTCAGGAAAGAAATAGTCAAAGTTTTGATACATTTTTGTGAAAAACAGGAGGTGTAACTTAACAACAATCAGGATGCAGAGTTTAAACTGCCAGGAAAAGACAGCTTATAAAAACAGAGCAATGTTTTGTTTAGAGAGAGAGAGAGATCGAGAGATTGAGATATAAATTGAGAGACTCTCAGATATAGGACTTTTTTGCTTGTACTGCCTGTATGATGAGCTAGCCTGTACAATTTTATTTTTCTTAATTTAATTGTTATTGGTGAGAATAAAATGCTACTTGCAAATGTTATGACTTCTTCTAATCTGCCTATGCTTTCTGACCTATGTCCCTATGACAGTTCATGTCAGACAAAGTGGGATTTACACTGTGCATACTCTAGGCCAGGAGTTTTGTGACTGGGTACTAGACTTGGTACCAGGGTCACATAGAAGAAAGGTATACATCCTGCAGCAGCAAACCCAGGACTGATGAGCAGAAAAATGGCAGCCAAACTAGAAGCAGAAATAAAAGTCCAAACTGAGACTGTACAACTGGCACCAGTGATGAAAGAAGAAAAACAAGCAGAGACAGAACCTGAAAGCATGTCTGACTTCTTGAAATGGTGGGCTATACAACAAAGAGAGATTAAGACACAGAGAAGAGATGCAACAACAGGAGCAGCAATGGCTGGATGCCTTGCAAGCTATCAGTGCTGGAGGATCTGGTACAGATCCAGCACAGCAACAAAACCCAAACAACTTAAAAGATAGCCAGCCCAATGGTGCTGAGGGCTGAGGTGCTGGACACCACACCTCACATCATGCCTCCTACCCGAGTTCAGGAGCAAGCATGAGATGATGGGGGTTGGCAGGGGAGCAGAGGATTGAGCATCCAGAGGATAGCTCTCCTCTCCTGGGGAGGGTGGGTGTGTGACTCCTAGGCACCAGTGACTCCCAGAGGAGGCTGGGGGTATAACAGCCGGGGTCACATCGCTGACTGGTTGGGACCATTGGCAGATGTCCACAGGAAAGGTGTGGGAGCTGGACATTAGTGCATGTCCATGCACCCATGGGGACTTCACACTCACATTCACATACAAAGGAAAACACCTGTTGGCTGGGAGGAGGATGTTGCCTGCCCCCACCTCCAACACTGGACCCTATCCACCAGATCTTGGTACCAATCACCTCCGCCCAATAAAGCACACTGGATATAGAGAGGTAAGCACCAGGGACCTGAATGTGGCCCTGTCCCAAGGGGCAATGACTGGGGGAGTTCCCTCTGAGGATGTGTCACAGGTAATCAAGGATCTGGGATCATGGGCCGGGAGGGTCTCAGTCAGAGGGGCACAAGGCAGGATGACTGATGGAGCCCCAGTCAGCAGTGATGGGAAGGAAAGAAACTGGAAAAAAACTTAAAAGACATTAAACTTACAAAGCTGTGTGCCTCAGACAATATTAAAGCATACCTGACAACTTTTGAAATGGTCACTGAAGCCTGCCAATGGCCAAAACAGCAATGGGAAGTCAGGCTAGTACCTTCTCTGACAGATAAAGTCCAACTTGCCCACAGCAACAGGGACACTACACAATCAGAAAATCATAACTTTGTGAAAAGAGAAATTCTTAAAAGATATGACATCACAGGAGAAATCTACAGGCAGAGAGTCCAGTCCCTGAAGTACCACTCAGTTGACAATCCTCAAGAAGCTTTCACCTGACTCTGAGAACTTTACATTAAATGACTTGAACCAGAGGGCAAAACAGTCCCACAGAACAGTGACATATTTGCAATGGACCAATTCATCAACTTCCTTCCTACAGATATGCAGCTTTGGATAAAAGAACACTAACCAGAAAGTGGGGAAAGGCTGTTTCTTTGGCTGGGGTCTTTCAGATGGCCAGACAGACACCAAAGCAATGAAGACCTTCTTTTTCCAGATTTAACTCCAAATCCTATAAGAATTTTGATGGGGGTAACAAATCTGAACCCAAACACTTTATTTGCAATAACTGTAATAAGCCAGGTCATATTGCAAGAAACTGTCATAAAATACAGAGGGTAACACTGAAGCAAATGTGGCCTTAGCAAATTGGGGTAAGTATTTAGCAGATATCAAGATGGGGGTAAGGCTGTGAAGGGGCTTACAGATTCAAGAAGCAGGCAGATCCTGGTGCATGTTGAAATTTTTGGAAAAGACTGTACAAAAGGACCTGATACTGGGTCATCTGTATTCACAGGGACACTCGATACTATCCCACCACCCAAATGACTCTGAACATTAATGGGGTGTCACGCCAAATGAAAGTAGGGGTAAGTATCAAAGTTACCTGTAGCTGTGATTATTGGAAATGACTTTCCATGATTTAAGTTATATCAAAGAGGGAGCAAACCCTGCTGTTTCAGCAGCTTTGATAAGAACAGCACAGGCAAAGACAATCTCAGATGTTGGGGACTCTTTTCCTTTGGTGACTTTGATTCAAACTTCTTTGAACCCAGCTCCAAGATAAAGAAAGAGAAAGAAAGAAAGAAAGAAAGAAAGAAAGAAAGAAAGAAAGAAAGAAAGAAAGAAAGAAAGAAAGAAAGAAAATGCCTGAAAAAACAGTGGCAGCAAAATACTGATGGACATAAGGGTCTGATATATGTAAATGCTGAAACTAAACTGATAACTCTTTGTGATTTTATTTCTGCGGAAACTAACAGTGTTTCTCTCCAAGGTTATTTTAAAGAGGGACTGAGGCCAATATTTTTGGCATCAATAAATTCAGAAGTTGGATCAGCATATCCTCAATCACCCTCATGCCAAAAATCAGATCTGTAAGGTACTTTGTTTAAAAGTTATAAGTCATTTTGTAACCCTTAAACCACAGCCTGTTCAAAAAAGTCAGTTTCAGTGAAGAGCTGCTGATGATGTTATCTCCTGAACTCACTACCTAGTCCCCCCTGCAAGCTACTTTATACGACTTATTTCTCCTGTGTTATTTAAAACTACAGGTGTAGTAAACATCTGAAAAAGGAAACCTGATGCTGGGGAAGGGGGTCATCACATGCATTTCCATAATGTGTACGAGTGTGTGGCAAGGTACAGTACTTCAGAATGTGATGGGGGATGGAATGCAGTGGCAAACATGGCTTTAGAATGACAAAGTTGTGTGCAATTTTTAAAATACTGCAGGTATGAGATTTCAAAATGTCACCAGGTTGTAATTGTGGAATGCAGCAATGACACAGTCTCAGAAAATAGCTGGAACACATCATTTCAGAAAGTGGCAGTGATGCACAATTGCAGAATGTGGCAGTAGTGCACAACTTCAGAATGTGGCAGTGATGCACAATTTCAAAATGTGGTGGTGATGCACTATTTTTGAATATGGTAGTGACACACAATTTTGGAATATGGTGTTGACACACAATTTCAGAATGCAGTGGTGACAAGCAATTTTGGAATGCAATGGTGATGCACAGTTTCAATGCAGCAGTGATGCACAGGTTCAGAATGTAGCAGTGATAGACAGGTTCAGAATGCGGTGGGGAGATACAGGTTTGGAATGTGTTGGGGATACACAATTTCAAATTGTGATAGTGATGCACAGTTTTCAGAATGTGGTAATGATGCACAATTTCAGAATGCAGCTGACACACAATTTCAGAATACAATGGTGATGCACAATTTCAGAATAAGGCAGTGGTTCACAGTTTTTGAATGTGGTGGTGATGCACAGGTTTGGAATGCAGTAGTAGCGCACAGTTTTGGAATGTGGCAGTGATGCACAGTTTCAGAATGTGGCAGTGACACATCATTTCAGAATGCACCGGTGACGCACAGGTTCAGAATATGGGGGTGATGCACAGTTTTGGAATGTGGCAGTGATGCACAATTTTTAAATGTGACAGTGACGAACAATTTTGGAATGTGGCAGTGATGCACAATTTCAGAATGTGGTGGTGATGTACAATTTTGGAATGTTCAGGTGACGTATAATTTCAGAATGTGGTGGTGACACACAGTTTTGGAATGTGACGGTGATGCACGGTTTTGGAATGCAGCAGTGATGCACAGTTTCAGAATGCGGCAGTGCCACATAGTTTTGGAATGTGGCTGTGATGCACAGTTTCTGAATGCGGCAGTGATGCTCAATTTCAGAATGTGGCAGTGATGTCAATTTCAGAATGTGGGTGGAAATGATGTACAATTTTGGAATGTGACAGTGACGTACAATTTTGGAATGTGGCGGTGATGCACAGTTTTGGAATGCGGTGGTGACACACAGTTTTGGAATGTGGCAGTAATGCATAGTTTCAGAATGTGGTTGTGATGCATATTTTTGGAATGTGGCAGTGACATACAATTTCGGAATGTTGTGGTGATGCACAATTTCAGAATGTGGCACTGATGTACAATTTTGGATAGTGGCGGTGATGCACAGTTTTGAAATGCAGCAGTGACACACTGTTTCAAAATGCAGCGGTGATGCACAGTTTTGGAATGCAGTTTTGGAATGTGGCAATGACGCACAGTTTTGGAATGTGGTGGTGACACACAGTTTCAGAATGTGGCAGTGATGCATATTTTTGGAATGTGGTGGTGACACTCGATTTCAGAATGTGGCAGTGATGTTCAGTTTTGGAATATGGTGGTGATGCATAATTTTGGAATGTGGCATGACACACAAGTTTGGGAACGTGGCAATGACAATTTTGGAATGTGGCATTGAAACACAACTTGATGGAGATGTACGATTATGGAATTTGGCAGGGATGCACCATTTCAGAATGTGGTAGGAATGCACAGCTTGGGAATAGGGAAGGTATGTGCAATTTCAGAATGTAGCAGGGATGCATAATTTTAGAATGTGGCTGGGACGTATAATGTTGGAATGTGATGGGAATGTGATGCACAATTTTGAAATATGATGGGTGTGTACAATTCTTGAATGTGGCATTGTGGCAGAGGCAAGCAATTTCAGAATAAACGGTGTGTCCTGTCACTTTCAATTCAATTCAATTTTTATTTTTCCAGGAAAAACACAATTGAGCAGACTCATTTACAAAGTGTTCCTGGGAGGATGCCACATAAGGAATAATACAAGAACAGAATTTCATACAGAACAAGGACATACATTTTTACAGTTACAATGACAGAACCAAAATAGTTTACATGTGTATTACTGACAACATAAATCTTTATTCACAAGGAGGGAGCAGATATGGGTATGAAATGAAAGGCCAATAGGGTTCAAGAAGGCAGTTTGAGAAAACATAAGGGGGTGAAAAGTGGATGTCATGGGGATTAGAGTGGAGAACAGTAGGGGTACAGTAAGATAGGCCACAAACGTTAACGAAAGCAAGTTGTGTAGACAGCAAAACAGCAGGGAGCAGGAGTAAAGCAGGGAAGGATTTAATAAGGATTAGAGGTCTGGATGAAAAGGACAAGCTCATCAGGGATGTAGAATTGGGTGAGGATACAAATGAAAGAGATAAATAGCAGTAGTGGGAACAACTAGCTAGGTGACGGCAAAAAGTGCCACTAAAACAATGCAATAAGGTTGCTCATGATTAAAGTGCAGGCTAGGAATAGCAGTTACAATTTTCCTTCAGTGATTGTGTCAGTAAGTACTTGAAGGTGTTCATCCCAACAATTTGTGTAAGCTTTAGGGATCTTTGGAGGGTATTCCAGAGCAAGGGGAAAGCATGGTTTAGAGATGAGGTGCCAATGCAAGTTCATATCTTTTTTTTATTTATTTATTAAATTCTCGGATTACAAATACCTTTGAGCAGAAACTGCTCGTTTACAAAGGTTCCACGTCAAAGGATGAGGGTCAACATACATACAGAGATAGTAAAAGAATGCACAATAAACAACCAAAACAACTAAAAGAAAAAAATAATGATACTCAGTTATAACATACATTGTGATAATATTCATAAAGCGAGGCAGCTTGAGTAGTCAGCTGACTCGCGGTAACAATAGAGATAGAGGGCACCATAGGCAGTTAGTATTGACTGCACGACCCGGAGAGGAGTTGGCAAGGCTAATGGGCCACTGTCCGATGGTAGTGGAAAATGTCTTGTACCAGTGGAGATGTGAAGCAGGAAAGGAGTCACAAGGAAGGCCCAGTGCCAGAGGAATGAGATTGGGAAAGGGATGGGCTGTGAGACATAAGTGAGCTGGGATGTGTTTAGAGATCTCTGTTCAACGAAACAGTCACATTGAGTGGTAGAGGTGAGGTAAAGTTTGAGATTCCTTTGAAGGGTCCAAGTGTAGTAGAGGAAAGTGCTTCTATTGAGGGAATTGAACCATTGAGCGGCTCTATAGATAAAGGACCGCTGACCCATGGAGGTACGACTATCTGGGAACCTGAAAGGTTAGAGATTGGGCACCACGTGTTTGTTGAGTGCCACTGTAGGTAGTAAGGAGTGAGCTAACACCAGGTGGCATGAGACCAAGGAGAATCTTTTGGTAAGTAAGCAGGTCTGGTATTGTATTCTGCTGTGTGGGGTAGCCAGCTGGCCTGTGCATAGAGGTCACAGGTGTGAGTTGTCGGGCTGCACCGTCAGTAGTCTACAGGCTTTGTTGAGAGCAACTGAGATCCTGCGGAGGGCACTTGTTGGGGCACAGCCATAGATGGCAAGGCTGTAGTCAATGATAGAGGTGACAGAGCTGTAGATGGCTAGTTTAAGGGCATCCGTAGGCACACAGTGCTTGTGTTTGTGTAGTAGTCCAATCTGTATATTGGCGGTCTTGGCAACAGTGTCAATATGTCGAGTGTAGAGAGGGTACTATCCAGTGTAATACGCGTACTTGAACTCCTTGACATGTTCAAGTGGGTTCCCAGCATGGTTCTTGATGGTGAGGGACAGAGAGTTGTGCCTGCTCTGTCGGTTACAGAAGGACATGGCTTTAGTCTTGCTGTGGTTCAGGACAAGTTTATGAGAATTGAACCAGTCTTCGATCGCGATTGAAGTCGAGCTGCAGCTGGGATTCAGGACTGTAATGTCATGGTGGCTGGAAAACAGGACTGCATCATCTGAGATAGTAATATTTTTGGTGGCAGGCACTGGGGAGATTGTTGATGAAGAGGGAGAAGAGTAGAGGGCCCAGAATAGACCCTGGGGACTCTGGAGCGGGACCGTTTCTCATCCAAAGAGATCCCTGCAATCCTTACATGTTGGATCCGATTATCAAGGTAGCTGGTGAACCATGGAAGGCATCACTGGAGATCCCAATGGAGGACAGTTGCTTGAGCAGTAGGGGTGGTTAACTGTGTCGAATGCCTTGGTAGGTCTATAAATACTGCCCCTCCACAATTCCCTTTGTCAAGCGTGGCATGGATGAAGGTTGTAAATTCCAGTAGTGCAGTGGTGGTGCTGTGCCCTTTTCTGAAGCCATGCTGCTCTGGGCACTGTACATTGTACTTATCAGGAATTCAACTAGTTGGTCCGACACTATTCGCTCCAGCTTTGGATATTGGGGGAGGTGAGATCGGTCTGTAATTGGTGTGCAGTGTCCTATCTCCACTTTTGTGAACCGTGTGACAGTGGCTTTCTTCCAGAGAGGAAATGGCCCAATCTAAGCGAGAGATTAAAGATCTTTGTAAGTGGTTCTAAGATTTCATCAGGACTTGTGCCAGCAGTTTCAGGTCAAGGGAGTCACCACTGTACCCTTGTTTGCCGATGGCCTTTTGAATGTATTTTCTAGCTACTTGTGGTGGGACCTCCTTAAAAAAAACTTTGGGGTTGTATGTTCTAGTTGGGGGGTAATTTGGGAGGAGCTGGAGGGGAGGTCGTAGAAAAAGTTTGGTGGAAGGACACTGTCCAGGTATGTAAATGCATTATTAAAAGTGCTGGTGATGATACCTAGGTCGAGTGTAGAAGTGCCATGAAGGTTGAGCGTAGTGGGTGGTGCTTTAGGATCCTTGCCTGTGAGTTCTTTCATGTTGTTCGAGAATTTGTTTCCCTGGCCCCAAGAGTTGGTCGGAGCCTCTTTGTAATAGCTGCGTTTAGCATTCCGTATTCTTTGAGTGCAATCATTTCTGGCTGCTTTGTATAATTGTATGTTCACTTGCGTCGGAGTTGCACGAGCACAATGCCAGAGGTGGTCTCTGTGCTTGAGCAGAGTTAAAAGGTCAGTAGTAACCCAGGGGTTAGTCTGTCCTTGACTTTCATCTTTTCACTGGTGCATAGATGTCACAGGCTTCGTTGAACGTTTGATAAATAGGTCCAGAGCTTTGTTGGTGTCATTGAGGGAGTCAAGCACTGCCCAGTTCAGCCTGGTTAGATGGGATTTTAACAGCTGGAGGTGCCTTGTTTGATAACCCTGGCATAGATAAGCTTGGGAGGTGGCTTGTGGTATTTGTTTGACCAGGAGCAGATGACAGGCGAGTGGTCACTTATTGTATCCAGGAGTACAGAAACATTGGAGATGCGTTCAGGGCGGTTAGATAGAATCCAGTCTAAAAGCGTAAGGGAGCCTGTCCTATAGTTACACCTGGTGGGGGCATTGACCAGTTGAGTGAGGTGATGCGCCACGGCTGCATCCTTATAGGTAGCAGCCTCAGCGGAGAGCCAGTTAATGTTAAAATCCCCCATGATTATTGTTTCAGAATTATGTTGCTGGACCCTTAGATATTCCATGATGCTACGGAAGCCATCAGCCTGGTCTCTTTGGGATAGGTAAACCAAGATGACAGTGAGTTCCTTGTTATGTGCACCAAGGAGGATTTTGATTGTGAGGACCTGAGAGGAGTTGCTCAGGCTAGGGGATGGGATGATGTGACCCATAAGGGTATCCTTAGATAGATGTTTGGCCCCAGCCCGTTTAGCAATCCTGTCTTGCCTGAAAAATGAGTAGCCAGGGATAGAGACTGAGGTATCAGGGATTTGGGTTTAGCCATGTTTCCACAACTGAGAGGACATCAGGGTTGTGCTGTAGGATCCATGTTTGGAGGGAGTCAAGTTTGTTGAGGATGCTGCAGGCATTGATGGATGCCATGGTAACTGTCCCTGTCCTTCTGATTGGTGCCACTGCTGGCTGCCCAGGTGGTCCTGGGTTGGGTGGTATTTCCTGAGAGCAGGAGCAGCATAAGGAGAATTTGAAGGAGAAAGGATTTCAGCATCTTGTAGATACCTGGTGGTTAAGTCATAAGCCAAAAGAAATTATCAACAGCTGAGGTCCAGAGTCATAGAATGTGTTAGAATTCCTGCAGGTGATAGACTGTGCCTGCGCATATGCAGGATGTGGAAATCCTTTTGTCTGCATGCTTCTTTGTCATTCAAAGAGGTTGTTGAAAGCCCACATACAGATCATGGAGCACGTCAGACTAAAATGGATTCAAGCAGACCTAGAGTCACTGAGTTTATCAGACTTAATTGCTTGACTTATGTTTTGCTTGGGATAGCTTCCAAAAAGTTGATTTTTAAATGAAAAATGCAGATACCTGGTTGTGATGTTTTGCAGAAATCCAGTTCAGGAGACTTTCACGGATGTAGTGAGCAAGAATGGTGTAGTTACTCCAAGCAGAATACCATGTAAATCCACAAAAACTAAGCTACAGACACAGACACAGACAAGCAGCCACAGAGGAAGGTTTATGTAGCTTAACTTAACCTTAATATCCTAGGTATATTGAGCATAATATATGTGTATCGTCTGAGTGAATAAACACCAGTGGTGCACCTAAGGAGGTCAGAGATGTAGGAGGGTAGCCTATTGGTGATGGATCTATAGGCCCAAAGAGAGGCATTTTTCAGTCTCCTACTTCCAACAGTGTGCATCCCCACTATATTCTGAAATTGCCAGTCCCCACCAGATTCCTCGATGTGTGTGTCTGTTGCATTCTGAGACTGATCGTTCCATCACATTTTGAGCTGGCACATACCTGTCACATTCTGAGATTACATGTCACCCCCCCCTCCAACATTTTGAAATTGTGCACCACCTTGACATTCTATGCCTTGGTTGGATGCTGCATTCCAAAGCCACTTCTGACATGTTCTAAAGTACAGTGCAATGCATCTGAACATTCTGCAAACGCAAGCATTGCAGCCAACCCTATGTCATTTTTTTTAAAGGATTACTATAGCTACAGTTTCTTAAACTTTGGAGAAGCAGGTCCTATAAGGTTGCTGACAGGGAGGACTAGAAAGTGAGTTCAGGAGATGACATCATCAGTGGCTCTTCACTGAAACTGTGTTTTTTGAATAGGTAGTGAAATCAGGGTTACAAAATAGCTCATAACTTTAAAATGAATGTAGAAACCTATATTTTGATATGAGATTTATTGGGGGTATGCTTTTCTAATTCTGCAATGTAGCACTTTTGGCAGAAGTCCCTCTATAAGCACCTGAGGGTGAAACAAAAACAGGGTGAACCAATGTTTAAAAGTTGTGATTGCCTGCTGTACAGTTTGTGTTAATCCACAGATACAGGAACAGATAGAACAACTGGTCATATCAAAAAAGTATAGAACTGAGTTGTTACAAATAGCACATTATAGTCTTATGGCTGGTCACTCAGGGAGGGATCGCACCCTTACTAGATATTTGTACAGATTTTACAGGCCTAGGATTCATTTGGATGTTGCTGTCTCTTGCAAATATTGTGCTGCATGTCAGAAAGTAGCCCCAGTGATTAAAAAAGACAAGGTGCCTCCGGTGCCCCTACCCTTGATAGATGTGCCTTTTGAGAGAATAGCAATGGATGTGGTTAGCCCCTTAGATGAAAGTAAAAAGGATAATCAATTCATTTTGGTAGTATGTGACTATGCTACTCGATACCAGAGGTAATTCCTCCTCCCTCTCTTCCATCAACACTGCGCTCTCCAACTATCTTGCACTTAACTGTTCTTGTTATGCCCCACCTTAATTTCCTTCATCTTGCTCCTTACAGTTCATCCCACTTCGGAATTTACCCAATGCTTCTATCAACTCTACTGCCTCTACTGACCCTAGCCCCTCCTAGGTGTTAGTTCTCATACCTTTCTCCTTCCCATACTCTCCCCTTTTTGCCTAGCCTTCACACTCCCCTTGCAGGGTTCTCAGCATCCTGAAGGGGTCCTGCAGTACCCAGGCTTGCCATCTTTTCTTCCCCCATCTACCTATCCTTGGCCTTCCAGGTCCCCCTGCAGGGTCCCCAGCATCCTGAAGGGTTCCTTGGATCAGGTTTCATCCCCTCTCAGGTGTTATTTCTCATTCCCTCCCTCTCACTATCTTTCTGTAACTACAACGCCTAACAACAGGAGGGTTTACAATTGCCTGAACTTCCCTGCCCCCTTGCAGGGTTCATCACATCCTGAAGGGTTATCTTTTTGGGTCAGACCTTATTTCTCCTGCTAGGTGTTAATCACACTTACTCCCTCTCTTTCTCTCTCTCTCTCTCTCTCTCTCTCTCTCTCTCTCTCTCTAATCCCTACTCCAGTCCTGTGTTCCCTTGCAGGGTTCCCTGCATTTTGAAGAGGTCTCTGCAGAACACGACTCTGCACTATTTGTCATCTCATCCTCTCTCTCCTTCATCAATTATTTCATGATAGCACTTGATCACTTATTAGTATTGCACTTATTAATTGTTCTCACAAATTACATATGTATGCAACACTGTTTATAACAACTGCCTTAATTAATTATATGCTATGTTGATCTTTGTAACTTGAATGTAAAACGTCTCATCCCTATTGTACCCCTTCCCCCCAGGTCACACCGGTAGATGAGTAACCTGTTGCTCAGTGTGCCTTCCTGGTGAAACATTTCAATAAAATAAATTCCAATGTGTACTGTCGCAGTCCCAAAGGTGGCTGCAGTGCCTGCCAAAATGTCCAGCAGGTGGGCATACTTAAAGAGATTATTACTGATCAGGGTAGTAATTTTGGTGTTAAATGGTATTAATCCTGAATGGTGCTGATCCTTGCTGGAGGAGCTGTACTAGCTACTGGGTATCACTGCAATAAGAGCCTCACCTTATAACCCTCAGACAGATGGTCTTGTTCAGAATTTTAATCAAATCCTAAAACACATGTTAAAAAAGTTTGTGAAATGTGAAGGGAAAGATTGGGACCAATACTTACCTTACCTGCTCTTTGCTTTCAGAGAAGTGCCACAATCATAAACAGATTTTTTACCCTTTTAAATGTTGTATGGGAGACAACCTAGAGGGCCACTACATGGGAAGATTACCCAGCTCAGAAAGAATCTATTACATCTTATATATGTAATATGTGCACTGAGAAAGAAAGTGGCAAAAATATCTTAAAATTGCCCACAGTAATTAGGAAGAAGCCCCAAAACAGCAGAAAGAGTATTATGACCATGGGGTAAAAGAAAACATTTTTGAGCCAGGTGAAAAGGTCTTGTTACTGTTACCCACTACAGAAAACAAACTGTTAATGATTATAAATGACTACACGTACTGGTACAGTTAACTATGAGATTGAGACCCTGAAAGGAACAATCCTACCAAGATACACCATGATAACCTCCTGAAGAAATGGGCTGAAAAAACACCAAAGATTGCTTTGTTAGTATTGCCAGAATATGCAGAAGAAGATGTTGATATAGCTTATGACAGACTGGAACAAACTATAACTTTTGATGCTGTAAAGGTGGATGTTTCCTTATCCAATGAACAAACAGCAGAAATTCGTAACTTGGTGAAGACATTTAAAAGTACTTTTACCGTAGTGCCAGGTCGCACAAAAGGGGTCAAGCACGTAACAGTGATAGGGAATGCTTGCCCTACGAGACAAAAGATATACAGATTGCTAGAATGTTTAAGAGCAGATGTGGTTAAGGAAATACAAAAAATGAAAGAGTTGGGTATCACTGAAAAATTGAGACGTACTTGGTCATCACCAATGGAGACTGTAGATAAAAAAGAAGAGGGTGTAAGAATCAGCCTTGATTTCAGAAAATTTAATCAAGTGTCTGTATTTGACAGCTATCCTATGCCCAGGATAGATGATTTGGTGGACAGATTGGGAAGTGCCAAGTACATTAGCACCCTCAACCTCACCAAGGGTTAGTAGCAAATGTCCACCCCCAGCTAAATAATCCAGAGACAAAACAACATTTTCCATTCCGGTTGGATTGTATCAGTTCACCATCTTGCCATTGGGTTTACATGGTGCACCTGCTACATTCCAGCAGTACTTGGATGTAATTCTAGCCCCTCACACTGGTTATTGTGCTGCTTACCTGGATGGTGTTGTGGTGTTTAGCCCAGACTGGAAAAGTCACCTTTAACACCAATGAGCCATTATCCAATCCATTAAAAAATGAAGACCAGCTGACTGGTCGAAGTGCAGGGGTGTGTTTTTTGAGACACGGGAGAACAGTCTTTGTTTTGACTTTGACTTTGTTTCTTTGGAAATTTTATTTAGAATTGTCTGTGGTCATTGGGCTAAGAATTGCAGAGTTTTTTGAGACCGTCTTATTAAAAATGTAGGTCTGACCATTAATTCTACCAAGTGTGCAGTAGGCATGCAAGAAACCAGATATTTTGGTTATATGTTGGAAATGGAGAAGTAAAGCTGCTATCTGTGTGCTGCTATTTGCTTGAAGTATTTTATTATAGCCGCTGGATGGTTACTGAATTGTGCTTGAATGCTGCTATAGAAAAAGACCTTTTAATTGATTTAGACTGGTGCCTGAATCTGTGCAGAACCTCATCTGTCTGCCAGTACTGAATGATTATCCAGCCCCATATTCTGTGAGCTCTATTAAGTGAACTTGCTGTAAGTCCCAGCTACCTGTGTTGCCTAGCAACTGTCAACTTGCTTGTTTCATGGTTCCTCATCCCCTCCCCCGATTGGTGGTGGCAGCAGCCCAATTGAGTGTGTTACAGGGATTTAAATTCCATCACTCATAAGACACGGTGGTGTCTTGAGCGGCATCTCTCTGCAGCAAAGTGCAGCAAAATATGGAGTCCAAGGGAGATGTGGGAGACTGGAACAAGTTGCTGTGGGATTAATTGTTTTTGAAAGTTGATGTATGTTAACCAAAATGATGTTGGGGTTTGTATTATCCAAGTCTAATTGTGTACTGTTGTTAGGTTTATTATTATGCAATAACATATTTGCAGGGTATGATGTACTGTATATGAGGAAGAGGACAAAAGGATTCAGTTAGATTTTTCTGTGTCTAACTTACTTGTTCACATGCTTAATATTTCAGGTGCTTATGGGTTGTTACTGTTACATAGTGATGTTCTGAGGGAATGTGGGTCCTACTTTCTGCCAGCACTGGAGTTCTCATATTGTAAGGGGCAATATGGGATTAGGGCTTATTTTAAAGTACTTGCTTTACTTCAGTTAATTTTATTGTCAGGGGTTATTGAATTGAATTGAATCCAGGGCCCCAGGAAGATGTAGGCCCCGGTGCTGGAAGTAAATCCTGGAATGTATTGCATGGTTTGAAGATCATGCAACTGAACATTAGAAGTTTTCTACCTAAGCTTGCTGAAATTGAAATCATTTCACAAACCTACAATTAGGATGTTATAGTTGTAACTGAATTGTGGCTGAAGTATAACATTCCAGATAATGTTTGTCAAATTCCAGGATACAAAATTATTCATGCTGCTAGAAAAGGCAAGAAATAAGGGGACGGGGTTGCAGTTTTCTTTAAGTAGTGTTTAGATACACGATTATTGGACAGTAGTGTTAGTACAGATTCACTTAATGACTGGTTGCCTTTTAGATTAATTTTAGGAGCTAAAAAATATGTTACTCTTGGGTGCATTTATAATCCACCAACTTGTGGAATTAGTGGGCTGAGAGAATTTTTGAATATTAGCTCTAAATATATTTCAGTGACTGACTTTATTTTGGTGGGGGATACAAATCTGAATTGGATTCAGTCTAATTGCTTGGGACTGGATTCCATGCTACATGCCTTTAGTTTGTCCCAAATAAACAATGAACCAGTCAGGTTTAATCATTGCACAGGGAATCACTCTATCTTAGATTGGATAGTTACCAATAGATTGATATTGTCTCCGCTGCAGGGGTATTAGTTGAATCAACAAGTGACCATCAAACTGTTTATTGTGTTTTAAATGTTAAGAAGGCTAAGATTTCTCCCCAATTCATCCAGCTTCATAGTTTTAGGACCTTTGATAGTGATAAGTTAATGAAACAACTTGCAGCTATTGATTGGTTAGTATTAGATCTGATCCCCTTTCCAGACTGTGCGGTGGATTACTTTTGTAAACTACGGCCAGTACAGGATTTGTTTTTCCCATTACAAAAGGTCAGGGTATGAGGTACCTTTAATAAATGGTTCGCAAGGGAATTGAAGGATTGGATTAAAGCTAGAAATTAAGCATGGCCAAAATATAAGCAATTCCCCTCAATTGTTCTCCTTAATTTATATTGTTTTCTTAGGAATAAGGTCAGTTATCAAGTGGACTGTGCCAAGAAAAACTTTTATAGAAAACAATTGTGTGATAGTTGTGCTGATTCAAAAACATTTTGGAACTCAGTGAAAAATTTGATTGCAACAAGGGAAAAATCAGTTGTTAAGAAGATTAAGACTTCTGATGGTATAGTTCCGGGTCCATTTGTAGTAGCAGGGATGCTCAATGACAAATTTTATGATTTGTCAGGCTATGAGTGTAATTCTACTGATTTTGCAACTAATTTCAGGGCTGATAATAGGCTAAGTTTTCATTTTCGTAGGTTTATAAAGTGTGCTCTGTTAAAGTTAATTGCGACTATACCAAGCAAGTTTAGTGACTGTGGTGAAGGTTTGGATGGTCGCTTCTTGAAATTAATTGTTCCGCATATTGTTGGTCCCCTCTGCTCTATATTTAATCTGTGCCTTATTTCTGAGCAGTTTCCATGAACTTGGAAGCTTTCAAGAGTTGTTCCAATACCAAAAAAAAGCCAGCTGTAGACACTCTTGATGATTTTAGGCCCATCTCAATTCTTAATCCGTTAAAAAGTAGTAGCAGAAGCAATTTATTGTTCTTCCAGACAGGGCCGCAGTAATGGGGGGGAAGTGGGGAAGTTGTCCGGGGCCCCGAGCTCAGGAGGGGCCCACCTGAGGAGCTGGCATTACCCCTGGCATTAGCTGGTTTGGGAACTAGGGGCCCATTTCAAGTGACTTGTCCGGGGCCCCACAATTTATAGCTGCAGCCCTGCTTCCAGAACATGACATAATAGACATTACAAAGTTTTAAAAATAGGATCACAATATAAACGGATAAGAATTAGCATACAATATTCATTCACAGCACAATAGCTCAACCATTTATCAGAATAATATGTGCATAATTAAAAAGGGTCCTAGTATTTAATATTAAAGAGCAAGATAGAGTTTTCTTTTGAACTTCAGCACATTAGAAAAAAAATTGCAACTGTCTCAGCATCTCCTCTCTTCATAGGGTGAAGAATGATGAATAAGGGGTCATACTTCAATTCTGCATACTTCACCAAGAAATATTTTAGAATTTGATCATGTGGGGACTTGTATAAAGGGCACTGAATAGTGATATGATATAAGGTTTCATAGAAGCCTCTATTGCACAGACAATAGTTTTGTTGCAAACTTTCAGCACTTGGTTTGTTAAAATAAACATATTTTGAGCAGATAATGCCAAATATTCCCCAAGAAATAGCTTTCCTAACATTAGGAGTTAATGGAAGGGTTAGATAGCTCTTGTGGGAAGAATCAATCTTATTAGTACTAAGCTGAATGGCTTGCTTTTGGGCCTTAACCTGGTCCATTTGATTTGATTGTGCAACTGCAAAAAGGTTTTTCTTGAAAATATCCTTAAAGGTAGGTGAAATCAGAATCCCCTTCTGAAAGTCTTTACATAAATGGTATAAAGAGGCATTAGCGATTATAGATCAGAGGGCTTTTAACCAAGGAGATGAAAAATTTAATGCAAATCAACTGATTTTCTCCTGAACGCAAGCTATAGGAAGTCGATTATTCTGATTATTTAAAATTTTGAGCCAATAACTTGGCCAAGCGTAATTCAACTATCGAAGTTAGAGGTAATCTACCTAGTTCAGCTCAGACTACTGGATTAGAAGTGGATAAAGGAATCTGCAACAAGGCTTTATAATAGAGAGATAAGGGGAATTCTAAAGAAAGGGCTTTTGGGGATCCCCAAACTTCTGCAACGTACAGTAGAATAGGGTTAATCTTAGCTTCTCCAGCTATAAGAGCAGGTACAACTGTATGCCCACCATATTTATAACTGAAACACAATAATGCTTTAGCTGCCAATTTGGCCTTGGAGACCTGATCTTTCCAATGGGCCAACCAGTGACCATTTGAAGTAAATTGTACACCTAGGTAAATGTAGGAGGGAACAACCTCAATGAGATCCTTATCTAGGTAGAACTTAGGAGGTACAGTGTTAAGATTTTTGACCCAAAAACCATGATTTTGGTTTTTTTAAGATTGATTTTCAACTCTAAATGGTCACACTTAAATTTTAATTGGTTTATATTATTTTGTAATCCCACTACAGAAAGTGAAAGCAGGATCAAATCATCTGCATATGCCAATATGTGTATGTCATAAGACCTAATTTGGGGGAATCCATATTTATAGAAGTATCAAAACATAAGAGTGAATCAATGTAGGTACTGAACAGCAAAGGAGCTAATAGACAGCCTTGTTTTATTCCCATAGATGTTTTAAAATACTCTGAGATACTGCCAATATTATCATATCTTACATGATTACTAGTAGACCAGGGAGGGGCTGTGGACATGGCCTACCTAGACTTTAGCAAGGCATTTGATACAGTCCCACACAAAAGATTAATAAACAAATTAGCCAGCCTGGGAGTGGGTCCCAGGGTGGTGGCCTGGGTAAAACATTGGCTGGACAACAGGACACAGAGGGTAATACTGAATGGAGTCCACAGTGAAGAAAGGGGGATTACTAGTGGGGTACTGCAGGGTTCAGTATGGGGGGTGGTCCTTTTTTAATGTCTGTATAAGTGACATTGCAGAGGGACTAGAAGGAAAAGTATGTCTCTTTGCAGATGACACAAAGATCTGCAACAGCGTTGATACACAAGGTGGGGTGGAAAGCTTGAGAAGGGACTTGGCAAGGTTGGAGGAATGGTCAAATATATGCAGCTTAGATTCAATGCAAAGAAGTGCAAAGTAATGCACCTGGGAAATGAAAACCCAGGGGAAGAGTACACAATGGGTGGGTGAAATACTGACAACAACAAAAATGGAAAGGGACCTGGGGGTGGTTATATCAGATGACCTAAAGGTGGGTAAGCAATGTGAGAAGGCAGTAAGGAGGGTTGAGGGGATACTGGGATGCATGGGGAGAGGCATCACCAGTAGAAAACAGGAAGCTGTTATCCCTCTATACAGACAGTTGGTTAAGACCACATCTTGGAGTACTGCATGCAGTTCTGGAGACCCCATCTCCGCAAAGACATAGACAGGGTGGAGGCTGTCCAGAGGAGGGCAACCAAAATGGTACAGGGTCTGCACCAGAAGACATATGAAGAAAGACTAAAGGAACTTTATATGTATAGCCTCAAGGAAAGGCAGGAGAGGGGGGACATGATAGAAACTTTCAAGTACCTCAAGGGAATTAGCAAAGTCCAAGAGGGTAGCATCTTTCAGAAAAAGAGATGTGCAAAAAGAAGGGGCCACAATTTGAAGATAGAGGAGGGACAGTTCAGAGGTAATGTGAGGAAGTATTTCTTCTTGGAGAGAATTGTAGATGTATGGAACAGCCTTGCTGAGGAGATCATAGAGTCAAAAACAGCGGCGGAATTCAAGAATGCATGGGACAGACATAAGGCAATTCTAGTTGGAGTAGGAGGAAGTAGGCTATTGGTTAACTAGGATCTGAAGCTTATCTGTTAGGTAGGGAAATGGGCAGATTAGGTGGGCCAAGCTGTCCTTATCTGCCATCAAATTCTATGTTTCTATGTTTACTGCTGTCATCGTGGTTGAATAGAGAAGATAAATTGGAATAAGTAAGTTTAAAGGTAGTCCTCTACTGATTAGGATGGCCCATAGCTTTTCTCTAACCATGGAATGGAAAACTGCAGCAAAATCAACAAACAGGACATATATTTTTATTTTTCTATGCAATCTATATTTTTCTAGTAAATGCACCAATATGAAAATGTTATTGATTGTTGAATAACCATGATGAAAACCTGTCTGGAATATTGATAAGGGTGACTTTATTTCTGTCCAGTTTTGTAATTTGTTCAGTAAAATCCTCAAGAATATTTTGCCACTAACAGCAATCAGACTGATTGGTCTGTAGTTGGTGGGGAGTTGATGTGGTCCCTTTTTATGGATTGGTACAATTATATGTTATCTTTCCTTTAAACATATATTAAAAACATTTGTAAAGAAAATGACCCGGTAATTTAAATGGGCCTTACAATTTCACATGAAATGGTGTCTGGTCCAGGAGCTTTGTTATTAGTAAGCTGGGTAATGGCTTGCTCAACATCATGTAGAGTCACTTCCAGGGGGCAAAGCTCTTCTGTTAGAAACCAAGGAGTGGAAGTGTAATTTTGAGGAACTAAAGACTCTCTATTAAAAATAGTTTTATAATGTAAGACCCAAGTTTCTTTAGGAATGTATGTAGGAAGAGATGGAGAATAGACCTTTGTCCCCTTGGCAACAAGAGTCCAAAAGCATTTTGTGTCCCCAGAATTTATAACCTAGTACATGTTATCCCACTGTTTGAGACTAAAGTCTACTTTTTTTTTTTTTACAAGAAATGTTTTATATGATTTGCTTGTTTTGTTTAAATGAACAAAGCCAGCTTTAGAGGGATTCTTCTTGACTGTTCTAATAAGTTTCCCTACCTTCTGTTTTTCTATTTTATGTTGAACATCAAACCACCCATTAGACTTTAGCTTGTTATTTGTTGTACTGTATATTTTTTGACTTATTTGTTAATAACATATGTCCAAAGAATTACTAATATGGCTAGCATTATAATTACCCTGAGGAAGTGAGAAAAGAGTTGAAAAGGATGGTGAATAAATAAGGAGTGTAACCTTATCCATAACTTTAGAGTTGAAAACCAATTTTGTTTTGCTGCATAAGGCAAGTGGAGCTAAGGTTTTAGGAATATTGTCCTCAATCACTGGGTAGTCAGAAGGATCAAAAGATAATTATATTGATGCGTGATCACTTTCCAGTCTCATAAGAATCTTAAGTTTTGTAAAATGATCATAACTATGTGGTGAGCAAAGGACAAAGTCAATAACACTTTGCCCTTGTGAAGAAAAAAAGGTACATGCTCCCTTTTGATATCCATCTACCTTACCATTTAATATCAGAAAATTATTATTTTTGATGAAATTCTGAAAACACTTTCCTGCTTCATTCTGAACTTTGTCCAAAGAGTGTCTGGGGCCTAAATCCCCCATATAAAATTGTTCCTGTAAATTAGAAAGATTACCAAACTGCAATTCTGGAATTAAAGTCTACTACTAGAATAATAGTGTCTACATGAAATAGTAAAGATACTGGCTCAATTTGCCAGCTCAGTCTTGATCAGATATCATATGTTGGATATGAATGAAAACAGGGAGGGATATAGACATTTGCAATCAATACAATACTGGAGTTCCAACATATAACCGTTAGGAGGAATTCCTAAGTGGGTGCCAAGTTCAGTAGAACATGTCTGCCATCCTTAATTTTTACCAGTGTGGCAAGACCCCCCCCCCAACTTGCCATAGGATTTTACCTTAGTGGCAGGTATAAAGTAAGATTCAAACCCATTGCTATATGGCTGTAATGGAGCCTAAGTCTCTTGAATGGCCAAAATCTCATATCTAGAGACAAAACTCAGCCATTGAGGGTCTGCCAGTTTGTTCCCCAACCCTGCAATGTTCCAGATAAGGATGTTAGAATCATCTATCTGGGTAGAAAGTAAACTAGAATCTGAGGCTGTATGTTTTGCTTGATTTGGCACTGTTAATAGTCACTGAGATTTTCCAACTTCCCTAGTAGAGTTACTCAAGTGTTCCAAGTCTATAGATGGCATCAAATGTATATTAACTGCATCAAGAATACAACTTTTACCTAACAAAAGGGAAAACAATTCTGCCGATTGTGATCCCTCAGTCCCTGAGTACACCCTTTCTACAGTGTCCAGATCAGATGAAGAAGTATTTAGTTAAGTAATAGGGGCTAAAACCACCCTAACATATGAGGCTAGATTTTCTGGTTTTTCTTCCTCATAGGGATTAATCCCAAAGATTGACAGAATATTAGTTTGACATGCTCTTTCAAAATTCCAGTTAAGTAGTGCTAAAGTAGAAGAGAAAGTATCATAGGAGAGTACTTTATTAGGTCTAACATCACCAAATGTGTATTTCCAAATTGTAGGCCAAGTCACTGGGGAAGACATTGAAAGACCCAAGTAATTTAAAGTTTGATGTTTGGCCCATATTAATTTGTTAATTTCCATACTAGAGATCATCATATACACAGGATGGTGAGAGTTAGACCTATTTCTATGGATAAAAATAAGTGAGTTTGCTGCCCTGGAAAATTCCAGTTCAGCTTTAAAAAGATGGGTTATCAAACCTGTTAGGGACTCTTTGGTCTCGTCAAGTTTGGTAAACAAATTGTCAATTTAAAAACGACTTCTCTACCAGTAGTAACTAGTTGGTAAATAAATGAGGTATCATTGTTGTTCCATAAATTATCGTCCCTCAATACATTTGAAAATTCAGATAAAATAGGTGAAGCAGGCTGTATAGGGGAGAAATATTAGTATTTATATTTGTGTTTCCATTAGTGCAATTGTGCTCCAATGGATCAACAGGCTCATCCTGGATCACCATTTCAGTTATTCATTGAGTTTTTTCAACCTTAATATGGGCCTGCCTCTCCCTTGGGAGTGCCTCAACATCAGTGTTCAGAGGGGGTGAAACCTCTGGGTCTAAGTTTGATTTTTGATTTTGTAAGAGAAGAGGGCCTTTATCTGAGTCCTTACAATTCTTATTTCTTTTTCTCTTGGCCCTTGATTTTACTTTATTCTTGGATATTTGTGTGTCTAATTTATCCTTTTTTTTAATTTTCTTCGGCATTGGAGAGTCAGGAATTAATATGATGGAGAAGAAGAGATTCTGTATTTCTTTCTTTTCATAATTAATTTTTTACCAACTCATCTAATCTTTGTTCCAGTACTGAGAATTTCTCCATACACAGTGAGGTTAAATTTTCCAGACAGTGTTTAATTCCATTATAAGCCTCCAGGAGCACTATATTTTACATTATAGGGTGGGCCAAAGCTTTACTAGAATACTTAAATATAATGTCTGGACACTGTGCTAGAAATTCCTGATTAAGTTGAATTGTTTCCACTTCTTTATCAAGTTTTTCAAATGTGTCTTTAGGGGACCCTATCAGAATATCTTCTTGCTCAGATGAAGATGTTGTAGTGTTCATATCTTTAGTTAGCTCCATAAGACTGAACAAGTCCATTCTTAATGGGTAAAATGAGATATCAGCCTCCTTAGAGGGAGTTACCCTACCACTCCTTTCAACAGGACCGGGGGGGGAAGGGATCAGATTTCATTTCAACTCTTGTGCAGAGAGACATGGGGTCTAATAAACTATCGCCAGATTTATTATTTACACATAGAAAATAATCGGTAATTTTTGCATGGCTAGATACATCAGCCTAATCAACTATCAGTTTTCTTTGAAGTTGTTTTGTTTACTTGTGGAGAGCCATGCAGCATCTGGGTTATTTTAGGTTGCCCCCGAGATAATAAGTCTTTGGAACATTCTTCAGGTCCCTTAACATCTTTCTGCTTGCTTGAGTTTATAATATCTCTCTCTAACTGTAGGGGAAAAGAATCACTTGTGGTCTGTGGGGAGTTGAAGCCAATCAATTGATTGGTTGTCAACTTAACACCCTCACTTTTATCACTAGAAACTTCTATTTGAATATACTGTGCTAATTTGGTTGTTTTATCTAAAGTATTCATTGTAGGAGAAGTAATAAGAAGTTCTTGAGGAAATGCACACTCATTCTTTTGCCTCTTTACTTTTCTGGTAGTTTTTGGTATTTTATCTGTGCTAGTGTTTAGCATAGCATTGACACTCTTCTCCCTGCTAATCTCCCCATTGTAGTGGGTGCATATGAGAAAAGCACAAACACAGAAAATAGGTGCAAAACACACAAATGTGTGTATTTATTTATAAGAAAATGAAAATAAAAAAATGACTTTCAGAAAAACAAAATAAATCGAGCAAACATCACACAGTTAGGACATGGCATGTGTCCCACCCTCTGTGTCTCCTCAACCTCTCCCAGGGTTGAACTGATCTGCTCTAGACTTGGAGACAGGACCTTATATACAGACTAGTCACATGATGGATGAGGCTCTGCCTCCTAGTCTAATACAAAAGTGTTTCTAGGCTAAAAAAATAGAATTCAAACATAATATCCCAAATAATATAAATAATAATTCATAATGGAGGCCTCCTAACAGAAAAACAAACAGTTTTAGCATTTTTAGGAGCATTTGTCCACTGTAGCTCCACCCACCTGCTGTGAGTGACAGGTCAGCCTCTATATAAACAGCAGCACAGAGGGGCGCTGGCCCACAAGGGACGACCTGCAGAACAACACCCAGGTGAGGCCTGCTGAACAACATCCAGGTGAGCTACAATGGCTAGGGACAGCACATAATAAGTAAAATAATTCAGCTCTTTTGTCAGGATGAAATAGGCAAAAATTATATCAGTATCTGCACAACAAACAGTTAAGGGTTTGGTTTAGCATAAAGCTTGGCTGTTGTTTTCTTTAATGCAGAGGTTCTTATTTTATAGAGGGAAAACCAAACAAACAAAAAAATGAGAAGAGCAAGCAGAGTGTTCATGGAGGAGTTCTCATAGAAGCAGAATTTTTTTAGCATGAGAAACTCTCCGTGGCACTGCTTCTACAGAAAGTTGTTTGCTTACTTCTGCTCTGCAGCCTTGTTAGTGTTTTTGGTGCCAAGAAAACACCAACAGGCGATACAGAGACAAAATACAGCACAAGAAAGCTCCTGCTACTTTTTATCATCAGATTTTAATGCTTCTATTTTGAACCCCTTTCCTAGCTTTTTCAGGGGAGTTTAACAGGATACAGCAGCGAGTGACAGTCTCTACAAAATACACAAACTTTAGATCAGAGCTTTCACTTGCAGAGCAGTGTTGCAAGCTGCAGGTCTGCAACACAGAGGAAGGCATAGTTTTGATTTCTGCTACTTTTTCTTTCTTTTTAACAGGTTCTGCAGACTTTTACACCAAAGGTAAAAAACTTCTAACTAAATTGGGGAGAGAAAAGCAAGGGAAGATAAAGGCAGCTCTCTCTCTCATGATACGGGGTTTCTATGCAAAGATTTGATTCAGAAGAGCTCTATCTTACTTTTTTGACAGCAGTCCCAAGATCGGGAGCAAGCTTACACATTTCTCTACTTTTAGTCACTGTTTTACAGCATTTACAGCATTCCCTCAGACAAAACATAACCAGAGAACATCCAGGGAAGCTGTTTTGACAGAAAATTTCACATTTTTCATTACGGCAACTACGCGGTGCTGCAGTCCTGCGCACGTTCATGCAGGAGACACAATAGCACTATTTAGTACAAAGGACTAATGCGATCCTGCACACATTCATGCAGGAAGCACATTGGCACTAGACAAAGCAAAACACAGGGGATTTTACAGCTGAGCAGAGTCTGCAGCTCTGCCAAGAATGCATTTATGTAATCTTTTACAACTGTTGGTATACCAGCCAGGCAAAGGCAGGTAAACCAGGCAATGGCCTGCTGTTCTTTCCCAAGACAGGGAGGAGAGAGAGGGAGGGGGAGAGAGAGAGAGAGAGAGAGAGAGAACAGGAAAAAGAGGAGAGAAAAGGTAGTGTAGGTGGCCAACCTACAAGATAGGACAGAATAGGATAGAAAAAAGGGTGCTGTTGCACAACAGACTTTAAGCAGGAAAAGAAGATGACAGTGCAGGGTCTCTCTCTCTCGGACTTGTCTCCCAGGCTAAGGGGATGGCTCAGCATTACCACACTCCCTACCACTTCTAGTGAACATGATTGGGGAAGGGGGGGCTAAATTGAACTGTATCTTCAGGAATTGCTGGTAATTAAATACCAGTAAAGTGCTAGGTGCAGGAAAAAATCAAGTGCTAAAAGATCAATTTCCTAACAAAATTATAGCAATCTATTAGACCTCAATCAGAAGCACTAAAAACAAAGGAAAAAGTCATCTTTAACTATGCTGCCCTATACAGTGATTTGTCTTGAATACACTCTATAGCAGTAGTGAGGTATTCAGTTCCTTGAACCTTAATGGTTCCAATAAATAATCAGAATATAATCAGAATATAATTGCTATTGCATTAGACAGATTTTTGAAAACAATTTTCAAGCAGTAAAATCTTGGAGTGATGCTCTGTAATAGAAAAATAAAAGTCAGCGCTATCAGAACTGTCCACTGGCCAAAAACATAAGGTACTGTAGCAGTCACTGTGAATTAGAATAAGTTACCAGATTCCAAACTTCAGGATGTAATTTGGGATACCTTTCCAAGAGTTTCCAGAGTTTCACAATTCAGCACGTTCTAAGCAAGCGAGAGATACTCTCAATCAATGAATAACCAGAGGAGGCTGAAGAAAAACTTCAGATCAGAGTTTGTGTCCTCTGGTTTATAGTAACTGTATCCCAATAAGTAGAACGTTTGTTTTATAAATGTTGCTGACCATTTATGCACATGCATTCTTGTGTTTGGATTGCGTTTGGTTAAGATTGTAGTGGTTTTCCAGAGCATATGCCCAAAAGTGTATTATAGTAGTCCTAGATGATTACAGGTCTCTTTTCTCCCCAGGAAACATGGCTCCAAGTTAATAAACCACAGAAATGGCTTTACCACTTGTGCGGCTTTACCAAGCTGCAAAATCAGTCACAGACTCAGGAAATAGCAAGTAGCAAAATTCTGCGGTCTCAGGGAGTTGTCTGCCGTAGTCTTGCAAACTTACAGTCAAAAAAAGAAATAGCCATACTGGGAAGAGAAGCCTCTGTGTGACTATGCACAACAATATGCAGCTATGTACAGTATTCCAAAGAGATTACGAGCCCCGGTGAGCAGCAAGATGGTGATCAACTGGCTCACAATGCCAGCAGCTTAATCCATTAAGTAAATTATTGGAGAAAGTTGCTGCTGTTCAAATTGCTGAATATCTCTAAAAATATGACTTGTTGTGTCCAGAACAACATGGTTTCTGGAAGAATCATGCTACTAAGACTGCCTTTGTCAGGTTCACAAATGCTTTCCTCCAGGGCTTTGAAACAGGCCTTTTAATGGGAGCGGTGTTTGTGGACCTGACCAAGGCATTCAATGTTATTAATCATCCACTGTTATGCTCCAAATTGTAAAATCTTATTTTTTCTGTGAATGTCATAGCATGGTGCAGAGATTGTCTAACCAGTAGGTCACATGTGTTGAGTTTAGGGACTGTTGTATCCTCTGTAAGGACACTAAATTTAGAAGTTCCACAGGGTACATATTGGGCCACTGTTTCTTTTTTTGCTATTTATCAATGCATTACCTTCCATTTTCAAGTCTTGTTTATGTTTATTATATGCAGATGATCTTATAATTTATTCACAGGCTAAGTCTCATTCTCAGATTGTTTTGTCTTTGGAATCTGAATTTCAAAGTACTTGCAACTGGTTTTCTGATAACTGACTGAGTTTAAACATCGAAAAGACAAAGACAATGTTGTTTGGATCACCATACTTTTTGAAAAATGATCCTACTCTTGTTATACATGAAAATAAGAGAGCAGCAATTGAGTTTGTGAAAGAGTTCAAGTATCTCGGTGTCCCTTTGGACCCGGGATTGAATTTTTCATTACAAGTTAAAGCAGTTTGCAAAAAGATCAATTAAAAATTGGGTTTACTTTTTAAATTTAAAAAACACTTTACCTTGGATACTCATAGGTCTATAGCTGTTGTTACATTATTACCTCATATGGATCATGTAGCCAGTCTTTATTTTAAGTTATCTACTAAAGACATAAATAAACTGACAGTTACTTATAACATTTGTCATTTCGTTTTAGACTGTCCATATTGAACTGTCATATGTATTCAAGATTGCGCTGGCTGGCCCCTTATTCAAGAATCATATATGTTTTTGGATGTCAAGTCTTCAAATACTTTTTTTCAACTACCCATTATCCACTTGTGGATTTGATTGACACTAGGTCTCCTATGTGTAATTTGTGTTCTTTTAGTGGAGTTCTTCTCCAAAATATTGCATATCATTCCAAAGCTAGAGCTCAATTGTTCTCAGTTGCTGCTCCTCCTTCATTTTGGAACACATCAAACAAATTGCACTCCTTTTCCTAACTGAAACATTTTAAATTACAATTTAAGGCATATATACAGTCTCTTGAGGTTTGCGGTTGTTTTGTCTAATTTGTCTAAGATTTGTCTAAACTTGTTTCTGTATGTTCAAAAAAACTTTTTTTCACACTGAGGGGCAAAAAGAGTCTATGTGCACTCAAAAATAAAAACCCATACATCTGCTTTCATTTTCTGCATTCTGCTTCTAAGGGCTAATTTATTTAACAGATCTTTGAGTGTTTGTAGCCACAGGTATTTCAAAACTCTCATAAACTGACTTAATTGGCTGTTTATTTTTAGTCCTCATTAACTTGAACCCCAGTCCTGGAAAAAACTGAGAATTGAACCTATTTTCTTTATCTGGGTATCATTACCACTATGGTTCATTTCTAATTTGACATACTTATTTACTGACTTCAACAGCTATTAGTTTTTAGTCCACATTCAATTGAACCAAAGTCCAGGAAAATAAAATGAAAAGTGAACATTTTTACATATCTGAATATTACTGCCATTGTAGTCCATTCTTGTTCTTCCCGGCTCAATTGCCTGCATCCAACGATAGATCGCCATGGTACTTTATTTTTAGCTTTTCACCAGCTCTTTATGCCAGGCTATCGTTGTGAGGAAGATTTAAACAAAAAAAATTTCACCATGCTTTGCCAGTTGCCATACTTGCTATGCTGTTCTTGCTGAGCAATATCTAGTTTAAAATAAATGTGTTTATATATGCTTTTTTTTTTGTTATATGTATTTATGTCGGGTCAAACCTGAAAAAGGACTGTTCCAGAGTTCTTAGCCAGTTAACAGAATAAAAAAAATAAAATAAAAAAGCCAGAGATTTCCAAGACAGAAGTTGTAGCTAACAGTCCTGTCCCTAAAACAAAGAAACATGTCAGGTAATTTTTAGGACTGGCTGGTTACAATCAGAGATTTGTTCCCAACATTGCCCAGTCAGCTACTCCCTTCACTGAACTCATGAAAAAACTGTACCCAAATAATATGAAATGGTCCCCACAGTGTGATGAGACTGTTCAGGCTATCAAGGCTGCATTATGTTCAGCCCCTATTTTAAGAAGTCCAGACCTTGAGAAACAATTTCTGTTACAGACAGATGTATCAAAGATAGGCCTAGGTGCAGTCCTGAGTCAGAAAATATATGTGAAGCTACATCCAGTTCTGAATATCAGTAGGAAACTGCACGGCAGAGAGAAAAAGTACTCCACTATTGAAAAAGAATGCCTTGCTGTGGAATGGACAATGGAGTCCCTTAAGTTTTATGTGCTAGGAGCTGACTTTGTACTAACAGATCACAATCCTCTCTGTTGGCATAATTAAATGAAAGACAAAAATCCCAGAATCACAATGTGGTACCTAGCACTACAGCCATTTACATTCAAAGTGATGCAGTAATCTGGAAATGAGAATGTCAGTGCTGATTTTCTATCAAGATAAGGATAAGGCATTGAGAATTCAGAAGGCTGAAACAAGTGTGTGCTTCACTAAAATGTTTGCTGTGAAATGTGTTATGGAAAAAAGGCTACTGCATATGCAAAGAACTGTAAATGTTATAAGGTAACATTAAAAAATAAATAAAAGAAGGTTTTGAAATCTGTTTTAAAAACAGGTTCCCTCTTAAAGACCGGTGTGTGTGACAGGGTTGTGTAAGACCCTTTCCTATTTGTTATACAGACAGAGTTAAAAGCAGGGATCTATTTTGTCCTCTCTTATTCTGTCTTTTGCCTCTTTGCACAATCAAATTTTCCTTGTGGCACCTAGGAATTGGCCACTCCAGTGGTCCCACAGTTTCCCCCATTATCCCCCTTCACTTGCTGTTCCTATTATTTCTTTCTCCCCTTGCTTCCATGTGGTTCAAAACATATATGTGAATCTTTATGTGAAACTGGGATCCCTTGGTATGCAAATGTATATAATTATATTGTTGAAATGATTGCAGAAAGCTATTTGGGTTTCTTAAAAAGATAGTTTGTAATACAGGGGTTTACAGAATTGTCAACAGGAGATCAGTTCTAGGACAGAAAGTTCTGTTTTGTTGTTTGTTTATTTGTTTGTTTTTATTTTGATGACCGGGTAAGATACACTGGCACCAATGGCTCCTTTTACAGGTATGACCCGGTGTACATTAGTACAATATACAACAGTGTAAATATCATACAGATGAGTTACTATATGAACAGGTAATACAGTACATAGTTAAGGCATGGTTGTGCCACAAAACAGGGTTTACGTATACATATACACAGCACAATGACCAGCTGATATAAGAATTCTCAGCATATAGATAAGGAGGCAGTAATAAGATACCATGGAATTCAGACATAATGTATAGAGTTGTTTTGTGTTTAAACATGATTTTTCAGTTCTTTATAAAATGAGGCAAAGTTAGTCAGTGTTCTGAATGGGACAGAGATTGTGTTCCATATAGAAGGGGCATGAAAACTACATGTTAAACCTATATGTGCTCTTCAGGGTGGCCTCAGGAAAAAAATTATCAAAGTTCTGATACATTTTGTAAAAAAACAGGAGCTGTAATTTAACAGCAATCAGGATGCACAGTTCAAATTGCCAGAAAAAGGTATCTTATAAAAAGAGAGCAATGCTGGAGAGGGTGGTGGATGCATGGAATGGCCTTCCTGATGAGGTCATGGGGTCAAAAACAGTGGGGGAATTTAGGAATGCATGGGACAGACATAAGGCAATTCTAGTGGGAGGTAGGAGGAAGTAGGCTGTTGGTAAAACCAGGATCTGCAGCTTATCCAGTAGCTAGGGAAATGGGCAGACTGGGTGGATCAACTGGTCCATATCTGCCATTAAAGTCTGTGTTTCTATGTTTTGTTTAGCGAGAGATAGAGAGATTGAGTTTTAAATTAAGAGACTCTCAGATGTAGGACTTTCTTTGTTTGTACTGCCTGTATGATGAGCTATCCTGTACAATTTTATTTTTCTTTATTTTATCTTTATTGAAAAGAATAAAATGGTACTTGTGAATTTTATAACTTCTCCTGGTCTTCCTGTACTTCCTAACCTATGACCCTATGACACAAGCCATCAGTAATGGAGACGGTCCCAGAGGGTGCCCTTGTCCTGGACTGGACAGGGAACTTTCTACATGCCTTACCTCCATTTCCACTCCTGCAGAGATTGCTCATAAAGCTCACTAGGGAGCAGGCAACAATGATTCTGACAGCACCAGACATGATACGCTATGATCCTGACCCTGTCTGGCAAATCTCCAATCAACCTGCCACTGAGACACAGCTTGCTGACCCTGTCTCCTCAGGGCAGGATAATATTCCCAGATCACAGAACCCTACACCTGAGGGCACAGTTCTTGAACAGCTACAGTCCTCTAGCCTAAATGTCTTAGAGGAAGTAAAAGGAGTGTAGAAGGTTTCAAGAAAAACATATAGTATGCTTCAAAATGAAAGAGGTTTCCATTTTGGTGTACTCCCAGTAAAATAATCCCTATGCAGACAGGCCAGCCTACAGTCTTGATTACCTTGTGCACCCACAGTCCCTAGGCCTGAGGCCCTGCACCCTGAAGGTTCTTTTGGCAGCAGTGTCAGCTTACTCATCAGCTGGCACAGGAAAGTCTCTAGCTTCACAACCTACTTTCAAAAAGTTCTTTAAAGGCTTCAACCATTTGTACCCTCCTGTCCCTCCCTGGGACCTAAATGAGTGCAGTGCCCAGCAGATGGAAGCCCCTTTTGAGCCTATGACTACTGCTGATTTTAAATACGTCTCTCAAAAAACAATATTCCTAGTGGCTATGACATCTGCTAGGAAGCTGAGCAAGATCCAAGCCCTCCACACAGATTCAAACTATATTATTTTTCATAGGGATAAGGTAGTTCTCAGGAACAATAGGAAATTCCTTCTAAGGTGGTGTCAAAATTACACCTGAATCAGTCAGTTACCCTGCCTGTGTTTTCTATTGAGCAGTCCAGTAAAGGGGAGCAAAAATTCCACTGTCTTGATATAAAGAGGGCACTGAGCCATAACTTGGACTATACAAAAGATGCCAGGTCTAGCGGCACTCAACTTCTTGTCACATATGGTGAGGTGACTGGAAAGGCAATCCAGCAACTAGGAGAACTATTTCACACTGGATAGTCTCCTGCATCCAATTCTGTTATGAGAAAGCTTGCAAACTGCCACCTAGAGGTCAGAGGACACATTCTACAAGGGGCACATCTGCCTCTGTGGAAGCAGCAAGAGGCATCCCCTTTCTAAATACTTGTAAAGCAGCTACCTGAAAGACAGTTCACTCCTTCACAAGACATTACTGCCTGAACGTATAGTCCAGGAAAGGTGCAATCTTTGGCACTGCTGTCTTGCAAACCCTTTTTCCTAAATAAGTTCTGAACCTAGCCTCCCAAAGTACTGTGATGAAGTCTGCTGTTTGTGACTATATACTGATGGATTCCTGGGGTTAGAAGAAAAAATTACTCACCATTGTAATGTTGTTTCTTCTTAGGGGATCCATCAGTAATATTCATAATGCATTACCCTGCCTCTCTTTCCAGAACCTGGAAATAGGTTCAGATAAGAACCAGTTTCTTTTTATTGGCTTCAGCTTTACTTATTACAGTGTGTTACAGTTCTGAAAAAGTGATCTAATCAAAAGTCTGTAATATTTTGTGTGTGTGTGTCTACTTTAATTGTTTAATGTTTTTCAAACTTTTATTAAAATTTTTGGAAAATCGTTGGTAGCCATATAGCTAGTTTTAGTGGTCACATTGAAACATAGAAAAAATATGGCAGAAGGAGACCAAGGGTCCATCTAGTCTGCTCATGTGTTCCTTGGACCTTCTCAGATCCCAGGACCTAACCCCCCCCCACCTAATGCCTCCTACTGCTCCTGTTACTTTTGTTAAATGCTTTAGCCTTGTTCCAACCCAGCTTGAATGATGTCATGGACTTTGCTTTCACTACCTCAGCCGGCAGTTTATTCCATGACTACATGACTCTTTCTGTAAAATAGTGTTTCCAAAGCTCCCTCTTAAAGCTCTCCCCAACCTCCACTCGTGCCCACTAGTGTTAGAGTCAGAGAATCTGTTGAACAGGTCCAAGGATGGCACCTTATTTATTCCTCTCAGGAACTTGTATGTGTTGCTGAGGCACAGGTCAGGAAGCATAGGAAAACCAGGAGCAGTTGTAGAATTCACCAAAAATTATTTATTTACACTAGCAGTATCATAAAATAAATGTGTTCAGTATAAGTATTTACAAAGGCAAAATAAGATAAAGATTCATCAGAGTTTTTCTTCAGTCTCTGTCTCCATTTTCTCCTAATCTCTCTTGTAGTTGCAGCTTAGCTCTTATATAAGTCTTTTCAACCCCCATCCTTAGCAAGCATCCTGTTTTTGTAAATATCAGGCAGGGCTGCTAGAACACAGTGTGCTTGAGCTGAGAGGCCCCCTTTGCACAGCTTTTGCAAAAGGCTCAAACATTTGCACTCAAGTAACCTCTGGAGTTTTCCATTAACTTTTTACAATCATTTTAAATTACAATTATATACATTTCAACAGTAATGCTACACATTTTCTTAAACATAAGGATCCCAATACCAATTACATTTCTTTACAATGAATTGCATATATTTTTATATTACCAGATATGCAAGGGGAATAAACAGACAGCAAGGGAAAACTGAGAGTCAGTGAGAGCCAAAGAATTGTGAAACTGTTGGGTGATCAAGTCCGAAGTCTCACAGGAAAATTGGGTTAAGTAACCAGATAGACAAGAGACAGAAAAGGACAGATCCTTGCATTTAAACACCTTCTACAACTGGGACAGGGTCCTATTCTACCCTGTCACAGTATGTTTCAATCATATCTCCCCTCCCCCCTCCCTCCTTGTCTCCAGTGAGAACATATTTAATAATTCCAGATGCTCCTCATATGAGGCCCTTGAAGGCCCTTGATCATTTTGGTCACTCTTCTCTGAACAGCCTCCAACCTATTTATTCCTTTTTCAGATGTGGACTCCAAAACTGGATACAGTACTCCAGATGGGGCCTCACCAGAGACCTGTAGAGCGGCAGTATTATTTCCTTCCTCCTGCTGTTGAATCCCCTTCCTGTGTACCCCAGCATTTTGTTGGCCTTGCTATAAGTTTTATTGCATTGGCTTGTCTTTTTAAGGGTGCTGCATATGATGACACCTAGTTCCCATTCAATGTTCCCTCTAATTTTTAGTCTCTGTGGGTGGGCGACGGATATGTGTGTGTGGCACTTTGTGCAAAAAAATTGATTCATGTGCGCAAATTGGGTGGCCCAAACAAGTGATATATTTTATTGCCAGTAAACAGTAGAAAACATAACCAAACACTCAAATACTCAATGCAAAGTATAAATATACATTCTGACACAGTCTGAAGCTTGGATGTGCATTGAGCGCCATAACAATATGAACTGGAAACGTGTAAATTATGTACATTTTAAAGAGTCTTGCATGTATCTAAAAGGGATGCTGCTGATGATACATTGCTAAGAAATCAACATTTACTGTTTTTCTCTCCTGTCTTTCCCATTCTTCCAGTGGACTTATATTTTATTAAGATCCATTTTTCCACCAGACATTAAAAAAATGTTATTCGCATCAGCTATCTAAATGGCTTTCTTCCAAGCAGTTTCTTTGTTTGCTCTTAATGCAGTTCATGAGGCTGAAGCCTCTTTCACAGTCAGCACTAGAAGCTTGGAATGTAGTAGTAGTAGTAGTACACTTTATTCTTCAGCATAAAGCAGTTACAATATGCTAAAATCAAGACAAAATACGTAGTAAATATAAATAGACAATAAATAAATCAACAAGGAACTTAAATATCTTTGCAGTGCAATTCAATTTAACAGAGTATCTTTTTAGATAAAAACCTCCACAGAACTTCAAGTCCCCCTAATAAACTTTACAAATAAGTTGAGATTAAAAATCTTGCAAAGATCTCTTCCATGTTCTTGTGTTTCATAATAAGCAAATATTCCAAAAGATCCTCCAGGGGGAGGCCAAGATCCCCCAGCAGTTTTTTTCTTAGTTGATTAGTACCTAGGACACAAGAGTACCACATGTTTGAGATCATCTGTAGTCCCCACTCCACATTTACAATATGGAAAAAGTATCGCCTCTCTTTTGTCTGAAATGAATGCATTGAGCATTATAGTTTTCAGTTCCGAATCTTGTATAGATTCTTCTTGGTTTAGGACAGGTTAAAAGAGAGAGATGGCTCATATCTCCATGAAATCTTTACTTTTTTTATAAAATCCATATAGCTTAAGCCTGGAGAGTTGAACATAGAAAGAATTTATGTCTTAAGTCAATAAACCTCAATTTGACATCCTGCCTAATCTCCTCAAGATGTCTCATGTAAATTTTATGTAAGAGGTGGCTCAATCTGGTCAGCGTTATTGTTTCCTTAATAAGTTGAATAAAAGGATGTACATATCCCATGCTGGTCAGTTTGATGGCTTTCACTACACACATTCTGGGATATCTTTGTTGGGGCAAAAGAAAAAGTTTCAACAAAAGGAGAATCTGTCGTTCACAGATGAGAGAAGTCAAGGAATGTTGTTCTACCTCCGAGGCAAGAATACAGCTTGGAGTTCCATTTAAAAATCTTAAGATGTATCTATAGAGTTTATTCAGAATTATTTTAATTCTCTAACCTTAGCATAACCCCAGATTTCAGAGGCATATAACATGTTTGTTCTTATTTTGGCATTAACAACTGTTTATACCCCGCTCACCGATGACTTCCCCATCTTGCTTTTAAATATTTTTAGGGCATTTACAGAAGATCCCATTTTAAATTAAATAGTCTCCAAATGTTTGGTCCAAGATAGGCTATAGGCAAGATGGGCACCTAAGTAGTCATAACACTTAACAGTGTCTATATGGTTACCATTTATCCTAAAGCCTACCGTATTCTTGGTTTGAGAGCCAAAAACTACAGTGTTGGTCTTGCCGAGATTAACTTTTAGTTTCCTTTGAGAACAGAGAGATTCAAAGTGAGCCAGTTTTCTTTAAAGACCTAGGACTGAAGTAGAGAGCAAGACTAAATTGTCTGCATATGCTAAACATTCAATCCTTTGATCATTAATTTTGGGAGTATGAAAATCTGAGTTACCTAGCTGATCCAAGACTGTATTAATGTAGATGTTAAATAGATTGGGGTCCAAAATACACCCCTGTCTGCCCCCCACATTTGTCTCAAATCTATCAGATGACCATATTGATTGTACTAGACCCTTGCCCACATATTTTCATAGAGTCTGTTAATAAAATCAAGAAGTGAGGCCTCCAACTTCAGATCCCTTAATGTAGCCCAAAGGATTTTTCTACCAGTGCTGTCGAAGGCTGAGGAGAAGTCCTCAAAACAGGAATATAATCTGTTTTTTCTTACTTAAGTATACTTCCAGATCAGGTGCTGAAGCACATAATAGTGTTGTACTGTAGAACAGTCCTTCCAGAAACCATTCAGTGCCTCATTCAATACTGAGTTCTCTTTGACCCATGACAGCAATCTGCCCAAAATTATCCTAGAGAAAATCTTCTGTGAAACATCTATCAAACTACATCCTTGGGTCATTTGGATCCTCTTTTTTAAAATTTGGGGAAGATGACACTACCTGACCAACTGGCAGGGTAAGAGTACCCCTGAACCAGGATATTAAACAGTAAAAGAAGAAAAGAAATCCATCAGTTGGTAAAAACCTTACAGAGATCAGCTAGGACCCCATCTGGCCCTGGTGCTTTATTTGCCTTAAGGCCAATCAGTGCCATCTGGATTCCATCCTCTGTGATCAAGATAGGTCTTGGAAAAATTTCATCCTCCTGAATTTTGAAAGCATCAGGTGTCTCCTGCTCTTCATGAGAATGATAGAGCTTGGAGAAATGAAATGCCCAAACTTCAGGTGTAATATAGGCTTCAGTCCTATTGGCATATCTATTATATCCCTCGGCAACAATATTCCAAAATTGCCTTCCATCCCTATCCAAAACAGCCTGCCTCAGTTTTTCCCAAAGTCCTTGAGTAGGTTTATGTCTCTCCCATTCGAGAATTTTCCTATATTTTTCTCTTTCAGTCTTTAGCAATTTAAAATCTGCTGCAGACTTATTTCTTTTGTTCTTATGCTGTCTTAGTTTTCCTCCAAACTCTTTCTTTGCCTGTAGGCATACCGAATTAAACTAAGACTTTTTATAAAGGGACCTAGGATTGTGCGTTGTTTTACATCTAGGTCCAAGTAAAGAATTAATAGTTTCCCAATTCTCCAAAATATTGAAGGAATTACTTTTGTCCAGGACCAACTCATGAATATCAACTAAGACTCCTGTACTAAGAATTTCTTTGAAACTAGCTTGATGAATCGGCTCCCATCCAATCCTTCTCTTGTTTATGACTTCCAGACTCTCTTCCTGTTGTGTCTCACTCCCTAAAGTTCCAAAAGGGCATTTGATGTTAATTACAATAGCACAGTGTGCTGATTCCAATCTATCCATGACCTCTAACTTTTGGATCAGCTTTACTGCTTCCAAATTGGTCTAAAACTGATCAGGGGTTGAAGAGCCAGTAGGTCCTCTACACGGTAAGGTTCTGACTAGATCGACCTGAGTTCTACCATTTAAAATACAAAAATGTCTACTGCCCAAGCCTGCTAGCAATTCCCTACCTCTGAGGTTAGATTTTAGATGCTGAGCAGTCCTAGTATATGAGATATTTGGATTAATTATAGATATTGTGTGGCTCAAATCTGAATATACATCCTCCAAGAAATGAGAAGGAATTCTGGCATTAAAGTCTCCCAAAATAATTATAGGACAAGGTACATCTCTTATCTCACAATTTCGTCAAGTGCCATTTTCAGATCCTGTATGAAAAGGTCAGTGGGATCAGTAGCTCTGTTGCGAGTGGAAAAGTATATATTGCAGAGAATAATCTTCTCTTGTCCCTTGCTAATCATTAGAGCCAAAATACCCTCTGACTTAGTAGAAATGTTAGTGATCTGAAAATTTATCAAAGTTTTGATAAAAAAGGAAATACCCCCTTTAAACCTTCCAAACATTTTATCTTTAGTTGCTGGCAGAGTAAAGACAGAATATCCAGCCAATTTGGGAGTTACATTTTCTGTACACCACGTTTCTTGCAGTCCAATAATATCAAAATTATCTAGAAATCTCACTACTTCAGGGTCAATTATTTTATGATGGATGCCCTCAATGTTCCATGAAAGTATAGAAAGAGCATCCACATCTCGAACCCCAGCTCCCTTATCCAAATCCAGCTGGCATTCAGAGTTCATTTGTTTGATATTATCTACAGGCTGCATTTGTCAGGTTTAATCAATAACTGTCAGCGGTGAGTAGGTATTAGGGTCAGTTAGGTTTCCAAAGTCAATCAGGGGTTATCTGCCTCTAAGATTGATTCTGGACTATCCTTAGTCTGTTTAAACCATGAAAAGACTCCACCTAAGTCTAATGCGTTAACTAAATGTATTTCTAAACAATCCTGCTTGCTGGCCAGAGAAAGCAAGCTGTTAGCTGTATGAGGATTTTTAAATGCAATAAAAATCTGTGTTGTGGGCTGAGGATCTCCATATAACTTTATGGACTCCACCATGTTTCTGGAGATATAAAATTCTAATGCTCTTTCCAAGAGCAGCAACAAATCTTCCCAAACTTTCCTATGAGAATCCTTGAGTGAAACCTTCCACCCAAAGTTAGTTATGGTCCTACTAAGCCATACTTTTTCTAGCTTCAGTATGCGATCCTCCATCACTCCCAAGATTTTTCTCTGTGCTATCGTAGCCTTCTCACTCTGCACCTCCCTATGGAGAATCTTTTCTGGGGAAGGATAATATTGTGTAGGAACCTCTATACATGATAGCTTCATGTTTAGCTTAGAATGTAGCACATACATCATTAAATTTAGCCACCATGCTATACTGCACGTTAGTCAAAGCAAAGTGGATCATGTCAGTAAAGGATTTTAATGATCCTCCCTTTATTTTTTCAGCAACTATAAATCTGAAGTCATTTTACTGGCTAACAATTTCTGCCTAGTCCGCTGATGAAAATAAATAGTCCTGATATTTGCTGTACAGTCTCTCAATATTTGATAAGCCAAACTCAAAGCTGCAATGTGGCACTGCTGCAAAATCAAAGGCAGATCAGTCAGAAAGTTCACCTAGAGGAAATCAGCTGTCCAGATGGTCACATAACAGGCCAATGAATTGCAAAATTGCTGTTGTGCTTACTTCAGCTGTGCAATTAGCCAAAAGCAGTTTTACTGGTGGGCTCCAGTAGACAGTTTCACCCAGGTACTGGCTTCTGATCTTTTTATTTTTGCCCTAGCAATCTGTACAGCTTCAACTGTTGTTAGACCACTTTCTGAAACATCTTAGACAACTCTGCCAACTCCAAAAGTACATCATTTAATACTGTTATGGCAATGTGGTATTCAGGGTTGGACAGCTTCATAAAGCAGTACTTAGCAATGGAGTCTTTGATGGATGCATGCATAATTGTATGTGATGTCATTTACCCTAGACATGGTTTACAATAACTATGCTGGGTGCTGCCAAGCTCATTACGGGTTTTAAAATGTATTTTTGCAATGTAGTGAGTGAGTCAGTGTGATATGAGAGAGGAGATTCATTTAGGAGACTGTATTTCTCTTCCATTCTGGAGCCATACTAAGCGCAGTCTGAATTTATGAAATTAAATGAAAAGGACATTTTTTGCATAGCTATTTCTTATTATCCATTTTAGAATTACTATCCCCATGTAGCCAACATGGGCAACTTTTTACAAGCACTGATTCATTGAATCTCAGATGTGTGTATAATGTGAGACCCCATTTTAAAGAGAAGCACAATCTCATCTCTCTAGACATGTGTACAGTCAGTGTCTCAGCCTGCTAACTGAGAAGGTTATACCCATCCCGGCCCCCAACAAATACATAAAAAAAATGACACAAACAGACAGTACGTTGCTTTGATGCTTTTATTGTATACAAAAACTATAGTTTTCCCATTTTCTTGTACTGAAAAAAAAATGAACACGCTTTCAACAGTGAGGTTTTAAATCCATTATAAACACATTTTGTATGTGAGACGCTGCTTGGGCAGGACGCAGACTACATTGAAGCTGTGCAACTTTAAAACTGAAATAATATAATATACACCCTATGTCAGAGAATCTTTCGCATGGCTTTGTTGGGGGTAATCTACCAAACAAATAAAACATGCCATTTCTGTGAACAGCTGGGGAATACTGTTCATTATCAAGTACTGTCTTACTGAAAAGAGGTGTCAAGCTGAAAATATTGCTGTAACTGCAAAGCTGATTGGTTGGAATTTTGCAGATCGGTTCCATTGTTCAATAAGTGGAGCAAGAACAAGATGTCTGGCTTGTTAACTGCTGGCTTGTTAAAGTTAATAGGTTGTGGCCTCAGAGGCGGGCATGCAATGTTTCTTTCCCATTCACTTTCATGTTCTGTTGTCTGAGTCTTAAATCTGAGTGATGACTGTAGTCAGTACTTCATGAACATGAGGATCTCTGTCAGCTGCTTTGTGCATTACTACTGAAGCTGTGTGTGGGTTATTTCTGACTGCTGTGCGGGTTAACGTGTGTACACCTTTTTGCATTGAACTTCAGCTCCCAGACATTGGACCATCTTTCCTGCCTTTGTAGGTCTTTTTAAAGGTCCCTAACTGCCTCTTCACTGTCAACCGTTTCTGCAAGCAGGGCAATTTTGCCCTGAATATCTATGCCGATGTCAGTGATAAAGGCATTAAACAGGACTGGCCCCAACACTGAGCCTTGGGGCACAACACTAGTGACCGCACCGTCATCAGACTTCACCCCATTGACCACTACTCTCTGTTTTCTGTCCTTAAGCCAATTACCTACCCAACTGACTATGCACTTGGCTACACTCAGGTCCTCCAATGTTTTTCAGCAGGTGGTTGTGCAGCACCGAATCAAAGGCCTTATGGAAGTCAAAGTAGAGGAGAGCCACTGGGTGGCCTCTGTCTAGTTCCCTAGTGACCCAGTCAAATAATTTGATTAGGTTCATTTGGCACAACCTTCCCACCACGAACCCATGTTGCCTGTCATCCTGCATACCATTATTATCTAGGTTCTCTACCAAGTCTTGATTTATTAAGGTTTCCATCAGTTTCCCCACTACCGACGTATGGCTGACTGGTCGGTAGTTGCCTGCTTCCTCCCAGCTCCCTCCCTTGTGGAAAGGTACCACATTGGCTCTTCTCCAGTCTCCCAGCACTACCCCCATGTGAAGTTATCTGCTGAATAAATCTGCTAAGGGACCTGCCAATTCACTTGTTACCTCCTCCAGCATCCTCACGTGTATTCCATCAGGCCCTGGCGACTTGTCTTCCCTGAGTTGATCCAGGGCCTCTCTAACCCTACTGTTGATGACTGATGGTGCTTCCATTTGTGGTACACCTTTGTCAGCAGCCTTGATGCCTCTATCTGGTACTGGGCCTTTGTGTTCTTCGGTGAACACTGAGCAAAAAAAAGTTGTTCAGAACTGTGGCCTTCTGCCTATCCTCCTCCACTACTCTGTCACCATCTTTGAGTCTAACTATTCCTCCCCTTTTCTTTCTTTTTATTTGTATATATCGAAAAAAGTGTTTGTTCCCTTCTTTAACCCCTTCTGCAAGCCAAAGCTCCATTGCAGCCTTAGGTGATTTCACCATACTCTTTGCTTCTTTGTTCTTCTGAACATAGGCTTCCCATGCACTTTCTTCCTGAGTTCTTTTATAGTCCCAGTAAGCCTCTCTTTTGGTTCTTTTTTTTTTAATTTATTTAGAACTTCAACAAATAGTTAATACAATATTATTATAATTCATAATCACAGAGTGACAGACAGAGTACATTATATCATATATTAGACTCGGTATAATATGGATTACACACAGGACATATTGGTATTGGCCTTTATGTAATTTAATTTCCTAGAGCTACAATCAGTCTTGAAGATGGGGAACCAATCCTTTTGCATATTAATCTCCAGAGGGGTCCCATATCTGTAAGTATCTATTTATTTGGTTTCTCGCCTGGTACTGCACATGCTCCAGCTTCATGCATTGTAGCAGCATTTTCTCCCACAGGGCTACTGTAAGGCACGCCTCTAACCACCAGTACTGGGCCAGAACCAGTTTCCCCACTACCACCCCAAGACTCCACAAAGAATGTGAGTTTGTGGACTGGCTCTGGGTCCTTCCACTTATACCCAGTGGGATCTCTTGCACCCCTTAACCCAGATCCGCTCCCAGAATTTTTGGCAGGAGTTCAGTGATGGCCTGCCAGAATTTCTGTACCCTTGGGTACTCCCAAGTCATATGGTAAAAGGTGCCCCTTGCCATTTTACATTTTGGGCAGTCATCTAGCCTATCTAGATTTATTTTATTTACTAATACTGGAGTAAAGTAGATCCTATGTAGGATGCTGTAATGTGTGGCCCTAAGCTTATTGCTCACTTAACATTTCATATCCTGCTGCATAGCCCCCAACCACTCCCCCTCAGTGAAACTATCCACCCCCAAATCTCTCTCCCACCTAGTACGGAGGGACACCATAGGATCTCTCAAGGCTCCTAGAAGAGCTCTATAGCTTTTGGTCAAAGGACCACTTTCCCCAACCTTACGTCAGGACGTCAGGACATCAGTATCCTCCCTTTTGGTTCTGATTGCGGTACTTACCTGGTTACTGAACCCTATATTTTTTGTGTTTGTTCTTTTCTGGTCACTGTTCTTATGCACATCCTGGTAGCCTCTAAAATGGCTAACTTAACCAGCCCCCATATTCCTTCTACATCTTTTTTTTTTGCTGTTATTTTCTCCTTCTGACAGCTATCCTCAGGAAGGTACCCCCATCCCCATCCCTCAGTATCCACCAGCTGACACTGACCTGAACTCCCAGGGCTTACCTCCTGGCAGGGTCGGCGGGGTTCTCCAACCCCCACCAAGGTTTGGATCCAGTGGGCCAGCATTGTGGCTAGCCAGGAGCAGAGTCTGTGAGGTGCTGTCCACCACTGTGCCACAGCAGTGTTTTTTCTGTGTTCTCCCCAGGGGCCAGGGGTATGCAATGATGCCAGCAGAGGGGAGCGTGCACGCATCGCACGTGCTCCCTCCCAGGCATCTGCCCCAACTCCTTCCCATGCTGTAGTGCAGTGCCCTGTTCCCCAGCCTCCACCAGGGGTGAATGAGTGCCAACCACTGAGGACCCCTCTCCCCGGAGAAGGAGAGCAGTCCAGTGGACGCTCAGTCCTTCTCCTCCCCTGCCAACCCCCAGCGGCTCATGCTTATTCCCCAACACAGGTCGCTGGCATAGCATGAGGTAAGGCGTCCAGCGTCTCAGCCCTCAACACTACTGAGCTGACATTTCTTCCATATCTAAATGCTCCTGGATCCTTAACAGCTTGCTTCTGTCTACATCCCTTATTGTGTGAGAATTGGCTCCTCTAAAGTTTAAAATCTCTGTCTTTTATTGCAATTTTTCTATCCCCAGGGCTAACTCAAACCACACAGAGTTGTGGTCACTGCTGGCCAGTGGCTCCCCAACCCCTGTAGCCCTTACTACCACCAAGTTAATGAGGACCATATCCAGGATGGTGTTCAGCCTAGTCAGGGTACTAACTAGTTGTGTAAGTAGGCAGTTTTGTAGGGCGTCAAACCACCTTTTGGCTCCTAGTAGAACCTGTCTCTAGGATGCTGCAGTTAACATTGGGCATATTCAGGTCTCCTACCACCACTGTATCCCCTTTTTGTGCTAAACCTCTGATCTCATCTAAGAGCTCTTCATCCCTGCCCTCAGCCTGCCCCAGTTCCTCTTCTCACAGCTTCTCCTAGTTCTAGAAACAAATCTGACATTAGGCAGTTAGGGGAGAGTTACCGCAGTGCAGAGTCTGAACTTCATTCTAATTCAAAATGGTTTAGCTAGCGTAAGTTCTATCTCCGGGGCAACTTAGTCCTGTGGACTGATGTTGTATGTGAATACTGTCCAACCCCATTTATCCGAACTGCATGGGGGACATAAAATACAGTGGGCCAGATATTCAAAAGGGTTGCGCCATGCGCAACAGGGTTGCGCATGCTCAAGTCCTAAATTATGCCATTCTGCGATATTCAGCAGGAGGCAGTTGCGCCACTGAAAACAGGCTGAGCAACAGCGCAATGCAAATGAATGCATGCTCAACTGGAGGGGGAGGAACCATGCATAAACTGCACAGCCCGATATTCAGCCGGGCTGTGCAGAGTTGTGCAGGCACAACCCCCAACCTGAGCCTGCAGGACTTTGAGCCAAAAAAGGCTTAAGTCGAGGGCCACCCACAGGTGAGCTGCTGTATTGCAGGGCACAACACAGCAACTGCCACTGTGGCTGGCTAACTCAATCCCTGTGCCCCCAGCAGCCGATCCACCAGGCATAGTGCCTCCACCCCCCACCAGCCCGATCGCGGGCATCAATGTAGCTCCCCCTCTTCCTGTTCACATCCCTGGTGGTCCAGTGGACGAAATGCCCGATCACGGGCAGAAAGTAAACAGACCCCCGACAGCTCCCTTGTGACCGATCGCGGGCAGTAAGTAAATTAAACCCCTCCCCAAAACATCTCCTGGTGGCTAGTGTCCCCCCACCCCACCCACCCATGAAGCCCCACCATCCGCTCCCCGGCGGCGGCTGGCGGCAGCATCCACCGCCTGCCGCCCGCCACCCGCCGACTGACTGCCCGGTGGACTCTGCCGCCCATTGGTGCAGAGCAAGAGCCAATGGGCGTGCAGCCTGCCGTACATGACAGTCAGATATGAATGAATCATTCACAAATCTGGACTGTCATCTACATTATGAACTGCATGCCATTGGCTCTTGCTCTGCACCAATGGACGTGCAGCCCTACTGGGCAGTCAGTCGGTGGGCGGGGTGGCAGGCGGGTGGGATGCTGCCGCCCACCGCCTGCCGAGCGGGAGGGCTTGGGTGGTGGTGGGGTGGGGGGGACACTAGCCACCAGGGGAGATGTTTTGGGGAGGGGTTTCACTTACTTACTGCCCGCCGATCGGGCACAAGGAACCGTCGGGGTCCGTTACTTTCTGCCCGTGATCGGGCATTTCGTCCACTGGACCACCAGGGATGAATGAGTGGGGGGAGTTATTAAACATACCGCCCGCGATCGGGCATTTCGGTCCACTGGACCACCAGGGATGTGAATGGGAGGGGTTATTAAACATACCGCCCGCGTTCGGGCATTTTGGTCCACTGGACCACCAGGGATATGTACGGGAGGAGGTGGGGGAGCCACATTGCTGCCTGCGATCGGGCTGCAGGGTGCGTCGGTCCCCGACGGCTGCTGCCTGGCAGGGCGCCAGGCGCAAGTCCTCGGGGATCGGCGCACCTACATGCTAATGGCATGCAAATGGGGCCATAATCAGATGCAAATGGCCCCGCGACTTGCATGAATTATGGCCCCATTTGCATGTCACCTTTTGAATATCGTGATTTTGTGCATGGCGCAATGGTACTTGCGCCACCGCAAGTTGAATGCTCCACTCTGACAACTTGTGGTGGCGCCAAGTTCCTGCGCCATGCACACAGTGCTATGTGGGGTGATATTCAAAGGGTTGCTCAATAGCGCAACTCCTTTGAATATCGACCCGGCCACACCCCTGCACAACTATTTTGCGCAGCGCAAGGGCTTGCGCCTCAGAATGGCGCAGTTTGAATATCCAGCCCAGTATGTTCAGATAAATGGGGGATCAGTTAAGAGAGAGAGCAGTGGATACGGAGGTGCATCAAGCAAAAACATCTTTATTAAATTCACTCAAGTATATAAACAAGTTAAAATCATTAATTTACAAAGTCGGACTGTATCACAATAAGCAAAGCAAGCTCAAATCAAGTGCACATTACATTATTCAAGTGCAATAGCCCTAATCAAGAGAAAAATCCATCATAGTTTTTTGTTTCCTGTTGTCGCACTGTTTACATGCAGCTCGCTGCTTCGTAGTATGGAGCAGCATTACTTGGACAAGATCACAGTCCGACTGATTCAATATACAGCATACATTTTCAAGCATGTCTACTGCCTCATCATGGGAGGGTAAAACTACAGGAGCTGCAGTTTCGTCCTCTTTCTCCTCTGACTCTACTGGTGTTCCCTTGGGCTGTGTAACCATTCCCACAGTTGCATCCTCCAATAGCAACTCATGTCCCTGATCGTCTGCATCACAGGAGACCCACTCCTGTATCTCCTGCTGAGAGAGAGGATGCAAGTGATATCAGCTCTGAGGAATCAGCAGGCACATGGAGAGCATCATTGTCAGGAGAGGGAGTGGTTTGCTCCTGATTGTGGCTAGTTTTAGTGCCTGATTTAGTCCATGATTTTTGTATGCTCTCTGCTCTCACCAGATCCCAAGCTTCAGCTGCCATGTAAATTATATCTTTTACGTTGATTGCTTTAAGAATGCTGTTAAGGGGTGAGTTTTCATTGTACTCAGCAAGGACATTCTGAAGCAGTAATTTTCGGTATCCCCACTTGAAAATCTCCAGTACCCCTTGATCACAGGGTTGGAGCTTGGAGGTCATGTTAATGGGCAAGAACATACCCTGATTGTGCCACCCTGTGTCCAGACTTCAGGAATGTCTTGATGGGCTGGTGAGTTGTCAAGCAGTAAGGTTGCTTTCGAAGGAAGACCTCTGGAGTGCAGGTAGATTTTAACCTGCAGTACGAACTGATCAGCAAACCACTGACTAAAGATGTGAGCATCAGCTGGCCCGGTGGCGCTGATGGTTGAGGTGCTGGACACCACACCTTGCTGCATGCTGGTGACCCGGGTTTGGGAGCAGACTCAGGTCACTGGTGGGTCGGCTTGGGGGAGATAGGCTTGAGCGTCCAACAACAGCTCGCCTTCTCCGGGGAGAGTTGCAGCCACAGCCCATGCACTTGCCTGACTCTGAGCGGTGGCTCGGAGTACTGCAAGCCCCAATCGCAGGGGATGGGCAGCCACCTTATAGTGTGGACATCGGCACTTGGCGCCATCACATCAGGGGTTACACACTGCAGGGGAGGGACGAAAAGTGGAAAAACACCTGCTGGCTCCAGGGAGATGGGTTTCCCGGAGCATGCCTCTGATGTGCCCCACTCACCAGGACCACCACCTCTACCTGACGAGATGAAGGATTACTGGGTGAATGCCCCCCATCTCATCCCCACCTGGTGGGAAAACTGAAGCTCCATGGAGGAGCGAAGACTGAGTCCGAGTGCACATGTGGTAGGAGGATGACTCCTTGGATGCCCCGAAGGGTCGGGAACAGCAGACAGTAGGGAGGGATAAACAGAAGGGGGGGAAGATGTGAGCATCCATCCAGGAGTTTCATTGTGACTCATACTGTACAGGCAATGTGGCTTTATCAAGGTGTGTGAAACATCTTGGTTCCCGGGACTTTCCAATAAGCAGCAGCTTATGTCCCACTGCATTTACACACCCCAAGATGATTTCACTTTCTTTTTGCTTTTTGAAGTCCGGGGCATCATGTTCAGAGTCATGGGCTAGTGTGCAGTCTGGGAAGCATCTCCAAAACAGACCAGTCTCATTGGCATTGAGGATCTGCTCCAGTACGAGATCCTCACACTTGATCGTAACCAGCAGCATTTCGATGACGGGGGTGATGTCTTGGTCGGCTGCACTGAGCCGCTCCCCTCACAGTTTCAACTGCTAGATGCTGTGCCTTCTTTTAAAAAGATTTAGCCATCATTTATTAGCAATAAAAGATTCAGGGTTACCAAGTCTATTATGGAATTGTAACGCCTTCTCCTTTAGCAAAGGGCTAGATATCGGTGTGCCCTTCTCGCCTTCCTGGCAAAACCAAAAATAAATTGCCACATCCCACTGATTGTCTTTGCAAGTTTGCCTGTTTTTTCTATCTGATATTCCGGCTGCTGTTTCCATCTTCATTGCAAAATCTCTCAACTTCTCCTTGGCAGTTTTCAGGTCGCTAATGGTAGACTTGCCTACACCATATTCACCTGCCAGCACAACAGCTCTTTCACCATTTTCCAAGCAATCAAGAATTCATAACTTCTCTGACAGGGTAAGAACAACTCTTTTTCATTTTGTTGCCATGATGGCACTGCCACAACTTGCCAGACTGCACTTTTAATAAGCAGTAGCATCTGTTTCAGATCTTAATAAATGGGCATTAACTGGCACTAAGCAATAATTAATTGATTGTCATTCAGTAAGTGATTGGAACGGACCGTAAAACAGCAGGTGTAAATCAATGTAATTTAGAGTGGGGGACATCAGAAGGGTTCATCAGTTAGGGAATATCGGGTAAGAGAAGGTCGGTTAAACAGGGTTGGACTGTATGGATCCACGACAGGAGTCCAACAGAAATTCTGTCAAACGCCCTGTCAGCGACACTGGCAGGTCGACTGCATTCTTCAGTCGGCTGCCAGTTCGCTATTGCATTCTTTGTTTTCTTCGGGGGGCTTCACTCCCACAACTCCCCACGTGGGGGGCTGCACCCCAACACCCCAACTCCAGTCGAAGCTGATTGGGGGCGTGCAGGACCCCCGACAGACAGCGCCGGGTTCCAGCGGATCTCCCACCACGGCTAGGCACTGTAGTAGCTGTGGGGGACCTCGCTGTTGAAATGTCGATGTGACAGGGGTAAACGGGACTGTATTATTGGTGGATCCTTTAAGAAGAAACAACATTACTATGGTGATTAATTACTTCTTTATTGCTACCAGTGTAACAATGTAATAAGTATCACAATAACACACTGGCACAGTATCACAAAATAGACTGTAAAGGCAAAGTGCAGCATGTGCAAAGTACCCCACAGGACTAGTTTAGATAATGTGGCATTTTGGTGTTGGTCAACCAACGGACCCTTACCTTCTCTCTGTTCTGCCAGGCCCATCTGCATCTGCTGCAACTGGCATCTTGCTGGTACCAAACAAACGGAGTTGGGTGCATAAAATATTAAGCAGAAATAGTTTATGTAAGCAATAAGACATGACAGGGTGTGCATGGAACAGATTTTACCACATGACCAGGGGCATAATAAGGCATGAGGCCATGGCCGAGTGCCTTTAGCCCCTGGCGTGTGGTAAAATCTGTTCCATCACACCTAGTGTATTATTGACTATAAAATAGTGTACTTTAAAAAAAAATTTTACACTTAGAAAATTTTTTTTTATACCTGGTAAATAGCATTTGCTTATGCTGATTTAAGATAAGATACTCCTTCCGCCTACTACAAAATGACATAATGTTGCTGTCTCTAGCTCTTTGGGAAGTAGATGCTCTCTACTCTGTGTGTGTGTGTGTGTGTGTGTGTGTGTGTGTGTGTGTGTGTGTGTGTGTGTATGTATACGTCAGCCAATGGGAAGGTGGAAAGGAGGTACCGGCCCGTCTGTACTGTTAGTGGCTTAATTACAGGCTGCTGTGAGGAGTGCTGTAGGTAAGCCAAAGAAAAAGAAATTGAAGCTGCTCCACTTATCTCGTTCTTTTGGGAAGCGTCGGAGCACCACAAATCAGTGTGAGTTGGGGTTGTACCAGGGAGCACTGGGGTAAATCCTCGTAACGTATGGAAAAAAAGATTTTGTGGGCAATTTTAGAAAGAATTAACATTTGGAATGGTGCAGGATGTTGGGGCTGCTGATGTGTAACCCAAGCCAAAGCTGCCGCGAAGAGCGGCCTCGCCCCCCTCAATGTTGGTACGCTTCTGAATCTCAGCTCTCACGTGAAGTGGACAATTCAAGGAGCTATTTGTGCTTAGTGCCACTCACTGTGAGTATGAACTGTCAGCTGGGCACGCGAGGCAGTGGACTGCAGCATCTAGCGGGGTTGGACGCGGGTCTCTCCGATCGGTCATCCCCACACACACAAGTTTTACTGTACATCTAATGCCAAACAATAAATGGTATCTACAATACATATCCCATTCATTTTTGGCACCAGATCATGCTGGACCTGACCACACGTTAAAGTCCAGCAAAAATGACTTGCTACATGTGGGCGATTTCAGAATGGAGCGCAGGAAGGAAACTGACTGTCTTGAAGTATGAGCAGGGGAGACTGCTTTTAGTGAGGAAACAATGGCAGCATTTTTAAATGCCAACGTTCTAAGGCTTAGTGATTTTAGCCTTTTACTGCCTTTCTTTTTTTTACCCATGCATGGAACATATTCCATGTATGGTGAGCTTGATCTCTGATTGGCTGGTTTAGCCTACTCATTTTATAATTAGAGACATCAGGCAGTAGCAACTACTCAGCATGAGGTTCAAGCTCAGACTGACTACATACAGGAAATTGGGGTTTCCTAGCCCTTGCAGGCAATAATTAGCATAACTCATTACCATAATGACTCTACTTGCAACATTATCTGTTCTGTTAAAGGGGTGGCAGCTAGTATTAAGCACCATGCTTAACTGTACTCTACATCACCCCCAGGACAGTGAGTGTGAGTACCACTCGAACAAAGCAAAAGATCATGGCAACGGCAGTTAAACAAGAAGAAATAAAAGAAAACTGCAAACATGAAAACATGGAATTAAATATTTGAGCAATTTTAAGAAGACCTTCACCCCCCCCCAAAAAAAAAACAATACTCCACTGCAGGGGGGGAAGGGAGGAAAAATTCTGGACTACACTGGTGACCAGTCAGAGTAGTGCCAGGGGAAAGGGGGAACACCATAGCAACTTGAAGCTTGGCCATGCAACAAGTGCTAAAGTGCAGGGGAAGGGAAGGAAGAGAGGGAAGGGGAGCAGCAGGAGGATACCTAATGCAAGTTAAATATACCTGAACAGTTGCAAAACACAGAACATTACTAATAACTGAGGAATACTATGGGAAAAAAAACTCTGCAGCAGAACAGTTCATTTTAGAACATTAGAGGCAACCGTTAAAGTATCATAACACAATATTTGACTGCACTGAGTTCTATAATGCACACAAGAAATAACCACACTGAGTCCGGTTACGAAAGTTCACGTTTTTCTATGACTTTTATGGTCAGTGGGGATAGATGTATGTGTTGCTTGTACCAGTTTCTGGCAGGACAGGGTCAGGTCATGAAAAGGGTCTCTACGATGCTGGTTCAACAACTATTTTGTCGACTGGCATCACAGCAACGGATTTATGTCGACTGCAAGTTGCAGTCGACATAAATCCTGATGGTCTCTTGGTCCCTTGTTTCTATTGGGGGGGCTCTGCCCCCCTGCACCCTCCCATTCTAAATATAATCAACTCTGAGTCAGAGCTGATTTGGGGAGGGGGTGCAGGACTGGGAGACAGTGTGCCCAGGTCTCTGGCGCACCATTACAGTGAACTGTCGATGCTGTCTGTATCTACATAGTTCGCTGTAATGGTGTTGCTGTGGGGGGGGGGTGTACCTTGAAAAGGGACCCAAGAGTTCTGCATATTGTCAAAACCACACCACTTGACATGATAAGTCCAGGATCCTTCTATGTACTTTTTATGTAATATCTTCTTGATCTGGTACATCGGTGTATGTACAAGAGAGTCCTGAGAAGAAGAAGCAGCAAAAGACTGAGAAGTCCCAGGAAGTTCATTTGGCTGATTATGCAAAATAGGATCCAGCTGGTGTCAGGACTGTAGGGTTCTGGAGAAACTGGTCAAAAATTGTCTGAAGCAATTTTGACTTCAGAAAGTATAGCAGGCTCAAGTGCAGTTTCATTGTTTCGGGACTGGGATCATCTGGGAGGGTATCATTCAGGTACCCATGTTTCAGTCGGTTGATGTGGATTTTATTGTGTACCAGCTTTCCATCGGACTTGTGGTGCAAGCGAACGTGAACAGGAGGAAGCTTTTCCACAATGTAGAAGGGACCAGTTCAAGAGTGAAGCAGTTTTTTTGTTGGTGCCTGGAACTAGGACAGGCTGGTACAAGTATACAATGTTCCCAACAGAAAATGAAGGTTCAAGTGACTTGACTGCTGACGTTTTCTGCATTGCAGATTTTCTCTGGCCCAGTGTGTCAGTTGCAACACATCTGGCAAGTTCAAGTTGTTCCAACACTGGAATGATGAAGGATGAAGCTGACTTTGGAACCTCTAGCAGCAAGACATCCCTGTCCAATGGACTTCTTGAGTGGCATCCATGGACTAAGAAAAATGGTGTATTCTGTACTGTCATCACAAGGGCTTGTGTTATAAACAAATTGCACCAATGGAACAAAACAATCCCAAGTGTCATGAGTCTTATCCAGGTACTTGGATAGTGTATTAAGAATGGTAAACATCATTCTCTCACTTTGTCCATTGCATTGTGGATGATAACTGATTGTGTGAGTCTTTTTGATATCGAGAAGTTTACATGTTTCTCGCACAATGGTTGAAACGTAGTTAGTGCCTCTGTCTGAATGCAGGTACGAAGGGGAACTGTGATGACAAATGACTGTGTTGAGGAAGGCTTGTCCCTGTGGCAGCTTTAATGTCTTTTAAGGGAACTAATTCCAAATACTTTGTATGGTAGTCCACAAAAACAAGAATGTATTTATTGCCAGAGTCGGAGCATGTGGGTAAAGGCCCAAGAATGTCTGTGCTGTCTTTTTGAAATTGTTCAGTGGCTACAGACATTGGAATGATGTGTGCCTTTGTCAGGTTGGCAGGAGGCTTTTTTTGGGAGGGGGCTGACAGGATTTGACATATCGGACAATGTCCTTGTTCATGCAAGGCCAGAAGAAGTAAAGCCTTGTCTTTTTGAGAGTTCTGTGGATTCCCATATGACCTCCGGAAAGTGGAGAGGCATAAGTGTATTGAAGAACTTCGTTGACTAGAGAGACTGACACAACTAACTGTACACGAGTTCTGTCCATGCGATGTCCCTTGCCTTTCTTGGTCCAAATGTGAAAAAGCACGCCGTCATTGAGAAAGTATTGGGAAGCAAGGAAACGTACATCCTGGCGGTGTTGCTTTAGTTGTGGTAATGTTCCAGTCTCCAAGTACATGATTATGTCTGTGAATTGAAGATCAGTTCTTTGCTGCATTTTGACCGTCGCCAGGGAGAAATCAGTAGTAGAGGAAGTAAGAAGATCTTCAGCTGCTTGCAGTAAGTGAGGATTGGTGCTTTTCTCTGTAGAACCAGTTGGTAGCAGCAAAGTAACTTGAGGTACTGTAGGAGTGTCCACAGGGAGCACATCTGTGGAGAGGAAGGGAAGAGCTTGCAGACAGAATTCTTCATCTGTTGAGGATGATGTGGAGGGATACTGTCTCTGGCTTACAGCATCGGCATTAGATTGAACTCGACCTAGTCAGTATTGAATTTCAAAGTTGTAGCATTGCAAAATGGCAATTCATCAGGCAAACTTGCCTACTGGTTCCTTCATTTCGAATAACTGTCTGCGGGCAGAGTGATCAATGATAGCTGTGAAAGAGGAGTAGTGAAGGTAGCAGTCAAATTTCTTTACAGCAAATACCATGGCTAGACATTCTTTTTCTGTGATGCCATAATTTTGGGTTACATGTCATAATAGTGATTGTAAACTAGCAATCGCTATTATGGTGCATGTATATCGCTGACAAGCAAATCAGCGTTATACACTTGCTGGCGACCCAACATCCAGCAAAAGGAAAAGTGTTTTTGCGGGGGGGGGCTGTACCTGTACCCCCTCATGGGGACTTTTCCCTGCACCCCTGAATTAAGATTACTAACTCCAGGGGGGTGCATGTGAGGAAAGGGGCACAACCCGCATTTGCGGGAAAAATTAAGTGCTGCATCCACAGGCATTGGCAAAATTGTAACCCTCCCAGTCCCCAGCCCTGAACCCTGTACCTGCTCAGCCAGAGCTAGCCACCTTCACTACCATGCCACAGAGCTAACTCGGCTGGAGCGGGCACAGCAGTCCCCTATGGACCCTTCCTCTATTCCTCCCCTTCCTTTCACTATCCCCTCCTTCCGGTTGCTCTTCCCTACAGTCGCTTTTGCTGTAGGATCGCTACCCTTTCATGGTAGCCCTTGATGATATCACTGAAAATTAGTCGCTGTTTTTGCAGTTGCTCATTTTCAGTCACTATCATCACAGGATACCTAGTTTTGTTCAGCTGAGGAAAGAGAGTGCTCGGCATAGGAAACAACTTGTTCTGTTCCATCTTGGAGTTGGCACAGCACAGCACCCACTGCAAAGGAACTAGCATCTGAGTAGAGTTTGAAGGGTTGGTCAAACCTTGGGTAGGCCAATACTGGAGAATATATTAGGTTTGGTTTCAAGGTTTCAAAGGCCTCTTTACATTCAGAAGTCCATGTATAGTCACATCCCTTTTTGGTGAGGGCGTACAGGGGAGCTGCAATCTTTGCATAGTTGCAAATGAACTTTCGGTAGTAGCCAGATAAGCCCAGGAAAGCTCTAAGGTCCTTGAGCTTAGTAGGTTCCAGATAGTCTTTTACTGCTGAGAGCTTATCTGGGTCTGGAGAGATGCCTTGAGAACTAACAACGTGTCCCAGATAATGAATTTGTTGCCGTGCAAAACAACACTTCTCTGGGTGAAGCGTGAGATTGGCTTGTCTGAGATGTTCGAACACCTCTTTGAGATGTTGGAGGTGCTCTGGGAAAGTTCTGCTGAAGATGATAACATCGCCCAGGTAGGCTAGGCAAGATTTCCAAGACAGTCCATGTAATACAGCTTCCATGACATGTTGAAATGTGGCTGGACTGTTCCGAAGTCCCATAGGCAGTCATTTGAATTGAAAAAGCCCCATGTGGCAGTGCAGGCTGTGTATGGGTGAGAAGCTGGATCAATAGTAACTTGGTAGCGTCCACTCTGAAGATCTAGAGTGGTGAAGTAAGCTGGGCTGGCTGCACCAAGACTCCATAAGGTGTATTTAGATGTAGGTAAGGGATGAGCATCCTGCACCATGTAGGCATTGAGCTTTCTGTAATCCAACATGAAATGATACCCTTTGTCTTTCTTTACCACCAGCAAGCAAGGTACACCCCAGGGACTTGTAGATTCTTCGATAGTGTCCTGGTCAAGTATGTCCTTGATAATGTCCTCCAGGACTTGTTTCTGTTTGTGTCCCACTTTGTAGGCTTACTGACAGATTGGCTGCTGGTTGGGCTGCACCTCGATGGTGTGTTGTAGAATATCATAGCATCTGAGTTGGTTATCTGGACCAACAAAGGCATCCAGGTAGTTCTCCAGGAATTTCAAAAGTTGCTGTTTCTCTGTTGGACAGGTTGGAAGTTTTGAAGAGGATAGTCGCTGACTGAGGGGTAGCTCTGTGACAGGGAGATCCTGCCACTCTTGAGGACTGACCTTTTCTGAAATCTGTTGCAACAATTCTTTTAGTTCTTAGCCTAATCTATTCTTTACAATTTCTAGTCCATAAGGTTTCCCCAATGGGCACCACCTTCCCTTTCTTGATTATGCTATAGTGTCCTCTTTAATTTTCCTTTTCCATCTCAGGTCCTCGTACAGGGAGGTTATTGTTGTGACCCCTGAGCTGATGTAAAACAGGCTGCATTCCTTGTTGTTGGATTTAGTATGCAGTAGCAATATATCACAAAATACCATGATGTATATACCTTATGTGTACGAAACCTGTAAATGTTGAAAATACAGTGGCACTAGGTGTTTTTGATAAAGGTAAAATGTACTGGGTGACTGTATTAGAGAAATTAAGTTACCGGGGTAGCTATCAGAAGCCTCCCTGTTGTGTTGTTAAATGCAGATAAATTGCTAACATGCATTCCTGCTGTAAACTGAACAAGTCTGAAATTTCATGGTGATTTGCATACATCCCACGATGCTTTGCCTTTTGGGAGTATATGTGTGCTGTTCTGTTTCTTTGAAACTTGGCTTTATTGCCAATGCCCTTTGGGGTAACCCTTGCTTCAGTGCTTCTGCACTGAGGTTCCTTGTCTTTAGCTTGTTTTTTTTGTTTTTTTTATTTGAGCCTCCACCACCCAAGCAAACAAGGCCTACATAGGGGAGGCTGAATCTCAACTGATAAGTTAAATCAGAGATCAGTGAGTCAGTAGGTGCTGGCTAAGTGCAGAGGAAAGACATACATAGTCTGTTGCTGCAAACTGATGTATTGAAGAAGGGATATGCCATTGCTGAAGGTTGTTCTCTATATTTTGAATAAACATCACACAGAGATTGTGTGTTGAATCTGAAGTTTGGTGTCTGGTCCATCTGTTATCCCACAACCTCTCCACAAGCTCTGTGGAAGCTGGAGTGGTCATGATGGTACTGACAGGATGAGAGTTGATGGAACCAGGTTGAGGCTCTTGTGGAGTTGGTACCCTGAAGACAAGCAAACAAACTTTCCAATGTTGCAAACTTTGAGATGACCACTGGCTCACCTGTGAAGTTGCAGCATTTCTGGAAGACTGCACAGCCATGCACCGCAAACAAGGTTTTCACTGGAAGAAGACCTGATGAATGTAGAGTAGGGGATCCCGTGACAATGCCAACAACACCTTGTGGCAGTGGTTCACCTCGAATCTTGGCAATCAAAACCATCTCTGACTTAGGAGGCACAATGACTGAGTCTATAGCTGTGAATTGCCTCCGAGGATCTAGTGACAGTTTGTTTGATGCAAAGTCTAGGATGGCTTTGTAAGCTTTGAGGAAGTTCAGGTCAAAAATCACTGGTGGTTGTAGATCAGGCGCTAGGTAAAACTTGACAGCAGCTTGTTGTGAACCAACGTGGAGCATGAGATGGACCATGCCTGTGATAGGTACTGTACTGGTACTTGCCATGATAATGTACTTTGGGTCGACTGGAGGGACATTAGGTGTGTGATGAATAGCTGGGTTGTCTAGAATACTGCTGTGGATAACTCAGATTTCTGCTCCAGAGTCAACCAAGGCATGCATGGGCTAATCTCCAATGTTTACAGGGACATAGTTTGGTAGGAGAGGTGACCCAATGACAGGAACCTTTGACCCTGGAGGCAAGGGCGTGCCTGAGTTAGCAGCTAGAGGGTGCAGATTGTTTGAGTTGTGAGAGTCAGAGGGGTGAACAAATTACTGTGTTCCCCTGACCCTGGGTGTAGTTGTGGTTATCTTGCTGATTGTGCTGTGGTAGGCATCTCTGGCTCCTTTGATTTCTGTTTTGATTTTGTAGCTTTCAGCAGACAGCAGTAGTGTGTCCCCTGAATCCATACCACTGGCAGATCACTGATTCTCATGAAGTTGGGGGTGGCTCAAAACACTGTCAAAGTGGTCAAAGAGCATTGACAGACATTGCAGAAGAACCAGTTGAGCTGAGGTGCAGACTATTGACAGTTGTGGTGAGCATCTCTATCATTGATTGTTGCTGCTGGACACAGGTTGCCAGTGTGGCTAACTGTGATGACTGGTTCGCTTGTACAGTGGTAGCCTGGGACACTGATATGGACTCTTGGGCAAGTCATGCAGCTTTGAATTGTGTCCATCCAGGTTGTTGGTTTCTGCTGGATTACATACAGGCAGGATTGAGGAAGAAGTCCCATACAAAGGTTGTGATTTGCTCCTTCTCAGTCTTCTGCAGGTGTTTGCACTGTGACTCAATGTCTATTATGAATGCTTCCAGAAACTCGGATGGTTGCATGGTGCATTCCCACAGCTGTTGTTCCAATACCCAGGGTGGATGTGCTTGGAGAAAATGGTCTTTGAAAGTGGCATACAGGGTGGCAGTGTCCCCTTTGACTTGTTCTGAAAGTGCATTGAACCAGGAAACGGCAGTCCCTCTCAGAAGTAAGTGCATGGCATTGGAAATACACAAAGGATCAGCCCAACCATGTAAGGAAATCCAGGCTTGGAATTGCTTGAGCCAGTCGACAGCATCTTCATGAGGCAGTGCTGAGAAGGGGATTGGCTGTAGGCTGGTATGGCCATGGACTGAGATAAGATAGTTTTAATGTAGACTAGGTCATCTTGAATGGCTTGCATAGTTGATGCTCCTTGAGCTGAAATGAAAGACTGGATGTCGTGCAGGATGGTTTCAAGTGTGTAGCCCCACGCCCTGCAGGTGGGTGAAGATAGCTCTCTGGACACTCCAGTGCCCATATTGGTATCTTTGTTGGACATTGTAGTTGGAGATGAGCATTGTTTCACTGATTGCAGGTTGTAAGGATAAGAAGGAGTTGCTGTAATGCAGGAGATGGGATGTCGTGGAGTAGATGAAGTGCTGAGAAGAAAATATTGTTGTAAGCAAAAATACAATTATATGTAAGCAAATTCCATCAAATGACGTCTTAATAAACAATTTCAACTCAATTCTGTGTTGTCAGTTTTTTAAATAAAGTTGTTGTTGCAAAAATCAGTTATTTGTTGTAGTGTCCATTTATTTCAATAGGTTTGCCATTGATTTCTATGGAGTTAGGTCATTTAATGCCATTCACAAGATGGCCACTGAACTTTGACATACAGTATCACGATTGCTTGACTGTAGTAAGATGGGGGGGTTAAGGGTCACTGCTTTTGTTACGGTTTTGATGCACACAAGATGGAGGCTTCTTGCCATGAGGCTGATGTGCAAGGAGAAAATGGCTCCCCAATCCACACTTCCAATGCTGGACGCTTCCTCTCCATTCCCTCCCCCTCCCGGCCCAAAGCTCAATACTCTAGATAGAGTACCCTGGATGGATAGGGTGGCCCTTCCTCGGAGGGTTCAGACCCGAGGGATGTCCCAGGCCAGGGGAGCAGAGTTTGGGGGTTGTCACAGTGGGAGGTACAGATCACAGGAGGTCGCTGGAGAGAGTTCCCCAGATGGGAGGTGCTAAAAGAAAATTCAAAAAAAAAGGAAAAAGGATTCAGGGAGCCACAGTTGTAAGGAGTGCTGAGCAGCTTACTGAAGATGCAGCAGTGGTGAGTTGGGGCTCCGTTTTGCAGCATGGAGAGAGCAGTGTAATTTGCTGATCAGCTTATTTACTGTGCAGCTGGAGGTAATGGAGATGTGAATGTTGGGGAGCAGCAGAGCAGGTGGGAAGTTCAAGCAGCATGTGCAGTTGCAGTCCTGCGTTTCCCTGCTTTGTCTCTCTCTTTTTCTTTCCCAGTCTGTTGATTTTGTGGAGGGCCCTGAAGAAGGGTAGCCCAGCAGGAGAGGATCGCTCTATTTGAGGGAGCAGGAGGCTTGTGGAGCAGCTCTGTAACAGGTCTCCACCTGTGGGGAATGACTAAAGGCAGGGCCAGATGGAAGGAGATGGCTCCATGGCTACTGGAGGGAGAGGAGTGTTGTGGCCATTCAGGAGGGTAGCGCAGCAGAATTTGGTGAGCAGTGTGAGCCGCAAGGTGGGAGGGCTGAGGCATCTGAGTTGCACCACTGATTTAGGCACAAGTTGCAGCCGTTGTGTTGGGGAGGCTTCTGTGCTGTGGGTTTGAGCGGGAGGGCTCTAGCACTCCAGTTGGGGGGAAGCATAGAGAGAGGTAGCAGTTTAAAAGGCTGGCTGGAAATTTATTTCTTCCCATTTTGTTTTAGCTGTGATCCCTTTGGTGTAGGCATTGTGGCTGCAACTGGGAAGGAGATTGCTTGGCAAAATGGAGGAATTCTGAAGGAAGCCCTGCCTTGTGGTAGGAGCTGGGAGGTTGCAGTCTGAAGCTCCATAGGGCCTAAGGTTGGAAAATTTAACCGTTCTGTCCTTGAGCTGCTGGCCAGTGGTGGGGAACAGTTTTACTTCTGAGTCTCTTGTTATAGTATGGGGGGCTGCAGGCTGCTATAGAAACAGGAGACAGTTCATATTTTCCTCTCTGCAGCCAGGGCTGTATTTTACTCAACATGCAGACAATTCAGGCATACTTGGGTGATGACTCTGGGGGTACCCAATGACGCACACAAGCAAGATGGGATCTGGGCAGAAGAAGGGCTGCATTCTCCACCTTGTGTGGCATTTTGGTGTTGGTCTACCACGGGAACCTTACCTTCTCTGTGTTCTGCCTGGCCCATCTGGATCTGCTGCAACTGGCATCTTGCTGGTACTGAATGAACTGAGACGGACGCATAAATAATAAGCAGAAATAGTTTATTTAGAGACATCAGGCAGGAGCAACTACTCAGCATGAGGTTCAAACTCAGACTGACTATGGACATGAAACTGAGGGTTTCCTAGCCCCTGCAGGCAATAATTAGCATAACTCATTACCATAATGACTCTACTTGCAACATCATCTGTTCTGTTAAAGAGGCGGCAGCTAGCATTAAGCCCCATGCTTACCTGTACTCCACAATAATGTTTCCCTCAAATCACTCAGTATAATGTAAAACCTGTCTGAATTTAAAAGCTATCTGATAATTCTTTGGACTTGTAGCGTTTTGTGTATTTTCTAAGTACATAAAACCTAAAATACATGGTTCATTCATTCAGCCTTATATAAAAGTTAGCCTGTCCCTTTCTCCTCCAGATAAATATTAAATAGTGGTTTCAGCTGAATTTTTAGCACTAACAATGGCAAAAACAGTTATTATAAAATCCTATATCATGAGACTAATAGCCAAAAATATTGCATTCATAGCAACAAATAGTACTAGGCCTATTCAGATCTGATTAACCTTTTGGCCTTTAACCTTTTCTGCGCAAATGGTTGCCTAGAAGGCTGTGATTATTTCAAAAATTAGACTCCCACAGTCCATCATAATTACTGCTGACAACAATGTAAACCTTCCATTTCTATAAGGAATTAAGGTGAACTACAGGGAATTATTTAGCTTGAATACCAGCTCACTGTCACACTTGGACATGAGTGGAAACTAACAGGAGGGAGGTTCAGAAGACACATGAGGAAGTATTATTTTACAGAGAGGGTAGTGGACCCATGGAATAGTCTGCTAGTTGAGGTGGTAGGTGAAAAAAACATTGGTGGTTTGAAGCACGGTTGGGACAGAATGAAAGTTATAGTGGTTGCTTGGAGCAGCAAAATCAGGGTGGAGAAGGGGGGAGAATGGGGAGAGCTAGGACCATGGAAAGACGATAGGTCCCAGGACTAAATAGGGAACTTGGGCAGACTGGATGAACCATTGGTCTTTTTCTGCCATCATTGTCTGTGTTTCTATGTTTAAAGAAAGCTACTTTATATTTTTTCTAATTACTTTTAGAAAATTGAGTCCACACATCTGTTCGAGTAACCAGGATGAAAAGTGCTCAAGTGGTTAAATACATCACTGATTTCAATGCTAAAATCAAGTCAGTCCATGGCACCAGATACTATCTGTGATAGACTGAGTATTCATTCAGTAGTTACTTCTCTGTCCAGCTTTCCCTCTACCAGTTTAGCAAGCTCCAGTTCAAAAAGTTATAATGAGTCTCGATACTTATCTGAGTTCCCAGGAATGATAAATAGATTGCTTTCACAAGGACAATGTGCCAGTCCCTAGCAGTATCCGGCTATTGTTCAAGGAAGTTCAGTTAAACAGCAGCTGACGCCTCCAGGAGAACTTTGGAAAACATAATATTTAGACACAGTTCAACTCATGTTTCATATCAGTTCTATATTCCCACCTCCCCGTTGTTGTTTATTACAGAGGTCATTTGAATGAAAACAGGATCTTTGTTCCTGAAGATTTCATCTCTTCCAGTTGCTTGTTGCCCACCTGAGTTCATAATACCCTGCTTGTCACATCACAGTCATTCCCATAGGAACAAACTGTGATGTCACAACAGAGGATTATGACTTCAAGTGTGAAATTAACTGCCAGGACTGGTGAGTTCTAAGGGATACAAATCCAGCAGCCTTGCTGATTTCCTCAAAAACAATAATAGGGAGGAGAAATCTATAAATGATATATGAAAAGCAAGCTCAGCTGTGTCTAAAAATTGTTTTTCAAAGTTCTCTCTGAGGACAGTGGTGTCAGCAGCTCTTTAATGCTTTCCTCCTAACTTTAGCATTTTTAATGCCCAGAGCTTCAGTACACCAGATATTGTTCTATGAATGTTAAGTGTGTTAGGAGCAGAATACAAGACAAAAGCTAACACCCAGCTTCCTTCCTCTGTTTAGTGTAACCCCCCTGCAAATGGGGGTTCCCAAAAGACTTCCAGGAGCTTGCTTGAATGCTCCAAGCCTGAATGGTGTTTGGCGTTTAAGCCATTTATCAGTGAGGGTTTTTAGAGCCTCTGGTACTGTCTCTTTAAGAGCTGTCTGCTTGCAGACATAATTAGTTTGCATGGGGGGACTGTGTATTTCTCTGCTTGAGTACCACTCGAACTGCTGCCAATTCACTCCATTTTTGCAGTCACTAGGAGTGCAAAGGGAACCTATCTGAAAGATGTAACTGTTTACCAGAAATCATTTAGAGTAATAATGAAATTTCAGTTTGTCTAACCTGCTTTCTTTGCAGTCAGAACTGTGTCTGCCTAGTTCCCCATTCTGGTTTTGAACTGCTGAACTGGACCAATCAGTGTGGGGTAAGCTAGCTCTAAAATGGTGCCTTGGACGAATCAGAACTTGGACTCATAATCTGAGCCAGCCACAAGAGGATTGTATGGGCAGTGACTCTGGGAGATGTAGTTTAGACTTGGCCTTTTTGGACCAACAGCAGCAGTCTATTGTGAGTGACAGCCAATCCAGTCAAGAACTGGGAGGAACTCAAAGAAAGTGCCCGTTTTGTCTGTTGGAGTTTCAGTTTAGCTCTGGCAGTGAAGGGAAAGGAACCCTGTGCTCCTTCAGTGCACAGTTTTAGTCAAAAAACATGTGTAAGGTCCAGAGTTCCATTCTGCAGCTTGTGTAACTGCTTGTTAGGACTGAATCCGTCCTGTGAAGAAAATCAAAGGATATCTGAAGAGTAGAAACCAGGCTCACCCTGTAGAAGACTGGAGGAATTGTGGAATTGCACTCGGTCTGTCAGGAACTTATTCTGCTGTGTGTTCTCCCGGGTATTGTGCAGTAATTGCGATCGGGATACAGATGTAGCCTGCCTGGTATAGTGCTTTCTTTTTACCATATAAATGTGTGAAAAGGTTTGTGTACCTCAAGTGAATCCTGCTGCCATTAAGTGACTTTTGCCTGTGACTGTTTACCATATAAATGTGTGAGGAGTCTCTTGGAGCTCAAGAGTAGCCCTGCTGACATTGAAGGACCCTATCTTGTTTGGAGGTCGTGAGTACTAATTCAGGGTCGCTCCCTGTTGAATTGCCACATTAAATCCAAATGGAATTACTGTACTGCTGACTGTTTAATTTTCCTTTTCTCTGTGTGAAAGGGCCCCTACCAGCTGCCACGGTTTGGACTAGCCACTAGGGCTTGGGTACCCAGCGACAGTAACTGATAGGGATAGGCCTGTGCACAGAGCCATAGGTAGATGAGTAGAGTGATAAGCTAATTAACCTGATTTCCCCCTGTCCTTGTTATATCCCCCTAAATAAATCAGAGCTGCTTGTTTCAGCAAAGTTATACTGCCTGAGGTATTTGTCTATGTTAAAGTACTGTACTGTGATTGTTGCACTGTATCTTATTTCACAGGAGGTCCCAGTGCCGGAACCAGTCCTGGGGTAAGTGTATACTGTGAAGGTAATTCTGATATATGTGTGGGCCACTAGTGGGAAGAAGGGGTTGCAGTGTCCCAGAGGGCTGTGACCAAGTTAGTTTAACTATTGCAAACCCTGACCTCTGGGTGGAGGCACCCGCCATTGGATCCAGGCCCCTCAACTTCTTAGTGGCAAATCAGGCAGGGGTAGTAGCCCCTGGGATAGCGCCATCTAGGGGTTACATCTTGGAGGCTCACCGCTGGGATTGTGTGTCCTCTAGTGGCCATATTTACGAACCACTGTTAAAAAAAAAAAAAAATGGGTACCCCGACAGAAGTGGCTGTGCACCGGCTGGTGGAGTGGTGTACTGGGGAGGAGATTGACCCCCAAAATGCTATGCTTATCCTGGACATCCCCCTGGGTATCAATACGGACACTGTACAGGGAGTACTTTCCAAGGTGGAAGGTTTACAAAACCCTGTGGTGGTGGGTCGGCATGCTAATCTGCTCACCCACACTTTCCTGGCCCTAGTAGAGTTTAAGGATCCCATAGATAGCTCCAAAGTGCCACAGACCATTACCCCAGAGGGAGCCCTCACTGCCTGGAGAGTGATAACTAAGTACAGTAAAGACCCGGGGGGGAATGAGTCCCCACCACTGTCTGAAACTTTTGAGGAGAAATTTGCTAAATGGTTGCTGGGGGAAGGGAAAACTGTGGAGGACTTGAAGAAACTATTCTTTCCACCTGGGGGTGTTCCTCCCCCAACACCCTCTCCCGCTCCAGTACCCGTAATGGTGGCTGAACCAATGCAGACTCCTATTTCTGCACCTGCCATTAGTCACGACTCTTACCGAGGTTGAGGATCTTCTCTGGCACCTCCCCACCCCCAAGGGAGGATGACTGGGAGACCTGGATAGACTATGTTGCCCCCAAGTGCTAGAATGGCAATGCTCGGAAGCCGAAAAGTGAAGAGGGTTAGTGAGAGCCCGAGGTCCTGCCCTGGCTACCATCCGTGCTAAATGGGCCAGTAACCTGAAGTGACTGCACAGGCCTATCTTGAGGCCTTGGAGAATGTGTGGAGCAGATTCTGATGAGGATCTATGGTGGAGAGTAAGAAATGCACAACAGTACCAAGGGGAGTTGTTGTCTGTGTATGTATCTCGCTGGAAAAATTGTTGCAAGAATGCCTCAGAAAGGGTAGTTTGCCAGCGATTGAACTGACTGAACCAGGCTGGACAGGATCCTTAAGTCTGCCCCCTTCTCAGAACTGCTGTTGCTTCAGTTACACCTGGCAAATCGACTGGAATCCCCACCCTCCTATGATGAGTTAATGAGAGAAATTCGAGGAGTTGAGAAAAGGCGACCTCGGGAGGGACCTGCACCAATAGCTGCGGCTACGACCCGAGTGACTGAGGGTGGCCCATCAAGTGAAGTTCAGGGGCAGAGGTTGGCAGTCAATGAGTGCTCTGACAGGGAAAAGATATGCCACAATGGGGCGAACTGTTGAGAGAGATCCGGGAATTCAAAAACAGTCCCTTTATGAAGGCCACGCCTGCAAGTACGGGCCCCGACCTATATCCGACTGCATCTGCTATGGGGGTGGGGGTACCCACCCATGTATCTCCTGCTGATAACCGCCCAAACTCAATTCCTTGACCATGGAAGTGGAGAACTGACGAGATGCTCCAAATGCTTATCACGCCGCAGACAGAGATGGCACCAAGGTTTCCAGTTAGTAATACCCCCGCCCTGGCTCCCAGTGTGGCACCTCGGCCAGCTCAAACTCCAGAAAATATGTTTTGCTATAATTGTGGGAAGGATGGGCACATGAAAAGAGAATGCCGGTCCCCAAAAGACACTGACAAAGTTGCATATAGGCTACAAGGAGAGCTTCGGAGAACAAATCAGTGGTTAAGAGGTGCACAAAATGATCCCAGTGAGGGCACCAAAAATGCTAATTCACGTCCTTTTGTGGCAAGGTCAGTTGCCCAGGCCCCCACTACCGCCTCTCCAGACTGGTCCAGAATAGTGGGTCCCTCCATGGAGAGCACTGTAAAGGTGAATGGAGTGTCTACAAGAACTGTATTAGACAGTGGCTCCCAAGTGACAATTATGTTCCAGGATTGGAATCAGAAGCATTTGTCAGACATACCCTTACAACCATTAGAAGGACTGCATGTATGGGGGTTAAGTGAGAAGGCCTACCCCTATTCTGGGTATATCCGAATTTGGCTGTCTTTCCCCACCTCCGTGGCTGGAGTGGCCGAACAAGTAGAGACCCTAGCCTTAGTGTGTCCCCCACTGGACTGTATGATGGTGTCCTTTGTTGATTGGAACAAATGCTCATATGTTGGAAGGCTGGCACAGTTGTGTTATGAAAACAGGGTCAAAGACTAGTAGAGCTTTAAGAGTTCGGCTTTAATTAAGAAGGCCTATGAGGCACAGAGAGATACTGAAAAATAGAACCAGAGGAACCGGTCGGAATTGTATGGAAGAAGGATCCTGAGTCTCTGATCCTGGCCAAATGCCCAGTGTACCTTACAGGGAGAGGTCTGTATCAGAAAGGATGTTAAGAATAAAATATTAATGTTGGATGCACCAGGCGATGGAAAATTGCCAGAGGGACTGCTGGTCAAGCCTAGTATTTTGCCTGCTAGAGCCCATGCTTATGCCAGAAGGGTAATGGTCCAAGTTCATAATGTGTCTGAAAGAGACATTTGAGTAAATAGAGGTTGCATCCTGGCTAATGTGCATTGTGCAGATACTGCAGTGCTACCCAGCAGCAAGAGTTCGAGGAAGAATGACAGAGTAACGCCTGACTTGTTTGATTTCAGCGACTCCCCGTTGCCAGCTGAATGGAAAGTGAGGATCAGTGAGAAGCTTGCCCAGAGACCAGGTGTTTTCTTTAAAGGAATGGGACGTAGGATGCATGCAAGGAGCTGAGCACAATATCCGCTGCATGACGAAAGACCATTTCGTGAGAGGTCTCGACGCCTGGCACCTGCTGATATAGATGATGTGAGAGCGGCATCTGCAAGAGATGTTAGCTGCTGGTGTAATACAAGAATCCAAAGCCCTTATGCTTCCCCATTGTGGTAGTGAGGAAAAGAATGGGACAGTAAGGATGTGCGTGGATTATCGCACCTTAAACGGCGGACTATCCCTGATCAGTACACAATGCCCGCATTCAGGATGCTTTGGACTGCCTAAACGGGAGCAAGTGGTTCTCTGTGCTGGATCTCGCAGTGGGTACTACCAGATCCCGATGGCCCCAGAGGACCGTGAGAAGACAGCCTTTATCTGTCCGCTTGGCTTCTATGAATTCATGAGGATGCCTCAAGGATTTCAGGTGCCCCAGCCACTTTTCAACGATTGATGGAGCGTGCAGTGGGGACATGAACTTACTAGAGTGCCTGGTATACCTAGATGATGTTATTGTGTTTGGCAGCTCACTGGAGGAACATGAGAGCAGATTATTTAAGGTATTGGACCGACTGGAGGACTTTGGCCTTAAACTGTCCATTGATAAGTGTCAATTCTTTCAAACATCAGTAAAGTATGTGGGACACATAGTATCCACGAGGAATAGAGACTGACCCAAGTAAAGTTGAGGCCTTGACCACCTGGCCATAGCCCAAAAATCTAAAAGAACTGCAAAGACTCCTGGGATTCTGTGGTTATTATCGGTGTTCATCAAGGACTATTCAAGAGTGATCCGCCTTTACTTAACCTTACTCAAGGATATCCCCAACCCACAAAAATACCAAAGTCAGCATCCTCAAGACTGAAAGAGTGTATTTTCATCCGAGTGAAGTATTTGGGGCTCGCTGGACTCCTGATTGTGAGACTGCTTTTCATGAGATCATATATCAACTTACCCATGCTCCAGTGCTGGCCTATGCCGATTCAAGAAAACCCTACGTCCTGCACACTGATGCTAGCTTGCAAGGGTTGGGGCTGTGTTGTACCAAGAGCACGAGAATGGCCTGAGACCAGTGGCCTTTGCCAGTAGAAGCCTGACCCCATCCGAAAAGAACTATCCTGTATATAAGTTAGAGTTCCTAGCTTTGAAGTGGGCTATTGTTGACCAATTCCATGAGTACTTGTATGGGCTAAAATACTAGTAAAACTGACAATAATCCTTTGACCTATGTGCAGACCTCAGCTAAGTTGGATGCCACTGGCCATAGGTGGCTTTCTGCATTATCTACATATGACTATGCTCTCGAATATCGAGCAGGTCTGAACCACATGATGCTGATACTCTCTCCGGAGGCCTGTTCCCCAGAATGATTGGGTCGATTGGCAGAACCTGACATTCGGGCACTCTGCCGAAGTTTGACAGGGAGGAACAAATGTCCACGGACGCAGTGGACTGCATGGTGGATTGCTTGGGACCCTCTGAGAATTGCATACCTGCTGCTTGTGCCACTTTTCTGCAATAGACATTGGTGCACTGCCTCAGCTGGACAATGACAGTATTCGGGGGCTCAATCCCACGATCCCATGATCAAAGCAGCTTTAGAAGCCCTCTATGCAGGAAAAGATGTGTCAAATTACGCCCACTGATTTGAGAACTGCACTGCTATACAAAGAAGGTCCTAAGTTGAAACTGATCAATAAACTGTTATACAGAGAAACAGTAGACAGAGGGGACAAGTAGACAAACAACAACTAGTGCTGCCCACTGCCTTTGAGACTCAGTACTGATGTCCTTGCGCAACCACATGGGGCACCTTGGTATAGACAGAACACTTGACTTGGTGAGAGATCCAGATTCTATTGGCCTAAGATGGGGGCTGATGTGGAGCAACATATTCGAACTTGTAGTCGCTGCTACAGAGGAAAGCTTTGCCCCAGAGGCTGCCCCTTGTTAACATCACCACCAGTGCACCCATGGAGCTGGTCTGTATTGATTTTCTGAGTTTGGAGTCAGATCAAAGAAATATCAGTAATGTGCTGGTGGTCACTGACCATTTCACGAGATATGCCCAAGCTTTCCCACCAAAGACCAGAAAGCATCCACTGTGGCCAAAGTACTTGTAGAAAACTTTTTGTTCACTATGGGGCTCCACAAAGAATCCATTCTGATCAAGGAGAGACTTTGAGAGTCATCTGATCAAAGAGATGCTTTCTCTGTGGGGAGTCGAAAGTCCAGAACCACTCCTTACCACCCCCAGGGGACCCACAGCCTGAACGTTTCAACGCACTTTGCTAGATATGCTAGGCACCTGCACCCAAAGGACAAGCCTAGATGGAGCCAACAAATTAGCACCCTGGTACATGCTTATAACTGCACCAAAAGTGATGCCACTGGGTTCTCCCCTACCGCCTGATGTTTGGAAGAGAAGCTCGACTACCGGTAGATGTGTGTTTTGGGGTCTCTCCTGATGGGGTTCAAGCTGACAACTATTTACAGTATGTGCAAAGTTAAAGGCCCAGCTAACTCATGCATACCAACTGGCTCAAACCATGGCTGCCAAAAGAAATCTGGCCAACAAAGAAAGTATGATAAAAGGTGAAAGCACAGGAACTCCAGGAGGAGATCGGGTATTGCTAAGAAATCTGGGACTGCATGGCAAACACAAGATTGCTGACAGATGGCACCATCTCCCTCACATTGTAGTGGGCAAACTAGATGATCTGCCAGTGTACAAAGTAAAGCCTGAGAATAATTCAAAGATGTAAAACAATGCATAGAAATCATTTACTACCCATTGGACAAATCTTGATTGAGTCTGAGCCCCAGAAGATGCCCCTCTGGACCAGTGACTAGAGCTGCTGCTAGAAAAGATCAAGAAAGTCTGTACCTACAGAAGCAGAGTTAAAGTCTTCCCTCCACAAGTCCCAGTTGAGCATGACTGTCAGTCCATATCAGAAGAAAGTGAGAGTGACTTTGAATACTATCCTTCTACGAACTGAGTCAATTGTTTCGGGGCAATCCCCTAGTCAATACTGGAGACGAAGCTGGGCCTTCTGGACTGTCTAAGCCCCCAGCTTCATCCCTGGAGCCAATGCTCCCAGAAAGTGAAGTGCAAAGCATCACATCAGAGGAAATGGAATCATTGTGCATGGTTGAACTGTTTGAGCTTTCAGGGGAGGAAAATGATGGATTGGGTCAGACTGGTGATACACCAGAACAAGAAGAGTATTTTGAGTGCCCTGACAGTCCACTGCCAGTGTCCGAAAGCTCTCCATGTGAGCCAAATGTTGTGGACTCAGAAACTGTAACTCCTGGAGCTGAAAGTGCCCCAAGTTCTAGCCTCTCTACCCCCATGGAGACCCCCTGACAAGTGAGGACAATGCTGAAAATAAGGCTCAGAGTGCAGAGACTGTAACAGTTCCCCTAGAAGACTGGTCGAGCTGTAAAGCCTGTGGTGCACCTCAGTTATGATTCACTTGGGAGCCTGTGGACTTGCCTCTCAATGTTGTCCATAAAGGAGTGTATGTGTCCCAGAGCTCATTGCCAAAACTGAGCATCAGTGCCAACTCAAGTTACTTGTGTTGCCCTCTAAGTATGGTGCCCTTGCCCGTCCAGCCCCAAGGTAACTGATGAAGGGCCTCTCTCTTCAGGTTTCATGTACAAGAGGTAATAACTTGAGTTATGGTACAATGTGTGTAATACTATGTAAAGAGTGACGTACTGCAATGTTTCAGAAATGTGTTCTTAGTAAAATGATATACTGACTGATCGATTACATGTGTAGCCTAATGCAAATGTATATGGTTGCAGTTAAAACTTATTAGAGTGCCTTGTGTGGACGTCAAGCTTTCCCAAACCAGGAAGGTGTAACCCCTGCAAATGGGGTTCCAAAAGACTTCCGGAGCTTGCTTGAATGCTCCAAGCCTGAATGGTGTTTGTGCGTTTAAGCCATTTATCAGTGAGGGTTTTAGAGCCTCTGTACCTGTCTTTAAGAGCTGTCTGCTTGCAGACATAATTAGATTTTATGGGGGACTGTGTATTTCTCTGCTTGAGTACCACTCGAACTGCTGCCAATTCACTCCATTTTGCAGTCACTAGGAGTGCAAAGGAACCTATCTGAAAGATGTAACTGTTTACCAGAAATCATTTAGAGTAATAATGAAATTACAGTTTGTCTAACCTGCTTTCTTTGCAGTCAGAACTGTGTCTGCCTAGTTCCCATTCTGGTTTTGAACTGCTGAACTGGACCAATCAGTGTGGGGTAAGCTAGCTCTAAAATGGTGCCTTGGACGAATCAGAACTTGGACTCATAATCTGAGCCAGCCACAAGAGGATTGTATGGGCAGTGACTCTGGGAGATGTAGTTTAGACTTGGCGCCTTTTTGGACCAACAGCAGCAGTCTATTGTGAGTGACAGCCAATCCAGTCAAGAACTGGGAGGAACTCAAAGAAAGTGCCAGTTTTGTCTGTTGGAGTTTCAGTTTAGCTCTGGCAGTGAAGGAAAGGAACCCTGTGCTCCTTCAGTGCACAGTTTTAGTCAAAAACATGTGTAGGTCCAGAGTTCGGTCTGCAGCTTGTGTAACTGCTTGTTAGGACTGAATCCGTCCTGTGAAGAGAATCAAAGGATATCTGAAGAGTAGAAATCAGGCTCACCCTGTAGAAGACTGGAGGAATTGCAGAATTGCACTAGGTCTGTCAGAACTGAATCTGCTGTGTGTTCTCCGGTATTGTGCAGTAATTGCGATCGGGATACAGATGCAGCCTGCCTGGTATAGTGCTTTCTTTTACCATATAAATGTGAAGAGGTTTGTGTACCTCAAGTGAATCCTGCTATAAGTGACTTTTGCCTGTGACTGTTTACCATATAAATGTGGAGGAGTCTCTTGGAGCTCAAGTAGCCCTGCTGACATTGAAGGACCCTATCTCGTTTGAGGTCGTGAGTACTAATTCAGGTCGCTCCCTGTTGAATTGCACATTAAATCCAAATGGAATTACTGTACTGCTGACTGTTTAATTTTCCTTTTCTCTGTGTGAAAGGGCCCCTACCAGCTGCCACGGTTTGGACTAGCCACTAGGGCTTGGGTACCCAGGGACAGTAACTGATAGGGATAGGCCTGTGCACAGAGCCATAGGTAGATGAGTAGAGTGATAAGCTAATTAACCTGATTTCCCCCTGTCCTTGTTATATCCCCCTAAATACATCAGAGCTGCTTGTTTCAGCAAAGTTATACTGCCTGAGGTATTTGTCTATGTTAAAGTACAGTACTGTGATTGTTGCACTGTATCTTATTTCACAGGAGGTCCCAGTGCCGGAACCAGTCCTGGGGGTAAGTGTATACTGTGAAGGTAATTCTGATGTATTGTGTGGGCCACTAGTGGGAAGAAAGGGGGGTTGCAGTGTCCCAGAGGGCTGTGACCAAGTTAGTTTAACTATTGCAAACCCTGACCTCTGGGTGGAGGCACCCGCCATTGGATCCAGGCCCCTCAACCTGTTAGTGGCAAATCAGGCAGAGGTAGTAGCCCCTTGGATAGCGCCATCTAGGGGTTACATTAGAATTTACCCGAGGTCACAACCTCTGTCTTCCAGTATGTCTTGAAATCTAAACAAGAGATATGGGACTGGTAAAAACAATACCCATTACTAATATAATTTGTTGGCAAATAAAAGCTGGAAGTCTTAAATAAGATCAGCCTTAAATCTTTACTCTTAAAAACAACAGATTAAACCTCTGCTACCTATGTGGAGGCTATAAAGTTACAAGTTTTCCATCCACTGTCTGGCATGCCTGGAAATGCCCTTAGGGGTTCATTAAAGCTGTTCTGAAATGAACAATTGTTTGCTGTGACTGAGGGGCTAGTAGGAAACTAGAACAGTAAACTCTGTAATCAGAGAACAAAAAGAGGTGTACAGTAATACCAACAAGGAATAAACTTGTGTTTATTGTTTGCTTACTTACAGGACTTTTTCACAGTAATCTTTTGAGGATGTTTGGTTTATGTAGCTATGGCCTCAGTATTTACGCTTGTGCTCGCTCATGCTACTTGATCTGCAGGAGCTTCGATGCTAGTGCCTAGATGAGGTAATAATAATAATAGTAATTCTTTATTTGTATGGCGCCTTTCCAAAACCAAGGTGCCTAACAGTCAATAAAAACAGATAAACCATAGATTCACACAGTAATAAATACATTAAAATACAATTAAACAAAATAAATTTAGATCATTCACTAAATGCCTTCTTCCACAAAAAGGTTTTGAGCGCCTGTTTAAATCCCTCCATGGTCGCGCAGTCCCATAGCTGACAGGGTAGAGAATTCCAAAGGGTAGGGGCCGCATGCATAAATGCACGGGAAGTACCATCTTTTTACACATATACTAGGGTAAAAGTTCACCCTTGCATGGGAAAAAAAAAACAAAAAAAACTCGAGAGCAAATTTTCAAAACATAGATATTGGGCCGGCCCAGCGGTGCAGAGGGTGAGGCGCTGGGCACCCTACCTGCCACCACACCAGCGGCCTGGGTTTGGGAGTAACTCAGGTTGCTTGTGGTCAGCAGGAGAGGGAAAGAAACGAGCATCCAAAGGGATGCTTGCCTCTCCCAGAGAGGGGAGGCTCACTTGCTTAGTCTCTGATGGCCACCTGGTGGTGAACTGGTGGTAGCACAGGTCATAAGCAGTGTGAAGGAAAGAGCTCACACAAACACACACACATATCTACATCTGGCTGTAGCAGGGGAAAATGAAAGAAATGAAAAATGATGGCTGGGGCTTTCTGAAGATCTGCGCTGGCACCTGGGACTGCCTGGTCCTCTCTGAATGTGTGTATCAAGGGGACAACCCTCTTTCCTCTGGCCCCACCATGGGAGAAATCCATGGGGGAACGCAGACCAGGTAAGTCCTTGGGGAGATAGTGGCCAGCTCAGGGGTGAGGGTGACAGGGCTGATTAGCCATTTAGCCTCCCTAGCTACCGTGGAGGAAAAACCTCTGTGGGGGGAAAAACATACTGTAGATATTGGTATATTAGTATAAAAGAAGTAAGATAAATGTATGATGTACGTAGCAGTAAAATGTCAAAACCAAGATCACACCTCTGCCACAAAAAGAAAGGAATGGAGTGGCAGGGGAGCAGGGGAGCAGGTTATCCAGAAGGGAGCAGGTTACCCAAAAATCTCCAGGCCAGAAATAGTTTCTTTCTTTGATATGGCACAGTCCTGTCATACTTCTGTTTTGATTTCTTGCTTAATTTTCTCTCTCTTCCCTTCTTTTCACTCAGCTGCTCCAATCAACTTCTCCATCAGCTCCCTGTTGTCCCATATCATTCAGTCAGCCATCAGTCATCTCCTGGTCCGAGCTCCTGAACTGCCATTCAGTTCACCACACTCCAACTCTGTTTCTCTTTCTTCAGCTATCCAAGCACAGTTGCTCTGTGCTCTAGTCTGCAGGCTCACGTCCCTCCAGCTATTGGCTTCCTAGCTGCTAGGTATCAGCTCCTCAGGAATCCAGAGGTAGTCACTTGGGAGGGATTCATACACAGGGCAGATACTCACGCTATGCAGCATTAATATTTACATTAAAAAGCAATTTACATGAGACACCTGATGGTCCAGCTTGGTATTGCTTTGTGCACCCACCGCAGTGACCTGGGTTCAGGAGCAGACTTGATGCCCATGCGTCAACTCTCCCAGTTGGAAAAGGGTCAGTGCAAGGTTCCACCACTGCAGCAAACTCTGCTGTGTACCAGGAAGACTGCCTTCTCAGAGGGAGGGCATAGCAAGCATGCGAGGCCTGTCATGGCACCACCTGGCAAAATGCATGTGGTAGGCAGAACAACAACAGGTAAAATACTATGTACCTTGAGCTGTCCAAATGATGGTCACTGGCACCCTTGGGCCCCACATCATGTGGATCCCTGTTGGCAAAGACGCTAGGAGGAGAAGCAGATAAAGTTGGGGGAGCCAGTACACAACTGGACTGAAAGGAGCAGGTCAGCAGTTTGGTGGTAAAAAGCTGGATGAAAAAAAGATAAAACAATTTATATGACATAGATGGCATGCCATTCAAAAATAATCAAGATGCCTTAATAGTAAGCTTCAGTTGCTACAATCACATCATTTGGTCAGATGCTCACAGACACCTCCCTCCAACCACCAGATCAGTTTTTCTCTTCTCAGGTGAGTACATATATGGTCTTCTCTGAATGTGCTCTGTGTCTTCTGTCAATACTGCAGGAGGAATTAAATTGCTCCTCCCAACTTTGCAATCTGTTTGCCAGTTGATCTATCTCTGACATTGGTTCTGTCTGACTTGTGTCTTGAAGATACTATTAAGGAAGGGGAGTGCCCAACTTTTTTTGTTTTCATTAATTCAAGTACAGTCATGAGCACCTGTAGCCCTGTGCCGTGTCTGTTTTGATATTTAATAACTTGAAGAAGTCTATTAGATAGCTACAAGCACAGAGTCTAACTGCTGTTTCATTCTATTTCTAGTCCCTCTCTTCCACTTCCTCTTCTACCTCAGGAACTCACTGCACTTTGGCCTGCTCTAACTCTGCTTAGCTTGTGAACTTGCCATATTCCAAGTCTATTATTAACTTTAGTTCATGAGTAATATCTGTCATAATTGTAGCCCCCCTGGTGCCGTGTGCTACCCCTCCTGCTGACTGTCTCTGGTACCTGGCAAGGGGCCTGGGTCCTGCTATGGTTATGATTAGGAGTTCGTTCCCAGAAATAATGAAAATAGCATGGTGCTTCCACTCAGGGTAAAGTATCAGTGGGCCAGATATCCATTTGGCACAGCCCCCTGGGATACTGTGCCTACCCACCTCCCCAACCAACCACTCTACACTATGTGTACCCAGTACTTTGTCCCACCATAGACCATATGACTCAGCAACAAACACATGCAATGAATTCACTAGCACAGCAGATCCAAACAACAAATTCACAGCTTTATTTAGGGAGGTAAGGGATAGGGGAAAGGGATACCTGGGTACTGAGTAGCTGTGAAAAGAAAACATTAGTGAAATATGCAATGTGAACAAATGGGCCCGCAGGCCAAACCCTCCCACACTGGCTCCAGTGTCCCAGAATTGTCCCTAGGGGTACCCATTAGATGCAGGCCTGGTACAGTGCTGTGGGTTGGCCAGCTGTTAGGGCCCTGAAATTGCAGAAACTTGAATTTGAGAAGAAAAACAGATAAATTCCTCTGTCCCCTTCCTGGAACCAGATCAGGGATACTCACAGTTTGAAGATTTCGGCACCAGGGGAAATGGAGCTCCTCAATCTTGTGCAGCACAAATGGAAGAGGCCAGCCAGGATCCTTCCACCCAGATGGAACTTGCTTGAGGATCTTGCAGCTGGTCACCTTGATTGTAGTTCTAGCCAGTTGTCACCTTCAGCTACTTCTGACCTATTGCAGAGCACTGTGGCAGAACAACACCAGCCCCAGAAGGCTCAGACCTGGGAGTAGCTCCACAGCCCAGCTCCCGTGATCGGGGTGCCCTAGTACTCAAGTGCAAGACCTGAGACCTCCTGAGACAGTGAGTCCTACTTGGAAGGGGTAGCAAGTTTCCTCCCTTGCCCTGGGTGAGGACTCACAAATGGTGGAAGTCCTCCTGCAGTCCCTGCACTGAGCTCTCAACAATCACAGTTTTCAGACAGTCGCTCCAATGAAGTCCAGGGCCAAATTTAGCAAGTGCTAGCCCCTGAGTCAATCAGTGTCAATGCAATTCAGCAGGGGGAACACTCAACAGCAGCAACCCCACTGCACACCAGTCCACACTCTCAGTTTAGCAGTGTCCAAACCTTTTCTTCAGCTGCAGCAGGACCTCAGCTCTCAGTCACTTTAACTAGTTCACTCAGGATGCATACAATTCATGGCTAGCACCCTCATGACCAGAGATATTCTGCCTCTTCAGGAAAAATGCAATGTCCAGTCCACACAAGCAAACAACCTTTCAGCAGCAACTGTAGTACTCAGATAATCTGCTCAGTCTTTTCGTCTAGCTCAATTTCCCAGTGCAGGGTGTCTGCCACATTTAGTTTCTCCCAACACTCATTAAGCAGTCTCTCAGTACCTGGAGAAACAGGATCACAGTTCAGTCTCTTTTCCTTTTTTCCCCTTTTCCCCCTCGTTGCTCAGTCCTGTCTCAAGCACCTGGGGAATCCTTCAGCAACCACAGTCCTCAGACCAGAGCCTGGGTAAGCCCCTGAAATCCAATGTCTGCTTTCACAGCACAGTCCTGACTCATACAGAGCCCAGCAGCAGACTAATTAAATCCCAGAGCATCCTCAAATCAGTCGAAATCCCAGTGTTCTGACTGACTGTTGAAGACTTTCAATAATTGATATCCATAGTGATCAATATTTCCTGCTTGTTTATTGGGGCATGATCTAAGGACCTGAATTAGTCCCCTGTGTGATAGGGTGACCCCGTCATAGTGGTCACCCCTGAGATAAATTGAAACCCCTTTCCCAAGCAGTTTATGTTTTGTATAATGTCCAACATGCTGGTTGGCTGGTTATAAATTAAGTGATGAAATGCTTATAAAGCTTTCTGTATATATTAACCTAAAACAAAACTAAGAGTACAGTTACAAAATGAAAGGGCTATGTTAATATAAGAATAGCAAAAACGTATGTCTGCTTTTTCTAGATGTTAGCACCCCCTTCTAAGATATATTTTGCAGCAGACAGTATAAGGTAATAGGACCCTGCAGGAGAGTTTGGGAGAGCACGGAATGTTCTGACCTCAGCTCTGACCTTTAACAATGTTGTAAACAAGTTATGTAATGTTCTCCAGGTGCCAAATAACTATTCTCTATGGTGCAACAGTGGCCCCCTAGTGACTAGTTTTATGTTATGTCTGCTGTTAATCAAAAGGCAGGGGAAATTGTTTTTCCAGCTTCTAGTGAGCTTATAAAAAGCCCTACCTCAGTACTGAGAGAGGATAGATAGGGAGGTCAGTTGAATACTGACTGAGGAAGGTGGAAGACCTCCTGGTAGTGTGTACCTTCACACTGTTTGATTCATGCTAGGCTGAAGAAAAGCCTTAGAAACTGTTGAAGCTAAGCAGTTGTCTGACTTACCATTTTGCTTTCTGTATATTTTACTTGATAAAAAATAACATGACAAATGCACTTGTGTGTTTTTTATGCACCTGATTTGGTGTCTGTCTGAAATTGTGTTATCCTATACTAACGCCTGGTGACATATGGTGTGAGAAGTGGGACCTGACTGAATGTCCGAGGTAACAAGGGGGAGTTCAGTCAGTTGGTGCCAGACCTGGTACTGAGGATATACAGCACAGGTGCATGGTGCCAGCAGAGATGAGGAGGACAGCACCTGATGGAGATGGTGGCCTGGGCAAGGAACCACAGATCAGATGAGAGGGACCCATTGTCAAAATGGAGACCCTGATACGGCTTCTTAATCAGATGAGTGGGAGATTGCTGGAGGCTGATGAAGCAGGAGAGAAGTGGAGCGCAGATGTTAGGAGCTACTCAAGAGGTGCCACTCTGAGGATGTCGAGGAAGACTCAGTGGAGCAGGATCCATGGGCTCTGGAGGAGGAGGACCCCCTGATGGAGTATTTGAGACCAACATTTGTGGAGATCCCATTGTTGCCCATTTTTCTGTGCTGCTATTTGGTGGAGGATAGTGAATGAGAAGCAGAGACCCCAGGTAAGATTTTGACTGGAAATGTATTACTGGGGCAGAAGACTTCAAGCAACATGGAAGGAGCCATTTTGGCAGAAGGGATTTTTGCATATTTTGAACCTCCTCCCATAAAAAATGATTGTTCTCCTGATGTTGTCTGGGGAAAGTTGCAAGTGGGGGATCCTGAAGTAACCCAGTTAAAAGAGTATGTAAAAACCAAGGATGGGAGACAGGTTAATGGTGATGTGGGGGACAGATTATGGTGGTTTGAACTTAGGAAGGAAGTTCTCTATCATATGAGGCCCACCCCCCTATGAAGTATGTGGATGCCCAAGTAGTGGTGCCCATGTCATATAGGAAAAAGGTGATGGAGGATGCACTCTCCAGTCACTTGGGGCATCTAAGCCATGGGAAGGTATTCACTAGACTCACCCTGTATTTCTATTGTCTGGGTATGTACAGGCAAGTGGCAGCATACTATAAGATCTGTTATGGGGCAGACAGATAGCGACCACTGATAATGATGTGGGAGGAGTAACCCAGAGGTTGAAGGGCAAGAGATGACACCCTTGGAGGAGGGGGATACTCCCACATTGAACAGGAGGGGCAAGGTGGTAGCCAACACCACTAGAAGTGTATAAGATTTGATACATAATCCCAGAGGTTAGGGACAGGCTGTTAGGCATACAGCGTGGTATGTTACTAGCCTACCTTTAAATGTTTAAGTGGGGATGGAGCAAGGTAGTTCTCCCCCATGAAGGCAGTTATACTGGGTGCTGGATGGTCCAGCCAGTCAAATGTATCTGGTCAGGGAACGTCAGTAGATGGCATAAAACTGCCATCAGTGGTTCTTTCTCCTAAATGTATGTGATGATACTGTAGTCTACTAATGGAGAGACTAATTTCAGAATAATTTGAGATGTCTCAGAGTATTTGTATTATTATGAATAGAATACTTTACTAATTTTTTTTAAAAGGGACCCAGAGACGGAGCTTCTGGTAAGGGTGGGCCGAAGCTTAACACCCTTCCAGGGTGTTAGTTAAGATTTGGACAACCGTAGAATTGTTGCTCTTTTATGTGGGAGGATGTGTGACAGGGTGACCCCGTCATAGTGGACACTCTTGAGATAAGTTGAAACCCCTTCCCCAAGTAGTTTATATGTTTTGTATAATGTCCAACATGCTGGTTGGCTGGTTATAAATTAAGTGCTGAAGTGCCTATAAAGCTTTATGTGCATATTAACCTAAAAACAAAACTAAGAGTACAGTTACAAAATGAGAGGGCTGTCTTAATATAAGAATAACAAAAATTTGTGTCTGATTTTTTAAGATGTTAGCAGCCCCTTCTAAGATATATTTTGCAGCAGACAGCATGAGGTAATAGGACCCTGCAGGAGAGTTTGGGAGAGCACAGAATGTTCTGACCTCAGCTCTGACCTTTAACAATGTTGTAAACAAGTTATGTAATGTTCTCCAGGTGCCAAATAACTGTTTTCTGTGGTGCAACAGTGGCCCCTAGTGGCTAGTTTTATGTTATGTCTGCTGTTAATCAAAAGGCAGGGGAAACTTCTAGTGAGCTTATAAAAAGCCCTACCTCAGTGCTGAGAGAGGATTGATAGATAGGGAGGTCAGTTGAATACTGACTGAGAAAGGTGGAAGACCTCCTGGTAGTGTGTGCTTTCACACTGTTTGATTCATGCTAGGCTGAAGAAAAGCATTAGAAACTGTTGAAGCTAAGGAGTTGTCTGACTTACCATTTTGCTTTCTTCATATTTTACTTGATAAAAATAAAATGACAAATGCACTTGTGCTTTTTTTATGCACCTGATTTGTGGTCTACCTGAAATTGTGTTATCCTGTACCCACACCCGGTGACACCCTCCTTTTCCCAGGAGTCCCTCTGTCACAGTTTGGGTGCCTAGATCATTGATTGGCTGCAAGAAAGGGGTTAAATGTCACAAACATGTCAGCTCCCATACAGTTCCTTGGAGTTCCAGTTTTTGTGCAGTCTCTCCCCTTCTTAGTCTGGTACAGCCCAACACTTTAACCCCATCTGCACCAACATACCACTGGATTGTAGCCCAAACTGCACCCAATTAAACAAGCCCACTCTCAGGGCTGTGGCCCCAACTGTTTGGCTGTCGCTGCCACTGAAACTATGTCCCCCCCAGGTGGCAGGCAGCGCTCATCAATAGTTATGGGGCTCCTCATTAATATTCATCAGTTTTGAGCAGCCCCTATTACCCAAATCTCCTTTTTGCTGCTCCCCCAGGCTTTGGCCAAACTCCCTCCTGGTCTCTGGGCCCCATAAACACAAGAGGGGCACTGGGACCACGGACAATACCCCCACTTCAGGACCGCAATGGTGGCCAGGAACATCAAAGTGCTTTGTGAAAGAGGAAATACTCCCACCAATATTTCTTTGATTTTTTTTTTTATTTATAAGAATGACAATGGGTTTGGAATGTACTGCTGCCTCTTGTCATTGTCTTGTTGCTTATATGTTTGTTTGTTGGGCCGGCCACCCACTTTGTTTATATATATGTTTGTCTGTTGTTTGTATCTGTGTCATTTCCTCAGTGCATAAAAATCTCATTGTCCATCCTACTGTAAAGGAAAAGTGGTATTCAAAAACATTCCTAAACAGTTGCTGACGTCAGGACTACACATGCTGTGTTAAAACCCTTCATTTATATATTCATAATTACATTAAGATGGTTTCCATAGAAACAATTGGTTTTCATTATAAGATAGGATTTACAAACCCCTTTATATGATACAAACTCTTATTGATAAATATTGGAATGATTATAGGCAACAGAAAGTGTCTCAAAGGAACAAAAAAGACCTGTTGCGTTTATTACTATGGCAGGACACTGCTTCTTTAAGAATGGCTTTGTATAGGCTGTATATAGTTTTCATGCCGTTTTGTAAATGTGCTGGTCAAAGAAAGAATGAAGCCTGTAGCCTTAGAATTCCCCCAAGCCCTTTTCCTGCAGAGCGCTTAAAAAATGCGGCTGTTCTAGCTCCCGTTTTCTGCTGAAATCCCTCTTGGCGTTGCAATCGCCAGTAAAGTTACCACGTGATCGTGCACACGTTCCTGAAGGCGTTTTGCCTTCAAATAACTCAAAATGATGGCATTTTTCTGCAAAACTACTCAATTTTGTCTGGGCATACCTCTAGGAGGTAAATTGTGCAGTTTGAAGCGCTCTATGGGATGTTCTGAAGATCGAGGGCTCTGTGGTGTTGCTGGTTCTCCTGGCAGCTCTGTGTGTCTCCCCCTGCTGCTGTAAGTCCTATAGGAGCTGGCCGGCCTTGAGTCTGCTGTTTTTATGCTGGCTTAAAGGGGCGGTGCTTGCTTCAGCTAGCTTTTCTTCTCAAATCATTTAAGAAGGGATGTATATCACTTCTTTGCTTTAGAAAATAATGCTGTATTAAAATAAAAGTATAGTAATGTTGGAAATGGTTTAAATGTATTGTAATTAAAGAAATAATGTTCTAGAACAGGCTCGGGGAGGAGCTGAATAGTCACATGGCCCCTGAACAGTATAAAAAGTTGTGTTCTCAGTCTAGTTGAGATCAGTTGATCTGAAGAGATCAGACCTGGATATGCTGCTGTATGCATCCTAGGAAGCTAGTATCTGCTAGCCTATGATTTAGTTATGCGTTTGTTTTCCTCCTCTTAAGTTTGTCATATTCAGTTCGTATTATTTCCTTATTTTTATTTTTGTTTTGAATAAACAATTTTGAATTTCCTACATCAAAGACGCCTCTTTGGTCCATCATTCCCACAGCCTGTTGCTTGGGCAAGCGCCAGTCAAAAACAGCATGCCAGCAGCTCACAATGAAGGAATTGCTCCCAACAGGGCACAAAACGCAGCCTGCTGGTGGAAAACAGGGGACAAAGTGGGGGACTTCAGGTAAGCCCCCACAGGGGGGTTACATAATGATAACCTCTAAAACTGCATTTTCAAAAATGAAGGCTTCTCCCCTCCACGGCCATCCCACAACTGTCAGCTGTACCCCATCGTGATTTCATGGTGTATGTGTCTTCTAAGGTGATCCTCATTTCTGTATTCGATCCTCTCTTGAACCAGTTCCATGCTTCTGGGCTACTGGCCCAAATGTATGTCAATGCAATTGTTGTAATATGACCCCATTTCCACCAGTCCATGGATCTGCTGGTCTCTGTCTTGCACCACTACATATGCCAAACTTTTACTTGCGATAGTTATCAAATTGTCTCTTGTCTCCTTGGGTACCTCTACAGTCTCTTTGACTTATCATTTTTTTTATTATAATTTTATTCATTTTCAAAGTGTGCATTTGAAAAAGTAACATACTTAGTTCAGAGTTTAGTAACTCCATGCAGTAATTGCTCAGCAGTATTATTATACTCCTCTTCCTTCGGTACAGCATGTGAAGGTTCAAATGCAGTATGGCAAAATCTCTAAATTAATGTTAGAATAGCCTCTTGCAGCAGTCACATGAACTTGATGCTAAATGTCATTCTAAAATGTTTGTCCTAGTGCACAGCACTGTATGACATCACACTCAGTGATGTTCAAAGACCACGAAAGATTGATGTGTCCATTCAATAAACAACTGATGTGCTCAAGTGAGCTGCATAAAACTTTGGCAATAGCATTTGGTTTACCTTACAAAATGGACTGTGTAGGTAGAAAACACAGTTTAGTTAACTGTGCAATACTCAGCGCAACAGGCACTTTGTCGCCAAGTATTTCCCCTGCATCCTGCAAGTGCGGCCGTTATTGTGCAGACTTTAAACATATATAGGCACCTAAACCAAACAATAGAAACACTCTGGATATGGGGGTTGATACCAGTCCATTCACAGAAGAAAGAGTTCTGAAAGAACTCTTAAAACTGAAGGTGGACAAAGCAATGGGGCCTGATGGGATTCATCCCAGAAGTCTAAAATAACTAAGGGTAGAACTAGTGACACCACTGACTACCCTCTTTAACAAATCTTGGGAGGATGGGGTGGTACCTGAGGACTGGAGGAGGGCAGATGTTATTCCACTTCACAAAAGTGGGAGCAGGGCAGAAGCAGGAAACTACAGACTTGTTAGTTTATCCTCAGTGATAGGGAAAATGATGAAATTACTTCTGAAGGAAAGAATTGTTGAGTACCTAGAGGCCAGAGGGGCACAGAACCCAGGGCAGCATGGATTCACAGCGGTAAGGTCATGTCAGATGAATCTAATAGATTTCTTTGACTGGGTGACCAAAGTAGTAGATTAGGGAAGGACTGTGGACATGACCTACCTACACTTTAGCAAGGCATTTGAAACAGTCCCACACAAAAGATTAATGTACAAGTTAGCCAGCCTTGGAGTGGGTCCCAAGATGGTAGCCTTGGTAAAGAATTGGCTGGAAAACAGGACACAGAGGGTAATAGTAAATGGAGTCCACTCTGAAGAAAGGGGGGTTACTAGTGGGGTACCGCAGGGTTCAGTACTAGGATTGGTCCTCATCAATGTCTTCATAAGTGACATTGTAGAGGGACTGGAAGGAAAAGCATGTTTCTTTGCAGACGACACAAAGATCTGCAACAGAGCTGATACACAAGGTGAGGTGGAAAGGATGAGAAGGGACTTAGCAAGGTTGGAGGAATGGTCAAATGTATGGCAGCTTAGAGTCAATGCTAAGAAGTGCAAAGTAATGTACCTGGGAAACAAAAACCCAGGGGAAGAGTACACAATGGGGGTGAAATACTAATAACAGCAAAAATGGAAAGGGACCTGGGGGTAGTCATATCAGAGGACCTAAAGGTGGGCAAGCAATGTGAGAGGGCAGTAAGGAGGGCTGGGGGGATACTGGGATGCATAGGAGAGGCATCATCAGTAGAAAGCAGGAGGTTGTTATCCCTCTGTACAAACAGCTGGTGAAACCCCATCTGGAGTACTGTGTACAGTTTTGGAGACCCAATCTCAACAAAATGCATAGACAGGATGGAGGTATTCCAGAGGAGGACAACTAAAATGGTGCAGGGTCTGCACCAGAAGGCATATGAAGAGAGACTTAAGGAGCTTAATTAATATGTATAGCCTCGGGGAAAGAGGGACATGATAGAAACTTTCAAGTACCTCAAGGGAATCAACAAAGTCCAAGAGGGTAGCATCTTTCAGAAAAAGAGGTGTGCAAGAACAAGGGGGCACAATTTGAAGATTGAGGGGGGGGTGGCTCAGAGGTAATGTGAGGAAGTATTTTTTCACAGAGAGGGTTGTGGATGCATGGAATGGCCTTCGTGAGGAAGCTGTGGAGTCAAAAACAGTGGTGGAATTCAAGAATGTATGGGAGAGTCATAAGACAATTCGGGGGGGTAGGAGGAAGTAGGTTGTTGGTTAGCTAGGATCTGCAGCTTATCCATTAGGTAGGGAAATGGACAGACTGGGTGGGCCAAGCAGTCCATATCTGCCATCAAATTCTATGTTTCTGTTTCTATGTCTCAATAAAATGTATACAGCATAGTGAGAATTAAAATATGCTACAACTTGGGGCTAATGTAGAGCTGAGTGCTGGGATTAGGAGCAACATAAGCATATAGCTTACCTCTCCCCTCTCGGGCCACATGTCATCTGCCATCTTACTACCTCGGCTACCCAACAGTGTTAAGTGCTATCCTCAAGTGCCAGAAGACAGTACCACATAAAATAAGATATATATTTTGTTCAGCTCCTCAGTCCCAGTATTGGAATATCTCTTTTAGCTAGTATGTTAGACATTTAGTCCATAGTGCTCAAAACATCAGAAACAATGAAATAAGAATAACATCTAGGTCCATAAAAGTAGAACTTACGCTGCAATTGTTTTTTCAATTCTATTTCTTACACAGCCTCTAGCGAGGATGTACCCATCTCTGCCCCTTGTCCCGCCAGCATTCCCCAGCAGCCCATACTGGGAGGCCCACAGCTTACCACCTATGATGGGGCTCCTGAGTGAGAGACCAATATAGTAAGTAAGTGTAACATCTGGATTCCCCTTGGGTTACTAGAACCCCTTCAGTAAAGTGTAGGTAGGTTTGGGTAGCACACAAACAAGGTCAAAATCCCTGTATTTTCAAACAAGCCCTCTGTTTAGTGCTGCTGATCAGAGTGAAGTTCATTTGCACATAGAACTCTCGCAGCCTCAGAAGCCACAGGGCTAGTGGAGCTGCAGTGTTCTGATTCAGTCAGAGATCAGTTTGGAGTTTGGTGGAGTTCAGAGTGTGTGCAAGTTGGTCCTCTGCCTGTCAGCAGACCAACTTCAGAGAGAGGTCCCCTCTCTGTTTCTTTTCACCCTAGAAGTGTCAGTGATCGGTCTGTGCACTGGCTTGTGGTTGACACCATCTGTTTCAAGACCTCTCAGGGGCGAATTTGTTTACATCTGTCTGTGTGAGCATCTGGAGTCAGTGTCAGCAAGTACTGATAATGGGGCACCCCCCCTTTCACCAACTCATCCCTCAAGTGCTGCCCAGAGAGCAGACTGTGTGTTTACAACAGAAGCTATAACCTTTTTCAAGTGTTAATAAAGGAACCTGCAAGGCATTGCAGGAGGTGAGGCTTGTCTGGGGGCAGGTATGGAGGGACACCTGGGCAGGCAGGTAGGGGGTAGGTAGCCACCCACTAGGGGTGGGGAAGGGGTAGGTAGCAGGGAGGTTCCCAGGGGGAGGGTGAAGGAGAAGCAGGGGAGGAGCCAGGCCTTTAAGAAGGACTGACGGAGAGAGGTTCCCTCTCTTCCAGCCTGCTCCCAGGTTTTGAACAGGCTTCCAGGTGCTCCCAGGTTCACGGAGGTTTTTCTGGACCACCAAGGCATTTCCAGGAAGGATATTGGGACTCCATGAGGTAAGGCCGAGGCAGGTACCTGAAACCACAGGGAAGTTCCTGGTGGGGCCCAGGAGGCATGACTGAGGCATCTTGCTGTATGGTGATCCTGGCAAGGTGGTCTGGTGGGCGCCTGGGCGAGGGAAGCCAGATAGGAAAGATGTAGTTGGGGCTGGTGGCCCAAGTCCCTGGGGAAGTGGGGATCGCCGCATGGTAGTGGGTCACCAGAGAAAGCATGCCCTCCCCCCGAGAGAGGACCAGTGAACTGAAGAGCACCTCTCGATGCTTGCTGCTGGGTCCGGAGGGTGGGCGGCGTGGCACCGCTTTTGAGGTATCAACAACAACAAAAAAAAGTAAGCTGCATTGCCAGAGGGCAGAAGAATGCTCACCCTCTCTCCTCCTCCTCCTCCATCCAGGCTTACCTGAGCAGCTAACGGGCAGGAGGTCCATGAGGGCTGGGAGTGGCGCGTGGCGTGAGGGGGGTGCATCTGGTACAGCATGGCTCCTGATAGGGAGAGCAGGCAGTCAGTGAAGCGGGCGGTAGGGTCAAATCCTGCCAGAGTGGCGTTTCCAGGAGCTAGGCCACGTGGAGCTGTTCCCTGGACATGCACAGTAGAGGGGAGTGTGCGCAAGAGGCACCCAGCGTGCACGCGGGAGCGGTGTACGTCAAGTAAGGCTCACGTTTTCGTCAGCAGGAAGGAGTGGCTTGACCAAAGGGGCCCTATGCATGGCAATTGCTAGGAGGGTCCACCAGAGGGCAGATGCCCAACGAAAGGTTCAGGGGATAAATGAAGTACTTAAATGATGGTTAAATATGAAATAGCCTGTGTGAAAAGGTATAAGCGGCATTAGGAGGGAGGCACAGCAGTGAGAATTAGGAGTTCATGGCCCATACAGCAAGGGCAATGATGGAGTGACATTTGGGTCAAAACAGACCAAGACAGAGGACATGACATGCAAATGAAATAGAGATCCCAAGCTGGGTCACCGGTAGTAAAGACGTGATGTGCTATGTACCACAGTCGTGGTGTTCACTAAGAGCTAGCAGGTTTAGGGGATGCTTTTGTAGCCACCTCAAGAATGATGTCGTACCCAGAATTGTGGCTGCTGGTCCCTGTATATAAAAAAATAAACATTTTGAGAGTGGATTATTAGTAGGATAGGGTTATTGGGGGGGGGTCAACATACTTGGTGGAAAGACCTATTGTTGTGGTAGAGGTGGAGGCTGAAATGACAACAAGGGTAGAGGAGGGGTGTTAATTATATATTTTGGAGTGATGCAGCAACAGATTTTGAAACCCAAATGGCGGCCTTCATCAAGAGTAAAGGCAAGGCATGGTGAGAAGCGCTGGTCCAGGGTGAAGGCAAGTCACCAAGCATGTCTTGGCCATGGCAGCAGTCGCAGACAGATGGAGAGGCAGGCCAACGCCCAGACCTAGAAGTCCCACTGCAGCCAACTGAGGTCCCAGGGCAACAGGAGCCAGTGGTGGAGATCCTGGACCCCACAGAAGGGTTACACCACCAGTCGAGAATCAAGAGTGACCGCCATCAACCAAGAAGCCACGGGTCCGAAAGAGGAAGCAGGAGATGGTGAGTTCAGACCCACAAGCAGGTAGGCTTGACCTCAACACGCTCTCAACAGAGGAGTTGCAGGCCTTGATTAGGCAGGAGGGGCCGGGGACACCAGGAAAAAATCAGAGACAACCAAAGAATAAAACAAGGATGACCAGGTATGGGGAGCCCGCTGATCAACCTAATGCTCCCACTAGCCCAGCACCTTGGAGTTTGGGGCTGCCAGACACAGTGGCAGCAGGACTGTCGGTACCAGCACATGGACAAAGTCCATCTTGGGGAGCTGTGGAGCTAGGGCAGTGGCTTCTGGGCCAAGGGTGCCATTGGGCACCTCAGGGTTGAGCCAGGCCATAGGGTTCAGGCAGGGGCTGGCAGAGACAGGCCGGCAAGCCATTCCAGGGTCTCCAGCGCAATCTGCATTGGAGCAGAAGCTTGACCATTTGTTGACCCTGTTCCCAGACAAAGGACTACCAATGGTGGTCACCAGTTCCCCAGCAGTCAGTGGAACACTGCAGATGGGGTCCTTGGAGCTTAGCACCATAACCCAACCGGCGGCATCACAGCCAATGCAACTGGGGTTTGTGTCTTTGAGGGAACCAGCGGGGTCCCATTTGCCTGATAAGGTTAGGCAGCAAATAGTAAACAGGGAATATGTGGAAGTTTTTTCTCTTCTCAACCTGCCAAAGGAGCCTGAGGAAGGTAAAGAGAAGGATAAACATGAGAAGGATGATGGGGTTGAAAAGAAGTGCAAAGTACTGGTCCAATGCACCTGGGAAAATTGGGAGGCAGGTTTTGCAATATATGCAGGCCTCCTCACCCAGGGCAACCCAGTGAAAGCCAAAGGGCTATGGCTGTACTTCAGCTGGATCATGACTATGCATGCGAGCAAACCAGGGGGGAGATGGCTAGAATATGATGAGGAGTTTAGGAGAAGGAAACAGAATGATGCAGGGAGATCTTAGGCTATGTTGAATCTGCCTTTACTGTGGACCATTGCCATGGGGTGGGGTCCAACATACCGATAGCGGGTTTCTGATTCAGCGGGATCCTTCACCTCAAAAGGAGTTTCAGTGGAAAGGGAGTGGGGAGGTATTGCTACTAATACAATCAGGGAACCTGCAAGGCAGAGCAGTGCCGATACAAGCATGAATGCATGGCATGCGGGTGCCAGCACCCATTCCAGCAATGCTGAAGAAAATCAGGGAATGGCTAACCATTCCAAAAAAATGGGGGATTTCGTTCCTTTCCGGGGAGGGCTGCCAATGCCCGTAGGGGGAAACACCTTTGAGTGGTGGCTGGATCAATACCCAAACAAAGAATCTCCTCACTTCTTGGCTAATGGGTTTAGGTTTGGGTTCCGCATCCCTTATGAGGGTCCTCAGAGGGCATATGAGGTGAACAACCTAAGATCGGCCAAGGAGCAACCAGAAATAGTGTGTAGGAAGCTAGGGAAAGAATTAGTAGCTGGGAGGATTGGTGGCACGTACGCAGCATCCCCTATTCCTCCTCTCTGGGTGTCACCAATCGGGTTGGTACCAAAGAAAGCACCAAGTGAGTTCCAGTTAATTAACCATTTATCATACCCGGAGGGAGAATCGATCAACCACTTCATTGACCCTTCCCATACATCTGTGTCGTATGCGTCAATTGATGTGGTAGTAGAAGTGGTGCGGCAGGCGGGTCAAGGGGCCATGTTAGGCAAGATGGATATCGAGGCGGCATTTAGGTTGCTGCCCGTTCACCCGAAGACCACGAGTTGTTGGTGGCATTGGGAATTAAGTTTGAAAATAGGTATTACATAGATAATTGTATGTCCATGGGGTGTGCAGTGGTGTGTGCAGTATTTGAGCAGTTTAGGACGTTCCTGCACTGAGTGACAATCACAAAGGCAAAACGTACCGAGCTTGTGCATTATTTGGACAGTTTTTTGTTTGTGGGTAAGGCAGGATCACAGAGTTGTGGGCAGTTGATGGGGGAATTTCACAAGGTTTGTGCTGAACTGAGAGTCCTGTTGGCACAAAATAAGACAGAGGGTCTGTGCACACAGTTGTCCTTCCTAGGCATAGAGATTGGCATGGCAAGACAGGTCTTTCCGCTTCCGCAGGACAAGCTGGGAGCACTGAAGCAGCTACTGGGGAGGGTGACAAAAGCATGAAAGGTTATATTGCAGGAATGGCAGCAGCTGATAGGGCATCTGAACTTTGCCTGCCAGGCCCTCCCCATGGGTAGAATCTTCATGAGACAGTTGGCCGGGATAGGGTCTGGGTGCACGAAGCCGCACCACAGGATCCAGATAACAGAGGATATGAGAGATGATTTGAACATTTGTCAAGCATTTCTGAACTGCTTTAATGGGGTAGTAATATGGCTGGTGCCAGTGTCCAGCCAGGAGCTGGACTGGGCTTTGGCGCATTCTTTCAAGGGAAGTGGTGCGTCAGCCAATGGCCAGAAGACTGGAAGGTGTCGGGGGTGCTGTCTCAGATAACAGTCTTAAAATTCTTCCCAATCATAGTGTCATTGGTGGTGTGGGGTGACCGGCTAAGGGATAAAGACATTACGTTCCGGTCAGACAACACCGGTGTGGTGTTTGCCATTAATGGCCAGTTGGAGGCAAAGGCCTGATGGGTAACCTCATGAGGCTGTTTGTGTTGAAATGCCTTTTGCTTAATATCCAGTTCAAAGCAATGCATGTTCCAGGAACTGAGAATGGTATAGCTGATGCCCTTTCTCATTCACAGTGGCAGAGGTTTCGAGACTTGGCACAAGGAGTGGACAGACACCCCAGGGAAGTCCCAACATACCTTTGGGATTTGGTAACACAGAAGCATGGGCATTGATCAGTAATGCACTGGCTCCCAATACGCAGGTGGCATATAAAAGAGGGTTGGACAGTTTCCTGGCATACAGCATGCGCAAGGATGGGGCAAGACATGGCCGGTGCCTGTGGGACAGCTATGTGCATACATGCTGCTTAAAAAATTGGGAGAGGCTACACCAGCCATGGTGGAACAACATTTGGCCAGCATAGCCTGGTTTCAGAAGGCCAGGGGGTACACGGATACCACAAGAGCTTTCCCCATTCGCAAGATGTTGCAAGGCTGGACCAGGTCAGTACCATGGCTACCGGACCAGCGCCGGACCATCAGCCCCATCCTGTTTAGGCATATCTGGGATGCCCTTCCAGGGGTCTGTTTGTCAGAAGGGGAGACATGCCTATTCAGAACTGCTTACCTCATGGCATTCTGTGGGGCATTTTGGGTATCTGAATTGGTGCAACCGAGCAAGACGGCACATCATCAGCTAGTATTGGGGGATGAGGATGTGGTGATAACCATAGCAGGGGTATTCATCCAACTAAGAAAAAACAAGACAGATAGGGCCACCCAGGGCCGCTGGTGTAGTGTGCGGGCCCCAAATGGGGTGCACTAGGATGTCCGGGCGTGGGTCCAGGATTATATGGGCCAGCAGACGAAAGTGGGGGAGGCCTACTTTTGACACGGGGATGGGTCCTTGATGACGGCGTATCAGTTTCGTCACATGTTGCAGAAGGCATTGCAGCTACTGGGGCTGGAGGCCAGCCAATTCAACACCCATTCCTTTAGGATAAGGGCAGCGTCGCATGCCAGGGCAGAAGGGCTCATGGCTGCGCAGATTCAGGTCCTGGGAAGATGGAGGTTTCAAGCTTTTGAGAGCTATGTCAGACCACTGATGTTTTAATGGTATTTCTTTTCTTCTCTTGACAGGTGGTGGAGTGCAAAAGACACATATTTGGGTGTGAGGACACTCATTTGTACATTGGGTGGCCATAAGAGCGGGCCAGCTGGAAGGGGGCAAGGAGCTGTTTTTGGATCCCAGGCAGACAGAAGTCAGTTGGCTGGGATGACGAGGCATGAGATGGGAAGAGTTGTTGCCAAGTTTGAGAGCTGAGGTGCAATGGAGGCGGGCTCCTCCAGATGTCTTAATAGTCCATTTAGGGGGAAATTACCTGGGACTGGAAAAATTCCTCATGCTTCAGTTGAGGGTCAAGGATGACCTGTCATGGTTGAAGGGCATGTGGGCAAGGCTATGCATTATATGGTCTGACATTATTCAGTGGCAGCTATGGTGCCATGCTTGTAATCCTAGGACAATTGAAAAGGTGCACAGGTTACATGATGGGGCCATGCGGCCATTCATGGCGAGCATTGGCGGAGCAACCACATGCCATCCAGAAATCAGTATAATGAAGGGGGAATTGTATCGGAAGGACAGGGTGCATTTATCAGAAGTAGGTTTAGATATATTCTTAGACAATATAATGCAAGTTGTGGAGAATATGTTGCATGATGAGCTTGCGGGAGGGGGGTGAGCAGGGAAGCTCACCCTGTGGAGGCTCAGTAGTCTTGGAAGGTATGTGCAGAGGGGGTAACAGGGGATTACAAGTCTATGCAGCTGAATCCCCTGAGGCTGATGGGAGGTCGGTGCCAGTTGATGGGAGTTACCCCAGTAAAAAGGGGGACAGTCGGGATGACAGACCTCTCTGGGCATACACTCATGGCGGGGCAGTGTCCTCTGACGGAGAAGGACACATCCAAAGCCAGTCTTGGGAGCCATCCCTTATGCCCCAGAGCTGGTGTCCTCACGGGGCCTTAGAATTACCGGTTGGGGGGCCTCCTAATAAGAGGAGGTTGACCACTGGTGAATCAGAGCAAGCTGATTCAAGATTTCCAAGACTACCTAGCTGCGTGCATCACACTAATTGGCTGTATCAATAATTACAATTTGGTTTAATAAACACATGGCTGCAGCTATTTTCTCCATAACTGGTTGTGGTCTGAGTTTGTTCAGGTGAAACAAAATATTTACCCTATAAGACAATTGTTTGGTATTCTGTCAAGATAGTTCAATATTACAAAGAGCCTTACAACCTGGGGCTTTGTGTTTAATTAACTGCTGTGACAATCCAAGTTGCTGTGGGTGGGTCTGGAAGAAGACCCCCTACAGAGTGTGGGAAGTGGGAACTGTGTAGTTCTGTGAGATTTATACAAATGTCTTGTGGGTGCAACACTGCCTAGATTACAAGATACATTTGCTATTCAATTTTGGGTTGGCTGGTGCCTAGCAAGGAGCCCAACAAGGTTCAAATGCAGGTTCAAGGAACTCTTGCACAAGGATGTGCTGTGGGGATTGTCTTTTGTGGCCACAGTATGCCAGATGAGTCCTTCCTGTAATGTAATGGCAGGGAGAGTCTGACTTTGGCCGGAATTGAGCTGACCACTCAATCCAGGTTGCAAAGGGACCTAACTGGTTACATGGAAATGGTCAGGATGGTAACGAAGTTCACCCACAGTCTGTGCTTGAATTAAGTGCTGTGGCAACAACCACTGTAATATGCAGTTGAAGAAGTTGGAGGATCATTGATGCCTCATTTGTCCAGTGGTCCCAAAACAAAGGGATGTGTAACAGTGTGCCCAAAGTACCATCAGATTTTCCCCCGTTTCTTTCACACTTTTCAGTTTTCTTCCTTTTTTCTATCTGTCCTTTTTCTTTCATGTCAGGGTGGCCAACCAGACATCCTTAAAACTCTTTCTTAGCTATCCCTTTTACCTCTAGTATCCTGTAAAGTGTAAACATATGAAGCAAAAGCAGTGCTCTGTTTAGGATAGTATACCCGGTTGAGATAAGCAATAAAATTCCAATTTTAAGCAATAACGCTTAGCGCTGTATCTCTGGTGCCCCAAAGACAGAAAAGAAGTGCTGAGCCAAGTGATGCACTTTCTGTCTTGTTATGTAGAGCCTAAAAGTCTGGCTTTGTTATTTAAAGGGGCACTGTCAGCTTTTCCCCTCAGTTAGCGTTTATTTTATAGTAGTGGCTCTCTAGGCACATACCTGTGTAAATGATTTTGTAGAATGCCCCTGCATAAAAGAAAACACATTCCGTGTACCTGTTTTTTATAAATTTACATCCTTTTCAGGACTGCCTGTCCCCGAGGCAAGCATGGGGACAGGCAGTCCTACAATGCTGAGTGCAACAGATGTACATGAGCCACTCCTAAGGCTAAAGCAGAGTACTATAGATCCACACTTGCCTCCTCCTGGGGGTCTAACCGGAACTTCTGGGACAACATAAAGGAGCTAAATGGGAAGTCTCACTCCCTGGCCCTGTCTCTACTCAACTTTAATGGAACTGCTATCACTGACCCCACTAATATTGCAGGCTGCCTAAACACCGCCTTCTCAGATCTCAACACAGTTCTCCTTAGTAACTTCTTCGACCCTACCTCACCCACCTTTCTACCTGAGGACCATCTCACCACAAAACTCTTGGCACTATCTAACAAAAGCCCTCAGTGTTACCAGCCTTTCCTCTGACCCCCTGGATACTAGAATCCTATGGCAGGTCCTTAACATAGTACTTAACCCCCGACTGATTTACTCAACCACTCCCTCTACCTGGGCCAGTTCCCTTTAGCTTGGAAAAAGGCTATGATCACCCCCATCTTCAAAAGTGGTGACACTTCCTCTCCTGGAAACTATATGTATATCTCTATTCTTCCTCCTCTCTCTAAAGCCCTGGAAAATGTATTTATTTATTTAGATTTTGTTTACCAGGCAAGCCCACTGAGACCAATGGTCCCTTTTTCAGGAGCGACCCGGAGTTAGTTACAGAAAAGGACATTTAGAAACAGTTATATACAGTAGTTACATTTGTTACACAGTTTTACAATGGCAACATTTATACAGGGGTAGCAGTAAAGCTCACATTCAGACTGACACATTAAATACAGTAGGTACATTAGTTACACAAGTGTACATTGGTAGCAGTATATAGGAATGGTAATCAGTTACACAAACTGGCCTGTATTAGTATTTCATGACAAATCGGGGGGAAGTTCAAAGCAGTGCAACGGCCACGGGAACTGGTCTAGAGAGCTAGCAGTTACAGCCACAGAGACTAAGATTGAGAAGATATAATTTGAGTCCATTTTTGAACTGGGTAAGGGTGGTTGAGTCCATCAAGCTAGGTGGTAGAGAGTTCCATAGGTGGGAGGCAGCAAATTTGAAGGAATGTTTGCCTTGGTTGGAGCGCATCCTAGGGATTTCGAGGGGGTGATTTGCAGTTGATCACAGGGTTCGGGTTTGTTCTTTGGGGGAGAGTAGTCCACTAAGATGGGGAAGGGGACCAAAAAAAATTGCGGCAGACCAATTATCTGAATATCTTGCCTCCCACAATCTCCTATGCAGAGAGCAGCATGGCTTCCATCCAGGTCATAGTATGATCACTACTCTCGTGGAGTTCTCAAACTTCCTTCACGAAACTCTTGACAAAGGCCACCTTGCAGAGGCTGTCTGCATCGACCTCTCCAAGGCCTTTGATATGGTCTGTCACTCACTCCTACTGGACACTCTCCTTCAACTAGGCTTTTCCCAAGGCCCACTGGACTGGTTCTCTAGCTATCTCTCTGCAAGATCCCAGTGTGTCAAAACAAACAGCACCCTCTCCAGCACACACCCCATCTGCTCCGGGGTCCCACAGGGCTCCATCCTGGACCCTCTTCTTTTTAGTCTCTATGTAAATGCCCTACCCAACTCCTGCTCCAGCAAGGTCCTGCTATATGCAGATGTTGCGGTTCTCCTCTCTTCCCACCCTGACCCTTCCTCTCTTCAGGCCTCCCTCCAGCACTCTTTCAGTCAAATTGGAAACTGGTTCAATGACAGCAGGCTGGTTATTAACATTAAAAAAACAAAAGCCATGTTGTTTGCCCATCGGGTCTGCACCGGAAGACATATGAAGAGAGACTTAAGGAGCTTAATATGTATAGCCTCGAGGAAAGGAGGGAGAGGGGGGACATGATAGAAACTTTCAAGTACCTCAAGGGAATCAACAAAGTCCAAGAGGGTAGCATCTTTCAAAAAAAGAGGTGTGCAAGAACAAGGGGGCACAGTTTAAAGATGGGGGGGGTGGCTCAGAGGTAATTTAAGGAAGTATTTTTTCACGGAGAGGGTTGTAGATGCATGGAACGGCCTTCCGGAGGAGGTTGTGGAGTCAAAAACAGTGGTGGGATTCCAGCATGCATGGGACAGTCATAAGGCAATTCTAGGGGGTGGGGGTAGGAAGAAGTAGGCTGCTGGTTAACTAGGATCTGCAGCTTATCCATCAGGTAGGGAAATGGGCAGACTGAGTGGGCCAAGCGGTCCTTATCTGCCATCAAATTCTATGTTTCTATGTTTCTAAAGCAAAAAACTCACCCCTCCATATACTATCCAGCTCACTCCACCCACTAGAACAAGTTAGCAGCTACCAATACCTGGGCATTACCTGTGACTCTGCCCTCTCCTTTCACTCACATATTGACCTGCTCACCTCAGCAATTAACATGCGCATAGGCCTCCTCTACCATCATAAGGACTGTCTCCCACCAGATGCCCTCAGATTGGCTGTCTCCTCCTCTGTCCTGTCTCTTGTAGACTACAGCCTCCCTGTCTACACTGCTGCTGATGCCACCACCCTCAGGAGAATCCAACTATCCCTAAATAAGGCCTGTAGGCTCCTCGCTGGTGCAGACAGATGGACTCATGTATGCACTCTATACTCGCTGGCCAACGTACTCAATCTAGAAGAGCGGTTACAATATCAGACCTGCCTCCTGGTTAAAAAAATACTTCTAGGTCTCTCCCCCCAGGGGTGTCCGCCTCCCTCCACCCTGCTTCCCCCTCTGCCTCTACCCATGGCTCCACTAAGGCCGCTCTCAGGTCCCGAGGGTGTGGACATCAATCGCCCAGAGACTCTTTTGTTACAGGGCACTACACTGGTTCAACGCCCTCCCCTCCTCAATCTTCTCACTCACTAAAATAGGTCTTTTTAAGGCAGCTCTCAAGAGCCTCATTTTCTTCACCCACAGGTGCAAATGCTCTCCACAAATGGGATCCTGGCCCATAGGTGCCCTGCTCCCTCCCTGGACCCTTTTCTAGACTCTTGACAACAATCACCTTATCTCAGGCTCCAATTCTGAATTTACTGTATTTGTCCTTGGAACCTAGATTTCACACTGGATAGACCTCTGTACTGCTATTGTAAACTGTAACTCTTATCTGGGCACTAGATGGCTCGGAATTCTATGTTGTTTGTTCTGACACCTGCAAATATATGAATACTGTTTGCTATTCGCTGTTTGGTATGTAACAAAAAACTTCTGCAACCTCCTGTCTATCATATTGCATTTGTGTTGCTGTCTATGTGTTGAATCCACTGGAACTGACGTGGAGCCTTTGGAAATGAGTCCTTGACTCAAAGGGTTGTAATTCCGATATGTATAATAAATATTTAAATTCCCTGCCCACCGGAAACAGATTTGTGGCAAGAACGCACTGAGAATGCGTGTCTACCAGGAGCACTGTGCCGACGTGCACATTTTAACATCCCCATCCCAGCAACCATGTAAACCAGTGCATCAAGTTATTTTAAGGTGCTCCTGGTATTTGTAACAAAATAACAAGCACTTGTTCAGCCCACAATAGTATTGAAACCATGCACATGCACGGGATTTCTGCAGCAGATTTCAATACTATTTTGCGGCTGAACAAGTGCTTGTTATTTTGTTACAAATAGCAGGAGCACCTTAAAATAACTTGATGCACTGGATTAAATGGTTGTTGGGATGGGGATGTTAAAATGTGCATGTTGTCACAGCACTCCCGGTAGACACACACGCATTCTCGGCATGTTCTTGCCACGAATCTGCTTCCAGTGGGCAGGGAATTTAAATGCAGGATGAATGTAATGAAAAGGATGCTAATTTACAAAAAACAGGTACAAGGATTATGTTTTCTTTTATGCAGGGGCATTCTACAAAATAATTTACACAAGTATTTGCCTAGAGAGCCACTACTATAAAATGAACGATAACTGAGGGAAAAAGCTGACAGTGCCCCTTTAAAGAAACTACCTGTTGCGGCATCAAAGAAACGCCCCTTGTATGGAGTTGATAAAAGAAAAAGAAGCATTTCTTTCAGCAGCTAGCTGCAGAATGCAGCTATAAAGAAAGAGAGCCAGAATAAAAACTCTTACTTCGGAGCAGAACAATGCTCCAAAGTATTCAGCACTGCCGCTTGGCTGAAAAGAAGGATCGGAGCAGAATGATGCTCTGATCAAATGAAAAGTGCAGCCCGAGGTGGAGAAAGCCAAGAAAGGGCTTAATAGACATAGGAACACTATGGGCAGGTAGAAAGTAAGCGCTGTAGCATCCTAGAAGAAGGAAAAGCATCAGTGAATGATAGTACAGCCCCAGCAATGTTATAACTGGGGCTGTCAATGCAAAAAGGGCCAAAATAAAATGTTTTGGCGATGGCTGACATTTCAGCTGTCGAGACAATGAAATCATGATGTTGATTTTCGGCAGGGAATAAAATGAAGCCGTACCAAGCCCCTGCCCACAGAAAAAAGACACAGTCTTGCAGAGTTCTCTTTGTTGATGCTAAAATTGTTATAATAATTAGTAAAACAGTATTTTCTTTGAGAAATAAAAGGACGCATTAATGCCAGGTCTCCTGGGCTAGCAGGAGAAAGAAGATAGGGAGCGCCCTTCATCTTCTCTTCCCCGATCAACTCTGAGATTCCTGTGTGTTAAAATAAATATTAAAACACATTACATGTATTTACCAGAATGGAACCTTGAATTTCAGAAGGTCCTGCTATAGGGCTGGCAGTTCATGGACTGACTGTTTTTATAATAATAATAATAATAAATAATAAAACTTTATTTTTTAAGTGCCTTTCAAGATATCAGGGCACTTTACAATTAAAACATAAACAACAATACAATAATAAATAACACAACAGATCCATACAACAATGAGTCACTGTTAGGCCTGTTGCCACAAAAAAGGTTTAAATGCCTGTTTAAATCCCCCCACAGTCGCACACTCCCAGAGCTGACAGAGTAGAGAATTCCAGAAGGTAGGGGCCGCAAACATAAATGCATGGGCCCTAGAAGATTTCAAAGTCACCCTTGGAACCTCTAGCAACCCCTCATCAGCAGAACAGAGCTGTCACACAGGGCTGTAGGGGACTAGGAGCTCTTGCAAGTAGTCAGGGCCAAGTCTGTGTAGGGCTTTATAAGTCAGTAAACCAACATTGAAGGTGACCCGCCACTGAATCGGCAGCCAGTGCAGATCGCACAGCACTGGAGTAATATGCGAAGCCCGAGAAGACCCCGTCAACAATCGTGCCGCAGCATTCTGCACTAGCTGCAAGTGGTGGATATCAACCCCAGGAAGCCCTAAGTATAGGAAGTTGCAATAGTCAAGGCATGAGGTCACAAAGGCATGGACCAACACAGGCAGATTGCAGGACGGAACAAGGTGCTTGACCCTGGCAATGTTCCTAACATGATAAAAGGCAGACTTGATGACTGCTGACACCTGAGATCGAAGGGTCAGCCCATCATCAAGAACCCTCCCAGATCACACACCTGTTCAGAGGTAAGAATCTGGAAGCCCCCCAGAAAAAGTCCAGAGGGCTGACCAGCCCTCAACCCCTCTATCCGGCGACCTGGATCCACAACCATCACCTCAGTCTTTCCTACGTTCAACTTTAGCCAGCTCAAATTCATCCAGTCCTGGATTTCAGTGAGGCAGTTATTAAATACTGAGAGAGCACTTTCCTGGTCGGGTGCAAAAGACAGGTACAGCTGGATATCATCAGCATAGCAATGAAACCTCAGCCCATACCATCTTATAATGTCTCCGAGGAGCAGCATATACACTGCAAACAACATGGGGGACAGCACTGAGCCCTGAGGAACCTCACATGACAGAGGGAGTGAGTCTGAAGAAAAAATCCCAGACCCAACTCTCTGTGTTCTGCCCATGAGGAAAGATGTAAACCACCTGAGGACCATACATGTCAGGCCACAGATGAACCTCAGGCGCTAGAGCAGCACCCCAAGGTCCACAGTGTCAAAGACTGAAGAGAGATCAAGGACTACCAGAATGGAACGGTTTCTCCAATCTCTCGCCATCAGGAGATCATTGAGCACCTGAACCAGTGCAGTCTCAGTACTGTGCCTCTTTTGAAAACTGGACTGGAGAGGTTCATAGATATTATGGATGGTCAAGTGGTTCTTCAGTTGAATCACCACTACTTTCTCAATAACCTTCCCTATAAAGGGAAGGTTTGAGATTGGTCTGTAGTTTGCTAGAACATTCGGGTCCAAAGAAGCTTTCTTCAGAAGGGGTGTTACCACCGCCTCCTTCAGGGAGCTTGGAAACTCACCCAATTCCAAGGAGCACTGAACTATCTGAGCCAGGACCGGGCCGATGGTATCACAACAACCCAAAACCAGGAGAGAAGGGCCCAGTTCCAGACTACAGCACATAGGGTGCATACCCTGGACAATGCGCATAACATCCACGAACTCCGGCAGGTCAAAGATACTCCAGGAAACATGAGGTACAGTGACAGAGCACCAACCAACAGCATCCCCCACAGAATGAGTCAAGAGGATCTCTGACCGCCACCTTATTCACAACAAATCGAGCAAACTCATCACATTCCATTTGCGAAAAAGCTCTTCAGAGCTGCAGACAGGCTGGGTTGCACAACCTGTCCACAGTTCAGAAAAGTTGAGCTGGTCAATTCTGAGCAGCAGCAATCTCCCTGGACAGGAACTCTGCCTTCTTACAGGAGATTGCTGATTGGTAGGCCTGATAATGCTCTACCAGTCTAAGGTGATCAGCCTCCAGGGTGGATTTCTACCAGAACCGTTCTAACCTTCATCCTAATCATTGCAACTCCCTCAAAGACCCATCAAACCAAGGGGCCCAAGGGTGAAGTGGGAGAGGACGAACATGGACAGGAGCAATCAAGTCTAGGGCTGAGGAGATGGCCTTATTATAGGCCAAGACCAAGGACTCTGGACTTGAGCTAAACTCTGGAAACTCCGAGAGGTCACTCACCACCGCTAGGCCTTCAGGGCTCCCATCCCGCAAAGGGCAGTAACTGACCATCTCCACAGGGGCGGGCATATGAAGGGGGGCACAAAAGTTAAACCTCACAGTGTAATGATCGGACCAACTGACAGGTTCCACCCCCAAATCAGAGGCCTCAATCCCCAGGATGAACACCAAGTCCAATGATTGACCATGACTATGAGTAGCAGAGGTAACAATCTATGTGAAGCCCAGAGATGTCATTAACTGGAGGAAGTGCTGTCCAAAAGGCAAGAGTAGTCTTGCAGTATGAGATCACTACCAGACAGAGGAGCTAAACTCCTAATGATGTTGGGTTCCTCTAATTTAGGTTCTAGGTGGTCCTAAACTACAGATAATCAGTATTTGTTCTGATAAGGATGTTAGGAATGCCTGTTAGCAAAATGTGTATGGAATATGTCCAAAGTATCCTAAGATGGAACCAAATTAAAGGTATATTTTGTTAATTAGGAGGTCACATGACTATGATGTAATCCCTGGGGTTGTTATAAAAACCCTCCACCAGGGGTCTAAAAAGCAGATACGTGGTTCAGTAGCTTCTGACCACAGAGTAAGAAGGAGGTAGTGTGAGCTTGCACACTGTTAAGATATTGTATATACAGAAGAAGGACAGGAGTCTTAAGAAGAAATATTTCCTAATGTTTTATGGTGTGATGGACTAGCACCTTTTTCTTTCTGTAAATATCAAGGGTTTTTTGTTTGTTTTTCTAAATAAATTAGCAAATGCATTCATTGCGTTTTTTTATGCACTGTAAATACTGTCTTGGTGTCTGTCATTTAATCTCACACTTCTACAGGATGGACGTTCAATAGGAAATGTTGCAGTGTAACAAGTCTCTGTAATGCAGAAGGAAAGAGTTGTTCTGTGTAGGAGAGTTTGTACCGCAAAAAGCCTGGTGGCACCACCAGTTTCTGTGTACCATCTATCAGGAATAAAAGCCATACAGTACAATCCCATTCCTGTCTGTGGACATTCCATCTCTGTGTGACCTTTATGAATTTCTTGGGGCCCACTCAGACTTAGTTGACACACCATAGACCTGGTACTACTCTCTCAGACCTGGGTTAAACAGAAATGTTATTTCGTGCCCTTCCCCCATCTCTGAGATGCCCAAGCCAGGTGTTGCCCTAATGCCAGGGGCAATACCTTTCTTTTCTGTCTTTTGTGGTTGTTGCCTTGTCTTGTGTACAAAAAGGGGTATTGGGATTACAAAATTGGGGGCTCGTCCTAGGATTTGGGAGAGAGTACAGTTGCCATGCAAGGGTATGGTTGTGGTCTTTTGTCTGGTGGCAGTGTACCCAGCCAAAGAACACTTTTTCTGTGAGGAAAAGTTGTGACCTGCTTTGAAAATTGCCAACTGTGTGTGGACTACCTTGGAAAGTGTGGACTGCATTGTGGATATCTGTGCAAAAATCTTCTTGATACTGTTTATGGAACTGTTGGAAAATCTGCTTTAAAGTGTTGAAAAACTGTCAAAATTGCCAAGCTACAGTTTGATTTTGAGAGAAATGTTCATTTTACTGTTTGAACAAGTGCCCCCAGTGAGATCAAGGAGTGCTTAAGGAGAACAGTGTGGACTTTGCTGTAAAAGTATGGATTTCTGTTGAAAAGGCTGTGAACTGCTTAGTGGACTTGGAAAAAAAAAGTCAGTTGCTTTTTAAAACTTGTTTCCACAGCTCAAGGAGTACCGGGGAGAGAGAGGGTCTGTGCCCCTGTTCGTTTGCATGGCATCATGCGATTGGACCATTTTATGGAAACCCCACCCCCGAGCTGGAATCTGTGCTGGACTGTGCATTTGTTCATAGTGAAGTGTTGAAGACAGCATTCGAGGTAGAGGCCTAGGAGTTTGGATCATTTTTACATCTTTGTTGGATTATCAGCTAAATGAGAAGATTTTCAGGCAACCCATCGGGTGATCACACAAAAACTAAAGGGACATTCTTTCTGGTTGTGAAATCCTGTGTGCTGCAATGTCGGTTACTGCTCGGGACCATCTGTTGCGCAAATGTGACAGCCATTGTCAACATGTAGGCCACAGTGGAGGAAAAGAGGAATTCAGCATCCGTAAGTACCAAAAATCATTTGTTTGGTAATAAAAGTGTTTCTGGGCAGCTGAAGATGGATGTAAATGCAATTGCAAGTGAAGCTGAGCTAAGATGAGCAAAGGAGATTTTTTCTGTGATGCAATGTAAATTGAGCATGCTGTGTTAGGGCAGGGGACGAAGAAAGAGCAGCAGTAGCAAACAAAACAGGCAGCAGGTCAAAGCAATGTAAAAGTGCTGGTCACAGAGACGAAGAAAAAATGTGCAGGTTACAAAGCTAGATTTTGAACTGAGCAAGTGTAATAAGTAACAGTCGCTTTGTTGTTGTGTGTGTTTTGCAGTGCACCAAGATGGCTAGTGGATCAATGCAGTATGCTTTGCATGTGAAAACATGGATTTCTCAGAAAGAACAGGAACTTAGCAAGTCTGAGCAAGAGTTTGATTGTGTGGGAGCTCTGAAGGATGTAGTACTCCCTGGATATCCAGTCAGTGTCTGTGTGGTCTGTATGAAGGTCAGACGGGATGTAATTGCAATCCCTCACTGCCAGGAATGCAGAAACAAGTTTGGCATGTGTATGGCAAGTGGCCCTCCCAGAGCAGTCCATTGTGTCCACTTGGCCCCAACTTGGACTTTGAGTGCAGAAACTACCCTTGAAACACAGAATGCTGCAGTGTGTGGGGTAGGGCCTGAGTATTTCTGCAGGGAGTTCTTTGCATGTTTGAAAGAGCACAGTGACTTTGTGAAAGTAAACAGTGTTCCCTCAGCCCAAGAAGAGGCTGTGTGGGTCCTGTCTGTTGCTTGTCTGGAAACAGTGGACCCATGGGAGGAAGGGCCAAGTCCAAGGTTGCTGGGTGTGGATGAGGAACTGGAAGACCTCACCACCTGGGAGGCCAATGCCTCCAGTTGTAGTGAAGAATGGATGTTTGCAGGAGTCAAACCTGTGCCTGGCTTCTGGGCAGCCTACATGGAAGAAGTTGAACCATTGGAGGGTGCAACCAGTGCACCAGAACTGAAGGTGCTTAGTGGTGAGATTGTGCCACTAGAAGTCATAGAGCCCAAGGAGCCCTCAGCAGATAGGGGATCATGTGTGCTAGAGAAAGAAACAGAGTGGACATTGATTTTCCTGTTTGGAACCAAGAGGCTTGGCTATTGCAGACCTGGCCATCCCCAAGCCAGGCTGCGGGCAGAGGATCATCAGGAGGAAGGCTGAAAATGTCTTTGGCTTGAAGTATCCCTACATGCCTCACTGGATGTGGGAGACAATAAAGGATCACCAAGAAGATTGGCTAATAGAAGAAGCCAGGGCATCTACAAGTTGGTTTTGGTGTTGGAAGAATGAGGTTGGACCAGCCACAAGAGAAAAAGTTTGTGAAGACAAGATTAAGGCATGGACGGTGGGCCTCACCCTCCATTTGGATTCTGTCATTGTCATAGATGGAGAAGGCAATGAGACTGTTCATTCTGCCAAGATGACCCATCCTGATGGGACTACCATGTACTGCCTTCACCACTGGTGGCATTATGGGTAAGTTCCTGGACATTCCAGCTTGTGAAAAGTATGTGACCAGCAGAAACTGTAAGCCATGATCGGAGGGACACAGGATCAGCAGGCAATCGGCCAAAGAAATCCGGAAGATTAGTGTACATCGTCCCCCCTGGGAGAATGAGGGATATTCAAGGCTGCAGTTTTCTCTTTTGCTCAGCAGATGCAGAACCAGAATCAGAGGTTGTGGAAGATTTGGATCTGAAGATTTTGTCTACAGCCAAGAGAGCCCTAGGAGGAGGTCCTGACTGGTGACAGAGGTGATGCAGAAAGTCAGCCTGCACATCTGAACTGGTAAGGCCAAGTTCCTCTTATTTTCATTTTTTTAAATGAAGGATGGAAATGAGAAAGGAAAAGTGTGGCCTACTGGGATTTGAACCTCAGATCTCTGGTATGCCGTTGCAGTGCTCTAACCATTAAGCTACAGGTTCACTGGTCAAAGCATCTGAGGAATTTTCTTACAGCCACACACACACTCCTTTCTCTAGTGTTGCGCAATTATGCAACTAGGAACCAATGTTAGAAATACCACTTCTCTCAGTGCAGTTTAACCCCTGCAAGGTATACATATTTTTAAATGAAGGATGGAAATAAGAAAGGAAAAGTGTGGCCTACTAGGATTTGAACCTCAGATCTCTGGTATGCCGTTCCAGCGCTCTAACCATTAAGCTACAGGCTCACTGGTCAAAGTGTCCAAGGAATTTCCTTACAGCCACACACACTCCTTTCTCTAGTGTTGCGCAATTATGCAACTAGGAACCAATGTTAGAAATACCATGTCTCTCAGTGCAGTTTAACCTCTGCAGGGTATACACATTATTAAATGAAGGATGGAAAGGAGAAAGGAAAAGTGTGGCCTACTGGGATTTGAACCTCAGATCTCTGGTATGCCGTTCCAGCGCTCTAACCATTAAGCTACAGGCTCACTGGTTTAAGCGTTCAAGGAATTTCCTTACAGCCACATACACACTCCTTTCTCTAGTGTTGCGCAATTATGCAACTAGGAACCAATGTTAGAAATATCACGTCTCTCAGTGCAGTTTAACCTCTGCAGGGTATACATATTATTAAATGAAGGATGGAAATTAGAAAGGAAAAGTGTGGCCTATTGGGATTTGAACCTCATATCTCTGGTATGCCGTTCTAGCGCTGTAACCATTAAGCTATAAGCTCACTAGTCAAAGCATCCGAGGAATTTCCTTACAGCCACACACACTCCTTTTTCTAGTGTTGCTCAATTATGCAACTAGGAACCAATGGTAGAAATACCTCTTCTCTCGGTACAGTTTAACCCCTGCAAGGTATACATATTTTTAAATGAAGGATGGAAATGAGAAAGGAAAAGTGTGGCCTTCTTATTTTCATTTAAATGCCTGTCACCTAATGTTGTTATGTGAATGCCATCCTAGTCCCATGGACTTGTTTTCTGGACATTTTCCAGTGGGCTGCTACCCACTTGCAAGAACTGTTTGGACTGGCTTTGCCACATTCCAGAGACATTCTTGGTTGAGAGTGCTTGCACTCTTGGACATTGCAACCTTAGATGGAAAACTAAGGGTTTCCCTTTTCCCCAAAATTTTATGCATTGTTTTGTACTTTCATACTGTTTTATAGAAAACCCTTTAAAAAAAGTTTTTTTGGGGTTGGATTATATCTTGCTGTGTGGTGGTTGTTGCAGATTTGTTGTTTTTCTTTTACAGGTGTTCCTGAAAGAAGAAAGAAGATGAAGACAAATTTAAGTTTCAGCCATAGATTTTGTGGGTGTTTCTAAAATGCTTTAACTAGGAAATGTTAGACATTTTGTGTTCCAGGTGTAAAGTGTATAGTATTGGATTTGGGAACTGCATATCAATGCCTTATGTATGTTTGTAAAGCAATGTACCGTGTGAAATGTGTAAAGGTATAGGCTGCCCCTTGGGTAGTGTAGTGGTTAGATAGCTTTTACATGTGGGCTAGAGGATGGATAGACTGGTGGCCCTAACTCGGGTAATGGGCAGCCAGTCCTATCCTGTCAGGGTGTGCTTCAGGAAGCTTCTTTGAGCCACTGTGGAAGGGTCCCAATCTAGTTTGTCAGGTAAGGATGAAGCTGCTTCAGCATGGCTAGGTAGGGGAGGGACTGATCACCCCTCCTTGTGGGGTACCCAGAGGTGGATGGCCTGTTCTGCAGTCCAAAGCCCTTGCTGCGGACAGCAAGGTTGGCTAGTGGTGGTGAGTGTTTTACCTGGGTTCCCCTAGGGTTACTAGAACCCTTTCAGTATAGTGAAGGTAGATTTGTGCAGCACACAAATACGGTTAAAATCCTTGTAGTTTCAAATGAGCCCTCTCTGCTTAGTGCTGCTGATCACAGTGAAGCTCATTTGCATCAAGAACTCTTGCAGACTCGTAAGCCATAGGGCTAGTGGAGCTGCAGTGTTCTGACTCAGTTAATCAGCAATCAGTTTGGAGTTTGGTGGAGTTCAGAGTGTGTGCAAGTTGGTCCTCTGCCTGTGAGCAGACCAACTTCAGAGGAAGATCCCCTCTGCGTTTCTTCTCACCCTAGAAGTGTCAGCGATCGGTCTATTTGCCGGCTAGTGGTGGAGACCATCTGTTTCAAGGCCCCTTGGGGGTGAATTTCTTCATATCTGTCTGTGTGAGCATCTGGAGTCAGTGTCAGTGAGTACTGATGATGGGGCAGCCCCCCCCCCCTTCATCATGTCATCTCTAAAATGCTGCCCAGAAAATAGACTGTGTGTTTACAACAGAAGCTATAACCTTTATCAGGTGTTAATTGTTTGGGATTCTGTCAAGACAGTTCAGTATTACAAAGAGTCTTACAGCCTAGCGTTTTATGTTTAATTACTGCTGTAACAATTCAAGTTGCTGTGGGTGGGTCTCTTAAAGAAGACCCCAATAGAGTGTGGGAACTGTGTAGTTCTGTGAGATTTCTACAAATATCTTGTGGGTACAGCACTGTCTAGATTACAAGATTCATTTGCTGTTCAATTTTGGGTTGGCTGGTGCCTAGCAAGGAGCCCAACAAGGTTCAGATGCCAGTTCATGGAACCCTTGCACAATGATGTGCTGTGGGGATTGCCTTTTGTGGCCACAGTGTGCCCGAAGAGTCCTTCCTGTAATGTAATGGCAGAGAGAGTCCTCGCTTTGGCCAGAACTAAGCTGACCACTCAATCCAGGTTGTAAAGGGACCTAACTGGTTACATGGAAATGGTCAGGATGATAACGAAGTTCACCCAGGGTCTGTGCTTGAATTAAGTGCTGTGGCAACAACCACTGTAATATGCACTTAGAGAAGTTGGAGGATCGTCCAGAGGTCCCTAAGCAAAGGGATGGATGTTCAATGGGAAATGTTCTAGTGTAACAAGTCTCTGTAATGCAGAAGGAAAGAGTTGTTCTGTGTAGGAGAATTTGTACCTGCAAAAAACCTGGTGGCACCACCAGTTTCTGTGTACCATGTATCTGGAATAAAAGCCATACAGTACAATCCCATTCCTGTTTGTGGACATTCCATCTTTGTGTGACCTTTGTGCATTTCTTGGGGCCCCCTCAGACTTATCTGACACACCACAGACTTGGTGCTACTTTCTCGGACCTGGGTTAACTAGAAATGTTATTTTGTGCCCTTCCCCATGACCTCTGAAATGCCCAAGCCAGGTGTTGCCCTAATGCCACGGGTAATACCTTTCTTTTCTGCCTTTTGTGGTTATTGCCTTGTCTTGTGTACAAAAAAAGGGGGTTAAAGTTACTTTAGTAAGTAAAGGTTCATTTAGTTAAGCGCCCAATCCCGGAGGCTCTGGGCACTGTACAAGTGGATGGGAAACATTTACCTGTGAAAGCCAGTGGAGACTTATGTTGAGGGTGTCATTCTGGAGAGGAAGCATGGAGCTGCCTCATTTGACACTGCTCCTGAAAGCTTTCTTTTTATGTTGCCTGTGGAGACAGGGAAGTGCAATGATGTCAGCATGCAAGCATGTGTGCTCCCATGCACACCCCACAGATGTCCGCTGTTGCCTCGTCCCCTATCTTCGTGGTCTCAGCTTGGTGTACACCCAGCCTCCACTGGGTGTCACTCATGTCCACAGGCCCCCCTGGAGGAGGAGAGCAGTCCATTGAACGCTCATCCTACCTACCCCCACCCAGTCCTCTGACACGCCAAGTTCATTCTTGAACCCAGATCATCAGTGTTGCAGGCAGATGTGCTTGTACCGGCAGGCCAGCTCTTATGCTGCACACTTTAACACAGGTCTAAGTAACAAGTTCACCTCAATAATCCTCTCCTTCTGACTCCAAGGCATGCAGGTGGTGAACAAAGTTCTTTCTTATTAGTTTGAGATTTTTTCCCCTGCTTCAACTGACTCTGTGAGCATGTAAGTTTTGGCAATTTAATTTATCTCCAAGTGAACAGGAAGTTGTAAGGCATAATTTATTCCCCATGCTTTCAGTTCAGCCCAAACTGCTATGAAACCATTGCAGTACTGTCACATAGAAAAACTAAGATTTGGAAAGCAGTAGATCTGCTCGCCATCTGCCAAGAAGAGATTTCCTTTATATTTAGCAGCCTGAAGGATATGATCATGGACGTGCATTCCCCTAGAGATTACCATTATTACTGTAGGATGGTCCACATTCATCGGTCTGTTCCTCGAGGTTAAACTGTAGGCTTTGTGCTGGAATCCTGTCAACTCTATGTTTAAAGTGTTTTGGAGCAAGTCCCCAAACATAAGAAAATAAGTCAGTGCCGATCTGGTGGTGTAGAGGGCTGTGGCACTGTGCACCTTCCCTGTCATCACACTAGCATCTGAGTTCAAGAATGAGCTCAGATCACCAGGGGATGGCTGGGGGGAGAGGGACAGGAGTGGTTCGAGCAGCCACTAGGCACCTCTCCTCTCCCAGATTGGGGTGATGGGCTGAGTTGGTTCTTGGCTGCTACCAGGTGGAGGTCTGCTTGTAGCATCAATGTATGAGTGGCCGACATCAGTTAGAGGTGGGGAGGAGCCATGGTTCCGAGACACATGTGCACCTCGAGGTGCATGCATAGCCCATGCCACCACAGTTCAGGGAAGAACATGGAAATAGGGACCCAAAGACATAACGATGCCCTGCTCATCTCCTCAGACCAGCATCATCACCCAGACACCTGGAATATCTGGATTTGTAGCTTGAGGAGAAGGAGAGTCCCCCTTCAGCCACGCCAATGGGGAAAATCCATGGGGGACTCGCTCCGAATAAGCCTGGGGGAGGTGGGTGCTGACTGAAGAGAGATGGAGACAGAAGCAGATAGCTGTCCAAAGGCTAAAAAAGCTACAATGAAGAAAGTAAGTCAGTCCCTTCAGATTGTTCCAGTACACCAAGTAATCTAATGCTAGCATTTCTAGAGGTGTTTTCAATGTACTCCACTTGGAATTGTAACAACTTGTTTTCTGAAATTATGCCAGAAACTGCTACAGCTGATTTGTTAGCAGATACAGCTGCAAGTTTAATATCTGTGCACAGTAGCTGCATTTTAGATTCCATGATTGTGAATATGACCCCATGTCCACCAGTCCTTGCATATGCTGGTCTCTGTCTTGCAGTGCTGCATACACCAAACTCTAACCTGTGATAGTTGTCAAATTGGTTCTTGTCTTCTTGGGTACTTTTACACTCTCTTTGACCCATCTGTTTTGCATGACTTCTTCAAGTGCTCATTTCATTGCAGTCACAATACTTGTTAGTAATTGACCTGCAGATTTCTGTGGGCATGCATTATTCCAAAAGCCTCAATTATTACAGCCATAGTATTTCTCCTCTCCTCTCCTCTCCTCTCCCCCGGCCCCTAGGTGAGTTCAGTTTTTGAATTTAATACACTTTATCCCCTTTGACACCTGACAAGCTTCCACATAAGCTAGTGGTTCCACTCAGCCCTGTCACCCGTCATCTCCAGGGCATACCTCACTCCAGAGTCCCCCCAAGGATGCCCCCCACCTTGGGAAGTACTGCCAAAGGTCAGGCCTATCCACCCAACAGAAGTTAAACATCTGTGTCTAGAGTTAGAGCCTGGTTGGCGGTGCAGGGCCTGCGAGAGGTGGTGGCAGCACTGGGCATGTTCAGAGGATTTTCCACTTTGTGGTCCCATCCCTCGGTCACCAGGAGGCCCTGGCTTTGATGCAAGCGTACTGTGTGCATCAGAGCACCAACATTCCCCTCCCTGCATACTGGCTCAAACTTGCACTGCCACCTGTGGTCACCCAGGTGGCAGTGGTGCACCAGAGACTAGGTGCCCTCCCACCACGAGGAGGCGAGCATCCACTGGGTCGCTCAACCATACTTCCCCCAGACCGGCACAGTGGCGCTGAAGGTTGAGGTGCTGGACACCACACCTAGCGCCACGCCGGTGGCCCAGGTTTAGGAGCAAACTCGGGAGCCAGGGGTTGGTCGAGGAGGGGAAGGATTGATCATCCGTTTGACTGCTCTCCTGTTCTGGGTAGGGAGAGGGGTATCTGTCTCGTGATGCTAGAGGCCCCTAGTGGACACTAGGGGCACAGCAGCTGGGGACCAAGCAACAGGGGCGATGTCAGGCAGCTGTCCTGCAGCATGGGCAGGCTCACTCACATCTCATACTGGATGGCATTGCATGTCCTGCGTCGGGGGAGGGGAGAACAAGGGAAAATCCCTGGCTCCAGGGAGGCGAAGGTGGAGCCCTGTGGCCATGCCCACATGCCCAATGCCGGCCTGAACCTGATACAGTTCTCCGTGGTCCTCTGCCTCTCTCATGGGCCCAGGGGACAGGAGGGACCCAGCATACCTGATTTCCTGGTTGGGCAAGGGTCCAGGCGGGCAGTGGAGGCATGAGACCCCGCAGGTCCACTGGAAATATGCCTCGGAGACCGGTGTCAGGAGAGAAAAAGAGTCCAAAAAAAAAAAACATTCTCCCCCAGCTGGCCCTGTGATGACCCAGGCTCATTCCCAAACCTGGATCACCAACGTTGTGAGTGGGAACACTACTGCTGCACTGACAGACATTCTCCTGGGCAGATTCTGCTGTCTGTGATGGTTCAGTGGCAGTAAGCGTTGCTCAGACCAATTTTGCCAAGGCCTGTTAAAGTTCAGTCTCTCTCCATTGGGTTCTCTCACACAGCATGCAAGGTTCATGTTGTTACTGAGTAAGTGTCCCTTATAGATAAGTTCCTCTGTACTTCTAGGCATTGCGTATATCAACAGATTTTGTAGCTCAGGCTGTAGCATTCCCATTATGAATTCCACAGTCTGTCTCTTTCTCTCAGTGGTGGAGCCAGAGGGGGAGCTGGGGGGGGCGGTCGCCCCTCCTGGCTGCCCCAGTGTGAGTAGTGGCGCCCTGCCACCATCTTTATTCACTGTTTAGTGCCCATTGTGGAGCCTGTCATTGACTGAATGGCCCCCCCCGGCTCCCAAATGATCCCAAACCTGGCTCCGCTACTGCTTTCTCTCTGGTGCTACCAAATGGGTGCAACCTCTTAGATGACCCACTTGTTCATCCCAAAGTTATCCAGTCAGTCACCAGGCTGCTACTGACTGCCCAATTCACTTAACAAGTGTTGCCTGCTTCTTCCTTTGTATAGCACTTCAGGAGCCTAGTGCTTTATCTTTTAGTCTGTATAGGCAGCATTTTTTTGTCACTTCTCTTCCCCTTCCCCAGGATGCATCTGGAAATGAGCGATACCACCTCAGTATGACTTTCCTGGTAAGACTTTTGAAATAAATACATAACTACAGAGAACTAGAGAGTGACCCCACTACAAGATATAAAGATGAACTATGTGACTTAATTAGAACTTTTCCAGACCATGTCCGAGAAAAACTAACTGACCTCATCCCTGCTGAACCCAGGCCAGGGACATTCTACATGCTGCCTAAAATACATAAACCTGGCAATCCGGGAAGACCCATAGTCTCTGATAATGGTACCTTGACTGAGGGGATCTCAGGGTTTGTAGAGACCATTTTGAAACCACTGGTTATGGAAAGAGACAGTTATATCCAGGACACTACACACTTTTTGCATGTACTTTCCGGTTATAAGGATTTACCACCTGATACCATTTTAGCGACAATGGATGTAACATCCGTCTGCACTAATATTCCACACACAGATGGCATTACAGCATGCCTTAAATACATAAATGAGAAAGGACCGGAACAAAACATCAACCCTGAAGTGGTGGGGGAACTTATGGAATTCATTTTGATACATAACAACTTCAACTTCAATGGTAAACATTATGTTCAAACTATGGGAACAGCAATGGGCACCAAAATGGCTCCACGGTATGCTAACCTCTTTATGGCTGACTTGGAGGAGGATTTTTTAAGGCACTGTCCCCATAAATCACTAGCTTATTTCCGTTACACTGATGATTTGTTTACTGTATCATCTGGACGGAGGGCACAGATGCACTTAAAGATTTCCATCACAAACTTAATAATCTCCACCCTACCATAAAGCTTACCCTGGAGTATTCTACCACCAATGTTAACTTTCTGGACACCGCAGTCACCATTAAGGATGGAACCTTACATACATGTATTTACAGGAAGCCAACAGACAGACAGAGATACCTGCACAAGAAAAGTAATCACCCAAACCATATAAAAAAATCGGTCATGTACAGTCAAGCACTCCAATGTCACCATATTTGTTCAAATGAGGATGACAGAGATGCACATTTGGCTATGTTGAAAAACACCTTTATTGAGCAGGGACACTCTTCCAGGGAAATTGACATGATATCAGAACGGGCAACGCAAGTACCAAGACAACAACTACTTCAACATAAAGAAAAGACAGCTACAGACAGAAAACCTTTAGTAGTCACATAACATCCAGACCTTGAACATATGTGTAAGATTATTAAAGACCTCCACCCAATATTTAGTGAGGATGAAACCCTTAATTGTATTTTTAAGGAACTCCCACTACTATCTTTTAAACAACCACCAAATTTAGCCAGCCTAATTATTAGGAGCAAACTTTCACCAGAACAGATTACCATGTCACACAATGGCACACGACCCTGCAATCAATGCCCCTGTAAGACTTGTCAGCTCATTTCCATCTCAGACTGTGTGGTTACATCACAAAACAGACAATTCCAGGTGGATGGGAGTTATACATGCACATCACGACATGTTGTTTATTTCATTCAGTGCAAGAGATGTCCACAAACAGGTTATGTTGGAGAGACAAGCCAACAGCTCCTCACTAAGATGAACTTGCAGACATACTATTACAGCAAAGAAGACTGAAACCAGGGGCACCACTTCTAGCCTGACCACCACTTCAGATATGTCAGTAATGGTCTTAAAAGGAAATCTCGAAAACACACAACAGAGATGAGCTTTTGAGATTAAACTTATTTTACATCTCAATATGGTAGCAGATGGGATGAACATTGATCTGGGTTTCATGGGACACTACAGAAACTAACATCCACAGACCTCTTCTTCTTCAGATTGGCATATTATAGGACTTCAGCATGTGTGGGATGTGGGTGCATGTGTGTATGTATGTGTGTGGGTATGTGTTGTGAGGTACGTGATATAACAGGTGTGGGCTTGCTGTAACATTGAGGTAGGCCTCTATTTAGATACATGGAGTTACAGTACGTTACTATTCTTACTTCATGCACATAATGAATATTAATTCCTCCTTATTTTTTATCTTTGCCCAGGAGTGGGGTTGATTCCACTGCACCATATTCAGATTACCTAGCCTGTTACTGTACATACAGGAGTGTTATCATAGACTGTCACATATTCTTTTAACTCTGTACATTTTGGGGTGCAAGATCTCATTTGCATGGGGGTCCTGGAAAGATCTTTTTACATTAGGCTAATATTGTAGTAATTTGTGGATCTGTAGGTATGTTAGACCTCTGGTCTTACACACATACTTTATATTTACTTCTAGTTACCTTATCCTGGGGAGGGTGGCAGTTTTATTTCATTGTAGTTCTATCCAGAATCCTTGGAAATGTTACTATGCAGATCGTAGTACGGTTAAATAGTGTCACATTTTTGCTCTGTAGTTATTAGGATACATGAGCCCTTTTACTTAGGATTTCATGACCAGTTGAATTCCTTGGGGAACAATTGCAGTGACTTATGTGAATAAAGGTTCACTAGGAGAGTGTGTGTGTGTGTGTGAGAGTGTGTGTGTGTGTGTGTGTGTGTGTGTGTGTGTGTGTGTGTGTCCGTGAGAGAGAGAGAGAGAGAACATCTTCTTAAAGCTAGGTATCGCCCCCCCCCCACACACACATTATGTTGATGTGGGGTGGGGTAGGGTGTATTGTTCGTGTGAAGAGGAGAAAAATTACATTTTTATCTCTTTTTCAGATTCCTTAGACACTTCTGGTACATCAAGTTGTTACATTCTCAGTGTATATTGACATCAGTACATATCAGGCTACATGGTCTTAATTCCTTGATGGTCCTCGACTAGAGTTTTTTGTTTGACACTAATACTGTCAATTTATATTTAAATTATCATTTATAAAGTCCTGTCACTACACTAGAGATTTTTGAAATTTATGGGGCATGATATCTAGCTAGAGAGTACAGCTGGATTTTACACATCATACAGTGTGCACCGATGTTTTTAAGACAACTTTACTGGTAATTTCTTGTCTATAATGCATGCATTGAAACTTCTTGGAGTCCTAAGACCATCTTTTTTTTTTTTTATTTAGTTGTTTAACCAGGAGTAACACACTAAGCTGAAAACTTTTTTACAGGAGCAACCTGGGAGCACAGGGAAGTTAAGTGACTTGCTCAGGGTCACACAGTATGCAAGTGGAAGCTGTGGGATTCAAACCCAGGTCTGGTCTGCTGCATGTCACCAGATTTGCAGCTCAGAGCTTTAAACCACTGCACTATACTGCCTCCCATCTTAGTATGTCTTTAATCTGGGTGGGGGTTGCTTTTCAGTAATCACATCCTTATACAAACTGTGACACTCCTAGCTTGATTTAAGAGTCATCTGCTCCAGCAGTGTTATCTTATGTCAATTACATTTATATGCAGTAGGATTCTTTGTATGTGTGTTCCACCAAGCACCTTTGACCTGGGGACCCTCCTGGCTGAAGGTAGTATGGTACTGTTAAACTTCTCTGACATCATCTTCTGTATTTTTTAAATGAGTATTTTAAACCAATGGGGATTTTTTCTATTTTTTCTGCATGATCTAGCTGTTAAAGGTATTGTATTTTCTAAACAACTGGCATTAGCTTCTGAAGAAGGACTGGTTGGTCCGAAAGCTAGAGCACTTTGTTCTTGTTGTTACATCTATGTTGGTCCATTAAAAGGTATCAAATTATTTGCTTCTGGATCGATACATAAATGCATACATACATACATACATCATATGTAACAGTTTAATTACTGTTTGTTTTTTTATCAGAATTGACAGGTTTGGACTGTTCTTAGATTTTAGCAACAATATCTAATAGTGATTTTGTAGACTTTGAGATTATTTGGAGAGTGTGATTTGCACACACATCTAAAACTACTGTATCTCTGAATGTACATTTGAAACAGTTTCAGGATCTTGATTTTTGGATGCTTGTTCTCCAAAAATAAGCATGACCATATTGTCAAATGACATGAATTCAGGGTTATCAGCATTTATGAATCAGTATTCCCCACATAAGGAGCTAGCCTTGTAGAACTGTATCCCTGCATTTTGTTAGACTGAAATTGTGCTATGTAGTCCCTACCATTGAGCTATGGTCTTATACTAAGAGAACGCATAGCTAGTGAGAATAGACTAGCCCTATAGATAGTATATTACCATTGGAAAATGATGACAGTGATACCTAGTCATTCTTATTAAATACAGTGGGTCTGGTAGGATTCAAGTGAGTACACTAGCCATGTATTTTCTGGTCTGGTCGGAATATATTTCTCACCGAATGCCACTTTTAAATGAATGCTACTTTTAAATTGTACTAAGTAGCTCTGGTGGGACATGAAATGTTACATTGGCAGCTTGCACAAGTTGAAATATTATGGCATGTTTTACAATTAATTTCAACTAGTTCTGCTTTTTAGTTTTGATCAGCACTAGACAGGAAAAGGGTACTACAGCCCATTATTACATTGTCTGATCAACATCGGGTACTAACACCAAGATTTTTTTACCTTGATTTCTTATACTCCTGTGCCATGGCCCCTTGCCTCAGGAGGGAGCCCCCAGCCCCGTACCTCGGTGTCAACCATCCGGCGCTGACCCATACTGCCAGGGCTTACACCCCGGTGGGGCTGGCGGGGTTTCCCAACCCCCACTGGAGACTGGATACAGTGTGGCCAGTGCTGTGGCTAGCTGGGAGTGGGGCCTGCAAGGCGCCCTCCGTCATATGCCGTGACACTCCTTTTTCCTCCACTTACCTCCATTATGGAGGTGAGATGTGCAATGACGCTTGCGGAGAGAGCGTGCACACTTCCACACGTGCTCCACCAAGCATCTGCCCCATCTCCTCCCTTTTTTCTGCAGCATTGGTGCACTGCCCCCCAGCCACCACTAGGGGCCAGTCAGATGCTGATCGCTGTGACCCCCTCCCCGGAGATGGGGAGCAGTCCATCAGACGCTTGATCCTACTCCTCCCCTGCTGACCCCCGGTGGCCCGTGCTCTTTCCTGAACACGGGTCGCTGGAATAGCACGAGGTAAGGTGTCCAGCACCTCAGCCCTCCGTGCCACTGAGTCAGCCCCTAACACCATGCTTTTAAACTCATGTTTTTATTTGTTTATTTTTTTTTTATTTATTTTGTATTCAGAAAATAACCTTTGAGCCTAGGCTCTTTTACAAAGGTTCCGGGTCACGTGAACAGAGTATAGACATTCAATCAAGAGGGTTACAGAGTTTTAGGACATTTGAGACACTGAACAGCACAACAATCAGGAAAAGGTTACAGAGTTTCTTAGTCATTTTAAAACACTATACAGCATATGGACATCAACTTTAGTTGATTACAAGTGCAGGTAAGGTGCAGAGGCACTAGAGGTTAGATTAGGTTGGGCAGAGGGTCAGTAAGGACAGGATTTTGTTAGGGGAGGAGGGGGGGGCCTCTAGTAAAAGTGCTCAAGGAGGCAGGGCTGAGGCCAGGGAGGCATAGACCCATCCTAGCATGGAGATGGGGGGAGGGATGGAGGAGGGTGTACAGGAGCAGCCCCTTAGGGTGATTCAGAGGCATTGTCAAGGAGTGTGTGGGAGGATGGCTTCTGTCTTGTGCTGAATTGCTGTTAGCAGAGCCAGGCCTTGTCATCCAGAGTCTATCAGCTGTTGGAGAAGTAGGTGCATACAGAGCTGGAGGTTGGGTAGTGCTTAAGGTCTGATTTGAAGCTGGACAGGCTAGTGGAGTTCTGAATGGACTTGGGTACCTCGTTAAGCCAGAGAGGGGCTCTGTAGGAGAAGGTGCACCTGTCCGAGAGCTGTGCATCAGAATTGCACCACTAGGGGCCCCCTGCGTTCTGTTTCTGGTTATATATATTCTGAGCCTGTGAGGGAGAAGATGCCTGCTATGCATGGGGGCTTTCCCCAGTAATGTTTTTTTGCCTAGGAGGCATGTGAAGAATTTAGTCCTGCACCCAAGAGACAGCAGGTGTGTCTGTTCATAGACGGAACAGGTGTGGATCATTTGATCACCATTCAGGATGAGCCTGCAGGCCTTGTTGAGAGCTACATGTACCCTCTTGAGCACAGAGTCTGATGCTGCACTGTAAACAACCAGGCCATTGTCAATGGTGGAGAGGATGGAGCTCGTAACTGATAGGCAGATGGCTGCCATGGTAAGGTGTTTTCTGTGCCTGTAAGGCACACCAAGCTTGGTGCTGACTGTCTTGACCACCTGGTCGATATGTTGAGCGTAGGATAAGGTGTCGTCCAGGGTGACTCCAAGATATTTGAAGGAGTGTACCTGTTCCAAGGCGGCGAGTACATTGTTGGTGATGTTTATGGTGGGGAACCTTTTCTTGAGCTGGGGGCTGGATAGGAGCATGGTCTTGTTTTTTTGTAATTGAGCAGAAGTTTGTGCTCGCAGAACCAATCTTCTATTTTACTGAAGGAGTGCTGAAGTGCTGCTTGGAGTGGCTCAATTCGAGAGTTGCTGTTGAGGATGACAGCATCATCCACATATAGGATTATCTTGGCATCACAGCCTTGAGGGAGATTATTTAGGGAAAGGCTGAAGAGCAGTGGTCCCAAGATGGATCCCTGGGGGACCCACAGCATGACTTCCCTGAGGTCAGACACTGTTTGTCCTATTTTTATCCATCGTAACCTGAGGGACAGGTAGTCTCGGAACCAGAGTGTTGCATTGGCAGCCACCCCCAGGCTTTAAAGCTGGGCTAGTAAGAGGATGTGGTTGATGGTGTTGAAGGCTTTTGTTAAGTCTATGAACACTGCCCCTACTAGTTTGCCTTCATCCATAGCTTTGTGAGCATAGTTGGTAAACTCTACAATGGCAGTTGTGGTACTATGCCCCTGCCTGAACCCATGCTGGTTGGGGCATTACAGTTGGTATTTGCTGATATAGTCTGTTAGGTGGTCTGCCACAATCTTCTTAGGGGCCTTGGATGGGGGGAGAGGATTGAGATTGGCCTGTTATTGGACACATTGGTCCTGTCCCTACTTTTGTGGACAGGAGTGACCAGCGCTTGCTTCCAGGTGGCCAGGAATTGTGTCAGGGTCAGGGATTTTTTGAATAGTTTTGTAATAGGCTTGATGAGCACTTCAAGAGTTTGAGACACCAGCTTCATGTCTACTCCATCACTACCCATTCTGGTCTTCCTGAGCACTTTTTTTTATGTAGAATGCTGCCTCCTTTATAATAACTTTCTTGAGGTAGAAGGTAGGGTGAGAGGTACTGGGTGCTTTGTCATCTGAGAGAACCTTGGTGGGGTGTAGGTAGTCAGGAGGGAGTATTGTGCTTAGATCTGTGAAGGCAGAGTTGAAGGACTCTGCAATAAGGTGTGAGTCCATGGTAATAGTGGATGTGCAAATATCTTGCCACAAGGTGCTGCTGATCAATTTTAAATTGCCTTTAATGTTGTGTTTTTAATCATATTAGTAAATGTAATGTATAACACCATGAAGTGTACAAACCACTGCATGTGTACTGCATGAGTACTGCAAAAGGGGGGGGCAGTGGGGAGGAGATGAGAAATTATCACCCAGTCAGCCTCACCTCAGTGGTGGGGAAGGTAATGGAGGTGCTATTAAAGGAAAGAGTGGTGAACTACCTGACAGACAATGGGCTACTGGATGATAGGCAGCATGGCTTCACAATTGAGAAATCATATCAGACTGACCTAATAGAGTTCTTTGATTGGTTGAAGAAAGGTAGTTGATCAAGGAGGGGCAGTGGATGTGGCCTGTCTAGACTTCAGGAAGGCCTTTGACTCCGTCCCTCACAGAAGACCGGTAAATAAGCTGGAAAGTGTAGGGGTGGGACAGAAAATAACTAGGTGGGTAGAAAACTGGTTGAAGGATAAGCCAGAGAGTAGTGGTTAAGGGGGTACATTCCAGGGAGATGGGGGTGATGAGTGGGGTGCCCCAGGGGTTGATACTAGGACCCCTCCTTTTTAATATCTACATCAGTGATATAGTGGACAGGCTGGAGGCCAGGGTGTGCCTATTTGCAGATGATACAAAGATCAGCAATGAGGTGGACACCCCGGGGGGTGGAGGCCATGAGGAAGGACCTGAAGATTCTGGAAGGGTGGTCAGAAACTTGGCAGCTGGAATTCAATGCCAAAAAATGTACAGTGATGCACATGGGGCATAAGAACCCACAAGCAGCTTACATTCGGGGGGGTAATTAAGCCAACTGAACAGGAGAGGGATCTGGGGATCTTAGTATCAAGCAACCTTAAGGTAGGTCATCAATGCAGCAAAGCAGTGGAAAAGGCAAATAGAATGCTGGCGTGCATTGGGAGGGGCATAACCAGCAGAAGGAGGGAGGGAGGTACTGATGCCTCTTTATAAAGCGATAGTTAGGCCACACCTGGAGTATGGGGTCTAGTTCTGGAGACCACTCCTATGCAAGGACATAGATGGGATTAAGAGGGTACAGAGAAGGGCAACCAAGATGGTGCACAATATGCAGGGGAAGTCATATGAGGATAGGTGAAGTGAATTAGATATGTACCCATTGGAGACTAGAAGGGAGAGGAGGGACATGATAGAGACACTTAAGTACATGAAGGGGATCAATAAGGTAAGGGAAGGGAGCCTATTTAAGAGGAAGGTGGGGGTTAAAACTATAGGTCATAGTCTGAGATTGGAGGGAGGAAGATTTAGGGGCAATGTGAGGGGGCGTTACTTCATGGAGAGGGTGGTGGAGGCCTGGAATAAATTACGAGAGGAAGTGGTGGGGGCAGAAATGGTAGAGGAATTCAAGAAAGCATGGGACAGACATAAGGGGTTGGTAAGTGGGAGGAAGGGGAGGTCCTGTGACATAGGTAATGAGTAAGGGGGGAGGGGCAGACTTGATGGGACAGATGGACCTTTTCTGCCACCAGGATTTCTATTATTCTACTTTCTGATTTTGCATGGTGATTCAGTTATGTAGATTAAGTGAAATTCATATTAATAGAGAGGGCTATCATATTTAAACATGCACCATGTTCTGGAACCTGCTCCCTGATGAAGCTGTGAGTGGCAACATGTAGGGGTGTTCCATTTTGATGCTCTGGAAGGTTTCAAGTTTAAGCAGAGTTTATTGATCGACATATTTGTAATTACAATATATTTTAAAAACATGCACCATATAGAAATATAATACATATAAATAACATTCATTACATTGGAAGCTGATAATAATTGAATTCATATTTTACAAACCTGCGTAAATATTTACAATGTGCAATACTTTATACTACTTTCCTTCAGCCCATATTGCACCTTTATCTACTTTTCCCTTGCCAACTCCACATGCTATAATATGTCACAACCCCACTCAGCAGGTCAGGCCCTCTGCTCCCACAGTGCCAACCTCTGAGCACAGTATTGTGAACAGGAACAGAACAGGGGAACCCTCCGGTCTGTTTTGTGGGTTTGAATCAACCTTTGGTCACAAATTCTGGAGGGATTCAAACTGTGAACCTCTTGTTAGCATACTCAATGTACAGGCTCAGATAATTCTGCTCTTCGGGGGCCAGATATCTTTCGCCTACGGGCACCTAACCAGGTGTACAGAATGAACCCTTAAAACTCTATGAAAAGACCTCAGATAAACTCTTAGCTTTTCACAGTTTGGTAAACCAGTAAGCTTTGCACAGTGTCAACTTTAACCATATATGCTTTACTTGTCTAATAAAGAATTTCAAAGACACACCAAGTAGTATCTTAAAATGAGATGTTTACTTAAAAATAGATAAAAATGTAAAATGTAAAACACAGAACAATATATCACAAAACATTATAATCACTTAAAAAACAGGTTTAAAAGTGCAATTTCCTACCAACCATACACTTAGACTTGCCTAGCTAATGTATTCTTATATTCTTACAGTGCTGAAAGATGTTGTAGCTTCAGAGTCCAAACACGTGTGTGTGTCTAAAGGTCAGTTACAGCATAATTAAAAAATATCTTGACCCTGCCTTCTCCATGATGTCACCCAGCTCCTCCTCTGTTTATTAACAATTATACAAGCAGAATGTCTTATCAAGCAGAAGGTAAATTAATAGGTGACATCAGCAAAAACTCATGTCCCCACATGACTTCCCAATCAAATCCATAATTTTCCAAGTTCTTTCTTTCATCCATGAGCAGCATCCTGCTCTTTACAGACATCAAAGAGCATTTATGATGTAGCACCTAAGTGACATACCTGTATTCTTCCTCTAAACGTCATAAAAGTTTATGATTTCCAGCCTAGCAGCTAAAATTAAGCTAGATAAACAGAAGATCCTTAATTTAGGTCTCTTCTAGCCTTCAATTATATTCTGGCTTTTATCTCTTAGCTGAAACCTTGGGGGGTGTTAACCCATAGGCTGTCTCAGCATGTCTAATGAGAGACACTCAATAACACATTTTTATATTACAAAAAGCAGAGATTAGTCAGAATCAGCTGTCCAAGTGTCACAATCCTCCCTACCTAGACTGAATTTGGGGGCTCTATCCCCTGCATGGGACAAACTTCCCAAATCAGTTCACTCCTCATAGACGTGAGACAACCCATCTGAGTTCTGATTTTTCACTCCACCCTATGTAGAATTGTCATGTCATACCCTTACAAAGCAAGACTCCATCTTAGCAATCTACCATTGTTTTTTCCCATCTGCGTCAGCCAAACCCGGGGGTTGTGGTCAGTCTGTACCACAAAATGCTGCCCATACAAGTTTGGCTCCAACTTCTTTAGGGCCCACACTATGGCAAGACACTCCTTTTCCACAGTGGAGTATGCCTGCTCCCTTGGAAGTAACTTTTTACTCAGATACACTACATGGTGATCTTCCCCTTGGCTGGATGTCTGACTCAGTACTGCCCCAATACCCACATCTGAGGCATCAGTCTGAACTATAATGGGTCTGCTATAGTCAGGACTTGTCAAAACAGGAGCACTACACAGTGCCTCCTTCAATCAGGTAAAGGCTTCTTCACAGGCTGACCCCCAGGTAATTTTCTTTGGCATCCTTTTCTTTATCAGGTCAGATAGGGAAGCAGTCAGGGCACTGTAATTGGGTATAAATTTCCTATAGTATCCTGCTGTTCCTAGAAAACTCCTGACCTGTTTCTGCATTTCTGGTCTGGGCCACACCTGAATTACCTCTATTTTTATTTGGTTAGGACAGAGCTGTTCCCGGCCTACTACATGCCCGAGGTATGCCACCTCTCCCATGGCCACCTGGCACTTCTCTGCTTTGACAGTGAGCCTGGCCCTCTGTATCCTGCCCAGCACTTCCCTAAGGTGGGATAGGTGTTCTTCTCAGCTGGCACTAAAGATAGCAATGTCATCCAGGTACGCCACGGTGTACTTCTCAGCACCACTTAACACCTGGTTCACCAACCTTTGGAAAGTGGCCAGGGCGTTCTTCATTCTGAAAGGCATTACCTTAAATTCAAATAAGCCTATCAGAGTGATGAAGACCGACCTCTCCCTAGCTCTGTCTATCAACTCTACCTGCCAATACCCCTTGGTCATGTTAATTTTCGTAAGCTAGGTCGCCCCTCCAAACTTGTCCAGGAGTTTGTTCATTTGTGGCATCGGGTGGGCATCTGACTTCATGACTGCATTTAGTCTACGATAGTCCACACAGAAATGAGTAGAGCCATCTGGCTTGGGCACAAGGACTACTGGTGAGGCCCAGGGGCTGTGGGCTCTCTAGATTACCCCTAAATCCAGCATCTTCTCCACTTCCCTCCTAATGTCCTACTGGACAGCCTCCGACACCCGATATGCTGTCCGCCATATGAGCATCTGTGTCCCTGTCTCCACATCATGAGTCACTAAGGGGGTTAGTCCAGGCCTGGCACTGAACAATGGGGCAAAGTTTGCTAAAACCTCCCTTACTTCCCGGATCTTGTCCGGGGTCAGCTGGGGGAACAATTTAATTGCCTTCACAGAGGACTCCCACTTACTTTCTTCCAGCAAGTCCAGAAGGGGGTCTTTTTCATCCATCCCCTCCCCAGGCCTGCACACTGCAAACACCATGTCAGCCCTATTTGCATAGGGCTTCATCATGTTGACATGGTACATCCTTTCTGTCTGTCTTCTGACAGGTAACTCTATAATATAGTTCACATCATTTACCTTCCTAACTACTTTGTACGGCCCTGCCCACTCAGCCTGCAGCTTGTCTTTCCAGACCAGAATAAGGACCATGACTTCCTGACCCACCATGTACGAGCGATCTCTGACTCTGCAGTTGTACCACACTTTTTGTTTCTGTTGGGCAGCTTCCAGTTTGCTCTGGGCTGTCCCCATAAGCTCCTTCAGGCTTTCCCTAAACCTAAGGATGTAATCCACAATGGGAGTTCCCTTGGTGGCATGTGTGCCTTCCCAGTCCTCCCAGATCAAGTCTAGGAGCCCATGTACCCGGCATCCATATAAGAGTTCGAAGGGGGAAAATCCTGTCAACTCTTGGGGTACCTCCCTGTATGTAAACAACAGGTGGGGAAGGTATCTCTCCCAGTCCCTCCCATGCTGTTCAGCAAACGCATGGAGCATTGGCTTCAGGGTACCATTGAATCTTTCCACAAGCCCATTGGCTTGTGGATGATACAATGTCATGTATCTCTGAACCACCCCATACTTCTCCCATAACATTTCATCAGGTCTGACATGAAGGAACCCCCTCGATCAGTGATAACCTCCTGCGGAAACCCAACACAGGAGAAAATCCCAAGTAAGGCATCTTCCACTTTGTCTGTCCTCAGTGAGGATAGGGTGACTGCCTCTGGGTACTGGGTGGCATAATCCACCATAGTCAAAATGAATCTCTTCCCTGAGGAGCTGGGGGTATTTAAAGGCCCCACAATATCCATTCCCACCCTCTGGAATGGCTCCTCCTCCTCTATGAGCAATGGAATCAGGGCAGCTTGGGTTTTCTTGCCCGCCTTCCCTATTTCTTGGCACCGGTGACAAGACCTGCAATACTCCTTCACCTGCTGGGTGAAGTTAGGCCAATAGAAATTTTGGGCCAACTGCTGTGTAGTGCACATGATTCCCAGATGACCACAAGGGAATATCATATGCAATCTTGAGCAACTGCTCACGATACCACTGGGAATGACAAGCTGCCTGCCCAGCACCCTCCTCTGTCTGCACAGCCTGAGTATACATAAGTCCATTTTTCCAATAAACCTTATGTCTGCCGTCACCTCCTGTGCTCTGTCAGAGTCTGCCCAACCCTCAGCTTCTCTAGACTAGGATCACTTCTCTGAGCAGCTGCAAACTCCTCACACATTCCCAAGGCATGGGACAGGTCCCCTTCTGTTGCTAAATTAGGGTCCCTAACACTAGCATCAGGGCACTCAGGATTACTGTCAATCCCAACCCTCTGACAATGGGTCACCCCCTTCCTCCTCGGAGTAACCCTCTGTAGCTGTGTGGTTAACTGCTACTGGAGACATTTCTACCCCCTATTCATTAATCTTCATATCAGGAAACACAGGCTGTGGAACCAGCCTCCCAGTGGTTTTCATAACGTCTTCTGTGGGGTTCAGGGAACTACCATTTTCCCTTGCAGCTTGGCTATGGGTAACTGCACACACCATCCTTTGTTTGAGTTTGTTGCCCAGGATCACATCCACTGCTAAGGTTTTGGCTACAGCCACCTGTTGCACAGTTCCCCCTGTTTCACCCCAGTCTAGAAGAACACTAGCGAGGGGCAATGCTTTCTCCTCACCAGTAAAGTCCTGTACAGTTACATATTTAATGGGTATAAGCTGACCAGGCTCTACCAGATCCTTCTTTACTAAGGTCAGGGATGCCCCTGTGTCCCCTTAACCCTTGTGTCTATACATCATTCACCATGACTGGGTGCATGTGCTCCCTCATGTTCACAGGCATGCTTCCAGGGACACACAAGCAACCCACTTCTTTCTTAGCCCTCTGTGGTGTATTGCTCACTTTTTTGGGACGCTGTCTAGCAATATGCCCAGTTTCTTTACACAACAAATATTCCTTTCTTTTCTCAGAGAAATCTTTTCTCTGAAACCTGGGGCTAACTGATTTCAGTGGAGGCAGTGAGGGTTTTAGCTACCTTGAAGGTGCACTTTTCCCTTTCTGTACTGCCACGCCTGCCCCATTCACTTTCAGGGCAGGTCTGCTCTTGGCATAGTGGTCTGAGAGTTCAGCAGCCTCTTGCACTGTTTTGGGATCTCAGTCCTCCAGCTAGGTTTTCTGCTGTGCTGGGCATGCCCAGAAAAACTGTTCTAACAAAGTCACATTTTCAATTTTATCAACAAAGTTTGCTTCAATTCCTTCCCACTGATGTTTTAAAAACTGACGTTATTTCATGGCTAGCTCCTCGTAGCTCATGTCAGGGCTTCTCCTGAGCTTACGGAATTTAGCTCTGTATGATTTAGCAGTTAATTCAAATTACTTTAACAATGCAGCTTTAAGTTTGCTGTAATCATCACTGTCCTCATTGTCCATTTGACCCAATTCATCCCGAGCTTTCCCGCTAAGTAGCGGGGATAGCTGGAAGCTCCAGGACTCTCTAGGAATTTTAGCCTGAATACAATCTTTTTCAAAAGAATTTAAAAAGGTATCAATATCCTCCCCCTCTTTAAATTTGGCTATCAGTTTGGAATTCAATTTGTAACCCAGTCCTGTAGTCCCACTTAAACCCAAGCCACTTACCTGCTCTGGTGCTGGTGGTTGGAGTCATAGCTTCTCTAGTTCATGTTGCCACTGGCGCTCATGCTCCTCACAGTCAGACTCTCACTGTTCCCGCTCTGCCTCTTGGCATTCTCGCTCTGCCTCTCGGTGTTCTCAATCTGCCTCTTGGTGTTCTTGCTCCCTCTACTCCTCTGCAGCTCACTGTTCATGCTTCTCTTCTCTCTGGAACTCCAGCTCCATTCTGTGCAACTCAATATGCAGCCTGAGTACTTCTGGATCCAGTATTCTGGTGACCTTCCCCTGCTGCTGTGGCCCTTCACTGACAGTGGCCCTGCTGCCCTCCTCATCAGATCTGGATGCTGCACTGGCCGCTAGCCTTCCACATTCAAGGTTTGGTCCCTTACAGTCACTGTCTGTGACTCAGTGCTCTGAGTATCTGCTACCATCAGGGCATCTACGAGGTTCTGCTTCATGGCTTTCACCTTGAACAGGACTCCTCTGTCCATGCACAACTGCTTTAAGTAGTCTACAGTGTGCCCACTGTAGTTGGAAGCCATCTTCTTCCCTAACTATGGCTACTCTGACTTGCATGTTAGAAAAAAAATAAAACAGGTAGGAACTTGACTGTAAGCCAAGTGCTATAGTTCTGTTTCCTTTTAAAAATAAATTACTGCCTTTTTCTTTCTTTGCAAGTGAGCTGACAGTATCAAGCTGACACACTGAACAATAAAAGCTTGTAATACCAAACTTACGCACACAGCTGCCAACCAATCTGTCACAACCCCACTCAGCAGGTCAGGCCCTCTGCTGCCACAGTGCCAACCTCCAAGCACAGTATTGTGAACAGGAACAGAACAGGGTAACCCTCTGGTCTGTTTTGTGGGTTCAAATCAACCTTTGGTCTCAAGTTCTGGAGGATTCAAACTCTGAACCTCTTGTTAGCATGCCCAATGTACAGGCTCAGATAATTCTGCTCTTCGGGGGGCCAGATATCTTTTGCCTATGGGCACCTAACCAGGTGTACAGAATGAACCCTTAAAACTCTATGAAAAGACCTCAGATAAACTCTTAGCTTTTCACAGTTTGGTAAACCAGTAAGCTTTGCACAGTGTCAACTTTAACCATATATGCTTCACTTGTCAAATAAAGAATTTCAAAGACACACCAAGTAGTTTCTTATAATGAGATGTTTACTTAAAAATAGATAAAAATGTAAAATGTTAAACACAGAACAATATATCACAAAACATTACAATCACTTAAAAAAACAGGTTTAAAAGTGCAATTTCCTACCAACCCTACACTTAGACTTGCCTAATTAATGTTTTTTAACATCCTTACAGTGCTGAAAGATGTTGTAGCTACAGAGTACAAACATGTGTGTGTGTGTCTAAAGGTCAGTTATAGCATAATTAAAAAACTGTCTTGACTCTGCCTTCTCCATGATGTCACCTAGCTCCTCCTCTGTTTATTAACAATTATACAATCAGGATATTTTATCAAGCAGAAGGTAAATTAATAGGTGACATCAGCAAAAACTCATGTCCACACATGACTTCCCAATCAAGTCCATAATTTTCCAAGTTCTTTCTTTCATCCATGAGCAGCATCCTGCTCTTTACAGACATCAAAGAGCATTTATGACGTAGCACCTAAGTGACATACCTGTATTCTTCCTCTAAACGTCATAAAAGTTTATGATTTCCAACCTAGCCGCTGGCAGCTACAATTAAGCTAGATAAACAAGAGATCCTTAATTTAGGTCTCTTCTAGCCTTTAATTATCTCCTGGATTTTATCTTTTAGCTGAAACCGGGGGGTGGGATGTTAACCCACAGGCTGTATCAGCACGTCTCATGAGAGACACTCAATAACACATTTTTGTATTACAAAAAGCATAGATTAATCAGAACCAGCTGTCCAAGTGCCACATAATATATATGGATTTATGTGCTTTATATAAGTTTTAGCTCAGTCGAGTTACTACCTAGAACCTGAATGGAAACTGGACACTGCCAGCTTCAGGCCTGGTTACCTCTACCTTCTCTCAATGTAATCAGCCACTAATCTCTTATGCAAACTAGAAGCTGGGAGCCTCTATGAACATTAAAAAATGTATTATCCATATTTCCATTTATGTTATTTCTTGAAATGAGCTATGTGTCAACCAATACAGCAGTTCACAGACTTTTCCCCCCACAACAAATATTTCTGTGCTCTTTTTCTAGATAAAATCATTTTTCGTAAATATAATATGTGACATTTGGCATTCCTCTCTTTATTAATGCTGGTTGGTACATTTTCCTTACTTCACATTTTGTACTCTGTCTTTAAATTCTAATGCCTTGGAGACTTTCCTTAGATAATCCATGGCATATTTTGTAACTACAGTATTTCAACCTCAAGGGAAGAGTAACAATCTGACAGTTTCTGCTGTGATTAGATAATATGGATTTAGATAAGGAAGCAAATGTCTTGTTCTGTCCTCCTTATAGCTTGGGCAATATAATATGTGTATAACATCTTCGATTGCATTTAAACCACAGTCACAAAAGGTATCCACATGTCAATTTCTTCTAGGGGCTTCCGTTGTTTAATGAAAACGCTGGAGTGCTGGGTGAAAATCTTCACAAAATAAATTTGAGTACTAATAACAGTACAACAGTAGCACAGTTTCCAGAGTACTTTTTTCAGGTGTGGGAGCGCTGCTTTTAAGAACTTTGTCAGAATTAGGGGCTAGCAACCCCAGCAGCGAACCCCTCAGCTTGCTGGTGTGCAGGTATTGTTTGTAAGAACTGCTCCATTTCTTTTATTATAGCAACACACATAGAGAAATTTTGAGGGGTAATTTCCAACTGGAAATTTGTAAAGATCTGTCTGTCCTTCCTGTCTTGGATATGTTTCAGATACAGTTCTAGGCTATGATACAGTTTGTTTTGTGCATACCACTAGCTAGATTTAATTAATGAATTTTTTTCCAAATTCTCTTTGCAGAGTCTATTATCACACTTGCCCCCAATAAGAAGTAAAATAAGCAACTGAAGTAACACATGGTATCAAGGCCCCAGGACCTGTCAAAATGCCACACTATGTTTACAAAGTTGGGATAGGATGGTGGAGTAACATTTTGGCAGTGTTGCTTGACAAAATGATTGAAGATGATGCTTTCCACCGAGAGTTGAAGGGAAATATAATAGTCCCAATTTTTAAAAAGGGTAATCTGGCTCTTCCAGAAAATGATAGACCATTTAGTCTTATCGACTACTTGAGTAACATTTTCACTAGACTAATTTTGAACAGAATAAATATATGGGCAGAAAGGGGAAAGTATTCTTAAATGAGCACTGTCAACCTCCTTAGGCTTCAAAGCATCCCTAGCTTAAAAAACACATTTTATGATTGCTCACATTCTGAAGAAAATGCTGGTGACTTGATACTGATTCCTATATTCCTTTTCAAAGTGAAAAACAGATTGCCCACCAACCGGTGCTACTTTCCTCCAAATATGGGTGTGAAAAAAGGTTAGTAGCAGGAAAAACTCCCCGTTGATACTCTAGCGAAATTGGTTGGAGGTTCATGGGGTCCCATTGGTGTTCTTCCTTTTTGGTAAGAGGTCATGGCATTTCTTGCAATAAACTGCATTTGGTCAGACTATTTGGTCTGTGGTATTTGTTTCACTGTAGCCAGGTGGTGCTTGTGTATTTTTCTTGCTGTGAAACAAGGCTGACTGCTGGCTCATCTATTATTCAGTTTGTTCATAAATGATTCCATCTTCTTCTTCTCAATAATAGAAGGCACTTTCCACATGCAAGGGGTGTCCATTTTCTGCTTTAATGTATGCTGATGACCTGATATTGCTGTCAGTTACTTCTATTGGTCTGAATTGCTAATTAACTTCATTGGAAAAATACTATGTTGAAAACAAATTACAAATTAATATGGCAAAAACTAACATTTTAACATATGGGAAAAAGAAAACAAAACTGCTGACTTGGTTTGCATTTTCTAACAATAACTCATGGGCAAAGCACAAGGAATGTATAAGAGCAAAACTAGTGCAGATTAAAAATGGTCGATTACGTTTCAGCGCCAGATATGGGGGATACTCAACGGTCCCCACCTTACAAGTGGCTGAGATCAGGATCAACAGTGTGGCCCTATATACAGTGTGGTAGAAATTTGGAATGGGAGAAATTATCCTTAATAGACAAACCTTTTGACCAATTTGCCAGAGCAATTCTACAAACTTCCAAAACTACACTGAAAGAAATAGTCAGAACAGCGCGAGGAAGAACTAAGATAAAAGCATTGATAAAGTATAATAAAATTGCCTGTAGAATAAACTGTTTGAATATAAATGAAAGCCACATAGCTAAAAAATGCCTAGAATCAAAAATAAGTTGCATTTCCTCGAATAAACCATCCTCAATGGCTTATTGCGATAAGAGAGACTCCTGCTTCTATAGCCCTAACACACCTGTGGGTTGATTCCTTAATGAATATAAATATTTCTCAAACATACATGTCAGCAGACAAATTCAAACTGAAAGGCCACTCCACATCAGTAAACATGGAAACAATTAGGAATTCAAAATCTTATATGTGGTATTCCAAAAATAAAACAACACATACTTTAGATCATTATTTAATCTTTCTCACAGAACACCTGGATATTCTTGAAGTTTTGACTTCAGACATTTCCATCAAAATTGTTAAAATCGAGGCATGGTAAAAAAGATTAATTGGAAGAGTTGTCAGATTTGAAAGGTGGTTATGGCAGTGATGATTTCAAGGCATTGTCTCACATACTCTTACATCACCCTAAATTTAAGGAAATCAGGAACGAATGTCAACCCCATATATAGACCAAACGTGTCCTATTAGCACCATATATAGACCAAATACATCCTATAACAGTTGATTTGTTAAGCGGACTTATGACCCTGGTTTCTGAAGCAGTAGTGTGGGACGTCATCAAGTGCCTAACATGGATCCATGCACAAATCCTAAAAGATAATGGGGTGGGTTAACATATATAACATAGGAGAGAGCTTGGTGCTCTTGTCATGGAGAATGACTTTCTTTCATGTAATCTGTCCTCGCTTCTTGATCCAACATACCTGCTAAGCAGAACTGCTTTCCGTTAATGATTAAAACCTGCCGGCCTGGTGGCACTGAGGATTGAGGCACTGGACGCCACACCTCACACCATGCCAGTGACCCGCATTCGGGAATGGACTGGGGCCACCAGAGGTCAACAGGGGAGGGAGAGGATCGAGCATCCAGAGGACTGCTCTCCTCTTCTGGGGGTGTGTTGCTGGTGCATATCGCTCCTTAGTGGTGCCTGGTGGAGACTGGGTGACCTACATGGAGTGGTGCAGTTCTGGGGTGGAGCGGTAGCGTACGTCAGCATGCAAAGCATGCAGAGTCATTGTATGTCCATGCTCTGGGGGAGACCACAAAAGAAGAAAAGTCCCGGCTCCAGGGATAGGTGACGGCAGCCCCTAAAGCCCCATGCCACACACCCAACATCGAGCTCGGCTCTCTGGCTCTCTCAGTCCCACGGCCAGCTTTGGGTCCGGTGCATTGGATTAAAGATAGAGAGCCAGAGTGGATGGTGGTCCTGCCTCAGGTGGGTTCAGAGCTGGGGGGGTCTGCCTGGCAGGGCTGAGGAGGGGTATCTCTCCTTGATTTCCCAGAGCAGTCCAAGCTTCAGGCAGGGTGTTAAAGCAGTGGTAGGTGCAGGGTATGCCTGAGAGAGTTTCCTGGCAGCTGGTGATAAATAAAGTTGAAAAGAAAAATGTTTTAAACTTCAACCACAAGGTGACTAACTTTTTATCAGTCAAAGGACTCTTCGTTTTCCCTTGCTGAAATTGTGGGATTGCAAGCTTTATTATCATATGACTAGGTAATCCCAACCTTTTTGTATGTCCCGTTTACATTCCGTCTCTAATGATATCTGAATTGGTGAAAGTCACTCAATTAATGGATCAATAAGAAGTTGCTGTATCATTCTTTATTACATGAACTAAAGTGCAAAAAATTAGAATTTATCTAGACCTTATATATGGGCAATTGTGAGTATACAAGAGTATTTTGAGTGCCATGAAATAGTAACCTGTTATAGGCAGATCTGTTTTCTTGTGCAAGTTCATGTTGCTTGATATGTTTTTAATAGAAATATTTGTGGATACAATTTTGTGGAGACCGCAGTGGTGACACAAGAGCATTAAAAAAAGAATTAAGATAAAGTTAACCCTCTGTAATCCATGCCACATCAATGCAGATGTCTTGTTATAATATAAATATGACAGGCTAAATGGAATTAATCTACTGTAATTTGCCTGTTTAATCAGAAACCTGTGTTTTCAAATATGTATTATCCATTTTGTAGACAAATCTGCTGTGTTCTATTTGCCTTGTTAGTACATATGAGTTTTGCCTCATTAGTACGTAAATTAGATGCTAAGCGCCAGATAGTCAAAGCTTTGCCCCAGGTCAAAATTAGCACTGCCCGGCGTGCAAACATTACCCGGACCAAATAGCCTGCCATATCCAAAAGGAATAGCCCAGTGCTAATCCTGCTGATTATAGCATGCTAAGGAAGCCAGGCAAACAGAGCTGGGAGTGCAGGGTAAAAATAGCTTGGGAACAAGACAGCACCGAATATAGCAAATAAGACAGCAATGAATATAGCACCCAGGCAGGCAGTGCAAACACCAACAGGAATATAGTGCAGAGGTGAGCCTGCAATGCCCTGGAAGACATGCAATGAAGCACAGCCTCAAAAGGGAACCAGGAGCAGACAACAATGTAGAACCCACAACATGACACACAAGCACCCAAGAACGACTCAGGACACAGTACAATTAGAAAAGCGTAATGTATAATGTGAAAAAGACAAACAAAACAACAGATGAGCATGAACAATAATATGTACAACAGAAAGCAATGATAGGAACACAGAACCAAGAAAACAATGTTGCAACTACTACTGCTATTACTACAACTACAATGGCTGACACTACAATAACAACTGCTATTACTACTACTATTATTACTACAACTAACAGCACTACCACTACAACTATTACTACCAGTACTACATCTAAACCAACTACTACTATGACTAAAACTACTACAGTACTTCTACTACAACTACTATGACTACTACTACGACTACTGATACGACTACTACAAACACAAAAGCTAACTACAAGTACTAATACAAAGACTAAAAGCAATAGCAATGGCAAAGGAGGGAACAGGGATAAAAGGCAGCAGAAAGTACAATAGTCCATGAAGGGGGGGAAGGCAAACAAACAATTGAACAGTACTATGACTGGCTGCTTGGTGGTTCTGACAGTCGTGCATTGAGGACAGTGGCCACCCTCCTGGTCTCTGTGATGAGCACCGCCTGCTGCTCGATCAAAGTCCTCTGTTGCCGCACAATGCGACAAAGGAGTTCTTCACTGCCCTCCGACTCCTCGGGCCTGGTCGCCCACAAGGAAGAACACCGTGGACCTACAGGAGTAAGGGGGAGCATATGAGGATGGGAAACTAGCAATGAGGCACAATGCAGCCCCAGGCATCAACCCAGGGATGGACAGCATGTCCCGACAGCCATGCCCATGTGGTGCTGAGGAACGCAATGGAAGGCACAACTGACAGGCACCCACAGGGTGGGCCTGGATGACACGGGCAACAACCAAAAACCCAATGGACACAGAGATGCATGTCAGACCCCCGACAACACCATGGCACAGTCGACACCACCCAACCCAGCAATGCACACAGTGAGACAGTGTAGCCAGACAGGCAGTCCTCAACATGGCGGTGGAAGTGAGCCATGCTACAACATGTACGTGGGAGTACACATGTTGGAACAAGCTGTCCATAGTCACATAACAACATAGCACAAGGATGGGCACAACAACAATCAATATGGGTGCAACAGCAGCAGAATGCAAGCACAGTCTGGCCACCGGACTGCCCGTGCCAAGGCCAAACCATCCCACAGCAGTTACAATACCATAGGGCACACATACCAGCAGGGGTAGGCTGCCGGATGCCAAAACGCAATAACCTTGTATTGAATGCGTGCACAACAGTGGACTGCACCTAGAAACTGCACATGCCATGTGAAAGGAAGAACATGGACAACAGCCATGGACAATGAACGGCACTGCCGTCTGTACATGCTGACATGGGTCCATACAGCACAACACCCCCCCCACCCTGCAACACTGTACAGCAACCACCCACCCATACACCAGCAGCACTCTGCCACACAGGTGGGCAACACAGTACAATGGTGCACCCGCCATGGTACAGTGCACATGGCTGTGCACCCGGCAACACTGTTGATGGCAGACCATTGAAGTGACCACACAATCCAGAAGCACAGCACTAAGTAAAACAGAAATGTACTCATGCACTAGGCCCCTGGCCTCAGGGCTGCTCTCTTCCACCCGCTGTGGCATGGCCGGCACCCTAGGGCTGCCCCAGGTGGGCAGCCTGGACCCCTTCAGGCCCTCTCTCCCTGGGCTGTGCTGCATGATTCACTGTGCAGTGGAAAGAGGTAACAGCAGTGTTTGCACAAGATACAGCAGTGACCATGTTATCCACAGCAAGATGCACCCCCATTCCCAAAACAAAGATGACACAGCACAGCCCAGAGACAGTGTCCAAACACACGATGCAGCCACACAGTGCCCCCCCCACAGGCATGCCATGCCATGGCCACATGTGGCCACCATGGCCCACTGCACGTGCGCCAGTCGCACAGGGCATGTAGGCACAGTGACACTGTAGTGCACCTTTGCCACACACAGGCGCACAGTGACATGATGCACACACTGCTGTGATGTCAGACCAATTACCCAGGAAACAGCCCCCCCCCCGGACAACACTAGTGTTGGCTGCCGGACAGTCCCATGGCCTGCATGCCCCAGACCTGCGGTTTTCGCCGTGGTCATGTGTTGCTGTTGCACACAGCATGACTACACTGCAACCACCATGGACACAGCAACAAGTACCATGCAGTGTCAAGCACTGAAACAGCCATGGAGGATGCCTTACTACCCTGCCACCCCCCCAGACACCCTGTATCACTGTACCACCCAAGGGGCCCCGTCGACAGCCCCACCACCTGGGCAACTTAGGTCAGGGGCAGGTGTGCCCTGTCCAGGCATACCTCCCAACACAACAGCACACCTGGTAAACACACACACACACACTCACTCCAGCAGACAGATGAACACATAACACATGCATGCTCTGTGTGACAACACCTACGTGGCACTGGCACAGTTCCATCACGCACCATCCTCCTATAATGCTCCAGCTGCTTCCACTGCCTGCAACGCAGATTGGCATAGAGGTGCCTATACTTCTCAGTGTCCCATGGGATGCCTGTCCGTTCCAACAGGTGTCGTGCAACAGATGCCCACACCTGGCATCGTGGGAGGTCGCCCTCCCTGACCTCCCCAAACAGGCGTCAGTGCCTCTGCTGAACCAGCTGCATGAAGTTTGCTGTCTCATCATCCCCCCAGTGCCTGTCCCTGCACACCACCACGCGCTGCCTACGCATCTGTGATATGATAATCCACAGGTGATAATATTCCCAATGAACTGCACACAGGAGGAACACACAGGAATGCAGAGCACTGCCCCAGTCTGTGACACACCCTGGGCCCACTGTCAACCTGAGCTATAGCACCGCACAGTCACATGGTGTAGTGCCACGCTACCAGGAAGTAAGTGAAGTGCACATGCGCGACCCCGCCATGACCCCAAGATAGCCATAGCATGCATGTGCGGTACTCCACACAATACGCCATAGCGCAGCGCTACAACACGCTACACTGATGTGCTAGCGCGGAACACTGACCATGTGCTGTTGTCGCACTATGTCACATTGCCAGTGCTGCACTGGAAGCCCACATAGCCCGGCACTAGCAGTTTGCCCAGCGCTATGCACATTGCCTGGCGCTAACAGAACACATATTCAACCGGCCTATGTAAATGAGGCTATTTGGGTATGCACAATGTAAAACCTGTGATTAACATATCATTCCAGTCTCATTTGGATGCCTAACAGGTATGATTGCCCAGCAGTGCTATAAAAGAACAAACAGTGCTCCACCTGTGCTGTCTCTAGGGATTGTAATAGTTAGCAGCTGTTAGTGTTGGAAGGGCCTTACATACAGGAGAATGTCCCAGGAGCAAGAGCAGCAACAGGCAGGTCAGTATAATATTATAGTATGTTACGCTCTAGTGGAGCTTACTGCACCGTCTTGTAAACTCGCTTTCCAATGTTATCTGTTTGTGCATGTTACGTCATTGTATTGTCTCTCTCTAGCTGTTGTTTACTGTTGATTGATGTAATACATTCATGCTTTCCTTGTTGTACTCTTCCGGGTCGTGCCTGTATATAGTCATGTTTTGGCTAGTGCACCAACTCGGTAAACAAATCCTAAGTAAATGAATAAACAGCCAGGGTAGTGGTGCCATGGTACAGGGCTGTGTGGGCCCTGCCCTGCACTGTACACACATGTGTACAGCCACTGGACATGCATGGGACAGAGCACATGCCAGCAGGCCCCCACTGTCAGTGGTGTACATGGGCACTGTGCCCTTCACACACAATGTGCCTGCCAGCCAGCTGGATGGCACATTCTGGTATGATGCCTGTGTCGGCATCCGCACACAATGCACAGTGTGTGTCTATGCACCGGGAGGGGGGATGGGGGGCAGGGGACACACAGGGTCCTACACTCGCCCCTGGCCATGTGCGGCAATGCATGTGCCATTGCCCTGTGAGGATTGGTGACCGAGTTATGGCTGCAGTGTCCATCATGGCTCATGCACATGGCACAGGGGGATCACAGCCACAGCAAGAGGACAAAGGCAATGCCTGCAATGTGCACACGGGAGTGGCAATGTTGCACGGTTGCATTGTGTGCAGTGCCCTATTGTGCCGTGATGCATGTGGTGTGACCAGGGACCACATTGTTCTGCTATGGGACATACATGGTAGGTATGTGGGGCAACATGCACAGTGTGCTCTGCATGTGCCATGCACTGCATGCACACCACAGCATGTGACCTCTGTCTCTCATCATGTCTGTCATAGGTGCTGCTGCATGACAGGAACATGTCCGTGCCTTCAAATTCTTGGAGGATGAGCTAAAGGCATTGGTGCATGGGGTGAAGGAGAATGAACAGGTGCTACGTGGCCACAGGGCAACAGAATCTGTGATGCGATGGACATGGGAGGATGTTACGGCAGAGGTGAATGCTGCTGGAGGCCAGGGATGCACCACGGAGTCAGTTCGGAAAAGGTGGAATGATCTGCTGTGATGGGCCAAGGAGGCAGAGGCTATATGGCTCCATGAATGACTGTGGACCAGAGGGGGCCCACAGACCATGAAACACTGTGTGGGGACCCACTCATGGACATATTCACATCTACACTGTGGCCAGTGGCAGTTGGTGGTGTTATTGGCGGTGGGTGTGAGATGCTACTCTCACCACCTAGGACAGGTGTGTTGCCACCTGTGTACACCCTACAGGGCATGCCTGCACTGGTGCCAGTTGACCATTGTAATACTGAGTTGTGGACTGCACTATGCACTATGCACCCATGGTGGTGGTACATTGTGCACACTGTACACATGATGCACTATGGTGTGCTGTCAATGCCTGTGCAGAGCATTCATTGTTGCATTCATGCAGATGCATGTGCACCATAGTAAGTTGTGTGTGCGTGGGGACATATTCTGCATTGACAGGGACTGCATGGTGTGGGTTGCATGGCCGTAGTGTGTGTCACACAGCCTAGGGTGTGCATGTAGTGGTGGTGATGGTACTGGCCTACTGTGCGTGTTACTGTCCACTGACTCTGTCCTTTCTTGTTTCACAGTGGTGGGTGCACAGCATGCAGTGGGCCAGCAGGTGGTTGGGATGGCAGCCTAGGTGCTGGAGGAGGAGGATGACACCAATGTGCCTTCGACATCAGGACTGGGAGCCCTGCGTGGAACATCAGCACCAGCTCACGGGTGGCAGGGTGCAGGCCATGGCCTACACCTGCCTGTGGGGAAGAATGACTCCTCGACACCAGATGCTAGGGACATGGAGGCCAGTGACATCCTATAGGATGCCCAGTTGGAGGATCTGAGTGGTGGCCAGGTGGTGATCCTGACTGTCACTAGTGACCGTAGTTCAGATGACTTGGACCAGGAGTTCTACCTGCCTATGGAGGGGACTGTGTGTGGCGGAACAGGGGTGGGGCCTGCTGGTGTTGTACACACAGGTGCTATGGGGGTGGAAGGCCAAGCCACCAGTGGCCTTCCAGGACAGCAGGTCATGGGCCAGGTGGGCGATGTGTGTGCACCACTGGACATGCGGTGCCATCCATGGGGTGGGGTACTGGGCCCGCAGGGTGCACAACACACCACAGGGACCATGCAGCCCCAGGAACAGCAACAGCAGCCGCCACCAACACAGCATCCCCACAGTGACCAACTGCAGTCACAACTCCCAGCAGGCATTGTCATTGCTGCACCCGTAATGCCTGATGGTCAGGGATCCCAGCCTCTGCTCCAGGCTGTTCTGTCATCCCAGCAGGAGGCCCAGCCTGATCTGCATGCCTTTCAGCAGGAGATGCAGCATGAACTCTCACAGCTGTAGGAGACTGTGGTTGTGTGCTTTGCCCATGCAGGGCAGCGAGCAGAAGACAGGATGGAGCGCATGGTAGCCATGCTTGACCGTGGCTTTGCTGGACTCACAGCTGCTGTGGCCAATCTTGCCACAGTGCTGCATGGGGTGCATGGTGGTCAGCATGGCCACATTCTGCATGCCCACAGGCAGGCCTCTAGCGGTTGCAGGGTGGGCATGGGCTTCAGCACCATTGCATCGTGGGCATCGGCCAGCACCCACGTGTCGTGGCCGGCCACCATCCCTGTCTGGGTCTGCAGGTCGGTGGGGGCACCCTCCCAGCTTCACCATGCTCCTCCCCAGATAGATCATCTACACAGAGCACCCCAGCTCTGTGTCCCGCGAACATGGTGCACATCGTGTGCATAGTGGTAGTGACCTTAGATAGGCAAGGCTGCCATGCACACTGAAACACACAACACCCATGCGTGCACACTCTCACACTCACACACACACACACACACACACACACACACACACCCCGGCACAGTCACACATGCACCACCACGGTACTCTTACCACCCTGTCACCTCATCCCAGGTGCCTCCGCGACACACCACTTCACCATGCCATGGCGGTCTACCTTTGGCACATGCATGTCCTGCACTGCACACAGCACACATGTCCCTCTCACATACATTCACTTACACTGTGTTGTACACATGCTTTGTTGGTTGTTTTCACTATTGTGGTTGTATGCACATAATTAAGTATATGTCATTGTACTGTTCTGTTTGCTGTGTTGTGTGTACTCTCTGTCCTGCCAGTGACAGTGTCCTGATGATGCCAGTCCTGTACTCCAGGGCTCTGCGTGCCATTCAAGGATCCTCTTGAGTTGCTCCACTGTCCCCCTGACCTCTGGCTCTGGGTCACTGTCAGCCTGCAAATCAGGTTCAGGTGCCTGTATCCCATGATTCATTGCCATGTTGTGGAGCATGCAACAGGCTAGGATGATACAGCATACCTTCTGAGGCCTATATTGTAGGGCACCACCTGACGTGTCTAAGCAGCGGAAGCGCATCTTTAGTATGCCAAAGACCCTCTCTATGATGTTCCTAGTCGTGGCCTGCACCTCACTGTACCTCTCCTCAGCCACTGTGGCCGGCCAGGGTACAAATGTCAGCAGCCAGGGTCGCAGGGGATAGGCGCTGTCCCCTGTTGAGAAATGTGCACCTGTTAGTGTTGCTGTTCTGCTGTCTACCCCTTCTCATGGTGTGCCACCTATGTAGCTGTCCCATCCCCCTTCCTTGCATGCCCCTGCCTGTCCCCACCCACACTGTGGTGTGTGCGTGCCTTGCATGCTGCTACTCACTGACTAGGTGCCCACTGGGTATCCTGCCCTCCTCAAAGGCCTGGCACAGCCGGGACTGGTGCCAGATGACGGCATCATGGGCACTGCCGGGGTACTGTGCAAAGATATTGCTGATGTGCCCTGTCACATCACACACCACCTGGCAATTGATGGCGTGGTACCCCTTCCTGTTCACATACACTTCACTGCCATCGCCAGGTGGTGCACAGATGGGAACACGGGTGTAGTCAATGGCACCAAGTACCGCTGGTAGGTGCACAACTCAATAAAATTGCTGCATGGTTTCTCTGGACTCTGCTGTTGTGCTGGGGAATACTATGAATTCACCAGCATGTGGCAGGAAAGCATCTAGGAACTGGGTCAGGAGGTGTGAGGTGGCAGACTGTGATACCCCTATGGTGTCCCCCATTGGTTGTTGCAACATCCCTGTGGCTAGGAAGCACATCGCTGCTGTCACCTTATCCTCAACTGTCATGGCCTGACTACATCTGGTGTTGGGCTGCAGCTGCTCATGCAGGAGTTCACATAGCTGCCTCAACATTCCCCTGTTCATCCTGTACCGCATGATCCTGTGCTCATCTGGCAGGGTCTTGAAGGAGACTCTGGGCCAGTACCACCAGTGTGCAACATATCTTCTCCTTGGCCTGCATTGTGGGCCACGTTGGGCCTGCTCCCTTTCTTTCTCCTCCACTACTGCTGCCATTAGGTGCAGCACCACTGCATTAGTCACTACTGCCATAATGACTTCCTGTTCTGGTCCCTCCCCCCCTCTGTGGTTTTCCCTGGGTTAAGACCTGCCTTTTTTAGGCGATAACTAGCGCCATGCTATGTGTCACGCAGTGTGGCCTTGCGTGGCACTGTTGCTCTAAATATCCCGTTGCACATGTATGCATGTTCCCGCTGCCTCTCTTTGCTCCTTGCATACATTATGCGTTTGCCTTACTCTATTGCGGTTAGCACACACTGTCCGCGCCTTTGAATATTGCTGCCCCGCGCAAACACAGCGCTATTCCCGTGCTAATGGTTTGTGCGCTGCGCTATGTTTTGAATATCTGGCCCAAGTAGTCTAACTACAAAGCCTCCTAATCCCAAATTTAACTTCCATCTAATCTGTGCAGTGGCAGGCAGTTCCAAACAAAAAACAAATCATGGATAAATAAAAGGTAAAACAAGGACAATGTATCAGCATCCAGACAAATCATATGCTGTGTATTTATTTTTTATTGATATAGTAGTGTAATGTACATGAAATGTTTAAAATGTATGGAAATCAATAAAGAAATACAGTTTACCACTGATTCATTAATACGTAGATTTGCATTACATAAAAATTCTGAAATCACAGTTACGTAATAAAGAGGTCTGAATGTATTTTATGTAAACTGATTCCCTGCAATTAAAGTACAAAATCCATTCCTCTCAAACCATGTCCACCCACAAGACCCAAAAATATAAATTAAAAAAAGAGGCCTACATTATGCCACATGTTGTTGCCTTGCTTCGCTAGAGTTCACACCACCACTCGGAGGTGCCTATTACAGGTTGCTCTCTTCAATTTATTATTTCCAGCAGCAATGAAAAAAATCACTTACAACAAAATCATGGCCTTGCCCCTAACATACAGTAGTGTTGGCATACAACTCCCAACATCCCCTATTCCTCCACAGTCCTTTTCACATGCCTATAAAGCACATTGCTGTAGCCCGTGGTCTCCTACTCCCCAAATTTTCCTATGGCCTGCCCATCTTTTCTAATGCCTCAAACTCTATTCTGCATAAATGGGATGTAGCTTACAACAATATTTGTCGATTTGCCCTTGCATGCAATTGTCTTGCTCATCACTGTGCATTGTACTTCAAACTAGGTTGCCCTTCCCCTGCTACTCAACGGGATCTCTCTTCTGGTAGCATTATCCACAGTGTAATGCAGAACCAAGAGCCCCAGTCCCTTGCCTCACTCCTGGTGCCATATAAAAATACCTACTCCCTCAAATCTTCTGACCTTGACTTTCTATCCATTCCTAAGACTAGGATCAAACATGAATAGATGGCCTTCATTGTTGCTGCACCAAAACTGCAGAACAGTATACCAACTCACATTAGACACTGCTCTGTTGCTTGTGCCTTCCAGAACCAATACCAGTCATATTTGCTTCAACAGGCAGTATGTTCCTGTTCCTAGCCATTGACTATAGTGTTCATCTAGTCATCTGTATTTGACTGCTTCTTGCACTTGATTATTCTGTTACCTGTTATTATTGTCAGTACCTTTGCGTTTCTACTAATTACCCTTCCACAATGCTCCCTTGCTGTTAGACATGTGCCATATTCTTTTTCTTATCACTCTCTGCTCACAGTGTTGCTAAATTCACTGCCATGTATAGAATTGTACTCCCCTAAATTCTTTCACTAAATTCATTACTGTGCACAGAAATGTACTCTCCTGGTTATTATGTTGCATCTATGTTGTTAACACTGTCTACACTCTAATAGTCTAAACTGGTTGTACTCTCCGGGGACGTGCCTTAAAATAGGCAAATGTTTGCCTAGTGCACCTTACCCGGAAAACAAAAACCAAATAAATAAATAAAGGCAAAACTCCACCTCCTGTCACATGACCCCAGTCCTGCGTGCTCTGCACTGGCTGCCGGTCAGGTGGAGGGTCCTTTTCAAGGTGGGCTTGCTCACCTATAAACCCCTATATGGGTTGGGTCCTGGCTACCTGTTAGAGCTCCTGACACCTGTGACCTCTACTCGCTCCCTCTGCTCCTCTTCAAGGGGCCCTCCTGGATGTTCCCAGGGTTCGGCTCAAGACATCTGATGATTGAGCTTTCAGTGTCTCTGGGCCGACCCTGTGGAACATGTTTCCAGCTGTAGTCTGGGAGGCCTCTTCGATCGGTGTTTTCAAGCAGAAGTTAAAGGCACACCTCTTCAATCTGGCCTTCACAGAGTTATCAGTACCATTAGAGAATTTTATTATTTGAATTCTGATTTTATATATTTATGGATTTTAATTAATTTTTTTATCTGTAATACTTTGTTAGGCGCCCAGAGCCTCTGGGATTGGGCACCATAAAAATAAAATTTGCCTTGCCTTGCCTTGCCTCTTCTTTGCTGCTTAGCAGAGGCATTACAATCGCAGACTGGAGGGAAATCCATTGTGATGCACATGTCATGCCACTGATGGAGGCATCAAAAGAGGGGCCCATCATAACCACAGAGCACCTGGTCTTGCTTATTGATTCTGCAGTTGACTACCAGTGGAGAAAGGAGTAAGTGGCCGCATCTTCCCTGGTGATTGATTATGGCAAAGCCTCAATCACCAAAGGTTCAGTGGACCACATGGGTGAGGAGCCAAGCCGTAACAAGATGAGGCTGTTCCAAATACCAGCACAAGGAAGGAATTTACAGATAGTGACTCCCCCTTGAGCAAATCAGAGCTGGATTGTCTCAGCTCCTCCTTGGAGGTGGCTTTCATGCCAGCTCTAACCACTTTTATTCAAAATCCTACAGAAGTCAAGAAAAGTCCCCCCCTCCCACTGTAAGGGGCTCCATGAATCCCCTCATACTGGAACAGGGTCATGGATTAGGACTCTTTTCTGGAGGTGAACCTCTTATGACAAAACAAAGAAGAAACCCTCCCCTGGTGGGGCAGATCTTCTGCCCTCTGGAAGGCCTCCCTCAACTCTGACTCTAAACCCCAAAACAAAACAAGAGTTTTCAGTGGGACAAGAAGCAGATCGAGGTCAGAGCATAAACTTGCCCTTTCTCCTCAGGAATGGTAATAGTGACCCCATGCCCAGTAGGAAAGATAATTCTGGGCTTGGCTGGTTGGGCAGCATAGGCCTCCAGGAATACAAAATCACACATGCCCCCATAATGCAAAGCATCATGGGCTGCATATGTAAATCACCACAGAATATTATACTGGTTCAACTTTAAGCAGGCCTCCAAGTTCCCTGGCCAAGAATGCTATCCAAAAAACCAAGCACATGCAGGTTCAACCTTCCACATCATCTCCTCCCCCGAACCATTATCCAGTCTGTCCAGTCCAGGGGTTTGGTTTCCTTCGAGGCTGGGGTGCTGAAATCCGATGAGTACTCAGATAGGTCCCTCCCTCTTGGCACACGTAGGAAGCCTCCTGCAATTGCTGTCACCTGGAGGACAAATCAGAGGGGGAGACAGAGAAGGGGACAAAAAAAAAACTTTTGACCTTAATGCTCCGGGTGACTCTCCTTTTGATTGGACACCATTGCCTTCAGTGTCCATCTGATTCCACACCTCCAAAAGCTGCTAGATAGGAAAGCAAAGTGCTGCTTACAAGACAAGAAGCTGAAGCATAAATTACAATGAAACTGCCCCAAAGCTGCCCTGATTTTGACAAACAATTTTTGTTTTTTCTGGGGAAGGTGGATAGGGACCCCAAACAGGACTCAGATGAAAGTTTGAGAAGGGTCCAAGAAGAATTCCTGGAAATCTCTGGTTCAAATCTCACCACATTCACTAGATAAACATGTGACCTGCTGGAGCAAGTCACGTCACCTTCTTGTGCTTCGTTCCATCCAGCTGTTAAACTAAGTACACCAGCAGGACCTCTCTGAAAGTGAGATGCATCATTTCAACTTATCTATCCTAGGTTAGTAAACTGTAAAATAAAAAAAACTATTGGACCTTGTGCGGCTTCCTAATGCAAGACCTTGTGCAGCTTCTGGCTTTACTTAGCAATGTACAGCAAGAGAGCATTGATGAAGGCAAGACCCTAGACCCTAGACCTTGACTATCTCACAGATATTATCCATAGGGGGATCAGTTTCCTGGGTAACACTAATGTGGCCCTCCCAGCCAAGAGATGCAAGCTGTCCCTTCTACTCTTTCATCCCTACTTGACAGAGCTCATATATTAAGATGCATGCTTGGAGGCTGAAGGGTGCCTCTTTGGAAAGCTGCTTTTAAAAGAGCTCCAGAAGCTACGCAAAGACTACTTATTCATTAAAAAGACACACACATCATTCCAAAATATGAAACCCCTTTCCAAAGGACCAGAAGAGGTGGGAGCCACTTTTTCAGCCATCTTAGTCACCAGCAGCAGGCTGACTTCAGACAGGCCCCATCTTTGGATACAACAATGCCTTCAGCTTCAAAGTGTTCAGGAGCAGACCCAGTAGAGGCTTCTGAGACAGAGGTTTTTCCTGAAGTGGTCGAGTGTCCCAGTAAACTAGTCCTGCTCCCCTCAGGTAAGTATGCATCCTCTTCTACATATCTTTGCCTTAGTCCCAGGACCCTTGGAACTAGAGGAAAGACTGGCAAAGTTTGCATCGAACTGGGAAAGTATCATCCAAGACCCCTAGGTCTTATTTGAGGTTATCACCCTTTAAATTCACATCCCCACCTTCACCTCAGGATCACTTCTTATGCACCTTCCAGTTTCCACAGGAAGCAGGAGTCCTTATTCAAAAGGAAATGGAAACCCTTTTCCTGAAGGGAGCCATCTCCAGACTTCCACAAGATTCGGAGGTGTGGCTCAGCTCCATCCTCATCGTCCCCAAGAAAGATGGCAGATCCCAGCCATTCGCAGACCTGAGGGAGCTCAAAACTTATTTCACCTATCATTACTTCAAAATGGAGGGCATCCACCTCCTGTGTGATACTCTGGGTCTCAGGGACACTCATCTGTCCATCCATATTCATTACCTGGATTGTGGTTGGCTTGGATTCTTCTGGGGGTTTGAGACATGGCAGTTCAAGTGGCTCCTCTTTGGGTTAACCCCTTGTTGCCGAAGCAGAACGTATGGATTTAGACAATCCACATCGCAGGCCTTGCCAATGGAATGGCAATAGACACTCATCTCTTTTGGGGAGGGATGGAGTCCTATTCTACTGTGCTAGTGTCACCTGGATGTTACAACATGGAATAGTAGGTGGACAGCAGTGGGTGGAGAAATGGCCAACTTTTCAGGTGTGCATGCCTGTTGTGTACTTGGGCCTGCACATTGACAGCTGACATCTTGGAGAGGAGAAGAAGGGAAAATGGAGGGAAGACATTTTAGCCATTACAGGGTGGGGACCAGCCCCTGCAAGCCCCACACTGCCAACTGTGACTCCTACCACCACTGGTTGCAGGTGCTCCCTAGAGGATAGACCCACCATGAAGGTCCTGCCATGGGGACAAACAATGGGCGACATGAGGATAGAATGAATCCTGGAGAAGGTGGGTGAGGGGCTGTGGTGCTGGAAGATGGGGAGAAGCTAGTATGTAGGAGAATAACTAGTAATTCAAACAAAACTATAAATTATGGAAATGTCTGTGGAATGGGAAACATCCCTGGATAAGGAAAACAGTCTTAACATTATCAAAACATAAAGGGGGCTAGCATTTCCAGACTTTAGACATGGCTTTTTGGCAGTGCAAGTAGCACCAGTCTTTCAATTTCTCAGTAAGGCAAATGGTACTGGAGGGCTTCCTAGTGAACAAGAACAGGTGGTGGTTATTCCATTGCAATAACTGACTGACACTTTTCCTCATAGCAGAAGCCAGTTAAAATTTATTATAGTGTATGTTAGAACGTTGTATTCATTAAAAATCTAGGTTTCCCTAGTGTTGTTGTACCATTGATGTGACGTCACGATGTTGTTGTACCATCGTGAGTACATCACATCGATGGTACAACAGCACTGACCATTTTTGCGCATGCACCAGTTGTGGTTCATGTAGATGATAGCATGGGCACCACAGTTCATTGGAGGTACCAGAGGATGTCTAAACATCTCAGTAAGTGCCATTTTTTAAAGAGTGCTGGCACACAGCAGGACAGCAGTATCGCATGGGAAGGAGTGCAGTGTATTTACTGACACTGGCGGGAGGCGGGGTCACCGACATCACGGCGTGACCGTGGAGGCAATCAACAGCTAATTTGTTTAGTGTTGTCTATACACTATAAAGACAGTGGACGGGCAACAGAAACAACAACACTGTGTTACACTTCTTGAGGTTTTCATGCCAACCAAAAACCTCTCGAGCTTCGCTCTCGAGGTTTTCTTGGTTGTCATGACAACCTCTCGAAGTGAACAACAGTGTTGTTGTTCACTGCTGCCCATCCACTGTCCTCTATGTTATAATCCATGAGTTATAATGGTGAACACGTGCCAGCTTCTGCTCTGCTCTGCTCACACTCAGTCAGCCATGCTGCTCTCACAACAACGGCCATCAATCGGCAATCGTAAAAATACTACTGACTGCATTTCCTGGACTCAGACAAGATAAAAAATAAATGAATAAAAATAGAAAAAAAAATCAGAAAACAACTAAGAAGTATATTTACTTCAATTTCCCAAGATTTTTTCAAGTCTGGTTCCTCGTTGTCATGGCGATATGCAAATGAGATACACAGTTACAACTCTGAACACAGATCTCTGAACCTCATTTGCATATCACCATAACAGCAACCACCTGGACCCGACCAAAATCTTCAGAATACGAACTTAAAACACTTCTCAGAAAAGTTTCTAAATTTGTTTTTTATCATATTGTAAACCTCCCATGATAAGAGTTAACAATTTTCTGCTGTTTTCACTACCTCCGGTTTTCAGTGAAGAAACAAAGCCATTGCTCTTCTCAAAGACTGTAAGTGAAACACTCTAAGTGAAACCAACCTGTTATTTGCCCATTGTAAAAAATTGCAAAAAACAGTAAAAATACACTTTTTTCAAGGGGTAGCTCATTACTGGGGAAGGGTATTACTGCCACCGTAAATCAATTTTTAAACTAAAATCTAAGGGGGAGAATGAGTATGTACCCAGGTCTCTAAAACAGTGTCACCAAAACCACTCCAAAACATGTAAATTCCTTGCCCTTAATGCAAGATCATTAAACTTAACTAAATTAGCTGAACTTGAGGCCAAGTGTAGAGTCTTGAATTTAGGTGTTGTAGGGGTCACTGAAACCTGGTGGGACTCAGCTTCCACCTGGTCAAAGGACATCCCTAACTGTAAACTTTATTACAAAAACAGAACCAATAAGCAGGGAGGTGGGGTATGCATTTATGTTAGAAATGATATCCCCTTCTACAAAGTACATCACCCGTCTACATCAGAAAGTATTTGGGTCAAAATTCAACTAAAAGGCCACTCGCACATCATTGTTGGTAGCCTATACAGACCCCCATCAGCTGACCTGGACTACACATCCAACATTTTCAATGAGATCTCCACCTTATCTGATACTGAGGATGTTATTGTCCTAGGTGACTTTAACATGCCTCACATCGATTGGGACACTTTTTCAGGACATTTCAGAGCAGAAAAACTTTTATTTGCTACAATAACCAATACAGAGTTAGAGCAACTCATCATGGAACCCATTAGGGGCCCAAACATCTTGGATCTTTTATTTACAAATATAGAAACTCAGATCAGTAACCTTCAAATTTGGGATCCACTGGGTACAAGTGATCATTCCTCTTTTTTATTTGAAGGTTATTATAAACCCAAGAAAACCCTCAACTGTTAAGAACTATAGTAAAGCTAACTTTCAAGACATTAATAAGCAATTAACTGATATTAGCTGGGAGTCACTCCTCAATAACTTATCAGCCGAGCAAGCCTGGACAACCTTTGGAAAAACAATTTATAACTTAGAAACCCTTTATATTCCAACTAAAAGGAAATATAACAATAATGGAAAAATTCTCTTATGGTTTAATAAATCCATTAAAACTCAAATAAATCAGAAAATCAGACTTTTCAAGAAACTCAAAAATAGTATGCAGCCATGCAAACATACATTACTCTACAAATATAGATCAGCAGTTAAACCCCTAAATCATTCCATTAAACTCGCTAAAACCAAACTTGAATATAAGTTGGCACACACTAAAGACTGCTATAAGTCTCTGTTTTCATATTTAAATTAAAAAAGGGCAATTCTAGGGCTATGGGGCCTTTAGTCAATAATGGAGTTAGGCTACCATCAGACGTTGATACAGCTAACCACTTCAACAAATACTTATGTTCAGTATTTTCCAAACAGGACACAGCTGCCCCGGTTCCTCCTAGCTCATATACCCCTCATGAAATTACAATATCTGATATTGTACAGGCTCTAAAAAGATTGAAAAAAACAACCAGTCCAGGACCCGATAACATCCACCCCCAGTTTTTGATTGAAACCTCGCAGGTTATTTCTCAGCCCTTATCAATTATTTTTAATAAATCTCTGCAAGAAAGCTCCATACCCAATAAGTGGTGAACTGCTATTGTTACCCCCATATTCAAGAAGTGAAACAGAGGCGACATTCAGAACTATCGCCCCATTAGCTTAACCTCTGTTGTCGGTAAGCTAATGGAAAGGGTTGACAAGACTAAATTAGAACAGGAATGTATAAGATTAAAAATCCTAGCTACAATACAGCATGGGTTTACACCTAATCACTCGTACTACAAATTTGATATTCTTTCATGATAACATCAGTACACAGCTGGATAAGGATATTCCTACTGATGTGGTACTACTTAACTTTAGTTCGGCATTCAACAAAGTCTCACACAATAAACTCATAGCAAAAATGTATAACATGGGGTTGTCTCCTGGTTTAGTAAGGTGGACCTCAGACTGGCTGGCCAATGGAAGACAAAGGGTTAGAATAAATGATGTACTGTCTGACTGGGGCACTGTGTCGAGTAGAGTTCCCCAGGGATCAGTTCTGGGGCCCACACTGTTCAACCTTTTCATAAGTGATCTACAACCGGGGCCTAATAACTATATGTCAGAGTTTGCTGATGATACAAAACAAGGGGGCAGGGTTAATAATCAAGACAACCTAGCATCATTAATTTCTGATCTGGAGAAAATTGAGCAATGGGCCAAACATAATGATATGTATTTCAATCAGAACAAGTGAGCTGTCATTCATTTTGGTAAAAATTATCCAAACAACGTTTATTATCTGAACAAATTGCCACTCAATACATCCATATGTGAGAAGGATCTGGGCATACTTTTTAACAACAAACTTACACTAGGGGATCACTATACCAAAATCACCAATATGGCAAACAGACCTTTGAGGCAAATCAAGCGAACATTCGTTAATCGCTCCGAGCAGTGTCTAATGCCCCTATATAGGACCTACATTAGGCCATACCTGGACTATGGGTCTCCCTTTTGGAACCCTTGTCTTAAAGGTGATATGGCTCAGCTGGAGCAGGTCCAGAGGAGAGCCACCAGAATGGTACCTAGGCTGGCACACCTTGATTATTCCTTAAGACTTAAAACCACCAGGATCCACTCATTACAAAACAGGAGAATGAGAGGTGACTTGCTCCTAGTCTATAAATTATTTTAATTACCTGACCTCATGAAGCAATGTGGGTTATCATATTCTAACAGAAAGTTAGCTCCAAGGCTACATAATACACAACTTGAGGTGAGAATCTTTAAGACTAATGAAAGGGGAAATGTCTTCACAATCAGAGCTCCGAAAATATAGAACCTTACCACAGAATTTGATAGATTCTGAAAGTATTACCACTTTTAAAAACAAACTTGATGACTGGATCAGGGTCAATTATTAATACTTCTAAAGTCCCACAATGTGTGGGGAACAGTCTCGATGGGCTTCAGCTTTCTTCTGTTCTTTTATACCAAGTTATACCAAGTTAAGAGTATGTTATGGTTTATTTACTTTCTTAAGTGTACTGTACGTATTCTAATAAATAAAAAGCAAGCACAAGATTTTAGTGAAAAAAGTATTTATTTCAATAAATATTTTATATATTTATTTATTTACTTAAAAGTTGATTACTGGGAGAAGCACACTAAGCCAAGGCTCGTTTCCAGGTACGACCCAGGGGAAGGGGAAAGAGAGGCAAAATACAGTACAAACATGAAAATACAGACAGTTAACAATGGTGTCACAGGCAGGTTACAGTCAAGCCTGGGTACAAGATAAGTACAGTAGTGCAGAGGCACAGGCAGGTTACAATGGTGCCTGAGGAGGTAACAGAAAAAATTCAACATAATGAACCAGCAAAAAGTAAAAAATAATATACAACTCAAATTAGATTGTAAAAGACATAATTAAAAACAATAACATATTAAAAATGCAGGAAAATACAGGGTGGACACAGTGTACAACAATAATGGCATATTACAGACAGGGCACATAAAGCTGACTTGACTTGAAGCTGTCATAAAATAACTTGGGCTAAGGCTAAAGAAGGAGGTTTAGCCAGGTGGATGACAGGAGCAAAGGGGGAACAGTAGAGTGACCGTCTAATAAGGTTGAGCGAGGGTAGCAAATGGAGTGAAGTGGGAAGGGAATTCCACAAATGTGGGAAGAAGAAGGAGAAAGCAGCCATTCCTGAGTTCGAATGTGGGTGGGGGGGTGAAAGAACAAGGGTCACATGAGCAGAAGGGGTAGGATGTGTGGGAGGAGGGGGATAGGAGGGAGGCAAGGTAGGGAGAAAGCAAGCTGAACCAGAATTTCACAGTGGTGATGGAAGTGTTGTGGTATCGGCGAGAGGATAAGGAAGGGAGTGATAGTGAAGAGTAAAGGAAGCAATGATGAGTCCTGAGGGGGACGTTCAGGGCGAAATGACAGAAAGTGTTGAAAAGGACATCTAGCCTGGAAAGGCGGAATGTGGAAGCAGATGCATAGACAATGTCAGCATAATCAAATAGGGGTCAGATAGTTTTAGTAAGAAGTAGCCGACAAACGGGGAGGGAGAGTGCATCTTTATTTCTATAGAGGGCACCAAGTTTGGGGTGGAGCTTGGAGTGCATGTAGTTGACATGTTGAGAAATGAAGACAGCTTTCTAGCCAGACACCTAAATACTTATAGGATGGAACAGTATCCAAAGGGGTACCGTCAAGAGTGGAGAAAGAAGGGGGTGTGGTGAGCTTGACTAATTTTTGGTGGGTGCCGAAAATCATAGAGACAGTTTTAGTAGTATGATTGGAGAAAAAAAGTCCACCATCAGTTACATAAAACAACACTTGGGGGGAGTGCTTAATTTGAATTTAATGCACAGCCTTGGTGTGGTATGCCTTAATAAACCTATTGGGCCTTGACCTCAGGGTTTATGTAGCATCCCATACTTCGGGTGTGCATTAAATTCTTGTTATGCACCCCCCCCATGTGTTATTCTCTATATATTGTTCAGTGACCAGTAGTTCTGCATGAAAATCCATCTCATATTAAATGTTGTTGTACCACAATTCAAAGGTCCTGGAACTTCACTGTACCTTTATTTCCAACTGATTACCACCTGTGTGCCACCTGTTGTTCTTCACTACAGCGCCGTGCGAACATGTACTCACTGCGAGTGATGTTCAAACATGGCATCTGCATTTTTTTTTTCAAAAGTAGCCAATGACTATCAGAAAATTATTTTTAAGTATGAAAATAAAACAACCCTTCAAAAACAGTAAACTAGTTAAAAATCAGAAATTCTGATGTACATGATGTCAACGAACCTCTGTTCCCAACAGTACTGCTAAATAAATAAATAGCCAGAAAATATCTGGAAAAGGTGCTTCGGAAAGGAAGATGCAGTGGGGACTCCCTAGGCCTTAAATTTGTAAGCCTAGCACTGGAGGACATTCTAAGTTCACTGACTCACATTATTGACCTTTCCCTCTGTCACTCCCAATTCTCCCAATGTTGGATCTGCTACCATCACACTGGTGCAAAAAAGTGGGGACAGGACACTGCAAAACAACTGCCGGCCGATATCAATACTCCACCCAGTCTCCAAAGCCTTAGAGAGGATTGTGGCTCATCAGCTTGTGGAATATCTTAACCAGCACCAACTACTGTGTGCTGAACAACATGGATTTAGGAGTGGGCACAGTATCTACACAGCCTTGCTCGAATTCACAGGCTATATCCACTATACATTAGACCAAGGCCACCTGGTTGGGCAGCCTTCATTGACCTATCAAAGGCATTTGATATGGTGCATCATGGGTGCCTCTTAAACCAGCTATATGACATTGGTCTCTCACCTGACACCCGGGACTGGTTGAATAGCTACCTGAGCAACCACACCAATGGGTAAGGATAGGTGAAGTCCTCTCTGACAGCAGACCCGTTAGATCTGGTGTCCCAGAGGGATCCATATTAGGACCACTGCTGTTCAGCCTATTCATAAATAATCTCCCAGCATTCTGCCAGTGTCAAATGCCCCTTTACGCAGACAATGTGGTCCTGTTTACCAGCAACCGAGCCTCTGAACTTCTAGAGGTGGATCTACAAAAAGGCTTCTTATCTGTGGAACAGTGGTTTAAGGAACATAGACTGGTCCTGAATTATAAAAAAACTAAGACTATGATGTTCTCTACCCCCCAAATCACACTCAAAGCCTTCCCCCTTGCAATCACAAATGACTGTGGTTCCACTTTTGAGCTAGTTCGGCATTTTAAGTACCTGGGCATCACAATTGATTCCACTCTATCGTACGCCCAGCACATTGACAATACCATGAAGGCCATCAATACAAGAACTGGGATCTTATGCTGACTGGCACTGTATTACTCATGAAGCCCTGAACATGGCCATTCACAGCTCTATTGTATCTCTCATCAACTATGGGCTAGCGGTCTAAGGATTTGCAACAGATACAGCCCTCCACAGCATCTCCATTGCCCTAAATAAAGCGTGCTGTCTCCTCACAGGTGCTGCCAGACTCACACACACCTGTGATCTCTATGCCATGGCATGTTGGCTGCAGTTTGGTGGAAGAATCAGATATCAGACCTGTCTCCTTGCCAAAAAAGTCTCCCTTAACCTTCTGCCTCCTGGGGTACAGAATCTTCTGACCATAACTCAGGGCTCAAAACAGACCAGAAGTGCCGCCTCTCAAGTATTCCATGTACCAAGGTGTCACACTACACCGGCTCAATGGGGCTTCATCTATCATGCCCCTTTCTGGACAAATGCCCTACCTCAAGGCATCTCTGACACTGCAACAATTGGCGCTTTCAAGCACAAGCTTTGTCAACACCTACTCACCATGAATACCTGTGCCTGCTCTCACTAGCTCCCATCAATGACTTTCCCTACAACTTCTGAAGTCAGTAATTACAACCGGTGAAGGCAGTAATCCCCACTAGTACTTATTCACCCCGTCGATTGTAACACCAGAGTAGCCCTGACTCAGCACTTCCCCTATACTCTCTGCCCTTCCTCTGTGGCACTACCACACCCCACCCAATTGGATCCATGATGTCAGCATGACAACCCCAACCGTGACGTCTGCTACAGTGCTGGGAACCCGTCGACACCCCCAACCACGACACGACCCCAAACCAACTGGCAATATCTCGATGGACAATGCGGGGGGGCCTGTGTCCCCCACGTCCAGGGGGCTGTGCCCCGTGCACCCCCTGCTATATATATCTAACTCCACATTGCACAGACAGTGGAGTTAGATATTTACCCCCCCCGTCGCCCTAAAGTGTCTCAAAGCAAAACCCCCGTTGCTGCCAGTTTAGGTGTAGTGGGGGTTTCGCTGTGGGGGGTTCGCTGTTCGGGTGTCGCTGTAGTGGCGGCATACCTCCCCAGTCTACTACCTCACCCTCTTACCTCCCCACGTTTACCCTCCTGCTACCCTAACTCTAGCTCCCTCTGCTCTTTTCTTCCCTTGTACTCATTCCAGTTGTGATTGTATCCCCAGGATGAAGGCATACATTTTACTATGCCTTAGTAGTGTTTACCCTTGCATAATAAGCGTAATGTGTACCTCCACTTTATATGTATATGTACTTCTGTCCTTGTATTTTGTACCAGTTTGTAATTCAACTGACATGGAACCAATTAACAAACATCTGCTCAATGGTGTTATCCAAGAATTCAATAAATAAATAAATATATTCCACATTCATTTTCACTGTTACCGACAGTACTGTTAAATAAATTAACTATCTTAACCTCACTTATCTCTCTGTTTTTTTACAACCATATGCTATATAAAACAGTGGCTGGATAACCACTGGCAGAACAAGTTTGTGTTGCCACCTCGGGTTCTGATTACATCACACCAGGGGTCAACCTTAACTTTTTTTTGCACTAGCCAGCCAGACAAGTTGATCAAAAATTGCACTAGCCCACAGATGGTTGCTCTAGCCCACAATAATAATGGTAAATTTTGATCGGTTATACAGAAAAAATATGAGTCAAGAAATACTCTGATTATTGCATATTTTTCCTCCTCCCACATTGCTTCCTGCCCCAGCGAAGAAAAAAAGACTGCAATCCAATCACACACAGTGTGTACCCCAACTGTTTTTTACCATGTACCCCTTGCTTCCTCTTTCTTCACCCCCCTCCCACCAAACCAGAGGATACCATAATAGCAAATGCTCAGCCAAGCAGTTCTACCTCTGCACACACAATAGTCATCACCATGCACCTCACCACTGTCCCACCCTGACCTGCAGGACAACGTACAGAGTCAGGCAGAGAAAGACACTCTCAACCCCCACACTGTGATTAACCAGACCTGCACTTCTGGAAGTTTTTTTACACTGTGAAATGAGCTGGGGCAGTTCTAGGATTTCTTTGGGGACAGTTAAACAAACACAGGGGGATTGGGATGTAAGAAACTTTGACATATCTGTTTATATATACCAGGTACAGAAATATTGATTTAGCATGCTCTGAGCTAACAGATTTTTCATAAGTGTCCTTTCATCAGCTAAAGGGGAAGCAGTATACAGGCATGATGCTATACTACCTTTCTTTCTATAGGATGATCTATGCACACCAGGAATACCCATTTTAACCTTTCAAATTATATATTTTGATAAAGTTTTGCTTTGTACCATACATGCTCCAAAACATTATTTTAGGATGAAATTACATGCTGGGTGGTGTAAGGATGGGACTGCATGGATGGCATTGACTGTCGTGATCCATTAAGAGGAGCTGTGGGTCCCTACACCAGGCAGTAATGGCAGCTATGGGTGGCCACTTCAGAGTCTAGTCTGCAGTGATGTCAAGGGAAAGTATAGAGTTGGCATACCACCTGGCTGGGCAGACCATGTATACATCACATCATTCAAGGAAATACAAAATCACACATGCCCACACAATGCAAAGCATCATGGGCTGCATATGCAGATCACCACAGAACATTATGCTGGTTCAACTTTAAGCAGAATTGCCTGGTGCCGAAAGGCCTCTCACACAGTTTGCAAAGGGTTCTACCAGGACTCATCAGTATGCCTCGTCTGTTTGACACCCCAGTGGAATGAACCAGCTATCCTAAGATGGTCTGTCTGGGTTATGTTGTGGTGAACCCCATTAAAACAAAAAACTATTTAAAAGACAAAGAACCTATGTGCGCAAACACTGAGGTAATGGTTACCCCAAAGGGCATTTGGCTGGGAAGCCAAGTTTCAAGGAAATACAAAATCGCACATGCCCACACAATGCAAAGCATCATGGGCTGCATATGCAAATCACCACAGAATATTATGCTGGTTAAACTTTAAGCAGAATTGGTCAGACAGTGTATACATCATAGCATTCTGTCACTGCAGTGCTGGATACATACACTCAAAAGGTTGGGAAATGAGGCACACTGGTCTTAATATTGTGGGACAAGTTCAGCAAACTGGAAGCTAGTGACTTAACAACTCTACCCTTGATCACAGCATGCACACTAGCTGAATGTCCTAACAATTAAGTGATAATGACTCACATCAAGTCTTTTATTGGTTCCCCCTCTTGAACTACCAGATATTTGCAGTTCTTAATGAGCTGTTAATCACACCAGGCCACCTGGAACACTGAGGGAGATTAGCAAAAGGACTACAGCCTGCTAAAGTAGGGTCTTTTTCAACTTCATTAACAACCATGAAAAATCTGCACTAGTCAAGATGGGCAAGTAGAGGGTTAGCTGCACTAGCCCTGATTAATTTGCACTAGGTTCAGGGCTAGTAAAACAATGTTAAGATCAAACCCTGCATCACACCTCTCAAGCTTTGCTGTCAGGGTCAATGGTGTAATCAGAGCCCCTATGTGCCAACACAGGCTTGTTGTGCAATGTTGCCCATGCACTGTTCTACATATTTATTCTTCCCTTGCTACCAGTCCAGAAGATCAAGTGAATGAAACTTGAAAATCTTTTGACTTAACAAAACTAGAGGCATGGTGAATATGTCAATTTGAGTCAGGTGTAGCTAATTATCTTCATAAACAAGCATCTTTTATTGGCCTGTGGGCAGACTAGATGGACCGCATGGTTTCATTCTGCCATCACTTTCTATGTTTCTATGTTTATTAATAATTCTGATCCTCCTTCTCGCAGAATGGACTCTTGATCTGTACAAATAAGGGTCTGTACTACATAGATCAATGGATATATGATGGCACAATTTTTATTTATTTATTTAGTTATTGGTTTTTGGTAATTGGGTAGACTCACTGGAACAAAAGTCCCTTTTTCCAGGGCAACCTAGAATTAGTTACATAAAGGAACATACAAGAGATGAGCATCAGTAGAAACAGAAACAAGATAACAATAAACAAATTAAATTTGGTTACAGATAGGTGAAACAGATAAGTAAGAACTTTCCACAGAACAGTTTGAAAGATCTATATGCAAAAGGGCAATAAGTTCTTTTGCTTAACTGGCCCAAAAATAAAAATTTGAAAGACAGGACTTTAGGGGGCTCCAGTGACATCATCCCATGGAATGGTGGCTCTCGGAGCAGCTCCAAGCCTTGAGAAGATTACCATTCTCCATCCACCCTCATCCAACAGAATAAATCTAAAATAACAGATATCATTAGATCAACCTAATGGAGCAGCCATGGAAAAGTCAAAATTCGGGAGAGCACAGTAAACAGCAGAGGCTCTGACAGCATTCCTCTAGGCAGTGTAGCCCGAGTAATTCACCTTCCAGGGCCTCCAATTATACAACTGGATCATGCGGAGAAGAGATGGATGTGCAAGTAACTACTTTTGAAAAAATCCAGCTCCTCCACAATCATAAAGACCCTTCAGCAAATAGACAGCAATGTGTCGGATATTAAAAGAGGCTTTTATAAGTTGGAGCTGTGTACCACATTGCTAGAGAAAACAGTCTCGGACATGCGAGATGAAATCAGTTGCATGGGCAGAACAGTAGTATACCTATGTCAGAGAGAAAAAGAGCTTACTGGTAGACCTAAAGACACAGAGGTGATAGGAAGGAGAAAAAATATATGCTTCTTTGACTTCCCAGAACATCGTGATCTGAACACTTTTATTACCACACAGCTACAAACCAAGCTTTAACCCTCAGCAGAGTTCAACACAGAGATCGATGGAGCTCACAGGGCTATAGGAAACAAGCCTAAACCTGGAGTTCCCACAGGATTGATTATAGAGAAGGTCCTGAAATTCCTTGTGAAACAAATGTTGCTACAAAAAGTCTGGGCCAAAAAAGGACTTAAATTTTAATGGACAAAGAGTGTATATGGACAAAGACAACCACCAGCTATGCAGAGAAAGCACAAGCAGGTCCACACTGTTATTAATGCCCTTAGAGAGAAAACATCGGCGCCCAATTAAGGTTCTCTGGTCAGGTTATTAATTCATACAAAGAAGGGTCTGGTGACCTACAAATTGCTCTCACAGGCCAGCAAGTACTTAGTAACATTGGGATTGGAGGTCTCAGAATCACCAGGGGATCTCTATGAAAAGGACATAGAACAGATGATATGGGCTACAGCTGGGAACAAGTCTGGTGGGAGAGGCAAGAAACCAGGACTTTCAGTGGAGTCTTTAGGAGCAGATGTAAAGAAGTGGATGAAAGGCCTGACACAACTCCTAGAGGAACATCAGGATAGCTACGTGTTTGGAGTTTCTTTTTATTAATGTAGGTGTTAAATATACTGATGTGACTAATGACACCCAATGCTGATGGTAAGGCCTAACTGGCCCTCTAAACCCACCAAGAGGTAGTCAAACTTTCATTATCTTCCTCCCTTGTGGTGCAAGATTTCTCCCCCTCAAACCAGCAGAGGATATAATATGACATGACAAATGGCACCTCCGCTCTGCACAGCAGGATGTGAGTGACTGAGACTCACTAAGTGAAACGGCTTTGAGCAGTCATCATGTCCAGCATGCTCCTGCTGTATAAATGTGCAGGCAAAATTATAGCCAGCGGTTCTTGATGTAGACCATATTGAACCTTAGAATGAAAAGAGATGCATAGTAGGTCTTATAGTTCACTGATTTTAATGTTCTGAATCTTGGGAGGGTCCTAATACTTTGTATAGACAGTGGAACTGGATGGTACCACTGCATTCAAGACAAAGGATGAGGCTTTAACAGGATAGTCGGATAACCCCTCATAGCAATTAAATAGGCATACAGGGCTGTATACAGTTTGGACAGGAAAATAACCCTAAGTAGAGAGGCAATCACAACTTTGGATCTTTTAGTCCTCGCAATCACAGACTGTTAATTAGCTCCTAAACAAATAAAAAAGGGGGGAGAAGGACTTACATAGCTATGGGGTAAGGGCACTTTCTCATAGATACATAGATACATAGACAGTGTCGGCAGATAAGGGCCTATGGCCCACCCAGTCTGCCCATTTGAGCTTGTAAGTTCAGTTTATGTTTTCCTAGAAGTCTGTTGCCCCTTACCCCTGACCTCCAGAATTCCTTTATGTCTATCCCATGCATTCTTAAATCCTGTGATTGTTTCGGCCCCCACCACTTCCTCTGGCAGGGTGTTCCACTTGTCCACCACCCGTTCTGTGAAGAAATTCTTCCTCACGTTTCCTCTGAATCGTCCTCCCTCCAACTTCATCCCATACCCTCTAGTCCTAGAACATCTTTTTCACTTAAAAATAGTGTTTTCCTGCACCCTGTTCCTCCCTGTAAGATACTTGTATGTGCCTATCATATCCCCTCTCTCCCTCCTCTCCTCCAGGGAGTACATGTTCAGTTCCTTCAACCTGTCTTCATAGGACTTGTGATGCAATCCATGCACCATCTTTGTTGCCCTCCTCTGAACCTTCTCTACCCTGTCTATGTCCTTACGTAGGTATGGTCTCCAGAACTGTACACTGTACTCCAGGAGGGGCCTCACTAGTGTCTTGTATAGTGGAATTATGACCTCCCTTTTCCTGCTGGTGATGCCCCTGCCTATGCATCCCAGCATCCTATTTGCTTTAGCTGCTGCCTTGTCACACTGTTTCCCTACCTTGAGGTCATCAGAGATGAAAACCCCAAGATCCCTTTCCTGCTTGGTACATGCTATATCCTCACCCCCCCAACTGAAATATTGTGCCAGGGTTTTTGTGCCCCATATGCATTATCTTGCACTTCTTTGTATTGAATTTCAACTGCCAACCCCCTGACAATTCTTCACGTTTCTGCAGGTCCCTTCTCATTCTGTCTACACCCTCTGGTGTGTCTACTCTGTTACAAAGCTTTGTGTCAACAGCGAACAGTGAAATTCTGCCTTCTAGGTCCTCAGAATGTCACTGATGAAGATGTTGAATAGGACCGTCCCAGCACTGATCCCTGTGGTACCCCACTGGTCACTCTTCCCTCTGTGGAGTGACAGCCATTTACCACCACCCTCTGTGTCCTGCCGCCCAGCCAGTTACCTACCCACCACACTACTGTCCTGCCCACACCCATATTCCCCAGTTTGTGTAATAGTCTTCTATGTAGCACAGTGTCAAAGGCCTTGCTGAAGTCCAGATAGGCCATGTCCACTGCCCTCCCCCTGATCCACCTTTCTAGTCACCCATTCAAAAAATTCAATGAGGTTGGTCTGACATGACCTCCCCCTGGTGAAACCATGCTGCCTTGGGTCCTGTAGTCCATTGACAACCAGTTGTTCCACCAATCTCTCCTTCAGTAGTGCTTCCATGATCTTCCCCACTACCGAGGTGAGGCTGACTGGTCTGTAGTTCCCCGCTTCCTCTTTGTTCCCACTTTTGTATAAGGGGACTACATCTGCTATCCTCCAGTCTTTGGGTACCTCCCATTTCCAGTGATCGGCTAAACAGGATAGCCAGAGGTTCAGCCACCACCTCTCTTAGTTCTTTAAGGACTCTGGGGTGCACCCCATCTGGCCCCATTGCTTTATGAACTCTTATTACTTCCAGTTCCTTCAGGACCCTTTCTCGTGTAAAGGGACTTGTGTCCATTTCTGCACCATTCTCACCCCTTGTACTCCCTTCAGACCCATTACCCTCCTCTTCCTCAGTAAAGACTGAGCAGAAATACCTGTTCAATATGTCAGCTTTACTGTTGTCATCCTCCATGCGGCCCCCATCCTCCACCTTCAGTCTCACTATCTCTCCCTTTGCTTTTCTTTTTTCACTTATGTACCTGTAAAAGGTTTTGTCCCCTCTACCCACTGATTTTGCAATGTGTTCTGTCTGAGCTTTGGCTTCCTTACTGACCTCCCTGCCTCCTTTGCTTCTCCTGGTACTTCTCCTGTCCCCTTCTGCCTGTGTCTTTTGTATTGCCTGAATGCAATCTTTTGGCTTTCACTTTCTTTGTTACCTCTTTGGAAAACCATAATGGTTTCCTCTTCCTTTTCCTCTTGCTAACCTGCTTAATGCATAATTCTGTTGTTCTTGTAATCCCCATTTTAAATACTGCCCACTGTTCCTCAACCCCTAATTCCTGTCCCATTCCCCTTAATGCCTCTTTCAGGTATCTCCCCATTTTCCCAAAGTCTGCCCCCCTAAAGTCCAGTATACGTGTTTTAGTGTGGTTTGGTTCTGCTCTTTCTGTGATTTCAAACCACAATGACTGGTGGTCACTGTTCCCCAGGTGCTCCACCACTGTTACCCCCATCACACTGTTCCTGTTTGTGAGCACAAGGTACAGTATTGCCTTCTGCTGAGTTGGTTCCATGACCAGTTGCTTGAGGAAGGCACCCTGAAGGGAGTCCAGGATAAATCTGCTCCTAGTTGATGCTGCTGATGGGATGCTCCAGTCCACGTCTGGAATATTGAAGTCTCCAACCAGTACTACCTCACCCTTGTCTGCCATCCTTTAGATGGCTAGCATCAGTTCCTATCTGTTTCTTCCTCCTGGGCTGGTGGTCTATAGACCACACCTATGTGGATGGCTGTCCCCATTTTCCTTTCCAGCTTAACCCACAGTATCTCTCCCCCATTTTGTTCCTCCTGGATCTCTGTGGCCCTTATGTCATTTTTCACATACAGTGCCACTCCTCCCTTCCTGCCTGTTCTGTCTCTTCTGAATATGGTGTAGCCAGGTATGGCCGTCTCCAAGTCATGGTTATCATTACACCAGGTTTCAGTGATGGCCACAATGTCCAGATCTGACTGCACCATGACAGCCTCCAGATCTTCCATCTTGTTGCTAAGGCTCCTGGCATTTGCACACATGGCTTTCCATGATTTGACCTCCCTAGACTGTTTCGCTGTTCTACTCTAGCCCCTTCCTTGGTTGTCCTTTATCCCTGGTTCTCCTTGCTGTCTGCCCTTCTGCTGAATTTTGCCCCTTTTCTGCCTATCCACCTCTTGGGCACTAATCTCCATCTTTAGCACACTGCTTTGTAGAGATAGCCACTCCTCTGGTTCACTGGTTCCACTGCTAGCTGTGGGGGTGAGCAAGTAGGTACCCTCCTTGCTAGCCTGCTACCTCCCCCTTTGCTAGTTTAAATGCTTGTCAATGTAGCATTTAAACTTATCATTGAGTGCTTGGATTCCCCTCCAGGATGGATGCAGGCCGTCAGGCTTGAACAAACCTCCATCCTCCAGGTGGGTCCCCAGTCACCAATGAATCCAAACCTTTCTCACAGCACCAGTTCTTCAACCATGAGTTAAAGTTCCTGGTGCATGCACCTTATGCTCTTCCTTGCTCTCTCGAGGTAGTACTTCTGAGAAAGTGACAGAAGTAGCTACTAGCTTGAGACCCCTTCCCAATTTCCTAAACTCTTCCTGAACTTCCTTTGGCTCCCCACTTGCCAGGTCATTTGTACCTAGGTGGATAATAACATCCAGCTCACCCTCCCGTCTTGCCTTCCCAGTGATCCCCAGGATCTTCCTTCCATCCCTCCATGCCATGGCACCTGGTAGGCACCTCACCTCCCTGTCCTCCCCCTCCTGTGTTCCTAGCTGGATCCCTCTTATGATGGAGTCCCCCACCAGGATTCGCTTCCTCCTCCTCTGGGGTCCACTGCTTCCCCGCTGAGGTCACCTCCTTGGCTAACCTCCACATCCTTTCCTTCCACTTCTCTGGGTACCTCTATTTGGTTGTCCTCGTTTGCCAGTGTGGCATATGAGTTCTTGAGTGGAATAGGATCTGGGATGTGCCTCTGCCTGATCGCTATTCCTCCCTGAGCCCACTGTCATTCAAGTGCTCCTCGCTCGGCATCCTTGAGGCAGTTGCATTGGACTGGGTGGTCTCTGGATAGGGGTGATGGTACTCCTGAACCAGTTTACTTCCACTCTGAATCTGGCTACCTCATCCTGCAGTCCAAAGAGATGCATGCACATAGGGCAGCACCTCAGTGTCCAGAAGGTCTGCCTGAATATGGCTGCCCCACAGCCACTGCATTGCACCACTCCCCACATTATACTGCAATTATACTGCTATTCCACTACTTGTCTGCTACTGAAGCTCTCCTAGTTCCTTTTTTATTAATTTACTGTCCTAAAAATCCTGCCACTGATCCTCAGATAATTTTCTTTAAAAAAAAAAAAGAAAAGAAACCAATAAATGAATAAATGAGTCAAAACACTTGTCATGCTGAGGGTGGGCTTCTTCCCCCTTATGCCCTTCCTACTTCACACCCCTTACTATACCCTGTGTTTAGCTCCTGTCAATCAGATTTAACAGGGCATATAATTAAGAGTTGGGGGAAGGGGAAGGAGATAAGCCAAGATAAAATTTGCAGCAATTAAAACAGCACAGAAATACACCACCACTAAGTTTTAAATTTTCAACAGCCCAAAAACAATTCTAAGTAAAGACAACAAAGAAAGTACAATGTCACTAAAAGCCCACAATCTAAGTTTATAAGAAAAATAGCAATTACCAGTTACTCCAAAGCACTGAATTGAATATGTTTCCTTCCTTCCTCTTTCTGGCTTCTTCTGAGAAAATGGAAGTAGAAGTAATTGACCAAAATATAAAGGGAGGTGTACAAAAGAAGATTCTCTTGGGGGGAAGGTGGTGCACAAGCGGGCAACCATTGGCACTGCATTGGATGGGAGGGCAATAGTGGGACAAGGGAACAAGTTCAAGAGATAGATTAACCGCTGTGATGAATAATGGCCGATGATGATATGGTACATGAAAACTGTTCTCTAACATACAGTTCTGCATAGAATTTTGTGAAAATTCCATTTACTCTCAGGGTAGGTCTGTTCAAGGATCGTGGAAATCACAACTTTTAGCAACTTTGGAGGGCACCTATCAGTGAGCCTTTAGGCCTGGGTAGAGGGGCATCCCAAGGGACTGAACCCCAGAGAAGAGGGAGTCCCTCCAGGGTTCTTTGGAACTGCAGTGTTCACAGGCAGCAGTCCTACCCCCAAGACTGGGGAGGGCCCCAGTGTTCACCCAAAAGGGTTAAGTTCTGACTGAATTGTTGTTGTTAAAATGTTGATGTTACGGCACACTTGGTTAAGTTGCCTAAATATTATGGTTGTATGTGATATGGTGCACAGAGAACTGAACAAACGTGACATTCAGCTGGGCAGTTACATGGTCTTTCAGGCAGGTAATGGGATAAAATTAGGGTCACTTGCCAAGAAGGGTGACAAATTATTACTACAACAAGGTCTCCAAAGATACAGTATTCTCTTCCAAACCCCATACCCTTCACTGCTTTATTATACTAGTGCCCCCGAGGTGTGCATTAATCCACATTATCAGCACACCCTAGAGTGGTGCGTTAATGCTTACTTACTGTATGATACTTATGCTGGGTCGGACTGCCCCCCCACCTATTAATTCATGATAAGATCAGATACTTTATTCTTGAGCCTTGGCTTTGGGGGGACTGGTGATATAGCCCCCATTGGGGAATGTATGGTGGTGCTCCCCTGAAGTAGAGAATGCTCCCAAGGACACTGGTGCTGCACCTGAGTAACTCCATATAAGGTTCCACAACCCTAATGCCCTCCCACAGCCTAATTTAATTGATTTGACACCACTACGAGTGCACTGCTTTGAGCACCAGAGCAGTCATAGTTGCACAGGGGCTTGAACTTTACTTGACTGGATCTCCGATTCCCCTTCTACCTGTCGGAGAAGCCACACTGGAGCAGTTACAGGGTGGGGTGGGATTGTCCTGGCTGCCCGCAGCTGGTTGATAGCTCAGTGGAGTGTTGGGCAGCAGCAAAGATCCACACTGTAAATATGTAAAACACTACAGATGTTTGTCTGAGTGAACTGGGGCTCTGCCTGGGGCTGGGGAGAAGCGGGATGCTAGAAAGGGCTCGGGGAGTGGATATGTGCACAGAACACAAGAAAGGGCATGGATGAGTACTGCAGCTCAATACAAGGGTAGTGTGATGGGATGTAGGTCTGACGCCATTCATTTATTAGGCTTTTCAGATCGTGGGAAAGTAAAGCATACTCTGATAGGCTGAAATCCCAAACAGAATAGCGTTACTGCTCTGTAACCGCTGATAATGATGTTGACCATGTGCATCTCGTTGTGCAGCAACCGACAGCTGGACTGGATCCAGTCATGTAAAATTATTTCAGACTTCTGGACTAACTTTATTTGATATCAGCTGTTGGAACTGTGTAGTTCAGATTTAGTGTTTTTTTTACTAGCAGCTTGTTTCCATATTATTAGTTAAAACTGTCGTGATATAGCTATACCAGTGATAAAACTGACGCAGTGTTACTAGCATAGCACTAAGCCACATTATGGTCCAGTTTATCAGGTGGCTAATATGACTAAAAATGGGACTGTCAGAAGGCTTTGGGGAATACAAAGAAAAATGTTTTCTGTATTGGTAAACTATTAAATCACAAGTACTGGAGTAACTGTCGTAAACTGATGAAGGAACGCAATCTTGCTTAAGGTTTAGCTAGCTCCACTAGGGCATGTGCTGACTGACATAGAGTCTATTATTATGTACATAGAGTGCTCTAGGAAAGTGCCTGGGTTACATATCTTATGTTTTTTATTCTAATAATTTTATAAATGTCTGCAAAAATGTTTAGATGGAAGGCTTGGATCTTACAGCCTGAGAGGAAAACAACTATTAATTTTCTCTATTTTGTCTCACTAAATCAGTAGTGGCATGAATGGGGCTGCACAATTCACAGAATCAGGAAATCAATGTTTAAACAACTGTCACGCACTCAGTGTGCATGAACTGAACTTAAAATATGGCATTTCATATATTCCAGTACTACTGAAGGAGAGACTGATGGAACATTTGGTTGTCAATGGACTACAGGACCCAAGGCAGCATGGTTTCACCAGAGGGAGGTCATGTCAGACCAACCTCGTTGAATTTTTTGACTGGGTGACTAGGGAGGTGGAGCAGGGGAGGGCAGTGGACATGGTCTATCTGGACTTCAGCAAGGCCTTTGACACTGTGCCACATAGAAGACTATTACACAAACTGGGGAATATGGGTGTGGGCAGGACAGTAGTGTGTGGTAGGTAACTGGCTGGGCGGCAGGACACAGAGGGTGGTGGTAATGGCTGTCACCCACAGAGGGAAGAGTGACCAGTGGGGTACCACAGGGATCAATGCTGGGACCGGTCCCATTCACATCTTCATCAGTGACATTGCGCAGGACCTAGAAGGCAGAATTTCACTGTTCGCTGATGACACAAAGCTCTGTAACAGAGTAAACACACCAGAGGGTGTAGACAGAATGAGAAGGGACCTGCAGAAACTTGAAGAATGGTCAGGGGTTTGGCAGTTGAAATTCAATGCAAAGAAGTGCAAGATAATGCATATGGGGCACAAAAACCCAGGCACAATATATCAGATGGGGGGGGTAAGGATATGACATGCACCAAGCAGGAAAGGGATCTTGGGGTTATCATCTCTGATGACCTCAAGGTAGGGAAACAGTGTGACAAGGCAGCAGCTAAAGCAAATAGGATGCTGGGATGCATAGGCAGGGGCATCACCAGCAGGAAAAGGGAGGTCATAATTCCACTATACAAGACACTAGTGAGGCCCCACCTGGAGTACAGTGTACAGTTCTGGAGACCTTACCTACATACATAAGGACATAGACAGGGTAGAGAAGGTTCAGAGGAGGGCAACAAAGATGGTACATGGATTGCATCACAAGTCCAATGATATCTACTCCCTGGAGGAGAGGAGGGAGAGAGGGGGACATGATAGAGACATACAAGTATCTTGCAGGGAGGAACAGGTTGCAGGAATACACTATTTTTAAGTGAAAAAGATGTTTCAGGACTAGGGGGCATGGGATGAAGTTGGAGGGAAGACGATTCAGAGGAAACGTGAGGAAGAATTTCTTCACAGAACGGGTGGTGGACAAGTGGAACACCCTGCCAGAGGAAGTGGTGGGGGCTGAAACAATCACAGGATTTAAGAATGCATGGGATAGACATAAAGGAATTCTGGAGGTCAGGATTAAGGGGCAACAGACTTCTAGGAAAACATACAGTAAACTGAACTTACAAGCTCAAATGGGCAGACTGGGGGTGGGCCATAGGCCCTTATCTGCCGACACTGTCTATGTACCTATGTATCCTAACTGCATCATTCCTGTCTTATCATAAGGGTTTTACTGCAGTCCAGGTGGGACTGCTCTTGCAGTACAGACCTCCGGAGGAACTGATGTCCTCCTTAGCACCACAACCTCTCCCCCCTTAGCCATTTCAGCTGGAGGCCCCTCGAGCAGAGGCATTTCCTCCTGGCAAAATACTGCCTCAGGACCATAGTGGTCCCTACCTTGGAAGCCTTACCTGGGGTAGTATCCCTCTGTATAAAGTTGGACTCAGACATGCCAGCACTTCCGTCTCTGTTGGGTCAAGGTCCCCCCTTGTTAACACTTTCTGTAGTTTATGTAGTGTAGTTATGGCGCACTCCCTATAGGGTGAGTGAGTTTTCTCCCCCACTTTCCATTTTTCCAATTTAAAGTCATTATATCAATAGTAAAGTAGTCATCCTTGAATGGTAATACTGTGTTTAGTGTGGCGGTTTGGTTATTTGGAATCCTGGGGTGAGGGGGTGGGGGGGCACAAGTGGGTCGACCTGATATCGCCCTTTAAATAATCATGACGGTATCCCAACTACGACTATGCTCATAGAATGTGAATGGCCTTACTAGTCCAGTTAAGCATTCAAAAATTCTCTCCCAAGAGCAAAAGCTGTAACTGGACCTGCTGTTTCTACATGAAACGCACCTTAACCCCAGTAGAGCACTCCAAGCTGACAGAGTTTGGCTTTAACAGGCAACACTCATCCTCCTATGAAGGAGGTTGATGAAGAGGGGTCTCAAGATTGCTACCTAAATGCACTCAGTTTGAAGAATTTCATGTCTGGTGAGATCCTGAGGGTCACTTGCTACACAGCCAGGAGATAATACTGCTGAATGTCTATTTTCCCCCCAGCACTAATTTCCCAGCATTGCAACGACTGCTAGAGTGGATAATTCCCTTTTTAAAGGGGATTCTACCTATGGCTGGTGAACGTAAAATCACTGTAAATCCAAATTTGAAATCCTCCAGCCCCCCACCACCACCACCAAGTCTTCATTTTTTTTATTATTATTATTTATTTTAGTCTTTGGTAACCGGTAAGGCCACTAGGCACAAGTGCCAGTTTTCAGGGGTGACCTGGGAATACTGGGTGGTTAAGTGACTTGGTCAGAGTCACACAGTGTGCAAGCAGAGGTTGTGAGAATCAAATTCAGATCTAGTCTACTAGATGTACCAAGCTCATTTACACCCCGTTCCTCTAACCTCTATGCTATACTGCCAGCCCAGTCTCCACGCCTTCCATAAATATTTTAAGAGGCTTATTTCTGAAATAGGCTGGGCAGATGTAAGAAGGTTGTCCCACCCTTGACAAGATAGCTCCACCTTCTACAATGTGGTCCACAGAATGTATTCTAGAATAGATTACTGTTTCAGGCAGGTGGAGCACCTTGCCTGGGTGGAGCACTGTATAATCGGAGATATCGTTCTGTCAGACCCTGTCCTGATCAGCTCCTACTGAGCTTTCCGACTCCAATGTAAAAACACACATCGGCATCTAAACACCTATCTTCTGAAATCCCTCAATTCTTGGAATTCATCAAAAAATAGTTAGAGGAAATCATGAGGGACAACCCTTCCACTGACACATCACAGGTGTTTTGCTGGGATGCAATTAAAGCCATCCTTACAGGGCATCTCATTCAATCTTCTTCAAACTGAAGAACGCTCAAACAGGCAAACTTTGGAGGACACTCTACACTTTTGACAGCAGACACACTAACAGGGGATCATTCAGTCCTCCCACAACTCAAGAAAGTTAAAGCCAACACAGATAAGTTAATTTTAGAACAGATCGTACTGTCCCTCACATTTTTATGCCAAAGTTTTTATAAAGTGGGAATCAGATCCTCCTGACTACTAATGTATCAACTGGAAAAGTGGCATAAACTAGGCACCAACACCTCCTTGAAGCACCCCTTAAGTGGAGAGTGCCTAGTTAGGAGTCAAGTAATAGCGCAGGCGTTTTAGTGCTATTATCAAACACTTTACACTCTGGAAACAGTACCACAGCAGGCAGCAATGGTTATCCTCTTAAAACATCTACAACTCCCTCAGCTCCCTCCAGAGTTAGGAGACAGACTTCTTTCCCATATTACACCAGGTCAGCTGGATTGAACTATCTGAACTGCAAAAACTTTGAAAGCTGCTGGGCCAAATGGCTATGGTGAAGAGTTCTGTAAACTCATGAAAGAACTTGTCACAGCTCCATTACTAGCAGCTTATAATGAAGTGCAGCAGGATGAGGGACCCTCCTCCGTCATGGTCCTATGCCATGATTTCCATTCTCCCTAAGCCGGATAAAAATCCCTTATATTGTCAGTCACACAGGCCTATTTCAGTACCTAACACCGACAATAAATTTTTCATGTTCATCTTGGCAAAATGAGTAGATAAAATCATACCTACCCTTATACATAGGGACCAAACTGGCTTTGTGTACAGGGACCATAACAAATAATTTCCGCCTCACACTGCATGTCATGCACCAGATGCAGCAATCTCAGTCCCCATCAGTCTTCCTGAGTTTAAATGCCGAGAAGGCATTTGACCAGATCTCTTGGCAGTTTCTCTATTCTATGCTGAAACACCTAAGATTCCTGGTCTTATTTATTCAACTCCTGCAAAAAATATACTCCTCCCCAAAGGCCTGTGTCAAAATTGAAAGACGCCATTCAGCGGAATTTCCCCTTTGCAGAGGCACATGGCAAGGTTGTCCCATGTCACTCTTCCCCTTTGCCCTCTTCATAGAACACCTGGTGTAAGCCATTGATATGTCTCCCATAATTCAGGTCACAAGAGTGGAGGGAGAGGAACACTGCATAGCTCTTTATGTGGATGATGTACTTCTTTACCTGGGAAACCCACAAGAGATGCTCTCAAGGGTAATGGGAAGAATAACCCACTTTGGGGAAGTGTCTGGCTATCACCTGAATACCTCTAAATCTGAAACCCTGTGTTTTAATTTTACCCCCTCACCATCCCTGTGTACCATGTTCCCATTTAAATGGAAATTGCAAGAGTTCAAATATCTGGGAATATATGTGACCAATAGGCATACCTCAGCCTTTAATGATAATTTTATTCCATTTACCAAAGCCATGATTGGGGATTTTCAAAAGTGGGGGACCCTACCACTCTCTGTCGAGAAGAATCGAAGTTGTCCAAATGGTCACACTGCCCAGAGCCCTTTACCTCTTTCAAAATGTCCCCTTGGCCCCGCCTGGCAACTGTTAGCACACATGGTACAAAGAAATTTCAAGATTTATTTGGGCCAGCCAAAGACCTTGTATTAAACTAGCACACTTTTGTTTACCCAAAGTCCAGGGTGGCCTGGTCTTCCACAGCCTTCAGCAATATTACTAGGCTGCACACTTGCAATTTATTTTCCATCATCACTTAACAAGCAGACATGCCATCTGGCTCGACATGGAGAGAGAGAGATCTCTTCCCTTTGTCTCAGTGCAGTGTATTATCAAATTATGTCCCTGGATGAGGGACCAGGTAAAGATGTGGTAATCCCTTTAGAAAGCCTTGCGTTTAACCCCATTTTTTAGCACTGTGCTGCCCAGTCTCATAGCTTGAGGACTTTCCACCCTGTCTTCTTCAATCAATCAATCAATCAAAATCTTTATTTATCCAGGCGGGCACCATTGAGCAAGGCTCATTTGCAAGGTGGACTTGGTCATGAATACATCAAAGTACAGTACAGAAGCAGGTATACAAAAAGCAATAATACACAAGGAAGAAAAAGTATATACAGTGTATACAGTACAGTACAAGGATGAAATACATAATAAAAAAAACAGCATTATTTTACAATTGAAGAAGTCAGCAGATATACAATCAACCATATGCATACAGGGGGTTATAAGCAGAGATCTTTTGAGCGAGGCAGCCGACAACTACACATATAGGGGAAAGAGGCCGTGTATGGGGTGGCAGGTTAGAGAGGTAAAGAAGAGGAGAGATATATTACCGATTAATGGGGGAAAAATTGAGCTAAAACCACAGAAAGTGACAATGGCCGCCGTGTACTTGTTTATTATGATATTGATGGAGGAGGGGTAGATAATTGGGACACTACTATGGATGGGGTGGGACTTTAGCCAGGCTGGAGTGGACAGGGAAGGGTGGGTGCAGCAGGAAGAGTTAATAGGGAAAGAGTGAGAGCCAGGGGTAGAAACATGGCGAGTGTCAGGATGGAAAGGGGGAGTTGTGGAATTTATTTATTTATTTATTTATTTAGCTTTTGTTGACCGGGTAAGTGCACTAGACAAATCCTGCCTATTTTCAGGCACGACCCGGGGGAGGGGGATACAGATGCATGCCAACTGTCCTTGAACCAGATTAAGCTGTTGGTGGTATTTTTAGTGAATGAGGGAAATTTGGCCAGGACACCGGGGAAATTCCCCTGCACTTTTCGATAAGTGCCATGGGATCTTTAACATCCACCTGAACTACCACCACTCCAGGCAGATGGGACCTCGGTTTAACGTCTCATCCGAAAGATGGCACCTCAGAAATGCAGCACCCCTCTCATGCTGCATTACAGTGTCAGTACTGGGATATTAACCCAAGTGCCAGATGTGGGAACTGAACCCACAGCCCTCTGATCTACCGGCCTCAGAGGCAAGTGTGCTACCTACTGAGCCACTGACACTGCTCATCATCATCATACCTGGGTTTGTGGGCTAGCATTGAGGAAAACATTTGCAAGGTGCTTTCATGTAGCGATCGTAGAGCTCCTTGAAGATATTCAGGCTAACAGGGCAGCTCAGCTTCAAGTTCCTTTGTAAACCGTTCCACAATGTGGGTAAAGAGAAGCTTAGAGCAGCTTTGCCGAAACGAGTTTTGACCCTTGGAACTTGGAGGGCAATTAGGGAATAGCTCCTTAGAACGTAGGTGCCTAACACACTCCGGGGAATACAATCTGAGATATATGAAGGGAGCTTGTCGGTCACCACTCTGAAGGCCCATAGGGCGGCATTTCTATTCCTTCTATAGTGAAGGGAAGTCCAGCCTAATGATTAGTACATGGAGCAGTGGTGTGTGGAAAGTGGAAGGCCAGTAATGAACCTGATAGCTGTGTGGTAGAGGGTGTCCAACTTAGCCAGTGCAGTGGCTGTAGAGCAGGTCCACATAATCTATTAAAGATAGGAAGGTAGCTTGAACCAGTTGAATCTTGGCCTCCTTTGTGAGCAGGTGGTTAATTCTGTAGAATAGTCCTAATCTTTGCCTTAGTTTCTTCTGTAGTTCTTCGAGATGGTTGGCGAAGGAAAGTTTCTGATCGAGCCAAACTCCTAGATATTTGAATTTAGCTACATACTCTAGTGTTTCTCCAAGAACAGTGGTAATTTGCGGGATAGCTCCCTCCCAAGCAGGAACTGCCGCATGCAAGGAGGGGGAAAAGAGCATGGCTTTTGTCTTTTTCGCATTAAGCAAAAGCTTTTTGTTTATGAGCTGGTATTGTAGAAGGTTAAATTCAGCTTGGAGGTCTTCACAGGCTGCTTCCAGCATGGGACGACTCAAGTACAGTACAGTGTCGTCCGCGAATAAGTGGATGTTGGCTTTTTTGATGGGGTCATTGATGTTGTTAATGTAGACTGCAAAGAGGAGGGGACAAAGGATAGAGCCCTGGGGCACGCCCCTCAGCATAAGTTTTAATGGAGAAAGATCATCTTCAACTTTAACCTGCCGTTTCCGTTCTCCGAGGTAGTCTGCAAACCAGCACATAGATTTATGGTCCAGGCCTAAGGTGCTTAGGGAGGAAAGAAGCAGGCTGTGATTGACTGTGTTGAATGCCTTACTAAGATCCAAGAAAACAGCACAGACATGCTTCTTCTTGTCAAGGACTAGGAGCCAATCATTGGTCACCTTAGCTAGGGCTGTTATGGTGCTGTGCTTTGCTCTGAATCCAGACTGAACTGGGTTTAATAAGCTTCTGGATTCTAAGTATACCCCTAGCTGGCCACACACTATTTTTTCTAGTAATTTAGACAGGATGGGAAGGAGGGAGATTGGTCTGTAATTATTTAGATCGCAGGGGTCACCTGCTTTTAATAGAGGGATGACATGGGCTATTTTCCATTGAGGGGTGAGGCTACCCTGGGAGAATGACATGTTGGATAGGTGGGTGATCAATGATTGGCACCGCAAGCACATGGTAGGCACATTTCAGATAGCATGGCCCTATGAATTCAGAGCCTGCTCCCTTCCTGGTGTCCAGTTGCAGCAGTAGGTCTTCCACCTCTTTTAGAGAGACAGGCAGGAGGGAGAAGGCCTCCTTGGTAGAGGGGAACTCGTGGATTGGTGGACCCTGAGCTGTGTGGAGGTCATTGGCAGGAGAAGTATCAAATGCTAGCCCTGCCATTGCAAAATGGTTATTGAGGGCTTCCAATATCTCCGATCGGTTAGTGATAACGCTGCCACTGGACTTGATTTTTGCTGGAATGAAATTACCAGGTGCATGTCCAGACATGTCTTTTAATGTTTTCCAGAGCTTTGTAGGATTTCTTGAGGCAGAGGCTAGCTCCAAACGATAGTAGGCGGCCTTGGCTGCTCTGACCAACTTGGTGCACTTGTTATGTGCTCTCTTAAAAAGACATCAATCTGAGTCGGTCTTGCTTCTTCGGGCTTTTTTCCATAAAGTATCCCTTTCTAACAGGGAAGCTTTGAGCTCAGGCGAGAACCTACGGCAGGTGCTGCTCCTGACCTGCACCTTAACCAAGGGTGCATGCTTATTCAAAGCCTCACTTAAAATATCGTAAAAAATAGTATATGCCCTGTTTACCGGTTTGGCTAGGAAGAATTCCTGCCATCGCGGTGAATGTTATAAGTCGTGGACGTAAGCAAATAAATCAAAGTTGTGTTTGCACCTCTTGATAGAGAACTTTGCCACAAACTGTGGGTTGTGCACAGATCTAATGGTGGCGATTATACAATGATCGCTAATGTCTGAGAAAAATGTTTCGACATGAGAGAAGAGGTGTGGCTTGCTAACCAAAATTACATCTAAGAGGAAGCTGTTGTTAAGGTTCTTTTTATTTGGGTGAGTAGGCTCACCAATGAGTTGCACTAGCCCTAGAGTGTCACAAAAGGATTTCAAAGGAGCTGATGCACTTGATAGCCAATCGTAGTTCAGGTCGCCAAGAATAATGGTTTCCAAGAAACTGAGCCCCGGTACGGAACTGAGGTGAGACAGGAGATGAGGCCCGGCAGAAGGGGGCCTGTAGCAGCCTATTATACAGAGTGCACTGGAAGGAGAAAGTTCGATCTTTAGGGTCAAGCACTCAAATTCTTTGGGGAAGGATGATGCATCTATGCATGCGGCTGAGTATTTGTCCCTTACATAAATTGCCACCCCATCTCCTCTGGATTGCCTATCTGCTCGGAAGAGTAAATAGTTTGGGATATTGATTTCATTGTTTGGGGTGGCTGGCCTAAGCCAGGTCTCAGTGATCACTAGGATGTCAGAAATGGTGTGACTCACCCAAGCCTGGATAAAGGTGAACTTTTTCAGCAAACCACAGGCATTAAGATGCATAAAAGACATTCCTTTGATACCTGCCAGGTCTGATGGAGAAGCAAGGATGTCTAATGGTCCTAGGTTGAGTTTGACATTGCCTGAGCACAATAGTAAAAGAAGCAGGATTCTTTTTAAGGCAGGAAACTGTAATTTGTAAACACTATTTTTTGGGCGTGGCCATGGATCCCAAACTTGGGGAAAAAAGCAACCTCCAATATATCTACCAACTATTTCAGGAACCACACAGCCAATCATTTCGGGTCATACAGATGCAGCATCACCTGCAGGAACTGGAGTTTTACCAGTATTTGCAGATATATCATTATATCTCTATGCTCCTACTTGGTGCCCGATCTCTGAATCTATACCCTCCTACAAAATTACATACTGAACACATTTTTTAGCTTGGGAATCCGCCCCATATGATATCACAAATATATATCAGGTGATACAGGTCTCTTCGAGAGATGATACTATGGCTATCGTACTCAAATGGCCTGGTACTACCGTGAATAGAGAAACATGGTTGAGGGCCTATCAGGCCACTGCAAAGGTCACCAGCTCCCATATATGGAGGGAGTGCGCTTGGAAGGAATCTACTATGATTTTTTCAGAACCCTTGTGATTACATCACATTACCAGCGCTCCAGTGGGTCAGGATGCTGGAGAAAATGTGTTGAGCCTTGGGCTATGGACCTGCACGTGATTTGGTCATGTCCACTGTTGCAGCCTTTTCTTCACTCTCTGAAGGCAGAACTGCAGGAGCTGTTTGGAACAAATATCCTACTCACACCTCTCTCTCTCTCTCTCTCTCTCTCTCTCTCTATATATATATATATATATATATATATATATATATATATAGTACTACAATATTCCAGAGATATTCAAGACAGGGTTCCCCTCTACTTGTTGAGAATATTACTCACAGTAGCCAAAAAAGCTATTACGAAATGCTGGCTGACACCCACAATACCAGTAATGGAGGACTGGTGGCTGATGGTCCATCAGGTATATTGCATGGAGAGAATCTCGTATTCCCTTAATGACCAACTGGATGTATTACTAGTCATTGGACTCGCTGGTTAGTTCATGCCATGAGCAAGGAACCCATGTTGATTCTATGAGATTTGGTCTGCTCAGTATATAGGTGATCCCCTGTTTGTGAATGCATAGTAGAACTTTAATCAATATGGCAGTAGCAGGGTTCAGTGGATCTCAGTGGGAGGCCTTGTAGCACCCTTACCCACCCACCCTTCCCCCTTAGGTTGGGGCAGGGCCACACCAACTCCCACACGCATGAGGGTATAAGTTCCTCCTCAGCAAATAATGGTAGGTGCTGCTGGGATAGGACCAAAGCTTGAGTTTAGTAACATGAATGTGCACCACACCTAGTGTACCTTAGGGGACACAGGTGGTTTAGTAATGCAGTTTGGTTCTAATGTTAAGCCAGATGTGCTACATTATGATACCCGATATAGGATGCATGTGTATTTTTCACTACTGCAATTTGTCAACAGATAACTTATGAAAATTCAATAAAAATCATATTTACGAAAAAATAAATTCATATGTGTGGGTAAGAATCCTCACATTCCCTGGAAAATGTTATTATTAGATAAAACAGCTGGAAGACTAGGGGTCCCAAACCTCCCACTATATTATTGAGCCTGTCAAACACAGCACTTGCATGCATTTTTACTGCCGGACAGCATACTGGGATGGCTGTCTCCAGAGGGATCGGAGATAGTCAACATTCAGGTCTTTAATAAACTTGACAGTAACTGAGCTCAGAAACATACAGAACCTTTCGATGCAGACAGAGGTACTGAGAAGACCTTCCATATGGACTCCCAAAGAAAATACATCACTTGGTATGGGGCCTCCCACCAACAGACCTTAATAATAAAACTCAAAGATGTCTTTTCTTGGCACTAGTGGTGGATACAACCAAAGCAATAACTCAAAAATGGTCAGTAACATTTCCACCCTCAAGCCAATGTTGGCTTGAAAACTGTAAATCCATCCTCCTTATGGAATGGATGATGGTCAGATTGAGAAGCACTACTGACAAACTGAAAGGGGGATGGCTACCTTGCTTTGCATACATGGAAACCACCACTAATCAACCGATCCTAGATCAAACAGCAAAGTTGCCAATGCCATAAGTGTCATTAAGTTAGAGAGAGTAACAGTGAGATTCAGATGTCAACACCATAAGATTTACACAGTGGGGGAAGGGAGATCACTCTCAATGCAATATTACAGCCTAAATTAATATGCTGTATGAACTGAGCTGTAACTTGGAGAATACTGTAGATACTTATGAACAGACTGCACCAAATGTTCCATGGTTGACTGTTTATTTTGTGTTTAGTTATGTTCCTTTATTGTTTACAGTTGCAGAAGTCCTCTTGATGAGTCATTTCAGAGGTTGCAATTGCTGCATGAGCAGAAAATGCCAGGAGTTACTAGGAAAATGCCGAGGGTACCCACAACTGCCCGGAATAGGGCCCAGCTGCCATGCATTGGCATCAGTGATTAGATGTCTGAAAGGGTTGCTGGTGATTCAGTTCTTGCTAAAGGAACATTGAAAGAAGCTGTAATAAAGTTAATATCTGGAAGTAAAGAATAAGCTCCATATCACATGGTAGCCCCCTGGGGAAGTTCAGAATGTCACAAGGGCGGTAAGAGGAAAGGGATCAGAACTGTAGAAACGTCTCATGCTGTTGTGCTCCCTATGTAAAGGGAATGTTAAGAGGTTAAAGACTGAAAAGAAAGAGATTGCCTGGGAAAGGTTGAAGGAGTGAGAAGTAATGAAAGTAAGGTGCTGCTTGATACTAGAAGTGGTGCTCAAGTATGGCCCAGTTTCAGCCTGCCATGGCACTGCTGCCAGGAATTTAGCCTTCCTGGCTTAAGGGATATCTGCATGAAATGAATCACTCTGTTAGCTCAAGAGACTGTTGCAGTAGATTTTCTGGCGATGTCTGGGAAGGAAACCCACCAAATGAAATGCCCCCACGCTCCATGGAGTGGTTGTTACTGTTTCAAAGTTAATTAAATTGTTTTGCACTTTTTGATTCTGGAGTGGACAATGAACTTAATCAATGTGAAAGTGCATGCTTGTCTGCTAACCCATATTCCCCCTGCAGCCTCCTGGAACACCCAGCAGCAGACTATGTTCCCCTGTTACTGTGAATCCAAATTTATGACAAATCAACAAACCAGGTAACGAGCCATTTCTGTTTCTAATTCCTTGGAGTGTGGTTGCTTAGGTTGTACAGTGCCCTCCTCTCACCAGTTTTCCATCCAGATGCCCCTAGATGGGGATCAAGGCTTACAACATGGGGGGCTTGTCCAGGATTTGAAAAAAAGAACTGTTGGGGAACATGTGCCATGTCTGAACTTCCCTTAGTAAAGCTGCAGGGAGATATCTATTTCTGTAGGTATCCTTTCAAACTCATGCAACTTTGTGCCTTGCAGCAGTGCCGTTTTGCAACATGAATTCTTTGGTATGCCATTAATGTATGCAGAACATTGAGGTCCTCACTGAATTGGTTGAGACCTTAGAGCAGGGACTGTGGGGTCACTTTACAGGGGGTTGGCAATGCCATCTTGACTCAATTTTTGCAAAGTGTGCTACAATTATTTGAGTCCTAACACCAATTTCAGCCTTGTAGGAAGAAACTATATAGTAATTATTAGGACTCAATCAATTGATCAATACGTTTTATTGTTTAGCTTTAGAAAGCTTTTACAAAAATTTAAAAATATCGAAACCTCACATAAATTATATGAATTAAGTAAATAACATAGCATTTATGACAAAACAACAATAAATACAGTTTGCATGAAATTCATACCTGTATCATATCTCTGACAATATTGCACTATGCCTCTGCAGTTCCTCGCTTTCTAATTTATATTGTTGTGGCTAATAGTTTCTTTTTAACTTTATAAATTGCACAGAAATACTTCGCCAGCCAGTCTATTCATAGTCCACTCATCAGCAGTATTCATCACAATAAGTGTTAACAATTCCTCATTAACAGGGTACAGATCATTCATAAAAGGTCCAAGCCAATATAATCTCTCCTTGGTGTACCATGTACACTTCCAGAGTACATGCAATAAGTCTTCCTTTTCAGCCACTAAACAAGAACAGACCTCCATATCTTTTGAAAGTTTAAGATGCCTTACTTGCAGCACATTACTTTGAAAATGTGTGAATTTATAAAGAATGAAAGTACTCCTGAGTTCTGTATCATCAATGATGTTCAAATATGGCGCTTAAACCCAAATGAATGATAATTCCTAGCCACTCACTGAGAATAAGCTGAACTCCTTGTTTTGTTCATATCTATTTGATTCCAGGAATTTGTGATGCTTTTTGTTATACTGTACTTTTTTTGTATTTGGAGCTGATCACTACAGCTTTATCTACGTAACTTTTCAAAAATGTTAGACTGCACTTGTTTAATAAGGATAACAATAAAGTATACCAATAAGAGCTTCTATATCCTAAACTGTACCAAAACAGTTTTTCTTCAAGACAATGACATGCAAATGTATGCCTTGGGAGTTTAACTAATCTGATCCAGAACAATATATTTCTGCTATCAATAAAAGCATTGAGATCTAAGATACCTAATTCGGCTCTGAGATATGCTTCTGGACATGAAAATCCAAGCCCGTTACTCTTCTTAGCAATTTGTGAATTGGTATACATAGCATCTCTGGTTTCTTACTTGTCCAAACTTCGGCACCATAAAGTGCTTGCATATTGTATTTTATTTTGATAGTTCAAACTAGGGGTTTCACTAATTTCCTGCCAAAACTGCTGTTAAATTTTCCTAGCCTCTCATTGTTTTTGTTAACTTTTCTTTTGTTGTATTTAAATGATCATTCCATGAACAATTTGCACTAAAAACAACTCACAAACTCCCAGATATACATAGCTATCTGCCTTCTCTCTTTCTCTAATACCTAGATACCATTTCCCCTGAGATCTCAGATTTTTTCCAAGTAACACCACTTTAGTTTTGTTAGTATTTTTGTTAACATGTAATCTCTGAGACCTTTCATGTAGAACATCTAGTTTTTTTTGTAATCCTTTTTATGTAAGGAAAATAACACAATATCATTTGCAAGTGCTGCACAGGTGTGCTGTAGCATTTCTGGAGACTCTGAGGGAAGGGATTTCAGACCATTCAATAGATTGTCTAAATATAGTGAAAATAGAGTAGGTGCAAGCATGCAATCTTGGCATACACCTCTATTAATTCCAAATGGAGCAGACAAGTGATCATTAGAGCTTAATCTCACAGAAGCCCTTGTATGTGAGTAGAGAGAGCAAAGTACTGTATCTGTATCAAATCAGCATTAATTTCTCTGTTATATAAAATTTCCCATAATATGGGTCTAGATATGAAATCAAATGCTAAGGAGTAATCTATGAGTACTGTATAGAGAACCTGTAATGTAAAGAAATGTGCATTTCAATTAGATGACTCAGGACAAATATATTATCTGTTGTTAAAAAGTTCTTTCTAAAACTCGCTTGTGAAAGTGATAGGCCACCAGTCAAATTTATTTCTGTATTCAATTTATTTAATACCACTCTTGCAAATATGTTTAGATTTGTGTCTAACAGACTAATTGGTCTGTACATACCTGGGTCAGCAGTATTCCCTTTTTTACAAGTAGGGACAATATGTGCCTCCTTCCATGATTCTGGATATTTGATGTTCTGTATACACTTATTGTAATATACTGTCAGGAATTTAGCCCACATGGTAGGCTGATGGAGAAAGACTTCAGCAGGTATGCCATCAGGTCCATGGGGCTTTGTTCTTTTTAAGGGAATTTACTGTAATAAGTACTTCTTTGAATGTAACAAATATTGCAGTAGAACCTCTGCTATAAGTAGATTGTTCACTGTCGTTAACTGCAGGATCCCAGTAAATATCAGTGAAAAGCTCAATCCACTTTTTTTCTGAAATATAAGCATCCATCTTAAACTTACTTCTGTTAGTTCCCCTAGCCATTAAGGATCAAAAAATGTTACTGTCTTTATTTATGACTGCCTCCTCCATTAAAAACCATTGCTTTTTATAGTGATTTCTCCTTTTTTCTAGAGCAACCTTTTTACATTGCGGTTTTACCATATTTAATTATTCTATTGTGTTTCTACTGTGGGTATTTTTATACTGTATATATACCTTCCTTACTTGCTTCTTTAAAACCCTACAGTCTTTATCAAACCAACTAGAAGTTTGATCATTATCTTTCATGTTTTTTTTATATTACTTTCAAAATTATTCTTTATTATACTAAAGACTGAAATTAGGTTAATGAATAATTGGTCTACTAATAGTTTCTGTAAATAGCCATATTCCCTATTTACTAGTGAGCTGGTTAATAGATCTATCAGTCTATCTTCCTACATGCTCTTATTTGTAAAGGGGCAAATGGTGTTTAGGGCTTTGCTGTTTCATCAGCAATTGTATAACTTGTAACAACAATAGGAAAATGGTCACTCTCTGAATTAATTACTACATGAAGACGCTTCCATGTAGAATTTAATCCTGCCCAAAAGGCAAAATCTATTATAGATGTACCACGTGCCATTCTTATTTTTTGTCCCCATCAAGCCTACCATTCAGGGGTAAAAATTAAACTCCATTAATAAATCTCAACGTTTTTCACCTGAGGAGTTTACTGCCTTGTCTTTAGAAGACCTATATGCCATATGTCTTTTAGTATTATTATATCAGTAAAATGGGTTGTCCAAATATCCCTCAAAATCACCAACCTAGTGTTAAGGTTAATGTTAAGGTCACCCAGCAGTAGTATACCACAGTTTAAATGAATTACTGTTATGTTATTTATTATTTCTTTTTAAATTTCCCAACAGTTATTATTATAAAATCCTGAATTCACAGGAGGAACGTAACAATTAATTACCACAAAACAGCAACTGGAGGTTGCAACAAGATTTACAAAGCAATTTGTATCTAGTAAAAAGCACTTAACCTGCATAAAAGAACCAGTTTTAAATTATGAGGCTAAGCAAGGACAAGTCAATCCACATTTCCAGCCAGATTTTGCAATTTACTGGCACATGTAGCTGTAGTATTAACATCCCCTTTGTTTTTTTAGGAACCTTGGGTAGTTGTTTCCCGTATTATAGAATCCACTATGTATAGGTTCAATTTATCCAGAATACATATTTTCTGTAGTATTATGTTTGCAAGTTCTTTGTTTTTGAATTTCAATTCTGTTTGACTATCTGGGCCAATTCTACTTGCTATAAACTTATCATCTCTTTCAATTGGGATTCTCAAAAATGTTTACAAAAAATTACCCAAGGCTTCTGTTAACATTTGATCATTTTCATTAGTAAGCCTCTCCATGCCAAAAAGACTAATATGGAACTCTCCTACCCTAGCTTCCATTGTAGCTCTTACTTTATTAAATTTTGATCTGTAGGATATGTAATATTAAAGTCCTCACTTTGTATTGTCTGGTTATTTAACCATGTATAGTTAGCAACTCTTGCAGATTCAGAAAAGAAGCCATTACAATAAATGAGTCAAACTGTGTGATTTTGACTTCAAAGATGTCCTCCTGTGTAAGATTTATATCTAACAGAAAATTAAGATGGTCCACAAGTTGAAGGTGCTGTACCAGAGAATCACTATGCTTGTCAGACATAATCTAGTTTGTGGGACCCACAAATCTGTGAAGGAGTAACCAAAGCTAGTCACCAGGGGGAATGGTTATTGTTCTAAGTTGTTTGTTTGCTCCTTCAAGGGTCTAATAATAGCTTGAGTGTGTCCACAGATAAGAAATTGAAGGATTCCAGACTTTGTGATACATTTCTTCTGTTTTATTTTTTTCTCTCTTTAGCCCTGACGTTTCGCACGTATAGTGCTTTTTCAAAGGGCTTCCTAAAAAGATTTTTTAGAAAATATATATGTTATAATAATCCAGTAATATATTTGCTTACATTTATAGAAAAATATTTGTAGAATCTTATTCACCAAAGTGTTCACAAACCACAGTTCAAAGACACATGAGTTCATGCCATTCATTTAAGTACTAGTTTGCTCATTATACTGCTTAATTACTCTACATGAGACTTGCCATTAAAGTCACTTAATTAGCCCAGCATTGTAATTCTTGTATCATAGCCCACTAAAGGCTTTTCACCACTTTTGTCACTACAGGGGCACTTGATTATCACACTTATCTTAATTATCTATTAGCTAGCCATTAGATGGTCACTGATTTTCTAAACTGTGTTAGGAATAAACCTGATTTAACATTTGTATCTGCTACTTTACTATTGCACATCGAAAAAAACTTACTTTCCAAAGTACTTCTAAAACTCTATTGTTGGTTGTTGCCCAACTTAATGTTCAAACAAGCAGTTTCACCAGCTACCAAAAAAGAGAGGAAACATTTTTTTCCAGTACTCAATACTGCTACTAGCATTTCACCTTAATGGTAATTTGTTTGGGGCAATGTGTGTACCTTTTAAGTTTTGTTCTAAAATATAACAGTCATTTACAAGGAGCTGCTGCACCCTTTTAAATTCAAGAAACCGTCTGGACCCCTGCAGAGTGAAGACATATTCATTTTATACTTCAAATGTTCAGTGCTCTAAACTTTTAAGAAATATTTCAGGCAGCTGCTTAAACTTTACAAAATGTTTGTTGTACCTGATAACCATGTGCTTGTGCCTTTCTTGATAGTATGACTACTCGTTTGTGCTGCCCTGATAAATCACAAACTGCCTCCTTTTAATTTACTTGTACAGTTGTTTTTTTTTTTTTAACTTCTCTGTGTGTGTTCCAATGTCTGTACTCACTTTTAAGTCTGCTGGTGAAACACTGCCCAGTCTTCATAGGTTTCATAGGTAATTACAGAGCCATGTAGACCTTTTGTTCGCCAGTTTATCAATACCCCTGAATCTTTTGTTTGATAAGGAAACTATCCAATCTGAACTTAAAGGTATTCATAGCGTCACTAGTCACCACCTCTAATGGTAGTTTGTTCCAGATGTTAGCTACTCTTAAAGTGAGCCAAGATTTTCTTTTATTTGTTTTGGGACATTCTACCAACAGTTGTAGAGGGTGTGCCCTAGTATTGTACTTTGATTCCCTAAAGCTCAGTCCCAAAAGCTCCCATAAACCTGGATCCATAAGTGATTTATAAATCAAGCACATGTCCATTCTCAATCGCCTAAATTCCAATGAGTATAAGCCCATGGTATTCAACCTCCATTGATAATCTTGTCCTTTGACCACCTGTATGTGGCAGGTAGCTCTCCACTGGACTTTTTCCAGTGCAGCTATCTCGGCTCTTCTACTTGGTGACCAAAACTGTGCACAATAATCCAAGTGCAGTCTCACCAAGGATGTATAAAGAGGTAGCATACCTTCCCTGCTTCTAGATGTAATGTGCTTATTAATACAATGTAATATACTACTTGATTTCTTGATAACTGAGTTACAGCGTGTTTTGAATGACAAGTCATTAGTAACCATAATGCTCAGGTCGCTTTGTTGTTCCACAGTACTCAGAGTTTGTCCTCCAAGTGTATAAGACCAATGTTTGTTTAGTCTCCCAAAATGCATGACACAGCATTTGTCCACATTAAATAATAATTTTTTATCCAATGCCCAGGTTTCCAATGCATTTAATGTTTTCTGCAGATTTGTGGCATCATCTTGGTTGTTCACAGGGTACCCTACCCTGGTGTCATCCGCAAACTTCGATACCCAGACTCCATTGTTGATACACATTGAGGCAATATATACTGTATATTAAACAAACAAGGCCCCAGCATGGATCCCTGGGGCACCCCACTAGTCACCTTGGCCCAAGCAGAGTTTGTCCCATTAACACTAACAGATTGTGTTCTGGAATTGAGCCATACTTCTATCTATTTTGTTATTTTCCCATCCAGACAATGTGCTATTAGTGCATCAATAAGTTCCCCATGTGATACCTTATCAAAGGCCTATGAGAAGTCCAGGTATACCACGTCCACCGACTGCCCCTCCTCAATGGCCTTACTGACCCTTCCATAGAACTCCAGTAAATTGGTCTGACAAGATCTTCCAGCAGTAAATCCATGCAATAATGGATCCATCATGTCCATTTTCTGGACATATTCCATAATATAGTCTTTTAAGATACCCTCAAAGATTTTTCCCACGACCGATGTTAGGCTAATCGGTCTGTAGTTTGACACATCATGTCTACTCCCCTTCTTGTAGATAGGAACCACCATGGCTTGTTTCCATGCCTCAAGGACATACACTATATTTAATGATTTTTGAAAGATCAGTGTCAAAGGTCCAGCCAAGAGAGCCACCATTTCCTTTATGCCTCTTGAGTCTTGTGCCTCCATTTTGAAAAAGTGCTGATAGGTGTGTAATCAGGCAATCCCTGCCCTTCCTCTGGGGTCTGACCACAGAGTCACATGATCTAAACATGACATCACCACACTGGGCATGGAACAATGTTGCTAAGCAATATGAAGCTGTGTTAAACACACAGCCTATGTGGTCAGACCCATTATATTACAACAACTGGGCTAGTTTTCCCTGCAATGTTCAAACTTCTCTTTTTTACTGTTATTACAAAAGTTATTGCCGCACTTTCATGCTTTAAAGGAAGTATTTGCTAATCTTGCTCAAATATTACCTTATTTCAGGCTCCAAAAGAGTGAATTCTTCATTTTCTCTAGACAACTTATAAACTAATAACATTTATATCTGTATGGCTAAGCCTGTTTTTAACACATAAAGAACACTGCATATATCAATTGTATTCTTGCAGTTTAGCAGTTAGCTGTTTGGTGTAATTTGGCTTGATATGAAACCAGATTACTAAAAGTAAAATATCAAAATCAAAAAATTAAGAAAACACAACATTTGGGGAATAATGGGGGGTCTTAACCTGACAGTTAAATACTAGAGCAACAATACAAAGTGGAAACAGTATTTAGCTGAAACTCCTCCAACATTTTCAAGTTTAACACCCCTCATCATGCATCTATAGACCACTGGGATTCCATATATATTATTTATGCAGGGCATGTATAGAGGCTATAATCTCTAAAAAGAGTAAATGATGGAGATGCTGGACAAGAAGAGGGACAAAGAAGACTATAGGGAAAATAAGAAAGGATAGTACTAAAAGAAAGAAGCCAGGCATGAAAGTGAGGAAAAGAAGGTGGGGAGTGTGTGGGGGGGTTGGAGGGGTTGGAAAGGGAGAAAAAGAAAGAGATTTGAGTAAATTGCAAAGGATGTAAGGGCTAAGGGAGGTGGAAAGGGGGGTTAAGGGAGGGAGACAATGATGGGAGGAGGAAAATCTGGTTTTATATCAAGCCAAATAACAGTAAAAAGAGAAGTCTTAGCATTGCAGGGAAAACTAGCCCAGCTGTTTGTAATATAATGGACCTGAACACATAGGCTTCATGTTGCTTAGCAACATTGTTCCATGCCCAGTGTGGTGATATCATGTTTAGATCATGTGACTCTGTGGTCAGACACAAGAGGAAGGGCAGGGCTTGCCTGATTACACACCTAGCAGCACTTTTTCAAAATGGAGACACAAGGCTGTGCAGCGTTTCACCAGCAGACCTAAAAGTGAGTACAGACTTTGGAACGCACACATAGAAGCTTAAAAAACAACCTGTACAAGTATATTAAAAGGAGGCATTTTGTGATTTAACAGGGCAGCACAAACGAGTAGGCACACTATCAAGAAAGGCACAAGCACATTATTATTAGATACAACAAACATTTTGTAAAGTTTAAGCAGCTGCCTGAAATATTTCTCAAAACATTTGAACATTTGAAGTATAAAAGGAATATGTCTTCACTCTGCAGGGGTCCAGACGGTTTCTTGAATTTAGAAGGGTGCAGCAGCTCCTTTTAAATGACTGTTATATTTTAGAACAAAACTTAAAAGGTACACACATTGCCCCAAACAAATTATCATCAAGGTGAAATGCTGGTAGCAGTATTGAGTACTGGAAAAAAATGTTTTCTCTCTTTTTTTGGTAGCTGGTGAAGTTGGGCAACAACCAACAATAGAGTTTTAAAAGTACTTTGGAAAGTAAGTTTTTTCGATGTGCAATAGTAAAGTAGCAGATACAAATGTTAAATCAGGTTTATTCCTAACACAGTTTAGAAAATCAGTGACCATCTAATGGCTAGCTGATAGATAATTAAGATAAGAGTGGTAATCAAGTGCCCCTGTAGTGACAAAAGTGGTGAAAAGCCTTTAGTGGGGCTATGATCAAGGCCACTGATTTACAGTGACTAAAACAATGAAATTCCATTATCAAGACTTCAGATTCTGGAATTGCACCAGTGATTGTTACTCTAATTTCCAGATTTTACTGGGATTCTGCTATCGTTCTTTTAGTATATGCATAAATAATCAGAATTAAATAAGGCTTAATATACAGAGCATTAAATAAAGCAAATTGGCAACAGTACAGGAAGAAATTTAAAGAAAAACACAAGTTTTGAAGATTTACTGATCTGATATAAAATGCCAGATTCCATGAAATCTTTGTTTTTAACGGTCTTCAAGCAGCCCTAATTCTGGAATTTTACCAGATTTTCTGGTAAAAAATGAAAAACAGAGGCCTTGGCTATGATATAAGAATTACAATGCTGGGCTAATTAAGTGACTTTAATGGCAAGTCTCATGTAGAGTAATTAAGCAGTATAATGAGCAAACTAGTACTTAAATGAATGGCATGAACTTGAGTGTCTTTGAACTGTGGTTTGTGAACACATTGGTGAATAAGATTCTACAAAGATTTTTCTATAAATGTAAGCAAATATATTACTGGATTATTATAACATATATATTTTCTAAAAAATATTTCTAGGAAGCCCTTAGAAAAAGCACTATACATGTGAAACGTCAGGGCTAAAGAGAGAAAAAATAAAGCAGAAGAAATTTATCACAAAGTCTGGAATCCTTCAATTTCTTGTCTGTGGGCACCCTCAAGCTAGGACCCACAAATCTGACTAATGGTCTAATACTGCTTACCAAGTCAATCCTAAAAAATATCTTCTTTATTTTGCCTTTCTTTCCTAAGCTCTGACTTGGTCCGTCTCTTGGATATTTCTTCTTGTATCCTACTTTCCTTCTCACCAGTTACTCCAACAACCTGGTTAAGATGTTTAAATTCCTTCTCTAATCCCTCCAGGTAAGGGATCATGTTTTTTTCTACCAGGTTCCTCCCCATTCAGTGGATCATCTGGTATACTTAAATCATTTCCTCTCCCATGGTCACTTGCGTCTATGACATTTCTCACTATTTTCATTTTTAATTTGTTTTGCCTGACCTTTTGTATGTCTGTTGTAATCTCCAGAGTAAATTCTGGTGGTACCTATAAGAGGCCTGTTTGTACCATCAATCGCTTTAATTTTTAATTTTTTTTCTTTTTCCTTCCTTTCCTTCCTTGAGTAACTTTTTACAGCTGCAGTAGGCAGAGCCTGCAGATGTTTTGCATGTACAAAAGGAGTGATATCATGTTTTCTGTTCGTGGAACTGACTGAAGGTGTAAATAGTCTCCTCCGCCTTCCACTCCTCCAAGAAATGTTTTCTGCCCTCCAATAAATACGCTTTCATGTTAGTCAATGGTTGCAGGGTACTATTTTCTTTCTTAAATGGGTGGTACAAGAACTGGAACCTGAGTAGAGGGAGGCAGCATTCATTTTTTTGGGAGGGGAGTAAGATCCACCCCCCACCTCCACCCGAGAAGCTCCTAAAGATCCACTGCCACCATTTTTTTGATTCATGTGGGAGGGACATGAGGTGGATTTATCATGTTGGAACAAGACACACACTAGTTTGGGACCTGGAGCAAGCAACAGTCATATGTGGCAAGTAGGTAGGGGATAGTGTTTTGAATGTGGCAGTAGGACAGATTTGTTAGGATAAATATATGCTGTCTTGCAAATAAGAAACATTGTAAGGGATACATTTTTCAAAACAGTGATCCCAGTGTTTTGTTTCTACCTAGGCTGTGAGAGGATTTTTTTCTAACTTTCCCTGCTTTCTCTGGGTGTTTTATTACCTCTGGGGGCTGCCATTCAGGTTTGTTTTATTGCATCTTGTCCAGGATATTCCTCCCATTGTGCCCTTTGGTTTGATGTCTAATAGCCACTACAGTAGGCCAGTGTCTTGTTGGAAATGCAATGTGTGCCGAGCATGTGTGGTTACTGAGTTTTGCTTCTCTGTTTTTAGAATAAGTTGAAGTGAGTCTTTTTACTTGATAAATGTTTGTAAAAGTGTAAATCATATTTGATAGTGCAACTGTGAGTAACTTAACTGTTTTTTTTGTAGATTTGACTCCTGCCTTCTTTTCATGACAGGTAATTAATATTCCTGGAACAGACTTTGCCTTTGAAGCTCCTATAAAGTGATGTTTTTATGTCACTGTGTAGTTCCTCACTTTATAAGCACTTCAATGGTAAAGCCTTTTCATGCAGGGATGTTTACTGCCTGTCATAAATAGAAATCAGGAGTAAAATCTACCAAACACAGTTAAGCAAGTTAGCTTCAAAGTCAAAGCCTGTTTGTGCATGGGAAGATGTTACAAAATTATAGACATGCGATTATTACAAGTTAAGCAACTATTTTTTTTAACCAGCCTTGGCTCAGCTTACATTCCTATCCTGATCACTCATTTTCACAAATAAATTCCAAGAGTTATAAAGTCCCTGCTGCTGGGTATATGGTGTTACTCACACCCGTCCTCTAACCTCGCCCCCACCACCTTGCTTTGCATTTTGCATCAGCTGTAGCATTTCAGTACAGCAAGAGGTGACAATGTATATTTTTTCTAGACTTGCAGTGTTAATTGAGCCATCCCAAATCTGTATTCTTTCAAGAACTACTTTATGTGGTGTGTATACCAGCATGGTTGTTTCACTGTTATGTACAGCTTTACACCTTTATCAGTTTTTAGTTGTATTTTATTTTTTTGCCCTTTGAATAACAAGGTTCAATACCTATAACTTCTCAGTTTCTTTACTATGATTGCATTGATTTCTGAAGAACCCCTTGTAAATGAGGTGCTAAACACAACTTGGTTTTCTTTGTCTTTTTCTGTGTGTGTCGTTTTATGAAGCTTGTAACCATAGAAACAAGGGTGCAAAGCACATATCTTATAAGTAATGATGACATATAAAAATACATCATGTACAGTAAAACCAATGAAAATATATACTGATTCCTCCCAGTTCCTGGAAAATAATTTTTTTCACTATACAAGTTACAGCTACTGAAAAATGCAAAAACTATAAATAACTGCGCAGTCTGACATCTTCATTTAAACCTCTTGGCTGCAAACTGTGACATTCATAAATCCAGTAAGGTTTTTGCTGAAGCTATCTCCTTCGCGTGTCTCCTCTCAAACTGTCAAAATCATTTCTTCAATGTGGACTGTCAGGCATTCAAGTTGTTGTCAAATTAAATGTTACTTTTATAAATACAGATTTAACAAGGGTATCTTGTAAAGTACTGGTTCATTTAAATGTTAAGAGTGGTCATGCTGATATCACATTATTCAGACTTGGTTCAGTATCAAGAAATTGCCATTTTTTGGTTTTTATTATTCAAGTTATTTTATAATGCTTGTATTTTATGAAACTCCTAGAGCCTATCTTACTGTTGTGCATAGCTACTAAGCGCTCCAACTGTGATTAAAAAAATGACAAGTGTAAAAATAAAAAAATTAACAATTAAAATTTATGTAGTCTACTAAGTACAGTAGATTGGTACAGAACCTGTTAAACAACTTGTAATGTACTGAAAAGAAACTCAAAAATAGTTTTAAATTCTTTTCACATCCAGTCATATAGTGGTATGAGAGAAACACAAAGATGTGAAACCCTGGAACCCCACCATCTGAATCAATAGAAAATGCAAATTTCATGATGCATAGTAAAAAAAATATGCAACACAAAAATCATAGAAACATAGAAACATAGACTTTGATGGCAGATAAGGACTGCTTGGCCCACCTGATATGCTCATATCCCTACCCACTGGATAAGCTGCAGATCCTAGTTAACCAACAGCCTATTTCTTCCTATCCCCCACAAGAATTGCCTTATGTCTCTCCCACGCATTCTTGAATTCCCCCACTATTTTTGACCCCACAACCTCCTCATGAAGGCTGTCCCATGTGTCCACCACCCTCTCTGTGAAAAAATACTTCCTCACATTACCCCTGAGCCATCCTCCTCTATCTTCAAATTGTGCCCCCTTGTTCTTCAACATCTCTTTTTCTGAAAGATGCCACCCTCTTGGACCTTGTTGATTCTCTTGAGGTACTTGAAAACTTAAAAAGTTTTTATCATGTCTCCCCTCTCCCTCTATTCCTCAAGGGTATACATATTAAGCTCCTTTAGTCTCTCTTCCTATGGCTTCTGTTGCAGACCCTGTACCATTTTAGTTGCTCTCCTCTGGACTGTCTCCATCCTGTCTATGTCATTGCAGAGATGAAGTCTCCAGAACTGAATTCAATACTCCAGATGGGGTCTCATAAACTATCTGTACAGAGAGATAACAATCTCCTGTTTTCTACTGGTGATGCCTCTCTCTATACATCCCAGTATCCCCTAGCCATCCCCACTGCCTTCTCACATTGCTTGCTAACCTTTAGGTCATCTGATATGATTACCCCCAGGTCCCTTTCTATTTTTGTTGTTGTTACTACTCTCTCTCCCCCCCTCCCCATTGTGTACTCTTTCCCTGGGTTTTTGTTTCCCAGGTGCATTACTTTGCACTTCTTTGCATTGTATCCAAGCTGCCATACTTCTGACCATTCATCCAACCTTGCCAAGTCCCTTCTCATCCTTTCCAGCTTCTCCTGTGTATCAATCCTGTTGCAGATCTTTGTATCTGAAAAGAGGCATACTTTTCCTTCCAGTCCCTCAGCAACCATCATGACGACGAGTTGAGGTATCTTTACATGGTATGGACAACCCCCACTTCACAGATGCAGTCCCTATTCTCTACAGTAAGATGGAACATCTTGGTATAATGAGTGTAACCCCTCACCCCTGCCTTTTTGCCAAAATGACAGGTGGCATGCTGTTGAAGCTGACAGCAGTACCTGGTGGGGACTGGGTTTGGGGAGGATGAGGCAACTCGGCACAGGGGGACCTAGGTTTGGCTACTCTGAACAGGGGCACCCAAGTAAATCCAAACACAGGAAGCAATAACTGTAATGTCCAGAACCAGGAAGGGGATTCTTCAGTGTGGCTTTTATTCACATCCAAGCTGACAAAACAAAGCATAGATGGACTCCCACTGGGCTACATTCCTGGTAATGCAGATTAGAGACAACAGAACACTTTATTACTATTTCCAGCCCTCAGGCTCCAAACCCACCAGGCACACAGCCTGGACTTGCACACAGCATTGAGTACACAGCCTGACTTGTACACTACTTGGGTTTTCCCCACTGGCCCGGCTCCCCTGCCGGCCACTTGATCCACGGTCCATTTGAGGAATGAACCAATTATCCCATTCACAGTCCATTTGAGGAATGAACCAATTATCCTGTCATGGCTCCCCAAACCACACTAGAGTCTTCGACTCCTAGAGAGAATTTTCCTTACAATCCCACATCTGGGTACTTCCCTCATCACTGGCCAAGTGACTGAGGCAAAGTAGAAATCCACAGAAGAAATCCATAGAGGTGGACCTTGTCACTAAAGATGGGGGGCCACCCACCTCCAGCTCCCACAGCCCATACCCAGCCATTTCTCTGGAAACTGAACAATTCCTTTACTGAACTTTCAAATGTAGATTATGGGTAGACGTCTATCACATCTCCTCTACATATTATTTCCATCCCAACAAACTCTGGACTTGAACCTACTTTTACTTTGCTTAGCCCATTACTCTAGGCTTCCCAATATTTAGTAGTTCAAGCCTCACATTGTCACACAAGTCCCAGGGTGAAAAACATAGGCCCTTTTAGCAAGAGCAGACACTCACCCTCATGTTGCAGGTGCCCCACAGGCAACTCACAAATCTTCTTTTATCCCAAATAAACACTGGAACACATAGGCAGCTTTTCCTTCACAAGCAGAACTAAGGGGTTGCCCCAGGAATCTGCAGGGAAACCTTTCCTGCCCCCCCGGAGGGAGGGGGCACTGAGACCCGAAAACAGCAGTCCCCACCACTTCAGTAATCTTCTGTGTCTCTCTTTAAGGTGGAGACACAAACCCTTCTACTTAAAAGTAGCCCTCTGTCAGGGCTGAGGCTCCTAGAGCCTTCAACTGAGCTGCTTTCTCGGCAAGCTCCCAACTTCACACTCACTCACTGAAGACTGACTGAAGACTGATTTTAAAACTTCCCAACTTTCTATCTAACTCCCTTTGCTGCAGATTCCAATGTGGCTCATGCAGCTGCGATAGTTCTATTGGTGATGTCATCCCTCAATCTCAGCTGAGACTGAGAACAGAGTGAGACAGTGTGAAACCCATTTAACTGGAGTTTCACAAGCTGCCTTCCCTGCCTACCACTAGGTCTTACTCGGATTCTAGTAACCCCGGATAACAAGGGGGTTACACTCGTCCTTTGACCAGGAAAATCACTGTCCGCAGTCATTATTTACCTGGACTTAGGCCATCCCACCCTATGTGCTCCCTGCAGAGGGGGGTGATCAGGCCCCCTCTTACCATGTGCAAGCACGGGCATGCAACACTAAGGGCCTAGAGGCCTTTAGCTGACATATCAGCCTCTACACTCTCCACTTACTATGGACACCTAGTGGCTCTGGTAGAACTATCCAGAGCATAGCCCTGATAGATCAGCACTGCGGTCCCAATGGCCATTCAGGATCACAGCCTGTGTATCCCCCCCTAACCCTCTAGGGAAAACCTATCTGCTTTTAACCTAATATCCCCAAAACAAAAACAACCCAGGGACCTCCCCAACCTTGGGCAACCTGCAACCACACACCATTGAAATACCACATTACTGCCTCCACCCTACCCCCACAACCACACCTGTGGAAGGAAAGGGTTAATACAATAACACCAATACAGTACTTTAAATTTCTACACACTAAAGCACTGATGAGGAACTCCGATGAACCCCTCCTCCTCTTCTTGTCTTCTCTTCTGTCTTCCCAGGAACACCTGTAAGAAAAAGAAAGACAACACACACTCCTAATCTGCATACACAGTCTACCTAAACCCCTACCATCAAAACACTAAAGAATCCCAAGAAGATTTTTTTAGAAAAAACAGTATTTACATTAGAAAACAACAACATTATTTACAATACACATTTTGGGGGGGATGGAGCACCCTAAAAGTCCCAACGAGTGACCACAGTGCCCGAAGGCTAGTCCAATAAAGAGTCTCTCCTGGGCCGGAGCCCAGTGAAGCACAGTTCTAACAGGCCAAAGTCCCGAAGGGGAGAGTCTTTGTGGACAGTTCACACATTTTGAAGTCTGCTAGTGTAGGGTGTGTACTGCAATGTCATAAAAGATAGAAAAGTTCGGACTTACCAGCCACTTGTAGTATGAAATTTTAGGACCGACCTGCACCTCTGACGAAGACTCTCCCTGGCAGCATTTCTTCCGATACAGCTGGGTGGACATCTTCCGGGAACTTACAGGAGGGCACATCTGGGAACAGCTGGGCTGATGTCATCTCTGGAGGTGGAACCTTAGAACAGGAACAAAAGAAAACAGCTGTTCTGATGTCATCCAATTACCAGGTGATGAACAGGATACAGCTGGGCTGGTGTCCTCTCTGGATCTGAAGTCATCTGGTGGGCCAGTCGATGGTTTCTGGAAAGGCCAGTAAACTGTAGACTGATGAATGTGGGGCACCTGAGTCCTGGATGTCCATATTGGTGGATCAATAAAGGCACTTCACAGTCTGGTGTGGCAGTATTGACTACCACTGCTCGGCTTTCCATTTAGTAGGCACGGGTACATTTGCTGGGAGGTCCTTGCACTGAGGCCAATAGTACCAGGGGTCAGGAGCTTGAATTATTACCCCGTCTGGGCGCACATAATTCGCACAGTGGGAGATTTCAGGTCCCTCTCCATCCACTATTCACACTCTGTCTATAAATAGTGTCCTGCCTCTCTTCCACTGGGTATACTTCTCGTGGAATAGTCTGTTTTTTACATGCTTGTTGGCCCCAGGATGCACACTTTTCATGGCTTCATCCCAGATCCAGGATTTCCTGCTGTTCTCAATCTCCTCCCAGACTTTTTGAGGAAAGGTCATACCATAGATCTCATTTGCCTTCCTACGAACCAGTCTCTCCTCTTTACTTGCTTTGATAAATCTGAGACCACTGGCCTGGCTTGAGGGTGGCCAGTCCTGGTTCTGCCAGCTACGCATCCTTAAAGAAATTAGAAATGGATCCCTGACTTCTTCCTTTTGCAAAGCCAGGGCAGTGGCATCACCACTTTCTTCTATGCATTCCTCTGAGGCAAGATCTTGAGGCTGTGTACCAGTTCCTTTTTCGCAAGGCCACATAGGTTCCCCCCTCATCTTCCTCTTCACTGAGGATTTGAGTCCAGGAGTGAGCAGTCGTCCTCACTCCTGAGACTATCCACTCATCACTAGGTGCAGAGGTCGACACCTCCCACTCAAAGGCCTCCCGCATCTCATCTTGACCTAAGAGACTTGGGCTAGGCCCTTCCCCAGGGGTCTATTGATGCTTTATCCAAACTTTCCTTCTGGGATCCAGCATCTGAAACTTCAACTTCTGGTTCTGTCTCTAACTCTGCACCCTCTAGCTTTGTGCCACACTCCCCCGAGAGGCCTTCTCCCACAGACTCTGCCTGGTGCTGTGTGCTGCCAACTGCAGATTCCTGAACCTTTGTCCATGTGGGAGCCAAACGAATTTGAGGCATTTTATACAAGCCATATCCTTCCAGGCATCCAGCACAGTGAGGAATTATGAAGACGCCCCTTCCAGCTGTCAAGCATATTTGATGTACATGCACTGGAAAACCAGGAATCGCCACATGAGGAAGCAGTTGTCCTCCACAGCACCACTTTTCAATATCCCTCAGTCTATTTACTGCTGCTGTTACTGCAACCCGGGCATGATCCGGGTAACGAGCTGGTCCTGAGGCCATAACTGCAGAAAACAAACAAAAGTTCACTGTAACTGAAATTCCACTTTACTGAACACATCTCTTTAGTTGTAAAATGGCTCCTCTGCTGCTGTGTTACTTTTACTACGACTCTGTATGGCGGCGGGTAGCACTCCTGTGCATCAACATTCAGAAACTGGGTCAGAAGCCACTGCACCCGATTTACACAAACTACTGATAACTTTTGTCAAACTGCACAACTTGCTCTGTTCTTGCTTTAAACACATTTACAGGATTTTCCATGGACTTTTTACATGCTGGAAACATTTCTTTGATTACCAGTCCCTTAAAGCTTTAGGTTTTTAGCACAGGATTGCCTGTATTTCTAGTGCTGCACATTGGCTACAACTCACAGTCTCTCTCTGGCTTCAAACTTTAAACTGAGGCTAAATTCATTACTATGCACACAGTCAATAGCTTAACAGACTTGCACTTGCTGGCAGGACTTAACACAGTCGTTACTTGCAAAGCAACTACACTGCTGCACACACATTTATATGGCATAGTGCAGAAAATCACTGTTTGAGCAGTTTTCATGTTGTTACTTACTGTTATCAGTAGCAGTTTGCTGCTATGGGGAAAAACGGCCTGCAGCCAGTTCTTGAAGGCCTGAGAACAGAAACGGGCGGGCAGTCCTACCGATCATCTTTTCAACCACTAAACTTGCAATTCCGATGATCGATTAGTGGGTTGAGCCCGATTTTAAACAAGAAAGTCTATTTTTATAAGGTTTACAGTGATTTTAACACTCTGCGACGCTCCTCCACTAGCCAGTACACGCACTCCACTCACACTCCCTCTCGAATGCTGGGGCAGTCACTGTAGAGCTGGCTGAGGGGCGAGACTGATCTCAGCCTGACCAATCACACGACGCCATGCAAATGAGCGTCTTCTTCCTCATGAGGGCTCTTCTCCTCACGGCGATCGTCGAGCAGGCAAATTTAAACTGCAGAATGCAACTTTTTTTCTTTACCAACTGACTCCATGGCGGGAGCCCATTTCAGCTATGTAACATAGCCATTACACCTGCAAGTCTCTCAATTCTTTCAGAAAGCATTTCCAACATCCAGGGCACAATTTTCCTGTTGCTACCCCTAGTCTTCCACACTTTTCTTTACTACAGTTCATTTTAAAAGCATTTCAAACGTCCAGGGCACAATTTTCCTATTGCTAACCCTAGTCTTCCACACTTTTCTTTACCGCAGTTCATTTTAAAAGCAGGCAAAAACACTGTAAACAATTTATGCAGGACAAGGGCACACTCTTTGGCTTTACTGCTCCTTGGTAAACAGTTGGCAATTTTAAACAGCAGCACAAGATCCACAGCACACAGCAACACACTAGGGAAATTGCTTCAACTTTTTGGGCTACCCACTGCCAGATATCCAAAATGCTAGCCCCCTTGCCCGAGCACCTTCATCCCAGAACAAAATCCAAAGTGGTGCCTCCATTTTTGTAACCCCCGGACCCCTGCCTTTTTGCCAAAATGACAGGTGGCATGCTGTTGAAGCTGACAGCAGTACCTGGTGGGGACTGGGTTCAGGGAGGATGAGGTTACTCAGCACAGGGAGCCTAGGTTTGGCTACTCTGCACAGGGGCACCCAAGTAAATCCAAACACGGGAAGCAATAACTGTAATGTCCAGAACCAGGAATGGGATTCTTCAGTGTGGCTTTTATTCACATCCAAGCTGAACAAACAAAGCATAGACGGACCCCCATGGGTCTACATTCCTGGTAATGCAGATTAGAGACAACAGAACACTTTATCACTATTTCCAGCCCTCAGGCTCCAAACCCACCAGGCACACAGCCTGGACTTGCACGCAGCTTTGGGTACACAGCCCGACTTGTACACTACTTGGGTTTTCCCACTGGCCCGGCTCCCCCGCCAGCCACTTGATCCACGGTCCACTTGAGGAATGAACCAATTATCCCATTTGCGGTCCATTTGAGGAATGAACCAATTATCCTGTTGTGGCTCCCCAAACCACACTAGAGTCTTCGACTCCTAGAGAGAATTTTCCTTACAATCCCACTTCTGGGTACTTCCCTCATCACTGGCCAAGTGACTGAGGCAAAGTAGAAATCCACAGAAGAAATCTGTTGAGATGGACCTGGTCACTAAAGATGGGGGACCACCCACCTCCAGTTCCCACAACCCATACCCGGCCATTTCTCTGGAAACTGAACAATTCCTTTACTGAACTTTCAAATGTAGATTATGGGTAGATGTCTGTCACATCTCCTCTACATATCATTTGCATCCCAACAAACTCTGGACTTGAACCTACTTTTACTTTGCTTAGCCCATTACTCTAGGCTTCCCAATATTTAGTAGTTCAATCCCCACATTGTCACACAAGTCCCAGGGTGAAAAACACAGAACCTTTTCATATAGCCCCCTGTCCCTGAAGGGCACACAGCCCTGGAGTGCGCTGCAGCCACTGTATTTAAACCGAGGATCTGAAGCCCCCTGTCCCTGAAGGACACACAGCCCTGGAGCGCGCTGCAGCTGCTGCGTTTAAACTGAGGATCTGAAGGCAATTGTTTTCCGCTGGCAGAGCACTCGTCTGAAGTTTTAAATCTTCGCGCCTTTTTTGGCGACTGTAACCGCGGGGGGATTTGTCTCGCCATAGGCTTTCAGGACCTCACGGCCACTGAAGAAGGGACGCTCAGGGGCAGTTAGAGAAAATTGCTTAGTAGTGACTTAAAACAATCTGTTTACAGTGCCATACGCCCTACCTCAGCCCTGCTAACCCTGCTTACACTACCTCCCTATCGGAACAGTGTATAGAAGGCTTCCCCACAGCCGCTGCACAGCTTCTCCCCACCCGCCCCCCACCACCCCCACCCTTGTCCGGCAATTCTTAAATAGTATCAGAATCGTGAAGCCCCGCCCAGTGGGAGTGTAATTTTGTCTACCTCCCTACTTTCTCATTTGCACCTTATATCTCTTTACCACTAGAGGGCTTAACAGTTCTAATAACCCTGCTTATCTTTCCTGTTGCTTAGTCTTTATCTTTCTGGTTGTTTTAGTTTTGTGCTGTACTCTAAAACTTCTACTAGCCTGTCCTGCTCACTGAACATACCCACATAAAATGCCGTCCCTGCATTCATATTCCTGGGCACTCGACCTAGGTGTACTTCTGCTACAAACCTCATTTCTTGTAACCATTACATGGATCCCGACAATTAGTAGCCCTCTCTCTCCAAATGATCATTATCATCACCTTAAAGACATTACTTTCTCAAACATACTAATCCTGGCGCATCTGCCACCAGCCACCTTACCACTTTTAGTCCCAAATCGGATCATTTACTATGTTATCTCTTTAGTACAGGATCGCCCTTGGTGCCTTGCCCCTCTTCTCACCATGTTTACTCACTGTAAACTGTGGTACTTGCTCCTCTTAGCACTACTACTAGCTGGAGATATCGAGCTGAATCCAGGACCCGTATGTAATATCCCCATCTCTGACACCTACTGGACTCACTCAAAGGATCTGCGCATTGTTCATATGAATATTAGAAGCCTTCCCCATAATATTACTGAACTAGAGGCCTGGGTCACCCAATACAATCCTGACATTCTTTGTTTGACAGAGACCTGGCTCAAGCCCTCTACGCATGATCATTTATGCTGTTTGCCAAACTATAATATGGTTAGACATGATATGTCCTCATCTAAACATGGGGGTGGGGTTGCAATACTATATAAACCCGACCTCTGGGTGCACCTGAATACCTCCCTCACTCTCTCACACTGTGAAGCTATTCATGCTACTCTCCAACTAGGATCTAAGTGGCTGCACATCATATGTGCTTGCAACCCTCCTAGGTGTGGTACCCCAGGCTTAGTTGAACTCCTCTCCCAGGTGAGCCTAGCTACTGGAAGAAATGAAGTCCTCATTCTGGGGGATCTAAATCTAAACTGGCTAGGTTACACTGGCCAAAACCTCCATACTATTGTACAAGACTATGGCCTCCATCAGTTGATCAATGACCCTACCAGGATCACGGCCCCACCCTCCTGATCCAGTTCCTTACTTTACTGGGCCCTCACAAACCATCTTGACCACATTGTCTCAGCCGGTACCCTTGCCGACTCACTTAGCGACCACTCCCCAATTTTTTGCACCTGGCGTGCAGCCAGACAATCATCTCCCCCTCCGAAATTAATCACCTTTCATGATATGGCTAACTTTAATCCATCTCAGTTCCTGTACGATCTCTCACTCATTGACTGGTCACCTATCTTTACCTCTCTTAATGCTCAATCAGCCTTAGACTACTTCCTCCTCAAAAAATGTATTGGTTATCAGGACCTACATGCGCCTCGTGTCACTCGCCGAATTAGAGGCACACAAATTAAGTGGCTAACAAGGGATCTCCTAGCTCAGCTTCATAACAGGGACAAATGCTGGCATCGTTTTAAGGTCTCAGGTCTGCCAGCAGATCTCAGTCACTACAGGGCACTGAGAAACTCCTGTAAAGAGACATCTGTCTAGCAAAAAGCTCCTTTTGAAAAGAATCACTTATTAATGCTGGAGGAGACTCACGTAAATTTTGGTCAGTCATCAAAACTCTCCTTGGCTCTGATAAACCTTCCACCTCCAATGATATGCTGCTGAACGGAGTACACTGTAACAACCCTGTGACTATCGCCAACTCTTTTAACCATCATTTTCTGGACCTGTCACGCTACCTAGACTCCTTCCCCCCTAGCCACCTAGCATCCTCTCCCGTGGCCAAGGATCTGCTGCTCTCCCGTCCACTTCTCAGGTTCCGGACTGTCACTAAATCTGAAGTCCTAAAGTTGCTCCTGACTATCCCTGACAAAACCAGCCTGGGCGCTGATAGTCTTGAACCTAGGCTTCTGAAGACTGCTGCCCCGCTTACAGCCTGACCTCCAACTAAAATTTTTAACCTGTCACTATGTCATGGTGTAGTTCCAAATGTTTGGAAGATAGCTAGGATAACACCAATTCTAAAGAAAGGTGATCCTAAAGAGATGGCCAACTACTGACCTATTGCCATTCTCTCAGTGCACAGTAAAATTCTCGAAAAACTAGTTGTTAGGCAAACTATTGAATATCTCCATAAACACAACCTCCTCTCGGGATCCCAGCATGGATTTCGCAAAGGTCATAGTACCTCCACTGCTCTTCTGACACTCACAAATGATATTTACACAGCCATGGACTCTGGTCTCCTGACTGGTACCACCTTCATTGATCTCACCGAGGATTTTGACCTTGTTGACCACACCCTCCTCCTTACGAAGCTTACCTCCCTTGGGTTTTCAGTGGAATCAGTGAACTGGTTTCGGGGTTATCTATCAAATCGACAGCAGGCTGTTGCTTTTAACTCTGCCCTATCTGACCTATCATACGTACAAACTGGTGTCCCACAGGGATCTATACTTGGTCCACTGCTTTTCTCGATTTTCATAAACGACCTCCCTCAACAAGTATCTACTTGCTCTACCTTGCTCTATGCAGACGACCTTGTACTCTACCATAGTGCTAGTAACGTACTGGACTTAACTAACTCTCTATCCAAAGAGTTCCAAAACATTCAATCCTAGATTACTGCAAATCGTCTCATTCTCAATGAAGCAAAAACTCAGGCAATGCTCTTTGGCTCTCCAGCTAAACTAAAAGTAAATCAGAATTCCTTCAAAATATCTTGTTCCAACAATTCCCAGTTAGTAAACACCTCATCTTTTAGATACCTTGGCATTCTTCTTGATGATTCCTTGGACTTTGATCTCCACATTACCATGACTTGCAAATCAGTCAATGCAAAGATCGGAGGAGCATACCACACTAACTATGCCCTTACCCCATCAGCTAGACTTGCTGTGGTGCAAGACCTTCTTCTCCCATCCTCGGCTTATGGCTCTGTCATCTATCTAGGTGCTACTAAGACTTCCCTCCATGCATGGGACACTACATATAACAACATCTGCCGTTATGTGTCTGCCTCTCCTCGGCTCAAACATCACTGTCTGCTTTATGCGGACCTTGAATTGCCTAGTCCTGTGACCCATCGCCTCCAATCTTATGGCACCTTGATTGATGCTACGATATGAGCAGACCTCCCTAAATCTCTTGCCTTGCTACTACACCCTCAAACCCCTTCCTATGGTCTTCGTTCACTTGACCAGACACCTCTATACATCCCTAGAAGTAGGACCTTAATGGGTACATGAGCTTTCTCCCATGCTGCTCTGAAATATTGGAATACTATCCTTCTAGCTATTCATCATGCCCCAACACATACCTGTTTTAAGAAGCTCCACCGTCAATACCTACTCACAGAAAGTCCCTGCACCTGCTTTCAGCCACCATAAACCAATACCCGGCTCTGTCTGCCCTTTCCTATTTCCACACTACCTGCTACTCTATCCAACCTATCCTCTCCTACTCTACCCCCTTCCCTCTGCCTCCCCCAGTCACTGCGTTATCTTGGACTTGCCAACTAGCTACTTGCTAAGGATCTACAGGAATCTCCTGACCTGAGTTGCACTTATCTCATTTCTTCTCTATGATCCTGTTATCCATGTTTCTATACAACCTACTTTGCTTGCTTATGTATTATCATAGTCTGATTAATGTTTGAGATGTTTTGTACTCTTCTGGCTAACTATTTACTGTATGGTTTATGTGTGCTACGTCACACTGATGTTTTGTATGTCATTTGTACCCTCCCGGGTCGTACCTGAAAATAGGCATTCCTATGTCTAGTGTACCCACCTGGTCAACAAAAGCAAATAAATAAATAAATAAGAGCAGACACTTACCCTCACGTTGCAGGTGCCCCACAGGCGACTCACAAATCTTCTTTTCTCCCAAATAAACACTGGAACACATAGGCAGCTTTTCCTTCACAAGCAGAACTAGAGGGTTGCCCCAGGAATCTGCAGGGAAACCTTTCCTGCCCCCCCCCGGAGGGAAGGGGCACTGAGACCTGAAAACAGCAGTCTCCACCACTTCAGTAATCTTCTGTGTCTCTCTTTAAGGTGGAGACACACACCCTTCTACTTAAAAGTAGCCCTCTGTCAGGGCTGAGGTTCCTAGAGCCTTCAACTGAACTGCTTTCTCAGCAAGCTCCCAACTTCACACTCACTCACTCACTGAAGACTGACTGAAGACTGACTTTAAAACTTCCCAACATTCTAACTAACTCCCTTTGCTGCAGATTCCAATGTGGCTCATGCAGCTGCAATAGTTCTGTTGGTGATGTCATCCCTCAAACTCAGCTGAGACTGAGAACAGAGTGAGACAGTGTGAAACCCATTTAACTGGAGTTTCACAAGCTGCCTTCCCTGCCTACCACTAGGTTTTATTGGGATTCTAGTAACCCCGGATAACAAGGGGGTTACATGAGTATGAAATACTAATTTTATGATTGATATCATGAGTGTCACTTTTTTTTCTTTGCAAAATCCACCCCCAAAAAAAAGATAATATAGAAATATTTCCAAGGTGACATATGCATTGTCATATATTAAATTGCAGTAGCCTAATATCTGAAATTGGACTGATCCAAACTCTATAATTCCTAGGTACAAGTCTGTGTATAACAGAAACTGGACTAAGTGTTGCTATGTAAAATAGAAGCACCCATGTGTTATCTGAGAAAAATGTATGTATTATCCTAAATATTTTTTTTGTTCTAATTGTGCATAGAGGAAAGTGTCACAGTCCTGGTGTCAATCACAAAAGTAGCAATCAGTAATCCATAGATAAAATGTTGCATCTTAATGTAGAGAACAGGGACTGCATCTGCAGAACCGAGGTTGGCCGTGCCATGCAAGTATAAGCCAACTGAGTCATGATGTTTGGTTTCATTGGCCTCAATATGAATAATGAAATGTGCATTCCTAATTGATTCTGATGGTGGGGTTCCAGGATTCTGAATCAGTCTGTTTCTATCGCTATGAGTATATGATTGTTACACAAAACCTTTATTGCTTACCATTCCTTCATTAAAATCGACACCTCCATATCTTTTCCTAATAATGTGTCTGCCTTCCTTAGAACAGAAAATAAAACAAATCTTACTAGTTAAAAAGCATTGTGTTGTTTCTCCATGTATCCTTCACAATTCAACATAACCTCACTAACTTCATTATGCAGCCGTGGTGGATCTGACCAAAATTTGTTTCTTGTTTTGATGGCAAATTTTAGGACTATCAGGAATACTGATAGTATTAAAATCTAGTCTTCCATAACTAGATTCAGTAACATGAATCTCTTGAACTGAGACATCCAAGCTTACTATTGGAAATAAGGAATATATTCTATGTTGAATATCATCAATCTTGAAGCCATTTCTGGCCACATCTACCCTTAATGCTTCCATTAGGTTTTTATTGATAACTAGTTGCTACATTATTATGAGAATAGCATTTTGTGGGCTTTTCATTAATGCAATTAGGTCCTCACTCAGCATATCAGGTATATATTGACAAAATCCATTAACTTTCTCATCATGCTGGTTTCTTAAATTAAATGATGAGTTATTATTAATGACAGTTTGCTTTAACATACTGTCATATTGTTTTAAACCATCAATTGCAGTTTGAAAGTCTGTTAGGATTTCCCTCCTACAGTCTCTTGTGGGACATTACCTTCACCAACATTTAACATGGAAACATAGACTCTGATGGCAGATAAGGACCGCTTGGCCCACCTAGTCTGCCCATTTCCCTGCCTACAGGATAAGCTGCAGATCCCAGTTAACCAACAGCCTAGTTCTTCCTACCATCCGCAAGAATTTCTTTATGTCTGCCCCATGCATTCTTGAATTCTCCTACAGTTTTAGACCCCACAACTTCCTCAGGAAGGCTGTTCCATGCGTCCACCACCTTCTCTATGAAAAAATATTTCCTCACATTGCCCCTGAGCCATCCCCCTCTGTCTTCAAAGTGTGTCCCCTTGTTTTTGCACATTTCTTTTTCTGAAAGATGTTAACTTCTTGGACTTTGTTGATTCCACTGAGGTACTTAAAAGTTTCTGTCATGTCCTCCTCTCTTCCTCCTTTCCTCAAGGGTATACATTTTAAGCTCTTTTATTCTCTCCTCATATGGCTTCTGTTGCAGACCCTGAACCATTTTAGTTGCCCTCCTCGGACTGCCTCCTTCCTGTCTATGTTCTTGTGGAGCTGGGGTCTCCAGAACTGGACACAGTACTCCAGATGGGGTCTCACCAACTGTCTGTACAGAGGGATAACAACTTCCTGTTTTCTGCTGGTGATGCCTCTCCCTATACATCCCAGTATCCCCCCAGCCCTCCCTACTGCCTTCTCACATTGTGAGCTAAACTTAAGGTCATTTAATATAATTACCCCGGTCCCTTTCCACTTTTGTTGTTGTTACTACCCCCCCAATGTGTAATCTTCCCTCGGGTTTTTGTTTCCCAGGTGCATTATTTTGCACTTCTTTGCACTGAATCCTAGCTGCCATACTTCTGACCATTCCTCCAACCTTGTCAAGTTCCTTCTCATCCTTTCCACACCTCCTTGTGTATCAACCCTGTTTCAGATCTTTGTATCATCTGCTAAGAGACATACTTTTCCTTCCAGCCCCTCTATAATGTCACTTATAAAGACATTAAAAAGGACTGAACCCAGTACTGAACCCTGTGGTACCCCACTAGTAAACCCTCTTTCTTCAGAGTGGACTCCATTTACAGTTACCTTCTGTGTCCTATTGTCCAGCCAATGTTTTACCCAGGCTACCACCCTGGGACCCACTCCCAGGTTTGTTAATTTGATTATTAATCTTTTGTGTGGAACTGTGTCAAATGCCTTGCTGAAGTCTAGGTAGGCCATGTCCACAGCCCCTCCCTGGTCTACTACTTTGGTCACCCAGTCAAAGAAATCAATTAGATTCATCTGACATGACCTTCCCGCTGTGAACCCATGCTGCCTTGAGTCCTGTGCCCCACTGGCCTCTAGATACTCAACAATTCTTTCCTTCAGAGTGATTCCATCCTTTCCCTACCACAGAGGTCAAACTGACAGGTCTGTAGTTTCCTGCCTCTGTCTTGCTCCCACTTTTGTGAAGAGGAATCACATCTGCCTTCCTCCAGTCCTCAGGTACCACACAGTCCTCCCATGATTTGTTAAAAAGGCTAGTCAGTGGTGTCACTAACTCTCCCCTTAATTATTTTAGAATTCTGGGGTGAATTCCATTGCTTTGTCCACCTTTGGTTTTAGGAGTTCTTTCAGAACCCTTTCTTCTGTGAAAGGACTGGGATTGACCCACCCACCCCCATCCAGAGTGCTTCTGTTAATTGGATTAGGCACCTTCCCTTCCTCCTCTTTTGTGAGTACTGAGCAGAAGTATTCATTCAGTATCCTTACTTTTTCACTGTCCCTCTCTGCCCATCCACCTTCCTTTCTATTTAGCCTCACTATCCCTCCCTTTGTCTTTCTACGCTCTCTGATGTACCTATAGAAGGTTTTATCCCCCTTCTTAACCAAATTGGCTATATTTTCCTCAGTTCGGGCCTTTGCTATTCTAACTTCCCTGCCTGCATCCTTCTTCCTTAACTGGTACAGTTCTCTGTCCTGATCCTTCTGTCTTTCCTTATACTTCCTAAATGCTATCTTTTTCACCCTAACCTTCCCTGCCACTTCTTTTGAGAACCATAGTGGCTTTTTATTTTGTTTTGATTTGTTTATTTGCATCACACAAAGGCTTGTTGCCTCTCTGATGGCAGTTTTGATGTTTCCCCATTGTTGCTCCACCCCTCCTTCTAGCCTGTTTGCTAGTGCTTTTCTAAGGCACTCTCCCATCTTGCAAAAGTCAGCCCTCCTGAAGTCCAGTGCCCTCACTTTTGTATGGCTTGACTCTGTAGCTAAGTTTATCATGAACCACACTGTTTGGTGGTCACTTGTTCCCAGGTGGCTACCCAATTCTAGATCTGAGAACCTCTCGCTGTCCCCATTTGAGAGTACAAGGTCTAAGATTGCTCCCTTATGAGTGGGTTCCAAAACTAGTTGTCTGAGGCATGCCACCTGTAGGGCATTGAGAATGGCCCTGCTCTTGGATGTGGTTGCAGCAAAGGTGCTCCAGTTAACATCTGGCATATTCAGGTCCCCCATCAACAGTATCTCCCCTTTCTCCACCATCCTAAGGATGCCTTCTATCATATCCTTGTCCATTTCCTCTCCCTGACATGGGGGTCTGTATACAACCCCTGTGAGGATTGCGGTGCCATTTCCAGTCTCTAAGGTGACCCACAATGCCTCCTCTCCACTCTGTTTACTTTTTTGTTCCATTGCTTTTATCACTTCCCTTACATAGAGAGCTACTCCTCCCCCTCTTCTACCCTCCCTGTCTCTCCTGTAGGTTGTGTACACTGGTATGTTAACATCCCAGTCATGGTTCTCTGTGTACCATGTTTCTGTGACTGCCCTCTTCCATCAAGACCACAAGTTCAGGGAGCTTGTTGCCCAGACTATGGGCATTGGTACTCATTACCCTCCATTTCTTGATGGCCTTACTCCTATTTTCCCCATCCCTGTCCTTATTGCCTTTGTCATTTTCTCCATTTACCGCTGCCCTTCTCCCTATCGACATCTCTATTTTGGTGTTTACCTCACTTACTACCCTGATTTTTTTGGGGGGGGGCTAGGATGTCCCTGCTCCTTTCCAGTGCCTTCCCCCTTGGCTAGTTTAAATGCATGCCAATGAAGCATTTAAAACTATCACCTAGGATCCTGGTTCCCCTCCTAGACAGATGCAGACCATCATGCCAATATAGGCTTGCATTACTCCAGGTGGACCCCCAGTCCCCAATGAAGCTAAATCCCTGAGCTCTGCACCAGTTTTTCAACCACTGATTGAATCCCATGGTGTGGAGCACCCTAGCCTCATCCATGCTATAGACAGGCAACACCTCTGAGAAGGTTACCGTGCATGCTACTTGTCTAAGACCCCTCCCCAACTCTACAAACTCTTCCTGCACTGCTCTGATCCCTTTCTCAGCCAGGTCATTTGTCCCTAGGTGGACAATGACATCCATCTCCCTCTCCCCTATGCAGCTGCTCCAGCAATCTTGAGGATTCCCTCCCTGTCCCTCCAAGCTATGGCACCAGGCAGGCACCTTACCTCCCTCTCCCCTTCCTCCCTCAGTTCTACCCTCCTAACAATGGAGTACCCACCAGAAGTTGTTTCCTTCCCCCTGTGGGATCCCATGCCACCCTCCTGTGGGTCTCCTTTGTGGAGGTTTCCAGCATCCTCCTTGGTCTCTACTGCAGGTGCCTCCATAGTTTAAAAACTTTAGGGGCCAGTTCTTTTAGTTTTATGGCCCCAACCCTGTGGAATTCTCTACCTCATCAGGTGCAAGACTGTCCGACTGTCCAAAGTTTTAAAGGAGCTTTAAAAAACCTATCTCTTTAGCAAAGCATATAATGATTTTTGAACATTGTTGTTTAGTTTAATTTTAATATTGTTTTAACTATTTATTGTTTTATCTTGTATTGTACAGGCACCTTGGTTTCAGAAAGGTGCCTTATATAAATAAAGATTGAATTTAATTGAATTGAATAGAGGAACCACACTTTGCCAGAACAGCATATGAATTGTGGAAAGGTACAACTGGAGGGATGCACCTCTGTTCCACCACCCTCACCCTTCCTGAGCCCACTGTGGTGCAACTGCTCCTCTTTCTCGGCAACCCCCCTGAGGCAGCAGCAGTGGCCCTGGTGGTCCCTGGGTGGGAGAGGAGGTCCCCCAAATCCTGGCCAACTCAGCCTGGAGATGAGCAACCTCCTTCCTCAGCCCAGAGAGGTGCCTGCAGATGGGACAGCACCACATCCTCCAGAACGTCTCCTGGAAGACATTTGCTCTACAGCCACTGCACTGCACCACTCCCATCATGTCTTATTTCTGGCCTCTTAACTGTTGTTTGGAATATTTACGCTTTCCTCTGTTTATTTGTTTTTTTCTCCTTACTTACTTACTGCCTCTGTGCCCTTTAAGCTCCTGATCTTCCTGTTCTGTGACAAGAAGTTCCTATATTTCTCAGTAGTCTCCTTACTTGCTCAGAGTCAGATCTCCAGCAGCTGAGGGGGATGGAGCACTACTCTTTTCCTTCTAGGATGGTGAGTCTTTTGTGGATCTGCGATCACTCACTCCCTGCTCCCAAACAGGAAGTTCCTGTTGTCAGTCAAATCCTGTGCATATAAAAGTAGAACTGGCTTATGGTGGGGGTGGAGGGGAGGGAAGGAAGGCAATATAGTCCCAGTAGAGAAGTATAGTTATAACAGCAGCTCCTTCTTCTTGGTGTTCTCTGCCTGTTCTCTGGTAGAAGCTATCTAGGGCAGTGTTTAAATCTGGCTTTAACCTGGCTTCCTTCTAGCTAAGCTACTCCCCCTACTTCACAGCTCTTTCTATACTTAGTAATTGCACAGATAACAATTCCCTTTAGCTGCCTGAGACAAACGCCTAGATAACTGCACAAATAACAATTCTCTTCATCCAACTCAGACAAACAGACTAACTTTTTTTGGTTTTTTGTTTTGTTTTTACCCTAAATTGAAGGTCCCAGTAATAGAGTTCTAGTTCTTTAGTCCCAGTAGAGAAGTATAGTTATAACAGCAGCTCCTTATTCTTGGTGTTCTCTGCCTGTTCTTTGGCAGAAGCTATCTCTTTGTCTCCTTTATGCTATCTTCCTCTAAACTAACAGATGAGAAGTCCAAATTAGGTGATAATTCCAGTTCAACTGGAAGAGTAGTCATTTAAAACTGTAGAGGGGATAATCTTTCTAGACTCTGACTGAAACTCTCTACAGCTTTCAATACTGCTATTTGTTATACACAAATCAGCAGGTATATGAACTGTTTTATCAACATAAGAAACATGCAATGAGTCTTGTTTTTTACAGTTTAAGTTTAGTGGGGTAGAGGTACCACTATTGAAACAGAAATCACTTGAAGCATGTTCAGTGATTTTCATGTGTCTAGAAACTGATTTTTTCTTTGGTTTATTTACTTTTGTATCATTTAAATCCAGCAAAAGTGGGGAAGCCTGGGGATTTAGCATCCTCTGTAACCTGGTATTCACAATTTTAGTACTTAATGGCTCTCACTAGACAAAATTCAAGAAGGCTACAAAAGTCTCAGCTCAGATGGAACTACTAAGAACATACTTGCCCTTGTCTCTGTAGAGCTACTACAGTATTTCACACTAATAGCTACAATAGTTACAAAAGAAAATCTAGAGCAGTAATGAATTGTGATGTAAATTGTCTTTAATAGGGCTTCTTTCTGCAGCAAAATGTGTCACCATCTCTCAGGGTGTACTTCCTTAAGAGAAGCCAGTGATAAGGAAACGGAACACTTTCTTGATTTCTATCAAGTAAAAACTATTTAAAAGGCTCTTGATTTAAATGGACCACAATGGTTTTTGGGGGAGAAAAAAAAAATAAAAAAAACAAAAATGTTGTTTTACCCTAGAGTTAGTAGTGCATGTGAGGGGTGCGTCTGGAGGTTGCCAGTTAATAGTGTAGGGCAACCAGTAAATAGGTGAGAATGGGTTTGTGTTAGTAAAATTGATTAGTGCCATTGCAATGTTTAGTCTTGCTCATGTTTTGTGAAAAAGAAAAAAATAGTAATATTGTACATGTTTCTATTAGAATTTGACATGGTATTAGAAGCAGTTGCATAAACCTATTTGGGGGAAATTCTAACAAATTTGTGCCCATTCCTGGAAGCAGCAGCACCTTAGTTTAGAATTAGGAAAATAGTAGAGAGAGAGAGAGGTTGTAGAAATTAAGGGAGGGCATGCTACTGCTGCAGTACCTGGCAGGTGACCATGGAACTGGCGGTGGGTTGCCAATCTTACCCCCAGCATGGTTTAGGAAAGTGTTTTGAGTGTAGGTTTAGAATTCTGAGAGTATCAGAATTTCACTGCTCCGGCAGTGTAACCAGCAGAGTGCTCTGATCCTTTGGGGGAGGGAGAGTAGCCATATCTCTTCTCTGAATGGGTCAGTGGTGCAGCCTGGTTAGCATTTGTTTTCAGCGGGGGGAAGTGTAAGCACCCTTTGGGTACTTACTAGTTAAATTTCTAGTGCTAGGAAGGAATTGGGAGTTGTGGTGCCTGCGAGTCTGGGAGGTAGGGCCTGCTTGCTGCCAGCAGGGGTCCCCTCTCTTGAGATATAAAAGAGAAAGTTTGGTGGCACCAGAAGGGGGATGAGGGGAAGGGAGACCCAAGAAGAGAGGTGGGGGATTTTTGGCCCACAAGATTTGCCGGAATGCCGTGGCAGGGCTGGGATGGGCCGCTTGTCACCCCAGCCCTCCACCCTTGAAGACCTGCAATGTAGAAAGCAACAGTTCAGGTATGAAGTAAAGGAGAGCACTGGAGCAAAGAAAGGGGCCTGTTGGTGCATTGAGGAGCCAGAGCCAGGGGAGAAGAAACAAAAATGGATACTTGCCAAGTGAAATTCAGCCCCATGGGAGGGTAAGCACCAATGGGGCCCAAAGAAATTGTGAGTGAGTTCAGCAGTGAGCCAGAAGGTATCCTGAGAGTGGGCCCACTATGCAATGGTGCCTGGGATGTGGCTCGGACATGGCAGCCCGAGCAGTTGGGGGTGTGGTGGTGGCAGCACTACCCCATTCCCCTCCCTAGTTCAGCAGCCTGTGGAGGAAGGAAAAGTCCATTTGGGGGAGTGATGTTTGGGACTACAGTGGGGTGACAGTCCATCTGATGAGTCAGTTCAGAGGTTGGAATCACTGCATGAGCAGAAAATGCTGGGAGTTAAAGAGAAAAGGCTGGGGGTACCTGCAACCACCTGGAATAAGGCCCAGCTGCTATTCATTGGCATCAGTGATTGGATGTCTGAAAGGGTCTCTGGTGGTTCAGTTCTTGCTAAAGGGGCATCGAAAGAAGTTGTAATAAAGTTAATATTTGGAAGCCAGCCCTGTGGTGCTGAGGGTTGAGGTGCTGGATGACACACCTCACGCCACGCCAGCGACCAAGGTTCAGTAGCAGAATCAGGATGCCAGAGGTCAGATGGGGGAGACAGCCTGGAGTGTCTGATGACAGCTCGCCTTCTCCGATGGGAGGGATGGAGTTTATCCCGGCATACGCTGACCCCTGGTGGAGGCTAGGGGCATGCCAGCACATTGACACCTTGGAGGTTGGTTTGGCCATGGGCGGAGGTCTGTGGACCAATCAACTCTGGAGTGGCACCATTGGGGGGGCAGAAGCTGAGGACATTGGCAATCATGCCAAATGGCAGGGCATGCACCTTCCACACAAAAAGGGAGGAAAATGCTCCCAGCAGAGCCATGAAGATGAAGCGCTGACCAAGTCCTGAGGTGCCACCACTGCCCAGGGATCTGAGATGATTTCAAGATTCGGGGGTTTGGCCCCATTCTGACCCTGCCCGGGGGTAAATCGAGGCAGGATGGAGGGATCCAGGCAGCAGGTGAGCTGGTGGCAGGGAGGTGGTTCATGGGTGACTCTTAATGCGGTGGTTCCATTGGGGCAGTAGGAGGGAAAAACAGAAAATCTGAAAAAAAAAAGTTAATATCTGAAAGTAAAGAATAAGCCCATATTATATGATAGCCCCTGGGGAAGTTCAGAATGTCACAAGGGCAGTAAGAGGAAAGGGGTCGCGACAGTAGAAACATCTTGTGCTGTCATGCTCCCTATGTAAAGGGAATATTAAGAGGTTAAAGACTGGAAAGAAAGAGATTGCCTGGGAAAAGTTGAGGAAGTGAGAAGTAATGAAAGTAAGGTGCTGCTTGATACTAAAAATGTTGCTTAAGAGTGGCCCAGTTTCAGCCTGCCATGGTATTGCTGCCAGGAATTTAGCCTTCACAGCTTAAGGGTGGTCTGAATGAAATGAAATCAGTTTGTTAGCTCTAGAGACTGTTGCAGCAAATTTTCTAGTGATGTCTAGGAAGAAAACCCACCAAATGAAATGCCCCTGCAATTCATGGAGTGGTTGTTACTGTTTCAAAGTTAATTAAATCATTTTGCACTTTTTGATTCTGGAGTGGACAATGAACTTAATCAATGTGAAAGTGCATGCTTGCCTGCTAACCCATATCCCCCTGCAGCCTCCTGGAACACCCAGCAGCAGACTTTGTTCCCCTGTTACTGTGAATCCAAAGTCACGACAAATTGATGAACCAGGTAACAAGCTATTTCTGTTTCTAATTCCTTGGTCTGTATTTGCTTAGGTTGTGCAGTATCCCCTCCCACTAATTTTCTATCTGGATGCCCCTAGACAGGGAGAGGGGCTTACATTCCTAACACCCCAGTTCCTGTGCAGAGAAAGAACGCACTGAGATTGATGTACTTGGGGGGCTCAACACTCCTCTAGATAGGGCTTATATGGTGAAAGCCTTACTAAAAGACTCTATGTACTATTTGTCCAATGCGCGATTTATGCATTGGGGGCCCTGTTGAGCACACCTGCTAACGATGTGTGAAGGGAGAGCGCCTTAAAATTGAAATTAAAAAGCTAAAACACATCCTTATTTTTTGGTCCAGTGTTTTTTTGGGGCAAAAAAAATGGATTCTGCTAGCCATGTGGAGTCGATCGATATTCAACTTTTGAGATGGGTCGTACTTCTAAAGCTGCAGGAGCCACCGCAAAAACTCAGCCACCAACAGATGCGACCATGTCAGGAGAATCACAACTCCAGCATGGGCCAGAACCACTTTGCAAGGCCCTTCAGAAATCAATGCAGGCCATAGACAACAAAATCGAGCTGGCCTTAACCCACAATGCCGAACTAGACATCAAAATTGATACTGCTACAAAAACAGCTGGAGTTGTGGAGTCAATAGCTACAAAAGCCCTGGCATCTACATCAAAAATGGTCCAGGAGAATTCACAATTACGATACAGAGTGGAGGCCCTGGAAAATGCACAGAATGTCCAAATAGTCAGGCTGCCGGAGAATAGTGAGGGAGAGGATTTGCTTGAATTTCTTCGTACTTGGCTACCAGCAACTTTATGCCTTGAAGCGGACCTCCCAATGAATAGTTTTATCAAAACTTATCACATTACTCCTAGAGCTGCTGTCAACCAGGGTGATGTACCATGGATCATTTTGTTGCAAACTGTGGGATCAGCAATGAGAGATATAATTTTACAAGCTGCCACAGGGTCGGGGTCTTTGATTTACCAGGGAAAGAATGTCCACTTGTTCCCTGTTATGTCCTTTGCGACTCATGCCTGGAAGAAAAAATTCGATGTAGTGAGGGCCAAGCTCAGGAACCTAGGCATTGTGCACTCTCTTCTGATGCCAGTCCATTTGAGAGTGTTCTATGGTGGTCACGCATACCAGTTCACAGATCCAGAGGAGGTAGAAAAAAAGTCAAAACAATCAGCAAAGAATTTGCCTGAGCCAGACCGGAGGAATCAGAGTCTGAAGAGGACACTTGAAGCTGAATGTTGATCTGGTTGGGACTGTTTCTTTAATTAAAATACAGCAGTTAAACCGACCTGGACTGGGGTACTTAGTGGGGAAGAGTTTAATTAAGGCCACATGGTTAAGGCCTAAAAGTTGATGGCTTTATTTTTGGGGGTTACACTACATGGTTGGATGGGCTCATGCTTCAGGGGCTATAAGGTAACTTTTCCACTAAAAGTAAGATTCTGTATGTTTTAGATGCTCATAGGGCAGTTTGTGCTGATTTCTGCTAAATAGTGATGACAGAGGCAGTGTTTTTCACTGCGCAGTTAATATTGTGAAGTTCTCCTCCACTTTCCAGGACTTGGGTTCTAGTCCTGGCTTTATAGCTTTGAATTTAAGTCATAAACTTACATGGTTTTGTTTATCTCCAGGATCACATAAAATGTTAACAGTATGATGACTGGAAGGGGGACATATCAGCACTGGATGCTGAGTTAACATTTTTGATTAAACATTTTTATTTGTGAACAACCACCCATAGTTCTGCAGGGTGCAGCATATCCTGGACAATAAAATCATTGGACTTGAAGTCATGGGAATACCCCTACATTCGTAATCCTGATTGTATAAGCTAGGTATACCAAGTACATTTGATGCATCGTTTGGTAATTGCTGTGATCTCTTGCATGAGATGAATATCTGTAATTGTTTTTATTATAAAAGCAATAAAATGCAATTAAAAAAAGAGTTATGCATTAATACGCACACCAAGTGAAATGTATTTTGATCTTAGTTTTAAAACTGCTGCGAATCTCAGTAGTTGTTGGTCACAATATAATACCTTTAAATCTTCTCTGTTGTGGACACCTTTTCAGGTGATACCATTAACTAAGTTTGCTTTACGAACTGTTACAATCATCCTTAAAAATGAAGGTGTCAACGTTTATGACATCAAGTACTGACTGGCCCTGTGATGTGACATCATTAGAGACCCTGATCTGGTCATGGATTCCTAACAGATCTGGACCAGAAACTGGAGATTTAAGGTCACATTGAGACATGGCCTATTAGGTCTACAACACCTCCCAAGTGTGTTCTATCTGGGCAGAGACAGGGGACCATGCTTTTACCCAGAACAGCCGAAAATGTGTTTTAAATGTGTCTCTGAGAGCCATTTGAGCAATGTTTGTGATAAGATCTGATGCAATGATTCGATCTGATGGCAGCGGTCTGTGAGGATGTTCTGTGTTGAGCTCCGTCGTGGCCTTTCTCCTCTAAATTTTTAAACGCGATTCATTAAAGTTAAACCAAATGTTAGGGGTTTTGTTTTGAATAAAACTGTAGCGCTCATCACAATAGTGCTTCCAACCCCATTTTCAACTAATCTGGTGCCAAATTGTAAATTTTGGAGTCTTTGAAGAAAATGGGCTCTGAAGCCACGTAGTCTCTGTGGGTATCACTTGGGGGAAGATCACACTCATGCCCAGGCACTCAGTCTAATGTTCATTTTCCAGCTACTCAGCTCTGAGTGAGTAAACATCTTGTCTCTCATATAAAAACACATTACACTGTAATAATAATAAGTACCAGCTTAGTAAAGGAGAGAAAAGGCATACCTCTTGTTTATTCCCATTATTGCTCCCATCATTGCCATAATGAATACTGGGGAAAATCTAATAGGAATGATAACAGAAGTCTACAGCATGAAGAGACCCCTTCCTTCATCTGACAATACCTCAGACGAACAACAAGGGGCATTAGCCAAGAAATCGTCTGCTGATAATAGCCCTAATACTTCCCACTTTGACATCATAATTTCTGAAATAGCTGGTTTAAAACTAATTCTCAGTGACATGTCAGCAGACCTAAAAGAAGTTAAGCAGGTGTTAGCTGAGTATAAATTAAGGATTTCAGATGTTGAGGTCAGAACAAGTAGCCTGAAAGACACTGTCTGTAAGGAGCAGAAAGAGAGGGTTATTGACAGCCATAAGATTTCTAAATTGGAAAATAAAATGGAGGATACTGAAAATAGAAATCGTAGAAATAATTTGAGAATCTTTGGCTTAAAAGAAGAAACAGAAGGAGCTGACACAATTGCTTTCACAAACAAGCTACTGCAGCATATTGCTGGTCCTCCTCCTGATACTAAATATTACATTATTGAAAGGGCGCATAGATCTCTCAAGGCCAAACCTGCGACTTCTGAGAGACCAAGATCCTTTGTGCTCATATTTCTCAATTTTCAACAAAAAATCCATGTACAGCGAGCACTTAGAGATAAAGCCAGTATCTTTTTCAAGGGTTGTAAGCTGAAGAGTTTTAATTATCTCACCCCTGAAACTTTACAGAAAAGAGATGCATTTTTCCCCATCAAAAAAGGTTTTGAGAGGCTGGTCTGAGATATAGCTTATTTTTTCCAACACTCCTTAAGATATGGGCCCCTGAGGGAGTTAAAGAATACAACGGATATACAGCTGCAAAGAGTGGGCTTAGGAAAGACTTTCCTAACCTTTTTCAGTCATTTGGCTTTCAGTGCTAATAGTCTATTTCACAACATTTCTTGATGATTCTACTATCTGTCTTTAAATGAATGAACTGCTGTTTGACATGGATTGAGTACCATGCATCATTTCGGTGCCCCCCCCAGGTCTTTAGTTTTTGCGGTAGTAATCCTGCAATATCCTAATATTGTTAATGTGATTGAGTAGTAGCTAATTCAAAGTTGATTCACTCTCCTAAGCTGCTCTAAAAGGAAACTTGTGGTCGGTGGTTGCCCTTCTGTCTAACTGGTCTTTTGAGAAAAAACGATTATTGAGCTGCTCTTATATGCATTACTGTCTTGTTCACCCCTGTCTGTAGTCTACTACTACTAATTGGCGGAGATGTACTGCTGTACTTCTGGTTTGATTTTTTTTTTATTTAAGCAATATGATTAGACCTTCGACACAGAATATGTTGCCCTTAAATGACTTGCAGGCAGGTACAATAAATCTGACAGAAAATGTCAGGAAAGAAAAACAATAGTATTTAGTAGGCTGGTAGCTGCCTTTGGTTGCAGCATATGTACAGCCTATGTTTGTCTCTGCCTGACTTATGTACAAATTAGAGATGACAAGGAATGGGTGTCGATTCCAAATTATTGTGTTAGGGGTACTTCAGGTATCTTCTTGCCCAAGAATGTCATATTCTAGTAGCTGTGGGTTGACAGGGGTGAAGTAACACAAGATATGTATTTTAAAGTTTCAATACCTTATGAATCTACTTTTACAAACTATTTTTCCTCGTGAACCAGGGGGAGGGGAAGGGGACTGTTGCTCCATGTGAATGGTTTTACGTTACTTAAAATGCGTGGGGAGTGAATCACTAACATACTTGTTTTCATAACAACATATTTTGAATCTCGGCTACTTTTAGAACAAGTAATTTATTAAAGGGTAAAAAGAGTGTTTACCAGTCTCATGCCTTAGTTTTTTCTATAACTGAAGAGACAAGAGATGCATATGCTGTGCACAAACGAATGTGAGCATTGCATTATGGTTGGCTACCCTTGACCTTTATTAGGGGACGCTGGGTAAGTCAGGGTGATGCATGGGAAAAATGCCAGATCTAAGGAGTTGGGACAATGGTAATTTCAAATATTTAAAATACAGTTATATGATTAATGTCTAATTATTTACTGATGTTTGAACTTGTGCAGCTCCTATACCATCGGAGATCACAGGAGATTACTTCAGAGTGGCAAGCAGAATTCATAGATCCAGGAAACCATACAGCTTAAGACATCTCGCTATCCCTCAGTTGATAAGCTGAATATTAAAACCCCTCTTGTTTTTGGATTACTTACCCTCCTAAAGGAGATGGCTTTGGACATACAGACACTAGGTTTTAAAACAACATATGGTACATGGCTAAACAGTCTTTGCATCATTAGCTGTTATTTATAGTACACTTACGCAAATAATCCTGATTTATGAAACTCTCTGAGACTGAATCTAAACAGACTCATTTTACTTATTCTACATTTCAGAATAGATTTCATAGGATACATTCATAGAAAAGTTTTGATCTTTAAATATTCCAAATGTATTCTTTCATAAGGGGGTTCTTTCTTTTCTTCTTCGTTTTTTTGGTTTATGCATATATATTTAATTGAGAGTTAAACAAAACATACTCCTTATTTGAAAAGGAAACTCAGTTATTTTGAGTACATACCATACTACATTTTAGTTACTTTCTTCATGCAATTAAACAAATATGGAAGTTTTTGTGTAAGAAATGTATATTAGGTTGGGGTTCTTCTTTCAATGATGTTAGGGGTAACATTGCATACAAAGGCAAGATCCCTCTAGCTTAGGTTATCTCAAAGATGAGAGAGGGAGGCTGCCACTGTGCTAGCTTACCATCCTAGAATGTATTGGATAAGGGTCTTAGTGTACACTATTATTGTTTTCAGTAAAATACCCTTTGAAAGAGACCTAGATTGGATACATACTGACATATTTACAAAAAATGAATTTTTGATTGTCAGAGAAGTTGCAAATTCTTGTGAACATGTTTTTTTGTCTATGTGCATTCTGATAAACCTTGCTTTGTGTCTATACACCTCCTTCCTCATTCCTGCTTCTTTCCTCCTCCACCTTTTTAAATGGGTAGGTCCTCAGCTCACATGTTTACTTAGATCATTATTCAGTTTTTTTCAGATCATTAAACTTTCATGATGGCTAACATAGATAGCTTAAAACTAATTACTTGGAACATCAGAGGTCTAAATCATAAGATTAAAAGATACTCTGTGCTGTGGCACCTTAAGAAACAAAATCCTTCAATAGTATTTCTCCCGGAAACTCACCTTATTTATTTATTTATTTATTTATTGTTAACCAGGTAGGTACACTAGACAGCATAGCAGCCTATTTTCAGGTACGACCCGGGAGATTACAACAAAGGGTACATAGACAATAGTAGATACAAGAAAACATCATGGGACAAGTAGAAGTCAGACATAATACACTTATACAATAAAAAAGAACATTATTCATTGATGCGTAGAGAATGGGTAGGCCAAGTGTTTAGGGCTGGGGACAATTCTAAGAAAGCTGGGGTGCTTATACTCATTAAAAGAGGTATTAACTTTACTCCATGTACAGTGCTAGGGGATCCAGATGGTCATTATCTAATACTTAATGGGAAACTAGATGAGGAATATTTAACATTGATCAATATATACGGTCCCACCAACTCCTCTCATGAAATATTTCAAAAGAATTTTAATAGTGTAGGGGCTTTTTTAGATTGCACCGTTATTTTAGCGGGTGATACAAACTGTATTCTAAACCTTACACTAGATAGGTCATCTTGAAGACCACGAAGGAACAAAGCTGATAAAGAACTGGCGGACCTCACAGAAAATCTTCAACTAATTGATGCTTGGCATATATTACATCCTGACACTAAAGACTATACTTTTTTGACCCAATGCTATCATTCAGGCTCCAGAATTGATCAGATATATTTCCCTAAAGTACATGTAGGCAGGATTATTAAGGCAGAGATAGAGACACAGGTTATCTTCAATCATTGTCCAGTCTCCCTAACCTTCAATAAAACAATCAATCCACATAGGTCTCGTAGATGGAAGATCAATAACTTCCTTCTTGGAAAAGATAAAATCTTGGATAAAATTAGGGATAGCATAAAATAATTTATATTATTAAATGATCCCGCAGACACCTCCTGGACTAATACTTGGGATTGTCTTAAGTGTTACCTCAGAGGAATTATTATTAGTGAAGCTACAGCCCTTAAGAAACAACATACTCAAAAACAGAAAGATTTACTAGGGAAAATTAAAGAACAGGAAAAACCTCTACTGAATTCTGACTCTCCTGCTATATGGAACTCATGGTCTAAACTTAAAATAGAATATGATGAAACAATTAGAGGTGAAGCGATCTTTTCTATAAGAAAAGCCAAACTTAATTATGTTGACTTAGGTCCAAGAGCAGCCAAAATATTGGCAATATATCTGAGACAAAATAAGGGTGTTATTAACATCACCGCCATTAGTGGTAGTAACTCAAACAATATCATTACAGGACATCAACAAATTAATAACAAATTCATGAAGTTTTACTCAGACCTATATAAAGAGACTGGCTGCAAGGGGACAGATTCTCTACATATGTTCTGTGATGGTCTAAATAGTTCCAAAGTTTCCCCTCACTACCATGATATGCTTAGTTCCAGTATTCATATAGTAGAAGTTATTGAAGCAATAAAACAAATTAAAAGAAATAAGGTCCCAGGTCCCAATGGTTATTCATCTGATTTCTACAACAAATTTGACAAGGAGATTGCGCAGATACTCATGGATGTTTTTAATGAATCTAGAGAGACAGGATATCTTTCAAATTAAATGACTAGAGGTCATAGTACCTTAATTCACAAACAGGGAAAGGACCCTCTCTCCTGTGGTAACTATTGACCTATTTCACTAATAAATTCTGATACCAAAATATTAGTGAAAATACTATCAAATAGGTTAGAGAAGGTTGTCTCAGGTATCATCTCTAAGCAACAAACTGGATTCCTGAAAGGCAGACTGTCCGCAGACAATACAAGAAAATTATTTCATGTCATATAAGCTGCCAATCAAGCCTCAATACCCTGTGGCCTCCTTTCTCTTGATGCTGAGAAGGCATTTGACCAGATTTCCTGGTCTCACATCTCCTCAACCCTACATTTTTATGAATTTCCCAATGTCTTTATTTAGTGGGTAAACTTGTTGTACAAAAATTTGAGTTCTGCAGTAGTAACAAATGGAGTAATTTCACCATTCTTTAATATTTGCAGAGGGACCAGGCAGGGGTGCCCTCTTTCTCCTCTGCTATTCAATCTCACAATGGACCCACTCATAAGAAAAATGGAACATGAGAAAGATAAAATAGGGATCAAGGTTGCACAAAGCAAACACATGGTAGCAGCTTATGCAGATGATATCATGCTGATGGTCTCAAATTCCTCTAGTTCCTTACCGGAAATCTTAAGAATTATTCAGGACTTTGGTTGCCTCTCAGGATATATACTTAAGAATAAAACAAACTTTCTACCTCTTAATAGGTTATGTTGTAAAGAAGAAATAACACATCTGAGTCTTGTATGGGAAAAAGATCATATTATATACTTGGAAATTAAAATTTATAATACCCTTCACGAAACCTACTTAAAAATGCTAGTGAAACCAGAGGAAGGGTGATAGAAGATTTAAACAAGTGGAATAAACTACCTTTGGGACTGTGGGGGAGACTGGATTCTGTCAAGATGACCCTATTACCTAAGCTCCTCTACATGTTTATGATGATACCTTGTAGTTTTACCAGGAAGTGGATACAGGGCAAAACGTCTCATGTCACCAAATATTTGTGGGAAGGTTAAAGGAATAGATTAGCATACTCCAAGATGTGTAGAGCAAAAAATAAAGGAGGCTTGAGAGCCCCAGATTTTTATGTATACTTTTTAGAGGCCAGGACTGCTCAACTCAATTGGTGGCTTAAGGTTGACACAAAAGGAGAATATGTCCCAGATTGGGTGTGTATCGAAAGGGAATTGTTAGGGAAACAGGATACTGACCTTAATTCTTTGATATATTCTAGACCTTCTAGACTACTAAATAATAAGATAATAACAGACCCAATCAGACAAATAAAACAAGTTAGTCACAAGTTGCAGTTAAATCTAAATTTATCTCTGAATTAACCTCTTTGGAACAATTCTAACTTCTCCCATAATGGAATAAATTTAAAAAAACAGTATGGCAGTTACAGGGATTTATACACTTAAAACTTTAATAAGAGACAGAGACTTTATAACCTTTAATGAGCTAATGCATCATTATGATATTCCTCCTACTGATAGAGATTTTTATTTGAGATTACCGAATGTTATCGAAACAAAATAGATTTATCTATCCCCCTTAATGACAGTTCTAAATCCCGGTTGTGATGTTTGCGATTATCTGGGTCCATATCCTCCATATATAGATTATATGTAGATCTAATCAGGGGCTCATCGGTAGAATCTTCATGTTGGTGGTCATAAGAACTCCAAGTAGATACGGGAGGTTGGGATTGGGAAATAATTTGGTCTTCACCTTTTACATTCTTTAACACAGTCAATTTAAAGTTAACACATTTTAAGACAATCCATAATCTTTATTATACTCCATATCAGAGGCATAAGATGGGTCAGGCTGTCACCCCAACCTGTCATAAATGCAATTCAGCTACAGGCACTGTGTTACATATGTTTTGGAACTGTCCTCTTATCCAAACCTTCTGGAATGAAATAAAATATGTTTTCATTAATGATCCTGTGATTTATGATCATATAACAATAAATTCATGCATCATAGGCCACTTTAACCCAACATCTGCATGGTTTTATAAACAAAACACTCACGCTGATAGGTGTGACAGCAGACAGATTATTTTAAAACACTGGTTAGAAGAAGAAATAACTGCAATACAAGAATGGAGAAATGCTATTATAGATATACTCAAAACAGAACACTTAGCTCTAACATTGAATGAATTGCCCAAGAAGTTTGACAAACAATGTTCCACCATGTATCAGATTATGACGAGAGCATAAATATTCTTCATAACTCAAGAAGGACATGTCTTTATAACTGTACAGATTATTTAGACCTCTGATACATATTAGTCTCAAAATAGACATTGTTTATACTATTATTACACTCTATCTTGTTTTATAAGGTCAGGAGATGAGGCCTACCCCACCGACTTACTCTGCACATCCCTTTCAATACCTTATGTAGAGATGGTATATTCTAATTCAAGATACAACTTCAATATCAATTAATTTATATAATATGTTTACCCATTATTTTAAACAAGTTGTTCATTTTCATATAGTTAATATATTCTAATTGGTTCTCTTTACCTAAATTTCTGGATCAAAATCTTTTAGTAAGATCTAATATTTTATCTGTGTAATGCATTTCATGTCAAGGAGCATTTTGTTGATATCTATTGTTTTATGTAACTCTTCATTTTTATTATGAGAAAAAAAAATTTATAAAAACTTATTGACAAAAAAAAAGATCTGATGCAACTTTTATCTGGAGTTTGGCCACATTAGTACTAACTGCAATAATACTTTTTTTGTGTAATCTCTGTGAAGAAGTGGGTCACTCCTATCGGACTTGCAAATGGCCACTCACAACCATGATGACAGACCCCCACAGGACTACATACTGAATATGGCTCAAAAGGCCTTTATTTAAAGACAACATCAGGACTTGGCCCTAAAATGGCACACGAGTTAATATTTCTGATACTGGTAGTGGTGTGGCAGAAGAAATGGAATTGGAACCTGATCCACCCATACTCATAACAGACCCTGTAATTGTCTTAGAAATGGAGCAGCCTACAACTTCTACTGTGCAGTAGTCTGACCCTGAGTACTCTGTTGCTGCTCTGCCTACCTGTTTACCAGAACAAAAGGAAGACAACATAATGCCTCCCCTGACATGGCGCTGGTAAACAAAAACAGAACTTTGTGGCAACTCAAATCCAAACCTAAACTTCTTCAACCAGATATTCTGACTTCTACTATTCTTTTAGAAAACAGATTTTGTGTTTTAGACCAAGAGATCATTGATTCTGAAGAACTGTCTGTGGTTCTGGTGTGGCCTGTCCGTAATGTCATCAAGTGGTTCAGGTGTACCTAACAGACAGAGTGAAAAGGGTGACAATGGGGTTAGCTTTCATCTAACCCAAAGCCTCTGTGCTGTGGAGTTCTGCAGGGTCCGTCTCATCACCCTTGTTGTTCACAGTGTACATGCTGCTGGGTTTCATTATGAGGCAGCACGGCTGGTTTCACTGCTATAGATGATACCCAGCCCTACTTGTCCTGTGTGCTGGATATCCAGGTGTTGGTTTCTGTATTCAACAGCTGCCTCAAGGAGATCCAGTCATGGATGACTCACAGCTGGTTTAAGCTTTACCCAGACAAGACAGAGGGTACTGGTTGTGGATCCAGGTCGTTGGGGCAGAGGGGTGTGAGGTTACCCACAGCCTTGTGCTGGGGGATGTTCCCCTTGCTCCATCTAGACAGGTGAAGGATTTGGGCATGATCCTGGATGATGGCTTGACACTTGATGCTCAGGTGTTGGCTGTGGTCAAGAGTGGATTTTACCATCTCAGGAATATCACCCGAATCTGAGTCCTGATCCCGCCTGAAGACCTGACCACACTGGTGCATGCTTTTGTAACTTCTAGGCTGGACTATTGTAATGTCCTGTACCTAGGGTTATCTGAGGCAACCGCCACAGGCTGCAACTGGTACAGAATGCAGTGATAAGGTTGCTGACTGGGGTGTGAAAAGGTGTGAGCATACCCCAGTCCTCCACGGACTGCACTGGCTGCCGGTCAGGTGGAGGATTGTCTTCAAAGTAGGGCTTCTGACCTACAAGACCCTGCATGAAAGGGAATCTGTCTATCTGCAAGATCTCCTGTCCCCTACCATCCACCTCAGGCACTCCATTCTGCTGGGGAGGCTTTCTTGGAGTTTCAGGGTTAGGTTGTGGCATTCCAGGGACAGGGCATTCTCGGGGGCTGGCCGCGTACCCTGTGGAACTCCCTCCTGTTTATTTAAAGGAGGCCCCTTGGTAGAAGCCTTCAAAGTGTCTAAAACCTATCTGTTCCAGCAAGCTTTTGTTGACTAACTGATTGTCTGTTTTAGTATGATACTAGGACTTCCAGTGATGTCATGGAGCCAGCAACAGGCAAGAGTGAGCTCCCACCCTAAACCCAAAAGGGAAAGAATTGACATAGCATCGCACTTAAAACAAAAATGACTTAATATATTGTGGCAAAGATAAGGCAGGTTGAGATAAATCAAAAAGTGAAACTAATATGCAGGATGTAAGGGATCGAGTACAATACCAGAAGACAGAGCCGCAGACCCTCCTGTGAGCATGGTGGACACATAGGAAGAAACAGAACATCTGTCCTGAGCTCATTTTGAACAGCTTTTCAAAGAAATATGGGAGATGAGAGCAGAAACAAAGCTGAGTTTAGAAATCTAGACCAACAGCTAACTGGGCTAGAGCAGCTAATTGAAATGGCTGAAGAGCGGATTGCCAACACGGAGGATGGTGTGATCCAAACCGGACAATACTGCAAGCGCTAATAACTCAAACAGAGAAACTACATGAAAAGTGCATAGACTTGGAGAGTCGTCGAGAAGGAGAACATTAGACTGTATGGCCTTCCTGAGGGCAATTGAACCGCAGGATGGCAGATTTCTTACAGATTTATTAATGGACGCCCTACAATTGCCCACAGGCTATCTTCTGAATATCGAGAGAGCACACAGAGCTCTGCAGCCAAGGCCCACGGAGGAAGGAGCGAGGCCACGTTCAGTAATCATAAAGTTCAACAGCTACAAAACAAAAGAGGATATACTATCAAGGGCATGGAAACAGAAGAAGGTAACATACTTAAATCATAGACTGTATTTTGACCATGACTATCTGCAGGAGATTCAGAAACAACGCACCCAGTATGCTGACACAATCAAACTGCTGAAAGCTAAAGGATACCGTTTTCAAACACCTTACCCTGCAAAAATCAGGGTTTTTTGGTCAGAAGGTACAAAAACGTACAACTCACCAGAGGAGATCAAAGGGGCATTGATTGAAAAAGGTCTGATGGAAGCACAACCTGTCCTCGGTAAGGACTCAGATCCCAGAAGCAAGTGGGACGATCTGCAGAATGGAGAATCGCTACAAGTAGCAGGAAGAGAGGATGCGGCGCTGGAGGCATCAGCAGCAGCGACGCACTACATAATAAGAAGCCTGATCCAGAGGGCCAGTGAAGGCCTGCAAAGGACTCGAGACTGATACTACATAATTTACGGATTCCTTGAAGAGGAAGTGTTGTCGCATTATGACCAGATGTTGTGGGTCACTCATAGGAGGAAAACAGGTTGGTGCTATTGAAGCATATTCTCCTACTTGCATTTTTTTCTTTGGGAACTTGCAATTTGCAAAATTGAATTGATTTATGCTCGCACAAGTCTTGGGCATGAAGGCAAATGCTGGACTTGAGAGAGGCCTTTTCTATCTGTTGGACATAATCCTTGCTGTCTGGGACATAATACATCCAGAAGGAACTAACCAAACTTAATATCTATTTTAAATATGCATAGAGTCTAGTTCCTATTACTACTGGGCATATGAGCAAAAGCAATGCTGTGTCTTTCTTCATTTTAAACATTTGGAAAACAGCTGAATTTTTGTTTCTTTGGGGGTTCAATGGTTTTCGCTGTAGTTAGCCACAGACCCTGCATTATCTTTCCTTTTCTCTAGCTGACTAGGTGAAGGGATGTCACTTAATAGTATATATACTTGTTTAGTGTTATATAAGAGCCTGCTAACCTACTATCTAGGCTCATGAGAGTACCACATTTGGTGTGGTAATTTCTCCTCTTTCCGTGTTCCTCAGAGACAGGAAGTTACATTGAGCTAGAAACCCCTGCTTGGTGCATACAAGGGTTTCCACATTTGGAAGCACAAGTTTACTGTTCTAGTTTAATTAATTGTTAACACATCTAGAGTTTTGATGTGGTATAGTTTTTAAGATATGATTTGGTTAGAAGTTGGGGACAGGGTTACGCTGTTGGGAGGTGTACATGGTGAGAGGGGAATGTAGGAGAATGAAGGTACAAATAAGGGGAATTTCAAAAAGCACCAAACAACCCAAGAAAATGGATAGTTCTGAGATTATTACTTTATCTCTTAATGTAAATGGGCTATCGCATGCAATTAAGAGAAGCAGAACAATGTATTTTCTAAGAAAATCACAGGCATCTTTTATAATGCTCCAAGAAACCCATCTGAACAAAGTAGAGCATGATAAGCTTAAAAAGTTTGGTTTTCATATAGTCCAGTCTTCATCATACAGGAAAGGTAGACAGCGTGGAGTCGCAGTACTGATTCCAAGCAAATGTCCATTTGAAATGTTTGACTCCATTAAAGATAGTGAAGGTCACTATGAGGGGGTAAAGGGTAAATTTGATGGAGCTACAGTCTCGTTGGTCTCCATATATGCCCCTCCTGGGTCCAATTTTTCTTTTTACAGGAACTTCTTCCTCAAAATAATTGAGTGGGCAGAAGGCAATCTCATTATAGGGGGGATCTAAATTTGAGGCTTAACGCTCATTTAGACTCATCAGGTGAAGTGGTCAGGCAGGAAAATGGGACAGCCAAGACAGTAGAGAAATTACTGAAGGAATTGGGTCTTATCGATACCTGGAGACAGATCCACAAAAAGAATAGACAATATACGTTTTATTCATCAGCGCATAAATTGTACTCAAGGATAGATTATTTTTTTCTGTCTAAAGAAACTACGTTTATGCACTGATTCCTGGTTAGGGATATGGTAATTTCAGACCACTCACCAATTTACTTGAAACTCAAGCTGGGTCCTAGAAAAGTAATACTTTTTGGAGATTAAACCTCACACTAATACATGAGGGAGAGACCAGGGAAACAATAGAAAAGGTAATAGAACAAGCAGTAAAGGACAATAGTGACCCTGAGATATCCCCGGGAATTTTATGGGATACGGTGAAAGCCATAGTGCGTGGTAAATTTATAGAGATCTCGTCTAGAAAAAAGAAATTGAGGGAAAAGAAAAAAGTGCAGTTGCAAGACCAGATAGCCAAGTTGGAAGTCCAACAGAAGCAGCAATTGGATAGGGATAGAGGAAAGCAGTTGAAAAAGCTGAAAAGGGAATTGATAGACATACTGGACTATCAAGTTGAACAAAAGTTACTATACCTTCATCAAAGATATTATGAAGGAGGTCCAAGGGCATTAAGACTCTTAACCTATAGGCTGCGTCAGCAGAGGGTCAAGGCTTGCATTTCAAAAATAATGGACCCAAAAACTGAAAAGTGTCAGGTTAAGGTAGAAGGTATAGCAGAAGCTTTTAAACACTATTATATGAAACTATATAGTAGGGGGGCAAATCATACCCCAGAGGAAATTGAGAGTTATCTCACCCCTCTTCACTTGCCCAAAATTACTAAACAACAACAGAAAACTTTGACTTCCCCTTTTTTAGTAGGGGAAATACAGGGAGAAATAAAATGTCTGAAGGCAGGAAAATGTCCTGGCACTAACAGATTGCCAAATGAATTCTATAAAGAATTCAAGGAGGTAGTTATACCCTGAATAAGAAAAGCATATAATGCCTTATGGGAGAGTGAGGGAAACTGTGCCCCATCCTGGTCCTGGGCTATTATTTCAGTTTTGCCAAAGCCGGCCAGACACCCCACAATATGCTCATCATATAGACCGATTTCCATATTAAATACAGACTACAAAATACTTACAGGGTTAATGGCCAGAAGGCTTGAAAGAATAATACCGGAATTGATTACTTTAGACCAAACAGGGTTTGTCCTGGGAAGACAGACCTTTGATAATATCAGGAGGTCGGTGGATGTGATTGAGTATTTACAAAGGTCAGGAATTCCAGCATATGTGATGAGCCTAGATGCCGAAAAGGCTTTTGATCAAGTATCTTGGTCATTTTTGTGGGGTGCTCTGGCCGGCTTTGGCTTTCCTACCACCCTTTTAAGGTTTTTGTAGAAATTATATGCCCATCCCACAGGGTACATTAGGACAAATGGATATATGTCTGGTCCATTTACGTTGGAGAGGGGTACCAGGCAGGGCTGCCCCTTATCTCCTTTGCTTTTTGCACTATACATACAGCCTCTGGCACAGAGTATATGGGTAAACGATGGGATTACTGGTGTATCTATAGGGCAAGTTATTCACAAAATGGCCTTTTACGTGGACGATGTCCTGCTGTATTTGACTAATCCATTGGAGTCTCTACCAGAGTTCTTTAAGCAAATTAATAGATTTTCATCTCTATCTGGGTACACTTTAAACTGGACTAAAACGGAAGTGCTGGAGCTGTCTGCTACGGTCCTGGAAGACATAAAAATAAAATACCCTATGAAGTGGGACAGTGAGAACATTAAATATCTTGAGGTTAGGAGGTAAATCTCCAACAACATTATACACAGATAATTACCCAAATCTGGTCAAGTAACTGTATGCAGATCTACAGAGGTGGAGCTGCATACATAGAAACATAAATTTGATGGCAGATAAGGACCACTTGGCCCACCCAGTCTGCCCATTTCCCTACTTGGTGGATAAGCTGCAGATCCTAGTTAACCAGCAGCCTACTTCTTCCTACCCCCACCTCCTAGAATTGCCTTTATGACTGTCCCATGCATGCTTGAATTCCACCACTGTTTTTGACTCCACAACCTCCTCTGGAAGGCCGCTCCATACATCCACAACCTCTCTGTGAAAAAATACTTCCTTAAATTACTCTGAGATGCCCTTTCTATCTTCAAATTGTGCCCTTGTTCTTGCACACCTTTTTTGAAAGATGCTACCTCTTGGACTTTGTTGATTCCCTTGAGGTACTTGAAAGTTTCTATCATGTCCCCTCTCCCTCCTTTTCTCGAGGATATACATATTAAGCTCCTTAAGTCTCTCTTCATATGTCTTCCGGTGCAGACCCTGCACCATTTTAGTTGCCCCCTCTGGACAGCTTCCATCCTGTCTATGTCTTTCACGGAGATTGGGTTCCAGAACTGCACGCAGTACTCCAGATGTGGTCTCACCAGCTGTCTGTACAGAGGGATAATAACTTCTGTTTTCTACTGGTGATGCCTCTCCCTATGCATCCCAGTATTCCCCCAGCCCCCTTGCTGCCCTCTCACATTGCTTTTCCACCTTTAGGTCATCTGATATGACTACCCCAGGTCCCTTCCATTTTTGTTGTTGTTAGTATCTCACCCCCATTGTGTACGCCTCTGGGTTTTGTTTCAGGTGATTACCTTGCACTTCTTAGCATTGAATCTAAGCTGCCATACATTTGACCATTCCTCTAACCTTGCCAAGTCCCTCTCATCCTTTCCACCCCACTTTTGCATCAACTCTGTTGCAGATCTTTGTGTCATCTGCAAAGAGACATACTTTTCCTTCCAGTCCCTCTGCAATGTCGCTTATAAAGACATTGAAGAGGACCAGTCCTAATACTGAACCCTGCGGTACCCCACTACTAACCCCCCTTTTTTCAGAGTGGACTCCATTTACTATTACTCTCTGTGTCCTATTCTCCAGCCAATTCTTTACCCAGGCTGTCATCTTGGGACCCACTCCTAGGCTGGCTAACTTGTATATTAATCTTTGTGTGGACTGTGTCAAATGCCTTGCTAAAGTCTAGGTAGGCCATGTCCACAGCCCCTCCTGATCAACTACTTTGGTCACCCAGTCAAAGAAATCTATCAGATTTGTCTGGCATGACCTTCCTGCTGTGAATCCATGCTGTCTTGGGTCCCGTGCCCTCTGGCCTCTAGATACTGCAATTCTTTTCTTCAGAAGTGATTCCATCATTTTCCTACCACTGAGGTTAAACTAACAGGTCTGTAGTTTCCTGCTTCTGTCTTGCTCCCACTTTTGTGAAGGGGAATCACATCTGCCCTCCTCCAGTCCTCAGGTACCACCCCATCCTCCCATGATTTGTTAAAAGGGTAGTCAGTGGTGTCACTAGTTCTACCCTTAGTTCTTTAGAATTCTGGGATGAATCCCATCAGGCCCCATTGCTTTGTCCACCTTCAGTTTTAAGAGCTTTTCAGAACCCTTTCTTCTGTAAATGGGCTGGTAGCAACTTCTGTATCCAGAGTGTTTCTACTGTTTGTTTTAGGTACCTCCCTCTTCCTTTGTAAATACTGAGCAAAATATTTGTTTAGTATCTCTGCCTTTCACAGTCACCCTCTGCCCACCCTCCCTCCCCTTTATTAAGCCTCACTATCCTCCCTTGGTCTTCCTCGCTCCCTGATGTACCTAGAAAAGGTTTTATCCCCTTCTTAACTGAGTTGGCAATCTTTTCCTCGGTTTGGGCCTTTGCTGTTCTGACTGCCTTTCCAGCTTCCTTTGCTTTAACTGATACAGTTCTCTGTCCTATTCCTTCTGTGATTCCTTGTACTTCCTGAATGCTTTCTTTTCTCTTGAAACTTCACTGCCACTTCCTTTGAGAACCATAGTGGTTTCTTACCTCGTTTCATTTTGTTTATTTGCTTTACACAAAGGCTTGTTACCTCTGTGATGGCAGTTTTATTATTCCCATTGTTCTTCCACCTCCTTCCTGCCCATTTGCTAGTGCATTCCTTAGGCACTCACCCATTTTGCAAAGTCAGCCTCCTAAAATCCAGTACCTTTGTCTTTGTATGGCTTGACTCTATTGCTGTGTTTATTGTGAACCATACTGTTCAATGGTCGCTAGTTCCCAGATGGCTACCCACTTCACATCTGTGACCCCTCTTCATCTCCATTTGAGAGAACCAGATCTAAGATTGCTCGTCTCAGTGGGCTCCAATACTAGTTGTCTAAGGCATGCCCCTGTAGGGCATCTAGAATAATCCCACTCTTAGAAGTGGCTGCTACAACTGCACTCCAGTTAACATCTGGCATATTCAGATCACCCATCAGCAATATCTCCCTTTATCTGTCATTCTAAGTATACTTTCTATCATTTCCTTGTCCATTTCCTCCCCTGAGAGGGGTCTGTATACAACCCTGTGTGGATTGTGGTGCCATTGCTTGCCTCCAAATTGATCCACAGTGCTTCTTCTTCTCCCTGTTTATCCTTTTGTTCTGTTGCTTTGATTTCTTCTCTTATGTAGAGAGCTACTCCTCCTCCCATTTTACCCTCCCTGTCCCTCCTGTAGATAGTGTATCCTGGTATGTTTACGTCCCAGTCATGGTTCTGTGTGTACCATGTTTCTGTGACTGCCACGATAGCCAGATCTTCCTCCTCCATCAAGGCCACTAATTCACTTTCCATTTTACTCTGGATTACAAATAATTAAAACTAACATAATGCCGAGGTTTTTATACTTATTTCAAACAGTTCCATGTACAATTCCACAAAAGGAACTCATTAACTGGCAAAATGGGTTGTCTTTGTGTGGGGAAAAAGCCTAGAATCACAAGAAATACACTTTATTTACCAAAACAAGAGGGAGGGAGAGCTTATCCACATGTAGTAGATTACTGACTGCAGTTCAAATGAAAATTGCATTGTTATGGGCCCATCAAAATTATCAGGCACGTTGGCAACAACTTGAACTGCACCAGATGGGCAAGATACAGTTGCATGCCATGCTTTTTGACCCACATGGAAGACCTTCAGATATGGGAACATCAATGACCTCAGTTAGGACAACTTTAAATGGCTGGTACCAGGGTATTAGAAGGGGGAACACAGGTAGAAATATTTGGAGCTATACATGGTGGGCAGTGGATAAGGGGTTTACCCCAGCCAAGCTTTCAAACTGGTATCAGAAGCAGATAGATAGGGGTATATATGCCTCTTGGCAGCTATTTAAAGGAAACACAATTATTTCATTTGAAAGCACTAAGTCCTTATACGGTTGGACAGAAAGAGATTTATTATATTACCATCAAATAAAAGATTACATTAATGATAGGCTGCAAAAGAATCTACAATATATTGATTCTAGACCCTTTCCTAATGTCATTGAACTTATCTGGGATTCACCATATGGTAAGGGAGCAATAAGAATGCTTTACTGGAATCTGATAGCCGACCGAGTATATAATACAGGTAATATACAAAAACGATGGGAGCAAGATTTAGGAATACATTTAAACCAATCACAATGGTGTTTCGTGTTTAGAGGCAGCTGGCGTACAACATGTTCCCCAAACTGGCAGGAATTTGCCTGGAAAATTAGAATCAGATATTTTTTAACCCCAAGCAGGCAGGCTAGAATGGGAGTGAGAAGTAGCATAATGTTGGAGAGGGTGTGCTGCTTGGAAGCCGATATGGCCCAGATATTTTTGGGAGTGTCCTTCACTTCAGAAGTACTGGAACGAAGTGAAGAGCCACCTTAACAAAATATTTGGTATGGAGGTGAGGTTAGGCCCTGAAAATATAATATTGGGAATATACCCTTTTGAAATTAAAGGGAAGGAAGGGCAATATTTATGGGCCATACTATGCATAGCTGCTTTGAAGGCTATTACTAAAAAATGGCTCCAGCGGCCTGCACCAGAAATAAAAGATTGGCTGCAGATAGTTCTTTAAATTCAAATAATGGAGAGAATCACTTTTGCTGCTAACCATGCTATAGACTCATATGAGAACAGATGGACTCGCTGGGATTTGTATAAAGATATAATGGAATAAATTACAGTATTCCCCTTCCCCTTCCCCTTTTCCCCGTACCCTCATCAACTTTGAATATAACCCTTAATATGCAGTCTGTAGTCCCCTAAAGGTTTGTTTTTTCTGTTTTGTTACCTTTTTAATGTTGTCTTTTAAAGAAATGTCTGAGATTAAATGTTATTTAAGGAATGTAACAAGAACTCAAATAGGAATTATATTTTTAGTAAAAGATTGTACTTTTATTTTTCTGTAAAAAAAAAGGAGGCATTTCACTTGGAAAACTTGTTAGGAAAAGTGAATGTTCATGTAAAATGAAATGTTTTTATAATAATAATAAACAAAGTATAAAAAAAATATATATATATATATATATATATATATATGATACATAGATGACTTCTAAATCCGCCTCAGTGAATTGTTATATATACCATTGTATACTATTTTATATTATTGCTTGTTTTTATTGTACAATGCTCAGAGTCCCTGGAAATGGGTGCATTTATAAATAAAATATCTATCTATCTCTCTATCTATGACAGTCTTGATTCAGAAACTTCTTCTATTATGTCTTCCCTACAGCCAATTTCAACATACTGAGGAGGACATCAATCTCACTAAGGCAACCAAAAAGCAATGGGAAGCATCTAAAATGATCACTAGAAGTACCAGCAAGATGGGTAGTATGGAGTGGAAAGACAGCTCACTATTTTATTCTTCCATGGATCTATCCATAAAAGTAGCTACTTTAAATGTAAACAATGTTAAAAATCCTAGCAGACATGGCTTACTTTTTCTACTTTCAATGATCTTCTATATGACATTTTTTCGTGCAAGACAAAACATAGAAGTTGACGGCAGATAAGGACCGCAAGGCCCATCCAGTCTGCCCATTTTTTTTTCTACCTTATAAATGTGCCATCAGCCTTTGCTCTGTCAGTGGCCTCTCTATTCATACTCATCTGTATTGCTCCTTTATGCCTATCCCATGCCTGTTTGAAGCCCTGCACTGTATTCATAGCCACCACTTCCTGAGGTAGACCGTTCCATGCATCCACCACCCTTTCTGTGAAAAAGAATTTTCTCACATTCCCCCTTAATCAGCCTCCCTCTAATCTTATGATGTGTCCTCTTGTCCTGCTATTTTTCTTATATTTAAACATGTTAGACTCTTTCACCTTGTTAATGCCCTTAAGCTGTTTGAATGTTTCGATCATATCACCTCTCTCCCTCCTTTGCTCAAAGGTATACATATTGAGCTCCATTAATTTGTTCTCATATGTCTTCTGATGCAGTCCCTGCACCATTTTGGTTGCCCTTCTATGGACTGCCTCAATTTGGTTAATGTCCTTCTGAAGATGTGGCCTCCAGTACTGCACGCAGTACTCCAGATGGGGCCCTAACCAGTGTCTTGTAAAGAGGAATTATTAACTCCCTCTTACGACTTGTGATACCCTACTAATACACCTTAACATCCCCGTAGCCTTACCTACTGCTTTAGAGATCTGCTTGATGACTTCAGGTCATCGGTGATGATGATACCCAAGTCTCTTTCTTCCTTTGTGACTGCCAGCAACTCCCCTACCAGCCTATAGGTGGCTTCAGGGTTTCTCTTCCCTATGTGCATGATCTTGCACTTCTTTGCATTAAATCCCAGTTGCCACTCTTCTGACCATTTTGCTAGTTTATCCAGATCTCTTCTCATTCTGCCCACCCCATCTGGATCATCTACTCTGTTGCAGATCTTGGTGTCATCTGCAAGTAGACAAGCCTTACCCTCTAGTCCATCTGCAATGTCACTAATGAAGATATTGAAGAGGACTGGCCCCAGGACTGATCCCTGAGGTACCCCACTTGTGACTTGCATCTCTTCTGACTGTATACCATTTACCTCCACTCTCTGTTTTCTGCCCGTCAACCAGTTTGCCGCCCAGTTGACCAAATTCTGATCCACCCCGAGCCTACCCAGCTTATTTATCAATCTTCTATGTGGAACAGTGTTGAAAGCTTTGCTGAAGTCAAGGTAGGCGACATCAACTGCTCCCCTTGGTCCACCACTCTGTTACCCAGTCAAAGAAATCTATGAGATTAGTTTGACAGGACCTTCCTTTGTAAACCCATGCTGTCTTGGATCCTGTGCCCTATGGATTCCAGGTGTTGACTATCCTTTCCTTAAGGAGTGCCTCCATAATCTTGCCCACTACTGAGGTAAGACTGATTGGTTTGTAGTTCCCCGCCTCCTCCCTGCTACCACTCTTGTGGAGCGGGATCACATGAGCCTTTTTCCAGTCTTCTGGGACCTCTCCTGTGCTCAGAGACTCACTAAACAGTTCTGCTAATGGCTCTGCTAGTTCCACCCTTAGCTTCTTAGGTACCCTGGGATGCATGCCATCAGGTCCCATTGCCTTGTCCACCTTGAGCTTAGCGAGCTGTTGTAGGACCTTTCTTTTTGTGGGGTGTAGTGCTCACCTCCCTCCCCCGTGTCCATGGTGCTGGAGCTGTGGGCCCTGCCCTACCTTCTCTTCAGTAAATACTGAGCAAAAGTATCTATTTAGGACAGATGCTTTACAGGGTCCTCCTCCTCACACGCCCCTTTTTCTCCTTTGAACTTAGCGATACCCCCTCTGGACTTTCTCCTTTCCCTAATGTATCTATAGAAAGTCTTGTCACCTTCTTTTACTGTTTGTGCTAGTGTTTAATCAGTTTGGGACTTTGCCTGCCTTACTGTCTTCCCTGCTTCCCTTAGGGCAGTTTGGTATGCCTCCCTATCTTCATCCCGCTGTGTTCCCTTATATTTCCTGAAGGCCAGCCTTTTGGCTCTGACCTTTTCTGCTACTGTATTTGAGAACCAAAGTGGTTTCCTTCTTCTTTGCACTTCCTTTTCTGTCTAATACAATGGGATGTTGCTTCAAGTATTGCATCCTTAATGCTTGCCCACTTTACCTGTACCCCCTCACCTGTGTTTCTTTTTGCCAGGGCTAGCTTAACTCTGTTGGTCATCTTATCAAAGTCAGCTCCTCTGAAGTCCCATATGTTTGCCTTGGAATGGGATGATTTAGATGTAGTGGCCAAATTGAACCATACCATGTGATGGTCACTGGCCCCCAGGTGACCTTCTACCTGGAGATCTGTGATCCCTTCCCTGTTAGTCAGTACTAGATCTAGGATAGCCCTGCCTCTTGTACTACAAATATAGTAAAGGCAAAAAAGCTGTAGTACTGGGGACCATCCTTTCAGTCCTTCAGAGATGACAGATGCAATGGTGTGGGTATCTTATTCTGGGGAACTTCTTTCATGTTAAACAAGTTGGTTGACATACAGCCGGGAAGAGCCATGTTGGTGGATGTCGAATGCCAAGGGGAGCAGTTTCGCTTTATCAACATCTATGCTCCACAGACAAAAAAAGGAAAGGATTCATCTGAGAATTCAAGCCTTCTTTTACACCACTATATTATTTGTAGGTGATTTTAACTGTGGACTTTCTGGGCCCCAGTTCTCAAAGCCCTTAGATTAATGCAAGGTGCCTACATCAAGCATACATGACACAAGTGACATTTTGCGTCAAAAAATGCACCCTGAGCTATTCTCAAAAGCAGCCTACATCAAACGTAGGTTGCATGTGCCAAAGGGGCTTTCACCAGCCTTGTGCCACAAAATGGGCTGCAGCATGGTGCTAGGGGCTTGCGCAGATATAGGCTGCCATAGTTCTTAATTTGCTATTCTCAAACCTCCCAGAAGGCAAACGTCTAAGTACTGTTAGACCAGCCAAGGGCTGGTCTAATGGTACTTAGAAATCCTCTGGGAGGGTGCACCAATGTGCCACCCCTCCAGCCCCGATCTCTTTCTGTATGTACCTAATAATATCCCTGGTAGTCTGGCGGCCCCCTTCCCCAAGTCCCAGTCTCCCATTACAATTATAAAGTATCTCTGGTGGTCTAGTGGACTGCCCAAGCTTGAGCCCCCATTATTTTTTTTTTTTAACTCTTTTATTCCACCCAGCTTGTGGAACTCTCTCGGGCATCCTGCAGTGCCCCGACTCTACCTCTGTGCCTGAAAGGCCTCCTGAATCTGGCACCAGCCCAGCTATGCCCCAGCTCTGAGTCCCCTGAGGTAGGGCCGCCCTATCCACCCAGGGTGCTCTATCTGTAAATTCGGGCCTGGCTGGGTTCGGCCCAGGTAAGGAGTGGTGTGGTAGGGTGGATGCAGGTGCCGTCACCTATCCACAAGCTGGGTTTTTTTTTTGTCCCTTGTACTTCCCTCCCTCTTCCCCCCAGAGTTCGGATGTGCAATGATCGCCATGACATCCGCCGCAGCTCCGCCTCCTACTTAACGCCATATGTGCGCGCCATCCACCCGGTTTCCACGTGTGATGCTGTTGCACCGGCATTCCTGGATCCTCCCAGGAGAGAGGAGAGCCATCCACAAATGCTCAATCCACTCTCTTCCTGCCAACCCCCAATGCCCCGAGCTCGTTCCCGAACCCTGGTCGCTGGCGTGACGTGAGGTGTGGCGTCCAGCGCCTCAACCCTCAGTGCCACTGGGCCAGCTTTGAGCCCCCATTAATATAATTTTTAATATCCTTGGTGGTCTAGTGGACCACCTCAGCCCGATCCCCCATTAACACAAATTGCAATATCCCTGGTGGTCTAGTGGACCCCCCAACCTGCAGTGTTCTACTGCCCTGCTCCCTGCCATCCTGTAACCCAGCTGGTGACCAACACAGCCCACCACTCAGCATGGTGGCCAGCCACTGACTGAGTTCTGATTGACCGCATATTGTGCTCAGTGACTGACAGCTGCTGTCAATTACTGAGCATGTACTATATAAAGTGCATGCTTATTCAGAGTTCAAGTTGACTGCTGGCTCCAGTGGTGATCAGTGGGCTGTGCCAGTCACTGGCTGGGTTATTGGATGGGGGGAGCATGGTGGCAGGGTATTGCAGGGTGGGGGATCCACTAGACCACCAGGAACACTGGTATTTGTATTAACAGGGGACTGGGGCTTGGATGGTTCACTAGACCATCAGAGATATTAAAAATTATATTAATGGGGGATTGGCTGGGGTGTTCCACTAGACCACCAGGGATATTGTTAAATTATAACGGGAGATCAGGGCTTGGGGGGGCCAGCTGGACTACCAGGGATATTTTGATTATTATAAGGGGAGGTCGGGGGTTGGGAGGGCTCTGCTAGACCACCAAGGACTGCTCAAGGACATTGTTGCACGGCTGCCAATGGTTTGCGACAACCTGTCTAGGTGCACCCTCTGCTTGATGCACCACTACAGTTGCCGTAAGCCGCAGGACTTTGCCACTGGGACCCTGCCCAATAGAGAATCAGGCTTCAAGTCCGTGGTGCACTGGTGATAGGCGCAAGGAGTTTTAAGAATCAGGCCCTCTATCTGATAAAGGAGCAAAGACTTCCAAACTGTTTTGTGATACGAATGTTTTGAAGCAAATGATTAAGGACGCTGCCTTGACGGATGCCTACAGGTCTAAATATGAGATGGGGAGCTATACTTATTATAGAAATCCTGTGGCTATACAAATTGACTTTAGCAAAGGAAAAGGGAAAGAGGAAATTGTTTAACCAGGAAAGGCACACTAAGCTAAAGCTTGTTTCCAGGTGCGACCTGGGAGCACAAGGAAGTTAAGTGACTTGCTCAGGGTCACACAGTATGCAAGTGGGGGCTGTGGGATTCAAACCCAGGTCTCCAGGTTTGCAGCTCAGAGCCCTAAAAACCTCTGTGCTATACTGCCTTTATTGTTATAGCATCACATATAGTCACTCATAACATCTCTATAGAAACCTCAGACCACCTCCTGGTAGCTGGCACTTTTGGGGGCAATAATGTTATTAAAAATTGGACGGGCATATGGAGACTGAACAACGCTACCTTAAATGATCCCATATTGAATGCAAAATTACAAGATTTGTTCTTGGCTAGTCAATCAGCAGCATGTTTGTATGATGACTATAGCATTTCATGGGCAGACACGAAAGCAGATATAAAAAAGCTCATGCAGTCTGCATCGGATAAGCGACAGAGGACTGACTACATGAAATACTTAGGGCTACATATACAAATAATGAAATAATTAACATTGGCTCATTCTGATACAGGAGACTATCGTGACCAAATTGCCCATATTAAAGAGCAAATGGCCATAGTACAACATAACAGGGAGAAGTCCTTAACTATGGAGCACCAGAGTGGTACTCAGGGTAAAGTGGGAACTGGAGACATTTTTGTAAGTTGCAAAAACAGAGTGTGACATTGTAACATAACCAGTGTTCAAAACACAATGGGTGAGGTAGTCATCACTAAACACTACCCAGCACATACATTTTTGAGCAACTTAGTGGTGTCATCCATACCTTTGCAAGAATTCACATCCCTTACTAGCTCCGTTACTACATCAGAAATAGTTACTGCCATTCAACAGTTGAGGCTCACAGCTGCCACACCGGCCACCGCCCGATGACACACCGGCTTCTATGGCTGGCCTCCTGGTCCCCCAGTATGGACTGAAGCCAAGGACTTCACCGCCTGAGCGGCGCCCCACTCCTCAAGGCAGAGCTTCATGGCTGCCGCACCAGACCCCGCCCGACGACACACCAGCTTCTACGGACGACCTCCTGGTCCCCCAGCATGGACTCAAGCCAAGGTACGAGGCGCTTACCCTGCCCCTAGTCTAGTAACGGCTGATTGTTGCAACGCCCCTGCTGATAAGAACTGATTGGTCCGCCAGCCGAGAACTGTCTGCTAATTGGAGCGCCTTTTTCTCCACTTCCAAAGTGCTGATTTAGGCTTTCAAGGTGGCAGGTTTTCGGACTGTGGACTTGAATTTGAATTTTATGTACTTTGGAAACATTTACTATGCTACTTTTGTGGATAAGCTGTAATTTACTGTCTGCTCAAAAGATATTTAATTAAACTAAGTGTTTGCATCTAACTTGCTAGCCTGATCTGATTGTTTCACTCTTATCCTGCCTTTTCTTCTCCACAAGTTATTTTGCTCTAATTTTCCTTTTCTAAGCTCTCTGCCTACTTCCCTTTAAATCAAACCCACTTTGCTGCTGCTACCAACCAGACTTTAGTTTCCGTAGTATAAAACATCTATACTTGCTCACTTGCCAAGAAACTCTGCTCGAAATTCCCTTCCCTCTCCCAGCTCTCGGCTCTCTCTAGTAAATCTGCACTCTTTTTAACTAAATTTCTTGTAAAACCACTCCCCTGTCTCTCCATACACCTGGTCTTTTGTTCTATCCTGATCACACCCACTCCCTGCTGACAGCCTGCCGCCAGCCCCCCCCCCGTTCTTTTGTCTAAAAGCTGTATTTTAACCTGCTGTCTCCTATTGCCCCTTAGGACTTCACTGCCTGAGCGGCGCCCCACTCCTCAAGGCAGAGCTTCACGGCCGCAGCACCGGCCACCGCCCAATGACACACCAGCTTCTACATCTGACTTCCTGGTCCCCCAGCATGGACTCAAGCCAAGGTACGAAGGTGCTTACCCTGCCCCATGTCTAGTAACGGCTGATTGGTGTGGTGCCCCAGCTGATAAGAGCTGATTGGTCTGCCAGCCAAGAACTGTCTGCCGATTGGAGCGCCTTTTTCTCAGCTTCCAAAGTGCTGATTTAGGCTTTCAAGGTGGCAGATTTTCGAGCTGTGGACTTGAATTTTCTCCCTACCTCCCACCCCTCCCAGGCCTCCTTTAAATACACTTTAGCCCCCCTCCTTCTCACTCCACTCTCCTCATTGACCCTTTCTGTTTTTGCTTTTACACAGTCTTCCCACTGGCCCTTTTCTACCTGCTTCTATAAACAATCATTTCCCTAGGTAACCCTTGGATTTGACTGTACTGTTACTTCTGTTTCTGCAGTATCGGATCCTCTGTACAGTTACTCTGTCACTACTCTCCACTCCCCACGCTAACCACTCCTTGCCTTTGTGTATCACTGAGCTGTCAGGGTAACTCACCCTCCCAGTTTCCTCACTCTGACTTCTACACCTGTCTCACACTCTTGCTACTTTCTATTTGTCCTAGCCCTGACTACACTGGTTACGCCATCTTATCCCATTCTACTCAGTCCCTGACTAGGCTAACCTGCTGGTGATCACTTAGTCTTGCATGGTCTACTTTTTTGGGTTCACTGTCCCTCTGTCTACCAACCTCTGGAGACCCAGGACTACTATAAACTACAGTCCCCCGTCAATTTACCAGGCTGCCTCCGAGTATATTTTGACCTCTTTCAGCCTTTAAGGAAACCGAAAATGTACCAGCCTATGATACTGTTCCTTCTAGCAACATCACTGCCACTGATCCACCTATCCATGATCACTGTACATCAAACTGTTCTTATGGTCCCTAAATTCCTGCCTAATGACTATCTTTTCTCGAATCTTTTACTGCTTCATCTCCCACATTGTGACCTCTCCCCAGCACTACTTAACAAAGTCTGGCTCCACCTAGTTACTTATGCCTTAAAAAATTGTCACCTGTGTACTCGGAGCCTATGTTCTTTCATGCACTGAAAGCTCTGGTACCTCCTCCTACTCGCTATCCTGCTCTCTGGTAATGTTCAAATAAATCCTGGACCAACATATGCCACACCTGACTCGATTAGCAATGCTAAAGGTCTGATTGTAGTACACCACAATATTAGGAGTCTCACACACAATCTTACTGAGCTTGAATCCTGGACCTCGCTATACAAGCCTGACATCATATGCCTGACTGAAACCTGGCTAAATCCATCCACTACAGACTCTCAGTGCTCCCTTTCATCCTATAACCTACTGAGACTTGATAGACCTGCCCCCAAGAGAGGGGGTGGTACTGCTGTCTACTTTAAAGACCATTTACATCTCACAGCTATCAAATCATCTAATCTAACCCACTGTGAGGTATTTCATACTCTTCTTACCCTGGGCACCAAGAAACTACATATTGCTTGTGCCTATAACCCACCATCAAACAGTCAAAAGGGTCTGGATGAGTTGCTGGATCAAATCTCATACCTTGCTGCGAAACATGAGGTCCTTATACTAGGTGATCTTAATTTAAATTGGCTAGGGAACACACAATCAACATTGCTGTCCAGGCTGCAATGTTTTAACTTGCACCAACTTATATGTGATCCCACCAGAACAACACCACACTCAAATACGAGCACACTACTGGACTGGATTATGACCAGCCACCCTGAAAACATTATTGCCACTGGCATACTACCTGATGCCATCACTGACCACTTCCCTACCTATTGTATCTGGGGTAAAAGCATGCCCACTCCATCGAAACCTCGCCTCATCACTTTCCGTAACTATGCTAACTTCGACCTACAGCTTTTTTTACATGACATTGTTGCAACTGACTGGTCCTCCCTCCTATTATCAAATGATGCTCAGACTTCCCTTCATCTATTCATGACACACTTCCTCATAGTGCAGGATAAGCACTGCAAACTAGTTTTTCGTTGGGTAAAAAATAGCCAAACCCGCTGGCTAAAGTCTGACCTTCTCTCTAAGCTAAAACATAGAGATAAAAGCTGGCTCCGATACAAGAACTCAGGACTATCCTCTGACCTAAACACCTACAGGGCCCTGCACAACTCCTGCAAAAAGGACATCAAAAAGGCCAAAAGTTCCTACTGCAAGGATCTATTAACAAACTCCTATGGCGACTCAAAAAAATTCTGGTCCCAAATTAAATTCTTTCTTGGCTTGAATCCTACATCCACCCCTAATGACATGTCACTAAATGGTGTACACTGCAACAATCCCCGTACCATAGCCAATTTCTTTGATGATAAATTCGCTGACCTAACCAATTACACCTCCTCTTTCCCTGTCCAGTCGAACACATCCACCTTGTCTAATGACAGTGGTCCTCAGTTCTTTTTTAAGGTGGTCTCTAGGCGTGAGGTGTTCAGATTACTAAATAAAATCTCAGATTACACTCCAGTAGGCTCGGGCAACCTAGAGCCAAAGCTTCTAAAACTATTTGCACCCTACATTGCTGCTCCCCAGCCAAAATCTTCACACTATCCCTGTCCCAGAGCTATATACCAGATATCTTGGCGGTAGCTAGGATTACCCCTGTTTTCAAAAAAGGAGATCACAAAGATCCCTCAAATTACAGGCCCATAGCCATCCTACCAGTTTTCAATAAAATTCTGGAGAAACTGGTGTCCACTCAAACAATTTACTTTCTCCACGAATATGACCATCTTACCCAGCATGGCTTTCCTAAAGGCCATAGCACCACTACTGCCCTTCTCAAATTTACATCAGATACCCTTGTGGCAATGGACTCTGGCCTGCTCACTGGGGCCATTTTCATCTATATGACCAAGGCATTTGACCTTGTTGACCACCCCATCCTCTTAGCCTCGCTTAGAACACTAGGTTTCTCTGACAACGTTGTGAGGTGATTCAGCTGCTACCTGTCCAATAGGACTCAAACTGTGAAATATAAATCCACCCTCTTGGACAAGGCCACCATTAACATTGGGGTACCGCAAGGATCCATCCTTGGGCCTCTGCTTTTCTCTATCTTCATCAATAGCATCACCACAAACCTCCATATGACTTATTCCCTATTATGTGCTGATGACATTGTTCTATACACCAGTGGTAATAGCATTGAAGTCATCAATCAAAACCTCTCTTTTGACTTTCAGCTAATACAACAATGGCTAACTAGTCACAAACTTGTTCTGAATGAGTCCAAAACCCAGTCTATGCTATTTGGCTCTAACGCCAAGCTTAAACACTCCCAACCTAAATTTAAAGTCTTCTGCTCCAATGGTTTAACTCTAGGGGTGGTGAACTCATTTAAATATCTGGGCATCACACTTGACCCATCATTAAACTTCGATCCACACATCCAACAGACCTGCAAGTTGGTCAATGTTAAACTTGGGTTAGCCTACTGGACCAGCTATATGCTCACCCCCTCAGAAAGGCTAGCCATTGCCCGGGGCATACTTCTACCCTCGCTAACTTATGGCATTGCCACCTATACCTCTGTGTCAGACTCCAGTCTTTGAAAATGGGATGTCACATACAACAGTATCTGTCGCTATGCATCCTCCTCGCATTGACTAAAACACCACTGTCTCCTATATTCAGATCTGGGATGGCATCCTCCCTCAGAGCTAAGGCTTTATGCTTATGGCTCCGTCATTGACAATATTGTCCGATCACAAATACTTAAACCCCTAGCAGGTCTCTTCCTTAATCTGACATCCCACTATAGCTTACGGTCTGCTGACCAGGCACCTGTCTTCATCCCCAGACATTATTCCTCCAAAGGCACCATGGCTTTTGACTGCCATGCTCCCCTACACTGGAACTCCCTACCACTAGCCTTTCGCCAATCACCATCCCATGCCTCTTTTCAGAAAGGCTTACATAATCATCTTGCCACTTCCTACAAATGCACCTGCTTTGAACCCCCCTAGACCATACTACCTCCCTTCCTCTTCTGCCACTTCTGTTGTGCTCTTAAAATGTATAGCACTTTCCCCTCATCTCCCCTCTCGCCGGCCTCTTCTTAAACCTCTACTCTGGCCTTAGATTTCCATCTCCCTTTCCCTCCCTGACCAGCCTAGTAAATCTTATAAGATTATTATGGTTCTATTATATTACACTGTTTGTCACAAATAGAACAATGTGTATTTAGTCTTAGCTATCAAAATGTCTTGTTTTCACTGTTCTAGTATATTGTTACACTATTACCTCATTTACTGTACTATTGTCTACTTGCTCTGTTATAATATTGTGTACTATGTCTAAACTTGCTCTGTATTCTACTATCAGTTATGTCAAAATTTTGTATCGCAATGTGAGCCTGCTTGTTTGTACTGTACCCTCCCGAGTCATGCCTGAAAATAGTCATTGCTATGGCTAGTGCACTTACCCAGTAAACAAAAACTAAATAAATAAAATAAATAAATAACACAGCCCGAGATCCTGACAGCCTGACCACAGAATTTTATAAAACATACTCCACAGAACAGGCAGATATCTTAGTAGTAGTTTTTAACTGGATCCTCAAGGTGGAACTTGCTCATGAATCTTTTTGTGCAGCCCTATAAATATCTTTATATAAAAAGGGTACGATGACTGACTTAAGAAAATGGAGACCATTGTGATTACTGAACATGGATTAAAAAATACTTTTTTTTTTTTTGTTAGTCCTCTTTACCTAGTGGCATCTCGGTCTGCTTCACGTCCCGGCATTTATCCCATCAGGCAGCCAGCCAGTCTGCTATGGCCCCCAGAGAAACCCACTGCTAATAACCCCCGCGGCTTTCCTCCTGCAGCGGGGTGGTGGAGAGTCCCCCTTACTCCCCACCAAACCAGGATCCAGTAGCCACAGTGGTGTCCCCAAGGCCATGAGTCCCTTGACAGCCATCAAGTGACCTCAACCGTGCGCCATATTTTTCCATTTTCCTTGTGTGTGAGAGGGGCATGCAATGATGCCAAGGGGGGAGCGTGCATGCATGCATCTGCACATGCTCCCTTCCAGCATCGTGCTCCAACTCACCCACCCCTAGAGAGGTACCAGCACACTGCCCCCTAGCCTCCTCCAGAGGTTGCTGGAGTGCCGACACCTGAAACCCCCTCTGAGAGGAAGAGCAGTCTCACGGATGCTCAATCCTCCCCGCCCCGGCAGCTCAGTGACCTGAGTCCATTCCCAACCCGGTCACCGTGTGGAGCGTGTGGTGTCCAGCGCCTCAACCTCAGCACCACCGGGCTGGCCAGGATTAAAAATACTTATGAAAATTCTGAATACCAGACTTGTCCATGTAGCATAATACTAAATTTCTGAATATCAGACGTGCTCTGTAACAGGGAGGACTATGATAATCTTATTTTGGTTAGGGAAGTAATCAAATTGGGTAAACAAGGCACAGAAGTTGGCTATCTGTTATCTTTGGATCAAGAAAAAGCATTTGATAAGGTGTCATATGGCTAGTTGTTTGATGTAGTTATCCACTATGGAATCCCATCCACTTTCTGTATTTGGCTTCAGACATTGTATAATGTGACTATTATCCCTAATGCAAATGAACACTTAGGAAACAGGATGCATATCAGAACTGGAGTCAGGCAAAGTTGTCCCCTAAGTCCGTTGCTATACATGTTTTATTTATTTATTTATTTATGGAAAAGTTTCACCAGGACAGGTGCACTGAGCAACAATTTGCTCATCTCACGGCATGTCCTGGGGGAAGGGTAGTAGGGTTTATACAGAAGCATGTACCAATTCAAGAACAATACAGAGTCACACAGAGTTACTTAGGCATATTATAGAATGAGCAACATCCAGTCCATTACAGAGGCAAACAACAGAACATGAGTCAATACTACATAAGTAAGCATAGAGAGATTAGGAAGGAGATAGGACAGGGAACTGTGCTAGAACAAGCAATAGGAATAAAAATAGGTTATTTGAAGTTATTAGGGGTAACACATGACAATACGTGCCCAAGTGGTCTAAGGTGGCATTTAGGCACCACAGTGCTTGGGGGGCAGGAAGTGATTGAAGAGGCTTAGGGGGGCAGGTGACGGAAGAGGAGTGGGCAGATCTGGTAGCCAAATGGACATTTATGCCATGAAGATGGTTGGTGACAGGGGGGTCATTTGCACACACAGTTGGTGATTAGGTGGTTTAATAAGGCAGATGTGAGAGAACCTAAAGAGGAGGAGTGACGAATTTGTGGGGGAGAGCATTCCATAATTTTGGCAGGTGATAGGAGAAGGCATTTTGACCCAATGTGGTTGAGCGGCTAGTGGTTGCCAGGGTCCTCGGGTCACTGGATCTTAGCGAGTATTGGGTAGGAGGAGGGGTGGATAAGGAGGAGGAGATATAAGAAGGGAGAGAGCCAAGCCAGAATTTGGAGATGAATTTGGCGCCATGGAGTGCACATCTGTTAGGGTAAGAAAGTTCAGAGAGCGGTAGAGGACACAGTGGTGGGTAAGGGGAGGGACATCCAGGGCAAGGTGGCAGAAGGAGTTAAAGAGAGTGTCCAGTCTGGCTAGAGAGGACTGTGGGATGGCACTATAGACTATGTTGCAGTAGTCAAATATTGGTAGGATCATCTTCTGTACTAACTCTCACCGGGCCACAAGTGGGGTGCAGCTATGATTTCTGTAAAGTGCGCCAAGCTTGGGATGCAGTTTTTTCAGAATGGCATTGGTATATACTGAGAAGTTGAGGTACCTGTTGAGCCAGACACTGAGATACCTCAATGAGGGAGTGTCCTCTAGAACAGTCCCATCAAGGGTGTGGAAGGAGGGAAGGTTGTTTAGCCTAGCAAGTCTCTGCCTTGAGCCGAAGATCATGGAGACTGGTTTTTTTTGGCATTAAGAAAAGGTTGATGTGAACTAAGCCAGAGTTGGGTATTATTGAAGTCAAACTGAAACCTGTAAGTGACATCAGAGGCAGATTTACCAGTTGTATACATAACTGTGTCATCAGCATACATACGAGGACATGGTATGCAATTTTAATAGAGATGGGGTCCAACGAGTCAGCACCCATGCTTTTTTTAGTGTCCAACCATAATGAAAGGTCTTCAACTTCTTTTAGCGAAGTGGGTTGTAGCTTGAAGAGGTTAGAGGTAGCTGGAGGTATTTGAGGGGCGAGTTTGACGAGAGCGATTCTTGCAAGCTGGGGAGTTGTTAAACGCCAGACCTGCAGTTGTGAAATGGTTATTGAAGGAATCTAAGATCTCTGCCCTGTCATTAATGATATTATTTCCGAGATAACTTTGTTCGGAGGAGTTACCTGTAGGGTGGTCCATCAGATTCTTGATAGTGCTCCAGAATTTGCATGGGTTCTTGGAAGAAGCATCGAATTCTGTGCGGTAGAAAGAAGCTTTTGCATCTTTAATAGATTTGGTGCATAGGTTACGCACCTTTCTGAATAGGTTCCAGTCATTAGGCAGATTAGATTTTCGTGCCCTTTTCCATAGTTTGTCTCTTTCGAACAGCAGTGATCTAACCTTGGGGATGAACCATTTGTTGGTTTTATTCTTTGTGCGAACTTTGGTCAGGGGGGCATGTTTGTTGAGAGCCCCTGATAGTATATCATAAAAGATGTCGTAGGCGGCGGTGACTGTTTTAGTAAGGTAAAACTCCTGCCAAAGCAAGGAGAATTTCAGGTCAGCAATGTAGGCAGATATGTTAAATTTCATCTTGATCTCTTCTGGAAAGTTAGAAGGAACGGAAGCTTGCTAGTAGATCTTATCCCTCCAATGAAGCAATGGTCACTGACATCAGAGAAAAAGTGCCAGCATGGGAGAAGAGGTTTGCTTACAAGCAATACTATTCAGAATGGTACTCTTAGCAGGATTTTTAGTATTTGAGCGTGTCGGATCGTTAATGAGCTGGGTTAGTCCATGGGCATCAAAAAAGAAACAAGTGGTGCAGCTGCTTTGGACATCAGTCAAGGTTAAAGTCACCAAGAATGATGATTTCAAGTGATCCTTGTTCCAAGATATCACTTAGATAGGTTAGGAGCTTTAGGCTGGCAGAAGAGGGTCTGTAGCATCATATAAGCTGGAGAACACATGACTGGGTGATTTCCACTTTGAGGGTAAGGCACTCATACTTTGGGAACGGAGGATGCAGTTGTACAGGAGACTGAGAATTTATCTTTGACATATATGGCCATACCACCTCCTCTAGTGTGCCTATCTGCTCTGAATAGGGCATAATTAGGGATGTTTACTTCCGTGTCAGTAGTTGTTGTTCTCAGCCAGGATTCAGAAATCGCTAGTATATCTGGGGATGTATGGGATACCCATGCTTGGATCAGGGTTAGTTTTTTGAGCAGGCTACATACGTTGATGTGCAAGAAGCTCAGGTCCTTTAGCAAAGGCAGGTCTGAGGGTGAAGGGATTGTTGCCAGTGGGCCAGGGTTCAGTTCTACATTGCCCGAGCATAGGAGGAGGAGTAGAAGTATTCTTCTGAGAGTGGCATAGGATAGCTTTGGAGTCTTAGTCTTGTCCCCTTTGTTGTATTTAGTAGCTTTGGGTGATACATTATTCCCATTGCAGAAGGCGCCACCAGTAATTGCTGCTATTAGTACTCTGAGTGAATACAGCCTGGTGGTGCAGGAGTGTTGCTTGGTTGGAGTCGTGCGCTGAGATGATTGTATCAAGTTTGTGCCACCTGAACTAGGAGGCCATATGTAATGGTACAGTTGAATGTCCATGATCATACAGGGGCAAGTAGACTTTAAGGTGCCAGAGGACATAAGGCACAGGAATGGATTATAATCCATGCAAGGTATCAGTCCGTTGGTTAGGTATAGGCCAACTGGAATTCTGAGTAGGAGAGGCAGTAGACCTAGCTGTAAAAGTCCCCACATGGTGAGGCTTAGTGTAGACAGAAGGGAGCCAATAGCAATAACGGGTGGAGCAAGATGATCTATATAGAAATGTGCCAGGGGATGGGCGGGTGGGTGAAAATTTGCAGCTTTACCATACCTCTCAGCAAGCTGTATCTGGCCTTGTAGTCTCGGGCGTCGGCCTCTGCAGTGCCGACCACCCGGTGGCCACGGTTCAAGCGGTGGAAAGGCTGGGAGCCCTAGGAGGGTCTCGGCTGAGGAGGGAAGGAGACAGGAGCCAATTTAGTACTGGGGAGGACAAAGGAGTCTCACAAGCCAGTGACAAAACAAATTTCCACTTGAATGGGGTGATTTCCTTGGCGCCTGGGAGTCTGGCTGCAGTACTAAGTCAAGAAAAGGGCTGTAATCACTCTATCATTTAGGTAACTTTAGCAAGGTAAAACAGCTTTTTCAAGAAGATTTTAACAATTTCTAGGCAGATTAGGCAATAAACAGTCTAGATAGTTAGATTACAGTCAGGTTTGCTATTAAAATTGCACCTTTTCGCTCCGCTAGATAGGAAGAATGGGTGAAGTAAAAAGGGACCAATCGGAGTGAGCCTGGCAAAAGGTGCTTGCACTCCGATTGGTTTGCGGCTTTGCCGTATCTCTCAGCGAGCTGTATCTGGCCTTGTGGTCTTGGGCATTGGCCTCTGCAGCACCGACCACCCGGTGGCCGCGGTTCAAGCAGCGGAAGGGCTGGGAGCCCTAGGAGGGTCTCGGCTGAGGAGGGAAGGAGAGAGGAGCCATTTAGTACTGGGAGGACAAGGAGTCTCACAAGCCAGTGACAAAACAAATTTCCACTTGAATAGGGCGATTTCTTGGCGCCTGGGAGTCTGGCTATTGTACTAAGTCAAGGAAAGGACTGTAATCACTCTATCATTTAGGTAACTTTAGCAAGGTAAAACAGCTTTTTCAAGAAGATTTTAACAATTTCTAGGCAGATTAGGCAATAAACAGTCTAGAAAGTTAGATTACAGTCATTCTTCTCTTAATTATAGTATATATGTACTAATGACCAATTTTGTAAAGAAACATGTACACTACTACTGCATAATGTCTTACATTTATACCACTTGATATGCTTGATAATACTAAGAGTATATTATATAATTTATAATGCAGCTCTGCTATAGGCCTTTTTGGTGTACTCCATATAAAGGGTATGATCATAACCAAGAGTGTAACTACCATTATGTAGATAACAAATGCAAGCAATGTACTTCACTACCCAACAGCACAGAAAGGTTCATATAGGAAGCCTGTATAGCAAAGTACAATACATATAAAATTCCTAAGACACAGTGTTACTCAAGTATCAGCTAGGGAAAGGTTGTCTATATATTAAACTGTTTTTGCTTGCCTTCTTTTTTTGCCTCTAACACAGGGAATACAAATCCCCAAAGATAAGAAGTAAAAGTGTCACCTCAATACAAACCAAAAATATGTGTATTTCTAACAATACTGTAAACTTTGACTATATGACTTTTGTCTACCTATTACAGATCAATAAATAATCCATATCTGATATGAGAAACATAACTTATCTAGCTCTCAGATAATGGGAAGCAATATCACTGCTGGCTGCTAGACTTTGGCAGAAAGCAATCTTGCTCCCAGAGCAAGGAGGCAGCTGACTATGGAGCTAGAACTTTACTACTAGAACACTTCTGAATTAGGAAGAGTCAGAACCTGTTGGGATTAAGCAAACAGATACTTTATTAGAAGTGTAGTGTCTCAATTAGCGTAAAAAAGTGTCTGCAGTTAGATTTTACTGCTGCTAGCTTTTGGCAGAAAGCAATCTTGCTACCAGAGCAAGGAGGCAGCTGACTAAGGAGCTAGAACTTTACTACTAGAATTAGGGACCACTAGCCACCATGGCATTTGTCGTAAGGTAGAGATGGGGTGGAGAGAGGGATCTCAACCCTGAGGTGGGGTATTTTTGTTTTAGGTTAGGCTTCAGGCAGGTGATCCAGTGGGTGGAGGGAATGCTAACCCCCAGGGATATTTAATGTGGCTTTTATGGGGCAAGTTGGGCAAATGGGTTGGGTGGTGACTGCAGGCATAATTTTCATGGAAGTCAGCCTTTTGCTTGAATTCCACTGGTGGAAATTTAATTTCACACATTCCTAACTGGAACACTTCTGACTCATCAAGAGAGCACTGGTAGGGAACTGTATTATCTTAGGCAGCCTGTTAATTTGAAGTGTCTCCGGGATAATGAAACAGGTATGGTTAAACTTCCTATTTAGATTTGACATAACAATCTTCCTGAACAAGGCAATGACAAAGAGCTAAAACTTTAATACTGAACATCTTCAAGCAAAGTATACATGGTGCCACCCCCTCCATTCCAAGCCAGTTCCACTTGTGACTAGATCACAAGGAACTTCCTGTTTGGGGCAGCAGTTCAAAAAGGTTTGTCAAGGCGCTCACCTAAAACACGGAGGTGATCCCAAGGAATGGCCAGTCCCAAGTAAAATGCAAAGTACAAAATGGTAGCACTCCAGCAGGAACACATGAATGCTGCTCATTTACAAGCGAAGCACTTGGGTAGACAATGACCACCTTCACCGAGGAGATTGATTAGCATTGTATTAAAGAGCCAATAAATCTTTACTTTTAAAATCAGCAGCATTCTTGTGTTCCTTATGGAGTGCTACCATTTTGGATATTGTTGGTTGGGAGCAGAAAGGGAAGGATCACCAAGACACATAAAATTCACCATCCTTGAAGGAAAGAGCAGCTCTCTTGCCCCCGCTGCTGGAGGTCACCTCTGAGCAAGGAAGGCGGAGACTAACAAGGAATACAGAAGTTCCTGTCCCAGAACAAGAAGGGCTGGAACCGTAAGGGCACAAAGGCAGTAGGAAAGTAGGGGGAAAAAAAACATAAATAAATAAATACACAGAGGGAGGTGAGAGTAAGCATACAAAGTGACAGGAATGTGACCACAAATAAGACATACATAGATACACAGATACATAGACAGTGTCAGCAGATAAAGGCCTACAGCCCACCCAGTCTGCCAATTTGAGCTTGTAAGTTCACTTTATGTTTTCCTAGAAGTCTGTTGCCCCTTAACCCTGACCTCCAGAATTCCTTTATGTCTATCCAATGCATTCTTAAATCCTGTGATTGTTTCAGCCCCCAACACTTCCTGTGGCAGGGTGTTCCACTTGTCCACCACCCTGTTCTGTGAAGAAATTCATCCTCATGTTTCCTCTGAATCGTCCTCCCTCCAACTTCATCCCATGCCCTCTAGTCCTAGAACATCTTTTTGCTTAAAAATAGTGTATTCCTGCACCCTATTCCTCCCTGTATGATACTTGTATGTCTCTATCATATCCTCTATCTCCCTCCTTTCCTCCAGGGAGTACATATTCAAGTCCTTCAACCTGTCCTCATAAGACTTGTGATGCAATCCATGTGCCATCTTTGTTGCCCTCCTCTGAACCTTCTCTACCCTATGTCCTTACATACGTAAGGTCTCCAGAACTGTACACTGTACTCCTGGTGGGGCCTCACTAGTGTCTTGTATAGTGGAATTATGACGTCCCTTTTCCTGCTGGTGATGTCCCTGCCTATGCATCCCAGCATCCTATTTGCTTTACCTGCCGTCTTGTCGCACTGTTTCCCTACGTTGAGGTCATCAGAGATGATAACCCCAAGATCCCTTTCCTGCTTGGTGCAAGCTATATCCTCACCCCCCCAACTGATATATTGTGCCAGGATTTTTGTGCCCCATATGCATTATCTTGCACTTCTTTGCATTGAATTTCAGCTGCCAAACCCATGACCATTCTTCAAGTTTCTGCAGGTCCCTTCTCATTCTGTCTACACCCTCTGGTGTGTTACTCTGTTACAGAGCTTTTTGTCATCAGCAAACAGGGAAATTCTGCCTTCAAGGTCATGCACAATGTCACTGATGAAGATGTTGAATAGGACCGGTCCCAGCACTGATCCCTGTGCTACCCCACTGGTCACTCTTCCCTCTGTGGAGTGACAGCCATTCCCACCACCCTCTGTGTCCTGCTGCCCAGCCAGTTACCTACCCACCACACTACTGTCCTACCCACACCCATATTCCCCAGTTTGTGTAATAGTCTTCTACGTGGCACAGTGTCAAAGGCCTTGCTGAAGTCCAGGTAGGCCATGTCCACTGCCCTCCACTGATCCACCTCCCTAGTCACCCAGTCAAAAAAACTTCAATGAGGTTGGTCTGAAATGACCTCCCTCTGGTGAAACCATGCTGCCTTGGGTCCCGTAGTCCATTAACAACCAGATGTTCCACCAATCTCTCCTTCAGCAGTGCTTCCATGATCTTCCTCACTACCGAGGTGAGGCTGACTGGTTTGTAGTTCCCCGTTTCCTCTTTATTCCCACTTTTGTATAAGGGGACTACATCTGCTGTCCTCCAGTCTTTGGATACCTACCCTGTTTCCAGTGATCAGCTAAACAGGATTGCCAGAGGTTCAGCCACCACCACTCTTAGTTCTTTAGTGACCCAGGGGTACACCCCCATCTAGCCCCACTGCTTTATCAACTCTTATTACTTCCAGTTCCTTCAGGACCCTTTCTCATATAAAGGGACTTGTGTCCATTTTGGCACCATTCCCAAACCTTGTACTCCTTTCAGACCCATTACCCTCCTCTTCCTCAGTAAAGACAGAGCAGAAATACCTGTTCAATATGTCAGCTTTACTGTTGTCATCCTCCATGCAGCCTCCATCCTCCCCTTCAGTCTCACTATCCCTCCCTTTGCCTTTCTTTTTTCACTTATGTACCTGCAAAAGGTTCTGTCACCTCTACCCATTGATTCTGCAATGTGCTCTTCTGTCTGAGCTTTGGCTTCCCTTACTGACCTCCCTGCATCCCTTTGCTTCTCCTGGTACTTCTCCCTATTCCCTTCTGCCTGTATCTTTCTGTATTGTCTGAATGCAATCTTTTTCCCTTTCACTTTCTCTGCTACCTCCTTGGAAAACCATAATGGTATCCTCTTCCTTTTCCCCTTGCTAACCTGCTCAATGCATAATTCTGTTGCTCTTGTAATCCCCATTTTAAATACTGTCCACTGTTCCTCAACCCCTGATTCCTGCCCCATTCCCCTTAATGCTTCTTTCAAGCATCTCCCCATTTTCCCAAAGTTTGCCCCCTAAAATCCAGGATATGTGTTTTGTGTGGTTTGGTCCTGCTCCTTCTGTGATTTCAAACCCCAGCGATTGATGGTCACTGTTCCCCAGGTGCTTCCCCACTGTTACCCCATCACACTGTCCCTGTTTGTGAGCACAAGATCCAGTATTGCCTCCTGCCAAGTTGGTTCCATAACCAGTTGCTTGAGGAAGGCACCTTGAAGGGAGTCCAGGATAAATCTGTTCCTAGTTGATGCTGCTGCTGGGATGCTCCAGTCCATGTCTGGAATATTGAGGTGTCCATACAGTACTACCTCACCCTAGCCTGCCATCCTTTGGATGGCTAGCATCAGCTTCCTATCTGTTTCTTCCTCCTGGGCTGGTGGTCTATAGACCACACCTGTGTGGATGGCTGGCCCCATTTTCCTTTCCAGCTTAACCCACAGTATATCTCCCCCATTTTGTTGCTTCTGTATCTCTGTGGCCCTTATGTCATTTTTCACATAAAGTGCCACTCCTCCTCCCTTCCTACTTGCCCTGTCTCTTCTGAATATATTGTAGCAAGATATGGCCATCTCCCAGTCATGGTTATCATTACACCAGGTTTCTGTGATGACCACAATTTTCAGGTCCTTCTGCACCATGACAGCCTCCAGATCCTCCATCTTGTTGCTAAAGCTCCTGGCATTGGCACTCATGGCTTTCTGTGATTTGATCTTCCTAGACTGTTAGCTATTCTACTCCTGCCCCTTCCCTGGTTGTCCTTTATCTCTGGTTCTCCCTGCTGTCTGCCCTTCTGTTGATTTTGCCCCTTTTCTGACTATCTACCTCTTGGGCACTTATCTCCATCTTTTGCACACTGCTTTGTAGAGAGATCCACTTCTCCAGTTCACTGGTTCCACTGCTAGCGATGGAGGGTGAGCAATTAGGTACCCTCCTTTCTGGTCTGCCACCACCCTTGGCTAGTTTAAATGCTTGTCCATGTAGCATTTAAACTTATCATTGAATGTTTGGATTCCCCTCCAGGATGAATGCAGGCCATCAGGCTTGAACAAGCCTCCATCCCTCCAGGTGGGTCCCCAGTCACCAATGAATCCAAACCCTTCCTCACAGCACCAGGTATTTAACTATGAGTTAAAGTTCCTGGTGCATGCACCCCTATGCTCTCCATGCCTCTCACAGGTAATACTTCTGAGAAAGTGACAGAAGAAGCTACTTGCTTGAGACCCCTTCCCAATTTCCTAAACTCTTCCTGAACTTCCTTTGGCTCCCCATTCGCCAGGTCATTAGTACCTAGGTGGATAATGACATCCAGTTCATCCTCCCATCTTGCCTTTCCAGAGATCCCCAGGATCTTCCTCCCATCCCTCCATGCCATGGCACCTAGTAGGCACCTCGCCTCCCTGTCCTCCCCCCTCTTGTGTTCCTGGCTGGATCCCTCTCATTATGGAGTCCCCCACCATGATTCACTTCCTCCTCTTCTGGGGTCCACTGTTCTCCACACTGAGGTCATCTACTTGGCTAACCTCCACATTTTTTCCTTCCACTTCTCTGGGTACCTCTATTTGGTTCTCCCCATTTTCCAGTGTGGCATATGAGTTCTTGAGTGGAATAGGATCTGGGATATGCCTCTGCCTGACCACCCCTAACCCTCCCTGAGCCCACTGTCATTCAAGTGCTCCTCATTCTTGGCATCCTTTGAGGCAGCGGCATTGGACTGGGTGGTCTCTGGATGGGGTGATGGTACTCCTGATCCAGTTTACTTCTGCTCTGAGTCTGGCTACCTCATCCCACAGTCCAAAGAGATTCAGGCAGATAGGGCAGCACCTCAGCATCCAGAAGGTCTGCCTGAATATGGCTGCCCTGCAGCCACTGCATTGCATGCCTCCCCACATTATAGTGTACTCATATGGCTATTCCAGTACTTGTCTGCTACTGAAGCTCTCCTAGTTCCCTTTTTATTAATTTACTGTCCTAAAAATCCTGCCACTGATCCTCAGATACTTTTCTTTAAAAAAAGGAAAAAATAAATAAAAATGAGTCAAAACACTTGTTGTGCCGAGGGCGGGCTTCTTCCCCCTTATGCCCCTCCTACTCCACAACCCCTACTATCCCCTGTGCTTAGCTCCTGTCAATCAGATTTAACAGGGCATATAATTAAGAGTGGGGGGTAGGGGAGGGAGGAGGTGAAAATTTGCAGCAATTAAAGACAGCAAAGGAATACACCACCACTACAAGCACACCAAATTAGGTTTTAAATTTTCAACAGCCCACAAACAATTCTAAGTAAAGACAGCAAAGAAATTATGGTGTCACTAAAAGCTCACAATATATGTTTAAAGCAAAAATAGCAATGAACAGTTACTGTAAAGCACTGAAATTAATATGTTTCCTTCCTGTTCTGGGTTCTGGCTTCTTCTGAGAAAACAAAAATCATTTGCTACCTCAACTCTGACTAAGCCCACCTCCAGTTATCGCTTAGCTGAGGTCAGAGTTCAGACAATTAGCACCCCTCACCCAAACTAAAGGGCAAGCCAGACAAGCCAAGACTAAATTTGCAGCAATTAAAGACAGCAAAGGCATACACCACCACTACAAGCACACCAAACTAGGTTTTAAATTTTCAACACCCCACAGAAAAGACAGCAAAGAAATTACAGGTGCACCACTCATATCACTGGTCATGATAGGAGTGGTGCAGTGCAGTGGCTCTGGGGGAAGTCTTACAAGAGACATTCTGGTGGATGTGGTGCTTTCCCATCTGTAGGCACCCCTCTGGGCTGAGGGAGGAAGTTGCTTATCTCCACACCAATTTGTCCAGGATTTGGGGAATTTTGTCCATCTTCCAGAGACCACCAAGTCTGCCTCCACTGCCTCAAAGTTTGCCAGGGTGGAGGAGTGGCTGGACTACAGTGAGCTCAGAAAGGGTGAGGGTGGTGTGGCAGAGGCACACCCCTCCTATGGTTCAACTCCACAACTCCTATGCTGCACTGACAGGGTGAGACTGTCTGAAAGAGGCACCTGCAGTGAAGACCAAGGAGGATGTGGGTGTCCTCAATGGTGGAGACCCCAAGGTAGAGGCAGATGACCCCCAGATGAAGAGGAAGCAACTCCTAGTGGGAGATTCTATTGTTAGAGGGTAGATGTAGGGCAGATGGAGTGGGAAAGAGGGAGGTTAAGTGCTTAGCCAGTGCAATGGCTTGGAGGGATGGAAAGCACATCTGGAGGATCACTGGGGAAACAGGATGGCAGGGAGAGCTAGATATTATTGTCCACCTGGGGACAAATTATCTGGCTGGTAATGAGGCTAGGGTAGTGCAGGAGGACTTCAAGGAGCTTGGGAGAGGTCTTAGACAAGTGGCATGCACTGTAACATTTTCAGAGGTGCTACCGGACAATGACAAGGGGGAATGCAGGGAACTCCGCAAAACAAGATTCAATTCATAATTGAAGGATTGGTTTAGAACAGAGGGCTTCAGCTTCATTGGGGAGTGGGGTCCCAAATGGAGGGATGCAGGCCTATACAAGTGGGAAGGACTGCATTAATCCAGGTGAGGAACAAAATCTTTGGTGAGAGATTTAAATGCTGCATTGGTAAGCATTTAAACTAGCCAAGGATGGATGTGATAGTAGTCAGGAAGAAGCTACCCCCCTCTCCCCACAGGATGAAGCAGTCAGTAGTGAGGACCCTAGGGTTGGGAAATTGACACTAAAACCTAAAACTGAAATAAGTAAAATGGCAGAGATAAGGAAGAATGGGAGTAAAAACAGGACAGGAAGGGAGGGAAGACATGGGGATAAGAGGGGAGCTACTAGAAGAGGAGGTGGCAAAACTTGAAAGGCCATGTGCACAAATGTCAGTAGCCTGGGAAATAAAATACCAGCCCTAGTGGCCTTGATGACAGAGGCAGACCCTGACATTGTCACTGTTATGAGACATGGTTCATGGGGAACAATGAATGGGATATAACCATACAAGGTTACATTCCATTTAGAAAAGACAGGGTGGGAAAAAAGGGTGCAAGGGTGGCTATCTACATCAGGGAGGTAATTAAAGCAACTTCAGTTCAAGGAATACAGGAGGGAGCAGAAGCACCGTGGGTCTATCTGAAGCCAGGAAATGGCACTGCTATTAACACAGGCATAATCTACAGACTTCCAGCACAAAGGGAGGAGATGGTTGAGATACTAGTCGAAGCCATCCTCAAAATGACAGCCAAAGGTGAAGAGCTGCTGGTAGATTTCAATTTTCCTGATGTTGATTGGAACACGCAGGCTGCAGCCACAGTCAGGAGCACAGGCATCCTGGATGCCCTGCAGGGGGTGTGCCTCAAGCAGCTTGTGGCAGAACCCAACAGAGAAAGAGCAATATTGGACATGGTACTCACCAATGGGGACAAAGTCACTGATGTAATGGTGGGTAGCCACCTGCGGTCCAGTCATTATTGTATGGTGTGGATCAATGTGAGAACAGTGGAGGAGTCAAACCACATGGAAGCAAGGGTACTGGATTTCAGATGGGTTGACTTTGCAAAAATAGGGGAGTGTTTCAAGGAAGCTCTGTAAGAGAAAGAATAAGGGGGGATGTAAAGAAGCAATGGACTAACATTAAGGGCCATAGCAGAGGCAACAAACCTTTATGTTAGGCAAATAAGCGAAACAAACAGAGAGAAAAAAAAACTACTATGATTCTTAAAGAATGGGGCCAGGAAGGTAAGACAGAAAAGGCTAGCTATCAGAAGGTATAAGGAAATGCAGAGGTGGAAGATAGGGAACTGTATCTGGAAAAGCAAAGGGAGGCGGGGAAAGCAGTCAGGAGTGCAAAGGCACAAACTGAGGAAAATATAGCCCTGGCAATTAAAAAAGGAGACAAGACCTTTTCAGGCTCGTTAGTGATAGAAAGAAGACCGGGGGTGGGATTGGGAGGTTGAAAAATGAGGAAGGTTGTGTGTGCAGAGGGCGGCCAAGAAAAAGCAACAATTCTGAACAAATATTTTTATTCAGTATTCACAGGAGAAGGGGAAGGAGAAGGACCACTACTGGGGGATAGGAGCACCAGAGGGGGAGATGTGGATACCAGCCCATTTATGGAGGAAAGAGTCCTAAAGGAACTCAAGAATCTAAAAGAGAACAAGGCTATGGAGTCAGATGGGATACATCCTAGAATATTAAAAGAATTTAGAGAGATGCTGGCGGCACCACTAAGAGCCCTATTCAACACATTGAGAGATGGGGGTTGTTCCGGGGCACTGGAGGAGGGGAAATGTAGTCCTTCTCCACAAAAGTGGGAACAGAAAGGAGACTGGCAACTACAGGCCAGTCAACTTGATCTCAGTGGTGGGGAAATTAATGGAGTGACTGTTTAAGGAAAGGATTGTGATATTTCTTGAATCCAGCAGACCTCAGGATCTGAGGCACCATGGATTCATAGCAGGAAGGTCTTGTCAAGCAAATCTGATAGATTTCTTTGACTGGGTGACCAGGGAAGTAGATAGGGGAGGGACAGTAGATGCGGCCTACCTAGATTTCATCAAAGTCTTTGACACTGTCCTACATAGGAGATTGATAAATAAGTTGGGCAGCCTGGGAGTGGGCCCCAAGGTGGTTAACTGGGTCATAAACTGGTTGAGTGACATGGCACATAAGGTGATAGTAAAGGGCATTCAATCCAAGGAGGGGGGGTGACCAGAGGGATGCCATAGGGATCTGTGCTGGGGCCAGTCCTCTTTAATGTCTTCATAAGCGACATTGCAGAGAGGCTGGAGGGTAAGGCATGCCTCTTTGCAGATGACACTAAGATCTGTAACAGAGTCGACACTCCAGGGGGCGCTGAAAAAAATGAGAAAGGATCTGAACATCTTTGAGGAGTGGGCAAGACTGTGGCAGGTAAGATTCAATACAATGGAGTGCAAAATCATACATTTTAGGTGCAGAAATCCAAGGGAGGAGTACAAGATGGGGGGGGAGTACTGACAGTCACTAGTCAAGAAAGGGACCTGAGGTAATCATATCTGATGACCTAAAGGTAACCAAACAATGTGAGAAGGCTGTGGAGAAAAACAGTGGGATGCTAGGTTGCATAGGGAGAGGTATCACCATGAGAAAAATGTTGGTGGTTATACCACTGTACAGATTACTAGTGAGATCTCATCTCAAGTATTGTGTTCAGTTCTGGAGGCCACATCTCCTGAAGGGGATAGGCAAAATAGAGGCAGTCCAGAAAAGGGCAACAAAAATAGTGCAAGAAATGCACCAAAAGTCATATGAGGAAAGACTAGAGAACCTCAATATATATTTCCTGGAGTAGAGGAGAGAGAGAGGAGGGATATGATAGAGACATTCAAGTACATCAGGGGTCAACCTCACCTCAGGGATGGGAAAAATAATACAATCACCGCTAAAAGAAAGGATTGTGAAACATCTTGAATCCAGTGGAGCACAGGATATGAAGCAGCATGGATTCACAGTGGGAAGGTCATATCAAACAAATCTGATAGATTTCTTTGAATGGGTGACCAGGGAGGTAGATCGGGGGACCGTGGATGTGGCCTATCTGGATTTCAGCAAAGCCTTTGACACTGTTCCATATCAGAGGGTTGTAAACAAGCCAGGCAGCCTGTAAATGGGTCCCAAGGTGGTAAACCGGGTTAGAAATTGGTAGAGGGATAGAACACAGTGGGTGGTGGTAAATGGAGTTTGATCTGAGGAAAGGAGGGTGACAAGTGGGGTGCTACAGCTCTGGGTCCAGTCCTATTCAATTTCTTCACAATGGACATTGCAGAAGAGTTGGAAGGAAATGTATGCCTCTTTGCTGATGGCACTAAGATCTGCAACAGGGTAGACACTCAGGGAGGTGTGAAAAAAATGAGGAAGGACCTAGGTAAACTATAGTAATGGTCAAGAGTGTGGCAGCTAAGATTTAATGCAAAGAAGTGCAAAATCATGCACTTGGGTAACAGGAACCCAGAGGAGGCTTATATGATATTGGGGGGTTACTGATGACCACCAACCAGGAACAGGATCTGGGGTAATCATATCAGATGACCTAAAGGTGGCCAAACAATGTGCCAAGGCTATGGGGAGATCCATTGCAGTACTGGGTTGCATAGGAGAGGTATCAACAGCAGAACAATGGATGTGGTGATGCCTCTGTACAAATCATTAGTGAGACCTCATCAGGAGTACAGTGTCCAGTTCTGAAGGCCACATCTCTGTAAGGACATAAAAAGGGTACAGGCAGTTCAGAGAAGAGCAAGAAAAATGGTGCAGATCCTGCACCAAAAGACATATAAGAAGAGACTGGAGGACCTCAATATGTATACCTTGGAAGAGAAGAGTGAGAGGGGGATATGATAGAGATGTTCAAATGTCTCAAGGGCATAAATAAGGTACAGGAGGATAGCATCTTTCAGAGAAAAAAGAGATGTTCTAAAACAAGGGGTCATGTCATGATGCTAGAAGAGGGTGGACTGAGGGGTAACGTGAGGAAGTATTTCTTCACAGAAAGGGTGATGGATGCATGGAACAGGCTCCCAGTTGAGATGGTGGGGCAAATTCAGTAGGTGAATTTAAATATGAATGGGATAAGAATAGGGTACCCTATCAATAGGAATGAGAACAAAGCCAGAGATCAGGTAGGGTCTGTGGTTTTTGCAGCAGAGAGACAAAATGGGCAGACTTGGTGGGCATAGCAGTCCTTATCTGCCATAAATTTCTATGTATCTATATCACCAGAAGAGATGGGGCTGTGAGATACCTGATCTCTGTCCCCAAAGTGGACACTGCTGGGAAGCACCTGCTTCCAATTGCTGCTGTCACTCAAAAAGTAACACACCACATCAAGATATCCACAGGTGGGTACCTCACCATCTACCCAGAAAAAAAAAAAAAACTTGAGTAGAAAAGAAGAATTATTTTACTCTTTTATGTTAAAAAAATTATTTTACTCTATACAAAAAATAACTTTTATTTTTTGGTAAATACTCCAATTGTACATCATTTTTATTTTTATACTTTCAAATCAGTAAATTTGTATTTATTTTAAATCATAGATAAAAGAACCATTTTTACAACTAAACTACATCTGTTGGGTTTTTACTGGTAAATGTTTTAACTCCAGTGTCTTTTGATTTGGTATTGGGAGATGGAGCTATCAACAGGGACAACTAGGTACTGCTACTGTGAGACAGCTGTGTTACAGTAGAGGTAACACCCCAAGCTCAGTGAAGGTGTACACAATCCAATGAAATGACACAGTACTGCACATGTACCCAGAGTATCACTGACATGCCACAAGATATAATCCATGTCACTGTGTTGAGAAGATGCCCAGATTTCCTGTGTCAAACCATTTCATTCAAGGGTCAGTGAGATGCTACATTCCATGGATTGGGTGGTGGGTTGGGGTGGGCCACTGCAGGCACCACACCACAAACTGTTCCCTACACACTGACAGGGATGCTACCAATGTACCTGTATGAGGTACATGCCATGCCAGATCATCAGGTGTCACTCCTGTGCTCCACTGACACACCACCATCTTGCAGTACCATCCATGATAGACACCTAATAGGACCATGCAGGGATCAAAGATTGGGAGATGGGTGGAGGTGGGTAGGACGGTGAGGACAGCTGCTGTACCAATTCATCAGGCATCAGTCCTATACTCCACTGCCACACCATTCATTTACAACAGCATCCATGAAAGGCAACTAACAGGACACTGCAGAGATCAAAGGCAGATGGGGAGGTCAACAACTGCCATGACAGTTCATGAGCTGCCTCATCATGCACCAGTCCTGTAATCCACTGCAACACCACTGTCTCAAAGCAGCATCCACGACAGACACCTAAGAGGACCCTGTGGGGATCAAAGGTAGATGGAAGTGGTGGAGTGGGAGAGGAAAACAACTGCCATATCAATTCATCAGACACCAGTCCTGTACTCCTCTGCCAAACTAATTGCTTGCAGCAGCATCCATGACAGGCACCTAACAGCACCCTTCAGAGATCAAAGGAGGGGGGAAGGGACGGGAAGTGCCATACCAGTTCATCAGTTGACTCATCAGGCACCAGTCCTGTACTCCACTCCCACACCACTCGCTTGCAGCAGAATCCATGGGGCTGGGAGGGCAGGGTAGAGGAAAGGACAACTTCCACACCAGTTCATCACACACCATTGCTGTGCTCCAGTGCCTCACTACTGTCTTGCAGCAGCATTATGACAGACATGTATCAGGACCCTGCAAATATCAAGGCAGGGGGAAGGGGAGAAAAACTGCCTTAACAGTTCATCAACCACCTCATCAGGCAACAGTCCTGTATTCCATTGTCACTTCACTGTCTTGTAGCAGCACCAATAACAGAGATGTAACAGAATGTTGCCAGGGCTGGGGGGAGAAGAAAGTGAGCAGAGAGGAGGACTGCCATGACATAGATGAGTGGCACAAGAGGTAGGGCCAGCACCCCAACAGATTAGTATGAATCCCCATCCCATGCAAGTGTCTTGGAGAGTTGCCCACATGGTGGGATCCATAACAGAGAGATTCCTCTGAAACTGTTACTCCTCTACTACAAGAATTAGTATTTTTTTTTATTTTCATTATGTTATTTTATTTTTGGAATTATTTTAACATTTTTTATTATTTATTATTTTTATTTATCTATGGTTATTATTATCATCATATTTTTTTTTAATTTTACAAGTCTATTTATCCTCTTTTGGCAGACCATCATCTACGTCCGTCAAACCTACCAATCTCAGGGTCCTTTGGGATCTTATGGTGCAATGCATGCCTCGGCAGATACCCTAAGGTAGTCCAGAGTCTTCATTCTTGGTGACCCCTGATTTTTCCTCCATTTTTTCCATCCCAGTGAGCCCTACTCCTGAGACCCTGGAAGTGGTGATGCATGAGTGTGGAAGCGCACATGCACACCACAGCTCTGGTGCCAATCTCTTCAACCCTCCCTCGGCCTAGTGCCAGCAGATCTCAGAGTGATGCCGCCACTCTGGCCTCAACCAGGGGGTGGCTAAGCTCCAAGACAACCTATTCCTCCCTCCTGAGGCAGTGGGCTGGCAGTTGGCAGCCACTCGCATACTCTCCCTCCCCCCGCCGACCTACTCCAACCCTGGCTTGTTCCAGAACCTGGGTTGCTGGCATGGTGCAAGGAGTGGTGTCCAGCACCTCAACCCTCAGCAACACTAGGTTGGCTCATTATCATCATTATTATTATTATGTATTGGTGGGATCTATGACAGAGATATTCCTCTGAAACTGCAAATCCTATTTTACAAGAATTAGTAAATATCACATATTTTTATTTTTTATTTTGTTATTGTTTTATTATTTATTACTATTATGTATTATTTATTATTGCATTATTTTGTTTTCTTTTATTGTATTATTATTTGTTTTACTGTTCCTAAATATGTATTAGGTGGCAGTATTAGATGTTATTCCTGTGGTACTCCTCAAGACTTTCCGTTTGATACACAGATTGTCCCTTTACTCCAAATATTGACAGACTTACATATTTCCCAAGTCAAAATCTGTCAGAAAAACAAAGTTAAAAATCCTTATTCATATCAAAGGATCCTTTTTTTGTTTGAACAAACATATCAAACAACAAAGCATCCATTCAGACAAAAAAAGAATGGGCAAAAAAAAAGTAAGTCTGAAATCCCTTTTCATTACAAGGGACCATTTTTCACTTGAAAGAAAACAGCAAATGAAAAAGGATCCCTTTTGAAACAAAAATAAAATAAAAAAAAAGGTATGTCCAAAATCTATTTTCATGACAAGGAATCCTTTTTTGTTCAAATGAAAAAGAACATATGAAAAAAGCCAGAAAAATAATAAGTCTGAAATCCTTTTTTGAATCAAGGGGTGCTTTTTTCGTTTCGACGAAAAAGGAATCACGGAAAACTGATTAGCAAATCATGAAAAAAGATTTAAAATTATAAAAAAAAATTCTGGTGTCATTTTTTCCAAGAGATAACTGCAGAATCCACCTAACGGAGCCTCGATAAGCAAGATACATGTGTTGGTGTTTCTGCAGAAGGTAATTTTTGTGCATTTACAATTTTTCTTTTTTTGAAAAAAATTAAAACAGAAAACAAGATGGCGTCAAATGAAAAAGGAATTTGTCCTCATGAAAAAGCACTGGCCTGAACTAAAAAGGAGCCTTTTTTATTCAGAACATTTTTTTTTTCATTCCAGGAAGCAACTGTACTGAGTATACTCAGACTCTGAAATTTTAAAATGTAATAACTTTGCAATGGATTAATATTTTTTCACCAAACTAGTGAACGGCACATCTGAGGGCAACACCTTTTCTACTCTGAAAATATCAGACCAAAATTCTAAATCATCTGGGAACAGCACAATGACAAATAAACAGCCAAAAAAGCAGAGGGTTTTTTTTTTTTTACTTTTTTTTTTCACTATCCACATTTAGGAATCCGCACATCAGCCCATAAAGAAATGAGGCATGTCAAGTTATCTACCCCATGAAACTGTGTACACAAAACTTTGTGCAAATCTGATGAATGGTTGCAGAGATATTAAAGTGCAAAATTTGAGGTTTAACAAAGAAAGCCCTGCTCAGTCCTAATTATAGGCCATGCCCCTGTAATAAGGCAGGATGATGGAATAAGAGAGTGCTGCTTTTTTCTTTAAAATAGTTGCTACAGACATGAAATTTCAATTGATTTCATTTTACAAGGGCTGAATTTCACTATTACACATGAATTCTTGAAGTTGATTGATATCTATTACCATCAGGAATGTAACAAGGTAATGGGGCATGCATGATGTCCTCATATAGCAACTTACTTTTGAGATTATGGGAAATTGAAACTGTCTTAACCCACTGATCAACACACAGATAGAATTGTCCAACTGTTGCACATTATTGTTGACATCATCTGTGTGTGGAATGGCACTGTGGAACAGACCAGACATTTGTGACTGGCTTAATCAGAATCACAAACATTTATGCACACTCACATGATAATTTACAACTGTGTAACTTCTCTAGATGTAATGTAGGACTATCTAAAGATAATTACAGGAGGTTTAAGACAAAGGGTTACAGGAAGACCACTACAACCAATTCACTTTTACAGTTGCAGCCATTGATACAGACAGATATTTCCAGATACTTAGCGACAGTTCTAAAGATATTCTCCCTGGTGGCCCACAGTAGTATTGCAGGCTGGCAGTGAAGTTCTCTAGAGATATCACAGGCATTGCATGGAATATCTGGTCATGTCTTTGGCTGCAATTGTATTAGACAAAAGTGTCCATCTCACTTGCCTTATTCACTCACTCCCCTATATCCAGTTCCTGAGGATCAGGAGAAATTGCTCAAAAGAAGAGGACTTGGTTTCTGGATAGAAGCTGTTCAGAAAGTATAGTTAGGAAAGCATATAAAAAAGCCTCCAAGCTGAAGAGGGGTAACCTACTTACTCCTAAGAATAGAGGAAATACAGATGATGGCCGGTCACATTTGCCACTGAGTTTTACCCCATAGCTGGGAAATTTTAGAACATCATAACAAAACACTGGCCAGTATTACAAGGTAATGAATCATTAGATAAGCTGCTGGAATCAAACCTTGGGTCACTTCAGTAGAGAGCCCAACATAAAGGATAAATTAGTGAAGATGTGCTTTAATCTGTCAAATCCTGTATAGAAAACCTGGCTGCACAAATGTCCCAATAGATTCTACCCATGTAGCATGTGCAGTGCCTGCAGGCATGTAGGCATAATAAGAGAATTCACACTTCCAGCTACTAGCAATATATTTGAAATAAGTTAATTTGTATCCATCAGAATCAGTTTTGTATATATGCTCTCTGGTACCCATGCAGCAAAGTATATGTGGGCCACAGCATATGTCTGCTTAGAACTCATATCCAGGAGTATGTTAGGTCTGTACTTATAGCCAGATCAGCTACACCAGTGGAATCACACGTCAATGATGAAAATGAGTTGGATGCTTCCCTCATTAATAAGCATCCATGGAATGAATCAGCTCACCCAAAAAGGGGCAGATAAACTATGTACCGTGTTACAGAAGAAAAGCCACTGGATCTACAGATTTGGCACTCTTAAACCACATGGTTTAAATGATGATATTGATTTGAAACCATTTTGTATAAGTTAATTGATGTTTAATTTGAAATTATCAACTTTTTCATTTTTTGTCTCACCTTAGTATGTACTATTTCCGTCTCCTTTATTCTGTCATTCTTGGAACCAGGAATCAGATCTCTGCAGGGAAGATCACCTTTTGGCCATGGAGGACACCTTACCACTAGTAGGGATTCTATGTGAAATAAACCTATTTTTACATTTGAGAGTGTTATTTTCAACTGTAAATAAATCTGCTAGTATGTTCAAAGGCATGTAAAGTGTTAACTTTAGTTAGAATCTTCTTGCTTCTTAGATTTAGGTATTAATCTAAATTAACATGTGCTTTTTCATTTTTTTTGGTATGGTTACTGAATGAATTTTTTGTACATACTTAGGGTGGTATAGGTGAATCAGACCTTTGCATTTTAGTTGTACAGCCCTTTATTCTTTTTTATGTATTCACATAATAATGTCATTATGACGTCAGTCAATAACCAGTATAAAAGCACCAGGATGAAAACTCTGTATTAAAGAGCTAGAATACTGCCTGGAAACTGTCCAGAATTAATTGTATCTTTCAGATGTAATCAGCAATCATTTCTTATATCTCAAATATTTTTTGTCTTTTCTGTTTGCTAATTAGATTTTCCACCTGGCAGTATGGGGTGATGTGTTGAGCAGCACTCTGTCTGGAGGCTAAAAAAAGCCAGTTCTGTTTCTCCCACTATAGTACATCAACACTGAGACCACACTGACTGTAACATCACTAGTAACCAGGGAGGACCATTTCTCTCTGACAGATTATTCTCTTTCACATGAAGTAGCAGGGACTGGCTCCTCTTAGTTACTAGTGATGTCACAATTCCCAGCATTTTGATTGGTAACTTGTGAAAGTCACTGCTCATACAGCAAGGATTGTAGTGCCTCAATGTGTTTGTTCATATTTCTGATGATGTAGTGGGAGGAACAGAACTGACTTTTTTAGCCTCCAAACATCAGCCCAGTACTGCCAGGTGCAAAATCTTCTGATTAGCAAACAGAAAATAAAAAAATACTTTAGATATAGGATGTGATAGCTGACTGCATCCGAAAATTACTATTAATTCCAGGCAGTACACTAGCTCTTTAACCATGCCCCTCGCAAAAGATCTGGTGGAGTGAAGCGTTGGGGCTTGTGTGGCAGTTGGACTCCCTTCTTCAGACTATATCTGTGGATGTTTGATCTGAGATGTGATACTTTATGTAACTGCAGCTTCCTAATGGACTATGTGAACTAAATAGGGAGCTTGACAGACTTAACCAACAATCTTTCTGTGTAGTTTGCACAGTGAGTGTATACTGTAATGATGCAAACATTTCACTTTGCACATATATAGCTAGTAACATCCATATTTCTTGCCAGCAATCCTTACAGTCTCTGGTCTCTTATGTGCAGTAAGGACTGTGTACTGATGGCTACATATTATCAGCATCGGTAGTGCACGTCTATCCTGTTTTCCCTCCCAATATAGGGTAAGAACTGTAAGCAAAGTATGAACATGTGTACAGACACTGTCTTGAACTGCTTTTCCAAGTCTCTTTGCATTAACTGATACTATAAAACTTGGATTAACAAGTGTGATGTCACTTTGAACAGCTTATTATACTTCTGCTAAGAAGAGTATAACATGTTTGTGCATGATAGTCATTGACAAATTCATTGTCACATAAAGCTGTTGACTTGAAGAGGTTGGAGAGATCCAGTGACTTGGAGGCTACTACTTCTGAAGCAACTTAACCCAGTGGAAAGGAAAACAAAGAATAAGGGCAACTGATCCGGGAGGCAGCCACTGTCATGTAATCTGCATCTGAACACTTGTCTACTGAACGTGAGAGATGTGTGCTTTGGCAACTTTGATTGCAGTTTTGGCCCCATAAATTTCTTTTAACTTCAAGAATTCAAACTAACCGCTTTGGTTTCTAATGCACTAATTGGCATAGGGTAACAGCAGAAAATAAATAAGGTAAAAGCCATTAGATTAGACTTAGCAATGAAGATATATATGTGTGTGTGTGTGTGTGTGTGTCTGTGTATATATATGTATATTTATTTAGTTAGTTTTTGTTGACTGGGTAAGTGCACTAGACAAATCCTGCCTATTTTCAGTCACGACCCGGGGGAGGGGGATACAGATGAATTCCAACTGACCTTGAACCAGATTAAGCTGTTGGAGGTATTTTTAGTGAATGAGGGAAATTTGGCCACAACACCAGGGAAATTCCCCTACTCTTTTTGAGAAGTGCACTGGGGAAATTCCCCTACTCTTTCTGCAGGGGTGCTGTCACTTCCTGTGGACAGGATGGAGGGGCTCAGTTTGCAGCCGGACACAGGAGTAGGAGGAAGCGCTGATGTGGCAAGGGAGCAGGATGTGCTGCAAGGAGGAGGCCTGGTTTCAAGGCCTACAAACTTGCAAATGGGAGAGGAAGGTCAGAAAGCTATCATTTTGGAGGCTGCAGTATCAGCAAATGAGAAAGACTTAAGTACATCAAAGGAGGAGAACGATGTGCCGGTATGTTTCTTTGAAGATAACATGGATTGGTCTCAGATCATGGAGGATGCTGAAGAAAAAACCCAGGTACCTTACACCTTGCCTGATAATGTTAAGACTGTGTCAGATAAAGAGAAATTAGTTTTAGAGCTGCTAAGAAAAGAAGAGCAGTTTAAATCATAACGTGAAGCACTGCAAAAAGAACTGTCAAATTTGCCTGAAAGTTCTCAGATAGTTCTGTGTGGTGACTCACATGGGAATCAGCTGTGTGATGACGTGGCAAAGAATGATCTCCCTGCAGATTCTGTAACTTCTTCCCCCGGACTTGAGACCTCTTTGGCTGGCAGTAGTAAGCAGCAGAAAGCTGTGTGCCAAGAGCCAGTAAAGCTTCCTCTCCCTGCAAGACACAGAATGGGTCTTTTGAATATTCATGGAGCCCCACAATCAAAGGCCACTCCAGTGAAGGAAGTCCCAATTCAAACACCCACTGTAAGTCCTGCACTTACAGCGCATTCCCCGTTGAGACATACGGAGGCAAATACTGAAATGATAGCTTTACAAAATAATTGATCACCTGCCCGTGCGCTGGAGAGTGCAGGTTGGTTGCAGAATGCTTTGGGTACCTGGGAAGTGGATTCAGAGGACAAAACTGTTATTAAATACAGGACTGAAGCTTCGTCCAGAGATGTTTTTGATGCTAAAAAGCTGGATGATGTGTGCAAACCCTGCCTTCCTACTACTACTAGTCATTATTCACCTGAAATGGGCCCCAACGAGGCAAGTAACAAAAGTAACATGGCCATGGTTACAGAACAAGAATCTCAAGCACCAGTCAACAAAAGGAACTTCCTCCTAGAATGGGGCCTGCAGAACATATTTTGAGGGATCCAAATAAAAAATCTTGGTTGGACCCCATGTTTAAACTGGCGGATTTGTATCAGAATAAGGGGGAACCAGCCCCTAGGAAAAATGCTGTGAGACTTATTATTAAGGGTGGTTTGGAGGATCCTCCAGATAGGCTTTATATTGCTAAACAGCTGTTGAAGGGTACAATGAATTTTTTTTCTTCTGAAATTTTTGCTCTGATTCATTTAGGTAACAGAAATTATGATGTTAGTTTCAAGTCTATCTCGAGTTTAGATAGGTTCAGGTCTCAATTTCAGTCTCTGAAAAATAGCCCTTTATGGATTCCCTACATGGCCATCCCTCTTACTAAATCGGCAGTTAAATACATCACTGTCTTGTTTCGTAATGAGGGTGTCCATGTAGAGGACATCATATTCTGGTTGAGGCAAAGGTGTGAAATTCTAGATAAGCCTTTTCCTATTTTAGATAGTGAACAAATATGGAATGGTGGCTGGAAAATAACGGTTAAATTATTTTCCACAAATAATGGGCCTGTGCATCTGCCTAGTACTTTTTATCTGAGAAGGGAGAGGGGTGTTTTATTCTACATGGGGCAACCAAAATCATGTTTTAAATGTGGTTCACGTACTCATTTGAGCAATGCCTGTGACACCCCCAGATGTAACCATTGTTTAGATTACGGGCACAATTCCTCAGCATGTGTAAATCTTTTTAAATGCAATTTATGTGAGAACACAGGACATGGTTATGGGAAGTGCCCTTGGGCCTCCCATAATCATGAAGATTGCTCCCCCAGGATGGCTTTATAAATAGAGCACAACAGTTACAGGCCCAAAAAGTTGCTGCTGCAGCAACTCAGGGACCTAGTGTTCTGGACCCCTCTCCACCAGTGTTGCTGCTAAAACAGACACAAGTAAAGGTCCCTCTGAGGAATTTTCAGAACCTTCTCCTAGCACTAGAAAAATCTCTGACAAACCACAGACTAGAATAGCTGATGTTGCTGAAGTAGAGAACATGCCCCCACCCCCACCACCCAGCCAACAGAAAAAACAAAGGAAAGCAGCCACTAAAAGGAATAGGTCAGGCAAAACTCTTAAATGTAAAAGCAAGGAAGAGAAACTAGGCACAGCCTCTGGGTCAAAACTTGGAGAAAAGGAAATAGATATGAGGATCTTGCCCTAGATAAATCAGATGAAGATTCAGAGGCAGAGTTATCAGATACCTCTTCTACAAACACTGGCACTACAGAGGTTATTTCTGATGTGGATGATGGGGGAAGGGATACACATATTGCCCAAAGAACAAGGAGACGGAGACATAGCAAAACGTCTTGATGTGGTTAGCATTTCCTTTTTTTTTTTCAGCCTTTAACACGTGGACTCCCTTACTTTAACATCTACAAATTTAAATGGCATTAAAGGGACTGCTAAGATGATTGTAGTTTTAAATTCTTTAGCTCAAGAGAATGATGATATTGTTTGTTTTCAGGACACCAGGCTTAAGACACACACAGAGTTACAAGCAGTTACAAAACTTTGGGTTAAAGGGCCTTCTTTCTGGTCAGTAGACCAAGAAAGATGTGATGGGGTAGGGATTTTAATAAATAATCATGGTATCAAAGTAACTAAACTAGTAGAAATTGACCCAGGGAGAGTATAAATGCTAGACATCTCTTTATATTCTGAAAGATTCTGGATAATCAATACTTATGCACACAGACTAAAGCTCTTAGGGTTTGTCTATTTCAAAAAGTTCAGCCATACCTACATACCTCTAGATTATTAGTTTGGGCTGGTGATTTTAATTGTGGCCTTAAGACAACAGATAGAGGACTGAAAACTGACAAAATGTTTTGTGATTCTACAGCCCTTAACAAAATCATTTTAAATGCAAAATTAATGGATTCCTATAGGGTAAAGTTTCAAAATGGTGGAAACACTTTTTTAAAGGACATTTATCCACCAGAACTGATTTTGTTTTTGTTTCTGAAATCTTAGTGATTTTGACTGCTAATCTTTTGGGGAGAGAATTTTCAGATCGTAAATCATTAACAATAAAGGTTGCTTGGAAAGATACTCCTAGAACTAAGAAGAACTTGTTGAGGTTGAACAATTCAATTTTAACAGATGAACAAGTGCAGAAAGCCTGGAGACAGGAATGGGAAGCTAGGGTATCTGTGTTTGCAATGTATGATAGTGCTGCCCTCTGGTGGGAAGATATAAAAGTATCCTGGAAACAGTTTTTCCACACACTTACAAGAGAGAGTACAAATAATAGGTATTTGACATACTTACATCTAAGAGAAAAACTGCAAGCACTAATTTCAAAATTGGAAACATTAAAACAAAATCTAGATAACCAAATACTAGACATTAAAAAACAAATGTGCTCATGGCAGTATGACAGAGCCAAAACCTTGGAGCAGGAATTAAGATTTGGCACTAACTTTAAAAAAGGAGCATTAGATCCCTTTAAAGACTCAAAAAATAGAGTGGAACATAGGTTCCTAAATAAACTAAGGTTACATTCTGGACAATCTACTGCTTCTCCTTAAGAAATATTGAATTTGATCCATGCACATTTTTTAGAGACTTTTGGTTCTGAACTACACATATCTGATAATAAGAACATAGTCCAGAATGCACCTTCACTTGTGGACAATGAAAAAAGTAATTTAATTGCCACGACACAGGGAGAAGAGATAAGGAATGTTATAAAATGTCTGAAGAGTGACTCAGCCCCTGGGCCAGATGGAATAGGGGCTGAATTTTATAAAATTTTTTGTGAATATTTGATACCAGCCATGACAGCAATATATAATAGCATGCCACAGGAAGGTTGTCTAGCCAGTTCCATGTACCAGGCATCACTAATTCTGCTTTTTAAAAAAGGGGATAGAAAGAGTTGAAAAACTGGAGACCTCTTAGTCTTCTGAATGTGGATTTCAAAATATTAAGTAAACTTTTAATGAACAGACTGGTATCTGTTGCAGATGAACTAATTAGTCCTGCCCAGGCATGTGCAATTCCTAATAGAAAACAGACAGATAATTTAATTGCACTAAGATTTTTTGTAGAGCTGAAAAATAAATTGAAAGGCTACATAATAGAAATTGACCAGATGAAGGCTTTTGATAAGATATCACATCAGTATATGTTTAATGTCCTGACAGCTTATGGGATTCCTGAAAAATGTATTGGATGGGTGAAAGTTCTATATAAACATGCCATGTTGACCCCCAATATAAATGGGTGGACTGGGAAAGGCATTAGTGTTAAAAGGGGTGTAAGACAAGGGTGCCCCTTAAGCCCCTTGCTATATGTCTTTTGTATTGTTGTTTTTCTTAGGAATATAGAACAAGATGTTAGAATTCAAGGGATAGAATAAAGTCCTACTTTACCCAGGATAAAAACACTAGCATATGCTGATGATTTGGTTTTATGTATAGACCCTGCTTCAAATGAAGATGTTCTTATTGAACATTATCAGTCTTTTTCTGATATTTCTGGTTCTAAGATAAACCTCCATGAAAGTTTAGGGATAGTATTGGGTGATACCCCAGTTCCGGAGAACAACTCATTTTCTGGGTTTAAAATTGAGAAAAGTACTATCCCTATATTAGGGGTAGTATTTGGGGGCACAGATATGGCCAGTCAGAACTGGGACACAAAAATACAGATTGCACAACACTTGGTTTTTGAAATTTTATTTGACTATGCTCACTTCTAAACGCATACCAGATTTGCATGGGATGCAGTATGGCTCAGCCTTCATGGGAAATTAGGGGTGTGTAATAATAATAAACATAAACAGGTCCAGGATAGATACTGCCTAAGGCAGTCGTGTGGTCAGCAATTGGAATCACAAAAACATTTGTTTTTGGAGTGTGAATATGCCTCACATTTTTGGGACTATCTAGCCAAAGTTTGGAATGAGCCGTTATTTTACCAGTTATCATATTTTGCACTGATTTGTGGACACGTGGTAGGGGGCATGGAGAAGTATCACCCTGAAACATTGTATGTAACATTGTCAATTATAAGGTATTATATATGGCAATCCCAGTGTTTATGGGCAACTCAGCAGAAAATGGTATCCTATGTAGAAATGGGAAGAAATATTGGCATCTCTCTGCAAAAACTGAAGGCTTTGGACACAAAGAGATATGCTGAGGGAAAATGTATGCTATTATGGATTAATTGCGAACATTGGGTTAATCCACCTTGAAGGTTTGGATGCTATGACTGTTGAATTTTGGCCTCTGTATATGTACCTTTTAATGTTTAAATCATGATAATGCCTTTCATGTATCTACATGTACTAATTCTGTAAATATGCAAATATCAGTATGTTTTATTTGTCTGTATGTCTTCTCAATAAAAATTCCCCTACTTTTTTCGATAAGTGCCATGAGATCTTTAACATCCACCTGAACTACCACCAATCCAGGCAGATGGGACCTCGGTTTAAAGTCTTGTCTGAAAGACGTGTATATATATATATATATATATATATATACAATATATATATATATATATATATATATATATACATACAGACATACACACATATATACCATGTGGACAAGAGCTTTCTCCATAGAATACCCTGTGTTGCTTCCACTGCAGTGAAGATAAATCCTGATGACATCAGGAGAGTGAGGATCAGTGCCATTTATCCACACTCTGCTGATGCACCAGAGTGAGGATATCTTCACTGCCGCTTGCATTCTAAATTTCTCTTTCTCACTGAAGCTGCAACTTAATCAGCTTTGCAAAACACTTTCACCTGTGTCCTATTGTGTTTCTAACACTCCTACCCCATTACTGTGTTGATCTCATCTTCAAAACAACTTGTATTCTAAATGAAAATCCTTCACAAAGCAGTTCCTGTTTCTCAGTGCTACCTGCAATAGTTTCTCTTTCTCATTGAAACCTACAACTTACTCAATTAGCTTTGCAAAACACACTCACCTGTCTCCCAGTGTATTTCTGATTCCTAATCCATTCAGAACAACACACACACACACACAGACATACTCGCACTACACACAGAATGAGCAGAAAACACACAGAAACAGAAAAAATGTTCCTAAAGCTCTCACCCCCATGATATAAATCACACACATGATGTGCAGATCGTGGGATATGGAAAATATTCTCAGTCCTGAGCTGTGCATTCTTACTTCTGCCTTATCATGCATGAGAATACAGAGCTCACTCTGCAGGAGTGAGAATAGTTTCCATATATATATTTGTACAATAGGGGTGAGAGCTCCAAGCTAATGATTAACCATCTTATTTTCACTGCAGTGTGATAAATGGTGATGACATCACCAGAGTTAAAACAAATACCATTTATCACACTCTGCAGCATTAAAATAAATGCCATTTATCATACTCTGATGATGTTATCTCCCCAAAGCCTACACTCTAAATTAAATTGCTTCACAAAACAGTTTTTCTCACTCCTATCTGCAACTAACTCAATTACAATTGCAAAAGTCACACACCTGTGTCCCATAGTGTTTCTGAGACACACAGCCCATTACTATGCTGGCCTCAGCTTCACTAAAGCCTGCATTCTAAATTACAGTGCTTCACAACACAGTTTCTGTTTCTCAGTGCTAGCTGCAACTAACTCAATTAGCATTGCAAAATACTCTCACCTGTTTCCCATAGTGTTTCAGAGACTCCCAGCCCATTCAGAAAAACTCATACACACTCAAACCACACACAAACAGAGCAGACAGCACACAGAAACAGGAAAAGAACATAGGAAAACATAACAAAACTTCTGAAGCTCCCATCCCCATTTTATAAATAGCACACATGATGTGCAGATCGTGTGCTATGGAATATATTCTCATTCCTGCAGAGTGAGCTCTGGATACTCTCACTCATGCCTTCAGCACTCATGAGTATCAAGAACTCACTCTGCAGGAGTGAGAATATTTTCCATATCACACTACATATATATTATACTGGCACAGTTGCATCAGTATAGTTAGGGTTGAGTAAGACGTTTAATGTTAAACTCCAAATGTTGCACCTTAATAATTTTGCAATCGTCAAACAGATTTGTATGACATTTGTAATGCACAGTTTTTCATAGTAGATCTCTTGATTTGCCAAGTTGTGTTTTGGTCGTACTTGTGATTTCCGTGCAGCGAAGAGCTGAAAAACGTGTTTTTGCTTTTTTGGGTACTTTTTTTGCTGATTTTTGCCCATTTCACTGCAGCCACGCCATTTGGTATTTTGGTATGAAATGTTCAGGGTAGAAAGAGGTTCAGTCAAAGAACAATCCAGCATTAGTTTGGTGAAAAAATATCAGTCTGTTCCAAAGTTATTTCATTTTGAATGTTTAGGTTCTGACCATGCTAAATTTACTCCAAGATTTATATGCAAGTTTTGCAAAAGGGGATTGGGCTCACGATCAAGGATTTTGTCAGCTCACAAATGGGGATCTGTAAAATCTCCATTCAAGAGGAAAAATTCCTCGCTCACGAGCCTCCATTTTGTTTTCATTTTTTTCCCACAAACAAAATATCATAGCTTGCCCCACGGGTGACTTCTTGTACAAATAAGGCATGGGTTTTGTTTAGGGTGACACCCCCTGCAAACCCATGCCTTTGGTTTCCTTCATTTTGTTAAAAATCTGCCATTTTAGATTTTAAAATTCTTCATTTGTCACTCGCACGCGATCCTCATTTTTGAGGTGACAAAATCCCTGTTTTTGAACCGATCCCCTTTCTTGAGGTTATGAAATCCTTGATCTTGACTTAGGGACCAGATGGCCCTATCTCATGATTGAGGATTTGCTCACAAATGGGGATTCTGTCAGCTTGCGAAATGGGATCAACTTGCGAAAGGGGATTTTATCACTTCGAAAAAGGATTGGGTTTGTTAATCCCCTTTCATGAGCTGACAAAATCCTCATTCGCAAGGTGTCAAAATCCTCATTCGTGAGATGATCCCCTTTCATGAGCTGACAAAATTCTTGATCATCATTTCATGACCAGATGGCCCTTCTCACGAATGGGGATTTTGACACCACTTGAAAGAGGATCAACTAAACAACTGGGATTTTGCCAGCTGACGAAAGGGGATTGATTTTTAAAATCCTACTTCGTGAGCAAACATAATCCCTGTTTGCAAGCTGGCAAAATCCCTGTTCACAAGCCAATCCCATTTGTCAAGCTGACAAAATATTTGTCCATGACTACTAGACCAGATGGCCAAAATCTGACAATCAAGGGTTTCTTGCGAAAGCAATTTTGACAGCCCACAAACAGGGATTGACCCTACGAACTGGGATTTTGCCACCTCTTGAACTAGGATTTTAAAAACTTTGCCAGGGCACTGTAAATATATGGTTTGCCTTTTTGGCTTCATATGTGCAGGGTATAAAGGGGGCATCCTAGAGATTTGAATTATGTTGTTTAGGTCTAAAAATGTTAATCAGTTCCATAGATGTGCCATCACAGAGTTGATTTTTTCCCGCAGGATAACATTGCGATGCCCACAGTGATTTTTGGTGTCTGTATCTCGGAAACAATGCAAGATATGGATTTTTCACTACCCACCGCTTAGTCCACCTTTGGGCAGACTAAGTATGTGTAGAGGTTTCAAAGTCATAATTACAACTGCAGTGGAATATTTTTCATTGCTTGTATGGTTACAGAGATATTGGCAGATTAGTGGTACATGGGTTCCTTTTCAACCCTATGGGGCTACTGTATGGCTACGTTGTTATCTGTAAGTGGGATCACGGGGCTCAGAGGGACTATGCTCCCACACACACACATACTGTTGTACAGAAATGGGTAGTTTATTAGGAGTGTGGGCCTGTGCTTCCACCAACACATACTAGTTAGCCCAATAGGGTATTGTATGTATCTGTTGTCATGTGTAAGTGGGGGCACCAGGCTCAGAGGGCCTGCACTGCCACACATGCATATTGTTATGCAGAAATTGGCAGGTTAGTGGGAGCACAGGGTCTGGAGGGCCCATGCTCCCACCAACACATACTAGTCAGCCCTATAGGGTATTGTATGTCTCTGTTATTATGGCCTGGATGGCCTGTGCTCCCACACACACATATTGTTATGTAGAAATTGGCCAGTTAGTGGGAGTGTGGGGCTGAGAGGGACTGTGTTCCCACCAGCACATACTAGTCAACCCTATAGACTATTGCATGTCTTTGTTGTTATGTGTATGTGGGAGCACTGGCCCGGAGGCCCATGCCATGCTCCCACAGACGAATATCATTATGCAGAAATTGGCAGGTTAGTAGGAGCATGGGACCTGGAGGGCCCATGCTCCCACCAACGCATACTAGTCAGCCCTATAGGGTATTGTATGTCTATTTCATTATGTGTCAGTGGGAGCATGGGACCCAGAGGGCCCCTGCTCCCACACGTGCATATTGTTATGCAGAAATTGGCAGGTTAGTGCAAGTGTGGGGCCTGGAAGGCCCATGCTCCCACCAACACATACTAGTCAACCCAATAGGGTATTGTATGTCCCTGTTGGTATGTCTAAGGGGCATGATGTTGGTCAGTGGATGCTGCCTCTTTTTAAAGGAAGGGGGGGCAGTTTGCATTGAGGTAACATGCACTGGCAAAATTGAACCCCTAATCATCGGACTACTAGACGATTTTATCTAGTTTGAATAATTTGTTACCATTTAGAAAGAAGACATGTGAGACACTTTTTAATGTTTAAATACTGGTTCTTTGTTTTGGAAAAATAAATACATTTTGGATATTATTTTACAGAAATTAAAATCTTTCTTAATTGAAAAATAAAATAAATATATCAACATTTTTTAATATTTCTAATAAATTAAAAAGTTTAAGTGATTCACCAGTGTAGCCCTATGCTCCCCACAGTCCTGAGCCTTACCTCCCTGAACTGCCTCTGAGCCATAGTTTCCAAAAAAATAGTACATTATTTGTTAGGAAATCTGTTCATGAAATTCTTAATTCTGGGACACAGGCACTTCCTGGTTGGAAGATCATCACCTGCGACACCCCATGCTCTGCTAATTTATAATGTGATCACAGGGAGAGCTGGGGGATGCATTACATTGTATTCTATGGGGGGCAACTTTATCAACAATTGTATGTACTACATTGATCATGCGGTAATTATAAAAAGGCACTGTTCAACTTGTTAGTCATTTGGCACCCTTGTTTAATCACAACATGATCAATGTAGTACATAAAATTGTTGATAAAGTTACTCCCCATAGAGTACAATGTAGCATGTCCCTGTGCTCTCCTTGTGAACACATCAGAAAGTTAACAGAGCACTGGGTGGCACAGGGGGGGATCTTCCAACTGGGAAGTGCCTGTGTCCTGGTATTAAGATTTTTAGAAGCAGATTTTCTAAAAAATAATGTACTATTTTGGGTGGGAAACTGTGGCTCAGAGGCAGTTTGTGGAGATAAGGCATCAAAGTGTGTGTTGCACATCTACCTCAAGTTTACTTACTGAATCTATTTGAAAGTGTTTTTTCACACGGGGATTAAAAAATAATAATTAGAAAATCTGAGGAGAATATGAATTAAAAAAAAAAATGAAGCACACTATTTGTGACAGTGATGTGTTAGCCCTCATTCTGTGATGAGGGCACCTTGAGGAAGCTTGAGGAAGTGGAAGTGTCCACAGAAGAACCTTGGGAGGTCAGGAGTTGGTGCATCTCCTCTTCAGGTGTTTCAGTGGCAGGGGCACTTGGTGGAGGTTTCTGCTGCTAAGTATGGTCGATGGCCAAGTCCATCTCATGGAGATGCTGCAGGTACTGGCAGATTAGCTGGTGAATTCCTTCCATGACCTCCAATTAATTCTCGGCCAGCCATAACATGAGACCGTGTGTGGTCTCTTTGATAGAAACATTGGCCTCCTCTTGTTCATGCAGTTGGTGAATTGCATGAGAGAGGCCTCTGTTTCTGTCCTTGAGACCACAGACAGAAACCATAGTCCCTTTCCCAATACGGCCCTGGCACTGGAGCAAATCTATGATGGTATCTTGCTTTTCCAGCATTTTCTGCTGATTTTGCACCAGGACCTGGTCATGCTGGGCTGTGGCGTGGTTGCCCTTCTACATGGCCTCGAACAGCCAGCTGAGGCTCTGCTGTGTGTTTTTAAACTATTCTAGTGGTTCTGGAAGAGAAAACAGATTGTATAAATAAGTATGAAATAGTGTTGGTGTTTAGTTTTAGTGAACTGTGGATGTTAAAAGTGTACATTTCTTTGCTATTTACTACATTTAATGTGGGACAGTGGCAAGTTGTGCAGTTCATGAAGGTCATGGTGGTGATGTTGTTATGTTAAGAAGAAGCTGCATACATAGGTGGCAAAGATTATACAGAAGATCTGTGACTTTGTGATTTATGGCCACAGATTGTATTTTTATTTTATGATGCATGAGATAGCTTTTATTGTTGACTGTGATTAACAGTATAACAACAATTTGATTGTGATGATATGACATCAGTTTGTTGTTCTATGTTCTTGAGTATGCCATAGTAATGGTATTAGGAAATGGGATAATGCAAACAATTTTTGTTTTGTTAAGAAATTTGGAGACATATGGTTATTCAATTTGGTATGATATAATCGTTGTTGCCATGCAGTATTCAATGTTGTGAATGGTTATTGGTTTAACAAATGCACTGAAAAATGCTGCTAGAGGATTTCTTGTCATGCGAAAAAATTTAGAGCTCAGCTCTCGAGATTCACAATTATTTAATGGTAGCCTCTTGACATGTTTACAGAGTGGTTATTGACCAAACTTCATGCATCATATTTTATGTTATTTGGAAAGTGGAGTTTGGCAGTAATACGTAGAAGCATATAGCTCAAGCTCTGATTTTGGGTGGTTGGCAGGAAGTGACAGCATACTGTATATATGAGAGTATGTTGACATGCAAGCTATATGGTGCATGTGATGATGCAGGGTCATAGATTTCAAATGAGGATAGAGGAGAAGGTATGAGAAAAAGTTGTACATGCAGTTGTAAGATTCTATCATTTAGGTCACTATCAAGCAATGAAAAGTGTTATTGCACACTAATGTATCCTTTTTTGCAATGTGAGTTACATATGGCTTACTGTGTTTTTTTTTTCTTGGCAGTGAGTTGCATTATGGAAAGAAAAAAAACAAAAACATGGTTATGTTACTTCAGTAATATGTTTTCAAGTACAGACTGTCATTATATCATATGACAAAGGAGCTGATAAATACTACTGTTTGACTAGTTATGTTACAACAAAATTTTATTGATCACTGTTATGTCACCATAAGATATGGACAGTGGTGGTGGTGCTGATATACTTGTATATTCTTAAGTGTAGTTAGGCAAGACACCACAGGTAGAGTACCTTCAGCCTCTTGGTGTGAGGGTATCTTAGCAGTGCCAACATCTACACATGTCTTAACGCTTATATAAAATGGAGCAATAGGTAAGTCTGAAAAAAACATTTTAAACATTTTAACATTTTACAAGTCACAGCGAATATAGTACTTCCACAGATGTTTTTATCTATGGATGATTTATTTGATAGTCATAGTCAATTTACTGTTTACTTGTTTGCTTTAGTATGCAAGAATTGAAAACTTGGTTATATTACACCAGTAGATCTTCCCCACACCCACCACCACCCCCCACACCCACCAACATTTCAGATTGGCAATATGTTATTCATGAATTCAACATTTATAAGAGTAAAAGTGATAGATAAGCAGGCTAAAAACAATTTGTAACTTTAAGCTGTGGTGTAATATTACATGACTGAATGGATACAAAGAAGAATGGTGGGTGTTCATCACTAAAGAACAGTTTCCACCTGCTATTCTTTTTTTCAAATGCAACAGTTGACTGGCGAACAAAGTACTTACAACATTTACTACTTTTTTTATTATTGGAAGGTAGAATAGGCTGTGCTTCATGGTGGAGTAAAATTTGTAGTCTGTACCTCAAAGTACTTGTGATGTGTCACATGACAATGTAACAGATGTATGGTATTGCTCAATGTTGATGGAATTATTATAATGTATTTTTATTTACTCATACAGCATCTACATCAGTACCATGATCATTTTCATTGCAATCTGTGGCACCACATTCAGTAATCTGAAATCCTTTCTGAGGTATTGCCACCAATGCTGCACACAGTTCTCCACTTGTGACCTTACTATTGAACTATGCAACAACAGAATGACCTCCTTATTTCTAGAGGTGAACTCTCTAGCAATGTACTACCAGTATGCTGTTTGCTGTTATTGCCACTGTCCTACACTGTGCTTATATGTTCATGTCCCCTTTGAATATTATTTTGAACAGGCTGATCTTACTGTTGACCTCCTGTGCAATGTCTTCAATAAAAGACATTAAATAAAATAGAATACTGCACTGAACCCTACAGTACCCAGCTTGTTACTGCCATTGTCATGGATGTCTCCTCCTTCCTCCCTACCCCCCTTTTCAACCACCCTCTCTTGTCTGAGATACAAAATGTTCTTAAAGGAGTAGTCCACCCAAAACCTGCAAGCAACATATGTTGTGCAGAGTGTTTGATTTGTCTGTTACATTGTTGTGTGCCCTTCCCTCTGCTATTAAGAGTTTTTCCTAAATTAGTCTGCTAGCTTTAGGGTAGTTTTACAGCCTCTGGAGATCTCCATCTGAGACAGCTTAACTGTATTCCTTTGTCCTACTATGTACCTTGTCTCATGTGACAGTGATGTAGCAGAGACCATAAATCCAGCAGAAGGCACTGCCTTACAATCAGTTCACAACAGTAGAGATGGCTATATTTTAAAATCTATAGAATTCAGCTTAGTGACTACCGTCATCATAAAGGTCTTAGTGTCCTGAAGAACTTTGCTGCTGGTAATTTTTGTGCAGCTTGTAAAGCTTCCAAGATATTTAGTTTGTTTGGCATATGTGTGCTGAATGTTGGCTCTCTGTTAAATCACTGTCACATGAGACAAGATGCAGTGAGGGAGCAAGGAATATAGTTAAGTTATCTCAGATGAAGATCCCCAGGGGTCGTTAAACTAGCATAAAGCAAGCAGAGTAATTTAGAAAACACTCTTAATAGCAGTCAGAGGGGAGGGAAGGAAACACTAGAACTTCACATACAAATTAAAACACTCTGCACAACATATATCTTTTGCAAGTTTTGGGTGGACTACTCCTTTAACCCACTCCACCAGTTTCTCCCCTACCCCATGTCCTTCAGCTTGCTCATTAACCTACCATGTATTTTTAAGTTTGTCACCATGATTCCTCTAGGTATTGAGAGCATATCTCTGTATGTCAGGTACCTTTTAACCTGAATGCAGAGATGCCCTCCCCCTCCACACACACTTCTCTGAAAGTGTTCTGTACTTTTCGTACTGTAGTGCCATCTAGGTCATTTGTTGCTAGATACACAATGATGTAAGGCTTCTTTTTCACCTTCTTTACATATGTGTGAATGCACTGTCCTACTCTCACTGCTGTTATATGTGGCAAACAGTTCACTGAGGTTTGACTCTTCCTTGCTCCCTTACCTTCATATCTCACCCCTTTTAAGCATAGAATCCTGTAACACAAGCACTTGACCCCCCAGTCCATTGCACTTGTTACATGATTTGTTGTTCTATGAGCACATTTTTCACAGTGTCCTCTCCTTACATACTCTGCCCTTTCACTCATCTCTTCTGCTTCAATTGAACCTCCACCTACTATTCTCCCCCTCCATCCCTTCTGTGCTCACTCACTTCCACAAACCCTCCCCCTTCAGTATGTGTATGTCCTTCCAGTGCCACCTGTATTGTGACTCTACCTTCCACCCTCACAACATGCTTTGGACTTCTCCTTCCTTTATTTAATGTGTTTTTGATAATTTGACCTGATTCTCTTTCACTCCCTACTTCAACGCCATAGTCTTACCTCTCATTTTGTACTCTGTATTGCACCTTTTCCTCCTGGTTACCTGACAGTTGTTCTGTTCTGCTTTGTGCAATGCTCTGGTCCATTTCATCAACCAGTTCTGTTTCCTGTTTGTTGTCTCACACTCCTGTCCCAGCTGTTGTTTGCAATCCCTCTGTGTGCATGGTTTCCCTGAAGGTCTTTCATACTTCCTTTGTGCCTCCTATTTTTTTCTACCACCTGCCAGCAATCTCTTACAGTGATCCTAGGACACTGCACAGTTGGTCCACCTGGCCAAGCACTGCTTTCTGGCACTTGGAAGCCTGGTCTATCCTGTGATGGACCTCTCCCTGCTCCTCTGACACATCACCTTCTCACCATCTCATTCTTGTCCGCTACTCCTAGTTTCTATCTGAAGCCCCCTATCTGCAGCATTAGCTGTCTAAATAGCCTGTTCACTGTACTTTTTTTAAGTATTGTATTGTAGTGTGCAAAACTGATTTTGTGAGAGCAATTATACATTCACAGGGTGGGCATCATAGCAATGCTGGGCCTTCCAGCAGGTATGAGGCCCTCTGCTTGTACCATTGGCCGTCATTACACCACTACATGGTTCAGCATAGCCCAATGCTGCAGGGGGTATTATGGCTTAATTTAGCAAAGTACAATAACTTGACTATATACTTCTTACCTTGTATAACAGTCAGAATTTGTGAACACACAGCTGAGTTTTCTATAGCAATAAGAGATAAAGGTTGGATTTACCACTTTGCAAAATACATAATGATATTGCTTTTGGGTTTGAGATTTGCTCTGCCTTTCAAATTTACTGCTTATTATTTGAAAAAGTTTGTGTACATACACCCTCCTCTCCCTATCACAACCTCTGCTTTTGAATCCCTGTTTGTCTAAAAATCAGACAACTTTAATTGTTTAAAAACAGTCATGTGACTATGCAATATTCAAGCATAACAGATGATCATCCTGGTACTAAACCACATCATACAATGAGTGAAACCATCTTCCTACAGCCAGAACTATCTTTCATCTGTCCCCCTGCAGCCAGAATTGATATTCTCTCATAAACGTGGCTGCCACCTTTACAATGTATTAAAAACTTTAACTGAGTTGTAAAAAAATATAACTACACTGAATACAAAAAGGAAACTAAGTAATTTAATGTTATTTCTCTGATCAGCACATAGTAGTCTTACACATAAACAAATTAGAAACATTAAGCATTGCACAAAGTTTACATCACAACTGTTTGTTTGCTGACAGTGAAAAACACTCCTTTTAACTTTAGCTGCTTATCAAGGAAATGCATTCTGGTTTGCCTGACAGTGAGATACTTGAGTCTGTGGCTGTAAAAAAGGCCTTTTGGTTGTGTGTGTTGTTACACGAGGTCCTTGTACCCTAATTGATACCCCACAGGTACACTGCAGACAGCTAGCATTTACGTACTTGTTATACTAACATATAGGGCTAAGGACATCTACTGTACAAGAATAGATGTCAGGATATGTATGCACATGATTGTTATACACTTTACTTTCTAATATACACATGTATTTCTTGCTTACAAGATGTTAGAACACTTGTGTCCTTGTAGTGTTATGATATGTGAGTTGGCATTGCCATCTTCTGATGATGTGTATTACTACACGGCTATGTACAAACTGTACTTTCTTTGTTTCCACAAAGTGATAACTATAACAAAATTGTATAATGTTATCTGGGACTGTGGAGCCACCTCTAATTTAGCCAATAGGGCTCATCTCTGTAACTAGAAATGTTTCTGTCTTACAGTAACTATGGCAACTATCTTAGGTATATAATGTAAGATATTACATCTTTTACCTCAAAGACCTGGAGTCACAGAGATTCCTTGAGGTATAGGGAACGCATAGCATTGGCTCCAGGTTCCTAATGGTAAGAACTGCATAAGGCAACTGTGATTTTCCTTTTGGTAGTAATAAACAAGATTTCTTACTCTTTTGCAATGTGTTTGTGATTCCTTGCATTCTCATTATTGCCAAGAACCTGAGAGTGAGAGTTTAGACCTCCTGACAGTGTTCAGTCTGTTGCGACACAGACATTGTGCCTGGGTACTCATCTATCATTTTTGAGCATGGTGTGGTATATTTGCAGCTAGTGTGTGGTGTAGTAACAGAATTGGAGGGGACATGTGTTGGTTCCTGCAACCCCTGTTTCATTACTGAGAGGTGTAGTCTTATTCTACTGAAGTATCTAGCTATGTTCCTAATGTGCCTTTCCTGGTGAAGCCTTCTAGTAAACAAGGTGGCAGTGGCTGCCACCACCACCTGCCACAATGCCAACTTCGGGGGTGCACAATCCCCCTGTCAGCATGCCCTGACCCAGTTCATGTGCCGATGGGGTAGCCCACTCCCCATCGGCATAATGCCCCCCATTTGTTGTGTGCCCAGGGGTGCCCAATCCCCCTTGGCTCTAGTCCCCCCTTGGTATGTGCCATTGGGGTGCCCAATCCCCCTTCAGCTAGCCCCCCCAAACACTCAGGTGGCACACTGGGAGCCCACCCCAGCATGCCAAATGCCCCTGTAAATAAAAAAAAGTCCTACAATTTTTTTTTAACCTGTAAAAGAAGAAAACGGTCCCTAGTGGTGTGTCCTGCTGCCTCCCCCAACCCACGCCCACCCTCTGTGCATCCTGTCTCCCCATACTCCCGCTCACCCCATGCTTACCTCTGGAGTCCAGTGCAACGATCTTCAGTGGACTGGGAACATGTCTGCACTCTTCAAAGCTGTACAATGGCATAAATAGGGTTTTTTCAACCTTAGTTCTTATCTCAGGCATTTTTTGGAATTTGTGCACCAAATCTTCAACATGGGGTTATTGGGGCCCCTCCTCATGAATTCAATCACTGTTATGGTGTTATTCCATCCCAAAAGGTGATTTTGCAGTCACTGTGTGGAATCACCTTTTGGGACTGATTAACAAAATGACAGTGCCACTGTTCATGTGGTGGGCTCTTAAAAAGCCTATGTTGAAATTTGGTGAAAAAAATCCAAAACAAATGACTGTTTTACGAGCGTACATTGCACAGTTTCCACACACGCTCATAACTTTGTGAAGCTGTAATATTTTCACTCCAGAATTTCAACACTGGCATTTTTCCACACCTCCTTATGGACAGTACAGCTGTCATTTTACATATCCAGGCTGAAATGTGTTTTCACATTACTGGCGCAGAATAGCACGGTCACTGTGTGAAATCAGTTTTTGGAACAGTTTGAGAAAAGGACAGTGACACTGTTCATGAGCAGAGGTCCTAAAATATGTATATTGAAAATTTGGTGATGAAAGTTCATAAAATGACTGTGTTACAAGCATGTGTTGCGCAGTTTCCATGCACCCTTGTAACTTCGCAAATTTGCAATATTTTCATGCCAGATTTTCAACACTGCCATTTTTTCACACCTCCTTATGAACAGTACAGCTGTCATTTTTCAAATCCTGCCCAAAATGTGTTTTCACACCTGTGGCACAGAATGGGATGGTCACTGTGGGAAATCAACTTTTGGGACAGATTAACAAAATCACAGTGTCACTGTTCATGAGGGGAGGTCCCAAAATGCCTACATTGAAAATGTGTGTCTTCAGGGTGGGAGTGAGGTTGGCATCAGTTCAATACTTCATTGCCATTCCTATTATGCATCTTTAACTCCTGCACTACCAAAGCCAATGCTAGCGAGACAACATTTTTCTGCATTGACAAATGCTTGTTTGCATAGACACACATTGGAACAGATATTGTGGCCTATGTGGCATCTCTGCATTTCAGTTCTCTAATACCTCTGCTGTTCTTTAAAACATTTTATGTTACAGTTGCTTCTTGTCCACTTAAGCCACAAGAGTTGTTTACAAAAATGTGGTAGACAGCAGTGATTGTGCTGTTTGTTGTGGACAGTGGTGGCATGCCACCAATGCAAGACTAACACATTGACATTTGATACTTACACACCCTCAACAGGAAGAAGACTGGAATGAAAAAAGTACTGCATAGAGTTTTTAAACCAGTTAATTCTATAATGGTCTGAGAAATACTTCTTGTGATTAAGTGACTGATGAGATTGATGATGTGCACATTCTGCCATCACCTCATAGTAGAAGTGTACCCAATGACTTATCGAGCTTAAAAGCTTCTGGCTGCCATGCTGTTTTCTACTGGTAGCCAGAATGTTTGGAAATTAAACAAAAAAAAAAAAAGGGAAAAATGTATCAATATTGAAAATGTGTTTCTCCTACATTGTATGATAGCAATATTGTTCAACAGTTTGTAGGTGATGGCAGTATTTAGTCACAGCTGTTGAATGTTGCTTAGTTGTACAGTACAAAACTGATCTAATTAAATGGAAATTATCACAATATTGGGTCTTATGCAGTATTCAGCTGGGATGGCTATGTGTGTGTGTATCTGGGGCATGCAGCCATTCTGTACCCTACATGCCTCCTGTGTTGGATGCAGCAAGAGGGTTACATATCAAGAATGTGAGTGATCCCCTCGCTGCATGAAGAGGGACCTGACATAATATAGACTGGATCCCCCACAACTCCCACCCCTGCCCCCAGCCCTCCTCCACTGACACCCCAGACATGGGGGGTACTGGACATGGATGCTGCCCCCCAATCTTTTCTCCTCAATGAACAGCACTGCCTGGCCATATACCAGCAATGGTGGAGTACAGTGCTCCCCCCCTTGCAGTGCCAACTGCTATCACCCACCCAGTTTCTGTGCAGTGCTATGATGCCATTGGAAGGCTGGTGGCATTGCCCTATGCACAACACCACAGTTGCTGGCACTCAGATATCTGCAGGACACACTGCAAATGTGTATCCTGCTGCAAGTGGGATACACTGTGGGTACTGCTGCAGGCATTCAATTAGATGACTTGCTGTGTTTATGACTCTGCCCTGGATCCTTGTGGAGTCATGTGCAACAGGTGGTGGGGATGCAGACAGATGGGAGATGGCAGTGAATGTTGTCCACTATGTGGGTGGGCAATGCATGGTTTCCATGTACCCGCCCACCCGTATGGTACGGCAGTGTCAGTGGCTCAGTAGGTAGCACACTCACCTCTGAGGCCGGGAGATCAGAGGGCTGTGGGTTCAGTTCCCAGATCTGGCACTTGGGTTAATATCCCAGTACTGACACTGTAATGCAGCATGAGAGGGGTTCTGCATTTCTGAGGTGCCGTCTTTCAGATGAGACGTTAAACCGAGGTCCCATCTGCCTGGATTGGTGGTAGTTCAGGTGGATGTTAAAGATCCCATGGCACTTATCGAAAAGAGTAGGGGAATTTCCCCGGTGTCCTGGCCAAATTTCCCTCATTCACTAAAAAAAAATACCACCAACAGCTTAATCTGGTTCAAGGTCAGTTGGCATTCATCTGTATCCCCCTTCCCCGGGTCGTGCCTGAAAATAGGCAGGATTTGTCTAGTGCACTTACCCGGTCAACAAAAGCTAAAAAAAAAAAAAAAAATGGTGCATAGGACCTATTGATGTTATCTCAATTTCAAGTACAACAATGATACATCCAATTAAAAAGCAAAGGAAAATACTAATGTTTTAATTATGTATAGTGGAATGCTGTTATGCATGGATTTCCATGCCTGGAATATGCTTGTACTGCTGCAGTAGTGACGTCTTTATGTTGTTCTGCTGCAGTAGTGATGTCACTACTACTACAAACAACCTGAAATGCTGCCGTATAGTTGCTTTTCTGTATGCAATTTTGTGGTTCAACAGCATTCTGGAAGCACTAGAGACTTCACAATTCAGTTTCATTGTGAATGAGAGAAAAAATTACACAATGTTCTGATTTCACATGTTACTATAGGCTATAAAAAATGCAGGATGAGCAAGTTTATACATAACCTGTGTTTTCTGTCACCTTGGGGTTTTGATTCCTATGGGCATTTTGAGCTTCGATCTCGAGGTGTAAGGAAATCATAACCTCTCTGTGGCAGAACACACTGTCGTGCATAGTTGCTCGTCCAGTATTGTCTAGGTAGTGTGCTGTGCAATAAAAGACTATTGCTTGGAATGTACAGATGTATATATATAAATATCAACTATGTTTGTCCTGACTCAAAATATACAATTTACATTGTCTGGTAAATTGGTGTTAGTTATATGACTCAGTCATGGCTATGCCACTACTGAATTTTGGTTCTACATTATCACACTTGTGGATAAAATAAATACTTTAGGTTACAACATTATGGGCTCGATTCCAGACGGCATGGCGCAAGTCACTGACAATTGCGAATTTTGACAAATGCCGATGTGCTGGGGACCCTGTGCCCTATTCCAGAAGAGCCAGCATCCCTGGTGGCTATGTCCACAACTTGTAGCACTCCTAGTGTTGTGTCAGAAGGAGTAGTGCTGAAAAGGGTCCTGCAAATCGCAGCAAATGCACATTGACAGGGCGCAATCCCCCCACCAAGCCCCAATCACCATGTAATGCTCCACAGGACCGATCATGATCATGTCCCCCCAGTCCCTGAGTGCTGCCCCATAGGGCTAATCATGCCCCCCAGCCCCAATCCCCAAGGTGAAATCCCTGCAGGGCTATTCATGCCCCACCCCCACCACCAAGCCCCGCTCTCCTGCTCTCGGGTAATTGTACAACAATCGCTAAAATGTACAATTGTTATCTCTGGTAGTCTAGTGTTCCCCACCCCCATCTTGGCATTGCGACTTCACCCCCACACCTGTTCCCAGTCAGCGACTGGCACATTCTACCTCTTACCTCCATGCACAGCCACTGACTGAGCTCCCTCTGAGCACGTACTACTGTATACAGTAAACACTAATTGAATGACAACTCATTCATTGAGTGCATAATGTATACTGTAGTACATGCTCAGGGGGAGCTTAGTCATTGGCTGGTCATGGAAGTGAGAGGTGGGATGTGTCAGTTCTGACTGGGAATGGGTGTGGGTGGGTTGGTGTGGACTGGCACTGCCAGGTGGGGGGTGGTGGCTACTAGACTAGCAGGGCATATGGGCACAGCATTTTTAATATTACCAGCATGCAGGTGATCGGGGATCGGGGCTTGGGGACAGGGAGGGATATGTTCAGTCATGTGGGGCAATGTTCGAGGATCTGGGCTTGGGGTGACAAAAGCCCGCAGAGGGCTTTCCTGGGTATGTGCCAATGGGGGACAGGTGGGGGGGCTTATGTGTGATTGGAGGGTGTTGTTGGTTGCACATTGCACAGTGGTGCACCCCTGGTGGCTGCAAAATACACTTAGACCAGCTAATAGCTGGTCTAACTGTACTTAGATTAATTTCCTAGGGGGGTTCTCTTGGAATGGAAAATGTGCAGTTCTGCCAGCCACCTATCTGGAATAGGGCATAACTGCTGCCATAAACCCACTTGCACCATATCACAGAGGGGTTATGGTGTAACTAGTGGTGTAGGACCACTTTGGTGCAGGCAGCCTGTGTCTTGTCGCAGGTTGCATTTCGGAATATCGAATGTCATTACTTATGTTGCAAAATGCTACTTGCACCATTTTCATTGGCGCGAGTCTCTTTGCAACATGTGTAACCATTGTGGAATAGGGCCCCATATATACAACTATGTGTGTGAGATGGGCTGTGACTTGTAATCACCAGCAAAGTCGACCACTAGTAGCTGTCCGACAGCAGGAATCTCCTGCTCCTGACCTTCCAGGACTAGTACAAGGTGCCACCTTTTTTCTGCAGCAGCAGGGAAGCTTTGTTGTTCTGTTTGTGAAAAAGAAAAGTTAGAGAAAAGATGTGTTATTCTGTGCCTTATTAATTGTTATTGTCTTTAATGTCAAGCAACAGTATAAAAGTACTATTCTCTGGAAAGGATTAGAAACAGTGTGGTTGATAAATAATGCACACTGTGTATCGCTATGTTGTCACACATGGTGCTACATGGTACCTATACAGTTTGTCTGTTATGCTGGTAAGAAAATTGTTTTCTTGTGGCACACTAGTATGATCACAAGCCTTGTGCAATATAAGACAGTTCTTCCATGGAAAAAAGCATTTACTGTTAATAAAAGAGACAGTGTCACCAATTATTTTTGTCTAATTATGTGTCTTGATTCTAGTTGCCTGACATGGGTCACTGTTGCAGTGTCAGGGACAGCATGCTAATCATTGTACATCATTGTTCTCTTAAACATTCCATCATCTAACACTATTGAGTGAGTGGAATGCTGCAGTTTGAATTTGTTGCAATATACTTCATATGTTATAGTTTTAACACTTTAAAAAAATATATTTTATGATAGCAATAAGAGAGTGACACAACTTAGATTACCAGTAATTTGATTACACCCTGGTGGCAATTGGGAACTTAACTATGACTTATACCACATTACACCCCTGGGGGTTTACTATAAGACTATTAATGTAAGCACTGTTCATGCCTGGCTCTTCAATTGACTGTGCATAATTACCCGATCGAATAATCATAAACAAGATTATGTTATTCTAGAAAAAACCTGGCAAATGTACATTCTGATCAGATAAATTAATGCATTTTTAAACAACAAACAATTTTCAAGTTACATATACGTTAGTCTTCATCAACATAATGCAGTTGGATATGATGTTATTGCTTTACTGTTGAAAGTACTGATGGTAATTATATTTCATCAGTTACTCAAGCAGTCTCTGTCATGCACTGTTCTGTATTGCATGATGCCTGGCAATCTCCTGTTAAGTGCTAATACTTTTTAAATTTTTAACCTACACAATCACTTATTAACTTCTGCTGGTGTAGTATTAATCATAATAAGAATAATATATACATCCATGGTGATGGTCACCAAACTCTGGCATCCCTGCTGCCACCCACATGTTTTGTGTAACCTCATACCAGTCCCTGTTCCTTCTGTGGCTACCCCCAGTATCCTTGCTTTTATAAAAGGTCGCTATGTCAGCTTCCACTTCCTCCAGCACTCATCTGGTGTTCTTTCTGTGCCTTGCTCCCCCAAGGCATGACCAACCTGTTTTTAGAAAAGTAAATAGAAGTATTGGTTTAAATATGTATACAAGTTACTTTGGCTTTCTAACACTGACAAGCTGACTGCAATGCATTTATTTAAGAAAAATTACAATGAGTTCTTTTTCCCCAGGATGAAAGTAAGCCATTGTAATATTTAGTTAAGAATATTGTTTTTGAGACAATGGAAGCTGAGTACAATATCTTTAGTGTGAGAAAGTGCTAATCATTTTCAAACACACACTGTGTTTTTTATGTAAGACAATTGTTACTAACAAATTTACCCACAAAACAGAATGCGGCATGTAAGAAACCATTCTCTTAACAGTTCTATGGACATAAAGTCATAGAGATACAGCTTAAATGCACTAACACTTTGGCTGTGTCTGAGGTTTGCATGTTTTACTAGTGCTAAAGAAACACTAATATATTTTTGTGTGTACAATATTTACTTCACAGATAATGTTTTTGTACCTTTGCCACAGGGCAGGACAAGGTGAGGTTGGTCACCCTTATCACTATGGTCAGATTTCCATGCCTTTTGACCACTTAAACAAGGGCTAGTACATCACTGTCTGACCAGTTCTTTGTCATTTTTAATGTTGTTTTTGATGATCTGTGGGATGGATGAAGAGAAAGGTGACATGATTAATATCAGCTTTTCAAAGTGGATGGTAGATACAGATAAAGTTCTTGTAGACCTTGACATTCACTGTTTATAATATAGGTACAGTGCATCATCCTCTCACTGCTGCCCCTCTTCCACCCCCCATACCACTGCAGCACCTTCCGCACTCAGCACACATGACATAATGGATTCTGACATTACATTACATTAAAGCTGGAGAGATTGGCTTTTGAGCTTGACATTCAGAACCAGTGTGCAGGTGATGTTAATCTGGCATCTTGAATGACTGTTCTTTGACAATGTTCTTTCTTGCACAAAAAAAAAAATGTTTAATGGTAAGTGACAGACAGAATGCAAAATGTATACTTTTGGCATACCTGCATGATTTACTAACACAAAAACACAAACACACTTAATGCCTGATATGTTGTGTGGTTACACCATGGCACAATAACCCCCCCCCACACACACACGCACACACACTATGAAGAATGCAATCATAAGATAACAGTACATGTCAATGTTCAAAGTTCTTTTATTTAAATAGAAATGTATAAAACCACTGTTTGTCACAGTCCATATAACATAAATCATACAATTACACTTTTGCACATTCATCATATACACAATCATTTGTACAATCAATATATAACAACTTATTCGTACAGATAAAAAACCAAAATAATCTTTCTAACTAAGACAAAATCTAACCACGCCAAACATCAAGTTTATAGTATCTAATTTCAATATGTGTTTTTTTGTAGTCCTCTCCTTGGGAAGCAAGATACATCAGAGCCAAAGGAGTAAGGCATGTTTTCCTTTGTTCTGTCCAGTTTTTGCATTCAAATAGCACATGCATAATTTCCAAAGCTGATTTATTAGAACAATTGCACATGCCCTTAATTTTTTGTAATTGCACTTATTCACATTATAAATTAAAATAAGGCTAGCTTGTTTAGGTAATATACATTATAATTGATATTACCTATACAAAATAGTTCTATGAACATCATTCTCACACTCTAACAGATACCTTTCTTGTCCCCAGTTTTTTTTAATACTTGAGTATAAACCAACAGAGTCCAACTCATGGATACAACTAAAATCTTAAAAAAATCACACATGCCCACACAATTAAAGCATCATGGGCTGCATATGCAAATCACTACAGAATGTTATGCTGGTTCAACTTTAAGCAGAATTGCATGGTGCTGAAAGGCCTCTCATACAGTTTGCAAAGGGTGCTAACAGACTACTAAAATCTTGTTGGATGGTGACATCTTTTAATCTCTCTATCACCTCACTTACATACACTTCTGGATTTTATAACACTGATGCACACCATAAATCCCTGCATCCTACTTTTTATTATTACTGAGTTCAATTTATAAAATAAGAATTTATTCTGATCAGTCCTTGGCAATCTGTTCATAAATTCTTCCCAACATTTCTGCTGCAGTCTTTCATTATTCATTTTCAATATCCTGCCACAGTAATTAACTGTCCTTATCAATATTTTAGTTTTAACAGAGATGATGCCATATTCAAGTCTAAAAAAACATGATGGGCAGTCTCGAGGTAAATTTAATGTGGCTCTTAGAAATTAGTTTTGTATACTTTCCAGGTTTACTTTTTCTAAATAAAGACCACATATTTCACTATCATACAATACTTGGCTCATCAATTTAGCCGGATTTTTTTTTATGGCAGTGAAGGAGTTATTTGCAAATTTAATTAGCAAAGCTTCTTATTGCCCCCATTGACTTATAGGAGTTACATTTAACTTCTGTTAGATGTGGTTTCCAAGACATATTTTTGTCAATTATTAAACCTAAGTATTTAATTTCCTTGATTACCATGAACTGATTTCCTTCAATGCTCCAGCATTTTTCTGATTTATCTTTCCCTATTAATAGTATTTTGGATTTCTCTACATTCAGCTCTAAGTCTATATCTGTTAGGGAATTTAAGACATAAATCATCCCTCTTCTAAGTCCCAGTGAAGTCTGGAAGACAATAATGGCATCATCCGCATAAGCAATAATTGAATTTTCTCATTATTTACTGATGGGGTAAAAGTATCAATGTTATTAATATTGTTAATTAATTTTTCTATACATATATTAAATAGTAGCTGGGCCAACAAGCAGCCCTGTTTTACATCACTATTTATAGCCATTTCTTTAGATTGTGCACCATCACTTTCATATCTCACCTCTGCTATGGTATTTTGATGCAGCAATTTAAAAATAACCAGTAGTTGAGGGTCTATTTTTAGATTATCCAATGTTTCCCACAGCTTATGTCTGTTCACAGACTCAAAGGCTGCCTTTAAGTCCAAAAAGCCTACATATTGGGTTCCTTTTTCACTGTGAAATATTTATATAAGAGGTCATTTAAAGTAAAGACCAAATCAAACGTGCAGTGCTCCTTATTAAAGTCACAATGACATTTAGAGAGTAGTGCATTCTCTTCACCTATGTAAGTAACCTATTTAGGATTAATCTGGAATACACTTTTTGTACAACAGACAATAATGTAATTGGCCTGTAACATTTTGGATCCTGATTGTCCCCCCTTTTAAATAAGGGGACAATAATCCCTTTATTCCAATCATGTGGCAATATTAGATGGGTGATTTTTGCTGTAAATAATAGTGTAAGTAAACTTGTCCAAATATCTGGGTTATGAAGAAGGGCCTCTGCTGGCAGACCATCAACTCTTGCTGCCTTATTTCATCTTTTTGCCAATATTGCCAATTTTACTTCATTGGCTGTAAACACAGATTGCTTGGCGTGAAATGAATTCTGTTACTTGGCCTTACAACTGTCTCATCATTAATTTCATTGCTGATTTTATATGTTTTACTAAAATGCTGTATCCATTTTTCTTCATTTATCATACCAAACATAGTATAACAAATGTTATTCTTATTGCATCCATAGGCTACCATAGCCCAGAATGACTTTGTATCTTTTTTCATAACGCAGTCTTGAAGGTCTTCCAATAATTTGCTTTTATAACTTCTTTTTTTATATTCTAATAACTTTTTATACTCAGTTGCTAGATGTTTTAACTCACCCAAAACCGCACAAGTTGGCATTTTTGAGCTAAGTTTTCCAATTTTCTTAATTTCTTTTCTGATACCGTGGCATTCTATATCAAACCAAGGTTTATCTGCACTAATGTCAGTTTTCCTTTTTGGTTTTTCTTGCATACTTATTTCTACCACAAAAGTGTCAATTAGAGTGTCAAATATCCTTATTATATCTTCCCCACTATCCTGGCCATTGCTCATAACACCACCTATTTTAGATTTTATTTGTTTTTTATTAATTATATTATCAGCCACCTCTTTAGCATATTCATTTCATTTTTTTTCAAAACTTAATGCACATATGTAAATCTGCTTCATTTTCTGCAATCTTGTTTGTTTTAAATATATTAAAGGCTGTTGAATGGATGCACATAACCAGAAAAATGCCACTGTCCAACATTTTTAAAACCTTAAACTTTTCTACCAGGATATAATTTAGTTTAGTTTATTGTTCTAAGAATTATTACCTTTGAGCGAATGGCTCTTTTACAAAGGTTCCATGTCATCAATGTACAAACAAACAAAACATGTTACATAGAATGGTCAGCAAATTATAAAGGTTTCAATAAGCCAGTATAATACAGTACAACACAGGAAAAAAACAAAACATTGGAGAAATGGTCAAGGTGGGAAGGGTAGGAGGAGATATGGGGAGGGGATCAGACTTAGAGTAGTTAGAGGTACTCAGATGCCTTTGTCAAGAAAGAAGCAGAGGAGGAGGAGAATGAAGAACAGTAAAAACAGCCATGAGGGAAGAATCATTACTCAAGGCAGTCACAGGAGCTAGAGGCTGAGAGGTGAGAGTAAAGCATAGATTTGAAAGCTCCTAGTGACGTGGAGGATGTAATAAGCAAGCTCAGGGCATTGTACCAGCTGGGGGCACAATAGGCAAAAGATCTTTGGCCTTGTGTGGTCCAGCATCTGGGGACCTAGAGAGGCTGGTGTTCTGATCTTCTGGTGGGACGGATGCTGGTATTTGGGCAAAGTAGGTCTTGGATACACGGTGGAGTGTGGCCCAAGATGGATTTTTTTGCCATCAAGCATGTGAGGTACCTTATGCAATTTGAGAGTTGCAACCATCCTGTTTCAGTGTACAGCTCACATGTATGAGTACATCTTTGTGCTCCAGTGAGCAGCCGCCAGGCCTTGTTTAGGGTGGTTGTGATGCGCCTTAGTGTGGTGGTAGTGGCAGAGCCATAGATAATTAAGCCATAGCCATAATCACTAGATTCCAGAGCACAAAGATCCAGGACTCTGTCATCCTTCATGGTTGGAAATGTATATTCACCCCCCTCAGTCTCCCTTTTGTGCATCCGTTAAGGACCCTAAGCCCATGTTTTCCAAAAAAAATGTAGGAAAGTTTTCTCATTTTTTATTAACAGTTTATCTTTTGAGTGTCTTAAGGGAATGTTTAACATATCATCCATACACCAATAAGTAGTTTGCTCCTCTATTAAACTTCCTAAGTGGGCATTAAAATTGCTTGCTATAAGTATTTTAATTCCTGGGAATCTACATTTAACTGACTCTACACTACTTTCAATCATTTTTATGGCTTTCTGATACTCCAGAATCTTCAGACTTAGAGGAATATAAATGTTAAATATTACTTATATAGTCTTATTGTTCATTATAACAATGTATAAAAAATCATTGTATAAACTTACTTCTACTGTTCTAAATTCTAAGTTTGAGTCAACAAAAATAGATAAGCCACCTTTTAGATGTCCAAACATTTTTCCCCTACAAGCTGGGAAGCCCAGGCATTAAATCCCTCTGTTAGTTGTTCCTCTATGTTTTTCATCCATGTCTCTTGAAATAATGTGACATTAAAGTGCTTCATCCATTGTATGCTGTCTTTATCCATAAGTTTACTCTTTAGCCCAGCTATATTCCAACTCAAAAATGTTGATTTTCTCATTGTTCTTGCACCTATTGGCCAGGCAATATGACTCCTCTGACAAGCTTTTTGTGCTACTTGTATTGTCAATACTAACCATCATATTTTCCTCCATTAAGCTTGTAAGAACAGTGTTGTTCTCTTCAAACACCAATATAATACTACTATTAATTATTGTACCTATTTGCTTCCTCCCTCTTCTAACTGTTACTTCTCCGTCACTACCACTTAGACCATGTACAGCTTCATTTGGTTTCATATATGCTGTTATCCAAGGCTGTTTAAGGGCAGTTGCCCTTTTCATTCACTATTTAGATCGTTTCTAGTTTTTTTATCCAATTTAAATTTTTTATCTTTTTTTTACTCATTCTTATCGTAACATCCAGTGTTATACCAATATCCATACATTTATCCTTCATTGTAATAATCCTCAGTCTTTTTTCTAAATTCTTAAATACAACACTGATCCAGCCCTTGTAAGGGCTGACCTTATACCTATACATTGACTTAATATCCTACCATCCTATTTTGTTACCCGCAATACCCTTGATCAAATTGTAGGTAGCAAGTTTAAGGATATAATTATTTTCAAGTTTCTACTTTTGGCAAGCATTTTATATAGAGAGTTGGTAATACATCTCCTGATGCAATTAGGTGATCCTTTTTTTCTTCTAGTGACTCAACTGCATTTTCCTGGTTTTCTTTATTTCTCTTTTTAGTTGCATCATTAAATGTTACTTTTTTAGACCTGCTTTCTTCAACTACATCTAATGCTACAATAGGAGTATGTCCTACTCCTTTTTTATCAATGTTTTGACATTCTGTAGTAGTTTTATTCTCATTTAAATTATTTTCATTATATCTTCCACTATCTGACCTTTTATTTATCCTTTTGCTACCTTTTTCAGTTTCAACGTATTTTCCTTTCCTTTAGCTCCTTTATCAGCTAATCCATTTCTTTTACTTCTTTGTTGCCCACTTCCTCTGTTATAGTTTTAATACTCCTATTTCTTTTTCTATCATGTTCTGTTGCTAGTTTATTTTTTTCTTTTGACGTCTCTAATTGTAAATTTAGCTTTTCTTGCTCTGCTACTGGTCTACAACCCTCAATATCATCCTGTTGCTCTTGACATTGTCTATTACACTTATATTCTTCTTTCCCAGTTACATAGAAATCCACAAATGCTTGAAATAGAGCAACCAGTTCCAGGAGCTGGTTATTTCCAAAGTGTATTTCCTTCTTAAGTTCACTAATTTTTGATGTTAATTTATCTTTTTCCCTTTGGTTTACACACTTGCATTCTGCTTCTTCAGTCTCTTGTTTATTCTGAGTCTCAACAGACTCATCCTCACTAGCCACCAGGGGCAGAATTTTACTTAGAGGTTCCAACTTAGAGGGTGTCTTCTCTATGTTGTAGTTCTGTACATATGGGGTTAGAAAAGACTCAGGTTAATTGAGATATGAACCATTATTAGAGATCTGAGTCTCTTTTTGTGCAGATAGGTTAATACCTTGGGGAGTCACTGCAGCTTCTGGAATTGATTTTACAGTTTTATTTTTAAGTTCCAAGATCTTAGCAACATTATTCACAATTGTTTTTTCTTCTTGTATGACCATAGGGCTTTTATTAATAGCTAAGACCACCACAGATTCTGTCAAATCAAACATATGGAGCTCAGATCCTGTAATATTAGTTGCATTTTTATTTGTTGATACCACTTTCTTCTGCTCCCAGTCAACTGGAGCTCTTTCCCACCTGTTTACATCAGTCATTTCCTCTAGACTCCTAATTCATTTTAATCGTGGATGTGGTGAGGAAGACACCCTGCAAGCTGTGTATTAACTGAAGAAGATGTTAATTTTGGGTCAAACATTTTTTTTAATTACTTTTTTTATTGCCTCTGAGCTCTATGTGATTAGCTGATGGACATAAACATTGTGTAATTTTCTTATTGGCCTTTTTTTCCTCCTCCCTCTACATCTTTTCCTCAATTGTTTTCCCCTTTGTTACTCTTTCTGCTATAGGTTTTGATTGCTTTTTTTTTGCACCTTAGCAGTCATTTTTGTTTTATTTGTTATATCTCTCTCAATATTTATCCAAGCTGGCTAGATTCAAGGGGCAGAACACCTCCCTATATCAAAAAATATATAGGCAAGAAGATTTCAATTTTAAACAGTCCTAAAATATTCATGGCTGGTTTCATAAAAATCAATGTGTGGTAATAAGTAGTCCATCAATTATGTTCTAGCCTATACTGAAATGTTCTCCAAAATAAAGTCAATAAAGAAAGTTTGTAGAGAATCAAACCTCTTCCTTCAATCTTTTGCTGAAACAGTAGTTTCACCCCTTTCTATTATGCCTCTACTTCTTGTCACACAATGTTATCCACAAAAGATCGTTAATCTTTGGGTAATCATTTCTCCTCCCCTACAGGACCTGCTAATACTCTGGAATAAGATCACAGTTCATACTTCTGCTCAAGTCCAGTCTCCCTTTTGACTTTTCTTTCAATTTAGATGTAGGTCAACAACAGCTCCCAGAGTCCTTGGAAAAGCACCTCATGTTGAGTGCACTAATAGAAAAAACTAATTCAAATATACCAGACTGCAAAATATCTGCTCAAACACACTCAGAAGAAAAAGGACCTATAGGACAGTAATGACTACAGTACAATACAATACACTAACAGCTAGATTTAACCAATGCTTAAAATGTTGAATTTGGGGGTGATGTATAGTGTGTACTCCCATAACATGAAGGAATCCAGATATTTGGATGTTGACCTTACAACGTGATCTTTGGAGTCCAGGACAGTATTCCTCACCTCTCCAGATCATTCACTCTGTAATGTCTAAATACAGAATCTTAAGGCAGGTAACATCTCAATAAGAGACTGCAAGTCTGATTGAGCAGCCTTGATTAAATCTACTCCCCTTTTGTGTCCCAAATCATTAACTCTGAGATGGATGAGGAGTGTAGCTGGTTCAGGGCATGTCTCCAGTAGCTAGCACATAGTTGGCACAAGCTAATCCTATCTTATGCCACCCTTGCCAAACCATGAGACATTGCAATTTGGTAGTTGCAAGTTATTGAAACATAGAAATATAGAACATAGGCTTTGAGGGCAGATAAGGACCACTTGGCCACCTAGTCTGTCCATTTCCCTACCTACAGGATAAGTTGCAGGTCCTAGTTAACCAACAGCATATTTCTTCCTACCCCCCCACAAGAATTGCCGTATGTCTGCCCATGCATTCTTGAATTATCCCACAGTTTTAGACCACACAACCTGCTCAGGAAGGCTGTTCCATGCACCCACCACCCTCTCTATGAAAAAAATACTTCCTCAGGTTGCCCCTGAGCCATCCCCCCTCAATCTTGAAATTGTGTCCCCTTGTACTTGCACATCTCTTTTTCTGAAAGATGCTACCCTCTTGGACTTACTTGATTCCACTGAGGTACTTAAACATTTCTACCATGCCCCCCCCTCTCCTTTCCTCAAGGGTATACATATTAAGCTCCTTTAGTCTCTCCTCATATGGCTTCTCTTGCAGACCCTGCACCATTTTAGTTGCCCTCCTCTGGACTGCCTCCATCCTTCCTATGCCCTTGCAGAGATGGGGTCTCCAGAACTGGACATAGTATTCCAGATGGGGTCTCACCAACTGTCTGTACAGAGGTATAACAACTTTGTTTTTTCTGCTGGTGATGCTTCTCCCTATACATCCCAGTATCCTCCCAGCCCTCCCTACTGCCTTCTCACATTGTTTGCTAACCTTAAGGTCATCTGATATGATTAACCCCAGGTCCCTTTCCATTTTTTCTTGTTGTTACTCCCTCCACCCATTGTGCAATCTTCCCCTGGGTTTTTGTTTCTGTTACACGAGGTCCCTGCACCCTAATTGATACCCTCAGAGGTACACTGTAGACAGCTAATGCTTAGGTATAGGTTATACTAATACTTAGGGCTATGGGCATCTACCGTACAAGAGTAGATGTCAGGATATGAATGCATATTGTTGTAATCCACTTTGCTTGCTAATATACACATATTATACCATGTATTGTCTGTCTGTTTCTTACTTGTCAGATGCCAAGACACCTGTCCTTGAAGTAATTATAATATGTAAGACAACATTGCCATCTTTTGGTAATGTGCACCACTACATGTAGTTATGTAAGACTCTGTATAAGAACTTCTTTGTTCTAAAACTGATGACTTTACAGAATTATATAATGTTATCTTGGACCATGGAGCCACCTCTAATTTAACCAATAGGGCTCATCTCTGTAACTAGAAATGTTTCTATCTTTTAGTAACCATAGTAATTATCATAGGTATATAATGTAATGCACAGGCTTTACACCTTGGAGACCTGAGAGATCCCAAGAGACTACAGAGAAACCTCGAGGTGTAGGGAACGCTTAGCACTGGCTCCCGGTTCGTATTGATAAGAACTGCTTAGGGCAACTGTGATTTATCCCTTTTGTAGTAATAAACATGTTTATTACTCGAATGCAACTTGTTTGTGATTACTTGCATTCCCAATATCATCAAGAATCTGAAGGTGAGGTTTAGACCTCTCAACAAATTGGTAACCGTGTGCAGGTGATATTTGGAGTTTGTAAGTTTTCACTTGTTGCTTAAACTTTTTCCCTTTCCCACGGGGACTGTAGGTGTACATTCCTGTATCACCCCTCCCATTTTTAAAAAACAGTTTGTAGTCACTTGCAAAGTCTGGCTGACTTTTTGGGTGTGGTCGATGCCATCTCGACCCACTCCATAGCAGCTTTGAATTGCAAGCCTGCAATTTATACAGTAGCCCGGCTGTGTTTAAAGTACTCGTGTTGTGGATCTATACACAGCATGCTGTCTTTTTCACAGTTTGAATTTTTGTTCCCTCCCACACAATGGCCACAGTATCAGATATCTGTGCAGAACTGAGACTCGATGTCTCTAACTTCCTTGCCTCCCATGGAGGATAGGCTGACTTCGCGTGGGATGCAAGTCAATCCGAAAACCCTGTACTGGGGATTTCAACCCAGTATGCAGAGACGCGACAGTCAACCAATAAGCGTCACGCTAAAGGTTGATGGTCGCCGCTCTCTACACGGCTTTGGAAGCCTCTGAAGTGAGGTTTTGATCCCTTGATCTGTAGATCGCATTTCTTAAGCAAGAGATAGGTTTACAAGAAACAGAATGTATTAGACTGCAGCAGAACTTGGAGTCCAAACTCCAAACTCTGCGAAATGAAAATAATTCACTATTGCACCATTCAGCACAGGCTAGTGAACAAGAACTGTGTACCTTGAAGCAGGAGTGTGAAAGTTTGAGACAGGATAAGAGTCAGGTTGTACAAATGAATGATTTGTTGAGTGCTTCGAATGCTCAATTGAGTGATGAAATGGTTGAGCTTCAGGACGAGATCAACCAGGTACATAATGATTTAGAAATAGCCTATAGGGACAATCGCGAACTGAGCGCTGCATACCGAGTTTTGCAAAAGCAGAAACAGGATCAGGTTGATATGGATGTTGCAAGTGTGAATCATGATGAAAGTAGAACTAAGATGGCGACACTGCGCCATCAGCGAGAGGTTCTGGCTGGCCATGTTAAGGCAATGGGAGGCGTAGCCCCTGCCTGTCATTCATCATCAGAATGGGAGTTATCTGATGATGACATTTCACAATACAACGCCCAGTCACGCCCCTACTATGGCCCAGATTCCCCACCCAGCCTTCCACTGCATGGTGGGTCCCCGCCCCCAACTCCTCAGGTCACACATCAATGACATCATGATGCTCATCATGGGAAATGCCATCATGGCGGTGCCCATGATGGGGGGGAGCAGGCACAAGCCTGGTCCCTACAGCGCCTCCGGTAGCCGTTATTAATGTGGAAGACAGGCAACAGATAGAAACCATGATTGATAGAGCATTAGGCAATGTTCCTCTTCCTGAAAGGAGTATGAAAGCTATTAAAAGTCGGATTCAACAGATTTTCCAAGAAGCTGGCACCCAGGAAGGTGTTGTCCGCACTGCAGCCGAAGCTGCAGCTCACGCAGCCTTGGATGGTGCGCGAGACGCTTTACCTTTGCCTGATCGACCACCTACTAATCTCCTACAAATGGCCTACTCTGTTCAGCAGATAGCTGACAGCATCGGTCGGATGAGCCCATCCGACAACCTTAGCTGCCACTTGGAAAAAGTACATTCCAAATGCGAGATGCTCAGCCTCACTGCAGAATATCAGGTCCAAATACAACACCAGACCATTGATCCTGGTTTATGGGCCAAACTCCCAGAAGCTGCTCACCAGGATGGGAACGCTACCTTTGACGAGGTTGCAGCTGAGCTCATTTCTGCTCACAGCCCAGGTGTGGTAGGAGTGATGCTGGCATACCCTGTGAAGCAGAATGCAAAAGAAAGCCCAGCGACTTACCACCAGATACTTTGGATGGCCTACCGAGCAGGAAAACACCTGGCACAAGAAGCTGAAGATGTAGATCTTATTGAATATAAGACCCTGTTCCTTAGGAACATGATTCCAGCAGTAAGGGAAAAGGTAGAGCCATCACTTACCCAAATATGTATAGGTTTGCCGATATCCTTCGGAAAACTGAGAGGGTGTATCAACTGTACATCCGTGATTTGGGTTCCGGTTCCAAGCAGGTGGCTGCTGTGGAACCCACCCCCGGGACCACTACACATTATACAGTGGAAGGCCAGGCCCAACGCCAGCAGGCCCAACATCCGTCAGCCCCTCCAGCTGGTAACCAACACCCCCAACAGGCCCAACAACAACAGCAATGGGGTGGGAACCAGAATTGGCCTAAGAACAGGAGGTATAAGGGCAGAGGTAAATCATTACAAAGAACGGGTCCCTCATATAGGGAGATTGCTGAAGAAAATTGAAAATTTCGAGAACTCCTGGGACAAATGCATTCCGTAGCGGATGCTGTTCCCGCACAGACCCTTGTGGCGGTACAACCAGCAGCCCAGGCCACAACCAGCCATGGAGATACCGGAAGTACAAGCCCTCAGGCCCACACAGGCCTGAATCCAGAACTCCTCCCTATATAGCATCAGTACAACATGATGGAGCCATTCACGCGAGTCAGGCCCAACCTCTGCATGCTTCCGACAATACGGATTGACAATTACAGGCCTCAGTCCGTATTGTAAACAAACTGGTCTTGGATACAAATGGAAGGCCCTGCATCGAGGCCGAGGTAGGGGGCTGCCAACTAGTAGTCTTACTAGATACAGGTGCAGCTGTATCTATATTACATGACGAACACCCGGAAAAGTCTTCTTGGTCTACCAGATGGAAGACCAAGATGTCAGGAGTCGATGGTACTAGGCTGCCTGCATACCGTTCTCTACCCTTACTGGGAGAACTAGGCCACTTGAAAGCTTTGCATACTTTCCAACTAATGGTACTGCATGATCATCCTAGTATCATAGGGATCGACTTCCTCGGACCACACGGCTGTGTGGTGGACCTAGCTAACATGCTGTTGATACAGATTCAGGGTCAATACCATACCATTGTGATTCCTGACTCACACGTTGTGGCAACGATATCTGCCAATGACAAAGAGTATGACATCATAGATTTGTTCAAGAACCATGAACTCTTCCCAAAACTCCTTCCCATTCTGCAATGACATTTGGAAGTGTTTGCAGTTAACAGGCATGACTGTGGTAGAATGCACACCGTTATTGAGGTGCCAGGCCCGGCACATGAGAGGCAAAGGCAATACCCTTTTCCAACTGAGGCCTTGCCTTCCCTTAGAGAAATGATCAAGTCACTGCTCAAGCAAGGAGTAATCAGAACTTGTGTTTCTACTGCCAAATCTCCAGTATGGCCCATGAAAAAACCCACAGGTACCTGGAGACTTACTATTGACTACAGGAAACTGAATCAGGTCACTCCCAGTTGCTCTCTAACTGTGGCATCAGCACCAGATGTGCTCCGACTTCTAACCCCCGACCAGAAATGGTTCAGTGCCCAGGACATTTCCAATGGTTTCTGGTCATTGCTATTGGCCCTCAAGAGTCAATACAAGTTTGCCTTCACCTTTAAAAGACAACAGTACACGTGGACTAGCTTGCCACAAGGATTCCATAACAGTCCATCTCTCTTCCATCTCCACATGATGGATGCCCTCCAGAGTTTCTCTACCCCCAATGTCTCTTACAGTATGTGGACGACCTGCTGTTGGCAACAGCCATGCAGGAACAACACCTGGATCTCTTGGACGAACTACTGACTCTCATTCAGAGAGCAGGCCTGAAATGTAACCCGGCAAAAGCACAATTGTGTCAGAAAGAAGTACTCTTTCTGGGTCTAAAAATAACTGACCAAGGTCGAAGCCCTACCTGGAAAAAGGTACAGGGATTACAAGATTTGCCATTGCCTACCAGCATGGCAACTCTTCAAAGGTTTCTAGGTATGGTAAACTATTCGAGAGATTTCAGTTGTGATTTTGCTCAGAAAGCTACTCCTCTGTATGAATTACTGAAAAAGGATGTATCATGGACTTGGGACCCTATTCACACCCAGGCTGTGATGTCACTGAAGCAGGCCCTGGCCTCCGCCCCAGCACTGGTTAACCCCAATCCAGCACTACCATTCCATCTGGAGTGTGCCACCTCTGACATTGCCATGTCAGCAGTGCTGACCCAGAAGGTGCATGGCACCTTGAGACCCATTGCATATGCCTCACAGCTCTTGACCCCAGTGGAACAGAAGTATGGCCTTTGTGAAAGGAACCTTCTGGCCACCTACTGGGCTGTCAAGCACTTCTTGTATATCATGGGGTACTCACCACTGATCATTAACACGAACCATACACTAACTACCTTTTTGCTCTCAGATAGAGTGAAGGATGGGTCAGTATCTAACACTAGGCTGACACACTGGTCACTTCTTCTCCAGGATAGAGATTTCCAGGTCCACCCAACCAAGGTTCCATCAATGCTAGCTCATGGCTTCCTTTTTCAGGGAGAACCCCATGACTGCACACTACAGTCACCTGATCTTCCAGATCCAGGTCCTTTCCTCCCTGCCATGCCACAAGTACTCGAGAGTACCACTTTGTGCCGTATTTTTACTGATGGTTCAGCATCCTACTATCAGGGAGAACAGATTTCAGGGATGGGTATTTTAGTGATCGACCCTTATGGGAACACTGTCAAAATATCTAAACTCTGTAGTGTAGCGTCATCACAATATGCAGAGATGGCAGCGGTGGCCTGTGCCCTCGAGTTCATCCAACATGGAACTCAGGATACCATCATCTTTACAGACTCTAACTGGGTTTGTTGTTCGCTTACAGAATTTCTTCCTTTCTGGCAGAAGAACTCCTTCCTCTCTTCTGACGGCAGTCCAGTGAAGTACAAAGAACTGGTAATATACATACATGCATTGGCACAGAAATTCACACACAAACTTTATGTACACAAGGTTAAAGCCCACTCTCTTCATGACCCCTATCATGCTTTCAATGACACCGCAGATACCCTTGCTAAGGAAGGGGCCCGAGGGGGGTACGTCTGGATGATGGACCATCCAGTAGCTAATGCAGCTGTACATGTTGCAGCACTCAAGAAGAAATCTGAATCCTTTTCCCCCTTGGACCTCTCAGCAACCCAACATCTGGACACTGAACTCAAAGAGGTGTTCAGATTCCTTGACAAGGGTACTGAAGAAAAACTACCTACACATAACCCCTACTGAAGGCATGAAGGTAAGTTGCACTTATCACCTGATGATAAGCTCATTTGGTTCCAACCAGATGACACTACCACCAAGTTGTGGGTGGTCCCCAGACACCTAAGATCTGAATTTTTGCACCAAGTGCATGATACTCCTACTGGTGGGCACCAGGGAGCAGAAAATACCCTCCAACGACTCAAGACCACCACCTGGTGGCCTGGTATCACCAAGGATGTTAAACAATACATAGACAATTGCCTTGTTTATGCACAAAACAATCCCATACCTACCAAATGAAATGCCAAACTTTTACCACAAAGACATTCTGGCCCTTGGCATGCCATCCAAATTGATTTCATTGGCCCTCTGCTGCAACACCAGCAGAAACAATAAGTATGCTCTTGTGGTAACCGACCTGTTCTCTAAGTGGATGGAGGCTTTCCCCACTAAGACATGCACAGCAAAGACCACTGCCAAAATCCTGGTGGAATAGATTTTCTCCAGGTGGGGTCTGCCCCTTAAAGTAGACTCCGACAAAGGAACCAGTTTTACAGGTGAGTTGATGAAAGAATCCCTTGAACTGCTTGGAGTTCAACAGAAGTTCCACATACCTTATCATCCTCAATCCTCAGGTCAAGTAGAAAGAGCCAACAGACGGATTAAGCAAATGCTTTCCAAATTTATTGAGGACAATCCCAGAACCTGAGATTCCCTGTTGCCTTTACTCCTTATGGCAATCATGGGCACACCCTCAGCCACTACCCAGCTCACACCCTTTGAGGTGATGACTGGCAGACAAATGAGATTACCTGAACACCTGTTGTTTGACCTGCACACCCCCACTGCAGACCGTGTGTCTGTGGATCAGTATGTGGAAAAACTCAGAAAAGACCTCATACACACACACTTGTATGCTGCAAACTGCATGGGCAAGGCCCAGCAACAGTTCAAAATACAATTTGACAAACACACACAAGAAGTGGATTGGCAGGTTGGAGATCAGGTAATGGTACTTCGATTTGCACATCCCAACCACTCCTACTCCAATAAATGGGAAGGCCCATACCCCATTGTCAACAAGCTCAGTCCGGCGATCTATCAAGTTAGACTCCTACTCAACAACAAACTGACTGACAAATGGTTGCATGCAAACCAGTTGAAACTGTACAAAGGAGCTTAACTTACTTTTCCTAACCCCATTGGGTAGAATTGTATTAACACACTAATCTTTGATCTTCCTTTTCAGATACACTGACAAGATGGCTATCTTGTTCCTATATTTCCTCCTCTCAGGAGTGATCCCCTGCATCCAAGGCACGGTACCGGACCTCCTACGACAACTGGATCCTCCAGCACCTCCTTCAGAGGGAGTTTCCATCAAAATACCAGATACCATGATCACTGTCCTGGAAGGTTCCGATGCTTACCTCACTGCCTTGGTCATTGCTCCTGATAAATCCACCCTTCAGATTGAATGGCAAACCACATCACAAGGACAAATTCTCCCTGCGGCCAAACTCTCCAAAGGGACTTTTCAGGGTTGGCCCAATGCTAAATTATCCCCAAATGGTTCACTGTCCTTGTTACAAACTGCATTAAGACATTCCGGTTTATACAATATTACTGCCTTAATAGATACTTCTTACTATAATTCTCTGTCCAAAGATTCTGCTCACAGATTTTGTGCTATACACCACATGGCTTCCACAGCCATGTACCTTTCTGTGTTACCGCCCACTGATAAACAGCTTTTGGAATGTCCAAAATATAACCCTGGTCCCCGTAGTGGTCTCACCGCCACTGCCCTCCCAGGTTCTTTGATTAATAATTTACAGTTTATGCATATACCTGTTTTGTTCAATCTTACTTACTGGAATATGAAAGAATTTGGTATGTGTCACAATACTAATACATCAGCATTTTATAGTACTTTATTGCTTGATAGTTTAGCTGCATTTCAGATTCGTACTCAGGATCCCTTTGCTGGGGTCTATTCTACTGAGCATAGAGGCAATTTTAGGAGGAAGACCCCTCCTGGTAGTTTGAATCATAAACGTAACAAATGTGAAGTTGACAGTTCTGATGTTACGGGTGCTACAGGTACTGTCACAGGTCTTTTTGGTACTGCTATGTCTATTTGAAATAAAGCAGACATTGCTGCTATCAAAAGTCATTCTGCCAAGTTCTCCACTGGCCTGGTTAACAATGTTTTACCTCCATTATTGCATGGTGTCGATGGCCTTAGTCAGGAAGAAAGATACACTGTATACAACATGCATGACATCGCTAAGGCATTCACTGATTCTAAAGATAAGATCAACGCACTCATACAACAGAACAATAGAGAAGCAGATAAACAATACATTGCTAGGGAAATACTCTGCTCTGCTTATGGCTCATACATTATCACTACCATCAACAACCTCTTCCGTGATTTAGAATCTGGAAGAATTCCTGACATCATACATGATAGACGCATTTCCAAATGGTATTGTCCAAAATGTAAAACCTCTAGCTGTGTTTCCATGTGTATGCAACAGACTTTGTCTATCCCCCTCTCCACAGCTAGGAATTTGGGGTTTGTGACCAGACACCCTAATACTGGTCCTTGTTTCACTACTAAGAAATGTTCCATAACAGATACCATGTTTGTCTCTTTCACTGTCTCCTTACCACGTTTTGATCCTACTACAGCTTTGTTCGACAAGCTTGCACTGGCACATCTGAGCGGGCATTTGGATGAAGACATCTACAGAGAACACCTGGATCTACCTCCTCTACTGGTCTACCACTCTTTCTTGGATGCCCGGGTGGCTCCGCACATGGACTGCTGTGCGAAAAAGCAATACATCTACCTGTGCCAATGTGATGTGTTTGATGTTATACACCCTGTTTGTGGCTACTCTCCAGACAGCATTGATTGGACTTTCACAATGGATGATGACATCACTGAGAATGGCACCAACTCTTTTGACTCAACTTTGGCTCCAGATCAGCTATACCAATCCTATCGTGAGGAAGCTCATCTCCTGTCAACATGGATTTTGAAGACCACCTACACATGCCCTGTCCAGTTGCAAAAGTGGAGACTGCCTACTGTGCGCCCACAGTACAACTCTGATGGCGAGTACTGCATTGCTACTAATCACAAGACTTATACATATGGTTCTGTTACTTGTGCTATTGATTACCCCAATTTCTGTTTTGTCCCCCACCAGAAGGCTGTTATTGGACATACTGTTATTACCCCCATCCCCCTTATGGATGCAGACATTAATGATGGTAACCCAGACTATTTACTTACACTCTCAGAGTACTTGCCATACTTTAACGTACACATAGACCCACTTACACTTACACTGAAATCACTTTTAGACAGGAAGGACACACAACTCATCCACATCAGCAATAATATTACTAAAGCCAATGAAGCTGTTCTTGACCTGATTAACGATGGAGATATGAATAATGCCTTAACTAACACCTGGTTAGAGATTACTTTTAAATGTTTTGTTATTATACAAGCATTTTTGATATTTACTTTGATTATTATGCTTTGCTGCCTACGTTGTACACTACGCCAACACCGTGAACAGCTCGAGTTCCTTTACAAGGCTCGAGTGTCGGGATTGTAAACGGCCACTGCTCCTGTCCTTTCCCTAGATATTTACCTCTGTTGCCCTTGGAGGCAACAAGGGGAGAATTGTAACATGAGGTCCCTGCACCCTAATTGATACCCTCAGAGGTACACTGTAGACAGCTAATGCTTAGGTATAGGTTGTACTAATACTTAGGGCTATGGGCATCTACAGTACAAGAGTAGATGTCAGGATATGAATGCATATTATTGTAATCCACTTTGCTTGCTAATATACACATATTATACCATGTATTGTCTGTCTGTTTCTTACTTGTCAGATGCCGAGACACCTGTCCTTGAAGTAATTATAATATGTAAGACAACATTGCCATCTTTTGGTAATGTGCACCACTACATGTAGTTATGTAAGACTCTGTATAAGAACTTCTTTGTTCTAAAACTGATGACTTTACAGAATTATATAATGTTATCTTGGACCATGGAGCCACCTCTAATTTAGCCAATAGGGCTCATCTCTGTAACTAGAAATGTTTCTATCTTTTAGTAACCATAGTAATTATCATAGGTATATAATGTAATGCACAGGCTTTACACCTTGGAGACCCGAGAGATCCCAAGAGACTACAGAGAAACCTCGAGGTGTAGGGAATGCTTAGCACTGGCTCCCAGTTCTTATTGGTAAGAACTGCCTAGGGCAACTGTGATTTATCCCTTTTGTAGTAATAAACTTGCTTATTACTTGAATGCAGCTTGTTTGTGATTACTTGCATTCCCAATATCGTCAAGAATCTGAAGGTGAGGTTTAGACCTCTCAACACTTCCCAAGCTGCCATACTTCTGACCACTCCTCCAACCCTGCCAAGACCCTTCTCATCTTTTCCACTCCTCCATGTGTATCAACCCAGTTGCAGATCTTTGTGTCATCTGCAAAGAGGTATACTTTTCCTTCCTGTCCCTCTGCAATGTGAATTATAAAGACATTAAAAAGGGCTGGACACAGTACCGAACCCTGCAGTACCCCACTAGTAACCCTCTTTTCTCAGAGTGGACTCCATTTACAATTACCTTCTGTGTCCTGTTGTCCAGCCAATGTTTTACCCAGGCTACCACCCTGGGACCCACTCCCAGGTTGGTTAATTTGATTATTAATCTTTTATGTGGTACTGTGTCAAATGCCTTTCTAAAGTCTAGGTAGGCCATGTCCACAGCCCCTCCCTGGTCTACTATTTTGGTCACCCAGTTAAAGAAATCAATATGATTAATCTGAAATGACCTTCCCACTGTGAACCCATGCTGCCTTGGGTCCTGTGCCTCACTGGCTTCTAGGTACTCAACAATTGTTTCCTTCAGAAGTGATTCCATCACTTTCCCTACCACAGAGGTCAAACTGACAGGTCTATAGTTTCCTGCCACTGTCTTGCTCCCACTTTTGTGAAGGAGAATCACATCCACCTTCCACTAGTCCTCATGTACCACACCATCCTCCCTTGATTTGTTAAAAAGGGTAGTCAGTGGTGTCACTGGTTCTCCTCTTAATTATTTTAGAATTCTGGGGTGAATTCCATCTGGCCCCACTGTTTTGTCCACCTTCAGTTTTAGGAGTTCTTTCAGAACCCTTTCTTCTGTGAAAGGACTGGGATCGACCCCCCTATCCAGAGTACTTCTGTTAATTGGATTAGGCACCTCCCCCCTCCTCTTTGTGAATACTGAGCAAAAGTATTCATTCAGTATCCCTGTTTTTTCACTGTCCCTCTCTGCCCACCCACTGTCCATTCTATTCAGCCTCACTATCTCTCCCTTTGTCTTTCTATGCTCCCTGATGTACCTATAAAAGGTTTTATCCCCCTTCTTAACCAAGATGGTTATCTATTCCTCAGTTTGGGCCTTTGCTATTCTGACTTCCTTCCCTGCTTCCTTCTGCCTTAAATGGTACAATTCTCTGTCCTGCTTTTTCTGTCTTTCCTTATACTTCCTAAGTGCTACCTTTTTTTCTCCCTAACTATCCACGCCACCTCTTTTGAGAACAATAGTGGATTTTTCTTTCATTTTGATTTGTTTATTTGCTTCACACAAAGGCTTGTTGCCTCTGTGATGGCAGTTTTGATGTTTTCAATTGTTGCTACACCCCTCCTTCTAGCCTGTTTGCTAGTGCTTTTCTAAGTCACTCTCCCATCTTGCCAAAGTCAGCCCTCCTGAAGTCCAATACCCTCACTTTTGTATGGCTTGACTCTGTAGCTGAGTTTATTGTGAACCACACTGTTTGGTGGTCACTTGTTCCCAGATGGCTACCAACTTCTAGATCTGAGATTCTCTCACTGTCCCCATTTGAGAGTAGAAGGTCTAAGATTGCTCTCTCATGAGTGTGTTCCAAAAGTAGCTGACTGAGGCATGCCACCTGCATGGCATCAAGAATGGCCCTGCTCTTTGATGTGGCTGCAGCAAAGGTGCTCCAGTTAACATCTGGCATATTCAGGTCCCCCATCAACAGTATCTCCTCTTTGTCTGACATCCTAAGGATGCTTTTTAACATTGATTGACCATTCCCTCACCCTGACATGGGGGTCTGTATACAACCCATTTGCAGATTATGGCACCATTTCCAATCTCTAAGGTGACCCACAGTGCCTTCTCTCCTCTCTGTTTACTCTTTTGTTCAATTGCTTTTAACTATTCCCTTACATAGAGATCTGCTCCTCCCCCTCTTCTACCCTCCCTGTCTCTTCTGCTGGTTGTGTACACTGGTATGTTAACATCCCAGTCATGGTTCTCTGTGTACCATGTTTCTGTGACTGCTATGATATCCAGGCATCCTTCTTCCATCAAGACCACCAGTTTAGGGAGCTTGTTGCCCAGACTATGGGCATTGTACACATTTACCTCCATTTCTTGATGGCCTTACTCCTGTTTGCCCCATCCCTGTCCTTATTGCCTTTGTCATTTTCTCCATTTACCCCTGCTCTTCTCCTATTGACATCTCTGTCTTGGTGTTTACCTCAGTTACAACCCTGATTTTTTTTGGGGGGTGTAGGATTTCCCTACTCCTTTCCAGTGTCTTCCCCTTGGCTAGTTTAAATCCTTGCCAATGAAGCATTTAAACCTATCATCTAGGATCCTGGTTTCCCTCCTGGAGAGATGCAGACCATCGCACCAGTATAGGCCTGCATCACTCCAGGTGGACCCCCAGTCCCCAATGAAGCCAAATCCCTGATCTCTGCACCAGTTTTTCAACCACTGGTTGAATCCCATGGTGTGGAGCACCCTAGCCTCACCCATGCCACAGACAGGCAGCACTTCCAAGAAGGTTACCGTGCCTGCTACTTGTCTAAGGCCCCTCTCCAACTCCACAAACTCTTCCTGCACTGCTCTGATCTCTTCCTCAGCCAGGTCATTTGCCCCTAGGTGGATAATGACATCCAGCTCCCTCCCTCGTGCAGCTGCTCCAGCAATCCTGAGGATTCACTCCCTGTCCCTCTAAGCCATGGCACCCGGCAAGCACCTTACTTTCCTTTCCCCTTCCTCCCCCAGTTCTACCCCTAACAATGGAGTCCACCACCAGGAGTTGTTTTCTTCCACTCTGGGGTCCCATGCCACTCTCCCATGTGTCTCCTTTGTGGAGGCTCCTAGCATCCTCCTTGGTCTCCACTGTGGGTGCCTCCATTGAGGAACCACACTTTGCCAGAATGGCATATGAATTGTGGAGAGGTACAACTGGAGGGATGTGCCTCTGTTCCACCACCCTCACCCTCCCTGAGCACACTGTGGTCCAACCACTCTTCTTTCTTGTCAACCTCTGAGGCAACTAAGTGGCCTTTGTGGTCTCTGGATGTGAGAGGAGGTCCCCCAAGTCCTGGTCAACTCAGTCTGGAGATAAGCAACCTCCTCCCTCAACCCAGAGAGGTGCCTGCAGATGGGACAACACTGCGTCCTCCAGAATGTCTCCTGGAAGACTGCTGCTCCACAGCCACTGCACTGCACCACTCCCATCATGTCTTATTTCTGGCCCCTTAACTGTTGTTTGGAATACTTACTCATTCCTCTGTTTATTTTTTTTATTTTTTTCCTCCCTACTTACTAACTGTCTCTGTGCCCTTTAGGCTTTTGATCTTCCTGTTCTGAAACAAGAAGCTCCTATATTTTTCAGTAGTCATCTTACTTGCTCAGAGTCAGACCTCCAGCAACTAGGAGGGATGGAGAGCTACTCTTTTTTTTCCTAGGATGGTAAGTCTTTTGTGGCTCTGTGATCACTCACTTCCTGCTCCCAAACAGGAAGTTCCTGTTGTGAGTCAAATCCTGTGCCTATAAAAGTAGAATTGGCTTATGGTAGGGTGACAGAGGGGAGGGAAGGAGGGCAATACAGTCCCAGTAGAGAAGTTTAGTTATAACAGCAACTCTTTCTTCTTGGTGTTCTCTGACTTTTCTCTGGCAGAAGCTATCTAGGGCAGTTTTTAAATCTGGCTTTAACCTGGCTTCCTTCTAGCTAAGCCGCTCTCCCTATTTTACAGCTCTTTCTACACTTAGTTAATTGCACAGATAATTTCCTTCAGCCACCTGAGACAAACACCTAGATAACTGCACAAATAACTATTTACTTCAGCCAACTCAGACAAACACACTAACTTTTTTTTATTTGTTTTGTTTTTACCCTAAATTGAAGGTTCCAGTAGTAGAGTTCTAGTTCTTTAGTCCCAGTAGAGAAGTATAGTTATAACAGCAGCTCCTTATTCTTGGTGTTCTCTGCCAAAATAACTTGCCCTAGCAAATGCAGCTGCCCCCCTGACCAGACTGCTCAACACAATCCATGCACTGACTCTGGAGCTTTCTGCCATTCTGACTATAAAGACAGCAATCTCACAAATGTGTTTCTCTCGGAACAGTCCTCAACCAAGTGAGTAGTATTTGCATGGGATGAAGCTGCAAGAGTAAAAAAAACTGCTGTCTCACATAGCAGCACATTGTGTGGGCACATATAAATGGTTTCTTGCTGTATCTGATGACCACTCAAATAAATAATTGTTATTGTGTCTATAGAATTGTTTTTTATTGGCCATTTGCTTATTAAACATTTTTTATTTTGGTGGGATAAGGCAGATGCTTGATTGGGCACATGCTATTACATGTCAATATGAAAGATTTCTATAGGTCACTGTCAAACTCCATAGAGTGAGACAGACCCTCAGTTCCCTCTCTTTTTGAACTGACATTCTGTGTGGTGAGAATCCCTTTTCTTTTGCTTATTGGAAATAGTATAATTATTTATTTATTTGAAAGTATCAGAATTACAAACCTTTGAGTCATAGACTCATTTCCAAAGACTCCATGTCAGTAACATTATACAATACATTAAGTGACATAGTACATTACACTAAGCAACAAATACAGTACAGTACAATTATCACAGCTAGTACATTAAGTGTATTATAAATCTTTAGTAAATATTACCAAGACAAGGAAGTTTATTTATTTATTTATTATCTGGGAAAGTATCTTTGAGCCAAAGGCTGTTTTACAAAGGTTTCATGTCATAGCAATCACATATGTATACATTCAAACTACGGAGTTTACATACACAATCATCAAATTCTCAGTTCACAGTAAAACAATGTTACAACCAGTAAAAGTATCAAATGAGTTCAAAATATTGAGCAGAAAATGCGAGAACAGGTTCAGTTGTTAAAGTTATGCACTTTTGCAGATATAGACAGTTGCTTTGGGGTCAGGGTATCACACAGTAGTATATCCATGACAAAGTCACTTGGCCCAGTTAAAAAAATAATGCAGTTAGCAATATTGGATGTTTCAGAAAACACGATGAGTGTCAGAACTAAAATTAGGTAAGCTAAGAAAACACTTACCTTGGTTGCCAGAACATGTTAAAGCATCAGTTCTGTTGTCTGTAGTGCTAATAAGTATAGACAGCAGGGAGGTCCTTGTTACCAAGGTGAGACGTGACAAGGCAGAGATCCTGAAGCCTATGGGGGAATGACTTTACCAGGGTTGGAGGGGGAGGTGAACAAAAGTAAAAATAAGAGAGAAGGATAACAAGAGAAACTTGTGGGAGATTGGGAGGGGTTGGGGAAATGAGAAAAAGGGAGAGGGAGAAAGAGAGGGGCATATAGGGTGGAGGGAGGGGCAAAGAAAATATTATGGTCAGAGAGGGGTTGGAGGATGGGAGGCATGGAGAAAGCTGGGGCAGAGGGGGTGGGGGTGGGAGGAAGTGGGGAAACAAAGGGAAGGAAACAGGGAGGAGGTACACAGGGGAGGGAGAGAAGAGGGATGAGCGACATAGGAGTGTCACTGGGATGCAGGACAGTGGGGGTAGAGGGAGAAAGGGGAAGTGAGAGGGAAAGAAGGAGGAGGAGAGCCCGGGGGGGTAGAACAGAAAGTAGGGAGGAGAGAGGAGCAAGATTAGAGGGCAAGTAGGAAGGTAGAATACTGATGAGAGTACAGCAGATGGTAGGGGGATCAGGTCCCACAATCGCAGATGCTTTTTGAAGCTAGGGTTATATGGCATTTAGATATAAAATGTCCTACCATTACTTCTTTTGTAATGCCTATGTCAAGTGCATTGAGCCATAGCAGTGCCCGATACTCATAGGACCATTGACCTTGCATGGTTCAGTGGAAGGGGACCCTTAGGGTTGAATTGTTTACCCCCAGATGTATCTTGTGGTGTTAGGCTGATTTAGGAGGCTTTGCAGTCCTGGAGTGGAAAGTCCAAAAGTAGATTTCTTGGTGAATGCGGCAATCAAGGTTGAGTCACCTCATCTAAGATCATAGCTCACAGCTGTGGGTGAGGCAGGGTGTACCTAGGACCAGAGGATATGCTTTATTAAGCACTGTTCTGATAGATTTTAGCAAGGATTGGGAGGCAACACCATAGACTGCTATACAATAGTCAATCACTGAGATCACTGAGCTGTTTACTGCAATTTTTAGTGCTTCTGCAGTAAGACATTGACAATGTCTGAACAGTAGTCCCAGTTTTGCATTACATGACTTTGCAACTAAATCAATATGTTGGCTGAATGATAGGGTGCTGTCTAGTGTCACCCCCAGTATTTAAAGTTTATGGCAGCATATTACTAAGGAATGCTTATTTGATTTGCTGCTGTTGCTTAACATTTTTAGAAATAAAAGAACTTAAGCAGCTGATTACCTAGGCTGTTTAGGTGTGGTTGTCTTTAGTGTTCACCAATTGAAAAATGCAAGATAGTAAGGGTTTGTAAAATTCATCATTTGTAAGCACATTTTTTTCTATGTGTACTACTCTGAAGTAAATGCATCAAATTAAAAAATGCATTGAAGAAGTATTACTTTATATGCAGTGCAAATGTGGTACAAGCTTGAGAAATATAGCACCTGGGAGAACACAACATCCGATTTTGATATATACTGCTTTTATATGAATCCATTGAATAATAATATGTTTAAAACATGGTGTTTTGTGCAATGTAATTATGAAACTGAAAAACTGCACCACAATAAAACTACCTAACATGTCTAATTTCAACTGCTTGTAAAGGCAGAATGCTAGGCATCACAAAATTATGAAATACTAAATATTAATTCTCAAAAAATCCAATGTTGATATATATATATAAGATTGATGCAGGTTACTGTAGGAAAAATTGTTTTAAAACCTTAATGATTTAAAAGGTTACTTACTTTTTTTGGTAAACAAGATGTGCAGTTTATGTCTCACAAATCCAAGATGGCCAACTTCCTGTTGTTTCCTGCATTCCTATTGGTGTAGAAAGATCATTGCCTGTTGTCTTTCAAATCTCCATTCATGAGCATGCAGAATCCTTGCTCGCAACCAGTGGTGAATGGGGATCCCCTTTCGTGAGCTGGCAAAATTCTTGTTCTTGAGATTAACGAGAGTAATGTGAATACAACATTGATCATTTAAAATAAAAAAATACATTTTTAAAATTGTTAAAATTTGGTGGATATACCATTGTGTGCCTTTTGGGAGCTATTTAAGCAACTATTGAGAATTGTGTAACATTTTTTATTTAAAAACAACAACCTCTGTGATCCCCATTCTCAAGCATGCAAAATCATTGATCATGACCCGTGGTGAAGAGGGATCCCCTTTCATTAGCTGGCAAAATCCTTGTTTGCAAGATCAATGAGAGAAATGTCAACACAGCACTGATAATTTTAAAGTAAAAAAATGCATTTTTTAAATTGTAATTTGGTAGATGTTACTGTTTGTGCCTTTGGATGTTATTTAAGGATCTGCTAGGCATTGTTATAACATTTTTTTAATTTAAAGAAGTAATGTCTGTGATCCCCTTTCGTGAGCATGCAAAATCATTGACCGTGACTCATGATGAAGGGCGATCCCCTTTCACAAAGCCATGAAATCCTTGTTAGCGAGAATATCACAAGAGACGTGAATACAGTACTATTTAGTTAAACTGTAAGTATACATTTTCAAAGTTTTTTTATCAGGTAAATGTTGTTCTTTGTGTCTTGGAATGTTATTTAGATCATTGATAGTTATGCTGTGCACATTTCTGAGTAGAAAATTACAATCTTGACCATCCCATTTTGCGAGCATACAAAATCTTTGATTGTGACTCACGTCGAACGGAGATCCCCTTTCATGAGATGGCAAAATCCTTGTTTGTGAGAAGATCATGAAGAGCGTGAATATTGCATTGTTACATTCAATTAAGAAATACTTATCTTTGTATATTTTACTGTCCAAATATTGTGCTGTTCAGCTTTAAATGCTATTTAGAACATTAGCAAGCATCCTAGGTACATTTCTATGGTCGAAATGTAATATGGATCATCCATGTTTGTGAGCATGAAAAATCCTTGCTCGCAAGCGAGTTGCAAACAGAGAATCATGTTCATGAGCATGCAAAATCCTCATTTGTGACAAAAATATTAGCTTGTTTATTTACATGGGGATAGTCAATTTAAAACTCAACAATGAAATTGTATGTCATATAACATTTGTTAAATATACATACAGTTGTTTCTTAAAAACTATTGTAAATAAATAATGTCATGTTCACTGTTTGGTATATGCCAATTGCCATTGAATCTAATTAAGTTTTCTTCCCTTTTTTATAGGTATAACTTGTAAAGAAAAACAGAGTTATTCAGTTCAAGAAGAGTTACAGAAATGACAGTTGTAAGAAAAGCGCAGCCATTTTCAAAGCGAAACAGATATTTTGGTAGTTCCATGTCATGTCAGAATGAGTAAACTAGTATTTCTCATAAACAGAAAACAGCTGAGTGTTCTTCTTCTACTGGCAGTTTCAAAAAAATGTACACTTGTGAAAAAATGTGTCTGTTCTGGGAAACTGTCATTGAAGAATAACAAGCAGAAATCTGCCTTACTGAAAAGACTTGCACTAAGGCCTCATAAGGATGGTTGTGCTAGCTATGTGAAACACACAAACAGTGGTGTTAGTGATACTTGTGGAGCCACCCATCACAGCAGAACTTGTTTCTTAAAAAAATGGTGCATACTGCTAGAACTTGAATGTATCATTTCTGCAGTTGTCAGACATAAAGGGAAGAAAGTTAAAAGGAAACTTTCTCTCATAAAACTACATTTGAGAACAATACACTTTGAGAATATGGCCATGAACATATGTTCACGGTGGTGGGCTGTTATGATGTTAGCTATTGATAAATTGAGTACCAAAACTGAAACCATGAGAGATAGACTTATAACATTTAAAGAGCTGAAGACAAACAAACTTTGTTCAGTGTTCTGTGGAAAGTGGATGCATTGTGAGCATTCTGAGGCATATTTTTGGGAGGACACATAAAGGGGCCTGATTCTCAAAAGGGTCTTGGAGCAGTACAGACTGCGGCAAACAGCAGCTTGCACTGAAGCCTGATGCGCCAGGGACCCTGCACCCTATTCTCTTACAGGCAGATTCCTGGTGGCTAAGTCCCTAGTCCTGCGCCTAAGCTGGCAGTGCACTGAATATATGACTGGCCTGGAGTGTCAGCTGCAAGACACTGCAAGTGGTCTAGTGGCTCCCTCCCCATACCAGAATGCTGTCCCTAGTTATTATTACATACCAAGACCCCACTTCCTGATACCTGTTGCACTATATACATGACCCACTTCCCTGGTTTTCTAGTGGCACTCCCCACACCCAGCAGTGCCCATCTCAACAGTGAGTTGGCAACTTACTCTGCCCACTGCTCACCTCCACGGTCAGCCACCAACTGAGCTCTGGCTGACCATTGTACTGTACACAGTACATGCTCGGTGATTGAGATGGCATTCATTGCACTCCTACGGTATACAGTACAGCACTTGGTCAGAGCTCAGTTGGTGGCTGGCTGTGGAGGTGAGCAGTGGGCAGAGCCAGTCACCAACTCACTATTGAGATGGGCACTGCAGGGTGAGGGGGTGCCACTAGCCTACCAGGGAAAGTGTACATGCGTGTACTGCACCGGTATGCATAATGGGGGAAGGGGATCTATGTAGTACTATCAAACACGGCATCATCAAGAATGGGTGAGTACTGAGACCACTGATAATGTACCAACCTGTCCCAGGAGATGTTTCTAAGTTCAGTTAAACCTGGCCGGTCTAAGGGAACTTATTTTTTCTCCCTCTCTGTGCTATCTGAGAATAGCTCTTCTGGGCAGTGGTGGCTTGCGTCTACCACAAGGCCCCCTTGCACCTTGTTGCAGCCCATTACTGGGAGCAAGGGTGGCACAGGACCTGTTTGGGGTAGGCAGACTGCAGTTGACGCAGGCTGCCTTTGTGAATCACGTGGAGAGGATTCATGGATGTACGGTGCACCTTGCACCACATCTGTTTGGCACAGGCACCTTGCCTCCAATGTAGTGCTTTGAGAATTTGACCCATAATGTTCGTAATAGTAAAGTGATGTTGACACTGGATGTCTGTGGAAAAGTTCAGAACATTTTACTTGTGTCACATGATGACAATGTCATGGATGAGAATGATGACACTTCTGAGCACATTCCACAAAGGAAGTCACATGCTATGAAATGGCCTTGTGATGATATGTGTAATATAAGGAAAGAATCATTTCTTGTCATTGAAAAGTTCCTTTTGATGTTTTCAAACAGAAAGTGATGTTTAAGACACAAACTGCCAGTACTGACAAGAGCGATATTAGACCTTTCCCCAGTCTGATGGGAAATTCTCTTGCTTGTTTGCAGACTGGTGCTTGTGAGAGTATATTCCATCACTTTCACATGATTGCTGTGCAGAACTCTGGGCTGTGGACATTTGTGCAACAGCTGTATCACGTAAGATCTGCTGTGAGAGACTTCACATGTTTTAATTTTTTGTTAAATGATGGAGATGTTGATGGTGTCATTAAGTTGAGGAAAAGTATTGATACAGATAGTACCATAGATGTCATGCAGACTGACACAATGCAAGAGACACAGTTGCTAAGAAAATTTGGCATTGAGTTTGCTAAATTTGAAATGAGCAAAACTCAGAAATTTGTCATTGTGTGTGCCTCCTGTGAATAACTATTTTACAAGGAGCAGTCCATTCATGTAGACCTGTGCAACATTTCACAATGGAATGAGATGTGGGGTTGGCTGGTTGCATATCTGCTGCTGAAGACAGACTTTAACTTACTGGGTACAGTGTCACTATGTACATACTGTTATCATAAGAATAAGTCTGACACTTTGCCTCGTAGATCTGTGCTAAATGGAATGGAAGTACAGAAGAACCCTGCAGTGATTGCTGGCTTGAATTTGTTGGAGATAATTTTAATTCAGACAATGAAACTAGATCAGACAATTCTGCAGCTGAACACCAAAATGAAATATTTGCCGGAAAAAGAGCTGATTAAGTCATTAAAGGGCTCTATTATGTATCTGCCTGTACCACTGCAAGAGAATATAAAGACCATCTCAAGAGGGAATAGTGTTGTCATTCTAGTATATGGTGTGCCAACTAAAACCAAAACAATATGGTAACTGATTGTGAATGTCGAAAAGGTCAAGCATGCTTTGCAGTATCTTAAACAACATAATCCTTTCTATCTGGACATTGACAAAGGAACATTTGCTGATGTTCAGATGCAAGTTGACATGCCTGACTGTTTGAAGGCCATGATTGAAAAGGTTGAGGTTGCCACCAATGAAAACATGTATGTGCAATACACTATCCACCCGTTGCATGGAAAGGACACAGTTTTGGATAATATAGATTTTTACCAGATGAAACAGGTAGAGGGCAATCTTGTCAGTATCTGGGAGAGTACACTTGAGGCATGTTGCTTTCCTGATCTGCTTCCACATGGCATAGGTAGAGATCTGGATGATCATGAGGTATGAGTTCCTGGAGCTGAGCACAGAGCTTCAAGACTACTACATTCCTATGGAAAGTTCTGCAGAAATATATCATATCTCTTTCACCTTTTGTGGGAGAGTGAACTGAGCATTTTGTCTGTGAGTATTGCACACACATTGTGACTGGGTATAGAATTTCACAACATGTTAGCTGCACAATTGATCAAGAAACTAGAGAAGAAAAATGAGGTACTGCAAGCTAGTCTTTCTTCTATTCTGTCCAGCATGCATGGCACCAAAGGGTATTTGTACAGATGGCACTCTGAGGTCATGTGCAAGAGAGTTTGGGCCAGTGCCATGGTTCGTCACACTCATTTGTGCAGAGTACTACTGAGATGACTTGGTTGAACTTCTTAAGTGGGCAAACTCAGATGTGGATGGCATACAGAGTGTAACTCTTGGTGAGATGTGTTCAGTGGATCCAGTCTCAGTGTCATGATACTTTCAGCACAGTTTTCAGGCACTGTTATGATTCATACTGTCAAAAAAAAATCCACTTCCTGGTATTGATGAACATTATTTTTGGAGAATGAAATACCAAGCATGTGCAGCACTCCACATGCACATGCTGTTGTGGGTGAAAGATGCTCCACGGATTGGTGGCAGTGATGAAACTGACATTCTAAGCTTCTTAATGAGGTATGTGACATGTCAGATTCCTGACAAGTGTGGCAGCTCAACATTGTGGAAGTTGGTGCAGGAATTTCAGTGACACTTGTGCAGCAAATACTGATGCAGAAATGTGAAAAACAGAGAAAACTGGTACACAAGATGCCAGTTTGGATTCCCAAGATGAGTCTGTATGAGTGCATGCCAAAATGATGTTTTCTCTGCAATGCAACATCATCTCATGGCTACAGTAAATCCACAAAATGAGTGTACGAGTTGCCCTGTAGGAAGTCAGAAGTATACATCAATGACTACAGTCCTGCTCTGTTGTTGATGTGGCAGGCCAACACTGATGTTCAGTATGTTGCTGACAACTCAATGGCTCTGGTGAGATATGTCACTTCATACATCACCAAACATAAGCAAACCTGTTTACAAGAACTCTGGGAACTCTTGTCTAACTGCAACAGGTTTATCTCTTCTTGACTGTGGTCACTTGGATTGAAAATTCTGTCACACAGCGAGTGTGAAGCATATAAGGCTAGTGACCATCTTATGGGTACCTGCCTGTATGGCAAGTCTGAGTCAATCTGCTTCTTGAATGTGAACTTTAAAGAGAAGAGACATCATGTGCTTAGAAGTCATGATGAGATTGAAGAGCTTGCTGCAACCAGACCAGCAACAACAAACATACTAAACAGCAACCTGATTGATAATTACTATCCACAGCACCATAGTGCAATGGATGATTTGGGTCTGTTTGAGGTCACCCAATGGTATGACTACAAATGGGGTGTCCCTTCTGACCCTGAAAAGAACATATACAAGGTGTTAGGCCTAGTTGGCTCTGTGGTGAAGAGGCGCAAACCATGGTTGATCGACAACTGTAAACTCACCTTGAAAACAACAGAAAGTAAAGACGACTACTATTTTGCTCTTCTATTTCTGTATAAACCATGGAGAAATGAGAGCACTTTGAAAGGTACATGTGACACTTTTGAAGAGCAGTTTAATTTGAGCTATGAGTCTTTCAAAACTGAAGTGTCAACTACATATATAAAGAGACTAGACCTTGAGAAAGAACAACTTTAAAAATCAAGGCAACAACTGGAAGATGATACTCCAGCAAATTCACAAGACATGGTTGATCCTGAGGGTGAAGGAGCACTTGGTGTTCCCTTGTCTGAGAATGACCTGAGTCTGTTGATGTCAGAGACAGAAAGTGCTATGCAGCAAATCATGCACTTTACTGAAAAAACAATCAACATTTTAGATGAATTGAATGCTCATCAACAAGCTGTCTGTGCTGCAGTGATGCATGCTGTTGATCCTGGTATGTGACACTGTAAAAAGGAATGTTTGCATGATAAACATATGCCAGTTAGGATGTTTGTCAGTGGTGCTGCAGGCACTGGCAAAAACTTTGTAATTGAAGCAATAAGTGCAGGCATTCGTAGACTTACTGACACACCAACATCTGTTATAGTATCTGCTCCAACTGGTCTAGCAGCTTACAACATACTGTAGGTGGTGTCACTCTCCATAGGCTGTTTATGCTGCCAGTTGAACATGGTAAGACTGGAGAGTAAAGAAAGTTGTCTTTTGAAGTTGCAAGTGAACTGAGGTCCATGTTTGACAAAATAGAGATACCGATTATTGATGAAATCAATATGGTTTCCAACATTTTTCTTACGTACATTCACTAACATCTGCAGGAGATAGTAGGCAGTGATTGTGATGTGCCATTTGTTGGCAATAACATTGTATTTGGAGATCTTCTACAGCTAGCTCCTGTCAATGTACAACATGTCTTCTCTACTATTTCATTGGAGAAAGCTAAGAATACCATTGGGTGCATAGGTGGAGTTAATCTCTGGGAGTTCTTGTCTTATGTTGAACTGTTCCAGAATATGTGACAGAGAGGTGATATCTCTTATAAAGCATTACTTGATGAGGCTTGGATTGGCAATTTGTCACCTTCTCATTTACAAGTACTAACAGAACATGTTATCAGTGAAAAAGACAGTTCTATGCATGATGCATACAAGCTATTTACAGAATTACAGAACAGTGGACAGCGCATTGTATGCTTGTTGTTGAGACTGAAGCAAGGTGCTGAGTGCAATCAGATTATGATGCAAAGAGAGCAACAACCTATTGTCACACTTGCATCACTTGATGCGATTGATATTAGTCTAACATGCACAATGGTGACAAAAATGGTTGATCATCTGAAAGAACTAACAGCTGATGTGTCACAAACTTCTGGCTTGGAAACAGTCTTAATACTATGTAAAAATGCACATGTTCTGCTACAGAGAAATCTTGATGTTGATCTTGGGTTAGTTAAAGATGCAATGGGCTACTTTGTTGATTTTCAGTAAAATGCACAGATCACATTTGTTGAATTTGTCATTGTTAAATTTGACAACCATGACAGTCCTTTTCCCATGGACAGATGCACTTTCAAGTTTCAGATTGTGAAGGATATCTATATAACGCATAATCAGTTTACACTGTGTCTCGCTTATGCTGTCTCCATTCACAAATCACAAGAACTCAGACTTGATAGTGCAATTGTTGATATAGGAATGGGAATCTTCAAGGATGGCATGGCATATGTTGCTTTGTCATGAGTCAGACCTCTTTCTGGTCTGCACATATTGAACCTTGCTGAGAATAAGGTATGAGCTGATGTGAAATGTAGTGTGGAATATACAACCAGCCACAACTCTGATTTCTGTCACTAGGTACATCCCTATATGAGATGTGCCAATGGATACAACACATAAGTTGAAAAGGAAACATCAGTTTCTTCACCATCTGCTGTTCGTGGCAATCAGTCACTTTCTGATCAAATCAGGTCACCACCTACAAAGAAGTGCATTGGTCTTGAGAAACTGTGTGTCTTTGACAATAGCACTGGAGTGAACTGCTATGCCAATTCTGCAATGCAAGCTCTAGTACATATGCCAGAGTTTGTTCAACTATTAAGTGCTGCAAAGTCAACAGCTCTTTCTGATGCACTGAAAATGGTGAAGATAGTGAAGAGCAAGCACCTAGCCTTCAGAGTTTAACTCCTCTGTGGCTTACTCTGTCAAACTACCATGGACCGAGGACGTTTGCTGACAATGCCCAACAGGATGTGACTGAATTTGTGATGGGTGTGATGAATAGCTCAGCCGATTATGGCATTCCAGTTAGACAGTACTTTACAGTGAACTATGTGTGCAAGTACACTTGTTTGTCATGTGGACACACAGAGTCACAGGCAACTAATAACATGCTATTCTGTCTGTCTACAATCCTGAAGAAAAATCTGTTAAGTTCCATAAATTGTGTAGGAATGCTGACACTGGTTAACAGTGTTGCAGATGTCGTTGAAGTACTGCATTTTTTGAGGGTGACTGAGTTCAGTTCATACAACATCGCTGTGCTTCAGTGATTCAACTCTTAAGGCATGAAAGTTAGCACACCTATTACTGATTTCATTGCTTGAAGAACTATGTTCTCAGGCACTCAGTTTCACACACATGCAATCATTTTCCATCATGGATCATCTATTCAGTCAGGACGTTATGCACATGGTATAGACTTAAAGGGGGATGGGTGGAGTGCAATGATACAGTGTGTACTATGAGAGAATGATTGCCCAGGAATCTAAAAGTTGCATATGTAACCATTCTCTGTAATACAGACAGTGTACAGTGCATTGAGGAGTGATTTTGGCTAGAAACCTCCAGAATGCTACCATGTGCTCCAGATTTCTTGACGTCCTATCTTTACCACCTCTGGTCACAAACAGGCAGAATGCAAACATGCATAATATGCAGGCTGTCTTTAAATACATTCACAATGACATGTTACTTTTGTGACAACTTATCTGTTATGGACTCACAACATACAATTAACTCATTGAGTGTGTGGGAGTCCTGAAGTGCTGCTTTAAGACATTTGGGGAGTCTATTCCACTTGCCATGAAGCACGTCATAGTTGTTCTAATTAGTACTATCACTGTCACAGGACAACAAAAACAGTATGACAATTCTGTTGTTTGTCTAGGCTTTTATTGAGACCCATTTGACACTCATAAGTGTCCGTAGCAAACTAATTTGCAATCTACTAACAGTTAAAGGGACACTGTCTTTAAATGTATGAGATAGTATATCTTTTTTTTTTTATATAAAACTGTATGTCATCTCACTGTAGAACTACTGTTTTCATTGAATAAAGCTTCAGTTTAATTCAAAATTCAAGTTCCATTTTGTTTTATATTTAAAATGTCTTTACTGTACAGCAGAGCCCCATACCTGCTGCCATGTTTCAAACTTCTTTCACGCATCTAATGGAATCCATTATGTTGAACACATTACTATGCTCATAACAGCTGGTGCCTTTCACTGACAGAAACGAGGACGAACAGTTGGAATCGGGCAAGCTGCTTCTCGTGACTGTGTTTATTTGCAGTTATCGGAGCTAACACTCTTGACAGTCACTCATCAGTCTGTAAATATAAAGAATTTGTTTATTTTTTTGAATTAAAAGGTTCTTCTAGTCTCAGTCAGTCACATTTCATACTGCTGTCATGGATGCCAGAAATGTAGTGAGTCTCGCTGGTCTAAATCGATATATTATTTTGTTCCGGGTGTCATTTGTCAAAATGGAAATATCATGTAGGTACCAGTTGGACAGTGACTGAATCGTCGTAATTATTTTCCGTTTGGTCTAGTGTCAGACATTTATGAAGTTAATTTAGTGTTTCTGTTATAAGTTGTGTTCTGTGCTGAGGGCTATTATGTACAACATCTGTGCATTGAAATACATTTTAATAAATCTCAAAAAATCCATTTTAGATTGAGTTTCCTATTCTGATATTTCTTGAGTGCTGAGTCACTGTTTTGTAAACACTCACAGAACCAATTTGTCATGCTGTTTTCAGGATGTATCAAGCATGAAAGAGAATGGCATTGTGTCCAACAGCATGTACAGATTTTCTTTAAACAAGAGTTACAAATCTTGATGAAATATTTTTTTTTATTCAGGACCCTAACAATGAGCCAGTGCATTACTGTCTGCTAACTTGCATGCCCGATGATAATGCTCATGCTCATTCCTGAAGTCACACTTTCAAAACTGCAAGAAAGTGTTTCTGCATTGTTTATTTTGTTAAAATAGAGTACAATAGTGTGCTGGCACACTACCCTCAGTAGGAGAATGTGCTTAATATATGCAGGTTGTAAAAAAATCTGGTCCCGCAAAATTGCAAATTCTGTCAGGTGAAACGCCTTCATAATTCACTCATAAGTTTTTGTTGTTCCCCCTGCCGCTGTGAGATTAGCAACATTTACATGGCTGGAGGCTTTTTTTCATTTGCCCCCCCTCCCCAAATCTATCTGTCTGATGTGGTTTCCTGGCTGTTTTTGTTTACTGGCTTGCAAGCTGAATGTACTCAGTTAGCATGCTGCCCTATTGTCCTTTCCTAGGGATCCAAGCAGTGCAGCCTGTGATTGCTGTTTTATATATATATATATATATATATATATATATATATATATATAGGTAGTACGGTAGTCTACCATAGTTAGGGTTGAGGAGCGATTTCCATGTTAAACCCAAAATTTTGCACCTTAATAAATTTGCAACTGTTTGATGGATTTGCCTGAAATTTGGAATGTATGATCAAGACCCATAGGCCTTGGGATCTCCCAAGTTTTGTACTGATCGGATATACAGTTGCGGAGTTATTAAGCATGATCTGTGGCGCATTTACGCTTTTCTGGAATTCTATGGTCGTGCGTACAGGTCGTACGGTTTGCGTGACCGGCCTGAAATCTTCAGGGAATGTGCAGGTGGGGTCCCCAATGTGCCTTTCAAAGATTTGGTGAAAAAATATTAAACGGTTCAAAAGTTATTCAAAAAACAGTTTCCCATTATAAGTCAATGGGAAAAAGTTAACAAAAAGTTTGACAGTGTCGCAAATGCATTTTTACTTTCACAAATGGGCCTGTTACTTTCGCAAATCCGCCATTTTGTTTTCAGTTGGTGATCAGAAAAATGGTTGGCATTTAAATTTGAGACCCTCTAGCAACTTAATTCTTTTTGTATTTAGCTATTCGGGCCCTGAGGATGCTTGCCATGTCTTTATTTTGTGGTAAAACACCCCAGAAATATGTTTTTCAAATTTCTGGAAAAAGTACTTTCGCAAATTACTTTTGTGCTCACGAAAGTGTCGAACTTTTTTGCGAAAGCTTTCACAAATTGCGACAGTAATTTTCTAGTCTGTGGGAAAATGACAGCAATTCTTTCACACTGCACGCAAAATAACCGCTGGAGTTTGGGGCTGAAATTTGGAGGAATGCAGCCGACATCTCACAGATGTGCCTTTCAGTGTTGTATTGAAAAATATTACACGGCGGCAAAGTTATGGCACTCAAAGTTGACAGTTTTTCCCTGAGGATAACATTACGGCGAAGCATTACAGGAATCCTTTGGCACCTGCTGCAAAATAACGGTTTGGTCTTTTTCCTGAAATTTGGAGGGAAGACAGCCAACAGCCCACAGATGTGCCTTTCAGTAGTTTGGTGAAAAAATATTACAGGGAGGCAAAGTTATGGTGCTCCGAACTTTTCTTTCCCCAAGGATAACATTCTGGCGTTCGCGCCTTTGAGGCCCGTATCTCGAAACAGTGCAGAATCTGGACTTTCTAAGTCAGAAAATTTCTTAGCCCCATAATGGGGCTGAGACACAAATTAGCCAGGACAGTTGTAAATAATATGAATTTTACATTTTTTTTCTACGTCGTACGGTTCCTGAGATATAATGTATTTAGTATTCCAAGATCTCATTTTCTGCGGCGATACTCATTATTTTGCATACATTATTTGTACTCACTGTCTTTCTCAATGCAGGTTTTGGGGAAAACCAGCCTGTGCGCTTACATTACTGTTACTGTTGCCCTTTCCGCTTGCGGATCCGTACCCGGTTCACTTACCATTGACGTCTGCGCCACCATGTGTGTTATCCTTTGCGTTTTCATTTGCGCTTGCGTTTCTGTTATTTTTTGCCATTTCTGTCTACAGTACTGTTTATCTTACTGTTTCACTTTACATCACCATGCCCATTGACATTTCTGTTTGCAGGCACCATATTTTCTATGTGACAACACATCACGTGGCAGACCATTCCGCGTCACGCCACCATGTGCGTTACCCTTTCTGTTCTCATTCGTGCTTGTGTTACCATGTGCGCCACTGTTAGCATTTCTGTTTGCGTTGCTGTCCCTGTTAGTATGCCACAACACATCATGTGACGGGAGTGTGGGGCCCGCCAACACATTATTCAGTGGGAGCGCGGGGCCCGCTGCATTACATTCACTATTTCTTGTTATCATTCTCAAAAAGAAGGGAAATTAGAGGCAAAAAACTCTGTTTAATGCATTAGTTAGGGTTGTTCCACAGCGACAAAGTAGTAAATTCACTGTTGGGGTTGAAAACCCTTGGACCCCGCCCACCCCAACCGGCATTGGGGTGCGCATTGGGATTGGGGTCCTAACTTTCACCCCATTCTCTATACTTCTGCTGCTTTACACATGTCATGGGGTGAGAGTTAGGGCTGACGATCCCAATGTGCACCCAATGCCGGTTGGGGTGTGGGGGGTCCAAGGGGTTTTCAACCCTAACAGCGAATTTCCTCACTTTTGTCACTGTGGAACAACCCTAACTAATGCATTAAATGGAGTTTTTTGCCTCTAATATATATATATATATATATGTATATACGGTCAGAAAGCAGGTTAGCTGAAAGCAATGTAGGTGCTTATTGTCAGAGTACTAACTCTTATATAATCAAAACGAGGACTTGTAACACTCATTTGAGAAACACACACACACACACACACAACACACACACAGAAATTGATGCAATGGTACAAAACACCAGCTGGAGTATTAATAAATCCCCATGACAAATAAGATGTCAAATGGCCTGGACACAGACCTTAACTCAAACCATCGCCTCAGTGTGCCAAGAGCTCAATTTAGTCTTTTTTTATATACACAAATAGAGAATGGCAACTTCAGAGAATTTAGGAAATGAATGGTCTCAAAATTTGATCTACCAGTGGACCAGGGTTTGGTAATATGTGCTGGTGCAGGAGGGTGAAAGTGGTGCTGACTAGAGCCTGACATTTTGCTCTGAAATGCAAATTTCAAGCACATCACTGTCCCTTACACAGCTCTCTCTCAAGGATGCCCCTTAATCTAAAATCAGTCTTATTCCATACTATGTATAACAAGAGTAGGGATACAGGGGCATTGCATTTCTTCACCTATAATTCTGGTTGTGCATAGGCTCCTTACACAGACTGTCAGATGGTTGTAATCATCTCACCTGAAATTGAATATTTTTAATTTTGGAACTTTTTGGTTTTCCCCCTACAATAATTATATAGCGTGTAACTATTTTAGTGACAAATACAGTTTATGTACATATATGGTATCAAACGGATGCAGATCAGCTCTGAAAATGTGCTCGATTGTTCAGAAGTCTTTCTGAAACCCAACAAACTAATGAAAAGGAAATGCCAATCTCCACAATTCAAAGTGGCAGTCACTTTTTTTTCCTCTCCTTCTGGACATCATCCCTACTATAGTATCTGCTAGAGAACTGGAAACCTGCTCCCCCAACAGAGGCAGCAGCTCAGAATTGCAGTCAGAACTCCAGTAACAGAATGCCTTGCAACAGCCCCAAAAACAAAAAAAAATCACATTCAGTAACGTGTGTAATGAACTGAATACTTGCTTGGTTCACATTTAACCCCTCCTCATTAAAACATACTCTTGTGCTCTAGCTGTACCCACTGTCAGCCTAGAGGGCAGGTAAGTGGCAAAAGAGACAAAAAGTAGGCTAATTCTGTCAGATAGTTCCAGCAGGGGGCAATCACACTTCTACTGTTATCACAAGCACAATCATCTTTTTCCATTTTTAAAGGTCCAAACCTTGTTCCAACAACTGCAGGGCTCAGATAAACTCATGTTTGATCATTCATTCTGTCTTGACTATTATCATGTTTCCAAACAAGGCAGACTCACACACCTCCACACACACTTCCCCAAAACAAGGAGACACCACAGATGTTTTGTTCATTTTGGGATTGTAAACTTCAGGTAATTTCATCTACAGTTATATCTGAACATGATTTAACATGTTCCGATTGCCAATGCCCATCACTAAATATGTTCAAAGATGTATTTTTATAAGTAAAATGAGTAGTGGTCACTAAATTGTTTGGTGCTTGAAATCTGAAGTTTGGGACTGGGTATGCACATTTTGTCAGCAAGCAGTTTAACCGAAGGCAATGTGCATGCTTATTGTCAGAGTACTAATTAAGTTATAATCAAAACGAATACTTGTAACGCTCATTTGAAGAAAAAAAACATATTGATGCTGTGTTACAAAACATAATTTTGTAACATACTGCAGACTTAGAGGTATATTTGGATCTTGCAAGAGCGAAAGTTAAAATAACTGTCAGTAGTGTTCACTTGATTAATCATGTGATTTAATAGTGGCTCTCACTGTAAAAAAAATGACTGTTTCAAATGATCTAGGAATGTCAATTTATTAATTTTATTTATGCTGTATACAATAAAATGTAAATGTCCCTAAATGTTTACTGATTACCTCTTCATACACATGCAAGTAGTAAGTTGTGGTTTTAACTAGTAAAGGCATTCTCAGGCAATTGAATTAATTTGAAATAGACCTGTCTATAATAAAATCATGATTGTTATTCAAATAAATGTAAGTAAATATATAGCAAAAGTGATATGTGTGCATGTGTGTGTTTGTAAAAAAAAATGCTACTGGCATTACACATTAACCCATGGAGTTAGCATCAACTGTTCATTTTTAAACACATGGTGCTAAAATAAAAAATATAAAAATGAATCCATTACAATCTATCTGATCTTATATTCTTTGCTGATGTGGATGTTACCATTTCCCACTGTTTCTGCAACAGAAGTGGAATCAGTATATCAGGTACATGTAGTCGTAATACAAAGTGATAGGGCTTGGTGATTGATTTTTTCATTGTTATCAAATGAACACCAGCAATGGGAAATGAGTATTTATATTTGCTTTTCATCAAGGCTGAGCTTCAGTGTAAGGTGGGAAGGGGGTGGGTGGATGGCGTATCATGATAAATGTGAATGTCCATTCCTAACAAAAAATGTGTACACAATGTTATAAATTTTGTATTATAAAATGGGGTATGAAAATCCTGTAACCTCATTGGTCAAAACACATCACATGACCATGATAAATCCTCCAGTATACCCACTGTAAAAGTTTTATATCACTATAGAAACAAAAAACAAGTTGAACATTGTATAATAGCAATATACCATAACAGAGAGTGGGTATATGGGTGGATTTACCACTTCTGGTGTGGTTAAGTCACTCGGCTGCACCTTGTGACCGAACCACACCAGGTGTGGTAAATCCACCAATATACCCTCCCTCTATCATGGTATATTGCTTAAATATACTCTGTACTGTTGATGTGTATACCTATACACTATGTACTATGTACTATTTGATGTATTGTATATATCAAAGCATTGGTTTTCTTTTTCCCTAGGTACATGTAACTAACCCGGGTCGCCCCTGAAAAAGGGACCATCAAGGTCCCAGCGGGCCCACCTGGTTACCAAATTTAAATAAATAAATGAGTGAAAATAATAGTAAATTCTTTACTTACTTTACTTACTCTAATTGATTTTTATGATTATCGACACATGTATTTAAATTTTTTATCACAAGCATGACTGCAGCCTTTGCTCATTAATACAATACTTATATCTGCTCACTAAAATAAAAGTCCATTAAATTAAGTGAATAATTTGATGGTATTGATATTTACTAGCACTTCTTACAGACATACACAAATCTTTAAAAAAAATAATGTTCAGATAGTCCATTGATGGTGTTTATTAGATTACTATGAAAAATCACCCTTCTAGCCATGCCATATTGTTAGATATCACCTTGCTTCTTACCTGGCGACAGATAAAATTGAGGTTCTGGCTGCAATGTAGGCCTGTGTGTGTGTAGTTGTATGCCGATTGAGCACTTAATACTTTTCTAATCATGTATTCTGTTTCAGTTGCTTGTGTGTGTGTGTGTGTGTGTGTGTGTGTGTGTGTGTGTGTGTGTGTAAAAGAAACATAGAAACATAGACTTTGATGGCAGATAAGGACCGCTAGGCCCATCTAGTCTGCCCATTTCCCTACCTACAGGATAGGCCGCAGATCCTAGTTAACCAACAGCCTATTTCTTCCTACCCCCCACAAGAATTGCCTTATGTCTGTCCCATGCATTCTTGAATTCTCCTACAGTTTTAGACCCCACACCTCCTCAGGAAGGCTGTTCCATGCATCCACTACCCTCTCTGTGAAATAATACTTCCTCACATTGCCCTGAACTGCCCTCCTTCTATCTTTTAAATTGTGTCCCTTGTTCTTGCAAGTCTCTTCTTCTGAAAAGTGCTACCCTCTTGGACTTTGTTGATTCCACTGAGGTACTTAAAAGTTTCTATCATGTCCCCCTTCTCCCTTCTTTCCTCTAGGGTATACATATTAAGCTCCTTTAGTCTCTCCTCATACGGCTTCTCTTGCAGACCCTGCACCATTTTAGTTGCCCTCCTCTGGATTGCCGCTATCCTGTCTATTTCCTTGCGGAGATGGGGTCTCCAGAACTGGACACAGTACTCCAGATGGGGTCTCACCAACTGTCTGTACAGAGGATAACAACTTCCTGTTTTCTGCTGCTGATGCCTCTCCCTATGCATCCCAGTATACCCCCAGCCCTCCCTACTGCCTTCTCACATTGCTTGCTAACCTTAAGGTCATCTGATATGATTACCCCCAGGTCCCTTTCCTTTTTTGTTGTTGTTACTACCTCCCCACCATTGTGTATTCTTCCCCTGGGTTCTTGTTTCCCAGGTGCATTATTTTGCACTTCTTTGCATTGATTCCTAGCTGCCATACTTCTGACCATTCCTCCAACCTTGCCAAGTCCCTTTTCATCCTTTCCACACTTCCTTGTGTATCAACCCTGTTGCAGATTTTTGTGTCATCTGCAAAAGGCATACTTTTCCTTCCAGTCCCTCTGCAATGTCACTGATGAAGACATTAAAAAGGACTGGACCCAATACTGAACCCTGCGGTACCCCACTAGTAACCCCCTTTTCTTCAGAATGGACTCCATTTACAATTACCTTCTGTGTCCTGTTGTCCAGCCAATGTTTTACCCAGGCTACCACCCTGGTACAACATATAAATTGTCAGCAGATTCAGACTGCTAGATCCATCTAGTCTGACCGTAGACCCTATACATTGTGTGTGGCCACTGACTGTATGTGATCAATGGATTTTCATCACTCCGTCACCTTTCATACTTCCATTGTGCCTGTTCCAGGCATGATTAAAACATTCACTTTGATTGCACTTAACTATCTCTTGTGGCAGATTACCATACCTGTTGAGAAATAGGTCTTCTAAATTAAGCAATAAGGCACAACAGGGTGTGGGTTATGTAAGCAAAAAGACACAACATAGTGTGCATTACAGTGTGATAACAGAACTCCTAGGAGCACAGTTAGGCACAATGCTGAAGGCCGAGTGCTGGTCATCAGTAGGAGTGCAGTTATCACACCATAATGCACAACCATGGAGTGTCTTCTTGTGCACGTAAAATGGCCCTTTATTTTTAGAAGCAATTTTTTTATTTTGAAATACATTTTTAAATAAGCAAAAATGTAAGTGAATCTCTGCTTTTAACATAAAATAGTTCTTCCGCCTAGTGGTGCTAGATTAAAGTAGTGTTATACAGTGCATGCTGTCCTGCCCACTTAAGTTTCATATTCCCCTGCCATCCACAACAATTCACAAATGCTATTTTCCTCATTCTAATTAGGACACATAGCCCCCTTACTTTATTTCATTCTCCTCACTATGTAGAAAAAACTAAAAGGAATCCATAACAGAGGCTTCTCAGTTCCCAGATGTTGCACGCATGTGCTTGGTTCAAAACTGTCACACTCACTGACAACCAAATATTTAGACTTGTAAAAATATTCAAAATAAAACAAATGATCCGCTACTACATATCTATCTTACTTAGTGAATGGTATGTCCGTCATATTTTTAATTTTTTTAAACACTCCGAATGTAGTTGCCAGCCAATCGGATGTCTAGCTACAATCGTAGCAATGCCTCCGCATTAGCAACCACTCGGCAACCCTGATAAGCAGCCTTTACCACTGAACAGAACATTGCACAGAACAAGCAAAAGGCTGCTATAAAAAGACAAGTAAATAATTCTCAGGGGTCACTATAAAAGACATAAAATAGTGGATGGGCATCCTCAAGCACAACCTGCCTTTTTTTTAGCCACCTCAGGGTTCTGATACTATCAGACCACTTGAGCTTTGCTCTCAAGGTCTGATGTTATCAGAACACCACTGTGGTAAAACAGGCTGGTTGTGCACAGATGCCCATACATTATTCTACACATATAAAATGGGTAAAGAAATCCCAGTGTCCTGATTGGCTGAGACTTGGTTCTAGCCATTGTAGTAAGAGAGTGCCATCACTGGCTAAAACAAGTCCCAGCCAACCAGGGCAACTCACAGAATTCATAAGCCACCTATTTCCTAGTTTCCATCACAGACATGGCTGCAGCCTTTACTCACATGTAAAAAACTTTGACTAGGTCCTAAAAATAAAAGTTCATAAAATTAAACACAGTAGGTAAACAATTTAATGTTATTTATACTCATGAGCCCCCCCTTACACACAATAACAAATTTAAAAAAATCAAGTACTATTCCAAGTTTCCATTGCTGGTGTTTATTTGATGACCATAAAAAATTCCCCTCCTATCCCTACCACTTTGTCAGAGATCTCCCTGCTCCTTATCTGGCAACAGGTAATGTTGTGGTTCTGGCTTCACGTCAGGCCTGTGTAGGTATCTTTGTTTCTATGCCAGTTGAGCTCTGAAGAATATTGAATTCATGTATTCCATGTCACCATTCTGTGTGTGTATTGGGGGGGGGGGATCACTCTACTGCTGGAATAATGCAAAGTTTTGAATTATTCTATTCCATGGTAAACAATCACACAATGTATTGAGTGTGAAGAAAGAGAGATGACTGGCAGTTGAAAAACATCTGTGGAAGGACTATTTTACATTATTTAGTTACATTTTAATATATTGTTTTGTGACTTTGAAAACTTTTAGACTATTCTTTTTTTCAAAGTAGACTTTGGGTCCATTTTATGTAAGCAATAAGACATGGCTGAGTGTTGGCAGTACTGAGATACTCGCACACACAGAGGCTGAAGGCATTTAACCTGCGGTCTCATTCTAACTATGCCTCTGGATGTATGGGTATCTCAGTACTGTCTACACCCAGCCATGTCTTATTGCTTACATAATAGTTTTGTCAGTGGTATTAACAACATATACTGTATTTAATAACTTTTTTCTGGTATAAGTATGCACTATATTATTTTTCACATTTGTTTTTTCATAGACTGATTCCAGTTCATCTAATGACAGCTTTGTGTCCATGGATATTAATTTGAATCCTGATCATGATGTTTTATAGGCTGAAAAGAAATCTAAAAAAGGCAGACATGGCTGAAATCAGAAAGTCAGTTTTGAAAAATGTAATGTTCAAAACACAAATCCAGGAATCTCAAGAGGCAGGAAAGAGGAGTCTCAGATTGATATGTAGAAAAAAAAAACATGTACAACAACATCAAACTCAGAGGTAGTACATGGAAAAGATAAAGCACATGGTTCTACTCAAGGAAATATAATTAGCAGTAGAGGAGAAGCCATAGTAGTAAGTTCTGGTGACCCATCCTTCACTGTCAGCTAGTGTGCAGCATCAACGGGTGGCCCATTCCCATTTAACCAGCATGGACAGTACAGTATCTGTGTGCATGTATCAGGCCTATGGTAGGGTTATGCCTGGCATAGACTGCATATCCATCCACAACCCCATGGCCAGCACCATATGCTTTGGTGCATGACGCATAGTGCTTGCGCACCCATCTTCCCGCTGCCAGGTGGATGGCATGTATTTGCTTCCCACACCCCTTAGTGCATACTGAGTGGTGGGCATGCAGGGTGCTGAGCAGTTGTGCACCCCAGATACACGCGTGTATCCACTTCAACCCATTAGTGCATAGGGTCCATTGTGTGTTGTGTTAATAAGTGAGTTATTTGCATACACTCAGTTAGAATTGATATATATTATGGCTTGTAACAGTATAACTATGGAAAGTAATCACTAATAATGATGTTAATTTGTATTATTATCTGTGCATCCTTTTCTGTTTAATGTCGCATTAATTTAACACTCTTAATTTACTGTATTTCAGATGACTGTAAATAACAAGATCAAATATACTGCAAAGGAGTTCTGTGAGTGTTTAGGCACTGAATTTCCATCACGTGTCTTTAATGTACTTGACAGTAGATCAATGGATTTATCTCCTCCACGTCCTAATCCTGATTTTCTTGATTGGTGTGTGTGTGTAACAGATGCAGAGAAATGCCAACTATGATTGAAAGAAAATGCTTCGGATATCATCATAATAATTGCATTTCTATATTTCCTATGAGTATTTATGTCTCAGCAGTGGACTCCTGATAACATGTTAAGGGAGGGCTGCAATGGGTTGAACTTTTGTTTGATGCATAGACATGTTATGTGTAGTTGTTTCACTAATAAGGTGTCATAATATTGCTCTATAATGTTTCCCCTTAGCTATTCATACTCTGTCTGTCTTTAAATTGTGCCCCTTTTATGCCGGCCCGGTGGCACTGAGGGCTGAAGCACTGGACACCTTACCTCGCACTCTGCAGGTGATTCTGGTAGGGGACTGATGCATGGGTGCAACCCCGATGCAGTTGGTGTGGATATGGTGGGTATTCCACTACACCGCCAGTGGGCTTTATGGATATATATGCATGGGTAATGGAGATATGTGTGAGAAGGTGGGTCCTCTATGTCATCAGGGACAATTTCAGATATATTCATGTGGATTCGCAGCTATGGATGGGGACATATCTTTGACCATTCCTCCAACCTTGCCAAGTCCTTTCTCATCCTTTCCACACCCACTCTTGTGTATCAATACATTCAAGTAAGACTTGATTGCTTGACATTCACTTTTACAAAAACCTGCAACATAAATCTGGTTTAAGAATTTGACAGATAATCAACCTTCTCCATTACACAGTTTTAATTTATCATATCTTCATAATCAATGTTTGTTACTGATTTGAGGTTTCAATAATATTTATATTGAATATGCAGTTTATATAACACATGCATAAACTGTTATTTAATGATATGAAATAAATAATGTTCAATGTTCTTCACATTTCTATCCTATGCAATATTAGCTGATTTTTAATTCCTGTTTACTGTTTTTCACTTAAGTTGTCATTTTACAATAGTTATTTAGACTGTCAAATAAGAGTACTTTCTATAGCTGGATAGTATCTAGCATTCTGTTATGCAGTGACAATGCTGTTAAGGTTTTGGGTACAATAAACAAAGAGAACTGAAGCATCTATTGCAAATTTAATTGTTATGCAACTATTAAAAATCTGTAAAACAGATACTTTGAAAGCTGTACATGCATTCGCTAAGAACTATTTTTTTATATGTATAATTTTTTAACATCATGCTTTAGAATGCTTTTATATTCTGCTGGTTCTTGCATAAGATAATAATATTTATCTTTTACAGATTTATTTTTATCTTATGAGTTTTAAAAGTAAGAATTTGATTAATGTTATGGTAGAATACATCTATGAATAAAGAAAGTATTTATGAACATAGATTGAATTCTGACTGTTTTACTCTCAAACCTGTTATGACATACATTCTAGTATAGCCAGAAAGGTATTAATGATGGCTTTAACCTTATATGTATCAGTGGCCATATAAGGTGCAGAGGAATCTGGTAATATAAGCTACAAAACATATATATATATATATACACACAGTATATATATATATATATATATATATATATATATATATATATATATATATATTCACCATGCATCACATTTGATTACAGTATTATATAGAGTCCATTAAAGCACTTGATCACATTTGCAACTGAATGTTCAAGTGTGATTCACTTGACTGATGTGCATTGACCAAGTCCTTTGTATCAGGTGGTGGGACACATGCGATTGTAAATTGAATGTTATGAGGGTTGCCTACATCCAAATTCATTCTTTTTTCAATGTTTGTCTTATGTTGATATCTCCTAGAGAAAATTCTGTGCATTAGTTTTGGGATATAGCTGTATGATTTCTTTGTTTTTTTTCATGATGGCCATCCATCTTCCAGACATCTTGCTAAATAAACTCCTATATCTGAAATGAGATAAATGTATGGATGAGTGTCTGATATACTACAGCAAAATGTAACTTTGGATACTTTTTTCTAACAAAAATTGATTAGCTTATGATATTTAAGCAATAAGGCATGACCAGGGGTTAGAGTAACAGTATGATAATCACCCCCTAGGTGTGTAATGTGACATGATGTGCAGCTGAGTGCCATATTCCCCATTGGGGGCAAGTAACTGACTGTTAATCTAAATACTAAGAGTGTCTTATTACTATTATTAAAAATTATTCCAAAAGAAAAGTGTTAAACATATACTTGTTATTTGTTTTCCTAATTTAGAGTGAGATTTTTAATAAAATTGTTCTTCTGCCAACGTTTAAGAATGCTGGTTCAAAATCAGAATGCATCATTCCACACATTCAGCAGTGCTAGACAATGGAATGCTGAGAGGCAGAATCCATGTGCCATCATGATCAGTCTGTACATGACAGTAAAACATGGATTACCGTAAGGCTGTTGGAATCCAAGCAGCCAATCAGATTGCAGCATTTCTGAGAAACTTTTTTTTTATATTTGAGAGTTATAATTCTAGTAAAGTGAAGTACAGTTATAAATAACTGATAACGACAAATCAATTTTGCTGGAAATCCTTTGCAGAATTAATAACAAAATATTAAAATGTTGTTATGTAACAATTTGTTTAGTGGACCTTTTCTTACTGCCAAAAAACACATTTAATAAACAGTAACTTACTTACATTTATTCACCCTTTTTGTTTCTCAAATTTGGCCTGTCAACATGGTGATTACAATCCAATTCAGCGAGGTAGTTACGGGCCTTGTATACGTTGTATGAATAAGCATATCACTTTGAGGCATACAGTACATTAGAATATGCTGTTGGAATTGCTCTAGATCAGAAGTGCTCCTGAATTTAACAAGTGCCATAGCATAGATATTACATTTATAACATTATCAATAACATTTTATTGAATTTCATCGAGTACAATGTATATTAATTTGAAACAGCATTATCAATTCTGATATCATCATTAGCTGATAACCTAATTATACCACTATGATATATACAAGGCTCATTAACTAGATAAAGAGGGTGTTAGAATCAAGTATCCAAAATGAGTGCTATTCATAGTTTCCAATGCTGTTATTTTTTTGATGACCATGAAAAATCACCCATCTATCTCTACCACTTTGCCAGAAAACTCCCTGCACCTTACAATGTTCATTTTTCAAAGTTACCTATTGGCCCATTTTTGTAGGGGTGATGATAGTACTGCTATACCCACACACCCTGAGGCTGAAAGTACTTGACCTGCCTTCTCATGCCTAACTACACATCTGGGTGTGCGGGTATCTCAGTACTGCCAATACCAAATCATGTCTTATTGCTTACATAGACTGGTTTATATCATGGTTACTAATCAAAGACAATACATTATCATGAACATTAACAGATTTTACACAATGCATAGACTGTCCGGAAAAGTAAATAATATGGTATTGATTTCAGAAATCTTTGATGATGTATGACCTTTCGAAGTGTATCATGGGACACAGAACACTGTTTTTTCCATTCCTTTTCTCAGATTTCTTCTAAAGGGCCACGATTACATTGTGCTTTACCTGTTTCATGTCCTAAAAGCCACTTGTGCTCTTTGAAACATGGTATAGTATCCCTGTCCACATACCCTAATTGTCAGAAAGAAACTAATGAATGTGTATTTACTAGCAGAAGCTGGTAACTCTGGTGATTGTAAATGTAAATGATAAAGTACTCACGATGAAGACTGTATAGGTATCAGCAAACTGGCAGCAGTGCCAGAAATGGTTCACTATGTCAGCAGGCCATGATTGTAACATGTTATAGTCACGTTGCTGACCAGCCTATTGCAAATCATAACAATCTTATTAATAAAATATGTGTCATGACATAGGTTTGATGTAATAGTTTAAAATCTATTGCCATGTTATGCAACCACTAAAAATAAATCCTAGGTCCCAACATTATCATTAAACAATGCCTATAACAGGTCAATGTTGTTATAACACTATTTAAAAAGTACATTATCATTTTGATTTTAAAGTTATGAAATCAGAATAAAAATGAACTTTCTTTTCTTGTCTGAATAAAAATTAGGGCGTACTCTCTCTCGATTATATGTTACTAGAAATGGAACAGTATATCTCAAACACTTCCCTACGTAAATCCTTTGCTCCATGCCAAATGGCATGGCAATAATACACTGCTTCATACCGCTTCCCTAAATTGTCAAAAATAAAACTTATAAGTTAGACATTAAAATGGTTTGCTGTAATTACAATATAAAACATTAGAGCAGTACTTCACAGTTTATGTGCCATAGTACTAATTACTAAATGTCACACAATCATACAAATTAAGTATGGGCTGATTACATGTAATGACAACCATAAACCATCCCTAACAGATACCATCAACTTCATAAATATTACAAAACATGAGCCACAGCACGCTGATAACACTATCATTTCAAAAAGATGTCTCGGGCAACAGACTCATCATATTTATAATACATAAGACACTTACACATCAGACTAGTTATTTGCACATGTACATCAGTAACTAATTCTGTAACGATGACTTTGTTATTAGACAAGTTGTCCATCGACTTTTGAAATGCAAGCTTCTCCATGTTGGTTGACTTAAGACCTGTCTCACGTTTATCAATAATCTGCATATCCAATATCTGTTTTGATTGCATATCCATGTAGGTATATGTGCCGTATTTGGCACAATGGCCAAGACTGTCCATCCTTCGATCTCCTGTTAATGAATAAAAAGCAAGATTTTTTCCCCTGTGTTACTGCAGAACACTACAATTAAAAACTAAAAAAAAAAAAAGAAAAGCCCTAACCCATTACAACGTCTTTGTCCCTTTGTTCTAATAAGATTTGTGATTGATGTTTTGACCAGAACTGTATCACTGTCTGCACAATATATCTATATATATATATATATATATATATATATATACACACACGTTGTATCCTGAAGTAGGACGATTCACAAAGAACAGGATAATTCATAAATCGAACCATCATGGTGATCTTCCCGTAGTTGTTCCCTGACAGTAATATGACACTTGCAATAAGCAAATCTCCTGCATGGAATCCGAATTTCATAGACGGTTGGCTACACCATGAATGGACTGATTTGCATTCTACACATTCCTGTTACTCAATGAAAATATTCACTATAAGCAACATTTCTAACCGAATATTCCAAAAACAATAAAAGTCATACACTCTGTTCAATCACTACAGCACTATTTACTCTACAAGCTCCATTGACAAACTGTTCCATAGAGCCACCATTATATAAGCAAAGTTATGCACATCAAATTCCCCTTTAAAATACTAAACATGATCCTCATTCAATGAACACCTTTTTTCTGCCTACCTTCAATGTAAATAATTTCAGATATAGGCTCACAGTAAATCATCATAAATAATAACACTACCCCAATGTAAATAAACAGCCAATGAATCCTAACGCAGTCTGAAGTCAGTACATATGTTGCACATGTCACAAAGTGTCTATTTGCTAGCTCTGGCCAACTCAAGTAAATTATGTTCATAGACAAGAAAGGTCTTTCATGCAGATATTTTGTCATTGTAATCACTCTCCACAGACGATGCTGATGAATGTGTAGCATTTCTTATTTCACTAACTGATCTTGAATGCTTATCCGTTAAAGTTTTAAACGTGTTCGATTTTAAAGTACATCTAAATGATGCATCATATTGGTCTTCATTACAACTTCTGCAGAATAAACAAATGTTTGCAACATATATAGTAATCTGATTGATTCACTTAACACAATATGTGCAGTGCAGTTATTAAAATAAAAAAAGGAACATTTACTCATCCAGATCAGCATATAAAAATTTGTTCTCATTTGCTCTCGTTTTTGTGTAACCAAAATATGTGTCCAAATCATGTTCAAAGTCAGTCATGGTTTTCATAGATTTCTCTCCATGTTCTTCCCTAAAGACATATAAATTATCCATATAATCAATGATACATACAAATAATAAACCATATGTGTGTGGTTTATGAAATAGAGTACCATGCTATTAACAGAACAAATACAATAAAAAGAATATGGGTAAGCTATGAACTATTTCATTGAGTAAAAATACAATCATTTTGCCCCCAGAGGGTGATTAACTTGAACATTAAAATAACCCTTGGGATTACCTTATTGCTATTATTATAATTGGGTCATGTTGCCTATCCAAGCCTACAATGTTGTGGTTATGCAGCAGTAGCTACATTACAACTTTTGTGCTGTACATAGCTACTACAGCATAATGGGATATAACACGATTATGCAGTTTCAAACCTCTCAATGAATACATGTTTGTAACTGATTGTAGACCTTACAGTATACTCGAAATTGTTAACAGTTATATGTGTCATTGCTACTGACCACATATATCACAAGAAAAAAAATTGGAATTTACATTACTTTGCAGGTGGTGTACAGACATGTGATTGAATGCCACTAACTTTAAATTCATGTCCTGTTGAACACATGTCAGTAATAGGTATAGACTGCAAAATTGGTGAGCCTGGTTCAGCATGTAATGTCCTGTTATCATTTACCTGATGTTCATACCTTAGTTGAAACAGAATAACAATAAGATAATTAATATATAACTGAAATAATGCTGAATTGTGACTAGATAATCAAATCACTTCTTCCAATGTAAATAAATTACAAATGGATAACTATGAATTAAGACCATTCTTCAATATTCAAAACTGAGAATAATGTATGGGCAAACATACACAACAAGGCTGTGTTTCCATTGAGGGGTTGGGATGACAGCATATTGACCTCGAGAGTGAAGCTTGATAGGTTCATTCTGTCATCTCAGCCCCAAGATGGAAACACAGCCTTGTTGTGTGTCATTGTCCATATTTTATTTTATATAGTATATGGTTTTGTACACAGAAATCACAGAAGTGTTACATCCCTAAATAAAAACAAAAGAAAACCAAAAAAAACTTGCCATTTCTTTGTTCTGTTTCATGATTGAAATTAGATTTATAGACATTTATGAGTTACAAGGTACACATTTGGGAACTGGGTGATTAGTAGTCAGCTATGTGCTGGGTGAATGAGGAATTTCAACATGTTATGACCTTTGAAATGTGCTGAACAACTGCTCGGGATGTGCACAACAGCAACTTGGAATGCGCATAACAGTTTAGAATGTGCACAACAAGGTTTTTGAACAGGCTGATACATAAAGGGAACATTGTTTAACCAGGTGTAACAGATTAAGCTGAAGCATGTTTTCAGTTGTGACATGGGAGCACAAGGAAATTAAGTGACTTGCTCAGGAGCACACAGTGTGCACATACAGTAGGCATCTGGGGATTCAAATCCAGGTTTCCAGATTTGCAGCTCAGAGCCTTAACCCATTGCACTATGCTGCCACCAAATAGGTAATAACATTTAAGTAATTAGATATACTGTAATGATGTAATACCATTACTCACAAGTCAAGAAGATGTCTGTCAACCTGACAATGATATTTTATGTTTAATTCAGTCTTGACAGAATTCCACCCGTTCATCTCAGACCCAAAATAAATTCTTGTCTTGCCTCTTTATGTATCTAGTATCACCTTTCTTTTCCTCTTTGTAGATTCATTAAGTACTGTAGTATATTTACGTTTTGGTGTCTCCATAATACTTTTGCAGCACATAAATAAAATATATTACACAATGGCTTTAACAACCCTCCAATCTGATTGGCTGGCATGATTTATCTGTTGTAAATCCTGGAATTATCCTGTCAACATACCACCACACTTTTTTTATCTGTCCTCTATGACAACTCTAAATGTGCAGCTGGTTCACTGCTTTCATGTGCTTTCTGCAGGCTGCCTTCCGTTACCCATGACACAATCAAGTAGAGAGAGAGAGAGAGAGATAACAAATGACTAATTTCCTTAGCAGCCAATTCAGAATCATGGTCTCAGCCTGCTTTCCCTTGAAGTAAAAATAGTTTTTGCACTCTCTCTCTCTCTCTCGCTCTCTCTCTCTCCAAGGGTGCTCTTCTCGGTCTCCATCTCCCGGTCAACTGACCCTCTGTGATGAAAGCTTCTGGAGCCGCAACTGGTGAAAAATCTCGAGGGACACTGTAGTTTGGGAAAGGAAATGGTAGAGGTAATGGTGGACCTCAACATGCTGGGAACAGACTGGGGGACTATGTCATTACCAGTGGAGTTATATGAAGGGATGACAAGGGCACTGGATTAGGGCAGACCAGTGGATGTCCTCTTTCTGAACATCAGCAAGACTTTTGACTCCGTGTCACAACATGGGCTACTGGAGAAGCTGAGGAGTATGGTGCTAAGCAGGTGGATAGGAAACTGGCTGGGGGGATGGGTACAGAGGTTGAGGTGGGGGGAGGTCTCATCCTCAAGGTTAATCACAAGTGATGTGCCACAGGGGTCAGAGCTGAGTCCACTCTTGTTTAATGCCTATGTCATGGACATCATAGGTGGTATCAGGAGAGGGATGAGCCTCTTTGCAGATGACTCTAAGTTGTGGGTGGTGGTGAATGGGAAGGAGGGGAAGCTGGATCTCCAGGAGGACCTGGAGACTCTAGGGAGGTGGTCATGAATCTGGAAACTAAAGTTTAATGCTGTGAAATGAAAAGTTCTGTACCTGAGAGCCAAAAACCCAACTCATAAATACACCATGGGGGGACATTGCAAGTATCGAGGGGGAGAAAGACCTTGGGGTGGTGCTGAATGCCAAAATGAATAACTCAGAGCACTGCAGAAGGGCGGTGGTACAAGCAAATAAAATGCTGTGGTGCATAGCCAGGGTGATAACCTCAAGAAGTAGTGAGGTACTCCTTCCACTGTATACTAGCCTGGTTAGACCACACCTTGAATACTGCATGCAGTTTTGGCATCTCTAGTTAAAGAAGGATATTGCTTTGCTGGAGAGGGTACAGAGGAGAGTGACCAGGATTGTACTAGGACTAGGGGAAAGGCCCTATGAGAAGTGATGGGGGGGAGGTCAACCTGTACTCATTGGAAGAGAGAAGAGACAGGGGGATATGATAGACATTTTCAAGTATCTCAAGGGGTTTAATACGGTAAGTCTGGAGGGGGTCCTTCAGCTGAAGAAACCGTGGGCTACCAGGTGACACCCCATGAAGCTGTATGGTGGGAGGCTGGGGGGGAAACAAGGAGGAGTTACTTTATTGAGAGAGTGGTGAAACTCTGGAATGCACTGCCCAGAGAACTGGTGGCTGACTGTGGAGAAGTTTAAGAAAGTCTGGGATAGGTGCAGGGGGGGTACATCCAGAAGCACTGCTGGGAAGTAGGGGTCCTTGTTGGGAGAGAGAAAGAGGGCTAAAATCGGTGCCCTGCGTAGACACTGACCATCGAGCAGACTTGATAGACCATAGAGCCTATTCTGCTGGCTTCATAGTATGTTAGTGTGTTAGTAAGTAGTGAAAGGGATCAAGGGGAGTATGAGCTGACAGCCAAGACAGTCACCAGGGTGGTGAGATCAGCTAAGGTGAAAAAGGAAGAGGGGGAAAATGGGACTGCCTGGCTCAGTTTGTGTACAGTAGGGGGACAGGGGAGAAGATGTGGTCTGACTGCCTCAGTCTGTGTACAATGGGGGGGCAGAGAAGAACATATGGACAGTCATCAGTCTGTGTACAGTTTTGTCGGGGGCCGGGGGAAGGAAAGCGCAGACTGGATAAGCCATCTGGCCTTTTTCTGCCAGAATTTTCTAGGTTTCCATTCTCATTCAGGTCTTGACAGACTAAGTTATGATGCCTAGATAGGACCCAAAGACTGATCCACATGACTCATTATGGCAGGGAGCCACCACCTGCAGCCAGTGTCCCCACTTCAGGCCTGCACATGACTGGGGGCCGTCACCCACCCTGGTCTACCAGTGGCCTGTGCAGCAGACCTGCACATGACTGGGGTCAGGACCACACCCTGATCTGATAGGATGCCTCATGATACAGGCCTATTCATGACTGGGGCAGTCACCCTCCCTGGTCTGCAGCTGCTGACAGACATTTGAGTATGCAGATGCGATTGGTCAGCTCCTAGTTTGGAGCTGTCAGGCTTCAATTCCCGTAATTGGACTGGCTCTTGGGGATGGTGGCCACTTCCTGATTGGATGCTTCAGATCCCCATTGAGAAAGCAAGCACCCAAGGCACCTTTTTCAAATCACAGATTGGCCACTGCCTTGCTGTACTGCTCTATGGACATTTTTTTTCCTGCTGAATTTAATGCTCATGTGGAAATGATTTGTTTTTCTTCTTGGAATTTTCTGCTGCTTAGCCTGCTGTATTAGATGGGTTTGACTTGTGTATGGCTTATGGCTTGTACTGCTGAATATTTTTACTGCTTAAACATTTTATCTTTAAACTACTGTACTGTATATGTAGGAATTGCCTGCTATAATATAGCAGAGTTGTAGTGACTTTAACTAACTGCCTGCCATCTATATAGCTTACTGCTTGCACTACTGAATTTTTTATGCTGAGCTAATTGCCCAACACTGTAGAATAGTTTGACCAACTGACTGCTGCCTGCTGTTTTTCTGTCACACTCTTTTCCTTTCCTGGTTGCTCTCATTCCTCCTCAGACTGCCTTCTTTATTCCCTATTTCACTTGCTTTTTCCCTTTTGCATTTCTTTTTGCTGCTACCTACACTGTTTCTTTACCATCTACTGGACCCCTGACACTCTCTCCTGACACCCCCCTGAACCAGCATATTCCGTAAATATTGCCTGCTATTTTTGGCAATCTTCTCTACCCATTTCAGACTACCCTGAGTCATCTCCACCACAGACCTCCTTTACAGCTCTCCCTGGTCTCATTCAAGGGGCCCCCCCATCAACCTCCTGAATCAGCCTTTGTTTTGCTAATTTTCCACCTGGCACCTTTGACCAGACCTCTCTGCAGGAACCTTTTCTCTCCCACTATTAGCACCTACTTCTGCCCTGAGCACTAAATTGCCGAGGGCCCTCCCACCAATTTACTTGAGCTTTGTCTTTGACTTTTTAACTAATGGGCCGCCTTTTTTTTCTGCTCTTTTTTAGACACAAGCCCAAACCAGGCTCTCCACTTCAACCGTATGGCCCTGGCACTGCTACCTGCTGGAGGCTGGACCTCTGCATCCAGCCCACCACCCCCTGACCAAGGAAAGCAGGTGTGATTGATCAGCTCCTAGTCTGTAGCTGTCAGGCTTCAATCCCCATAATTGGATTGGCTCCTGAGGACTGTGGCCACTTCCCAATTAGATGCTGCAGAACCCCATTGAGAAAACAAGCACCCAAGGCACCTTTTTCAGAACACAGCTCGGCCACTGCCTTGCTGTATTGATCTCTGGACAGTTTTTTTTTCCCCACCCCACCCCTCCTCCCTCCTTTATTAAATACGCTCCTCAGTGATCCTCACCCCCTGAGGCCTCACACTAGTCAATTATAGCAACTCCTTAAAGGGGCTTTCCTTCCTGTAACTTCTTAAAGGGGTGATCCTGTCTAGTGCTCAAATTTGACTTATCGTCCTCAATGCATCCGGAATCAAGTGCATTGACATTGACTATGATCCTCCTCCTATTTCCTGCACTAGCCCAGCATCACTTAAGACCATCACCCTCTACTCATAGTACTCCCCCTTACCTACAACACCTCTACCAGACCCCCCGATGCTCGACCACCTCCCCCCCTCTGTACCCCCCATACTTCCACCCCTGCTACCACTTACTTCCCTCTCACACTTTGGTCTCTTCACCTCTATGCCTTCCCACCCTTCTGTGACTCTACCCACCCCTTGCACCCTAGCACCCGGCCCCATGTCCAGTCACAAGAGGAGATGCCACAATCACTACCACACATTGGTGCCCCTAATCACCCTCCTGTTGCTTCTATCAGGTAACATTCATCCAAACCCTGGCCTCGTGCCCAACCTTATGAACAAGCTTGCCCAGGCTCAAGGACTCCACATAGCTTCCATGAATATTTGCATGTCCTTAAGAAGGCTGCTGCATTTCAATGCTGGGTTACTCAGCACCAACCGGACATTGTCGCACACATCAAAACCTGGTTATCCAAATCCACCTCTGACTCCTTCATCTCCATCCCTGGTTATATCCTTTTCAGGAAAGATTGGGTGGGTAAGCATGGAAGGGGTTGTGCTATCTACATGCGTGACTCCCTCCTTGGACATGCACTTCCACCATCCAAGCTTGATAACGGGGTGCAAGCCCTGACACTAAAAATCTAGCTCAGCCCTGTTAGGGGTCCACTCTTTCTTACCGTTGACTATATTCCCCCCAGAAAGCAAGACATAGATACATAGATACATAGACAGTGTCGGCAGATAAGGGCCTATGGCCCACCTAGTCTGCCCATTTGAGCTTGTAAGTTCAGTTTGTTTTCCTAGAAGTCTATTTCCCCTTACCCCTGACCTCTAGAATTCCTTTCTGTCTATCCCATGCATTCTTAAATCCCGTGATTGTTTCAGCTCCCACCACTTCCTCTGGCAGGGTGTTCCACTTGTCCACCACTCGTCTGTGAAGAAATTCTTTCTCATGTTTCCTCTGAATCGTCCCTCCTCCAACTTCATCCCATGCCTCTAGTCCTGAAACATCTTTTTTGCTTAAAAATAGTGTTTTCCTGCACCCTGTTCCTCCCTGTAAGATACTTGTATGTCTCTATCATATCCCCATCTCCTCCTCTCCTCCAGGGAGTACATGTTCAGTTCCTTCAACCTGTCTTCATAGGACTTGTGATGCAACCCATGCACAATCTTTGTTACCCTCCTCTGAACCTTCTCTACCCTGTCTATGTCCTTACGTAGGTATGGTCTCCAGAACTGTACACTGTACTCCAGGTGGGGCCTCACTAGTGTCTTGTATAGCGGAATTATGACCTCCCTTTTCCTGCTGGTGATGCCCCTGCCTATACATCCCAGCATCCTATTTGCTTTACCTGATGCCTTGTACCTCGAAATTCCGGCGTTTGCTGACTACCTCTCTTGCCTACCACCCAAAATGGCCCAGATAATTTTTGGGGACCTGAATATCAACTGGCTCTCTGCCATGGCCTCCCAAACCAGATATATCTTTGCTGCCCTTGACATGTCTCAGCTTGTCACCACCCCAACTAGATTCAACCCCTCTACTGGCACCAGCACCCTCCTGGACATCACCATTACCAACCGCCCCAGAGGGTGCTGAATATCTATGTACTTCCCAACTCACTTAGTGACCACTCCCCGGTCGTATTCTCTTGGTCCACTACCAACAGCAAACCTACACCACAAACCACCCAGCGATGTCGCCCACTCCCAAGTGGCTGGTGTCACCTTAAACTGTACCTTCCACAACTGGATTGGTCCCCAATCAGGCTTGCACCATCCAAAGACGAGGCACTGGATTTTTTCACTCGTACTTTTAACACTGTCTGTGACCTCTATGCTCCCTTCGCTAGAAATCACACCAAAAAGCAAAGCATGCCCTGGGTTACCTCCTCCCTCCTTCACAAACTTAAAATGAGAGACAACCTATGGCACATTGCCTTGGAATCTGACAAGCCAGCTGATAGGCAAGCATACAACACCGAGTGCAATAAGTGTACTTGTGCCATTCGACAGGCCAAAGCCAAGTACCACCAATCCGCTCTTGTCTCCTCCTGGGGGTCAGCTAGGAATTTTTGGAATAATGTAAAAGAGTTGAATGGTAAATCCCACTCCCCACCCCCCTCTCAACTCTGCTTTAATGGAACTGTCTGCTCTGACACCCTTGGCACTACAGACTGCCTAAACCACACTTTCTCAGACCTGATTTCAGTCCTGCTCAGTAACTTCTTTGACCCCATCCCAGTAGTGCCCCTGCCCTCTCTCTCCAGAGACCTTCTTTCTATCTATGTACCATCTCCCCACTGGAGGCTAGACCCCTTCTGCAAAAAGTCATTAGTAGTAACAACCCCAGCACTGACCTACTGGACACTAGGCTACTTCGTCTGATGTTGGATGCTATCCTGGTCCCACTTACCAAGCTGCTCAACCACTCTCTGTGCCTGGGGCAGTTCCCCAGCATATGGAATACTTCCATCATCACTCCCATCCTAAAAAGCAGCGATCGAGCCACCTCGGGTAACTATTAACCTATCTCCAGCCTCCCCCGACTCTCTAAGGCCCTTGAAAAAGTAGTTGCCAACCAGCTTGCCAAATACCTGGCCATGCACAATATCCTGTGCTCTGAACAGCATGGCTTTTGTGCAGGTCACAGCACCACAACTGTGCTACTTGAATTCTACAACTTCCTACACTCTGCTCTTGATGCCGGAAGTCCTGCCAGTGCCATGTTCATTGACCTCTCCAAGGCCTTTGACACGGTTTGCCATCCCCTCCTGCTGGACTCCCTCAGATGCCTTGGTTTCTCCTCCAGCTCCCTTGCATGGTTCACCAGCTACCTCTCTGCCAGAACTCGGTATGTAAAAATCAATAGCACCCTATCTGACACATGACCTGTCCACTCTGGGGTTCCCCAGGGCTCCATTTTAGGCCCTCTCTTCTTCAGTCTCTACCTCAACTCCCTCCTCTCAGCCTGCCCAAGTAATATCCTCCTCTACGCAGATAATGCTGTGCTGTTCGCCTCTGACCTCAAGCCCAACACACTCCAGACCACTCTCCAACAAGCTTTTGATAGAGCTGAGCATTGGTTCACATCATGAAGGCTAGTCCTTAGCCTAAAAAAGACCAAAGCTATGCTCTTCTCCCATCACCTAAGCCAGTGGTGCCCCTCTCATGATACTGCCTAGCACACTAAACCTCATTGAGCAAGTTTCCTTCTACAAGTATCTGGGCATTACCTTTGATTCAGCACTCTCCTTCCATTCCTATATCAATGCCCTTTCTGCTGCCACCAATATCAGGATTGGACTGTTATATCACCTTAGGGACTGCCTACCACAACAGGCCCTTAGTTTGGCAATCACCTCTTCTGTCCTGTCACTAATTGACTATGGGCTGCCCATTTATGCTGCAGCTGACAACACTGCACTTGCAAGAATCCTGCTTTCTATAAACAAGGCCTGCAGGCTAATGCTGGGAACCCGTAGGCACACCCATACTACTACTGGTACTACACCACCAACTTGCTCAACCTTGAAGAAAGACTCAGCTTCCAAACCTGCCTTCTTGTAAAAAAGACCCTGCTAGGGCTATCCCCCCTGGGGTTGCCAACTCCCTGCAGTGTGCCTCCCCCTCAGTCTCCTCCCACAGCACTGTCAAAACCAAGGTCTCCCTCAGAAGTAATCTGACAAGTACTTGCTGCTGCAACTGCACATAATCCCCCACCTGCCCTTTACCCTCATCCTTAGGCTGGGTTTGCCCTGTCTACTTTTGCTGTATATGCCTGGGGTCTCAGGCAACATCTGCTGACTAATGTAAATATCTCTGGTTGCTATCTGATGTGGTACTCGTGTACCTATATTATGACTACTGTGATCTACCTATTATGAAACTTGTACCACCAGTGAATTCCTGTAACACTGGTTGCTTTTTTAAACTAAGCGTTATGTCCTGTACTGTTTTGTTTGCTGTGATGTATTGCTGTCTTGATGAGGTGCCTTTGTAAGTAAGTCTTTGACTCAAAGGTCTGTAAACTGATGATCTAATAAATAAATACATAAAATAAATAAATAAATTGGCAGGCACCCAGATTGGTGGCCCTAAGTAAGTGGAATCCAGAGGTGCTCAGGATCTGAGGCAACACTGATTCATGGCAGGAAGGTCATGTCAAAGTAATCTAATACATTTTTTTTTTGATTGGATAACTAGGGAACTAAATCAGGGAGGGGCAGTAGACCTCGCCTACCTAGATTTCAGCAAAGCCTTTGACACCATCCCACATAGAAGGTCGATTAACAAGATTGGTAGTCTGGGCATGGGAGACAAGGTAATGAACTGGGTTAGGAACTGGTTAACTGGAGACAGGGGGTGGTGGTAAATGTGGTACAATCTGGGGAGAGGGGGTGATCAGTGGGGTACCAGAGGGATCAGTACTAGGACCAGTTAGAGGGAACCCTGGGGAAAGCTACAGGTAGTGGGGGGGACTGACTGTCACCAAAAAGGAAAGGGAACTAGGGGTTATCATATCTGATGATCTTTTTTCTCTACAATTCTTTTTCTAGCACTGGTGGGTGCACTGAGGCTTCTCTCAGAGGTGCCTCCTCGATTCTCAGCCCCTACCACTCCCCACCATGATGCTTCACCACAGACTTCCCCCCTATCAGGAGATTTCTCAGTGCCCCAGATCACCCCCTGAGTCAGGGCCTGACTCTCCTACCTGGTGGTGGCTATCTGAAATTAGAGGGTACATCTCCTTCCGGGGATTGACAATGGGTCCTCTGTGTGGGCATCCGGTGTTGGAAATATGAGGAAGGTTTCTGAGGCCCTCATCGCCTCCTTGGCGTGCTGGGGTGTTTTTCCTTTTTCTCTTTTTTTGTTTATTCCTTTTATCTCCTCCTACACCCCGACACCCGCCACTCCTTTGGGCCTCCTAGTGCTCCTTTTACCCCAAGCAGTCCTCTTCTGGAGCACCTCCCCATGGATAGCAGCCAATCCCGAGTTGTGCCGGTGTATCCCATCACCGGGCGGGTCCCCCTCCTCTGAGGGGGAAGGCACCGGGTGGCAGGGAACCCCAGCACACAATTTTTACTTATGGTCCAGGATGCCGTTGTGGCAGGTGATGCTTCTGGAGGCTCCAGGGAACAAGGAGAGTGGGAGCTGACATCCAGCAGCTCTGAAGCCGGTTTCTGGCTTTCTCTATTTAGTTCCTCCTACTTCTGCTACTTGTGTTACCCTCAGTCTCCACCATGGGCCACTACAGAGTGGAGCTATCCCCCCACCCCTTCCCAGGAGAGAAAAGCAGTCCTTCGGATGCTCAATCCTCTCCTTCCCCCTGCCAGTCCATGGCGCCCGAGTCTGTTCCCGAACCTGGGACGCCGGCGTGGGCCGAGGTAAGGTGCCAGCACCTAAGCCCTCCGTGACACCAGGCCGGCTTTCCTTTTTCTAATTATGCCCCTCCCCCTACCCCTGCAGAGTCTGAGCATGCAATGATGTCAGGGATGTCCGTCATGGCTCTGCGTCCCTCTACTGTATCCCTGGGCATTGCAGTGCCTCTGGTCTCTGTCAGTCCCTGCCTTCCCCCAAGAGAGAAGAGGAGAGCAGTCCTCCAGAAGCTCAATCCTCTCTCTCCCCTGCCAACCCCCAAGTCGCTGGTGTGGCACGAGGTGTGGCGTCCAGCATCTTAACCCTCAGTGCCACCATGCTGGCCATTTATCTGATGATCCTAAGGTATCAAAGCAGCGTACAAAGGTGGCAGGGAGGGCCAGTAGCATACTGGGGTGCATAGGCAGGGGTATCACTAGCAAGAGGTGGGAGGTGATCATGCCATTGTATAAAACATTGGTAAAGCCTCACCTGAAGTACTGTGTGCAGTTCTGGAGGCCACACCTGCGCAAGGACATAGATAAGGTGGACACTGACCAGAGAAGGGCAACAAAGATGGTGCAGAGCTTGCACCACAAAACACATGTGGAGGGACTAAGGGACCTCAAAATGTACTCACTGGAGGAGAGGAGACAACGGGGGTGACATGATTGAAACTTTAAAGTACCTCAAGGGCATAAACAAGGTGCAGGCAGGGGATCTTTCTAATGTAGAAAAAGTACTAGAACAATGGGGCACAATATGAAATTGGAAGGGGGTAGATTAAGAGGTAATGTGAGTAAATGTTTCTACAGAGAAAGGGTAGTCGATGCTTGGAATAGTCTGCCACAGGAAGTAGTGGGGGGGCAAGCACTTTGGAAGGGTTAAGCATGCCTGGGACAAGCACAAGGGAAGCCTGAGAGGAGTGGGAGTGATGAAAAGTCGTTGATCACATAAGATCTGTGGCCACATAAAATGTATAGGGCCTATGGGCAGACTAGATGGGCATAGCGGTCCTTATCTGCCAACAATTTCTATGTTTCTATGTAAGTGGGGCATAATCTGCAAGTCCTTGAGAAACTTGGTGACAGTGATTGGTGTTTTCTTTTTGGGGGGGAGGTGCAGTTAGATAGGCATACTGGGTGTTGGAGAAAAAGCTATATGAAGAAAAACATGTGCACTAGAGATGGAAGTCAGTCCCCTGAGAAGGCAGAGGCTTGCCCAATGTGCTAGCTGGATACTTCAGACTTTCTCAAAGAGCAGTGTATGGGAACAGGGTTAAAGAGAATTGTGATATCTGTTGGCACTGGGGAGTAAATGGTTCTGGAGGATTGTGTAGCAACAGTATTGTTTGTGGGCACTGGGACTCCACCACCCAAGATGGCAAGATAACTGGCAGTGTGGGTGTTTGTGTTCCTTTTTATATGAAGCCAAGCTCTCTGGCCTTAAACCTCTCAGTCTCCTGCCTTGATCTGCTAATCTTCACCTTGTGACAGAACAATTTCTGTAGCAACAGGTTATAAGTTCATAAGTTCATAAGTTGTATCAGAGCTTTAAAAGATCAATGTGTCCATATTGCTCACCAAGATTCTTAATATCCCAAGATACTGTTACCTAACAAGTATCTATCTAGATTTATTTTGAAGGCCTGCATAGTACTACTAGATATCACTTCCAGGGGCATTTTATTCCAGATTGGAATGACCCTGATGCTAAACCAATGCTTTCTTTTTGTAGACCTGTACTTATCCATCTTTAGCTGAAAAGGGGGTGCCCTAGTCTGATATACTGTAGCTGTTCTCTTATTATTAACCCCAGCGATTCCCTTAGTGTGTTATCAGCAAAAGCCTTATAAACCAGACACATGTCCCCTTGCAACCTCCTATACTCCAATGTATACAGTCCATGTTTACTTAGAGAGGTCTGATAGTCACATCCTTGATTTCCTTCAATCATTCATGTGGCCCTTTTCTGGACCCTCTCCAAAGCTACAATCTGCTTTTTGTAGCCTGGGGACCAAAACTGCGCACAGTACTCCACATGTGGTTGCACCAAGGAACTGTAAAGTGGCAGAAAGACCTCACTCTTCCTAGACTTAATATGTCTACTTACGCAACTCAGTATGTTCCCTGTCTTCTTCACCACCAAGCTGCATTGATGATTGATTTTTAAATCGTTTTGGATCTTCACTCCCAGATCTCTTTCTTCAGTTATCTCTCTTAATATTTGTCTGTTTAACCTATAAGTAGCCTTTACATTATTTATACCAAAGTGCATGACTGTGCATTTATCCACATTGAAGGTTAGTCTTGAAGCATATGCCCAATTTTGTAGTTTAAACAAAATTTTCTGCATTTTGTCAATATCCTGGCTACTGTTTACTATGGAGCCAATCCTCGTATCATCAGTGAATTTGGCTTCCCAGATAACACCTCCAGTAGTCATAGAGTGTATATACTGTATGTATTAAAAAGACAAGGTCCCAAAACAGACCCCTGCGGGACACCACTTGTCACCTCTGCCAAACCCAAGTTACTTCCTTTGATTGTTATGTTCTGCTTTCTGTCTGAAAGCCAGGATCTAATCCAGTGAGTTATTTCAATGTGAAAACCATGTTCGATTAAGGAGTCGATCAATTCTCCATGGGGCACTTTATTGAAGGCCTTAGAGAAATCCAGGAATATGACATCCACTGTGTATCCCTCATCCAGGGCTTTACTAACATGTTCGGAAAATCCCAGAAGGCTGGTCTGGCAAGATCTTCCATGTTTAAAACCATCCTGCGATTGATCCATGACTCCCCTATTTAACATATCTTCTTCTATATAATCTTTTACAATTCCCTCTAACACCTTCCCTAATACAGAGGTCAGGCTTATTGGGCAATAGTTACCTACATCTTGTCTGGTACCATTTTTAAAAATAGGGGTAACATTAGCCTCCTTCCATGTGTCCACCACTTCACCCTGATCTAAAGAGTCTTGGAACAAGTGGATTAGTGGCTCAGCCAACAATTCTGCTAGTTCCTTAATCAATCTAGGATGAATCTCGTCAGGACCCATGGATTTATTAGAGTTTAAACTAAGCAATTTGTGTTTAATATTTTCTTTATCTAGTATAAGCTGCGTTGTTGATTCCAGAAGTTGCTTGGTGACCCTGGTACTTGGATTATATACTGAAAAAAAATATCTGTTGAACTCCTCAGCCATAAGTACTTTTTCCTCTATCAGGCTACCATCTGTTTTTTTTTAATGGGCCTACCCCTTTTACTCCTCCCCTTATACTGCCAATCTAGCTATAGAAGGATTTATAGTTATCCTTAACTCTACTAGCCAGTGTATATTTGTAATCCCTTTTGGTTCTTTTAATACATCTCTTAGTTCTTTTTTACAGATGTTTATATTCTCTCCAGTTTTTCTCGAAGCCATTTCTTCTGGCTGTGGCATATGCCCTTTTTTTTATTAAGCAAATGTTTGATTTTTTTTTTTACATCTAAACAGGAACCTTCTCTGATCCTTTATATTTCTTTTTAATTGGGACATGTTTATCTACTATCTGTTTTAATTTCTTAGTAAGAGTGTCCCACATCAGGGAAACAGATTTCCATTTTAAATTAACCTTCCAGTCCCAATTTCTAAAGTTATCCCTTATTTTATCATAATCAACATCATTATAATTCCTAATTAAGGTAACTCCAGGTGTCCAATGTACTTGTCCCTCTATAATAAATTATACCCTGACATTATCGCTGGTTCCCAGTGGAGTAGTTACTTTACAGTTTTGTATGTATTCACCCATATTACTTAATACAAGGTCAAGTATGTTCAACTTCCTGGTTGGTTGTTGTACGTATTGCTCCAAACCTATAAGGCTAAAGACATCAAAATATTCAGTTTCCACCATAGTCCCTGCTGTGTAGTCTTTCCAGTTTATACCCGGTAGGTTAAAATCTCCTAATATTATTAAATTGTCAGGTATTTTCATCTTTTCTATTCTATCTATTAACTGGGCATCTACATTAGGTGGAGTTGTGGGGGGTCTGTATATCACACCTATAGTGATGTTAGCTTGGTCGACTGGAGAGGCCCTTATCCATACTTGATCTATGCTCTCTAATGTCTGAACTTCTAATTCCTCTGCTGTAATATTGTTTATAATACAGATAGCAACCCCACCTCCCTTTTTCCCAGGCCTGTCAGTACAGTACAATTGGTAACCTGGAATCTGTCAGTTCCATTGGTCTTCTATATCCCACCAGGTTTCTGTGATGGCACATATCAATATGTTATCTTTTGCTAGTATGTATACCAGTTCATCAAACTTTTGGACAATGCTTCTTGCATTTATGTTAAGACATTTCCAGTTAAAGTCATTTCTATCACCTGTTGTGGCTTCATATGTGATTCTTCCTATACACATTCCCATCTCTCAACCCCCCAGTTTCCCAGGTTATGATGTTTCTTGCAGAGCACTAGGACTTTGGGACAGGTATAGGTGAGGGAACAGTGTATATCTGAAAGCAGAAGGATGTGGGTTTAATGAAAATGTATTTAGTAAAAAGAAATCTATGGTTCTAGAATTCAGAATGGTGGGGGGGGGGGGATGAAACCAAGTTTTGTTGATGCCAGCTATGAATTTTCTTGTTGAAAACCATTGGTACTTGTTCACATGTTCATTATCACTCCAGAATTGCTGCTCACACCTGGGGTAGGATAAGAATGTTCTTCTATCTATTTGATGTGGCACTGTCAAGATAAGCAAGTTCAGTTGTATTTTTCTACCATTACAGTGCAGTGTCAAGAAAAGCTAGGCAAAGGGCATAAATGCTAAGGTTGTGTGATTGGCATTGTGAGTGGCGGACCCATTTCTGACACACACAGCCTTTTGTTTGGGGTGGATTAGGATGGTGTTCAGAGGCATTTTGCATATCGATGCTGTCCCCATGCCATCATTAATGTGACCAGGGGACTTTTTAGCAGCCGTCGTTTTGTTTTTTAGAAAAAGGTTGGGGGGGGGGCAGTGTGATCCGAATGTCTTTTGAACCTTTTCAAAGTTAGTCTTTGTTGTTTGCTTATTTTTTATTAAGCTGTCATTTAAAAAACATCTCCTTCAGCCATAGTTTGTGAGTCAAATTGCAGGTGGGAGACAATGTCTCATTTTAACTTTTTATTAACTTTTGCTCAGCTCTCCTTGCTACTTGTCCTGGTTTACCTGTCCTTGAACATATTTAGTGATGGGCATTGGCAATCGGAACATGTTAAATCATGTTCAGATATAACTGTAGATGAAATTACCTGAAGTTTAAAATCTGAAAATGAACAAAACATCTGTGGTGTCTCCTTGTTTTGGGGAAGTGTGTCTGTGTGTGTGTGTGGGGGGGAGTCTGCCTCATTTGGAAACATGATAATAGTCAAGACAGAATAAATGATCAAATGTGAGTTTATCTGAGCCCTGCAGTTGTTGCAACAATGTTTGGACCTTTTGAAATGGAAAAAGATGCTTGTGGCAACAGTGGAAGTTTGATTGCCCCCTGCTGGAATGATCTGAGCAGAACTAGCATAATTCTTGCCTCTTTTGCCACTAACCTGCCCCCTAGGCTGACAGTGGGCACAGCTACTGGACAAGAGTACATTTTATTGGGGAGGGGGTAAATGCGAGCTAAGCAGGTATTCAGTTCATTACACGTTTTACCAAATATGATTTTTTTTGTTTTTGGGGCAGCTGCAAGGTATTCTGTTATTGGATTTCTGAGTGCAACTCTGGGCCACTCCCTCTGTTGGGGGAGCAGGTTTCCAGTTCACTAGCAAAGACTATGGTACAGATGGTGACCAGAAGAAGAGAAAAAAACAAGACTGCCACTTTTAATTGTGGAGATTAGCATTTCATTTTCACTAGTTTGTTGGGTTTCAGAAAGACTTTCTAACAAGTGAGCACATTTTCGGAGCTGATCTGTATTCGTTTGACACCATATTCATACATAAACTGTATTTGTCACTAAAACAGTTACACGGTATATACTTATTGTAGGGGGGAACCAAAAAGTTACAAAATTAAAAAATATTAAATTTCAGGTGAGACGATTACAACCATCTGACAGTCTGTGTAAGGAGCCTATGCACAACCAGAACAACAGGTGAGGAAATGCAATGCCCCTGTATCCCCACTTGTGTTATACATAGTATGGAATAAGACTGATTTTAGATTAAGGGGCATCCATCAGAGAGAGCTGTGTAAGGAACAGTGTTGTGCTTGAAATTAGCATTTCAGAGCAAAATGTCAGGCTCTAGTCAGCACCACTTGACCCTCCCTTGCACCAGTACATATTACCAAACCCTGGTCCACTGGTAGATCAAATTTTGAGACAATTCATTTCCTAATGTCTCTGAAGTTGTTTTTTCTATTTGTGTATATAAACAAAAGTTTAATTTGAGCTCTTGGCACATTGAGGTGATGGTTTACGTTAAGGTCTGTGCCCAGGCTATTTTACATTTTATTTATTGTGGGGATTTATTAATTCTCCAGCTGGTGTTTTGTACCACAGCATCAATTTGTGAGTGTGTGTGTGTGTGTGTTTTTCTCAAATGAGTGTTACAAGTCCTCGTTTTGATTATATATGAGTTAGTACTCTGACAATAAGCATGCACATTGCTTTCGGTTAACCTGCTTGCTGACTGTATATGCATATATATAAAACAGAAATCACATGCTACACTGCTTGGAGCCCTAGGCAAGGACAATAGGGCAGCACACTAACAGAGTACATTTAGCTTGCAAGCCCCTAAATAAAACAGCCAGGAAACCACAACAGACAGATAGATTGGTGGGGGAGGCTGGGGCTGGGGTGAATAAGAAAAGCCTCCAGCCAGGCAAATGTTGCTAATATCACAGAGGCAGGGGGGTCAACAAAAAATTATGAGTGAATTATGAAGGCTTTTCACCTGGCAGTATTTGCAATTTGGCGGGACCAGATTTTTTACAACCTGCATATATTAAGCACATTTTCCTATGGATGGTAGTGTGCCAACACACTGTTGCGCTCTATTTTAACGAAACAAAAAAATGCAGATACACTTTCTTGCAATTTGAAAGCATGACTTCAGGAATGATCAATAAATAAGAACAATATAACCCACCACCCAGAACACACATTGAAACACTCTATCACAGTGTAGTGTGCCTATCCTAATCAAAAATAATGTTTTTTTTAATCAGGACATGGCACGTGCAAATCTTTACCCATAGATATCAGCACCACTGACAATGCAACACAAATTCAGCTATTTAGGACTATGGGGCAAGCTGTAGCTTATTTATGTGTGTGTGTGTGTGTATTTTGGGGGGGAAGGGGTTGAAACTGTGCATTAACAATCCTGTCTGTTGTATTGTCATGTTAGTATCAGACAGAAAGCACAGATCACTTAGACAGGCTGGTAACTGCTCCTCCTACCCTACATACTGTATGCTTATTCAGACAATGTCCATGAAAAATCACAGCTATTAGGAAAATATGCCAAGGTTAAATGAAAGATCTTACCTACACACAGCGCAATGAAAGGTTTAATCTGAATTTGTATAACTACTGAATCAACAAGTAACCACTGGGAATAGAACAGAGAAATACAAAATACAAACATAGGCAGCAAAATCAGCTGCAGGATGAACATAAGTAATTCACACAATCAACACAATAATTATTTATGAAAATGAACCACACATGTCAAATATTTAATTTCTTGCTGGCTTAATACCTAATTGCTTCACTTTATACAAGAAGTAGATGGGTCCAATGAGGATCTGCTTAGCTAGTACAATGCTCACTCATGACAGTGGTACATGAGCAAGCAAAGTGCATGAAAATTAACGTCGAGGATGAAGCGTGGTCTAGTGCTCCAGTACACAAACACCACTGAAGGACAGAGAAATAGCGGACCACTTCCAACATGAAAACAAACTAAAATAAATATAGTGAGATCATTCTTTCAAACACATAACAACCAATTTGTGATACACACTAACTTCTGTTTCACACCAACTTATTCAAACAATCCCATGGCCCAGATATTGAAAAGAGCTGAGCCATGCGCAATAGGGTTGCGCCTGCGCAAGTCCGAAAATGCGCCATTCTACGATATTCAGCGGGAGGCAGTTGTGCCCCCCAAATCATGCTGAGCAACAGTGCAATGATAATGAACGTATGTGCAACTGAAGGGGGAGGAACCATGCATAAATAGTGCAATGTGATATTCAACAACATGCACCATGCACAATAGGGGAGAAAGCAGAAGTTGCGCCATAGTGGAAATGAGCCAAAATAAAAGGGAGCAAGGGAGAGGCGCAAGAACGCTACAGGGAAGGCACATGAGGCTGAACTGTAGCAAGAGAAACTGGGCAGCAGGGACACATAGGGCAGGCCAGGGAAAGGGCACCTGGAACCCACAGGCTCAGGGGAAGGTGTGGGGAGCCACAGTGCAGGAGGGGGAAGTACGTGCCACACAGCAGTGAGGTCAGCACAGTCAGGTGTTCCCAGTGCAGGGGAAGTAGCAGCCAGGACAGCGGGGGAAATACAGAAACAGCTGCCCGGGGGGGGTGAACACAAGAAAGGGACATGGCCAGTGCCACCATCTAGATGGAGGCAGTAATAAGCGGGGTGAGAAGGTGGGCAGCAGGGGGGCGTGACTGTGGAAGGGCCCATCGCCGATATGCCCCCAACAGGCAGTACCAAGCCCACACCAGCTTCGAGCTGTATAGTGATACTGAGATCATGGGCCAGTACCGCCTGAATCAGGCAATTCTGAGGTGGCTCTGTGAGCTGTGCAGTGCTGTGATGCAGGCACCCACATGATGGAGCCATGCCCTGTCAGTGGAGACGAAAGTGACAGCTTGCAAGTGCTTGCTCACTGCGGGTACCTTCCAGAGACCAACTGGGGACACCACAGGCATAACCCAGTCGGCCACGTCATGCCACCTCACCCAGTTCCTCAGCTCACTGCTGCCACATGCTGCAGAGTACATCCATTTCCCCAGCACACTGGCAGAGTGAACAGCAAACATACAGGAGTTCCACAGGGTAGCACATATGCCTGGCATGCTAGGGGCAATAGATTGCACCCGTGTGGCCATCTGCACACCACCTGGCCCCAAGGGGGCCGCATATATAAATCGCAAGGGCTATGCCAGCATCAACTGCCAGGTGGTGTGCGACGCCGGGGCCGCATAATCAATGTCAGTGCCACGCACCCTGGGGGAGCACATGATGCCTTCATCTGGCACCAGTTGGCACTGTGCCACAGATTCGAGAGTGGGGATATCCCCACTGGCCACCTAGTGGGTGAGTATGCAAACCACATGGACAATCATAGGGCCTGGGGGGGGCATGGTCAGTGGTGATATGGGTAGTGTCCTACATGGCCTGGGGCAGGGTGATGCTGATCACCAAACTAACCTCCACCATCTACACACAGGTGACAGTAGATACCCACTCTGTCCCTGGCTGCTCACACCCTACCGGTGGCCCACAACCCCATCGCAGCAATGCTACAATGAGGCACACGCCACCACACATAATGTCATTGAGCAGGTGTTCGGGATGCTGAAGGCACGTTTCCGTTGCCTGGACACCTCCTGCGGTGCCCTATGGTACAGCCCCTCAAAGGCCTGCGGGCTATTCCTGGCGTGTTGCATCCTGCACAACATGGCCAACGAATGTGGGATAGCTGTACAGATCGAAGAGGGGGACAGTGATGGGGATGATGGGGACGCCGGTGACAATGGTGATGGGCAGCCCCCCCTTGGGCGACAGGACCCCCGACTGCTCCGGCTGACACAGCTTCACCGGGACACCATCACAGAGGAGCACCTCAGCCAACCCAGGTAAGTCATGGGGCCATGTGCAACCACCAGTGGCTAAGGCACAACCCACAAACATGCATGGACACACACCAGGGGTGCATGCCATCAAGAGAAGTGGCCAGGCATGGAACCACACACACCACCAGGGATGGGTGAGGTCTAACATGCCACATGGACACACACACACACACACACACACACACACACACACACACAACGCACCAAACATGCACAAAGGGTAGGAGGCACACCAACCCAGAATGCCACCCCTAGCCACACACACGTCCACAGACCACCATGCCCACTGCCTGTCCTTGTGCGTGTGTCAGATGATGAGCATCATTGTACATTGGTGTACAGCGCAATGCAGGCATCATCGTGCACATGCAACTGTGGACAGCAGCTGGGAGGGTGTGCAGATGGACTGTGTGTCCACGTGCTGGGCCGGGTACCCACCCGTACAATGCCCGCTGAATGACACAATGCACACAGGGCAGCACCAGACATTAGCTGCATTGGGAGACAGGTAAGTCACATGGCACAGTGCCCCGGCTGCCACAGATGTGTGGGTGGCCCCGACGAGACCTGCCAGCACTGACAGGCTGACCACTGATCTCATGGGGTGGCACCGATGGTCCCCCAGGGTTTCCACTGTGTGAACGCGACTGTGCTCGCGCAGGGGTCTACAGCACACCAAACGTGCCTGCACCAGGCTTGCTTGGGATGCCCACAGCTGAACCCGGTGTCTACAAGGATGGTGTCGCATGATGCCGGGAACAGGGGGTGGACAGTGCACTACGTGGTGTCTGTGATGCATGGGCAAATAACTGTGTGCCCATTGTGGCCATGACAGCAGTGAATACCTGTGTCTGCCTGTCAATGGCAGTGGTTGCATCCTCCTGCAACTGGTCCATTCCTGCCAGGATCAGATTGGTGTCTCTGCTGCGATGCTCCTCTGCCCGCTCCAGAGCCACATGCAGTGCATCCACCAATGTCACAAGCCGCATCTGCTGGTTGACTGATGCTTGCAGTATGCAGGTGTGCTCATCCAAGAGGTCATCTGCCTCCTCAGCATCCTGTCCCTCAGGGTGTGCGCGGCCCTGATTCTCAGCACCCCTCAAGGGTGGGCGCTGCACACCAGGACTAGGTCTGGTCATGTCCCCAGGTGGTGCACTGATGCCGCCCCCTGACCCTGTACCCCCAAGCTCACTGGCTGACTGCTGATGCTGCCCCTCCAGCTGCCACTCCCTAGGGCTCACTGGTGCCACCGCAGTGGCCCGAACTGTCCCACTGTCCTGTACACACTCCAGTGCTTCCCCACTAGTGCTGACAGGCACATGCTGGGACTGTGATGACACGCAGGCCTCCACGGCAGCACCACCCACAGCCAAGGCCACGATGTTACTTGCTGTGTGGCCATCCCGTGACACACAAGTGTCACTGCCCATGGCGTTAGCGACAGCATCATCAGTGACGGACCCGGCACCAGCCCGAGTCACAGCATGCTGGCATCCATGGACGCTGGCAAGCTGGGACACAGGCAGGGCCTCCTCCGCACCTGTTCCAAAAACATCAGTCTGGACAGCCAGGCGGGCCCACTGTCATGCTGAGTGGCATATACCTGTGGAGGTGGATAGGCCCTCCTCCATCTCCATCTGACTGGCATCAGTGGACAGGCCCACCGCTGCTGACCCATGCAGATGTTCAGGATCTGTAAGGGAAAACAAAGTTGCGTTACTGCATGTGACCTACCCTGCCCCTCTCAATAGACAGACCATGACCTACCATGCAGTGATGGGCTACCACCCATCTGGAAGCCACCACCCGGAACACCCTCAATGGCACAACACTGCATGCTGCCAGCAACCCTCTCCTCCTGAGGGGTCAGGTGTAGCACCTCCGGCTGTCCCCCACCTGTCACAGCTCATGCTGCTCTGATGGCAGCCACCTTCTCCTTTATCCTCCTTCTCTTGTCTGTGCCCATATTCTTCTTTCACTCCTGCACAGAGCGCTGGTGGCTGCCATGCAGGTTCACTGCATGTGCCACGTCCTTCCATGCAGCAGCACAGGCCTGTGGTGTTCCCTGCCATCCGCTGAGAAGCGGCTCCTGATCCAGGTAGGCCTCAAACAGGGCATCTGTCTCGGCCTTGGTGAAATTAGGCCTCCTCCTCCTCCCACCACTGTGTTCCTCCTCTCCCACAACTCGCTCGGTCATGATTTAGCATGTGAAAATGAAAGTTGTTACCTGTGACTGTGCAGTCCCATGCATGTCCCAAAATCCACAGTCCACACTTCCAAACAGCATGCAACTCACCAATAGACTGCAGTAGCCGACTATGGCCAGTGCAGCCCAATCTCGCACTTTTATAGCGCAACCCATGCAAATGAGGCAAGGCGCAACTTTAAGTGGATGCAAATTGCAGTGCTGTGCCATTGAATGGCTGATTAGCTGATTTGCATATGACGGCTGAATATCGCACTGTTGCGTTTGCGCAATTGTGTTGAACGTGCTGAGCCAATGGCGCAGTTCTGTGACATGCATAGTACACACCTCACTGCGCATGCCCGGGTTGCTGACGCAGGTGTCTGCCACGCTGCTGACATGCCGTGCGTGGGAGACAATGCAGGGCATGGCCACTTTGATACTTTGGTACTTGGTACTTTGGTATTGTTGGACAAAAGAAGGCGGATTGCCCATCACGACTGTCCTCCATATTTATGGATCATTCAGTGGGTCCCTGATCAATCAACCATGTGTCTAATCTGTTTTTAAATGACAGGATATTTGGAGAGTCAACTATTTCCTGTGGCAATCTGTTCCAAATTCTGGGTATCCTTACGGTAAAATAGTTTAATCTTTTGTTTGTTTTTGCCCTCATGATCTCTAGTTGTCTATTATGTAATCTAGCTACCGTTTTTCTGGTGGAGAATTTAATGCCACAGATTTGCATCTGTTCTTTGTTTGCTATTAGCTTAAATAGTAGTAACTAGTCCCCCCTAAGTCTTCTTTGGGCTAGTGTATGTAGACCTTTACTTGCTAATCTGGTGGTGTAGTTAAATTTTGATAAGTGAGGTATGAGTTTTGTGGCTTTATGCTGAGTATTTTCAATCCTATTAATATCTGAGATCAAGTAAGGGCTCCAGAAGGGGGAGCCATAGTCTAGGAGTGGCCTAACATGGGATCTGTAAAGTGGCAGAAGACATTGTTCTGTTTAGGTTACGAATGTTTTACTTATCCTACGGAGAATAGCATTTGCTTGATTTGATATTTTGGTGCAGTGGGAAGTTGAAGATAGTTTATTGTTGACCAGGATTCCTAAATCTTTTTCTACAGTTGAAGTTTTAATGGTCGTGTTGTTTAAGTACTATGTATGTAGTGGGTTATTTTTTCCCAGGTATAATACTGCACATTTAGTAATGTTAAAGTGAATCTCATTTATACGTGCCCACTGTCCTATCAATAATAGGTCAGCTTGTAATCCAGAATTTATATTTTGATTTATAGCTTTTCCCCCAAGTTTTGTATCATCAGCGAGTTTGACCATTTTGTTGTTGGAGGATATATGCATGTCTCCAATAAACAGATTAAAAAGGACCAGTCCGAGCACAGAGCCAGTGGTGCTACAGCGATGTTCACCTATATGGTGCTGTGGCACTGGGGCATCATAGGCGCACTGGGGCAACAGCATGGTAGGCCGCTACTGGAGGTAGCGCACAGGCACCCAATTGCGCTACTTGCATTGGGTTCCAGTGGCACTGTGCCTGTTCATGCACCAGAGACCCTTGACCCTGTGCCCGACCTTTACCCCCTAGGCGCCATGTGTCATGCATGGGTGCACCACTATCGAGCTGTTCGGTGACAGCGCGATAGGGAATAACAGCGCTGTACCGGCGCAGCATCTGCACGTGGTGGAACTGCTGCTGCAGAGCACCATTTTGAACCTACTGAGCAAGTGAGATGGCACGGAGGAGAGCTGCCCAGTAGACCCAAATCGAACTGGCAAACCTGGTGGTCATTGTTGAGCCACTTTATGGCCCACTGTTTGGGGATGCATCCCTGGACAGGTCCAGGAGCCAGATGTGGCAGGAGGTGGCTGACACCCTGGAGGAGGCCACAGGAAGGGGGCAGATGGCAGAGCAGTGCCTCCACAGGTATGGTGACCTGAGAAGGAGGAAACCGGACCTGCTTGCCCACCTCTGGACACGTGCCAGGAGGGGCACAGTGCTACGGCCAGGTAGGTGTTAAGTCCACACACTTTTATCTTCCATATGGGTATCACGGTTGCATGTGTCCGGAACATGGGGGAGGGACTGTCTGGTGTTGACTGTGGTGGTATCAAGGTGTGGTGTGGGTGGGTCTGGCTGGGTGGGATTGCACACACATGGGGGCAGGGGGACTTTGCTACAGGATTGTACAGATGTTCCTCTCTCCATGTTTGCACCACAGGGCTGGAAGAGAGGCGGCTGGCCAGGGAGCAGAGGCGCCAGCAGGAAGACAGGGCCATTAGGAGGGGTGAAGGTCCACAGCGCCAGAGGGACCAGCCTGATGATGGTGAGTGCCATACCTCCATGATTACTATTGCATGCTGTGTAACAGGGCGGACAGTGGGGCATGGCCATCATCCATTGACACCACTGCCATGCACACAACTTGTTACAGTCAGCACTGTCCTGTGGCACTGCATGTCTGGGAGTGTGTCAATGGTGGTCCATGCGTGCACCGGGTACATGGCTGTGCCACTGCCTTCGCACCACATAGCCATGTCACTAAACAGCCATGGTGGTGCTGTGCAGGACTTTGCCGGTGGGTGTTTGCAGCAGTCCGCATGGCTGTATGCGCCTGGGTGGGCAGGTCTTGTGGACATGATCACTGTGGGTGGTCACACACCATCACAAAGGCATGTCCCACGGCCGTATGCCATGCACAGTGGGTGGGCTGTATGGGGCTATGCATTCACACCTAGTGACTGTGCTCCCTTGTCCTAGGTGTCTGCCAGCTGCAGGCTATCCGGGAGGCACTGCAGGAGATTCTAAACATGGCAAGGGCATCATTGGACATCCTGCAAATGACTGAGCGGCTGGGGGTCTGGAGGAGATACGGGAGGTGGAGCAGCTGGAGCAGGGAGCGGGGCTCCCATTGAACATCCATATGCACCTGATTTCCCCTACCCCCCTGGACCCACCCTCACACCCCTCCTTTCCTGTCCCATTTGTTCACCCCTGCCACTTACCCACCCCAACCTTGTTTGTGGCCCTCCCCCCACACATTTGTACATAGTTGTAAATAGTTGTTTTTTTATATATTTTATTACAAATCTTTGATATGAATACTGTGGTGGTCTCTGATTTGCAGTGGGCTATAGGTGCTCAGCTGCAGTGGTGTGCATGGCGTCAGGGGTGGTGCAGTCATGGGTATGTGTGTGTGTCTGTGGGGAGGTGACTATGGTGTGGGAGCAGCTATCAGTCAGTGTCTGTGGTGTGTGTGTTGTTCTCTGTGCACTGGATGACTGTGTGCAGTGGTCCATGGTGCATGCTCTGTGTCCATGGCACACCTGTCAGCCCGTCCATGGCCTGTGCAGCTGACACCCTTGCATGTCTGTGACCTGCACGGTCTGCTGGCATGTCAGTGGTGGCTGTCCATGCAGGGCAGCCACTGTACCTGTCACAATGCTGGGTTGCCTCCTGTCACTGGTGTGGTGCATGTCTGCCACAGGTGACACTGTGGCCTCCACGGTTGTTGTCCCACCTCCATGTTGTGGCTTGTGTGTGTTGCAGGGGATGTGCACTACTGTCTGTGACTTGTGCTCTGGGCAAATGATGGTGGCATACAGGTACACAGTGCCTGCGCAGGGTGGCTGGCACTCCTGTGCCATGGAGGACTGCTGGCCGTGTGTACATGGTTTCCATGGGCCCATGCTGGGGGCTTGGTTGCCCTGCTACTGAGTCCCTGTGTTGGTGTGCCCTTGGGTATGGGTGGGTGTTTGTCCATGCACTGTGTTGAATCCGGTGTGGTGCATGCTTTCACACACCACTGTGGGTGTCTGCGCTGGCTGTTGTGGCCAGTGCTGGGTCAGGATGTGTCCTTGGGAGGGTGTGCAAGTTGCTGTACCACTGGTGGTGGGGTCAGGGGCATGCCCTGTCATGTGTGGGTACCTCGTGTGCCAATGCATGGTCAGTCTTTCAGCTGTACCTCGAGGGGCTGTGCGTGGTGGCACTGTGTATGCCATTGTTGCATCACTGTGTGCAGCAACCCGCTGATGGGTGCTCATGGTGGGGCTGCCTTACATGGTTCTGTGGTGCACAGGGTTGCATTGTCACAGTGGGGGTGGTGGCATGCATGGGGTATCCTGCAGTGGTGGACGCTGCTCCTGGGCAGGGTGTCTGAGGGTCACGGTGCAGGGTGTGCTCTGCATTTGGGGGATGGTGTGGCACGGGCTGGTTGGCCCTCCTTATGTGCCAGTCACAGCTTGCCAGGGGGTGTGATGGGGCACCATGGCCCAGCTGTGGGTTGGTTGCTTGTCTCCATGGGCCAGTGGTTATTCCAGCCCTCCCCAAGTTGTGCAGTGCATAGGGTGTGGGGGGGACCATGTCTGTTCTGCTGTGTGTTCCTCTGCTCATCTGTGGCATGGGTGATGGGCCCCTACATCCCTGGTTGTGCAGTTGCTTTGCTTCCCTACTGCTGGGGGGCATCCCTGGTTGTGCTATGGCACCTCTGGACTGCTCAGCTGAACATCCCTTATTGCACTATGGCGCATCAGATATGCTCAGCTTCCCCTCCCTGGTTGCGTTATGTCGCAGGTGGTGTGATATTCAGTTATCGGCTGTAGGTGCATCTTGGCCAGCTCAGTTTTTGAATATCATGCCTCTTGCACATGGGCGCAATGGACTTGTGCTTGCTCCTGCTATTGCGCAGTTTTTGGGTGCAGTTTGAATATCTGGGCCCATGAGAACATTTCTGAAAAACGAACAGATGAAGGTAGCATTCCTTTAAAACTGGTATGTCTTTTACTCTTATGTTCTACATGAGTGACCTTGATGTCTTTGCTTACATGACTGAGATGAGCACAGTCCAAGCAGACTTGAGGGAACTGGGCAGCACGTATGTGTCAGCAAGTAAGTTATACCTTGGCACATGATGTAGCTATAACATTCTGAATCATTACATGTCTTTGGCTGTAAGACTGACGTGTTTCAGAATGATTTCTGTGACTGCTTCTTATCTATGTTGGTACACACAAGGTGTCTGCAACTCATACATTATGTGGTGCTCTTTATGTATTGCTGGAACACCTCTTGGGACAAACTCAACTTGGCATGATGCAGACTATCAAACAGTATTGCACCTTTTATTGCATATCTCAGCTGTTATTGAGTGACATGGCAGACTGATAACTGCTCATAGCAAATACATTTGCAGCTTGCTGACAGTTAAACCTACTATGCCTTTTCCTGTTATGCTGTACATGAGTGACCTTGAAGTCTTCACTCATGAGACTGGCATGAGCATAGTCCAAGCAGACTTGAGGGAGCTGGACAGCACTTATATATAAGCAAGTAAGTTATATCTTGGCACATGTAGTGATATGATTTTGAACTGTTATAAGACTCTTTCTTTAACACTGTTATAGTTTCATAACAATATGTAATGTTAAAACCATTGACAGCTGTATCATATGTTCCACAAAGGAATATATAATTGATTCACCAGGCATGACTGTACACACCACCAAACTGTGACTCATTATTGTAAATCTTTATATACAAGCATGTCCTTTATAAAAGTAAAATCTTGCTCTAAACTTTGTGTAACTAAAAATAAGTTTCATAGGTTAAAGTATTGGTATGATAAATAGGCATAGCAGATTAACTTATAAAAATCATATTAACATATTTAGATGGATAGTATTCTCAGGAAAAAAAGTGGTATATGTAGTTTTTAATTATGTAGCTGTAATACCATGAAAAATAGTCTGTAATGAATAAAAATTATTTGTCAAACATTTCATGATTTATATATCATAATAATTCTATTTAAAAAAATAATATAGTACTGATGTTAATGTAATATTGTATTAAGGGCAATGCCACCACTATTTTTTAAAAGCTATAAATATCTATGCTTAGTGATTTTGATACCTTTAGAAATACACTTAGAGCATTTTAATATACTTAGTGCAGTAAACTCAAAGATATATACTTTTTTAATATAAAACAATAGATAGTTTGATGCTTTTAATAATGTGATAGCATCTTGCTGATAATCACAACAGAGATGTTGTTTTAAATAAATGAATAATGCCTTGTTGCATTTGTCTTAAAACATAAAAAATATTTTTTTTTTTTGTAATGGAAGCTATGTGATGTGTGTAGATATAAAACACATTTGATGACCCCAGTCTCAATAAAATGTTTACATATTGTGCAAGAGAACTGTTTTTTCACCCATTCCAGGAACAACCATTCAATTCAGCAATACCTGCATTGGAATTTCTAAAATAAAATATTGAAAATGTATGCTCTGTGTCCTGTGTATTATTTCTCAATCAAGTTCTGTTTAATATGTAGCAGATTATTATTGTATACATCAAAAAATGCTCTATTTAGAGATCTATACATTTATAAATGCTGTTGTGAGACAGTTCAAAGGTCATGGAAATGTGATTTCATTCCTTGAACACACAGAGCTAAATAACTGTCTGTTGAGGACAGAATGAAATGTGTTATGTTCTTAAAGAGAATCATTGCAGTGTGGGGGAGGGGGAAGCAGGTGGCACTCAGCCGAGTGTTGTGATAATAATGAAAAAAAAAGTACTTTGACAATATGCCGCATATTTTACATTGTCATAGAAAACTTTTGCTTGGTGTCACAAAAAAAGGTTTAAAGGTTGTGTATGTCTTTCTCAAAAAGTAAGGAAATTCATTGCAAAAAAATGTTAATGCAACAGTTAGGGTTGCTTCCACAGTGACAAAGGTGAAGAAATTCGATGTTAGGGTTTTCAACCCTAACTCCGAATCCCCCCCCCCACACACACACATAACACACATACAAGCAGGGGATGGTACAAGGCAGCACAACCAATTAGAAACAAACACCATAAGGTAGCAGAAAGAACATAGTGTATAACTCTGTAAACATACCACAAGAGGCATCCATCATCATGTTTCAGCAACTGTATCACTTCTGCTGCCATCCCAGTGTCTTGAGGAAGTACACCCACGTGCTGTACAAACATGTGGGGAGGTATTAAGAAGGTTATGTAGAACATTTGGGATGAACATTTTTTGTCATGGGATGGTTATGACTGTTTCTTACTATTTTGCTACACCTGGTAATAACGTAATGAGTGGAAGTACAGGGGCAGAATCTACTGTATTTAGACACATAGATGCATATGTCCATCTGTGGAAGGACAGGACTACAAGGTATAAAGCAAGCTACAGTGTAAATGTGTCATATATGTACTGTTCTTCTGTCTGTATTGAGGGATGAAAGTGCATGATCCAAAGTACCATGTGGTTCCACCGTTAGACATGTACACTCTTCTACTATCTGTATGCAGGGATGTAACTGTACAGTGAATAACCCTACTCCCAAGCCTGATGTATGCAGACTGTTGTAGTATCTGGATGGAAGAGTGATGTTTCCGCCATAACATACAGACAGTGTTCTATTATGTCAATGCGGGGCTTGGAGTACACTGTCTTTTGGACCCTGCTCTCCCATCCATACATTGACATAGTACATCAGAATCCAAATAACACACTATTCATATGTCACTGTGGGACCCTACCCTCCCAGTTCTACATCAAGATAGTGCAACACTATCAATATATTGCATTGTCCTTATGTCACAGTGAAAACACAGAGTCCTTTGTACCATGCACTACCATATCTCTATTGAGATAGTACAACACAATCCATATCTCACGCTGTCCATATGTTGCACTGTTCTCATTGTGACATATAGATAGTGTGCCATATGGATTGTGTTGTAGTATGTTACTGGATGAATGGGACTAAAGGATATGAAGCACCCTGTACTCTCACTGTGACATATGGAAAGTGTGACATATACATTGGGTTGTATGGTATGCCCCCTGAACAGCGACATTTCTACAGCGAGATGGGTCAATATCGACAACAGTGCCATGCCACTGTAGAAGAGTCACTGGGACTGGGCAACCCCTTCCCCTGACCTGTACCCCCTTCCTGAGCTAACTCTGACCTGGAGTTAGAATCCCTTAGTATGGGGGGAGCGGAGTCAGATCCCCCACGTGGGGGATTTGGGGCAAAGCCCCCAATGAAAAAACATACACCGATCTGTGCGGCTACATGCTGACTGCAAATGATGGTCAACATGGAGCCTGGCACTGTGATGCTGGTCAACATGTTTCTTGTTGAAACAGCATCGCAGAGCCGTGTTGTACTTATATCTCAATGGAGGGATGGGAATGCAGTATCTGAACAACCATGAGCTTACACTAACATAGAAACATAGAAACATAGAATTTGATGGCAGATAAGGACCGCTTGGCCCACCCAGTCTGCCCATTTCCCTACCTGATGGATAAGCTGCAGATCCTAGTTAACCAGCAGCCCACTTCTTCCTACCCCCACCCCCTAGAATTGCCTTATGACTGTCCCATGCATGCTTGAATTCCACCACTGTTTTGACTCCACAACCTCCTCTGGAAGGCTGTTCCATACATCCACAACCTCTCTGTGAAAAATACTTCCTTAAATTACCTCTGAGCCGCCCCTTCTATCTTCAAATTGTGCCCCTAGTTCTTGCACACCTCTTTTGAAAGATGCTACCCTCTTGGACTTTGTTGATTCCTTGAGGTACTTGAAAGTTTCTATCATGTCCCCCCTCTCCCTCCTTTCCTCGAGGCTATACATATTAAGCTCCTTAAGTCTCTTCATATGTCTTCCGGTGCAGACCCTGCACCATTTTAGTTGCCTCCTCTGACAGCTTCCATCCTGTCTATGTCTTTGCGGAGATTGGGTCTCCAGAACTGCACGCAGTACTCCAGATGTGGTCTCACCAGCTGTCTGTACAGAGGGATAATAATTCTTGTTTTCTACTGGTGATGCCTCTCCTTGCATCCCAGTATCCCCCCAGCCCTCCTTGCTGCCCTCTCACATTGCTTGCCCACCTTTAGGTCATCTGATATGACTACCCCCAGGTCCCTTTCCATTTTTGTTGTTGTTAGTATCTCACCCCCCATTGTGTACTCTTCCCCTTGGTTTTTGTTTCCCAGGTGCATTACCTTGCACTTCTTAGCATTGAATCTAAGCTGCCATACATTTGACCATTCCTCTAACCTTGCCAAGTCCCTTCTCATCCTTTCCACCCCACCTTGTGCATCAACTCTGTTGCAGATCTTTGTGTCATCTGCAAAGAGACATACTTTTCCTTCCAGTCCCTCTGCAATGTCGCTTATAAAGACATTGAAGAGGACTGGTCCTAATACTGAACCCTGTGGTACCCCACTGCTAACCCCCTTTTTTCAGAGTGGACTCCATTTACTATTACTCTCTGTGTCCTATTCTCCAGCCAATTCTTTACCCAGGCTGTCATCTTGGGACCCACTCCCAGGCTGGCTAACTTGTATATTAATCTTTTGTGTGGGACTGTGTCAAATGCCTTGCTAAAGTCTAGGTAGGCCATGTCCACAGCCCCTCCTGATCAACTACTTTGGTCACCCAGTCAAGAATCTATCAGATTTGTCTGGCATGACCTTCCCTGCCAGAATCCATGCTGCCTTGGGTCCTGTGCCCTCTGGCCTCTAGATACGCAACAATTCTTTCCTTCAGAAGTGATTCCATCATTTTCCCTACCACTGAGGTTAAACTAACAGGTCTGTAGTTTCCTGCTTCTGCCTTGCTCGCTTTTGTGAAGGGAATCACATCTGCCCTCCACCAGTCCTCAGGTACCACCCCATCCTCCCATGATTTGTTAAAGAGGGTAGTCAGTGGTGTCACTAGTTCTATCCTTAGTTCTTTAGAATTCTTGGATGAATCCTATCAGGCCCTATTGCTTTTGTCCATCTTTCAGTTTTAAGAGCTCTTTTCAGAACCTCTTTCTTCTGTAAATGGGCTGGTATCAACTTCTGTATCCAGAGTGTTTCTACTGTTTGTTTTAGGTACCTCCCTCTTCCTTTGTAAATACTGAGCAAAATATTTGTTTAGTATCTCTGCCTTTTCACAGTCACCCTCTGCCCACCTCCTCCTCTTTATTAAGCCTCACTATCCCTCCCTTGGTCTTCCTTTGCTCCATGATGTACCTATAAAAGGTTTTATCCCCTTCTTAACTGGAGTTGGCTATCTTTTCCTCAGTTTGGGCCTTTGCTGTTCTGACTGCCTTTCCAGCTTCCTTTTGCTTTAACTGATACAGTTCTCTGTCCTGTTCCTTCTGTGATTCCTTGTACTTCCTGAATGCTTTCTTTTCTCTTGAACCTTCACTGCCACTTTCTTTGAGAACCATAGTGGTTTCTTACCTCGTTTCATTTTGTTTATTTGCTTTACACAAAGGCTTGTTACCTCTGTGATGGCAGTTTTTATTATTCCCCATTGTTCTTCCACCCCTCCTTCCTGCCCATTTGCTAGTGCATTCCTTAGGCACTCACCCATTTTGGCAAAGTCAGCCCTCCTAAAATCCAGTACGTTTGTCTTTGTATGGCTTGACTCTATTGCTGTGTTTATTGTGAACCATACTGTTCGATGGTTGCTAGTTCCCAGATGGCTACCCACTTCTACATCTGTGATCCTCTCTTCATCGCCATTTGAGAGAACCAGGTCTAAGATTGCTCCCTCTCGAGTGGGCTCCAATACTAGTTGTCTAAGGCATGCCCCCTGTAGGGCATCTAGAATAACCCACTCTTAGAAGTGGCTGCTGCAACTGCACTCCAGTTAACATCTGGCATATTCAGATCACCCATCAGCAATATCTCCCTTTATCTGCCATTCTAAGTATACTTCTATCATTTCCTGTCCATTTCCTCCCCGAGAGGGGGTGTTCAACAACCCTGTGCGGATTGTGGTGCCATTGCCTGCCTCCAAATTGACCCACAGTGCTTCTTCTCCTCCCTGTTTACCCTTTTGTTCTGTTGCTTTGATTTCTTCTCTTATGTAGAGAGCTACCTCCTCCTTTTACCCTCCCTGTCCCTCCTGTAGATAGTGTATCCTGGTATGTTTATGTCCCAGTCATGGTTCTGTGTACCATGTTTCTGTGACTCCACAATATCCAGATCTTCCTCTCCATCAAGGCCACTAATTCAGGAAGCTTGTTACCCAGACTACGGGCATTGGTACTCATTGCTCTCCATTTTTGATGGCTTTTACCTTCTGTAGCGGCAACCCCACTGACCTTTCTACCTTGGTCTTTTCTCTATTTAGTATCCTGTTTTGTAGGGGAGGCTGGGATTTTCCTTCTGCTTATCAGTGCCTCCCTTGACTAGTTTAAAGGCTTGCCAATGAAGCATTTAAACCGATTGCCCAAAAGACTTGTTCCCTTCCTTGACAGATGCAGACCATCCTGCCAGTATAGGCTGGTGTCCTCCAGGTGGAACCCCAGTCCCCAATGAAGCCAAACCCCTGTGCTCCACACCATTTTTTCAACCGTTTGTTAAACTGCATGGTGCAAAGTACCCTCGCCTCACTCATGCCACTGACAGGCAGCACCTCTGAGAAGGATACTGTGTGCGCTACTTGTCTTAAGCCCCGCCCCAACTCTACAAAGTCCTTTTGCACTGCTCTAATCTCATGATGAGCCAAGTCATTTGTCCCTAGGTGGACAATGATGTCCAACTCAGACTCCCGTGCAACTGTTCTCGTGATCCTAAGGATGCGCTTCCTGTCCCTCCAAGCCATGGCACCAAGCAGGCACCTTACTTCAGTTTTCCCTGCTCTCCCCAGTTCTGTCCCCCTAATAATTGAGTTCCCCACCAGGAGCTGCTTTCTTTCCCTGTGGTGCCCTCTGCCTCCTTCCTGAGGGCCTCCCTTGTAACAGTTGTCTGCACCCTCTGTAGTCTCCTCTGAGGGTGCATCCATAGGGGAACTATGCTCACCCAGAATGGTGTATGGATTGTGGAGTGTAACAACTGATTGGGTGTGCCTCTGTTCCACCACCCTTACCCTCCCTGAGCCCACTGTGGTCCAACTGCTGTGCTTTCTTCGCAACCTCTGAGGTAGTGGTGGTGGCTGTGGTGCTCCCTGGATGGGGGAGGTTCCCTTGCCACTATCCAGTGTGGCCTGAAGATGGGCAACTTCCTCCTCAGGGCAGATAGTTGTCTGCAAACAGGGCAGCATCTCAGCCTCCAGAAAGACTCCCGGAAGACTGCTGCCCCACAGCCATTACATTGTACTACTCCCCACATAACTGTCTACCTTGTTTAGTTTTTTTTTTGTGTGTGTGTGTGTGTGTGTGTGTGATTGGTGCGTTATATAGAAATATATGTATTTATATAATGTGTATGCTTATATTGTCAGTGCAGTGTGCTAGACAGGATATGACAGTGATGTGTACCTTGCCCTCTTGAGGAAATGATGTCAGAACCCCAGGTATAAATGAACTATTTCCAGGGGTGGGTGGGTGGGTGAGGGGGGAAGGGGTTGGGCTCAAACTGTGCCTCACGAAACAATCAGCAAAACACTCTGACCTACTGATGCGATGAGTGCCTTCCTGTCAGCAAGATGCCATACACAACAATTTGTAATACTGCTTCAAACCAATTTGACAGAGAAAATACCCTACTAATCAAACAGAGAAAATCCAAACATCCAAGTCAGACACTGGTACACCTCCCCAGCCCCAAAAAGAGCCTGGTGACTTGTGCTCTGAAAACAGTCAGCCCCAAAATACGTCCAGCTGTGCAGAAGGGCAGACACAGAAACAGTATTTAGCCTCTGTGGGTTTAAACTCTTCCTGCACTGAAAACCTAACACTTGTAACACAAGTAAAGCAAACTCCACCTCCCTCTGTTGATTGAAAGACTGCCTTTTCTGATAATTCTAAGTTGCTTATTTCACCCTTCAGTTAGAAGTATCCTCCACCTGAAGAATATTAACTTCCCTAAG